>OX336388.2:55624738-58124738 GCA_946902985.2 Meconema thalassinum | reverse complement strand
ATCGCCACGCTTATAAGGAAGACGTCATTTGAATGTGGTAACCCATTGAAATCCCACCTAGATCGTTATCTGGTGCCCACACGACTCACTCTTCCCAAATTATCTTTGTCAATCTTCACTCTTCCTAATTCATGTCAATAATATGATTGTGTTTCTTCCCACCCAGAAGACAAAAACCACTCTAGAATTGTTACAATAGGTCTGGAAAAGAAAGAGAACTACATTTTAGCATACTGAGCTTCTATGCCCAAGATCGTGGTTTCAAACACGGCCGAAGTCGTCGGATTTTTTAAGAGCGTTAAACTTCCCTCATTACGCCCTCATTTGGAGGGGAATTAAAGCCGGTGGTCTCATGTAATAGCTTTATGGCATGTAAAAAACCTTCCACTAACTACAATTGTGTGAATTAAAAATTGTAGGTTAGTTTTGATCAACACTCTGTAGTTCCAACGTTCGTAGCCGGGTGCCAGTTGCAGTGGCATCTAATTGCAAATTTTGGGGCTAGGTGTCGTTGACGGTAGCATTTAGTAGAAAAAGTAGGAACTACTTGAAATAGATCGTCTGCAGTCCTTACTTAAATTAAAACAGATAACACACACTAATAGAGCCATCACAATTAACACCGGTTGTCTGACAGATTCTACACACACCCAAAGTATATGGGGCAACATGACCGCGTTGTCGCAGCCCCTAAACTGAGGAACCATCCAAGCAGTGTTTTATCCGCCTCGTTTCGTAGTGGCTAGCATTCTTGTCTGTCACCCTGGAGGTCAGGGTTCAATTCGCGGCCCTGTCAAGGAATTTAATTCTGGTATGAGGGCTGAAACGGAGTATACTCAATATCTTGAGGCAGAATTGAGAAGAGACAGGTTCCATTCCCATCCCAGTCATCCTGGACGTGGTTATCCGTGACTTCCCACTTCAAATCCAGGAAAATGCTAGGATGGTACCTAACTTCAGGCCACGGCCGCTTCCTACCCAATTCGTACCTCAGTAACAGATACACATACTAGTACTAACATCACAGTGACACACACTCAAATACACGTGGCTACATGACCGCAATGTCACAAGCCATCAAAAAATTAACAAAAATAACAACAACAAAGATCAGTGTGTGTATTAGTATAGCTATCACCATCCGTTCAGTGGAATATGGACTCCAGTCACAAGAAATGCATGCTGTTAACGAGTGGGCTCCATGACAACAAAACCTGTTACGGGGGTCCTTCTTCCTATTTTATAGACAAAAAATACGCCTAGATCTTTGTTCAGTTGTCACTGAAACACCACACAAGTAAACTACAATGTTTATATGATATTAGGGATCACTCGTATAAAATTTGGTCGAAATTCACTTAATAGCGCGCTTTCAAACAACAAAAACGTACCTTACACAAAACTACAATACTGGCGCGGAGTCCCTTATTCGTTGAGCGGGTTCAGTTCTTTCACAAAAGATACTATTTAGATTGTGTAGGCTGTCAAATTGATATTAAGATTTCCAATTATTTACTTTCTCACAGGATTATTTTTACAGATTTTATTAATCCCCAAATGAAGGAAATTGTAATTATTTAGCTTCAAGTTTCTGAATAATTTGTTTACCTGCTAGAGAAAAAAATACCAACACACTATCTTAAAATATAGGTGAGAGATAATTTGTAATACTTGTAATATCACTAAGCATGGATTGGTAATTTTAGAATATTCACTTATTAATTGCTTGGCATCAAAAGGGATAAGATGTCTCTCATGAAATCTGCTACAAAGGTATGGGTAAAGGTGTTTCTTCAAATGTTCCAACAAATTTTGTTTGGCATATTCTACTTTGTCTTCTCACGATTATGGGTTAACATGTGTCCCTTCAAATTTTGCTTGCGAGTAAATTTGTCTCCGCATGTGGTACATGAGTATCGCTTCTCACCAGTATGGGTTAGCATGTGTGTCTTTAAATTATTCTTGCGAGTAATTTTGTCTCCGCATGTGGTACATGGGTATCGCTTCTCACCAGTATGGGTTAGCATGTGTGTCTTTAAATTACCACTCTGACCAAATTTGGCTTCGCAAGTGCTACACGAATATGGCTTCTCCCCAGTATGGTTTAACATGCGAGTCTTCAAATTACCATTTTGGGCGAATTTGAGTTTGCAAATGCTGCATGAGAAGGGCTTCTCACCAGTATGGGTTAGCATATGTGTCTTTAAACCACCACTCTGACTAAATTTGGCTTCGCATGTTCTACACGAATATGGCTTCTCCCCAGTATGGTTTAACATGTGAGTCTTCAAATTAACATTTTGGATAAATTTAAGTTTGCAAATTCTGCATGAGAAGGGCTTCTTCCCAGTATGGGTTAACATGTGTCTCTTCAAATGACCTTTCTGACTAAATTTGGCTTCGCATGTGCTACACGAGAAGGGCTTCTCCCCAGTATGGGTTAACATGTGTGTCTTCAAGCGACCACTAAGGACACATTTGGCATTGCATGTGCTACAAGAGTACCGCATCGCTCCAGTATGGGTCGTCAAATTTTGTCGATTTGTAATATTTCTATCAGATACATCGCTGGTATTCTGTTCTCTGGTATTACATAATGCGTATATCTTCCTTACCGCAGGATCCGAAGTATTAGGACATTCCAGCCTGAAATCATTGGTATTAATACAATGCAGTGCGCTCATAATTATGCTGAATTAACTGAGAATGGTGAATAATACTTTCAAAATACAGAGATCTAACTTATGAAATGATAACTGGACCAACATTCATTAATATCACTACCAGGAATACTGTCCTTATCTAATACCTGGCACTGATCTCATTTTTAATATTCAATGCAAGGTTTATCATACAGTATGAATATTTTCAAATACTTAAACAGGGTCATCGAAAAATAAAGCCTACATTTCAAACAATGATAGCACCGAAACCCTTCATGATAAACGTGTAATTCTTTCACTGAACGCCAGCTGGTTAAAGTAAGTTTTGTTTTGGAGGGGTCGTGACCTTGCTATATGCACACTAGATGCGCAGTAGCCAAGGTCGACGGGGGCGCGCGCGCCATCACTGCACCGTCCGACAAATTGTACCTGATTACAAAGTTGTCATTCGATGGTTTAATCAGTTTATAGGTACAGGGACTGTAGAGAAAAAATCTAGGCCAGGCCGACCACCAACATCAGCATTGAACGCACGCTTTCCCAATGGCTGGATTGGTACTGCGCCAGAAATCATGTCTAGTAGAGAGGAGAAGTCAGGACGAGGCACGAACCGAGGACCACCTCAGAAAAATGACATATTTTAAATTTGGAATTTTCGATTTAAACTGCAGTCTGGATGGAAGAGTATGTTTATATAAGCATTTGGAAACATTTTCGCCTTAAGAAATATTTTTATTTCCAGAAATAATGGAGATTTTATGATCTGGTAATTTTTAACCAAGAGTAAATACACGAAGTACTGTCCTGGAAATCGACCTGTTTAGCGAGGTTCGCTGCGAGATACCAGCTTTTGATCCAGGGGGAGAGAAGAAGGTTGACTTGAGGTCAGACACACGCCACTATCAAGAGTGGGAGAACAAGCGCGTGTCAGAAGCGCACCACTTTTAGGCGAGAACCAATAAGAAAATAGTATGAATACTGAGGAAGGAATAAATATTGAAATCATTATTTTAATATTTTATAAGAGAGTTACATATTGAATTCACCAGCAAAGAAAAAGAAATTTAATTGGCAAAACGGATTTTAAATTTAATGACTGAGAGAGAAGTTATATATGAATTTGTCAATATTCATAGAGGTTGGAGGCTAGTTGACCAGATTTGCGGGGGAAATCTGATCGAGGAGGCTAGGAGACGCTAGGAGTCGAGGCTCTTTCTATTTGGATCGTCAAGGAGACAAGACGTAATTATATTCACTCTACGAAAAGTATAGACAACGGTCTTTGTGAACCCGAGACTTCAAGATGAAGTAACAAGTTATGGAAACGCAGAATTAAGCATTATAATTCAACAGTATTAAGAAAGAAGTTATTCACTGCATTTAAGGAAGAAATCTACGACGAGATAGAATATTGGAAAGTTACAAATTGAACATCGAACACGTAACTACGCAGGATGAAGGAAAGAAAGAAGAAGTGAGACCTAAACTATTAAGGATTTATCAATCTACACAAGAATGGATAAAACTTCAGGTCGGAGGGGAAGAACTACGACTACACATTATTTCGTAGTGAGAATGATGTTTTAAATTCATCATGTTGGAAAAGTAGAACTATGCTAGACCGGTGAGATCCAGAATTGACCAGGATGACATAGCAGTATGAACAGCGTGCTGCAGAACACCGCAGTTTCAAGTAGTTCCTACTTTTGCTACCAAATGCTACCGTCAACACACTTAACGTTACAAGATACTACGAGAGAAATTCACGACATGGAGGTGATTTCTGGTGATGGAAAGAACACTACAAACTACCGATTTCAAAGAAAATCTAGATCTGAGAAGAAGAAGACGAGCGGATTCGTGATGGAGACGGCGAGGAACCCAGGACTGGAGGATGCGAGGCAACCAGGGCTGTGGCGAGAACGTTGTCACCGTCTCGAACGAGGGAAGCGGGCCGGCAGGCGAGGATCCAGCTGGAAACCTGTTTGGTAACATCGACCCAGGCCGTTCACCTTCATTGCAGTCCAGTCATAGCAGAGATGACATAATGCAGCCAGTTTGTAGGAGCACGCTGCATTCCATAAACCACATGGCGAGATTCCAAGGACACAGGCGTCATCAGGTCTGTCACCAGCGATCTCAGAGAGAAGGTAGACAAGTGCATTTTTCAGACATCTGTAGTTAGATCTTATACACGTTATTCCAGAATTTTGACCAACATATTTGCATTTATAACCTATGTGATTATATTGTCTTGAAAGTTTTAGAGTAAGTTTTTAGTAATTGCGATAGTTATTTTCATACGTTACTTGGACGTATTTTGAAGGCTTGAACGATGATCTTAGACATCGTTTGTATTTTTCATTTTCATTTTAGAACTTTAAAATTTTACTTAGAACGATTTCATTGCGATTGCGAACGTATATTCCGTAGATTTGTTGTAACATCGGAGAATTCCGTAAAGGTTTAGTAATATTGAAGAACGAATATATATGTATTGAACCATGAGAAATGAAGCATACATTTGTGATAAATAAATAAATAATGTATCAGAAAAAAAGTATAGTAATGTGTTTGAAAGTAAATAAGTTATAATTTGAAGTAGAGGAAGGAAGGATATTAGCATTTATTGTGAACAGAAACGTGAGGGAAGGTTATTGTTATTTTTATAACACACACAAGCAGACTTGAAATTCAGAGTTAAGCGAGAAATTGTAACAAGGAAGTATTTGAACATAGCACGGAATGTATAATCGATAGAGGATTTTGTAGGAGGAGGTGTACTGTATTCGTGAACATTATTGCATTTGTGATTTCTAGTAGGAATACTAAATATCATACTTTCATGAAAATAGTTGATATGGAACGGTAGAAGTTTTGTGAATGTGCTAAGGGAAGAAATGTTAATGAAATGCATTTGTATTATGAAGGGGTAACAGTAACGCGATGATATGCAACGTGAGTTTATGTGGAGAAGTTTTGTTATATTTTGTGGTGATTAAGAGAAGTCGTATTTTGTATTTGGAGAAGATAGGAGTGTGAGACGTGAGGGTCAATGCCACACACACTCGATATTTGGTTGGAGAGCTTATCTGAACAGTCGTGCATTGTAAGTTTGTTTAATTATTAATTTATGAGATACCGGAGTTGTACACTTTAGTGATGATATATTAACTTCATTGTTTGTATTCAGGATTCACATGGAATTGACGCATAAATACCTATTTTGATCAATTTTATTGTGTGAAATACGAGGAAGGATTGTGTTATACGTAGAAATATGGTGAGACAGGAGGAAAGATGTGGAATGAACTCTAATAAATTAGAGACAGTTGTTATGATATCGTGCGGGTCGCGATCATGTATAAAATGTAAATACTGTATTATTATTATTATAAACCAATTCTTTTATTGCATTTAAAAGCTTGATATCGTATTTAGAAGACTTTAACGATTGTAATACGTAGGGAGTGCGTTTGTTATGATGAACGTTAAAGCATAACTTCAGTGAACAAGTAGGACAGATATTACTGTCATATATTTAAACAATATGTTTATTTAAATATCTTAGAGCAAGACATACATCTCATATATATTGTAAGGATGCAAGAAAGACACTTACTAAATGCATCGAGCCTAAGTGAGGCATACATATTTAATTTCTATTCGTGATGAAGGGAACATAATTTGTTATGTTGTTTTTATTGTCAATAAATGGCAAGAATAGTTTTATTCTTGCTGAGTTTTTTAGAACTGTTTCTTTGATTCAACGCTTAATTACAATAGAACGATACCGCTAGCTAGATGCAGACAGATGAACGACAACTTATCTTAACGCCCGAGAGCCGAGTTGCTCGTTAGTGTTCTACTTTTATTTGTTTATATTTTTCTGTACTGTATGCAACTAGTTAGTAGTATAGTTAGAGATGTATATATGTGTTCCTAGGGTTCCCTAGTCATTAGTCCAGTGGGAGTTGTTCAACACTTAGCCGGGTGTTGACATTCCGACGATCATTTTACCATCTGCGCGGATTTGGGACTGTGCTCAAGAGGAATTCGGGCGCAGTACGTGCAATCATTTCAGGCGTAACTGTCAAGATGGCAGCAGAAATTCGCTCCCGCAGGTGCTCCAAATCCCGATTTTTATCTGCTTAAACAATGTTTTTAACGTACCCCATGAAAAAAATCCAAAGGTGTGAGGTCAGGACTACATAGACGCGCCCCGGCCGACCTCGGCTACTGCGCATCTACTGTGCGCATAGCAAGGTCACGACCCTTCCAAAACAAAACTTACTTTAACCAGCTGGTGTTCAGTGAAAGAATTACACGTGTAACATAAAGGGTTACGGTGCTATCATTGTTTGAAATGTTGGCATTATTTTTCGATGACCCTGTATACTATGCAAACAAAATGGTGCTTCACATCGGAGTATTTGGAGTCATTGGTTTCCTTGATAAATATGAAATCTGTATCTATTTCAAAAGTACTGATTAAACATGGAAATGGCAAATTATTTCCAGACACATTCTGTTTGCCAAACGTCAACTTTGTCTTTGATCAGTTATATAATTGAAATTATTGAATGGCTACGGAAATTGTGTGCTAATTCATACTGCAGTGAAAGTGTTCAACTTATTTTAGACCACATTGCGCCGCTTTAACAACTTGAATGTTCGGGGATATGACTTTTTAATAGAATCTGGATAACTGAAATCCATCTGACTTAGGAAGTGCGTGCTCGTACAGGTGACAGAATAATCCATATTATATTCCCTACCGAATGGATTAACGTGGAAATTTTGGATATGCAATCATGTGATTTCGAAACCATATGGGCTATTATGCTCCACTCTTGAATACATCGCGGATGAATGGTTATTTAGGGCTACATAAATTATGGCTACACTGCGTCCTGCTGCACGGCTGAAAGCAACGGGAAACTACAGCCGTAATGCTATTCCCGAGGATATGCACCTCTCTCTGCATAATTACATGTGATGATGGCCTCCTCCCTTGTAAAATTTCAATCCGGAGGTAAACTAGTCCTCCGTTCGGATCTCCGGGTGGGGACTACTCGAGAGGGGGTTAACATCACAGAAGTGACGAAGAGGAAATCTGACATTCTACGGATCGGAGCATGGAATGTTAGAAGTCTGCTAGGAAGTGGAAGGTTAGAAAACTTAGAAAGGGAAATGGATAGGTTAAGGTTGGATTTGGTTGGGATTAGTGAAATGCGCTGGCAGGAAGAACAGGGCTTTTGGTCAGGAGACTATAGGGTCATTAGCACTAACTCAAACAATGGCCAAGCAGGGGTTGGTCTCGTATTGAGTAGGAAACTTGGACAGCGGGTGGAATATTATGAGCAATATAATGAACGGATTATTGTAGCAAAAATCAATACTAAACCTACCAGCACCACAGTGGTACAAGTCTATATGCCTACCAGTCAAGCTGATGATGAGGATGTTGAAAAGGTCTACGAAGAAATAGACGAAATTCTGAGGTATATCAAGGGTGATGAAAATGTTATAGCAGTGGGAGATTGGGATGCTGTGGTAGGAAAAGGGAGAGAAGGGAAGATAGTAGGAGATCTCGGATTAGGTGAAACGAATTATCGAGGAAGCAGCCTGATGGAATTCTGCACCGAGCATGAGTTGGTCATAGCTAACACCTTATTCAATAACCACAATAGAAGAATATACACATGGATGAGACCAGGAGATACAGGACGTTACCAAGTCGACTTCATTATGGTCAAGCAGAGGTTTCGAAACCAGATTTTGGATTGTAAAACATATCCTGGTGCTGACATAAACTCTGACTACAATCTGGTTGTAATGAAATGCAGATAAAAGTTGAAGAAACTGAAGAAAAGTCAAAAGCCAAAAGGATGGGCAATAGACAGACTGGATGTAAAGGATGTAAACGAAAGATTCAAGAAGAGTAAAAAGGAAGGACTAATGAAAAACCCTAAACAAACTTCAATTGCAGACGAATGGGCACTTTTGAAGAATGAAATAACAAAATCCGCAGAAGAAAACTTTGGTAGGAAAGAAAGAATAGGTAGAAAACCGTGGATCACTCAGGATATACTAGAATTGATGGATGAAAGGCGGAAGCACACGAATGTAATAGATGAAAAGGGGAAAGCAGAATACAGACGTCTGAGAAATGAGGTCAACAAGAAGTGCAAGGAAGCAAAAGAAGAATGGTTGAAAGAGAAATGTGCAGGTATAGAAAATTGTCTGAAATTAGGAAAAGTAGACACAGCTTATCGAAGGATTAAGAATACATTTGGGGAAAAGAAGACTAAGTGCTGTAATATTAAGGACACAAAAGGAAAGCCTCTAACAGATAGGGAAGAAAAGGTTGAGACATGGAAAGCTTCCATACAGAGTTTGTATAAGGGGAAGGAGATTGAAAATCATGTAATGGAAAAGGAGGAGGAAATTGATGAGGATGCGAAAGGAGATTTAATATTGAGATCAGAATTTGATAGAGCTTTGGAAGACTTAAGCAGGAACAAAGCACCAGGCATAGATGATACACCGATTGAGTTGCTACGATGCATAGGAGATGAAGGTCTGATCAGGTTATTTCACTTGGTGTGAAGGATTTATGAGACAGGTGATATACCCCCTGTTTCAAGAAGAATGTAATCATCCCTATACCAAAGAAAGTGGGAGCAGACGGATGCGAAGATTACCGTACAATCAGCTTGATTACTCATGCTTCAAAGATCCTGTCTAGAATAATTTACAAGAGGATTGCAAGCCAGATAGAAAGGGAGTTGGGTGAAGACCAGTTTGGTTTCAGGAGAAATGTAGGAACAAGGGAAGCTGTACTAAGCCATAGGCTGATTTTGGAAGGTAGAATAAGGAAAGATAAGAGAACGTTCATGGCATTTGTAGACTTAGAAAAGGCTATTGATAACGTTGATTGGACTAAATTTTTTGACATTTTGAAATCTATAGGAATAAAGTACAGATATAGGAGGGTGATCTACAATCTATACAGAAACCAGACAGCAGTCATTCGAGGTGAAGGACATGAGAGAGAAGCTGATATTCAGAAAGGTGTTAGGCAAGGCTGCAACTTATCACCCATACTTTTCAATCTTTACATTGAACAAGCAATGAAGGAAATTAGAGAAAAATTTAACGTGGGAGTAAAGATTCAAGGAGAAATAATTTCAACTCTGAGATTTGCTGATGACATCGTCATCTTAGCCGACAAGCCTGAGGATTTGAATGAGTTTTTGAATGGTATGGACTCCGTCTTACAGAAAGAATACATGATGAAAATTATTAATTGTAAAACAAAAATACTAGAATGCAGCCGAAATAAATCAGAAACCTCTATGGACATCAAATTGGCAGGTGAAAATCTGAAGGAAGTAGGAGACTTCTGTTACTTAGGAAGCAAAATAAGCAGTGATGGACGAAGCAAAGAGGATATAAAAAGTAGGTTGGCTCAGGAAAGGAAAGCATTTCTACAAAAAAGGAATCTGTTGACATCGAATATAGATTTAGGTATTAAGAAGTCATTTTTGAAAGCCTTTGTCTGCAGCGTGGCGCTGTATGGAAGTGAAACTTGGACTATTGGTGCAGCAGAAAAGAGGAGAATTGAAGCATTTGTGGTGTTACTGGATAATGATGAAGATCAGATGGGTAGATAGGGTGACAAACGAAGAGGTATTAAGACGAGTGGGAGAGAAGATATGTTTCTGGCGACTGCTAATGAAGAGAAGAGATAGGTTAGTAGGACACATACTAAGACACCCAGGAATAGCAAGCTTAGTTATGGAAGGGTCGAGGACAAGAACTGTAGGTGTAGACCAAGGTTAGAATATGTTAAACAGATTGCCTCGGATGTAGGATGTGGTAGCTATGTAGAGATGAAACGATTAGCTCAGGTCAGGGAGGCATGGATACCTGCATCAAACCAGTCAAAAGACTGAAGACTCAAACAACAACAAATTATGTGGAGTTGAGTGATTAGCTTTAGTTCCAAGAAAAAATCAGATACTATATATAACGGTGGCTTGTTATAATCTACAGAAAGTGGTAACTCGTCAACATTAACCACTCCATATAGCGAACATTTATCCAACTCTTGGCTCACCACATTGTGACTCCCGTTAGACCACGTACTGTAGCTGGGAATATAAAATAAGCAATTTTCCCCCCAACGACCTTCTATTTAGACGTCAACAAATTCACACTTTGTACACTGTTATTCTAAATTAATAATCGATGTTACATTCTGTGTTTCAAAATATCTGACAAAATATCTGACAGAAGTATCTCAGAGGTTTGTCAAACCTGGCACAATATCCTAAAAGTGATGAAATAGAGTAAGAGATATCACTTCTTGCACAAATCGATGCATTTGTTTAAATAAATCCGTATACGCGTGTGCAAAAGTGGCTGAGCTTTCGCACGGGCGGCGTATTTGTTGAGTGACATCACTCAATCTTGAGATTACCATTCTATCTCCGCAGAACCAACACACCCTACACCCGAAGGAATTCGTTCAAAATAAACTATTCTTGGTTATTCCCTAGAGTTCTTGTCCTCGACCCGTCCTTCCATAACAACAGTAAGGTTTCAATTCCAGTTGCCTTAGTATGTGCCATACCAGGCTATCACTTTTATTCATAACCACTCGTCAGACTCATTTACCCTCCCCCACTCGTCCTAATACCCTTCATTAAGTACAATATTTAAACTTTTAATAATCACTATTTTCCTACAACACCACAATCAAATATTTCTACTTTTATATATTCTGCAGCAAAAACAATCCAAGTTTCGCATCCATATAACGCCAAACTCCATGCAATGGCTTCAAAAATGACTTTTTACTACCTAGATCTCTATTTTATTTAAACGGACGTCAATCCAACCTTTATATCTTATTTGCTTTGTCCATTCTGCGCCCAAGTTGGAGTCACCAACGTCTCTTAGTGTTTCAAAGGCCAATCGATTTCAATATTTTTATTTTAAATCTTCCTGCTGCATTCCGTTTATTCTGTTTCAAATACAATGATTTTATTATGAAATCTTTCCTCAACACCTCGTACACACCGTTTAGAAACATGATCAAATCCTCTGGTGTTGAGGCTAATATGACATTGTCGTTAGTAAGTCACCGAGTCAAAATTACTTTATCTTCGTCCTCAATTCTCCTTTAAATTTCTTTGGCATTTCCTTCGGTACTTGCCGTATGTATAGATTGAAAAGTACGAATGATAAAATGCAGTCTTACCTTATATCATTCTAAATACCAGTTTCTCTCTCATGTCTATCGAATCTAAATAAATACCAGCTGGATGTAGACACACTCAGAATCCTGAATTGTATTCCGAAACTTTTCAAACTGGCAAACAATATCTCCAATTAACATTATACACAGCTTTATTTGTACTAAATATGCCAAGAACGTTTTCCTCTCGATCTTTATTCTACCAAGAACATTCTAATACTTAATACAACTACCCTTGTTCCTCCGATTCTTGTTCACTGAACTTGTTTTTACCTAACTCGGCTGTCATCCAATCCATTTGTTTCATCATCGTCATCAGCTTCTAAAGGCTAAAAGCCTTGTCGTTGCAGCCATTTCTTACAGTCTTCAGCAGTCCTCTTCACATTGGCATACTAGTCACTTTCCATCGCCTTGACAATGTTCTTGAGATACGATTGTCTTGGTCGTCCCCTTTGTTTTTTCCCCAAAGTTTTTCCTTAAAAAATTACCTGGAGGAGAGTGTCATGTCTAAGTATGAGTCCCATGGATTTTTCATTCCTTTACTTGATGGCGTTCAAGAGGCATCGATTCTCCTGAATTTGGTTCAGAACAAGCTCATTTGTCTTTCTTTCCATCCAGCTTGTTCGGGTCATTCGTCTCCAAAACCACATTTCAGCTGCCTCAAGTTTTGATTCTTCTCCTTTCCCATGTGTCCATGTTTCACAACCATAGGTCAACACACTCCAAACAAAGGTCTTGAGAAATGACTTCCTTATCTTCAAGTTGAGGTGGCCATTGAGCAGCAAATTCTTCTTATTTTCACAGGCTTTCTTCGCCAACGCTATTCTTTTCTTAATTTCTGAGATCCATCTATTTTCATAGTTAATCACACTTCCCAAATAGAAAAATTCCGTTACTTGTTCAATGGCACTATCACTTAACATTATATTAGCTAATATTGGTTGTTTCTTTTTATCAACTACCATTACTTATGTCTTCCGAGAATGAAATCTTAGCCCGATTTTTTCTAAGGATTTCTGAAAATCTTTTAACATGCAGAGTTTGCTAAAATTGCAATATCATCTGCAAAGCGAATGCTATGTACCTGTAATCCATTACATCTTAATCCTTTTGTTTTCTCTTTTAATGTATTTACTGCAGCTCCTATATAGATATTAAAAAGAAATGGTGATAGAGTACAACCCTGCCTTACACCTCATCCTATTTCTGCTTTTCTTTTATTGCCATCAACTATTATTTCGGTAGTTTGATTTTTATATTAGTTCAGAATAAGGCGCCTGTCTTTCCAGTCAATCCCGACTTTGGCAAATATAAGAAATAAGGTTTTCCAATTGACATTATCAAATGCATTTTCTATATCATTGAATACTATATAGGTCATTTGATTAACTTCCGGTCTTCTTTCTAAAATCGGACGCAATGCAAGGATAGCTTCCCTAGTCCCTTTCCTTGTTCTAAATCCATACTGATCACTATCCAGATGTTGTTCAATTTTCTTGCTTAGTCTATCTTTGATGATGATCAATACAATCTTTGATGCATGTGAAAGAATGGCTCAAGTTCTATAATTAGAACATTCACAAGCATTTCCTTTCTTGGGTAGTGTGATTGTTCAAATTTTAATAAAATCAGGAGGTACATTTCCGTCCTCACAGCATTTAGTAATTATTTGAAAAAGGAATTCTTTAATGCTTGTATCACAACATTTAAAAGCTCTGCAGGAATGTTATCTACACCAGTTGCTTTATTTCCATTCAGGTTAGTGAGTGCTGCATAAAACTCTGCTTTAGTTATAGTTGGACCTTTATCATCTTCTTCAATTAGCTCTTCATCTTCTATATAAATACTATTGTCAGTAATATCTGGTCCATCATACAAATCTTCAAGGTATTCCTTCTATCACTAACATACCTTTTCATTTTCACACAATAGTTGAGTTGCTACGATGAATAGGGGCTGAACATCTGGGCAGTTAATTTCGCGTATTATTACTTTGGATTTTTGACATGTATGTGAAGGGTTATCGAACAGTATGCCATTGTCTCTATACTGAAGAAAGCAGGAGCTGACAGATTGGAAGGTTCTCCAACAATGTGTGTGATGTCTAACGCTTCTAAGTTTTTATTAGAGGGATAAACAAATGCTGATGATGAAGAAATTGAAGAAATGTATGATCAAATAGAAGAATTGTTTGACATAGTAAAGGAGAATTCAAACATTTCTGGCGTAGTTGGAAGCATGCTGAGCGTCTATGCCCAAGATCACGAGTTCAAACACGTCGGAATTTTTAAGAGCGTTAAAATCCCTCAATATGCCTTCCTTCGGAGGGAAAGTAAAGCCGGCGGTCCCATGTCATAGATTTATGGCATGTTACAGAATCTTCCACTAATTACACCTGTGTGAAGCTAAATTATCGGTTAAAAACTTGACTAACGCTCTTAGGTTCCAACGTTCGTCACCAGGAGCCGTCTGCGGTGGCATCTGGTAACCTATATCTGAGCTAGTGGTCGTTCACGGTGGCGTTTGGTGGCAAAAGTATTAACTACCTGAAAAAAATGAATGTCTGCAGTCCTTACTTGAATTGAAAACAGACAACACACACAAATACAACCATCACAATTAACACCGGTTGTCAGACAGATTCTACAGACACCCTAAGTAAGCGGAGCTACATGACCGCATCATCGCAGCCCCTAAACTAAGGAACCAACCAGGCGAACTACTTCTCTCAAATACTTCCAGACAGAGAGATTTCCGAACAATAATTCGTGGGCAAGTGAAGAGTTAAGTTAATATCAATAATGTATCTGCTTTGACGAGACAAGCAGTAACATGTGAGATATATCTGACGTTGCAAACAAAACTTATTCGTATCCAAAACATTCAGTTATGCATACACGAAAGTTAAATAACATGTTTCCTCATATGTTGTACATACTCATTTGGATGATTTCCACTTGCTGCACTTTCCCCATCCTCGATTTCTTCTTTCATGTCCTAGGAATAAAGTGAATTGATTTATTATTTTATTTATTTGGCATCACTAATAATTTCTACACCAACAGCAAACTATGAAATTGTAAATCATGGCAGAGTTGAAGTGAAGTGGTTATGTCTTCCCTTGTTCTAAAACTTATAATACACAATCTCCTCAAGAACACAAAATGCTGACTCACTGCCTTAATGGAAGTAATCGCTTTAAGGATTGAGGACAAATGAATGTGTTTTTACTTTTTAACTGGAAGGCTTTAGGAGGCGTTAGGATCTAACACATTCACCTATCATTAAGTAAAAAGTGACTAGGCCTATATCCTCAATATTTGTACCATCCCATCTATCGAGAATGAAGGTCAGACATCTTACATTTAAAATAGTATACAACACATTTCTCATAAAACACTGCAATTAAAGCAAAATTACAAAAGAATTTAGTGTATGTACATAAATTATATGCCTCTAGAGGGAATTTATTGTGGAGTATATTGCTGCTACACAATTCCAGTAATATCAAACATTATAAGTCTACTGGTGAACTGTAGCACATAGTTTGCAAGGTAGGTAAAAGCCGGGGAAGAAATGGGAGTAACTTATTAATAGCGAAGTCTATTTCAAATGTATTTATATATTTAGTCACACGTCATTTAGAATGATTTCAATAAAGGATTCCAGGCATCGTTGCTATTAACTGACGTACAGAAATTTATGAATGCAAGTTTGAAACTTATATAATGAATCCACCCTTTATAGTTCCTGCCTTAGAACAGAAAAAAGGCTGAGCTAATTTCAACCATTACAGAGCTTAAATGTGCCAGGCCATGTGATTACTGTCAGAAGCTGACTGGGCAAGATACATACCAACAAAAATCCTTGAAATGGTTGTTCATGGTTCCCCATCTTCATCTCCAGGTCAACGTTAGGACGGGAACACTTAACAGACCTTGGTCGCTTCCTTCTGACTCCTAATCATATTTCAATAATACCAATCCCCATTAACAACTCTTATAGGCTGGACAAAAGGGCGAACGGCTGTTAAAACCACTCCCACATATAAGTTCAAAATTCATTTCACCTCCTCCCTAACACCGCAGAAATAGGGATATTAAGAGATAGAAGAGAAACAACTATAAGAAATGTGGTAAGAAGGAGCGTTTCTTCAGAACATACTGCGCCCGAATTCCTCTAGGTCACAGTCCCAAATCCGCGCAGATGGCAAAAGGATCGTAGGGATGTCAATACCCGGCTAAGAATTGAACATGTCCTACCGGACTAATGACTAGGGAACCCTGAACACACATAACGCACACCTAACTATACTACCAACTAGTTGCATACAGAACAGCTTAAGAAAAATAAAAAATTGAGCACTAATGAGCAACTCGACTCTCGGGTAATTAACGTAAATGTGTCGATAGACTGTCTGCATCTAGCTAGCGGTATCGTTATCGCGTAATTAAGCATTGAAATAAGAATCAGCTCTATAAAAACGTAGCAAGTGTATAAAAAAACGCTTGCCTTTTATTAACTAATAATGACATTACATAAATGTCCCTAACACTGTTGAAAGATACAGTAAAAACACTCAAAATAAAATAGCTGCCCTTCTCTGGGCTTAGTATAACTAAAATGAGTCTCTTGTGCATCACACACAAATTATGTGAAAAATGCTGTAGTTCTACTTCTGTTGTACTTCACTTTAACGTTCAACTTCTACAAACATGTTCCCTGTTTAATACAGTCGTTGAAGTCTCCGCAGTATAGCGTCAAATCTACAAATCTGAATAAAGTAATTAATAATAATACTGTTTATATACAGGGTCTCAGGAATCAACCTGGGAGGAGTCCGTGTGGCTCTGGGCAAATGGGAGTGAAATGCGACGTTGCAAGTCACCTGGAACTCAAATATATTGGATTCAGCAAGAGAATCCAACTTAGCCTCTTTCACTCCAACTCCAGCACGTAACCTACCCGAGGTGTCCCCTGTTAAGCCGATCAACCCAGTAGAAGGTTGGGTAACCACTCACAGCGGGAAGCTGGGTCGACGAGCCGATCAGTGCTGGTGGCTCCAAGGCTCACAACCTTGGTAGTACTTTGGCCGGTGTGAAATATCACCGACCCCAATTACAGTTTTTCAACTGTCTCAAGAAAGCTTGGAGGAAAATTCAGCAAAAGATACTACCCCAGGTGGTAACCAATCCACCATCGTTTTCAGCGATGCATGCAGGCCTTCGGATTCTGGGGAACCAGCACCAAAATGCTTGGAGGTGTCGGAGACTCCACTATAGATCAAACACAAACATCAGAACTTATTTCCTACCGTTAATATGAACTCCCTTTTGAAAACGGGTAAACTTAAGCATCTCACTGATACTCTCTCCCAACATCAAATTCTTATTACGGCAGTACACGAAACAAGATTTACAGATGAACATCCTTTTGAGTCCCAGGGGTACAGAATATTTAAAGGCAAAGTTGGTAAACGTGTTGCAAAGAACATCCCTCACCTTGGCACGGGATTCATTGTAAATAGAAGAATTTTGGACTCGGTTGTAGATTTCAGTTCTCCTAACAGCCGAGTAGCAATCCTCACTTTCCGATGCACGAACAAAATGTATACTATGGTTAATGTGCATGCGCCAATTAATGAGGCAAACAAAAAAAGACAGAGAAGGAACAGATGAATTTTGGGAAGAACTGGAGGATATAATGGCTAAAATTCCGGACAAACATATGATTATCTTGCTTGGTGATTTCAATGCTCAACTTGGCCGTGAAAGAAAATTCCGAAATATTGTAGGAAGTTACCCAGCTCATTACAGAACCAACCGCAATGGAGAGAGACTTCTGGAGCTCTGTAAGACGTTCAACCTTGTTATGAAATCTACTGCTTTCAAACACCTGCCAAGAAAGCAGAAAACGTGAACTTCTCCAAATCCAAAACTTGGTGAATTCCAAATCGATCATGTCGCTATTTCACGCAAGGCACACCGAGAGATCCAGAATGTAAAAGTCCTGAGAAGTGTAAATCTTGATTCTGATCATTACCTTTCCAAAAGCAAGGTTAAACGTCTTCCAAGAAATACCAGGAGGGTCTGCCGAAGAGAGATCAACAGGTTTGACACAGAGAAGCTACAATTGAATCACGAGTTTACTGAGAAGCTTGAAACTTTGGATCCACAGAATTGGGAATAACTACGAGTTGGCATGGTGAGAACAGCTAAAGAGATAGTCCCGCTAACAAAAAGAAGGAAACATCTCTGGTGGACCAGTGAATGTGAAGCAGCAATAAGGCAGAGACAACTAGCATGGCAGAGATGGAACTCTCAGAAGAATTCAGATAACTGGGAGAGTTTTCTGTTAGTGAGGAAACGTGCTGCAAAAACCATACGTGGGGTAAAACGTGCATACGACAAAAGTCAATTGGAAAAGATTCAACAAGACTTCAAGAAGAACAACACTCGAGATTTCTACAGAACCTTCAGACAGAATCTCACTAAATACACTCCACCTAGCCTACACTTCAAGATCCTGAGGGGAAAACTGCCTATAATGACAAGGACAACTGCACTATCCTGGCAAATTATTTTGAGACTCTCCTAAACTGTGAAAGCCCAGGATCCTCATTCTCATTTGAAGACAATCCAAATACAAACCCGGACTCTACACCACCAACCAAAGAAGAAATTATGCAGATCACTCAGTCACTTAAAAACAATAAGGCACCAGGCGAGGATTCAATAATCGCCGAATTATGGAAGCATGCTGGCGACGTAGCTATCGATAAACTAACAGAAATAATTAGTGAGATATGGGAAAAGGAGGAACTCCCTATTGATTGGACATCAGCTCTGCTTCACCCTTTTCACAAAAAAGGTGATAGAACGAATGTGAACAATTACCGTGGCATCTCCCTCCTTGCAATAACATACAAAATCCTTTCAAAAGCCCTTCAAACTAGAGCAGAGGAACAGTTGGATCAACAATTAGGGGAATATCAAGGGGGATTTCGGAAGGAACGATCATGTGCTGAACAGATTTTGAACCTTAAATCTATCCTTTCATATCTGAAGCTTAGAAACAAACAGTTTGTAGTGACCTTCATTGACTTCAAAAGGGCTTATGACTCTATCGATCGACCCACCCTATTTGAAATACTGAAAGAACTGGGACTGGACAACAAAACAAGAGCAATTATTCAGAAAACCTTAACCAACACTGCGTCCAAAGTGAAATTCAGGGGAGAAGTTCCAGAGCCCTTCGAAATCAAGACTGGTGTAAGACAAGGAAATGGACTATCTCCTTTGCTCTTCAACTGTGTGCTCGAAAAAGTCATCCGGCTGTGGCGAACAGTAATGAACATTAACAAGTCTGAAAATGGAGTCAGTTTAGGCTACAAAAAACAGAACCTGATAGTTGACTGCCTAGCATTCGCAGATGACCTCGCAATTTTTTCAGATTCCCTCGATGCAGCCGCAGCGCAAATTAACGAACTCCAGATTCAAGCAGCAAAAACGGGCCTTAAGATCTCCTTTGAAAAAACAGAATTCATCACAAATATCAAGCTAGCGCCAAAAGAGCTGGATGTAGGACAGGGGAAAATCAAGCAAACGAAAGCGTTCAAATATTTGGGTGAGTGGATAGACCCCAATCTCTCCGAGAAGGCAGCTTTCGAGTCACGAATCAGGAAAATGGAAATGGCATATAATCTAACAAAGGCCATTTACAACAAGAAATCCATATCAACAAATGCCAAGTTAAGACACTACCAAACAGTCATCCGTCCAGAGGCTTTGTATGCTGCAGAGTGCCTTGCAATGCATCGCAAGGGACTAACAGAGAAGCTGGAAGTGAAAGAAAGAAAAAATTATAAGAAAAATCTTGAGTCCGGTAAAAGAAAATGGGGAATATAGGAGACGGCACAACCACGAACATTACACCCACGTGGAAAAAATAACTGATGCCATGAGGAAAAAGAGAATTGCCTTTTACTGTCATATAACAAGAATGAAAAAGCAAGCTTGTAGTTTAACGTGACCGTTAATCTCGAGATCATGAGCCACGGGACCTCCTTTTTACTTGGAATCCGAACCACAGGACATGGCATTTCACTTCGAAAATCTCACATGCATTGACCGGGAATCGAATCCGGACCGCCTTGGTGAGAGGCATACAGCTAGACCGCTGAGCCACCACGCCCCCTATCAAGAATGAACCCAGCACGATTGACAAATAGAATTTTCACCTACTTCCGCAAAAAGAAAACCAAGGGAGCTTGGTTCATTGAGGTGGACAAAGATTTACAAGAAGTGGGAATTACAGGCAACGATATTTGGGAACGTGCCACACTTAAACAAAAACTAACAGCACACCGATGTTTTCAAGAAATCCAAAGCTTCCTACTGGCAAGAAGTGGACTGCTGAAAGGAAACAACAGCATCGAGAACTAATGCGAAAGTACTGGGAGGATGTTAAAGCTCGATGCAGCAAGAAGCACTTGAAATGACGTGGTCCTTAGATGGCCGAATCGAAAAAAGAAGAAGACTGTTTATATACACTTATATACAATATCGCGTCCTGCACGATTTCTTTATGTTTGTCTCCAATTGTATAGAGTTCATTCCTACATCCTTCTCTCGTATATCACACAATAAAATTGTCAAATCCTGTATTACATTGTTATAACCAATGTTAATTATTGTTACAAACGGTTAAGTTCATGACTATTCACTTAAATATACAAATCCGGTATTTAATAATCGATAATATTACAAACTTGCGACGCATGACTTTCAGATAAGTTTCCAAAATAAAAATATAGGTGTGCATGGCATTAACCCTCACTGCTCACACTCGTGATTCTCCAAAAATACATATTACGGCTTTACCTCACTGGCACATAGTATTTCACATCCTTCCATCATAAATTCTTTATCTCACACACTTCATAAACATATTATCGCGTCCTTATTACTCTTCCTTCGACATAATTGCTTGTCGTATATATTCTCCTCTTAGCACTTTCACAAACTTCTATGAACCATATCAAATACTTTCAACAAAGTAAGATATTAAGAATTCCTACTAGATATTACGAATGTAACACCTTTCATGAATTCACTACTCCTCCTCCGACATAATCTTCTATCGATTATACAATTCCGTGCTATATTTCATCTATACATCACTCACAAATATTATTGCCGCAAATCTCTTCACATTCTCGCTTCCATAAATCATGCCGTATTTCTTCTCTCTGCTTTAAATACACTTCTGTTACAATTTCTAGCTTTGCTCTGAATCTTAAGTCTGCTCGCGTTTGCCATTCAAATAACAATATCTTTATCTCCCGTCTCTCCTTACAATAGATACTTAATATCCTTCCTTTCATTTTACAAGATCTTTTCATAACAAATATTGATTTACAATACCTTATAATTCCGTTTTCATCATTCAGCTATGCCTTTTAAAATACGCATACTGTTCTTACGTTCAATATAAACTTCTGGGTTTTGCAATATCATCTTCTCAGACAATGGAGTTCCTTCAATGAAAATATTGAATACTCCTGTCAATAATTACGGTTTTATACATCATAATTTCGTTCCTGAGACGAATTACCTTCATATACTTAGGATCATCATTTCCTCTCTTTCTCTTGTATCACATGTACAAATTTACGCTTGTCAAAACTCATGACTACTTTCTCTCCACTGTTACAATATTTATTTAACATACTTATTACCGTTTCTCTGATGTTACAAAAATATCTACGAAATATACTATGTTACCGCAAAGGATTTATCTTCAAGCTAAAATTCTAAGCGTTCTAATAAACTGCAAAAATAATTACGGTGTCGAATATCATCAATAAACGTTCAAAATACGTCCAAATGACGTATGAAGATTTCTACCAAAATTTCTAAATTCTAGTCAAAATAATAACAAGGGCTATGAATATACGATAAGATGTTGGTCATTATACTGGAATATCGTGTACAAGTTCTATCTACAAAGGTGTGTAAAATTGCACTTGTCTACCATCAAAACTGTGGCCGCTGGTAACATCTGATGATGTTGGTATCTGTAGAATTTCTCCCACGCACCTGCTGGAATGTGACACTTGCCTGCCACCTGGTCTGCACGAGTCACACCGCTTCCGTGTAGACCGCTGGGCTTGTTGTACAGCAATGGGGTGAGAAAAACCGGTAATCAGCTGGCAGCCTACCCCCGTCCGTGCCGATGACCTCGCTCCTCCGCAGCGTTTCACTCTTCTCGGCCCGATGACCTAGATACTCCTCACGTTTTATTCTTGGGTCCATCTTCTTTCTTCCCAACTCTGGATGTTGTTGGATGTCGGTAGTGTTGCAATGTTCTATCTTTACACGAGAAATCACCTCAGCTTGTGAATTTCTCTTCACTGTAGAAGCTTGTTGCGTTTATTCGAACGAACTGCAGATGTTGACGCAGCTCGCTCCCATTTGTTATGTTGTCATGGTCATATCTGGATCTCGCTTGTTAGTATAACTTTACTTTCCCTTCATAGTGGAAGAATTAAAACATTCTCCTTCCTTCTAAATAATTAGTAGTCGTAATCTCTCCCCTTCGACCTAATTCTTTATACATCTTGTATAGTGTGATGTGTTTCTTCTTTGAATTATGACAATGCCTTTGGCTTCTCTTCTACATAGTCTTGCGTTCGAAGTTTCGATGTACTGCTACAAAGTATAGTTTCACGACTATTATCACTCGTTGTTTCTGCTAAATACTTCTTCTCAATTGTATTATCAGCTTATTCATACTTGTTGTTCCATATTTCTACTATGTTTCTTCATCTTGAAGTCTATAATTTTCCAAGTCTTTACCTCTTGTAGATTAGAGAGTGAATCGTTGTACGTGTTGCCTCCTTGAAAGTTCAGATAGAAAGAGCCTCGTTACTTGGATTTCGCTAGCCTCCTCCGTTCGATTTCCCTCGCAAATTCACTGAACTAGCATCACTCCGCTCTGAAAATTCACTCCTTCGCTTATATCTCCTCTCTCAATTATCCAATTTCATTTCCGTCTTGCCAATTAAATTCCTTTTTGCTTCCTTTTGAATTTGATATGTCACAATCGTTTATAACATTAAAATAATGAATTTAATATTTATCAGTTCCTCTGTAATCAATCTTTTATCTGATTGGCTGTCGACTCTTTATGGCGCGCGCTGATCACGCGTCGTCCCCACTTCTCTCTTCTCTGGCTCGCGTTTGACCTCTGCTCATCCTTGCCATGTCCCCTCGTACCAAAAACAGGTTTCTCGCAGCTAACACTGATAAAACTGTGTGTGCACTATGCTGGACTTGTCTCACGTCATTTATGCTTGGTTAAAATGTATCAAGTAATAAAATTTCCATTTCTTCTCCAAAAACAAATATTTCTTCTGGCTAAAATTTTACCAATGACTTGTTGATGCATAATCTCTCTTCCTGAGTGTAAATTAGATTCATATCTCGAAAATTTTATACACTATTTTCCTCTGATGCTCTCGGTTCGTACCTCATCCGGTTATATTGTCTTGACTAGACCTTATTTCGAGCGCAGTACCATAAGTTAAAATAAGTGGACTTGAGTATTAACAATTACTTTCTTCGTATGATTCTAGCTAATTCTCTTACTTTTATCTCATATCTTCAATTATGTAATAAATATACACAAAAGACCAAGTGCATGTTATAGCAATGTTCAGGATTGGGATGGAGGTAATCACGGTCATAAGCTAAACAATCCCAACATGTGCCTGTAAGGCTAATGCTTAGCCCCCATATGTGGATCTCTCACGGGAATAAAGAAATCCTAATGCAATTGGTTTATTCTGACCTTAAGTCCACAGTGGGTACCGAATGCAAACATATGTTAGCTTCCCATAATATAATTAAGGTGCATCCCCCATTAGTTCAGTGATCAGAACAACATTGTACACTGACGATGTTCCCAGGTTCAAGTACCAGGTGGATTACATATCTCAGTTCTTCATCCTTACATAAAAAAGGCTCGTACTCTCTGTACTATACAAAAGCTAACAGATAAGCACTTCAGTTTGCCATCAATATAGTAGTGAAAATAAAACTCCTAATCCCGAAATGATATTAGGTGATCAGGAGATGTCATTAAGGACGCATGAAGGTGCTTAATCTTCTAGATCTGAAGATGTTATTTCTCATTCGATATGTGGAACGATGTCCGGAATAGGACAGTCTGCAATTTTAATGTCCCTAACATGGTCCATATGACTTGTTTCACAAATATGTTTCCCTTTGCATAGGTAGATTTTGTGTTACACATGACTTGTAAACTTGAACTGAAGAAATCACGGAATAAATAACATACTGAAGTTAATTCAACTTCGCATTTATAGAGTTTTCTTATGTCCACGGATACATGGCAAAGACAGAAAAGTTTTGTAAAGTTCAAATCAGAATTCATTTCAGATCCTACACATATGCCAAGTGTGGGCCTAGCAGATTATCAGTAGCTTTGAGATTGTGTGTGGAGACTTAGTGGTGTTGGTGCAGTAACTCACTATTAATATATAACGTTAACATCTGTCATAATAATCAAGCAAAGTTGATGAATGTTGTGTAAAGAAATATTGCATAGTGTGTTGTGCATTTTACTGTATTGAGTTCCTAAAGCAATATTGATCTCAAGAATACTCAAGGCAGGGAGAAATTTAATGAACTTATAATACTTGACATCTTATCAGGGTTGTTACGCACTGTATTAAATGTATGGAATCTGAATCTGAATATTTTTTTTTACCAACACCGGGCCTCGGTCTAATAAGTTTCCTTCTTCTTCAACAGTCCGTAACAATATAAATATCATAATCACATGTAATTCGTTTCAGGTTATTCTTCGAGAGATATGCAGGTATCCTGACCTTCTGGATGATTAATTCCCCAAATTCTTTCATAATGTAACGTCTGTAGTTTAATCTATGCTGATGTTGGGTGTTGCTTTTAAAAGCGGAATAGCGAGGTCATCTACTCTTATCTCCCATGATGGCCACAAACCAAGCTTTCTTGTTATTGCTGTGGTTTTTGCATCATATTTACAGTTTCCCAAGATGTTTTATGCATGCCTTAATTTTACATCCACAAACCTTAACGTAAATGTTGTAAACAGACCAATCGAAGTGTCTGTTATACACACTATTGTCGGGTTATGGCTAAAACAGGTGTTTGCCCATCTTATTGGTTTATTGCCACTTGACCTACTTATGATATCCACCAGATTCATTTTAACAGAGCCCTACTAATACAATAGCAAACTCACAATTGATATTTCACTCACAACTACAATAAATTCACACGTTCCATGCTTCTAGAGAGTAACGTTCTTCACACTTGTTCAGAAATCCCGAATGGATATTAGAATAAAGTAAATAGATATCAGAAGAGCTAGAATAGTCAACCAACCCTCAAAGATAGTCCACCCCATCAAGATCAAACGTTTGATGAAAGGTGGCTCTATCAAGATGCACAATATGGCTTTAGACACCTTCTTTCATACTTATTATATTACACACATCATGTATCTCAGCTCATGCGCAGTACGAAGAGGCCCTACAAGCAATGCAGCACATCATTGACCCCAGGATATAGGCAACAAACAACACAAAGAAGGTGAGATTGAAGTTTCCGCCTTTGCATCAGATTACCAGCAGTGTATGAGGATAAGGAAGCAATCCTCAGATAACATGGTCTGTACCATAACACAATCTGTGGCCATTTCACTCACATCAGTTGCAAATACAAAACAAACTTAATGGAATACTTGTTTTTAATAGGGAGAAAGCTTCTAGTTTAACGTTTCACCATTAATCCGGCGATCATGAGCCATGCGACATCCATTTTTAAGACGAATCACAACCACAAGTCGTGATACTTCACTCCGAAGGAACTAACAAGAAACCTAGTCATTTGTGATAGACTGTTCCCTTGTTCCATTTGTGAAGTTATTGGTATCGTTCTGTGTAATTGGTTCACTGCATGACATACCATGCCCAGTTACAGGACAGAAAATGGCCAGGATCATCTGAGATAGGCTGTCTTCCTAAGAATTTCAACATTATTTCATTATTTACTAGCAGCCTCAATATTGCATTCATATATTGGTACTCCATTTTCGTATAGAAGTTATGCAGGAATTACTTAATGTATCACTGTATTCTGGCGAGGTAGTCTGAAATTTTAGAAACTATTTCTTTGTCGCGGAATTTGAAGCGAGATTAGAGTATATAGCGAATCTCTTTAATATTATGATCATCTACAAAATTTCAATACAAAATTGGAGAAGCAAATCATGCATGGAATTTGATGATTTCCAACAACCAAACACCAGATATTAAAAATCCAAAGAAGGCCCCAGAAATCACTACAATTACATTCAGGTTTCGTATTAATTCCTAAATCTTTGATCAGTGCAAATGATCCCCTCACAAGCCTTTGCAAATATCAGCCACACTTGCTGGAGGAACATCAGATATCATTAAGCATATAACATGACTTAACAACCCTCAAGATAATTAAGCACTTACAACTCTCGCATCTCCGCCTCTCGATGAAGATGGTGTTTCCTTCTTGACTAATGGAACTATCGCTGCAGTCACTTTCTCATGGATAGTAACTTCCTTGTAGTCTCCAATACCTTCGATGATATGTGCACCCTACAGAGAAACACGAATTTGTTAATAATGTACCTCACGAGGCATAAGAAATATATTTTGTACACACGTAAGCACGACAGACATTCATCTAGTTCTATATATCACGGATTAGTTCTCAACTCAATGAATAATTTTAAGAAATTTGATAAGGTTAGAATAGCAACCCTGAAGCTGAAATTTTGCTGCGTTAAGTGCTCATTAGCTGACTTTAAGTGCTCATTAGCTGACTTCAACATCATTTATATTTTCTGACTTATACCTTCAAGGTTTTTGAATGCTTTACAAGACAGAAGTTCAACGGAACACCTTACCTATTACTTACGATGTATATGCAGCTATCAGAACACAAAATCCAATACTTTCATGTAGCTACAGTGTTATAAATTCACCAATAAAATTGATACAATTGTCTTTCATTTTAAGAAAATTCAAATAGGTGTTTGATTCAAGATGAAAATAAACACGAGCTTCAATATGTAAAACAGGCTTGCATTTCTGAACCTTTCTCAAGAACGATTTCCAAAAATCAATAACTGTCTACATTAAATGATGATATGATAACCTTCAGTCACATATCATGTGATCGAGTGGTCATGAAGTTAAAGACAATTCAAAACCTCAATACCCAGTGTCCGAGTTTCACTAGCACACACTTATTATTAGAAGTTCTTACCTAATTTAGCTGCACGACTTAACCTTACAGGTGATGCAAGTTTTGTCATAATTATTCATGATTGTTTCAAAAAGGACAATAAATAACCACTTTAAAATTGAAGCCTGCCCTACAAGAACATTGTATATCATATTTATTAACTTTTCTGTATTAAAAGAAAACTTCTTGTGCCTAATCTAATACCGAGATATGTTAAATACAGGTCTATACATTAAAGTTGCAGTCTCACTTCCAACACTAAAGGAATATATATCTCCTAAATGGCAGTATATAGGACTCACCGTGATTTTAGTGCAGTTTCCCTGCAAGAAAGTTGTATATCACAACAGACCTAGAACGTTGTATATCACAAACCATTGCCTATGGGTAAAAAATAAAGAAAAATAATCCTCAGATACATAATATTATATGGAATGGAATATTGTATTGCTTACAAGGCATACACAAAACAAGAAAATAAAATGGGCCTATTGAGAATCGTATAAAAATTTTGGATGGACGCCATGTTCGATTTTTATATGGAGGCCATAGAGTTATGTACTATTAGATTACGATCATTGCGTAGGTTCATTATTCAAATGTTGACTTCGATCGCATAATTTGGACATAAGAAATGAAAAATTAATTTTAAAATTTCGCACACCCGCCAGCTAGAGGTTATGTAAACAATTGAACTAAATTAGATGTGACTGCATTACAATGTGTATAAAATATGCTCTGCCATGTTTCACTACGCACGGGTAGTTGAATCGCGAGAAAAGTCCATTTAAATGTTTTAACTTTGCTTGGCCGCCATGTTCGTTCTGTACTTAACAGGTTTTTAAAAGTCACATAGGTCAACTTATAGTTGTATCCTTTATCATCGTACGAATGTTCAGGGTGATATCAGTAACAATTGCGGAGATATAGAATGCCCGTTAAATATTTCGCACAGCCACCATGTTGGATTGGTGAGATGTAATAAATGGTAAAGGGCACGGTCGTGGTCGAACGAAATAGTACTTTGACTTTACCGAGTTTTATTGAAATCGCTCCAGCCGTATAGATATTTTGGGACAGACACACATGCACACACATGGACAAAAGGTGATCTCACAAGCCTATTTGTTTTTCATAATTGAGAATAGGCTAAAAGAATTCTGTGATAATCAAGGGATTACATACCAATTGTAGCGGCATTATAATCATAAAACGTTCCTGGAAGAGCTATGCCGCCACCCAGCTGATTGATATACAACGTTCTTCTCTTTTATGACTTGGGTGATGATTTTGTTGATCTGCACGCCCTGAAGTTGCTGTATAAGCTTTTCCACTATACTTCAGTCGCTTCCGCACATTGTTCTTCCACTGAAATTGAATTATCTTCCTTTTCCTGCTCTTATTCAGTGCTAAAGGAGAGCTTGGCGACACATTCAAATTGCCAACATTCGCCATCTTTGTTGATATACAACTTTCTTGCAGGGAAGCCACCTTTTGGACCCAAAATATTCTGTCCATTTTTTTTCTTCAAATTGACTGTTATTAGGTTTGCAAAGTGTCGGTGTGATGATATCCAACCTTCTTAACCCAAAATCTCAACCTGCTCAATTTCTGATATACAACGTTCTTGTAGGGCAGGCTTCAATTATTATAGACATCTGACGATATAATAAATAAACAGCCCAAGGGAGCGATCTCACTCAATGCGCAATATTAATAACATAGACTGCATGACGTATTAATTATAATAAACTATTTAAAGTCAATATTTAGAACACTGTGACCTTCCTCAGCGTGGAATAGGATAAGGAACTGTGTAGTACCGTACCAAAAGTTCACAAAAAACGGATCTGTTACAATAATCTTGTTAATAAAGCATATAAAAATGACTTGAAAATCAGCATAGAATTGAAGAGATGTGTATATTGGATAAGTTAGGTTATAAAAATGATGCTTGATGTATATTTGCCAGATATTGTAGAGAGAAACTTTGGAAATAAGTGTGACGAAGTTTTTATGAAATGTTGAGAACTACATAACATTGAAAAAATTTGAGAATTATCCGAAGTAGGAAATAAAGTACACAATCACCTGGCAATCAAGTTCTTCTTTAACAAATGCACTCTGAGTTATGAATCTTGCATCTTCAAAAGCATCATCAGGTTCTTCAATTTTCATCCCCACCGGCCTATCAGACGGTGGCTGCTCATTCAAATCCTGGGAAGTAATAAACAAGCATGATTATACGTAAAAGTTGGAGAATAAGAGCTAATGATGATAATAGTAATAATAATAACAATAGCAAGATACTGTTACAAAACATTTGCCGATAAACAATCACCTCACCAAGCACGTAGTTACGTCATAAACATGCGGATGAGGCCCTAGAAATAATACTTCCCACAGATTACTTCCATGACCTTTTATCCTCCTGAAGAACAATTGTTGATAATAATAATAATCATTACAATGAATTTGGAGTATAAAAATAATTATTTACTCTGATCATCATTTATCTTTAATTAAAGTTAAGTTTCAACCTGACAGACCCAAAGTCAGAACATTCAAAATATCCTCGAATTGATCTGGAATATCTTAAAACCAAATTCAAACAATCTCCTTGCAAATATCACGAAACAAAATCCTGTCATTTAGATGGCATTAGAAGATACACTATTGGGAGTTTCCCGGATTATTGGGGTTCTTCCTCGAAAACGTTAAGACAGATGGTTGAACAAGACCAGGGATAAGGCCATAGACCTTCTAATTCAAACCTTTTAATGGTACAGTTCCAATGAAATAGAAACAAAATTGGCGTGAATTCTTCAAAGACCAGAAAAAAGCCTCGAGAATAATCAGATCTGAAAAACACACATTACATAAAAAACAGTACAAGGAACTGTTACAGAACATTTGCTGACGAACCATCACACTACCAAGCACCTAGTTTATAACTTACAACATCCGGATGAGGCCCTGAAATAAAAAGGAAAACTGCAAACTTGTCACAGATTACTTCCATGACCTTTGAACCTACGATCCTCCTGATGAAGAAATCTGACTTGACAAACGGATTCCTAATGCAGATTCAAAACTCCCTTCTTTAGAAGAAATCAAGCAAGTAACCGTAAACTAAACTTAAAAATAACAAAGCTCAAAAGAAAACTGAAATATTGAAATTAAGAGGTGAAAGTCTAACTAAAAATGTCAAGTAACTCTTGTAGATATATGGCGAAAATTCCCTAAGACAGGAATTGCAATCTAGTTCACCCACTAATTTAAAAAAGGGACGGAACATACACTAATACCTATGGAGAAATATCCTCACTATCACTCGCGAACAAAATTCTCTCTAAAGCATTATTCACGAGACTTGAAATCCAAACTCATCAACTAATTGGCGAATAACAGGCATGATTCATAAATGACAGGTCCTGTACAGAATTAATGCACAATCTCAAAATCATCTTGCAAATTCATAAAGCCAGGCAAACAATGCTCACTTTGGAGATTTCAGGAAAACGGACGATTCAGTAGACCTTCACACACTATTCAACATTCTAGAAGATTTCAAATTTGGCAGGAACACAAGAGTAATAATCCGACAGTCACTGACAGCCATAACTTCAATAGTTAAATTTAAGTGAACTTTCTGATCGTAATCATATTAGCAAAGACTTCTACAAGGAGATGGGCTATCTCCAAAAATGTTCAATAGTGTCTTTGAATAACAGGACGGGGGAGGAGGGGGGGGGGAAATGGAGGGGGGGGGAACAAAACAAATAACAATTGGTCGACGACTCAAAAATAAAATTCATGTGCAGTGTTTGGCATTCGGAGATGATCAAGCTATTCTTTCTAACAATTAATTGATAAGACTCAGTTCAGATCCTTGAAAGACTTCACTAAATTGCAGCTAAGACCGGACTCCAAATGCATAGACGAATCCGCTCGTCATCTAGAGCGGAAACCTCTGAAGACTATATTCGGCAGAAAGATCATCAAGTAAATAAATTCAAACCCCACGGCATAGCCGTGCTCATTGAACCTTGCACTGCGGCCTTGATGGCAGCTGCTGCAATTCAGTTTGAATCCCGCTGACAGTACCAATCATGAGTGATTTTTCCCTGCGTTATCCACACTCCCTCCAGGCAAATGACGGGATAGTACTTTACTTCACGACTGAGTCGTGACGCAAACAAAGAGAGAATCTCAACATTCCAGAAGATGTAATAGATGTAATTAAAAAATCAACATCTAACACATTATACCTCAGTAATCATACCTGAAGCTCTATATGGCTCAGAAACATTGATCATTGAAGGTAGATCTCTTAGTAAGAACATAGAGAAACAAGAAAGTAAAATATTTAGGGAAAACCTTGGTCCAGTCTGCTCAGAAGGAATCTGGTAGTAACGAAAGCCCCGGGAGATTTATCAGCATTCTGAAAAGATCACTGACACTTTCAGGAAAAGGCATTTTAGGTTCTTCGGTAACATTCTCAGAATGAACAATCGCAGGATTACCAAAAGATTCTCCAACCTTGCTCTATCAATGGGAGTCAATAACCAGTGGCTTAGTGAAATAGAAAATGAACTTCAAGAAATTGGAATCACAGAAGAAATTATATAAGATCGACCCCAGTTTAAAACAGTAATTAACAACCACCATTTTGCTGAGAAAATGAATGCAAGGACCAATAAATCATGGACTGAAGAACGGAGTTGTTAATATTATTATTAGGAAAATTAAAAACAAACATTACAGATTCAGATTATTATTTGGTAGGGGGCCGATAACCTAGATGTTAGCCCCTCAAAACAAGAATTATAACCATCACTATTTGGTAGTATTAAGTACATGACATAATTCCTATTAATTACGGTACACAAAGATTTGTCATGCCCATCAGTAATGGTACACAATATATGGAACTAAAATACAACTTACAATCTCAGGGAATTTTTCTGGTTCACATTTGATAGATGGTTGGCCCTCCATAATGTTGAGGAATCTAAAACACAGGATAATTAAGTAATATACTTTACTATCAGGATACAATGTAACAAGTACAGGATATATTTGTAATTTACACACACATAAGTTCAATGGTATATTCAATACCCTTCCAGGAATTTTTCTTGTGTTTTGCTCTATATTATTTAAATGTATGCAACCGTACATAAAATGGAATTTCTATCTACGTCAGCGCTTTGAGGATGATGAATTGGTATCCCTGTATATGTGTACCCCTCCAGAACATACCAGAAGTGTTTTCTTCTTAGTAACCAATAATGAGGTGGTGGTGTTGATTGCTGCTTCAAGGGGCCTAACTATTTGTTACTGATATGGAATGAATAGCCTTATTTTTGTAAGAACCTTCCACATGAAATGTTTGCATCATCACAAATTATAAACGTCCAGGAGGTGTTAGTGTGTTTGAACAGTGCTAGATTGTCTAAATAGGACTGGGGATTCAGAGAGACAGTGCAATTGCTGACGCGCAGTAGGCCTACTATGTCTACATTACTCAGCATAATGTACAGACTTTCCACCCCCAGTCACTTTGATGCGAATTGTCAAAGCAAAGGGAACAAATTGCACTATACTGAGCATATATATTATACGAAGTACGTCCAGAAATCAAGTTCCGTTTGGTAATAACATTAAATTGTGTACAGATACAGAAAAATTATTTATTGCACAAAATTCTACAACCCTTAAACTACTTTTCCACATAACTGCCGAAATGTTGCAGACATTTGCCGTAGCGTGGCACGAGTTTTTGTATACCTTCTTCATAGACGTGTGCCGCCTGTGTCTTCAACTAGTTGTACGATCCGCTGCAGAGCAGTTCCGCATATGCGCGGTAGACGCTCTGTATCAAGGAGAAGAAACGTGCGCCATTTGGAGAGCGCTGTCAGCCACGTACGCGTTGTTGTGCATGTTTTCTCGTACAATGTCGGTGTTGATTGAAAATCCCGCCGCTTGTGAAATCAGATCTGTGATTCGTTTTCTGAATGCTAGGAAAGTGAAACCAATTGAAATTTATCGGCAAATTTGCGAAGTGTATGGACAAAATGCGATGAGTGATTCAATGGTGAGAAGATGGGTCCTACAGTTCAATGAAGGACGTAGTGAAGTGCACGATGAAGAACGAATTGGGCGTCCATCTTTGGTTAGAGAAGAACTGGTTCACGCGATTGATGACAAGATCCGGGAAAACCACAGGTTTACAATAATTAGTGCTCTCGCTATGGAATTTCCCCAAATCTCACGATCACTTATTCATGAAATTGCTACTGAAAAACTGAACTTTCGTAAACTTTGCCGATGTTGGGTACCAAAGATTCTTACGGAGCAACTCAAAACAAAACGGATGATTTACTAAGCCAGAAACCTTCCCTGAGTGTATACAACATCTCAACCAAGTTTCATCGCATTGGGGTGAATGTTATATGAACGCATGTGGGACTTTGTTGAAAGAAACGCACGCCATTTTGTTGAAGTTACTCAAGCGCCATCTATTGTTAATTGGATCTACTATGCCTATAACTTTTCCTGGCGTATGCACTACAACTTCAGTTTTTGACCCGTTACAATGAAGGCGGCGAAGAATTTCTGACACAGATAGTCACAGGAGATGAAACTTGGGTTTCTTATGACACCCCTGAAAGTAAGCGGCAATCAATGGAATGGAGGCACACTTCATCCCCAGCAAAGGTTAAGCCGAAACAAATCTTGACAACTCGGAAAATGATGTGCACAGTGTTCGGGGACTGGAAAGGCATCTTAATCATTGATTTCTTACCGCGTGTTTAAACAAACAACGCAGATGCTTACTGCGAGACACTTAGGAAATTGCGCCGTGCAATACAGAATAAGCGCCGATGGTTGCTGTCAAAAGGTGTTGTTTTTCTTCACGACAACGCACGACCACACACTGCAAATGTGACGAAAAACCTCCTACAGGGATTTGGCTGGAACGTGTTTGACCAACCTCCGTACAGCCCTGACCTCGCTCCTAGCGACTTTCATCTCTTCACACATCTCAAGTCTTTCCTTGGCGATCAACACTTCAACAATGACGACGAGCTGATAGAAGATGTTTCCAACTGGTTGAAGACACAGGCGGCAAACTTCTATGAAGAAGGTATCCAAAAAATTGTGCCACGCTATGACAAATGCCTGCAAAAGTTCGGCAGTTATGTGGAAATGTAATTTTAGAGGTGTAGAATGTTGTGCAATAAATAATTTTTCTGTATCTGTACACAATTTAATTTTATTACCAAACGGAACTTACTTTCTGGACGTACCTCGTATAATTATATTGTGACCGTACACAACACGAGCCGAGGATTGAACCAACAACTTTCACGCAGCATGAGTACAGAATTAATGTAATGTTATCTGCGCAGATAACAACTCTGATCTGCAGCGAAAGTTACATCAGACACGCTAGGTTAACGATCAACTGAAATTTCAAATAAAGATTTGTAATTAAGTAATCTGCGTTTGTGGGTACGTCTTACATAAAATGTTGATATAATAGGCCTAAATAGTATATGAGGAATACACGTAGGCCCTATTATTACTTTACCTGAGTGTGATATTGCCGAACTTGGCGAACAGTGTTCCTTATTGACAGAACTACAGTTTTACAATATTACGGTACATGTAATGTTCTTCGAGTTATTTAGAGTTTAACTTTAGACTAAAATATCGAGTGAAAAACACACTTTCCGTTGTCTAGGAAGGACCAGGCGTAACCAGTCGCACTTTACTCCCGCACAGTCTGCATTCCAGTATTAAGGTATCGAGAGTTCAAAGATATTAGCTAAACTCTTTGCCTCTCGTGTTACAATGCGACCACTTCACAACAAAACTCACATAATTGTCTCGTAGGACTAGCGTTACCAACTGGAAATTTCTAAATGCAGGACATTCAGGGGCCAAAATGAGTTTCTTTTTTGCCAACTCGGTTATTTTGGAATCACTTTTTACCGACATTTTTTTTCCAAACTCAGGCATGCATTCGTTCCATACCTTCATTTGATAAATTAATCAGCAGACATGGTAACAGTAGCAAATACGTCATTTATTTATTTATTTTACAAAAACATAGAAATGAAACGAAGATATAATACCAACTTGGAAAAAGAACCCTGAAGCAACAATTTTAAAAAACACGGCCATTAGGTACCTATACATAATTGCTAAATATTAATTCACCTCTTCTTCAATATCAACCACCTTTTAACAAGAACATCTAAGTTTATTTTAACTGATAAATATTTTTCACAAAGCAAGACCATGAGGTTCGCTGTTCATTGTACTTCGTTTGAAATCTTTTACATATTTCAACTCACTAAAACTACGTTCATTACTAGCTTCTGATACAACAGCTGTAATTGTAATTCGACAAGTATAAATTTGATGCAGCCAAGGCTTTTATGAAAATTTCACTAATTCGCAACATAACATAAATGTTTTCGGCGTTTTCACATTGGTCGGAGAAAATTTCCAATTCGACTTTCACAGCTAAACTATCTGTAAATGGGCAGCAGGGAATTAATTTCAAAACGTTCTGAATGCGTTCTATGGTACAAGATTATCGTTGAATGGTGTTTTGAACATTTCAAAAAGTGGTTTAATCAAGTCGATTAATACAGAAAGGTTATCACGCGTCTTCTGGATCAACACATTCACAACTTCTTTGAATTCTTTGCGATAGAATTACTCCATATTTAAAACAGCTGCGTTTTGAAGATTTCCATCGACTTTTTTTGGGAAGAATTCGTCTTCGATGATGTTTCAAAAATCGTTTTCATCATCCACGTTCATTTTTGAAGAGAAAATTTTTGCTGCTTCTACTAGATCGTTCATTTCGTTCTCATTTGAAAGCATAGATTCAAAGGATTGAAGAGTACTTTGTATCACAATAGCAGCATCAACTATATTTAGATCAGGAGATTCTAAAATTTCTGACAACACTTGAGCCTTGTACATAACATTTCTCATGAATATCAGGAATACAATGAAATCGAAACTGAGCATACACTCCTTTAAGCTCAGTGCTTGTGATTTCGTCTTATTATCAAAATTCGAATCACCTTCCAAATTTTTTTCCAACACTTCCACATTACCTTCAAAGAAGTCCAAACGGCTTTTAATGCTTGAGCTTGGGCGGTCCATCGAGTTTTTGATAAGTTGGCCAGCTGTAACGAATTTTCCATCATTGAAATTTCTTCTTTCAAACAGGAAAATCGTTTGGTGCTACTAGAAAAAAATGTATACAATGATTGTAGGGTATCAAACATAATGGTAACGATGATTCTGGCATTGCAGGTATGTTTCACAAAAGTGCTTAGGCGATGAGCCTCACAAGGTATGTTCAGACAGTTTCTTTTGAACTCCTTGCTTTTCTCCGGACATAGAACTCGCATTTTAATCGTAGGATTGGAAAATTAAATTATCTGTCAATATTTCATGTTCCTGCAAACATTGCAGTATGTTAGATGCTAGGCCAGCTCCTGTTTGCCAGTTACAGCAATCATGTCGATAGTCCGTTCCAAAACTCTACCTGTATCATCAATATAACGTACAATAATCGTCATTAAATACATCAGGAGTAGTGTCTGCCATTACTGGGAACATTTGTGCATTATTCACTTCTTGTGAATCATTATTATTATTATTAGATAATTATTGATTAATGTGTGTATAGATAACTAACCAGTGGGGAGCGTGATGGCGCAGAGGCTTAGCTGCTCGTCTTCACCCGGACGGCTGGGGGTTCAAATCCCAGTGACAGCGGAGTGGAATTTTCACTGAAAAATCATGTGGCGTCAGGAAGGGCGTTCAGCCTTAAATCGCCGGCCAAAACCAAAATGAGCCTGGTTGGTTCCGGCGTCCCCAATTAATTGGAAAAAGCAGAAGAAAGAAAAACATGAAAAAATAGTTAACTAACCAGTAATAGTAAACATTTGTTTGAGGTGTTGAAGAATTCAGGATGGCAAACCCTTTGTCATGGCCCATGAATTGACCCCAAAAGTTTTACCTTTCAAGACTCAGTGTACCTTGTTGCAGTCTTTAGAAAAGAAATCCATCCCGGGGTCTCTGTGGTGACAGTGGAGTTATATTAATGATGCTTTTTAAACAAACATACGCTTGCATACTACCGCTGGGTTGAATCTGCACAGGTACACTGGCTTTTGTTTGTGTAGTGAGTCTAGGTGATAACAGCACGTCGATGTTGCCAGGAAGTTTCATATTACTCGTCTACTTCATAGTGGACGTGCTCCGCGCCGTGTTAACGTACATGACTAGATAGTTGTTAGGTAAGGGTTGACAAGGCTCAGTGAACCTTATTGCAACCTTAAAATGAAAATGAATTTCTTGGTGTAGTCGGGGTTGGAAGCCAAGCCCTCAGGGTTGACAACCAAGTATGTTAACCACTACAGTGTGAGTTTTCTATAGTTTAACGAATTGACTAAGAGCCATACTATCAGAGGTGTAGGTAATTGAAATTAAATCCTTAGCTGATGACCCTACTACATGTAAGCTAGAGCAATGCCCGCCTATAAGCTATCATGATAGAAAAAGAAATGTATGGCTTGTTTTAAACTGAGAATGATTGTGTTTGCTGTGAAATGAAATGAAAATCCACATCCTGCTTCCAGTCTCCAACCGGGTCAGGAATGGAATGAATGAAGCCCCCATCTAGCGGCGAGGATATGAACTGTGCCGGCTGCTGAAGCCTGTAGCACTCAACTCTGGGGCAATGATTAAATGAATGACAAATGAAATGATAGTGGAGAGTTTTGCTGGAATGACATTTTGACAGGGAAAACCAGAGTACCCGGAGAAAAACCTGTCTGCCTCCGTTTTGTCCAGCACAGAACTCACATGGAGTGACCGGGAATTGAACCACGGACCCAGTGGTGAGAGGCCGGCGTGCTGCCGCCTGAGCCACGGAGGCTCGTTTGCTGTGAAATACAAATCTGAATTGAAAAATAGTTTATGTCCTACATGATGTTTGAACTCTTTCTTATTTATACTTAAGACAAACGCTAACATAGTTGTAATTCAGAAGCCACGGCCGCCTCCTTTCCAATCCTACACCGTACACTGAAGTTAAATTCAATAATGATGACGTTACAGACACACAGTTTCAATGCCATAAGAAATAAGTGAACAAAGTATAAAATTCAGGAGCCAGTGAGGAATTCAACAAGGTGTCCTTTGGACAAAAGAGAAGCGTTCTATAAAATTAAACACCAAGCTGTCCTATCGACCCTAATGGTTTGGGTGATGGTGAAGATGAAAATAAAATGTAAACTATAACAAAAACTAACTACACACTAATAGACTAGGAAAAGAAATCGATGACAAAAGGAGAATAAGGCAAATAAAGGACAAAAGGAATAAAAAATGCCCTGAACCCTCAATATTGTGGATTTAGGGACTTGAAAGGAAAGAGAGCCATAAAAGTTAGATATGAAAGTGAAAGCGGTGAGGCTCTGCCCCAGAGGTAATGGATGAAAAAGGTGGAAAACAGGAGCCAGCTCAGGAATCCCTTGGTGTCGCCAAATCTCGAACTGATCAGCCGTAAGCCCCCGAGGGTGTAGCCGTATCCAGGATGCACCACAAGTGGTAGGACTATATATATATATACACCTTTCCTTTAGTGTGGCTTGAGCAAAAGGCAGGAAATAACATGAAAATAAAAAGAAGGCTGCCTCCTCACACAACGAGGGTATCAGGGGAAAAATATTAAACAACGACCTATTAAGTTGGAAAAGGAAGAGACTTCCTAGGCCTTGGATACCCTAATAATGTCAGGGTCGGTAGAGAACAAGAGTTGATCAAGTGTGGTCGAAAGGAAAGAAGACAGAAACGAGCCCGGCACAATTCAGTAGTAGCAATGCTGAACACAGCTGGGGGCCCTCGTGGTCGCCTACCCGCATACCACTAGCTGTGAGCCCCTGGGGGTGGTGGAAATAAAGACCCCTTTGTGTTATATCACTGGCTTTAAGGACTGTAACACATAGCATGTATGTTTATGATCCGATACTGGTCATAGGGCTATGCAAAATTGTATTAGATACTCAGATAATTATACTATGAATAACCCCTTATTATTTTGTCAAAGTATAGTACATGGGACTGATGTAGAGAACAAGAGTTGACCAAGTGTGCTCGAAAAGAAAGAAGACAGAGACGAGCCAGGCTTGTGAACATGTACTTGACATAACAAGTGATCAACATTTGATGTTAAGAATAGTGAAATGCTTGCCACTGTTCAATGCTAGAACCTGATTAGCGGCTTTTAAAAATGGAATGGTATGGAGTGCACTTCCCTGAGAACTAACAAGAGGAGTGTTAGATCCCCCACAACACCCATGCTTAGAGTCAATATAAATGGCTATGCTCTTAAGGTCATGACGGTCTCCTCATCCTCAATCCTACCCTTCATGGTGAAAGGCACACTCTAATACAACCATAATAGTGACAGGTTATCTGTCAAATACCTATTTCCAGACTTACCTTGACATTGACTAGAATTTTCTAAAATCCACAAAATTTTCCACAAATTGACCAAATGACACAAAATTCCAGCAAAATCCTACAAATGACTACCAGACTTATTGAAATTCCATTGATCTACCTAATAATGGTTTAAACTACCTGAAATTGATATTAATTTACCTCAATATATATGAAAATTAACTAAAATTTACCAAACTTACCTAAAGTGGGCTACAAATCATGAAATTTATCCTTTTTTTTTTGGAAATTCACTAGATGTACTCGAAAATTCCATAATATTCCCTTTACATGTATGCTTTTATTGTTGTTGTTTCGTTTACCACACTCCCTGCAGACAAATACCTGAACATGACTCTCTTGTAGACTAGGACCTGAACATTCGACGTGATAGCTGAGTTTCATCTCCCATAAACTCATCTGTGAGGTGGGTGTCAGGAAAGTCATTTAGCTGTAAAAACCACACCCTCACATAGACTTTCATAACCTCTTACGTTGAGGTTCATAACACTAACTACATTGAATGATTGAACGGTTTCCTCTTCAAGGTTGCAAGATGCTTGCAAGGTTCCTAAAATGCAATTAAATTTAATAAATTCCTTAAGATTGTTTGATTTGTTTAATGATATGGTGTTAAGACTAATTTTGTTAGGTCTTGACTGGCCTTGCAATAAGAATTGACTAACCAAACATGAGTCACCTATCAGGGAAACATTTTGTCCACTATGTTGGTTATTGACCAGGGAGTACAGTTCTAGAAAGCTGTTTATCATTTTTTTTGAAATCATATTCAACAGAGGCTTAGTTTTATAGACAAACCATGAGACCATGTTTGTTAAACAAGACATTATATTACCAAAAATAATGTTGTGTAACAGTAAATGCTAGTCAACAAACATTTTTGCAGTTCTAAAAAAAAATGAAAAAATCATCATACAATACCTGAGAGCTCTTCTAAAATTATTGATATGTAACATGTTTCCACTTGCTTGCTATATATTTTTTTTTTTGGCGTGGGGGGTGATTTTCAAGAAATGAAATGCAACACAAACAATGAGCGCGCGCGGTGGGTTAATTGATACCACAACGTACTGTCGGGTATGTAGTTATGTGGAATGTATATCACATATGGTTTACTTCAAGGTTTGGAGATCCCATTAATGATATTCCTACAATAAATGATGTTGAAATGGTCATTCTTTGGTGTGAAAATATTTATTATATAATATTTAATGAAAACAATTATGATATATTAAATATGTATACGCTTACTGTATTCATATTTAAGGAAAGCACTCGAGGCACTATCGACCAAACTACAGCACTATCTGGAATGTATATTGCATATTTGGAGGTTTGATGGTCCTATTAAAGGTATTCCTACAATAAATTATTTTCAAGTTGTCGTTCTATGGCGTGAAAATATTTAATATATGATATTTGCTAACAGGATTTGCCACTGGAATTATTTTACAAGTAGTTATTTTAATGACTATTCCCTATGTTGAATGTAGGATAACATGTACCATGTTATACATGATATGTGACAACTGTAAGGCTTGTGATTTTTTTTAAGGATTCCTTTATCCCTATATTAATCACCCAGTTTACAAGATTGATAACTGTAACGTTACGGAAAAATCAAAACAAAACAAAAATCTGCATTGAAAAACCAAAAAGTGGTTGAGGAAATATACACTCAACATGCAAGCAACAAAAAATATACAAACTATGTTAATTAAATTAATTCAAATATATATATTTTTACAATAGGTATACACACACACAGAACTCAGCTCTTTCTGTTTATGTTTGCTTGTTATAGTTTTTAAATATAACACTTGTTGAAAATTATTTTTAGGGGATAGGGGTGTTGCTACGTTGACCCATTACACAATAATACCAGCTTTTCGAAGGTCATCTTCTATTATTAATAGCTCTTCCTCATAACCAATATGACCAGGCTGTTTACAGGCATGCAAGAGCTGTAGACGTTCGACTAATATATTAGGATCGTTCCATTTGCTATTTTTATGAATGGTTTCAAAAACTCCGGAAGCAGTTCATCATTATCACCATCATCATCATTATCATCCTCATCATTATAATCATCTTCATAATCATCATCATCATCATCATCATCACCGTCATGATTACTACCATAATTTCCACCTGTGTCCATAGTCTGTTCAATGGTTTGAGTTGCCTTTGATAGTATTGAAGGCTTCTTTTTAGATGTGCTAGAGTGCTTTAACATTGTTATGTTATTATCACTATTACCATTCTTTTCACCTTCCCCCACCAACTTCTTGATGGGGTATGTTGTCTCTGATAGAGTTGAGGGCTTTTGAGATGTGGGTGTGTGTCTGAATATGGGTTTTACAGGAGGTGTTAAAGGTTTCTCATTAAACAACTCGCTAACAGCATGAGTGCGTTGTAGTCTATTAAACTTGAGGTTAATATTATCTTGAGCAGCACTATCTTTTTTTTACTTGTTTTTTTGCTTTGGTTTGGGTTTTGTTACATTTAGACTAGCATCATTATTAAGTTTACAATCATGATTGTTTGAAGAAAGTATGTCCAATTCTTTTGTCTTAAGCATTCCTCGACACTGTTTCGATCGTTGCTTTGAACAGCGCCAAATAACAGTTCCATTTATACTGCTTCGTTTCACAATATGATTATCCTTTATAGTATGCATAAGGCTTACCATACCTAGTCACAGATACTTCCATATCAACTTCCAAGCATAAACTAATCTCTAGGAAAGACAACTTGGTAATTACAACAATAGTTTAATGTGGGAGCATATATAGATGCAAAAAGTGGGAGCAAAGGTGGGGGGTAAAAAGTGGGAGAAAATCTGTGAACAAAAAGTGGGAGCAAATATGGGATTAAATGTGGGGGCAAAGCAAATATAAAAAGGGGGAGCAAATATCCTAACAAATATGTCAACAAATATGCCAGCAAAAGTGAATACACAAGTCAAGATAGTTTTAAGTGCAAAGAAAATACGGAAGCAAATATGAGAGCAAAATTGCTGTTTTTCGAAAACAACTAGACATAACAAACTTAGTCATAACCGAACCTAACCTAACCTCACCTAACCTAACCAAACTTAGCCTAACCCAACTTCACCTAACCTAACCTAACTTCACCTAACCTAACCTAACCTAACCTCACCTAACCTAACCTATCCTAACTTCACCTAACCCAACTTCACCTAACCTAACCTAACTTCACCTACCCTAACCTAACTTCACGTAACCAAACTTGGCCCAACTTTACCTAACCTAACCTATCATAACTTAACCTAACCTAACTTTACCTAACCTAACTTCACCTAACCTAACCTTTTAACTCTCAGATGAAAATTTAATTCTGGGCATAGTTGAGTTGGAACCCAAGACCTCAGGGATAACACCCAAGTATACTAGCCACTACACCGCGAGATGGGCAAATTATCATGCAACACAACACAAATATAATGTTTCCTGTAATGTAACTCATTGGCAGACAACTATAGTTGGGAAATCAAACCCAAGATCTCAGGACTTTTGTTTTGAACATTATCAGAAATATAATCCATTTACATTTTGCTGTTGCTTATAGTTATAAGAGTTGGCATTAATATGGGAGCAAAAAGTGGGAGCAAATGTGGGAGCCTATATCGGAGCCAATATGGGAGCAAAAGTGGGAGCAAATCAGCTCACCTAAGATATCACCAGTGAGTGCTCATATCCACCGCTAGATAGCGGAAACATACTTTGCGTGTTGTATGTAACTATCTTACAAAGTTTGACTGCAAGCAAAACGTGCTTGTATAAGCTGTGCATATAATTGAATCGGTCGGTGGAGAAAGGAACTAAGTCACTTTTTGTCCATTTTTATTTGTTTTACGTAAATGCGTTAAACAGACCAAGACGCACCGTACTGTCATGAAAGGAACTATGTTTGGATACTCCCTGTGGGAGAAACACGAGGTCGATAGTTTACTTACTGAGGAGGAAGGAATCAAGTCACTGACTTGGTTCATTTCTCCACCGCACGTCACGTCCTGCCAACAGACTGCCAACAAACTAAGATGGCGGCGCGTGCCTGCGTGAAGGGAAGTTTGCTCTCTGTATTTTTAGTATTTTTATTGGTTAAATGTACAGTGACTGTGGCAAGATGTGTTCATTCTGTGGACGTTAATGGTGAGCAGGATCTGAAGAATCAACCCCTTCTGGAAAAGCTTCTGGTGAGAGATAAATGTACAATACATTCCTGGACATGGTGTGGCAGCGAAGGTCTGGGGCTGGCCACCATTAGCCGGCCACACCGAGCGGGAGAGGTAGGTGTCGCAAGGCTACCTGCTGCCGGGTTCTCACTCTGCTGCCTAGCGCTAGCTCTAAGCGGCGACATCGAACTCAACCCTAGACCTTTGCAATGTGCAATATGTGAAAAAATCGGCCGAAAAAATCAGCTATATATTCAGTGCAGTAATTGTAACACATCGAGTCACAGAACGTGTGCTAAAATGAATACTTCTGAGTTCTGGTGCATTAAAAAAGGCACGCGAACGTGGGCATGTTGGGAATGTGCTGTGCCGCCGTTTACCGACTAATTGTGCAACAATACTAGTGATATTCCCAATGACTCTGTAAATAGTACAAATAACATGAATAGTTCACTTGTAAATAAACGCTTATCACTATTCGCCTTCAATGCCCGCAGCATCACGCAGCCGGGACGGAAACAAAACATTCATGCTACAGTGACCGCCCTAGATCCAAGTATCGTGTGTTGCAGTGAAACGTGGCTCTCTGGGGTGGTAAGAGATCGGGAGGCGTTACCAGACACATACCAGCTGTTCCGGAAAGATCGACCACGGACTTCAGGGGGCGGGATCCTTATTGCTGTGGAGCCTGAGTACAATGCAACTCGCGTCCATCAGCTGGAAACTGACGCAGAAGCCGTGTTGGTGGAGGTTCAATGCAGTAACGGCTAATATCTGATCGGTTCAGTCTATCGCTCTCCGAAATCGTCCCAGCTGATGAATGATGAGCTGATTCTCTCCCTCAAACGGGTGCAAAACGTTCAACAAAACTATTACGCTGTCTACATTGTTGGTGATTTCAACCTACAAATCACATGGAATAGAAATGCCGCTCCTATCCCAAATAATCCTATATGTAACAACTTCCTTACAGCATTATATGATATTTTCCTCCATCAACTCATATTTGAAGCTACCCGTATCACTGAGACCTCCCGTTCGACCCTCGATCTCCTTCTAACAAACTCTCCGTCCTCAATTCAGTCTTTACAAGTCATCCCTGGGTTCTGTGATCACCAAGCTCTCCTAGCTATATTCACCCACAAAAAAACAGTCCAAAATTACAAACCAGAACAGATTACAATTAATCCCGTACCAACTGGAAACTTCTTTCTGATATCTTACTGGACAGATTAACGGTCATTACACCTGAACTCGCCAACAGTGTACATATAGATGGTACCTGGATTACTCGGAAGTAAATCTTTTTTCAGTCCGTTGATGAAGTGATCCCTAAGATTACATTTTAAAAACGTGAAAAAAACACCTTGGATCTCAAAGGACATAATAACCAAAATAAGAAAGGGAAATCAGCTCTATAACAAGTGGGAACAGTGTCCAAGTGACAGCAGGTGGGAAAAGTATAGGCTGGCTAGAAATAGTACCAAATCTGCAACTCGTCAAGCCTACAGTGCGTATATGGACAAATTAAGCTTTAATCCCAAGGCAATGTGGACGTTCATTCGGAGCAAAAGTGGCAACACCTCACCACAGAGCTTTAAACATAACGGACTTTCAATTTCCAACCCGCTAGATATAGCCAACTCGTTCAACTGTAAATTCAAAAATAACTTCTCTCCACCTGGCACCAGTGAAGGAATGTTCCTACCAAGGACATCATCCCCTTTCTTTCCCCTAGCCAGTCTATATTTCTCAAAACAGGAAGTTCGAGACAGCCTACGGAGAACTCGCCCCCATGCTACGACAGGTCCAGACTTAATCCCTGCTCGGATCCTTCATTACTGTGCAGATGCCCTGGCGCCCTCATTGTGCGCTCCCTTCAACCAGTCCATTAACACCAGGATTCTACCACAAGAGTGGAAACATGCCAACGTGGTCCCTGTGTTCAAGGATGGTGACAAGGAAGACATGGACAACTACCGCCCTATTTCTCTAACGTCTGGTATCTGTAAATGTATTGAGCGCCTAGTTGCTAGGAACATACTGGAATTCCTGAGCGAACGAAGCCTGTTAAATCCAAGCCAACATGGCTTCGTTCCGGGGAAATCTTGTACAACTCTTTTGACAAAAGTGATTAATGACTGTCAGAACTCCTTGGATGAGACTAACGTCTCCCAAGTAGACTGTGTTGCCCTGGACTTAAGCAAAGCTTTTGATCAGGTGCCTCATCAAAGACTCTTGTTAAAGCTTAGCAAATATGGCATCGGAGGCAAACTGATTACATGGTTGACGTCATTCCTGGTAGGTCAAACGCAGTGTGTCGTGTTTGGCGGGGCCAAGTCGCCGAACATAGTGGTAACTTCGGGAGTATCACAGGGGTCGGTGATTGGGCCTTTGTTATACATGGCTTTTACCCTCGACCTTCCAAGCTGTTTGACGTCTCCGATGGCGCAGTATGCAGACGATTCAATAATTTACAGAGCCATAAAGAATAATGATGGCGTCACAGCACTACAAGAAGATCTGGACAGTGTGGCACTGTGGTGTGATGTAAATAAGATGACCTTGAATGTAAACAAGTGTAAATATATTCGGCTAAGTAGAGCCAGACAGCCTGTTATAGCCTTTCACTGAGCGGCAAAATTCTTCCCATGTGCAATTCACTGCGAATGCTGGGAGTAAGGCATTTAGAATTCTGGGATTTTCAAGACGCAATCTTCTGGGATTCAGAAGCCGTGCACTCCGAGCGGTGTATCTCTCCACTATACGGCCCATTCTTCTGTATGGACTTCCTGCTGGCATCCCACTACCGAGGAAAACATGAAGAAGTTAAGTGCAGTCCAACGTCGAGCAGGGCGACTCATTTACAAACAGGGAAACAAAGTTTTGACAAAACCACTAACATCAATCAATGACATATGTAGCCAAATAGATCTCACCTTTCTCCGAAAATCTCTAGCTGGCACCATTAAACTGTCCCCATTTCACCGCCTTCAGCTGTCATATCGCTCAGTCCGTAGAGCACAGGGTGTCACCCTCGTTCCTCCATTCGCTAGGACAACAGATTATCAATCTGGGTTCTACTATCGCTCTGCTCGACTTTGGAATGGCCTGCCTCATGCAATATAAGACGTTCCTCCACGACAATTTTGCCGCAGTGAAGGCTCTAAAGGGACTAAAACCCCATGTAAATTAAATTTATATAATGTAACTTTCTGAGTGAGTGGGTGTGTGTGCGTTCGTGTAGGTATGTATGCATGTGTGCGTGCGTGAGTGTGTATGTGTGTGTGCGTGCCTGTATCTTCCCTTTTATTTATTAATTGTATGATATAGACGTCGTGTTCAGCAGATGATGTGTATACAGCAATGTAAAGTTGTAAATTGTATATATGTAACATATCAGATTTGTATAGATATAATGAACGGAGATGGAGACACTGCTGTGTATGTGGGGCTTGCCCTTTCAGTATCTGCCGTCCATAAATTGTAGACACAATTTTCGGTAAATAAATAATAATCTTAACAGCTTAACAGCTTTCAGTCATTCCTTTAATCTGGCGAAAACAAGGCTTGCTTCATTTCATTTTAGTTTGGAAAGGATGTACAGTGGAAGAAAAGTAAGAATCAATAAAAAGAAAATCGATGATATTCAGAAACTGGTAAAGTACGTCCACGGGGAAGACGCTGAACTCTTTTATGAGGAGATATTGAAATGGCCAACCACAAATGATGATTCATTGTGATATGAACTATTTACAACATTTAATTCTGTGAATTAGTTAAGTTTATGGTAGTTTTTTATTAGTTAATTAATAAATTTTACATTTATTTCAAATGTGTGTAATTTTAAATGGGTTACTAACATGAAATGCGCTTAATTCCCTCGTCGACTGACGAAAGGAACAATGTTACAAATTTTGGTAATTCATTTTCTAAGAAACTTCTTAGAATATAGGAGAATTATTCCATATCCAATCTGTATAATTTAATTCTTAACAAATGCGGAAAATTTCAGTACATTCTGTTGAATAGTTTAATAATAATACAGTTTTTTGTCTCTCCTGAAAACTAAGAAAGGTGACTTAGTTCCTTTCTCCACCGTTCGATTCAATTTTAATATATAAATTAACACTAAGTGTTCAGAACTAACATGTATAGCCTTGTCTAGGGTATATAGAGGATCCTTACGGTGACGATATTTTGATCGCCGCACTGCCAATCAGGCTCCTGTGGTTTGCTTCCGAAACACACGGTATAAATTACTGCCGGAAGCCTGGTACAACCAAAGAAACGAAAACAAGACCGAAGAACGTCGGCGCATTGTAAAGACAACCGCAATAATCATTATGGCGGATATTCGATCCACGGTCTACCAGACAACATATTATCCTCCATCAGATATTTTTTGGGGGAAACATAGAGTCTGATATACCTGAGACTTTACGCGTTTTTGTAGACAATGTGATATTGAAAAACAAACGAGCGTCTATTGAGAAATGAAAGAAAAAAAAGTATTGCTCTTGCACATTGCATAATTACCGCAACAAGTCCGAAATCTTTTTTATCGCCAATGCAAATCGGAGTAGCAGCATTTTTGTTTCACAAGTATGGATCTCGGCGACGGGGCAGAAAACAATAGAGAATCGAAACCTCGATAGCATTCGTTCGGTACCAAAAGTGATCATGTCGTCCGCTTCGGACTTACTGTGGCTGTATGGAAAGTGGGTTGACCTGCGTAACATACCTGGATGGAGTGGATTTATGGAACGAGTGACAGAGGAACTTCTCCCCCAGAAAACATTTGTGGGATGCTTACCCTTCATTAATGCTCCACCGAGTAATCACGACACAATTTTCACTGTTCTTTTATCTGCTTCTGAGAAATGTCATTAAACCAACACACTTGTTTCGTCACGTTTCACCAGCCCCTGTATTTCAAAGCACGGGAGATTGTTTCCTCGTGTGGCGAGGACTCCAAATTGAGTAATGTCGTTGTAAGACTCGGAGGATTTCATTTATGGGATCCATCGGATACATAATGGCTGGAAGCGGATTGAAAGAGCTTTTCAATACTATTTACGCATCGAATTCGTTTGAAAAAATGATGGCAGGACACGCATATACGCGGTAAGAGCGCACAGGCTGGCTCACCTTTCGATTGCTAAAATTGTTATGGTACCTGCGATAATTCGGTTATGGATCTGCGAGACAGCGATGAAGAGGAAGAGGCGTAGACAGTTCTTCAGCGAACCTTCGACGAAATCAAGGAAGAAGGTGATGAAGTCGAAGAAGAGAACTTGGAAGAACTTCCTAACCCTGAGGTTTTGCACAGTCCTAAAGACCAAGAACTCGCAAAACCTGGTCCATCAGGGATAGCAAAGAGAAGGAGAATGCGCTAAATTGATCACATGTGGATTAGGCCTACTGGGGATACCACTAAAAATAACACGCCAGGAACTATACCTCGTGGTGGTGTGGAAATGAATTTTTTGGCCAATACGCGTGTTGGTGTAAATTTTGCGGCGCTCGTACGTCGAAACTATTCATTTCACAAAAAAAAAAAAAAACGGTTCAGATATAAATTATAGGAAATATTCTCTAGTCTCATTTATTACATAACTATTTTCACTGTAAAGAGAGTCGCAAATAAAATATCGTCGAAAAACTGTTTTGGGGTGCCATTTTTTCAATATGGCGGCGGTTTCCCGGAAGGAAATTTGTTAGCAAAGTAAAAAATTCAGAATGAGTACATCAAAATCTATAAATATACTAATTTTCAAAACTTCCGTAAAACTTCGTAGGCAAAACTACCAAACGATTGGCCTAAGTAGTTTGTATATATTTCTTGTTTTCTTGAATTTTAAGTGCATATTTGCTCAACCACTTTTTGGTTTTTCAATGCAGATTTTTGTTTTGTTTTGATATTTCCGCAACATTACAGTTATCAGTCTTGTAAACTGGGTGATTAATGTGGGGAATAAAGGCATCTTACAAAAATCACAAGCCTTACAGTTGTCACATATCATGTATAACATGTTACATGTTATCCTACATTCCCACATAATGATCTACCTTCTTAACAATGAACTCTGTTGGTCATTAAAATAACTACTTATAAGATAATTCCAGTGGCAAATCCTGTTAGCAAATATCATGTATTAAATATTTTCACGCCATAGAACGACAACTTGAAAATAATTTATTGTAGGAACACCTTTATTGGGACCACCAAACCTTCAAGTATGCAATATACATTCCAGATAGTGCTGTATTTTGGTCGAAAGTGCCTCGAGTGCTTACATTAAATAAGAATACAGTAAACGTATACACATTTAATAAATCATAATTGTTTTCATTAAATATTATATAATAAATATTTTCATATCAGAGAATGACCATTTCAAGATCATTTATTGTAAGAATATCTTTAATGGGATTTCCAAACCATAAAGTAAACCATATGTGATATACATTCCACATAGCTACATAACCGACAGTACGTCATGGTATCAATCTCAGCCACCGCGCGCGCTCATTGTTTGTTTGTGTTGCATTTCATTTCTTGATAATCACCCCCACGCCAGAAAAAAATACATAGCAAGCGAGTGGAAACATGAATATTTTTAGAAGAGCTCTGAGTTATTGTATGATGATTTTTTTCTAGTACTGGATAACTGTTTGTTGACTGGCATTTACTGTTATACAAAATTATCTTGGTAAGCTCTACATAAGTATCCTAATTGTCTGTGGTATAATGTCTTGTTTAACAAACATGGTCAGACGGTTTGTCTATAAAACTAAGCCTCTGTTGTATATGATTTAAAAAAATGATAAACAGCTTTCTTCAACTGTACTTACTGGTCAATAACCAACATAGTGGCCAAAATGTTTCCCTGATAGGTTAGTCAATTCTTATTGCAAGGCCAGTCAAGACCTAAAAAAATTAGTCTTAACGTAGATATCAATCATCAACACCATATCATTAAACAAATCAAACCATCTTAAGGTATTTATTAAATGTAATTGCATTTTAGGAACCTTGCAAGCATCTTGCAACCTTGAAGAGGAAACCGTTCAATCATTCAATGTAGTTAGTGTTATGAACCTCAACGTAAGAGGTTATGAAAGTCTATGTGAGGGTGTGGTTTTTACAGCTAAATGACTTTCCTGACACCCACCTCACAGATGAGTTTATGGGAGATGAAACTCAGCTATCACGTCGAATGTTCAGGTCCTAGTCTACAAGAGAGTCATGTTCAGGTATTTGTCTGCAGGGAGTGTGGTAAACGAAACAACAACAATAAAAGCATACATGTAAAGGGAATATTATGGAATTTTCGAGTACATCTAGTGAATTTCCAAAAAAAAAAAGGATAAATTTCATGATTTGTAGCCCACTTTAGGTAAGTTTGGTAAATTTTAGTTAATTTTCATATATATTGAGGTAAATTAATATCAATTTCAGGTAGTTTAAACCATTATTAGGTAGATCAATGGAATTTCAATAAGTCTGGTAGTCATTTGTAGGATTTTGCTGGAATTTTGTGTCATTTGGTCAATTTGTGGAAAATTTTGTGGATTTTAGAAAATTCTAGTCAATGTCAAGGTAAATCTGGAAATAGGTATTTGACAGATAACCTGTCACTATTATGGTTGTATTAGAGTGTGCCTTTCACCATGAAGGGTAGGATTGAGGATGAGGAGACCGTCATGACCTTAAGAGCATAGCCATTTATATTGACTCTAAGCATGGGTGTTGTGGGGGATCTAACACTCCTCTTGTTAGTTCTCAGGGAAGTGCACTCCATACCATTCCATTTTTAAAAGCCGCTAATCAGGTTCTAGCATTGAACAGTGGCAAGCATTTCACTATTCTTAACATCAAATGTTGATCACTTGTTATGTCAAGTACATGTTCACAAGCCGGGCTCGTCTCTGTCTTCTTTCCTTTCGAGCACACTTGGTCAACTCTTGTTCTCTACATCAGTCCCATGTACTACGACAAAATAATAAGGGGTTATTCATAGTATTATTATCTGAGTATCTAATACAATTTTTCATAGCCCTATGACCAGTATCGGATCATAAACATACATGCTATGTGTTACCGTCCTTAAAGCAAGTGATATAACACAAAGCGGTCTTTATTTCCACCACCCCCAGGGGCTCACATCTAGTGGTATGCGGGTAGGCGACCACGGGGGCCCCAGCAGTGTCCGGCATTGCTTCTACTGAATTGTGCCAGGCTCGCCTCTGTCTTCTTTCCTTTCGACCACACTTGGTCAACTCTTGTTCTCTACCGACCCTGACATTATTAGGGTACCCAAGGCCTAGGGAGTCTCTTTCCTTTTTCCAACTTAATTGTTCCGTTGTTTATTTTTGTTTTTCTGATACCCTCTTTGTGTGAAGAGGCAGCCTTGTTTTTATTTTCATGTTATTTCCTGCCTTTTGCTCAACTCCCACTTTAGGTAGGGTGTATATAGCCCCACCACTTGTGGTGCACTCTGCATATGGCTACACCCTCAGGGGCTTACGACTGATCAGTTTGGATGTTGGCGACCCCAAGGGATTCCTGAGCTGGCTTCGGTTTTCCCTCTTTTATCCATTACCTCTAGGGGCAGGGCCTCTCCTCTTTTACTTTTCTATCTGCCTTTCATGGCTCTCGTTCCTTCCAACTCTCTCAATCCACCTTCTTGAGGGCCGAGGGCCATTTTCTCAAAACTTCTGTCCTTTATTTGCTCTATTGTCCATTTGCTTTCCATTTCTTCTTCTAGTATATAAGTTAGTAGTTAGTTTCAGTTATAGTTTAGATTTAATTTCCATCTTCACGATGACCCAAACCATTAGGAATCGATAGAACAGCATAGTGGTTAACTTTATAGAACGCATGTATTTTGTTCGTAACAACACCAGCTTCCATTCCTGATCGGATCGTGAATATTTTTGATTTTAACTGCAGTGTACAGTGTAGAATTGAAAAGAGGGCGGCCGTGGCTTCTGAACTACAACTATGTTAGCGTTTGTCTTAAGTATAAATAAAAAGAGTTCAAACATCATGTAGGACATGAATTATTTTTAAATTTAGATTTGTATTTCTCAGTAAACACAATCAATCTCCGTTTAAAACAACCCATAAATTGTATTTCTATCATGAGAGCTTATAGGCGGGCATTGCTATAGCTTACATGTAGTAGGGTCATCAGCTAAGGATTTAATTTCAATTACCTACACCTCTGATAGTATGGCTCTTAGTCAATTCGTTAAACTATAGAAAACTTTTTTATAACCTATGTTCTGTTACATTATCATTTGATCATCTCACAGTGTAGTGGTTAACATACTTGCTTGTCAACCCTAAGATCGTGGTTTCCAACCCCGACTATACCATGAAATTCATTTTTAATTTTAAGGTTGCAATAAGGTTCACTGAGCCTTGTCAACCCTTACCTAACAACTATCTAGTCATGTACGTTAACACTGTGCGGAGCACGTCCACTATCAAGTAGACGAATAATATGAAACTTGTTGGCATCATCGCTGTGCTCTTATCACCAAGACTCACTACACAAACAAAAGCCAGTGTCTCTGTCAAGATTCAACCCAGCGGTAGTATGCAAGCGTATGTTTGTTTAAAAAGCATAATTAATATAACTCCACTGTCACCAGAGAGGCCCCGGGTTCGAATTTTCTTCTAAAGACTGCAACAGGTTACACTGAGTCTTGAAAGGTAAAACTTTTGGGGTCAATTCATGGATCATGACAAAGGGTTGTCCATCCTGACTTCTTCAACACCTCAAACAAATGCTTACTATTACTGGTTAGTTACATTTTTTCTTCTTTTTCTTTCTTCGGCTTTTCCCAATTAATTGGGGTCGCCGGAGCCAACCAGGCTTATTTTGGTTTTGGCCGGGGATTTAAGGTCGAATGGCCTCCCTGACGCCAGGTGTTTTTTTCAGATGAAAATTCCACTCCGTTGTCACCGGGATTTGAACTCCAGCCGTCCGGGTAAAGACCAGCAGCTAAGCCACTGCGCCATCACCCTCCCCACTGGTTAGTTATCTATACACACATTAATCCATAATTACCTAATAATAATAGTAATAATAGTTATCCTCCATACACACGTCCATTAAAGCATGGTTTCACAAAACGCTTGTGCTTTTTAAGTGTTTAATAACTTTTCCCCTGTAACATCACTAGTCCCTGTTTTAAGAGTGAAATATTCTATCGAGGTAAAAGCGTATGTCTTCACCTATTTTTCAACTATCACACCTAATTTTAGGCTTCTTAGTTTGCAACATATCGTTTTTTTTTCAATTTGGGGTAGTTTTCACCCCCGCCCCCTGCCACGTTTCATAAAAACTAAAAGATCTTAGGTTCAATTATCATTTTTACTCGGTTAACACTTTTCTTCCCCTGTAAAATCACTATTTACTGTTTTCGGGGTCAAATGACCTATGCAGGTAAAAGCGTATGTCATGACATATTTTTAGCTACCACACCTAATTTTAGGGTTCTTAGTTTCCAATGTATCAATTTTTCAATTTGGGGGTAGTTTTCGCCTCCCTGCTATTTTTCATCAAAAACAAAAGATCTTAGGTTCATTTATCATTTTTAGGTGTTTAACTCGTTTTTTCTCACATCATGACTATTTACTGTTTTATGGGTGAAATGACCAATCGAGGTAAAAGCCTATGTTATCGCCTTTTTCAGCTATCAAGCCTAATTTTAGGGATCTTAGTTTCCAAGATGTTGATTTTTCAATTTTGGGGGGTACTTTCACCCCCCAAAGGGGGACGTCGCCCCATGTGCTGGGACCCCTCATACAGGACCCTAGCATAAATGGTTTGCGAGATACTCACAAAAGTGTACTTAGGCCCTTTTGACAAAAAACGATTCATACATTCAAAAACGGAACGTCACTCCTAGTGCTAGGATACTGCCTATGGCAAAATCCCATCTGGGGTTCAGAAAATATTAACAAAAGTGTAGTTAGGCCCTTTTGACAAAAGCCGCTGGTGTGCATACACACAAAAAATATTATTTACCCCCCGGGTAAGGGTAGTTTTTATTTTGGGGGTGGACATACCTCGTCCACAGGAAAGGGGGGTTCACCACGAGTCCTACGACACCCCATATGTTTAAATCGCATTATTGGTTAGCGAGATACTAAAAAAGCCGATGACCTATTGGTTTTTTGGTTTATTTAAATAAATATTAAAAAAACTTATTTATAAATAATCATTTAAAAAGCCCGCTCTCTTACAAAAGCCGCCAAGTGGGTATGCATACAAAAAAACTTTTCACCCCCGGGTAAGGGTACTTTTTATTTTGGGGTAGACATACCTTGTCCATAGAAAAGGGGGGTTCACCACGAGTCCTACGACACCCCATATGTTTAAATCGCATTATTGGTTAGCGAGATACTAAAAAGCGAATGACCTATTAGTTTTTGGGTTCTTTAATATTTTTTTTAATAACTCATCAATAAATAATAATTTACAAAGCCCGACTACTTACAAACGACGATACAAAAAAATAACATCATATACGTCATGATCACATTTATTAAATATCCCAAAAATGTCAAAACAACATGTTCACCTCAAATTGCGTTTACAAATTCCAACCATTTTGAAAAATAACCTCACCATTGAATAGAGCGGGAAAAATACCATTTCAACGATCCCTCACTCAACCCTACTCCTCCCTCACTACTTAACCTTTTCCCAATATAGCCATGCGTATTCAAGCACATACGCGACTTGCAGGAGAACTGTAAAACGTGCATAGGTTTTTCACCTAGCGACTTCAAATTTGTAGTGCAGATACACCAGGTTAATACCAACCATTCATGTCAAATACACTTTTTTCTCATCTTCACCGTTTCCAAAATACTGACCATTTTTCAAAATTCATTTTCATTTGGCCTACACAATTTACGTCAAACAAACTTTTTTCTTATCTTCACCGTTTCCAAAATAATCAAAAATTCAAAAACTGGAATTTTCATTTTTTTTAAATACCAACACACATTCTTAGCAAAGAGGACGTCACCCCAACGTCAACAACATCTCATTCGTTCAAATTCGACCATCCGTTCGCCAATTATTGCCAATGTTAGCGAGAAAGTAGGCTATCATTTTTTTCCCCCTCCTACACACATCATACTTGCTTTCCACCAAGAGGGCATAGCCACCTTTCATTAACGTCAAACAAGCTTTTTTTTCTCATCTTCACCGTTTCCAAAATACTGACCATTTTTCAAAATTCATTTTCATTTGGCCTACACACTTGAAACTTGGCTTCTGCCTAGAGGGCATAGGCACCTTTCATTAACGTCAAACAAACTTTTTTCTTATCTTCACCGTTTCCAAAATAATCAAAAATTCAAAAACTGGAATTTTCAATTATTTTTAAATACCAACACATATTCTTAGCAAAGAGGAAGTCACCCCAACGTCAACAACATCTCATTCGCTCAAATTCGACCATCCGTTCGCCAATTATCGCCAATGTTCACGAGAAAGTAGGCTATCATTTTTCCCCCTCCTACACACATCAAACTTGCTTTCCACCTAGAGGGCATAGCCACCTTTCATTAACGTCAAACAAGCTTTTTTTTCTCATCTTCACCGTTTCCAAAATAGCGCCAATTTCTAAATCAAACATTTTCAAAAAAAATAATTAAAAATACCCACACACATTCTTCGCAAAGAGGACGTCGTCCCAACGCCAAAAACAACTCGTTCGTTAAAATCCGATCATGAGTACGGGAGATATCGGCAAAGTTCGTAGGAAAGTAGGCTGTGGCTCAGCACTCTCTGTACCCCACTACTTACAAATATATTACCCGTGAGAGCAGATGTTCATGAAGTTAATCGAACTATTGAAGTCGAGTTTAAGAAGAACGTTGTCACAGAGACCAATGAGGGACAAATACGGATGGTTTAGATTCCTAGGATGTAAGTACATATGTATATGTACTGACAATAGAAATAAATAATTACTAGCGGACCGTGCGAGAACTCTCGCATAATGGGTTGTGTGCGCCCCATGTGCACAGACAACCCGCTCGGCTCGTGTGCTATGCGGGCTGTAGGCTTTCGTCTTGTTCATTTGTTTAAAAGCACTTTATAAACAAACACACATTTCCGTTGACTTTTCAAGAAATGCAAGATTTTTCCTGTGCGATTGAGACAATTTGGAAGATTTTGGTATAAATTCACCTTCTTAATCCCTCTGGTTTAGGAGCTTGAGTTTTGAGAAACATACATCTCAAGCCTTAACCTATTATATAATAAGATGAGTAGGGGTATACGGACTTTGTGCGCTTGCTGTATGATTTTCATACCTTGTTCCATCTTCTGCGGGACATTACCAACTGAAATTACTAACCCTGAACACTACTGCACTGGAAATGTGTGTTAAATTACTTAAATATGTATTTTATTGCTCATTCAACGATGGCAGCCATGTTCGAAAGTGCACGAGGTCTCTTCAACTGTTACTAAGACGCGCACATTGACATCACCACAGTTGCCAACATGTGGGATACAAAATACACCACACAGGTCTGGTCTGGATAAAGATTATTGTTGCCTCACTGTGCACAGGTCTGGTCTGGATAAAGATTATTGATGCCTCACTGTGCACAGGTCTGGTCTGGATAAAGATTATTGATGCCTCACTGTGCACAGGTCTGGTCTGGATAAAGGTTATTGATGCCTCACTGTGCACAGGTCTGGTCTGGATAAAGATTATTGATGCCTCACTGTGCACGACAGAAACCAGATGTGTATGTGTAAACTCTGTAGAAAACCGTGCGAGATTATAACTTCAATAAATGCGCCAAACGGACAAAGTCGGTTTTAATAAGATAGTACTATCAGTCAACACGGATATTAATTATTACCATTGTCATAATGGTTAATGTTTACGCATTTTACACATAAAAACCATACCGCTAGGAGCAATCTGTGTGTACTCTAATGCATTCCTATTATTATTACTGTAATGTGAACATTATGAAGGAGAGTGTTATAATAATTAAGGTAATGAATATTGTAAACCTTTTTGCTGGCCATTCGGCTGCAATTCATGTTTATTTATTTATGTATGGCTAACGGCTATCTAGTAATTATTGGTCTGGGCAAAGCCCATTGGATTGGATTTATAGAGTTTCACTCTCAAAAAAAAAAAAAAAAAAAAAAAAAAAAAAAAAAAAAAAAACATTGACAAAAACTAGGGCTGTATAAGAGTGCGCGTATTTTAGCTCTAAAGGCAGTTTTATGTCTTGTGCAGCATTTACGTTTTCTTTACGAATAGTGTTCACAAATTCCTGACCTTTAAGTTCGAGTCCCACCTTGACCATCCTGGAAGTGGGGTTTTCCGGGAATTCCCATTTCTACTCAAGGCAAATGCTGGGATAGCCACTGCCACCTCCTTCCTAATCCTACCCCTAATTTACAAATTAAAACACACTCTAGTACAGCCATCACAATAACATAATTATGTTATGAGCCAAATTTCATACACACCCAAAAATACGAGACGCTATATGACCGCGATGTTGCAGTTTCTAAATATAAGCAACATCAACAACAGATGAGATTCGTAGCGCGCTACGTACGCTATAAAAAGAGCCACCATAATCCTTAACCCTTAGCTACACGCATTTCTTTCACTAACATTCGTACACGCTAGCGGCATTCCATGCTGCAATATATTTTTTCATTCTTTTTCGTAATTTAGTGACTTGCTAAACGGCTAAAATTGATTTGTATGGAGAATTATACAGAACCCATGAGAATACATTGAAAAAATCTTATCAGTATGTATGAAATTCTTATTAAAAATATATTATTGTGAGGGATGGGATAAGGACATATTTACTATTGTAATAAAAAATTCTTATCAACATTTATTGGACAACGGAGAAAAGATAATAATTTTCGTACTCAAAAGAGATATTGAGAATTATTGGATTGAGATTGCCCTTTATTTCAGGCTCACATTACAAGACGTTGTACCTGATGCTCAACAAGCTCAAGAAATACAATAGAGTAAAAGAAAAACTGTTTGTCGGAATCAAGTAGGCCTATACACTTAGATTCATGGCTTGGAAAAGGACACTTTTTGCTAATTTACAGTACGAAATAATATACAGTGCCTAAATACACAAAATAACTCTGCTCTAGGACTTAAAAATCGAATAGATCCTCTTCATCCAGTGACCCTTCTTGCTCATCAAGTTCTGGGAGCAACCTCCCAATCTCCTGTTGTTGACAGCCATGTCGAGACCGATAAACAGAAGGAAAGCGTGCAGACTATGTGCTGACATCGATAATAATGATAGAAGCATAGAAAGAAACAACAAAGGTAAAATAAGTTAAATACTTACATTATTTCACAACGCCGATTCAGGGCAGTTGTTTTACGCTAGCGGTACGGAATGCCGCATTCGCGGACCTCGCAACTTTGACAACCTGTTTCACAGGCCTAAGAAAGTCCATACTACTTTCTCCGTCCGTTAAATAATTATTCTTTTGGTTAGGCCCGAACTCGGTAACAGTTTTGTTACCAACCTTGTTTGCTTGTTTCTCACTTGATTTTAGGGGCTTTCCGTTCATTTTGTTGGTCCTTGGGAAAATTAAATTTCCATGGCAACGTGACCATGGACGGTGACTGAATGGATACATGTGATGAGGAGTTCGCAAATCAAGATAATTATTACGTCTCAACATTTGGTGATTTACAGGAAGGTAATGGTAGTTTCATTCGATAAAATGGCAGTATATTGATGGTTGATTGTGTGTGATTTAAGTTCTGTTTAGGTCGTGCTAAGTTTATAATAATAGAGACATAATGAGATCCTGTATAGGTTAACTGATCTTAAGCTCTTCAATATTTGAGAAGTTATGATGGATGTGATGTGTGTTGCTCGTAATCCAGCCATCGGCTAGAAGTTTATAAAATCTGCCCGCGTATGAATGAGAAATTATTATAGGCTATATATTGAAAATGTGTTAACACATACAGTACCAGTAGACTTTTTCTATTGGGATTAATGGTTTACATTATATTTAGGGGAAGGATGAACATCCTCTTTATTCTCTTCATGTGGACTACATTCTCATCATATCTCAAACTTTTGTTTCACTTGTTCATGATGAATAGTCTTGTCACTTTATTGCAGAATTGCCATGCTGGCGAGAAGGTCGTGTACTGCTCTGAATTGTGATGGACACATCTAACCAGCATAGACACCTGCGTGGATTTCCCTTGGATGACCGTATGGTAGTAGTTTTATACAAATCCTTTGTCTAAACCAGGTACAGTATTGTCGAATTTAGTCACCTTTATCTGTGATGTAGATTTGTGTCTGTTCATCCCTGTAGTTAGGCTATTATCAGTCAGCTAGTTGAGGTTTTAAGGGGCAGAACTACGAGGTCATCTGCCCCTATCAGTAGATAGCATAAGCTTCACCCAGAAGTTCTCCATGAGGAAGTTTTGTTTCTGGTTTGACAAATCATGATCATTATGTCTATGGTGACACCTTGAAAGAATTATACATGTAATTGCAAGTTTCCACGGTTAACATCGAGCCAAAAAATTAGGCTTGTGACTGTTTGGATTGTGATAAGTTATCAGCAGGGCCCGGATAATCGTGTACATAACTCCCTCCTCCCAAATGCCTTGCTGTTTGGTGGGTTGTATTATCTGGACTTGTAGCGATGAATTCATAGACTTGCTATTATTACGAAATGCCTCTGGAGCTTTGTCCCTTCAGAGGTAGAAAAGTCTTAATTGGAACAACTGTGAATGTGGATGCCATTGCTATTGTAAACCGGATACCAATTGCCTGATCAGGTATACTGTACTGCCACTTGTCACACATCAACTATGCACAGTGACCATATATATAACTTCTTTTGTGCCTCATTGTGTATTGGCTAGTACTCTTGGCTGTCACTGCGGAGGCCCGGGTTCGATTCCCAGCCCTGCCAAGAAGTTTAATTCTGGCGTGAGGGTTGCGCAAAAACTGAGAAGAGGCAAGTTCCAATCACCCCTCAGCCATCCTGGAAGTGGCTTTCTGTGGTTTCCCCACTTCTATTCCAGGCGAATGCTTAATTAAGACCACAGCCGCCTCCTTTCTAATCCTCATCTGAGTTACAACTACATACACTAATACAGCCTTCACAATAACACCGGTTATCAGACAAATTCCACACACACCTAAGTACACGGGGCCACATGACCACAATGTCGCAAAGCCCCGAAATGAATCAACAACACAATATAATTTCTTTGTGTGGCTTCAACACTGCAGCCCCCTGTGGGTGGGGGTTTAGACTACACCCATGGCATCCTCTGGCTATCGTACAAGGCGACTAAAAGGAGCAACCTTGGCTATTCTTTGAGGCTTCCTACTTGTCTTATGAATTGTGCCCTCCTCCCAAGGGTGGGAGGGATGGAATACACCCACAGGCAGAGTTGGACGGTTGGCACACATGCTGTGAAAAATAGTTAGTTATTGTTGTTTTAAGGGGCGGAACTACGAGGTCATCTGCCCCTGTGCTGTGAAAGTATTCTGGAAATATATATAATCTGGTGTAACAGTATGTTAAAGTTGTAGTAATTTCTCAAGGAGATACATTTTTCTTTACATTGCACTTTGTCAGTACATGTGTGTGTACTGTATATAGTATAAGTTTTTACATATTTGGTAGCTGCAATCATGTAAGTGCAGTGCTAGGCCATGGAGTCTATCTATCTGGTGACTGGTTTTGGATTTTATTCTGGTCAGGTTTACCATTTTCAACATCCCCAATGGCCTGGACGGTACTCGCTTCATTCCAACTGCTTGGTCATATTCATATATTTCATCCTTTTATCAGCTTCTTGTGATGTTGCCATCTATTACGACATCCGGCTGTACACATTGGCTAGGTGGAACCGCATCGACTTAAATTAATGCAATATTTCAATGGTGGTATTGTATTGGATGGCGGTTCACTGAAATCTTGTTTCAATTTTTATAGCAATTCATTGTATCTCATCTCCGATCCCTCTGAGAGAATAATAATTAGGTGTAGGTATGCCAACAGCTAAAGCGCAGCGTTCGGCCATGGGCCCAAGCTCTCTGCTGACTCGGTGGACGTGGGTTCGAACCCCACCGTCACCATCCTTGAAATGGTTTTCCATGGTTTCCCATTTTCAACTCTAGGCAAATGCTGGGACGGTACCTCTGACAGGCCACGGCCGCTTCCTTCCACATCCGTGCCCAGTTTCATTAAATCATCTCTCATTCCGGTGCGCAGGTCGCCCACGGGCGTTGACTAGAAATACCTGTACTCGGCCTCTCAGGAGGCCACACGGCAAAAAAGATAACAGGGTAGATATACGTGCACATGTTTTGATCTTCACCAGTCGTTCTTCAACAAAGCAACAATGTCATCATTGCCTAACTTTAAAACGATAGATTTTAGCATTTAATGTGCACATTTCAAAACACACATGTTGCGATATAATGAGTGAGGTTAAAGACCAATGTAAATTTATATTTAATGGGCATAGAGTATTTTCAAGAATATTGACAACTTGTCTGTAGGACACACTCTTTCCCCTCTCTCTTTTAATACAATGGGCACGATAATCCTGTGATGCAGTTTTTTCTTTGTATTTAACAGTAAGATGATGTGGCTTCGTACATGTGGCCTGCAGGGTTCCTTTTAACATGCCCGAAACAGGAGGTTTTAATTTCCATTAAACTGAGATGGGGGGGATTAAATGAAATTGAGTAGGTAATGTTAGGCGGTTTCAGCACAGGGGCTAATGCGCAAGATGGCCGCCGCGCGCAACCAGTCCTATGTTATTCTTATGGAGGGGACAGTCATAGCTGGTACAGGGGCTAATGCGCAAGATGGCCACTACACCCTGAGACTGTGATTGACGTCACAGAGAGAGGTCGGCCGTGTAGTTGCTAAATGGAATATTTATTATTATTAATATTTTATTATTATTATTATTAATATTAGGTAATTATTGATTGATCATATACAATTAAGACCAGACTTATATTGTCCACTTTATGGTGAAGTGGTTAGCATTCTTGGATGTCACTGTAGAGCCCCGGGTTCGAGTCCTGGCTTTGTCAAGAAATTTAATTTCTGGTCTGATAGTTGGAATGGGGCACACTCAGCCTTGTGAGGCAAAACTAAGAAGAGTGGGGTTAATTTATACCTCAGCCATCTTGCTTAACCCAACTTCTCCTAACCTCACCTCACCTAACCTAACCTAACCTAACATAACCGTAGTTCACCGAACCAATCATTTCCTCACCTTACTTCCCATAAACTAACCTAACCTAACTGAACCTAACCTAACCTTTAAAGCTAAGCCAAATGCTAATCAACACACTCAAAGTATATAAGGGCACATGCAACTGTCTTTTGGCTATTCTTATAGAGAGTAAGGTAAAGCTAACAATTGCACTGTTGCTATTGTGCAAGATGTTCGCTACACACAACCAGCTTAGGATTACAACGTCAGTTAAGTTTTAAAAAGTAACAGCTTTTATTCTTTTTTTCTTTCCTTTTCATCTTCATATTTCATACATTGCAATTTGTCAATTTCCAATTTTTTACATTTTAGTTTTAAGTTCTAGAAATTTGTCGGCATGGAAACATTGATTTTTCAATTTTGTTGTTTACATGTTTTTGATATAGTCCATGTCTAAAGTTCATATTTACCAAACACGATTTCTTCATTACATATAACAAGGCTCTATACCTTATCCCAAAGCATATAGGTAATACATGGGTTATACTATACTTTTGACTACCTAGTTTTAGCTACCTAAGTGTAGCTTCTCAACATTACTAGAGGTTAACAGTAGAATTGGGAGTGGGAAGTGTGAAGTAATTAGAAAGATACAAGCAGTGTCAATACAATTTTTTTAAATTTTTTTAAATAATTTTAAATACATTTACAATATTTACACATATTACATTTATTTCTTGTTTTAGGATTTTGATATCCATAACGTAACCCTTTAAGCATGGTCAATGATTGAGTAATGACCATAGGCATGAGTACCTATACCATTAGTATCAATTACTCTTTTATCATCACCGAGACCCAAAGCAATTTTGTTTAGTCTTATAGATGATATGTCATGTTGTTTAGAAGCGATAATGTTCATTGGTATTCTTTTTACATTGTTTTTCATGACACAATCCTTATAATCTTGAAAGCTTATAAGATTTTTGACAACACCTCTACTAATACCTTTAATCTTTTTGATTGCTTTACCATTTATGTCTAAAGCATACATTTTAGCTCTAAGTCCAACAAATGCTTTAATAATTTGTCCACAAGCCTCGTCTTTAAATTTTCCCAACGTTTTCTTGTTTGATGTAGAGTAACATATATGATTAGTAGGATAATCAGATGTGTCCAGGTGTTCTAGGATATCCAACTTGTCTTGATATACATCTTGGGTGTTAACCAAATAAATGAACGAGTCGGTATCCATATACATGAGTTTTAAATTGTCCATGCCATAATAGGGTAGAAGGACATCGTAGTGGTGGGAATACACGAGAGTTTTTGAAATATCCAGTATACACATTCCAATATATATAGGCTTATTGAATACAATGTTACGTTTAGCCATGTGGAAAGCAGCTAGATTAGGGCCATAAATTGTTCTGTCAATAAATGTCGGCTTTGCTATTAGCTTTTTAGCCTTTCTGCTGTCAAACACAAGACGTATGTCTATTCTTTTACGAATATTTTCCAATGTTATTCCAAAAATGGCATTGTTGAATAATTTGTATAGATTTTTCTCAAAATCATTTTTGGCTTGTTTACGAAGGTTGTTATTAAAATCAACGTATGCCTTTAGCCAAGGTCTTTGTATAAACTTTAACACACGATGAATTTTTACCAATTTTAGTCCATGATCTAAAGCCTGTTTAAGTGCCATGTAAAGAACAACGTACCGCCTGCGATTTCAAAGATGAGGAATTAGTTTTTTGAGAGACGAATCCTTAGGTTATGTACACTCTGGTAGGAAAGGTAAATCGTTGTGTAGATCATGAAGGTCGCATGGGTAATCAACATCAACGTCTAAAATGTACCCCACAGGGTCGCCTTTCTTCAGTGATTCTAGATCAACCGTATCTGGGGAAACCCACTGATATCCACCATAAGGAAGAGAGTGACACATAGCCCACCCATATTGGTTGTTGGCATCATCATAGGTAATAAACTGCGATGGTTTCTCAGAATCATAGGTTTCCATGTATTTATTGTTAGCTTCAGCATACCGATGAGACACCGGACATATGCCTCCACGTATTCCAGACTCTATTAAAAGAATCTGATCGTAATCCTGTAGCAATTCCAGTTCAATTCCGGTGTAAAGGGGCATTGCCTCGAAACTTAAACCAGGCAAAGTAAAGAAGTGTGCAGCATCCACTCGGTGTGTTTCTAATGTTTTGTTTCTGAACGTTTCAAAGCTGTCTGCAAGTTAAAGTACATCTGAAGTTAGGTAAAGGTCACTATATTCCCCTAGAGTTTTAATGTTGAACTGATTCCACACATGTTTAGCATGTTCATAGTCTTCTTTGCTAACATCCTCTTGACTTAATTTGTTAAAGAATGCCTCTTTTGGAGGTAAACACGTTTCACTTAACTTTTCCCATGAATCAATGTAATCATAACAAAATACTCCTTTACGAGTCATGAGTGTTGAATTGTCTTTTCCAAAGTACTTGTCTGTTTCAGGGTATGATGTTACGTTGGTAACTAAGAGTTCCAAACTACTAGGCATTAACCGAAACGTGTCAATAAATCGAAGCTTAACATTTCCCACATGTTTGGTGAAGGAAATTTACTTTCCTTTAGAGTTAGGAATAACATCCACTCTCTCAGTAGTAGGCTACACCCCAATTGCTTTACAATGAAATTTGCGTCGTAGCCACTCATATTATGTAGAAATACAGGAACTGGGTTACGTGTTTTAGATCTCAAATTACAGTTATTATGTGCACTTCCACGGTATTCCCCTGTAATATGACAATGGTCTCGAACTTTCCAGTCCTCTTGGGTGAATGGTTTATGACACAAATAACAGGTTTCAGAACATTGGAACTCTGATTCTTGATGCTCAGTTAAGGCCTTTGGAACATTTAAGCTGTAAAGGCGATCAATTTCATTAGCTATTGAGATCAAACAGTCCATAAACTTTTCTGCAGCGTCAGGACCACGATAAATAACAGGTTGGTTCGGAAGGGTTGTCTTTATATGTTCCACAGCTGGTGAAGGTTTAACATATATACCAAAGCTCATAGGAACATGACTCTGGTATGGCACTGTATAACTTGCCTGAGGATTGAGTAGACATGTTTTATATGGTAAGAGTATACCTTCGAAATCTGCATATATAACGTAAGTTATTCTCAACATTTTTTCCACATTTAAGAATTTCAGAATGGGGTTTTAATAGGCATTTCAACCCTAACAATGTCAAGCAGGACACACAAAGCTCTATGTTCTTTCAATTTTTCCATTCCTTGTTGTCCACATTGATTATCGAAGTGAGGAAAACACCGTTTACACGTATATATATCTTATGTTCATGGTGGGTAATCTGATGTCTTACTAGTTTATCAAAATCTTTGATAAAGACATAGTGGTTCTGGCCGGATGAAGAACTTAGCATAAGGAGGTCGCGATGGTCTTGTAGCTCTTTATCCACAACCTTTAGAGGGAACAGTTTGTTGTCGTCTTTCAGTCCAAATACATTAATGGATATGTCGTTGGCGTTTTCAAATTTGGCAATGTCAGCTAGTGATGTAGCAAACGATATTACTGAAAAATCATACTTGTTTTCCATGTCCTTGTATTTCCTAATGCGTTGAGCATTCTTTTTAATTAGTTTTGCTAAAATGGCATACATAAAACACTTTTCATCCTTTAAGTTTTGAGGATTAATGCAGGCATTTCTTGCTTTTACAGCTGCTGGTAATGGAATATATGTGCTACCACGCAAGGGATTATACTTATTTATTTTCAATCGTACTCCTTCAACTGCTAACAAAGCCCAATTACTGCCTTTTAGCTCAGATTCTTCCATTTCAGTAGTTAACTTTGTAAATTGAGTTTCCAAGAAACTACTTAAGTCTGTTTCCAAAAATAGGGCCTGATTTCGTGTTTTTAAAAGCACGATCTGTAATTTCGTTATTGGACATATGAATGAATCTACATTCAGCCACAAGATTAGCTTTTATTGACTTGTGCATTGCTAGTTCTTTCTGCATAGCTTGTATTATTTGCTGTTTGGACTCTTGTAGGTGTGAATTTAAATCCTTACACGTATCACAATGTATAAAATACGAGTTAAGACGACCATGAAAATACGTTTCATATTCAGTAAGTCCATTATTATCAGGAAACATTGAGAGGAGGTAATGTTTTGTAGCCTCAGTTTTTTGTCTTTTAGCTGCTGACACAACATTACAACATTCTTCATGGCGACGTCGATTGTAGGCATTGTTAAATTTACTGCCACAATTTTGCACCCAAAAAATTTACCACACGATACTTCGTGACGCTTTCTATCATATTCCCGAAGAAAAGTCTTTCCACACTTTTTACACATATAGCTAGGCATGGTTTCTTCCATTATGGATGTTGATTTTCTGCAAACAGCTGATAACTGCGTATCACAAGGCTGTAGGCTGGTCAGTGAGACGGACTTTCACGATGTGAACACAGCAAAAGGTAGTAATCAACTGATTGTATTCCTTCTATGACACCTCTTATATACCTTAATCAAGACCAACAGCTACTTACCACGTAGTACACGGCTAGAGCCTAGTGGGTGAGACGATCTTTCACAATGTGATCACTGTTAAATGTAGTAGTCAACTGAAAATATTCTTACACCCTACTGAAGGTTATCAGGTACTTACTGCATATCAAAAGGCTGTACACTCATATGTTAAGACACTCTCTCTTGCTAAGGACCCCTATATTCCCTATACAAGGCTATACATGTTAGTTCTAAACACATAATGGTTATTTGTATATTAAATTTATATACACAGCTTATACGAGCACGTTTTTCACGCAATAAAACTTTGTCAAATAGCCACATACGACACGCAAAGTATGCTTCCGCTATCTAGCGGTGACTATGAGAACTACCTGAACGCCAGCATGGCACCTAGCGCTCCATATCATTACTGAACGATCGGCATGCTATCTAGCGGTCGATATCAAAAATTACTCAACTACCAGCATGCTACCTACCGGTCGATATGACAACCCACTCAACGCACAGTTTTTGTCCTAGGCACCTACAATTTATTTTTGGGGTAGAGGGGTAAAGGTCTTTCATTTACGTTAAACAAACTTTTTTGTAAAATTCTTAGTTTCCAAAATATAGGCAATTTTGAAAATTGACCTATTTTTGGAAAAATTTAAAATGTGTTAAGTTTTGTTCTAACATTAAAGGACTTAGAGAAAATGTGTTTGAGTCTATATATGACTTTTTAGAATGATTAGTTGTCAAAATATCGTCTACTTTCAAAATTTATCCTTTTTGGACATTGTCCCAGAGACCTGGGACTTGGTTTTTGGTAGAGGGGGTAAATACTTGTCATTTATGTCAAACACTTTTTTTTTGTAAATTTCATAGTTTACAAAATATGGCCCATTTTTAAATATGAATATTTTTTGAAAAATATCAAAAATTCCATGTTTTGTTCTAACGATTAAGGACATAAAAGCCATTGGTTTGAGTCTATATATGACTTTTTTAGGATGATTAGTTTTCAAAATATAGCCTACTATTCAAATATTTTTGGAACAATTTAAAGAATATAATATTTTTTGACTGAGAGTGGGATTGACTTAGGTGTTGTATTTAGCATATGATTTTATATGATTTTTAGTTTAAACATATAGCCTACTTAAAATTTTTGCTCGATGTCACTACTGAAGTGATAATGGGTTTTCCGATCCTATCACTATAAATTCATTACCCCCGCTCTTATCTCGGTCTCGACAACAAACATGCCTATTTTTTATGTCAGATGATGTAATGTTCGGGTGCAAAGTGTGTGCAAATTAGGTGTAAAAGTGAGTGAAAAGTGGGTGCAAAGAGGATGCAAAGTGGGTGCAAAGTGGGGGCAAAAGTGGGTGCAAACGTGTGTGCAAAAAGTGGGGGTGTAAAAGTGGTATCCTCTTTGTAATGGCTTATTTGACAGGTTATTTTATGGTACCCTATTTGTAATGGCATTTTTGACAAGTTATCTTTGTCAATGTATTTAGAGGATATTTCTCTTGTTCTTGGAAAGTATCTCAACCTTTTTTATGATAGCATAATGCTTACCGCCATGTTTGTAAACAACAACAACACACTAAAATTCCAAGAATCCAAACTACTTACTCTAAGGTTAATGATTGCCTCTCAACTCCACTCCACGCCTAGTCAAAAACATTATAAATTTCAAAGGTAAATTGGGACAGTAGGCTATATGTTTAATCTAAAAATCATATAAAATCATATGCTAACTACAACACCTAAGTCAATCCCACTCTCAGTCAAAAAATATTATATTCTTTAAATTGTTCCAAAAATATTTGGAAAGTAGGCTATATTTTGAAAACTAATCATCCTAAAAAGTTATATATAGACTCAAACCAATGGCATTTATGTCCTTAATCGATAGAACAAAACATGGAATTTTTGAAATTTTTCCAAAAATGTTCATTTTTTAAAATGGGCTATATTTTGTAAACTATGTAATGTACAAAAAACAGTGTTTGACATAAATGACAGGTATTTACCCCCTCTACCCAAAAACCAAGTCTGGGACCCTCATATACCCTCATAAATTAGATATAGTGAATGTCCACCATGATTTAGATCCTCGAGCCCACTTTCTGACATATCATTAAAACGTGTAGGAAAGAATGTCTGAAAATTTTCACTAACACATAGTACACGTTCACCAAACATTGTGTCCACTTTTTGAATGTTGATGATACGGAATGGAGTATGCATGGGTAATTCAGTGAGCTTTTTTCTCTCTAATCCGCAGTTCTGACCCATAGCATTGAGAATGTTTATTGTAGTAGCCTATAAAGAAACAAAAAAATGCATATTACAGTTTAGCTATAAGTAATCAGAACCACCATATATATATATATCATTTTATTTTAAGAGCTTTCCATAATGATAAGAAAAAGGAGCTTACCATAATGATGGATTGTGTGTAAGTAAACGTCTTTTGCTGCTTGATGCCACTACTAAAGTGATACTCATACAACAGACAAGTGAGTTCATGTTTCGCTGACGTAATCGTATGTTTCCACGCACTTCCTGTGTTGAGCGCGTCATAGTGGCACAATTTAAAACTCTAGATGAGATGTTTTGCTGACAGGACGGGTCCTTATTGACGGGTCCTTGTTGATGGGTCCCAGTGGGCGGGGTCCTTTGGACTGATCCCCGTGGACTGGCCCATGCATTTTATCCAAATTATATCAAAGGGACCCCACCCCACCCACTGGGACCCGTCAACAAGGACCCGTCAACAAGGACCCGTCTTGTCAGCAAAACATCTCATCTAGAGTTTTAAATTTTGCCACTATGACGCGCTCAACACAGGAAGTGCGTGGAAACATACGATTACGTCATCGAAACATGAACTCACTTGTCTGTTGTATGAGTATCACTATAGTAGTGGCATCAAGCAGCAAAAGGCGTTTACTTACACACAATCCATCATTATGGTAAGCTCTTTTTTCTTATCATTATGGAAAGCTCTTAGAATAAAATGATATATATATATATAGTGGTTCTGATAACTTATAGCTAAACTGTAATAGACATTTTTTTTGTTTCTTTATAGGCTACTACAATAAACATTCTCAATGCTATGGGGCAGAACTGCGGATTAGAGAGAAAAAAGCTCACTGAATTACCCATGCACACTCCTTTCGGTATCATCAACATTCAAAAAGTGGACACAATGTATGGTGAACGTGTACTATGTGTTAGTGAAAATTTTCAGACATTCCTTCCTACACGTTTTCATGATATGTCAGAAAGTGTGCTCGAGGATCTAAATCATGGTGGATATTCTCTATATCTAATTTATGAGGGTATAAAAAACAATAGATGTATTGTACGTTTTAACGAATTAAAAAACTCTCATGCTGAATAATATTTAATACTGATTTTCTTCCTACCCCCACCCCCTCCCCAGTAGTTTTTAACAGTTCTACACACTCCCTCCTCCACATTCCTCAACACATTTTGGAACTTTTTGATCACACCTCGTAGGGTTAGTTTAGGTTAGGCTAGGTTTGGGTAAGTCGCAGCCACATTTTTGAAACTTTTTGATCACACCTCGTAGGTGAGGTTAGGTTAGGTTAGGCTACGGCCGCCATCTTGTTAGGTTAGGCTAGATTGAGTTAAGCTACGGCCGCCATCTTGTTAGGTTAGGATAGGTTAAGTTAAGCTACGGCCGCCATCTTGTGAGGAGGGTGAGGGGGAGGAGGGGCCAGAATCCCCACAAAACCACTACTGCACAGATTTTGTCCTAGGCACCTACAATTTATTTTTGGGGTAGACGGGGTAAAGGTCTTTCATTTACGTTAAACAAATTTTTTGTAAAAATCTTAATTTCCAAAATATAGACAATTTTGAAAATTGACCTTTTTTTGGAAAAATTGAAAATGTGCTAAGTTTTGTTCTAACGTTAAAGGACTTAGAGAAAATATGTTTGAGTCTATATATGACTTTTTAGAATGATTAGTTGCCAAATATCGTGTACTTTCAAAATTGAACATTTTTGGATTTTGTCCCAGAGACCTGGGACTTGGTTTTTGGTAAAGGGGGTAAATACTTGTCATTTATGTCAAACACTTTTTTTTGTAAATTTCATAGTTTACAAAATATAGCCCATTTTTAAAAATGAACATTTTTTGGAAAAATGTCAAAAATTCCATGTTTTGTTCTAACGATTAAGGACATAAAAGCCATTGGTTTGAGTCTATATATGACTTTTTAGGATGATTAGTTTTCAAAATATAGCCTACTTTCCAAATATTTTTTGGAACAATTTAAAGAATATAATATCTTTTGACTGAGAGTGGGATTGACTTAGGTGTTGTAGTTAGCATATGATTTTATATGATTTTTTAGATTAAACATATAGCCTACTTAAAATTTTTGCTCGATGTCACTACTGAAGTTATAATGGGTTTTCCGATCCTATCACTATAAATTCATTACCCCCGCTCTTATCTCGGTCTCGACAACAAACATGCCTATTTTTTATGTCAGATGATGTAATGTTCGGGTGCAAAGTGTGTGCAAATTAGGTGTAAAAGTGAGTGAAAAGTGGGTACAAAGAGGGTGCAAAGTGGGTGCAAAGTGGGTTCAAATTGGGGGCAAAAGTGGGTGCAAAAGTGTGTGCAAAAAGTGGGGGTGTAAAAGTGGTACCCTCTTTGTAATGGCTTATTTGACAAGTTATTTTATGGTACCCTATTTGTAATGGCATATCTGACAAGTTATCTTTGTCAAAGTATTTAAAGGATATTTCTCTTGTTCTTGGAAAGTAACTCAACCTCTTTTATGATAGCATAATGCTTACCGCCATGTTTGTAAACAACAACACACTAAAATTCCAAGAATCCAAACTACTTACTCTAAGGTTAATGATTGCCTCTCAACTCCATTCCTCGCCTAGTCAAAAACATTATACATTTCAAAGGTAAATTGGGACAGTAGGCTATAAGTTTAATCTAAAAATCATACAAAATAATATGCTAACTACAACACCTAAGTCAATCCCACTCTCAGTCAAAAAATATTATATTCTTTAAATTGTTCCAAAAAATATTTGGAAAGTAGGCTATATTTTGAAAACTAATCATCCTAAAAAGTCATATATAGACTCAAACCAATGGCATTTATGTCCTTAACCCATAGAACAAAACATGGAATTTTTGACATTTTTCCAAAAAATGTTCATTTTTTAAATGGGCTATATTTTGTAAACTATGAAAATTACAGAAAACAGTGTTTGACATAAATGACAGGTATTTACCCCCTCTACGCAAAAACCAAGTCCCAGGCCTCTGGGATAAAATCCAAAAAGGTTCAAATTTGAAAGTAGACGATATTTTGAAAACTAATCATTCTAAAAAGTCATACATAGACTCAAACACATTTTCTCTTAGTCCTTAAACGTTACAACAAAACTTAACACATTTTCAATTTTTCCAAAAAAAGGTCAATTTTCAAAATTGTCTATATTTTGGAAACTAAGAATTTTAGATAAAAGTTTGTGTATCGTAAATGAAAGACCTTTACCCCGTCTAACCCAAAAATAAATTGTAGGTGCCTAGGAAAAAAAACTGTGCTGTAGTGGTTTTGTGGGGGTTCTGGCCCCTCATCCTCCTCACCCTCCTCACAAGATGGCGGCCGTAGCTTAAATTAACCTTGCTTAACCTAACAAGATGTCGGCCGTAGCTTAACTTAACCTAGCCTAACCTAAGAAGATGGTGGCCGTAGCCTAACCTAACCTAACCTAACCTACGAGGTGTGATCAAAGAGTTTCAAAAATATGGCTGCGACTTAACCAAACCTAGCTTAACCTAACTTACCTACGAGGTGTGATAAAAAAGTTCCAAAATGGCGGCCGTAGCCCAACCTAACCTAACCTAAACTACGAGGAGTGATCAAAAAATTTTCAAGATGGTGATCATAGCTTAACTGAACCTAGCCTAACCTAAACCCACGAGGTGTGATCATAAGGTTCCAAGATGGCGGTCGTAGCTTAACTCAACCTAACCTAACCCTACGAGGTGTGATCAAAAAGTTCCAAAATGTGTGGAGGAATGTGGAGGAGGGTGTTTGTAGAACAGTTAAAAACTACTGGGGTGGGGGAGGGGGTAGTAAGAAATAAAAAAAGTATTAATTTTTATTCAGCATGAGAGTTTTGAAATTCGTTAAAACGTACAATACATCTATTGTTTTTTATACCCTCATAAATTAGATATAGTGAATGTCCACCATGATTTAGATCCTCGAGCCCACTTTCTGACATATCATTAAAACGTGTAGGAAAGTATGTCTGAAAATTTTCACTAACACATAGTACACGTTCACCAAACATTGTATCCACTTTTTGAATGTTGATGATACGGAATGGAGTATGCATGGGTAATTCAGTGAGCTGTTTTCTCTCTAATCCGCAGTTCTGACCCATAGCATTGAGAATGTTTATTGTAGTAGCCTATAAAGAAACAAAAAAAATGTATATTACAGTTTAGCTATAAGTAATCAGAACCACCATATATATATATCATTTTATTTTAAGAGCTTTCCATAATGATAAGAAAAAGGAGCTTACCATAATGATGGATTGTGTGTAAGTAAACGTCTTTTGCTGCTTGATGCCACTACTAAAGTGATACTCATACAACAGACAAGTGAGTTCATGTTTCGCTGACGTAATCGTATGTTTCCACGCACTTCCTGTGTTGAGCGCGTCATAGTGGCACAATTTAAAACTCTAGATGAGATGTTTTGCTGACAGGACGGGTCCTTGTTGACGGGTCCTTGTTGACGGGTCCCAGTGGGCGGGGTCCTTTGGACTGATCCCCATGGACTGGCCCATGCATTTTATCCAAATTATATCAAAGAGGACCCAACCCCACCCACTGGGACCCGTCAACAAGGACCCGTCTTGTCAGCAAAACATCTCATCTAGAGTTTTAAATTTTGCCACTATGACGCGCTCAACACAGGAAGTGCGTGGAAACATACGATTACGTCATCGAAACATGAACTCAATTGTCTGTTGTATGAGTATCACTATAGTAGTGGCATCAAGCAGCAAAAGGCGTTTACTTACACACAATCCATCATTATGGTAAGCTCTTTTTTCTTATCATTATGGAAAGCTCTTAGAATAAAATGATATATATATATATATATATAGTGGTTCTGATAACTTATAGCTAAACTGTAATAGACATTTTTTTTGTTTCTTTATAGGCTACTACAATAAACATTCTCAATGCTATGGGGCAGAACTGCGGATTAGAGAGAAAAAATCTCACTGAATTACCCATGCATACTCATTTCGGTATCATCAACATTCAAAAAGTGGACACAATGTATGGTGAACGTGTACTATGTGTTAGTGAAAATTTTCAGACATTCCTTCCTACACGTTTTCATGATATGTCAGAAAGTGTGCTCGAGGATCTAAATCATGGTGGATATTCTCTATATCTAATTTATGAGGGTATAAAAAACAATAGATGTATTGTACGTTTTAACGAATTAAAAAACTCTCATGCTGAATAATATTTAATACTGATTTTATTTCTTCCTACCCCCACCCCCTCCCCAGTATTTTTTAACAGTTCTACAAACTCCCTCCTCCACATTCCTCAACACATTTTGGAACTTTTTGATCACACCTCGTAGGGTTAGGTTAGGTTAGGCTAGGTTTGGGTAAGTCGCAGCCACATTTTTGAAACTTTTTGATCACACCTCGTAGGTGAGGTATGGTTAGGTTAGGCTACGGCCGCCATCTTGTTAGGTTAGGCTAGATTGAGTTAAGCTACGGCCGCCATCTTGTTAGGTTAGGATAGGTTAAGTTAAGCTACGGCCGCCATCTTGTGAGGAGGGTGAGGGGGAGGAGGGGCCAGAATCCCCACAAAACCACTACTGCACAGTTTTTGTCCTAGGCACCTACAATTTATTTTTGGGGTAGACGGGGTAAAGGTCTTTCATTTACGTTAAACAAATTTTTTGTAAAATTCTTAATTTCCAAAATATAGACAATTTTGAAAATTGACATTATTTTGGAAAAATTGAAAATGTGCTAAGTTTTGTTCTAACGTTAAAGGACTTAGAGAAAATATGTTTGAGTCTATATATGACTTTTTAGAATGATTAGTTGCCAAATATCGTGTACTTTCAAAATTGAACATTTTTGGATTTTGTCCCAGAGACCTGGGACTTGGTTTTTGGTAGAGGGGGTAAATACTTGCCATTTATGTCAAACACTTTTTTTTGTAAATTTCATAGTTTACAAAATATAGCCCATTTTTAAAAATGAACATTTTTTGGAAAAATGTCAAAAATTCCATGTTTTGTTCTAACGATTAAGGACATAAAAGCCATTGGTTTGAGTCTATATATGACTTTTTAGGATGATTAGTTTTCAAAATATAGCCTACTTTCCAAATATTTTTTGGAACAATTTAAAGAATATAATATCTTTTGACTGAGAGTGGGATTGACTTAGGTGTTGTAGTTAGCATATGATTTTATATGATTTTTTAGATTAAACATATAGCCTACTTAAAATTTTTGCTCGATGTCACTACTGAAGTTATAATGGGTTTTCCGATCCTATCACTATAAATTCATTACCCCCGCTCTTATCTCGGTCTCGACAACAAACATGCCTATTTTTTATGTCAGATGATGTAATGTTCGGGTGCAAAGTGTGTGCAAATTAGGTGTAAAAGTGAGCGAAAAGTGGGTACAAAGAGGGTGCAAAGTGGGTGCAAAGTGGGTGCAAATAGGGGGCAAAAGTGGGTGCAAAAGTGTGTGCAAAAAGTGGGGGTGTAAAAGTGGTACCCTCTTTGTAATGGCTTATTTGACAAGTTATTTTATGGTACCCTATTTGTAATGGCATATCTGACAAGTTATCTTTGTCAAAGTATTTAAAGGATATTTCTCTTGTTCTTGGAAAGTAACTCAACCTCTTTTATGATAGCATAATGCTTACCGCCATGTTTGTAAACAACAACACACTAAAATTCCAAGAATCCAAACTACTTACTCTAAGGTTAATGATTGCCTCTCAACTCCATTCCTCGCCTAGTCAAAATAATTATACATTTCAAAGGTAAATTGGGACAGTAGGCTATAAGTTTAATCTAAAAATCATACAAAATCATATGCTAACTACAACACTTAAGTCAATCCCACTCTCAGTCAAAAAATATTATATTCTTTAAATTGTTCCAAAAAATATTTGGAAAGTAGGCTATATTTTGAAAACTAATCATCCTAAAAAGTCATATATAGACTCAAACCAATGGAATTTATGTCCTTAACCCATAGAACAAAACATGGAATTTTTGACATTTTTCCAAAAAATGTTCATTTTTTAAATGGGCTATATTTTGTAAACTATGAAATTTACAGAAAACAGTGTTTGACAAAAATGACAGGTATTTACCCCCTCTACCCAAAAACCAAGTCCCAGGCCTCTGGGATAAAATCCAAAAAGGTTCAATTTTGAAAGTAGACGATATTTTGAAAACTAATCATTCTAAAAAGTCATACATAGACTCAAACACATTTTCTCTTAGTCCTTAAACGTTACAACAAAACTTAACACATTTTCAATTTTGCAAAAAAAGGTCAATTTTCAAAATTGTCTATATTTTGGAAACTGGGAATTTTACAAAAAGTTCGTTTAACGTAAATGAAAGACCTATACCCCGTCTACCCCAAAAATAAATTGTAGGTGCTTAGGACAAAAACTGTGCAGTACTGGTTTTGTGGGGGTTCTGGCCTCTCCTCCTCCTCACCCTCCTCACAAGATGGCGGTCGTAGCTTAACTTAACCTTGCCTAACCTAACAAGATGGCGGACGTAGCTTAACTTAATCTAGCCTAACCTAACCAGATGGCGGCCATAGCCTAACCTAACCTACGAGGTGTGATCAAAAAGTTTCAAAATTGTGGCTGAGACTTAACCAAACCTAGTTTAACCTAACCTAACCTACGACGTGTGATCAAAAAGTTCCAAAATGGTGGCCGTAGCCCAACCTAACCGAACCTAACCTACGAGGTGTGATCAAAAAAAATTTCAAGATGGTGATCATAGCTTAACTGAACCTAACCTAACCTAAACCTACGAGATGAGATCATAAAGTTCCAAGATGGCGGTCGTAGCTTAACTCAACCTAACCTAACCCTACGAGGTGTGATCAAAAAGTTCCAAAATGTGTGGAGGAATGTGGAGGAGGGTGTTTGTAGAACAGTTAAAAACTACTGGGGTGGGGGGAGGGGGTAGTAAGAAATAAAAACAGTATTAATTATTATTCAGCATGAGAGTTTTTTAATTCGTTAAAACGTACAACACATCTATTGTTTTTATACCCTCATAAATTAGATATAGAGAATGTCCACCATGATTTAGATCCTCGAGCACACTTTCTGACATATCATTAAAACGTGTAGGAAGGAATGTCTGAAAATTTTCACTAACACATAGTACACGTTCACCATACATTGTGTCCACTTTTTGAATGTTGATGATACGGAATGGAGTATGCATGGGTAATTCAGTGAGCTTTTTTCTCTCTAATCCGCAGTTCTGCCCCATAGCATTGAGAATGTTTATTGTAGTAGCCTATAAAGAAACAAAAAATGTATATTACAGTTCAGCTATAAGTGATCAGAACCACTACATATATATTAACGCCATTTTGGAACTTTTTGATCACACCTCGTAGGTTAGGTTAGGTTAGGTTAGGTTAGGCTAGGTTTGGTTAAGTCGCAGCCACATTTTTGAAACTTTTTGATCACATCTCGTAGGTTACGTTAGGTTAGGTTAGGCTACGGCCACCATCTTCTTAGGTTAGGCTAGGTTAAGTTAAGCTACGGCCGACATCTTGTTAGGTTAGGAAGGTTAAGTTAAGCTACGGCCGCCATCTTGTGAGGTGGGGGAGGAGGAGGAGGGGCCAGAAGCCCCACAAAACCACTACGGCACAGTTTTTGTCCTAGGCACCTACAATTTATTTTTGTGGTAGACGGGGTAAATGTCTTTCATTTACGTTAAACAAATTTTTTGTAAAATTCTTAGTTTCCAAAATATAGACAATTTTGAAAATTGACTTTTTTTTGAAAAATTGAAAATGTGCTAAGTTTTGTTCTAACGTTGAAGGACTTAGAGAAAATGTGTTTGAGTCTATGTATGACTTTTTAGAATGATTAGATTTCAAAATATCGTCTACTTTCAAAATTGAACCCTTTGGTATTTTGTCCCAGAGACCTGGGACTTGGTTTTTTGGTAGAGGGGGTAAATACCTGTCATTTATGTCAATCACTGTTTTTTGTAAATTTCATAGTTTACAAAATATGGCCCATTTTTAAAAATGAACATTTTTTGGAAAAATGTCAAAAATTCCATGTTTTGTTCTAACGATTAAGGACATAAAAGCCATTGGTTTGAGTCTATATATGACTTTTTAGGATGATTAGTTTTCAAAATATAGCCTACTTTCCAAATATTTTTTGGAACAATTTAAAGAATATAAATTTTTTGACTGAGAGCGGGATTGACTTAGGTGTTGTATTTAGCATATGATTTTATATGATTTTTAGATTAAACATATAGCCTACTGTCCCAATTTACCTTTTTTTAAATTTTAAATGTATAATGTTTTTGACTAGGCGTGGAAAGGAGTTGAGAGGCAATCATTAACCTTAGAGTAAGTAGTTTGGATTCTTGGAATTTTTGTGTGTTGTTGTTGTTTACAAACATGGCGGTAACCATTATGCTATCATAAAAAAGGTTGAGATACTTTCCAAGAACAAGAGAAATATCCTCTAAATACATTGACAAATATAACTTGTCAAATATGCCATTACAAAGAGGGTACCACAAAATAACTTATCAAATAAGCCATTACAAAGAGGGTACCACTTTTACACCCCCACTTTTTGCACACACTTTTGCACCCACTTCACACCCACATTGCACCCTCTTTGCACCCACCATTCACTCACATTAACACCTAATTTGCAAACACTTTGCACCCGAACATTACATCATCTGACATTAAAAAAATAAGCATGTTTGTTGTCGAGACCGAGATAAGAGCGGGGGTAATGAATATATAGTGATAGGATCGGAAAACCCATTATCACTTCAGTAGTGACATCGAGCAAAAATTTAAAGTAGGCTATATGTTTAATCTAAAAATCATATAAAATCATATGCTAACTACAACACCTAAGTCAATCCCACTCTCAGTCAAAAAATATTATATTCTTTAAATTGTTCCAAAAAATATTTGGAAAGTAGGCTATATTTTGAAAACTAATCATCCTAAAAAAGTCATATATAGTCTCAAACCAATGGCTTTTATGTCCTTAATCGTTATATCAAAACATGGAATTTTTGACATTTTTCAAAAAAATGTTCATTTTTAAAAGTGGGCTATATTTTGTAAAATATGAAATTGAAAAAACAAAAGTGTTTGACATAAATGACAAGTATTTACCCCCTCTACCCAAAAAGCAAGTCCCTGGTCTCTGGGACAAAATACAAAAAGGTTCAATTTTGAAAGTAGACGATATTTTGATAACGAATCATTCCAAAAGTCATATATAGAATCAAACACATTTTCTCCAAGTCCTTTAACGTTAGAACAAAACTTAACACATTTTAAATTTTTCCAAAAATAGGTCAATTTTCAAAATTGCCTATATTTTGGAAACTAAGAACGTTACAAAAAAGTTTGTTTAACGTAAATGAAAGACCTTTACCCCTCTACCCCAGAAATATATTGTAGATGCCTAGGACAATAACTGTGCGTTGAGTGGGTTGTCATATCGACCGGTAGGTAGCATGCTGGTAGTTGAGTAATTTTTGATATCGACCGCTAGATAGCATGCTGATCGTTCAGTAATGATATGGAGCGCTAGGTGCCATGCTGTCGTTCAGATAGTTCTCATAGTCACCGCTAGATAGCGGAAACATACTTTGTGTGTCACATGTGGCTATTTGACTAAGTTTTATTGCGTGAAAAACGTGCTCGTATAAGCTGTGTATATAAATTTAATATACAAATAACCATTAAGTGTTTAGAACTAACATGTATAGCCTTGTATAGGGAATATAGGGGTCCTTAGCAAGAGAGAGTGTCTTAACATATGAGTGTACAGCCTTTTGATATGCAGTAAGTACCGGATAACCTTCAGTAGGGTGTAAGAATATTTTCAGTTGACTACTATATTTAACAGTGATCACATTGTGAAAGATCGTCTCACCCACTAGGCTCTAGCCGTGTACTACGTGAGTAGCTGTTGGTCTTGATTAAGGTATCATAGCAGGAATACAATCAGTTGATTACTACCTTTCGCAGTGTTCACATCGTGAAAGTCCGTCTCACTGACCAGCCTACAGCCTTGTGATACGCAGTAATCAGCTTATTGCAGAAAATCATTATCCATAATGGAAGAAACCATGCCTAGCTATATGTGTAAAGAGTGTGGAAAGACTTTTCTTCGGGACTATGATAGAAAGCGTCACGAAGTGTCGTGTGGTAAATTTTATGAGTGCAAACTTGTGTCAGTAAATTTAACAATGCCTACAATCGACGTCGCCATGAAGAATGTTGTAATGTTGTGTCAGCAGCTAAAAGACAAAAAACTGAGCCTACAAAACATTACCTCCTCTCAATGGTTCCTGATAATAATGGACTTACTGAATATGAAACGTATTTTCAAGGTCGTCTTAAATCGTATTTTATACGTTGGGATACGTGTAAGGATTTAAATTCATACCTTCAAGAGTCCAAACAGCAAATAATACAAGCTATGCAGAAAGAACTGGCAATGCACAAGTCAACAAAAGTTTATCTTGTGGCTGAATGTAGATTCATTCATATTTCCACCAACGAAATTACAGAACGTGCTTTTAAAAACACGAAATCAGGCCCTATTTTTGGAAACAGACTTAAGTAGTTTCTTGGAAACACAATTTACAAAGTTAACTACTGAAATGGAAGAATCTGAGCTAAAAGGCAGTAATTGGGCTTTGTTAGCAGTGGAAGGAGTACGATTGAATATAAATAAGTATAATCCCTTGCGTGGTAGCGCATATATTCCATTACCAGCAGCTGTAAAAGCAAGAAATGCCTGCATTAATCCTCAAAACTTAAAGGATGAAAAGTGTTTTATGTATGCCATTTTAGAAAAACTGGTTAAAAAGAATGCTCAACGCATTAGTAAATACAAGGACATGGAAAACAAGTATGATTTTTCAGTAATATCGTTTGCTACATCACCAGCTGACATTGCCAAATTTGAAATTGCCAACGACGTATCCATTAATGTATTTGGACTGAAAGACGACAACAAACTGTTCCCTCTAAAGGTTGTGGATAAAGAGCTACAAGACCATCGCGACCTCCTTCTGCTAAGTTCTTCATCTGGCCAGAACCACTATGTCTTTATCAAAGATTTTGATAAACTAGTAACACATCAGATTACCCACCATGAACATAAGATATATATACGTGTAAACGGTGTTTTCCTCACTTCGATAATCAATGTGGACAACAAGGAATGGAAAAATTGAAAGAACATAGAGCTTTGTGTGTCCTGCATGACATTGCTAGGGTTGAAATGCCTATTAAAACCCCATTCTGAAATTCTTAAATGTGGAAAAAATGTTGAGAATAACTTACGTTATATATGCAGATTTCGAAGGTATACTCTTACCATATCAAACATGTCTACTCAATCCTCAGGCAAGTTATACAGTGCCAAACCAGAGTCATGTTCCTATGAGCTTTGGTATATATGTTAAACCCTCACCAGCTGTGGAACATTGCACCGCCTTGTGCTTTTACGTTAAACAAAAAAGCAGAGGCATGAGGAATACAGTGGAAGCGAAAACAACAACTTAAACAGTATCGCTAAGGAGCGGAGAAAGGATGTCTCTTTCGATGCGTGCTGGGCCCAAGATTCCGGATCGAAAGAAAGATACTTTCCAAAAAAGGAAACGAATGAATTGTTTAAAACAAATCAAAAGCGGAATTAAATTTACCTAATTGATCGAAGAACCCAGAAGCGTGTAGGTCGTGACTGCGTTACAGTACGAAGCCAAGACCGACGAAATCGAACGAGAGATGAGGGAACTTAAATTACAAATGAAAGAGGACGAAACCAAAGTGAACTACTTACTAATGTATTTAAAGTAAACTAAAACAGGTGCGCATAAGAGTAAGGATTAATCTAAACACAAAACGAAAGGTAAACTTGAAGAGGTGTTAAAATCACTTAATAACAAACGATATAAAATTAATAACTAAAGATGGTACCCAAGAAAGGGGTACACAAAAATAATATCAAGAGAAAACTGTATAAATGAACTTAAGCACAAACAAAGATGAAACAAGATTAATTAAAATGTACTTACAATCAATGTGCAACTAAACCGTAAGCACGACTCGATAACCAAAATTTAAAATACAAAAAAGAAACAAAAGATAGAGAGAATGGACGAGCCGAATAAGAGAACACCTCTACTTACGAGGATGACCTGGACTAGAATGCCCCGCGCCAAGAACAGAACAAAGACGCTCATGATGTTGTGAAATCATGGGGTAGGGGGTGAAAGTGGTGGGGATGGGAGGAGTGCAAATGTAGGAAACGGGGTTGGGGGGATGACACGGAGTTACGTAATATAACGAAGCCAGAGGAAGCAACACAAAATTAACACATGAAAATAAAGGAAATGAGCATTACATTAAATTAATTGACATTACCGGGACAGGAAATGAAAGGAAAAATCAATCAGCTAAGAAATATGCTTTATAGGAAAATATAGGCTTACATAGAGGTAGTAATGTCTAAATATAACGACATACGAAGAAACAAAGGAATTAAGGCATGGCGAATGGACAGTTACTAACACAAAGACCATCGCTCACACAATTTTTCTAAAACAGAGGGAAGGATCAACATAGGAGGCGAATTGAGACATGGCTCCGTTACTCCAATGATACCTTGACCCAAAAAAAAAACTCTGATACGACAATCAAATGAAAGATGCCTCGAAAGAGTGCACATCAATTTGTGACGTAATACAGAGCGCTAGAAAGCCTCGCAGAAAAATAGCATATATTTCAGACCTGAGAGATTTGAGTAAAAATAAAACCGATTACATGAATGGTAGGGAAGACAAATAAACACAGAGGCTTCGCTAAACTAACGTGAACAAAGGCGAAGGGACTTGGGTTCATGGATCGAATTCACATCATCATAAGAAAGGGAAATTGTAAGTGAATCAAAGGAGACATAAAAAAAAAAATGGATACACTGAAATTCAAAAATGATAGCATGCCAAATAAATCAAGTGATCGAATAGTACTTACGCTTAGTTGGGTTGGGCACGGGCGAAAGCCCGACACACACGGCTGTGACCGTTTCACATGACGGTCAGAAATGGAAGGAAGCCACCTTCTCTAAATAAACGCAGTAACGCGCTCGAGAAAAATAAGTCGTAGAACACCCCCTCTCCAGAACATAAAGGAGGCCAATGGGAGAAGCAAAGCTTAGCAACAAGTTATGCTTCAACCAATGGTAAAACTGTGTCAGTAGGGGTGAAAAGTTTCACCATCTGGTGAAACATTTACGCAGAATTACAAAGTTTGATCGCAGTAGGTGAGACAGAGAAACGTATGTCACAATAGTGCGACATGAAGGAAATGATAATAATAATAATAATAATAATAATAATAATAATATGACAAAAAATAATGAACCTGATAAAAACGGTTCAAAATTCCCCTGCTCTCCCAAAAAAAAGGAATTTTCCTGGCCATGGAAATTTCTTTTTTCGTACAAATGGAGAGGCAAAAAAATCGTGAAGTGGAAAAAAAAATGAATACTAAAAAAAATGGGTACTAAAGACCTCTAGGAGAATACAAAAAAAATGAACAGTTGACTAATCTGACCGTGAAATGAAGGTGGTACCCCCTTCATTGCTCGTCAACACTAGCCACTAACGTCAAAAGTACTGCATTCAAAAAGAAATACAGTGAGTTCATATATTAAATAGTGATCATTGTTCTTGCTAGTTCATGATGATGCGGATGTCGAAATCTTCAAGATGGACGTTACCCCGAGACTGCGAATCTCTCCAGCCTCTGATGAGAAAAGACAGACAAAGTTAAATCGTGATCACATTTAAAAAAATACAATTGGGACACCCTGTATATAGGACCGTTCGTTGCGTCAACGAGGAATATGCAATAGTGTCATAATGTCTTCGAAAGGGAAAGTACTCTCCTTTTCAGCTGCTGAAAATAAAGCCATGCATAGATCCAGTGGAGGGTGACTGGTCCGTTAACGAGTTCCGAGAAGACCCCCAACTGTGTTAGCCCAGGTACACAAAGGCTGCTTGTAGTTACTCGCTAACCGTCTGGATGGTTGCTAGACAATACACGATATTCTATGAACACTTGACAATTTAAAACCAAACAAAATACATGACCTCACAATAAACATCAAAATCAAGATGACACAAAGATGCATGATATCTCAAAACCATGACACAAAAAGTCAATTACATCAATAATATTAAAATAAATACAAAGTTCCTACAAGGTCAAACAGGAAGTGTCGAAGGGTCCTTGTCTGTCGCCGAACAATAGGAGTTAAGCCGTGGAGCAGTACAAAAGAGGAGTAGGAGTGGTTTGCAAATAGTGACCGACCAGGTATATGCTGATGGCCTCAGGCAAAGATATAGCTCGACAGAGATGTCAAGTATTCACGACACACTCGCGTACTAGAAAAAGGCCACGGGTGTCTCCTGTCTTGTCACAGGAATAAATGAAAAGGAAGCACACGAATTAAGATCAGAATAGGCTCACATGCTAGGTTGGCTATTAAGGAGCTCGGGCATCCAATTAGAATAAAAGGAAAACAAAAATACAACATTATAGCGAGGCGAAATTCACAAGATCATTTGACAAATTTTTTCAACTGCGTGACGTGGGCCGAAGTCACTGAATTATCGTGATCGTCCACTAACTCAACTGAGACAGGATTTAAAAAGCGTGAAATAGTCTTGGGAGTTGACCAACGTAAGCACAGCTTACTGGAAATTTGTTTGGTAGCGTCACTCAAAGGATGTAAACGACACAAAACTTTGTCTCCAATTTGGAATTTAACATCATGACGGCCTAAGTTGTAGCGTTTGCTACTCTGGCTTTTGCCTTCTTGAGGTGACCGGTAGCGATGGCCCATTTTTGAGCAACAGAGGTGGTGCGAGAAGGTTCGGAAAGATATTCAATATTCCATTTGAGCAACAAGGGGTCGACGAGCGCTCGGCCAAGGAATAATTCAGCTGGAGTAATTTGAACGGACGAATGGAAAGAGATATTGAACCCGAGACTGAAATACTGTAGGTTCGTATCCCAGGAGGTTTGATCAGCATTGTGAAAAGCGGACAAACAAGCCTTCAAGTTTTTGTGAAAACGCTCTACATGATTTCCCTGCGGTCGATACGGTGACAAGAAAATATGTTGGATGCCCCAGTTAAATACCATAGTTTCAAAAGCTTTGGAACGGAATACAGAGGCGTTATCTGATACAAGGTATTTGGGAGGACCAAAAACTCCAAATATATATCTAGACAAGAAATGGATAGTAGTCTGAGAAGTGATATTCTTTACTGGGAATAACCAAACAAACTTCGAAAAACCATCAATGACAGTTAAAATGGCTTGATTGCCAGATTTTGATCTCACAACTGGACCAAAGTAATCAATGAAAAGGCGTTCGCCGGGACGAGTGACGATACCAGCTTGGTGGAAGCCTACACGAGTGTTCTGGGCAGGTTTAGAACGCTGGCAGGTTAAACATCTTCTGACATGAGCAAAAGCATCTACTTTAATTGAGGGCCAATAAAATTCACCGGATATCTTACGGAAAGTGCGCTGCATCCCTGCATGAGTTCCCAGTGCAGAATCATGATAATATGTCAAAAGCATATCACGTACTGCTAATGGAGCAAAAATTCTAAATTTAGAAGAGTTAGGAAGAACATAGCCAATAACATCATTTCGAACACAAAAGTTGCTTACTGCCGGATCTTTGTTTGCAATTTTTGCACGGAGGTCAGTGCAAAATGGATCCTCAGACTGAAATTTCCGGATATCCACAAAAGACCAAGGACAATGTTGCAATAGGAAAAGATTTTCTTGAAGCGGCGTACTGATAGAAACGCTCTCGATTGGAGTCCTAGGGGTCTCTTCAAACATGCGTGACAGGCAGTCAGCTACCGGGTTCTCGCTCTCTTTTACGTGGATGATATCAAACTTAAAATATGACAACCTCAAAATCCACCTGTTGATGCGTCCAAGCTTTTTCACGTGAGAAAGACTCCATTTCAAAGCCTCATTGTCGGTAAAAACAGTAAAGTGACGGTGTTCCAAAAAGGTCCTGAATTTTTCACATCCAAATACCACAGCAAGACTTTCCTTCTCGAAAATTGAGTAACGTCGTTCATGATGATTTAACAAACGACTCGCGAAGGCCACTGGTGCAAATTTTCCATCCACACGCTGGCTCAAAACACTAGAAATGGCCAAATCACTGGCGTCACAATGTAAAAAGAAAGCTGATTCGAAATCAGGCGTGTGCAGTACTGGTGCTGACATAAGGGCTACTTTCAAAACATTGAAAGCTTTGTCCTGTTCTGGTCCCCACACAAATTTCACATCCTTCTTTTTGAGAGCATTTAGAGGTGCCGAAATGTCAGAGAAGTTTTTGATAAAACGAGAATAGAACGTGAACATACCCATTACTCTTCTCAAGGCCCTAACTGAGGTGGGTATAGGTAACTGCTGAATGCAATCTGCGCGCTTGGGTATGACACGGATACCATCGGCTGACAGAATGTGGCCCAGAAATTTAATTTGAGTGCAGCCCAAAGAGGTCTTTTTTGGATTGATAGTGAGACCGGCCTTCCTGAGGCGGGAGAAAACTTCCCTAAGATGAACGACATGCTCCTCAAAAGATCTGCTGTATACGACTAAATCGTCAAGATAATTAAATACAAAATTGAACTTCAGGTCTCCCAAGATGTCGTCTAGCACGCGACTGAGGACTTGTGCACCAACAGCTATACCCATCGGAAGACGTTTGAAATTATATAACCCGAAAGGGGTGTTAAAAGCAGTGAAGTCGCGACTCTCAGCATCCAAAGGAATCTGATAATAGGCACTATTTAGATCAATCATCGAATACACATTGGCCCCGTGGAAATGTTGAAAAGCACTCTCAATAGTAGGCAGTGGGAAATTATCAATGACTACCTTCTTGTTCAATTTTCGGTAGTCTACGACTAGCCGGTACTCGCCCTCTTCTTTCTTGGGAATTAAGAAAGCAGGAGACCCATAAGCTGATTTGGAAGGAACCAATACTCCCCGATCATGCAAATCATTGATATACTTTATCATGGCCAAGAGCTTGGGCGGATTACAAGGAAATGGAGGACTTCGAACAGGTACATTGTCGCTCAAGTCAATGTGGCATTCGTGATTTACAGCAGAACCTAAATCTTCTGTGAGGACATCAGAAAATTCCTCAACTAAATCGTTCAGAGTATCACGTTGCTCGGACATCAAAGTTAATGGAAGATGTACGGAAAATACAGGAGGCACATCAACGTAGTTAGAAGTACATTCTTCAAAGGGGAACATTTTATTTGAGCGAAATTTGAAACAAAATGAATCGTTAATAAAATCTAACTGCATACCAGTTTTATGCATAAAGTCAATTCCTAGAATACATTGAGTGGAGAGATTGTTAACCACATGAAAAACATGTTTCCAAGAAAATCCGTGAATTTTAATGCGACATAAAATAGTTTCGGCAACGTCGATAACTGACGATCCCGCAGACAGGAACTGACATTTATTCTGTAAGGGGTGTTTTTGCGAAGATCGAATGCTATCTGCCACTGAACGGTGGATGAAACTTCTGGTGGCGCCTGTATCCAAAATAGCAGGTGCCGAGACATTATCGAAATTTACTGAGACTCCTGGTTGTAACACAACATCAAAATTAGATGCATTGTCAAGTTTGGATGGAGGACTGCTCCGGGAGTCGAACTCAGAACACCTCCCTATGAGTTTTCCTGGTTGGAATTACAATTCGGACAGGAACGAGTCGTGACCTCATTCATCCCACAGCCAAAACAGAATTTTCGGCGTTTTAAAGAACACATTATAAAATGATGTCCAAGTTCATTACAGTTCCAACAAGTTATGCGACCAGAAGAAACATTGCGTGTGATTGTTGTTGGGTTGTGTGTAGTCCTTTCACGGGAAACAGCAGAAGAATTACGAGCCACAGAAGGGCTTGGATTAGAATTCCTAGAAAGGGACTCAGCACGGCGAGCAGACGGCTTAAACCGTAAGGTGTCGTCTTTTGTTCGGTCGACAGCTGGGCTAGACAGTGTTGTCTGGGGGGAGTAGGCTAACTCGGGGAAAATCGTATTATCGGCTCTTGGAGGTGGAGTATAGTTTGAACAGGCTCGTGCATTTAATTCATACTCACGGCCTTGCAATATGATGTCCTCGATGGAAAAAACGGATGTACGCCGAATGAAGTATTTATAAGTGGGATTTAAATTCCTGTATATAATTTCCAACAGATCCCTGGGATGAAAGGGTTGGGGGAGGTTCGCTGCTAACAGACGGACTGAGGTTACATAATCGTCGATCATCTACCCAGGAGCCTGAGTGCGGGAGTATATTTCTTGTTTGAGAGCGAAATCGAAATCTTGCGGCGTGAAACGGTCCTTAATGCACCCAACAAATTCGTCCCATGACTTATAAAAATTTGGAGAAGTGCGATGCCACATCAGCGCTTTTCCAGACAAAAGAATAGGTAAGCAACGTACAATACTGTCGGGATTAATATCGTGACAATGACACAATTCCTCCACACGTTGGATAAAACAAAAAACTGATGAGGTATTGTTTTCTCCGGAAAAAGTCAAACCCCACCTACTCACTACTGATGCAACATTTTCGTTGTGGCGAGCACTATTAACAGTGCCAACAGGGGCGATGGAGCGATCTAAAAGGGGAGGGTCTATCATTAGCAGGTCCTGTGTCGTATCTTGCAATAGTGGCGTGGGCATTGTTAAAGATTCAAAGCCCATAAAATTTAACTCCTTTTTGACGGGTGGGAATTCTGACTTAGACATGACAATAGACAAGGAGAAAAGTAAAACACTTTAACTTAGTAAAATAAAGGTCACAATACCGTAATGTGCCCTATTCCAGCGTTGCGAAGTACTCACTAACTTGTTGCACTCTTCACCTCGGAACTAGATTCTTTGGATGTCTTGTTCACTCGAGAAATGCTTTCACACTCCACACTTTCTTCGGGGATGGGGGAAAAATTCAGTACAGGTATCTTAAACTCAGAAAGACAACATTGTAATAATTGAAAAAAAAAATATAAGTTTGCTAACCTAAAGGGAACGATTTCGCGTTTAACCACGCTCTTATATACCATTTGCACCGCTTTGTGCTTTTACGATAAACAAAATAGCAGAGGCATGAGGAATACAGGGGAAGCAAAAACAACAACTTAAACAGGATCGCTAAGGAGCGGGGAAAGGATGTCTCTTTCGATGCGTGCTGGGCCCAAGATTCCGGATCGAAAGAAAGATACTTTCCAAAAAAGGAAACGAATGAATTGTTTAAAACAAATCAAAAGCGGAATTAAATTTATCTAATTGATCGAAGAACCCAGAAGCGTGTAGGTCGTGACTGCGTTACAGTACGAAGCCAAGACCGACGAAATCGAACGAGAGATGAGGGAACTTAAAATTACAAATGAAAGAGGACGAAACCAAAGTGAACTACTTACTAATGTATTTAAAGTAAACTAAAACAAGTGCGCATAAGAGTAAGGATTAATTTAAACACAAAATGAAAGGTAAACTTGAAGAGATATTAAAATCACTTAATAACAAACAATATAAAATAAAAATTAAAGATGGTACCTAAGAAAGGGGTACACAAAAACAATATCAAGAGAAAAGTGTATAAATGAACTTAAGCACTAACAAAGATGAAACAAGATTAATTAAAATGTACTTACAATCAATGTGCAACTAAACCGTAAGCGCGACTCGATAACCAAAATTTAAAATACAAAAAAAAAAAAAAAAAGATAGAGAGTATGGACGAGTCGAATAAGAGAACACCTCTACTTACGAGGATGACCTGGACTAGAATGTCCTGCGCCAAAAACAGAACTAAGACGCTCATGATGTTGTGAAATCATGGGGAAGGGGGTGAAAGTGGTGGGGATTGGAGGAGTGCGTATGTAGGAAGAGGGGTGGGGGGAATGACACGGAGTTACGTAATATAACGAAGCCAGAGGAAACAACACAAAATTAACACATAAAAATAAAGGAAATGAGCATTACATTAAATTAATTGACATTACCGGGACAGGAAATGAAAGGAAAAATCAATCAGCTAAGAAATATGCTTTGTAGGAAAATATAGGCTTACATAGAGGTAGTAATGTCTAAATATAACGACATACGAAGAAACAAAGGAATTAAGGCATGGCGAATGGACAGTGACTAACACAAAGACCATCACTCACACACTTTTCCTAAAACAGAGGGAAGGATCAACTTGGAGGCGAAATGAGACATGGCTCCGTTACTCCAATGATACCTTGACCCAAAAAACAAACTCTGATACGACAATCAAATGAAAGATGCCTCGAAATTGTGCACATCAAATTGTGACGTAATACAGAGCGCTAGAAAGCCTCGCAGAAAAATAGCATATATTTCAGACCTGAGAGATTTGAGTAAAAATAAAACCGATTACATGAAAGGTAGGGATGACAAATAAACACATAGGCTTCGCTAAACTAACGTAAACAAAGGTGAAAGGACTTGGGTTCATGGATCGAATTCACATCATCATAAGAAAGGGAAATTGTAAGTGAATTAAAGGAGACACAAAAATAAAATAAAAAAATGGATAAACTGAAATTCAAAAATGATAGCATGCCAGATAAATCAAGTGATCGAATCGTACTTACGCTTAGTTGCTTTCTGGGTGCGGGCAAAGGCCTGACACGTGCACACACGTCCGTCTATCTGACGGCTCAAATTGGAAGGAAGCAACCTTCTCTAAAGGAACGCAGTAACGCGCTCGAGAAAAATAAGTCGTAGAAACACCCCCTCTCCAGAACATAAAGGGGGCCAATGGGAGAAGCAAAGCTTAGCAACAAGTTATGCTTCAACCAATGGTAAAACTGTGTCAGTAGGGGTGAAAAGTTTCACCATCGGGTGAAACATTTACGCAGAATTACAAAGTTTGAACGCAGTAGGTGAGACAGAGAAACGTATGTCACAATAATGCGACATGAAAGAAATGATAATAATAATAATAATAATAATAATATGACAAAAAATAATGAACCTGATAAAAACGGTTCAATATCTACGAATCTATTTTAGCAATGAAACTATATGTTTTAATGTTCATAGGGGCTATGAACTTAAGTTCACCTATAGGACTTTAAATAACCTGGTGATCACAAATCCAACTTGGCGGTGACGCGAATTATAATTATTCACATGGACGTTTCTCGCAATTTAACCATCCGCGTTCAGTGAAACTTGGTACAGTAAATCTTTATCCGAATGTTAATCCACTGGCATCTAATTTATTTCAATTGTTTCCATAAGCTCAAGATGGCAGCTGTGAAATTTTTTTTAACTCCTTGTTTTTTCTTGTGTGCTAATTATGCGATTGAAGTTTGAATACTACACGTTCACAATAATCTGCATGTAACAGTACATAACTCTAGGACCTACATATATAAAATCCAACATGGCGACCATCCGAAATATTTAGTCGGTTCTCAATATCTACGAATCTATTACAGCAATCAAACTGAAATTGTGTATGTTGATAGTGGCAATTAACATAAGTAGGATATATGAAAATAGGCTGTATAGTTCTTCACGGAACTACTTGTTAATCTCAAAATTAATTCAGTTCCATTTTTGTTATAAGGCAGACTTCCGAATAATAAAGCTTGACCGCGATTTACGCAAGCGAATGCGAGCACGAGCTGCGCGTCGCCCCGTAAAGTTGAACAAAACACAAATCACAATCTTTACAAATTACACAGCGCTCGGCTTGTCCCATATTTAATGTGTCAGTAAAACAAGAACTAAGAATGTACATTACCAAGCAAGCAAACAAATATCTACAAAAATATGTCCCATAATACCATAGCTGACTTAATAAATAAATAAATAAATAAATTCATTTGTTCTCAATCTTTTAAAACAGCATCAAGGAAACGTCTGCAGCCATCTCCTTTAAGATGTTTATCTCGTCATCGGCATCCTCTGGCAAATGTCCTGCTGGTTCCAAGATCCGGTCTCGTTCCTAGACGTCATCTCGTGCTGAATTAAATAAAGTTTTGTCAGATACACACACGATATATTTCCTACTACATTCACCTATCAAGTACTAAATTCCTTGACGGTCTATTTGGTGAATTATTTCGATGAACTGGTCCTACTGGTAGTGCTGGAACTACAAATAAATCACTGAAGTTACACTTATAACTCGACGAAACTGTTCCATGTTCAAATACGTGAAAATATTGCAGAGTATGCCTCGTGTCCTCGGACACCTTATGTCCTCAAATGCTCAAATAAAAATCAACTGCACGTCCTCAGACGCACAAAATAAAGAATACGTTACGCCCTCAGACGCACGAAATAAGTGTGAACGTTACGTCCTCAGACGCACAAAATCAAGTGTTCTCTCGAAGCTTTCTGGATCCTTATAAATGAAACTGCCTATGGTAGGTGTGGAAGGGGATTTATGAAAAAATATTCCATAATAATTATCAGACTAGCATGCGATCGGTATCACTGAGTTCGTAGCGATGTGGAGGTTACGATTATGCTGTAGCCGGCTCGAATCGATCGTGGAATTAATCCGTAGATAACTCCCGGGTTAATTTACCAGGGTGCGTTAACAAGCCGAGTTGCCGCTAAAACAAGGCATCTTGATATTATTGGTTCAGACTCTTGTATGTTTTTGCGCGCTTTTACATGTATTTCTGCCGTAGGGAGTGGTTAACATGGAGGTTGACCAATTACATCGTAGCATTCAATTTTCTTCTTGGCGCCAACACTCATAGCAACAGGCCATATTGTGCGTACCCAAGCCGTCTCCGCGCTAAAAGTTGCACCTGTCCTATGTGTCAAGAATAAATATGCAACTTCCTAAAATACCACAGGAGCTTAAACCATTGTGTCCTCTCGTCCACTGATTTCTCAATATTTCCCAATACCGTCTGGCTCTCATATCTGCTGTCTGTAGAAATGTATCAAAAGATGATGAATAATTTATTAGAATCCTTTATACAGCCTGTGGATAAAGGGTTCAGTACTAAACGATAAATCCAACATTGAACCTTTACAGGATAGTCCCTGCCATAGAACAATCTATGAGCAGATCAATTCAAATATTATGCAGCTTAAATGTGCCAGGACATGTACTCAGCATATCAGCAGACTCAGAAGATGAGTGGGTGAGATCCCCACCATTGGCCAACCTTTACAGACTAAGAGCGAAGCAGCTTAACTGCGCCAGACTATGTGATCAGCCTATCTGCAGAATCAGAAGATGCGTTGGTGAGATCCCCACCATCCATTGGCCAACATTTACAGACTAAGAGCGAAGCAGCTTAACTGCGCCCGACTATGTGATCAGCCTATCTGCAGACTCAGAAGATGAGTTGGTGAGGTCCCCACCATTGGTCAAACTCGAAATGGTTTTCTATGGCCAAATTCACTTCCTTCCAAGTTGTAACCATATTGTGATCGTTTAAATTCTCTTTAATGCATACAGGCTACTTAAAAACTATAAGAAATAAAGAATATGGTAAGAGAAATATTTTTTCAATACACACTTACAAGTACCAGTAAAAGTAAGTGGATTTAAGTATTAACAAATAGTATCTCCACATGTTCCTAGAACATTCTCTTAAATTTATCTAACTTAGAGTTTATTGCCTTTATGCTTAAGACCAAGTGCCAGTTCTTGCAATGCTCAGAATTGGGAAAGAGCCAATTACTTTCATATGTTACAACCATTTCAGCATTTGCCTAGAGTAAAAGTGCAAAACCACAGAAAAACACTTCAAAGATTGCTGAAGTACTAAATCCCACCTCCTCTTTGTGGGTCTCTGACCAGAATACAGATATTTGGACAAAGGAAGTTAAATTGAAAGCCTTTGAAACCTTTGAAAGCCTCCAAGTTCTTCATGTTGAAATTCAAAGACCACAGTTGGCAACTAATGTGATTATGCCCAACATATGCTGGCTTCATATACAGACGTGTGCAAATTACGATTAAATAGAGAATTTAAATTAGTCAGAATTTGTTTATTGAACAACGGCTGACATAATTTTACCACTCTACTTAGTAAAGTTTTCTCCCCTGTAGACTTATAACTTTTCCCATAAGGAATTGCGACTGGGAATTCCGAGGGATACCTGTGCTGGGTCCATTTTCTCTTGTTTCATTGACTTCGGAAAGTGCCATCTAAATCAGGTGGTTTCATTCCATGTACCACGAATCTTTGCATAGTCCAAGAGCGGATGATCAGTATATAAGACTTTGAATTGCTCAGCTCTAAATTCATTCGATAAGTTGAATAGTGTAACCAAAACAAAACTGGTGGCATTTAGCATTAATGAGGACCCCCTTTTAGTAGAAATGCTTTTATCTTAGTATTAATAATCTTGATTGGTCACATTGGACCACTTGAGTCGTTCCACAATCACTTCTTCTTTGATGGTAGTACTGCTTGGTTCTTGCGCTCTTTCCAGTACTTTTTCATTCGTTCAGATCGGGATTTTCTCAACCCATCTGAAATCTCCATAGGCTTTCTATGTGTCCCTTCTGCAGAAAATTTGTGAGTTTTAAGAATGGTGTTAACTTTTTTTCTCCTCGGCATCTGTTATCTTGAGTCCAACTGCTTTGAGATCTTGTTGGATTTCTTGGATCCATTTTTCTCCAGTTTTCTTTCCTAGATTTCTCTGTTTTCTGGAAGCCATAAGATGTGAAAAAGATATGAAATTCTTTTCTTCATTGTGGTGGTGATTGGATCAATCTCGCCATAGACAGTTTCATTTGGGATAATCCTCCAGACTCCCTCAACCTGATATTTTTATTAATGCACGTTTTAATGATTCTTCTTTCCGTCATGGGGAGCTGATCTGTTCTTTGTACATTTTGAATTTGGGACAGTGTTTCACAAGCATAAGTGCCTTCAGGGAGAGTTACAGCCTTATAATGTTGGATCTTAGTAGCTATAGATAGGCATTTTTTTATTAAATGTTGACCAGGTTAGAGATTGTGCCTTTTTATTTTATTTTTTCTATTTATCCAAGTTACTTTTTCGTTTAAGTTATGTGTGATAATTTCTCCAAGATACTTAAATTGAGGAACTAGGTTAATTTTATGATCATTTATATAGACTATCTAAGGGTTTCATAGGCATGATCTCAGTTTTTTTCAAAGGATATGTGTAATCCTATCTCTCGAGCAATTTCTTGGAGACAAGAAATCCTTTTACTACAAATTTCTTAAAGCAAAATGTAATTAAGACTAATGATTAAATATTTGAAATAACTTCAGCGCATTGTAGATATATTTAGTGCATTAAATCATGAAAAGTATGAATGACATTTTGGAAAACTGGCCTTGAGCCTAATAATATACCATGGGATTGGCCAATAGGATTTCAGATGCATCCCTCTATAGCTCCATGGTCAGGGCATCCGTGTAAACAACCCGAGGTTACTAGTTGAAGTCTCCCAATGGTAAGACTAAAAATCTCCAGCATCCATCAAAATGGCTCGTACTTTCTGTACAACACAAGACCTTACAGCCCAAAGCTTTCATTAGTAATTGATACAGTTGTAATAATTCAATTCTGGAATCCCTAAATACCATTCGGTGCTAAGGAGACAGGTCATGTATTGTAAAAAGGCATCAAGTAGTAATCCGATAAGGGACTTACCTCTTCCAGGTCTTCAGATGGTGTCTCTTCTTTGACGCATCGGACGATCTCTGGTGTTAGACATTCTTCAAGCTTAATATTCTCAGTATGATCACTTTCAACCTGCAGAAAAATTATGTGTCTCACAAATATGTTCTTTGCATAAGTAGAATTACATCTCACACATAACCTGTGTTCTTCTGCTGCAGGAATTAAGGAATATTGTAAAAAAATCCTTAATTTTTTCCAAATATTATGCAATAGACCTATTCATTAGAATGAAATGCACACAAGTTGTGCATAAGTTATAAAGATTACATAAGATTTGTTGGTATCTTCGTTCCCCACATTTGTATACATTGTTTATTGTGCACAAAAGTCTACCATGGATTTCACTCGTTTTTGCAGGTGGTCACGTGGTAACGGTCACAGGGCTGATCGCACTATTCACAAACACAGTTACTCCCTAGGTCGTGAAAACACTTCGTCTTGCATACTTTGTGGTGGTGTCCATGGACAGCCCTACAATTGAGGTATATTCTCGGCATATCAACTATCTGCATCACTGGAGCCAACTGAAAGAGAAACCTACTGGACGAAAGCACATGAAAATTCTCTGGTGCAATAATATCTCGCTGAGAAATAGAAATACTTGTAGAGTTGTTTTCATGTTTAATTCATTCGAGGGGCTTGAGAATTGTTGATCATCAGCCCCGTGTAGTTGGGTGTGTGTTGAAGTTGTCTGATATCGCTGTTATGACTGTAGTAGTGTGTGGATCTATATCAGACGCTACGGGGCTTGACGTAAGGTACTATCTCGGCAATTTGCTGGAGAGATCGTGGGAAAACCGCGGAAAACAACATTCAGGATAGCAGCTTTCTGCAACGGGATTCGAACCTACAGCAACATCCGGACTTACTGCAGCTGATTTCCCGACCGTGGTGAACGCTTGACGAACACGGTTACGCCACAAGACGAAATGCCTGTAGAATTTGGCTTCAGTAACTATAATTCCCCGCCATTGTTCGACCTTGGTTATGCCGCTGCTTATCAATCACACAACAGACTTGGAGCAAACCAGTAAGCATTAATGATTAAAATCTAAAAAGGCAGCCCAAACATGCTTGCAACATTCATATCTCAAATGCCTCTAAACATTCAGTTTCAACACGAGATTCGGTGTAGACTTCGCCTACAATAAGACCCAGAGTGCCAACAGAGTGAATATTAACTATCAATACAATAACATGAGCTACTGTTAGCACAGCACATAGTGAAGGCTTCACCTACAATAAGGCCCAGGATGCCAACAGAGTGATTATCAAAACAATACCGGTAGCATTAGCTACTGTTAAATAATCAAATAGAACAGATATTGTACTCAAAACATGCAACCAAAACAAAAATATTCATGAGAGAGGCAATGTAGATTCTATAATTACCTTTATTTGATGTTCCTCTTTAATAGGCAAGTTTTCTTCTCCAAATATATCACCAGTGCCATCCAGGAAGGTATCGGTGAGCAAGTATCCTTTTGACTCCTGGGAAGGACAGTAAGCATGCCGTAATAGCAATCCTAAGTAACGTGTAACACACAGTGGAAAAGTTATTAATTCTCTACAAGAGGGTTTCACGACATGAAATAAAAGGCAAACCATTGGCCTGGATAACGATTATTGATGCGTGACAAAAACCAGGGTTGTTATATATTACCTAACGCGGCCCGCAGGGCCGCGCTATCAATTCACCATTGGTCTGGATGAAAATATTGGTCCAGGCAAAACCATTGCGAAACCCTCTTGTGAAGTTTTACCGAAACGTTCACCTTCTTGTCATGCACATCAAAAATATTGCAATGTTACACAAACCGTATGTAGAATTATGATACAACTTACAATTTTAGCGAATTCATCCGTTGGAGAAAACCATTCTGCCTCACGTTTGATGAATGATATTTGCTCCATAATACTCAGGAAACTAGAACACCGTACGCGAACTCTAAATCAAAAGTAATATTGCATACGCAATCCGAATAAAACAATTGAGGTGCACATCGAGAAATAAATGTTACACTGGGCAATAACGGGCATTTACAGACGACTTGACATAAGTGAATAATGTCCAGTGAATTAAATATCAATAAATTATTGAGAATGAATGGATGAAATGAGAAAATTAATGGTGTCAGCAGTGTAATCCCAAGAAGCCTTTACACGAATCGAACATATACTGTTGGGGTCAGGCGAAGAGAATCTGATTTTCAGAAGTGGCCATAACTGACGCTATATTTTATAGTTATTTTTGTTTTAAGGTGTGGAACTACGAGGCCAACTGCCCCTATAGCTGACGCTAACCAGGCGGTTGAAAAAGGTTGCGTATAAGTTAACCCAATTAACTAGACGAGTTTTCGGCAAAAGTTGCATACTGATATTCAGAAAGTACAATTTGTGAGAACAGTATCCTCCTCGCGTTACAAGGCGCTCTGTTCAAAGTGAAGGCCATAGTTCCCCTCAGTGAACGACAGTGATTGATTTATATTCTTATGCCTCACATGGAGAACGTGTATGTTGTCGCAGTAAGGATATTTCCAGTTACAGATCGATACCTCTGTATCCTCGACAATCGGTGGAAAGTACAGTACTGCACAAGGAGCATATAATAAGAGAGACGACACTCAATGCCAATTTTCTGGACGCTTATATTGGCTAGAATTTCGTAGAATTTCAGGTCCACGTGGCAATGTTTGGGCTACAATGGCTACCAATCTCGCATATAAAGTAACTACGTTTGACTGTGAACATTAGGAACGCACATTACTACGTTCGGAACCGATTTTTAGTGTCTTGACATTGAATCAAAATCATTCGTTATTGCACCTCAGGAGGCGATATCGTTCCAAAAATGAAATACCAATGATGATTTTTGGTGTGACATGTTGGTATGATTTCCAAATCTACGAGAACTATTTTTCCATTTATTTGCCTATTTTAAAGCCTACCGGTGCTTTTGATACAATATAAATGTTCTTAATAATGACTACAAGCTGTTAAAAATGATATAATCGAGAGTAATTAGAGTTTGCTTCATTATACCATCATAACCTCAAAACATTCGTAACCCCTCCACACCCCCAACCAAGCTGCACTTGATTCACCAGTAATGTAGCTGCAATGAAAATGCTATGTTCATATATTTCATTCTCCCATAAATTCTACCCCCACCCTCCTCTACCGCACGAGATCAATATAACCTCAATATTCTATACAGTAATGTGGATTCAGGATGAGGAGTAGGTTTCGAGAAATGATAATTACTTTGTGGAAGACAGATTTCATTTATTTGAATACCGCTTCCTGCATGTTTACATTTTGTCTTTTACATTTGATTGTGCAGCTGAAAACAGCCTTCAGAAATGTGAATACCAATGGTTAAGCTCGTTGAGAACACAGAAACACATGAGATCTTGAACGAGGTCAGTAGGCTACTTGGATGGTTGATGGCACACTGTCTTAAGCCACCCGACCGCCAACTCCAGCCTCGGAAACCCTCTTTGGAAAACTGGACCAGCCCCGGGTGGAAGATAAACTGCAAATGTCCAAAGCACAAGTCGAAGCAAAAATTAAATTTCAATGTAGACCTACACAGATAAATGCAATGCATGTAGTAGTATTATTGCAAATCAACACCACATAAAAATATATGCAAATGGTCGGTAATCCGCCTTTCAATATAGCAGAGGCAGAGAGGGGGAATGTTTGTTTGCAGTAGGACTGTGAACAGGAGCAGCACACGTGAGTTGCTATTCTGCCCAGTCCTAGTGTAGGCTGGGCGCCACATACTTGTTTCATTTATTACCCCTTAATTTTCATGAAGCTACAAAAGGTCTCAAATGACGAATGTGATAAAGCTGAAACAGATTTGTGAACAGAAAAGTTTGGCCAGGGGTCTCTTATAGTTCAGAAGTTTTCAACATTGTAGCACGACCACTTTTAACACAAGTTGTTTCGTTGCTTTTATCATTCGAGGGGCTTGGATATGGTGGTCATTGAGACCCATGTACTTAGGTGTGTGTATTTTTTTACGGTAACATGTTGTAATATGGTGACTGTATTAATAATATATTTATTACAGCCAATGGCCAAAGCAAAATAAGAAATATAACTACATAACTCAGCAACTTGAAGTGTGACCCTGCGTGAGCGCTAGCTCCGTCACCCAGAGTGACAGAGAGTACAGCGGGCTTGTAGTTCGCATTTTTTCCTTGGTTTCAGTTGGAGTTGCTGCGCTTCTAGTCACAACAAATTTCCTTCAAGGACTTAATCCTCTACATGCAAGTAGCAAGGTGATAACGCTCACATGTTTTCTCGCAGAGAGAACAAACACAGTTTATATCAGTTGTGTAAAACTGTAATGTGTGGCAAACTCTGTGGTGAAAACCATGTACCGCATATCGGGTAACAGGAAGACGCAATCGTAATTGGCAACTGACCACTCTCTGTTTATCATAGCGTCAGTAGAGTAAAAATCGCTCCAAATCTCTGCTTTCTTCTGATGATGCTCTCGCAATAGTTCTTGATATGGTGACTGTATTAGTGTGTCTTTGTACTTTAGGTGAGGATTAGGAGGGAGGCAGCCGTGGCCATAAATAAGGAACCATCTTGGCATTTGCCTGCAGTAGACGTGGTAAACCACTTCCAAGATGGCCTAGTTGGGAATCGAATCCACCTCGCCTCAGGATTGCCACATGAGGCTTAGCATACCCCGTTTCAGACCTCAGATCAGAATTACTTTCATGGGCAGGGCCAGGAAACGAACCCAGACCTCTGGAGAAAGAACCGAGAATGCTAGCCACTACACGAGGTGGTCAAACAAGAATTGTGTCCAGGCATGTATCTAGGCCTAATGGGTAAGACTAGGGAGTTGTGTGTCCACAAGGTATAGGGGAGCTGAAAACATGGTAGCCTTTCTTCCTGGAACTACAAACTGTCATTCACTCATTGAGAACAGTTTCCAGCTAGACTGTAAAGAACCCATTACAGATTTGGGTGCTATTCAGCACCTAGAACAAATACTAGGTACTGAACTCCATTGTCATGCACAGGAATACAATGCTAACTTTCTTACATATTTCGAGTGATCAAGCTAAGAGAACTTTAACCCTCAGTGTAAGAAAAATGTCCCTACAATGCCAGAACAACCCTTGTTCTTTCAGCTATAAAATGCATGTTAGCAGGCTCCACTCTCAAATAGGGACGTACAGTAAGACTGAAACCTACAATGAAGCAGCACTCAAAAGGAGCTACGGGCTAACGTACACTACTGAATGAAGCCCTACTGTACTCCTAGGCTTTTACATCCAACAATGTAGTAGGCTCTAGGCTAAGCATAATAATAGAGGACCAGAGGGAAGATAACAAAGTAGCCAATAAAGCCTACTATTATTTTGCTGGAGGGTATCTGTATTAATATCTTCTAGCAAGTACACAAACAAACAATATTAACATATATTTCTAGAGCCAACAAACATTCTTTGTCGACTTCATCGCCCATGCCTAGGATTGTATCACTCCTTGCCTTATTCCCTGGTGCATAGGACTCCAGAAGTCACAGCCATGCAGAGTGTATGTCAAAATAGGACCAGGGTCCAAACCTGGGTGCTTCCATCACAAGTCACTTTGTATCTTTAATACTGTACTTGTAGTATTTGATTGAGACAGCTGCATGCATGCAAGTATTAGCATAGATAGGAAAATTATGGACATGGATAGGCCCTACGGCATATCAAACTACTTAAGTAGCCTACCGTTAACTAAACTAAAGCTGATCCTGCACAAAGACTTGACAGAAGTCTTCAGCAAGATGAAAACAATTGTTTGGTACATTTGGCAGGAATACATTACATATTGTCCAATATGTACAAGACTATCGTACCTATATTCGGATTTTTACGGTACGCGAAAAACAAACAAATAAAAGTAAATCCATAAATTCTGATTAGTCAGTATAATTATACCGACAGAAACTATGATAAAGGTTTACATCTTAGCAATTAAAACCTACCCTACATATCAATTATGTTGTCCCACGTTTAGAGCGAACGTAGCTGTCGCCATTTCTAATAACACCGCTAGTCACTTGTTATTCAATTTAGTATTGGATCCAACATAATACAGATGAAGTCACTAAAAATGGAGTATACTGCAACAGTTGTCGGCATGCGGGCCCAAACAGTCAACGAAACGCACATGGCGGTCTTTGTTTTGGTTCGAATCGCCCATAACAGTGTCCCGCGCCTGGTAGTGCATATCCAAGACAATAATACCTGCCCTGACTAACGTATTTTACTATACAGTGGCAGCTAAGCAGTGTTGCCAACCATTGTTCGGCGAAGAAGGAAAAGGATATCCACCCAAATAGAAGAGTTGTATACCACTGTTCATGTTCGACGATAATTATTATAACTATTTTATGTTCGAACATAAATTTTCAATAATATCTGTCGAGATTTCGCCAGTTTTATGTACTGAACAGAGCGCATGGGACGCAGAGATACCTTGTATTTGTCCATGGCCTCCTCGATTACAGTACAACACTATGACACTAGGCCACGCAGTGAAATTTAAATTAGAACGCCTTGTAACTCAGCGCAGGTGCGATGCTATCCTTACCTAATTTGTCAAACAATTGTTTCTTGAGCTCTAATTGGTGGGAGAAACTGTCCCATAAAGAAAATTTGTACTACAATGTGCCTCATTATAGTACAGTTTTCTGACATATAATATTTACATTTCGACATCGTCGAACATAAATTAGATTTTCAAAATTAATTGAAATGAAATATTTTCTAATACACACCGATAGCAGTTATCATTAAATAGCCTACTTTACTTTTCCATTTCAAACTCCACCGCCTATTGAAATTATTTCTCATGTGATGTAGACTACTTTACACTAGTGAATGAGTTTATCCGCTGTTCGCTTTTGCGAATGTTTTTTGTAGGCTATGTTTCCCGTACGGTTTGAAACACACGTTCAATTATTCTGCCCCATTATTTTATTTCGTTATAATTGCAGTATGAACGTGGTGTTCTGATTATTTATTTATTTAACTTATGTTTCATTTGAATTGTTGTTTTTTATTATTATTGTCAACTCGCCTTTTTTCTGAAGTGTCTTTCTAGACGCACCATACTGTCACACTTTCTCATGAAGTACTGTGCTCACCTCAGCGGCAACATTCGAGCATGAATACACAATAGAGTGCGCATTGCCACACTGCGCCTGTACTGTGACGTGAAACCAACATCTCGATCAGCTGACTAAAGGGTAAACAGAGGAACTCGTAATGAAAGGTGATAGGAGTAGGTGGGGAAATGATTTTTAATGAGGATTTAAACACACATTTTCGTAATTTATACGACATTGGGAAAAGCATCGCATGTTTCTTTACGTACCGGAAGGTATCAAAGGTTAAGAATGTAACATATTTGGTGTTAAAATGGCTGTCGGGTTCCGTAATATTCATACATCCAAGATCTCCTCTTGTAAATAATTAATAATTAATCCAATTCTGAATTAGGCCTAGGCCTACCGATTTTTGAACAGAATTGTGTTTGTGTAACGAGTGGTGTCGTGTTCCGTAATATTCGTACATCCAGGATCCCCTCTTGCAAATAATTAATAACAAATCCAATTCTAAATTAGGCCTACTGATTTCTGAACAGAATTGTGTTTGTGTAAAAAGTGGCTGTCGTGTTTCGTAATATTCATACATCCAGGATCCCCTCTTGTAAATAATTAATAAAAAAATCCAATTCTGAATTAGACCAATTGGTTTTTGAACAGAATTGTGTTTGTGTAAAAAGTGACTGTCGTGTTCCGTAATATTCTTACATCCAGGATCCCCTCTTGTAAATAATTAATAACAAATCCAATTCTGAATTAGGCCTACTGATTTTTGAACAGAATTGTGTTTGTGTAAAAAGTGGCTGTCGTGTTCCGTAATATTCATACATCCAGGATCCCCTCTTGTAAATAATTAATAACAAATTCAACTCTGAATTAGGCCTACTGATTTTTGAACAGAATTGTGTTTGTGTAGCGCTCCGGTCATTTTTGATTGTACGCCCTAGAGCTCCCAACAAGTTCAATCTAGTCCTAATCTATTTTTCATCATTAGTAAATGTATTTTGGCTTATTTCAGTACATTACTTAACAAAATGTTATCGTACGATTAGCTCTTATTCAGCGTTAGTTTCCACTTCAGTATTTTATGAAAATGAACAAAACAAGGGCAAATGGAAATAAGGAAGTCTATTGATTTAGTAAGCGTTGCTTTTTCAACAACTATGGATTACATTTGCTACGAAGGAAAACATTACAAGCAATGAACTGTTTCCTTTTAAATTCCATTCTCCATGAATCATAGGAACCTTCGCAAAAATAACCCAGAACTTTGAAATTCTACGAAGAATTGATTAATTTAGGGCTGCAATGTATCCTAGAAGAATCTGAAAATTTCCTCAACCAAACGCACTGTCCATACGTTTAATAAGATGACAAATATCACCTCAGCGTATTTATTATCGAAGACTACATCATCATATCAGTAGCATAACCTGCAATTTGACACTGAACATGATTGAAAAGGAAGGTTCTTTGATGTTGTGATGGTCCAAATTTTGCTTCATAGGCCTGTTCAGTGGAGTAAGGGATAGGGTAAATTTTAATAATTTGTAATAAATGCTAGCTAGCATTTACATGTTAAATTATTTTTCTTTCATGTTTCGGACTTGAGGAAACGTTAAGAAAATAGAAATGCAAGTAGTGAAGTCAAGAATTTTAGGGTTATTTTACAATGAATAAACTTAGGCCTATCTATGGAAAGAACTGCCCGATCCTTTTCTAAATGTCTTCTTACATCCATACGCTGCACTGTAATACACCATTCTGGCTTAGTATGGTAATGCATAGAATAGAATAGCCCAATTTTATCATCACGTGTAGTATTTCAGTGCTACAAACTAACCGCAGTTCCCGGCAGTTCCCTTTAGTCAGCTGATCGAGATGTTGGTTTCACCAATGTGACGTCATCAACCATCTATTGGATTTATAATCTAAGGCGGCAACCCTCGCAATGTGCATGGGGCTGTGCGTTGATTGGCTGTTTGACACCCCTCCTTCCTTCTGGAAATTTCGGCGCGTTGTCGTCATAACCACTATATATTCAACGCATTGCCGTACTGCGGCGTCTGTCTTCACCTGGCCACGGCTGTCTGACCACTTCAGTGCAGCCTGCTCGGTGCACTGTTTACCAACACTGCTTGACCTGAAGCTATCTACGTGGCATGCCTCACTGCTTAGACTTTGTCGGGCTGAGCAGTCCGGGGTCAACAACCTTCATCTAGGCGACAGCTTCGTCAGTTACTCTCTACAACTCGGCACGATGGAATCGTTACTGCTCGCACCTGCTAAACCAGGTCATTCCTAAGAGGCCTGGCACTGCTGGTTAAGTTTCATTGGAGGAATTATCATCTACCTCCTTTGGAAGCCACATCACGGCTTCTTGGAGAATAAATTCCCTGGACTTCCTGACCCGCTCTACGCGGGCCAGCCAATTCATGGTCTACTCTCTGACCTTGGATTCTCGATGAACTAACTTGCCCTGCTCGGACAATCATCATCGCTTCCTGCTATTGTCAGCGGGGTCTCCGCAGGAATAGTTATGGAAGATACTCCCTGTATCAAGTATCGAACTGGTGGTAACCATTCACTTATTTTACATAATACATGGCCAAGCCTTTAATATTTCTAACTTTGTTGTCATGGATTTTTCTCTATGAAATTTTTTATCGAGTCGCCTGTTATTAGTCTTTCTTCATTCATTTTTTTTCTAGTCAATGCTACTTGCAAGTTTTTTTGAGTTTCCTGGAGAAACAGGCATTTTTGAATTGCCTCTTTAAATAACCCTTTTAATGCAAATAATTGTTACTATTTATCTAAATGTTTATAATAATCAAATAAATGTATCAACAGTCAAGTAACTTTTGGTCTCTTCCATATAGTCCTATTACAGTCCACTGTGTGCCCTAAACCTAATCCAATGCTATTTCCCAGTTGGGGTGATATCTTAACAATAAACCCCTTTCCATGGTACCTCAACTCCGGGATCGAATCCAGAACTTTAATTCTGAGACCACATATTCTATTTCAAAAAAACTTGTGCAATCTAACATTTGTCTTATACATTTCAGTATACCGTGGCTAGCGCAGGAGATCTGCGGGAAGGCGGAAACAATCCCAGCATATTGTTCAACTGTTCTCTTTCCGTAAAGCGGGTCTCAGTCTGGTGCTGCAAGCAGCTTTGGTGAGTGAGTTATTCTAACTTTCCAGCCATGCCAGTAATAATAGATGAAAAACTGTTAAACTCTCGGGCGGCCTACAAGGGCCATCTCACCCGTTTTCAAAAATATTTAGCTACTCTACCTAAAGAGGAACAAAACCTTGATATTATATCTCAGCGTTTAAAAGCTTTTGAACAGGCGTACGAGAAATATGATCTCGTGCAACTTGAAATTGAAATCAAAAGTCCGGAACATCAGTAGGATAGGGAAGAAGTAGAGAATAATTACTTTGACACACACGCTCAGGCTGTGGCATTGGTTAGAACTTTTACCCTGGCGTTGAAGGTAGAGGAAACTCAAGGAAGAATTAGCGACAATGGGAATAGTGTCAAACCATTGCTACCTAAAATCGAAATTCCGCATTTTTCAGGAAAGGAGGAGATGTGGCAATCATTCTTTGAATTGTTCAGTTCATTAGTACATGATAATGCCACACTTCCAGAAATTCAGAAATTCCATTACTTAAAATCCACTTTGCAGGGACCACCCCTTCAAATTATAAGAGAACTCCCCTTAACAGGAGAAAACTATAACATTGATATAGAGCTTCTTAAAGGCCGTTATGGCAACGAAAGATTATGTATACAAAGGCATATTCAAGCCTTATTCAACCTGCCCGCCTTGCGTGCTGACAATTTGTCAACACTGCGAGCCTTAAGTGGCACGGTCCAACTACACGTCAGAGCATTGGCACGGTTGAATCAACCGGTCGAGCATCGAGATCTATTCTTAGTTCACTTGGTTACTTCTAAATTTGATCCATCAAACTTAAAGGCATGGGAGAGGGAAATAACAAATGACACTTCATATACCTATGATTCACTGCTTACGTTTATAAATAATAGATGTCAGGTTTTATCAGCCGTCGCCTGTCATACGTCAGGAAGTGCAGATAACAAAGCTAATGTTGTCCAGCCAGTCACTAAAATAAACAAATCTGCTGTCTTTACTGTTCAACATAATTCAACAGATTGTATTCTCTGTAAAGCGCCTCACAGGTTATATTCCTGCGTTGCCTTTAAAGCTCTTTCTACCGACGAAAGACGCACATTAATAGCTCAAAAATGATATTGCTACAACTGCCTGTCAGCTAGGCATATGGTGCCTGATTGCTTATCTAAAAATACTTGTTCCCATTGCAAGGCTCAACATCACACCTGGCTTCATAGGTTTGAAAAGCCACGTCAGGCTCCTTCCCCTGGAAGTTCCAAAGATACATCCCCAGGAGCCAATGCGCAATCTTATACTCAGAGCTCTAGCTCTATTCGTAGTTCCCAGGTGCTACTATCAACCGTGTTATTAAAAGTTCAAGATTCCTCTGGTAGATGGCTTGAAGCACGTGCCTTATTGGATAATGCCGCCACCCATGACTTCATAAGTGAGCGTCTCATTAAGAAACTTGGTCTTCCCAAGCAACCTACATTAATTCGGGTTACCGGTATTAACAATAGCAATGTTAAATCTTTGCATTTTGTTCGTATTCATATCAAAGATGCTGTTAATTGTAACACAACATTTCAGTTGAATTGTCTTGCAATTGATACTGTTGGCAGTAATGCCCCTAGTACTTCTTTTGAAATTAGAAATTGGCAATTTCCTCATAACATTCAGTTGGCAGATCCAACATTTAATACGAGCGCTCCTGTAGACAAACTTCTCAGTGCCCAAGTATTTTGGCAATGTCTCCTTAGCTCTAAGGTCAAAATATCACCAGGAGTGTTTGTTCATCATACCAAGCTAGGTTGGTTAGTAACGAGTCAATTCCCTCGTAAGTCATTTCAACATTTCTCACAATGTCATTTGAGGCTATTAGTATCAAAAGGAACAATCTCCAATTTCTTTCGAAATTGAGTTACTGACACCATTGTATTGTGCAACTAGCCCTCTACCACACTATGCTGTTTCTTTCAAAAAGAACATAATCCCATCGTTTTAGGGTATGAAAATACAATGTTGCTTTCAAACAGAACAATCTCCGCCATCAGTTGGAATCAAGTGGGACAATCTCCACTACTACCAATCAGATCCGTCCGTTCCGGTCATGTCAGTGCTGCCATATTGGTTGAATGGAGTGATAAAGAGACTGTCCTGCTCACGTGTCCCAATTTCTCGTATTTTGCAGTTATATTGTAGGTATTTTTTGCGTTTTAAGACTATATGAAGATGCACTAACATATTATAATATCAAAACAAGCTGTAACTTTCTTCTAGGTGTTCTGTGTTGGATACGAACCCGCAAAACGTGACACCTGTCTCACACCTTTGCTATAGTTCAAGGTACCTCCAAATGAAAGCTTACCAAAGACAATGTTTTTTGTTATTGCTAGACGGAGGACCTATTTGGAAAAGGGTCTAATCAGATTGCCTCAGCGCTTTAGAAGAAAACTGACTTGAGAAATTACAAATAAGTGAGACTCATTTGTGACTCCTGCGGGGGTCAAAATAAAAACAAGAACCTCCTCGCCATGTGCGGTAAATGGCTTCTGGCTGCTTCAAGTAACATTGAACGCATTGAAATTGTGTTTCCTGTTCGAGGTCACTCTTTCATTCCTCCAGATCGTGTCTTTGCAATATCGAAAAAGACATCAAGAATGAAAGAGAGATCATTACTCCAGCAGGTTACATGGGTATAGTTGCTAATCATGGAACGGTCATTAATCTTGGGAAAGACTGTAGAGTTTTCGATTGGAAAACCAGCACAGATGCTGTTCTGAAGCGAGCTGGATCTTGGCACTTCAAATTTGCTCCAAGTGAACGAGTAATACTAATGTAGGCTGTCAAGAGGGGAGACAGTATACCGTATTGACACTAACAAGTCCATGTTCATTAGAAAGAAAAACTGTTCCATGTCTAAAATAAACCCCAAGGAATTACCTGCGAACAACGTGCAGAAATTATCAAAAGATAAACTGAGAGACGTTTCGAAACATCTGTCATCCCATTTCGGTGAAAACTGGAAAACTCTTTCCGAGCTTCGATACTATGTCGATGTGCTGCACAGAGCAGAAAGACAGGATGAAGGTGGACAGAATCTGCAAGATGATCTTTTGTATGAAACACTTGACGATGATGACTCTTTTGGGGGAGGTTTAATTCATATTTGAATTTTGTCTAGTGTTCGTCATTAGCTTTGGTGCTTTAATCCAAATCAAAAAATGTTGTGTTCTTAATATACATATCAGTTGTGTTTAATCGTTAAATTTATGTTGAAATACGTATGCTAAAAATTAAAGGTCACTTCATTACAACAGTTATCCTTAGTTTACAAATTTCTCCTTTTTTTTTGTTTGTTACCGTAATTGACATTTATGCTAAAAGAAGGAGTATAGGTATCACATATTTCTATGTTAATAACAGAAAGAGCAATCTCCATGCATGTTGATATCAAACAGAGCAATATCCACAAAAATCGCAGTTAGTATCAAAAGGAACAATCTCCAAAATTAAATTTAAAATATCTCATTAACTATTAATCATATGCTTGGTTCTCTTTGGTTACGCGCATACAACCATTTACTTTATGTATGGGACAAAAACCATCCAGATAGAGTGGATACAAATGCGTTAGATAAAAAATTACTCCAACTGTAAAATGCAGGAAGGTGGAGATTGTTCCTTTTGATACTAATAGCCTCATTTTGTCAATGCAAGTCTCGATTACAACTTACAAAAAAATTTGGTAAATCGAAACTGTAGATTCAGTTTTACCTTCCTCAGTTGAAAATGAAATGTGTGAAAAACTGTTTCGCGAAAGAACCAAACGCAATTCAGAGGGTAGATTTGTCGTAACAATGCCCCGTGTGGATAATCCACCTCTTTTATTTGAAACACACCCTAGGGCTCTTAGGGCACTCTATGCCGTGGAAAACAAATTTAAACGTGACCCTGTTGTTAAAACTCAATATTCCACATTTATGGAGGTTGTTACCAAGAAAGAAGATGCTTCCTATACCCCATCTGAAGTCATTTACCTCAATCACCATCCTGTTTGGAAGAATGAAATTTTAAAGGAAAACATAAGAGTGGTATTTAATGGCTCTGCATTGGATGCCAACGGAACTTCTCTGAATGACACATTATTATCAGGCCCTCCAATTCAATCTGACATTTCTTATGTTTTGATGAATTTTCGCTTGTTTCCTATCGCAGTGATATCCGATATCAAACAGATGTATAGACAGATTTTGGTCGATCAACAACAGCGCGACCTTCAGTGAATTCTTTGGCGCGACGAGCCTACTAAACCTGTCAAGATTTTTCGACTAAAAACATTAACATATGGACTAATGCCTTCTACTTTTTTAGCCATACGTACGTTGAAATTACTTGCTGAACAGGATGGCCCATTGTATTCTCCTAAGGCTTCTGAAGTGTTAAAATCATCACTTTACGTTGACCATTTTCTTCATTCATTTGAGTCCGTATCTGAAGCACTTCAAGTCTCTAAAGATTTGACAACTTTGCTTTTGGGAGGCGGATTTTCCTTGTGCAAATGGAACTCTAATTCGGAGGAATTCCTTTCTAAATTTCCATTAATTTCAGTCTATAACGACTCAGTAGAACTTCTTCAGGAAAGTAATTCTATCAAAACTCTAGGCATCTATTGGAGTCCTCAAAAGGATTTTTTCTTTTCCAAATTAATCTCAGTGACATCCAACCGCTAACTAAGCGGCAAATTTTGTCTGAGATTGCAAAGATATTTGATCCTCTCCAATTTTTGTCGCCAATCATCGTCACGGCAAAGCTTTTCATGCAAGACCTTTGGTCCTTGAAAACTGGTTGGGATGAATCAGTTCCTTCAGAGTTGCAAAAAAATTGGATTTCTTATAGAAATAGTTTGGAAGATCTTTCTAATGTTATTATCCCGCGAGTGATTATTCCCTTTCCCTCCTGTGGAGGATATGAACTTCACATCTTTGCTGATAGCTCATTGAAAGCTTATGGATGTTGTACGTATATTGGTTGCCGTAATTTTGTCCAATGATATTTCTTTTCCAATTTAATTTGCGCTAAGTCAAAGGTAGCCCCTCTTAAATCTTTATCCTTGCCACGACTGGAACTTTGTGCTGCTCTTCTGGCGGTTGAATTATCGGTCAAAATCCGTCAATCTTTAAAAATCCGATTTATTAAAACTTACTTTTGGAGTAACTCAGCCATCACGTTGGCATGGATTGCCAAACCTCCCTCACATTGGCAGGTGGTTGTAGCTAATAGAGTGTCCAAAATTCAACAATTGTCTAATCTGGAACAATGGCATCATGTATCTGGCAAGAAGAACCCTGCAGATGTCATTTCTCGGGGATGTTCCCCTCTTATGTTGGCTAACGTGACATTATACTGGCACGGTCCCCGTTGGCTTCTGCAAGAACTTTCCGCTTGGCCAAATTTTTCTCTTCCGGAGTTATCAGACTTGCCGGATGCTGGTAAGATTACTGGATCTTCTCTTCTCGTTTCCGACTCTCCCCTTCTCTTGCAGCGATATTCCTCTTTCCATAAATTGGTGAGGGTTATGGCTTATCTCCATCGATGGAAATATTTTGTGGTAGAACAACCCCTTTTTCCTAAGCCATATTTAACCCTTTCTGAATTAGGTTTAGCCACTACAAAAATCTTACGGCTTACTCAACAAGAAATATTCTCTGAAGAATGTCAGGTGTTGTCCCAAGGTCAATCCCTTAAGAAATCGAGTAGGCTTTCCTCACTCGCCCCTTTTTTCGATACTGATGGTTTACTAAGAGTAGGAAGGTGTTTATCTTAGGATGATCTTTCTGAGGATAAAAAAACATCCAATTATTCTTCCCTCAAAACATCATGTCACTTCCTTAATCATTCGTCAGTATCATTACCATCATCTTCATGCTGGAACTCGTACATTACTTTCTGTCATTCGTGAAAGGTATTGGCCCATAAACGGAGTGCATGAAGTTACCTCTGTTACCCGGAAGTGCATTCCATGTTTTAAATCCAACCATAAAATTACCGCTCAGCTCATGGGTGATCTTCCCAACTTTAGATCTGCGCCTGCTAGACCCTTTACCTTTAGGGGGGGGGGGGGGTTAGTCCGGGTCTTATTTTTACAAAAAAAAATCTCCTGAGGCTAAAAATGTATTTCTGGAAAACTCTATATTTCGCTGTTTGTATGTATGGTCACCGGAGCAGTTCACTTAGAACTAGTTACCAACGCCTCTACTGCTTACTTTTTGGCAGCTTTTGCCAGATTTTCTGCTCGCCGAGGTCTTCCTCAAGAAGTATTCTCAGATAATGCTAAAAATTTTATCGGAGCTTCTGAACAAATTAAGAGAGCTCTTACTCACAATTCAGCGCTGGAAAGGATTACTGATTATGCTCACCAGAGAAATTTCAAGTGGCACTTTATCCCCCCTTATGCAGCTCATCAAGGTGGGCGTTGGGAGTCTTGTGTGAAACTCACCAAGAAGCACCTTAGACGTGTTTGTGGCCAAACCCCCCTTTCTCATGAAGAATTTAATTCCTTAATTATTTTTTTGAGGGCATAATTATTTCTCGTCCTTTATCACCCTTATCTAATGATCCTTCAGACTTTTCTGCCATTAACGCCGGGCCATTTTCTTATCGGTGGTCCGTTGACTGCCTCTCTCCCTTTGTTATATTCTAATTCTGAATCTTCTTTAGCCATTTCTTGGCCTAAAATTGAAAGTTTGCGCAACAATTTTCGGCGCCGCTGGAGGTTGGAATACCTCGGTTTGCTTCAGCAGCGTGGTAAATGGTGTGTTTCCTGCTACAACCTTCTGGTAGGGGACTTGGTCCTTTTGAAAGACCCTAGTCCCCCTCTTGTCTGGAATTTGGGTAGGGTTGTTGAGTGCTTTCAAGGCAGAGATGGTAGGGTTCGCCTGGTAAAACTGCAGACTTCTGCTGGTCATTTTCTCAGGCCAATCACTATGATTGCTCCTTTGCCACGCGAGGCCTAACTTCTGCGCTTTCTTACTGCAATTTTTTCTCGCCCCTCCCAGCATGTTCGCTTTTGCAAATGTTTTTTGTAGGCTATGTTTCCCGTACGGTTTGAAACACACGTTCAATTATTCTGCCCCATTATTTTATTTAGTTATAATTGCAGTATGAACACGGTGTTCTGATTATTTATTTATTTAACTTATGTTTCATTTTAATTGTTTTTTTTATTATTCTTGTCAACTCACCATTTTTCTGAAGTGTCTTTCTAGACGCACCATACTGTCACACATTCTCATGAAGTACTGTGCTCACCTCAGCGGCAACCCTCGCAATGTGCATGAGGCTGTGCGTTGATTGGCTGTTTGACACCCCTCCTTCCTTCTGGAAAGTTCGGCGCGCTGTCGTCATTACCACTATATATTCTCCGCATTGCGTACTGCGGTGTCTGTCTTCACCTGCCCACGGCTGTCTGACCACTTCAGTGCAGCCTGCTCAGCGCACTGTTTACCAATACTGACTGACCTAAAGCTATCTACGTGGCATGCCTCACTGCTTAGACTTTGTCGGGCTGAGCTGTCCGGGGTCAACTACCTTCATCTAGGCGACAGCTTCGTCACTTAATCTCTACAACTAGGCACGATGGAATCGTAACTGCTCGCACCTCCTAAACCAGGTCATTCCCAAGAAGCCTGGCACTGCTGGTTAAGTTTCGCTGGAGGAATTATCTTCTATCTCCTTTGGAAGCCACATCACGGCTTATTGGAGAATAACTTCACTGGACTTCACGACCCGCTCTACGTGGGCCAACCAATTCATGGTCTACTCTCTGACCTTGAATTCTCGATGAACTAACTTGCCCTGCCCGGACAATCATCATCGCTTCCTGCTATTGTCAACGGGGTCTCCGCAGGATTACTTATGGAAGATACTCCCTGTATCAAGTATCGGACTGGTGGTAACCAATCAATTATTTTACATAATACAAGGCTAAGCCTTTAATATTTCTAACTTTGTTGTCATGGATTTTTCTCTATGAATTTTTTTATCGAGTTGCCTGTTATTAGTCTTTCTTCATTCATTTTTTTCTAGTCAATGCTACTTGCAAGTTGTTTTTGAGTTTCCTGGAGAAACAGGCATTTTTGAATTGACTCTCTTAAATAATCCTTTTAATGCAAATAATTGTTACTATTTATCAAAATGTTTATAATAATCAAATAAATGTATCAACAGTCAAGTAACTTTTGGTCTCTTCAATAAAGTCCTATTACAGTCCACTGTGTGCCCTAAACCTAATCCAATGCTATTTCCCAGTTGGGGTGATATCTTAACAATAAACCCCTTTCCATCCGGTGCATCGTGCACGATTGAGATATGATGACGATAAGTGTTTTTTAAAGGGGCCTAACATCTAGGTTATCCAGCCGCGGATTCAAAAGGGGGGGGGGGTCACTGGGGTCATGACCCCCTCCCAAAACGGAGACCAATTTTCTTGCAAACTCAAAAAACGAAAACACAATAACCAGAAAAATAAAACTTTAAAATTTTTAACTGAAAAACAGTTTTTTTTTTCATTTTAATCAATACTGAAAATATCTTTATCGCAATTATTATGTTCTGTTACAAGTGTACATATTTACAACTTCATACCTGTTATATAAAAACGATTATCTATATAACAAAATCAACTCATCTATTTTGTTTAGCAAACCTTGTGATTACCGAATCGATGTCGATGGTGATGTCACGATGAATGTGCAGCAATACACGGATAGGAATTTGGGGCTTCTTTTTTCGCACCAAAAAAATGCTGACGTCCAAACTGTAAGCCAGGTTGGCAATTTAAGCTGTGACTTTCTCCCTTTGTCGGTACCAACTCGACTTGCCGAAACTGTAACGTACCTTGATACTATTCTCGAAGCTCGATGTAAAAGTCGCAAAACCCGCCGTTGCAATTTTATTTGTACGAATATTTTTGGTGCGCTAAACGCATCAAATTTCTATCCATGTAGCTTGCAAAAGAAATGGTCTGGTTTTGTACGTTTGGTTATTTTGTGATAGCGTTGTTAGTGATACAATTTTTCTTAACAATTTCGATTCTGTGACCCCCCCCCCGTGCCTGAGGTTATCGGCCCCTAAAGGTTTGGGTGATCGTGAAAATGAAACCTGCAACTAAAACTAACTTAACTACTGGCTTACAAACTAGAAGAGGAAAGGGGAACCAAAACTGTAAATAAAAGACAGGAGGAAAGGAAATGGCTTCAACCTTGGAAGAATAAGAATTGAGGGACTTGGCAGGAAGGAGAGTATTTTTGTTGTTTCTCTTCTGTCGTGTGGCATACTGGGAGGCCGAGTGCGTGTCTTTCTAGTTGAGGCCCGTTGGCGACCTGCGCGCCGGGATGAGAGGCGGAATGGATGAAGATGAATGGAACTGGGCAAGGAAGTGGAAGGAAGCGGCCGTGGACTGTCAGAAAGTACCATCCGAGCATTTTCCTGGTGTTAAAAATGGGGGAAAACACGGAAAACCATTTCAAGAATGGCCGCCGGTGGGGCTCGGACACACGCGTCTACCGAGGCAGCAGAGAGCTTGACCCCATGACCTAACTCTGCGCTTTAGCCAGCGTAGCCACCGCTGTCGGTGCAGGAGAGCCATGAAAGGCAGAGAGGAGAGGGCAATGGATAAATAAAGGGGGGTATGTGAGGTTGGAGGGAAACTTGACCCAGCTCGGGAATCCCTCGCGGTCACCAAATTAGTAAAAAAGAGAGAAGGGCCGATTAAGGCGGAAAAGTGACAGACTTGCTGGGCCTCGGCTACCCTGACACCGTTGGGATCGGAAGAGAACAAGAGTTGGCCAAGGGAGAATGAAAGAAAAGGTGTCAGTGAGGAGCTCGGAACAAGTAATTGGAAGAAATGCCGGACTCCGCTGGGGTCCCGTGGTCGCCAACCCACGTCCCACTGGTAGTAAGCCCCTGGGGGGGGGGACGATTGAGAGGTACCGTAATAGAGACCCATGCATACCACAAGAAGTTTTAACAGCTATGAACATCTCTATGACAATATTATGCAGGTTGTCCCCCATGTTAGTTGTGGCTAACGATAAATACAGTGCATATTTCTCTCGCTTCCCTTCAACCATTTATGCGAATTCTATAGTTTTCATTTCAACTGGGCATTCTGTGGTTTCTGAACGCCTGTGTGATGCTAGAGCTGATTCGCAAAGAAGCACATGGTAAGATCAGTTCACGGAATCTAATCTAATTCATCGTGTGCGAGTCTACTTAGAGAAGCAGCGTGAAGACGTGCTTGTGACCAGCAGGCCTACAGCCCAGCTGATGGTACAGAAGTGAGGTACGGTATGTATGTTGGAACAGTTTTACCGCGACAGATTGTCTCATTTTACAGGGTCTGTATAAGAATCTTCCTTTTAATTGGATTCGTCCTACGGAGGGTTACCAACATGCCCTGCTTTTCATTCATTGTGGTTATGTCCGACCAGCATTTCTAATTTATCGAAATGTTAGGCATTTTTTCTTGATTGCTCATTTAGGTTTTCCGCTTAAACTCAGATAGATGTTAAATACATTATGAGAAGATGGTTTAGATATAGAATGCAAGGCGTTTATGTTTCTATGAAACCTGGAATGAGTACCGGTACATGGATAAATTGATGCAACCTATGGAGGAATTCAAGTGTTTCAATTGGTTAAGACTTCAAAACAATAAGGACCACTCAGTTTTGACGATATTGTACCATTTATTCAATATTTAGAGTCAAAAGGTGTAGAAATACTGTAGGTTAAAAAATATTCGACCAGTTCTGCAACGTAGCGTAAGGGCTTATTCTAAAAGTTCAACTTTGGATTAAGACACAACACTAGACCAACAATGGTCAGTTTTCTTTAATAAGTACCACTATCAGAACATTGAGTTTTGTTTCTGAACTTAAGTACAATTTGCCAGTTTGCCAGACCAGGCAGCAATGTGTGTTGATTCATACCGTACCGCAGTGCTTGATTTGTAAAAAAAGAGGTTCCGGTACTGTGGGCTACCTGGTGGTAGTGGGAGGGGGCTTAATGGAATATTGAAATATAGAGTTCTAAAACCGATATTTTTACGCTTGTCAGTGGACAAATTTTAAATTAAATTGAGACAGCTGTAGCAATATTTTTCTTACCATAGCCATTGGCCTTTATTAAATTTTAATGTAGGCCAACTAGGCTACCATTCAAACAATGTACATTATTTCAATTTAATTTTTTACTTAATTTAAAAAATTAAATATATTACATTTGAAACTTGGACTATTGGTGCAGCAGAAAAGAGGAGAATAGAAGCATTTGAAATGTGGTGTTACAGGAGAATGATGAAGATCAGATGGGTAGATAGGGTTACAAACATAGAGGTATTAAGACGAGTGGGAGAGGAGAGATGTTTCTGGCGACTGCTAATGAAGAGAAGAGATAGGTTGGTAGGACACAAACTAAGACACCCAGGAATAGCAAGCTTAGTTATGGAAGGAAGGGTCGAGGACAAGAACTGTAGGGGTAGACCAAGGTTAGGATATGTTAAACAGATTGCCTCAGATGTAGGGTGTGGTAGTTATGTAGAGATGAAACGATTAGATCAGGACAGGGAGGCATGGAGTGCTGCATCAAACCAGTCAAAAGACTGAAGACTCAAACAACAACACCAACAATCTTTTACTTCTTGCTTTATAATTTTGTCTTGACAGTTTTCTGAAATGTGTGTATGTCTACCCCTTGTTATTCCCGTTTTCCATCGGGAATGAGATGCGATGGAAGTCTTTGTGGCGATGGTTTTTACGGCCGGATGCCCTTCCTGACGCCAACCTCATGAGAGGAGTTAATGAGAGATGAAATGAATGATGGTGAATGAAACAGGGCAAGGATGGGGAAGGAAGCGGCCGTGGCCTGTCAGAAGGTACCGTCCCAGCATTTGCCTGGTGTTGAAAATGGGAAATCACGGAAAACCACTTCAAGGACGGCCGACGGTGGGGCTCGAACCCACGCGTCTACCGAGTCAGCAGAGAGGTTGGCCCCATGACCAAATGCTGCGCTTTAGCCAGCATAGCCACTACTGTCGGTTTTACAGTTTTCTGAAATAATTATTTATTATCAAAGGTATTGTACTTAAACATGTTTTACCTCACAGTTTATAACATTGTCCAAAGTTTAGAAAAGTTTTCGTTGTATGTGCTGTTAGTATCCAGAGCGGAGTGCCGTTCTCGAAGCAGCCAAGATTCCACGTACCAGGTTGACCTTGACTTACAACTGACGTTCCACAGTTCTAAAAATTATGTTATGTATTCGACTTTACTCCCCGACCAGAGGTTTCGGTACGGCGTACCGGTGCGTACCGTCACAAATCTAGCCCTGCCGTACCGTATATGCTCAATGTTGGTAGAATGTTACTTGTGACGATCAATTTCAAATATACGTAGTGTGAACAATTCTATAAATATGTGCTTCAAGAAAATAATTCGCGTCTTCTTTCAAAAGCAGATTCTGCTGAAGAATACAGCTTCAAGGAAAAGACCTGCAGCAGGGACTGATCATTAAGTAAGGTATTTCCTTTTGTAAAAAGTTATGTGTAATATACCGTACATATTATGTATAATTTTTCTATCGATTGAACTTGTCAGACATTTTTCTCGAATGTCCGGCTCTTTTCTGAGCAATGTCCTGCATTGGGGAATTTCCAGTTGGTAACGCTAGTCCTACGACTCCTACGAGACAATTATGTGAGTTTTGTTATGAGGTGGTCGCATTGTAACACGAGAGGCAGGGAGTTCAGCTAATATCTTTGAAGTCTCGGTACCTTAATACTGGAATGCAGACTGTGTGGGAATCAAGTGCGACTGGTTAGGCCTGGTCCTAATTAGACAACGGAAAGTGTACTTTTCTCTCGATATCTTAGTCTGAAGTTAAACTCTAAATAATTCTAAGAAAATTACATGTACCGTAATATTGTAAAACTGTAGTTCTGTCAATAAGGAACACTGTTCGGCAATATCACACTCAGGTAAATTAATAATAGGGCCTAACGTGTATTCGTCATATAACTTACTATTTAGGCCTATTATATCAACATTTGATGTAAGGCGTATCCACAAACGCAGAATACGTAATTACAAATCTTTATTTGAAATTTAAGTTGATCGTGAACCTAGCGTGTAAGATATAACGTGCGCTGCAGATCAAAGTTGTTAATCCGCGCAGATGTCTCACTCATTAATTCTGTACTCACGCTGCGTGAAAGTTGTTGGTTCAATCCTCGGCTCGTGTTGTGTACGGTCATAAGATATATAATATCTATGCTCAGTATAGTGCAATTTGTTCCCTTTGCTTTGCCAATTCATATCAAAGTGGCTGGGGGTTGAAAGTCTGTACATTATGCTGAGTAATGTAGACATAGTAGGCCTACTGCGCTTCAGCAATTGCACTGAATCCCCAGTCCTATTTAGACAATCTAGCACTGATAAACACACAAACACCTCCTGGCCGTTGTGAAGCAGACATTTCATGTGGAAGGTTCTTACCAAAATAAGGCTATTCATTCCATATCCGTACCAAATAGTTAGGCTCCTTGAAGCAGCAATCAACACCACCACCTCTTTATTGGTTACTAAGAAGGAAACACTTCTGGAATGTTCCGGAGGGGTAGACATTTACAGGGATACCAATTCATTATCCTCAAAGCCCTGACGTAGATAGAAATTCCATTTTATGTACTGTTGCATACATTTAAAGAATATAGAGCAAAACACAAGAAAAAATCCTGGACGGGTATTGGAATATATAGGCCTACCATTAGACTTTTCTGAGTGTAAATGTCAAATATATCCTGTACTTGTTACAGTGTATCCTGATAGTTAAATATGTATATTACTTAGTTATCCTGTGTTTTAGATTCCTCAACATTATGGAGGGCCAACCATCTATCGAATGTGAACCAGAAGAATACCCTGAGATTGTAAGTTGTATTATCATTTTAAATGATCTTGTCGACTTCGTCGTTATGCGAGGTCTGGCGTTACGTTACGGGACGAAATGTACCTAGACTGCACTGAGGTGTGTGACGTCATAGTACGATGTAGCAGCCGAGTGCCAAAAAGGCAGTACGAAAACAATCAAGTAGGCAGTGAAGAAACAAAAAACAAACTTGAAACTCTGTTCTCGCACTGCCTTCTTGGTACTCGGCTGCTAGCATTTAAAATGATATAAAGTCTTTCAGACTGAATATCCGTGTCTTTTTTTAGTTCCATATATTGTGTACCATTACTGATGGGCATGACAAATCTTTGTGTACCGGTACCGTAATTAATAGGAATTATGTCATGTACTTAACACTACCAAATAGTGATGGTTATAATTCTTGTTTTGAGGGGCCTAACATCTAGGTTATCGGCCCCCTACCAAATAGTAATCTGAATCTGTAATATTTGCTTTTAATTTTCCTAATAATATTATTAACACCTCCGTTCTTCAGTCCATGATATATTGGTCCTTGCATTCATTTTCTCAGCAAAATGGTGGTTGTTAATTACTGTTTTAAACTGTGGTCAACTTATATAATTTCTTCTGCGATTCCGATTTCTTGAAGTTCTTTTTCTATTTAACTAAGCCACTGGTTCTTGACTTCCATTGATAGAGCAAGGTTGAGAATCTTTTGGTGATCCTGCGATGGTTCATTCTGAGAATGTTTCCGTAGAACTTAAAATGCCCTTTCCTGAAAGTGTCAGTGATCTTTTCAGAATGCTGATAAATTTCCCCAGGCTTTCGTTTCTCCCTGATTCCTACAGGTCATACTGGACAAAGGATTTACCTAAATATTGTAGTTTCTTGTTTCTCTATGTCCTTACTAAGAGATCTATGGTACCTTCAATGATCAATGTTTCTGAGGCATAGGGTGCTTCAGGTTTGATTACTGAGGTATAATGTCTTAGTTGTTGATTTTTTAATTACATCTATAGGTATAGGCCTTCTGGAATATTGAAATTCTCTCTTTGTTTGCGTCACGATTCAATCGTGAAGTCAAGTACTATCCTGTCATTTGCCTGGAGGGAGTGTGGATAACGCAGGGAAAATCACTTAGGATGGGTACTGTCAGCGGGATTCAAACTGAAATGCTGCAGCTGCCATCAAGGCCGTGGTGCACGGTTCAATGAACACGGCTATACCGTGAGGTTTGAATTTATTTACTTGATGATTTTTTTGCCGAATTTAGTCTTCAGAGGTATCCTGTCTAGTTGACGAACGGATTCGTCTATGCATTTGGAGTCCGGTCTTAGCTGTAATTTAGTGAAGTTTTCAAGGACCTGAGGTACCTCTTGTCTATAGTTGGAATGAATAGCTGGATCATCTGCGAATGCCAAACACTACAGATGAATTTTATTTTTGAGTCGTCGACCAATAGTTATTTCTTTTGTTCCCTCCCCCCCCGTCCTGCGCTGTATTGAACATTTTTGGAGATAGCCCATCTCCTTGCCTCGAAGTCTTTGCTAATATGATTACGATCAGAAAGTTCACTTAAATTTAGCTATTGAAGTTATGGCTGTCAGTGTCTGTCGGATTATTACTCTTGTTTTCCTGTCAACTTTGAAATCTTCTAGAATATTGAATAGTGTCTGTAGGTCTACTGAATCGTCCGCTTTCCTGAAGTCTCCAAAGTGAGCATTGTTTGCCTGGCTTTATGAATTTGCAAGATGATTTTGAGATTGTGATTGTATTCTGTACAGGACCTGTGTTTTATGAATCATGCCTGTTATTCGCCAATTAGTTGATGCGTTTGGATTTCAAGTCTCGTGAATAATGCTTTAGAAATAATTGTGTACGCGAGTGATAGTGAGGATATTTCTCCATAGGTATTAGTGTATTTTCCGTCCCTTTTTTAAATTAGTGGGTGAACTAGATTGCAATTCCTGTCTTAGGGAATTTTCTCCATATATCTACAAGAGTTACTTGACATTTTTTAGTTAGAATTTCACCTCTTAATTTCAATATTTCAGTTTTCTTTTGAGTTTTGTTATTTTTAAGTTTAGTTTACGGTTACTTGCTTGATTTCTTCTAAAGAAGGGAGTTTTGAATCTGCATTAGGAATCCGTTTCTCAAGTCAGATTTCTTCTTCAGGAGGATCGTAGGTTCAAAGGTCATGGAAGTAATCTGTGACAAGTTTGCAGTTTTCCTTTTTATTTCAGGGCCTTATCCGGATGTTGTAAGTTATATACTAGGTGGGTAGATTACTGGCTAAGGAATAACCCACCCACCAAGGGAAGATGATTAAGAAAAGGAAGTAGATTTTGGACTGGAGAAAAAGGATAGGAAAGTAGGAGGAGAGTCCCACAAAAGTTATAAATTTAACCTTAAATGCACTTAGAGGCGGTTGCCACCGCAAATCCGCTCTCAGATACCTAAAATGGGTAAGAGCTTGGTCCAAGCTGACGGGAAACACAGCTAGATCTTGGGCGGTTTGCAAGAGAGTGGCTTTAGTGTAATCCCTCTCAAGCATGTATCTGCGTACTATGGGGAAGAGTGATGGTCTGGCAAGACTGAGAGTAAAAAATTTATTGTATGCCTGTACAAAGCAATTCGTTTTTGCAAAGTAATTCGAAGAATGCCAATGATTTGAATCAGGTTTGGTATTTTCAATGTTCAAAGTTATGGGGTTCCTGAAAAAGCGACCAAGTGCTTCCAAGAAGGAAAATAATAAAAGATTATACCTTGGGGAGTAATTTTGGTAAATGAACCAATGGTTGCATTTGGAAATGGCTAAGCTTTTACTCAGCGAGGAGCCGGCTAAAAGTTTAGGCAAAGAGAATCACTTATCATTTAGAAAACTGACCATAAGTTTTCGGAGAGGATCTCCACAAGCAGGTAGCTGGCGTAGCGAGCTTTACTTGCCTTACTGGCCCGTTAGAATTAGCTATTAAAGCTAAAAGAAACTTTAATGTGATTACCACTAAGAGTTCTTGCTCAAATGCAACAAGTGGTGAAAGCCCTATTAATGGATTTAATGGCATTTAGTCGGGAGAGCCAAGGAAGACAGGATTTTGCCTAACCGTTGTATTAGAAAAATGAGAAAGCGAAAAAAAATTCGTAATTTATTTAACAATTCAAGAGAAGTTGATAACTTTAACAAATATATAATATCTTTTTGACAAATATAGATCGTTTAAACTTTTTAACAAACGGGGTCGCAGACCTCCTAACATTTAGAGATTGCTCCAGGCAAATAACAATTTATGAGGTTTCAAACCTTATATGTGTTCTAAAATCTTTATAAGATTTAAAAAAGACAAATGAAATAATTATAAAGTTTAAACATTAGATTGAGTACAAGGAGTGTACTTTAAGAAATTTCTGAGAGAATATTGTAGAAAAAGTGACAACTTCAAAAATAACAATAAGAAAAACATGAAGATAAGATAGAAGTTCCTACAACTTCTTATATTTGTGCAGAATTACTTTATAACAATTATACAAAAAAGTGCAGGTCACTTACGGTGAAACCTGAAGAGAAAGTCAAAGGGAAAGTTCTAGACTTCCTATGTTTAAGTAGGAATCACGAGCCTAAATGGACCAGTTTCCAATTCGTGAGACCTAGAAATAACTCACTCAAGAGTTGAATGTATTGTTTTCCCTTATTATGGGGAAAAAACAATGTAAGCTTAAACCGAGTATAGAACACGTAGTTACACAGTAATTAATTAATGATAAACAAGCAAAAATGGAAGGGCACTTCGTGAGTGACACCTTATAGAAAAGTTACAATTTTATTAATATGGTTTGTTAGTAGAACGTTGAGGAAAGAAAATTGGGATTTAGGATCAATGTTCATGGCCTTATTTAATGTAACCGGACGATCGCGACGCGGTAGAAAAGTGGGACAAGCACTGGTTATCACTATAGTCTTTTAAATAGATGAAAAGTTCACTGTAGAGACACGAAAGTTTATGGGAAAGAAAGTTATTGCAATGATGAAAATAACTGATTGCACTAGGTAGGCGAGAGTCTATTTCTTGAGAAATTTGGGAATTACAATTAAATGCGCCATAGAACATTCCAACGGTGGACGAAAGTTCGCTATTGCAGTAATTTATAAGGAAGATTCCTAATTTTAAATAGTATTTTCAAAAGTGAGTGAAAAATACATGACGGCAGGACTTGTAGATAAAGTACAGGATCTGGAAGGTTTCCCGAACGAACTTAATAGAAGTATGGGGCCAGATTTAATCCAGCGGAGGAACTTGCTTAGTGATTTATAGACAGCGGGTATCAGATAATATCCCACGTAGTGAGAAGATTTCTCAATTAAATAGCTTATGAAAGGCTACTTTCTATTAAGGTTGGCTTAGACAGACAAAAGCTCAACATGGCAAATCCCACGAAGAATGATTTTTGCCCCAAAATAAGTGATCTCACGCTGTCTATAAAATATTAGTTAAAAGCATGTAGAAGTTAAAACCATGAGGAGGAGGTTAAAACTTGAAGTTTGTACTTAACTTGATTTCATGTCGAAGGTGAAGTTCCCCTTGACGATATCTAATGTGCCAATATGGCGTAGGACGTAGAGAGTGTCTCTTGGTTTGAGGAGACTGGCTCGAGTTGAGCCTTAACTGACCGAGTCAACTGCCGACTTAGAAGTGAGACCTGCTCAGCGAAGCACAGAGGGACCAAGGAAGGGAAAAGAGTGGGGGTAGGAAACAAAAGGTATACATATAAGCATGACCAACATGATAAAAATAAATATTCTTCTTGATGAATGGTCTTCAAAGAGTTGATAGCAGGCGATACTAGCACAGCATGGTGAGTGAAAAAGGAGACGAAGTTCTCTTGCTCAAGGAGATAATAGCTGGCGATGGTAACAATATCTGGTGGCCAGATTGAGAAGGAAGTCCTCTTGCACCAGGAAGAGTTGAAGAGCTTCAGAGATTCGCTGCTAGATGACGCTAGGTGGGTCATGGAAGATATATATCTAGAACAGACTCATAAAAGATATAAGCGACATGATAACCAAAGAGAAAATAGAAGATCACTGTTGGTGTTTGACAAAGAGGAAGGAATGAACATGCGAAGAACATTAAACTTTATATTCTCTCGTACCGTGTATTCGAAGAATACACCATACTGGGAGGAACAAACACCAACAGAGAACAAAGAAGCAGTTAAACATTTAAAGGTAATGGAGCGATCAAAGACAGGGGTCTTGTGATCGGACCATTAGTAGTCAAGATTTTGGCCACCCTGACTCTCCCATCTCTTCCAGGATAACACTCGACCACTCTACCAGACGTCCAAACTAGAGGGGGTGAAACATCCCTAACCAAGACCAAGTCCCCCACTTTAATGTCGGGACTGGAAAGAAACCACTTCTGTCTCCGTTGCAAGGAAGTTAAATATTCCAAGTTCCACCTCTTCCAAAAGGAATTACGGAGGGCTTCAAGTTTACGCCAAACGATAGGTAGATTAGAATCCCTGAAAGAATTGGGAAGAGGAGGAGGGGCAGAAAGAGAAGTACCGATAAGGAAGTGACCAGGTGTAAGTGGAAGCAGGTCATCAGGGTCATTGGAAAGCGGAGTTAATGGGCGAGAATTAACAACACCCTCAATCAGAACGGATAGTGAGTTGAATTCTTCATAAGTCAGAATGCGATTACCCAAGACTTTTCTTAAATGACGTTTAGTAAGCTTTACACAAGATTCCCACCTACCACCGTGATGAGGAGCGTAGGGAGGTATAAAGCGCCATTTGAAACCCTTTGAATAGGAAAAATTAGAAATTTGTTTCATGGCAGGAGAAGATGTGAGAGCTTTCTTCCACAGGGAAGCTGCACCCTGAAAAGTGGAAGCGTTATCAGAGAACATCTCTGAAGGAACACCACGCCTAGCGGTGAAGCGAGAGACAGCTGATAGAAAGTAAGAAGTAGATGCATTCGTTACTAGTTCCAAGTGGATTGCGCCAGTAACCATGCAAACAAAGAGAGAAACATAAAGCTTACCAAACAATTTGCGTTTAGCTTCAGGAGAATTTCGTTGATATTGGAACGGACCCATATAGTCCACACCAGTTAAAGCAAATGGGCGTATAGGAGAAGAGCGAAAAGAGGGCAGATCGCTCATTAATTGAGTATTGATTTTAGGTTTCGCTTTGAAACAAGGAATGTACTTATGAATTACAGAGGATACTTCATGAATTTCATTTATGATCCAATACTTTTCCCTTAAGAGGCAAAGCAGAGTGCGTGTGCCAACATGCAGATTACGATAATGAAAGTCACGTATAATTAAGGAAGTTACATGATGTTTAGAAGGCAAAATAACAGGATGCTTTTATCCTCAGAGAGCAAAGATTGCGAGAGCCTTCCACCTACCCTGAGTAACCTATGGTCATCAAGGAACGGGGCTAAAGCACGTAGACGACTTGATTTGGGAAGATCCCTTTTAGAAGAAAGTAAAGACAATTCAGAAGAAAAGGCTTCTTGCTGTGTCAGTTGTAAAACCTTAATGGTAGCGAGATTCAATTCATGGTTGGTAAGGTGTGGTTTAGGAAGAAGAGGTTGGTCGACCACAAGATATTTCCATCTAAGGAGATAGGCGACAATTCGTATTAATTTGTGAAAAGAAGAATAGCGGGACAACAAGGGATGAGAAGCGTTGGAAACAAGACACGAAGCAATAGATAGAGGTACTTGAGCGTCAGGCAAGTTGGAGTTTGTAACTGGAGGTTTAGAAGGCCATGAAGAAGAGTCTTTGATTAACCACGAGGGCACATGCCAGTACAATTGGGAAGCTGCCAATTGAGAGGGTAAACAACCACGAGAGATAATATCGGCTGGATTATCAGCACTGGGCACATGCCTCCAATGACATCCAGAAGAAAGAATTTGAATTTTGGAAACTCTGTTTGCAACAAAGGTTTGCCAGTGAGAGGGGTTTTTGGCGATCCAAGAAAGGGTGATCATGGAATCGCTCCAGAGATAGATTTTCGAGAATTCGACTTTTAATACTTCCCGTAGTTTCTTAACAAGCTCTGCAGCCATGAGTGCAGCGCACAATTCAAGCCTAGGCAGAGTGATAGTTTTAAGAGGAGCGACCTTCGATTTGGCACAAACAAGGTTGGAAACTGGAGATCCATAGAATGAACCGTGATAAACTAAATATGCGCAGAAACCATAAGCTTTTTCGGAACTGTCCGCGAACACATGAAGGAAAAAGGATGCATTAGAATGCGCGTTAATTAAATTCCTGGGAATTTCAATAAGGGAAAGATCCAGCAGATTGCTGCGAAACGAGAGCCAACGATTAAGAAAAGAAAGAGGGACAGTGTCATCCCATTCACATTTGAGCGACCACAGCTCTTGCATAAAGAGTTTGGCTATAATGATAACTGGGGCAAGGAATTGAAGAGGATCAAAAATTTTTGCAATTTCAGAGAGAATTTGTCTTTTTGTGTTAGGAAGCTCTTCTGCGAGCGAAACTTTATAGATAAGAGTGTCAGTGCTAGTGCACCAATGAACTCCTAGAGTCTTTATGGATTCGGAGTTTCCACAAATTTCGACAAAAGAAGGATCTACGTCTTCGATGGGAAACTGAGCGAGAAACTCAGGGGAGTTGGAATTCCACTTATGAAGTGGGAAACCTCCATTCCTTAGCAATGCCTGAAGTTCTAAAGACACAAAAGAAGCTTCCTCCAAAGTGGGGAAGGACTGCAAATAATCGTCAACATAGAATGACGTAGTTAGTGCTTCAGAGGCTTTGGAATTAAATAAATGACCATCTTGTGAGGCTAGCAAGTGTAGGGATCGGATAGCAAGGAAAGCTGAGGGTTTTAAGCCATAAGTAACCGTTTTTAAGCGAAATACCTTAATGGGCTTGCTGATTTCATCACGCCACAAGATTCTTTGGAGATCTCGTTGTTCCGGCTGAATTAACACTTGACGGTACATCTGTTTTATATCAGCTATAACAGCTATGGGAAATAATCAAAAGTTTAAGAGTATAGCAGATAATTCTGACTGAATAGCAGGACCAGAGTAAAGGGTGTCGTTAAGGCTGTTGCAATTAACGTCGGGTGATGAACCATTGTAAACAACTCGGATTTTATCCTTTACAAGAGGGTTTGTCCACACGGGATGATGATTTAAATAAACCGTTTCAATTGGGGGGTACAGTTCATCATCAGATTTGTTAACAACTTCCATATGATCTAAGCTTTCATACTCATCCATGAAATCAGTGTACTGCTGTTTAACAAGAGGTTCTTTCTTGAATTTGCTCTCGATAGCAAAGAGAGCTTTTCGAGCTTTGGGCTGAGAGTTAAGAAGTTTGGGAGGATTATGTAATCTTGGCATTTGAACAACGAACCGGCCATCAGAAGAACGAGTGGTGGTGTTCAAAAAAAGTTGCTCACAAAATTCATTTTCTGAAGAGGTTACATTAGGAGGATCAACGCTTTCAAGCCACCAGAACTGTTCCAGGTCAGTATTGGAGAAGTAACATTGCGATGCGGGTTGGGGAGAATAATGGGGAAGTTGACCTGTGACGATCCATCCAAAGTTAGTGTCTCTGGCGACCACGTTTGAGGATAGCTTGCGAACCTGTTTGCGAAGGCAATTCCAGAAAACATTGGCACTAAAGAGTATGTCAATAGGATTTTGCATGTTGAACAAAGGATCGGCTAGCCTTAAATGCGAGGGAATGTTTAACCCTGAAATATCCACTGAGTGACTTGGAGTGTCTTCTCCAATGCTATTGAGAATTAGGCAATTAAGTTTAAGAAAGTTGTTTCTATGACAAGTATCTTTTATAGTTAGCTTGGAGAATTGTAAAGCTTGCGATTTTGAGCTGTTGATGCCAGACACATTGATAGAGGTGGGGTTTACAGGTAGGCCTAGTTTTCTAATCAAGGAATTAGACACAAAATCATGAGTTGCCGCTGAATCTAGAAGACCGCGTGCACGGACCCAGTTGCCAAAGTTATCTTGAACTTCGATTTGGACAGTAGACAACAATACTTGAGCACTGCGAATGGACTTGGCATTTTGAATATATGATGAAGCATTAGTACTGTTAGCACTATCATTTTTCGGAGGAGTAGATGCTGTCGATGACCTTGCCTGATAAAGACGATGTAGCAAAGTATGATGAGCCGTTTCACAATGGTAGCAAAGTCTTGTGGACTTGCAATTAGAAGCGGAATGAGTAGGCGCTAGGCAATTGAAGCAATGTTTGTTCTGGGAAACTAATTTTCTTCTGTCGTCGACTGACATTTCTTTAAAGGATTTTCAGAGGTATAGGGCATGGGGATCTTTACAAAGTATGCACTTTAAAGGTTCGTTTAAACCCTTGCGAGGTTCGCTTCGAGTGTTTAAAACAATAGAGCTAGCAACACGACGTTCACAAGACCTAGTTGGGCAACCAGTAGTGTTTGATTTAAATTTAGATGAGCTGGACCCGGGTTTTTGGGTATTAGACGCTAAGCGTTCGCTTTTAGGTTTGATGGACATTAATTCAAACTTAGAACTAGGAGATGGGGGTTCACTTTGATTAGCTAGAGCGGTTAAGAGTTGGCATCTAGCGTTTATGAAAGTGACTAAATGTTCGTAAGAGTAGTCGTCTTCTTTAGAAAGTTCAATTTCCCAAGCTTTGAGGGTAGCAGCATCAACTTTAGAAACCACTAAATGTATTAGGAAGGTATCCCAATGTTCAGTAGGTTGATCTAATTGGGACAGAGCCTTAACGTGAAGTTGGGTAGTGTCAACTAGAGTACGCAAACTAGTGACGTCATTGTGCTGTGACGCAGGTAGGTTGAATAGAGCCTTCATATGGCGTTGAATACGTAACCGTAAATTTCCATATCTTTCTTTTAATAAGTTAAAGGCAATGGGGTAATTTTCGGCACGTAGAGGAAGTGCTTCGACTAACTGCAAAGCTTGACCTCGGAGGATAGATCTCAAGTAATGAAACTTGTAAATGACTTGAATGCCTTCATTGTCATGAACAAGGGAGCAAAATAATTCATAGAAAGAATCCCAAGTAGATTCATCTCCAGAGAAATGGGGTAAATCAATTTTAGGTAAAATTGGTTTGGGCTTGTGAGTACCCTCACGGAAAGAAGTGTGTGGTTCGTGAAGGGAACCAAGAACAGAAGCATCCTTTTTCTGCTCCTCTTCGAGTTGGCGTATTATTTTGAAAGCAGAACCTATGCCTTCGTAATATTGGTTTTCTACTTCGACTCGATCTTCGGTTTGATTGAGCATACAAGTTTCTATTTCGGTTTGAATGTTACAATAATTTTCATAAGAACGTTCAAAATCTCTTACACGATGTTTCAACAAGTCTAATTGCGCTTCTGAGGGATCTAATTCTTTTATGTACTTTCTGAATCGGGTAATTTGCCCTTTATAGGATGCTCGTTTAGAAGTAAGTTTTTCATCCTTATCCTTATCAGTAGGAGCCATGTTAAAGAAGAGAGATGAAAATGTAACTCACGAAACTGTGGAACCTTGGAAATGCTGTCAAGCTGGCAGCAGCAAATAAGTTGAAAGAACGGGACACACCAAAGGAGACAGGAGCGGCCTATTTCCCCTTCACAGGCTTTGCACGATGTGGTTATAGCTGAAAGATTCAAAGCAGATATTAATAATTTGCAAAGTGTTGCCAAACAGAAAAATGACAAATGGACTCTCCCGGGTTTCGGCACCAAATTTTGGGTAGATTACTGGCTAAGGAATAACCCACCCACCAAGGGAAGATGATTAAGGAAAGGAAGTAGATTTTGGACTGGAGAAAAAGGATAGGAAAGTAGGAGGAGAGTCCCACAAAAGTTATAAATTTAACCTTAAATGCACTTAGAGGCGGTTGCCACCGCAAATCCGCTCTCAGATACCTAAAGTGGGTAAGAGCTTGGTCCAAGCTGACGGGAAACACAGTTAGAACTTGGGCGGTTTGCAAGAGAGTGGCTTTAGTGTAATCCCTCTCAAGCATGTATCTGCATACTATGGGGAAGAGTGATGGTCTGGCAAGACTGAGAGTAAAAAATTTATTGTATGCCTGTACAAAGCAATTCGTTTTTGCAAAGTAATTCGAAGAATGCCAATGATTTGAATCAGGTTTGGTATTTCCAATGTTCAAAGTTATGGAGTTCCTGAAAAAGCGACCAAGTGCTTCCAAGAAGGAAAATAATAAAAGATTATACCATGGGGAGTAATTTTGGTAAATGAACCAATGGTTGCATTTGGAAATGGCTAAGCTTTTACTCAGCGAGGAGCCGGCTAAAAGTTTAGGCAAAGAGAATCACTTATCATTTAGAAAACTGACCATAAGTTTTCGGAGAGGATCTCCACAAGCAGGTAGCTGGCGTAGCGAGCTTTACTTGCCTTACTGGCCCGTTAGAATTAGCTATTAAAGCTAAAAGAAACTTTAATGTGATTACCACTAAGAGTTCTTGCTCAAATGCAACAAGTGGTGAAAGCCCTATTAATGGATTTAATGGCATTTAGTCGGGAGAGCCAAGGAATACAGGATTTTGCCTAACCGTTGTATTAGAAAAATGAGAAAGCGAAAAAAAATTCGTAATTTATTTAACAATTCAAGAGAAGTTGGTAACTTTAACAAATATATAATATCTTTTTGACAAATATAGATCGTTTAAACTTTTTAACAAATGGGGTCGCAGACCTCCTAACATTTAGAGATTGCTCCAGGCAAATAACAATTTATGAGGTTTCAAACCTTATATGTGTTCTAAAATCTTTATAAGATTTAAAAAAGACAAATGAAATAATTATAAAGTTTAAACATTAGATTGAGTACAAGGAGTGTACTTTAAGAAATTTCTGAGAGAATATTGTAGAAAAAGTGACAACTTCAAAAATAACAATAAGAAAAACGTGAAGATAAGATAGAAGTTCCTACAACTTCTTATATTTGTGCAGAATTACTTTATAACAATTATACAAAAAAGTGCAGGTCACTTACGGTGAAACCTGAAGAGAAAGTCAAAGGGAAAGTTCTAGACTTCCTATGTTTAAGTAGGAATCACGAGCCTAAATGGGGCAGTTTCCAATTCGTGAGACCTAGAAATAACTCACTCAAGAGTTGAAAGTATTGTTTTCCCTTATTATGGGGAAAAAACAATGTAAGCTTAAACCGTGTATAAAACACGTAGTTACACAGTAATTAATTAATGATAAACAAGCAAAAAATGAAGGGCACTTCGTGAGTGACACCTTATAGAAAAGTTACAATTTTATTAATATGGTTTGTTAGTAGAAGGTTGAGGAAAGATAATTGGGATTTAGGATCAATGTTCATGGCCTTATTTAATGTAACCGGACGATCGCGACGCGGTAGAAAAGTGGGACAAGCACTGGTTATCACTATAGTCTTTTAAATAGATGAAAAGTTCACTGTAGAGACACGAAAGTTTATGGGAAAGAAAGTTATTGCAATGATGAAAATAACTGATTGCACTAGGTAGGCGAGAGTCTATTTCTTGAGAAAGAAGGGAATTACAATTAAATGCGCCATAGTACATTCCAACGGTGGACGAAAGTTCGCTATTGCAGTAATTTATAAGGAAGATTCCTAATTTTAAATAGTATTTTCACAAGTGAGTGAAAAATACATGACGGCAGGACTTGTAGATAAAGTACAGGATTTGGAAGGTTCCAGAACGAACTTAATAGAAGTATGGGGCCAGAATTAATCCAGCGGAGGAACTTGCTTAGTGATTTATAGACAGCGGGTATCAGATAATATCCCACGTAGTGAGAAGATTTCTCAATTAAATAGCTTAAGAAAGGCTACTTTCTATTAAGGTTGGCTTAGACAGACAAAAGCTCAACATGGCAAATCCCACGAAGAATGATTTTTGCCCCAAGATAAGTGATCTCACGCTGTCTATAAAATATTAGTTAAAAGCATGTAGAAGTTAAAACCATGAGGAGGAGGTTAAAACTTGAAGTTTGTACTTAACTTGATTTCATGTCGAAGGTGAAGTTCCCCTTGACGATATCTAATGTGCCAACATGGCGTAGGACGTAGAGAGTGTCTCTTGGTTTGAGGGGACTGGCTCGAGTTGAGCCTTAACTGACCGATTCAACTGCCGACATAGAAGTGAGACCTGCTCAGCGAAGCATAGAGGGACCAAGGAAGGGAAAAGAGTGGGGGTAGGAAACAAAAGGTATACATATAAGCATGACCAACATGATAAAAATAAATATTCTTCTTGATGAATGGTCTTCAAAGAGTTGATAGCAGGCGATACTAGCAGAGCATGGTGAGTGAAAAAGGAGACGAAGTTCTCTTGCTCAAGGAGATAATAGCTGGCGATGGTAACAAAATCTGGTGGCCAGATTGAGAAGGAAGTCCTCTTGCACCAGGAAGAGTTGAAGAGCTTCAGAGATTCGCTGCTAGATGACGCTAGGTGGGTCATGGAAGATATATATCTAGAACAGACTCATAAAAGATATAAGCGACATGATAACCAAAGAGAAAATAGAAGATCACTGTTGGTGTTTGACAAAGAGGAAGGAATGAACATGCGAAGAACATTAAACTTTATATTCTCTCGTACCGTGTATTCCAAGAATACACCACTAGGTGCTTGGTAGTGTGATGGTTCGTCAGCAAATGTTGTGTAACAGTTCCTTGTACTGTTTTTTATGTAATGTGTGTTTTTCAGATCTGATTATTCTCGAGGCTTCTTTCTGGTCTTTGAAGAATTCACGCCAATTTTGTTTCTATTTCGTTGGAACTGCACCATTAAAAGGTTTGAATTAGAAGGTCAATGGCCTTATCGCTGGTCTTGTTCAACCATCTGTCTTAACGTTTTCGAGGAAGAACCCCAATAATCCGGGAGACTCCCAATAGTGTATCTTCTAATGCCATCTAAATGACAGGATTTTGGTTCGTGATATTTGCAAGGAGATTGTTTGAATTTGGTTTTAAGACATTCCAGATCAATTCTAGGATATTTTTAATGTTCTGACTTTGGGTCTGTCAGGTTGAAACTTAACTTTAATTAAAGATAAATGATGATCAGAGTAAATAATTATTTTTATACTCCAAATTCATAGTAGTGATTATTATTATTATCAACAATTGTTCTTCAGGAGGATAAAAGGTCATGGAAGTAATCTGTGGGAAGTATTATTTCTAGGGCCTCTTCCGCATGTTTATGACGTAACTACGTGCTTGGTGAGGTGATTGTTCATCAGAAAATGTTTTGTTACAGTTTCTTGCTATTGTTATTATTATTATTATTATTATTACTATTATCATCATTATCTCTTATTCTTCAACTTTGACATATAGTCTTGCTTGTTTATTACTTCCCAGGATTTGAATGAGCAGCCACCGTCTGATAGGCCGGTAGGGATGAAAATTGAAGAACCTGATGATGCTTTTGAAGATGCAAGATTCATAACTCAGAGTGCATTTGTTAAAGAAGAACTTGATTGCCAGGTGATTGTGTACATTATTTCCTACTTTGGATAAATCACAGATTTTTTCACCGTTATGTAGTTCTCAACATTTCATAAAAACTTCGTCACACATATTTCCAAAGTTTCTCTCTACAATATCTGGCAAATACACATCAAGCTAACTTATTCAATATTCACATCTCTTCAATTCTATGCTGTTTTTCAAGTCATTTTTATATGCTTTATTGACAAGATTATTGTAACATCTGTTTTTTGTGAACTTTTGTTACGGAACTACACAGTTCCTTATCCTGTTCCACGCTCAAGAAGGTCACAGTGTTCTAAATGTTGACTTTAGGTAATATATAGTTTATAATAATTAACACATCATAAGGAATGGGGCAGTCTATGTTATTAATATTGCGCATTGAGTGAGATCGCTCCCTTGGGCTGGTTATTTACTATTTCGTCACATGTCTATAGTAATTGAAGCCTGCCCTACAAGAACGTTGTATATCAGAAATTGAGCATGTTGAGATTTTCGGTTAAGAAGGTTGGATATCATCACACCGACACTTTGCAAACCTAAAATTAGTCAATTTGAAAAAAAAAAAAAAAAAAAAATGGACAGAAAATTTTGGGTCCAAAAGGTGGCTTCCCTGCAAGAAAGTTGTATATCAACAAAGATGGCGGATATTGGCAATTTGAATGTGTCGCCAAGCTCTCCTTTAGCACTGAATAAGAGCAGGAAGAGGAAGATAAATCAATTTCAATGGAAGAACAATGTGTGGAAGCGACTGAAAAATAGTGGAAAATATAACAGCTTTGGCTTTCACGGCCGGTGTTCATAATTAAGTACAAGTTTTTCGGGCTTGTAGGCCGTGGTCCAAACAGAATATCTCCCGACGTTTCACCGGAAACTGCCCGGAAAACTTGTACTTAATTCATAGTGGAAAAGCTTATACAGCAACTTCAGGGCGTGCAGTTCAACAAAATCATCACCCAAGTCGTACAAGAGAAGAACGTCGTGTATCAATCAGCTGGGTGGCGGCATAGCACTTCCAGGAACGTGTTATGATTTTAATGTTGGTACAATTTGTATGTAATCCTTTGATAATCACAGAATTCTTTCAGCCTATTTTCAATCATGAAAAACAAATAGGTTTATGTGATCACCTTTTGTCCATGTGTGTGTGTGTGTGTGTGTGTATGTGTGTGTGTCCCAAAAATTCTAAACGGTTGGAGCGATATCAATAAATCTCTGTAATGTCAAAGTACTATTTCGTCCGACCACGACCGTGCCCTTTGCCATTTATTACGTCTCACCAATCCAACATGGTGGCTGTGCGAAATATTTCACAGGCATTCTATATCTCCGCAATTATTACTGATATCACCCTGAAATTTCTTACGAAGATGAAGGACACAACTATAAGTTCACGTATGTGACTTTTAAAAACCTGTTAAGTACAGAACGAACATGGCTGCCAAGCGAAGCTGAAACATTTAAATCGACTTTTTTCGCGATTCAACTACCCGTGCGCAGTGAAACATGGCAGAGCATATTTTTATACACATTGTAATGCACTGACATCTAATTTAGTTCAATTGTTTACATAACCTCAAGATGGCGGCTGTGGGAAATTTTAAAATTAAGTTTTCTTTTCTTATGTCCTAATCATGCCATCGAAGTCAACATTTGACTAATGAACCTACGCAATGATCGTTATCTAATATAACATAACTCTATAGCCTCCACATAAAAATCGAACATGGCGACCATCCAAAATTTTTACACTGTTCTCAATATGCCCATTTTATTTTCTTGTTTTTTGTATGCCTTGTAAGCAATACAATAGTCCATTCCATATAACTGTGTATCTGAGGATTTTTATTTTTATTTTTTAGCCATAGAAAATGGTTTGTGATATACAACGTTCTAGGTCTGTTGTGATATACAACTTTCTTGCAGGGAAACTGCACTAAAATCATGGAGAGTCCTATATACTGCCATTTAAGAGAAATCTATTCCTTTAGTGTTGGAAGAAAGACTGTATTGACCTGAATTTAACATATCTCGGTATTAGATAAGGCACAAGAAGTTTTCTTTTAATTATGAAAAGTTAATAAATATGATATACAACGTTCTTGTAGGGCAGGCTTCAATTTTAAAGTGCATATTTATTGTCCGTTTTGAAACAACCTTGAATAATTATGGCAAAACTTGCATCACCTGTAAGGTTAAGTCGTGCAGCTTAATTAGGTAGGAACTTCGAATAATCCTTGGCATATTAGTAAGTGAGTGCTAGTGAAACTCGGACACTGGGTATTGAGGCTTTGAATTGTCATTAACTTCCTGACCACTCGATCACATGATATGCGACTGTAGGTTATCATATCATCATTTAATGTTGACAGTTACTGATTTTTGGAAATCGTTCTTGAGAAAGGTTCAGAAATGCAAGTATTTTTTACATATTCAAGCTCGTGTTTATTTTCATCTTGAATCAAACACCTATTTGAATTCTCTTAAAATGGCAGACAAATGTATCAGTTTATTGGTGAATTTATAACACTGTAGCTACATGAAAGTATTGGATTCTGTGTTCTGATAGCTGCATATACAACGTAAGTAATATATGGTGGTCTGTTGTCTTGTGAAACATTCAAAACCTTGAAAGTATAAGTCAGAAAAATATAAATGATGTTCAAGTCAGCTAATGAGTCTTCATGTCAGATAATGAGCACTTAACACAGTGAAATTTCAGCTTCAGGGTTGCTATTCTAACCTTATCAAATTTCTTAAAATTATTCATTGAGTTGAGAACTAATCCGAGACATATAGAACTAGATGATTGTCTATCGTGCTTACGTGTGTACAAAATATATTTCTTATGCCTCGTGAGGTACATTACAAATTGGTGTTACTCTGTAGGGAGCACATATCATGGAAGTTACTGGAGACTACAAGGAAGTTACTATCCATGAGAAAGTGACTGCAGAGATAGTCCCATTAGTCAAGAAGGAAACACCATCTTCATCGAGTGTTGTAAGTGCCTAATTATCTTGAGAGTAGCTTGTTTGGTTGTTAAGTCATGTTATATGCTTAATGATATCTGATGTTCCTCCAGCAAGTGTGGCTGATATATTCAAAGGTTTATGAGGGGATCATTTGCACTGATCAATGATTTAGGAATTAATACCAAACCTGAATGTAATTGTAGTAATTTCTGGGGCTTTCTTTGGATTTTCAATATCTGGTGTTTGGTTGTTGCAAATCATCAAATTCTATGCATGATTTGCTTCCCCAATTTTGTATTGAAATTTTGTAGATGATCATAATATTTAAGAGATTCTCTATATACTCTAATCTCGCTTCAAATTCCGCGACACAGAAATAGTTTCTAAAACTTCAGACTACCTCGCCAGAATACAGTGATACATTTAGTAATTTCTGCATAACTTCTATACCAAAATGGAGTACCAACATATGAATGCAATATTAAGGCTGCTAGTAAATAATGAAATAATGTTGAAATTCTTAGGAAGACAGCCTATCTCAGATGATCCAGGCCATTTTCTGTCCTTTAACTGGGCATGGTATGTCATGCAGTGAACCAATTACACAGAACAATACCAATAACTTCACAAATGGAACAAGGGAACAGTCTTATCACAAATGACTAGGTTTCTTGTTAGTTCCTTCGGAGTGAAGTATCACGACTTGTGGTTGTGATTCCTCTTAAAAATGGTGGTCGCGTGGCTCATGGTCGCTAGATTAATGGTAAAACGTAAAACTAGAAGCTTTCTTGCTATTAAAATCAAGTATTCCATGAATTTTGTTTTGTATTTGCAACTGATGTGAGTGAAATGGCCACAGATTGTGTTATGGTACTGACCATGTTATCGCTAGATTGCTTCTTTATCCTCATACACTGCTGGTAATCTGATGCAAAGGCGGAAACTTCAATTTCACCTTCTTTGCGTTGTTTGTTGGCTATATCCTGGGGTCAGTGATGTGCTGCATTGCTTGTAGGGCCTCTTCGTACTGCGCATGAGCTGAGATACATGATGCATGTAATATAATATGTATGAAAGAAGGTGTCTAAAGCCATATTGTGCATTTTGATAGAGCCACCTTTCATCAAAAGTTTGATCTTGATGGAGTGGACTGTCTTCGAGGTTTTGTTGACTATTCTAGCTCTTCTGATATCTATTTACTTTATTCTAATATCCATTCGGGATTTCTGAGCAAGTGTGAAGAACGTTACTCTCTAGAAGCATGTAATATGTGAACTTGTTGTAGTTTTGAGTGAAATATCAATTGTGTGTTTGCTATTGTGTTAGTAGGGCTCTGATAAAATGAATTTGGTGGACTGTTGGTCAAGACATCATTCTCATTAGTAGGTCAAGTGGCAATAAACCAATAAGATGGGCAAACACCTGTTTTAGCCATAACCCAACAATAGTGTGTATAACAGACACTTCAATTGGTCTGTTTACAACATTTACGTTAAGGTTTGTGGATGTAAAATTAAGGCATGCATAAAACATCTTGGGAATCTGTAAATATGATGCAAAAACCACAGCAATGACAAGAAAGCTTGGTTTGTGGCCATCATGGGAGATGACCTTGCTGTTCCGCTCTTAAAAGCAACACCCATCATCAGCATAGAGAAATCTACAGACGTTACTAAACGGTCACAGCTAGTTGTTACCTTCCATTGTGAAACTACAGACGTTACTAAACACTCACTGCTAGTTGTTACCTTCCATTATGAAACTACAGACGTTAATAATCAGTCACAGCTAGTTGTTACCTTCCATTATGAAACTACAGACGTTACTAAACAGTCACAGCTAGTTATTACTTTCCATTATGAAAGAGTTTGGGGAATTAATTATCCAGAAGGTCTGGATATGTGCATATCTCTTGAAGAATAACCTGAAATAGATTACATGTGATTGTGATATTTATATTGTTACGGACTGTTGAAGAAGAAGGAAACTTATTAAACCGAGGCCCTGTGTTTGTATAAAGATGTTTGTATTCATATTCCATACTTTTAACACAGTGCCTAACAATCCTGATAAGATGTCAAGTATTATAAGTTCATTAAATTTCTCCCTACCTCGAGTATTCGTGTGATCAATATTGCTTTAGGAACTCAATACAGTAACACGCACAACACACTATTCAATATTTCTTACACAACATTCCTCAACTTTGCTTGATTATTATGACAGATATTAACGTTATATATTAACAGTGAGTTACTGCACCAACACCACTAAGTCTCCACACACACACTCAGTGCTAGTGATAATCTGCTAGGCCAACACTTGGCATATGTGTAGGAACTGAAATGAATTCTGATTTGAACTTTACAAAACTTTTCTGTCTTTGCCATGTATCCATTGACATAAGAAAACTCTATGAATGCGAAGTTGAATTAATTTCAGTATGTTATTTATTCCTTGATTTCTTCAGTGCAAGTTTACAAGTCATGTGTAACACATAATTCTACCTATGCAAAGGGAAACATATTTGTTAAACAAGTCATATGGACCATGTTAGGGATATTAAGATTGCAGACTGTCCTATTCCGAACCTCGTTCCTCGTATCGAATGAGAAATAACATCTTCAGATCTGGAAGAGTTAAGCACCTTCATGCGTCCTTACAAGGCATGACATCTCCTTATCACCTAATACCATTTTGGGATTAGGAGTTCTATTTTCACTACTGTATTGAGGCAAACTGAAGTGCTTATCTGTTAGCTTTTGTATAGTACAGAGAGTACGAGCCGTTTTGATGTAAGGATGAAGAACTGAGATATGTAATCCACCTGGGACTTGAACCTGGGACCACCGACAATGTACAATGTTGTTCTGATCACTGAGCTAATGGGGGATGCACCTTAATTATATTATGTGAAGCTAACATATGTTTGCATACGGTTCCCACTGTGGACTTAAGGTCAGAATAAACCAATTGCATTAGGATTTCTGTATTCCCCTCAGAGATCCACTCATGGGGGCTAAGCAGTTGCCTTGCAGGCACATGCTGGGATTGCTGATTACCTCCATCCCAATCTTGAGCATTGCTATAACATGCACTTGGTCTTTTGTGTATACTTATTACATAATTGAAGATATGAGATAAAAGTAAGAATAATACGCAGAAAGTAATTGTTAATTCTTATGTCCACTTATTTTAATTTATGGTACGTTCTGAAGAAACCCTCCTTCTTATCACATTTCTTATAGTTGTTTCTCCTCTATCTCTTAATATCCCTATTTCTGTGGTGTTAGGGAGGAGATGAAATGAATTTTGAACTTATATGTGGCAGTGGTTTTTACAGCCGTTCGCCCTTTATCCAGCTTATAAGAGTTGTTAATGGGGATTGGTATTATTGAAATATGATTAGGAGTCGGAAGGAAGTGACCATGGTCTGTTAAGTGTTCCCTTCCTAACGTTGACCTGGAGATGAAAATGGGGAACCAAGAGCAACCATTTCAAGGATTTTTGTTGGTAGGTATCTTGCCCAGTCATCTTCTGACAGTGATCACATGGCCTGGCACATTTAAGCTCTGTGATGGTTGAAATTAGCTCAGCCTTTTTTCTGTTCTAAGGCAGGAACTATAAAGGGTGGATTCAATATATAAGTTTCAAACTTGCATTTATAAATTTCTGTATGTCAATTAATACCAACGATGCCTGGAATCCCTTATTGAAAGCATTCTAAATGACGTGTGACTAAATATATAAATACATTTGAAATAGACTTCGCTATTAATAAGTTACTCCAATTTCTTCCCCGGCGTGTACCTACCTTGCAAACTATGTGCTACCGTTCACCAGTAGACTTATAATGTTTGATATTACTAGCATTCTGTAGCAGCAACATACTCCACAATAAATTCCCTCTAGAGGCATATAAAGTATGGACTTACACTAAATTCTTTTGTAATTTTGCTTTAATTGCAGTGTTCTGTGAGAATTGTATTGTATTATATTGTAAATGTAAGATGTCTGACCTTCATTCTCGAAAGATGGGATGGTACAAATATTGAGGATATAGTCGCTTTTTACTTAATGATGGGTGGATGTGTTAGATCCTAACGCCTCCTAAAACCTTCCAGTTAAAAAAGTAAAAATACATTCATTTGTCCTCAATCCTTAAAGCGATTACTTCCATTAGGGCAGTGAGTCAGCATTTTGTGTCGCACTGAGATTTACTTGTTATCTTGAGGACATTGTCTGTTATAAGTTTTAGAACTAGAGAAGACATAACCACTTCACTTCAACTCTGCCGTGATTTACAATTACATAGTTTAAGTATTAGTGATGCCAAATAAATAAAATAATTAATCAATTCACTTTATTCCTAGGACATGGAAGAGGAAACCCAGGATGGGGAAAGTGCAGCAAGTGGAAACCATTCTAATGAGTAAGTGTACAACATATGAGGAAACATGTTATTTAACTTTTGTGTATGCATAACTGAATATTTAGGATACAAATAAGTATTGTTTGCAACGTCAGATATATCTGGCATTTTACTGCTTGTCTCGTCGAAGTAGATACATTATTGATATTAACTTAACTCTTCACTTGCCCACGAATTATTGTTCGGAAATCTCTCTGTCTGGAAGTATTTGAAAGATGTTGGTTCCTTAGTTTAGGGGCTGCGACAACGTGGTCATGTAGCTCCGCTTACTTAGGGTGTCTGTAGAATCTGTCTGACAAATGGTGTTAATTGTGATGGTTGTATTTGTGAGTGTTATATGTTTTCAATTCAAGTAAGGACTGCAGACATTCAATTTTTTCAAGTAGTTAATACTTTTGCCGTTAAACGCCACCGTCAACGACCACTAGGTCAGATCTAGGTTACCAGATTCCACCGCCGTCGGCTCCTGGTGACGAACGTTGGAACCTAAGAGCGTTAGTCAAGTGTTTAACCTATAATTTGTGGAAGATTCTGTAACATGCCATAAATCTATCACATGGGACCGCCGGGTTTACTTTCCCTCCGAAGGAAGGCATACAGAGGGATTTTAACGCTCTTAAAAATTCCGACGGGTTTGAACTCGCGATCATGGGCATAGACGCTTAGCATGCTTCCAACTACGCCAGAAATGTTCAATAACTCAATTACTAATGATGCTATATAAATACTTATTAACACAATAGATGCCAGCAACTCTCTTTGTAATTGATTAAAACTGGTAATGTTATGATGAAAAATTTGAAAGTTAAAAATTCAGTCATACCTCCCCTTATTGGAGACTTATCTGGCAATGAGGCAGACTTTGAGGTTCGGCAGGAGGAGAACTGGATCATGGTAGAAGAAGTGGAGAGGGTGTTAAGTAAACACGAATGCTTCAAAGCGGCAGGGTTAGTTGAATTTCAGCCAGAAATTGTAAATTGGAAAGCAGGGCTGAAATGGTTGCTTAGGATAATCGAATTCGCGTGGGGTTTAGGGAATGTACCCTCACACTAGAGAAAAGCAGTAATGACACCAATTTATAAGGAAGGTTACAGTAATTATAGTGGGCAAAGTGTACTCAGGCATTGTAGAAAGGAGAACAATTGGCCGAGAGTAAGATGGATGCTCAACATTTCAGTATGCGTCAAGTTACTGAGAAATGAGAGGAAGAGACAGTTGTGTTTGTGTGTCTAGAGAAGGCGTACGATAGAGCACCTGAGGGAAGGTATTAATAGGAATGTGGCGAGGCTTATGGGCCATTTGTTGAACTGGCTGGGTGAATTTCAAGGTGAGTAATCTGGCCTATTCGGATGACCCGGTGGTAATGACGGCCTCTGTCGAAAGTTTGCAAGCCAATATGTTTGAACTTGAACAGAAATGTGGGGAGTATGCTATGAAGATCAGCATTTCAACAATTGGGAAGAAATGTAAGAAAGTAGAATGCTAGGTGGAGTGAACAAAATAGGAGCAGTGGAACATTTATTAATTCTGAATTAGACCAGAACGTGGCTTTTCCATACTCTGTTTCATCTTCTGGGGGACATTACCTATTCAAATTTGTAACCATGGTCACCACTGCACCTGAAATACATGCTAAATTATGTAAGTATGTGTTTTTATTTATTGCTCTTTTAACATAAGTAACCATGTTCCAACCGTGCTTGAATCTCATTTAACTGTCAACAAGGTGCTCCCACCGCGGAGCACACATTGTTGGCAACATGTGGGATACAAAATAGACCACACTTATTAAAGATTATTGGTGCGTGACAAAAAAAACAGGAATGAATATATCGCTAACGCATCTTGCAGGCTAAAACCATTGTCAAAACTCATTGGATTAGACAAAACGAAGGTTTGGATTGGATTTCCCCTAACAATAATTGGTCTAGGCAAAAACCATTCATTTGGTTTATAATTTTGGTCTAGGCAAAAACCATAAGTTTGGGTGAATATTATTGATGAGTTTCTACCCCCATTGTGCGTGACAAAATCAGGGTTGCTTATGTTGGCTGCGGGTCGCGCTACCTAACAAGTATTGGTCTAGGCAAAAACATTGGTTTGGAAGAAAATTATTGAAGCATTATGATTTTCTTGATTGTTAATTTGCAACACGCACAATCCATGTCTAACTTTAAGACTGAAACTTGGCGCACTTTCAAATTAACTTGATGGTGCTGTGTTGTTTTATGATACTGGACATGATATAGTACCAAATGCGCGGGGTTGGCAATATTGTCTTTAACGATAAATCACACGCATAATGGCGGACATAGCTGGACTCTTTTTTACCCATATATGTTATCATATAAAAACGGGATTGCGGGTGGGGTATGGTCAGCTGAGGAGTAATCATTATTACTACATCAATTCATGGTCTGTTTTTCAACATTTGATAAGGTATTTTGGCTAATTTATGTACTGTAGAAAATTGAAACGTTCATTGGAATCTCGATCAGCGCTAACGAACATTTTAAGTACTTGGGCTGTGCATTCTCACAGGTTGGTAGTACTGTATGGTGAAGTAAATAGGGTCGAGATGTAGAAAAGCCAATGCAGGGAGTTCTCAGTTGCGATGCTCAGCATTCTGTAAGTGTAGCAATGAAACTCTCCCCACATCGCTCAGCATTCTGTAAGTGTAGCAATGAAACTCTCCCCACATCGCTCAGCATTCTGCAAGTGTAGCAAAGAAACTCTCCCCACATCGCTCAGTATTCTGTAAGTGTAGCAATGATACTCTCCCCACATCGCTCAGCATTCTGTTGGTGTAGCAATGAAACTCTCCCTAAATTGCTCAGCATTCTGTAAGTGTATCGATGAAACTCTCCCCACATCGCTCAGCATTCTGGTAGTGTAGCAATGAAACTCTCCCCACATCGCTCAGCATTCTGTAAGTGTAGCGACGAAACTCTACCCACATCGCACAGCATTCTTTCAGTGTAGCGATGAAACTCTCCCCACATCGCTCAGCATTCTGTTAGTGTAGCGATGAAACTCTCCCCACATCGCTCAGCATTCTGTTGGTGTAGCAATGAAACTCTCCCCACATCGCACAGCATTCTGTCAGTGTAACGATGAAACTCTCCCCACATTGCTCAGCATTCTGTTAGTGTAGCAATGAAACTCTCCCCACATCGCTCAGCATTCTGTAAGTGTAGCAATGATGCTCTCCCCACATCGCTCAGCATTCTGTTAGTGTAGCAATGAAACTCTCCCCACATCGCTCAGCATTCTGTTAGTGTAGCAATGAAACTCTGCCTACATCGCTTAGCATTTTGTAAGTGTAGCAATGAAACTCTCCCCACATCGCTCAGCTTTCTGTTAGTGTAGCGATGAAACTCTCCATACATCGCTCAGCATTTTGTTAGTGTAGCAATGAAACTATCCCTACATCGCTCAGCATTTCGTTAGTGTAGCAATGAAACTCTGCCTACATCGCTTAGCATTCAGTTAGTGTAGCAATGAAACTCTCCCCACATCGCACAGTATTCTGTAAGTGTAGCAATGATACTCTCCCCACATCGCTCAGCATTCTGTTGGTGTAGCAATGAAACTCTCCCTACATTGCTCAGCATTCTGTAAGTGTAGCGATGAAACTCTCCCCACATCGCTCAGCATTCTGTAAGTGTAGCAATGAAACTCTCCCAACATCTCTCAGCATTCTGGGAGTGTAGCGATGAAACTCTCCCCACATCGCACAGCATTCTGTCAGTGTAGCGATGAAACTCTCCCCACATCGCTCAGCATTCTGTTAGTGTAGCAATGAAACTCTCCCCACATCGCATAGCATTCTGTCAGTGTAGCGATGAAACTCTCCCCACATCGCTCAGCATTCTGTTAGTGTAGCAATGAAACTCTCCCCACATCGCTCAGCATTCTGTAAGTGTAGCAATGATGCTCTCCCCACATCGCTCAGCATTCTGTTAGTGTAGCAATGAATCTCTCCCCACATCGCACAGCATTCTGTCAGTGTAGCGATGAAACTCTCCCCACAACGCTCAGCATTCTGTTAGTGTAGCAATGAAACTCTCCCCACATCGCCCAGAATTCTGTTAGTGTATTGATGAAACTCTGCCTACATCGCTCAGCATTCTGTTAGTGTAGCGATGAAACTCTCCCCTCATCGCTCAGCATTCTGTTAGTGTAGCAATGAATCTCTCCCCACATCGCACAGCATTCTGTCAGTGTAGCGATGAAACTCTCCCCACATCGCTCAGCATTCTGTTAGTGTAGCAATGAAACTCTCCCCACATCGATCAGCATTCTGTTAGTGTAGCGATGAAACTCTCCATACATCGCTCAGCATTTTGTTAGTGTAGCAATGAAACTCTCCCTACATCGCTCAGCATTCTGTTAGTGTAGCAATGAAACTCTGCCTACATCGCTCAGCATTCTGTAAGTGTAGCAATGAAACCCTCGCTACTTCGCTCAGCATTCTGTAAGTGTAGCAATGAAACTCTCGCTTCATCGCTCAGCATTCTGTAAGTGTAGCAATGAAACTCTCGCTACATCGCTCAGCATTCTGTTAGTGTAGCAATGAAACTCTCCCCACATCGCTCGGCATTCTGTTAGTGTAGCAATGAAACTCTCCCCACTTCGCTCAGCATTCAGACCGCCCCTGCTGTATGGAAGTGACAGCTGGTACTTAAGCTAGAGTTAACTGATATGAGTGTAGCATGAATGGGACAAATAGATGGGAGCAATGGAAGGAAGGTACTCCTTATTATGAGATAAAGGCTATGTTGGAAATTAACATTCTAGATGAAGCTGTTCGTATGAGCCGACTCAGATGGTGGGGTGATGTGTAGAGAATGGGGGAGGAGAGATAACCTAGAGGTTAATGAGTTTTGCTGAAGACGGTAAGAGAATAAACGGTTGGCCAAGGAGGCTATGGTTATATTCAGTGGTGTAGAAGCAGAGGCTAACTGCTAATAGGCGATCTAGGTGGCAACTTGTTTGGAATTACAGGCTTGCAGACTAGACTGGACGCTCAAGAGAAAAATCGGATGGGAAACATGACAATTGGATTCTGACACAACAAGGCGCAACTATGAGCCCCAGCGTCTCACTGGCTGCCAGTGGTAGAAGTCTTATAACACTTTGCATCATTTGGACAGGTGGTTGTGGGTTCAATGTTTTAAGGTGTGTAACATCGAGGTCACCTGTCGCACTGGGACCCACCCCCATCAAGACCCCTCCCCCGCACCATAGATTTTATGAATCTATTAAAAAACACATTTTTAAGTGTAATTGTTAAAATCAACTTCAGAAAAACGTTGTTTTTTTTAGTTTTTTTTATAATGTAAAACGCCATCAAACAAGTTTGTTAATTTTCAACGCAAAAAGAAAAGGGAGAAACTCCTGCGCAAAATTAATCGTGACTTGCGCATTATACGTTTCATGTAGACAGTTGTGCGATCGACATGAGAACATACCGTAACACTTTTGAGAAGTAAACATTGAGTAGGATTTCGACATAATAATTAAACCTTGAGTCTTGAAGTCGAGCTGTTTTATTCCAGGCAATAATCAAGATCAAGCTGCAATAAAAACCTTACTGAATAAGCTTCGAACACAAAAAATCAAGCTACAATACTAGAAATACAATCAATACATCACATTCATAAATGAGCTTCGAAATCAAGTTGAGACAAAAGTCAAGCTACACAATCAGCTGCTAAAACAAAAGGGTTTTTGCAAGCAGAGAGCTCTTGGATGCGAATATGTCAATGACTTTTTCAAAATCATTATCCCACTCACTTGCTATGATAAGTGAAGCCTCCTGACGATCACACCCATGGTGGTGCGCAAGTCTGTTTTTACGCGTTTAAGCTTGGAAAAGGAGACTTCATTCGAAACCCTCGCTACTGGGAGAGTGACAGCAATCTTCAAGATAAAATACAAATTTGGGAAGACACTTTTAAGTTTAGCTAAGCAAAACGCTCTGAAAATCCCAAGAAGGCTGCCAACATTACGCGATTCATCTCTTTCCTTGCTATTTTCATCTTCCTGATTCGCTTGTGCTTCGTTTTCCACTTCCTCTTCTTCCTCACTGTTACACACATCTTCATGAAGATCTATCTCCGGTACCGTTATGATGTCGCCGTCTGTTTCATCATCAAAAGCAACTATCGGTCTCAGTTCATCCCCTAAACCGCCTAGATCCTTATCCTCGTCCAAATCTGATTCCGATTGCACGGGCTCGGATGACACAGGCTCATCGTGAAGTCTCTCGGGTAGAGGTATTGATTTTAGAATACCCTCAAAGCAACGGGAAAATGCTATGTATTCTTTCATCGCCCCTTCACCATCAATGAATTTGCCATAAACTGATTTGAAACAAGCAAAGGCATCCACAGGCTTACTTTCACTATTTTCTGGAACTTGAGTTAAGCGGGCATTAGACAACAAATCCGTGTCTTTCAGGAGTCCAAGAACAATTTTGTCTTTATTAGTCACACCAATGAAACGTTCTTTCTTGACTCACGACAAGATTCAAGGAAAGTGTGAACCCTAAATATTTCTAGAGGGTCAGCAATAGGCTCATCGTTTGCTAACTCACCTTCTTCTTTCTCAGACGACTAGTTTGGTTTAAAGGCACAAACTCAGTGTTAGATTTCTGCATGAAATCCTCAGCTTCCGACTTGATACAATTAATATATTTTCGCAGTTTTGCAATCCTTGATAAATTTGATTCAAGCACGGTCATAGCTGATAAAAGATCCATAACAATGCTATTGTTAAATTTTTGTGAATGGATCAACAATTGCAAATATTTTTACAAAAGCTATTGCTGTGTAGACAAATTTTTATTTGGTGAAATAAGTGATCAGTCCAGCGGCTAGGGGCTGATGCTTCATAATTTCCTGGTCCTTCAATACGCCTTATTTCTTCGAGAGTTTCAATCACGGCACCATGAGTCAAAAGCACTGTATATATAGCCCTCGAATGGGACATCCACCTAGTGGTAGTAACCCTTTTCAATCTCATAGTGTTTAGTTTGCATTTTACTGTACATTTCAATGCGTAGCTTGGATTTACTTATAAAAGCAACCAATGTTTCTACGGCATCCAAGAAAATCCTACAGCCTTAATAACAACCGGATGTGCCCAGCACCAGGTATATACAGCCGTACGATTAACTTCTCGAATCAAACCTTGTAGACCATTGATTTCAGCACGCATGTTTGCGGCGCCGTCATGCGAATGTCCAACTAGCTGAGATCTCCAGTTAAGTCCGCGCTGAGTGCACAAGTTTTCGAAAGTATCCATTAAGGCTTTACCTGTTGTAGAGCGTGATTCTACAAGACCTATTTAGCCTTTCATGAATACGACCTGTTTTATCATAAGCATACGTTACAATAAAATACACTTGTTCCTTTGTGGACTTATCAAACGTACCATCACAAGCCATGCTAAACATTTTTGCATCCTCTATTTCTTTGGATATTTTTTGGTGATGAACGTAAAAATTGCGTCAATCAATTGGTTTTGTTGCCTCCATGCGTTCGGGAGATATCAGCAAAGTTTATATGAAAGTGGGGGGTGAAGCAGAACTCTCTGCAACCCACTACTGTCAAGTTTTTTATCCTAGATACTTGAAATTTATTTTGGGGGTAAACTTCCTAGTTTCCAAAATATAGGAATTTCAAAATTTGGGTGTTTTCAAAAACACGTCAAAAATATAAAAGTTTTATTATAACAATCAAACACATAGAGACCGTTCGTTTAAGTTATTGCACAGCGTTCTATAATGTTTGGTTTTCAAACTATCACCTATTTTCAAAAACAAAAATTATCTAAAATTTTTGAAAAATATAACAAGTGGTCCATAGGAAAGAGCACGTCAGCCCGAGTCCAACGACATGTCGCATGCCTACGGTTTCATGAAATATACATGAGAGTTCGGCGTAGCCGAGCGGCTCGTGTCACTCTTTTAAACTCTCATCACTCCCCTACTGACCTTCCGTATGAAGGCGTCTCGGCGTGATTGCGTAATTAAGTCCTTTGGCTAACAGGTCCTTACTTGGCTCGTTCAGTGGCAGGGTCGACATGTTGATCACTATGCGCTTCCTTTCTAGTGCATACGTTGAAGGTGGTTTCTGCCTTTGTTGCAGCAAGTCAAATTTCTTTATATGTGTAGCTGTAGTTTTCTGTAATATGGAATCTGCTTGCCTTGCGGTTATGTTATCCAACATCGTCCAATCGTCAGGAGACAGTCGTAGCATTAGCTTGAACTGTATGTCATATAGTTCTCGCGTCACCATATCTAGTTCACGACTGCAGTTCCGGACTCGTTCACGTAATAGGGCACTTTCAGTTCGGAGTAAGATTCTCCTCGCTGCAGGCGAAGAAATATGATGTTTTACCTTGATAAATTTAGGTGAAATGTCGTTGTCTCTACAGCGTTTCAAAAAGGCAAGTGAGCTCAGCAAGTGCGACCGTTTCTGGCGTAGAATGTCCAATTTCCTGCTGTAGGAGTGAGTTTCCTCCCCGTAGAGGCGTATATATTTAGATCGTAGACTATCGCGGCCGGTGTCTAGTTTATCATCTTGGCTTACAGGATTGAGCCGCGTCGCATATCGGTTATTATTTCCCGACGTTTTGGCTGACATTGCAGCAGCCTTAACCATGGGTAGGTACGAGTTGGTGTCCGTACTACAACTAACGGTTTCTGATCTCCAGCCGAGGGCTACTCGAGAGGGGGTTAAAATCTCAAAGGTGACAAATGGGTTGCCTGTCATTCTACTGGTTGAAACATGGATATTAGAAGTGTGATTATCCAGAGGAAGGTTTAGGAACATGAAATTGGAAATAGATAGGTTGAAGTTGGATTTGTATTGGATTAGTGACGTTTGCAGGCAGGAAGAATGGGACGTCTGGCCAGGAGACTAGAAGATATTTAGCTCTAAATCAAATAACGGTTATGGAGAATAAGTCTCATATTGACTGGGGAACTTGGCCAGTGGGTAGAACATTGTGGGCATTATAGGCTTATTGTAGTATACATTAGAACGGAAACTACGTGCATTAGAGCAGTATAAGTCTAGCAGGCTACCAATCAAACAGATAATAAAGAAGTTATAAAATTCTACTAAAAAATACAGAAGGTGTAATGTTGCAGATTGTATATGTTGAAAAGCGAGATTGAAATGCCGTGTTAAGAAGCGGAAGAGAAGAAAAGATAGCGGCGAAACTTAGAATGCATGAAATATATGAACGATTGAGCAGGCTGGTAGAATTCTGCACCGATAACTAGTAAGGCATAGCTAACACGTTTCTAACAAACAGAACAGAACTATAAACACTGGAATGAGACCAGGTGGTATAGGACGTTTATAAACTGATTTTATTGTGATCAAGAAAAGATTCCGAAATCTGAATTGGGATTACAAAACGAACTCTGGGGGCAACACAAATTCTACCTACAATCTGGTTGTTATGAAGTAGATGAAAACTCCAATGCAAGGAACTCGAATCTTTGACAGAGAAATCTGTAGATGAGAACATTGTTAGCGAGGAAAAAAGATACAGGACGAGTAGAAGGTTCAGATTTTGGTTCGCTCAGAATATACTACAATATGAATGAGTAGAAGGCACAGATTTTGGTTCGCTCAGAATATACTACAATATGAATGAGTAGAAGGTACAGATTTTGGTTCGCTCAGAATATACTACAATATGAATGAGTAGAAGGTACAGATTTTGGTTCGCTCAGAATATACTACAATATGAATGAAAGATGGATGAACAAGAGTGAATGACATGAAATAGAGAAAGCAGAAAATAACGTCTGAAAATTGAGGTAATGATGAAGTACAATAAAGCTAAGGAAAATGGTTCGAATGAATATGAGAATGACTATCTCTTGGTGTTGTGGATAGAGTAGTTGGCTGTCGACCCGGAGGTTTGGATTTGGTTGTTGGCCCGGACAAGGATTTTAATTCTGGTCTGAGGACTGGGACTGGGTACATTCAGCCTCATGAGGCCAAATTGAGAAGAAGTGGGCGCGTTTTCCTCACCAGGCATCCTCCAACTGTTCATTTTGTATTTACTACTTTTACTCCATGTGTTTACCTTCCGGCCACACCCGCCTCCTTCCCAATCCTAGACTTGATTCCGAATACACAATTTAATACAGACATCAGAACACACAGGTTATCAGAAATATTCAAACATTAAAAATGCAACCAAAGTACTCGGGGCTAAATGACCAAGATGTACATGCTCCTTAAATGAAACTGCAGAAATATCCTAATGTACATAGTTGTATTAAGTAGGAATCGTTTATGCAGCTTATCGAAAGATTAAGAATTATTTCGGGTAAAGATGGCTTAAGTGCTCTAATGTTAGAGACTGAGGTGAAAACCTTTAATAGATATAGAATAGAAGGTAGAATGATAGAATGAACACACAGAGCGTTTGCATAGGGCTAAGAATATCAAGAATAATGAAGTGAAAGAGGAGAGGATAAAAGAGAAGATTGAATATTTGAATTAGAATTGGTTGGCCGCTACGTAGTTAGGGACCACCAGACATCGGTTATGTACGAACTGAGTTGCTACGATGTATAAGGGCTGAAGATCTGGTCAGTTTATTTAGCTTATTAATACTTCGGATCTTCGACAGGTATGTGAAGGGTTATCGAACAGTATGCCATTGTCTCTATACTGAAGAAAGCAGGAGCTGACAGATTGGAAGGTTCTTCGACAATGGTGTGATGACTAACGCTTCCAAGATTTTATTAGAAGCATAAACAAATGCTGATGATGAAGAAATTGAAGAAATGTATGATCAAATAGAAGAATTGTTTGACATAGTAAAGGAGAATTCAAACATTATTTTAATGGGTCATTTTAATGCTTCCGTTGGCTCTCAAAATAATGTTAAGTATGCTAGAAAGTTTGGCGTGGGTGATGTCAATGTGAGAGGAGAAACATTACTCGAATTCTGTGAACAACATGAGATGGTAATAACTTATACGTGTTTCGAAGTTCCCAAGAGAAGACGTTACACCTGGATAGCACCTGAGGATAGAAGAAGGTTGCAAATTTACTACATCATAGTTAAACAAAGAGATAGTAACCGAGTGAAAGCCAGCCATAGTTACCCTGGGGCGGAAATTGGTAGTGATCACATCCTAGTTGCAGCTAAATGTGATATAAGGTTCAAGAGGAATGAATCATTAGGACAAAAATATGTTAGATAATTGGTTAAGGATGAGACTTTAGGATGGGATGATATAAGAAATGGCTTAGAATCAGCAGCAACGAAGGTACTAGGCAAAGGGAAATTGGAACCGAAAAAGAAATGGATGACCCAGGAAATCCTAGAGCTTATTGAATAAAGGAACAAATTTGGAAATATAGACACTCAAGCGTATTAGTCTCTAAAGAATCAAATAACAAGGAAATGTTGCAAGGAGGAAGAAAATTGGATGACGCGGGTATGCGTGGGTATTGAGGATGACCTGATGAATGAGAAACATGACAAAGCTTATTTTTAAGTGAAATCTTTGAGCTATCAACTACGCATCACAAGAAACGTAGGTAAGGGTTCCAAAGGGAAGCTATTGTTTGAAAATGAAAAGGTATGTGGGCGATGGAAGGAATACCTTGAAGATTTGTATGATGGACCAGATATTACTGACAATAGTATTTATATAGAAAATGAAGAACTAATTGAAGAAGATGATAAAGGTCCAACTATAACTAAAGCAGAGTTTTATGCAGCACTCACTAAACTGAATGGAAACAAAGCAACTGGTGTAGATAACATTCCTGCAGAGCTCTTAAAATGTTGTGATGTAAGCATTAAAGAATACCTCTTTCAAATCAATACTAAATACTATGAGGACGGAATTGTACCTCCTGATTTTATTAAAATTTGAACAATCACACTTCCCAAGAAAGGAAATGCTTGTGAATGTTTTAATTATAGAACTTAAGCCATTCTTTCACATGCATCAAAGATTGTATTAATCATCATCAAAGATAGACTAAGCAAGAAAATTGAACAACATCTGGATAGTGATCAGTATGGATTTAGAACAAGGAAAGGGACTAGGGAGGCTATCCTAGCATTACGTCAGATTTTAGAAAGAAGGCTGGAAGTTAATCATCTAGTATTCATTGATATAGAAAAGGCATTTAATAATGCCAATTGGAAAACCTTATTTTTTTCTATATTTGTCAAAGTCGGGATTGACTGGAAAGACAGGTGCCTTATTCTGAACTTATATAGAAATCAAACTACCGAAATAACAGTTGACGGCAATAAAAGAGAAGCAAAAATAAGAAGAGGTGTAAGGCAGGGTTGTACTCTATCTCCATTTCTTTTTAATATCTATATAGAAGCTGCAGTAAATACATTAAAAGAGAAAACAAAAGAATTAAGATGTAATGCATTACAGGTACATAGCATTCGCTTTGCAGATGATATTGCAATTTTAGCAAACTCTGCATGTGAAATGAATAACATGTTAAAAGTTTTTCAGAAATCCTTAGGAAAATTCGGGCTAAGATTTAATTCTCGGAAGACATAATTAATGGTAGTTGATAAAAAGAAACAAACCAATTTTAGCTAATATAGTGTTAAATGATTGTGCCATTAAAAAAGTAACGGACTATTTGGGAAGTGTGATTAATTATGACAATAAATGCATCTAAGAAATTAAGAAAAGAATAGCGTTGGCGAAGAAAGCCTTTCAGAATAAGAAGTATTTGCTGCTCAATGGCGCCCTCAACTTGAAGTTAAGAAAGTCAATTCTCAAGACCTTTGTTTGGAGTGTGTTGACCTATGGTTGTGAAACAGGACACTTGGGAAAGGACAAGAATCAAAACTTGAGGCAGCTGAAATGTGGTTTTGGAGACGAATGATCCGAACAAGCTGGATGGAAAGAAAGACAAATGAGCTTGTTCTGAACCAAATTCAGGAGAATCGATGCCTGTTGAACACCATCAAGTAAAGGTATGCAAAATCCATGGGACACATACTTGGACATGGCACTCTCCTCCAGGTAATATTTTAAGGGAAAACTTTGGGGAAAAATCAAAGGGGATGACCAAGACTATCGTATCTCAAGAACATTGTCAAGGAGATGGAAGGTGACTCGTTTGCCAATGTGAAGTGGACTGCTGAAGACGGTAAGAATTGGCTGTAACGACAAGGCTTTTAGCCTTTAGAAGCTGATGACGATGATGAAACAGATGGATTGGATGACAGCCGAGTTAGGTAAAGACAAGTTCAGTGAACAAGATTTAGAGGAACAAGGGTAGATGTATTAAGTTTTAGACTGTTCTTGGTAGAATAAAGATCGAGAGGAAAACGTTCTTGGCATATTTAGTATACATAAAGCTGTGTATAATGTTGATTGGAGATATTGTTTGACAGTTTGAAAAGTTTCGGAATACAATTCAGGATTCTGAGTGTGTCTACAACCAGCTGGTATTTATTAGATTCGATAGACATGAGAGAGATACTGGTATTTAGAATGATATTCGGTAAGAATGCATTTTATCATTCGTACTTTTCAATCTATACATACGGCAAGTAACGAAGGAAATGCCAAAGAAATTTGAAGGGGAATTGAGGACGAAGATAAAGTCATTTTGACTCGGTGACTTACTAACGACAACGTTATCTTAGCCTCATCACCAGAGGATTTGATCATGTTTCTAAACGGTGTGTACGAGGTTTTGAGGGAAGATTTTATAATAAAATCATTGTATTCGAATCTGAATAAACGGAATGCAGCAGGAAGATTTAAAATAAAAATATTGAAATCGATTGGCTGTTGAAACACTAAGAGATGTTGGTGACTCCAACTTGGGCGCAGAATGGACAAATCAAATAAGATATAATTGTTGGGTTGACATCTATTTAAATGAAATATCGATCTAGATATTAAAATCCATTTTTGATGCCATTGCCTGGAGCTTGGCGCTATATGGATGCGAAACTTGGATTGTTTTTCTGCTGAATATATAAAAATAGAAATATTTGATTGTGGTGTTGTAGGAAAATAGTGATGATTTAAAAGGTTAAATATAGTACTTATGAACGGTATTAGGACGAGTGGGGGAGGGTAAATGAGTCTGACGAGTGGTTATGAATAAAAGAGATAGCTTGGTATGGCACATACTATGGCAATTGGAATTGAAACCTTACAGTTGTTATGGAAGGACGGGTCGAGGACAAGAACTCTAGGGGATACCCAATAATAGTTTATTTTGAACGAATTCCTTCGGAAGTAGGGTGTGTAGGTTCTGCGGAGATAGAATGGTAATCTGAAGAATGAGTGACGTCACTCAACAAATACGCCGCCCGTGCGAAAGCTCAGCCACTTTTGCACGCGCGTTTACGGATTTATTTAAGCAAATGCATCGATCTGTGCAAGAAGTGAAATCTCTTACTGTATTTCTTTACTTTTAGGATATTGTGCCAAGTTTGACAAACCTCTGAGATACTTATGTCAAATATTTTGAAACATAGAATGTAACATCGATTATTAATTTAGAATAACAGTGTACAAAGTGTGAATTTCTTGGCGTCTTACTAGAAGCTCGAGATATTGATTCGTTGGGGGGAAAATTGCTAATTTTATGTTCCCAGTTTCAGTACGCGGTCATACGGGGGTCGCATTATGGTGAGCCAAGAGTTGGATAAATGTTCGCTATATGGAGTGGTTAATGTTAACGAGTTACCACTTTCTGTATATTATAACAAGCCACCGTTATAAATAGTATCTGATATTTTCTTGGAACTAAAGCTAATCACTCACCTCCGCACAATTTATGTAGCTCTATGAAACCATTAATCCGCGATTTATTTCAAAGTGAAGCATGATAGCCTGTTTGGTTTCGAAATAACATGATTTGCATATCCAAAATCCCGCCTTAATCCAAATGCCAGCGCATGGCTATTCTGTAGGGAATATAGATGGACTATGCTGTCGCCTGTACGAGCACGCACTTCTTAAGTCAGATGGATTTCAGTTATCCAGATTCGATTACATAGTCATATCCCCGAACATCCATGTTGTTTAAGCGGCACAATGTGGTGTAAAATAAGCTGAACACTTTCACTGCTATTATGGATTAGCACACAATTTCCGTAACCATTCAATAATTTCAATTATATAACTTATCAAGGACAAAGTTGACTTTTGGCAAACAGAACGTGTCTGGAAATAATTTGCCATTTCTATATATAATCAGTAATTTTGAAATAGATACGGATTTCATATTTGTCAAGGAAACCTATGGCTCCAAATACTCCGATGTGACGCACCTTTTTGTTTGCATAGTTTATAAGTATTTGAAAATATTCAGACTGTATGAAAAACATAGCATTGATTATTAAAACTGAGATCAGTTCCACGTATTAGATAAGGACAGTATTCCTGATAGTGATATTAATGAATGTTCGTCCAGTTATCATTTCATAAGTTAGATCTCTTTATTTTGAAAGTATTATTCACCATTCTCAGATAATTCAACATAATTATGAGCGCCCTACATTGTATTATTACCAATGATTTCAGGCTGGGATGTTCTGATACTTCGGATCCTGCTGTAAGGAAGATATACCCATTATGTAATACTACAGGACAGAATACCAGCACTGTATCTGAAAGAAATAATACAAATCAACAAAATTTGACGACCAGTCTGTTAACCCATACTGGTGAAAAGCAGTACCCGTGTAGCACATGCGAAGCCAAATTTGCCGTCAGTGCTCATTTGAAGACACACAAGTTAACCCATACTGGGAAGAAGCCATACTCCTGTGGCATGTGTGAGGCCAAATTTTGTCAGAATGGTACTTTGAAGACACACATATTAACTCATACGGGGGAGATGCCCTACTCCTGTGGCACGTGCGTGGCCAAATTTACTCATATGTGTAACTTGAAGGTACACTTGATTTCCCATACTGGAGAGAAGCCATTCTCGTGTAGCACATGCGGGGTCAAATTTAGCCGGAAAGGAAATTTGAAGAGACACATGCTAACCCACACTGGGGAAAAGACATTCTTGTGTACCACGTGCGGAATAAAATTTGCGTACAAAAATGTATTGAAGATACACATTATAACCCATGCTGGCGAGAAGCAATTGTCGTGTAGCACGTGCGCAGTAAAGTTTGCCTACAAAAATGTATTGAAGAAACACATGATAACCCATACTGGCGAGAAGCGTTTCTCGTGTGAGAAGCCATTCCCTTGTAGCTCGTGCGGAGCTAAATTTGGCCTCAGTGCTCATTTAAATAGCCACATGTTAACCCATACTGGTAAGAAGCCTTTCTCATGTAGCACATGCGGAGCCAAATTTACTCATAAGGGTAATTTGAAGGCCCACTTGATTACCCATACTGGAGAGAAGCCATTCTCGTGTGGCACATGCGGAGCCAAATTTAGCAGGAAAGGTCATTTGAGGAGGAGTCCAAGTAGCAAAATCCAAGCCAAAATTGTTGGGACATTTGAAGATACACCTTTACCCATACCTGTGTAACATATGCGAAGGCAAATTTACTTATAGGGGATATTTGAAGGGAAGGTACTAGGAAGCACTTGTGTTATTGAATAGCTTCAAAAGCCAAATTTGTTATCAGAAAAGTTTTGAAGACATAAGTGAGAACCCATAGCGACAGGTACTATTCGAATGTAGCATAAGTGAAGCCAATTTTGCAATCAAAGGAGGAGTTTTCAAGGCGCACATGTTAACCCTCACCTTCTTCACGTACCATGTGCGTTGCGAAATGTATTGAGAAGTGGCATTAATTAGTTGCTTGACATCAAAAGGGTAAAGTTTTGATGAGATACTTCTTATCCCTTTTGATGCCCAGAAAATAATAAGTGAATATGCTAAAATTACCAAGCCTAGTTTAGTGAAATTACAAGTGTTACAAAATTATCTCCCCCCTATATTTTTCAAGATAGTGTGTTGGTATTTTTTTCTCTAGCAGGTAAACAAATTATTCACGAAATAGAAGCTAAATAATTACAATTTCCTTCATTTGGGTGTCAATGAAATCTGTAAAAATAATCCTGTGAGAAGGAAAATAATAGGAATTTTTAATATAAATTTGACAGCCTGCACAATCTAAATAGTATCTTTAGTGATGAAAATGTTAATATTTATTTAATTGTTTATAAATATCCCAAGCATAGAGTAATTCTATCAAATAGGTATTGAGTACAATCAATTTCTACAATGATATACGTTGACAGTCCTTTGGCATAAGGTGGATTTTCTTCAGTAAAATCAAAACCGTCGCCATCAGTAGAATATTCACTCTCACACACATCACTCAAATAATCTGAGAAGGAATGGTTTCCACGTTGTCTTTGTTACAATTGTTAAATCGCTGTGTGTATGGAAATAAAACAAACAAAAAATACATAGATCGGCCAGTGGCATTTTTATCAGATATCGGCACCATAAAGGCTAATCCATAGCGGCGAGAATCTATAATCTACGAAGATAGATTAGTTTGTGGGAACAATACTATATTTGTTGATGGTATAGTCATATCTAAGATTTGCGAAAATAAAATGAATAGTTCTTTTTTTCAGTTTTATGCCTTAATATGTTTCAGTAATTGTTACCACACTCACTCCGTTTCCTAACTGGTTTTCTTGTATTTTATTTAGAGAGGGCAGTCACTGCAGGTTTGATGGTGTTTTGTAGAGCTATTTGTCTTGTATATTTGGATCTGATGATGCTCCCTTGACGAGCAAAAACATGTCATCTCTTAGTTTTCTTCTTCAATAGTCCTCAATAATATATATAAATCTTAATCCTTTGTAATTTATTTCAGTTTCTTTTCACATTTTACAGTAATTGGAATGATTCTTAGACACAATATTAATTGTTAACATGGCAACACTGAAGAATGGCTTCAAAGCTCTCTTTATTAGCCTATTTTCATTTTTGAAAAAAAAAAAAAATAGGCTTATGAGATCACCTTTTGTCCGTGTGTCTGTCTGTGTGTGATGGAGTTTTGTGTGTCCTCCCCTAATAATTTCTAAACGGCTAGAGCAATTTCAATGAAACTCGGTAAGTTCATAGCACTATTCCGAGCAACCCCGACCGTGTCCTTCAAATATTGTTACGTCTCACCAATCCAACATGGCGGCTGTGCGAAATATTTGACGAGCATTCAATATCTTCGAAACTATTACAGATATCACCATGGAATTTTGTACGGTAATAAAGGGAACTATACTAGAAGTTCACCTATGTGACTTTTGAAATCCTGGTATCTACAAAACCAACATGGTGGCCAAGCGAAGTTGCGACTTTTAAATTGACGTTTCTCGCGATTTATCCAACCAAACGCAATGAAACTAGGTACAGTATATGTTTATACACATTGCAATGCACCGACATCTAACTTCATTCAATTGTTTACATAATCTCAAGATGGCGGCTGTGCGAAATATTTCACCGGCATTCTATATCTCTGAAACTAATACCGGTGTCACCATGAAATTTTGTACGGAGATAAAGGGCACTACTGAAAGTTCATCTATGTGACTTTCAAAAACCGGTTAACTAAAAAACGAACATGGCGGCCAAGCGAAATTGAAAGTTTTAAATTGACTTTTCTCGCAATTTAACCCTCCAAACGCAATGAAACTTGGCACAGCAAATGTTAATACACATTGTAATACACTGGTATCTAATGTAGTTCAATTGTTTATATAACCTGAAGATGGCGGCTCTGCTAATTTCGAAAATTAAGTTTTTATTTCTTGTGTTCTAATCATGCGATCGAAATCAACATTTTCATAATGAACGTACACAATAATCATCATCTAATAGTACATAACTCTATGGCCTACATATATCTAAGTCCAACATGGCGCCCACCCGAAATATTTAGACAGTTTTCCATATTTATTAATCTACTACAGCATTCAAACTGAAATTTTGTAAGTGTATAGAGGCTATAAGCATAAGTTCACCTATGGAACGTTCAATAACCTGTCGAGCACAAATCCAACATGGCGGCGACGCGAAATTTTAATATCCAAATCGACGTTTCTTGCGTTTTAACCATCCGAGCGCAGTGAAACTCTATACGGTATATGCTTATACAAATTTTAATCGACTGGCATCTAATTCATTTAAATTACTTTCATAACCACAAGATGGTGGCTGAGCGAAATTTTAAAATCCTTCTTTTATTTCTTGTGTCCTAATGATGCTATTGAAGTTTAAATAAAACATCTACACAATAATCTTCATGTAATCTTATATATAAAAGTGAAAGTCTGTATGTATGTATGTATGTGGATCTGTTCCGCATACAAATCTACACCGTTCCACCAATCTCAACCATATTTTCATACACATAGTTTAGGACCCAGAAGGAACCGCTGGCTACATGAATTTTCGATAGTCTTTCTCATTCTTCTGATTTCGGCCCTCTTGCACTCAAGCACAGGCTAATCAAATCATAAAATATACTCATGAAGGAATGGCAAGGCAGAAAGTTTCCATGGCAACATAGCTCAAGTCGAGACACGGCTGACTGGATGCCATTTGCGCTCTACACTACCGGTATAGAAAATGAGGATCTTTACTTGAAATCCCGTTTGTTACTCAACTACTCACACAGCACTGTCAACCGAGTTTTGCATAACAAAGACTTGACACCATCTTCTACTATATATTTGTCAAATACCACTCACTCATTCATTCATCACAAAATCTCAGAAACCACCGAACGGATTGGAATGAAATTTGGTATGCAGCTTCCTCAAGGGACGCAAATGCCCATTAAGAGAGGATTTTTGCATATTCAGGTTCTAAAGGGGTGTTAAGGGGGTAGACCTGCATTTCATTGAATAGCAATATCTCCCGATTGGTTTCATTCGGGGATGTGATACTATGCATATAAACTCATCATTAAAGATAAGAAGACACGAGTCTGAGGGTTTTTCGATGTGGCGTATATTATGAGGTGAAAGGGGTGAAGAGTGGGGATTGAAAGATTCCTAACGGAGCGTGTATATCTTAAACGACATAGACGAGGAGTTTGAAACTCAGCGAAAAAAAATCAACATAAAAAAGAAGTAAATATGTGTTTGGCCGTTTCTTCATAAATCCAATTTAAGGGGCCCATGGGGAGGGGTGAAATTCTGGGGGGAAATAGGAAAGAAAATGTCCTAACTGATTGACTGACTGACTCACTCATCAAACTCAGGGGGAAAAATTCTTTAAAGTAAGTAAATAGCTGTTCGGCAGGTGTTTTTGATCGATCAAATTGAAGGGGTTCATTGGGAGGGGTGAAATTCTGAAGAAAAAATGAAAGAAAATGTCCAGACTCATTCACTCACTCATCATCGCCCAGCCAAAAACATTGAGGTTGGAAACATGGTATTTTGGGGATATGTTCGTTGTATGTCAAAACCGTACACTAAGGGAGGATTTTTGGATATTCAGTTTCAAAAGGGGGTTATACCTGCATTTCATTGAATAACAATATCTCACGAGTGATTTCATTTGTGGATGTGATACTCGGCATATAAACTAATCATTAACAAGTAGTTCCGTGAAGAACTATACAGCCTATTTTCATATATCCTACTTATGTTAATTGCCTCTAGCAACATACACAATTTCAGTTTGATTACTGTAATAGATTCGTAGATATTGAGAACCGACTAAAAATTTCGGATGGTTGCCATGTTGGATTTTATATATGTAGGTCCTAGAGTTATGTACTGTTACATGCAGATTATTGTGTACGTGTAGTATTCAAACTACAATCGCATAATTAGGACACAAGAAGTAACAAGGAGATTTTAAAATTTCGCACAGCTGCCATCTTGAGCAAGAGTTTAGTGCTTTTCAGTCGGTCAACACGAATGTACCCAAAAGAGATGGGTTATACCTTAATACTGAAATAAATTACATGAGATTAATAAAACACTAGGATGACCAGTTTCGATCGTCAAGCGATCATCATCAGAACCATTACACATAGGCTACAAAATCTATGTTTGAAATACAGGTGAAAATATTTACAATATGTACAATTATTTAGTTGCAGTATTGGTACTGCAACTGTCAGTGTATGCTAAATGCAGTATATATGTTAGGTGAAATGCTAAATGGTGATAGCTATCCGGAGATTGTAATTTAGAGAGATTATATGGTTGTAAACTATGGTTAAACTATAAAATTTTAGGCTAACTACTTATCTGATTGTCTTCCGTACTACAGCTACTCGCAGTTTTCGTGCTCACTGGAACTCACTGTGCGGTCGACTGCGGTGGTTATCTTAACGACTGGTTTTTCCCTGCCTTCTCCCCCCTGCCCCTACGTGCTGTGGGGGGTGATAGCGATGTGTTTATGTGAGGTGTTGCCAACCTAGATAAGATGTATGTTATTGAATGAGGTGGATCTACAACTATTAAAGACCGTGGATTAGCCCTCGCCACGCGTGGAGCATAACCCATTCGAACTAAGCGTTGACGGTCTTATGAGGACGTCCCGGCACCTTTAATACTGCCGCGAATATGGGCCTTGGTTTATTGTAGAAGAAAAGTACATCGTACACCTGATCCAGATAACATTTACCTATTAAAAAACCCCTAATTTCCCCCCTTTTTTTATCTAGCTTGGCTGTGTCGCTAAATTGTGTTTTGTTTCCGACAGGGTGTGTTTTTTAGTAGCGTGAAGAGTGGTGAGCTCTCCATGAACGTGTGTTCATTTAGATTGTTGGGATTGTTTCGTTTGGCTAGGTGTATCTCGATTGCTTCCTTTATGCCAAGAGCTCTGCCTTTCGATTCGTGATGGATTATTTTAAGGTCCGACTCTATGTTGGTAAAGCTGTGCCCTGCGTCACACATATGTTCGCACATGGCTGAATGTGTTCCGTATCTTATCGCATTCCTACGTTCATTATAACGTGTGTCTACTCGCCTGCGAAAACTGCGAGTAGCTGTAGTACGGAAGACAATCAGATAAGTTGTTAGCCTAAAATTTTATAGTTTAGCCATAGTTTACAACCATATAATCTCTCTAAATTACAATCTCCGGATAGCTATCACCATTTAGCATTTCACCTAACATATATACTGCATTTAGCATACACTGACTGTTGCAGTACCAATACTGCAACTAAATAATTGTACATATTGTAAATATTTTCACCTGTATTTCAAACATAGATTTTGTAGCCTAAGTGTAATAGATCTGATGATGATCGCTTGACGATCGAAACTGGTCATCCTAGTGATTTATTAATCTCATGTAATTTATTTCAGGATTAGGGCATAACCCATCTCTTTTGGGTACATTCGTGTTGACCGACTGAACAGCACTAAACTCTTGTTTACTAAGGCAACACTGAAAATATGGCTTCAAACACCACAATGCCATCTTGAGGTTATGGAAACAATTGAAATAAATTAGATGCCAGTGGATTACCATTCGTATAAGGATTTACTGTTCCAAGTTTCACTACACTCGGATGGTTAAATTGCGAGAATCGTCCATGTGAATTTTTATATTTCGCGTCGCCTCCATGTTGGATTTGTGAACACCAAGTTATTTAAAGTCCTATAGGTGAACTTAAGTTCATAGCCCCTATGAACATTAAGAAATTCAGTTTGATTGCTATAATAGATTCGTAGATATTCAGAGCCGACTAAATATTTTGAATGGTCGCCATGTTGAATTGTTAAATGTATAGGCCATAGAGTCATGTACCATTAAAGGAAAATTATTGCGTAGTTTCAATATTCAAACTTTCAATTCGATCGCATGACTACATCATAAGAAATAAAAACTTAATTTTAAAATTCGCACATCTGCCATCTTGAGGTTATGTAAACAATTGAACTAAATTAGATACCAGTGCATTACAATGTGTATAAATATTTCCTGTACCAGATTTCAGTGAGTTTGGAACAGTAAATCGCGAGAAAGGTCTATTTAAAATTTTCAACTTCGCTTGGCTGCCATGTTCGTTTTGTAGTTAACCGGTTTCTGAAAGTCTTATAGATGGACTTCCGTAGTGCCCTTTATCTCCGTAAAAGATTTCAGGGGGATACCGCTAATAGTTTCACAGATATAGAATGCCGGTGAAATATTTCGCACATCCGCCATCTTGTGGTTATGTAAACAATTGAACGAAGTTAGATGTCGGTGCATTACAATGTATATAAACATATACTGTACCAAGTTTCATTGCGTTTGGTTGGTTAAATCGCGAGAAACGTCTATTTAAAAGTCGCAACTTCGCTTGGCCGCCATGTTCGTTTTGTTGTTACCAGATTTTCAAAGGTCACATAAGTGAACTTATAGTTGTTCCCTTTATCACCATACAAAATGTCAGGGTAATATCGGTAATAGTTTCGGAGATATTGAATGCTGGTGAAATATTTCGCACAGCTGCCATGTTGGATTGGTGAGTCGTAACAAAATTTGGAGGGCACGGTCGGGGTCGCAGGGAATAGTGCTATGAACTTACCGAGTTTCATTGAAATCGCTCCAGCCGTTTAGATTTTATTAGGGGGGGACACACACACGAATCACACACACACACACACACACGGACAAAAGGTGATCTCATAAGCCTATTTTTTCAAAATTGAAAATAGGCTAAAAATAAGCAGACACGGGTCTAAGTGTTTTTCGATATGGTGTATTATTATGAGATGAAAGGGTTTAAAAGTGGGGGTTGAAGGATTCCTAACGGAGCGTGTTGGCCTATCTATTAAACGACATAGGCGAGAAATTTAAAACTCAGCGGGAAAAAATCAGCTAAAAAAATAAGTAAATCGGTGTTCGACCGTTTTTTCATAAATTAATTTAATGGGCCCATGGGATGGGGTGAAATTCTGGGGGAAGAAAGGAGTGAAAATGTCCTAACTGACTGACTAACTCACTCACTCTTCAAACTCAGGAACAAAAAGACACCTTAAAAATAAGTTAATAGGTGTTCAAGCGTTTTATCATCAATCCAATTTAAGGGGCCCATGGGGAGGGGTGAAATTGTGGTAAAAATAATTGAAAGAATTGACTCACTCACTCATCACGCCCAGCGAAAACTATTAAAGTTGGAAACATGAAATTTTGGGAATATGTTCGCTGTATGTCGAAAACATCAACTAAGGAATGATTTTTGTTTATTCGGGTTTTAAAGAGATGTTAAGGGGGTAAACGTGCATTTCATTGAATAACGATATCTCATGATTTGTTTCTTTGGGGATGTAATATTCGGTATATAAACTAATCATTAAAAATAATCAGACATATGTCTAAGGGTTTATCGATGTGGGGTATATTATGAGGTGAAAGGGGTGAAAATTGGGGGTTGAGGGATTCTTAACGGAGCGTGTATCTCTTAAACGACATAGGCGAGAAGTTTGAAATTCGGCGGGTAAAGCAGCTTAAAATACAAGTAAATAGGTGTTCGACAGTTTTTTCATAAATCCAATTTAAGGGGCCCTTGGAGAGGGGTGAAATTCTGGGGGAAAAAAACAGGAAAGAAAGTGTCCTAACTGATTGACTCACTTACTCACTCATCAAACTCAGGGGGAAAACAGTTTGAAATAAGTAAATAGATGTTCGCACGTTTGTTTCATAAATCCAATTTAAGGGGTTCATGGGGAGGGATGAAATTATCAAAAATAAATGAAAGAAAATGTCCTGACTGACTCACTCATCATCGCCCAGCCAAACTTATTGAAGTTAGAAACATGAAATTTTGGAGATATGTTCGTTGTATGTCGAAAACGTCCACTAAGGAAGGAGTTTTGAATATTCAGGTTCTAAATATGTGTTAAGGGGGTAAACGTGCATTTCATTGAATAACAATATCTCGCAAGTGGTTTCATTTGGGGATGTGATACTATACTAATCATATATACTAATCATTAAAAATAAGCAGACACATGTCTAATAGTTTTTCGATGTAGTGTATATTATGAGGTGAAAGGGATGAAAAGTGGGGGGTTGAAAGATTCTTAACGGAGCGTGTATCTCTTAAACGACATAGGCGAGGAGTTTGAAACTCGGAGGAAAATAATCAGATTAAAAATAAATAAATAAATAAAATAGGTGTTCGACCGTTTTTTCATAAATCCAATTTAAGGGGCCTATGGGGAGGGGTTAAATTCTGGAAGAAATACGTCCACTAAGGAAGGATTTTTGGATGTTATCGACTAACCCAAACTATTAAAGTTTGAAGAATGATATTTTGGGGATATGTTTGTTGTGTGTCGAAAAAGTCTACTAAGGAGGGATTTTTGGATATTCAGGTTCTAAAGTGGTGGTAACGGGGTTAAACCTGCATTTCATTGAATAACAATATGACACGACTATGACGCGAGCGAAGCGAGGCAAGAAATGGGATGGTGTGTGCCTGTGTATTACTCAATCACGCAAGTACCACTGGTCCGATTTACATGAATTTTTACATGGAAGTAGCTGATTTAGCTGGTTAACATATAGGTTTCTTTTGATTTCAATACTTTGCCCTATTTAAAGATGGTGACCATTTTAGTGACGTCTCTACACCCTTTGGTTTAAAACTTTCATATTTCCATTTCAAATAAAAAGAGAACGTTAAGAAATAGCAAACATTTGATGGGATACACGAGGTTTAAAATTACATTTTCTAACCGAAAGGTATCTCCAACGGTTAGCGAGTAAAACCTAAATTTGTGCTATAAAAAACGGTCAACGCCGAGCGGTGTAGTTGGACAAAATATTCCATCCTTAATCTCCCTCTGCGCAGCACCTCGCCTATACCCTGTTTTAACACTGTCACCTTCACATTTTAATTTAATTATGACGCGTAGCGAAGCACGGGTACTTCAGCTAGTAGTACATAAATCTAAGGCCTGTAAGATAAAAATCCAATATGGTGACCATCCAATATATTTAGACGGTTCTCAATATCTACGAATCTATTATAGCAATCAAACTGACAATTTGTATATTGATAGAGGCAATTGATATTAGTGAAGCCTCCGTGGCTTAGGCGGCAGCACGCCGGCCTCTCACCGCTGGGTCCGTGGTTCAAATCTCGGTCACTCCATGTGAGATCTGTGCTGGACAAAACGGAGGCAGACAGGTTTTTCTCCGGGTACTCCGGTTTTCCCTGTCAAAATTTCATTCCAGCAACACTCTCCACTATCATTTCATTTCATCTGTCATGCATTTAATCATTGCCCCAGAGGAGTGCGTCATGCCTCGGCAGCCGGCACAGTTCATATCCTCGCCGCTAGATGGGGACTTCATTCATTCCATTCCTGACCCGGTCGGAGACTGGAAGCAGGCTGTGGATTTTCATTTTTTCAATTGATATTAGTAGGTTATATGAAAATAGGCTATTTAGTTCTTCACGGAACTACTTGTTTTTATACTCACAAAGGAATTCAGGACACACACATTAGCATATTCTCTGACTTTTCCTAGCAAGAAACACGGTTTTATGCTTGACATATGAAAAGCAGATTTTAGATCAGTGTAGGATGATATCTTTCTATTTTGAAGCGCCTCTGTACCGGTAGATTGTTGTTAGCAAATACGTTTTGGACTAGAAATGTACAGACAACTGGAAACCACAGAATAATAATCGTGCAACTTCCAGGGGGTAGCATTCAAACATGATCTTCTGTGTCTGGATACCAGGCTCCATAGTCTAAAGCAGGCGGAAGACAGCTAATAGGGATTCTGCAGAGCCCTGTAAAGGCGAGGCTTTATACCAACCAACGAAAACTAAATTCCCTCTAACAGAGTTAATTCAGCAGTTTGCTTGTTGGCACTAACCAAAGCGTTTGTGTCAGGTTTTGGCTGATTTGTTTGTGCTACGCATCAGATTACTCAAGTTTATAATTATTATTACCATTATGATTAATATTATTTCTAATTAGGCTATTTGTCATAGCGGAAAGGTGAAATGTCAAGCATAGATTGATAATATGACGACAAATGCGTCACTTGGAAGATTTACTAGCGAGGTCAGTGGCAAACTGATAAATCTTCCAATATATTCAGTACCAGTATATTCTCATATTTCGGAAGAAATATTTCCTGCTCTTCTTTCTTTCCTTCATTTGGTATCGAGTTCCTCAACGATTTATATATTAATATTGTTCCCTTTTCAAACCACCTACCAGTACCCAGATGGGCGGATCGCAGCTTCCTCGTGGCCCCAGCTAGGTAAACCTCCGAAGGAAATGCCTGGTACATGGGATGAGACGGGACACATAAGACAAAGACGTTACGCTACGGATTAGGACTTTATCCATCAATGGTAGAGTGAGAAACCTGCGCATCCCGGGGCAAATGGGATACATTGGGCGGCTGTCCATAATTCCATAGCATGACCTCACCATAATTATTAGGCATCAGTATCGCTTGGTTTATATAAAACGGTGGACAGACGAAGCTCTCGTGTCCTACGGTTCATTAATATAAAACATTACAAATACTAATTTAAATACAAATACTTCCATCCTCAAACAACGACAAAATTAAATAATTGGATGAATTAAACCTTTAACTTTACTATTAACATAAAATAAATATGAAGAATCCACTATTCAGAATGCCATCTGCATTTCCAAAATATATTCGGAGTTTATAAATGAAATAAAACCCATAAATTAAAATAATACCATAAGTTCGGTTCATCAAAACTAAATACTATTACTCTATACATCACGAGACTCCATTCTATCTCTATAACAGTATTTAAACGATCAATTGTTATCGTTTCCAATCTCTTTTAACTATTTACAATTTATCAACAACATTTTTTCAATATCTAACTCGTAGCATTGTCTGTCTGTCTGCGAGTTTCACTGCCAGAACTCGTCCTTGAACTATTTGAAAAAAACTGGAATTTATGAAAAACGAGAACCGCTTACTCAAATTACCTTGCTTGTGTTCGTCGTATTAGTGTTAGTCATGGCCGTTCTACAAAGTCTAGCTCATGCTTTAATAATCTAGCTCTCGTTAAATAAAATAACAATAATAACAATGAAATATTGCTTCAATGCAATTTCCTAATTCGTGCGTTTTCTGTCGATACATGACCTTCTATAGTCGCCTATAAACATCAGATTATCGCATCTTTATCTTATACAGCTTCCTCAAATACTGTAATACAGACACATGACATTCTATAGTCGCCTTTAAACATCAGATTATCGCATCTTTATCTTATACAGCTTCCTCATATACTGTAATACAGACACATGACCTTCTATAGTCGCCTATAAACATCAGATTAACGCATCTTTATCTTATACAGCTTCCTCATATACTGTAATACAGACACATGACCTTCTATATTCACCTTTAAACAACAGATTAACGCATCTTTATCTAATACAGCTTCCTCTTATACTGTAATACAGACACATGACCTTCTATAGTCGCCTTTAAACATCCGATTAACGCATCTTTATCTTATACAGCTTCCTCTTAACTGTAATACAGACACATGACCTTCTATAGTCGCCCATAAACATCAGATTAGCGCACCTTTATCTTATACAGCTTCCTCATATACTGTAATACAGACACATGACCTTCTGTAGTCGCCTTTAAACATCAGATTAACGCATATTTATCTTATACAGCTTCCTCATATACTGTAATACAGACACATGACCTTCTATATTCACCTTTAAACAACAGATTAACGCATCTTTATCTAATACAGCTTCCTCATATACTGTAATACAGGCACATGACCTTCTATAGTCGCCTATAAACATCAGAGTAACGCATCTTTATCTTATACAGCTTCCTCATATACTGTAATACAGACACATGACCTTCTATATTCACCTTTAAACAACAGATTAACGCATCTTTATCTAATACAGCTTCCTCTTATACTGTAATACAGACACATGACCTTCTATAGTCGCCTTTAAACATCCGATTAACGCATCTTTATCTTATACAGCTTCCTGTTAACTGTAATACAGACACATGACCTTCTATAGTCGCCCATAAACATCAGATTAGCGCATCTTTATCTTATACAGCTTCCTCATATACTGTAATACAGACACATGACCTTCTGTAGTCGCCTTTAAACATCAGATTAACGCATATTTATCTTATACAGCTTCCTCATATACTGTAATACAGACACATGACCTTCTATAGTCGCCTTTAAACATCAGATTAACGCATCTTTATTTTATACAGCTTCCTCATATAATATAATTCAGACACATGTGGAATAGATCGTCACATCTCCACAGGATTCAGTTCCCAAAATATAGCTTCACCTTTAAGCCGGCACGAAAATTCAAAAACAATAACTTTCCACTTATGAACTCTGTTATAAATATTCCCATTGTCAACATGATCGATTGGAATCCAATTTCCAATATAAAATACTTTCTTTCATGCTCCATTGTTACAACAATGCGCACTTCGAACAATTAAACATCTGCAGAATATCTCTCTCCTACGTAAGACATGTTTCACATACTTGCAGTACTTCAACGAATTAAAAATCCCCAACATTCATCATTACAAGTTAATAATACTAGCTCCCTGCTTGTCGTTCATAATTGTTGGAATCAACAATGCTTAAATTCTCTCTCCACATTCTAATGCAATCTGCAAAATGCTTTAAATGAACCATTTGAACAACTATAGTCCTTACAGTTCGTTTTAGTATTTAACAAAACCTTTATTGAGTTTCTGTCGCATTTCAAATTGACTTCTGAGTAATATTAAGTGATCAGCTGTTATCGTCTGATACTCAAGAAATCTCAATTATTTCGTTTAAAAATTGACAATCTTAATATTGTCCTGTTATACAATGTCTATCTCACATAACCTTAATGTTCAAATAAGAACCAATATAAAATCAAGTCTTGCACACTTATAAGGACACTATCTAATTCCTACTTCCTACAAAAATACGGTCGGTTAAGCACATCTCCCATCAAAATATTAACTAAATATCTAAACTAGTATTTACGGTAAAATCCACCTCAATAAAATCTCGCTCGTCGAAGAATAAAAATCAAATCTAAATTCAAAAATATTTACAAAGTCGAAACACTAAATATTGTTGTGCGGGGTGTAAGGGGCGAGTGCGTGTATGAGTCACCTACGGTGATGTGAAAATACCTGATGGTTTGATCAAGTGTTACAATTTTAGAGCCTCTAGACGCTTGGCATTTCTGGTAAGTACGGGGGTTGGAGGTGCTCCTAGTCGAGGATTAAAACCGAGCTACTTTCTAAGTAAAAGCGAGTGCTAAACAATTATGAGTACGCGCACGGTCGCTAGACGGACAATAGCTGCGAACTTGCTCTATGCCTGGAGACGTGCTGTCCACAATGCGATGTGGGCGAGCAGGTTGTTAACAGCGATGACTCAACAGGATCTGAGTCGCTTGGGCAAATGGTGAGCGAACAATAAAAATAGACAAGAGGATAGTTGTGATGGAATGTGGAAGTTAAATAAAATCACTTTGGAGAAGAGAGTAGACTTCTCTAATTAAATGTAGTGCAGTAGCCTACAAGTTACAATGCAAGATGAAGGGGATTACAAGTTTTACGGGTGTGGTGAATGGATAGGAAATAACAGTGGGATTGCCCGTTCGTACACTTACTTGTATTCTGTGGTCGGCGTCCAGAGCTTCCGCTGGCACTAGCGCGGTGTCGTCGGCAGACAAGACAACGAGCCCTTGAGGTGTGAGTTATTTTATACTGGATGACTCTGCTGACTGAGAGTTAGAAAATACCTGCTCTACTTTAGTAGCTAGCAGCTTGTGTTTGGTAATAATGATGAAATAGTTGGTACATGTTGCTTCCCTAGGTGGCTCAGGGTAGAGATAGGGGCTGAAGTGTGTTAGATAGATGGCCGATAGAGGGTAGTGGTTGTAGCTGCTGTGAATGTTATTAGATGTATTAACTGTACCCTGTGCTGAGCCTCAGGGTATATCAGTCCTCCTTCCCGGCTAAATCTGTGTCCTCACAGATTGGACTTGGACGTAAGGGTGGCTTCTTCTTCTTTTCTTCTCCTGGGCATGTAGGAGTATGTGGGAAGTGCAGCAGTCTGACAAGTGTCGATTTATGTGTAGTTGTCGTAGCCGTGTACTTTGGGTAGGTAGGGTTGAAGGGTAGAACAATGTTAGATATTGTTTATATCACAATTTTTACATAGCGATATCGAAGACGTAATACATCACAAATATATAGATACACAAGCAGTACAGTACTTAATGGCAATGGAACATGTGTTGCTATAAGTGTTTCAAAGAGAAAATAAAAACAAGTTGGAAAAGAGAAATACAATGTACTACAGTGTTAAAGAAGAAAAAGAGAAAAAATGCTCTGTGAGGGTTAGATGTTTGGAAGAATATGCATCGTTTTTATTGATAGGAGTAAATAGAGCATTTGATCATCGTGTATTAGGAAGAGAGAAAAGAAAATAGAGTGTGCATGTAACGAATACAGTGGAATAAATATGGACAAGTAACACGAGAAAGAAAAATTTACACCAGGAGTACCGTATAACAATAATAATAAAAATAAAATAAAAAACAAATGCTCATACAATGTAACAATAAAATAAAAACAAGTGTACCATTGTGTCGTAGAGCTCTGTTGTTGTATAATTTGTTTATCCCTGTGCGCGCTATACCTCGTTGTTGTTTATAGAACAAACTTAGGGTCCAAACTTATGAATTAACTTAGTAACTAGACTTAAGTTTTAGACGGCCGTTCTAAAGTAACTTATATCTATGTGGCCGCTGTATTTTAAAAATTTGTAAGTCACCCTTTGTGGGCGAGTGAGCTTACCTTAGCAGTGCAAGTCGCCACTTACAAGCTTGTGACGGCTCTCACCACATGTGAGCGTTATTGGGTGGTCAGTAACAACTAGTATCCCACAGATATCAGTCATTGCTGTGCGGATTTATCCTGGTCGTGCTAGTGTAAGTAAAGGAATGAATCGAGGTATTGTGGTGTAGTGTAATAATGAGTGGGTTACAGTGGCGGCGCGTTCTATATGTTCAGTGGTCAGTGAACCCCCTAGAAATATGTAACTCTTAGTAAAATGGTTAATTAAGTGCGTATTTCTTTAATTACATATGTAAATTTGCGCTCGGAGGGATAATTTTGACATCAACACTCGATTGCTCTCCGGAACCAGCGAAAAGTTTCAATTTCTGGATCGCTGGCGCGCGAAAGGTTCAATTTCTGGATCGCTGGCGCGCGGCGATGGGACGTAAGGAGGGAGTGATGGGCGCGGAGTCGTGTGAGGAAAGGGGGTAAACTGAGAACAAAGCTAAACTATCGCTGGTGAAAGGACCAGCTCAAGCCAGCGCTAGACACGATCTACCTCGAACCACCCCGAAGTTATCCGATGCATCCCTGGGCGATGTATTGCCTCTAAGCGTGCGGTTTAAAATTTGTCTGTTATGGTACGTTTTGAAGGGATTTTAATTTCACGATTTTGCGTTTTAGATATAATTAACCGCAATGAACCAGAATATTTTTATAACTGCGATTTGTATAACATCAATATGCGTACGTAGCCTATGTTTATGCAATTAATGTAAACTTTTAATTTTTTAGAAGTGCTCATAAAGGCTAAATACGCCAAGATAAGAACATAAATAACAGTCTGCCTAACACGTTCTTGAAGCAGTGTTTATTTCTGACCCGTCAGTTCAACCACCTCCAGAACAGTACCTTAGCGAAAATCTTCTCATGTCTGTGTTTATCGAAGTGCTCTATCGTATCTGACGTTCGTTATCACGGTGTGTGGCGGTGTCTTGAGGCGTGTGTCGTGTATTCATCAGTGTGAAAATGAATACCGTTTGGTTTCTTCTAGAGAATACCTTTCCAACACATAGTATAGAAGAAAAGTGCAATATAAAGCAGCTTGCAAGGCCTCTTCCCTCCCTGAGCATTATTCAGAAGCAAACTAGGAGAGCTAAGGATTTTTGTAGAACTTTTACGCTACAGATTTACGAGAGGAATACTTGGCTATGTGGTTGTGATACCATTAATAGGCTTTTCTGTTTCCGGTGCTTGCTTTTTGCTAAGGGTAAGGACACGAATTGAAAAAAAAAACAGGGTTATCAGATCTCAGCCATTTAACACAAAAGATCAATAAGCACGAAGCATCTATTACACATAAGAGTGCATGTTTAGATCTTTCAGTTCTGGGGAAAACAGATATTAGGCAGCAGCTAAGTAGCGCTTTCAGAAGGAATATTGAGAGGCATAATGATAGTGTCAGAAAAAATAGGTACGTGCTCTCGAAGATCATTGACTGCGTGAAATTCTGTGGTGAATTTGAACTTGCTTTGAGAGGTCATAACGGAACACTCGATTCAAACCATCCAGGCGTATTCAGAGGACTCATTAATTTTACTTCGGCATTGGATACCGTCGTTAGGGGTTATTTCAACAGTGCTACAGTCTTCAAGGTTACGTCGAAGGACATTCAAAATGACATTCTGGAATGTATGTTGCACGTGTATCGCGAGAATATTTTAGCTGAAGGAGCTACTGCAGACTTCGTCTCCCTGATAGCAGATGTAACATCTGATGTGTCTTCAAAGTGTCAGTCATTGTACTTCGATATGTATTAGCTAATGGGAAGCCTGTTGAAAGGTTCTGGACATTCTTAAACCCAGCAGGACACGACGCCTGCTCATTAGCCGATTGTATAAAAGGGGTCCTCACCCACGTAGTTGGAGAGCACAAAGAAAAAGTAGTCTCCAAAAGTTACGATGGTGTCAAATGTTATGAGTGACCGACACTCCAGAGTACAAACAACAGTAAGACAAGACTACCCATTTGCTTACTTTGTGCATTGTTACGCACATCAATTGAATTTAATTCTGGCTCAGGCTGCTAGCCAAAACAAAGAAGTGCGATTGTTCTTAGCCACCATTGGAGAGATTCCAGCATTCTTTTTCTCATTCGCCTCAGACAGTGGGCATTCTTGATGAGGTTGTGGGCAGAAGAGTTCCGTAGGGCTCAGCTACGAGATGGAACTTTAAATCAAGGTGCGTTCTTATATTGCATGAGCATAAGGATGCAATTCTGGAATGCTTGCAGAAAATCGAAGACACGAGCAGACAAACAGCTACTATGAACCAAGCACATGGACTGCGTCTGAAAATACAACAGCCAACGTTTACTTTTTGGTTAGAGTTCTTTTACAGTGTTAGGCTTTACGTGGACATTCTATACAACCAATTACAAAAGCGTTCTGCTAACCCTGTATGAGTGCGAAGTGCAGTAAGCTCCTTCGAAACTGCAATTTTGAAAGTATGGGGCAATGTTGACAGCATCGTTGTGGAGGAAAATTTAGAAGACAACAGAGGGAAAAGAAGATGCGAAAATAGTTATTACTCGAGGAACATTGTGGCGAAGGAAGTGTGTGACGTGATTAAAAATCACAGCAAAGAGAGATTCAACTTCTCCAACCACTTACTGGCCTCCAACTTCTTTGACCACCAATTCTTCCCATCCTTCCAAAATAATTTTCTAGAGGAAAATCTTACGTATGTTATAGAATCCTATCCTTTTCTTGATAAAAATAAACTGGAAACCGAACTGCAGGTGATTTATTCAAGAAGTGATTTTAAAGAAATGAAAGATACAACTGACTTCCTTGTTTTTATAGAGAACAATCTCAAGGAACCTTTCGGAGAAGTGATGAAACTTTTGAAATTAATTATTTCTGTCCCCATGACTACTTCTGAAGCAGAAAGATGTTTTTCCACTTTAAAGGGGATTAAAGCATTTCTGAGGAGTACAATGCATGAAGATAGACTGTCTGCTCTCGCTATGTTGTCCATCGAGAAGGAGATGACTCATAAATTAGTCGATTTTAATGAGAAGGTAATTGACTTATTCGCCGCCAGGAAGGAAAGGAGGATGGATTTCCTGTACACACAGACGACAGCTGTTATACCAACTCCAGCAACGTCTTCAACATCAGACGAAACTGGATCAGCTTAAGGTAATTACACCTTATATTCCCTGTCATTCATTTCTCATAGTTTTGGTAACTTCTTCGAGCAGCAATCATGTGTCTTCAAAGGAAATTCACCTTTCAAGTCATGCAATGTCACTATTTTACGTCTATGTAAACATCATGTAACATTAAATTTGGCCACGTTATTTTTCAATGTAGTGAACCCCCAGATGTTTTATCCACGCGCCGCCACTGGTGGGTTGTGTCAAAAGGAGAGAAGGAAAGGCGGGTGCCCTGGGGCAGTCACAGTGAATAGTTCTATTACAGAATTCCTGTAATAAGGCTGCAGCTATTACCTGAAAAGGAAAGTACAAAGATTAAGTAATTATTTTAATGTGTTCCTTTTGGATTTGCTGTTGTCTGGATAAGAGGAACAGTTTCAGTGCTACCTGGAAGTAAAAGCTTATATTGGTACATTTTATTTTGATTCTCGTTCGCTTGATGTGATCCAAAATACAAATACAAATTCAAAAGGTTATTGTTCCCTGTTTGGTAAAGGGCAACACTGGTGCTGTATGGAAGGAGAAATATTTCATGTTAGTATATTGTTATCATTTGTATTTGGTATGTCAGTCATGTAGCGCTGTTTGTTTTTTTGTCAATTCGTCTGTCTGTACGGCGTAGAGGTAAACCTTGTTGACTAATTAACTATTTTATTTATTTACGTACTACCTGTACCCGGCATGCGTTGCAATGCCAATCAAAGAAAGTGTTGGCGTTGTAATTTCGTTTCTTCAAATGCCTTTGGAAACAATCTTTTTACAATTTTCGTTAACTGCCTCTAAACTATCGTAAAATGGATTAACTAATTTAGAAGCATTCGTAGGAGCGCGCACAACAATTCACCAAAATTTCATCGCAATCGGATGAATGGCATATGAACGCATACGGGATTTTGTTTAAACGATACGCGTGCTGTCACTCATTTGTTCAATCTACTCGTACGCTACCCATTGTAAAATAGATTTACTAAGCCTGAAACCTTTCCAGGAGTGTACTCAACGATTCATCGAAGTATCATCGCAATGGGATGAATGGTATATGAACGTTTACGGTACTTGTTTGAAACGATTTACGTGCCGTCGCTTATTTGTTGAATAAAATCGTGCGCTACCTATTGTAAAATGCATGTACTAAGTCAGAAACCTTCCCTGGAGTGTACACAAAAACTCACCCAAGTTTCATCGCATTCGCTCGAATGGTATATGAACGCATATGGGACTTCGTTGAAACGCTTCGCGCGTTGTCGCTCATTAGTTGAATCTACTCGTGCGCTACCTATTGAAAAGTGGATGATCTAAGACAGAAACCTTCCCTGATGTATACACAACATCTCACCCAAGTTTCATCGCTATTGGACGAATGGTATATGAACGCATACGGGACTTTGTTGAATCGCTTCGCACGTCGTCGCTCATTTGTTGAATCTACTCGTTTGCCACCTATTGTAAAATTGATTTAATAAGTCAGAAACCTTCCATAAAGTTTACACAACATCTCACCCAATTTCATCGCTATCGGACGAATGGTATATGAACGCATACGGGACTTTGTTGAAACGTTTTACGCGTCGTCGCTCATTAGTTGACACTGCTCGTCCGCTACATATTGTAAAATGGACTTACTAAGCCAGAAACCTTCCCTGGAGTGTACACAGCATCTCACCCAAGTTTCATCGCTACCGGACGAATGGTATATGAACGCATAGGGGACTTTGTTGAAACGTTTTACGCGTCGTCGCTCATTTGTTGAAACTGCTCGTCCGCTACCTATTGTAAAATAGATTTACTAAGCCAGAAACCTTCCCTGGACTGTAGACAGCATCTCACCCAAGTTTAATCGCAATGGGATGAATGGTATATGATCGCATGTGGTCTTTGCTGAAACGAATCGCACGCCATCGTGTTGAAGCTACTCGCGCGCCATCTATTGTAAATTGGATTTACTATGCCTATAACTTTCACGGAAGTGTGCACAACAACGCATCAAAATTTGATCGCAATCGAATGAATTGTATATGAACGTATAGCAAACACTCATTTGTTCAAACTACTCGCGCGCTGTCTATTGTAAAGTGGATTAACTATGCCTATAACAATCCCGAAAGTGTTCACAACAACTCACCAAAATTTGATTGCAATCAGATGAATGGTTTATGAACGCATAAAAGACGAACAAACGAACATCCTTTGTATATATATAAAAGATTTACGTGTCTTAGCCTGTTAATTGATTATTTTAGCTTTTGGTTCACCCTGTTGATGACTTATTTCTTTGCTTTCTCTTTTTCTTACTCACTCCCTCTCCTTACTTTCTCCGTTATTCATCTTATTTACTTGCTTCTTACCAATGCCTTTCCCTAGTCTTTCTTCACTCCGATGCGGATTATTTATGGTTCTGGCGTTATTTAGTTACTTATTTACTCTCATGTTTTTCATTTATTTATTTCCTATTTCCCCTTCTTATTCATCTTTCACTTCTTTAAGTTTCTATTCCTTGCCTCGTTTATTTCTTTATTCCTACATTTATTTCTTTTGATTTCTTTTTCTTTCAGCGCTTCTTTGCTTTCTTATTTTCTGTTGATTTCTTTCATCCTGACGTACTTACTTACTACTGTTCTTGGTCGGCAACTTAAGGTCGAATGCCCTTCCTGCCGCCACGTGAGTTGTCAGATGAAAGTTCCACCTCGGTGTCACCGGGATTCTAGCCGCGGGGCTTCCTGGTGAAAGTTCCACCTCAGTGTCACCGGGATTCTAGCCGCAGGGCTTCCTGGTGAATGTATCACCTCGATGTCACCGGGATTCTAGCCGCGGGGCTTCCTGGTGAAAGTTTCACCTCGATGTCACCGGGATTCTAGCCGCGGGACTTCCTGGTGAAAGTTTCACCTCGATGTCACCGGGATTCTAGCCGCGGGGCTTCCTGGTGAAAGTTTCACCTCGATGTCACCGTGATCATCGGCCGTGGGGTGAAATACGAGCAGCTAAGCCATTGCGCCCTTACGCTCCCTTTTCTTACTAAATTAATTACTAGTTCCTTATTCTATTACCTAGATATATAGTTGGTGAAAATGGACAGATAGGGTGCTAGGGTGACTTATTTCTTCATTTTATTATATCATCCCTTATACGGGGCATCTGCTCGCCGCAGGAAAATAGGCTTCACCGCGTATAGGTGACATTTACTTAACATTAAAATTAGCTAATTTATAAACTAAGAGCTCTCCGTCAATGTGTCGAGTAGTGTATTTGTAACAGTTCAGATACCACCTCCACCTCCCCACCTCACAAGATGGCGGCAGCCCGATATCTCTCGAACGCATGATCGGATTTTGACGAATGAGGTGTCATTGAACTCGGGCTGACACCCCCTTTCCAATGGATAACATATTTCAACCCCAAAAATTAAACCTACCCCTACTAGGGGGTGAAATTGTAATTTTTTAGAGAATCTCTCTTTCCAATTGCAACATGTGAGAGTTTGAATGCCAATACGGATTTAAACGTAGTTCCACATAAAGTGCATGTGTACGGTGTATAGCCACTATGAATTAACATGCTTGTTTTTTGTTTTTTACGCATGCCCACTCATAGCTTTTGTAAGAGGGTGGGGGAGTGGTTCCCTGTGGACGGGTTATTGTTGACAGGTCATTGTTGACAAGTCATTGTTGACGGGTCTCTGTGGACTGGTCATTGTTGACGAGTCCTTGTCCCTTTGGACTGATCCCTTTGGACCGGTCCCTTTGGACTGATCCCTTTGGACTGGTCCCTTTGGCCTGGTCCCTATGGACTGGCTCATGAATTTATTTAAATTATGTCAAAGGGCCTAACTACATTTGTGTGTGTTGAACTGACGTTGTTCACCACTACTATAATGGGATAACGATATGAAAGGAAAGTGACGAAATACATGTGAACACGTGTGCAATGACCTTATTACCGTCCTCCTTGTGAAACAAGTCACATCCTGTTTTGCTTCATACGTGAGAAAATGTGAGTTCATGTGTAATATGATCTAACATACAGGTGTTCACCTGTACACGCGCACGATAAGAGCTAACAAGTCACAACCTGTTTTGACAGTGGTGGGAGGTGAAGGGGGGTTAGTGTAAGAGAGAACACAGGTGAAGAGGGAAAGAAATATGTATTGCTCATAATACATGTATAGCTGTGGACTGTACATAGGACTGTAGGTTAAGTACAACATGAGTAAATAAATAAATACAAGACACACAGGTTCACACAACATGTAATTTATTAATCCAAGAATTAAAGGCTGAGCTAAATCCCAACCATTTTACATATAGTTTACTTCCTTTTTGTTTCAACACTTTTTCCACAAGGTAATGTTTAGGAAACGCTGTCTTTTGAAGTTCTTGAAGATAAAAGCTGCCTTTTATGGGTTGATGGTTGAGGTCCTCGAGTAAATAGGTGACTGGACTGTTCAGGTTGACTTGACGAATTCTAAATAGTTCAGTCCCCCAATTTGGTGTGTAGCCCTTGTCGAAGACGGACTTGAATTTGCTCACACGAACATCGTCCCCAATGTTAAGGCGATGACGTTTAGGGTCTGCTGTTTTTATGGGGTTAAACAGTTTATCCAGTTGTGGAATATTTTTAGTTACAAGTCGTGGCTTGGTCCCAATGGTTCTGTGTTTGGTGTCGTTGTAACGTGACACTAACTCAGGTAACAAGTCCAACCAGCGATAAGTGCCCTGAGCGGTAAACGCTTTCCACATATGGGTTTTCAATGTTCGGTTGAACCGCTCGACCACGCTGGCTTTGAGATTGCTGTACGTGGTGTAATGGTGAATATTCTTAGATTTGAGAAAACTGGAGAAATCCTTGTTGAAAAATTATTTTCCCTGGTCGGTTTGTAGCAGCTGAGGTTGACGTTTAGATTGTTGAATAATATGTTGAAAGGCTTTGGTGACTAGTGGACTAGACTTGCGATGCACAGGTTCAACAAACGCCATTTTGGAATAAACATCAATGACCGTCAACATATAGCGTACGCCATCGGTAACGTTAGCATAGGGAATCATTTCAACTATGTCTGCTTGCCAAAGTTCATCCACACCCTGTGAAATCACCTTGAGTCGCTGATAGTGACGTCTAGCTGGACGATGCAACTCGTGAGCAATACCCATTTTAATGGGTGAGGGCTTAAACAATAATTTTGGCATTTCGAATTTCTTCCTCAATTTCTTGAATTTCCCAATTGTGACCAGTATGGCCGGCTTGACGTGAAGCATGCAACAGCTGTAGTCGCTGGACGAGTTTATTTGGATTGTGCCAGTAGGTAACATCCACAAGGGGTTTTAATGGTTCAAATGTCACCCCTGAAGCGGACACTTTACGACGACCACTTTGACTAGTGGGGAACATTTTTGCAATTATGGTTTTATATTTTTGGGATATATTAGCATTCACTTGTTGAGTGGGATCATACTGTCTTTTGTGAGCATGGGTATCCAATAAAATGGATTTATATTTACTAAGGTCCTCTGACGTATAATCTTGAGATGAGGGAGTCCGAGAGAATAGTAGCTTTAACAGTCCTGGTGTTAATTTATAGTTGATCTTTTTAATGACAGCTTTAGTACGACTAAATTTAATCGATGAATCACCAATTTTAAAACTATCATTCTCATAGCGAACGCCATATGTGGTATCTGTGTTTCCAACAAATAGTATGGTGAAATAGGGTTCCAGTGATGATCCATAATATTTTATTAAAATGTTTTTCAGTTGAGCTTTATGTTGAGGACTGGCCAAGAGTTGTGAAAATGGAGACGATCTGGAAGGGCAAGGGGTATCGACCATGGCCAAGGATTTCCTTTTTCTTAAAAACTCTGCAAGGGGTGATGCCTTTTTTTGAGGCGTAAACACTTGTTCCTCATTATCCTCAACTTCGCTAACACTAGTTAAATCTTCCTGTTCCTCTTCATCTTCCTCTTTCTCTTCCTCGGAGTCCTCGTGGTGCGTCTGACTGGCTTGTGAAACGGTAGGTAGCGTTTCAGATGGCTTGAAAGAGGGTTTCAACATAGCTTTTAGCGGAGGTGCTAAATGTTGTTGAATAAACAAAGCATGATCCGCACGCGATCGTTTCAATTGACGAAACTTTTGGCGAATAGTATTTTTTGCTCTAATAATATGCTTTTTCAATTGACTCTCTGCTAACGCCTTGATGTCGTGACAAATGACTTGAGAGGGAATGATACAGTGCCTTAAATAGCAATAAAATGATCAAACCCTAAGCGATACCGCCCTTGGTTGAGTTCACTTTGTTTGTCAATCACTAAACAGGCATGGCGTTGTGTGTTCCAGCACTTGCCACACAATTCTGTAAACATTTGAAAGGTCATATCCGGATTCACATGTTCATTATAAATGTAACGACTGTTCCTCTCGTCCTGGCGAAATAAGACAATGACATTGGCATTGTCACGAATCATCTGCTTGGACATTTTAGAATACGTTTGTCCAAGATAGAAGCAATCGATATGTTTGTGTCGACCCATGCTGAAATAGCTTTGAATGATACCTTGTCGTTCAGTGGATACATCATCGAAAATCATGAGTGAATCAGGCTTTACCTCATCCGGTGAAATAACATTTTCTTGCGTGGAAAATGTAAAATACCCCATATTCTCATTTTTTAATCCAGACATGACTTGATCCAGAAACACGTAGAGGGGTTGGTAGAGAGATTTTGCGAAAATATAAATATTTTGAAAACACAGACCATTGGGCGCTGTAATAAGTGTCAGCAAAAGATTGGTCTTTCCACAGCCGGAAGGTCCCACAATGATGCAGCGAATGGAAGATGGAAACAGTGAACCATGGCGTTGTTCACGTGATGTGGGGCAGAGATGGGAAACCATGACCCTCACGGGGAATGACTCTTGCTGCTTAATTAGCTTCATTTCAACTAAGGCTACCAGGCTGTCAATATACATCGCACCGAGCCTTGTCATAGAAACAGTAGACTTGTACTACAGGTTGACGATGGATGTCTTTGGACGTGCGTTGATGGTCAAAGCTAGGTCTGTTCCCATACATGATCCTAAACAAGAAACAGATCCTGCTAATAAACACTATGTGGATAGGTCAGTAGTGCCACGCACAAAACAAGGAGATTATGACTTTAAAGGAAAGCGGTTAACTCATGTAAAACATCCTCAAGTGTCTACAGACGTTACTACAAAAAAGTATGTGGATAACAAGGTGTATGAGTTTTATGATAAAGTGCCTCAGCTTACGGTGGATGGCTATAGCGCTAATCATCACCGCATTATTCACGTGGAAGACCCACAAGAAGATAATGATGTCTGTACCAAGCGATACGTGACCTATGAAATGAAAAGGCTTTATAAATTTATCCCATCTGTATTTTTAGTGCATCTGACAAATGTAAAACCTGTGAATGAGAGAAACCATATACCACTAGTTCATGACCAGCACTTGACCTATGTGCTTGCTTCAGGTTTAAGCCACTATCGACCACATTATAATGGAACCATTCACATCAAATATGCCATACCTGATGAGAACCATTTACAAATAGAGATAAATGGTCATAGGATGTTGGTCCATAACCATGAAATGGTCAATGCAGGAGATGAATTATCCTTTCATCTCCTGTTGACATGGAATGAAAAGCAAGCTGGAAAAACCATAAATGATTTCCCACTTTATGTAGAATTGGAATATACAGCCATGAAATAACAATCTAATGTTAGTTGTGACTTAAAATTTCTTGTGAAAGGTTGTTGGTCATCATCATCATGGTGAAACAAAGATTTGTGGTGAGAAAGACAAAAAATATGAGCCTGTCCTTGGCAAAGCCTGGGCTTATGACATTCGTGGACAAGCCCTTGCGAAAGAAAAAAAGGAAAAAATAATGTGTTGACCATAAGGAAAGCTCTTCGAGTAGCACAGAGACATGTTATTCCAAAACGTCAGCGACAGGGTTCAAAACAAGGGCGAGTGATCCCCGTCCCCAAACGAGCGGGATGTTTACCTGCATTATTGGCTGGTCTGGCTGCTCTAGGTTCACTTTTAGGCGGCGCCAGTGCAGTGGCAAAAACCATTAAAGCCGTGCAACAGGGCAAGCAACAACTCAATGAAAGTCAGCGACACAATGAAACAATAGAGGCCATTGCTATGGGGGCTAGAAATGTCAATTTGAAGCCAGCCTTTTATCAACAAGGATTTGGAATTTCACCTTTTCGAAATAAAAAAAACATCTTTAACCTCAGCCATAGCAAGACATGCCCTGACGCATCAGCAAGTGGAAAGCTATGCTAAACAACTGAAGCTTTCTCATTTTCGAGGTGTGTTTATGCGAAACCAATTACCCTCACAACCCGGGAAACATGAATGTGCTGTTGTCAATTTGGATGATCACCGAGGACCTGGAACACATTATGTAGCTTATGTCAAAGAGGGATCTACTGTATGGTACTTTGACAGTTTTGGGAATTTGCCCCCGCCCATGGAACTAGTGGTCTATTTTGGAAACAGGATCAAGATATATTATAATGTGAAACGTGAGCAAACGTTTAACAGCCAACAGTGTGGACGTTTGTGTTTAATTTTTTTATATAAGACGCAACATAAGCAAAAACGTCAACAGTATGTCGGTGGAAAGTAAGACGTTTACACTGCATGGACGTGGACCTGAAGTGAGTCTAGACTTTTACCCACCTATCGAACTGAGTGAAAAACCTTATGGTTTAGGACTTGTTTCTCTTGAAACGTACAATCGAATATACAACATACGTGAAAATGTGAACAACAAGTTTTACTATGATGATTCTGTGCTCACCCTGAACTCTGGTGGATACACGATAGATGACATTTATGAACACATTTATGTGGTGTTGATCAATGAATATGGTTTAAAGTCATTTCTCGATGGAACGCGCAAGTTTGAACTTGTAGGAAATACCAACACTCATCGCTGCAGTATTTTTTCTACATTCAAAATTGACTTTAAAACCCACCCCGATTCCATTGGTCCATTACTAGGATATAAACCACGTGTGTTAGAGCCCAACAAAAACATGAATCAGACCATGAAGTGAAATTCATTGAGGACCATCATGTGTCGGTGACGTGTAATATTATTAGTCAAGTGTACACCAATCAAGAACCGTCGCATTCGCTTTATGACTTTATTGTAACATCGCCCAATGGCTATATTATTCGTGAAAACCCTCCAGTGGTGCTTTTTCATTCTGTGGCTGTCAATGGTATTAGTAATAAAACATTAAGACTGATCAATAGAGAGCAACAACTCATTGATCTAGATTCTACCACACCAGTGACTTACAAGTTGGTGCTAAAACCACTATGAAGTTTGAATATAAAGCATCAGCACCGTCTAGAAATGGTGTTAGTTGTTTACCACGTGAATATACGTTAACATCTCAGAACAAGCAGATTTTACAGCATTTGGGTTACCACATTAACCCCCGCGATGAATTCTATTCTAGAGGTAGCGAACCACATGGAGGAGCAACCAGAAGTGGTAAGAATTGATCTGCATTCTTATCAAGCTCAAACACCTGGACTCAATAACAATGATGAAATTCAATTTGTTATCAACAACCAAGATATTTACACTCTACCGCATGAAAGTGTTATTCAGATTGAAGGTCGGCTCACCAAAGCCGATGGTTCTACACCCACTACATCCAAGTTAGCCAACCATGCTTTCGCCTTCCTGTTTTCTGAAGTACGTTATGTCATTAACGATATCGTGGTGGATAGCACTCGAAATGTGGGTATTTCCAGTGTCATGAAACTATATCCCTCTTATAGTGAGGAAGAAGCTAAAACACTTTGCATGGCGGGTTGGTGCCCTGACTCGACCAATGACTGGATGGTACACACCGATGGCACCTTCACTGGATATTTACCTCTTAAACTGATTTTAGGCTTTGCTGAAGATCACCAGCGCATTGTGGTCAACGCAAGGCAAGTGCTTTATCTGGTGAGAGACAGGAGTGATAATAATGCACTCAAGGGAGTCGACAATGCCCCCATTGATTCAAAAATTCAACTACAACGCTTGCTATGGAAAGTGCCTCATGTGACCCTTAACGATAGCAAAAAACTGGACATACTCAAAATGGTAAAGAGAGATATACCTCTACCCATGGAACTTAGAAGCTGGGCACTCCATGAGTACCCGTTATTGCCCACCACCAACACACACAATTGGTCTATAAAAACAGCCCGCTATACAGAGAGACCTCTCTACATGATTGTGGGTTTTCAAACGAATCGCAAGTATCAACAAACCAAAGATGTCACGAAATTTGATCACCTGCAATTGAGAAATGCACGTCTTTTCCTCAACGGTGCTGTGTTTCCCTATGAAGGGCTGGATTTAGATTTTTCAAAAAATAAGTTTGCCCCCCTGTACGACTTGTTTTCTAAATTTAGATGGTCGTATTATCAAAAAGATAATTGTCCAATGTTGTCACCCCAAGCTTTTAAGACAAGGGCGCCACTGATTGTCTTTGACTGTTCCTACTTGGAAGAGTCTGTCAAACCATCCAATATTGACATTCGACTAGATTTTGAAACGCATGACAATGTTCCAGCCAATACCACGGCCTACTGTTTGATTATTCATCACAAACAAGTCAACTATTATCCACTGTCCATCCAAGTGACAAGTGTATAAATAGCAGGTCAACACACATCAAACCACTCAGTCATGTCTTGCTTTCAAGCCTCAAGAAAAGTTACATCCATGAATTTAAAATCTGAGGAACAACGTTTCAAGACCTTTGCGACGTGGCCGGTGCCTTTTATAAACGCTCAAGCCTTAGCAGCCGCTGGATTCTACTATTTAAAAAGAAGAGATGAAGTGAAATGTGTGTTTTGTCCCATCATCTTAGACCAATGGCAACAGAGCGATGAACCCATGCAGGAACATCAGCGCTGATCACCTGCCTGCCCCTACCTGTGCAGAATGGAGGTGGGTAATATACCCTGTCATTCAAGTTACCCTTCACTCATGCCTCTGAGTGATGAAAAAAGTTATGATACGTGTGGACTTTATGGTGCCGGCAGTGCTTCAGTGAGCAGCTCACAGTTAAAAACATCCAGTTTAGAGACAAAGGGGAAATCATCGGTGTTATGGACACTATAAAAACAAAATACTTTTTTGTTGTATGAGATGGTACCGCCTCTATCTTAGAATGAAAAAAGATTGTAAAACTTGTTATGCTAATAAAATAATGAAATAAAAAAAAATTGGTTGTTCTTGTTATATTATTATTTCTTATACCCCCCCTGTCATATCCTAACCTCTATAGTGACTACTCGATGTTTTTATGTTCTTTTTACTAGAATGGAATGTAAGTAAATGACATGGGTACACCTTACTGAACAATTGTCAGTCTGTGGTCAGTTGGACTTGATCCAGAAAAGAGTGAACATGTTGCGTACACTGATTGTCGACTGCCAAGGGTTTAAAATTGGAGATAACAAATTTATATTTAAAGAAGTGGCCATCATCGATTGTTTCACTTTTTGGATATCACAAGCTACTCATTTAGTGTTTAAACCACCTTATGCGTTTGATTTGTTGTGTGATAAAGACCGTAAACAAACCCAGTGGATTGAAACTCATATGCAACTAGACTGGAAGCAAGGAACCATTTCATATAAGCACCTGGACATGGTCATGAAAGCCCACTTGTCTTCTGCCCATGTAATATTTGTGAAAGGTAGTGAAAAACGTCAATGGCTACAACCATTTTTAGCGTCTTACTGTCAATGTATCGATTTAATGGACATGGGCTGTCCATCGCTGCAAACACTCATGGATCGCTGCCCCTGTGACAATATTACCCATAAAGCCTTGGCACAGGTGTGGCAATTGTTTCAATGGCTATCCACCAATGCCTGCTGGGAGTTGTTAAATAAAATTAAAACTAAAGGTTTACCTGTGGATGACACCAGTGAGATTTCTACAAGCGACGTGTAAACATCAACGTGATACCATGGAGAAAGGGGGTGCTACCGATAAAGCGATTGGAAAGTTCTTTGTGTGTAAAAAGAAACTAGACAGTTTTACTAAAGAAGAATTATTGGCTCTTCCAAAATCATTCATTTATTATGTCGCAGCAAATGCAGAGAAAGAAATCTGGCAACATGTACCAAAATCATGGAATCAAGACCCTGTGTTAAGTGAATTGCAACCATGTACGGATTATGATCACCATAAGCAAGTGGCTATGGCAAAAATACCCTCTATGCGACAGTGTGCTACTTGTCAGCTAGACAAACTGTATCATGGTCATAAAAGTCAGTGTAAAGACTTTGTTTCCTCATACCACGGGAGTAATGAAGAAAAAAAGCAACAACAACAAACATCATCCACAGAGGAGGAGGAAGATCAAACCTTTTTACCATCAATGGAAAAGGATATGTCAGACCTGAACTGGCAATGGCGTCATTAACAAAGTAATTCAATATTTGACTTTCGAAATCTACTTACCTGGTTATTATTTATGTAGTCCTGGAACTTGTCTTGAAGAACCTTTGCAGCATAGTGATATACCTATTAATCCTTTGGATCAAGCATGCACCTTTCTTATCACCACAGTCATTCTGCATTAAGACGTGTAGCGGATAAAGTATCGTTGAAAAGCTAAACAACTTTTGACATTCTGTGATGTCTCAGTGGGAGAGAGGTTGGCAATCGTCATTGTGATTAGTGTTATAAAAGGAAAGTTAATAATGAGCGGACATGGACATTGAAAAGGATTGAGGAATTGGTATTTCTTTGTATTCAATTTTTGTAAAGCTCTATTTGTTGTGAAATAAAAACAAGGTTTACAAGATCACAATGTCTTTTATTTTAAAAAATGGTGATAGCCATTTCATTTTTTTCACACATGAATATTTACAATTTCCACTTTACATTTTTTTACATCCCCCTTGTTTAGTTTAAATATTGTGTACATTTTTGTTGTTGTGAAATAAAAACAAGGTTTACCAGATCACAATGTCTTTTAATTCTAAAAATGGTGATAGTCATTTCTTCATTTTCATTTTTTCACACCTGAATATTTACAATTTCCACTTTACATGTTTTACATTCCCCTTGTTTAGTTCACACATTCTGTACATTTTTTGTGAAATATAAATAAAGTTCACTAAATCACTATATCTTTTATTTTTTAAATGGTGATAGCCATTTCATTTTTTCACACATGAATATTTACAATTTCCACTTTTCATTTTTTACATTCCCTTGCTTAGTTTACACATTCTGTACATTTTTGTTGTTGTGAAATAAAAAACGAGGTTTACCAGATTACAATGTCTTTTTTAATTTTAAAATGGTGATAGCCATTTCACTTTTTCACACATGGATATTTACAATTTCCACTTTACATTTTTTACATTCCCCTTGTTTAGTTCACACATTCAGTAAATTTTTTAAAATCTTTTTCGTAATATACAAAAGCAAACATTTTACACTAAAATGTATTACTTATCTTATTTTTACTAAACTACTGTAGCCTAACATTATACATTCTACTTACAGTTTTTACAAAAAATATTACAATATAAAACACACTACAAATATTACAATATAGTGATCATTAGACTTAAGTAAAGGAATAGTCGTCAATACGACTGTTTCCCCAAGCAAGAGTATTAAATGTGTTGGGTATAATGAATCGTTTGTTGTCTTCATTACTTAAAGCAACTTTGTTCAACAAATAGGTATGTAGCTGATGATTTTTACTTCTAAATACACACATTTTCTTATATAATACAGGTGGGTTACTAACTATACAGTTTTTATAATCACTTATATCTAACTCTTTACTGACAACATTCTTTTTCACTCCTTTTAATTTTTTTACTACTACATCATCAATTGTTATATAGCTGTATGATTTAGATTTTGTGCCTACAAAGGTGTCTATAATAACACCAGCACATTCATCCTTAAATTTCCCAAGAACCTTTTTGTTTACTAGAGGTAAATGGTAAATATTATCCTTGGGGTAGTCACTTGTATCAAACCTATTTAGCTCAGTTTTGATATCCTCGTAAAAATCATCAGTTTTAAACTCATAAATAAAATAATCTGTGTCTGTGTAGAGTAATTTAGCATTATCAAGATAGTTTTTCTTTACATAATCATAGTGAAATTCATACATAAGTGTTTTTGATAATTCCAGAATGGTGTAACCTACATATATGGGTTTGTTGTAAGTTACTTTAAGACGATTCATTTGTATTACAACTAAATCCTCATGAATAATTGAACAGCTATGAAAGTTAGGCTTGATTATTAAGTTGCTCGCACCATACCTTTTACCATCATTCTCCCACTTTGTTATCAGCTTTACATCAACTCGTTTATCAACATTCTCCATAGTCTTTCCAAAAACACTATTATTCATGAGTTTATAAAAATCTTTTTCAAACGCGTTTGTTGACTGCGTTCTTAAATTATTGTTTAGATCAATATACGGTTTGAGCCATGCTGACTGATGAAATTGCAATACGCGATGAATTTTAGTTAATTTCAATCCATGCTGTAGACACTGTTTCAAGTTTTGATAATGTATTACATATTTACATTTATCATTTACATTAGCAATTAACATTTTTGTTCGTGATGTGATGTATGGAGATTTCATATTCTCAGGACAAAATGGTAAATCATTATGATCATCATGTAACTCTTTAGGGTACTCAAGATTTACCTCTAAAATATATCCTTTATCATCGTTATCATTAAGAGTGTCAACATGTAAGACATCAATTTCAGGTTGTGTCAGCCAGCGAAAATCTTTCAGTGGTAGATATTGACTCATAGCCCAACCATATTGGTTATTTGCATCGAGGTAGACAATATATTTTGACTCTTCACAAGGGTTGTAGCTAGGCATGTATTTATTATTCGCTTTAGAGTACCGTCCACTACATTGACTTAATCCACCTCGAATTGATGATTTTATAAAATTGATCATGTCTATATCAGTCATTAATTCTAAATTTACTTTCGTTTTTTTCAACATTGAACTGAAACTTAACCCAGGAGATGTGAAATACTGACAAGGATCAAGGTCATAAGTTTTCATACATACATTCCGAAAATTTTCAAAAACATCTGCTAATAACAACACATCTGTCTTCAAATATATGTCTGAAAATTCTCCTAAAATTTGAATGTCAAACTGTGTCCATACACGTTGTGCATGTAAATATTCCTGATCACTGATATGACTTGTGTTTAAGGAACTGTAAAATGCATCTTTCGGTGGTAAAGAACACTCCTCAAGACGTTCCACACAGCTAATATATTCATAAGGGAATATACCCTTTCGACGAATCAAATTAAAATCATCTTCTTTAGGAAAGACACGTTGAATTTCATGAAACTGATCGGATTTTAAATTACTAGTCAGCTTATCAAGACTACTCGGCATAAAGCGGAATGAATCTAAAAATCGCAGTTTAATGGTTTTTTTATTGCTAGTTTTGATGTATTTTGTGAACGATATGTATTGTTCCTTATTATTTGCAATCACATCAATTTTCACATCTGAAGCTCCAAATTCTTTAACGATAAAGTGGTTATCGTATTTGCTACCGTTATGTAGAATGACCGGAATGAATTTTCTTACTCTATAATTTAAATTACATTCTTGGTGAGCAGCACCACGATATTTTCCTGTTAAATGGTCATGATCGCGAACCCTATCTGTATATAAACATTCACCACATATAAAACAATTAGTTTCAGTTTTAAAATTCATTTGCTCTGATGAAGTTAGTGGCTCCATTGGAATGATCGTATTTAAAATAGAGGATATACGGATGGCATCTTTCTCAAGCCTTTCCATAAAAACTTTAGGTGCATCAGGTCCTCTATAGAGCTCAAACTTATTTAAGGAGTCATCATAACTACATTTAATATAATATGCAAAGCTAAAAGGTTCATGAATGTGAGTAGTGTTGGTGAAAGTTTGGGCTGGATTCGATGAACATGTATTAAATGGTTTTCGCAAAGCCTCGAAGTCAGCATATATAACAAATGGTACTCGAAGCTGTTTCTCATAATCCTTAAATTTTAGAATGTAATTTTTAGGAGTCGGTAATACCGTACACACATGATTACACCCCCATTTTTGATGTTGAGTTAGTTGATCCTCTTTTCTGAAATGTAGCAAACAACCATCACACAACCACTTTTTCCATCGCATTTTGTTATCTGACTACTGACAAGTCTACTTAAATGTTTTATCCAACAATAGTGGGCGTTTTCACCTTTAGTTATGTACAGTAAATTTACATGAATATCCTTTTTTTCCTGAGTATAATATAGAGGACCTACTATTCTCTTATTTTCAATTCCATAAACATTCATACTTACATTGTTCAGCTCTTCAAAACGTTGAATGTCTTTTATCGCCATAGGAAATTCCATTTCTTCTAAATCTAACACTGAAGAATAGCGAGGATATGATGATGTTCTCATCGTGGCCCTCACTTCTGGATGGAGAGCTGAGGTTACAGCCCATGCAAAGCATGCGTCATCATTATTCTTAACGTTTACAGAAGCGTGCTTACGTTTGATCCATCCTCGCAAATCAACGTATGATGATGCTCGAAGGGGGTTGTATTTATTCATGTTGGTTTCTAAATAAAGTACTTCAACCAATGCCCAGCCCGAATCCCTTTCCTGGAACTCTTCACTCTTCACGATGATAGCACCTGAAATATTTTGATATATATCACTAATATTAGTTGATTCACTAACAATTACGTTTTTTGTATTAAAAGATTTGATGTCCGTAATTTCACCTTCGCTCCCAGTTTTTACATAGAGGCCAAAAAGTTCAAAATACATTTTAAATGTTTTATGCTCTAATAAAACATTACCTACCAAGCCAAACACAGTAGGTTGAACATTTTTTAAAAATGATTCAATACTTTGAGTTTTTTCTTCACTATGAAGTCTATAACTAGCAATTCGACTTTTCAATGCACTACCAATTTGTTGAACATTTCCAGAATTTCTTTCATGGCAAGTGTTATTTTTATGTTGAATACTGCGTAAATGTCCATGAATGATTGAAGAAGGTATATCAATATTACATACATCACAATGTGTTATTGAAGGTTCACCATGCTTCTTTCTTTTTGATGCACAACTATTTTCACAATCTTGAGAACGTTTACGCTTTTGAGCATTACATTCATTTAAAGGTTCCATGCTAGTTGTTGGTTTTACAGTTTTTAATTCTTGTTGTTCACCATGCACTTCAACCATGTGGGATTGATATCGCTTTACAGCAGAAAAACCAAGTTCACAAACTGAACATGAAAATGGTGCTGAACTAACATGCATTAAATTTACATGACGTGCAAGATTATCTTGTCTGTTAAATGTGGTAGCACAATGACTGCACACAAACATTTTAATGTCATGTTTAACATTTGCGTGTCGTTGAAGGCTGTCAGGTCTTGAGAACTGTTTCTTACAGTCACCACACTTGAACATGGTGATTACTTTCCAAGATATCTATAAAAGAAAGAAATCATAAATGTTAATAAATGATAAACAAAAGTACAAGATAAATAGTTTAATTACATTCCAGTCAATGGTTATAGCAGGGTATTTAAATCGATCATCTGTGAACTCCTAGCAAGTCAAACTTCATGTAGTTCTAACTGGGGGTTACTATATACCACTGTCACTGACACCTAGCGGTGAACATTGGAACATGATAGAGTGATAGAAACCAGTGATCGTCAGTTAAGTGAGCTAAGTGTGACGTCATAACCAATCTTAAAACAAGTCTAAACTTGTAGAACATGTCACGTGATAGAAACCAGCGATCACCAGTTAAGTGAGCTATGTGTGACGTCATAGCCAGTCTTAAAACAAGTCTAAACTTGTAGAACATGTCATATATTGGAAACCAGCGATTGCCAGTTAAGTGACCTAAGTGTGACGTCATAGTCAGTCTTAAAACAAGTTTAAACTAGTAAAACATGTCACATGACAAGGTTAAGTTAGGTAAAGTTAAGTGAACTGAGGTTAAGACTTTAAATATTCCCTCTGTCACTGACACCTAGCAATGAACATTCGAACTTAATAGAGTGGTAATCAAAATCTAACCTACAAATTTAGCTTTACACGTCATGGTCAAGTAGTTCCAACTTTTTACTGCTAAATATACCATTTTCACTGACATGTAGTGGTGAACATTGGAAAATAATACTCTAGCTGTTTAAAAGTTATTAGAGGGGCACTTACCTTTTTTATAATTGATCAACTGCTGTCACTGAATGAACAGATTGTAGGAATCTGGTATCCTACAGGTACCCAATTATCTGTAAAGAAATCAATCAATCAATTAATAAATCATAAATACATTCCAATCAATAACTTCAACATCAATTAATAATAAAAGACTACAATCCATTAATAATAAGTACTTACCTTGCAAAATAATTTAATGATTTTCTACCAAATCTTGAGCAGTAATAGAGCACTGTTCAATCAAAGCGAGTAATAAAGACTGACAGTAGGGAGATATATGACACCCCTCTTATATAAACTCTCATCGCTCGTGTCAGCAGTTTTTTGCAGATCATTGCAATTCCTTTCCCAATTCAGTTGAGAGTCCAAGGAACACTAGGAACACCTGTGTGGTATCCAATGACTGCTGACTTTGCATGATCATCACCCATTGTCTTAATCAACATATGGGGTTTCAAATTACTGCAGCGTCAGTCATAGCAACAGCAGTGTGCGCTCTCTGGTATGTCAGCAACATGACACCGGAAGGAACACCTGTGTAATATCCCATAACTGCTAACTTTGCATGATCATCATCCATTGTCTTAATGAACACTTGCGGTTTCAAATTACTGCAGTATTAGTCATAGCAACAGATCTGCGCGCTCTCTGTCATGTCTGTAATATGACACAGGAAGTAACAAGACGTCTTACTGCACGTACCATCTCCTCAGTTTTAACATCTTAAGAACATGTATTATTCTCTTTCAACTACAAATGACTCGTTAGAACACATCCATCCACCAAGTTAGATCCCTTGTATGTTCACATGTATTTCGTCACTTTCCTTCCATATCGTTATCCCATTATAGTAGTGGTGAACAACGTCAGTTCAACACACACAAATGTAGTTAGGCCCTTTGACATAATTTAAATAAATTCATGAGCCAGTCCATAGGGACCAGGCCAAAGGGACCGGTCCAAAGGGATCAGTCCAAAGGGACAAGGACTCGTCCACAAGGACTCGTCAACAATGACCAGTCCACAGGGACCCGTCAACAATGACTTGTCAACAATGACTTGTCAACAATTACCCGTCCACAGGGAACCACTCCCCCACCCTCTTCAAAAGCCATGAGTGGGCATGCGTTAATAACAAAAACAAGCATGTTAATTCATAGTGGCTATCCACCGTACACATGCACTTTATGTAGAACAACGTTTCATTCCGTATTGGCATTCAAACTCTCACATGTTGCAATTGGAAAGAGAGATTCCCTAAAAAATTACAATTTCACCCCCTAGTAGGGGTAGGTTTTATTTTTGGGGTTGAAATATGTTATCCATCTGAAAGGGGGTGTCAGCCCGAGTTCAATGACACCTCATTCGTCAAAATCCGACCATGCGTTCGAGAGATATCGGGCTGCCGCCATCTTGTGAGGTGGGGAGGTGGTATCTGAACTGTTACAAATACACTACTGTGTCGATTTGCGTGATCATCTGCCGTCGCTGGCTAGTCTAGTTACGTCATCACTCAGCGCGGTTCATGTCATGGCTGTGTTATGGCAAAATGTCCCTTCGGCCACTGATTTGGCTAAGATCCTGTCCGAAATTAGTTCGACCTTCACGTGTCTTTTTGGACTAGCAATTTTTGATTCTTTCGGCTGGCAAGTTCCATAGATTCGCAATTGTTGTCCATGGTCTGTCTGCGAAATTGCAGGTGAACGCAGCTGTGCCGGCCGGTTGGCTAATTCCTTGAGCTTGGCTGGCGATACCTTTAATTTCTTGCCCTTTGCCCTTATTTTCTAAGCGTAGTGTATTTACTAGGAAGTAAAAGCATAGCATGCTTCATTGCGCCTGGCTGATCGGATTCTTAATCTATACAGTGGCATTTCATCTTACAATTGTTGGTAGACGAGGTATATGGATGGATAGGTCAGCATTGTTAATCTGATTTGTTGGTATGTTAGTATTTGTTAATTAGAGGTCGCGGCTTAGGATGGTCGGTTAGGTATCAGGTGCTGAGGTCCTACCTGGGATGTGGGATTGGTTAGTTTTGTTTGTTTGTTAGTTTTGGGTCTTTAGACTTATTATTAGTTATTCGAGGCTCGGGATGGGCTGGACAGTTATTGAGCTGAAGGGTTGAGGCTTCATTAGTAAACTTCGCGTGAATAGGCATGCTATTAGGTTTCTTAATTATATTAGTGGGTGAATAGTAATAGTGGTTTTGTATTTCCGAAGTGCTATATTTGGCACCAGTCGTGGCGATAAAGCATCGTGCCCGCCCGTGGGAGTAGCTCTCCGCCAAATGCTTCTATGTAGTGGGACAAAGGTGTGAAGGAGGTTGTGACGTATCGCCTTGTGACGTCAATATTCCAAGATGGCCTCTATCGCTACAAATACTAACATACCAACAAATCAGATTAGCAATGCTGACCTATCCATCCATATACCTCGCCTACTAACAACTGGAATATGAAATGCCACTGTATAGATTAAGAATCTGATCAGCCAGGCGCAATGAAGCATTCTATGCTTTTACTTCCTGCAACCCTGCATTGTTCCCAGCCTTCTTACCCTAGTAAGTACACTACCACCCCTGTAAAACTTGTAATCGCCTTCGTCTTGCATTGCAACTTGTGGGCTACTGCACTACATTTAATTGGAGAAGTATACTCACTTCTCCAAAGTGATTTTAGTAAAATTCCACATTCCATCACAACTAGCCTCTTGTCTATTTTTATTGTACGCTCACCATTTGCCCATGCGACTCAGATCCTGTTGAGTCATCGCTGTTAATAACCTGCTCGGCCACATCGCAATGTGGACAGATCGTCTCTAGGCATAGAGCAAGCTATTGTCCGTCTAGCAACCGTGCGCTTTCTCATAATTGTTTAGCACTCGCTTTTACTTAGAAAGTAGCCCGGTTTTAATCCTCGACTAGGATACTCCAACCCCCGTAGTTACCAGAAGTGCCAAGCGTCTAGAGGCTCTCAAATTGTAACACTTGATCAAACCATTAGGCATTTTCACATCACCGTAGGTGACTCATACACGCACACATACAAAACCCCGCACCCCTTACGACATCTTTATAGCCTATAAAAGCTACAAAAATATTAAGTATTTGGACTTCGAAAATATTTTTCAATTTAGATTTGATTTTTATTCTTCGACGAGCGAGATTTTATTGGAGTGGATTTCACCGTAAATACTAGTTTTTGTGTGCGATTAGATATTTCGTTAATATTTTGATGGGAGATGTGCTTAATCGACCGTATTTTTGTAAGAAGTAGGAATTAGATAGTGTCCTTATGAGTGTGCAAGACTTGATTTTATATTGGTTCTTATTTGAACATTAAATTAATGTGAGATAGACATTGTATAACAGGACAATATTATGATTGTCAATTTTTAAACGAAAATAATTTAGGTTTCTTGAGTATCAGACGATAACAGCTGATCACTTAATATTACGCAGAAGTCAATTTGAAATGCGACAGAAACTCAATAAAGGTTTTGTTAAATACTAAAACGAACTTGTTCAAATGGTACATTTAAAGCATTTTGCAGATTGCATTAGAATGTGGAGAGAGAATTTAAGCGTTGTTGATTGCAACAATTATGAACGACAAGCAGGGAGGTATTATTATTAACTTGTAATGATGAATGTTGAAGTACTGCAAGTATGTGAAGCATGTCTTACGTAGGAGATAGTCTGCAGATTTTTAATTGTTGGAAGAGCGCATTGTTGTAATAATGGAGCATGAAAAGGGTATTTTATATAGGAAAGTGGATTCCAATCGATCATGTTGACGATGGGAATATTTGTAACAGAGTTAAAAAGTGGAAAGTTGTTGTTTTTGAATTTCCGTGCCAGCTTAAAGGTGAAGCTATATTTTGGGAAATGAATCTTGTGGAGAGGTGAAGATGTATTCCACATGAGTCTGTATTACAGTATATGAGGTAGCTGTGTAAGATAAAGATGCGTTAATCTGATGTTTAAAGGCGACTATAGAAGGTCATGTGTCTGTATTACAGTGTATGAGGAAGCTGTATAAGATAAAGATGCGTTAATATGATGTTTAAAGGCGACTATAGAAGGACATGCGTCTGTATTACAGTATATGAGGAAGCTGTATAAGATAAAGATGCGTTAATCTGATGTTTAAAGGCGACTATAGAAGGTCATGTGTCTGTATTTCAGTATATGAGGAAGGTGTATAAGATAAAGATGCGTTAATCTGATGTTTAAAGGCGACTATCGAAGGTCATGTGTCTGTATTACAGTATATGAGGAAGCTGTATAAGATAAAGATGCGTTAATCTGATGTTTAAAGCGACTATAGAAGGTCATGTGTCTGTATTACAGTATATGAGGAATCTGTATAAGTTAAAGATGCGTTAATCTGATGTTTAAAGCGACTATAGAAGGTCATGTATCTGTATTACAGTACATGAGGAAGTTGTGTAAGATAAAGAAGCGTTAATCTGATGTTTAATGGCGACTATAGAAGGTCATGTGACTGTATTACAGTATATGAGGAAGCTTTATAAGATAAAGATGCGTTAATTTGATGTTTAAAGGTGACTATAGTCGGTCATGTATCAACAAAAAACGCACGAATTAGGTAATTGCATTGAAGCAGTAATTAATTGTTATTATTATTTTTATTATTTTCTTTAACGAGACCTAGATTATTAAAGCATGAGCTAGACTTTGTCGAACGGCCATGACTAACACTAATACGACGAACACAAGCAAGGTAATTTGAGTAGGTGGTTCTCGTTTTTCATAAATTACTGGTTTTTTTTTCAAAAAGTTCAAGGACGAGTTCTGGCAGTGAAACTCGCAGAATGGCAGACAGACAATACTACCAGATATTGTAAAAATGTTGTAGATAAATTGTAAATAGTTAAAGGAGATTGGAAACGATAACAACTGATCATGTAAATACTGTTATTGAGATAGAATGGAGTCTCGTGGTGTATAGAGTAATTGTTTTAGTTTTGATCAACCGAATATTATTTTAATTTAGGGGTTTTATTTCATTTACAAACTCCGAACATATTTTGGAAATGCAGATGGCATTCAGAATAGTGGATTCTTCATATTTAATTTATTTTAATAGTGAAGTTAAAGGTTTAATTCATCCAATTATTTAATTTTGTCGTTGTTTGAGGACGGGAGTGTTCGTATTTGAATACGTATTTGTAATGTTTTATATTAATAAATCGTAGGACACGAGAGTTTCGCCTGTCCACCGTTTTATAGAAACCAAGCGATATTGATGCCTAATAATTATGGTGAGGTCATGCTATAGAATTAAGGACAGGCGCCCAATTTATCTCATTTGCCCCGAGAAGCGCAGATTTCTTGCTCTACAAATGATGGATAAAGTCCTAATTCCGTAACGTAACGTCTTTGTCTTATGTGTCCCGACTCAATCCATGTACCAGGCATTTCCTTCGGTGGTTTACCTAGCTGGGACCACGAAGAAGCTGCGATCCGCCCATCTGGATACTGGTAGGTGGTTTACCAAGCTGGGGCCACGAAGATGCTGCGATCCGTCCATCTGGATACTGGTAGGTGGTTTACCTAGCTGGGGCCACGAAGAAGCTGCGATCCGCCTATCTGGATATTGATAGGTGGTTTACCTAGCTGGGGCAACGGAGAACCTGCGATCCTCCCATCTGGATACTGGTTTACCTAGCTGGGGCCACGAAGAAGCTGCGATCCGCCCATCTGGATACTGGTAGGTGGTTTACTTAGCTGGGGCCACGAAGAAACTGTGATCCGTGCATCTGGATACTGGTAGGTGGTTTACCCAGCTGGGGCCACGAAGAAGCTGCGACCCGCCCATCTGGATATTAGTAGGTGGTTTGAAAAGGGCACAATATTAATATATAAATCGTTGAGAATTCGATACCAAATGAAGGAAAGAAAGAAGAGCAGGAAATATGAGATTATACCGGTATTGAATATATGGAAAGATTTATCATTTTGCCACTTACCTCGCTAGTAAATCATTCAAGTGCCGCATTTGTCGTCAATCAATATATGCTTGACATTTCACCTTTCCGCTATGACAAACAGCCTAATTAGAAATATTATTAATCATAATGATAATAATAATGATAAACGTGATTAATCTGATGCGTAACACAAACAAATCAGCCAAAACCTGACACAAACGCTTTGGTTAGTGCCAACAAGCAAACTGCTGAACTAACTCTGTTAGAGGGAATTCAGTTTTCGTTTGTTAGTATAAAGCCTCGCTTTTACAGGGCTCTGCATTCTCGCTATTAGATGTCGTCCGCCTGCTTTAGACTATGGTGCCTGGTATCCAGGCACAGAAGATCATGTTTGAATGCTACCCCCTGGAAGTTGTACAATTATTATTCGGTGGTTTCCAGTTGTCTGTACATTTCTAGTCCAAAACGTATTTGCTAACAATAATCTACCTGTACAGAGGCGCTTCAAAATAGAAAGATATCATCCTACAGTGATCTAAAATCTGCTTTTCATATGTCAATCATAAAACCGTGTTTCTTGCTAGGAAAAGTCAAAGAATATGCTAATGTGTGTGTCCGGAATTCCTTTGTGAGTATAAAAACAAGTAGTTCCCTGAAGAACTAAAAAGCCTATTTTCAAATATCCTACAAATATCAATTGCCTCTATAGAACCCATGGGAGAGGTTCAGTATCGAACTCATATCCTTATAGTTCGAAGAAAAGAAGGGATAAATGCAGGCTTTAGAAGGGAGTTCTGAAGTTAGTTGAGAAGCTGATACTTCATAAGATTGCGTTGGGCAAAGAGATGTTGTGCAACCAGAGATTGCCAGGCCACAGCTGCCCGGTGATGTCATTTGAACAGTCACCAGAGAGCTGATTACTCACGTGGTGAAATTAGATATGGAAACCTCCATGGACGAGAGAGATGAAGTTTCGGAAATAGCCCCGAGTCGACAATAAAATGGCAGCGTCGCATGAAGGGAGGGGCTGGAAAATAAGAGAAATAAATGAAATTAAGCCATTTGCAGGCATTAACGTAAAGAAAGGACTCCATCGGTGATCATTATCCAGGGAATGAGACATTTTAGGAATGAAATGCAAATTCATCACTACGTAATTGGTGAGTCCCCGAACCAGAAGCTGATGGTGGGAGACAACAAGAATACACTATCCATGCATCTGAAGTGAACATTTAAAATAATATTAAAGATTTGTACGATCGATTCTTGGAAAACTAAGATTCTGTTGAGACGTTTAAAACCTCAGCTTTCCAGAGATCATCATCATCTTGTACAGTTTCCAGCCCCAGGCTGGGTCTGTTTGGAACATAAGCCTCGCCACTTAGCTTTCCAGAGATATTTTTTTAAACTTCGTACGACGATTATTTTGGAAATTGGTGGTGAGGGAGAAGAGAAATGTATTTATTTTTGCCAGAATCAGATATAAGGGCCAGTAGCCCAAGCAAGAGGATGCAGTAACTCATCAGACCTCGTACTGGTCGTGCTGCTTGTCAGCACAGTAGGATTCGAACCTGTATCACGTCGCGGAAGTACTCTAAGTCGAAGTACTGTCCAGCTTTCTTCAGTGTCGCCGCGCTCTAAATCGTTGAGTTATTTTCAAAGGAAAAGTACAATTTAGAACTTCGAAAAGTATAATAGTCTACGGTGGTAGGCCAAGCTATAAACTGTGTGTGAAAATATACGTTAGCCGGCGAGGGTAGTTGAACCCCTGACACTAGTATTCGAAGTGAGAACATAGTATCTCGAAAGTATACGAGACATCAGCAAAGAGTAGATACTGTAAAAAACGTTTTCCCAGTGCGTTAGTATAACCACGGTGGTGTAAAAACATAGCTAAGACCTAATTTTCCTGATTGAGGAGATTAGGGTAACACAGTGGCGATAGTAGTAGGAATCTACAAAGAGATATCCATAGCCACTTGGAGTTTCATAGATGTACTCCACAGAGAAAATACAATAGCCGTCCGAATTCAGTTCCGACGCATATTATCATATAAACAATTGTAATAGCTCAGAATAGCGACTTCAGGGGTAAGCGTAAAAATATACCGTTTTCCTAGATAGACAATTGCGAACCGGAAAAGATTACATTATCGTGCAGTATTGTAAATGCCGATAAATTAAACACCAGAATTAGGAGGGAACTTTTATCCAAGGAGGTTTCATTTCGAACGAGACTGTCAATTTCCGAGTAGAAGGTAGAAGGCAACGTCGAAATTTGCACCCCTGGGATTCGGTGAAGAAAGAATTCACGTGTGTTTGTTACACATAAAGTGAAATTCTGTGTGTGTAAATACAATATTAAGTGAATGTTATATTTTTTTAGTGGAATGAAAATGTGTAATCCAGAGGGGAATTTTATAAATGTAATTGTGTGTATCATCATGAAATAAGAAATTTGATGTGGGCCGAATGTCGTTCCGCTGGAATTCGAACAATGGGGCCGGATAAACCATGTAAGTAACACCCAAATATATTATATGTTTTGGATTCGGGAATCTCATGTAGCAATGACAACCACGGAGAAAGTATTCTCCAGTATTGAAAATCAGGGATGTAAAACTGTGTGAAAAGAATAAGTGCGGGATATAATATAAAAATTGCAGAAATTCATTGTTAACCGAATGAAATAGTATTCACTGGAATACTAGTGAATATAAAAAGAATAATGTTATTTAAAAGGCAAACAGGATAATATAAAAAGGAAAATGTAACATAAAAGATATGGAAATAATCTTCAAGTGTAAGCCGTTGTGTGCTAAAGAAATAATAATAATAATTATAGAACCTGTTGTGTTCTTGGTAATGAAAAGTCGAGACTTAGTAAAAGGCAAATCTGTTAATTATGGACGAAGATAAAAATGAATTACGTTGAAATAAATATTAAACTTTGGAAAGCATCACGATTGTATTGATTGTCGCCTTTGAGCGCTAAATAATAAATGGTCAAGCTAAAAATTGCAGTGAAGATAATGCCAGGAATTATAATTGCGGGGGTCAGCTGGGTGAAGTAATTGATTTTGTATGTGTTTGCTGTGACAAACTTTTAAAAAGGGTGCTTTATATTATTGTCAAGCATGGAATTGAGTGCGAATACCTTTTCCCAAAGTTGCTCTTATTATTGTTAGGAGGAGTGGTTAAATACCCTCGCTCTATGGAATTAACCCTAACCCTCTAAAATGGAACTGTCCTAGAGGCAGGCCAGAGAATCGAACCAGATATCTCTCACGTCGGAAGCCCCTTAATTATGATTGGTTTTGAATTCTTACTTCCCAGTGTTAATACTCCGAAATTATAATCATACCTGAGCTATAGTAATAGGTCTATGGAACCTCAGAATAATGTTGCTATATTAATGTGATGTGTAGCCTTTCCAAGTTCTGTTCACGCTTGTTTGACAGCGGTGTTTTCAAGTCCCGTCTTAAAGATGAGGGAGCATTGACTTCTCCCCATGTCATAAATTAAGCCGTAATGTCTCGACGTTTTCTTAATGGAGGTCGGTTGGGGTAGGTCCCAGACAGAGACAGACCATGTCTGCGCTCTGAAGTATTAAACCTTTTAATGGAACGGTAATCTGTACCGTGTTTTATATTGATTCTTTATCCTTGCCATTGCCTTATAGATACGCACTTCATGAATAATTAAAATTGTCAATTGAGATAATAATGAAAATCCCTGCGCATTGTTGCATGATAAATGTTATTTATCCCAAGTAATTGTTGAAGATATCGAATAGCTGGGAGTCTATTTCGAATTGAATGGATCAGTAGTCTTTAACGCTTGTGGTACATGAGATTTCCGAAAACAAATACAGTTTTGGTAGTCAAGAGTTTAGTGCTATTCATTCGTGTTGACCGACTGAAAAGCACTAAACTCTTGTTTACTAAGGCAACACTGAAAATATGGCTTCAAACACCACAAAGTTTTGGTAGTGTTGAAGAGAGGGATGATATGTTGCGAATGTCATGTGGTACTCAAATAAATGGTAATTGTTGATACCATTGAATTGTTTTTAACTCAAATTTCTATTAATATATTCAAATTTGGACCACATTAGATACCAGTGTATTACAATGCGTATAAACCTTTGCTGTACCAAGTTTCATTGCGTTTGGAGGGTTAAAACGCGAGAAAAATCTATTTAAAACTTTCAAATTCGCTTGGCCGCCATGCTCGTTTTGTAGTTAACCGTTTTTTGAAAATCTCATAGATGAACTTCCAGTAGTGCTCATTATCTCCGTACAAAATTTCATAGTGACACCGGTAATAGTTTCAGAGATATAGAATGCCGGTGAAATATTTCGCACAGCCGCCATCTTGATATTATGTAAACTATTGAACGAAGTTTGATGTCGGTGCATTGCAATGGGTATATACATATACTGTACCAAGTTTCATTGCGTTTGGTTGATTAAATCGCGAGAAACGTCAATATAAAAGTCGCAAATTCGCTTGGCCACCATGTTGGTTTTGTAGATACCAGGTTCTCAAAAGTCTCATAGGTAAACTTCTAGTATTGTTCCCTTTATTACCGTACAAAATTCCATGGTGATTTCTGAAATAGTTTCGGAGATATTGAATGCTGGTCAAATATTTCGCACAGCCGCCATGTTGGATTGGTGAGACGCAACAAAATTTGAAGGGCACGGTCGGAGTTGCTCGGAATAGTGCTATGAACCTACCGAGTTTCATTAAAATCGCTCTAGCCGTTTAGAAATTATTAGGGGAGGACACACAAAAATCCATCACACACAGACAGACACACGGACAAAAGGTGATCTCATAAGCCTATTTTTTCATAAATGAAAATAGGCTAATAAAGACAGCTTTGAAGCCATTCTTCAGTGTTGCCACATTAACAATTAATATTGTGTCTAAGAATCATTCCAATTACAGTAAAATGTGAAAAGAAACTGAAATAAATTACAAAGGATTAGGATTTATATATATTATTGAGGACTATTGAAGAAGAAAACTAAAAGATGACATGTTTTTTCTCGTCAAGGGAGCATCATCAGATCCAAATATACAAGACAAATAGCTCTACAAAACACCATCAAACCTGCAGTGACTGGCCTCTCTAAACAAAATACAAGAAAACCAGTTAGGAAACGTAGTGAGTGTGGTAACTATTACTGAAACATATTAAGGCATTAAGCTGAAAAAAAGGAACTATTCATTTTATTTTCGCAAATCTTAGATATGACTATAGCATCAACAAATATAGTATTGTTCCCACAAACTAATCTATCTTCGTAGATTATAGATTCTCGCCGCTATGGATTAGCCTTTATGGTGCCGATATCTGATAAAAATGCCACTGGCCGATCTATGTATTTTTTGTTTGTTTTATTTCCATATACACAGCGATTTAACTATTGTAACGAAGACAACGCGGAAACCATTCCTTCACAGATTATCTCGATAAGTTTAAGTTCCATGAATAACTGCATTTATAATGGGTATTCTTTGAACATGCTGCAGTCAACTGACTTCCCGTGTGCGTTATCGTCTGAAGTATGTGAGCTTCTTTTGGAGCTTATTAATATACGTGGAGTTAAATATGGCTAGCTCCTTCAGCGACGGGGATATAAACACGGTTTTAGTGCTAAGTGAAGTTTGTGAGAGTGAATATTCCACTGACGGCAACGGCTTTGATTTTGCTGAGGAAAATCCACCTTATGCTGGAGGACTGTCAACGTATAACATTGTGGAAATTGATCGTACTCGATACCTATTTGATAGAATTACTCTATGCTTGGGATATTTATAAACAATTAAATAAATATTAACATTTTCATCACAAAAGATACCATTTAGATTTTGTTGGCTATCAAATTTATATTAAGAATACCTATTATTTTCCTTCTCACAGGATTATTTTTACAGATTTTATTAACACCCAAATAAAGGAAATTGTAATTATTTAGCATCTAGTTCATGAATAATTTGTTTACCTGCTAGAGAAAAAAATACCAACACACAACCTTGAAAAATATAGGTGGGATATAATTTTGTAACGCTTGTAATTTCACTAAACTAGGCCTCGTAATTTTAGCATATTCACTAATTAATTGCTGGGCATCAAAAGAGATAAGAAGACCTCATCAAATCTTAACCCTTTTGATGTCAAGCAATTAATTAATGCCCCTTCTTAATACATTTTACAACGCACATGGTACATGAAGAAGGTGAGGATTAACATGTGCGCCTTGGAAACTCCTTCGATAGCAAAATTTGCTTCACATATGCTACAAATGAATAGTACCTGTCGCTATGGGTTCTCACTTGTGTCTTCAAACGTTTTCTGTTAACAAATTTGGCTTTAGCAGCTATGCAATAACACATGTCCTTACAAATACCTTCCCTTCCAATATCCCTTATAAGTAAATTTGACTTAGCATATGGTACACAGGTATGGGTAAAGGTGTATCTTCAAATGTCCTAACAATTTTGGCTTGGCATATGCTACTTGGTCTCCTCCCCAGCATGGGTAAACATGTCTCTCTTCAAAAGACTTTTCTGGCTAAGTTTGACTCCGCATGTGCTACACGAGAATGGCTTCTATCCAGTATGGGGAATCAATTGTACCTTCAAATAACCTTTCTGGCAAAATTTGACTCCGCATGTGCTACACGAGAATGGCTTCTCTCCATTATGGGTAATCAAGTGAATTTTCAAACCACCGTTCTGCCTTAATTGGGCTCCGCATAGGATGCACGAGAATGGGTTCTATCCAGTATGGGTCATCAATTGTACCTTCAAATTTAGCTGAAGAATAAATTTGGTTCCGCGAATGCTACACGAGAATGGCTTCACTAGTATGAGTCATCAAGTATACCTTCAAACTAAATTTGACTGCGCATGTGCGACACGAGACGGCTTCTCTCCACTGTGGATTAAAATGTGTTTATTCAAAGTACCTTCTTGACTAAATTTGGCTTCGCATGTGGTACATGAGTACCGCTTCTCCCCGGTATGGGTTAACATGTGAGTCATCAAATTACCTTTGGTATTAAATTTCGCTACGCATGTGCTACATGAGAAAGGCTTCTCTCCAGTATGGGTCATCAAGTGGACCTTCAAATTACCCTGTTGATTAAATTTGGCTTCGCATGTGCTACATGAGTACCGCTTCTCCCCGGTATGGGTTAACATGTGAGTCTTCAAATTACCTTTGGTATTATATTTCGCTACGCATGTGCTACATGAGAAAGGCTTCTCTCCAGTATGGGTCATCATGTGGACCTTCAAATTACCCTGTTGATTAAATTTGGCTTCGCATGTCCTACATGAGAACCGCTTCTCCCCGGTATGGGTTAACATGTGAGTCATCAAATGACTTTTGCTGATAAATTTGGCTACGCATGTGCTACATGAGAATGGCTTCTCTCCAGTATGGGTCATCAAGTGTACCATCAAATTACCCTGATATTTAAATTTGGCTCCGCATGTGCTACACGAGAACGGCTTCTCTCCAGTATGGATTATCATGTGCTTCTTCAATGCTTTTTTGTTGGTAAATTTGACTCCGCATGTGCTACAAGAGTACCGCTTCTCCCCAGTATGGGTTAACAGGTTAGTCTTCAAATTTTTTTGATTTGTAATATTTATTTCAGATACAGTGCTGGTATTCTGTCCTCTAGTATTACATAATGCGTATATCTTCCTTACAGCAGGATCCGAAGAATCAGGACATCCCAGCCTGAAATCATTGGTATTAATACAATGCAGTGCACTCAAAATTATGTTGAATTATCTGAGAATGGTGAATAATACTTTCAAAATACAGAGATCTAACTTATGAAATGATAGCTGGACCAATATTCATTAATATCACTACCAGGAATACTGTCCTTATCTAATGTGGAACTGATCTCAGTATTAATATTCAATGCTATGTTTTTCATACAGTCTGAATATTTTCAAATACTTATATACTATGCAAACAAAAAGGTGCGTCCATCGGAGTATTTGGAGTCATAGCTTTCCTTGACAAATATGAAATCCGTATCTATTTCAAAATTACTGATTATATATGGAAATGGCAAATTATTTCCAGACACATTCTGCTTGCCAAAAGTCAACTTTGTCCTTGATCAGTTATATAATTGAAACTATTCAATGGTTACGGAAATTGTGTGCTAATTCATACTAGCAGTGAAAGTGTTCAACTTATTTTTCACCACATTGTGCCGCTTTAACAACATGGATGTACGGCGATATGACTATGTAATAGAATCTGGATAACTGAAATCCATCTGACTTAAGAAGTGCGTGCTCGTACAGGTGACAGAATAGTCCATTTATATTCCCTACAGAATAGCCATGCGCCTGCATTTGGATTAAGGTGGGAATTTTGGATATACAAATCATGTTATTTCGAAACCATACGGACTATCATGCTTCACTTTGGAATAAATCGCGGATGAATGGTTTCTTAGAGCTACATAAATTGTGTGGAGGTGAGTGATTAGCTATAGTTCCAAGAAAATATCAGATACTATTTATAACGGTGGCTTTTTATAATATACAGAAAGTGGTAACTCGTTTACATTAACCACTCCATATAGCGAACATTTATCCAACTCTTGGCTCACCACAATGCGATCCCGTCTGACCACGTACTGAAGCTGGGAACATAAAATTAGCAATTTTCCCCCCAACGATTCAATATCTCGATCTTCTATTTAGACATCAAGAAATTCACACTTTGTACACTGTTCTTCTAAATTAATAATCGATGTTACATTCTATGTTTCAAAATATTTGACATAAGTATCTTAGGGGTTTGTCAAACTTGGCACAATATCCTAAAAGTGATGAAATAGAGTAGGAGATTTGACTTCAAGCACAAATCGATGCATTTGCTTAAATAAATCCGTAAACGCGCGTGCAGAAGCGGCTGAGCTTTCACACGGGCGGCGTGTATGTTGAGTGACATCACTCATTCTTGAGATTACCATTCTATCTCCGCAGAACCTACACACCCTACATTCGAAGGAATTCGTTCAAAATAAACTATTCTAGGGTATCCCCTCGAGTTCTTGTCCTCGACCCGTCCTTCCAAAACAACTGTAAGGTTTCAATTCCAGTTGCCGTAGTATGTGCCATACCAAGCTATCTCTTTTATGCATAACCCCTCGTCAGAATCAATTACCTTCCCCCACTCGTCCTAATACCCTTCATAAGTACTATATTTTACCTTTAAATCATCACTATTTTCCCACAACACCACAATCAAATATTTCTATTTTTATATATTCTGCAGCAAAAACAATCCAAGGTTCGCATCCATATAGCGCCAAGCTCCAGGCAATGGCTTCAAAAATCACTTTTTAATACCTAGATCTATATTTTATCTAAACAGATGTCAACCCAACCTTTATATCTTATTTGCTTTGTCTCTTCTGCAACCACGTTGGAGACACCAACGTATCTTAGTGTTTCAACAGCCAATCGATTTCAATATTTTTATTTTAAATCTTCCTGCTGCATTCCGTTTATTCTGTTTCAAATACAATGATTTTATCATGAAATCTTCCCTCAACACCTCGTACACACCGTTTAGAAACATGATCAAATCCTCTGGTGATGAGGCTAAGATAACGTTGTCGTTAGTAAGTCACCGAGTCGAAATTACTTCATCTTCGTCCTCAATTCCCCTTCAAATTTCTTTGGCATTTCCTTCGTTACTTGCCTTATGTATAGATTGAAAAGTACGAATGATAAAATGCATTCTTACCTAATATCATTCTAATACCAGTTTCTCTCATGTCGATCGAATCTAATGAATACCAGCCGGTTGTAGACACACTCAGAATCCTGAATTGTATTCCAAAACTTTCCAAACTGTCAAACAATATCTCCAATCAACATTATACACAGCTTTATTTATACTAAATATGCCACGAACGTTTTCCTCTCGATCTTTATTCTACCGAGAACAGTCTAATGCTTAATACAACTACCCTTGTTCCTCTGATTCTTGTTCACTGAACTTGTCTTTACCTAACTCGGCTGTCATCCAATCCATCTGTTTCATCATCGTCATCAGGTTCTAAAGGCTAATAACCTTGTCGTTGCAGACATTTATTACGGTCTTCAGCAGTACTCTTCACATTGGCCTACGACTCACCTTCCATCTCCTTGACAATGTTCTCGAGATACGATTGTCTTGGTCGTCCCCTTTGTTTTTCCCCCAAAATTTTCCTTAAAAATACCAGGAGGAGAGTGTCATGTCTTAGTATGTGTCCCATGGATTTTGTATTCCTTTACTTGATGGTGTTCAACATGTATCGATTCTCCTGAATTTGGTTCAAAACAAGCTCATTAGTCCTTTTTTCCATCCAGCTTGTTCGAGTCATTCGTCTCCAAAACTACATTTCAGCTGCCTCAAGTTTTGATTCTTCTCCCAGTCGTCTTTCTAAAATCTGAAGTAATGCTAGGATAACCTCCCTAGTCCCTTTCCTTGTTCTAAATCCATACTGATCACTATCCAGATGTTGTTCAATTTTCTTGCTTAGTCTATCTTTCATGATGATCAATACAATTTTTGATGCATGTGAAAGAATGGCTAAAGTTCTATAATTAGAACATTCACAAGCATTTCCTTTATTGGGTAGTGTGAGTGTTCAAATTTTAATAAAAACAGGAGGTACAATTCCATCCTCATAGCATTTAGTAATGATTTGAAAAAGGCATTCCTTAATGCTTACATCACAACATTTTAAGAGCTCTGCAGGGATGTTATCCACACCAGTTGCTTTATTTTCATTCAGTTTCGTGAGTGCTGCATAAAACTCTGCTTTGGTTATAGTTGGACCTTTATCATCTTCTTCAATTAGTTATTCATCTTCTATATAAATACTATTGTCAGTAATATCTGGTCCATCATAAAAATCTTCAAGGTATTCCTTCCATCGCTCACATACCTTTTCATTTTCAAACAATAGCTTCCCTTTGGAATCCATAACTACGTTGCTTGTGATGCGTAGTTGATAGCTCAAAGATTTCCCTTTAAAATAAGCTTTGTCAGGTTTCCCATTCGGGACCCACGCATACCCGCTTCATACAATTTCCTTCCTCCTTGCGACATTTCCTTGATTCTTTAGAGACTAATACGCTTGAGTATCTATATTTCTAAATTTCTACCTTTATTCAATAAACTCTAGGATTTTCTGGGTCATCCGTTTCTTTTTCGGTTCCAATTCCCCTTTGCCTAGTACCTCCATTGCAGCTGATTCTAAGCCATTTCTTATATCATCCCCACACTGACAGAATGCAGAGCGATGTGGGGAGAGTTTCGGCGCTACACTTACAGAATGCTGTGCGATGTAGGGAGAGTTTCATTGCTACACTAACAGAATGCTGTGCGATGTGGGGAGAGATTCATTGCTACACTAACAGAATGCTGAGCGATGTGGGGCGAGTTTGATTGCTACATTAACAGAATGCTGAGCGATGTGGGGAGAGTTTCATCGCTACACTAACAGAATGCTGTGCAATGTGGGGCAAGTTTCATTGCTACACTAACAGAATGCTGTGCGATGTAGGGAGAGTTTCATCGCTACACTAACAGAATGCTGAGCGATGTGGGGAGGGTTTCATTGCTACACTAACAGAATGTTGAGCGTTGTAGGAAGAGTTTCATGGCTACACTAACAGAACGCTGAGCGATGTGGGGAGAGTTACATTGCTACACTAACAGCATGCTGAGCGATGTGGGGAGAGTTTCATTGCCACACTGACAGAATGCTGAGCGATGTGGGGAGAGTTTCTTTGCTACACTAACAGCATGCTGAGCGATGTGGGGAGAGTTTCATTGCTACACCTACAGAATGCTGAGCGATGTTGGGAGAGTTTCATTGCTACACTAACAGAATGCTGAGGGATGTGGGAAGAGTTTCATTGCTACACTAAAAGAATACTGAGCGATGTGGGGAGAGTTTCATTGCTACACTCACACAATGCTGAGCGATGTTGCGAGAGTTTCATTGCCACACTAACAGCATGCTGAGCGATGTGGGGAGAGTTTCATCGCTACACTAACAGAATGCTGAGCGATGTGGGGAGAGTTTCGGCGCTACACTGACAGAATGCTGAGTGATGTGGGGAGATTTTCATTGCTACACTAGCAGAATGCTGAGCGATGTGGGGAGAGTTTCATTGCTACACTAACAGAATGCTGAGCGATGTGGGGAGAGTTTCATCGCTACACTGACAGAGTGCTGTGCGATGTGGGGAGAGTTTCGGCGCTACACTGACAGAATGCTGAGCGATGTGGGGAGAGTTTCATTGCAACACTAAAAGAATTCTGTGCGATGTAGGGAGAGTTTCGGCGCTACACTAACAGAATGCTGTGAGATGTAGGGAGAGTTTCGGCGCTACACGAACAGAATGCAGAGCGATGTGGGGAGAGTTTCATTGCTACACTGACTGACAGAATGCTGAGCGATGTGGGGAGAGTTTCTGCGCTACACTAACAGAATGCTGAGCGATGGGGTAAGAGTTTCGGCGCTACACTAACAGAATGCTGAGCGATGTGGAGAGAGTTTCAGTGCTACACTAACAGAATGCTGAGCGATGTGGGGAGAGTTTCATTCCTACACTAACAGAATGTTGAGCGATGTGGGGAGAGTTTCATTGCTACACTAACAGAGTACTGAGCTATGTGGGGAGAGTTTTGGCGCTATACTGACAGAATGCTGAACGATGTGGGGAGGGTTTCATTGCTACACTAACAGAATGCTGAGCGATGTAGGGAGCGTTTCAGCGCTACACTGACAGAATGCTGAGCGATGTGGGGAGAGTTTCGGCGCTACACTGACAGAATAGTGAGCATCGCAACTGAGAACTCCCAGCATTGGCTTTTCTAGATCTCGACCCTATTTCCTTCACCATACAGTACTACCAAACTGAGAGAATGCACAGCCCATGTACTTAAAATGTTCGTCAGCACTGAATGAGACACCAACGAACGATACAATTTTCTATAGTACATAAATTAGCCAAAATACCTTATGAAATGATGAAAAACGAACCAGAAATTGATGTAGTAATAATGATTACTCCTCAGCTGACCATAACCCACCCACAATCCCGTTTTTATATGACAACATATATGGGTAAAAAAAAGAGGCCAGCTGTGTCCGCCATTATGCGCGTGATTTATCGTCAAAGACAGTATCGCCAACCCCGCGCATTTGGTACTATATCATGTCCAGTATTGTACAACAACACAGTTCCATCAACTTAATTTGAAAGTGCGCCAAGTTTCAGTCTTAAGCTTAGACATTGATTGTGCGTGTTGCAAATTAACAATCAAGAAAATCATAATGCATCAATAATTTTCTTCCAAACCTATGTTTTTGCCTAGACCAATACTTGATAAGTAGCGCGACCCGCAGCCAACATAAGCAACCCTGATTTTGTCACGCACAAGGGGGGTAGAAACTAATCAATAATATTCACCCAAACCTATGGTTTTTGCCTAGACCAATTATTGTTAGGCAAAAATCCAATCCAAACCTTCGTTTTGTCTAATCCAATGGGTTTTGACAATGGTTTTAGCCTGCAGGCTGCGTTAGCGATATATATACATCCCTGTTTTTTTGTCACGCACCAATAAGAGGGAAAGAGACTGTCTTGGCGACCGAGATGCATCGTGCGTAAAAGTGCTCCGTAGAATACCTGCCAAAACCGCAACATAACTCACAAATAGGGTCTGCTAGGGTGTGTATTATTAACTATATACAACTTGGTGAATATTTAGTCAACAGTCATGACCCTAAAAGCCGTCAATCAAAGAATTTCAGCGTTTGAAGAAAAGCTCAAAGTATTTCAAACTCGCCTAGAGGGAGCCACCACAGCTGGAACGAGCACTTCTACCAACCTCAACTCCGTGAAAGTGGAAACCCTAGCTTCGGAGTTCGAGACTTTTCGCCTTGAAGTCATAACGGAGCTAAGTGACTTAAAAAGGGATTTGAATGAGCAGATTGTGAAGCAAGAACTTCGAATAGATGAGGCAGAACAGTACAGCCGCCGGAACTGCCTACTGCTACATGGGGTAAGTGAAACTCCTAACAAAGACGTGTACGCTAGAGTAACGGAGGTACTTAAGGACAAGCTTAACATTGAACTGACTATGATGAGCATCGATCGGTGTCATCGATTGGGGAAACCAAAGAGATCGTCTGCGGATGTGGTGGTTACCGGTAGAAGACCTATTATTGTCAAGTTCGCCCGCTACCACGAGCGGGAACGTGTCTAGCGCGCCAAGAGACTTCTCAAAGGAACTCCTATCCTCATAACTGAGTCCCTCACAGCATCACGCAAGGACATGCTCAACAAGGCCAGGGATCACTTTGGAGCAAGGAACACCTTCACTCTGGATGGGCGAATAGTGATAGTGGATTCTGACGGTAAAAAACATTACGTTAACACTCCAGCAGAACTTGCCTGCTTAATAAAAGGGCAGGTATCGGAAGTTAAGTGAACAGGTTAATGTGTGTAATTGTGAGCATGTGTTTAATATGTTATTTTAATTTTAGTGTGAGTGATTGCATAAGTGATAGGTGGTTTAATTTTAAATTCAGTGAGAGTGGTTGTTTAATTGCTTCTAGTGGCCTGTGCATACATGAGGAAACAATGGTAAGTTGAATGCTCTCTTTTGTTTTATGACCAGTGTAGTTGGTACCGTTACATTCAGTCCCGACAGAGATAATGACCTTCACCTTGACAATGAGCCTCCCAGCCCTCCCCAACCCCTGTCTTCGTCTCTCCCCACCCGCAATCATCTGGAAAGGGAATTTTCCGCATTTCCCCGTTCACTGCTGTGTGCTCATGTCAATGCCCAGTCCATAGTAGCGCATCACGCTGAGCTCCAAGCTATTTTTGAAGGAAGCATGGTAAACGTTGTAGCAATTAGTGAAAGCTGGGTGAAAGACTCTGTCCCTTTAAACATGATAAGTCTAGTAGGGTACAATTCGCTCTTTCACAACCGACTGAAGCGTCGAGGAGGAGGAGTAGCTTTATTCTATAAAAACAATTTGGCGGCAAAGATTATAAAAACATCGAACCTATCTACTGACCCCTTGACCGAATATATGTTTGTTGAGCTCACTGTTGACGTGACTAAAGTGTTTATTGGTGTAGTATATAAACCACCTAAAGAAGGGAACTTCATGGACTTTGAAGAAACTCTACTAAGACTGTTACCTACCTACGAACACGTACTTATATTTGGTGACTTTAACACAAACATATTAATAGACTCCACTGACGCAAATCGTTTACGGAATATGTTTACCTCTTGTAACATGACAATATTACCACTCGGTCCTACTCACCACGTACACACCCCCCAAGGATCTTCACGCACTCTAATTGATTTAATTATCACAAATAACCCACAGAAAATACTAAAACACGGACAGATTTCAGTACCTGGCATATCTTTACACGACCTGATTTATTTAGCTTATTCTCTAAAAACTCCAAAATCTGCACCTAAATACATAACATATAGAGGCATGAAACGATTGAACCTTCAAGAACTAACACAAGACGCAATTCTCTGTCCATGGAACGATATACTACACTTGACTGACGTTGATGAAAAGGTGAGCAGATTTAACAAAATACTGCTGGAACTATATGACAAACATGCACCTAAACGAACAGCAAAAGTCACTCGTAAAGCTGCCCCCTGGCTATCAAGTGACATTAAATCCGCAATGGCCGAACGTGACGCATTTCACAGACGTTATAAGCAGACCTTATCAAGTGACGATTTTGAAAAATATCGTGTGCTTAGAAATCGAGTTAAACAAATGATTCGAAATAAAAAGTATGCCTACTTCCAACAGCTAGCCGGTAACTTGAACGCTAGGAGCACCTGGCAGCAACTCAGGTCGGTAGGTATTGGGAGGCGCACTAAAAACACCAATACGCAGGATATTAATCCCAATGAATTAAATGCTCACTTTGCTCGAGAAATAATTAGTACTGATCCCCAAATAATCCAAACAACAATAAATTCACTCCAATATGTCCCACTACCTCACCGACCGTTATTCAAGTTTCGTAAAATAGATGATACTGTCGTAAGAAAAAAAATAATATCTATCAAATCACAAGCAGTCGGAATAGATGACATCCCAATTTCCTTTATCGTTAACCTGATAGAAGTATTACTGCCAATTATTACGCACATTTGTAACACATGTCTTTTAGAAGGTTTCTTCCCAACAATATGGAAATATGCTTTAGTTATTCCAGTTCCGAGAAATTCTCTTGCTAATTCTCCATCCGACTATCGACCTGTAAGCATACTTTCCTCAGTTTCCAAAATACTAGAAAAACTTATGCATGAACAACTTCTTCAGTACTTGACGCAATACTCACTACTTGATCCGTTACAATCTGGATTTAAGAAAGGACACAGCACATCTACTGCACTCATTAAGATCACTGATGACGTAAGACGAGCAATGGATGAGCGTAAAGTGACTATACTCATTCTTCTAGACTTCAGCAGTGCATTCGACACCATTAACACGGACATACTTATGGCTAAATTGCAATCCTTCCATCTTAGCCCCGTTGCTCTTTAATTATTCGCCTCCTATCTTCATAACCGAAGACAACGTGTACTCCTTAATGAAAACAGAACTGAGTGGAAGTTCAAAACAAATGGAGTACCTCAGGGTTCAATTCTCGGCCCCCTTATATTCATTCTATATCTGAACGACATCTCTTCGAAACTGGAAAACTGCAATTACCATCTATATGCTGATGACCTTCAGATATATTGCCACACAAAAGTAAACGACATAGATGCGGCAATTGAAAATATGAATCTAAATCTAAAGAGGATCAGCCGCTATGCAACTGAAAATTCTCTTGCCATCAACCCAATTAAAACCCAAGCTATCGTAATAGGGCAGACTAAATTGCTTTTCCATTTACACAGTAGACCGCTTTCTTTAATTCAACTAAATGGTGTTGCTATCCCGTTCTCCAAATCGGTAAAAAGTCTTGGAGTCACACTAAATGAAACTTTGAATTGGGATGGGCACGTTACTAATACATGCAGGAAAGTTTACTCGTCACTTCATCCACTTAAGATTCACCAGTCCGTTCTACCCCGTAACTTGAAAATAAACTCGTCCAAACCTTGATACTCCCAATATTTAACTACTGTGATGTTGTATTAGTAGATGCTACCGGTGAACAAAACAAGAAACTTCAGAGAGCTTTAAATTCCTGCATTAGGTTTATTTTCTCCTTGAAATTTTCCTGACACGTGTCTCCTTTTTATGATCTACTTTCCTGGCTAAAAGTAGAACAACAAAGGAACCTGCGCATTTGTACCCTCATCTATCGACTTCTCAATGAAAGTACTCCTCACTATCTCTCTTGTAATTTTCGTTTTCTTTCTTCCTTTCATGATCGTCACACGCGATCTGGATCTATAATTGCAATTCCTCTACATCATTCTTCTGCCTTCAGTAACTCTTTCCTCGTGTCGGGAACTAGAATTTGGAATAATTGTCCTCGTGACGTCAGAAATTGTACATCCCTTACAACTTTCAAACGTGCATGTAAAGATTTCCTCTTGAATTTGTAGGCCAACTAGAACAATTTGTGTATGAATGTGTGAGTGAATGACCATAGTATAATTTTGTTAAAAATGTATGTCATTTAAATTGTATAGCTTAGTTAATATCACGCAGTCGCCAATTTAATTTAATTTAATTTTTATTTTATTTTATTCTAGTATTTAAGGTTTTCCTAGTATTTAAGTTTGGTAGGTTAAGAATAACATATGTGAGTATTCATGTAAGTTGCACTGTATGTGGTTAAGTGTAAGAGAGGGCCTAGAGCCCTAACTTCGCCACAATAAAGGCACCAATAATAATAATAATAATAATAATAATAATAATAATCTGTAATAAGTGTGGGGTATTTTGTATCCCACATGTTGGCAACAATGTGTGCGCCTCAATGTGAGTACCTTGTTGACAGTCAAATGAGATTCAAGCGCGGTTGGAACATGGTTGCTTATGATAAAAGAGCAATAAATAAAATCACATACTTACATAATTTAGCACGTATTTCAGGTGCAGTGGTGACCATGGTTACTAATTTGAATAGGTAATGTCGCCCAGAAGATGAAACAGAGTATGTAAAAGCCACGTTCTGGTCTAATTCAGAATTAATAAATGTTCCACTGCTCCTATTTTATTGTTTCCACCTAGCATTCTACTTTCTTGCATTTCTTCCCTATTGTTGAAATGCTGATCTTCATACCATACTTCCTACATTTCTGTTCAAGTTCAAACATATTGGCTTGCAAACTTTCGACAGAGGCCGTCATTACAACCGGGTCATCCGGATAGGCCAGATTACTCACCTTGAAATTCTTCCAGCCAGTTCAACAAATGGCCCATAAGCCTCGCCACACTCCTATTAATACCTTCCCTCAGGTGCTCTATCGTACGCCTTCTCTAGATACACAAACACAACTGTCTCTTCCTCTCATTTCTCAGTAACTTGACGCATACTGAAATGTTGAGCATCCATCTTACTCTTGTCCAATTGTTCTCCTTTCTACAATGCCTGAGTACACTTTGCCCACTATAATTTCCGTAACCTTCCTTATAAATTGGTGTCATTACTGCTTTTCTCTAGTGTAAGGGTACATTTCCCAAACCCCATTTGAATTCGATTATCCTAAGCAACCATGTCAGCCCTGCTTTCCCATTTACAAATTCTGGCTGAAATTCAACTTACCCTGCCGCTTTGAAGCATTCATTTTTATTTACCACCCTCTCCACTTCTTCAACCTTGATCCTGTTCTCCTCCTGCCGAACCTCAAAGTCTGCCTCATTGCCAGTTATGTCTCCATTAAGGGGAGGTATGACTGAATGTTTAACTTTCAAAGTTTTCATCATAACATTGCCAGATTTTAATCAATTACAAAGAGAGTTGCTGGCATCTATTGTGCTAATAAATATTTATATAGCTTCATTAGTATTTGAGTTATTGAACATTTTTGGCGTAGTTGGAAGCATGCTGAGCGCCTATGCCCAAGATCGCGAGTTCAAGCCCGTCAGAAATTTTCAAAGCGTTAAAATCGCTCAGTATGCCTTCCTTCGGAGGGGAAGTAAAGCCGGTGGTCCCTTGTCATAGATTTATGGCATGTTACAGAATCTTCCACTAATTACACCTGTGTGAAGCTAAATTATAGGTTAAACACTTGACTAACGCTCTAAGGTTCCAACGTTCGTCACCAGGAGACGACTGCGGTGGCATCTGGTAACCTAGATCTGAGCTAGTGGCCGTTGACGGTGGTGTTTGGCGGCAAAAGTATTAACTACTTGAAAAACTTGAATGTCTGCAGTCCTTACTTGAATTGAAAACAGATAACTTACACAAATTCAACCATCACAATTAACACCGGTTGTCAGACAGATTCTACAGACACCCTAAGAAAGCGGAGCTACATGACCGCGTTGTCGCAGCTCCTAAACTAAGGAACCAACTAGGCTAACTAACTTCTCTCAAATACTTCCAGACAGAGACATTTCCGAACGATAATTCGTGGGCAAGTGAAGAGTTAAGTTAATATCAATAATGTATCTACTTTGTATCCTTGACGAGCCAAGCAGTAAAATGCGAGATATATCGGACGATGCAAAAAAACGTATTCGTATCCAAAACATTCAGTTATGCATACACAAATGTTAAAAAACATGTTTCCTCATATGTTGTACACTTACTCATTTGAATGGTTTCCATTTGCTGCACTTTCCCCGACCTGGGTTTCTTCTTTCTTGTCCTAGGAATAAAGTGAATTGATTATTTTATTTATTTGGCATCACAAATACTTAAAGTATGTAATTGTAAATCACGGCAGAGTTGAAGTGAAGCGTTACACAGTTGTGGTTATGTCTTCCCTAGTTCCAAAACTTATAATACACAATCTCCTAAAGATAACAAGTAAATCTCAGTTCGACACAAAATGCTGACTCACTGCCTTATAGAAGTAATCGCTTTAAGGATTGAGGACTAATGAATGCATTTTTACATGTTTAACTCGAAGGCTTTAGGAGGCGTTAGGATCTAACACATCCACCTAGCATTAGGTAAAAAGTTACTATATCCTCAATATTTGCACCATCCCATCTTTCGAGAATGAAGGTCAGACATCTTACATTTACAATATTATATAACACATTTCTCACAAAACACTGCAATTAAAGCAAGATTACAAAAGAATTTAGTGTAAGTACCTAAATTATATGCCTCTAGAGGGAATTTATTGTGGAGTATGTTGCTGCTACACAATGCTAGTAATAAGTCTACTGGTGAACGGGAGCACATAGTTTGCAAGGTAGGTACAAGCCGGGGAAGAAATTGGAGTAACTTATTTATAGCGAAGTCTATTTCAAATGTATTTATATATTTAGTCACACGTCATTTAGAATGCTTTCAATAAGGGATTCCAGGCATCGTTGGTATTAATTGACATACAGAAATTTATGAATGCAAGTTTGAAACTTATATATTTAATCCACCCTTTATAGTTCCTGCCTTAGAACAGAAAAAAGACTGAGCTAATTTCAAACATTACAGAGCTTAACTTGCCAGGCCATGTGATTACTGTCAGAAGATGACTGGGAAAGATACCTACCAACAAAAATACTTGAAATGGTTATTCATGGTTCCCCATTTTCATCTCCAGGTCAACGTTAGGACCATGGTCACTTCCTTCCGACTCCTAATCATATTTCAATAATACCAATCCCCATTAACAACTCTTATAGGCTGGACAAAAGGGCGAATGGATGTAAAAACCACTGACACATATAAGTTCAGAATTCATTTCACCTCCTCCCTAACACCACAGAAATAGGGATATTAAGAGATAGAGGAGAAACAACTGTAAGAAATGTGGTAAGAAGGAGGGTTTCTTCAGAACATATCATAAGTTAAAATAAGTGGACTTAAGTATTAACAATTACTTTCTTTGTATGATTCTAGCTAATTCTCTTACCAGCAAAGTTGTGTAAAGCAATATTGCATAGTGTGTTGTGCGTTTTACTGTATTGAGTTCCTAAAGCAATATTGATCTCAAGAATACTCAAGGTATGGAGAAATGTAATGAACTTATAATACTTGATATCTTATCAGGATTGTTAGGCACTGTATTAAAAGTATGGAATATGAATATAAATATCTTTATACAAACACCAGGCCTCGGTCTAATAAGTTTCCTTCTTCAACAGTCCGTAACAATATAAATATCCTAATCACATGTAATACATTTCAGGTTATTCTTCAAGAGATATGCAGGTATCCTGACCTTTTGGATGATTAATTCCCCAAATTCTTCCATAATGGAAGGTAACAACCAGCTGTGACTGTTTAGTAACGTCTGTAGTTTCACAATGGAAGGTAACAACTAACTGTGACTGTTTAGTAACGTCTGTAGTTCCATAATGGAAGGTAACAACCAGCTGTGACTGTTTAATAACGTCTGTAATTTCATAATGGAAGGTAACAACTAGCTGTGACTGTTAAGTAACGTCTGTAGTTCCATAATGGAAGGTATCAACCAGCTGTGACTGTTAAGTAACGTCTGTAGTTTCATAATGGAAGGTAACAACTAGCTGTGACGGTTTAGTAACGTCTGTAGTTTCATAATGGAAGGTAACAATTAACTGTGACTGTTAAGTAACATCTGTAGTTTCATAATGGAAGGTAACAACTAACTGTGACTGTTTAGTAACATCTGTAGTTCCATAATGGAAGGTAACAACCAGCTGTGACTGTTTAGTAACGTCTGTAATTTCATAATGGAAGGTAACAACTAGCTGTGACTATTTAGTAACGTCTGTAGTTTCATAATGGAAGGTAACAACTAACTGTGACGGTTTAGTAACGTCTGTAGCTTCATAATGGAAGGTAACAACTAGCTGGGACTGTTAAGTAACGTCTGTAGTTTCATAATGGAATGTAGCAACTAGCTGTGACTGTTTAGTAACGTCTGTAGTTTCACAATGGGAGGTAACAACTAGCTGTGACTGTTTAGCAACGTCTGTATTTTCATCTATGCTGATGATGGGTGTTGCTTTTAAGAGCGGAACAGCGAGGTCATCTACTCTATCTACCATGATGGCCACAAACCAAGCTTTCTTGTTATTGCTGTGTTTTTTGCATCATGTTTACAGATTCCCAAGATGTTTTATGCATGCCTTAATTTTACATCCACAAACCTTAACATAAATGTTATAAACAGACCAATTGAAGTGTCTGTTATACACACTATTGTTGGGTTATGGCTAAAACAGGTGTTTGCCCATCTTATTGGTTTATTGCCACTTGTCCTACTAATGAGAATGATGTCTTTACTAACAATCCACCGAATTCATTTTAACCGAGCCCTACTAACACAATAGCAAACACACAATTGATATTTCACTCACAACTACAACAAATTCACACGTTACATGCGTCTAGAGAGTAACGTTCTTCACACTTGTTCAGAAATCCCGAATGGATATTAGAATAAAGTAAATAGATATCAGAATAGTCAACCGAACGTCAACGTCGAAGATAGTCCACTCCATCAAGATCAAACGTTTGATGAAAGGTGGCTCTATCCAGATGCACCATCACAGATTTTATATGACAATATGGCTTTAGACACCTTCTTCCATACTTGTTATATTACACGCAAGTTATATATTTTCATGTATCTCAGCTCATGCGCAGTACGAAGAGGCCCTACAAGCAATGCAGCACATCATTGACCCCAGGATATAGGCAACAAGATTGAAGTTTCCGCCTTTGCATCAGATTACCAGCAGTGCATGAGGATAAGGAAGCAATCTACCGATAACATGGTCAGTACCATAACACAGGGCTCTGTGGCCATTTCTCTCACATCAGTTGCAAATACAAAACAAACTACATGGAATACTTGTTTTTAATAGCAAGAAAGCTTCTAGTTTAACGTTTTACCATTAATCTAGCGACCATGAGCCACGGGACCTCCATTTTTAAGAGGAATAACAACTTCACTCCGAAGGAACTAACAACAAACATGAATAGAAACCTAGTCACTTGTGATAGACTGTTCCCTTGTTCCATTGGTGAAGTTATTGGTATTGTTCTGTGTAATTGGTTCACTGCATGACATACCATGCCCAGTCAAAGGACAGAAAATGGCCTGGATCATCTGAGAAAGGCTGTCTTCATAAGAATTTCAACATTATTTACTAGCAGCCTCAATATTCCATTCATATGTTGGTACTCCATTTTCGTATAGAAGTTATGCAGAAATGTATCACTGTATTCAGGCGAGGTAGTATGAAGTTTTAAAAACTATTTCTGTGTCGCGGAATTTGAAGTGAGATTAGAGTATATAGAGAATCTCTTAAATATTATAATCATCTACAAAATTTCAATACAAAATTGGAGAAGCAAATCATGCATGGAATTTGATGATTTGCAACAGTCAAACACCAGATATTAAAAATCCCAAGAAGGCCCCTGTAATTACTACAATTACATTCAGGTTTTGTATTAATTCCTAAATCTTTGATCAGTGCAAATGATCCCCTCACAAACCTTTGAAAATATCAGCCACACTTGCTGGAGGAACATCAGATATCAATAAGCATATAACATGACTTAACAACCAAACAAGCTACCCTCAAGATAATTAGGCACTTACAACTCTCGATGAAGATGGTGTTTCCTTCTTGCCTAATGGGACTATCTCTGCAGTCACTTTCTCATGGATAGTAACTTCTTTGTAGTCTGAAGTACCTTCCATGATATGTGCTCCCTACAGAGAAACAATAATTTTGTTAATAATGTACCTCACGAGGCATAAGAAATATATTTTGTACACACGTAAGCATGATAGACAATCATCTAGATCTATTTGTCTCGGATTAGTTCACAACTCAATGAATAATTTTAAGAAATTTGGTAAGGTTAGAATAGCAACCCTGAAGCTGAAATTTTCCTGCATTAAATGCTCATTAGCTGACTTTAAGTGCTCATTAACTGACTTTAGGTACTCATTAGCTGACTTTAACATCATTTATATTCTTCTGACTTATACATTCAAGGTTTTGAATGTTTCACAAGACAAAAATACAATAGAATACTTTACCTATTACTTACGATGTATATGTAGCTCTCAGAACACAAAATCCAATACCTTCATGTAGCTACAGTGTTATAAATTCACCAATAAAATTGATACATTTGTCTTTCATTTTTAGAAAATTCAAATAGGTGTTTGATTCAAGATTAAAATAAACACGAGCTTCAATATGTAAAACATACTTGCATTTTTGAACCTTTCTCAAGAACGATTTTTAAAAATCAGTAACTGTCAACGTTAAATGATGATATGATAACCTAGTCGCATATCATGTGATCGAGTGGTCATGAAGTTAAAGACAATTCAAAACCTCAATACCCAGTGTCCCAGTTTCACTAGCACACACTTACTAATATGCCAAGGATTATTCGAAGTTCCTACCTAATTTAGCTGCACGACTTAACCTTACAGGTGATGAAAGTTTTGCCATAATTATTCAAGGTTGTTTCGAAAAGGACAATAAATAACCACTTTAAAATTGAAGCCTGCCCTACAAGAACGTTGTATATCATATTTATTAACTTTTCAGTATTAAAAGAAAACTTCTTGTGCCTAATCTAATACCGAGATATGTTAAATACAGGTCTATACATTAAAGTTGCAGTCTCTCTTCCAACACTAAAGGAATATATTTCTCTTTAATGGCAGTATATAGGACTCACCATGATTTTAGTGCAGTTTCCCTGCAAGAAAGTTGTATATCACAACAGACCTAGAACGTTGTATATCACAAACCATTTTCTATAGCTAAAAAATAAAGAAAAATAATCCTCAGATACATAATTATATGGAATGGAATATTATATTGCTTACAAGGCATACACAAAACAAGAAAATAAAATGGATATATTGAGAACCATATACAAATTTTGGATGGTCGCCATGTTCGATTTTTATATGGAGGCCATTGAGTTATGTACTATTAGATGACGATCAATGCGTAGGATCATTATTCAAATGTTGACTTCGATGGCATGATTAGAACATAAGAAATTAAAACTTCATTTTAAAATTTCCCACAGCCACCATCTTGAGGTTATGTAAACAATTGAACTAAATTAGATGTCAGTGCATTACAATGTGTATAAAATATGCTGTACCATGTTTCACTGCCCACGGGTAGTTGAATCGCGAGGAAAGTCGATTTAAATGTTTCAACTTCGCTTGGCCGCCATGTTCGTTCTGTACTTAACAGGTTTTTGAAAGTCACATAGGTGCCCTTTATCATCGTACGAAATTTCAGGGTGATATCAGTAATAATTGCGGAGATATAGAATGCCTGTGAAATATTTCGCTCAGCCACCATGTTGGATTGGAGAGACGTAATAAATGGCAAAGGGCACGGCCGTGGTCGGACGAAATAGTACTTTGACCTTACCGAGTTTTATTGAAATTGCTCCAGCCGTTTAGATTTTTTGGGACAACCATACATGCACACACACACGGACAAAAGGTGATCTCATAAGCTTATTTGTTTTTCATAATTGAAAATAGGCTAAAAGAATTCTGTGATAATCAAGGGATTTCATACAACTTGTAGCAGTATTATAATCATAACACGTTCCTGGAAGTGCTATGCCGCCACCCAGCTGATTGATATACAATGTTCTTCTCTTGTATGGCTTGGGTGATGATTTTGTTGAACTGTAGTTGCTGAATAAGCTATTCCACTATTCTTCAGTCGCTTCCGCACATTGTTCTTCCTCTTAAAATGATTTATCTTCCTTTTCCTGCTCTTATTCAGTGCTGAAGGAGAGCTTGGTGACACATTCAAATTGCCAACATCCGCCATCTTTGCTGATATACAACTTTCTTGCAGGGAAGCCACCTTTTGGACCCAAAATTTTCTGTCCTTTTTTTTTTTTTCAAATTTACTAATTTTAGGTTTGCAAAGTGTCGGTGTGATGATATGCAACCTTCTTAACCGAAAATCTCAACATGCTCAATTTCTGATATACAACGTTCTTGTAGGGCAGGCCTCAATTATTATAGACATGTGACGAAATAATAAATAACCAGCCCAAGGGAGCGATATCACTCAATGCGCAATATTAATAACATCGACAGCCCCATTCCTTATGACGTGTTTAACTATTTATTACCTAAATTCAACATTTAGAACACTGTGCCCTTCCTCAGCGTGGAACAGGATAAGGAACTGTGTAGTACCGTACCAAAAGTTCACAAAAAAACAGATCTGTTACAATAATCTTGTTAATAAAGCATATAAAAATGACTTGAAAGACAGCATAGAATTGAAAAGATGTGTATATTGAATAAGTTAGCTTGATGTGTATTTGCCAGATATTGTAGAGAGAAACTTTGGAAATATGTGTGACGAAGTTTTTATGAAATGTTGAGAACTACATAATTTTGAAAAAATTTGAGAATTATCCAAAGTAGGAAATAATGTACACAATCACCTGGCAATCAAGTTCTTCTTTAACAAATGCACTCTGAGTTATGAATCTTGCATCTTCAAAAGCATCATCAGGTTCTTCAATTTTCATCCCCACCGGACTATCAGAAGGTGGCTGCTCATTCAAATCCTGGGAAGTAATAAACAAGCATGATTATTGTAAAAAGAATAAGAGCTAATGATGATAATTGTAATAATAATAATAATAATAATAACAATAGCAAGAAACTGTTACAAAACATTTGCTGATGAACAATCACCTTACCAAGCACGTAGTTATGTCATAAACATGCGGAAGAGGCCCAAGAAATAATACTTCTCACAGATTACTTCCATGAACTTTTATCCTCCTGAAGAACAATTGTTAATAATAATAATAATAATAATCATTATTATGAATTTGAAGTAGAGCCTCCGTGGCTTAGGCGGCAGCACGCCGGCCTCTCACCGCTGGGTCCGTGGTTCAAATCCCGGTCACTCCATGTGAGATCTGTGCTGGACAAAACGGAGGCAGACAGGTTTTTCTCCGGGTACTCCGGTTTTCCCTGTCAAAATGTCATTCCAGCAACACTCTCCACTATCATTTCATTTCATATGTCATCCATTTAATAATTGACCCAGAGGAGTGCGTCAGGCCTCGGCAGCCGGTGCAGTTCATACCCTCGCCGCTAGATGGGGGCTTCATTCATTGCATTCCTGACCCGGTCGGAGACTGGAAGCAGGCTGTGGATTTTCATTATGAATTTGAAGTATAAAAAGGAACTATTTACTCTGATCATCATTTATCGTTAATTTAAGTTAAGTTTCAACCTGACAGACCCAAAGTCAGAACATTTAAAATATCCTCGAATTGATCTGGAATGTCTTAAAACCAAATTCAAACAATCTCCTTGCAAATATCACGAACCAAAATCCTGTCATTTAGATGGCATTAGAAGATACACTATTGGGAGTTTCCGGATTATTGCGGTTCTTCCTCGAAAACGTTAAGACAGATGGTTGAACAAGACCACGTTAAGGCCATAGACCTTCTAATTCAAACCTTTCAAAGGTACAGTTCCAATGAAATAGAAACAAAATTGGCGTGAATTCTTCAAAGACCAGAATGAAGCCTCGAGAATCATCAGATCTGAAAAACACACATTACATAAAAAAAAGAGTACAAGGAACTGTTACAGAACATTTCCTGACGAACCATCACACTACCAAGCACCTAGTTTATGACTTACAACATCCGGATGAGGCCCTGAAATAAAAAGGAAAACTGCAAACTTGTCACAGATCACTTCCATGACTTTTGAACCTACGATCCTCCTGAAGAACAAATCTGACTTGAGAAACGCATTCCTAATCCAGATTCAGAACTCCCTTCATTAGAAGATATCAAGCAAGGAACCATAAACTAAACTTAAAAATAACAAATCTCAAAAGAAAACTGAAATACTGAAATTAAGAGGTGAAAGCCTAACTAAAAAATGTCAAGTAACTCTTGTAGATACATGGAGAAAATTCTCTAAGACAGAAATTGCAATCTAGTTCACCAACTAATTTAAGAAAGTGAAAGAACAAACATTAATACCTATGGAGAAATGTCCTTACTATCACTCACGTACAAAATTCCCTCTAAAGCATTATTCACGGGACTTGAAATCCAAACTCATCAACTAATTGGCGAATAACAGGCATGATTCATAAATGACAGGTCCTGTACAGAATTAATTCACAATCTCAACCGGACGATTCAGTAGACCTACTCACACTATTCAATATTCTAGAAGATTTCAACGTTGACAGGAAAACAAAAGTAATAATCCGACAGACACTGACAGCCATAACTTCAATGGTTAAATTTAAGTGAACTATCTGATCGTAATCATATTAGCAAAGACTTCGAGGCAAGGAGATGGGCTATCTCCAAAAATGTTCAATAGTGTCTTTGAATATCAGTCCAGGACGGGGGGAAGGGAACAAAAGAGATAACTATTGGTCGACGACTCAAAAATAAAATTCATCTGCAGGGTTTGGCATTCGCAGATGATCAAGCTATTCATACCAACGATAGACAAGAGGCAGTTCAGGTCCTTGAAAACTTCACTAAATTACAGCTAAGACCGGACTCCAAATGCATAGACGAATCCGCTCGTCATCTAGACAAGAAACCTCAGAAGACTAAATTCGGAAAAAAAATCATAAAGTAAGTAAATTCAAACCACACGGCATAGCCGTGCTCATTGAACCGTGCACCACGGCCTTGATGGCAGCTGCAGCAATTCAGTTTGAATCCCACTGACAGTACCCATCCTGAGTGATTTTTTCCTGCGTTATCCACACTCCCTCCAGGCTAATGACGCGATAGTACTTTACTTCACGATTGAATCGTGACGCAAACAAAGAGAGAATCTCAACATTCCAGAACCTATAGATGTAATTAAAAAATCAACATCTAAGACATTATACCACAGTAATCAAACCTGAAGCTCTATATGGCTCAGAAACATTGATAATTGAAGGTACCGTAGATCTCTCAGTAAGGACATAGAGAAACAAGAAAGTACAATCCTTGGTCCAGTATGCTCAGAAGGAATCTGGGAGAAACGAAAGCCTTGGGAAATTTATCAGCATTCTGAAAAGATCACTGACACTTTCAGGAAAAGGCATTTTAAGTTCTACGGTAACATTCTCAGAATGAACCATCGCAGCTAGACCAAAAGATTCTCAACCTTGCTCTGTCAATGAAAGTCAAGAACCAGTGGCTTAGTGAATTAGAAAAAGAACTTCAAGAAATTGGAATCACAGAAGAAATTATATAAGATCGACCCCAGTTTAAAACAGTAATTAACAACCACCATTTTGCTGAGAAAATGAATGGAAGGATCAATAAATCATGGACTGAAGAACGGAAGTGTTAATATTATTATTAGGAAAATTAAAAGCAAATTTCACAGATTCAGATTACTATTTGGTAGGGGGCCGATAACCTAGATGTTAGGCCCCTCAAAACATGAATTATAACCATCACTCTTTGGTAGCATTAAGTATATGATATAATTCTTATTAAATTAATTACGGTACACAAAGATTTGTCATGCCCATCAGTAATGGTACACAATATATGGAACTAAAATACAACTTACAATCTCAGGGAATTCTTCTGGTTCACATTTGATACATGGTTGGCCCTCCATAATGTTGAGGAATCTAAAACACAGGATAATTAAGTAATATACTTTAATTTTCAGGATACACTGTAACAAGTACAGGATATATTTGTCATTTACACACAGAAAAGTTTAATTTCTATCTACGTCAGGGCTTCGAGGATGATGAATTGGTATCCCTGTTTGCAGTGGCGTACCGAAGGAGGGGGGGGTTCGGGCTTGAACCCCCCCCCCCCCAGAGATATTCCTTTACTTGAATCTATATATTGTCCCATCTATCACATGTTTTACGGCATCGCTCGTTAGGCGTCTTAACTCCCGCATACATCTTAGGTGTGGTCACGTTCCTCACTTAATAAATGCCCTGCACTCTACTCGCAGTGTTGGAGCTACCCATGGATCAGTTTTGCTGTTGAAGTGTGCGATCGGTAAGTTTTTCACGTCGCTTCGGGTTGCTTTAATTGTGTGTGCCCGTTAACTTAAAGATAATTCAGTAAAAGAGGAGTTTCTGCAATTTATTCCAATTAATGATACAGATAAAATAATCAAGATAGGCAGATTTTGAGAACCAATAGCAATTGCAGTAGGAACACGGAGAGCAAAACATTATTTTTCTCTCACATAATATCAATATTTTAAGCAACCACGTCACTATGGTCATGATTATACCACTGCATCGTTTCAGTCTCAATAGTTAGTTACTGTTGTCCATATTTTTTAGAATTTCTTTTCATTTTTTTATTGTGTCGAAAAAATGAGACCTAAAATATTTTTCATGCAAAGAGAGCGGTTATTTAATTGTTGTTTTTTATGAATATTAATCAAAGTATCATTTTAATTATGATGATGACTGTCGTTTTAAGGGGTGGAACAGCAAGGTCATCTGTCCCCGTAATACCGGTAATGTACAGAATAACCCTATTATATTAATGAACCCCCCCCCACCAGAAGGAAATCCTGCGTACGCCACTGCTTCTTAGTAACCAATAAAAAGGTGGTGGTGTTGATTGCTGCTTCAAGGGGTGTAACCATTTGGTACTGATATGGAATGAATAGCCTTATTTTGGTAAGAACCTTCCACATGAAATGTTTGCATCATCACAAATTATAAACGTCCAGGAAGTGTTTGTGTGTGTATCATATGAACAGTGCTAGATTGTCTAAATAGGACTGGGGATTCAGAGAGACAGTGCAATTGCTGAAACGCAGTAGGCCTACGATGACTACATTACTCAGCATAATGTACAGACTTTCAACCCCCAGTCACTTTGATACGAATTGTCAAAGCAAAGGGAACAAATTGCACTATACTGAGCATATATATTATATATTGTGACCGTACACAACACGAGCCGAGGAGTGAACCAACAACTTTCACACAGCGGGAGTACAGAATTAATGAGCGAGATATCTGCGCGGATTAACAACTTTGATCTGCAGCGCACGTTACATCTTACACGCTAGGTTCACGATCAACTTAAATTTCGATTAACGATTTGTAATTAAGTATTCTGCGTTTGTGGATAAGTCTTACATCAAATGTTGATATAATAGACCTAAATAGTATATGACGAATACAGGTAGGCCCTATTATTAATTTACCTGAGTGTGATATCGCCGAACAGTGTTCCTTATTGACAGAACTACAGTTTTACAATATAACGGTACATGTAATTTACTTAGAATTATTTAGAGTTTAACTTTAGACTAAAATATGGAGAGAAAAACACAGTTTCCGTCGTCTAGGAAGGACCAGGCGTAATCAGTCGCACCAAGAAGCGCACTTTACTCCCACACAGTCTGCATTTCAGTGTTACCTTACCGCGAGTTCAAAGATATTGGTTAAAATCCCTGCCTCTCGTGTTACAATGCGACCACTTCACAACAAAACTCACATAATTGTCTCGTAGGAGTCGTAGGACTAGCGTTACCGCCTGGAAATTTCCAAATGCAGGACATTGCTCAGAAAAGAGCGAGACATTCGTGAAAAATGTCTGACAAAATTATACATAATAGGCCTATGTATATTAAACATAATTTTTTGCAAAAGGAAATACCTTACTTAATGATCAGTCCCTGCTGCAGTTTATTTCCTTGAAACTGTATTCTTCAGCAGAACCTACTTTTGAAAGAAGACGTGAATTATTTTCTTGAAGCACATATTTATAAAATTGTTCACACTGCGTATCTTTAAAATTGTTCGTCACAAGTAACATTCTACCAACAAACGGTTCCTCCATTGAGTATATACGATACCGTACGGTATGAATAAACACAAATTGCTGCCTGGTCTGGCAAACTGGCAAATTGTACTTAAGTTCAGAAACAAAACTCAATGTTCTGATACCGGTACTTATTAAAGAAAACATACCATTGTTGGTCTAGTGTTGTGTCTTAATCCAAAGTTGAACTTTAAGAATAAGCCCTTACGGTACGTTGCAGAACTGGTCGAATAATTTTTAACCTACAGTATTTCTACACCTTTTGATTAAAAATATTGAATAAATGGTACAATATCGTCAATTGAAACACTTGAATTCCTACATAGGTTGCATCAATTTATCCAAGTACCGGTACTCATTGCAGGTTTCATAGAAACCTTTCATTCTATATCCAAACCATCTTCTGAAAATGTATTTAACATCTATCTGACTTTAAGCGGAAAAACTAAATGAACAATCAAGAAAAAATGCCTAACATTTCGATAAATTAGAAATGCCGGTCGGACATAACCACAATGAATGAAAAGCAGGACATATTGGTAACCCTCTGTGGACGAATCCACTTAAAAGGATGATTCTTATACAGACCCTGTAAAATGAGACAATCTGTCCCGGTAAAACTGTTCCAAGATACATACTGTGCCGTGTCTCACTTCTGTACTATCAGCTGGGCTGTAGGCCTACTGGTCACAAACACGTCTTCACGCTGCTTCTCTAAGTAGACTCGCAGGCTAATGTTTACATAACTAGACTACCCACACGGTATAACGCATTCCTACTTCCATCGAGGAGACGTAATTTTATTGTGTTTTCCTTAAAAATCTTACCAAACAATTATTCCTAGCCTCAGTGGCGTACGCAGGATTTCCTTCTCGGGGGAAGTTCATTCATAGTTTTGTAGCCTATTGTACTTTATTAAAACATTACTGTTATTTCTATTATTAATGATAAATTGTGCACGTTTAGACCGGAGTCCGCACGACCACATATGCATTTTACCAATAATCAGTCAGCACGAGAATCAAAATACCCCGGGGCGCCAGATGGGTTAAAGCAAATCGCAAAAACGACATCAAATGAAAAAAATGCTTTACTGATTTTTGGCTCAATGCAACAATAAGGATAGAAGGAGATTTAATTGGGTATAACACATCTGGTAAAATTATCTCAGTTTATTTTGAAATTAAAATTGACTGCAAAGATGCTCAAAGCAGCATCCTCCACGTGTGGCGATCCACACTCTTATTTACACACAATATACAGAAATTTTCCAAACACATTTGACAATCTTTTTTTGGAAACACAAGTCTGATTAATAGTCCTGTAGACTGTGTTCCAAAATTATTTGTGATTAATTCCAGTTCAAAATTAATTGTCTCTACTGGAAATATCGTAGATCACTGTTTGAATATTTACATGATATTAACACTCGTAGAATAAATGTTCATAGAATTTTAAACTTTCACTTATTTTCCAGTTTCAAAAATATATCGTCGAAAAATATTATTATCATTGAATCAACACACATTATTTACACATATTAATAACATCTGAAAAGTATTTGACCTTGAGCATAGCATCGAAGAACTGTGCGAAGCACAACAACAATTAATTGTTCTTCTGACATTAAACATTCGAGAAGTGACTCGATTATGAACTTCAAGTTCCTAACAAAATACATGATTTTTAAATCATCAACTTGATCAATAAATTGTTGAACCATTCAACCATTCAATTTTCCACTTGGAATCATTATGAAAAAAAATATTTATATTTATGGCCATTATTGTAATTTTCACAACTTGCAATTCTTCGACAGAATGCGGAAATAAGAATCGTAGCTTCATAATAAATTCATTTAGTTCATGGCACTAGGATTGAAAATATCCTTCAAATTATTCGTGGTTAAAGAATTACTTTTAATTGGCAGTGGCCCATTCTATTATTTGTGTAAGAACACAATATTTCAACAACAACGGCAAAGGTCTTCCTCTGAAGAAGAATAAACTACTATCATGACAAATCCGGGTTCTAGCAAAATCAAAGTCTAAATGGAATTCGTAAACAAGGTTGAAATAAGAACTGATGGTTTCAAAGAAATAACCTTCGGGTCATTCATCCGACGAAATGTGTAGCTCCAATACTCCTACTATAAACCTGAGCCATCGAACCTGCTATTTGATTGATGCTCGAAAAAACCTCTTCATTCCTGCGACTTAAACATGCGCACCTGGGAATGGCATTTCAACTACTCCACACATATAAATTTTCTTCCCAAAATTTATACAATAAATCAAGCCTCTGCTTGTTATCAACACTGGAAGATTAATAAACTTACAAGTTTATTTTATTTTACCATTCAGTTCAACCCGTGAATTTACCATACTTATGAAAATCTTTATTTCACTTTCGAGTGTATTTACGTCATGATTTTATATAAATACAAAAATATCCTATTTGATACAAATATCATTTGCTTCCCGTTTCATGCCTCTCCGTGTTATCTGAAAAATATACTTTGCTCATAGCAAATATCAACTGTTCAACCAGAACTGAAATGTTGGTTGAATGCGGGCTTGCGCTAACCACTCTCCTTCGGAAAATCTCCTGTTCCAGACTAGAAATGATTAAACTACTTCATAGGCTCTTTCTCAATACATATGATTATTATAAAATATAATATCCAAGAATTATTTAGAAAAATTATAAAAATTATTATTATTATTATTATTAGTGGATTATTATTATTATTATTATTATTATTTGTTATATTATTTTAAGTGTGTTTAATTATCATCTCATTATGTGAGAATCCACATGTTCGAATCTTCGAATATGGAAAAAATATCCATTCCTCAACAAAAATATTTTAACTCAACCTTTACATCGAAGGTTTTCCGTGGTTTCCCTAAAATATGAAAAATTCAAATAAATCTTCGTTATGCTCGGTCATCGATCCTAAACTGTTCTGCGTGCTGAAAATACTCAGAATAACTCTAATAAGTCTTGCGTAAATCATTGCAAGCTTTAAATACGAAGAAAAATAATGTGTTGGTCATCTGCAGAAAAAATAGTTTGTTCCAATTAGCTAGGCATAATATAATTCAAATGTGGCTTACATTTCTTGATGGTCTTGAAGTGTAGTAAACCTGGTCTGTACCAGATTTATCCATAGATATGCCCTATCGGACAAGCACGTATAATCCTTGTATCCGCCGCCATCATATACCCACAATCCGTCTAGTCAGACATAGTGGTAGTATCTTTTGACGTTTGAATTAACTGTTGTTCCATTTTAAGATGGGCTTCTATCAAAGCCATAACAGTTTGTTTAAATAGGGTCAGATATAAGTGATCTCTTCTTAGATATGACAGCTGTAACATAACTCACTGTAATCTTATCAGTACAAGAAAAACACTGACAGTCTAACCAATCAACGGCTGTTCTGAAGATCGTTCCCTGGGCATGGTTTATTATATCACCATCTACCATGCGCTAAGCAACTTGTAGTTTCCCTTGCGTAGACTAATGAACGCCACCGTTATAGACTAGTCTTCAGTGTACTGACAGATCGAAGTGGTTAACTAGTTACAAAATAATGAAAACTGACTGAAATGGATTTAAATATCCAAGTATTAAGTTATTACTGGACTGTGGCAAAATATTAATTCTAGACAAAGTCTAGCATATGTCCATGTAGAAATATAAATATTTCCACCAATGTCTGTAGAAAAATCAATCACCCCAGTGATTCTCCTCGCCGTAAACTTACTAAGTTCCACCTCGTAGCGCAGCACTTTCGTGACTATCACGACTTTGAAAAGAACTTCTGCGTAGATCCGGCAACCATGTGCCTTGGCTCAGCGTCGTAGCAACTTGCTAGGCAACTGCTTGTGTTAGAATGAGCAATCGGTGCTTCGGCCAGCTGGCTTTTATTCAAAACTTTCAGGGTCACGCCGCATCAGCTGATATCTAGAAATCCTCATATCTCTTGAATCCCTGGTCCGATTTACTTGATACTAATTGCATTCTCTTTCATTTGGCCGTGCCAGTAATCTGATCCCAGTCTCAAGTCTCTACTCCATAGTTAACTATTTAATCAATAAATAGCCTCCACCTCTGCTATTACTCGCTACGTCACTTGACATCCAAGTATCGGTAAATTCTTTCCAATTGCTTCGAGAAGCAATGTAGCGCGATATTCAAATATCTCAACTTTCAAAAGCGGCTACAGCCTTTCCCTTGATATCTAGGTGTCTGAATCTTGGAATACCCATTCCTAGAGTTGGGCACAAAATAGCAATAAATGAGCATTCTCTTTGCATCTAAATTATTTTCATTACAACCTATTTTCCAACACAATGAACTTAATTGCAAATAATATGCAAAATTAATAAAACGAATATGGTAAACAGTACGGTATCATACATACCTATCTATTTCACGACCGTATTGCAAGAGAGCGATATTATTGATAGCGGACGCGGTTCCATCTGAAATTTTATAAGTATGAGGAACAAGCAAAACGTAAAAAAAAAAAAAAAAAACGTTAATACGGTAGGCTATTGACGAAATATCAGCTTATTATAAATTACAACGATCGATGTACTGTTGTAACACTTGAGTGCTGTTATTTGAAATTGAATAGCCTACATTATGACAACATTACACATGTGCTCTAAGCCCAACACAAGCATGGGAGATGGTTGAGTTTGTTTTCAATGAGTGTACACACAAGACCAGGGCCGGCGAGAGACCGGTCTAGGGGGTGCTACAGCACCGGGGCCCGGCCCAGGCCCAATGATGTAATGTACATTTTTGTGGTTGGTGCAGAATTCTAGACCTACCTCATCCAGTTCCATCCGGGAAACTGCAAATGTGTGTGACTATTAAATTAACTTGATTTTTTAGCCTACTTTTCACATTTTGCAAAAATGAGGAAAAAGTAGACTTATGAGATCGATCCGGGAAAATGTGTGTCTGTCTGTCCTTCTGTCTGGCTGTGTGTGTGTCCCCCCCCCCCCCCTATCAACTCCTATACGGCTGCAGCAATCAAAACCAAATTTAGTATGAGTAAAGATGTGCAACGGAATAGCTCACGTCCATATTTGAAAATGATGTCAGTGCTACCAACTGCTGAAAAAACGCACTAGAAATTTGAGCTCCATGTTGGATATCTTGCAAGGTATGCATGGGAGCTATTCCAAAATTAGCACACATGTAGATAATACTATTTCAGTTTAATTTCCAGGAGGCCAACCATGACAGTGTTGCCAAAATAATTTTAAGCCTTCTGATAGTTCCAATGTTTAAATGCATATAACTTCTACACTATCATTTGGATTTCAACCAAATTTTGTATGTAATATATGTACATAAACAGATATGACTGAGCGTATTCTTAAGAGCCACCAGGGCTGCCAACTGTTAATAATTGCTCTCTCTATTTTTTAAATCTAAATACCAATATTTCAGAAAGTATGCAAGCCAACAGCTTTAAACTATGCACACGTATATTCTGACATTTTAGATTAATTTGAAGTAACTCATATACGTCAGTTCTACCAACATGATTATAAACCTGCTGATAGTACCAATTTTTAAATACATGTAACTTCTATACTATCAGTTGGATTTCAACCAAATTTCGTATGTGATATGTGTACCATAACAGATATGACTAAGTATTGTTAAGAGCAATCAGGGCTGCCAACTGTTAATAAATGCTGTCTATATTCTTTTTACCCTAATATCAATATATCAGAAAGTATGCAAGCCAACAGCTCTATACTTTGTACACGTATAGCACCTGAAATTCTAGATTAATTTGGAGTAATTAATACAAGGCAGTGCTGCCAACATGATTCTATGCCTGCTGATATGTCCAATTTTAAAATACATGTAACTTCTATACTACCAAATGGATTTCATCCAAAATTGGCACAACAAGATATCATAACAATTCAGATTATTTCTGACCAGCACACGCATGGTATTGTAGGCAACATGCTTTTACGCGTGCTGATAGATCCAGTGTCTAACTGCATGTAACGTCCAATGGATTTCAACCAAAGTTTTTATTCTGTACCTTAAGAGATGGAACTAAGAATATATTCAGTCACCAGGGCTGCCAACTGTAGTGCTCTATTAGGCTACATTATACCAGGTATATTTTGAACTAATTAGATATTTTGATATTACCAACTTAATTTCGTCATTATTCTAGATAGGTTCATATACTGTAGAATAATCATTGGCATGAAAAGTAGGCTGTATAGTTCTTCACGGAACTTCTTGTTATGTATACCATACAAATCACAAAACAAACTTAAGTTGCAAGCTTACTGCTTGAAAAATTGATATTGGCAATGATGCACAACAATCTATGAAGCGCATGCGCGAGGATTTCCGCACCGAGGAAGGGGGTTCCCCGCTGTCCCCGCACTGGTCACACTCTGCTGCGTAAATAATGCTTTGTCATCCACTGTCAGTCGATTGTTTAATCCAATAGTAATACGCTGTGTTAGTGATTCACCACGGTTTGTGTGATTTGTGTTGTTGTTTGAGTCTTCAGTCTTTTGACTGGTTTGATGCAGCCCTCCATGCCTCCCTGTCGTGAGCTAATCGTTTCATCTCTACATAACTACCACACCCTACATCTGAGGCAATCTGTTTAACATATTCTAACCTTGGTCTACCCCTACAGTTCTTGTCCTCGACCCTTCCTTCCATAACTAAGCTTGCTATTCCTGGGTGTCTTAGTATGTGTCCTACCAACCTATCTCTTCTCTCATTAGCAGTCGCCAGAAACATCTCTCCTCTCCCACTCGTCTTAATACCTCTATGTTTGTAACCCTATCTACCCATCTGATCTTCATCATTCTCCTGTAACACCACATTTCAAATGCTTCAATTCTCCTCTTTTCTGCTGCACCAATAGTCCAAGTTTCACTTCCATAGAGCGCCACGCTCCAGACAAAGGCTTTCAAAAATGACTTCCTAATACCTAAATCTATATTCGATGTCAGCAGATTCCTTTTTTGTAGAAAAGCTTTCTTTGCCTGAACCAACCTACTTTTTATATCCTCTTTGCTTCGTCCATCACTGGTTATTCTACTTCCTAAGTAACAGAAGTTTTCTACTTCCTTCAGCTTTTCACCTGTCAATTTGATCTCCTTAGAGGTTTCTGATTTATTTCGGCTGCATTCCAGTATTTTTGTTTTACATTTATTAATTTTCATCATGAATTATTTCTGTAAGACGGAGTCCATACCATTCAAAAACTCATTCAAATCCTCAGGCTTGTCGGCCAAGATGACTATGTCATCAGCAAATCTCAGAGTTGAAATTATTTCTCCTTGAATCTTCACTCCCACTTTAAATTTTTCTCTAATTTCCTTCATTGCTTGTTCAATGTAAAGATTGAAAAGTATGGGTGATAAGTTGCAGCCTTGCCTTACACCTTTCTGAATACCAGCTTCTCTCTCATGTCCTTCAACTCGAATGACTGCTGTCTGGTTTCTGTATAGATTGTATATCACCCTCCTATCCCTGTACTTTATTCCAATCGATTTCAAAATGTCAAACAATTTAGTCCAATCAACGTTATCGAAAGCCTTTTCTAAGTCTACAAAAGCCATGAACGTTCTCTTATCTTTCCTTATTCTACCTTCCAAAATCAGCCTAAGACTTAGTACAGCTTCCCTTGTTCCTACATTTCTCCTGAAACCAAACTGGTCTTCACCCAACTCCGTTTCTATCTGGCTTTCAATCCTCTTGTAAATTATCCTAGACAGGATCTTTGAAGCATGAGTAATCAAGCTGATTGTACGGTAATCTTCACATCTGTCAGCTCCCACTTTCTTTGGTATAGGGATGAATACATTCTTCTTGAAATCAGGGGGTACCTCACCTGTCTCATAAATCCTACACACCAAGTGAAATAACCTGATCAGACCTTCATCTCCTATGCAGCGTAGCAACTCAATCGGTATATCATCTACGCCTGGTGCTTTGTTCCTGCTTAAGTCTTCCAAAGCTCTATCAAATTCTGATCTCAATATTAGATCTCCTTTCGCATCCTCATCAATTTCCTCCTCACTTTCCATTACATGATTCTCAATCTCCTTTCCCTTATACAAACTCTCTATGTAAGCTTTCCATCTCTCAACCTTTTCTTCCCTATCTGTTAGAGGCTTTCCATTTGTGTCCTTAATATTACAGCACTTAGTCTTCTTTTCCCCAAAAGTATTCTTAATCCTTCGATAAGCTGTGTCTACTTTTCCTAATTTCAGACAATTTTCTATACCTGCACATTTCTATTTCAACCATTCTTCTTTCGCTTCCTTGCACTTCTTGTTAACCTCATTTCTCAGACGTCTGTATTCTGCTTTCCCCTTCTCATCTCTTACATTCTTGTGTTTCCGCCTTTCATCCATCAATTCTAGTATATCCTGAGTGATCCACGGTTTTCTACCTATTCTTTCTTTCCTACCAATGGTTTCTTCTGCGGATTTTGTTATTTCATTCTTCAAAAGTGCCCATTCGTCTGCAATTGAAGTTTGTTTAGGGTTTTTCATTAGTCCTTCATTTATACTCTTCTTGAATCTTTCGTTTACATCCTTCTCTTTCAGTCTGTCTATTGCCCACCTTTTTGGCTTTTGACTTTTCTTCAGTTTCTTCAACTTTAATCTGCATTTCATTACAACCAGATTGTGGTCAGAGTTCATGTCAGCACCAGGATATGCTTTACAATCCAAAATCTGGTTTCGAAACCTCTGCTTGACCATAATGAAGTCTATTTGGTAACGCCCTGTATCTCCTGGTCTCATCCATGTGTATATTCTTCTATTGTGGTTATTGAATAAGGTGTTAGCTATGACCAACTCATGCTCGGTGCAGAATTCTACCAGCCTACTTCCTCGATCATTCCTTTCACCTAATCCGAAATCTCCTACTATCTTCCCTTCTCTCCCTTTTCCTACCACAGCATTCCAATCTCCCATTACTATAACATTTTCATCACCCTTGATATACCTCAGAATTTCGTCTATTTCTTCGTAGACCTTTTCAACATCCTCATCATCAGCTTGACTGGTAGGCATATAGACTTGTACCACTGTGGTGCAGGTAGGTTTAGTATTGATTTTTGCTACAATAATCCGTTCACTATATTGTTCATAATATTCCACCCGCTGTCCAAGTTTCCTACTCAATATGAGGCCAACCCCTGCTTGGCCATTGTTTGATTTAGTGCTAATGACCCTATAGTCTCCTGACCAAAAGTCCTGTTCTTCCTGCCAGCGCATTTCACTAATCCCAACCAAATCCAACCTCAACCTATCCATTTCCCTTTCTAAGTTTTCTAACCTTCCACTTCCTAGCAGACTTCTAACATTCCACGCTCCGATCCGTAGAATGTCAGATTTCCTCTTTGTCACTTCTGTGATGTTAAACCCCTCTCGAGTAATCCCCACCCGGAGATCCGAACGGGGTACTAGTTTACCTCCGGATTGAAATTTTACAAGGGAGGATGCCATCATCACATGTAATTATGCATAGAGAGGTGCATATCCTCGGGAATAGCATACGGCTGTAGTTTCCCGTTGCTTTCAGCCGTGCAGCAGGACGCAGTGTAGCCATTATTTGGCTTATATTATCAATATCTTAACCGTCTATAAGACTAGTAAAGAATTGATTTATTCTGAAAGGCTGCTACTCCCTTTCAGAATAAGTAAAGAGTAATTCTACTAAACAAAATTACTAACCTTCTACCGTACTAACGATTAAATACCAAAATTCTACTAACGAAAAAAATACTTAAGTTCCACCAACAACAAATACTACCACTAAAACAGTCTATCACCAGGCACACTCATATGCACCCTCAAACATCACAGTCTACTGAAACAATGAACTAGAACTAATAAACAATGCAACTGCTACCAGACACACTCACACACCACAGTCTAATACAACAATGACATATATCTAATAGACAAACTAACCACCTACTTACAACTAAAACTAACTACATACGTACTGTACTGTTATTTGAATTGACAATATTTACAAAAAGCAATTTAGATAGAAAACACTTACAAAATGTAATTTAGATTCAAAATAGTCACAAAATGCAATTGAGAATAAAAACGTTAAAAGGAATTACATTATGAAGTTTCATTCAAGTTTGCAATATTATGGTACTGCGCCAGAATTTATTGAAGGTCATTACTCAAGAACTGATCGGGAGATGAACCAAGACCCCAGAAAATAAATGAGTGGAGTAATATGGAAAAAACTGTATGGAAATGAGTGAAATACTATAGATCTTATGCATTTATAAAAAGCAAAGAAGTAGGAATGATTTAAAGATGGACATATATTCCATTATACGAAAGTAGGAGGTTCACTTTACGAGAAAGATCACGCCATTTCAAGCGAGAGTTACGTCATGAGAGAGGGGAAGAGGTGAAGGTCGAACTGCGGACGGAAGTCAGGAGAGGTGGTAGAAGTTACGTCACACCACGGGAGGAGAGGAAGTGAGACGAGAACTTGAGGAATGCGGAGAGCAGGACGAGAGAGTTCTTTTCCAATTGAGATTTGAACGAGAGAAGACCTCGAGCATAAACGAGTATATTTATAATAGTGCTACAGTTCACAAAGGTTGGAAGAAAGGAAGAGTGAAATTTCAGTAACTTGGGAGCAAGCTACAACTAAAATATAGCAGTGCTTATACAAAGTATTCCACATAGCTAGAAACATTTTCGACAAGAAGCTACTCAACATTTCTACGTGTAAAAGCTTATTTCAACGTTGTATTGAAAATGCAAGTTATAAGGCAGCAACGGGGAGGTCTCAAGTATATTGTCAAGAATATGAATTTTGACATGTGCTAAGTTAAGCATGGGGAAGTTGAAGACTACAAGAATGTCAGTTGAATTCCAGATTCACTAGCATGAAGGACGCTACAAACATCTACGCAAAGCGCAACATCACCGAGCAAAACTCACACTTTTCTACGAGAGTTTTAACACATCTTGAGAGACGAAAAGCTTGCATAAACGACAGTATTACACCGTGATGTCTATTCTGAAGAAAACCGATGTCTATTCTGAAGAAAACCGATGTCTATTCTGAAGAAACCATGATGTCTATTCTGAAGAGATGGAGAATCGAAGCCGGCCTACTTGGAGCGAAGGAGAGACGGGAGTTGGCAGAGCTGTTCTCGGCGAGGTCAGTCACCGCGAGCCCAGCTGGTGTTGTCACAGAACCGGTCTTCATAGCTGTGGACATTGCTATGAACACGTCAAGTTTGGTCTGGAAGGAGCGATGCAAGTATTTTCAGCAGTTCAGAAGTCAACACAAGGTAGTGAGAAAATTGTCTTTTATAATGTAGAATTGTAGTTTAGCTTTGTGATTATCCAATTGACCAACCGCATAATTTTCAACCGCATATTTTAAACCGCATAATTTTCAACAACATTTTTGCAGTATTTTCAACAGCATTTTTCTTAACTGCATTATTTGAAACGTATAATTTTGTCAAAGTAATTACATATGTGTAGATCTTGTTATTGTGATTTTCATATTTTTCTACGGAATTATTTGCCGTATTTCTTGGAAAATTTCAGTCACTTGGACGAAATTTTGGCATGATGATGATGCTATTAACACTAAGGTTATAGTAAAGTAAAATCGTGTAAATATCTTCATACTTGCGTTAGATTTAATTTAATTAAATCTGTTTTATCGCAGCGATGGAATATAAAGGAATTGAGAGGAATATTGAAAGAAATTGTTCAGTGTAAATTAGAACCAATTGTATTAAATGAAATTCAGAGCGTTAAAAAAGGAATATAAAGGAATTATTGAAAGGAATTGCATTAAAGAGATTTAGAGCGTTAAAATTGAAAAGAAATGTAGAGTAAACTATTTAAAAGGAATAGAACGTTGAAGGAAGTAAAGAAGGAATAAGATTGTAATTAAAGTAAAATGAAATGTATTGGAGCAAATTTAAGTACAGTATACTTAAGAAGTAACGTCACGAAGTGTAAAGAATATTTCGACAACTCATGATGTTGATTCGAGTGTCAGAAATTTATTATGAACGAAAGTATTACGAAAAGCTTAAACACATATGTCTAATGAGATTTAGAGCGTTAAAAAACATAAATGGATTTGTTAAACAAATATTAATGGAATGAAGTCAAACTTATATCTTTTGTTAAGAATATGAATATTTACTGATATTTATTGAAAAGTTGTAATAAAATGTAAAGCTGAATTTAAACACGTGAAGAGGAAAGTTAACGAAGTTAAATCACAGGGTAATTAAAAAGGTGAAAGTACAGAGATTTATTACAGAAATGAAATTACGAGCACGAGGCGATGTTGTATCAATTATAGAGGAGAAATGTTAAGTCTTCTTCTTCTTCTTCTTTTGCTTTAGCGTTTGTCCCACCTCGTGGCAGGGTCCGCTATTTGAGTCTGCTGTCTCCACTTTACTCGGTCATGGGCCATGTCCGGATGAATCCCTGTGCAGTGTATCGGCCCAACGTTGTCTCGGTCGCCCCTTTGGTCTTTTCCCGGCGACCTCCAGTGTGTAGCCCTGTTTTGCAATGGTGTCCGCTCCTGACCGTAGCACATGCCCAAACCATCGCAGACGACCCTCACGCATTTTGTTACTGATTGCTGCGATACCAAATCGTTCCCTTATTCTTTGATTGGGGATGTGATCCAACCTAGTAATGCCAGCTGTCCATCTAAGCATCTTGGTCTCCATGACACTTAGCCTACGTTCTGCTTCCTTCGTGGTCGGCCAACATTCGGTACTATAAAGCGCTACGGGACGAATGACAGTGCGGTAAATCTTCGATTTTAGGTGGTCTTTCATCTGGCGATCGCACATGACACCTGTCGTTGTTCGCCACTTCATCCACGCAGCATTAATTCTTATGTTGACCTCCTCGGTGAGACGACCTTCAACAGTTATCGTAGAGCCAAGATACTTAAATTTTGTCGTTCGAGGCAGATCATCGCCGTCGACTTGGATTGTTCCGATTTCTCCAGCATCCGTTGTCATATATTCTGTTTTAGCTTTGTTAAGCCGCAGGCCATATTGACTTAAACGATCACTCCATTCCTGGACTTGATGTTGGAGATCCAGCTTGTTTTGAGCGGCCAACATAACGTCATCAGCGTACAGAATGGTCCAAGGTAACGGTTGTTGTAGATCTGCAGTAACCGTGTCCATGACCATAATGAACAGCAATGGTGACAGGGCCGAACCTTGATGAACACCAACTGTTACACGGAATTTTTCTGACGCTCCTGCGGCGGCTTGGACGTAACTTCTTGGCTCCGCGTAGAGCAACTGTACCCAGTTGACAAGGTACTCTGGGATGCCATGTTGTCGGAGAGTCAACCAGATCAAGTCGTGCGGTACACGATCAAAAGCCTTTTCGAGGTCTAAGAAAGCAAGGTGCAACGGCTTATTCTTTTCACGATGCTTTTCAACTAAAAGCCGTGTGGCGTGGATTGCATCTGTTGTGCTGCAATTTTTCACAAATCCAGCTTGGTTTTTGGTCAGCTGGGTGATTGCACGTATCCTCTTATCAAGAATGCGCTCGAAGACCTTCATGGTGTGACAGAGGAGTCGAATTGGTCTGTAATTAGCACACTCGGCAGGACTTCCCTTCTTTTTGAAGATAGGTATCGTGATGCTATGTTCCCAATCAAGTGGCGTTCGTCCTTCTTTGACTATTTGGTTGAAGAGTCTTGCCAACCAATCCGCTGGATCCCACTTCTGAGAGCACCATAGCTCCGCCGCGATGTCATCTGGACCAGTTGCCTTCCCTGGTTTCATTTGTTTCAAGGCACCTGCAACCTCTAAGACATCAATAGGTTTGAAAGGACCTTCGACAGCAGTAGCGACAGGTATCTGGTTGTGCTGGAATTCCTCTGTTGAGACCTTCTCAAAGTAATTTCGCCAACGTTCTCTCGCCTTCTTCCAGTCGACTAGCAAAACGCCCTTATCGTCATTGATGCCATAGAAGCGTTGGATATCTTGAGATTTATGGTGCCTGGATTTGACGAGGCGATAGATGTCCCGCTCTCCCTTGCGTGTGTCCAGCTTCGCGTAGAGGTCTGCGTACCGAGCCGATTTTGTCGAAGCAACAGTCTTCTTCGCTTCCCTGCGTGCTACTTTGTAAGCATTCCAACGAGAAGGTGTTTTGTCTTCCAGAAACTCGTGGTAAAGCTGCTTCCTCTTGCGTACCGCAGTTTTGACTGCGTCATTCCAAAGCCATGTGTCCTTATCAATCCGACGTCTTCCTGGCTTCGTAAGTCCAAGAATGGCATGCGTGGCTTCGTGAACAGCTTTCTTCATTTTTGCCCAGCTTTCTTCAACGGTAGTGATCAGTGGCAGCGTAAGACGTCTAATGACTTCTTCTTCATTCTCTTTAAATTGCCACCATCTGATTCTCGCCGGTCCTGTTCGTGCCTGTATGACCATTGGCGGCTTTACACGGAGCTTGCAGATAACTGGTCGGTGTTGGGTCGCAACTGTTTCGTAAGGGACGACTTTAGTGTCCAACACGTCTTTAAGGTCTTTGCGCCTTACCAGAATGTAGTCAATTTGTGTTGTATTTGTGTTGTATTTGTGCCGCTGTAGTATGTGATTAGATGTGAATCACGTTTATTAAACCATGTGTTCGTAATGACTAGGTCATGGGTTTCCGCATAATCTAGAATTCTCAGTCCGTCGTCGTTCCTCTCACCATATCCGAATCCGCCATGGGCGGCATGGTCTTCTTTCAAGCGACCGACATGTCCATTTAGGTCGCCCGCAACTATGAGGTAGTCCTCTAAGGGCACTTCAGCGGTCTTTTCGTCAAGCAACGCCCAGAAGGCGTCTTTGATCGTTGCCGGTAGGCCTGTCTGAGGAGCATAGGCGCTGAAGGAGAAATGTTAAGTAAAGGAAGTATATGTATTGAAGTAGAAGTTTATAGTTGAATTACCGTGCAGATCAAGGAGTTATGAACGTAAAGGAGTTACGTAAGTTTACGAAGGGACGCAGGGGAGTCTCTTAAGTTTTTTCGAGTATTGAATGTAATAATTGTGAAGTTATGAGAGTATAGTAAAGGAAGATTCTGTACAGGGTGTTTAAGAGAGAAAGTAATTGTTGTATAATTATGGAAGAGAAGTGTGGAACGAAGGTTAATGCCGTGCACTTACAGTATTCACGTTTATCAGAAGATTGTTAACTCAGTAAAGAATTTCAGCACTTATTTCAGAATTTCATGATATATAGATAAAGGTAAAAAGGAACAGTGCTTAACTTAAATGTTTGTCACTTATGTTCAATTGATTATGACGAGTATTTATTACTTTCAACACGATAGTTGCGGTGTATGTTTGTTTGAATTTGAATTTGATGTTTAAGAGAAATGAAGTGATGAAAGACTTAAGGGAGGAAGAAAATTTAATCTTCGACGTTATGGAGTGTGAAATTTGAATTTCATAAAAGGATGTATATATGCACATAGTTCAGGAATCATTTGAGTAGATATGGAACTACGGTTCATAGTTGAAGCGGACCTGTATAAAATAGGGCAATACTTAATGTCACGCCGTTTCACATTTTCTTACGATAGTAATGCCACGTGCAAATTTATCTTTGCAATTATTTTTGTTGAAGTGTCAGGGAGACACAGTATTAAGGGAGGAAGTCAGTTGTTATTTGTTTTATTAGCTTAATAAACGGCTAGTGCTTTTTAGCAATTTAGTCAAATTTTATCTAAACTGATTCCGTTTTCATTGTCGTCATCGTCGAAAATAGTACTACGAGGTATAGATACAGGCGCTCACTATAGATTAGACCTTATCACCCCTCGAGATTGGAGTTTCTCGGTTGTTCTAAATGTAAATAATTGTAGAAATTTGTACCTTGTCTAGTAGTACTAATTTCTTTACGAATAATATCTATCCTGTATGTTCCTGGAATTCCCAATTTTACTTAGTAGGCATGATAAGCTTGTGAGCTGGATAACTTACATGTCTGCAATCCTTTTTCGGGCATTGGATATAAGTACTGATGGGTTTCTTCGGGCGCAGTACCATTACCTCAAAATGACCGTACCCATATTCCGGCCCAGTACGCCACTATGACTGATGTCAGATATACCTCCTTCTCTAAATAAATTGAATATGCCCAAGAAATGTCATTTCATTGCAATTTACTTGCCCTCAAGGGATAAATGATTTTCAACTGTATCTACAGAAAAACTATTGGCAACTCAAACTAACACTTGGGGCGCTGCGGTCGGTTTGGATAAGTAGGGTAAAAATACTCAATAACACGCGTTTGATATGGAACATTTTATTTTCGTAACAAATACAGTGCGGGAATCTTAAAGAGAAAAGGAAATATAAGGAAAAGAAGACCAATTACAGTACATGGTAATTTCAAAACAAAGCAGGAAAGAAATCACACACTACAAAATATATTTAATATTGGAATAAAAGAGGTTAATCAGGCCAAGTATTTAGGCCTAATCATCAACAAACACCTGACCTGGATTGAACACGTTGAACAAATTGCGAAGAAACTCTCACCTATAGTAGGGATCCTAAGGAAACTTTGATATTTTATTCCCCTCATTATCATCATCATCATCATTTTCCATCTCCAGTTTCCCAGGTGTGGCAAACAATCGCTCTCCATCTTGCCCGATCTTGGTACACCATTTGTTCTTGGAGATCGTCCCAGTTAAAACCATTCTTCTCCATCTCTGATCGAACTGTCTAAATTTGCAATGACGTACCTCACCTAACGAAGGGAACTCCGCTGCCATGTACAGGGAACAAAAATGGACCAGCAGTCCCACATGAGCAGCTCCAAAATGAAAACCTTCAGGTCGATTCCAGACAGCACCAAATAGTCCTCTGTTAAACGAAAAAAAAATCAAATCCAATTGGTATAATAGTGAATGGACCCAAGCGACAACACTCCCACCTGACCAAACAGAAACGACTGCTAAAAAACAAAATTCTTACCTCCTAGTGCATTCAGTGGACATGCACGCTTGAACCAGCTGTAGCAACTGAGGTGCTACCTCCAGGCGAGACGAGGTCATGTGAGGCATGTAGGGGTAGGATTTGTATACGTCAGTTTTAATGATGTCGGTGTGTAATATTGTCCGATTACAGATTATAATTTAGAACGCGTATAGTGTGTTTTTATTGAAACTTACTATGAGTTGCAATTACAAACACAAATCAGGTGTTCAAAAAAGGAAGGAATGAGAAGACAGGGAGTTGAAGGAAAGAGCATCAAAGAAAGGCCAGCTATCGCTTGGACAGTTTTTAAAATGTCCTCCTACATCATCGTCAGTTATAGAAAAATGTAAGGCCCACCGATAGTAATAGTTATAAAGTAGCCTATAGCCTATGTTTTACCTACAAATGAACAACAACAAAATGAAATCGAATCAAACCAGGAAGAACCAGTTCCCATCACTGAAACAAGGACACCTAGTCCTATTCAGTCTGTGTCGTCTACGAATATTGACTCTATCAAAGGCCACAAACCTCCTTTACCTTTAGGCCTACCAGACAAGTATGTTGATGTAGGTGACCCTGCTTTTGATAGCAGCCGAGACTTAAAATACCCTCATGTTCCTTTGCCTGAACAATTTCCTGTGGATTCGGTAGGCTATTCCGTTCCTGAGTCGGTCTTCCAAATGAAACTTACAAATGGTGAACTGAATACTCGTGATTGGATTGTTTGGACCAAGGTTCAGAAAGCGTTTTACGTTGCCCCAGCCAAAACGATCTTCGCTCTTTCTGAAGGATATTCTGCGGAAAAACGCTGGAAAAAACTCTTCAATAAAGTGCCAGAACATGAGAGTAGTTCCAGTCATAAAAGCTGCTATGTTGAGTAGTAGTCAGAGGTGATCAAACCATAAAATTATAAATGGCTAACGGACTTAATCTTTCACTCCATTCAACAAGAAAAGGACAAGTGGCGTGATCTTTTAAGCGACTTCATAATGTCACTTTATTCCTAGCTGAAAGAGGACATGCTTTTCGGGGTAGTATTGATAAAATCAAGAACCCCTCAAATTGCAATTTTTTGGGAATTTTAGAACTGCTGGCCAATTATGATCCAGTTTTGAATGAGCATTTAAATAGCGTCCGCACGTTTCAAGAAAAGGGAGAAAGAATGCAAGTGAATTATCTGTCTCATGATATTCAAAATGAGTTTATTACTCTTCGCGATGCCCAAGTTACGAAGAAAATTTTAGAAGAAAGAGAAATGGCAAAAGACTATGCCATTATAGTTGATGCAACACCAGATTCTGCACATGTTGAACAGACTGCGTTTCTTTTGAGATACGTTTATCTGACTGAATATGAAACTCAGCCTTACCAAGTCGAAGAAAGGCTACTTTGCTTTACCGTCTGTACCAAAAAGAGTGGAGAATCCATTGCAGAGCTTATTTTAGACAAGCTAAAGGAGTTTGACATCCCATTAAAAGACTGTGGGGGTCAAGGTTATGACAATGGGAGTAACATGAAATGAGCGTACAAAGGAGCTTGCACTTGTTATTCCTTGAATCTGTGTGGCTGCAGTAACATTCTTTGGAGCTGTTCAAAAGTTGTTTAACTTAGCTCCAGTCCCCAAAGTTGGGAAATTTTGAAAGGAAATATACCTACCAAGCTCCCTTCACTCGATGTCGAAGACTCGCTGGTCTGGTAGAGTATTTATTTATCGTATGGCTTTTAGTGCCGGGAGTGTCCGAGGACATGTTCGGCTCGCCTGAGTCTGTAGCTGCTTCCAGCGGATACCCTAAAGGGTGAACTACAAGTTCCGTTCAATTTCAAGTAGTTCCAACTTTCGCCACCAGATATCAATGATACCTAGTGGCGAACGTTGGAACTTTGATAGAGCGTTCTGACGAAATCTAACCTAACAAATTTTGCTTTACACAAGTTTAGTCTGTGAAAGGATCTTTCACATGCCATAAATCTATGGCATGGGACCGCCGGCTTTACTTCCCCTCCAAAGGAGGGCATACTGAAGGATTTTTAACGCTCTTAAAAAATCCGACGACTTCGGCCGGGTTTGAACACGCTATCTTGGGCATAGCAGTTCAGCATGCTACCGACTACGCCACCGAAGCCGCATTCTGCTAGAGTAGACAGCGTTTAACCAGTCGCAGCTCACCTTCCAGGGATAGAAGAACTAGAGGCATTGACTGAACTGAGCCTAACTTCAGAATGTCGTCGAGACCTTGGGGGATTTAAAAAAAAGAATCTTTCGTCTCTTTTCTTCCTCTTCAAGTTGTTGGGGCCATCCTATATTTTTAGCCACTACTTCAGCTTCACTATATATACGGTTCCACCCTTCTAAACGAATATATGGTATATAATGAATAATAAATATATACCGGTATAATATATATGATGTTTTCCTACCTTGAACCAAATAGACGCAAGAAGAAGGCAGCTGAAGTAATGGCTAAAAATATAGGATGGCCCCAACAACTTGAAGAGGAAGAAAAGAGACGAATGAAAAGAAAGAGGCAAGCTGATGAAGATGAAGAGGATGACAGTCATTAAGACAGTAATGATTCAAAAACTAATTTCAGAAATGATGTGTTCAATGTAATTCTGGACAGTATCATAGGGGACAATGACAGTGCGGTTTTGATCAGTACAATCTCTTTGTAGTGGGGTTTCTGTTTTGTGGCAATGCAATGAAATGGCAGATGTATTAATTTCGTAAAAATCAGCTAAGCTTGTAAGGCGCTATTCTAATGACATAGGAAACGACATTTCTGATGAATTACCACACCTGAAATTAATTTACCAAGCTAACTTTGGTAGCAAAACTCTTTCGCCCATGGACCTTCTCAATAAAGTTAAAATTTTAAATTTGGAAACCCTATTTACTAATCTTAATGTAGCATTGAGAATATTTGTTACCATCCCCGCAACAGTTTCTTTCTCGGTTCTCAATTGCGTAAAAAAAAGTTTTCCGCTCGACAATGTGCCAAAATAGACTTTGAAGCTTGGGTGTTTTGGTTGTTCGAACGGAACTTGTGAAGTCTACTAATTTGGACACTATCATAGATGATATTTCCCAGAAAAAGGCCAGAAAGGGAGTCTTAGCCTAAGTTAATATAACTGCTTGTATTGTAGGCTTGTTTTGTAAATGTACATATATTGTGAGGCATTAAAGATGTAAGTTTATGGGGAATTTAATGTTTTAATATTTTATTTCTAACCTTTCAGTTCAGTTTACAAAAGGTAATGGAAACTTTAACAATCGATTTTAAAAAGAAAATGATTGGATTTTTAAGTTAAAAAAAATAGTTATATGAACTGCATTGTTTTTAAAGTGAATGGGTTACTGTTTATTTGGGAGTGAGGATTATTAAAACGAATTGGAGAGCTTACATGACTTGACATTAAGATTTACAAAGATATGGTTTAAAATCGGTAATGCATTTTATGGAGAGTTACAAATATATGTGTATGTAAAATACACGAAATGCATGGCTGTGATTAGTGAATTTGGGTTGCACTAAAATGCATAAATGGCAGGGGCCCAAAATACCCCCAGCACCAGGGCCCGCGGCTGCTCTCTCCGGCCCTGCACAAGAGTAGACACTGCCTTGCAATCCATGGTGATCAGGCTATGCCAGCGCTCTCGGCAACCAGCTTGGAGTATCCGAACCTTGTGGCAAACGCCCTAAAACACCCCTTCTCGCTGTCATAGGTTCGTATCATTGTAAACCCAGTTGTTCCACAATGTTCTGGAATGGTTCTCTAGCCAAAGGCTTCGTGAATACATCTGCCAGCATCTTGTTGGATGGACAATACAGCACTTCTATGATGTCCTTTTCTCGAAGATCCCGACGCTGGTGATAACATACATCAATGTGTTTGGTGCGAGCCCCAAACCGATTTGACTCAATTAATTTAATACAACCTTAGTTATCTTCATACATGGTTGTTTGGACCTACAATCGGTAAACTCATGTCCATAAGTGATTGTCTGAGCCACAGCTGCTCCAGACTGGCAAATGATGCTGCAATGTAGGCCTATTCCGCCTCCGTAGACGACATGGCAACTGACGTTTTCTTCCGGCTTGACCATGCTACAACTCCTTCGCCAAGAAAGAAAACATAACCACATGTATATTTCCTGTTGGTCTTGTCACCAGCCCAGTCAGCATCCACATAACATTTGAGCTCTGTGTCTTTAGTTGAAGATAAACGAAGTGTCTTGTGTATTGCAAATGCGAGATACCGCATCACTCGTTATACAGCATTCCAGTCCTGTTGAGTAGGCTTCTCCACTCGACGACTCAGTAGACTCACTGCGGCTGCGATGTCTGGTCTGGATACTGTGGCTATGTATGGTAGAGACCCTATGGCTTTCCTGTACAGAGTGTTATTTGGTAACTCTGCACTTGCAGTCACTTCACCAGACAAGAAATTGGTTTCCTTTGGAGTCGCAGCTGGTTTTGGCTCCGATAAGCCATGATCCTCCAACAATGCTGCGATCATTGCCTTTTGGTTTAGCAAAAATGTTCCATTTTCTTGTCGTTCCACTTGAATTCCCAAATAGTAACTAACATCACCCAAGTCTTTGATGTCAAAATAATTCTGCAATTCTGTACCAACTTTATCAGTTAATTTTGCAGATCATCGACATACAACAGAATGTAAGTAATGCTTCCATCTTCTTCCTTTCTTGAATAAAGACACTGATCTGCATTTCCTTGTTGAAAGCCTAACTTGGATGTCTCTGTAGCTGTCTTGTTCCAAACGTGTGCCGATTGCTTTAAACCATAGGGACTTTTCCGCAATTTCAGAACTTTGCTCTCTTGACCGGGTTCCTCAAAACCCTGTGGCTGTTCCATATATAGTTACACTTTTAATTCACCGTTCAAATAAGCACATCTCACATGAAGATGCCGAACGTGAAGTCTCCTCTGTGCAGCTACATTGAATAAAACTCGAAGAGTTTCATCGTAATCCTCACCATATCGTTGAGAAAATCCTCTGGCTACCAATCAGGCCTTGTAAGTGTGGATCTGACCGTTACCATCCAATATTGCCTTAAATACCCACTTACAAGAAAGAGTCTTCTTCCCTGGTGGAAGATCCGTTAATTCCCATACACAATGTTGATTGAGACAGCTTATTTCTTCTTCCGCAGCAGCAGTCCACAACTTTTGCTCACGAGGTGACATTTTGAGCGTTTCGTTCCATGAGGCTGGCTCTCTGATGTGATTCGTCTGCACGTTGTACGTTAGCTTCTTTGCTGGTACACCCTTATTTGGCCGTTCAGAAACTCTTCGTGGAAATTGTGGAGTTTCTGGTTCAGTCTCACATTCATCTCCTATGCTGCTTACAGACTCTCCTCTGTTGAAAGTCACCGTGTTGTTACCTCTGGGATTCCGTGTTGAGTTGTCAGCTGATTCCGTCTGTGTCGAAACATGTTCCAATATCCCTACATGCTGCGGTGTGATTTCATTATCCCCTTCTTTCGGTGCACTGCCTACCGAAGCTGGATGTTTGGCAACACTCTCAATTATCCGCACCGATCTGCTGATCCAAACCTTGGCTGTCTTTGGATCCAGAATCCGATAGCCTTTGGTGTTTCCATCATAGACAATCAGGACGCCCTCTATTGCTTTGTTGTTCTATTTCTTTCGCTTTTCTTTGGGTACAAGCGAATATACCTTAGATCCAAACTCACGTATATGTCCCAGATCTGGCTTCACTCCTGTAAACAATTCAACTGGAGTTTTGTTGACACTCCGGCTCGATGATCGATTCTGCAAATAAGCTGCGGTCAAAACTGCTTCTCCCCAGAAGCGATTGTTCAGATCAGCATCCAACAACATGCACTTTGCAGATTCTGTCAATGACCGATTCTTCCTCTCTGCTAAACCGTTTTGTTGTGGAGTGTAGGGGACTGTGAGCTGATGTTGGATCCCCTCCTTCCGCAGAAAGTTCTCCAGTTTTTGTGAAACGTATTCCTTGACATTGTCTGTACGAATGCCAATCGGCTTCCTTCCGAATCTAGTATTCATTGCAGTAATGTATTCTTCTACGACGCCTGCCTCCTCATCTTTGGATTTTACCAGCCTCACCAAAGTAAAACGGGAGTAATCGTCAATGACTGATAGAAAATACCTAATTCCACTTGGCGTTGCAGTCTGCATGGGCCCACAAAGATCGGAATGAATGAGTCGCATGGGCTCATTCTCTCTGGATGTACTCTCAGAAAATTTTGCTTCGGTTAGTTTTCCCTTGATGCAGTCTTTGCATACTACCTTCTCCGAACATGTAGACACTTGGATTCCTGTAGCCAATTCCTCATTGATCAGACGCTGGATTGCAACCGGATCCCGATGTCCGAATCGACGATGCCACTGGTGTAGGCATACAGCTTCTCTCGCCACATGAACTGACGAACTTGGTATCACAGTCTGAAGTCTGAATAAATTCCCATCGTTCCATGCTTCTGCGATGACCTGACGTTCTTTGTAGATGCTGCACGTGTCATTCTCGAACGTCACTCGGTGACTTTGCTCTGTTATGCGCCTCACCGAAAGTAGACTATCACCCAATTGTGGAATAAACAGCACCTTTTTCAATAGTACTTCTTGGAGGTGCCCGCCTGGTACCTCACAGTAAAATTGTCTATCTCCGATTCCAGCAGCTACCACGGATGAACCATCAGCAAGAAAGACTGTAGCATTTGTGTCACGAATAGACATGAAAAATTGCCTATCATTCGTCATATGACTGATTGCCCCTGAATCTATGCACCATCCCCCAGTAGGCCTACTTGCAGCATGTTGTTGATCTAGTGCCTTAAATGTAGCATAGTTCTGTGTGTTGCATACCTTAACTTCAATCGATGATTTTGCCGATTCTGAACCTGCTGACCTCTGCTGTTGACTTTTCTTGAATCGAAAGCAATCTGCTATTAAATTGCCAAGTTTATTACAGAAGTACCGTGTCTCTTTGCCACCCTTATTTGGTTTCCCGCTTGAATTTTTAGTTGTTCCATTTTGATTTTTTTTTGTCGTGTAGCCTCCTGAGAGGGCGAGTGCCGGTCTTTCTAGTCGACGCCCGTGTGCGACCTGCGCGTCGGGATGAGAGATGGAATGGATGAAGATGAATGAAACCGGGCAAGGATGTGGAGGGAAGCGGCCGTGGCCTGTCAGAGGGTACTGTCCCAGCATTTGCCTGGTGTTGAAAATGGGAAACCACGGAAAACCATTTCAAGGACAGCCGACGGTGGGGCTCGAACCCAAGCGTCTACCGAGTCAGCAGAGAGCTTGGCCCCTTGAACTAACGCAGCGTATTAGCCCGCGTAGCCACTACTGTCGGTTCCATTTTGATGAGCACGACTAACCTTACTTTAGCCTGCGACCGCCGACTGTAATGCTACCTCTGAATCACAATTTCCAGTCACACCAGCTTCGGCACGCCTTTGGTATTCGTCAAGCATTTTCCCAGTTACATATTCCACTGTTAGATCTGCCTCGTGACCGTCCTCGAGCACTGTGACAAGCCCTGAATAAGCTTCTGGAAGACTCACCAGCAAAACCGCAACAATCACATCGTTTTCAAGTGGCCTATCAGATCCACGCAGCAAACCCACTACTTCCATAATTGCGTCGATGTGACTGCTCATTGGTCCACCACGATTACATATTCCGTAGAGTTTACGTCGTAAATATAACCTGCTTCCGAACGTGGATCTCTCGCACTTTCTCGACAGAGCCTGCCATGCATCACACGCATCATTCAAATGTGCAAAATGAATGAGTTGACTGTCCTCAACACTCAATGTTATGTACGCTAAGGCTTTGTAATTTTTCTTCTGCCATACCGCGTTAAATACTTCAGGCTTGGATCACTGACATCTTCCCACAAATCATCACGCACTAATATGGCTCGCAACTTTGATTTCCAAAATATAAAATTTTCCCCATTTAACATTGGAATAGACAACATGACACATTCTTGAGCCATTTGTAACCGCACACACTCAAAGCACGCGATCGTTAAACAGACTTTTAATCCACTTACACGCAATTTAACGTAGACTGGGCCCATAACCTGATGAAATAACAGCTTATCATAAATAACAACGATCGATGTACTGTAACACTTGAGTGCTTTTATTTGAAATTGAATAGCCTACATTATAACAATATTACACATGTGCTCTAAGCCCAACACAAGCAATGGAGATGGTAGAGTTTGTTTCCACAGAGTGTACACACAAGACTAGACACTGCCTTGCAATCCATGGTGATCAGGCTATGCCAGCGCTCTCGGCAACCAGCTTGGAGTATCCGAACCTTGTGGCAAGCGCTCACCAACAGAAGCTTTATCCACTAGCTCATTTCCCGCAATTCGCATGTGGCTTGGAAGCCACAGAAAGGTGTTTCGAGTGTCAGCGTGGCACAACCCGGCTGATAGGTCGTGGATTCACAGCACTAGGGGGTGTTGCGGGAAACATGTAGCAATTTACTGCAACGAACTCAAAGAGCCGGTACACAGGTGGAAGTGGATTCGTGCATCCTGTAGTGCAACCTGCAGAGCTTTATAGATGGCAACGAACTCCGCAGTAAACACACCACACGCCTCAGGCATAGATATATTGGTATTTGCACCATCAATAATTTAAACTCAACACACCTTCTCGACCACCTTCGAACCATCCGTGCATAAAATGCCAGCGACACGAAATTGGTAACTATGCTGTGGAACTGCTCCGATAAACGGATGAATCCTTGTTCACCTTACGACCTCGATGTAGAACTAACTAGAGGCACCTCGCTAGGTGTCCGGATCAAACAGGGACGTACAGCCACTCCCATTTCAGTACACCAGCTATCATGTCTAATACCAACCGGCCGAGTGGCACGAGGCGCACCTCTGGTGGTATTGGGCACTGACGAGAGCTCGAAAGCTCAGATATTGCGGCATTTGACGCACATTGGCAGCATTAGCTAAAAGCATTTGTTTGCGTCTATAATTTAGACATGGAACACCCGATTCGGCGAGTAGGCTGGGTACCGGTAGCCAGCCTAACATCACTATGGTGGATACTGTCCAACATTTTCAAGGTTGAACGTATGCTGAACGTATGCCGCAGAACCATAGTCTTGCCGTGACAGGACGAGAATTTGGTGGAAGCGTAGCAGCACCGCACGGTCAGGCCCCAACTTGAAACTTGAGCACGTTCAGTTTCCTGAGACAAGTCGTTTTTAGTTGCCGTATATGGTGCTACCACGTTAATTTGCTGTCAAAATGGAGCCCCAGGAAGCGATAAGTGTCAACCAACGGCAACACAGCATCCCTGAGATGTAGTTTATGGTGTAAATGTAGACTCCAGAGCCGACAAAAATGGACGACGGAGGTCTTCGCTGCTGAAAAACGAAAACCCCGGTCGTGAGCCCACCTGTCGACTCGGTTAATAGCTAGCTGCAATTGTCATACTTCCAGATCTGTAATGCAGAGCTAAATCATCTACAAACAGCGATGGAACTTCCGCGTGGGGCCGGCGGTGGCACAATGCCTTTTATGGCAATCGGGAGCAAGGTGACACTCAGCACAGAACCCTGAGGAACTCCATTTCCTTGGGAGTAATATTGCGATAATGTCCTACCGACCCTTATACGGAAGAGACGGACGAATATAAAGTTCGCTATAAAGTTTGGTAAATGACCACGGAGTCTCCACTCATGAAGGGTGGAAAGGATCCCGTAGCGCCAGGTGGTGACGGAGGCTTTCTCAAGGTCAAAGAAAACCGTGACTAGGTGCTGCTTTATCCTGTAGGGCGCTCTCAAGTCGCACCAGATGGTCGGTTGTGGACCTACGAGAGCTTCTCAGATATGTCAATTTCATTGTAACCTGAGCCTGTGTTGGCCTAAAGCTGCCTCTTACATACATACAAATGTAGATATCCTCCACTCATTTTTCAAACAGTTGTCACTGAAACCTGTACCAGTGGTAAACTGGTTGGCAGAAATGAAGGTTGCCATATTTTGCAACCTGGTAAAATCCCAAGCAGCATTGGTTTTTGAAATTTGCAAGTGTATCGCGGACGTTGTTTTGGAATTAGAAGGGTCTAATTAATATTATCCATATTCTCACTTGCTTGTTTCGAAAATAACAGAGCTGAAGGATAGAATGAATGTAATTGCTCGTGGCCACGGTGGTGAACTAGTTAGTAAGATTATTGAAGGGTTTAGTGAATCATTAAAAAGTGAAGTGACTCGCCTCCCCTCTTAGTTGAAATGAAAATTGAAAAGCACATGTCCCAAAGTGAACCTAACATTTTATTTGGACGTTTGAATGATTAGTATCATCCAACTAATGTAATTCAATCAAACTATACAAATGTTTCGTCACTGAGTAAAAAAGTACAAAAATTGTCTAGCTTTAAAATGTTGAAGCAGTCTGACATTATTTCTGGCTACCTTTCTTTTTAAGATATTGTGCGAAAACAATTTGAAGAAAATCCCGGGCATCGAGTTGAAATAATTCAGACACTGCTAGCATTAAAATTAATGCATCTGAACTTTGCAAATTCTGTTTTAAAATATAGAACAGTACAGAACACCAGAACAGAAGTAAAGCATTCCTCAACTACTGAAATTAGCCAAAATACTTGTAGTAATGGTATCTGGAGATGATATAGTAATAGATGCTATTCCTCCACTGTCTGTAACCCACCCAGTCTTCCCAAATAGCATCACGACTTATAAAGATGGAATTCCAGCCGACTCCGCCATTTCTAGCAACATGTACAGTATTGCCAACCCAATGCTTAGAGTAATATATCGCATCCGGCAGACCAATGGTTTTCGCCTGGACCAATAATTGTTAGAAGCGCGGCCCTCGCCGTGTTAGCTAATATAAACCAGGGGTGTTTTTTTTTGTCACACACAGTGGAGGTAGTCACGCATCAATAATCTTCATCCAGGCCAATGGTTTTGCCAATTATTTCTTTTTAAACATAATTACAAAGTCACGTGTGTCATGTGGTGTATTTTGTATCGGACATGTTGGCAACAGTGATGAGACATATGATATGACGCAATATGACGCCAATCAAGCATGTCTGCTGTTTTAATCTCTTGGTTGGGGGGTAGTTTGGGATAAAACACACTTTGTGTTACTGTACTAATTTGGAAGGTTGTTCCTAAATGAGAGTAGCTTCCCGTAGCTGGGAAAGCTTACTAGTTTAGTGTTTAATCTCTAGGGGATGTTCCTGCAAAGATTCAAGTGTTTATTGGGGGATGGATCTCTAAATACAGGCTACTGTACTGGCCTGCCAGCTGGGCGGAACAATAAACGTGCAATGTCAGCGGCTCGCTGCTAGGCAGTCGAGTCGCGTGCGGGAAGCACAATGGAGTCTGACCAAGCAATTACTGGCTACTACGGTCACGGACAATCGTCAGGCGGGGTATTAGGACGTGAAGAGGAGTGTAATTAGTAAATGCAAGTGTAGTTTACTGACCATGTGTTTATTTGGTCAGTAGATGTGAATTGGTAAGTCCCACTTGGGGAATGTAGACAAGTATACAATTGGTGTATACTTGGGGTAGGTGTTCACAAAATAAAGGATTCTGAGTACTACTGACTCTCACCTGAAGATGAAACTGGAGCAGACGTCGGCTAGGGCCGCTGGCGACGCACACTGTATAACAGATAATGGCTCCAGTTAGGACTCCACTTCTTATACTTTTAGGTGCTGCATGTTTATGTATGTATGTGTTGCAAGTAGTTGGCTAACCTCCCGAGCTGGGTGGCCGCCTCTTGCTGTGTATGGATAATGTTCTGGTCTTATGGTGTTGCCAGTTGGGGTGGTTTTGGTAAAAGATGGGGGGTGGCTCCCAGGTGGTACTGCTCCCCGGGCCTGTACAAGACCCCCTCATCGATTAGTTCGCGTCCCCGCGAACTGGAAGTAGAGTGGGCGTGTCGATGTGATGGTTTGTTCTTGAATGCTCCTTGTACGTCTTCTTTTCTTCCGTGTTGGTGTAGGTGTGTTGATGTGAGTTAAGCGTGTGCTCAGAGGGGTAGGTTTTGGGTTATACATGTTATACATAGTAAATTTGGCATAGTTCATTTTTGAAAGTTGACATAGTAATAGTAAAGGTACCAAAAAATGCATGGTTTTGACGTTATATATATATATATATATATATGGTGTTATTATCCAGGGAGGTAAAAAACCATGGCTGGACGGATGGTTGTGCCGTCCGGCGCTGTATGGAGAAAAAAAATTGCTCCCTGCAGTGTATAGTTTAAAAGATGGAAGAGAATAGAAAAAACAGGTGTCCCAGGGTATAAGTTAAAGGCATATATCATAATGGTTTATTGTTCTTGGGATGAAACGGGACACCTTTACAAATTTGGGCTTTAGTAGAGTATAAAGGAAAAAACAAAACAGTGTATTCAGTGTTGACAGTATGGCAGTGTTGAATGGCGTGACATATTGGAAGTTTATGTGCGTAGGCGTACACTTGAGCATTAATATATATGTGTGTACGCTTTGGGTTTACATTTTATTTTACACGCATGATATAATATAAAATAATAATAAAATAATAATAATAATGGTAGGAGAGGGTCGTGCATCGTAGGACTCCATGATAATGGTGGCCGGGAGCCGGTGATGCTGTCAGGATGTTTTTACAGTGAGTGGATGGGGTAGGTTTTTCCGAAGTGTGTAAAATTTTTTCTAAAAGTGCCATGCAGGTTCAATAATAATAACCCCTGGTATGTGGGTAGGATATTCCATGCGTGTGGCTGGATATAAGGCGTATCCGCTCTCATTTGAGGATAGAGTATTGTTTGGGGTGTGATAGTTCTATGTCCCTTGCATGCGGGATTATTTAGTAAGAGAATATTTGTTACTTTAAGTGTGGCCGCATCTCTTTATATTGAGATGTGCATTACGCTTGCTATTCTTTCTGACACACCCCTAATACTCGGGTGTAGGCATATGTGACCAGGGCTTAGCATACCCGAGTTTTGGGTAGAAGCATGAAGCCTATTGACCCCGATGTATATTTTTGAATGTAGTCTATCTGTTTTTATGTGTTTGTGTGTCTGTGTTGGATGGCGTTGTGAGTGACAGGGTTATGTAAGGAGAAGGGTGGTATAATGGTAGCCCGTAGGTGGTACATTGGCCATTCTGATGGCACTATCCATCTCTGCTCCTGTCATCCTCACTTGGGCAATATCTGTTTCCTATCCGCTCCTTGGGATGGGTAAGTGCGGTGACGCTGTGACGTCACGGCCTAATCTAGTCTCTTATCTGTAACGTTAAGGTAGCAAGTGATTTTGAGTGTAACTGGTCATGTCCTGATCGCCTATGATGGTTCTTTAAAGATAAAGAAAAAACAAGAACAGAAGTAGTTATTGGGGGGGGGGGGTTGTTCCCTCAGGGAATCTGTCTGTATTCGCCCCTGATTAGTGGGCGCGTGTGGGAAGGACGTGGCCGTAACTGTGATTAGCTCAGCTGCGTGTGTATGGCTGCGTTCCGCTACAGCACGCTGGCGGGTGGGCTGTTATCGGATAAGTTTTATCGTGTGTCGCATGGCTGATTGTCAGGTGGCGCGTGTGGCTTGTTAACATCCTTGTAGACATGCTCCTGTGGCCCTAAGATAAATCCGGCCTATAGTATCTGTACATTGCTAAATGTTATACATATTGTAACAGCGCTGAATCCTGTGTCAACTGTATACTATTATTATTGTTATTTTTTGTGGTCATGTCGGCATTTCATTGTCACTTCCGTTATAACAAGAGTGTCTGCCGACAACAGTGTTGCAAAGCGCTAGAATTCGCAACTCAGTGTTTTATTGTGTTTGTTTTCATGTCCTTGTATACGGGAAGTCTCTGATGTTACGTATGGCGGCTGACGGAACGTGACTTTTGCCAATGTCCGTGTGTTGACATTGTTTGGCATTCCGGGAGGGCCAATGTGTTAATCTGTCCTGTTTTTGCTACCGATGTTGTGTAGACATTTCTTCCGCAAGACCTTTGTCTTGTGTAATTATCTGCAATTCATGTCTAGGAAGTCTATTGCCCATGTTCGGGGTAATCGAAATTTTGGCATGATTCCTGGCCATAAAAATGTGGTGTTACCTGTTTTGTGTCTGTGAGAGTGGCGTCCCCCGTATTTTAGGTGTTGGGCGCTATGGATCAAAGGAAAGTGTGTTGTGGTTTCGGTAGGAGTCTGGCGCTTTTCGGTACGGCCCCTATTGGTAGTCCCGGGGTCGCTAATGCCTTGGGTGGGCTGTTGTAGCGAGTACCTTGGCACGAGTCTATGCTCCTGTAGGTATGGTAAAGAACCTCCCTGTCATTATAATTGTGTGGCTCAACCGCTTATGTACTTGTATACGGTCCTATTGCAATGCCTTTGCCACACCTAGTGCATGTTTAAAGCGTGTACTCTGTGATAATATGCCATTTATATATGCCTAATTTGAACAGCCTAATGCCTATTTTCACTCTTGGCTCCCTTCTATGGGGCACAGTGTCTGTATGGGACCCTATGATTTCTTCTGTAGGGGATGGTGTGTGGATGCTATTTGTGCGATGGTACCCGTGTAATTGTCTGTGAGTGATCTTTCGTCGGTCGACAATTCTTGTTTTCCACGGTGTCCGCTCTTATTGGGCATCCGGAGCCGCGATCCCGTGTAATACTCCGTGTTTCATGTCTGCGTTGTCTGTTGGGATTTGTGCGTCCGTAGTGTGGCTTTTGATTGTGTTTTCGTGCTTCTTTTTGGCACGTGTGTATTGTGTTTCTGTGTGTTTGTTCACGCTTTGGTCTAAGGCCTTGGTATTACATTTTCTGTACTGTGTGTACCATGGCGCGCGTATCGTGTGTTTGAGACACGCGTATGAAAATATGCTTTAGCGTGAATATTTTATGCCATTCGCGACGACCCTCGTACTCTAATTTTGGGAGTTATCGGGTTTTGCAACTGGCGTGAATGACTGTGTATGTTACAGCCAGGACTGGAACACTCTTAGGCTGTCCGTAGATAGTGAAGGTCGCCTGCTCACGTGTGTGTTATCGCTGACTGCGATAGTGTCAAATTTCACTGACGTGGGCATTACCTGTTACTTGTCTGGCGATGTGCATATGTCAAGCACGTGTGTGTGGACTTGGTTGCTCGCTCTCCTATTGTGAGCATGGCTTTCCACCATGGAAAAGAACCTGCCTGTCTCTATAATTGTATCCCCAAATTTTGTGTTATTGTGGGCGTGGGGTGAATATATTCCTTTTTGTGGTAGCTAGATGTCTTTATGTATGTGTGTCTCCGGGCCGCTAGTCGCGTGTTTGGTGACTAGGTGTCGGAGGTGATTTTATTATTTTGTGCGTAAGAATTCCTGTTAGCGTGACTGTCCCTTATTGCCCCATCCTTCAATTGGATAGTTTCCCGACCTTGCATTCCTGGTATTCAGAAGGTCGCGGATCCGAGACCGTCTCTGTCCAGGGTAATTATTCCTGGTACCTTTTAGGCCTGTGTCTCCGGGCCAGTTTTGCAGTGTTAGGTTCGTATCCCGGTGAGGTCATCGGGATTCGAAGGCTATTTCTTGGCCTTCTTTTCACGTATGCCCGTGGAATGATTTCCCTTCCTTTTGACAGTGTTCCCGCCTTTACGTGTAGGTGTCGTTTTGCGGGTGTGATATGCCTTCATACGGCGGGCGTGTATAGTGTCTTTGATGAGTTTGCGTCCATGGCGCACGTTTACGATATAGTTTAGGTCAGATACCTTCCTATAGACTTTGAAGGGACCTGACCAACGTGGCAGGAGGAACTCGGACACATTTTTCTTACGGGCGGAATTGGAAACCATAACCAATTGCCCGGGTGTGTATTCCACGGTCTTTCTTTGCCGATCGTACCGTTCTTTTTGTTTTCTCTGTGCCGCGGCTATGTTCTTTCTGGCGACCATGCGAGCTATCTGCAAGTGCTCTACATGGGCTGCATTGTCCGGGAGAGTGTCCTGTGGGATGCATATGTTGTCTATGGGACTTCTAGATGTATATCCGTGCAACAGGAAGTGTGGAGAATGTTTTGTGGCCGTGGATATGGAAGTGTTGTAGCTAAATGTAATGGGCTGCAGATAATCATCCCAGTCTGTCCCTGTGTCCCCCGTGAATTTGGGTAATGCAATTCCAATTATTTTATTCATACTCTCCGTGAGTCCATTTGTTTGTGGGGAAAAACTCGTGGTCGTGTATGCCCTTATCCTGAGTACCTCCAAAAACTGTTGGAGCACTCTCGAGGTGAAAATATTACCTCTATCGGATAGTAGGGTTTGGAATAGACCATATCGTGTGACTATTTCGAATAGGATTTCGACTATGCTGTTTGTGTCTGCATTGGGAACAGCCTTTGTAATCATATACCGGGTGAGATACTCTGTGGCCACAAGTATATATTTATTACCTTTTCCAGAGGTAGTGATGGGGCCTTTCACATCCATCCCGACTCTATGGAATAGCTCTCCTACGGGAATAGGGTTGAGTAATCCATGAGGCTTGCCAGGCCTTGTTTTAAATCGCTGGCAAGTGTGACATGTCTTTACGAAGGTGTCTATGTCGGCCTTCATGTTTACCCAGTAATACTTGTCCCGGATTCTATGGTATGTTTTATGCATACCCAAATGTGCCCCTGCCATTGGGCTATTGTGGTGTCCGATCATGATATTCTCTTTCAATGACTCCGGAACCGCTATAGGTGCATTATCGTGCATGGCTGTGGGTTTAAATTTCTTAACCCCGTCCTTGTCTAGGAAAAATTGCCTAGACAGCCGTGCCGTCTTGGAATCCACCTTATCCAAGTTTTCTAGAGCCATTCGAATCTGTTTCAAGTATGGATCACGTTCTTGCTCCGGCTTGATGTTAACCACCGTCAGGGCAAAAGTGGGCATGTCCCATTCGTGGTCCTTACTGTCATCTGGGGGGTCGGCTACTGGCAGCCTAGACAACCCATCTGCATCTAGGTGTGTAGCGCCTTTCTTGTGTTTGACCACGAAGTTATATTCATACAGGCGGAATATAAACCTATTGAGCCGCGAATTTGGGTTTTTGAATTTGTCCCAAAAAAGCAGGCTCGCGTGGTCAGTCACTACCGTGAACTGGATACCATAGAGGTATACCCGAAAATAGTTCACTCCCCATGAAAATGCCAGCATTTCCCGCTCTGTGGCAAAGTATCTAGCCTAGTTTTCTGCTAGCGTAAGCTATTGGCCGTATGCGCCCTTCTGCATCTTCCTGTAGCAGGGCCGCTCCCAGCCCGTACTGGCTGGCATCCACGTGTAAAAAGATGGGCCTATCACTATGGAAGTGTTGCTGTAATGGTGGTGAGGTCAATAGTTGCTTCAGTGTGTTGAAAGCATCTATATGTTCCTTTTTAATGCTGAAGGGCGTCTTCTTACGTGGGAGTTCGGTTAGGGGATGGGCGATGTGCGCGAACCTGTGGATATATTTTCTGTAATAAGAGGCGAGCCCAATAAAGCTGCGCAATTGTTTCAAATTTGTGGGCATTGGGATGCCCATTATTGCGTCAGTCTTCGCTGGGTCGGGAATAATGCCCTCTCTGTTTACAATATGGCCCAATATGTTAATCTGCTGTCTGGCAAATTGACATTTCGCAGGTTTAAGCCTTAATTTGGCCTCTCTAATCCTTGCGAAAGCCTCCTCCAAATGTACGAGATGTTCGTCAAAGGTGTTGGAGAAGACCGTTATGTCGTCCACGTATACTAATACTGAACGCCATTTTAGCCCTGAAAATGTTTTATCCACTAGCTTTTGGAAGGTCTGGCTGGCGTTACGGAGGCCCTTTGGTAACCTTGTACGGGTATATAGACCGTTCTCTGTAACGAACGCCAGCTTGTGCCTGTCCGGTTCATAGACGGGGATTGAATAGAATCAACTATAACAATCCATCGAACTGAACCAGCTAGCCCAACCGAGGGCATCCAAATAGGTGTCGGCCCTTGGTAGTGGATAACTGTCATTTTCGACTAACTTATTGAGCCTAAGGTAATCAGTACAGAACCTGTGGGAACCGTCCCGTTTCTTGGTCAGCAAGAACGGTGCACTGTAATTCGAAATAACCGGGACGATGACCCCCGCCTCGAGCATCTCTGTGATCTGAGTGTCGATGGCGTGTCTCTCCTTCTGACTCACCCTGAAGGGGGCCTGGTGGACCGGCCGGTCACGGGTGAGTGTGACGTGGTGTTCGATAAGGTCTGTCACTGCGAGATCCTTCATCGAATGGGCAAAGATATCCCCATTGGCTTCCAGGAGCTCCGTGAGCCTTTTATTTTGCTCCGGTGTCAGGTCCTGTCGGTGAGTCTGATTGGCCGCCTTATCTGTGTGTGTGTCTGTGTGTCTGCTGATCGTGTGCAATGTAGAGGCCTGGTGTTGTGGCAAAATGGTCTAGTCTGAGGTGTATGTCTGCCACCCCCGTGTTTTCTAGCGTCTGGGCATTGGCCGCTACCAGCCGGATGTCACCCGTGACACTGTGTATTTGGCCTTCGGTAACGTGCTTTCTGTTTACAGAACTTACCGCTGCCCCAGTGTCAATTAGGGCTTGCACCCTGTGGCCATTTATGCTGGCGTGTACCGTCAGTGCCGATACCTGGAGTCCCTTGCCCTGCAAAGATGTGTTGTATAGGGTGTATGTTGTTGTTGTTGCTACTGGCGTAACATATGTGCTGGGAAGGCATGGAGCTGGCCGCTTATTGTACACGGCACGCTTGGCCTCTCGGTTTACTTCCTGACTCAATTTCTTTGCCTCGGTCAGCGAAATGTGTCCATTCAGTACACTGCCTGCTCTCTTTACTGTCCGCACTGTGAAAATACAGGGATCCTGGCAAACGTTTAATGTATTGACAGTTCCCAGTTTTTGTGTAGGTGTGCTGTTCCTTTCTCCCTCCTGGGAAGGTGTGTCTGCAAATGTGACTCTACGTTTGCACTTGTTACCCCGTTTCTTGTTCAAGGCGGTCGCGAGTTCGACTCCTGTTGCTGGCTTCCCTATGCCGAGTGAGCTCGCGCCCTGCGCCTGAGTGGGGTCACTTCCCGCCCCGTGTTGTGATGTAGGGGGTATGGTTTCCTGTTTGGAGTGTGTGGATTTGCTTTTGGTCTGTTCGCGCGTGATTGTGAGGGGCGTGTGGTGTCCCGCCCTAGGGTTCCCTGTAAACAGTATGTGTAGGTCCCTGTCAAATCCCGCGGTCGTGAATAGCGGGGGCGAGTGCACGTCAGTGTACACGTGTATGTTCGTTTTTATTACCTTGCCGAGAGCGGTCACCTCTACGGCACCGGCATAGGTACCGTCCCTACCCATGTATTTTCGGTAGCCCGCCCCGGTCTGGAATGGGTTTTCCCGCTCGTCCGACACAAAATCCCGGTACTCTTTCCAGTTGGCCAGGATATGTTGGACCGTTTTCTGTCTGTAGTCCCTGTGATGATACTCGGTGTTCCGGACTAGGAAGCTAATGGCCCTGAACAGACAGTTGCCGTATCCTTGTACGGGGTGTGTTTGGAAACGGCCCGGAGGCGGATCGTCAGCCTTGGCTTTAGTTGGCTGCTTTTTCCCCTTGCTCTTACGAGTTTGTTTAGGTGGAGGGCCTCTCTGGTGTTGTGTTGGGGAGGAACCTCAGCCGCTTTATCAGCTGGCAGAACTTCCCCGTCTAAGCGTTTTTTGGAGACGTGGGCGTTCGTCTCCCTGTACTGTATGTACGCCCCCCCTCGGGGTGGCTGCGCCAACTCCCCGCTTGCGGTGGGTAGCTAGGTGTGGGAAGTATTGCCCCCCTGTCTGCCCAGCGGGGTACCTCATCCCTGAACACCCTCGGGTGTTCGTCGGGGAGGGGATAGTGTTCCGGGCCCTCTGGGTATATGTTTCTGGTTTCCCGTCCTTTTGTGGATTTTTTTTGTCTGGCGGTTATTGCCCGGTGGTTCGTTTTCCTGTCTCCGCCAGGGTGGGGTGTATGTCTGCTGCTGCGGGGGCGGGTTTTCCCGGTGATTCCTCCTTTCCCTGTATTGGGAGGGTGCATACCCCTGTCTGCCTGGGGGTGGGTTCTCCCGGTACTCCCTGTTTCCCCTGTGTTGTGGGGATGCATACTCTTGCCTGATGGGGGGTGGGTCTCCCCGATAGTCCCCATTTCCCCTATATCGTGGGGATGCATAACCTTGCCTGCGTGGGGGCGGGTTCTCCCGATAGTTCCCATTTCCCCTATACTGCGGGGCTGCATAGCCTTGCCTGCTTGGGGGCGGGTTTTCCCGATACTCCCTGTCTGCCCTGTATTGTGGGGCAGCATAGCCCTGTCTGCTTGGTGGCCGGCTGCTTCGCCGGGGGATGGTGTGTTCGTACTCTTCAGGGTAGTACTCCGGTGTGTACGGGGATGGTGGTCGCCGTGAGGGGTATGTCGGCTCTACGTCCGCGTATGATACCGGTGAGTACCGCGGAGGGTAGTGTGGCCTGTCCTGTGTATGTGGTGTTGTTGGCCGCTGTGGAGGGTAGTAAATTTCCTCCCTCCCGTAGTGTCTCCTCTCCGTGTACCCCCTGTCCCTTTCAGGATAATAGCGCTCTTCCGTGTCTGTGTGTTCACCCCTAGGCGGTCTGCCACCTGCTTGGATGGCAGCTATCGTTAACTTTTCCATCCTGTCCACTAATTCATCCATCTTCTGACTAGTGTCGTCCTTTTGTGGAAGAAAGTGCTGATTCACGGCTTTCTCCGTAGCATTTTCCGTGATCTTTTTTCCTGCCTCTATTGTTTTAATGTTATTCAGCATGTGTTGGACCGTGGGGTTATTCATGATGCATAACTTGTCCACGATGGATGGTCTAAGGCCCTGCATTAGCAGCTTAACTTTCTGCTTATTTGTCATAGCTGCGTTGTATTTGTCGCACATCAGCAATTTTGCGTTTACGTACGACTGTGCGCTTTCTTTAGGTCCCTGTGACCTCTGTCGAATTTGGTCATACAGGTCCTCATCATCTGGTATGAGCTGGAATTCACTTTTCAACAATAAAGTGATTTCCATCCTAAGTGGCATCTTCTAGGTTGTCCTCATGAAGCTCATACCATGTCATGGCCGCCTTGTGAGGTATGCAGGGAGGAGCCGTTTTCTGACTTCATCGCTCCAGCCATTGATCCGAGCCGTTCTATTGAAGGCCTTGAGGTATTCCTCGGGATCCTGGCCTTCCCCCGTGAACTTTGTGGGGTGGATCATGGGGTATTCTGTGTGCCTGTTCATTTCCTGTCTGACTGTCTCTCGTTGGCTGTGTAAAGGTTCTAATCTGTTTACGCTATCGCGTGACCGGATGTTTGTGTTGTTCTGAGGGGAATTAGCCTCGCTCCCCGTGCACGACACGTGTGTTACGTTACCAGGTGGCTCGTGACCTGATATATCGTCACTGAATGATGGTGTGTTGTCGTACTGTGTGGATTTGACTACGTCCACAGTCCTGTCTAAATAATGTTTCACCGTTTCCAAAATAGTGTGTATGTCTAGGACTGCCTCTGTCGTGTGATTGTCTGCTTTAACAGTGTCTGTATCTAGTAACTGTGTGATGCGCTTGAGCAGATTATCAGTTTTCTGCTCTGTGATTTGCAGTTTCTGCAACAATAGGGGGTGGAGTGTTGGCAAGAAATCTGCTTCACTAGCGCTAGATACTGGCGATTCTTGTCCGTGCGCACTGGCCTGGGATCGTGTAAAATGTGTGACTTGAGCTGCCGCTGCAGGGTGTTGAGCGCGGATCTCTGCTGCCTTTAATTCGAGTTCCCTAATAAGTTGTATTGCAGTGTGATCGTCTATCAAGTCGCTGTTCTTAATTTTTAACTTCGGCAGTAGTGGAGTTGTGCTAGCCGACAAATGGTGCGCAAAGTGCGTATTCATTGCAGTAATGTATTCTTCTACGACGCCTGCCACCTCATCTTTGGATTTTACCAGCCTCACCAAAGTAAAACGGGAGTAATCGTCAATGAGTGATAGAAAATACCTAATTCCACTTGGCGTTGCAGTCTGCGTGGGCCCACAAAGATCGGAATGAATGAGTCGCATGGGCTCATTCTCTCTGGATGTACTCTCAGAAAATTTTGCTTCGGTTAGTTTTCCCTTGATGCAGTCTTCGCATACTACCTTCTCCGAATATGTAGACACTTGGATTCCTGTAGCCAATTCCTCATTGATCAGACGCTGGATTGCAACCGGATCCCGATGTCCCAATCGACGATGCCACTGGTGTAGGCATACAGCTTCTCTCGCCACATGAACTGACGAACTTGGTATCACAGTCTGAAGTCTGAATAAATTCCCATCGTTCCTTGCTTCTGCGATGACCTGACGTTCTTTGTAGATGCTGCACGTATCATTCTCGAACGTCACTCGGTGACTTTGCTCTGTTATGCGCCTCACCGAAAGTAGACTATCACCCAATTGTGGAATAAACAGCATCTTTTTCAATAGTACTTCTTGGAGGTGCCCGCCTGGTACCTCACAGTAAAATTGTCTATCTCCGATTCCAGCAGCTACCACGGATGAACCATCAGCAAGAAAGACTGTAGCATTTGTGTCAAAATAGACATGAAAAATTGCCTATCATTCGTCATATGACTGATTGCCCCTGAATCTATGCACCATCCCCCAGTAGGCCTACTTGCAGCATGTTGTTGATCTAGTGCCTTAAATGTAGCATAGTTCTGTGTGTTGCATACCTTAACTTCAATCGATGATTTTGCCGATTCTGAACCTGCTGACCTCTGCTGTTGACTTTTCTTGAATCGAAAGCAATCTGCTATTAAATTGCCAAGTTTATTACAGAAGTACCGTGTCTCTTTGCCACCCTTATTTGGTTTCCCGCTTGAATTTTTAGTTGTTCCATTTTGATTTTTTTTGTCGTGTAGCCTCCTGAGAGGCCGAGTGCAGGTCTTTCTAGTCGACGCCCGTGTGCGACCTGCGCGTCGGGATGAGAGATGGAATGGATGAAGATGAATGAAACTGGGCAAGGATGTGGAGGGAAGCGGCCGTGGCCTGTCAGAGGGTACTGTCCCAGCATTTGCCTGGTGTTGAAAATGGGAAACCACGGAAAACCATTTCAAGGACAGCCGACGGTGGGGCTCGAACCCAAGCGTCTACCGAGTCAGCAGAGAGCTTGGCCCCTTGAACTAACGCAGCGCTTTAGCCCGCGTAGCCACTACTGTCGGTTCCTTTTTGATGAGCACGACTAACCTTACTTGAGCCTGCGACCGCCGACTGTAATGCTACCTCTGAATCACAATTTCCAGTCACACCAGCTTCGGCACGCCTTTGGTATTCGTCAAGCATTTTCCCAGTTACATATTCCACTGTTAGATCTGCCTCGTGACCGTCCTCGAGCACTGTGACAAGCCCTGAATAAGCTTCTGGAAGACTCACCAGCAAAACCGCAACAATCACATCGTTTTCAAGTGGCCTATCAGATCCACGCAGCAAACCCACTACTTCCATAATTGCGTCGATGTGACTGCTCATTGGTCCACCACGATTACATATTCCGTAGAGTTTACGTCGAAAATATAACCTGCTTCCGAACGTGGATCTATCGCACTTTCTCGACAGAGCCTGCCATGCATCACACGCATCATTCAAATGTGCAAAATGAATGAGTTGACTGTCCTCAACACTAAATGTTATGTACGCTAAGGTTTTGTAATTTTTCTTCTGCCATACCACGTTAAATACTTCAGGCTTGGATCACTGACATCTTCCCACAAATCATCACGCACTAATATGGCTCGCAACTTTGATTTCCAAAATATAAAATTTTCCCCATTTAACATTGGAATAGACAACATGACACATTCTTGAGCCATTTGTAACCGCACACACTCAAAGCACGCGATCGTTAAACAGACTTTTAATCCACTTACACGCAATTTAACGTAGACTGGGCCCATAACCTGATGAAATAACAGCTTATCATAAATAACAACGATCGATGTACTGTAACACTTGAGTGCTTTTATTTGAAATTGAATAGCCTACATTATAACAATATTACACATGTGCTCTAAGCCCAACACAAGCAATGGAGATGGTAGAGTTTGTTTCCACAGAGTGTACACACAAGACTAGACACTGCCTTGCAATCCATGGTGATCAGGCTATGCCAGCGCTCTCGGCAACCAGCTTGGAGTATCCGAACCTTGTGGCAAGCGCTCACCAACAGAAGCTTTATCCACTAGCTCATTTCCCGCAATTCGCATGTGGCTTGGAAGCCACAGAAAGGTGTTTCGAGTGTCAGCGTGGCACAACCCGGCTGATAGGTCGTGGATTCACAGCACTAGGGGGTGTTGCGGGAAACATGTAGCAATTTACTGCAACGAACTCAAAGAGTCGGTACACAGGTGGAAGTGGATTCGTGCATCCTGTAGTGCAACCTGCAGAGCTATATAGATGGCAACGAACTCCGCAGTAAACACACCACACGCCTCAGGCAAAGATATATTGGTATTTGCACCATCAATAATTTAAACTCAACACACTTTCTCGACCACCTACGAACCATCCGTGCATTGAATGCCAGCGACACGAAATTGGTAACTATGCTGTGGAACTGCTCCGATAAACGGATGCATCCTTGTTCACCTTACGACCTTGATGTAGAACTAACTAGAGGCACCTCGCTAGGTTTCCGGATCAAACAGGGACGTACAGCCACTCCCATTTCAGTACACCAGCTATCATGTCTAATACCAACCGGCCGAGTGGCACGAGGCGCACCTCTGGTGGTATTGGACACTGACGAGAGCTCGAAAGCTCTGATTTTGCGGCATTTGACGCACATTGGCAGCATTAGCTAAAAGCATTTGTTTGCGTCTATAATTTAGACATGGAACACCCGATTCGGGGAGTAGGCTGGGTACCGGTAGCCAGCCTAACATCACTATGGTGGATACTGTCCAACATTTTCAAGGTTGAACGTATGCTGAACGTATGCCGCAGAACCATAGTCTTGCCGGGACAGGACGAGAATTTGGTGGAAGCGTAGCAGCACCGCACGGTCAGGCCCCAACTTGAAACTTGAGCACGTTCAGTTTCCTGAGACAAGTCGTTTTTAGTTGCCGTATATGGTGCTACCACGTTAGTTTGCTGTCAAAATGGAGCCCCAGGAAGCGATAAGTGTCAATCAACGGCAACACAGCATCCCTGAGATGTAGTTTAAGGTGTAAATGTAGACTCCAGAGCCGACAAAAATGGACGACGGAGGTCTTCGCTGCTGAAAAACGAAAACCCTGGTCGTGAGCCCACCTGTCGACCCGGTTAATAGCTAGCTGCAATTGTCATACTTCCAGATCTGTAATGCAGAGCTAAATCATCTACAAACAGCGATGGAACTTCCGCGTGGGGCCGGCGGTGGCACAATGCCTTTTATGGCAATCGGGAGCAAGGTGACACTCAGCACAGAACCCTGAGGAACTCCATTTCCTTGGGAGTAATATTGCGATAATGTCCTACCGACCCTTATACGGAAGAGTCGGACGAATATAAAGTTCGCTATAAAGTTTGGTAAATGACCACGGAGTCTCCACTCATGAAGGGTGGAAAGGATCCCGTAGCGCCAGGTGGTGACGGAGGCTTTCTCAAGGTCAAAGAAAACCGTGACTAGGTGCTGCTTTCTCCTGTAGGGCGCTCTCAAGTCGCACCAGATGGTCGGTGGTGGACCTACGAGAGTTCCTCAGATATGTCAATTTCATTGTAACCTGGGCCTGTGTTGGCCTAAAGCTGCCTCTTACATACATACAAATGTAGATATCCTCCACTCATTTTTCAAACAGTTGTCACTGAAACCTGTACCAGTGGTAAACTGGTTGGCAGAAATGAAGGTTGCCATATTTTGCAACCTGGTAAAATCCCAAGCAGCATTGGTTTTTGAAATTTGCAAGTGTATCGCGGAAGTTGTTTAGTAATTATAAGGGTCTAATTAATATTATCCATATTCTCACTTGCTTGTTTCGAAAATAACAGAGCTGAAGGATAGAATGAATGTAATTGCTCGTGGCCACGGTGGTGAACTAGTTAGTAAGATTATTGAAGGGTTTAGTGAATCATTAAAAAGTGAAGTGACTCGCCTCCCCTCTTAGTTGAAATGAAAATTGAAAAGCACATGTCCCAAAGTGAACCTAACATTTTATTTGGACGTTTGAATGATTAGTATCATCCAACTAATGTAATTCAATCAAACTAAACAAATGTTTCGTCACTGAGTAAAAAAGTACAAAAATTGTCTAGCTTTAAAATGTTGAAGCAGTCTGACATTATTTCTGGCTACCTTGCTTTTAAAGATATTGTGCGAAAACAATTTGAAGAAAATCCCGGGCATCGAGTTGAAATAATTCAGACACTGCTAGCATTAAAATTAATGCATCTGAACTTTGCAAATTCTGTTTTAAAATATAGAACAGTACAGAACACCAGAACCGAAGTAAAACATTCCTCAACTACTGAAATTAGCCAAAATACTTGTAGTAATGGTATCTGGAGATGATATAGTAATAGATGCTATTCCTCCACTGTCTGTAACCCACCCAGTCTTCCCAAATAGCATCACGACTTATAAAGATGGAATTCCAGCCGACTCCGCCATTTCTAGCAACATGTACAGTATTGCCAACCCAATGCTTAGACTAATATATCGCATCCGGCAGACCAATGGTTTTCGCCTGGACCAATAATTGTTAGAAGCGCGGCCCTCGCCGTGTTAGCTAATATAAACCAGGGGTGTTTTTTGTCACACACAGTGGAGGTAGTCACGCATCAATAATCTTCATCCAGGCCAATGGTTTTGCCAATTATTTCTTTTTAAACATAATTACAAAATCACGTGTGTCATGTGGTGTATTTTGTATCGGACATGTTGGCAACAGTGATGAGACATATGATATGACGCAATATGACGCCAATCAAGCATGTCTGCTGTTTTAATCTCTTGGTTGGGGGGTAGTTTGGGATAAAACACACTTTGTGTTACTGTACTAATTTGGAAGGTTGTTCCTAAATGAGAGTAGCTTCCCGTAGCTGGGAAAGCTTACTAGTTTAGTGTTTAATCTCTAGGGGATGTTCCTGCAAAGATTCAAGTGTTTATTGGGGGATGGATCTCTAAATACAGGCTACTGTACTGGCCTGCCAGCTGGGCGGAACAATAAACGTGCAATGTCAGCGGCTCGCTGCTAGGCAGTCGAGTCGCGTGCGGGAAGCACAATGGAGTCTGACCAAGCAATTACTGGCTACTACGGTCACGGACAATCGTGACAAAGGTCAGGCGGGGTATTGGGACGTGAATAGGAGTGTAATTAGTAAATGCAAGTGTAGTTTACTGACCATGTGTTTATTTGGTCAGTAGATGTGAATTGGTAAGTCCCACTTGGGGAATGTAGACAAGTATACAATTGGTGTATACTTGGGGTAGGTGTTCACAAAATAAAGGATTCTGAGTACTACTGACTCTCACCTGATGATGAAACTGGAACAGACGTCGGCTAGGGCCGCTGGCGACGCACACTGTATAACAGATAATGGCTCCAGTTAGGACTCCACTTCTTATATTTTTAGGTGCTGCATGGTCAGCATTACGTCACTGTAGCTGCCCCAGTTAGTTGTTGATGTAGATGTTCATGTATGTGTTGCAAGTAGTTGGCTAACCTCCCAAGCTGGGTGGCCGCCTCTTGCTGTGTATGGATAATGTTCTGGTCTTATGGTGTTGCCAGTTGGGGTGGTTTTGGTAAAAGATGGGGGGTGGCTCCCAGGTGGTACTCCCCCCGGGCCTGTACAAGACCCCCTCATCGATTAGTTCGCGTCCCCGCAAACTGGAAGTAGAGTGGGCGTGTCGATGTGATGGTTTGTTCTTGAATGCTCCTTGTACGTCTTCTTCTTTTCTTCCGTGTTGGTGTAGGTGTGTTGATGTGAGTTCAGCGTGTGCTCAGAGGGGTAGGTTTTGGGTTATACATGTTATACATAGTAAATTTGGCATAGTTCATTTTTGAAAGTCGACATAGTAATAGTAAAGGTACCAAAAAATGCATGGTCTTGACGTTATATATATATATATATATGGTGTTATTATCCAGGGAGGTAAAAAAAACCATGGCTGGACGGATGGTTGTGCCGTCCGGCGCTGTATGGAGAAAAAATATTGCTCCCTGCAGTGTATAGTTTAAAAGATGGAAGAGAATAGAAAAAACAGGTGTCCCAGGGTATAAGTTAAAGGCATATATCATAATGGTTTATTGTTCTTGGGATGAAACGGGACACCTTTACAAATTTGGGCTTTAGTAGAGTATAAAGGAAAAAACAAAACAGTGTATTCAGTGTTGACAGTATGGCAGTGTTGAATGGCGTGACATATTGGAAGTTTATGTGCGTAGGCGTACACTTGAGCATTAATATATATTTGTGTACGCTTTGGGTTTACATTTTATTTTACAAGCATGATATAATATAAAATAATAATCTTATTACTAGACCGGTTTGCTCATGAGCCTGGTACCTCCTCTCATTCTCTAGGCCTTCTGTAGCGCTCTCCTCTGTCGACTCATTCTCCCTTCACTTTGCTATTCGCTGAGCTGTAGGTACCTCTCACCTATGGCTGTGGGTTAGTGGTCATGCCGTTAACCTTACCTTTCGTAAATTTTCCCCGTGGGTGGAAAAATTCACCTTGGCAGCTAAGGTAGGTGCTCACAATCTCTGCACCGCCCCTGGCTACCGTATATTGCTTATTATTGAAGCGTATGCATGGGTGTGTTTGCGACAGCGTCGCTCGGTGCCCCACGTCATCCTACGTCGCTGATCGCGGCGCCGTCACCTTATTGGCGCGACTGAAAAACGATGAGGAGCAGTGTGTTTGTGTGACAGAGATAAGGGTATGTGTAATTTGGTGTGGGAGATATATTTACAATAGACATGCTCATGCTCCTTGTTATCTGTAAAAAAATGTATTAATGGCAACTTTTTTTCTGTTTTGTACATCTGTACATCTGTGGATGCGTTGCTCCCTGGTTTTCCTATGTTTGGGAAAGCGGATTAGTTGTTAGCAATACATGACAATACATTACAATACATTACATGTATGTATGAAACATTTTCTTGGCAGCGCTTAATTTATAAAACTAAGTGTGGCGCCACTGAAGTTTAACTTACTTCTAGGTTAGCCTATGTTAACCTATCTTAGCCTAGTGTTGTCGGGCTTACCCTGGTAACGGATTTTGGTCCCCAGGTGCCGAACGGCTTAATCTTAGTCGTATTTATATTAATATGTCGTCGGGCTTACCCTGGTGACGAATTTTCAGTCACCAGGTGCCGAACGTGCTATCTTAATGTAATTTAACCTAACGTATTGTCGGGCTTACCCTGTTAACGGATTTTTAGCCACCAGGTGCTGGACGGCTTTATCTTAACTTTAAAAAAATGCCTTAAGTTATGTTAATTAGTACTTAAATGTAAGAATATGCTGGATGTACATGCCGAGTGGACCTTAATCTAATGCCGAAATGTGCTGTGCTATTATTTAGCAACAGCGATTATTAAATTTGCTTAATTCCAAGTTGCGTTCCAAAAGCAACTGCCTTACATGCTAGAATTTTGATCGGAGCGATCGCCTGAGGCAGTTTTACCTCCTCAGGGCACCACCCGTGTGTATTTTAGAAACACCGGTTGTCTCTAAAACCACCAGATTCCGCTCCCTTAATACTAATTGTCGACATTTATATTAGTAATTAATAACTAGTAATTAATAAAGTCCCGGGCGCTTGCGCTGCTGAAGAGCAAACGCCTCGCCCCGCTATCCTGTTCATTGCCGTTGTATTTGCCTATGTTGCCATCATTCTTCATTGGTGATTTGCTGATATATTTATCATTGCAGGGTTTGCCCACGAGAACCCCTCTTGGCAGCCCGCTGCATACCTATTTAATATCTCTAGACGCCCGGTGCGTGACCATTTAAGCTCTGGTAACTCGCTGTCAGCCATTTACGTGGGCACGGGCCCGAATGATCGCATTCATTCCATATTATTCATATTTCATGTATATTATTCATTGTTTGTTGATTATCATTTATTTGGCCGTCTTCACCCCGTCACACGGGACAAGGTCTTGGCGAATCTAGGATTGGTCCCACTGAATCCTGAGATTCTTCTTCACTTCTGCGAGTAGAAGACTAACTTCCCGCCATAGAAGTTCTACTTAACTTACATACTAACTAGGAGTCTAGTCCTAATGTGGTCGTCCCTAGGTTCCTCTCCTGAGTCCGGTGCGGAGCTGGCTAATTCTCCCCCCGTCCGTCAAAACGTCTCCCCTGCAGGTCTTGGCTTCGACGACCGTGGCGCATAGTGGGTGTAACTTTCCTTTGCCGAGGGGGTAGGCTAGACGCACCCCCGGTTTTGGCGTTTGCCCGCGCCAGGCCATCAATGCTTCAACTTTACGTAGTTCCGTCTGTTATTTAGTCTGGGTCATTGGGTTAACTGGGGCAGGACTCATCATCGCCTTCCCCAGCTCTGTTCTTGTGTGGCGCCTCTGCCTTTCTGTTTACACTCTCATCACGTTTCAGCGTGATATCAGATTCCTTTTATTTCAAAAAAAAAATATAAGTGTGGTTTGTGAATAATTTTCTGTGTGTCATGTAGTTATGTAGAGTTTTTGAGTGTCCTGGGGTTATAGGATCTTCTAAATGCATTGTCTACTTTAGGCCTGTTCGCCATGTCAGATGTCCAGCGTTGATGCCTTGTGGAATTTCCTGGAGGCGTTAGTAGGTTTCCATGGCGTTGGGTACCTTGTTATTGGGATCCGGGGGTGTTATCTGCTGAATGGGCTTAAAGCATGGTAGGAGAGGGTCGTGCATCGTAGGACTCCATGTTAATGGTGGCCGGGAGCCGGTGATGCTGTCAGGATGTTTTACAGTGAGTGGATGGGGTAGGTTTTTCCGAAGTGTGTAATTTTTTTTCTAAAAGTGCCATGCAGGTTCAATAATAATAACCCCTGGTATGTGGGTAGGATATTCCATGCGTGTGGCTGGATATGAGGCGTATCCGCTCTCATTTGAGGATAGAGTATTGTTTGGGGTGTGATAGATCTATGTCCCTTGCATGCGGGATTAATTAATAAGAGAATATTTTTTAGTTTAAGTGTGGCCGCATCTCTTTATATTGAGATGTGCATTACGCTTGCTATTCTTTCTGACACACCCCTAATACTCGGGTGTAGGCATATGTGACCAGGGCTTAGCATACCCGAGTTTTGGGTAGAAGCATGAAGCCTATTGACCCCGATGTATATTTTTGAATGTATTCTATCTGTTTTTATGTGTTTGTGTGTCTGTGTTGGATGGCGTTGTGAGTGACAGGGTTATGTAAGGAGAAGGGTGGTTTAATGGTAGCCCGTAGGTGGTACATTGGCCATTCTGATGGCACTATCCATCTCTGCTCCTGTCATCCTCACTTGGGCAATATCTGTTTCCTATCCGCTCCTTGGGATGGGTAAGTGCGGTGACGCTGTGACGTCACGGCCTAATCTAGTCTCTTATCTGTAACGTTAAGGTAGCAAGTGATTTTGAGTGTAACTGGTCATGTCCTGATCGCCTATGATGGTTCTTTAAAGATAAAGAAAAAACAAGAACAGAAGTAGTTATTGGGGTGGGGGGTTGTTCCCTCAGGGAATCTGTCTGTATTCGCCCCTGATTAGTGGGCGCGTGTTGGAAGGACGTGGCCGTAACTGTGATTAGCGCAGCTGCGTGTGTATGGTTGCGTTCCGCTACAGCACGCTGGCGGGTGGGCTGTTATCGGATAAGTTTTATCGTGTGTCGCATGGCTGATTGTCAGGTGGCGCGTGTGGCTTGTTAACATCTTTGTAGACATGCTACTGTGGCCCTAAGATAAATCCGGCCTATAGTATCTGTACATTGCTAAATGTTATACCTATTGTAACAGCGCTGAATCCTGTGTCAACTGTATACTATTATTATTGTTTTTTTTTTTTGTGGTCATGTCGGCATTTCATTGTCACTTCCGTTATAACAAGAGTGTCTGCCGACAGCAGTGTTGCAAAGCGCTAGAATTCGCAACTCAGTGTTTTATTGTGTTTGTTTTCATGTCCTTGTATACGGGAAGTCTCTGATGTTACGTATGGCGGCTGACGGAACGTGACTTTTGCCAATGTCCGTGTGTTGACATTGTTTTGCATTCCGGGAGGGCCAATGTGTTAATCTGTCCTGTTTTTGCTACCGATGTTGTGTAGACATTTCTTCCGCAAGACCTTTGCCTTGTGTAATTATCTGCAATTCATGTCTAGGAAGTCTATTGCCCATGTTCGGGGTAATCGAAATTTTGGCATGATTCCTGGCCATAAAAATGTGGTGTTACCTGTTTTGTGTCTGTGAGAGTGGCGTCCCCCGTATTTTAGGTGTTGGGCGCTATGGTTCAAAGGAAAGTGTGTTGTGGTTTCGGTAGGAGTCTGGCGCTTTTCGGTACGGCCCCTATTGGTAGTCCCGGGGTCGCTAATGCCTTGGGTGGGCTGTTGTAGCGAGTACCTTGGCACGAGTCTATGCTCCTGTAGGTATGGTAAAGAACCTCCCTGTTATTATAATTGTGTGGCTCAACCGCTTATGTACTTGTATACGGTCCTATTGCAATGCCTTTGCCACACCTAGTGCATGTTTAAAGCGTGTACTCTGTGATAACATGCCATTTATATATGCCTAATTTGAACAGCCTAATGCCTATTTTCACTCTTGGCTCCCTTCTATGGGGCACAGTGTCTGTATGGGACCCTATGATTTCTTCTGTAGGGGATGGTGTGTGGATGCTATTCGTGCGATGGTACCCGTGTAATTGTCTGTGAGTGATCTTTCGTCGGTCGACAATTCTTGTTTTCCACGGTGTCCGCTCTTATTGGGCATCCGGAGCCGCGATCCCGTGTAATACTCCGTGTTTCATGTCTGCGTTGTCTGCTGGGATTTGTGCGTCTGTAGTGTGGCTTTTGATTGTGTTTTCGTGCTTCTTTTTGGCACGTGTGTATTGTGTTTCTGTGTGTTTGTTCACGCCTTGGTCTAAGGCCTTGGTATTACATTTTCTGTACTGTGTGTACCATGGCGCGCGTATCGTGTGTTTGAGACACGCGTATGAAAATATGCTTTAGCGTGAATATTTTGTGCCATTCGCGACGACCCTCGTACTCTAATTTTGGGAGGTATCGGGTTTTGCAACTCGCGTGAATGACTGTGTATGTTACAGCCAGGACTGGAACACTCTTAGGCTGTCCGTAGCTAGTGAAGGTCGCCTGCTCACGTGTGTGTTATCGCTGACTGCGATAGTATCAAATTTCACTGACGTGGGCATTACCTGTTACTTGTCTGGCGATGTGCATATGTCAAGCACGTGTGTGTGGGCTTGGTTGCTCGCTCTCCTATTGTGAGCATGGCTTTCCGCCATGGAAAAGAACCTGCCTGTCTCTATAATTGTATCCCCAAATTTTGTGTTATTGTGGGCGTGGGATGAATATATTCCTGTTAGTGGTAGCTAGATGTCTGTATGTATGTGTGTCTCCGGGCCGCTAGTCGCGTGTTTGGTGACTAGGTGTCGGAGGTGATTTTATTCTTTTGTGCGTAAGAATTCCTGTTAGCGTGACTGTCCCTTATTGCCCCATCCTTCAATTGGATAGTTACCCGACCTTGCATTCCTGGTATTCAGAAGGTCGCGGGTCCGAGACCGTCTCTGTCCAGGGTAATTATTCCTGGTGCCTTTTAGGCCTGTGTCTCCGGGCCAGTTTGGCAGTGTTAGGTTCGTATCCTGGTGAGGTCATCGGGATTCGAAGGCTATTTCTTGGCGTTCTTTTCACGTATGCCCGTGGAATGATTTCCCTTCCTTTTGACAGTGATCCCGCCTTTACGTGTAGGTGTCGTTCTGCGGGTGTGATATGCCTTCATACGGCGGGCGTGTATAGTGTCTTTGATGAGTTTGCGTCCATGGCGCACGTTTACGATATAGTTTAGGTCAGATACCTTCCTATAGACTTTGAAGGGACCTGACCAACGTGGCAGGAGGAACTTGGACACATTTTTCTTACGGGCGGAATTGGAAACCATAACCAATTGCCCGGGTGTGTATTCCACGGTCTTTCTTTGCCGATCGTACCGTTCTTTTTGTTTTCTCTGTGCCGCGGCTATGTTCTTTCTGGCGACCATGCGAGCTATCTGCAAGTGCTCTAGATGGGCTGCATTGTCTGGGAGAGTGTCCTGTGGGATGCATATGTTGTCTATGGGACTTCTAGGTGTATATCCGTGCAACAGGAAGTGTGGAGAGTGTTTTGTGGCCGTGGATATGGAAGTGTTGTAGCTAAATGTAATGGGCTGCAGATAATCATCCCAGTCTGTCCCTGTGTTCCCCGTGAATTTGGGTAATGCAATTCCAATTATTTTATTCATACTCTCCGTGAGTCCATTTGTTTGTGGGGAAAAACTCGTGGTCGTGTATGCCCTTATCCTGAGTACCTCCAAAAACTGTTGGAGCACTCTCGAGGTGAAAATATTACCTCTATCGGATAGTAGGGTTTGGAATAGGCCATATCGTGTGACTATGTCGAATAGGATTTCGACTATGCTGTTTGTGTCTGCTTTGGGAACAGCCTTTGTAATCATATACCGGGTGAGATACTCTGTGGCCACAAGTATATATTTATTACCTTTTCCAGAGGTAGTGATGGGGCCTTTCACATCAATCCCGACTCTATGGAATAGCTCTCCTACGGGAATAGGGTTGAGTAATCCATGAGGCTTGCCAGGCCTTGTTTTAAATCGCTGGCAAGTGTGACATGTCTTTACGAAGGTGTCTATGTCGGCCTTCATGTTTACCCAGTAATACTTGTCCCGGATTCTATGGTATGTTTTATGCGTACCCAAATGTGCCCCTGCCATTGGGCTATTGTGGTGTCCGATCATGATATTCTCTTTCAATGACTCCGGAACCGCTATAGGTGCATTATCGTGCATGGCTGTGGGTTTAAATTTCTTAACCCCGTCCTTGTCTAGGAAAAATTGCCTAGACAGCCGTGCCGTCTTGGAATCCACCTTATCCAAGTTTTCTAGAGCCATTAGAATCTGTTTCAAGTATGGATCACGTTCTTGCTCCGGCTTGATGTTAACCACCGTCAGGGCAAAAGTGGGCATGTCCCATTCGTGGTCCTTACTGTCATCTGGGGGGTCGGCTACTGGCAGCCTAGACAACCCATCTGCATCTAGGTGTGTAGCGCCTTTCTTGTGTTTGACCACGAAGTTATATTCATACAGGCGGAATATAAACCTATTGAGCCACGAATTTGGGTTTTTGAATTTGTCCCAAAAAAGCAGGCTCGCGTGGTCAGTCACTACCGTGAACTGGATACCATAGAGGTATACCCGAAAATAGTTCACTCCCCATGAAAATGCCAGCATTTCCCGCTCTGTGGCAGAGTATCTAGCCTAGTTTTCTGCTAGCGTAAGCTATTGGCCGTATGCGCCCTTCTGCATCTTCCTGTAGCAGGGCCGCTCCCAGCCCGTACTGGCTGGCATCCACGTGTAAAAAGATGGGCCTATCACTATGGAAGTGTTGCTGTAATGGTGGTGAGGTCAATAGTTGCTTCAGTGTGTTGAAGGCATCTATATGTTCCTTTTTAATGCTGAAGGGCGTCTTCTCACGTGTGAGTTCGGTTAGGGGATGGGCGATGTGCGCGAACCTGTGGATATATTTTCTGAAATAAGAGGCGAGCCCAATAAAGCTGCGCAATTGTTTCAAATTTGTGGGCATTGGGATGCCCATTATTGCGTCAGTCTTCGCTGGGTCGGGAATAATGCCCTCTCTGTTTACAATATGGCCCAATATGTTAATCTGCTGTCTGGCAAATTGACATTTCGCAGGTTTAAGCCTTAATTTGGCCTCTCTAATCCTTGCGAAAGCCTCCTCCAAATGTACGAGATGTTCGTCAAAGGTGTTGGAGAAGACCGTTATGTCGTCCACGTATACTAATACTGAACGCCATTTTAGCCCTGAAAATGTTTTATCCACTAGCTTTTGGAAGGTCTGGCTGGCGTTACGGAGGCCCATTGGTAACCTTGTACGGGTATATAGACCGTTCTCTGTAACGAACGCCAGCTTGTGCCTGTCCGGTTCATAGACGGGGATTGAATAGAATCCACTATAACAATCCATCGAACTGAACCAGCTAGCCCAACCGAGGGCATCCAAATAGGTGTCGGCCCTTGGTAGTGGATAACTGTCATTTTCGACTAACTTATTGAGCCTAAGGTAATCAGTACAGAACCTGTGGGAACCGTCCCGTTTCTTGGTCAGCAAGAACGGTGCACTGTAATTCGAAATAACCGGGACGATGACCCCCGCCTCGAGCATCTCTGTGATCTGAGTGTCGATGGCGTGTCTCTCCTTCTGACTCACCCTGAAGGGGGCCTGTTGGACCGGCCGGTCACGGGTGAGTGTGACGTGGTGTTCGATAAGGTCTGTCACTGCGAGATCCTTCATCGAATGGGCAAAGATATCCCCATTGGCTTCCAGGAGCTCCGTGAGCCTTTTATTTTGCTCCGGTGTCAGGTCCTGTCGGTGAGTCTGATTGGCCGCATTATCTGTGTGTGTGTCTGTGTGTCTGCTGATCGTGTGCAATGTAGAGGCCTGGTGTTGTGGCAAAATGGTCTAGTCTGAGGTGTATGTCTGCCACCCCCGTGTTTTCTAGCGTCTGAGCATTGGCCGCTACCAGCCGGATGTCACCCGTGACACTGTGTATTTTGCCTTCGGTAACGTGTTTTCTGTTTACAGAACTTACCGCTGCCCCAGTGTCAATTAGGGCTTGCACCCTGTGGCCATTTATGCTGGCGTGTACCGTCAGTGCCGATACCTGGAGTCCCTTGCCCTGCAAAGATGTGTTGTATAGGGTGTATGTTGTTGTTGTTGCTACTGGCGTAACATCTGTGCTGGGAAGGCATGGAGCTGGCCGCTTATTGTACACGGCACGCTTGGCCTCTCGGTTTACTTCCTGGCTCAATTTCTTTGCCTCGGTCAGCGAAATGTGTCCATTCAGTACACTGCCTGCTCTCTTTACTGCCCGCACTGTGAAAATACAGGGATCCTGGCGAACGTTTAATGTATTGACAGTTCCCAGTTTTTGTGTAGGTGTGTTGTTCCTTTCTCCCTCCTGGGAAGGTGTGTCTGCAAATATGACTCTACGTTTGCACTTGTTACCCCCGTTTCTTGTTCCAGGCGGTCGCGAGTTCGACTCCTGTTGCTGGCTTCCCTATGCCGAGTGAGCTCGCGCCCTGCGCCTGAGTGGGGTCACTTCCCGCCCCGTGTTGTGATGTAGGGGGTATGGTTTCCTGTTTGGAGTGTGTGGATTTGCTTTTGGTCTGTTCGCGCGTGATTGTGAGGGGCGTGTGATGTCCCGCCCTAGGGTTCCCTGTAAACAGTATGTGTAGGTCCCTGTCAAATCCCGCGGTCGTGAATAGCGGGGGCGAGTGCACGTCAGTGTACACGTGTATGTTCGTTTTTATTACCTTGCCGAGAGCGGTCACCTCTACGGCACCGGCATAGGTACCGTCCCTACCCATGTATTTTCGGTAGCCCGCCCCGGTCTGGAATGGGTTTTCCCGCTCGTCCGATACAAAATCCCGGTACTCTTTCCAGTTGGCCAGGATATGTTGGACCGTTTTCTGTCTGTAGTCCCTGTGATGATCCTCGGTGTTCCGGACTAGGAAGCTAATGGCCCTGAACAGACAGTTGCCGTATCCTTGTACGGGGTGTGTTTGGAAACGGCCCGGAGGCGGATCGTCAGCCTTGGCTTTAGTTGGCTGCTTTTTCCCCTTGCTCTTACGAGTTTGTTTAGGTGGAGGGCCTCTCTGGTGTTGTGTTGGGGAGGAACCTCAGCTGCTTTATCAGCTGGCCGAACCTCCCCGTCTAAGCGTTTTTTGGAAACGTGGGCGTTCGTCTCCCTGTACTGTATGTACGCCCCCCCCCTCGGGGTGGCTGCGCCAACTCCCCGCTTGCGGTGGGTAGCTACGTGTGGGAAGTATTGCCCCCCTGTCTGCCCAGCGGGGTACCTCATCCCTGAACTCCCTCGGGTGTTCGTCGGGAAGGGGATAGTGTTCCGGGCCCTCTGGGTATATGTTTCTGGTTTCCCGTCCTTTTGTGGTTTTTTTTTTGTCTGGCGGTTATTGCCCGGTGGTTCGTTTTCCTGTCTCCGCCAGGGTGGGGTGTATGTCTGCTGCTGCGGGGGCGGGTTTTCCCGGTGATTCCCCTTTTCCCTGTATTGGGAGGGTGCATACCCCTGTCTGCCTGGGGGAGGGTTCTCCCGGTACTCCCTATTTCCCCTGTGTTGTGGGGATGCATACTCTTGCCTGATGGGGGGTTGGTCTCCCCGATAGTCCCCATTTCCCCTATATCGTGGAGATGCATAGCATTGCCTGCGTGGGGGCGGGTTCTCCCGATAGTTCCTATTTCCCCTATACTGCGGGGCTGCATAGCCTTGCCTGCTTGGGGGCGGGTTTTTCCGATACACCCTGTCTGCCCTGTATTGTGGGGCAGCATTGCCCTGTCTGCTTGGTGGCCGGCTGCTTCGCCGGGGGATGGTGTGTTCGTACTCTTCAGGGTAGTACTCCGGTGTGTACGGGGATGGTGGTCGCCGTGAGGGGTATGTCGGCTCTACATCCGCGTATGATACCGGTGAGTACCGCGGAGGGTAGTGTGGCCTGTCCTGTGTATGTGGTGTTGTTGGCCGCTGTGGAGGGTAGTAAACTTCCTCCCTCCCGTAGTGTCTCCTCTCCGTGTACCCCCTGTCCCTTTCAGGATAATAGCGCTCTTCCGCGTCTGTGTGTTCACCCCTAGGCGGTCTGCCGCCTGCTTGGATGGCAGCTATCGTTAACTTTTCCATCCTGTCCACTAATTCATCCATCTTCTGACTAGTGTCGTCCTTTTGTGGAGGAAAGTGCTGATTCACGGCTTTCTCCGTAGCTTTTTCAGTGATCTTTTTTCCTGCCTCTATTGTTATAATGTTATTCAGCATGTGTTGGACCGTGGGGTTATTCATGATGCATAACTTGTCCACGATGGATGGTCTAAGGCCCTGCATTAGCAGCTTAACTTTCTGCTTATTTGTCATAGCTGCGTTGTATTTGTCGCACATCAGCAATTTTGCGTTTACGTACGACTGTGCGCTTTCTTTAGGTCCCTGTGACCTCTGTCGAATTTGGTCATACAGGTCCTCATCATCTGGTATGAGCTGGAATTCACTTTTCAACAATAAAGTGATTTCCATCCTAAGTGGCATCTTCTAGGTTGTCCTCATGAAGCTCATACCATGTCATGGCCCCCTTTGTGAGGTATGCAGGGAGGAGACGTTTTCTGACTTCATCGCTCCAGCCATTGATCCGAGCCGTTCTATTGAAGGCCTTGAGGTATTCCTCGGGATCCTGGCCTTCCCCCGTGAACTTTGTGGGGTGGATCATGGGGTATTCTGTGTGCCTGTTCATTTCCTGTCTGACTGTCTCTCGTTGGCTGTGTAAAGTTTCTAATCTGTTTACGCTATCGCGTGACCGGATGTTTGTGTTGTTCTGAGGGGAATTAGCCTAGCTCCCCGTGCACGACACGTGTGTTACGTTACCAGGTGGCTCGTGACCTGATATATCGTCACTGAATGATGGTGTGTTGTCGTACTGTGTGGATTTGACTACGTCCACAGTCCTGTCTAAATAATGTTTCACCGTTTCCAAAATAGTGTGTATGTCTAGGACTGCCTCTGTCGTGTGATTGTCTGCTTTAACAGTGTCTGTATCTAGTAACTGTGTGATGCGCTTGAGCAGATTATCAGTTTTCTGCTCTGTGATTTGCAGTTGCTGCAACAATAGGGGGTGGAGTGTTGGCAAGAAATCTGCTTCACTAGCGCTAGATACTGGCGATTCTTGTCCGTGCGCACTGGCCTGGGATCGTGTAAAATGTGTGACTTGAGCTGCCGCTGCAGGGTGTTGAGCGCGGATCTCTGCTGCCTTTAATTCGAGTTCCCTAATAAGTTGTATTGCAGTGTGATCGTCTATCAAGTCGCTGTTCTTAATTTTTAACTTCGGCAGTAGTGGAGTTGTGCTAGCCGACAAATGGTGCCCAAAGTGCGTATTCATTGCAGTAATGTATTCTTCTACGACGCCTGCCACCTCATCTTTGGATTTTACCAGCCTCACCAAAGTAAAACGGGAGTAATCGTCAATGAGTGATAGAAAATACCTAATTCCACTTGGCGTTGCAGTCTGCGTGGGCCCACAAAGATCGGAATGAATGAGTCGCATGGACTCATTCTCTCTGGATGTACTCTCAGAAAATTTTGCTTCGGTTAGTTTTCCCTTGATGCAGTCTTCGCATACTACCTTCTCCGAACATGTAGACACTTGGATTCCTGTAGCCAATTCCTCATTGATCAGACGCTGGATTGCAACCGGATCCCGATGTCCCAATCGACGGTGCCACTGGTGTAGGCATACAGCTTCTCTCGCCACATGAACTGACGAACTTGGTATCACAGTCTGAAGTCTGAATAAATTCCCATCGTTCCTTGCTTCTGCGATGACCTGACGTTCTTTGTAGATGCTGCACGAATCATTCTCGAACGTCACTCGGTGACTTTGCTCTGTTATGCGCCTCACCGAAAGTAGACTATCACCCAATTGTGGAATAAACAGCACCTTTTTCAATAGTACTTCTTGGAGGTGCCCGCCTGGTACCTCACAGTAAAATTGTCTATCTCCGATTCCAGCAGCTACCACGGATGAACCATCAGCAAGAAAGACTGTAGCATTTGTGTCACGAATAGACATGAAAAATTGCCTATCATTCGTCATATGACTGATTGCCCCTGAATCTATGCACCATCCCCAGTAGGCCTACTTGCAGCATGTTGTTGATCTAGTGCCTTAAATGTAGCATAGTTCTGTGTGTTGCATACCTTAACTTCAATCGATGATTTTGCCGATTCTGAACCTGTTGACCTCTGCTGTTGACTTTTCTTGAATCGAAAGCAATCTGCTATTAAATTGCCAAGTTTATTACAGAAGTACCGTGTCTCTTTGCCACCCTTATTTGGTTTCCCGCTTGAATTCTTAGTTGTTCCATTTTGATTTTTTTTTTGTCGTGTAGCCTCCTGAGAGGCCGAGTGCAGGTCTTTCTAGTCGACGCCCGTGTGCGACCTGCGCGTCGGGATGAGAGATGGAATGGATGAAGATGAATGAAACTGGGCAAGGATGTGGAGGGAAGCGGCCGTGGCCTGTCAGAGGGTACTGTCCCAGCATTTGCCTGGTGTTGAAAATGGGAAACCACGGAAAACCATTTCAAGGACAGCCGACGGTGGGGCTCGAACCCAAGCGTCTACCGAGTCAGCAGAGAGCTTGGCCCCTTGAACTAACGCAGCGCTTTAGCCCGCGTAGCCACTACTGTCGGTTCCATTTTGATGAGCACGACTAACCTTACTTGAGCCTGCGACCGCCGACTGTAATGCTACCTCTGAATCACAATTTCCAGTCACACCAGCTTCGGCACGCCTTTGGTATTCGTCAAGCATTTTCCCAGTTACATATTCCACTGTTAGATCTGCCTCGTGACCGTCCTCGAGCACTGTGACAAGCCCTGAATAAGCTTCTGGAAGACTCACCAGCAAAACCGCAACAATCACATCGTTTTCAAGTGGCCTATCAGATCCACGCAGCAAACCCACTACTTCCATAATTGCGTCGATGTGACTGCTCATTGGTCCACCACGATTACATATTCCGTAGAGTTTACGTCGTAAATGTAACCTGCTTCCGAACGTGGATCTCTCTCACTTTCTCGACAGAGCCTGCCATGCATCACACGCATCATTCAAATGTGCAAAATGAATGAGTTGACTGTCCTCAACACTCAATGTTATGTACGCTAAAGCTTTGTAATTTTTCTTCTGCCATACCACGTTAAATACTTCAGGCTTGGATCACTGACATCTTCCCACAAATCATCACGCACTAATATGGCTCGCAACTTTGATTTCCAAAATATAAAATTTTCCCCATTTAACATTGGAATAGACAACATGACACATTCTTGAGCCATTTGTAACCGCACACACTCAAAGCACGCGATCGTTAAACAGACTTTTAATCCACTTACACGCAATTTAACGTAGACTGGGCCCATAAACTGATGAAATAACAGCTTATCATAAATAACAACGATCGATGTACTGTAACACTTGAGTGCTTTTATTTGAAATTGAATAGCCTACATTATAACAATATTACACATGTGCTCTAAGCCCAACACAAGCAATGGAGATGGTAGAGTTTGTTTCCACAGAGTGTACACACAAGAGTAGACACTGCCTTGAAATCCATGGTGATCAGGCTATGCCAGCGCTCTCGGCAACCAGCTTGGAGTATCCGAACCTTGTGGCAAGCGCTCACCAGCAGAAGCTTTATCCACTAGCTCATTTCCCGCAATTCGCATGTGGCTTGGAAGCCACAGAAAGGTGTTTCGAGTGTCAGCGTGGCACAACCCGGCTGATAGGTCGTGGATTCACAGCACTAGGAGGTGTTGCGGGTAACATGTAGCAATTTACTGCAACGAACTCAAAGAGTCGGTACACGGGTGGAAGTGGATTCGTGCATCCTGTAGTGCAACCTGCAGAGCTTTATAGATGGCAACGAACTCCGCAGTAAACACACCACACGCCTCAGGCAAAGATATATTGGTATTTGCACCATCAATAATTTAAACTCAACACACCTTCTCGACCACCTACGAACTATCCGTGCATAGAATGCCAGCGACACGAATTTGGTAACTATGCTGTGGAACTGCTCCGATAAACGGATGCATCCTTGTTCACCTTACGACCTCGATGTAGAACTAACTAGAGGCACCTCGCTAGGTGTCCGGATCAAACAGGGACGTACAGCCACTCCCATTTCAGTACACCAGCTATCATGTCTAATACCAACCGGCCGAGTGGCACGAGGCGCACCTCTGGTGGTATTGGGCACTGACGAGAGCTCGAAAGCTCTGATTTTGCGGCATTTGACGCACATTGGCAGCATTAGCTAAAAGCATTTGTTTGCGTCTATAATTTAGACATGGAACACCCGATTCGGCGAGTAGGCTGGGTACCGGTAGCCAGCCTAACATCACTATGGTGGATACTGTCCAACATTTTCAAGGTTGAACGTATGCTGAACGTATGCCGCAGAACCATAGTCTTGCCGGGACAGGACGAGAATTTGGTGGAAGCGTAGCAGCACCGCACGGTCAGGCCCCAACTTGAAACTTGAGCACGTTCAGTTTCCTGAGACAAGTCGTTTTTAGTTGCCGTATATGGTGCTACCACGTTAATTTGCTGTCAAAATGGAGCCCCAGGAAGCGATAAGTGTCAATCAACGGCAACACAGCATCCCTGAGATGTAGTTTATGGTGTAAATGTAGACTCCAGAGCCGACAAAAATGGACGACGGAGGTCTTCGCTGCTGAAAAACGAAATCCCTGGTCGTGAGCCCACCTGTCGACCCGGTTAATAGCTAGCTGCAATTGTCATACTTCCAGATCTGTAATGCAGAGCTAAATCATCTACAAACAGCGATGGAACTTCCACGTGGGGCCGGCGGTGGCACAATGCCATTTATGGCAATCGGGAGCAAGGTGACACTCAGCACAGAACCCTGAGGAACTCCATTTCCTTGGGAGTAATATTGCGATAATGTCCTACCGACCCTTATACGGAAGAGTCGGACGAATATAAAGTTCGCTATAAAGTTTGGTAAATGACCACGGAGTCTCCACTCATGAAGGGTGGAAAGGATCCCGTAGCGCCAGGTGGTGACGGAGGCTTTCTCAAGGTCAAAGAAAACCGTGACTAGGTGCTGCTTTCTCCTGTAGGGCGCTCTCAAGTCGCACCAGATCGTCGGTGGTGGACCTACGAGTGCTTCTCAGATATGTCAATTTCATTGTAACCTGGGCCTGTGTTGGCCTAAAGCTGCCTCTTACATACATACAAATGTAGATATCCTCCACTCATTTTTCAAACAGTTGTCACTGAAACCTGTACCAGTGGTGAACTGGTTGGCAGAAATGAAGGTTGCCATATTTTGCAACCTGGTAAAATCCCAAGCAGCATTGGTTTTTGAAATTTGCAAGTGTATCGCGGACGTTGTTTTGGAATTAGAAGGGTCTAATTAATATTATCCATATTCTCACTTGCTTGTTTCGAAAATAACAGAGCTGAAGGATAGAATGAATGTAATTGCTCGTGGCCACGGTGGTGAACTAGTTAGTAAGATTATTGAAGGGTTTAGTGAATCATTAAAAAGTGAAGTGACTCGCCTCCCCTCTTAGTTGAAATGAAAATTGAAAAGCACATGTCCCCAAGTGAACCTAACATTTTATTTGGACGTTTGAATGATTAGTATCATCCAACTAATGTAATTCAATCAAACTATACAAATGTTTCGTCACTGAGTAAAAAAGTACAACAATTGTCTAGCTTTAAAATGTTGAAGCAGTCTGACATTATTTCTGGCTACCTTGCTTTTAAAGATATTGTGCGAAAACAATTTGAAGAAAATCCCGGGCATCGAGTTGAAATAATTCAGACACTGCTAGCATTAAAATTAATGCATCTGAACTTTGCAAATTCTGTTTTAAAATATAGAACAGTACAGAACACCAGAACCGAAGTAAAACATTCCTCAACTACTGAAATTAGCCAAAATATTTGTAGTAATGGTATCTGGAGATGATATAGTAATAGATGCTATTCCTCCACTGTCTGTAACCCACCCAGTCTTCCCAAATAGCATCACGACTTATAAAGATGGAATTCCAGCCGACTCCGCCATTTCTAGCAACATGTACAGTATTGCCAACCCAATGCTTAGAGTAATATATCGCATCCGGCAGACCAATGGTTTTCGCCTGGACCAATAATTGTTAGAAGCGCGGCCCTCGCCGTGTTAGCTAATATAAACCAGGGGTGTTTTTTTGTCACACACAGTGGAGGTAGTCACGCATCAATAATCTTCATCCAGGCCAATGTTTTTGCCAATTATTTCTTTTTAAACATAATTACAAAGTCACGTGTGTCATGTGGTGTATTTTGTATCGGACATGTTGGCAACAGTGATGAGACATATGATATGACGCAATATGACGCCAATCAAGCATGTCTGCTGTTTTAATCTCTTGGTTGGGGGGTAGTTTGGGATAAAACACACTTTGTGTTACTGTACTAATTTGGAAGGTTGTTCCTAAATGAGAGTAGCTTCCCGTAGCTGGGAAAGCTTACTAGTTTAGTGTTTAATCTCTAGGGGATGTTCCTGCAAAGATTCAAGTGTTTATTGGGGGATGGATCTCTAAATACAGGCTACTGTACTGGCCTGCCAGCTGGGCGGAACAATAAACGTGCAATGTCAGCGGCTCGCTGCTAGGCAGTCGAGTCGCGTGCGGGAAGCACAATGGAGTCTGACCAAGCAATTACTGGCTACTACGGTCACGGACAATCGTGACAAAGGTCAGGCGGGGTATTAGGACGTGAAGAGGAGTGTAATTAGTAAATGCAAGTGTAGTTTACTGACCATGTGTTTATTTGGTCAGTAGATGGGAATTGGTAAGTCCCACTTGGGGAATGTAGACAAGTATACAATTGGTGTATACTTGGGGTAGGTGTTCACAAAATAAAGGATTCTGAGTACTACTGACTCTCACCTGATGATGAAACTGGAACAGACGTCGGCTAGGGCCGCTGGCGACGCACACTGTATAACAGATAATGGCTCCAGTTAGGACTCCACTTCTTATACTTTTAGGTGCTGCATGGTCAGCATAACGTCACTGTAGCTGCCCCAGTTAGTTGTTGATGTAGATGTTTATGTATGTGTTGCAAGTAGTTGGCTAACCTCCCGAGCTGGGTGGCCGCCTCTTGCTGTGTATGGATAATGTTCTGGTCTTATGGTGTTGCCAGTTGGGGTGGTTTTGGTAAAAGATGGGGGGTGGCTCCCAGGTGGTACTGCCCCCGGGCCTGTACAAGACCCCCTCATCGATTAGTTCGCGTCCCCGCAAACTGGAAGTAGAGTGGGCGTGTCGATGTGATGGTTTGTTCATGAATGCTCCTTGTACGTCTTCTTTTCTTCCGTGTTGGTGTAGGTGTGTTGATGTGAGTTCAGCGTGTGCTCAGAGGGGTAGGTTTTGGGTTATACATGTTATACATAGTAAATTTGGCATAGTTCATTTTTGAAAGTTGACATAGTAATAGTAAAGGTACCAAAAAATGCATGGTCTTGACGTTATATATATATGTATATATGGTGTTATTATCCAGGGAGGTAAAAAAACCATGGCTGGACGGATGGTTGTGCCGTCCGGCGCTGTATGGAGAAAAAAAATTGCTCCCTGCAGTGTATAGTTTAAAAGATGGAAGAGAATAGAAAAAACAGGTGTCCCAGGGTATAAGTTAAAGGCATATATCATAATGGTTTATTGTTCTTGCGATGAAACGGGACACCTTTACAAATTAGGGCTTTAGTAGAGTAGAAAGGAAAAAACAAAACAGTGTATTCAGTGTTGACAGTATGGCAGTGTTGAATGGCGTGACATATTGGAAGTTTATGTGCGTAGGCGTACACTTGAGAATTAATATATATTTGTGTACGCTTTGGGTTTACATTTTATTTTACACGCATGATATAATATAAAATAATAATCTTATTACTAGACCGGTTTGCTCATGAGCCTGGTACCTCGTCTCATTCTCTAGGCCTTCTGTAGCGCTCTCCTCTGTCGACTCATTCTCCCTTCACTTTGCTATTCGCTGAGCTGTAGGTACCTCTCACCTATGGCTGTGGGTTAGTGGTCATGCCGTTAACCTTACCTTTCGTAAATTATCCCCGTGGGTGGAAAAATTCACCTTGGCAGCTAAGGTAGGTGTTCACAATCTCTGCACCGCCCCTGGCTACCGTATATTGCGTATTATTGAAGCGTATGCATGGGTGTGTTTGCGTCAGCGTCGCTCGGTGCCCCACGTCATCTTACGTCGCTGATCGCGGCGCCGTCACCTTATTGGCGCGACTGAAAAACGATGAGGAGCAGTGTGTTTGTGTGACAGAGATAAGGGTATGTGTAATTTGGTGTGGGAAATATATTTACAATAGACATGCTCATGCTCCTTGTTATCTGTAAAAAAATGTATTAATGGCAACTTTTTTTCTGTTTTGTACATCTGTACATCTGTGGATGCGTTGCTCCCTGGTTTTCCTATGTTTGGGAAAGCGGATTAGTTGTTAGCAATACATGACAATACATTACAATACATTACATGTATGTATGAAACATTTTCTTGGCAGCGCTTAATTTATAAAACTAAGTGTGGCGCCACTGAAGTCTAACTTACTTCTAGGTTAGCCTATGTTAACCTATCTTAGCCTAGTGTTGTCGGGCTTACCCTGGTAACGAATTTTGATCCCCAGGTGCCGAACGGCTTAATCTTAGTCGTATTTATATTAATATGTTGTCGGGCTTACCCTGGTGACGAATTTTCAGTCACCAGGTGCCGAACGTGCTATCTTAATGTAATTTAACCTAACGTATTGTCGGGCTTACCCTGGTAACGGATTTTTAGCCACCAGGTGCTGGACGGCTTTATCTTAATTTTAAAAAATTGCCTTAAGTTATGTTAATTAGTACTTAAATGTAAGAATATGCTGGATGTACATGCCGAGTGGACCTTAATCTAATGCCGAAATGTGCTGTGCTATTATTTAGCAACAGCGCTTATTAAATTTGCTTAATTCCAAGTTGCGTTCCAAATGCAACTGCCTTTACATGCTAGAATTTTGATCGGAGCGATCGCCTGAGGCAGTTTTACCTCCTCAGGGCACCACCCGTGTGTATTTTAGAAACACCGGTTGTCTCTAAAACCACCAGATTCCGCTCCCTTAATACTAATTGTCGACATTTATATTAGTAATTAATAACTAGTAATTAATAAAGTCCCGGGCGCTTGCGCTGCTGAAGAGCAAACGCCTCGCCCCACTATCCTGTTCATTGCCGTTGTATTTGCCTATGTTGCCATCATTCTTCATTGGTGATTTGCTGATATATTTATCATTGCTGGGTTTGCCCACGAGAACCCCTCTTGGCAGCCCGCTGCATACCTATTTAATATCTCTGGCCGCCCGGTGCGTGACCATTTAAGCTCTGGTAACTCGCTGTCAGCCATTTACGTGGGCACGGGCCCGAATGATCGCATTCATTCCATATTATTCATATTTCATGTATATTATTCATTGTTTGTTGATTATCATTTATTTGGCCGTCTTCACCCCGTCACACGGGACAAGGACTTGGCGAATCTAGGATTGGTCCCACTGAATCCTGAGATTCTTCTTCACTTCTGCGAGTAGAAGACTAACTTCCCGCCATAGAAGTTCTACTTAACTTACATACTAACTAGGAGTCTAGTCCTAATGTGGTCGTCCCTAGGTTCCTCTCCTGAGTCCGGTACGGAGCTGGCTAATTCTCCCCCCGTCCGTCAAAAAGTCTCCCCTGCAGGTCTTGGCTTCGACGACCGTGGCGCATAGTGGGTGTAACTTTCCTTTGCCGAGGGGGTAGGCTAGACGCACCCCCGGTTTTGGCGTTTGCCCGCGCCAGGCCATCAATGCTTCAACCTTACTTAGTTCCGTCTGTTATTTAGTCTGGGTCATTGGGTTAACTGGGGCAGGACTCATCATCGCCTTCCCCAGCGCTGTTCTTGTGTGGCGCCTCTGCCTTTCTGTTTACACTCTCATCACCGTTCAGCGTGATATCAGATTCCTTTTATTTCAAAAAAAATATAAATGTGGTTTGTGAATAATTTTCTGTGTGTCATGTAGTTATGTAGAGTTTTTGAGTGTCCTGGGGTTATAGGATCTTCTAAATGCATGGTCTACTTTAGGCCTGTTCGCCAAGTCAGATGTCCAGCGTTGATGCCTTGTGGAATTTCCTGGAGGCGTTAGTAGGTTTCCATGGCGTTGGGTACCTTGTTATTGGGATCCGGGGGTGTTATCTGCTGAATGGGCTTAAAGCATGGTAGGAGAGGGTCGTGCATCGTAGGACTCCATGTTAATGGTGGCCGGGAGCCGGTGATGCTGTCAGGATGTTTTACAGTGAGTGGATGGGGTAGGTTTTTCCCAAGTGTGTAAAAATATTTCTAAAAGTGCCATGCAGGTTCAATAATAATAACCCCTGGCATGTGGGTAGGATATTCCATGCATGTGGCTGGATATGAGGCGTATCCGCTCTCATTTGAGGATAGAGTATTGTTTGGGGTGTGATAGTTCTATGTCCCTTGCATGCGGGATTATTTAGTAAGAGAATATTTGTTAGTTTAAGTGTGGCCGCATCTCTTTATATTGAGATGTGCATTACGCTTGCTATTCTTTCTGACACACCCCTAATACTCGGGTGTAGGCATATGTGACCAGGGCTTAGCATACCCGAATTTTGGGTAGAAGCATGAAGCCTATTGACCCCGATGTATATTTTTGAATGTAGTCTATCTGTTTTTATGTGTTTGTGTGTCTGTGTTGGATGGCGTTGTGAGTGACAGGTTTATGTAAGGAGAAGGGTGGTATAATGGTAGCCCGTAGGTGGTACATTGGCCATTCTGATGGCACTATCCATCTCTGCTCCTGTCATCCTCACTTGGGCAATATCTGTTTCCTATCCGCTCCTTGGGATGGGTAAGTGCGGTGACGCTGTGACGTCACGGCCTAATCTAGTCTCTTATCTGTAACGTTAAGGTAGCAAGTGATTTTGAGTGTAACTGGTCATGTCCTGATCGCCTATGATGGTTCTTTAAAGATAAAGAAAAAACAAGAACAGAAGTAGTTATTGGGGTGGGGGGTTGTTCCCTCAGGGAATCTGTCTGTATTCGCCCCTGATTAGTGGGCGCGTGTGGGAAGGACGTGGCCGTAACTGTGATTAGCGCAGCTGCGTGTGTATGGCTGCGTTCCGCTACAGCACGCTGGCGGGTGGGCTGTTATCGGATAAGTTTTATCGTGTGTCGCATGGCTGATTGTCAGGTGGCGCGTGTGGCTTGTTAACATCCTTGTAGACGAGCTCCTGTGGCCCTAAGATAAATCCGGCCTATAGTATCTGTACATTGCTAAATGTTATACCTATTGTAACAGCGCTGAATCCTGTGTCAACTGTATACTATTATTATTGGTTTTTTTGTGGTCATGTCGGCATTTTATTGTCACTTCCGTTATAACAAGAGTGTCTGCCGACAGTAGTGTTGCAAAGCGCTACAATTCGCAACTCAGTGTTTTATTGTGTTTCAGTTTTCATGTCCTTGTATACGGGAAGTCTCTGATGTTACGTATGACGGCTGACAGAACGTGACTTTTGCCAAGGTCCGTGTGTTGACATTGTTTGGCATTCCGGGAGGGCCAATGTGTTAATCTGTCCTGTTTTTGCTACCGATGTTGTGTAGACATTTCTTCCGCAAGACCTTTGCCTTGTGTAATTATCTGCAATTCATGTCTAGGAAGTCTATTGCCCATGTTCGGGGTAATCGAAATTTTGGCATGATTCCTGGCCATAAAAATGTGGTGTTACCTGTTTTGTGTCTGTGAGAGTGGCGTCCCCCGTATTTTAGGTGTTGGGCGCTATGGTTCAAAGGAAAGTGTGTTGTGGTTTCGGTAGGAGTCTGGCGCTTTTCGGTACGGCCCCTATTGGTAGTCCCGGGGTCGCTAATGCCTTGGGTGGGCTGTTGTAGCGAGTACCTTGGCACGAGTCTATGCTCCTGTAGGTATGGTAAAGAACCTCCCTGTTATTATAATTGTGTGGCTCAACCGCTTATGTACTTGTATACGGTCCTATTGCAATGCCTTTGCCACACCTAGTGCATGTTTAAAGCGTGTACTCTGTGATAACATGCCATTTATATATGCCTAATTTGAACAGCCTAATGCCTATTTTCACTCTTGGCTCCCTTCTATGGGGCACAGTGTCTGTATGGGACCCTATGATTTCTTCTGTAGGGGATGGTGTATGGATGCTATTTGTGCGATGGTACCCGTGTAATTGTCTGTGAGTGATCTTTCGTCGGTCGACAATTCTTGTTTTCCACGGTGTCCGCTCTTATTGGGCATCCGGAGCCGCGATCCCGTGTAATACTCCGTGTTTCATGTCTGCGTTGTCTGTTGGGATTTGTGCGTCCGTAGTGTGGCTTTTGATTGTGTTTTCGTGCTTCTTTTTGGTACGTGTGTATTGTGTTTCTGTGTGTTTGTTCACGCCTTGGTCTAAGGCCTTGGTATTACATTTTCTGTACTGTGTGTACCATGGCGCGCGTATCGTGTGTTTGAGACACGCGTATGAAAATATGCTTTAGCGTGAATATTTTGTGCCATTCGCGACGACCCTCGTACTCTAATTTTGGGAGTTATCGGGTTTTGCAACTGGCATGAATGACTGTGTATGTTACAGCCAGGACTGGAACACTCTTAGGCTGTCCGTAGCTAGTGAAGGTCGCCTGCTCACGTGTGTGTTATCGCTAACTGCGATAGTATCAAATTTCACTGACGTGGGCATTACCTGTTACTTGTCTGGCGATGTGCATATGTCAAGCACGTGTGTGTGGGCTTGGTTGCTCGCTCTCCTATTGTGAGCATGGCTTTCCGCCATGGAAAAGAACCTGCCTGTCTCTATAATTGTATCCCCAAATTGTGTGTTATTGTGGGCGTGGGGTGAATATATTCCTGTTAGTGGAAGCTAGATGTCTTTATGTATGTGTGTCTCCGGGCCGCAAGTCGCGTGTTTGGTGACTAGGTGTCGGAGGTGATTCTATTATTTTGTGCGTAAGAATTCCTGTTAGCGTGACTGTCCCTTATTGCCGCATCCTTCAATTGGATAGTTACCCGACCTTGCATTCCTGGTATTCAGAAGGTCGCGGTTCCGAGACCGTCTCTGTCCAGGGTAATTATTCCTGGTGCCTTTTAGGCCTGTGTCTCCGGGCCAGTTTGGCAGTGTTAGGTTCCTATCCCGGTGAGGTCATCGGGATTCGAAGGCTATTTCTTGGCCTTCTTTTCACGTATGCCCGTGGAATGATTTCCCTTCCTTTTGACAATGTTCCCGCCTTTACGTGTAGGTGTCGTTTTGCGGGTGTGATATGCCTTCATACGGCGGGCGTGTATAGTGTCTTTGATGAGTTTGCGTCCATGGCGCACCTTTACGATATAGTTTATGTCAGATACCTTCCTATAGACTTTGAAGGGACCTGACCAACGTGGCAGGAGGAACTCGGACACATTTTTCTTACGGGCGCAGTTGGAAACCATAACCAATTGCCCGGGTGTGTATTCCACGGTCTTTCTTTGCCGATCGTACCGTTCTTTTTGTTTTCTCTGTGCCGCGGCTATGTTCTTTCTGGCGACCATGCGAGCTATCTGCAAGTGCTCTAGATGGTCTGCATTGTCCGGGAGAGTGTCCTGTGGGATGCATATGTTGTCTATGGGACTTCTAGGTGTATATCCGTGCAACAGGAAGTGTGGAGAGTGTTTTGTGGCCGTGGATATGGAAGTGTTGTAACTAAATGTAATGGGCTGCAGATAATCATCCCAGTCTGTCCCTGTGTCCCCCGTGAATTTGGCTAATGCAATTCCAATTATTTTATTCATACTCTCCGTGAGTCCATTTGTTTGTGGGGAAAAACTCGTGGTCGTGTATGCCCTTATCCTGAGTACCTCCAAAAACTGTTGGAGCACTCTCGAGGTGAAAATAGTACCTCTATCGGATAGTAGGTTTTGGAATAGGCCATATCGTGTGACTATGTCGAATATGAATTCGACTATGCTGTTTGTGTCTGCTTTGGGAACAGCCTTTGTAATCATATACCGGGTGAGATACTCTGTGGCTACAAGTATATATTTATTACCTTTTCCAGAGGTAGTGATGGGGCCTTTCACATCCATCCCGACTCTATGGAATAGCTCTCCTACGGGAATAGGGTTGAGTAATCCATGAGGCTTGCCAGGCCTTGTTTTAAATCGCTGGCAAGTGTGACATGTCTTTACGAAGGTGTCTATGTCGGCCTTCATGTTTACCCAGTAATACTTGTCCCGGATTCTATGGTATGTTTTATGCGTACCCAAATGTGCCCCTGCCATTGGGCTATTGTGGTGTCCGATCATGATATTCTCTTTCAATGACTCCGGAACCGCTATAGGTGCATTATCGTGCATGGCTGTGGGTTTAAATTTCTTAACCCCGTCCTTGTCTAGGAAAAATCGCCTAGACAGCCGTGCCGTCTTGGAATCCACCTTATCCAAGTTTTCTAGTGCCATTAGAATCTGTTTCAAGTATGGATCACGTTCTTGCTCCGGCTTGATGTTAACCACCGTCAGGGCAAAAGTGGGCATGTCCCATTCGTGGTCCTTACTGTCATCTGGGGGGTCGGCTACTGGCAGCCTAGACAACCCATCTGCATCTAGGTGTGTAGCGCCTTTCTTGTGTTTGACCACGAAGTTATATTCATACAGGCGGAATATAAACCTATTGAGCCGCGAATTTGGGTTTTTGAATTTGTCCCAAAAAAGCAGGCTCGCGTGGTCAGTCACTACCGTGAACTGGATACCATAGAGGTATACCCGAAAATAGTTCACTCCCCATGAAAATGCCAGCATTTCCCGCTCTGTGGCAGAGTATCTAGCCTAGTTTTCTGCTAGCGTAAGCTATTGGCCGTATGCGCCCTTCTGCATCTTACTGTAGCAGGGCCGCTCCCAGCCCGTACTGGCTGGCATCCACGTGTAAAAAGATGTGCCTATCACTATGGAAGTGTTGCTGTAATGGTGGTGAGGTCAATAGTTGCTTCAGTGTGTTGAAGGCATCTATATGTTCCTTTTTAATGCTGAAGGGCGTCTTCTCACGTGTGAGTTCGGTTAGGGGATGGGCGATGTGCGCGAACCTGTGGATATATTTTCTGTAATAAGAGGCGAGCCCAATAAAGCTGCGCAATTGTTTCAAATTTGTGGGCATTGGGATGCCCGTTATTGCGTCAGTCTTCGCTGGGTCGGGAATAATGCCCTCTCTGTTTACAATATGGCCCAATATGTTAATCTGCTGTCTGGCAAATTGACATTTCGCAGGTTTAAGCCTTAATTTGGCCTCTCTAATCCTTGCGAAAGCCTCCTCCAAATGTACGAGATGTTCGTCAAAGGTGTTGGAGAAGACCGTTATGTCGTCCACGTATACTAATACTGAACGCCATTTTAGTCCTGAAAATGTTTTATCCACTAGCTTTTGGAAGGTCTGGCTGGCGTTACGGAGGCCCATTGGTAACCTTGTACGGGTATATAGACCGTTCTCTGTAACGAACGCCAGCTTGTGCCTGTCCGGTTCATAGACGGGGATTGAATAGAATCCACTATAACAATCCATCGAATCCAGCGAGCCCCACCGAGGGCATCCAAATAGGTGTCGGCCCTTGGTAGTGGATAACTGTCATTTTCGACTAACTTATTGAGCCTAAGGTAATCAGTACAGAACCTGTGGGAACCGTCCCGTTTCTTGGTCAGCAAGACCGGTGCACTGTAATTCGAAATAACCGGGAGGATGACCCCCGCCTCGAGCATCTCTGTGATCTGAGTGTCGATGGCGTGTCTCTCCTTCTGACTCACCCTGAGTGGACCGGCCGGTCACTGGTGAGTGTGACGTGGTGTTCGATAAGGTCTGTCACTGCGAGATCCTTCATCGAATGGGCAAAGATATCCCTATTGGCTTCCAGGAGCTCCGTGAGCATTTTATTTTGCTCCGGTGTCAGGTCCTCTCTGTGGTCTGATTGGCCGCCTTATCTGTGTGTGTGTCTGTGTGTCTGCTGATCGTGTGCAATGTAGAGGCCTGGTGTTGTGGCAAAATGGTCTAGTCTGAGGTGTATGTCTGCCACCCCCGTGTTTTCGAGCGTCTGAGCATTGGCCGCTACAAGCCGGATGTCACCCGTGACACCGTGTATTTGGCCTTCGGTAACGTGTTTTCTGTTTATAGAACTTACCGCTGCCCCAGTGTCAATTAGGGCTTGCACCCTGTGGCCATTTATGCTGGCGTGTACCGTCAGTGCCGATACCTGGAGTCCCTTGCCCTGCAAAGATGTGTTGTATAGGGTGTATGTTGTTGTTGTTGCTACTGGCGTAACATCTGTGCTGGGAAGGCATGGAGCTGGCCGCTTATTGTACACGGCACGCTTGGCCTCTCGGTTTACTTCCTGGCTCAATTTCTTTGCCTCGGTCAGCGAAATGTGTCCATTCAGTACACTGCCTGCTCACTTTACTGCCCGCACTGTGAAAATACAGGGATCCTGGCGAACGTTTAATGTATTGACAGTTCCCAGTTTTTGTGTAGGTGTGTTGTTCCTTTCTCCCTCCTGGGAAGGTGTGTATGCAAATGTGACTCTACGTTTGCACTTGTTACCCCGTTTTTTGTTCCAGGCGGTCGCGAGTTCGACTCCTGTTGCTGGCTTCCCTATGCCGAGTGAGCTCGCGCCCTGCGCCTGAGTGGGGTCACTTCCCGCCCCGTGTTGTGATGTAGGGGGTATGGTTTCCTGTTTGGAGTGTGTGGATTTGCTTTTGGTCTGTTCGCGCGTGATTGTGAGGGGCGTGTGGTGTCCCGCCCTAGGGTTCCCTGTAAACAGTATGTGTAGGTCCCTGTCAAATCCCGCGGTCGTGAATAGCGGGGGCGAGTGCACGTCAGTGTACACGTGTATGTTCGTTTTTAGTACCTTGCCGAGAGCGGTCACCTCTACGGCGCCGGCGTAGGTACCGTCCCTACCCATGTATTTTCGGTAGCCCGCCCCGGTCTGGAATGGGTTTTCCCGCTCGTCCGATACAAAATCCCGGTACTATTTCCTGTTGGCCAGGATATGTTGGACCGTTTTCTGTCTGTAGTCCCTGTGATGATCCTCGGTGTTCCGGACTAGGAAGCTAATGGCCCTGAACAGACAGTTGCCGTATCCTTGTACGGGGTGGGTTTGTAAACGGCCCGGAGGCGGATCGTCAGCCTTGGCTTTAGTTGGCTGCTTTTTCCCCTTGCTCTTACGAGTTTGTTTAGGTGGAGGGCCTCTCTGGTGTTGTGTTGGGGAGGAACCTCAGCCGCTTTATCAGCTGGCCGAGCCTCCCCGTCTAAGCGTTTTTTGGAAACGTGGGCGTTCGTCTCCCTGTACTGTATGTACGCCCCCCTCGGGGTGGCTGCGCCAACTCCCCGCTTGCGGTGGGTAGCTAGGTGTGGGAAGTATTGCCCCCCTGTCAGCCCAGCGGGGTACCTCATCCCTGAACTCCCTCGGGTGTTCGTCGGGGAGGGGATAGTGTTCCGGGCCCTCTGGGTATGTTTTTCTGGTTTCCCGTCCTTTTGTGGTTTTTTTTTGTCTGGCGGTTATTGCCCGGTGGTTCGTTTTCCTGTCTCCGCCAGGGTGGGGTGTATGTCTGCTGCTGCGGGGGCGGGTTTTCCCGGCGATTCCCCTTTTCCCTGTATTGGGAGGGTGCATACCCCTGTCTGCCTGGGTGTGGGTTCTCCCGGTACTCCCTGTTTCCCCTGTGTTGTGGGGATGCATACTCTTGCCTGATGGGGGGTGGGTCTCCCCGATAGTCCCCATTTCCCCTATATCGTGGGGATGCATAGCCTTGCCTGCGTGGGGGCGGGTTCTCCCGATAGTTCCCATTTCCCCTATACTGCGGGGCTGCATAGCCTTGCCTGCTTGGGGGCGGGTTTTCCCGATACTCCCTGTCTGCCCTGTATTGTGGGGCAGCATAGCCCTGTCTGCTTGGTGGCCGGCTGCTTCGCCGGGGATGGTGTGTTCGTACTCTTCAGGGTAGTACTCCGGTGTGTACGGGGATGGTGGTCGCCGTGAGAGGTATGTCGGCTCTACGTCCGCGTATGATACCGGTGAGTACCGCGGAGGGTAGTGTGGCCTGTCCTGTGTATGTGGTGTTGTTGGCCGCTGTGGAGGGTAGTAAATTTCCTCCCTCCCGTAGTGTCTCCTCTCCGTGTACCCCCTGTCCCTTTCAGGATAATAGCGCTCTTCCGTGTCTGTGTGTTCACCCCTAGGCGGTCTGCCGCCTGCTTGGATGGCAGCTATCGTTAACTTTTCCATGCTGTCCACTAATTCATCCATCTTCTGACTAGTGTCGTCCTTTTGTGGATGAAAGTGCTGATTCACGGCTTTCTCCGTAGCTTTTTCCGTGATCTTTTTTCCTGCCTCTATTGTTTTAATGTTATTCAGCATGTGTTGGACCGTGGGGTTATTCATGATGCATAACTTGTCCACGATGGATGGTCTAAGGCCCTGCATTAGCAGCTTAACTTTCTGCTTATTTGTCATAGCTGCGTTGTATTTGTCGCACATCAGCAATTTTGCGTTTACGTACGACTGTGCGCTTTCTTTAGGTCCCTGTGACCTCTGTCGAATTTGGTCATACAGGTCCTCATCATCTGGTATGAGCTGGAATTCACTTTTCAACAATAAAGTGATTTCCTCCCATGTGGCATCTTCTAGGTTGTCCTCATGAAGCTCATACCATATCATGGCCGCCTTTGTGAGGTATGCAGGGAGGAGCCGTTTTCTGACTTCATCGCTCCAGCCATTGATCCGAGCCGTTCTATTGAAGGCCTTGAGGTATTCCTCGGGATCCTGGCCTTCCCCCATGAACTTTGTGGTGTGGATCATGGGGTATTCTGTGTGCCTGTTCATTTCCTGTCTGACTGTCTCTCGTTGGCTGTGTAAAGGTTCTAATCTGTTTACGCTATCGCGTGACAGGGTTTTTGTGTTGTTCTGAGGGGAATTAGCCTCGCTCCCCGTGCACGACACGTGTGTTACGTTACCAGGTGGCTCGTGACCTGATATATCGTCACTGAATGATGGTGTGTTGTCGTACTGTGTGGATTTGACTACGTCCACAGTCCTGTCTAAATCCTGTTTCACCGTTTCCAAAATAGTGTGTATGTCTAGGACTGCCTCTGTCGTGTGATTGTCTGCTTTAACAGTGTCTGTATCTAGTAACTGTGTGATGCGCTTGAGCAGATTATCAGTTTTCTGCTCTGTGATTTGTAGTTGGTGCAACAATAGGGGGTGGAGTGTTGGCAAGCAATCTGCTTCACTAGCGCTAGATACTGGCGATTCTTGTCCGTGAGCATTGGCCTGGGATCGTGTAAATTTCGTGACTTGTGCTGCCGCTGCAGGGTGTTGAGCGCGGATCTCTGCTGCCTTTAATTCGAGTTCCCTAATAAGTTGTATTGCAGTGTGATCGTCTATCAAGTCGCTGTTCTTAATTTTTAACTTCGGCAGTAGTGGAGTTGTGCTAGCCGACAAATGGTGCGCAAAGTCCCTTAGTGTGGTTCTAAACGTGGTCTTTTAATTTCCACTGATCTTGCACTATGGGGAGGGTGGGGGTGGGTGTCGTAATACAAATCCCCGTGTAATAAAGAAAAAGTGTGGGACGTAATGTAGGAGTGAAAAAAAAAATTAGTCTCGCTTGGCTGTGTGCGGTACGGGTCGTTCTACCACGAGGGCTCGTTGTATGAGTCCTACCCTTATTGTGCGTGGTAGGAGAGCCTCCACCAAATATGTTTTAATCCCTTGGTTGGGGGGTAGTTTGGGATAAAACACACTTTGTGTTACTGTACTAATTTGGAAGGTTGTTCCTAAATGAGAGTAGCTTCCCGTAGCTGGGAAAGCTTACTAGTGTAGTGTGTTGTTTAGTGTTTAATCTCTAGGGGATGTTCCTGCAAAGATGCAAGTGTTTATTGGGGAATGGATCTCGAAATACAGGCTACTGTACTGGCCTGCCAGCTGGGGGGAACAATAAACGTGCAATGTCAGCGGCTCGCTGCTAGGCAGTCGAGTCGCGTGCGGGAAGCACAATGGAGTCTGACCAAGCAATTACTGGCTACTACGGTCACGGACAATCGTGACAAAGGTCAGGCGGGGTATTAGGACGTGAAGAGGAGTGTAATTAGTATATGCAAGTGTAGTTTACTGACCATGTGTTTATTTGGTCAGTAGATGTGAATTGGTAAGTCCCACTTGGGGAATGTAGACAAGTATACAATTGGTGTGTACAAATTAGGGGTAGGTGTTCACAAAATAAAGGATTCTGAGCACTACTGACTCTCACCTGATGATGAAACTGGAACAGACGTCGGCTAGGGCCGCTGGCGACGCACACTGTATAACAGATAATGGCTCCAGTTAGGACTCCACTTCTTATATTTTTAGGTGCTGCATGGTCAGCATTACGTCACTGTAGCTGCCCCAGTTAGTTGTTGATGTAGATGTTTATGTATGTGTTGCAAGTAGTTGGCTAACCTCCCGAGCTGGGTGGCCGCCTCTTGCTGTGTATGGATAATGTTCTGGTCTTATGGTGTTGCCAGTTGGGGTGGTTTTGGTAAAAGATGGGGGGTGGCTCCCAGGTGGTACTGCCCCCCGGGCCTGTACACTGCCCTCGTTGAACAAGCTACAAATACGAACATTCATTTAAGCAATATTAGAAATATATCGAGTGCAGCAGTGATATTTGACAGTATTTAGATCGTAGACGTTCGCAGCCGGTGTCTTGTTTATCATCTTGGCTTACAGGATTGAGCTGCGTCGTATATCGGTTATTATTTCCCGACGTTTCGGCTAACATTGCAGCAGCCTTAATCATGGGTAGGTAAGTGTTGGAGTCTGTACTCAAACTCAACTCTGTACAGATGGAAGATAACTGCGATTTGACATAACCTGAGTAGCTAAGGTCTCAAGGCATGCTGTACGACCATTGGAACCCCAATTACAAAATTAACGTTCACATACCAAACGTTTCAAAACATGTCCCCCAATTCTTTTGAACTGTGTACTTCCTGGATTCCTCGGAAAACAGTTATTCCAACACTAGCATCTGGCGATGAGTATAATAACAGCAACTAAGTAGTCCACCACTAGTGACACAGTGTCGTCCGGTAATGAAAATAATATCCGTGATTTCAATGGCGGTTCGTACTCTTAAACAAGGTTGGGGCACTGCAAAATGGTACCATGAATAGACAAGGAAACCGATGTTACACAATTGGTTTAATTGCGGTGGCCATCTAGGATTTAATGGCACAGCAGTCGAGCTGCTTGCCTCCCTCCAAGGTTGGTTGTGTCCAATTCCCAGTTAATGCTTATGGAATTTCCGAGGTTAAATGCCACAGCTGGTTGTGATCGTGAAGTTGATGATCGCGTAATAGTACAAGCATTCCTTCCGATATTCCTAAAGTAGGTTGCTTAAACCCAATCCTTCCACGGTTTCATTGAAGACATTAACATGAACACTTCAAATTCCTGAAAATCCAGTGGATATTATTAAGGTCTTAATCGTAGCATTCAGCTTCGGTCTAATAACACTGATCAATACCGATAGTTAACAATAAGCTTACCATTGCTCCAGGGGTGACTTGTATGATACAGCATTCTCCTTCTGCTATAAGATACGTTGCTAATGAAAACCATTATGTACCACCGGTACCGTCAGTGATACTCAACAAACACAGGAATGGTCACCACATGGGTTTACAAACAGAACTGGATCTTGCAGGTGGAAAAATTTCAAACCAAAGTAAACATGGAGGCAGTGTGGTGGTTGTGTCATTTATGGGATTAGACATTGTGGTCATTTAGCCCAGTGAACTTGGGTGAGTATGAAATTAGTGTCTGATAACCTGTGTTATTGTCATGAATGTATTAGTATGTGTATGGGTAGATACATGATTCTTTTGCACAAACTGAACAATTTAGAGAGAAGGATCCTAATTTTCGCATAATTTTGCGAAATAGATATTGCCGTATCGATTTAATAAAATTCTAAAATTAATAATTAAGGTTTCATTGTTGTGGTTGTGAATTATTTATGTGAATGGTAGATGTATAAATTATAAGTGAAAATCCACAGCCTGCTTCCAGTCGACCGACCGGGAAGGGAATGATATGAACTCTGCCGGCTGCTGAAGCCTGTCTCACTCCCCTGGGGAAATGATTAAATAGAAGAAATGATAGTGGAGAGTGTTGCTGGAATGAAAGTTGTGACAGGGAAAACCGAAGTACCCGGAGAAAAACCTGCCTGCCTCCGCTTTATCCAGCATGGGGTGACCGGGATTTGAACCACGGACCCAGAGGTAAGAGGCCGGCGTGCTGCCGCATAAGCTACGGCTTGCTATAAATTACTAGAGCTCGCGTCAGCCCGGAAGGCGGCCGGCTCTGTGGGATTTCCGCAGAGAGAGTAAGAGATACATTTCCACTGTTGCATTAGGTCCACCGTGTCTGCTGCCATGAGTCCCTGCGGTATCACAACACCGTCGCTTACCTCAATGAGCCTGTCGCTTTCACACTGCTTTACACTTAGCTTTCCTGACAACACACTAGCTCAGATTCTCAAGACAGACTGACTGTGATTGGTGGGATGGACGTAATGGTAGCGTTGTGTTCTGCGCAACGCCTTCCCGGCTGGCTCGAGCTCTAGTATGCATGCAATATTATTGTATTACATTCCTGATTATGATATTAATTGTTCAGTATACCAGAACGTGATGAACATATATTATTCACTTACCTTTCTGGGAGTCGTTAGGAATTGAAAATACTGACAAATTTATCATCTTTGCTTACGGGATTGAGCCGCGTCGTATATCGGTTATTATTTCTGTCAACTGTCAGGTGACCACTCGAAACAAAGTGAATAGCGGAGCGTCCGTGTGTTGTAAGGTACACAGTCTACTGCCGTCATTTGAGCACGTTGTACATAAACCAGCACATGGCATGAGACATCTTAACGAGGTCAAGTCGCAAGAACTGTCACTTTGATCCAGGAAGGATGGACTATTCGTCGTGTTGCTGTGGATCTCAATGTCTCTCCGTCCATTATTCAACGCTTGTGGAATCGCTGCAATGAGACAGGCCAGTTCACAAAGAGGGTTGGACAAGTTCGTGGATGCATGACAACCCCATAAGACGACAGATATCTGACCATCTGTGCATTGCGGCGTCGTTCAGCAACTGCCAGACAGCTGCAACAAGACCGCAGGAGGGTCACTGAGTACCGGTGACCGACCAGACAGTAAGGAACAGGTTAAGAGAAGTGTCCTTACGATCAAGACGTCCTGTTCGAGTGCCCCGTTTAACGCAGCAACATCCCAAAGCTTGCCTTGTTTGCCCGTACCCACGTCAACAGGCAACTTCGCCAATAGAGGCCTGTGTTGTTCACAGACTAGTCCAGATTTCCCCTGACACAGCGTGATATTATATAAGGACAGCTAGTGGCAAATTCAGGCTATTTGAAATTTGCTCAGTGCACGACTATGACCTATTCATAACTTTTCTAACGTAGAAAAACTAACCAAAATACCTGTATAATGGTCAGGAAAATATCTGGAGAAAATGTATTAATAGACGTTTCCTTCACCGCCGTCTGTGACCCACCCAGCCATCCCAAATAGGTACACGACTTATATAGCGAAAATTACAGCTGTCAGCGCCATTATTCTCATCGATCGTTATCAAAACAGTACCATGACAGTACTGCCAACCTCGCGCTTACGGTACTATGCAAAACAAAGAAGCGCCCAATTCAGTCGCTAGTGTGTATCATTCATGCGCACCACTCAATTCATAGATAGTGCGCCCAATTGAATTGTTTATTGATCATGGATTGTGGAAATTGCCTCCCAAAGGCCGCACCTGCCCCCGAGCTTCTAACCTTCGTTTTGCCCAATCCATTGGTTTTTGACAGTGGTTACAGCCTAACGCGCCCAGATCAATGAGTTTTGACAATGGTTACTACCTAACACGTCCAGATGTTTTTTTTTTCAACAGTGATTTTGTATCTCACTTCTTTTTATCAACAGCGATTTTGTATCTCACATGTTGGCATCAATGTGTGCGCCTCGCTGTAGAGTTTACCTTTTTGACAGTTGAACAAGATGAAAGCGCTGCCGAAAATGGCGTCCCGTTTTTAGAATTGCAAGATATTGTTACGGCTGTGAGTTTGTGTCATCGCTCGCCGCATGAGTCACAACTGCCCCAGGGCTGGGCTGTGCCCTGCCTCGTGTATTGCGTGCGCCTTATGCAACAGGGCTATTAGGACAAAGGGATGGTCCAGAATATTCGTGACTGAGCCAGTGAAAGAAATGTCGAGAAGCCGTGTGTCCTGGACGATTCTAGAATTCATTGAGTCACCAGCCTGCTATATAAGCGGCTTCAACAGTGAGGGGACCGAGTTTTTCTGTAGATGTGTGTTTCTGAGCTAGTGCGTGTTTTCCTGAGCGACATAAGTGTGGTGACGAAGTGCCGTGCGAGTTACGAAATCCAGTGACATTGTTTCTCCCAGCTTGTGAACAGCCTGCAGCAAGCGATCGTAAGTAACTGTAGTCGGTGTACATAAGGGAGAGGAGCAGGTAGTTTCTGTCAAGGCCACCGTACTCATTAGGACGGATTAACTTCTGTGGTCTGTTGACAAGTGAAAGGGCCAAGAGCGCTCAAGGAAGAGACTTGAGGAAACTGGAGTAAGGTTCGAATTGCTTGTATTTGCTGATGAGTAGTGTACCTCTTCCTGCAAGCAATAAAGCTAACTTCTCTTTAAAGCAGTAATTGGTGTTGTGTTTTCTAACCTCCGTAATCCAGTTAAGAAAAGTGCCACTAGGGGGTGGCACGTAACAACTGGTGTCAGAAGCCGGATTACGAACTCAAGCACAACACCTGACGGTCCTGGTTTCAAAACCCGAGCAGGTCATTTTCTCTAATTTTCCTGTGAGTGCATGCCCTTTACAAGACAAACAACTAAAATGGAGGCGCAATTGGCAGCATTGCTAGAAAAGTTAAGTGGCATGGAAGACGGCCAGAAGAAATTAGCCAGGGACCTGAATGATGACCTGAAGAAGATGGAGGACGGCCAGAAATAGATGGAGGACGCCCAGAAGAAGTTAGCCGAGGACCTAACTGCCAAACTAGAAGACGGCCAGAAGAAGTTAGCCGAGGACCTAACTGCCAAACTAGAAGACGGCCAGAAGAAGATGGAAGACGGTCAAAATAAGCTAGCGGAGGACCTGAAGAGGATAGAGGACGGCCAGAAGAAGATGGAAGACGGTCAGAATAAGTAGACACAGGACCTGAAGAAATTAGAACTGGGTCTGCGTGAGGAAGTCACGGCAGTGGAAAAGAAGTTCGACGCCTTACAAGTGGAAGTTGCCGAGCTGCGCCAACGCCAGCTGATGGGGGTGGAGGAGAAATTCAACGCCTTACAAAAGGAAGTTGCCGAGCTGCGCCAACGCCCACTGACGGGGGTGGAAGAGAAATTCAACTCTTTACAGAAGGAAATTGCTGAGCTGAGCCAACGCCCGCCGACGGGGATGGAAGCGAGATTCAACGCCCTACAAGAGGAAGTTGCCGAGCTGCGCCAACACCCGCCCACCGTTACACCGGGAATATCAGGAACGGGACATAGCAGAGTGACGCCCCCAACCTTCGACGGAAAGGTCCCGTGGAGCACCTACTTACGTCAGTTCGAGGCGGCCTGTTCCTTAAATAACTGGAACAACACAGAAAAGGCTACAGCTCTCATTGTAGCGCTGAGAGGTGACGCCCTTAATGTCCTTCAGGCCATCCAGACTGGATCCCAGGACTACGCTTCACTGATCGCCCATATGGAGTCCCGATATGGAGATAGCCATCTTCAGCAGGCCTACCAGATGCAGCTCCGGACCCGGGTACAGAAGAACGCGGAAACCCTGCAGGAGTTCGAGATGGACATCGCACGCCTCATAAGGCTCGCCTATCCAACAGCGCCGGCCGACTTTCTGGAACAGATTGCGACGCAGACCTTCACCGACGGGCTACGGGACTCGGACACTCAACAGGCGCTGCGACTCGCGCGCAATAAGACCCTGGCAGTTGCGCTGAGCCACGCACTTGAATTCGAGACAGCAAAACAGGCATCTAGAATGCACGCGCGGGTGCGTCAAGTGGACGTCGACGAACCAGTAAAAACCAACGAGACCAAGCCCCTGGCCGACGAATTGATGGAGGCGCTAAGCCGTTTCTTCAAGAATCGCAGTACCACCAACAAAAACGTAGTTGAAGGACATCCGGAGAGGCGGCCCGGAAGAGGACTACCGACCAGCTGGACCTGCCGTAAGAGAGGCCACCTGAGCAAGGACTGCGGTGATCGCCGCCAGCAAGGGTTTCCGTTGGAACAGTCAGTCGTAGGGAAACCGCGCGGCCCAGGGAAGCAAGTATCAGCCAGCCTAGGGGGGCAAAGGTTGCCTTGTGACAGTCGTCAAGCCCCGGCAGTCCAAGTCCGTGTGACGCAGTTACGGAGGGATAATAGCAGCCTGATGGTCGACGGAGTCGTCAACGGAGAGAGCTGGCCCATGCTAATCGATACGGGAGCATCGAGGACCATCGTCAGTCCCTCCGTGATCCCGAAGTGGAGAGTTCAACCCACACAAAGGAACCTCCAGCTAATAACCGCGACCGGAGAGACCACACCGGTACATGGCGAAGCATCACTGGAGTTCGTCATTGGTCGACGGGCGATAAAGCATCCAGTGCTTGTGGCCGACGTATCAAATGAAGTGATCATCGGACTGGACTTCCTGGACCTGAACAACATCATCTTGGATCTGAGTACCAACACTCTGCACTTCGGAGGTGAGGAACTTGCTTTGCAACCTGCACACGAGTCCATCACCGCACGACGAGTAAGGCTGAGAGAAGACGTCATCGTTCCCGCCAAGACGGAGGTCAGCGCTGCCGTAATTGTCGACGGAACTGCTGAGGGAGTGGCGGCTGTCATCGAGCCAAAATATGAGGACATCCAGACAAAAGGATTGCAAGTTGCCAAGACTTTCATCAACACGACGTCACGGCCGTACGTCCGCCTGTCCAACCTGAACGACTACGATATTACGGTTCACCGGGACACCAACCTAGGAGTCTGCGAGCCCGTTACCTGGATTTCCCGCATCACCGTAACGACGGACGGACACCTGCAGACGGACAACCGAAGAAGACGCGCCCTGCCAAAAGAACTACAGAAGCTGTACCAAGGATCCCAGGACCATTTAGACGAGGAACAATCACGCCAACTTCGGGACCTTCTACACGAATTCCAGGATGTCTTCTCCGTGGGGAGCAAAGACTTCGGCAGGACAAGCTTGGTCCAGCACAGAATCGACGTTGGGGACAGCGCACCGATTAGGGCCCCTTTCCGACGTGTCCCACTCGCCAAGCAAGCCGAGGTCGACCGTATGGTAGAAGAGATGAAGGAGCAAGGGTGATCGAGCCATCACATAGTCCTTGGAGTTCTCCGGTCGTGCTAGTGAAGAAGAAGGACGGTTCCACCAGGTTCTGCGTGGATTACAGGCGGGTGAATGACGTCACGAAGAAAGACAGCTACCCTCTACCCCGGATCGACGACACCCTGGACACCATATCAGGGTCGAGATGGTTCTCCACCTTGGATTTGAAGAGTGGCTACTGGCAGGTGGAGGTCCACCCTAAGGACCGCGAGAAAACTGCGTTCTCTGTGGGCAGCGGGCTCTGGCAGTTCACCGTCATGCCATTCGGTCTGTGCAACGCCCTTGCGACCTTCGAAAGGCTAATGGAGTCCATTCTGAGGGGACTACACTGGAATACCTGCCTGGTCTACCTAGACGACGTCATAATTCTGGGGAGAAGCTTCGAGGAGCACTACAGCAACCTGAAGGAGATCTTGTTGAAGCTACGGGCTGCCCAGCTGAAGATGAGCCCCAAGAAGTGTCAGCTCTTCCAGAAGCGGGTCCAGTACCTTGGGCATATCGTCTCCGAGGAAGGGGTGCGCACCGACACAGAGAAGACCGCAGCTGTGAGGGAGTGGCCAGTTCCGAAGGACAAGTCCCAACTACGAAGCTTCCTTGGACTCTGCACTTATTACCGTCGCTTCGTGAGAGGATTCGCCGACATCTCCAAACCTTTACATCGACTGACTGAGAAGGACCAACTCTTCACGTGGACAGCAGAATGCCACAGTGCCTTCGAACAACTCAAGCAGGCTCTGTGCACCACGCCTATTCTGGCCTACCCCAGACCTGGAACAAGGTTCATCGTCGATACCGATGCCAGCGACTTTGGCATAGGGGGAATCCTGTCGCAAGTAGTGGACGGCGAGGAGAGAGTAGTGGCCTACTTCAGCAAGGCCTTGTCAAAGCCAGAAAGGAACTACTGCGTCACCAGGAAGGAGCTGCTCGCCATCGTGAAGACCATTGAACACTTCCACAAGTACCTGTACGGGGAAGAATTTCTCATCAGGACCGACCATGCATCCCTGCGGTGGCTCCTGAACTTCAAGCAGCCCGAGGGTCAACTCGCGCGGTGGCTAGAGAGGCTTCAACAGTACAACTTTGAGATTCAGCACAGGAAAGGCCAACTGCATTCTAACGCCGACGCCCTGTCTCGAAGACCGTGCCCCGAAGACTGCACCTTCTGTGCCCGAAGGGAGGAGAACACCGGGATACAATTCCGACGGACTACTGTGGAATTTCAAGGGAACTGGAGCCGCGAATCTTTCACGCGGGCACAAGCAGAAGATGATGACCTGGGACTGATAGCCGAATGGAAAAGGGCCTGTGTCCCCAGACCCGGGTGGAACATTGTGAGTGACTGCAGCCCAAAGTTTAAGTCCTACTGGGCGCAGTGGGACTCGCTGATTGTAAGGGATGGCCTCATCTGCCGCGCCTGGGAGAGCACCGACGGGAAGACATCTCGGGAACAAGTCGCCGTTCCAAAGGCTATGACGGAGGAAGTCCTGAAGGAAGTCAATGGAGGATCATCTGGTGGACACCTTGGGATAAAGAAGACACTGGAGAAGCTGAGAGAGCGGTTCTACTGGCTCGGATGCCGAACCGACGTGGAGAACCACTGCGCGAGGTGCCACGATTGCGCAGCCAGCAAGGGCCCAGGACGAAGACGGCGGGGTCCACTGAAGACCTACAAAGTGAGCGGCCCCATGGAGAGAGTGGCCATCGATTTTGCTGGGCCATTCCCATTAAGCGAGGCAGGGAACCGCTACATATTGGTCGTCAGCGACTACTTCACCAAATGGCCGGATGCGTATGCGCTCCCTAACCAGGAAGCCGCGACGATTGCTGAGACCCTGGTGAAGGAATTCGTCAGCCGGTACGGAATACCCCTGGAGCTGCACTCCAACCAAGGGAGGAACTTCGAGTCGCAGGTGTTCCAGAACCTATGCCAGCTGCTGGGAATCCGGAAGACCAGGACAACGCCGCTACACCCTCAGTCCGACGGGATGGTAGAGCGATTCAATCGCACCATCGAGAACCATCTCCGAATAGTCGTCAGCGAGCACCAGAGGGATTGGGACAAATATCTTCCACTATTTCTCCTGGCCTACTGCGCCGCCGTGCATGAAGCCACCGGGTGCACACCAGCCCGGGCCATGTTTGGGAGGGAGCTCCGTCTACCTGTCAATCTTCCCTTCGGCCGACCTGGGAATGATCCGATCCCGGTAAGCCAGTATAGTCAAGAACTGGTCGACCAACTGGAGGACTTCCACGCGTTCGCGAGGAGGAAACTGCGGATCGAGACCGACCGAATGAAGACCCGATACGACCAGCAGACGGATGCCGGCGGGTTCCACGAGGACGACATGGTCTGGCTCTTCAACCCATTACGGAAGAAAGGCCTGTCACCCAAACTGCAGAAGTCTTGGGAGGGCCCGTACCGAGTCGTGAAACGGATCAACGATGTCGTCTACAGGATCCAGCGGAGCCCGAGGGCGATAATGAAGATCGTGCATCGAGATCGCCTGGCAGCCTACGGAGGGACACAGACGGACCCATGATTGATCGGGACGATCAGCCATTTTAGGAAGGGGGTGGTGTTACGGCTGTGAGTTTGTGTCATCGCTCGCCGCATGAGTCACAACTGCCCCAGGGCTGGGCTGTGCCCTGCCTCGTGTATTGCGTGCGCCTTATGCAACAGGGCTATAAGGACAAAGGGATGGTCCAGAATATTCGTGACTGAGCCAGTGAAGGAAATGTCGAGAAGCCGTGTGTCCTGGACGATTCTAGAATTCATTGAGTCACCAGCCTGCTATATAAGCGGCTTCAACAGTGAGGGGACCGAGTTTTTCTGTGGGTGTGTGTTTCTGAGCTAGTGCGTGTTTTCCTGAGCGACAGAAGTGTGGTGACGAAGTGCCGTGCGAGTTACGAAATGCAGTGACATTGTTTCTCCCAGCTTGTGAACAGCCTGCAGCAAGCGATCGTAAGTAACTGTAGTCGGTGTACATAAGGGAGAGGAGCAGGTAGTTTCTGTCAAGGCCACCGTACTCATTAGGACGGATTAACTTCTGTGGTCTGTTGACAAGTGAAAGGGCCAAGAGCGCTCAAGGAAGAGACTTGAGGAAACTGGAGTAAGGTTCGAATTGCTTGTATTTGCTGATGAGTAGTGTACCTCTTCCTGCAAGCAATAAAGCTAGCTTCTCTTTAAAGCAGTAATGGGTGTTGTGTTTTCTACCCTCCGTAATCCAGTTAACAAAAGTGCCACTAGGGGGTGGCACGTAACAATATAAAAACCCATATTTACGAACTTTAGCACATATATGAGGTACAATAGTGACCCGGGTTCCTAATTTAAATACGTAATATCGCCCAGAATATGAAACTAGGACACAAGGTATGTAAAAGCCACATTCATGTCTGCTGCAAGTTTATAATCCGCATTCCACTTACATTCACAATTAACACAGTAATTACCCTATTGCCAGATTGTCACTACTCATTGACTTAAGCCACGGTAATTAAGTCATTGCCAGATGGCAGTTTACCACCAATGCTCCACTATTAGGGCACATATCAAATTCAATTAACAGTAGTGAATGAAAGATTTAGTTTTCCTTAAGTTAGTTATTGAGGTTTTAAGGGGTTGAACTACTAGGTCATCTGCCCCGTAGTTATCCTTACCCACTCATAAAACGAACATGGGGTAAATTGTGTAGACCTAATTGTCGTTACCATACACATGCACAGGTCTGTATCCACCAGGGGCGGATCCAGGGGGGGGGCGATCGCCCCCCACCCCAAGAGAAAAGAAAAGGGGGAAAAAGAGAAAGGAAAAGGGGGAAAGCGAAGGAGAGGAGAAGGGGGAGGAGATGAGCGAAAGGGGAGACGCACAAAACGAATTATAAACAACGATTTTAACCTAACTAGTATTCAGTTAATAATCGTACAATATAAATTAAATTACCTAGCCGCGACGCTCTCTTCTCGCTACCCCGCTCGCACTGTTGCTATTGTGACGAACCGAGCTGACTGAGCGCAGCCGCCGCCACGCCCGCGCCTATCGGAACGGAGCCGAGTACAAACGAACAAACCTCTTCGCCCACTGCACCCGCGCCTGAGATATGTCTATCGAGGTAAATTGTATGAAGACTTCATAAGCTTTATAAATCTCCGAGAAACAGTGTACAACCGTTTAAAGGGAAAATACATAATTAAAGGGAAAGTAAAAGGAAGAAAAAAAAAGACGAAATCCTAGTATCCGAACAGGAAGATATCGCCCTAAACGAAGGGAATGTCGATGGAGAGAGAAATAAAATTAATACTGAAGGGCTAGCGCAAGAATCGCGAAATCCGAAAACTGGAGAAGAGCAGCTAAATGATGACAATACTGAAAAAGCAAACAGCTTGACGGAAACAGAAACCGAGCGAGAGCTACAGGAAGGAAAAGAACCAAAGAAAGCAGAAACCGAAGAAGAAATCCTAGATGCCACTGCAAAGAAGAGACCTCAGGAACCGGAAACAGAAGAGGACGATGTAAATCCAAATGTGTGAAAAAATTAAGAGAACAGCAGAAACGGAAATACAAGCAAGAGATAAAGATGGAGAAGAAACTAAGGAGGATTCGAAGAGAAAATTTCAAGCCAAAAATAAATCCAAGAAACAAGAAACCAAAGAAATTGCAGAGCCTACTATCAAGAAAAAGAAGAAAGAATGTAGCAGAACTAGAGGATGAAGATGAATACGACCAACAAACAAGAAATGAAGATGCAGATGCAAGAACTATAGAGGAGTAGAAGAAAACGCACACCAAAGAGAGAGCCAGCAAGAAACAAGAAACCAAACAGTCCCAGAGCCTACCGTAACCGGCAGAGACGTGGGTAAAACTGAGTTGAGTATTCTCAAGCATCACAGTCTTGTCCTTTGTCGGTGTGTTGGCGTTGGTACTGACGGGTGTGCTATGATGGCGTCAGAAGCTTGTGGTGCTGTCGCCGAGGTGCAAATCGAAGCAGAGCATGCCGTTAGGTGCCCTTGTTATAACCACGCTCTGAATTTGTCTATTTCGAAGTCCTCGAAAGTCGTCGCCGTGCGAAATGCAATAGGAGTTATGAAGGTCATATTACATTCATTGATTCGTCCTCAAAACGCTCCTATGTATGTGGACTTTGTGAGACGCGGTGGATCGAACGGCACGACGGTTTTGTACAATTTCGCTCTTTACTCCCGAACATAGTCGAGATTTTAGACTCTATTACTTCATGGAAGGACCCAGAAAGTGCTTCTAAGGCAAAAACTCTCATAGCTGCTCTTTGTGAGAGTGATTTTATAGTTTCCGTCATTTGCTTGTCAGAAATCCTTGGAGACATTAAAACACTCAGCATTTTGTTTCAAAAAGGGCTAATAGACTTGAAGGAAGCCCAGGATGCGCTAGACACTATTACTGTGTTGAGCAAGAGGCGCGAAGAGTGCGACACACAATTTGCTGAGCTCTTCCAAGAAACAGAACCTCTGGCAAAACAACTTGGAACCGAACTTCTGCTCCCACGCATCGCACAACGGCAAAAGCACCGCGAAAATCATCCAGCGTCAATCGTAGAAGAGTACTATCGTCGGGCCGTTTTCATATCCATTTTAGACTACGTCCTAGAAGACCTAAACACTCGCTTCCCTTAAGCAACGCAGGAGTTACACTGCCTATCAGCAATGATGCTAGTAACATCATGGACGTCAGCGGATGTGGACACAACCACTGCAAAGTACTTCAAACTTCTCCATCAACATTCTGCTGCGTCTGCGGCAAGGCTTCTACAGGCTGAACTTCGTATGTGGAAGGCAAAGTGGTCCCGGGAGCTTGAATCGGGGTCAACCATCCCAAAGAAAGCTATGGCAGCTTTAATTGCCTGCGATAAAGAGTTGTACCCCAATATTCATCGAAGTCTCAAGATTTATGCTACTATACCCGTCAGCGCCGCTTCATCGGAAAGGTCATATCCTTCTTTGAGAAGGCTGAAGACGTAGTTGCAGTCAACTATGTCCGATTAAACAGACTTCCTTTGTTGCACGTCCACTACGAGTTTATGTTGACCCATCTCGCGTGATTGATCGGTACGCAAAAAAAAAAAACAAAAAAAAAAACGGTGACTAGAGTTTGTTGTTTGGCTTAAAATTGTTTTATGAACAAAATTGCCGTATTTGTAATATTTACGTACAATTAGCAATACACATGCACCCATCATAATTTCGGGTAGCCTTTTTCTTACTTCGCTCAACCTATACACCTAAAATAAAGGTTAAATATGGTTTTAAACTCCCGTAAATCTGATTAAATTGTGTCTTTAACGATCTTTTTCTCGTCGATCGATTAAAATTCCTCGGGCCTCGAGCCGGGTTTTTATTTAATCTTGAAGCTATTGTCTAAGCTATACAGTATAGTTAATTTTTTACGGTTTTCAGTCAGCAAACTATATAACTCTGATTTTACTCTCCTACCCTTTAATTACATTAATACAGTAACTATAAACTATGAACCCGGTATGGATAAAATGAAAAGTCTATCTTTACGAAAGCGCTCCAGCGATATTATTGGCATGGCAAATGATAATACAGAGTGCATTGTTGGACTGGCCAATTGGGAAGAACGGGAGTTCCCATCGAGGCCTCTAGCAGACTCTGAGTGCCGACCCCCCCCCCCCCCCCCCCCCTTAGGCCCTTGCGCAAATAGGCCTGTGATTCCACTTATTAGCTAGCTAATATATTCTGCATCTTTGTTTACAACTTAAGAGAGGGACGTCTACTCGCAAAAGGGACAAAGTCAATCATTACCTATGAGGAGGTCCGGGGGACTTTTGACCCCGCTCGGACCATTCAAGGCATCTGAGGCATCAAGGGGCCTCGGGGCCTTAAAATTAATGACCTCGGTCCTTGTGCGAGTAGGCCTCTAACATCAGCTTATCATATTGTATCTAAAAATGGGGAGGGGTAAGTTCCGAAGTGGACTCATTACGATCACAGTATTTCAATGCGCGCGATCCCCGTGTCAGTAAACTCCGCATAAAAATATTTTTCCGCGTAAAAATTGGAGCAAGTCACTGGGAAAGGGGAGGGGAAGGCCCCTACTTTCCCGCTCCCGTCGAGGCCTCTTAGGGCCAGTCCGATACTGATAGAGTGTACGTAAGTATAGGTAAGTATGAGCAAACAAAATATTGTTTAGTGACCACACAGAAAGTAGGAAAGTAACGAAAAATTTCACATTTCGAAAAGAATTCATACTTTGGGAAAAGTATGTGCAAATAATTCGATGTTTAATGTTAACTTTTAAATTTGCATATCTAATTATTGTATATTAACTCCCCCCCCCCCACTCCATTTTGAGGACATATATCATGACCGCCCCCCCCCCCCCTCCTCAAGACCAGTGTCTGGATCCGCCCCTGGTATCCACGAACATTAAATACTGTATTCTAAATTAATCCCCATGTGGCACGAACAAGTCTTATAACAGTTCTAATGTTAAAGTAGGCCCACTTCAACACTAAATTATGTCATGTCTGTATACAGTGCTTCAAAGATCACTGCATGGACATGTCATTAATTACCGGTATCATTTAAAAAAATGAAATAATTCGCAGGAAAGTACGCCAAACACATGGAACTTATCAGTGATGGACAGAAACGCACGTGCTAAACAATTCAAACCACGAATCCCTAATGATAAATAGGAACGTTGAAAAGAAAATTACATAAATACGATTACGGACACATAACTAACACTAGGATACGATTTTAAACCACAATATTAATTAGATTGGTCATAAATTACCTAAACCTAAACAACAAATTTAGAGGATGCCAGAGAGAATGACAGAATAGAAAATGGAGGCTTCTTCTTTTGTTCCGCTTTACGTGCCGTTGTTGGGCACAGAATCCGACACTCAGGCGACGGTGTTGCCGTTATCTGGAACTAGCGAAAATGTGATGGAATTAAATTAGCAACAAGGTGCTATAACATGCGTTTTGATTTGATGCCTGTGCTCTTCTCTCGTTTTTTCAGTTATTTTCATAATAATTGAGGCTAAAACATGACTTATATCATTTCTCAGTTTCGCTGTGCTCTTCGAATTCAACAATTGCGATATCAATGCATTCCTTTCAGAAAAAGAAAGATTTTCAGACGGAATGGAGTCGATTACTTCACGTCGTAAAGCCGATTTCGAAGTATAGGATCGTATGCGGCTGGCATTGTACTAAGGGGTATTAATTGTTAATACACACATCAAAAAAAGTTTTGCATCACCTCGGTTCCAAGAGTTCCGGAACCTTTAAATACAAAGGGAATAGAGATCAACACAAACAACATTTCAGCTCGTTTTATTGCTCATGAGACCCACACATTGCATGTTGTACCATCATACAGCTAGACTTTCAGCATTTGTAGTCCAGATTGCAGTACACACCACTACCTCTAATACCCAGTAGCACGTCATCTTGCATTGATGCATGCCTGTATTCGTCGTGGCATACTATCCACAAGTTCATCAAGACACTGTTGGTCCAAATTGTCCCACTCCTCAACGACAATTCGGCGTAAATCTCTCAGAGTGGTTGGTGGGTCAAGACGTCCATAAACAGCCCTTTTCAACATATCCCAGGCATGTTCGATAGGGTTCATGTCTGGCGAACATGCTGGCCACTGTAGTCGAGCGATGTCGTTATCTTGAAGGAACGCATTCACAAGATGTGCACGATGAGGTCGAGAATTGTCGTCCATGAAGACAAATGCCTCTCCAATATTCTGCCGATATGGGTGCACTATGGGTCGGAGGATGTCATTCAGGTATCGTAAAGCCGTTTCGGAGCCTTCCATGACCACCAGTGGCGTACGTCGGCCCCACATAATGCCACCCCAAAACATCAGGGAACCACCACCTTGCTGCACTCGCTGGACAGTGTGTCTAAGACGTTCAGCCTGACCAGGGTGCCTCCAAACACGTCTCCGACGATTGTCTGGTTGAAGGCATATGCGACACTCATCGGTGAAGAGAACGTGATGCCAATTCTGTGGGGTCCATTCAGCATGTTGTTGGGCCCATCTGTACCGCGCTGCATGGTGTCGGGGTTGCAAAGCTGGACCTCGCCATGGACGTCGGGAGTGAAGTTGCGCATCATGCAGCCTATTGCGCACAGTTTGAGTTGAAACACGACGTCCTGTGGCTGAACGAAACGCATTATTCAACATGGTGGCATTGCTGTCAGGGTTCCTCCGAGCGGCAATCCGTAAGTAGTGGTCATCCACTACAGTAGTAGCCCTTGGGCGGCCTGAGCGAGGCCTGTCATCGACAGTTCCTGTATCTCTGTACCTCCTCCATGTCCGAACAACATCGCTTTGGTTCACTCTGAGACGCCTGGAAACTTCCCTTGTTGAGAGCCCTTCTTGACACAAAGTAACAATGCGGACGCGATCGAACTGCGGTATTGACCTTCTAGGCATGGTAGAACTACAGACAACATGAGCAGCGTACCTTCGTCCTGGTGGAATGACTGGAACTGATCGGCTGTCGTACCCCCTCCGTCTAATAGGCCCTGCTCATGCATGGTTGTTTACATCTTTGAGCAGTTTTAGTGACATCTATGAACAGTCAAAGGGACTGTATCTTTGATACAATATACACAGTCAACGTCTATATGCCGGAGATCTGGGAACCGAGGTGATGCAAAACTTTTTTTGATGTGTGTAATTACTAATGATTTTCTTACAATATCCAGTACCCTACATTCTCCCCTGCACTACAAACTAGGCAACTTAGCGAGGCCAATTTGACAGCTCTTCTTCCCAAGTGCCAAATATTTCTTTTAGGGGTCGCCTTATCGTGGGCCTACACATGGTTGCTTTTCTTCAACTTGCCCCATTGCTCCTTCAAATCTGTGAAGCTCAGGTCTTCTAAGGCTGTTTGCCAAATAGCCAAAGTGTACACTCTTGCACACTCTCACTCGGAAGTGACGTCAGCGAGTGGTATTTCAAATACGATCGAGTGCAAGTGTACGAGCCGAGTGCGAGTGTACATAGCGACAATTTTGAAGGTGCAGACTCGGTTCGTTCACTCGGTGCAGGCTCTGTGATGTCGCCATTTTGACAGAACATCTGTATTCTCACTTGACATGATCAATTGTGAATTTCAAACGATACAAGGAGGGATACTTATATTTAATTGTAAGTAATTATCTTTTACAATAGTGGTGATTGTTTTTAACATACATGCAATGTTGAATGAAATGTGTATGTTAGTAGTGTTCCATAACCTGCGAGGGTAACCAAACTTTCCATGGCCTTTCAAACATTTACTCATAATGTTTTCCTTTTTATTGTCTAAGGTCGATGACGGATTACCGGTATTACGTGAAAAGAAAAACTGAAACTTCTTTTGCAAAACGGATTTTCTTTCTCACAGGAGTGATGTGATTTGGCAAATTTGAACAGTCAGCACCAATATAAAATTGCAAGATAGGTAAGTAGGGCCTAAATGTGATTTCTAAATAATAATAATAATAATAATAATAATAATATTAATTAATAAATTGGGTTAGGCAATAAGTTTGTTTTTATTGCAAGGACCAATTAATTACTGTATTTATGCTAGCTGCATTTAACGTCTGGCAATTGGATGCAACATGTTGTGGTCATCACCTTGCCACTTCTGCAGATAGTTAAGTTATTGTAGTTTCAGGGGTGGAACTACGAGGTCATCTGCCCCTACTCCTGCAGATAATTTCGATATTCCGCCCCATTGGTTACTCCTGCGAGTGAGTGTGTCTTGTTATAAGTGTTTGTATCTAGTTGAATGAGGAATTCCATGTAGGCCTACTTCAATCTCTAAAAACTGCCTCCACATTCTACTTGTGATGGAGAAACATATATGTCACCTCCATCTGTTTTCCTTGCTGTAAGATCTTTTCAGTAGCTTAATATTATGGTAAGGCCTGTTTGCCATCTTTTGATGAATGCAGTACATTTGCATTTGTCAGTTGGCACAGGCTAGAGTAAAATGTGGCTTTTCACCGAGGTCTCAGTCTCACTCATGGCTGTGATTATATGGAAGCTACTGAGGTATGGGTGGTGCTTAGTAATGACATTCAGGGCACAGTCTGTTCCTTTGGATGCTGTGACAGGCCCTACTCGTAGGGTTAGTACTGCTGTTCTGACTCGGTGAGGAAAGCAATGGCAAACTATCTCACTCCTCATCTTGCCTAGTACGCCTCAATAAAGCGCTGCCTTGAGTTTTAGTGGGTGTCCACCCCATAACCTAACGGCGGTGCTTTTTGAGGATCCAACCAGCCATCAGGCTGACTACCTAACAGACAATATTATGGTAGCGCTGAATGAAGATAGAACGAGCGATAACATTCTCTATAATACATTAATTAGCCAAACTACCTAATGAAGCGAAGAGATATAAATCAGGGAACGATGTTTCCTCCTCTGCCGTCTGTGATCCACCCAACCATCCCAAATAGGATTACGACTTATATAACCAAAATTACAGCTGTGGCCGCCATTAGTTCAAATCAATCATCGGTTGCTGTCATGAGTATTCGGGTCTCTTCGTTAGCCCCACTGATCCGCTGGTCTGTCATCAAAACAATACTGCCAACCCTGCCCTTACGGTAGTATATAACACAAAGAAACGCCCAGTTCAGTCTCTAGTGCGCATCATTCGTTCCCAGCACTCAGTTCACCGCTCTAATTAGGCTAGTGTGTGCAATATTTCGCTTCTCTGTAATGAATTTTTTTTCCACGGTTTAAATGAGTGTTTTTTGTTATCTGCTCTGTAATTACTATGCAGTAGGCCTAAATCGCTCCTCTGTAATAAATATGTGTATTCTTTTCGCACAACTGTGATTTTGACAATGGTTCAGCCTAACGCGCCCAGTTCAATGGTTTTGTGTCAACCGTGCCCCGCTAGCTAGGCGCGGCCAAGGCCACACCTACGCCTGACCCTCTAACCGTCGTTTTGTCCAATCCAATGATTTTGACAATGGTTACAACCTAACGCGCATATACCAATGGTTTTGTGTCAACCATGCCCCGCTAGCTGCGCGCGGTCAAGGCCACACCTACACCTGACCTTCTAACCTTCATTATGTTCAATCCAATGGTTAGGCTACAGCCTAACGCGCACAGACCAATGGTTTTGTGTCAATCGTGCCCCGCTAGCTGCGCGTGGCCAAGGCCACACCTACACCTGACCTTCGTTTTGTCCAATCCATTGGTTTATGACAATGGTGACAGCCTAACGCGCACACACCAATTGTTTTGTGTCAGCCGTGCCCCGCTAGCTGCGCGCGGCCAGGCCGAACCTGTACGTAGCCATTCTAGCCTTCGTTTTGTCCAATCCAATGGTTCTTGAAAATGGTTACGGCCTAACGCGGCCAGATCAATTGAGTTTTGACAATGCTTTCAGCCTATCGCGTCCCGATGATTTTTTTTAACAACAGTGATTTTGTATCCCACATGTGGGCAACAATGTGTCCGCCTCGGTGCGTGCCGCTAGAGTGAGTCTTGATGACAGTTGAACGAGATGCAAGCGCTGTCGAAACATGGCAGCCGTCTTTAAAATAGAAATAAATAACATCACATATTTACGAACTTTAGCACGTATATGAGGTTCAGTAGTGACCAGGTTTGCTAATTTAAATACGTAATATCACCCTGACGATGAAACGAGGACACAAGGTATGAAAAAGTCACATTCACATTACGAGGGCGAACATGTCCACAGAATATAAAGTGCCGGAAGCAGAGTTGCTTATCAAAGTTATCTCATTCACTTCAAGAATAACAGCATTAAGCAGTCTTCCAAATCACACTGCGTTTGAACATCAAAAATATGTTCTGGCGGTGTTTTAAACCTCTCTGTTCTGAAGTCGTCATATCGAGCTACAGTCTAGTGGCTGCCTTCAGTAACTGTTTCTTCGTGTCGGGAACAAAAATTTGGAATAATTGTCCTCGTGACGTTTGAAATTGTACATACGGTGACTACACCCCTGCAGTTTGGTTTTGGTCACCACAATTATTGTAGTTGTGATAAGAATAGAATACTCTCTGTTCCAAATTTAATGTTTATACTCGTAATTTTTGCCCATAGCTGCCAACAACCCATATTTTGAACTCTGTGACTGAAGATGTGCATGCTTGTAAGGTGCAGTGTAATTGTCCATGGCAAATATTGTGCGCTTATTTGCAATGTAGATGTAAAACTCTTACATGCAAACCACAACTATTTTGCAATTGCGATCGCAACTTGTGCTAACTCCCTCGTTAAAAGAGGTGGGTTCGATTCCCTCCTCATACATCCTGGAAGTGGTTTTCTGTGGTTTCCCAATTCGACTCCATGCAAATGCTGGGATGGTTCCTAACTTAAGGCCATGGCCGTCTCCTTCCCAATTCTCACCTGAATTACAAATACACACACTACTACAGCCTTCAGACTTTTCTTATACATATAGGCCTACACACAAAAGTACACGGGGCTAAATGACCACAATGTCCAAGATCCTCCAATGAAGCAACAATATGGTATGACTACTCTCTATGCCAGTGTTCCAAACTTTTGTTGAGGAGCATGTATAACAATTTTTCCTTATGTTATGACTGCATCATTTTGAAATGTTTTTAAGCACCTAATTTGGCTAATCTCTGTCTTTACATTGGCAGGTGAGGAATTTGTCAAGGAAGCTTATAATAAGCCCCATTATATTGACAACATTTACATTCTCTCCCCTCCATCCAGCAACCCTGTCGATGTAATCCGCCTCCAGGACAGGATCTACACCAAGACTGAAGAAATGGGAGACCTCCCTTGTGGAATTGCTGCAATATACATACGAAGAAAACAAAAATGTGTAATATGAAGAGTCAATAAAATAGAGAAATGAAATTTAATTTCAAATCATATCTGTACAGTTGATATTAATTTAAATGTGTTCCAACCTTTATTCCTGAAAGTAAACTTATTTATAAACAGTAAAACTTGCAACATTACAGACTTAAGTCCATGGGGTACATCACAATTTTGCATAATAGGCCTGTTTTCATTCAACAGGATGTGCTGCCTGATTTAGGCGCATGGCGCAGAGGTAATGTTTTCGCCTGCTGTTCCTCAGGTTGCAGGATTGAATCCTGGCTCAGTCGTCGTCGTCGGCGGCGGCTTTAACTCTTTTCCGAGTATACATCTTCTTCCAAAACAGTCTAAAATAATCTAAGGTTGAGGTCTGTGGGCATGTTTGCGGTGACTGAACAGCCCAATGCGTGCATGAAACAAACGTCCACACAGATCACACAGAACTGTTGGTGGAGGGCGTGGCTGTGCTGCACGGAGCTTTCGTGCTTGGACTTTAGAAAATAAGTCACTGATGGAAGAATTGCCACTGGCGTGTATTTGTTTAGGGTGGATCACAACTTGCCAGGAAGTGACCCACTCACTATGGTCTCGGAGTCGTGTCCTGCGGCACATATGAAATGAGACATGCAAGACCAGACACAGAGACTGCAACGAACTGCCGCAGACTCAAAATATTACTGAGGTGCGCCTTCACAGCCAATTCGTCTGGCATGGCCTCTTCCGCCTTCACGACCGTTGGGAACCATAAAAGTAATGGATTCTTCTGCCGCCCGCTTTGCCGTTGGGCCTAAACACATGTGCCCAATCCGCCAGCTCCGCCGTACCGAAGTTCATCTTCTCCGCCTTCACTTCCGTTGAGGTCTTCACTCGTAACCCTGAGCTGGGACCCTTACCAGATGATACACACCGGGCCAGTGCGCTCTGGGACTCACATAGGCCACTCCCTGGGTAGGGCTACCTCCGAAGAGGGTCCCTACCTGCTACCTGGCTCAGTAAGTTGGTGCATAAATGAGAGGGAGTCGTATCACAGATTTTCTGACATGTTAAAGATACCCTTTTGGGTGGAAATTCTGGCACCCTGGCATCTCTAAAAACTGCAGTAGTTAAAGGAACGTAAAACCAATAACATTATTATTATTTGATTAAGGATGCTCCAAGAATGAAGCATGACTGTCCCGCTATACTACTGTAGAGCTCTTTTTTTTTTAACAAAACGCTAAGAATAGTTTTCAGTGCTGAGGAGTGGAAGTATTATATTGTTATAAGCTACCTAATGATTGATGTAAGTTACTCTATGCATTTGAAAAAATACTTTTTCTGAACCTGTTTGGATTACATTGTTCTTCTAGGAGAATGGCAATAACAGAAAGGCACTCCTGTGTGTATGCAAGTCAGTGTCTCAATGCATCTCTCATCCTAAGTGCTGCATATCATATGCACTGACTTGTCAACTAGTCAGAGTGCAGTTAATCTGAAATGAGCAAAAGAAAGCAATATACCATGCTAGAATGTGAATGCATTTGAAATCGACTCTAAAACCTGCTTTTTCTAGGATGAATTGAAAGCTAGCATGGCACTTGGACAACACACCAGAGTGACTTAGCTGCCTTTGTTTGTGTATGTTTGTCATGTCTAATAATTAAGTTATTCACTAGATGTGAAAATACTCTCTATATATAAAGCAGGCTTAACGTGGGTACAGTGTTCACTGGTCCAGTGAAACTCTTAGAAAAATAGCAGAAAGAAGGCAAAAATACAATGAAAAAATGAAAATCCACAGCCTGCTTCTAGTCTCCAACCGGGTCAGGAATGGAATGAATGAAGCCCCCATCTAGCGGCGAGGATATGAACTGTGACGGCTGCCGAGGCCTGACGCACTCCTCTGGGGCAATGATTAAATGAATGACAGATGAAATGAAATGATAGTGGAGAGTGTTGCTGGAATGAAATTTTGACAGGGAAAACCGGAGTACCCGGTTCTGCCTCCGTTCTGTCCAGCACAGATCTCACATGGAGTGACCGGGATTTGAACCACGGACCCAGCGGTGAGAGGCCAGCGTGCTGCCGCCTAAGCCACGGAGGCTACGCAAAAATACAATAAAAGTACTAATTTTAAAATGTTATTTATGACTAGCTAGTCCTTCCATTTCTTGCCATTACTTGTGTGCACAATGGAATTCATGGCTTATGTCGTATAGTACTACACTTAATGCAGTCAATACGATGCAGGCGTTATACCACACGTCCTATTTAGCCTACCTTCTTTTGACGAGCTGGGAAACATTTATCGCAGGTAAGAATACAGACTCTTAAAACTATGAAGTGTGTGGAAATGTCCACAAGTTGTTATTGCAGGTTTCTTAAACTGATTATTAAACTAAGAGGAACATACCTTAGCCTATGCTCTTGGTTTTGGAAGCTGTACCATAACATGGCAGTAGGTAATTATTCCCAAGCTAGATGTTTTAATGTGGCCTGGAAAGTTATGATAGGTCAGGTATGTGGTGCAGCCTGTAAGGCCCCATATCTAGCCTACTACATGCAAGAGGCCTGTGTCTGTTTATATACCGGTACTGACATTTTGCAGAACCCCACCAGGGGATAATTCTAGCACCCTGGGATCTCAAACCGTTGCAATTATAGAAAACGTTCAACAAATACTATCAAATTTCACAATTTTGAGCCACAGCATCTCCTTTTTATGTCGACCATGCATTAATCAGGAATTTAACCTGGTTCTCCAAGATTATGTACCAGGATCGTTATTGAATCCTTCCCAATACCTTCTGATAAGGATTACAGTACGCCTCTACTACACAAGGAAATGGGAGTGGGGTGAGATTCAGGATTCATGGAATGCTCCCCAATGAAAGAGACTGAAAGCTTAACTCCCAGTTTATCCAGTAGGTAGCCTAGGCCTAAGTGAGTGATACATTTTACGCCACTAACAAGTGATTGAGCACCATCTCATTGGACTAAATGACAGTAAAATGCTAAAGAAATAACTGTAGGATTTATTCTTAAGCAATACACTGCAGTAGCAGGTAGGCCTATCAGGGTGGAAATGCTACAAATTATATTATCCTTCATCAGACATGGAAGCCTTTACATCCTAGGGCTACTCATTAGTTTACTTTTCTCACATACTTCAGTTGCCAGAGCCAAATACACGATGTACCCCTTCCTATTCGCGATAATCAGATCGCAACGAATGTAAACATGAGACGGTCAGCTGTTCGTGCCGCCAGCCATCATACTTCGCGCGTCGCGCCAAGGGAGAGCGAGTGCAGATATGTTCCAAATTACCGAGTGATCACACTTCAAGTGCGGACAGAGTGATCGAGTGCAAGTGTACATGAGAGTGAGGAGTGCGAGTGCAGAGTGTTCATCATTTGGCAAACAGCCTTTAAGTTTTCAATCATGTGCTTATAAAAAATTAAAAATCTTTATAGCCAACTTGTACAGTCTTTGATTTATTTACTTCAACAGTGTTACGCTATTGGCAACTCCAGCTATCTGATATGACATCTAGCGGTAAAAATGACAAAATTACCAAGTAGGGTACATTTGTCGCGTGGTGACTGTTTGTATATAGTTTCTTGTATTGGTAAGCAGATCGTGGTAAATTCTTCGTGCCTTTATACATAAGTAATAAATTTTACTCGTTGATAGAGTGCAAAATGAGTAAAAGCAAAGTATATTGCTCAGTTTACGGCTGTAAGTCGATGTATAAGAGGGCTGCGGATATAAGTTTTCATCACTTTCTAAAAGATGCAAATAGCAAGAGCCGAAAGGTGACGATAACAAATAAATACGGTCAACAGGAGCGGGTTGGACCAGAGGACCACTCACCACTACACACACTGACGACAGGACGGGTTGTTCACTGTTACGCCGAGCCAAACCGCACCTAGACAGCCAAGCACAGTCTCGCCGAGCCAAGCCGTACCAAGACAGCCAAGCCTACACCAGCCGAGGACAGCCAAGCTTCATCAGTCAGGTATCCTTCCCCGCTCCCTATTTCATTACCAATAACCCTACCTACCGCCAATACCTCGCTCTGCGATATCCGAGCCATTCCACTACGAGTCATATAGGCCTAATTTGACTTCGCAGGGTAAATATCTACACTGCAAGAACCTGCTACCAGTCCGATATTCAACACCAAACCTACCTGCTAACCATCCAAATCAAGCAATTCCTGTCTTCCCCGAGTTTTAATACAAGTTAAACTCATCCCTTCGCCCTACCAAGCAGCAAATAATTTCTAAAGTCTATGGTACAGTGAGCAAACTGAAATATACGGTAGCTTTTAAACGTAACAGCGCCATGACTCGAACTGCTCAAAAACAAATGCCAGCAGACAACCGATGCTTGATAATATGCAATTGACACATAAAATCCAGTGGAACACACAAATTAGATCACGTGTATCGCACAGTTATACATATATACAATTAAAAATAACACTGTCATTATTTTAAGGACCACATTTACTGATTATAACCGAAAAATAAAAAGTGCTCCATATCAAACGCGTGTTATTGGATATTTTACCCTACTTATCCAGACTGACCGCAGCGCCCCAAGTGTTAGTTTGAGTTGCTAATATCTTACAAATTTAAATGTACCTACTTACTGAAGAATGTAAAGGAATGTACCGTACCACTATACGCATATTACATATTCCTGAACAAATTATTTTTTTCTCGGCAACTGGTGACCAAATTTCATTTTGAATCTGATGAGGTACCCCTTTCAAATTGCTAGTTTGTAAACATAATGCTTGAAGTCTCATAAAATATTCCGTTTCTGGACTTTCCCACACATAATTCTGTACTTGGCGTATAAAATTGCCTGTCCTTCAAGGAGAGCCCGCGTAGAATTGCCAACAACATTCAATTCGCGAACTCAAGCGACGGTGCTGCCGTTATTTGGAACTAGCGTAAGGGTGACGGAAATATAAACAGATGCTATAACATGTGATTCGAGTTGATAGGTGTGCCTGTCTCCCGTTTTTTTTCACCTGTTTTTATAATAATTGAGTTTAAATGATGAGTAATATAAGAGCACAGTTCCGCTGTGCTCTCAAAATTCAACAATTGCCATATCAATGCTTTACTTCCACAAAAAGAAAGCTTTTCAGGTGGAATGGAGTCGATTAATTTGCGTCGCAAAGCCGATTTCGAAGTATATGATCGCAGACGGCTGGGATTTTACAAAGGAGAATTATTTGTTAGTAAATACTAATGAATTTCTTACAATAACCAGTACCCCACATTCTCCCCTGCCCTATAAACTAGGCGACTTAGCAAGGTCGATTTGACAGCTGTTTTTCCCATAATGGCAAAAATTGCTTTTCGGGTTCGCTTTATCGTAGGCCTACATGTGGTCGTCTTTCTCTAACTTGCCCCATTGCTGCTTCAAATCTGTGAAGCTCAGGTCTTCAAAGTTGATAAACAGGTGCCTATTAAAAATTTAAAAAATCTTTTAAGTCAAATTGTATGCTAGAGTCGTTGATTTATCGACTTCAACAGAATTAGGCTGTATCTTCCGAATTGAAATGCATCTACTTACTGAAGTATGTAAAGGAATGTACATACTACACGTTTATTAGATATTCCTGAACAAATTATTAATTTTTCTCTGTAACTGGTGACCGAATTTCATTTTGAATCTGATGAGTTTATTCCTTTCAAATTACTAGATTGTAATCATAAAAATTCAAGTCTCATAATATCTTCCATTTCTAGCACTTTACCGCACATAATTATGTCTAAGGGCCATTTGACGCAATTGCTCCATTGAGCATTATGTCCCAAAAAGTCCACTAATATTGGAAAATCTTCAATAATAACACTTGTTTGATCATTTGAGGCGGTTCCCGTTGATGGTATATTTACGATACTCACCGACCTTTCCAGTGTTTCAGGCTGACGATATTCCATTCGGGAAGTGGAAGTGGTTGTGCCTTTTGATCATACCCTATGGGCGAGATTAATTGGGGCGATTTATGGACCATTCCGCTTACGTGGCGGAGCAACTGTGTGTAGCGCGGGTGGTGAAGTAAGTGGGGGGGGGGGGGGAAGTGAGTAGGCATTGTCAAATGATTGTATGGAGCTGTGTTGTGATTTACAATTTCATTACATGATTTGTTTTCGATGCATATTCGACGTTTGAGTGCGACCTGTTGTATATGGGTTTCACAGCGAGGATAGTTTTCTTGACAATTGGCACATTTGAAGAGTGTTGCTTGGCATTCATTAGTTGATGACCTACAGCGCATTTCCCACACCTGGGTTCTCGCGCGCCACAATGCATCTGCACGGGCCTATATCGCTGACACTTTTGACATCTGATAAGGTGAGAAATGAACAAGAAGGCCTCTAACATAACGTTAAAGATACTTATATAAGTGGGCAGCTACTGGGCCTCAGAAACAACTTTGATTGCAGGCCTACACGTGGGTAAAGTCTCTAACTTGTCGGGTACCATTTTTTCCTGTTGAGACGTTGGACCAGGACCACTGGGACGGGTGATTCCATATATAGGATTATCTCATCATGAGTGAGCGAAAGATCCACTCCACGTATGAGACCTACACGCTGGTCGCATGAAGATGGGATAAATTATGTGAATTTTCTTTCTAGTAAAAATGAGTTGGCCATTGCCTATGTGGCGAATTGTACATGTACTCTTTTACGACCCTCCTTCTGTATACTTTGGATTCCCTGAATTTTCTTTTCAAAGAAGAAGGCCTGAAGCATCGCCATCTACAATAAATTCTCAAGCCGTGCTGTTGGTAGAATTGGTAAAGTATAGAAGAGTCCGTAATTTCTATAAGCACGTAAGACCACATGCTAAGTTTTATTCATAAATATCGTTTATTTTGATATGACATCATCTAAAAGTAGTTCGTACTATTTCAATACCCGTGATATTCCTCGTGGTAAATCATATCTACTGAAAGTTGTAGAAGTGAGTATTTCCCGTATTAAGTTGTTTGTTTAACCAATGCCTTGTAATGAATTTAACCCACAAATTCTTCACTAATATTTCATTAAACTATTTGATATGCCTAGGAAGTGTTGTGTGCCTGGCTGTAAGTCAAATTATGGCAGCACTATTAAAATAACTGGTTATATTACAACGTTTTGATGACTACAGCGATGTGGACTTTCTATGTCTATTAGGCCTAATTTAGTTTATATCTTCATGTGCCTTCTAGTTTCCAGTAAATTATGAACTGTAGTCAGTTGGCAAGTGCTTTTAGGTAGATTTCATTAGAAAGCTACCTATTTTTAAATTAAGAGACCAGTGGAACATTATTGTTAGACTGTCAGCATTAAGCTGGGAGGCCTATTGTGACTATGATGAGTGCATCTGTGAACAAAAAGTGAAGGATTCATTATCAAAGGCAGTCTCTAAGTTAGTAAGAATAGTCTTAAATATATTTTCTGAGCGCGTCAATGACGGCAGTGAGCATACCAGCAAGAAAAGAAAACTTCAGACATTGGGACATTGAGGTAGCCTGCAGTAATAGTACATTATGCAACGAGCCTATAATGGCTATAATTAAGACACGAGTATGTTTATAAAACGAGCTTTAGCGAGTTTTATAATTTCCATACGAGTGTCTTAATTACCATTATAGGCGAGTTGCATACGACTGTTTATGTTGGACGATAATTATAACTTAATTACTTGTTTTAACACAAATATTCACAAATATCTGTTCACTAACTAGAATTTTGTGATCGGGTGGTGCGCTAGGTAGCATATCTCCGTGTTCCAAGCTCTCTGGCCGACCGACGCATGCGCTCTGTGTGCTTAAATGCCAGATGTGCAGATCGTGAACCAGTATTCAGCAAAACTGTCACCGTAGTCGTTTGAAATCAACGCGCTGAGTAGAAATTGGATTTAGGTATATTAAGGTGCAGTGCTATTTCTTGTCTCATATTCACCAGTTTATTTACGCGAACATATGGACGGTGCACTTTCGGTAATTTATATAGACATGTTGGATTTTGAGAGCATGCGCGAAGGTATCCTTATCTAATTGGTCAAACAAATGTTTCTTGAGCTGTGATTGGTGGGAGAAACTGTTTCATAATGAATAATAGTGTTATAATGACCATCATTATGATACAGTTTTCAGACACATAATAGTCAGGGTCGAACATAAAGACTTTTATTATTACCTTATCGGGATTTGACAGTACATAGCATGGTGATATGTATCCTTTATTTGGGATATTTGTGTGTAGATTTAGCGGACGTTATGTTCTGTTGTATTTTCGGAAACATTTGGCGTCAAAATGTACGTGTTTATGCAGAGTTAGCAATTACCACTTGCTTGCGATGGGCCTCCCAGATGACAGATGGACGGTGTTGCCAAACTTTATTACACGGCTTGAGAATTGTAGACGGTATGCCTGAAGCCATCGGGTGCAAGTTACCGACATTTTGATCGATCGATTGAACGAATACAATAAACGGACCTTTATGTTTGGCATTATATCAATGTTGATTGGCTAAGGTGATCTTAGGCAAAGATGCATTTTCCGATGGCGGAGTTCTGGAGACTTCCCATTGAGGAGTCTCCGAAGGTTTTACTACGACCATGTGTTCGATAGAAACTTCTGGATCAATAATTATATCGTCATATGTATTCATGGTTGTCGGCCATCACTGACAGCCGACATGCACCCCTATTCTGTAACTTCACTCCTTAACAACCCACCAACATGGATACGACAGAGTCGTAACCATAGGCATAACAACAAATGGCTAGCGAGGCACAAAGTGGTATTCTGTAAGGCACCTTGTTATGACGCTTGTTACGAGTTCAGGATCAGGATTTCATAGCCATCTTCATAGTACGAAAGCCTTCCACTAGATGGCGGGTAAATCGATTAGCGCGGTATTTCATACCATTCGATATCGCAATTAGTTTGTAGCATTTTATTTTTTTAACTATTTCCTATGTTCCATATAGCCATACTTTCGCCTATTATGGTGTTTTATTTATCGTATGCATTGACTGTTCAAACGGATTACTTCAACCTGATAAGATACACCTAACCCCATTTGCGAATACATTTACGCTGTCTGTTCACATGAATATCTATTTCAGTTAGGGTTTTCTTTAGCTATTGCCTTAATTAATACCTTATTTTATTTCGGAGTACTGGTATCTTATTTATAGTATTCAACGGATACTGTATTCCAGCGGATCATGTCAACCTTATACACCCAACTCTCTTCCGAAGAGAAATTACATTGCCTGTCCACATAAATATTCATTTTAGTTTAGGCCTAGTAGGAATCAAATAGTGTGTTGTCTCGTTTATTACAACATGAACTTTATCAGAAACCTAAGTTAAGATAAATGTTTTATGTGGCCAGTAAGCTATTGGACAACTTACCTGTAGGCCTAATTGACTACTGAGAGCAGTTTAACACATGAACGACAATACCGTTAAGAATAGGTGTATACATTTAGAATAATGCTCAGAAATCTCCAAGAATGAGGTATTAACTCTTTGGGCAGTAACACAATAGAAGTTAATGGGGGGCGACGGTCCAATCTAGTATGCCAGTTTTTCTTCACGGTAGGCCTAGTATAGTGTTAATATGAAATCATCGGTTCTAGTCAGAACACCACATGGCTGCTCTGGCTGCAGCCAAGAAAGTCAAAGAGTGATTTAATGATCCATCGTAATATCAGCCTTCAATAATAAACCAGAGCAAGTGCCCTGCAGGTAAAACTGAGGTGGCAAGAGGTCCATGGAAATTGTAGGAAGCTAAGATCAGGATCATTTAGACTGCAGTTTCGTATTGTTCTCCTTAAAGGTACTTCTCACACTAAGAACTTTGAGCAGAAAGGAGTGGGGTATGGGTGCATTATGTGGATCTGTTGCACCTGGAATGATAAAGAGCAGCTCATGCCACTGGAACTAACCATCGAATCCGTTACACCCGTCAATTTATAAGTCTAGGATTGTTGCGTACGATACGATAGGTCTACATGTTAAGTTACAAGTTTGCAAATTAGTAGAAAGCAAGTATCAGTAGGCCATTGATGTGCTTTTAACTCCTTATCCTAGAATAAAACTACACACTACATTTTAGCAATATTTACCACTTACAGGCCGGACGTTTGTTTTAGACGAGTGAAAAATCTTAATGGAAGCCTGGAGGCGAGTTACTACAGTACCTGTGTTGTTATCACCTGTCTCAAGCGGTCCGATGATTGACAACGCTCTTTCACACTACTCCTGAAGGACAGTCATTGGCAAATATAATGGTGTTCTGTTCGTAACTATGTAACTTTTACTTCCGCGTCACACAATACTTCGGCGTGGACTGTACTGTCTGCTAAGTCTGGAATTCCATTACATCAGATCGGTGGTGACAAGTGTGAAGCGATAGGGTGAGAGAGTGAGTGTGTGTAGGCTCACCCGCAGGCTTCGAGGTCAAGGGCAATCGTCTAAAACAAACGTCCGGCCTGTAATGGAATTTATTCCAGTTTTCTTCAGATGAAGTTATTTATTAGCCGTCTTTTAAATTCAATATATTCTACCTAGCCTAATCCCTTCTCCCTTCGTCTCTATATGGCCCTAGGGCATAGCAATCACAATGACACAATGCTCCTTCGAGATTCTACACAGAAGGGAGGAGGCACTCAACTACGAGTATGACCTTTGTTCCTCACACTCAATGTATTATTACATGAAGGAAGGGGGAGAGAGAAAACAGAGGTTATTATCAGCACCATGCAGATTAAAAAATCTCTGGGGAGTAGGGGCAGGGGTTGATCCTAGCATGTCCCCACAGGCAACACCTTGTCCCTAAATACTACTACTACTACTACTACTACTACTACTACTGGGAATGAGATTAAGACTAACTACATTGAAATATTATGTGGATAACATAAATCTCACCTGAATTCTTGACATTCTTATCACATACAGTAGTATGAAAAAGTCTACTTTCTAATTGCACAATCTTCATGAGGACAGTTGGTGTTAGGATTGCAGCAGTTCAGGAAGCAAGGCTCAAATCTTACACAATGTTTTCTTTAACAAATTATTATTCAAATAGAACGCTTAGTTTATAACATAAAATTAAACATTTGAAAATACAGCAGTTTGCACAGCAATGCACCTGTGGAATGTGTCCCATTGTAGAGATAATCAAATTCAGTTTCTTTCTTCGTCTTCTCATTCAGACCAGGTCACTGGAAGGTGTATCACAGATTTTTTGGCAGAGAATCCTGGAAAATTGAAAATCAATCCCTTATATTGTTACCAGTACTGTGACAAAAAAATATAAACAAATTTCTAGATTAATGTTGTATCATGACCTGAAGATTTGCTCGTGTAGCCTATACGCTACATTCTTAAAGTCAAGTTAGCCATTATAGTGTAACAAAACAATTTAACCCGGCTACATCCTTATGTGAAAACAAGAATAATTATTTTAAATAATAATAATAATGTTTTTGTCCTTTTATTTTCTTTGAAGAGCAGTCTTGTGTTTTGCAAAATTTCCATGCTGGGAAGTGTCTGGAAATACTCTCAAGAAATGAGAAATCTGCCCTTCCTATACAACTGAGCAAGACCAATAAATGCAATCATTTAACAGACTCAATCGTCACAAATGGACAACACACTAAGGAAATCCATCCTCATGTCAACCATCTTCAGTTTACAGATTAATAATATCATTTATTACCCAGTCAGGCAGATGATCTTGATGTAGTCTGTCATTTCGATAACCACTAAAAATAAAATAAAGTTACCCAGCAAATAATACAAGTGTACATTAATTTGGTAGACCAGCATATAAAAGCCTCCAAATGAACCTCGTATTTCGCATGATAGACCGGAGTTTGAGAGTCAAGAGTAATCAAGTCGTTGGCATAAGCGAACAGCTGACGTGTCATACCTCTCGTTAAGAATGCACTACCAAGTCCTTAGTCACGGAATGATGGTGTTGCATGTGATATGAAACGGCGATTCCCAAAGACTGTGTTCAGACGTTGTTGAACAGTCACTGAGAAGTGAGCCGTCACCCTATCGTGTAGAAACCAAACACTGTTTAACCCCCTTAGCGTGTACGGCGCAACGGTGCGCCCACTAGCCTGCTACGTTCACAGCGTGTACGGCGCAAGGGTGCGCCGTCGAATTTGAAACGCCCGCTACGTGGACTTCGTAATAGTAATTTATTTGGTCGTAAGATGGCAGGAAGAGGCAACTTTTGGCTACACATCGAGCTACTTATTATTGCCAGGAGGTGTCGCATATCTTCACAGTCATTTATTTTTCAGATCTCTGCACACGTGTTCCAGCTTTTGCGGACCGTGAGTTTGCTTGTAAACATGGCAGGTCGTGGCACAGTTATTGATGACAAAGAAATAGCTAATTTGCTCGATATTAGTGCCAACGAAAGTGATTCAGAGTGTGACAGCGATATAGAGGATGAGTTCGCTATAACTTCCAGTGAAGATAGTGACGCTGACGATGTAATTCGTGATACAACGCCAAGAAATACGAACACATTAGGCGACTGTGATATTGTCCCAGTATTGACGTGCTGCTGACCAGGGATAACCAGGTTATCAATAGTTTAGAATATTATGTTATATGTTGTTCTTATTGTGTGTGTTTTTTGAAAACTTTTGCCAGTGCGTTTGGAAATTATAGCGAAATGCATATGACACCGCGCTTACCATTGGGAGTAGGCTAGAAATAATGCACGTTGTGGGTGCAGCCCAGAGTTTCACAATATCCCAAATTTTTCAGCTGCGGGTTGAGCCAGTCATTAGAACGATCAAAAAAATATGGTTCAAACAGAAGCGTTTGTATCATGCCGACCCAGATCATGACGTGAGGTGGGTTCGCTTGATTTCTTCAGCTGTGCAGAGACTATGGACGGACAAATATGATGTTTTAAATTCCTAAGATGTAAGTACAAATGTATATGTACTGACAATAGAAATAAATAACAATGAGTAGGGGTATACGGACTTTGTGCGCACACTGTAAGATTTTCATGCATTGTTTCGTCTTCTGGGGGACATCGCCAACTGATATTACTAACCACGGTCACTACAGCACCAGAAATATGTGTTAATATTTATTGCTCATTCAACGATGGCAGCCATGTTCGACAGTGCATGAGGTCTCTTCAACTGTTAATAAGACGCACGCATTGACATCACCACAGGTTAGGGTTAACATTGTTCACGATTGGTCCGTATTGACGAATGATAGTTTAAAAATTTGAAATACACTTATGTTCCGTCTAGTCAATGCCCCAGGGCGTAAATAAACACAAAAAAAGTATTGACTAGACAGAATATAAGTGTATTTCAAATTTTAAACTATCACCACAGTTGCCAACATGTGGGATACAAAATACACCACTCAGGTCTGGTCTGGATAAAGATTACTGATGCACGATTACCTCACTGTGCATGACAGAAACCAGGTGTGTATATATGGCTAACGGATATCTAGCAATTATTGGTATTGGCAACTCCAGCTATCTGATATGACATCTAGCGGTAAAAATGAGAAACTTACCAAGTAGGGTACATTTGTCACGTGGTGACTGTTTGTATTATGGTTTCTTGTATTGGTAAGCAGATCGTGGTAAATTCTTCGTGTTTATACATAAGTAATAATTTTCACTCGTTGATACGAGTGCAAAATGAGTAAAATCAAGGTATATTGCTCAGTTTACGGCTGTAAGTCGATGTATAAGAGGGCTGCGGATATACGTTTTCATCACTTTCCAAAAGATGCAAAGAGCAGTAGCAGAAAGGTGATGATACCAAATAAATACGGGCAACAGGAGCGGGTTGGACCACTCACCACTACACTCACTGACGTCAGGACGGGTTGTTCACTTACGCCGTGCCAAGCCGCACCTAGACAGTCAAGCACAGTCTCGCCGAGCCAAGCCGTACCAAGACAGCCAAGCCTAGGCCTACGCCAGCCGAGGACAGCCAAGCTTCATCAGTCAGGTCCTTTCCCGCTCCAAAGTTCATTTCAAATAACCCTACCAACCGTCATCACCTCGCTCTGCGATATCCGAGCCATTCCACTCGAGTCATATAGGCCTTATTTGACTTGGCAGGATAAATACTTACCATCCAAATCAAGCAATTACTGTTTACCCCGAGTTTTAATACAAGTTAAACTCATCCTTTCGCCCAACCAAGCAGCCAATAATTTCTATGGTACAATGAGCAAACTCAAATATAGCTTTTAAAGGTAACAGCGCCATGACTCGAACTGCACAAAAACAAATACCTGCAGTCAACCGATGCTTGATAATAAGCAATTGACACATAAAAACCAGTGGAACACGCAAATTAGATCACGTGCATCGCACATTTATACATATATACAATTGAAAACAACACTGTCATTATTTTAGGGACCACATTTACTGATTATAAACGAAAAATAAAAAGTGTTCCATATCAAACGCGTGTTATTGAGTATTTTTACCCTACTTATCCAGACGACCGCAGCGCCCCAAGTGTTAATTTGAGTTGCCAATAGGCAAAGCCCATTGGAGTGGATTTAAGAAATTTCACACTCACAAAAAACATTAATTACAGCAGTGCACAACAAACATTACTGTGCGAGACAAAAACCAGGGGTGTATTCGTGTAAATGGCTAACGCAGCCCTCCACCTAATAATTATTGGCCCAGGCAAAAGCCATTGGTCTGCATTAAAAAAAAACTATTACAAATGACTTTTATTGATCTAGAAAAGGCCTATGATAGCATCCCTAGAACAAAAGTTTGGGAAAGCTTAATGTGACGTCCGAGACGTCTTTTCCACAAGGAGAATAAATAAGTAGACCATATTCTGTACACTACAGCCCGCACGCTAGACCAGGCGAGACAAGTCACAGCCAAGACACATAGTCAAGTGGCTTCTCGAAAGGTCGGCTGAACACCTCTCAGCCAGGGTAAGGGGAAGGGGGAATTGCGTCATGGGCCCATAGCATTTATTCACAAGTACCAACTTCTACATATGAATAATATCATATACAAGGAGTATACACAAACAGTACATGTATTACACTCCTCCCTCTTAAATAACAAACATATACAAAAGAAGAATCAATCAATATATAATCAACTTACTGTCCCCGATCTCAGGATAGTAGGCTGTCAGATATCCGCCCCCTCAATCGGATTGCCAATAATCAAACGCACCGGCACAGCTACATCAATGAAAATGGCACTGACAGATACTATCGAGATTAGAGCACAATAGTTAACAAGAAATTATTGTGGAACACACCAAAATATACGGGGGTTCATACTTACCTTTACTTACCTCTTAAATTTATCTCGGGGACTGGGTTGTCAACTGGATCACTTAAAGTATGCCCACACAATAACCTCCACCATGATATTTAAAATGAACCATAACGAAGACGAGAAACTTTAAACTGCACAATAATTTATTTCACAAAAAGAATGAATTTTAACAAAAATAAAACAACAAAATCCACGTGGCAATCAGAAGCCATCTTCCATATAACCATGTCCTTCTGTAGGACTTGTATACTCTACATACAATGTTTCAGCTTTCTCAAGCTCAAAATAACGTAATTATAATAATGCACTTGGAATGGAAACGGGATTTGGGACGAGACACATATATCAATTGTTTTGCGTGTTTATATACTTCACATTTTATTTATAGCCACAAGGCTATTATGGATACGTCCTTGGCCTCTGTCATACAGTTGTCCGGGCCAGCTGCAATGCACCTGCATCGTCAAAGCGGACTCCCGTTCGTTCAACCCTAGCATAAGCGAGTTACCTCAGAGCTTGGCTCTCCTTTTCAAAACACGTAAATGTTCACATCTCAACTGAAATATTATCACGCAAATGTTTTAAATGCTCCATTCAAACACCAGTGGAATACTCTAACAATCCCACATCATGATTAACTGTTCAATCCACTTGCTTAATTAGCGTTGTTTAGAGTATAAAAACAAAACTCCAAATGTTAATAACAAAAGTTCATTAATTATTTATAACAATAATAAATTGTTTATAACAATGTCAAATGACAATTGAAAATTTTATACACGCCTCTATTAATCACTATCATTTCAAATTATTATCAAAGATATTTACAAAATATTTACAATATTATATTGTTTATATTATTTATACAAGAAATACATTAAACCACACGTTTATCCGGTTGATAATTACTTAAATCGTGTTGATATAATCGACCAATGAAGGTTAGTTATATTTAACTGTCAAATTCAGGTTTAATAAGGTTTAATAATAATTATTAATATTTGTGACGGTAACCTCCATTCAAAATCTTTATCTCAAATTATTTAACACTCTTGTTAATTTCAACAGTATCTTCATATGAATAACTTTCAATGAACCAGAACAATACATTCAGCGGGAAAATACTTCGCTCAAAACGCACAAAATTGCACAACAATTGGCCCAAAATTCATCATATATCTTCATATATATGGCATAAAAATCTTCCAAACTACATACAAAAACCTCCACTTATAAATTCATCAACTTCATTTATTACTGTGGGAACCTCCTTCATTATTCCAGGGCATTATTCATCAGTGACTTTTACATGTCCACTGAACTAACGATTATACATCCATTGTTCCTCTTTAAAAATTCTTATATTCATCAATTGTATTAATGACTGTTATTATTTAACCTTCGTGGGTTTCATTCATGAATCGATATGAAGTAAAAATTTGCCAATCACAAATAAATTTAATAGCAAATACGATTAGACACTCCTCCCTGGTCTATCAAAATTGAGATTAATATCTTCAAAGTAACGCAGTATAAAAATACTATCTTCAATCAAAGTTCATCTAAACTGCATGAATAGTCGAATAGAATACAATTAGACTGTGGAATGCAAACATTATTGTTCCTATCTATAATTGAGAAAAACTCCTATCAAATGTTCATTACTATAGTGTATTCAATAAATCGTAACCAAAGTTCATATTTCATAAAATTGTCTATAATGCAATGATAAATGTCTATGTTGCAATCATGTTCATAAGACGACTAGTATTTCAAAGATCGTCGATATCGTAATAGATTTTAACGCTCTAAAATCATTTAATCATTCTTCTTTCTTGAGGATGACAGAAAATTGGTCAAAGTAATTTACTGAATAGAATTACTTTAATAAAATGACACGCTGTCTGAATTCAACTCTGCCATAGCAAATCGTTAACTTTACCGTCAAATCGTGACTACAAAAATATGCAAATTATTGAAATAATCTAAATTATCAGTCTCAACTGATCCAAAATTATTTAAGTATGCCAATGACATAATAATGTCTCAACAAAACGAAGAAAAAGGCATAAATCATCGAAGTGTACTGAGTACAGAAATATCAATCAAGAAAATGGGGCAAAATATAGGACAGAAAATATGGGAAGAATGGTTGCTCAGATATCGCTACAAGACTCAAATAATACAAGAAACGTTCACGACTACCTTATCAGTTGATTGAAGTTCTAGAGGAAAGTTTTCAAAGAAAACTGCTGTTGGTTCCATTTCACCAGCGTGAAGATGTGCTCCGTCCTCGAACCTGGAATCAGCGTCCTCGGAGAATCGAACTGCTTCCTCCTCCGAAAATTGCACTGCTCCATGTATACGAAAGACATCCTTCTGGCAAAACTCTTCTTTGTGAGCCGGGTCCACCCTGGCCTCTCTTGAAAGTTCCCTGAAGTTCTGGTCGTAATTCTTCATGAAGTTTATTGTAGTTATTTCCGCAGAAATATTCATAATTGTGGAGTATGAAAATATTTCCACTGCCATCTGATATAATTCAGCGAAGGATTCACGATGCATGAGTGTAGTTGGATGTTCACTACATGCTCGCTTTTGTAGAAAGACGATTAACGAAGTTCCATGCTGTTACTTCACTCCAACGATATATGTCCCAATTGCATTAAAGCCTTAGCCTTCCATCTCAACTACTGTTATAATCATCGAAAGCACTGCAAGATTATAATGTTCCATAGTTGACTGTATCGTTGTAACACCAAACGTATTCTTCAATATCACTGTTGCAATCCACGTGTCAGCCGTAGTGTATAATGTGGAATTTCAAAAGTGTTTCTCATGTGGCGAGAAAATCACTTTTGTTGGCAGCCTTAAAGTGCCAATATCTTTCGAAGTATAACTGTGAAATTGTTCAAATCTTCTACACACCTCAATGTTGTACTGCCCAATTGAATTATAATAAAGGCTGAAGTTAACTCTTGATATCTTATCTGGTAGAAACGTTAATGTGAGCGTTTCAACTTCACCTAGTTTCGAGCAGCGTAAAATGGAACTGCTCCGTGTTCGTTCGATGCGCCGGGCTTTAACCACACGCTAAAGACAACTTGCTTCACTTATTCACTCGAAAATGACTCTATGACATCTGAAATATATATGCGGTATCAGCGGTATGAGAGATATGAGAGCTCCTCTATCCTGTGCACGACCTTTTATCAACTTCTTAAGGGGCGTATCCATCCCTTCCATAGCCTGTTGCTGCGTCATTGCTAGAAGTTTTAACTTTGGCTATACTTGACGGATTTTCAAATTTCAAAAACTCAAAATTAATTTCTTCAAAATTCCAAATCAATGCCATAACTGAAAATAGATTTCCACAAATCTGTATGCCAAAAGTAATTAAATATCATAGTTTCAGCAATCTCCGTCTTCCTTCCAAACTATCGTTCATTGGTTCGAGTCTCTCCTCCAATAGCGTAACTTCTTCCTTAGCACAATACCTTGTTTCCTGCGACTGCGTCGTAAATCTCCGATCTTTCTCGAACAAAATCATGACGTCACCAAGAATCTCAGCTCAACCAGCCTACTTGCATGAAATCTGCGTCATCCGTGCCTACGTCATGAATATCCACGTCACAACTATGACATCCATAACTTTACTCATATTTGCCAATACAGCCATCGTGGTCTCAATATAATTCAATTTACGGGGGCATTACAACCAAGACCTTTTTTTTTTACAAATAAATATTCACAAATCGAATCACAAATCAAGACGTTCAACAGGTTTCCTCTCGCGTACAGGGTAACGTCTCTGAGAACGCCCTGCTGGAGAACTAATAATAGGTTGGCTAACCGGACTCGATGTAGGAGTTGGCTGTCTAGAAATAGACTGTCTAGTACAAACAACTGATGGTGAAGCTGTCAATTCTGAACGTACATCACCCTGCTCAGCTGACTGAGATGATAAACTTTCAGGTGATTGACCAGAGCACTCCTTAGCCGGCTCGCTCACCTGAGCATCAATAGCAATAAGTTGATCAGTATGCCTCTTCCAAATAATACCAGATCCTATTCTGACTAGATACATGGTAGTACTTAGTTGTTTAATCACAGTACCCTCAATCCATTTACCTTGTGATCTATAATCTCTAATTAGTACGGATTGATTAACATGAAAGACACGTGTTTTACTACCCTTGGCATAAGCTTTATGCTTATCCTGCTTAGCCTCCACTACCCCCCTGACGCTTGGTCGTAAAACATCAAATCTAGTTCTTAGTGATCCATTGAACATTAGTTTGGCTGGGGTCTCATTAGTAGTGGAATGTACAGAATTGCGAAAATCGAACAATATTCTATCCAAAGCTACTGAAACATCTCTAACATTATCTCTAAAAGCACATTTCAGTTTAATTTTAGCATACTTGACTGAGTTTTCAGCCTGACCATTGCTCTGAGGGTGGTATGGAGGTGAAAAAGTATGTTTAATACCATTCTTAACCAAAAATTCGTTAAAATCTGCCGAATTAAATGGAGGTCCATTATCACTATGGACTGACACAGGTAAACCAAAACGGGCAAAAAGATGGCGTAAATTAACAATAGCTAAGTGTGCAGAAGTGGAACTAGTCTCAAATAATTCTAACCACTTAGAATGAGTATCTACAATTATTAGGTACATTTTTCCTTTAAATGGCCCCAAATAATCAAGATGTATTCTTTCCCACGGTTTATCAGGATAATGCCAATGATGTAGTTCACTTTTGGGTGGATTACATCTCTCCAATAGGCAGGAAGAACAGCTGCTGGCAAGGTTTTCTATTTCCTGATCAATATTAGGCCACCAAAAATAAGCTCTCGCTACAGATTTCATTTTAACCATGCCTAAATGACTAGCATGGCGGTATCTCAAAACTAAGTTACGTAAACTACCAGGAATTATTACCTAGTAACTCCACATTAAAATACCTTGTTCAACAGCTATTTCCTCTCTCCTTTGAAAAAACGGTGATAAATCATGGTCAGAAGGAGACAAATAAGTTGGCCATACATACATTACGTAGCCATAAACTCGTTTCAAAAGTGGATCGTTCTGAGTTTCCACTCGGACTTGTTCACAAGAAATAGGTACTGAACTCTCATGAATAAAATTTAAATATGTACCTAGGGGTGACAGATCGGAAGTAGTTTCCACATCAGGAACTTGCAAAGGCAATCTAGATAGTGCATCAGCTACATTATCATTGGAATTTACATACTTGATATCAAAATCATAACCAGACAAAAATAATGCATATCTCTGCAATCTGCTTGTTGCAAACACAGGCAACCCCTTTTTGGGCCCAAAAATACTCAATAATGGCTTGTGATCACATTTCAAGGTAAAGTGTCTGCCATACAGATATTGGTGAAACTTTCTCACACCATAAACAATCGCTGTTGCTTCCTTATCAATTTGAGAATAATGAGATTCTGCTGAGTTAAGTGTTCGTGAGGCATAGCTCACTGGTCTTTCTATACCTTCTTTAGTAAGTATGCTTAGAACACAGCCTAACCCATAACTAGACGCATCAACAGTTAACACTATGGGAGCATCTGGGTCGTAATGTGCTAGTATTGGGGCTGGAGACAAACGCTTCTTAATCTCCTTAAATGCTTGCATACATGTGTGATCAAATACAAAGTCAGAATATTTTTTAACAGGTTATACAAAGGGGTTAACACCATAGACAGATTAGGCACAAACCTGCCATAATAATTTACTTAACCCAAAAAAGATTTAGTTTCAGTCACATTCTTAGGAACAGGCGCATCTACAATGGCTTTTACCTTAGCTTCCGAAGTGTGAAGACCATTCTTGTCTATAGTGAAACCCAAAAATTCTAACTTAGGTGCAAAAAACTGACAATTATTCTGCCTAACTGTAAAACCATACTGTTTTAGTCTGTCAAACACTCCTTCAAGCCTGCTTAAGTGACTTTTAGTATCTGGTCAACTGACAATGATGTCATCAAGAAAAACCTTCACACCAGGTAAACCTTGTAAAGCCTGCTCGATAACCCTCTGAAAGATACCCATAGCACTAGAAATACCATAAGGCATACGCTTAAAAGCAAAACAACCCTTATGCGTGCTGATAGTACACAATTTTTGTGAGGTCTCATCCAGTCTTAACTGCATGTAAGTTTGGGTCAAATCAATTTTACTAAATGATTCACCCTTCTGTAGTTCAGCAAAGAGATCCTCAACACTGGGTATAGGGTAACGATCTACAACTAACTGCGGGTTAATAGTAACCTTAAAGTCACCACAAATTCGAATACTTCCATCTTTCTTTAGAACAGGTACTATAGGCGACCCGTACTCTGAACTTTCAACTGGATACAATACTAACCGTTCAAGTTCCCTTTCAACCTTAGCTTTCAAAGAATAAGGTAATGGTCTAGGCCTAAAGTACTTAGATACACTTTTCTCTTTCAAAACTAGCCTAACCGATTCAACCGTACACTGACCTAGTTTGTCAGTAAGCACCTCAGGGTATTTTAACTACCTCTTTAAGTATCAATTCTGGTTTAACGTTATCACTAGGCATACTAGATTCATTGCCAACAACTTCAGTGGCAAATAACTGCTCATCCGTTGCAGGTGAAATCTGAACATTTAATGCCATGATCCAGTCTCGACCTAACAAGGGATTAGCGCCATTTTTAATTACATACAATTCCATATTTTTTAGCAATGCCTCTGTAATTAACATTTACATTAATTACCCCAACCAGCTCAATAGGAGCATCAATGTATGAACTTAAGCGCAGACTTGTAGGCTGTAACTTTACATTCTTAAAATTTTCCCAATAAAACGTTTCACTAACCACACTGACTGAGGCACCAGTATCAATTTCAAAGGTTACAGGTCTGTTTTCAACCAGTACACTAGTTTTCAATGGTTCAACAGTATTTAAACGGTTAATAGGGTGGCTTTCATGCATAGTAAATAGGTTAGGAACATCAGTTAATATGTCTTCAGATTCAATGTCAACTTGGCCTACAAAATTATGCACACGTCTGTTTTTATTTCTAGGAGATTGATTGAACTTACCACGCATCCTCGCCTTACACATTTTGCTAATGTGGTTTCTTTTTCCACAAACATAACACACGCATCCGCGCAAACGACACTCACTACTCTTGTGGCCAAACACGCCACAGCAATAACATTGCTCTGAACACTTCTGCTGGGGACTGCTCCGTTGTCCTGGTGTAGGTTGGTAGCTCTGGAGAGATCCGCCGCTGGAGGATGGAACAGCCACGCCCCTTGTCTTCTTCCCTCTCACAGATGATGTACCGGTCCGCCAAGAACAGGGAGATGATGACGTCATGCGGTGTAGCTTGTCTCCACCACCAGGCATGAGTGACGCTGCATTCTTCTCAGCTGCTTCTATGGACGAAATAATCGAGACCGCCCTCTCGAATGTTAAGGAATGTTCACCCAACAGTCTCTGCTTCGTAGATTCGCTCAGAATCCCACTGACTAAACGATCACGGAGATAATCATTGAGATTGGTACCAAATTCGCAGTGAGTTGATAAATGCTTCAAACTCGCGACATACTGCGTAATAGTCTCATGCTCCTACTGATTCCGAAGGCTAAATTTATACCTTTCGGCAATAACAGAAGGTGTTGGATATAAATGTTCCTTAATAAGTTTAACTAAAACCTCATACGTTTTAGATGACGGGCTGTCCGGTGTACACAGATCACGTAATCACTTGAAAGTTTTCACGCCCACAACGGTCAAAAGGGTACTGACCTTGAGTTCCTCACTAATTTTATTACAGTGCAAAAATAGTTCAAATCTTTCGATATATGACTCCCACTGTTCTTCAGCTGCGTCAAATTCACCGATATTGCCTATAATTCCAGACTTAATCGGAATTTCACCAAATTGGAAAATGGCACTAATATCAAAAACTTCCTCTTCCTCCAAGAATGACATTAACAGCGTAATGGCGGACGCAAATACACGTGGTAGACGGCGCTAGCAAGCCGCATGTCCACCCAGGACGACACACGCACAAAACCAAACCAAAAGCCAATTTCCTCGTCGCCACTGTGACGTCTTTTCCACAAGGGAATAAATAAGTAGACCATATTCTGTACACTCCAGCCCGCACGCTAGACCAGGCGAGACAGTGGAGGAAGTCACAGCCAAGACACATAGTCAAGTGGCTTCTCGAAAGGTCGGCTGAACACCTCTCAGCCAGGGTAAGGGGAAGGGGGAATTGCGTCATGGGCCCATAGCATTTATTCACAAGTACCAAATTCTACATACGAATAATATCGTATACAAGGAGTATACACAAACAGTACATATATTACACTTAACAAATAGGGGGATAGGCAAGGCACTGAGAGACATGATAAAAGGAATGTGCATGGAGTGCTACAGTAGTGTGAAAACTAGAGTCGGCACATCGTAATGGTTTAAAATTGACTCTGGACTAAAGCAAGGAAGTGTGGTGATGGATGACATCATGAAGGCAGCAATGAAAGAATGTAGTAGGGTAAAGATGAAGGTAATGTTGTTTGCAGACGACGTTGTGATCTGGGACGAGGATGAGCGGGAGGTACAAGAACAGTTAGACGTAATAAATGAAAAGATTGAGCAATGGGGATTGAAGATAAATGTGGAGAAGAGTAAAACAGTGGTGATGAGTAGAGAAAAGAAAGAAGGAAAAGGAGTAATCAAAGTAGGAGATAAGGAATTGGAAGTAGTGAAACACCTCAAATACATGGGAATTGAACTGACTGAAGATGGAAGACTAGATATGGAAATTAGCAGAAGAATACAACTCGGGAGTGCTTTCTACCAACAGGTACGGGGACTAGTATGGAACAAGGATATACCAATATGGGCTAAAGAAGTTATGTACAAAGCATATTATGTTCCTATAATGACATATGCAACAGAAACTTGGACAATGACTAAGAGGGATGAGAGCAGAGTACAGGCAGCTGAGATGAGATTCCTGAGAAGTATGGTCCTGAAAACGAGGAGGGACAGAGTGAGAAATGAAGATATACGGAAAGAACTGAGAGTACAGAAACTAAATGACAACCTGGAGCAAAACTGATTGAGATGGTTTGGACATGTCAAACGGATGAATGAAGTAAGGCTACCAAGACGAGCACTGGAACGACGGATGACAGGGAAGAGAGGACGAGGAAGACCAAGAATGCGTCGGATTGTCTCGGTGGAGAATAGTATTAGAAAACTGAACCTGGATTGGAACACTGTGTCGGAAGAGGAATGATGGAACAACAGAACAAAGTGGAGAGGAACCATATTTGCCCCCACGCAGTGTCAACTGGAAAAGGGGAAATGAAGAAGAGGATGATGATGATGACTATTACAAAACGCACCATACAGATTCCGGCGTTTAGCTGTACACTTGACTTTGAGAGCTCAGCGGTAGGAGAGAAAAGGTATTTTAGCTTAATCTCAGACGCTATATGATGCTGAGCAATTTTGCCCTTTAAAATAAGGTGTAATATTGCGTATTTTGCACCACATAACATATGACCCAGGTATGCAATTTTCCTACATTTGCTGGTAATCATCATTTCCCACTTAGAATTTGCTCTCCGCAGTACCAGCTCATTAGAGATATGAATAGAGTAGATTAGGGGGGAGGGCAAATGACCTCGTAGTTCCACCCCTTAAAACTAACTATCACTGCTGCACAATAAAAAATACTGTCAATATCACTAATATACTGTCAAATTTCACTAATATTGCTTAAATGAAGGTTTTTATTTGCAGCTTGTTTAACGACGGCAGATGTTTGTGGCCGACAAATTGACGTCATATTACGTTGCCAACATGTCCGATACAAAAATGCACCACATGACACCTTTGTAATTATGTGAAAAAAGAACTCCAATGCCATCACGCCATCAACTACGTTATCAAGGTTACTAAGAATTCCCCTAAACGCCAGTGCATCGCAAGGTATAGATGAACCTTATTGGTCTAGGCGAAAACCATTGGTCCGCCGGATGCGATATAGTATCGAATGCGTGTGGTTGGCAATACTGTACATGGTGCTGAAAATGGCAGAGTCAGCCGGAATTTCATCTATATAAGTCGTGATCCTATTTGGGATGGCTGGGTGGGTTACAGACAGCGGAGAAGTAAACATCTATTACTATATTGTCTCAAGATACCATTACTGCAGGTTTTTGACTAATTTCAGTAGTTAAAGAATTTTTTACTTCGGTTCAGGTAAACTCCACTCTTGGAAAGCTTTACGCCTTGCTGCATGTAGTTAGTTCTCAAATGATAACACAGTGAAGTGAAGAAAATTAACGTGCCTCTATGTTAGACATAAACTCCCAAAGCACCATGTTGTGATTTTTCTTGCTCATCTGATCCATTTAGATGACCGATCTGTGTCATACCAGGTTATTAAATGTGTGAGCAACTACGTGTATCCAGTGCTAAGGTTTTAGTTTCCAGCAGAAGCATGCAATGTAATCTTTTACATGAAAGTCCTCCCTTCGCAATGACAACTTGCCAAGCAGACTGACCACAAACTTTAGTTCATTTGGGGTCTGATATTATTTCTTATTTCTCCCCTACACTGTTAATCGACTGCATGCATTACATGTAACATTAACTTCCCTCATTAGTTCAATATGAAAGCATAGTACAATTCTGGTGCTCTTTATGTTCCAGTCTGCTTACTAAGGCTATTTGACAAGGTCTTAAATGATAGCCTATTATTTATATACTATCAGGACTGAATGCTTTGACACTACCAGTTATGACGATGGGGATAACAATCCCTCTCATTCTCTTAGGTAAATGAGTTAATTTCAGTTAGTGAAAGTCCATTATGATAATCATGTTGTCATGCCTCTTCACCACAATTAAGGCCGTGGCCAAGGCCGTGAAGTAATGTGAACATTTGCAGCCTTAATTTAAATAATTAAAAGCACAATTGCTGCACATTAGGTAGGTATTCGTCTTCAAACTTCTGACAGCAATAATTTCCATAACCTAGAAACAAGTTTGGAGGACTACTGACTACAAGCTTCCGCAAATATGATTCGAATTCTACAATTAAAAGGAAAGCTAATTATTTCCAAAGTAGTAAAATAGCACTTAAGTTTCTTCCCCATCAAATAATCGTTTTAGATCGCTTACGGCATCTGAAAACAAAAATAAAAGTGTAAATTAATAACATTACATGGGACGACATTATTCATATTAAGTAATTTACCATAATCGTCTAGGAAAGATATTTGCACAACTTGAAGAATTAAAAATATATTGTTTTGTACTAACTTTGGCCCATATTCCATGAATAAATTAACATTAAAGCCATTAAGTGATAACATACATATCAGCTGTTCGCTTCCATCCCTGATTTTTCATTACAAATAAGCTAACCATTGACTAAAAACGGCTAACCATCCCTCGGAACATGCCTTTACGGTGGATGGTTCAGCGGTAGGACATACGTCACATCATGGATGCGATTTGGCGTTACAGAATACCAATTCGACTGCTAACCAGTCTTTAGGGGGCCTAAAGACTTGTTGTAGCTTAACCATTTCTTACAGAATCGGGTTGTATATGGTACAGTGAGCAAACTCAAATATAGCTTTTAAACGTAACAGCGCCATCACTCGAACTGATCAAAAACAAATACCAGCAGACAACCGATGCTTGATAATATATAATTGACACATAAAATCCAGTGGAACACACAAATTAGATATCGTGTATCGCACAGTTATACATATATACAATTAAAAATAACACTGTCATTATTTTAGGGACCTCATTTACTGATTATAACCGAAAAATAAAAAGTGTTCCATAGCAAACGCGTGTTATTGAATATTTTTACCCTACTTATTCAGACCGACTGCAGCGCCCCAAGTGTTAGTTTGAGTTGTCTCATTGTCTGCCTGTGATTCTAGTAAATAAATAAACCCTAACGCTAGTTCCAGATTACCGCAGCACCGTCGCTTGAGTTCACTAATACTGTGCCCAACAACGATACGCAAATCAGAACAAAAGGAGAAGCCTCCTGAAGCCTCCATTTTCTGTTCTGTGATTCTCTCCGCATTTCCTAAAGTCGTTGTTTAGGTAAGTTATAATCACTTTAATTAAATATTGTGGTTTAAAATCGTATCTTAGTGTTAGTCATGTGTCCGTAATCGTATTTATGTAATTTTCTCTTCATGGTTCCTATTGATCTTCGGGGATTCCTGGTTCGAATTGTTTCACGTGTTCGTTTCTGTCCACCACTGCTCTCTTCGCCGAGTTCCGTGTGTTAGGCGTACTTTCCTGCGAAGTATTTCAATGTGAGAATTTTTTATAATATTACCGGTAATTAATGACATGTCCAAGCAGGGATCTTTGAAATATTCTATACGGACATGATATAATTTAGTGATGATGTGGGCATGCTTTAACATTAGACCTGTTGTAAGACTTGGGTAAAACTTCACAAGAGGGTTTCACAATGGTTTTGCCTAGACCAATATTTTCGTCCAGACCAATGGTGGATTGATAGCGCGGCCCTGCGGCCCGCGTTAGCTAATAGATAACACCCCTGGTTTTTGTCACGCACAGTGGCGGAAGTCCTTCAACAATAATCTTTATCAAGGCCAATAGTTTTGATTTTTATTCCATGTCGTGAAACCCTCTCGTAAAGAATGAATAAGACTTGTTCGTGCCACATGGCGATTAATTCAGAATACCGTATTTAATTTTTGTGGATACAGACATGTGCATGTGAATGGTAACGACAATTCGGTCTATACAATTTACCCCATGTTCGTTTTATGAGTGGGTAAGGATAACCACTGGGCCGATGACCTCGTAGTTACGCCCCTTAAAACCTCATTAACTAACTAAGGAAAACTACATCTTTCATTCACTACTGTTGATGAAGAATTTGATATGTAGGCCTACCGTAATAGTGGAGCACTCGTGGCAAACTGGCAATGCCTTAATTACCGTTTCGTAAGTCAATGAGTAGTAACTAACTGCCATCTGGCAATGAGGTAATTACTGTGACATAATAGCTAGCCAATAGTGGCAAACTGCCATCTGGTAGGGATGGGCGCGACTGAAGCCCGGAATCGAGAGTGTCGACTCGATCGACTCCAAACACCGGTCTCGGTTCGCATGAAGCCTCGTGACTCCATGTTATTCTTATGCGTATTGCGGGGCCGCTTCGCATGAAGCCCCGCGACTCCAAGCTCACGTGATGAGTATTGCGGGGCCACAAGGTCCCTTCGCATGAAGCCTCGCGACTCCAAGCTAACCTGATGAGTAATGCCCGGATAGGCTAGTTATGTGTTTATATATATTTAATTTTACTAAATATTTTCTATTTATTTACATATATGTGCCGTTTTTATAAATAAATACATATTATGGCGAATTTATTCGTAAGTAGGCTTTATTATTTCCTGTATTTGGTGGCATGTCGCACTCCCCAGATAAATGCTGCCGACATTTTCGACCCTTGGCAATTCCATTATTTTGCCTCTCTGTTTCGTGAATGTACCCTTGTCTCTGTATTGTAGTAGTATTTCAAGACAGGAATTGCCAGGCCATTAAGTATAGCAGGGGGGCTGGAGAAGACTCGTGGCTCAAGCTCACCTGATGAGTATTTCGGGGTCGCTTCGCATGAAGCCTCGCGACTCCAAGCTCACCTGATGAGTATTGCGGGGTCGCTTCTCATGAGGACTCACGACTCCAAGCTCACCTGATGAGTATTGCGGGGTCGCTTCGCATGAAGACTCACGACTCCAAGCTCACCTGATGAGTATTGCGGGGTCGCTTCGCATGAAGACTCGCGACTCCAAGTTGCCCTGATGAGTATTGCGGGGTCGCTTCGTATGAAGACTCGTGACTGCAAGCTCACCTGATGAGTATTGCGGGGTCGCTTTGCATGAAGACTCGCGACTCCAAGCTCACCTGATGAGTATTGGGGGGTCGCTTTGCATGAAGACTCGCGACTCCAAGCTCCCCTGATGAGTATTGCGGGGTCGCTTTGCATGAAGTCTCGCGACTCCAAGCTCACCTGATGAGTATTGCGGGGTCGCTTCGCACGAAGACTCGCGACTCCAAGTTGCCCTGATGAGTATTGCGGGGTCGCTTCGTATGAAGACTCGTGACTGCAAGCTCACCTGATGAGTATTGCGGGGTCGCTTTGCATGAAGACTCGCGACTCCAAGCTCACCTGATGAGTATTGCGGGGCCGCTTCTCATGAAGCCTCGCGACTCCAAGCTCACCTGATGAGTATTACGGGGTCGCTTCGTATGAAGACTCGCGACTCCAAGCTCACCTGATGAGTATTGCAGGGTCGCTTCGCATGAAGCCTCGTGACTGCAAGCTCCCCTGATGAGCATTGCGGGGTCGCTTCACATGAAGCCTCGCGACTCCAAGCTCACCTGATCAGTATTGTGGGTCCGCTTCGCATGAAGCCTCGCGACTCCAAGCTCCCCTGATGAGTATTGCGGGGTCGTTTCGCATGAAGACTCGCGACTCCAAGCTCCCCTGATGAGTATTGCGGGACCGCTTCGCATGAAGACTCGCGACTCCAAGCTCACCTATTGAGTATTGCGGGGTCGCTTCGCGACTCCAAGGTCACCTGTTGGGAATTGCGGGGTCGCTTCGCATGAAGCCTCGCGACTCCAAGCTCCCCTGATCAGTATTGTGGGTCCGCTTCGCATGAAGCCTCGCGACTCCAAGCTCCCCTGATGAGTATTGCGGGGTCGTTTCGCATGAAGACTCGCGACTCCAAGCTCCCCTGATGAGTATTGCGGGACCGCTTCGCATGAAGCCTCGCGACTCCAAGCTCCCCTGATGAGTATTGCGGGGTTGCTTGGCATGAAGCCTCGCGACTCCAAGCTCACCTGATCAGTATTGCGGGGCAGCTTCGCATGAAGCCTCGCGACTCCAAGCTCCCCTGATGAGTATTGCGGGGTTGCTTGGCATGAAGCCTCGCGACTCCAAGCTCACCTGATCAGTATTGCGGGGCAGCTTCGCATGAAGCCTCGCGACTCCAAGCTCCCCTGATGAGTATTGCGGGGCCGCTTCACATGAAGCCTCACGACTCCAAGCACACCTGAGAGTATGCGAGGCTGCTTCCCATGAAGCCTCGCGACTCCAAGCTTATCTGATGAGTATTGCGGGGGGCACACAGTCGCTTTTTATCCGAATCTCTCATTATTATTATTTACAATCATTGTACCAAATTGTTGCAATATTGCACTTTTGGCAGGTTGTATTACTATTATTGCTATTAATAATAATCATCATAATAAACACAATAACAATTACGCCTACAACATTACCGATGATAACCCGAAACAATCAGCCATGTTTGCTGGCAAATAATCCTATTGTATTCATCGTAAAACAAGGTATCAAAGGACAAACTTGGACGGATAACAAGACCGTCACGATATGAGAGGCCTGTGCGCACATCTTTAACAAAGCAATTAACAAACCATAACATAGGCCAAATCTTACATTAATTCAACACCCAAATTTTGTTATTGGAGACACGGAAATGAAACACCCTATAATGAAAGTAAGAATACAAACACAGTGCCAAGAACTTAGTACTTGGTATTTGACATTCCATATAACGATCTTGCTGGCAAAATAAATATCCTATCACTATGCATGAACTAGGCCTATACAGCATATTCTTATACTGTAAAACCTACAGTTGATCATAACAAAGAACGACTATGCATATAATCATTCTATTGAATCGTTTTGCAGGTTATAATAGCTTGCCATACATTTCAATACCAAAAAAGTATCACTGGCAAGCTAGCAGCAAGATTTATTCAGCTGTATTTTAAACATGCCGCAGCGATAGCGAACAACTTTGCTGCTGGCGCCATGTGGCATACATGTTCGAGCAGTTCCAAAAACAGTTGTTAGATGGTGTTAGTGCATCAGTGGAGTCGACACTGGAGTCGAGAGTATCGGGTTCCAGCGGCAGCAGTCTCGACTCTTCGCGACTGTTCGCAACCCATCCTTACCATCTGGCAATGAGGTAATTACTGTGACATAATAGCTTGCACATAGTGCCAAACTCCCATCTGGTAAGAGGTAATTACTGTGACATAGCTAGCCAATAGTGGCAAACTCCCATCTGGTATGAGGTAATTACTGTGACATAATAGCTTGGCAGACTCCCATCTGGTATTAGGTAATTACTGTGACATAATAGCTAGCCAATAGTGGCAAACTCCCATCTGGTATGAGGTAATTACTGTGACATAATAGTGGGCCACTAGTGGCAAACTCCCATCTGGTATGAGGTAATTACTGTGATATAAAAGCTAGCCAGTAGTGGCAAACTCCCATCTGGTATGAGGTAATTACTGTGACATAACAGCTAGCCAATAGTGCCAAACTCCCATCTGGTATGAGGTAATTGCTGTGACATAATAGTTAGCCAATAGTGGCAAACTCCCATCTAGTGTGAGGTAATTACTGTGACATAATAGCTAGCCAATAGTGGCAAACACCCATCTGGTATGAGGTAATTACTCTGACATAATAGCTAGCCAATAGTGGCAAACTCCCATCTAGTGTGAGGTAATTACTGTGACATAATAGCTAGCCAATAGTGGCAAACTCCCATCTGGTGTGAGGTAATTACTGTGACATAATAGCTAGCCAATAGTGGCAGACTCCCATCTGGTATGAGGTAATTACTGAGACATAATAGCTAGCCAATAGTGGCAATCTCCCATCTGGTATGAGGTAATTACTGTGACATAATAGCTAGCCAATAGTGGCAAACTCCCATCTGGTATGAGGTAATTACTGTGACATAATAGCTAGCCAATAGTGGCAAACTCCCATCTGGTATGAGGTAATTGCTGTGACATAATAGCTAGCCAATAGTTGCAAACACCCATCTGGTATGAGGTAATTCCTGTGACTTAATAGTGGGCCACTAGTGACCCATTGCCATGCGCTGACCATGATCACCCTGCAATTTGCATGCCAAAAGGCTGGGCAGCGGTTGCTATGTAGGTCTGGGCTTAACATGGGCTGTGGTGCCACATACTTAGTGGCACACTGCAACCTGGTGGTGAAAATATTAAAATTCTGAATGTAAGTGGAACGCGGCTTATACACTTGCAGCAGACATGAATGTGACTTTTATATACCTTTTTTTAAATCTTCGGCACGATATTATGTATTGAAATTGGGAAACCTGGTCACTATTGAACCTCATATTTGTGCTCAAGTTCGTAAATATGTGTTTTTATTTATTGCTATTTTAAAAACGGCTGCCATGTTTGGACAGCACTTGCATCTCGTTCAACCGTCATGAAGGCTCACTCTACCGGCACGCACTGAGGCGCACACATTGTTGCCAACATGTGAGATACAAAATCACTGTTGATAAAAAGAAGCGGGATACAATATCACTGTTGAAGTAAAGAAAACATCATTGGGACGCGTTAGGCTGTAACCATTGTCAAAACTCATTGGTCTGGGCACGTTAGGCTGTAACCATTGTCAAAACTCATTGGTCTGGGCACGTTAGGCTGTAACCATGGTCAAAACTCATTGGTCTGGTCTCGTTAGGCTGTAACCATTGTCAAAACTCATTGGTCTGGGCACGTTAGGCTGTAACCATTGTCAAAACTCATTGGTCTGGGCACGTTAGGCTGTAACCATGGTCAAAAACCATTTGATTGGACAAAACGAAGGTTAGAAGTTTCGGGTGGGCTCAAGTATAGATTGCGATTACCTGCTCTTAGTGGAACTTTAGTGACCTCGTTGACGTCATCTATGACGTGTTTATGTTGATGCTCATTTGTCTGGAGTGATTGTGCCGTCTGCCTAGTGTGCGCCTTTTTTCCAGTGTTCCTTGAGAGTTTGAAACGTTCAGTCGCGTGTTGCGGAAATAAAGTTTCAATTTTGCCGAGGTGTAATGTGTATGGTATATTTATGCTGTTTGTGTATTTTTGGTGGTAGGTATTGTGTTGTCAAGAAGTTTAAAAGCAATTATGTTGGCCGCTGTATTGTAGGACGTGAAATTGATATTATTAGTATTGTGGCATTTCAATTGGAAGTGTGAACATGGCGAGACATTTGAATTCGGGACAATACCGATTGAAATTTCCCTTCATTATGACTTACATACTGGAAATATGTGTATTACGTAATGATGTGTGTTTTTTGTTGTTGAATTTGAACTACGGCGGTCATGGTCACTCAGCTGTACGAGACATTATGTCACGGCAGTGTGCCCAACATGTATGATAAAATTTACCACCAATAAGAAATTCGGAAGTGTTAGGCTGTAACCATTGTGAAAACCATTGATCTGGACGAGTTAGGCTGTAACCATTGTCAAAACCATTCTTCTGGACGCGTTAGGCTGTAACCATTGACCTGGACGCGTTAGGCTGTAACCATTGTCAAAACCATTGACCTGGACGCGTTAGGCTGTAACCATTGACCTGGACGAGTTAGGCTAAAACCATTGACCTGGACGCGTTAGGCTGTAACCATTGTCAAAACCATTGACCTGAGACGCGTTAGGCTGTAACCATTGACCTGGGCGAGTTAGGCTAAAACCATTGACCTGGACGCGTTAGGCTGTAACCATTGTCAAAACCATTGACCTGAGACGCGTTAGGCTGTAACCATTGTCAATACCAGTGACCTGGACGCGTTAGGCTGTAACCATTGTCAAAACCATTGACCTGGACTGTAACCATTGTCAAAACCATTGACCTGGACGAGTTGGGCTGTAACCATTGTCAAAACCATTCTTCTGGACGCGTTAGGCTGTAACCATTGACCTGGACGAGTTAGGCTGTAACCATTGTCAAAACCATTCATCTGGACGCGTTAAGTTGTAAGCATTGTCAAAACCATTCATCTGGACGCGTTAGGTTGTAAGCATTGTCAAAACCATTGGTCTAGGCGGGTTAGGCTGTAACCGTTGTTAAAACCATTGATCTGGATGCGTTAGGCTGTAACCATTGTGAAAACCATTGATCTGGATGCGTTAGCTGTAACCATTGTTAAAACCATTGCATTGGACAAAACAAAGTTTAGAAGGTCGGGGGTAGGTGCGGCCTTCGCCCGCGGGCAGCTGGCTGGGCACGGTTCACACAAAACCATTGGATTGGACGTATAAAAGTATAAATGAGCACGGCGCTCTTGAATAGTTTTCACTATATTGGCCATTTGTTGGTTAGACTACTGTCTGGATGAAAATTACTGATTGCGCTGGAAGTCAGTCAGTCTGTGGACTAGTATAGATCGCTATACATTTCCGTATAAAATTCCCCCAAAATGAAATGACGGGGTTGATGACGTTATCGACGACGTCTTGAAATACTCCTGTAGCAAGCTTGCAGGAAAAGTCTGGGAATAGGGGGTTTTGAGTGGGGGAAACATTAATAGAAATTAGCATTTACAATAAATGTTGAAAATGAGATATGTATCGCGATCTTTACTTGACCTTTATGGGAGGTAACGATCGTGATACATATTTGTTAATCTGCTCAAATGCGAAAATTTCCATGTGTATTGTACAGTACCCCAGGGGTATGCACCCCTTGGAGACCATCCCCCCATCATCTATCTAAATCTCCTAACTGGCAACCCTTGTAAAGCCAGACCAACATCTATCAACACCGCAAGGACAGCTTGCCATTCTAGAAAGCGGCTCAATCCTTGCACAATTATTACACACAGCGACACATTATTAACTAGGGCAGCTATGCCATCACAATGCTGACAGCATAGCGCCGAAGAATATAAAAAGGAGTCCTAAGGAGGTCAAGGGATCTCTCAATTATCAGTCTTTCAACGTGACGGCCGGAGGCTACGCTGGTATCATCAGGTGAGTGAGTCAGCAAGTGTTCAGAGTCCTATAACTTTGTAACCTTACTCCCAATTTGTATAGACAAGTTTGTACACATTGTAACATCACTACATCCCTTAAAAGGGACTCACATATCCATTATCACTGACCAATAAACACTTGGTCAGTACATATACCTGCATTACTGTTTACACGCTTCTTCACGCCCTAACTCCCTTCCTGAACTATCCGTCACTATTAGACGTGACTTATAGTAGCCAGATACTTGCTAGTGCAAGCAACATCGTATTCCCGCACCGGCTTGCTTGCTAGCAGCGGCCCGCGCCATATAGCTGACGAGTACGAGTCGATTATCTAACCAGACAGCTGGGCGACCAGCACAGTGACCCTTGCATTGAGTTCCATCCCCTAAAACACTCCTACATTATTTATAGGAGCACCCCAACACTAAAACAACACTCTACACTGGTCAGCTTGCCCGACTACGGGAAGCTACCCCCTTTTAGACATTTCCTTCTAAATCAACACAATAACTCTTCCGTTTTAGATCCTACCACCCCCAAATAAGGGATCTAAAACAGATGGTGGAGGCCGGGTACTACGCACAGTAAAATAGGACTCAACCAACGAGCCCTCGTAGTAAAAACGGCCCGTACCGCATATAGCCAAGCGAGACTGAAAAAAAAAATTTCCCTTTCCTCTCAGACAGAAAGCAGTTTTTTTTCTTTGCACTGTCTACATAGGGGAAATTCTTAGCAAACCAACCCCCCAGCCCCAGAAAGAATCACAGAGACATAGGATACACTGACAAACACGCACAGTTACAGTTTTTTTTCTTTTCTTTTTCAAATAAGAAGACACATACTTCATTTAGCATGGCCCCTCTATACCGCCTAGCTGTGCTGAGGAGCATTGGGGAGTACCAGGAATTAATTGCCTGGCACAGAGTTTTTGAAACTAGGCAGGATTACCTCAGAAGGTTTCAGCAGCTCCTGCACGCCCAGTACATGCGGATCATAAGAGCCCTTGTCCGGCCAATCCGCAGCGCTAAGAATCGCAAGATTCGGGCGAAAATCCCCACCCTCCGTACACAAATCATTAAAGCACACTGGCAAATACACTGCCGACACGAGTTTATGTTCCAACAATGGGAGACACTTATCAGGGAACACCGACGCATAGGGACCAATGGCACAAAAGTCGCTGAGCAGGCCATGAGCCTCAACGGTCAGTACGCCCAAATTTGGGACGAGTACCGTGAACTCCAGAACAATAAGGCCATTTTTGAGTACATGGCAGGGCCACCAGCCCAGCCGAGAGAGGACATAAGCGTGGATACGCTGGCTCGACAATTTGCGAGGATGTCCCTCTCGCCATGTACTACCACACATGGGAAGGAGGTCACCATGGCCACAGTCCAGAAGACGGCCAGGTTAGACTCCAATACACTGTGGGGACAAGCTTACACCAATACACATCCCTTAGCTCCGGTTCGGAAGGCAATTTTGCCAAACCGAGGAGCAGACCCTAGGCCAATCCCCTCTGAACGGACGAACGAGAGGGAGTTGAAGCCAGGACTCTCAGAAACACATTATATGACAGGGAAACAACGGGACGTAACGACGTCATGGGCTGAGGACGTGGAGCCCGCCCTACAGTACATACAGCCTACACACACCCACACAGATAGGCAAACGCAATGGCAGGAGTCTGCCGTGGCCACAGGCCAGAAAGCGGTCAGGCTACACGCCACCACATTGCCAGTGCAAGGACAGGCAATTAAGCGACCTATACCGCCAGTTCAAAGGGCAAGTTTGCCAGAACGAAGGCGAACACCGGCATTAGTACCCCAGGCGCGACTGCATAAGAGGGTGTTGCATTCAGGCCCTCAGGATGCACGATACACGCCTGCACATTGTGACCACGCACTCACACACGGTACACGGGGTACAGGAAAGGTGTTATTACCAACCCCACAAAACCACTCAGACAAACACACACACACCCCCGTAAACTCTACTAGTGTAGCGCAGAGCGCATTTAGGCCCTCGCAAACAGGCACACTCAAACCTACAGACACGCGCTACGGTGGAAGTAGGCCCAGGCTTACTTTGCTACAAAATCCCCCGAAAAATGGCAAAGAAGCGCCTCAGTGGATTTCAGGGGCCTATAATCTCATAACAGGGCAGAACCCTTCACCTTTCCGAGCAAGGACGCTCGGACCGGAGTAACGACTTCCACCAGGGACACAGAAACAATCTAATATCACTTGAACCTATAGTAGGGACATACATACAGACTCACTAACGTAAACGGTACATTTTTTTTACATCTATATGCAGTACAACATGGCTAAACCAAAAGTACATAATTCTAAATCCTTCTTGATTTTTATTTTGGGCCCTTAGCATTTTTTTTCTCTCACAGGCCAGCCATGGTTATTGAGCATGGTTGATCCATATTATAACTTGGATAACGTAAAATGCTAATATCCAAAGCCAAGTAGAAGCCCATCAGGTGAGCTACGCGGCTTAAAGCCGGAAAGAGATATTCCGAACACAGCTTAAGCAACAAGTCACAGCATAGAGCTTAAGCGGGTCTTTCCAGGTAGAAATGACTAAGTGTTCTATGTTCCGGTCCAACAGTTTGATAGATTCCCTTGTGAGGGGCGAGAGCCCTCATTGTAACAAGAATTAAGAATCTCAAACTATTTTCCAAAAGTGGTAGATTTCCCTGAGACGTAACTAGATTACTATAGTGCTAACGTCACCTACTAGGTGGATAGTACGATCAGGACCTACTTACCATTTTTAAGCATTTTTTTTCATAGTGGTTACGACACAATTTTGGCAGACTATCGCCATCGGGCAACCCGCTTTAATCAGCCTAAGGCAGGGTGCAGGCGACATACAATATATCTTCTATACCTTTTCAAAGTGCTCTCTTAATACGGAGCGGGGCATAGCTCATTTTTTTCTCTTTCTCTGCCTTAGTCATTAGGCCCGATGAAGGAAAAATTGGCCAAGTTGAACTATATATATGCATACATAGGCATACATGACACGTTACACTGCCTGTAATATAACTTTTTTCTCATTTCAACAACAACACGCAAGCTAAAACGCTAACACACCGTAGGATGAAAATCCCAGACTTTGGGAAACCCTGCATATTTTTGGAAACCACACAATCAATTTACATTGCCACATGACAGTAAAACACTACTAAAAGAAAAGGAAATGATCCCGCTGGCAGACGTGGAAAGAAGGCCAAGAAATAGCCTTCAAACCTCGCTGACCGCACCGGGATACGATCCTAACACTACCAAACTGTCCCGGAGACACAACCTGAATAGTGCCAGAAACAATTACTCTGGGTAAAAGACGGTCCCAAAACCCGCAACCTTCTGAATACCAGGAACATAAGGTCGGGTAGCTATCCCGTTCTAGAATAGAAAAATAGGAAGCTAAAATAGATTGGGACAGTTCCACTAAAAGATGGTCATAAATGAAAAACAACAAAATCACCTCCGGCACATAGTCACCAAACACGCGACTAGCGGCCCGGAGACAATCGTGTATAACGACATTTTGAACAATGGATAGGAATATACTTGACCCACGTTACAAGTCAACACAACACTTGGGAACACAAAGGTAGTTAATAGAAGGTTCTTTTGCATTACGAAGAGCCTGCCCGCAATTACTAGAGACAGCAATCAGGTTCACACATACGCGTGGCGGGAACATGAGAGTAAGCAAGTAACAAATGAAAGCCCACGACATCGTAATTCAACACTATCGCGTCAGCGATAACACACTCCTCAATGGGCAAGACTGGTCGGTACAGACGAACTAAGCCAACTCCTAGTGAACAGGAATAAACGCATCATTCACGTCCGATCCAAGGACCCTATAACTTTCAAAATTACACTACGAGGAGAGTTCAAAAATATACAAACTCCTCACAGGAATGCGTACTTTCGTTTGCGCATAGCAAATACACAGTACATGTGCCATAATATATGCGGCACAGAGAGGGTCACACCAAGTCTTTACAGGCAACCGGGCCCGAACCCATGACCACACAACACGCTCGTACCAAAAACTAACTAACAAACGGTATTTTTGGTACTGGAAACACAATCAAAATACATACAAGGAGCGCACAAAACATGAACAACGCAGACATAGTACACAGAGAATGACACGAGATCACGGGTTCCAATCCCAGTAAACATTAGACACCAAGGAAAGCAATCATCCAGGCTTCCAACCACACCGAAATTGGCCCATACAGATACATGAACAGGGAATACCACATTTCCTCCCGCCAAAAACCGGGCATAAAATTTCAAAATACACCTGACATGGGAAATACATTTCCCAGACACAGCTAGGATAATTTCATAAGACAAAGGTCTTTCGGAATGGTGACCACACAATAGTATTAGCAAATAGTATGAATTGCCACATTAAGGCCGCCAGGAATCTAGAACAATAACATCCCAGCCTGACATTACACATACAAACTGCTGACTGGCAGACTTCGTCACATTGCCATACCGATGGTGACAAGACACAATTGTTTATCGGCATTGACCATGAAGTTACGAACGCAAAACAATTACAACACCATACATTTTTTTTAACACTGCAAAAACATTTAGCAATGGACAAGACGTGACAGATCAGAACTTACCTTGGGCCCATAGGAGCACGTTCGCAAAGACGTTGACAGGCCACGGGCGCCTCCTGCCCATACACGCGATACATATTACGACTTAGCCTGTAACAGACCAACCGTCCGCGTGGTGTAGAAGAACATAGGCACACACACACGCGCTCACTAATTAGAAGCGAACACAGACAGGGGCTCTGAGGAAACAAGACCTCCCCCCCCAATAACTTCTTTTCGCGATTCTATTCCTAAAATAAATCATTCCAGGCGATTAGGACATGGTCAGGCGCACTACGACCACTGGCCACATTCACACTACAAATGGCAGACCAGATTAGGTCGTGAAGCTTTACTATCCCAAGGCGCGGATAGAAAGCAAACATGGACCAAGGGAGGATGACAGGAGAACAGGCTACCAGCGTACCACCTTACTCCCTTCCAATAACCTTCTCACGTCCAACATAACCAACGCAGACACATGAACACGACCAAAACAGCTACACTACATTACAGAGTATACACAAGGGGTTGATAGACTTCATGCGTCTAAAGAGAAGGCATACTACGCCTTGGATCACGATGCTACCACCTGAGTATTAGGGGTGGGTCGGCAAACATTAAATAAGCATAATGCGCATCTCCAAATGAGAGATGAGGCCACAATTATACATATTAACCACTTTTTGTTAATTAAATACTCCCGCATGACAGGAATATATTAGTATTACGCCTCAACCTACACCTATCCTTATATGAGCGCAGATGCCTCATATCCAGATACCTGCATGAGTATCCCATCCATTCACCAGGGACATTACTATCAAACCTGCATGGAATTTCCATATTTTTGCAATCCCGGGAATTACCTGCCCCAGTCCACTCATTGTAGGAGCGATCCTAGTAGCATTACCGGCTCAAGGCCACCATTTATTTGAGCCCAAAGATGCATAACCTCTCCCTACCATGCTTTCGGCCCACTCTACAAATAACTACCCCCAGAGCCTAATAACAGGGTACCTGACGTCATAGACCCTACTAACACCTCCATTAAGGTAAAACGAGCATTATTGCTGGAAAGCTGACGTAGCAATGGTAGACCAGAAGTAGTCTATGTACTTAGAAGCTATACAACCCCACAACACTGGAAATATTTTACATTTTACACAAAGATTAAACTATTTACACAGGTTACGCCCATATTTTTTTTACAAAGGAATCTGAAACACTCTGATTGATGTTAACGGCACAAGCCAAAGGCCAAAGGCACCACACTTTGAGAGTGGGTAAGGCGATGTTGAGCCTACCCTAGTTCACTTAACGACCCGACCAAACAGACGAACCACGTAAGGTTAAGGCACTCGCGGCCTGGCCGGGCAAGCTCTGGAATCCTAGGTGCGCGTAAACTGCCCCTGGCAGGAAGGGATGCTACACCCACTCTGTGCCACGGTCGTCGAAGCCAAGACCTGCAGGGAAGACTTTCTGAGGATGGTGGGAGAAATAGCTCACTCCGCGCCGAACTCAGGAGACGACCCTAGAGACGACCCCATTATGACTAGACCTCTAGTTAAATTTAAGTTAGGTAGGGCTTCTATAGCGGGAAGCCAGACTCCTGTGCGTTGGAGTGAAATATTACTGCGGCCGATAAAGGCGAAATGAAATATTAATGAGAAAAGCATATTACTGCGGCCGATAAAGGCGAAATGAAATATTAATGCGAAAAGCATACTACTGCGGCCGATAAAGGCGAATATTACTGCGAAAAGCAGACTACGATTGCCAATGAAGGCGAAGATAATATTATGCCATTGGACGATGTCCAATGCCCACCTAAATGGCGACGCATCGGGCAACCTGAGGGCATTAAATAGACATGCAACGAGCTGTCTACAGGGGTTACAGTGGGCAGACCCAACTATGACAACATATCGACAACAATGGCAACGAGCAGGATGGTACAGCAGGCGAAACGGTTTGCTCAGGGGCACCGTAAGCCGCCTGCGACTAGGTTAATACTAGTTGATAAACGTCGACATCTAGAATTAAGGGAACGGAATCCAGCGACCCTAGAGACAACCGGTGTTTCTAGGACTCGTGCGGGTGGTGTCCTGAGGAAGTAAATTGCCTCAGGCGATCGTTCTGGTCCAAATTTAACTGACCGCTGTTGCCAGGTAGGGGCACAGCACATTTCGGCAATAGAATAAGGCCCTCCATTCGGTTTAATAGTAGTAGCCATTTTTTTTCAATCATAAGTAAGATAGATAGTGTTAAGTAACGCCGCTCGGCACCTGATGACCAACAAACCCGTCATCAGGGTATGTCCGACAATACACTATAATATAGGATAATATTATAATATAGTAAAATAGGTATAATCAAAGTGGAATATATCGGAACCCGGTAACCACAATTCCGCTACCGGGGTAAGACCAACTACACATTAAGATAACACATTATAATACAATAGATTAAGATAGGACAACACTAGGCTAAGATAGGTTAACATAGGCTAACCTAGGAGTAAATTAGACTTCAGTGGTGCCACACTTAATTCTATAAATTAAGCGCTGCCACGAAAATGTCATATATAATATATTGTAATGTATTGTCATGTATTGCTAACAACTAATCCGTTTTCCCAAACACAGGAAACCCAGGGAGCAACGCGTCCACGGATATACACAACAGAAAAAGAGTTGCCATTAATACATTTTTTTTACATATAGCAAGGAGCATGAGCATGTCTATTGTAAATATATTTCCCACACCAAATTACACATACCCTTATCTCTGTCACACAAACACACTACTCCTCATCATTTTTCAGTCGCGCCAATAAGGTGACGGCGCCGCGATCAGCGACGTAAGGTGACGTGGGGCACCGAGCGACGCTGACGCAAACACACGTATGAATACGCTTCAATAATAAGCAATATACGGTAGCCAGGGGCGGTGCAGAGATTGTGAGCACCTACCCTCGCTGCCAAGGTGAATTTTTCCACCCACGGGGAAAATTTGCGACAGGTAAGGTTAACGGCATGACCACTAACCTACAGCCATAGGTAAGAGGTACCTACAGCTCAGCGAATAGCAAAATGAAGGGAGAATGAGTCGACAGAGGAGAGCGCTACAGAAGGCCTAGAGAATGAGACGAGGTACCAGGCTCATGAGCAAACCGGTCTAGTAATAAGATTATTATTTTATATTATATCATGCTTGTAAATTAAATGTAAACCCAAAGCGTACACAAATATATATTAATGCTCAAGTGTACGCCTATGCACGTAAACTTACAATATGTCACGCCATTCAACACTGCCATAATGGCAACACTGAATACACGGTTTTGTTTTTTCCTTTCTACTCTACTAACGCCCAAATTTGTCAGGGTGTTCCGTTTTATCCCAAACCAATAAACACACTTTGAATATTTCCCTTAAATTATACCCTGGAACACCCATTTTTCTATTTTCTTCTACCTTTCTTATAGCAGGGAGCACTTTTTCCCCAAGATAGGGCGGACGACGCAATCATCCGTTCGGCCCTGGGTTTTTTTCCTCCCTGCACAACAATGTACCATCAGTACCATGTATTTTTTTTTCTCTCCATCAAACTTCCAAAAATGCCAATGTCAATTTTTGTTAATGTCAATTCCTGTTACAATATTTTTATGCCAATGTTATGTATATATGTATATCCCATAACCCTCCCCTCTGAACACGAACTGATCTCACGCACACACATCAATACGACATCACGACGACGAGGAAGACATCTACAGAAGATACGAGGGGACTTCAAGAACAACCACATCGACTACATCCATAACATCAACATCCCAACCCCAAGTTCCGTTCCCGTTCGCGGGGACGCGAACTAAATAGGGAAAGAGGCTTGTACAGTACCCCAGGGGTATGCACCCCTTGGAGACCATCCCCCCATCATCTATCTAAATCTCCTAACTGGCAACCCTTGTAAAGCCAGACCAACATCTATCAACACCGCAAGGACAGCTTGCCATTCTAGAAAGCGGCTCAATCCTTGCACAATTATTACACACAGCGACACATTATTAACTAGGGCAGCTATGCCATCACAATGCTGACAGCATAGCGCCGAAGAATATAAAAAGGAGTCCTAAGGAGGTCAAGGGATCTCTCAATTATCAGTCTTTCAACGTGACGGCCGGAGGCTACGCTGGTATCATAAGGTGAGTGAGTCAGCAAGTGTTCAGAGTCCTATAACTTTGTAACCTTACTCCCAATTTGTATAGACAAGTTTGTACACATTGTAACATCACTACATCCCTTAAAAGGGACTCACATATCCATTATCACTGACCAATAAACACTTGGTCAGTACATACACCTGCATTACTGTTTACACGCTTCTTCACGCCCTAACTCCCTTCCTGAACTATCCGTCACTATTAGACGTGACTTATAGTAGCCAGATACTTGCTAGTGCAAGCAACATCGTATTCCCGCACCGGCTTGCTTGCTAGCAGCGGCCCGCGCCATATAGCTGACGAGTACGAGTCGATTATCTAACCAGACAGCTGGGCGACCAGCACAGTGACCCTTGCATTGAGTTCCATCCCCTAAAACACTCCTACATTATTTATAGGAGCACCCCAACACTAAAACAACACTCTACACTGGTCAGCTTGCCCGACTACGGGAAGCTACCCCGTTTTAGACATTTCCTTCTAAATCAACACAATAACTCTTCCGTTTTAGATCCTACCACCCCCAAATAAGGGATCTAAAACAGTATCACGATTTTTTAAAGATCAGCTGAAGTGCCAAAGTTTCTATGTGTATCGCGATCTTTAGTTCTAAAGATTGTGATACACATCGGAAATTTGCCATTTGAGCTCAATTTAAAAAATCACGATGCTCATCAAAAATTTGCCATTTCAGGTCATTTAAAAAAAATTATACACGTGAAAATTTTCGCATTTCGGGTCATATTTAAAAAACATGTTTCGCGATCTTTACTTGACCTCTAGTAAAGATGGCGATACACATCCCGCTTTCAATGTGTTTTGTTAATGCGAATTTCTGTTACGTTTCCCCCACCCAAAACCCCCTTTTCCCCAGGCTTTTCCCGTAAGCTTGCTAGAGGAGTAATTCATCATCGATTACGTCACAAAGGCGCAGTTTTGTTTTAGGGGAATTTTATATGGATATATACCGCGATCTATACTAATCCTGGTCGGGTGTATGTGTGGCCTTGGCCGCTCACAGCTAGCGGGGCACTGTTGACATAAAACCATTGATTTGGGCCGGTTAGGCTATTGTCAAAACCACTGTTGTGCAAAAAAAAAAAAAAAAGCACATATTTACTACAGCGGAGCAATATGCTGCACAGTAATTACAGAGCAGATAACAAAAAAAAAATCATTTCAGTGAAGAGAAATATTGCACACACTAGCCTAATTGGAGCAGTGAACAGATTGCTGCACACTAGACTGAACTGGGCGCTTCTTTGTTTTACATAGTGCCGTAAGGGCGAGGTTGGCAATACTGTTTTGATGACAGAACTGCGGGGCTAGAGAAGAGACCCGAATACTCACGACCACAACCGATGATGATTTGGACGAATGGCGGCCACAGCTGTAATTTTGGCTGTATAAGTCATGGTCCTATTTGGGATGCCGGGTGGGTCACAGACGGCGGAGGAGTAAACTTCTATTACTACATTTTCTCCAGATATTTTCCTGACCATAACTACAGGTATTTTGGTTAGTTTTTTTCCACTTTAGAAAAGTTATGACTGAGCAAATTTCAAATAGTCTGAATTTGCCACCAGCTGTCCCGGTATATTATGAGAGCTATGGCCACTTTATCCAAATTTTATTCAATATTTCTAAATATCTCATATAATATTGTTATTATGCTCATTTGGTGTAAAATACACAGTTAAAAAAATTAGGGGAACGTTCTTGAACGTATGCCTTGCTCCACAAAACAATACCTCTCACCCAGGTATATTGCCAACTAAGCCTTTATTCTTTTCATTTGACGTATCCAAAAGAATATCGATGGATTCTCGTTCAATTTCAGAACACAAACGGAAATGCCCAAATAGTGGCGAAAACAAAGTGAAAACAGTACTCCTGGGTGCATTTTATCACAGTTGGAAAGCGATATAGTACCAAATGCGTTGGGTTGGCAATACTGGACATGTTGCTAGAAATGGCGGAGTCAGCTGGAATTTCATCTATCTAAGTCGTGATCCTATTTGAGAAGGCTGGGTGGGTTACAGACAGTGGAGGAATAACATGGTGTATGTCCTCCACGAACATTTACTCCTACAAATATCACAGCTTGGCACCTACGTGGCATGCTCCGTATAAGTCGATGGAGGTCGCGTTGCTGTATCAGGTCCCATTCTTCAATGAGATCCTTTTGAGGTCTTGGAGCGTTTGTGAAGGAACAGGATGCCCACGAACACTTCTATCAAGCCTATCCCACACATGCTCGATGAGATTAAGGTCGTAACTCACTGCTGGTCATTCCATCCCATCCCTTGAATGTCCAGTATTCGCAAGACATCTCTGGAGATGTGCGCTACATGAACCCTGGCATTGTCGTGCACGAGTACGAATTCAGGGCCAACACCGTATTCAGCAGCCAACGCATGCTGTAGCAGTATATGCTCGATGTACCCCGCAGAAGTAAGATTTCCATGTACGACGACAAGATCCGTTCGGCCATCAATACTGATGCCACCCCACATAACCTTGTCCGAATCTTTTGACTTCCTGGACAACATTTGGCATGTACAGCTCACCACAGCGTCTCCATACACGACATCCATCACGCTGTGTGGAAGGAAATCTAGACTCCTCTGTGAACAAAACAGGCCTCCATTGGCGAAGTTGCCAGTTGACGTGGGAACGGGCAAACAGAAGGTGACCTGTGTGATGTTGCTGCGTTAAACGGGGCACTCGAACAGGACGTTTGGGTCATAAGGACACTTCTCTTAACCTGTTCCTTACTGTCTGGTCGGTGACCGTTACTCCGTGACCCTCCTGAGGTCATGTTGCTGTTGTCTGGCAGTTGCTGAATGATGCTGCAGTGCACAGATGTTCAGATATCGGTAATATTATGGGGTTGTCATGCGTCCACGAACTTGTCCAACCCTCTTTGTGAACTGGCCTGTCTCATTGTAGAGGTTCCGCATGCGTTGATAACTGACGGAGAGACATTGAGAACCACAGCAACACGACGAATAGTCCATCCTTCCTAGATCAAAGTGACAGCCCTTGCGACTAGACCTCGTTAAGATGTCTCATGCCATGTGCTGGTTTACGTACAACGTGCTCAAGTGACGGCAGTAGTCTGTGTACCTCACAACAACACATGTACGCACCGCTATTCACTTTGTTTCGAGTGGTCATCTGACAGTTTAATGTATGGCTACGCCTACAGATGGAGTATAACTTCAATTGGACATAACCTGGAGTAGCTAAGACACAAGACATACTGTATGACCATTGGAACCCTATTTACAAAATGATCGTTCACATACCAGACGTTACAAAACATGATCCCCCAATTTTCTTGAACTGTGTACTTCCTAGATATTTCGGAAAACAGTTATTCCAACACTAGCATCTGGCGATGAGTATAATAACAGCAACTAAGTAGTCCACCACCAGTACACAGTGTCATGCGGAAATGAAAATAATAACCGTGATTTCAGTGGCGGTTCGTACTCTTAAACAAGGTTCGGGCACAGCCCAACATACTCCCATAATGCTACCATGAGTGGATAAGGAAACCGATGTTACTCAATTGGGTGGTGGCCATCTAGACTGTGATGGCACAGCAATCAAACTGCTTGCCTCCCACCAAAGTTGGTTGTGTTCAATTCCCAGTTAATGCTTATGGGATTTCCGAGGTGAAATGTCACATCTGGTGGCTCAAATGCCACGTTATAAGGGGGTTCCGTGATTTATGATCGTGAAGTTGATCACGTAATAGTACAAGCACTCTTCCCATTCCTTCCGATATTCCTAAAGTAGGTTGCGTAAACCCAATCCTTCCACGGTTTCATTGAAGACATAAAGTTAACATGAACACTTCAAATTCCTGAAAATCCAGTGAATATTATTAAGGTCTTAATCGTAGCATTCAGCCTCGGTCTAATAACACTGATCTATACCGATAATTAACAATAAGCTTACCATTGCTCCAGGGGTGACTTGTATGAGACAGCATTCTCCATCTACTATAAGATACGTTGCTAATGACAACCATTATGTACCACCAGTACCGTCAGTGATACTCAACAAACACAGGAATGGTCACCACATGGGTTTACAAACAGAACTGAATCTTGCAGTTGCCAAAAATTTCAAACCAAAGCAAACATGGAGGCAGGGTGGTGATTGTTTCATTTAAGGGCTTAGGCATTGTGGTCATTTAGCCCAGTGAACTTGGGTGAGTATGAAATTGTTGTCTGATAACCTGTGTTATTGTGATGACTGTATTAGTATGTGTATGGGTAGAGGCATGATGTTTTGAACTAACTTTTGAACGATTTCGCGAGAAGGATCCTAATTTTCTTGTAATTTTGCGAAATAGATATTGCCGTATCGCTTTAATGAAATTCTAAAATTAATCATTAAGGTTTCATTATTGTGGTTCTGAATTATTGATATGAATGGTAGATGTATAAATTACTAGTGAAAATCCACAGCCTGCTTCTAGTCGACCGACCGGGTCAGGAATGGAATGAATGAAGCCCCATCTAGCGGCGAGTATATGAACTGTGCCAGCTGCCGAAGCCTGTCGCAATCCCCTGGGGCAATGATTACATGAATGACTGATGAAATGATAGTGGAGAGTGTTGCTGGAATGAAAATTTGACAGGGAAAACCTGGAGAAAAACCTGTCTGCCTCTGCTTTGTCCAGCACAAATCTCACATGTAGTGACTGGGATTTTAACCACGGACCCAGCGGTGAGAGGCCGCCTATAAATGACTAGTAAGCATCCAATATTATTTTATTACATTCCTTATTATGATATTAATTGTTCAGTATACCAGGACGTGATGAACATATATCATTCACTCACCTTTCTGGGAGTCGTTAGGAATTGAAAATACTGTCAAACATCACTGCTGCACTCGATATATTTCTAATATTGCTTGAATGAAGGTTCTTATTTGTAGCTTGTTTAACGAGGGCAGCCATGTTTGATTGATGTCATATCAGATATCGCATCACTGTTGCCAACATGTCCGATACAAAGAACACCACACGACGAACGTAACTTTGTAATTACAGTATGTATAAAAAGAAATAATTGTGAAAAGTGTGGGGGAAAAGAATTGGCAGAACCATTGGGCTGGAAAGACGTGTGTGACAAAAACCAGGGGTATTTATATTAGTGCGCTACCTAACAATTATTGGTCAAGGGGAAAACCATTGGTCTGCCGGATGCGATATAGTACCAAATGCGTTGGGTTGGCAATGCTGGACATGTTGCTAGAAATGGCGGAGTCAGCTGGAATTTCATCTATCTAAGTCGTGATCCTATTTGGGTAGGCTGGGTGGGTTACAGACAGTGGAGGAATAACATCTATTACTATATCGTCTCCAGATACCTTTGCTACAGGTATTTTGGCTAATTTCAGTAGTTGAGGAGTGTTTTACTTCGGTACTGGTGTCTGCACTGTTCTATATTTTAAAACAGAATTTGCAAAGTTCAGGTGCATTAATTTTATTGCTATAGAGCATCCGGCGTTTAGAAAAGACTGTGGGTCTTATGGGCTTTTATTTTAACGGAACACCCCCTACACTGGTTTGTTACCTCACCTTTTTTCATGAAGGAACTCTGAACATATATATTTTACGTCATAATAGCTTCCTACAATTATCTGCCAATTGATTACCTTTGTTATTGCTTACAAGTATCGTTTATATTACGTCTTAGTTATTTAAAATTTTGCGAGGTTTGCACGCTGGAAAGAAGAGCCACGTCCCGCGCTGCATGCTCGTCCGGAGTGGACCACGTGCTCTGTTCAGCTGGCAACATAAGTTCTGAGGCACTATCCATCATTGGTGTTACTGTTGTGTGTCTTGTTTTATTTTCTGTTCGATCGAATCGAAATGGCTGTTGTTTTGATGAAACGAAAACGAGGTGAGACACTGAGAAGTAAGGAGAGGACAATAGTTGTAAACGTTTTCAATTATTTAAATCCCGATAGAAGTGTGAGTTGGATCGCCGACGAAACTGCTGTTGCTACAGGTACATCCAGATCGTTAGTGTTCAAACTGCGCCGTGAATCGGCTCTTTTTATTATTAGTTATATAAGTAGCCTACTGTCTTGTCCCTCGTAAGAATACTAATGGGGAGGATAGAATCTGTTACAAGTTCCTATCGCGCGCAGCCTATTAACAACGAATGAACTCGTCCTGTAGGATATGAAACAGCTCATTCATCAGATGATTTGGGCGGGGCATTACATTTCTTTATTTTTTCCTTATTCATGGAAAGCAAACGAGCACACTTTAATTAAGGTAGTCCCAGCATTTCCCTGGAGTGAAAATGGGAAACCACGGAAATCCATCTTCAGAGCTGCCGACAGTGGGGTTCAAACCCACTATCTCCCGAATGCAAGCTCACAGCTGCACGCCCAAACCGCATGGCTATCTCGCTACAATATTAATCACAACAACAAGAATAAAACTGAAAGAAACTAAATTAAGCCTAACTGACTTAATAACAAAAGAGGTGATTTTAACATTTTAAAGCCAGACAACTTTTTTGAACTTGTTTACTTAGTGCTGACGTAAAAATTGTTAACATCGTCAGCATATATGCCAGAAGGAAGGAAGAGTTGTGCTCTCGACATCAATCAGTAATGCAAAATGAATGTCGTTGTTGATTCTGTTCGCTTAACCTTAGGCCTAATACTAGCCCAATACGTTAACACCTGCAAAACTGCTCCTTCCAGGGCGTGTTCTATTTCAGAGGTTGTGTTGTGTCGCTAACTTATGAAAGCGCAGTACTCGAAGCGGGTATGATGTCAGCGCTACCTCTGCCTAGAGTTAGCAACACTGTCGCCATAAGGCGCCTCAGTCCTTTCTCAACGCTGGATGCTCTATAGCAGTGTCTGAATTATTTCAACTTGTTGACCGGGATTTTCTTCAATTTGATTTCGTAGAATATCTTTAAAAGCAAGGTTGCCAGCAATAATGTCAGACTGCTTCAACATTTTAAAGCCAGACAACTTTTTTGAACTTTTTCACTCAGTGACTAAACATTTGTATAGTTTGATTGGATTACATTAGTTGGATGAAACTAATCATTCAAAGATCCGCATAAAATGTTAGCTTCACTTGGGACATGTGCTTTTCAATTGTCTTTACAACTAGGAGGAGAGGAGAGTCTCTTCTCTTTTTAATGATTCATTAAACCCGTCAATAATCTTACTAACTAGTTCACCACCATGGCCACATTCATTCTATCCTTCAGTTCTGTTATTTTAGAAACAAGCAAGTGAGAATATGGATAATATTAATTAAACCCTTCTAATTCCAAAACAACGTCCACAATATTCTTGCAATTTTTAAAAACAAATGCTGCTTGGAATTTTACCAGGTTGCAAAATCTGGCATCTACCATTTCTGCCAACCAGTTTACCACTGGTAGAGGTTTCAGTGACAACTGTTTGAAAAATGAGTGGAGGATATCTCCATTTGTATGTTTGTAAGAGGTAGCTTTAAACCAACACAGGCTTGGGTTACAATGAAATTGACATCTGTGAAGCTCTCGTAGGTCCACCACGGACCATCTGGTGCGACTTGAGAGCGCCATACAGGAGGCGTTTCTCGGAAAGCAGCACCTAGTCACGGTTTTCTTTGACCTCGAGAAAGCCTCCGACACCTCGAGGCGCTCCGGGATGCTAAGTTGCCGTTGACACTTATCGCATCCTGGGGCTCCATTTTGACAGCAAATTAACGTGGCAGCCCCATATACGGCAACTAAAAACTGTGTGTCTCCGGAAACTGAACATGCTCAAGTTTCTTAGTGTCTCTACATGGGGGGATGACCGTGCGGTGCTATTACGGTTCTACCAAGCCCTCGTCCTGTCCCGGCTAGACTACGGTTCTGCAGCGTACGGTTCATCAAGGCCTGCAACCTTGAAAATGTTGAACAGTATCCACGATTGTGGCGTTAGGCTGGCTACCGATGCCTCCCGGACCAGCCCGATACCCAGCCTACTTGCCGAATCGGGTGTTCCACCTCTTAATTATAGCCGCCAACATATGCTTTTAGCATATGCTGCCAATGTCCATAAAATGTCGCAACATACGAGCTCTCTTTAGTACCCAATACCGCCTCGTCCCACTTGGCCGGTTGGTATTAGACACAATAGCTAGTGTACTGAATTGGGAGTGTTTGTAGGTCCCTGTATGATCCGGACTCATAGCGAGGTGCCTCCGTGGCAAGTCCCTCGTCCAGAAATATGGTTTGATCCACACCGAGGTCCTAAGGTGAACACGGATGCCTCCGTTTATCGGAGGCAGTTCCACAGCAGAGTTCACCAATTTCCGGACGCTGGCATTCTCTACATGGATGGTTCGAAGGTGGACGAGAAGGTGGGTTGTGCTTAGGTTATTGATGGTGCAAATACCAAGATCTCTTTGCCTGAGGCTTGTAGTGTGTTTACTGTGGAGCTCGTTGCCATCTATGAAGCTCTGCAGTTTGCACTACAGGATGCACGAATCCACTTTCACGTGTGTACCGACTCTTGGAGTTTGTTGCAGTCAATTGCTACATGTTTCCCACACCACTCCCTGGTGCAGCGAATCCACGACCTACTAGCTGGGTTGTGCCGCGCTGACACTCGAATCTCCTTTCTGTGGCTTCCAACCTACATGGGTATCGTGGGAAATGAGTTAGCGGATCAAGCTGCAAAAGAGGCGGTAATCACTACCACCTCGACCAATGGAGGTACCCGTTAGAGATATTCGCTCTCAGCTACGCCGACAAGTACTGGCATTTTGGGAGAGTCGGTGGCTAGCTGACCCACTGCCCAGTAAACTGAGAGCGATCAAGGGAACCACTCGCGTGTGGCGGATCTCTTTCGGGTTGTGTAGGCTAAGGATAGGTCATACAAGATGCACCCACTCGTACTAGAGAAGGGAAGAGCCCCCCCCCCCTCCTTGTACCTGTGGAGCCGTTTTCACAGTCGCCCACATTTTAACCGAGTGTGTGTATCTTGCTGACTTACGAAGAAACCTTGGTTTGCAGATGACACTCTCTTATATTAGCTGATGACGCAGTGGCTGCTGATCTCGTTACGCGCTTTATAAGTGAGAGTGGGTTAGGGCCTGCAATCTTGTTTTTCCAGTGAACATTGACTCAGCGACTTGTTTTGTTTATTTTTATAATTATTAGTTTTATTTGATTTTTTGTTTTATTAATTTTTGGTGTTTTCAAGTTTTGATGTCCACCTCTAAATTTTAAATTCCATTCCAAATTTGTATAATTTAATGAGTGTTAAGAGGGGCAGATGACCTCGTTGTTCTGCACTTAAAACTGCAATAACTAACATATCTGGGAAGTTTGATTTTCCTTGACATAATGAAAGCAGTTCTTTGTTTGCGACACAATGGTATTAAGTTGTTTCAAATTCTTTTGCAGGACATCACCAAACAAACTGAATTTATGAGCCCAGCAAGTGATATGAATTAAATGTTCTCCCATAATTCCCTTAAGCAGTTCACTACATTTTAACGTATGCGGGGCGGAATCAGATCACATAACTTACATTCTCATGGTTAATTTCAAAATGATCTGTTATATAATACACTAAGTTCATCCGACAAGCTCCTGAACCAGAAGGAGTTTTGTGCCAAAATCTTCCAAATCGTCTGAATAGTGCAGGAATAATCTTGCTTTTCTTCAAAAGTCAACGGAAATATATTTGTTTGTTTATAAGGAGTGTTTCAAGAAATGAACAAGACGATAGCCCCTGTGTCGCGTCCAGCTCGCATAACACTACAGACGGGCGGGTAGTCTGTACTAGAGCTGGTAATAGTAGACACGAGATAAGAAAATAAGTTTTGAAAATGGTTTAAATGAGAAGTCATCGCTTAAGTTGAGTTACGCCTATTTTCGGAAAGATGTTAAGATACGAGTCCTTCCCTGTTTATGTTAACAATAACCAAATAACAGTCGGTGACCGTGGAAGAGCAAACAGCAATCAAATTGGCAAGGGTTTCAGCAAAGCTTTTGAATCTTGATCAATTTTTGTTGGGAAGGCTGTTGAAATTTAGGACAGGAACATTTTTGTTTAATCGGTTTTAGCCTAGTTCCCACAAAGACCTGTCAGTTGTAACTCTTCAGTCGGTTAACTGGAATTTGCCCAACGGGCGAAGTACAATGTATAAAATATATATATTTTTTCTTTTTCGTGTGGCCTCCTCAGAGGCCGAGTGCAGGTCTTTCTAGGCGACGCCCGTGGGCGACCTGCTTGTCGGGATGACAGATGGAATGGATGAAGATGAATTAATCTGGACAAGGATGTGGAAGGAAACGGCTGTGGCCTATCAGAAGGTACCGTCCCAGCATTTTCCTGGTGTTGAAAATGGGAAACCATGGAAAACCATCTCAAGGATGGCCATCGGTGGAACTCGAACCCATGTCTACAGATTCCGCAGAAAGCTTGGCGAGCGTAACTACCGCTGTTGGTCACAATTACACAGGTTATCAGACAAATTCCATACACACCCAAGTATATGGGGCTACATGACCACGATGTATTTTATCCCCTACATGAATCAACAGCAACATATCTAATGTACGGTATGTAACAGAAAGTGTTTATAACGTGTCGTTTCGAGAGGAAAAAGGTTGTGCAGGAAGAATTATCGTGTGCTAATACGAGGGCAGATCAAAAAATAAGTTGCACTTCCCAGTTATGGCCATTCATTACACCACCTATACAACAGCAACACTACTAAAACGACATACAATGTAACGTCACTTTTCCACATAGTCTCCAAGAGACTCCAAATATTTCTGCGAACGCACAACCAACTTGTCGATGCCAGATGCATAGAAAGTTCCTCCAGCGCTCTGCAACCTCACGGAGACAGTGGCCTTCACCTCCTCATCGGTCTGTAAACGTCGACCACCGAGCTCCGTTTTGAGCTTACCGAACAGATGAGTCACATTTGCATGGGTCCTGGACGTTGCTGGCTTGCCTTCGCGATATTCGTCCGTGATATCCGTGCATCCGACTTCGAATTGCTGACACCACTTTACGATCCCTTGCCGGGAAATGGGCGCTCCCCATACACAGCACTAATTTCTCGATGAATGTCCGTGCAATTCTGCCGTTTGGCCCATAGAAATCAGATTATCGCATGCACCTCATATTTGGAGTAAACGTCCAGTCGACGTGCCATTGCATTTGGCCACTATTCACACCACACAAGACGAGACACCACAGCGACCTGCCTAACAGATGTGTGGGCAGTGTCTGTCCCTTTCTCCGCTGTGCCCACGTTTGCAACTAACTTTTCGATCGTAGTTTATGGGGGATGTACTAATAGAGTGTTTCGATAGTTTAGAATCTATTAAAGTGAAGTCGTGAGATCATTGTGTTGTTTATGGTACCTAAGCTAACTTGTACTGTATTCCACTACTTGAAATGTCGATTCTACTTCCGCACAAAAGAGATACTTACGTCCAAGTCAGCAAAATAATCTAGAAAATACACCAAAGTGTCCAGTTGCCGAAGTCATCTTTGAACGTGAGTTTTCTGTTTCGGTTTCTTACGTAGCGAGGACCAATAGTACTGTAGCCTCTGTTGATTGCGGGACTCGGCGACACACAGGCGTTACCAGTGCCATCTGTGCGGCGGCCCACGATCCTACACTTGCTCTTCTATACGCTATGGTATAACTTTGTTAACCCGGAACCTATTTTTAACGGGAACAAATGTGAGCTTGTTTAATTCTGTTGAAGGCAGTGTTATTTCATATTTCTTGTGCTATTTGGCTGCAGGCTCGGTCTGGTAATGATGTTGTTGTGTTGCAGAATGGGCGACTCGGGAACTATGAGCTGTGTGGACCCTCTCCATGAGGTAACTATACCAAGTTCTATTGATTCCTTACAAAGCTTAAGAGTACATAAAGGAGGGTATTTGGAATACTTTTCAATTTAGATTCAACTCGATGCCTGTTTTGCTAATAAATTATTATTTTTTATTAATTGACCTATCTGGTCAGAACCTCGGAGGATATGTTACTTGTATGGGTGCCCAAGTTGCCTCTTGCCTTTCAACGTAATATTTACTGGTTGCCTGGAAAGCAGAATACTTGTATGTGTTTTAAAAAGTATGAGTACTTTGCAATCGCCCTTACAAGTTTAGAAAGTAAAAGTGAAATCTGTAGAGAAAACGTTTGTTTTCCTTCATATTCCTTCGAAATATGAAACAGATCCCTTTGAATTTGAACACAATTTACGTAGTTTTGTATTGGTGCGCGGGCGACTGGCTACGTAAATTAACGTTTTCTTACAGTGCTTCATTCTTGTGTAATTTTCTCCTCTCCGCGGTTCCGTAATCGAAATACTAGGTGTTATTTACAAACTAAGGTCTTTGTTGAACGAAATGCAGATAGGCATATTGTTGTCTTGATTATGCTTTTGGTACTGAAAGTGAGAAAGAAATAAGCTCACTAACACTTGTGTCTTGTGTCATCCTACAGCATTTTACTTATTATGGAAGAGCCTGAAACAAGATTTGTCCTTGGAATGGCACAAATATACATCACATTTTAGACAGCGGTTGTTAGTTCTGCTTTTACATGCTTCATACTTACACGAGTGTGGTGAAGACAGGTCATCTACTTGAGGCCAGTGGTCTTCCTCATCGTATCTTTTCTCAAAGACAGGCTTCGGAGTTGGCATGTTGATTTTCATCTTCTTCTTTGCAGGTTCAATTTCTTCCTCTTCTACTTCACCACTCTCATCTACTTCTCTTCTCTCTCTCCCTCTCTCTCGGTCTGGAGTGGCGATCAGAGCTTGCCCAATTGCCTTTCGATAATAGAGAATATCTAATATCTTGCTCTTCGGAGGTTTGTTGGCTCGACAATCCTTCCGCTATTGTTGCCAACTATTGACGGTGCTTGAGTAGAGAAAATGGAGAATCAATTTCAGAGCCCATTTCTTTGTCTTGACCTCGTGCGGTAGCTTTCCAATTGTTGGTTGCTAATGTTGACTCCCCCCATGTGCTGATTGTAATTCTGAATCACAGAGAGGCTATCAACTACAATACAACTCTTCTCCTTCTTGCACATGGGTTGTATTCCTGCACGAGTAGAGGCCACAACAACTCTTTGTGAATGTTGCCACTCTACAACTCAATGGCATCGTTGGAACACACATACTCATTGCACTCTCCTCTTTGCATTCTACCTTCCAATTTCACACCCTTCATGAGATTTAGCATTATAGTTCCTGTAGCTTCAATGCCAGCCTGTCCTCAAGCCTCTAATAAAACATACAAAACTAGCCTGTGGCAAAGAGCATCACCTAGTTGCCTCTCAGGTAGTGGATAAATTTCGAAGTCCAAGACCATAGCCTTAGGTGAACAGATGACAGCTTTTTTTAAGCCTACAGGCCTTGGTTTGTTCTTAACACATTGCATTAAAGCAAATGGAATCATCTGTTCATCGATTGTGTAATAGTTATGGTCCCTTGGCAACTTTTCACATATGACTTCTAACTGCATTTATCACAGTCTTATTTTCTCCACCAGGGGGTGACTTGAACATCTACAAAATGTATATTCATTCTTGTGAAAGGAATCAGTCCCTAGACATGCAGTCACTTCCCAAGGACAGATTAATTCCTTTCTGCCAATACATCCTTAGCCTGGTATAAGGGATACAACCCATGATTAAGTTCATTCCAAGAAACTTCTTTAATTCCACTGTAGTGGTACCCAAAGATTTTCCCTCTGTAAAAACTCTGTACAGATTAGTTCAATCTGCTCCCTTTTCATACCAGTGGTCATCAACAGTCCGTAAAATATTGCAGAGGTGTTCGGATTGCTGCAGATTCTGAACAAATAATAAAAGAGGGGTGTAATAAAATAAAAAAAATGAACTACTTTTACATTCATATTCTTGGTTGAGTGTTTTTGTTATTTTACAATGAGAGTCGCCTCCCTGAATTGTGTTGTAGTCTCTAGGAGCTGGATGCGGCTAAGTCTTCTGCTCGTACGTGGACTTCTGTTTCCACAGCATCATCAGTGTTACTCTCATCATCTGGTGCTGAAGGAACAGCTGTTGACAAGTCACTAACGTCAGAGTTGTCCAAGCATGTTACTATTCAGTCATCAAATAAGATCAACGTATTGTGCTCAACATAGTACTCCAGTTTTAGCACAGATTGGCAACCCTGCGTAAATCACGGCCCAAAACTCCACATTTTATCTTCGCAGGCCCGACCACAAGGTTGAGTGACGTCACGCACATCTGTCTACTATCTCCGGCAGAGCACGCTGTCTCGGACCACGTGCTCAGCTCTGGTTTTCGGCAACTGGTCACATTGAGAGGCGCAGACACATGCGTTTTGAGTGCGGACTGGACAGTACTCCGTTGTGCGGCAAGAGCGATTTTTTACATTCGATTTTGATCGTGGACGGCCGTGTGTGCTATGCCACCACAGGTCTATGTGTTGCTGTGTATCGGGTGTGATTTTATCGGAGTCCTGAGAGACCATATAGTTACGAATCACCGCTGTTATGCCGGGCGCGATTGCTATATCAGACGGCCGAGTCCAGAGTGTATAATCCCGGTCGTGCAGGCCCATGCTTGGCTTGATAACGAGAGAACTAGCCCTTTGCGACTAGCTTTGGACGCGAGATACAATACGGAATAGTTTGTGCAGTGAACATTCGAGAATAGACGAGGCTCTTATCATCGATGGAGGACTTGTAGATGCAACTGAACAGCTGTGAATGCTATTGAATTACTGCTTACGTAAAGCCGGTGGCAATTTTCTGAGAGGAAGAATTGTGTCTACATTGTTCGAGGCGCAGGACTTATAATTTCCAGAATGGAACGAGGACATTTTATAACCTGTACTGTTGAAGTGTCAATGAAGAATTTTGAAATGGAACTAGTCAGTGAAAATATGTGCCACTAAGTTTATACGTGAGGGGACTGGACGGAGTGACATTTACATCAAGATGAGGCCATGATGTTGCCATGACATAACCACACCGTGGGAGTCGGAGGACGCAGCCACCATGAAACGTGAAGGTCTCGGTTTCGATTCCTGGAGGAGGCGAGGAAGAAGATGGTGGAAGATGCAATCCTGCCGGTTCTGGAATGGGAAGGAGATGGTCCTAAATGAAGAGTGGTTCCAGAGGTTCTGCATTCTATGAGCATGCTAGGCTTGTACCATATTTTCTTATTTCGGGCAGTTGGTGAGCTAAAATATTACTTCAATTTGTAGTTGTGAGTAGTTTGTACTACTCAGTAGTACTAGATGCATTGGAGTTGAACTAATTATTATTTATTTGTTGATCAATCATTTTATTATTATTATTATTATTAATATTAATGGCCACATTTTTTTCCTTCGTCTATTAAGTAATTATGTGAGGAAGTGATTCACATTGAAGGGTTGTCACACGTGGCAAGGAACTATCCACCATGCTTGGCACCATGATCCAGTTAATATTTTCTTTTGGGAATTTTTGTAAATCCGTCACTACTTTGAATGATAAGATTTTTTTTCTACGAGGATAAGATTTGGAAATACGACGCGGATACTGAACTGAATCCATGATGGAATAAATGAAGGTGGTAGACTAGCTGTCGAGAGCTAGGGTGGAGTTCATGTTTTGATTTTTTTTTTCAATTTTGACTTCAGCGTTTGGTGGATCTAATTATGTGAACTCTGAAGGATTATAACTTCAAATATTCCCATTTTTTTCTTCGTCCACATTCATTGATATAGGGAATTTAATTATTAAATGCATGCTCGTCATTATGCTTCGACACCTACCCATTTGACATTGCTACAGGTCATGCCTGCATTAGATAATTTATGCACACTAGTCATGTGATGAAATGAAAGGTCATGATAATTAAAAGATAATGAGTTGATCTACAAAAAAATATTGATTGGTGTAGCTGTTTATAAAATAAGAGGGGAGAATTGAATGGAATGTAATAAAATAAATTTAGGATGATAGTTCACATATTCTGTGAACGTCTTATGGTAAATTTTCTGAGAATTAATCATGAAGAATCCCGTTGTGAATTAAAAATAATAATGTAATAATAATTAGTAGTGTAATATCTTTCTAAATAAGCATGACCATGCAAAATGCAGTCATATGGTGGTGAATTAAGTATTCACAGGAGTAGGCAGGCGATAATCTAATCACTATGTAATTGATGGAATGAAATACATTGCAAGCATACCATCGAATTGGGAAAGATGGGGACGTTTAGTTGTGATATAATGATCAGCTATAACTTTGAACTTTGCATAAATGTAGGATAATGGGTGCACGTTTGCTTGAAATATTTTGAGTAATTAGACTCTGAAATAACGTTGTACGATAAATATAAATACTGATTGCAACTTTAATTGAGTGGTCAAGTAGGACCTATATTGTTGCAGCAATAATTTTTAATTAATAATTAATTAATAATTAGTTAGAACGGAGATCAATACTATTATTTTAGGCCAGCTATTTATTTAACTTTCATTATAAACTCAAGTGAGTGACAATATTACTAATCTAGGACACTACCTGATGGATATTTAGTGTGATTAGTTGATGTTGATAGTCAAATGTGACTGAATCTACTTTTTTTAATTTTATTTAATTTTCTTCGAATATCTCCTAATTTTATTTGTGTCTTAAGGATAGGACCAAGGAGATTCGTTGACCCTTTAAAACTTAATTATGTTTATTTGGACTCTAAATAATTTTCTTTTTCTTCGGTCCACATCAAGCTTTCATTTAGATCGAATCTCCGAGGCAAGATGGCTTTTTGGGGGTTTCCTATATTTGTATCGGTCAATGAGTTGCCAATAAATTGATGCCTATTTTTATCTTTTTAATTGTGCTTATCTTCTGATTTCTGTTGTGCTATTGCTTGGATTTAGGTTTGGGAGTGGGTTGATTTAACCTGTTACACCTACATCCTGTTAACCACCCCTGAGACTACTTGAGTTCTCGTACCCACCGGCGAATTTTTTATTTTTTTTTGATATTCGAACCCAGACCTCAATCATTTTTTTGTTCTTTATCTGATATATGTCTTGTGTTATCGGCATGAATTGCGATGTTTTCGCCGGGTCATCCGATTCGATGCCGGTTAACGGGGACAGTATGTTGACACGTATGTTGTCTCAATACATAAAGCATATCAAATTCTTGTAAACAATGACGATTTCAATTTGCTGTTAGAAATCCCGACATTCTCACGCAATGCCTCACTGCCACAATCGTGATCAATTTATATTTGACTCGGGTTCATAGTATCAATAATCTTTATTTTTGTAATCATTACATAATTATCTCACAAGCATTCAATTACTAAAAATATAAAGAACCTACCTCGTGAAGACGAGATCAGTTTGCAGCTCAGATGTTAACTTCCTGCCGACGGATAGATGAGCTAAAAACAGTTGAAAGAGGTAGAGCGGAATCCGCACGATCATTTCAGTCGTGCATGACACGGAAAAGGGAGCTTGTATCACGACGAAAACAATAAAACTTATGTGTGACCTGAAAGGGCTAAAATGTAAGAATTAGAAGATAGCATGTTCTATCTACTGTGTGTCTACCCCCTATTAATCCAGTTTCCTAAGGGATATGGGATGCGATGAAATTCCTTGGGGCTGATGGTTTCTACGGCCGGATGCCTTTCCTGTAATAATAATAACATATTGTTACTGTAATACTGTATAGAAAGCTCTGTGTGTGATATTGGAAACATCACCTCTCTAAAATAATGCAGTTTTCGATACAAAAAATAATTTTTATTCTGAACGATATTTGATCATGCAGTAATTTTTTAAATTTTTAAAATAAATATTTATTTGATTCATCACTACATTTATTATAATTTATAAAATAAGACTACATTAATTTACATTAATAAAATTAAAACAAAATACTGTTCAATTTACATAAATAGTACAGACGTTCTTCTTTCCTAGCGTGTATCGGGCGATAGTGCAGGGTCCGCTTGTTTGGTTGCTGTTCGCCACTTCTTCCTGTCAAGGGCATCTTCAGGTTTAAGTCCACACATCACCAAGTCTTCCTTGATTCTATCCAGCCACCTTTTCTTTGGACGTCCACGGGGTCGATTACCTCCTGGATCGTATTGGAGAGCTGTTCTTGCCACAGAGTTCTCATCACCTCTAGTGACATGCCCATACCACCGAAGGCGTGTTTCTCTCATTTTATCGGTAATGGCTGCAACTCCCATCTGTTTCCGGATATGTTCATTCCTGACATGATCAAGCCGTGTAACACCCATGGATCAAGGTAACATTTTCATCTCCATTCCATGTAGGGCTTTTTTATGCTTGGTTGAAGCTGGCCAACATTCTGTGCTGTAAAGTGCCACTGGTCGTATCGTGGACTTGTAAACTTTCCCTTTCAAAGGGATAGGTACTTTCTTATCGCGCATCACTCCTGTGACTTGGCGCCACTTCATCCACGCAGTGTTGACTCGAGCATCGAGAAGCGTTTCGCCCTCTGAAGTGATAAGAGAACCGAGATATTTAAAGTGTGTAGTTTTAGTGAGATGATGCTCTTCAATGCTGATGGTACTGTTGGTCTGTGTACCACATTGCAAGTGTTCAGTTTTCCCTATTTTGACTTTCAAGCCATTTTTTGCTCAGACATTCCTTCCAGCACAGAGTTCGATTTTCTAGATTTTCGCGAGTTTGATCTGCGAGAAACACATCATCAGCATATAAGATCGTCCATGGATGAGGTGTCTGAATGTCGGCTGTCATTGTATCTATGCACAGAATGAACAGAAGCGGGGAGAGTGCTGATCCCTGATGAACTCCAACAGTGATAGGGAAAGCAGGTGAAATCCCAGCTGGACAGCATGCCATACTTGTGACGTTGCAGTGGAGGGTCTGAATTCATCGGACGTAAACTTCTGGGATTTTGTGAGCTCGAAGTGATCTCCAGATGAGCTCATGTGGCACCCTGTTGAAAGCCTTCTCGAGATGTAAAGGTTGGTTCTTTTCTCTATGTTTTCCTCAAGTAGGCGTACAGCATGGATTGCATCGGTCGTACCAACCCCTTTGACAAATCCACATCAGTTAGGAGATATCTGGATCATGCAGCGCAGACGACTGTCAAGAATACGCTCGAAGACTTTCATTGTGTGGCAGAGCAATCGAATTGGACGATAATTGAAGCATTCGCCAACATCTCCTTTACCCTTCCAAATTGGGATTGTAGTACTAGACTGCTAGGTTGTAGGTATGCAGCCATCCTCAAGGATACGATTGAAAAGTGCCGTAAGAATTTTAGCACCAGGATATCCAAGCAACTTCCAGATTTCAGATGGTATGTCATCTGGTCCTGTCGCTTTGCCATTTAAGATTTTTCATTTTACTTATAGCCTTTAATACCTCTTCTTCGGTAATTTGAGGTACAGGTCCTGCAATTGGATCACTGGTCAATTCAGGTGTGTGTGGAAACTCTTCATTACATATTTCATTGTATAGGGTGGTCGAGAAGTCCCATTACATGTTATAGCATAGGACAGTTAAACATGGAAACATTGTTATGAATAAAACAGGATTTTTTATTTAACATGTATTTGGAGTAAACAATGTCTGGTTACAATTGACAATTTCATTCATCGATCAACGACGTCAGTATGTATTTCTCCATGTACGAAGCAGACGTTGATCCGTGGCCATGTTCTTGTATGCATACGCTGTAGCATGCGGTGGGTGATAGTTTCAAATGCCATGCGAACTCCATCTTTCAGGTTGATCGTTGTTCACGTAACGTCGTTTACAAACGTTTTCTTTTATTATTCCCCATAGTGTATTGTTCAGTGTGCTGAGGTCTGGGCTTCGTGGAGGCCATGGCAGAGGTGCTGGAAGGTCTTGTGATCCACGCCCAATCCAGCGGTTTGGAAAAAGATAATTTTGCCGGTTGCGGACACTCACAGCAAAATATGGTGGAGACCATCTTGTTGAAGTGTCACGATGTCACTTATACCTTTAGCCTTTAATTGTGGAAGCAACCACGTGCTAATCATTTGCAGGTAGCTGTGCTGGTTCGCAGGACCATCGAAGAAATAAGGTCCAAGCAGATGGTCTGCCAATAACCCTGCCCAAAGCATACCATGCGGCGGATTGCACTCAATTTCCCCAGAAAAGTGCGGATTGCTTTTTGCCCAAATAAAGAAGTTACGATTTCGTGAGCTACGACAAATCGCACACTGATCAGAAAATGTAACGTTTTTTCGATCATCTGCATGAGAGAAGCGTGCGAGCAGCATTTCAAATGCATGCACACGTTGCTCCAAGTCACGATCACTCAACTCTTTGGCCGAAAACATGAAAGTTTCGAGTCTTGGCGCATATGGTCTTTCATTGTCGATCGCGGGACACCGAATTCCGCAGACCACTTACAAGTTTCGATACGAGTCTTAGGCCTTCCGCTACGTGGTGCATCGAGAAAACTTCCCGTCACAAAGGTTTTCTTCTCCCACGCGAATTACGTTGGTGGTGATGGCGGTGGTTTTCGAAACCTCAAAGCGAAGTCCTTCAAAATGTCTGACATTGTCTTCTTCGTATTCTGACGTTCGTGAACCCAAACAGAAGCCACCAAACGCTCCACAACAGTGAAAACACTTGTATCCGTCATGGTTGAACTCTTTCGACTGAAGGCAGCTAACTGCGCAGTGAGCTACGCAGTGAACCACGTGACACGACCTTCCCACGCTTACCGAAGTTAACGTGTCAAGTGTGAGACTCGGCTCACGGCGGGATATTGTTATCTCAACAATATGTAAATAATGTTATACATGTCTAAATTTATTGCCCTATGCTATAACATGTAAAGGGACTTCTCGACCACCCTGTAGTAGTCATGCCATCGATGTAGTATGGCTGTTGGATCCCTAAGAGGCGGGTGGCTCGCATCTTGAATCTGGAGTATATGCCCAATATCTTCCGTTGCTCGATGGCAGGATCTAGCAAGGTGGTAGATCTTGTTAGCACCTTCTGACGTATCAAGTTGGTTATACAGTTCCTGTTAATGGTGGCTTTTCACTCTGGCAACAGCGTGTTTTGCAGCAGATTTCCATATCTTGTACTGATGTAGATCTTCACTCAGCCTTGTTTGGCGCCAAGTTTTGAAAGCTTGCTTCTTTGCTTTGATAGTCATTTGAACGTCTTCGCTCCACCACCAGGTCTGTTTATCAATAGAACGTTTTCCCTCCTTCGTTATTCCGAGGGTTTCAGTTGCTATTGTGTGTATCTGGTTTGTGACTTCTCTCCAAATGACCTCTGCTGGTTGATCCGTGTTTATAGTAAATGTATTGAGCCTTGATGAAAATTCATCCTTCTTCTCATCAATCTTCCACCACTTTATCCTCTGTGGACCATTTTTGTGAGGTTGGACTGTTCTGATTTTTCAAATTTGCATGTCTAGAACTAGTAATTTATGCTGGGGTGCAATATTTTCAGACGGGATTACCTTAACATCTCTTGTCAGTTTAAGATCGAGCCTTAGTATCAGCCAGTAGTCAATCTGAGTGGAGTATTCATCACTGGTGTAAGTGAAAGGATGTGTAGGTCTCTTCCTGAAGAAAGTGTTGACAAGGAGTAAGTCATGAGCTTCAGCAAAGTCCAAAATCTTGCACCCGTCTTCATTTCTCCCTCCAAATCCTTGACCACCATGACATTGCGCATATCCGTCTCTAGTTTTTCCCACATGACCATTGAGGTCTCCACCAAGAAATATATATTCTTCTGGAGCTATCTCCTGAACGTGAACACTCAGTTTTTCCCAAAAGTCCTCCTTTTCAGTTTCAGGGCATCCAGTTTGGGGAGCATAGCAGGAGATTACTCTCAAAGTTGTTGTGCTCTTGTCGACCTTAACTGATATGATGCACTGTACAGAAGTTATTACGTATAATTTACCACAAGATAAAAAGTGCAGGCTAGACCCAGGCAGTATAGGATATGGACACCCTGAATATGGCTGTCAAAGAGTTAAGTAATAATTTGAATAAATTAATGATTTGGTGGAAATTAATAATATATGAATGAAATAATATTTATAGCAATTATTTTGGTAATTCTTGAGTTGTACAGTAATTATTAATGAATTGTATACAACGAAACTGATGATTTAAGTAATGGCAGCTGATGACCAGTGATCTGTTTGTGGGGAAGTAGGACATACGGGGCATAGTAAAATAGTGAGTGTTGTAAATAGCAGTGGTTAGCAAACATTGTGTCAACTATATGTTGTTATGTTGATTGCCACGGATTAGCTGGATTTAACGGTAAATGTTGGTAGAGGTTTTGAACAGGGTCGTTTTATTGTGTTCAGTTGTTCCTCGAAGTCAACGTTGGTGAACCAGGCCTTGACCAATACAGCAATGGATTATCGTGCTGTTCAAGTATTCTATATGGGGTTATTGTGGTGTTGTTAACTCTTTATAGGTCTGTATATTAACCACCTGCTATAGGACAATTTATATTGTAAAACATGCAGGCGTATGAATCCTTCACCCATATTTCAACAACTTATCTTTTGGTGGTGTTAATATTACCAAATGTTATTTTTCTTTATCTCCTTGACCTAAGGAGCTCTTAAGTTTAAAACAATAAAAGTAAACAATAAAACATAACAAAGACTAGTATTAAAAGTATAATAAACTCACTGCCACTCAGAAGGCTTCCACGGGACACGAAGATCCCGCTGTTAAAAGTATAATATAATTAATGCCTCTCAGAATGCTTCCATGGGACACGAAGATCCCGCTATTAAAGTATAATATACTCACTCTCACTCAGAATGCTTCCATTGGACACGAAGATCCCGCTATTAAAGTATAATATACTCACTGTCACTCAGAAGGCTTCCATTGGACACGAAGATCCCGCTATTAAAGTATAATATACTCACTCTCACTCAGAATGCTTCCATTGGACACGAAGATCCCGCTATTAAAGTATAATATACCCACTGTCACTCGGAAGGCTTCCACGGGACACGAAGATCCCGCTATTAAAGTATAATATACTCACTCTCACTCAGAATGCTTCCATTGGACACGAAGATCCCGCTATTAAAGTATAATATACTCACTGTCACTCAGAAGGCTTCCACGGGACACGAAGATCCCGCTGTTAAAAGTATAATATAATTAATGCCTCTCAGAATGCTTCCATGGGACACGAAGATCCCGCTATTAAAAGTATAATATACTCACTGTCACTCAGAAGGCTTCCACGGGACACGAAGATCCCGCTGTTAAAAGTATAATATACTTACTGCCTCTCAGAATGCTTCCATGGGACACGAAGATCCCGCTATTAAAAGTATAATATACTCACTGTCACTCAGAAGGCTTCCATGGGACACGAAGATCTCGCTATTAAAGTATAATATACCCACTGTCACTCAGAAGGCTTCCATGGGACACGAAGATCCTGCTATTAAAGTATAATATACCCACTGTCACTCGGAAGGCTTCCACGGGACACGAAGATCCCGCTATTAAAGTATAATATACTCACTCTCACTCAGAATGCTTCCATTGGACACGAAGATCCCGCTATTAAAGTATAATATACCCACTGTCACTCAGAAGGCTTCCACGGGACACGAAGATCCCGCTATTAAAAGTATAATATACTCACTGTCACTCAGAAGGCTTCTATGGGACACGAAGATCCCGCTATTAAAGTATAATATACTCACTGCCTCTCAGAAGGCTTCTATGGGACACGAAGATCCCGCTATTAAAGTATAATATACCCACTGTCACTCAGAAGGCTTCTATGTGACACAAAGATCCCGCTATTAAAGTATAATATACTCACTGTCACTCAGAAGGCTTCTATGGGACACGAAGGCCCCGCTATTAAAGTATAATATACTCACTGTCACTCAGAAGGCTTCTATGGGACACGAAGATCCCGCTATTAAAGTATAATATACTCACTGTCACTCAGAAGGCATCTATGGGACACGAAGATCCCGCTATTAAAGTACAATATACTCACTTTCACTCAGAAGGCTTCTATGGGACACGAAGATCCTGCTATTAAAGTATAATATACTCACTGTCACTCAGAAGGCTTCTATGGGACACGGAGATCCCGCTATTAAAGTATAATATACTCACTGTCACTCAGAAGGCTTCTATGGGACACGAATATCCCGCTATTAAAGTATAATATACTCACTGCCTCTCAGATGGCTTCTATGGGACACGGAGATCCCGCTATTAAAGTATAATATACTCACTGTCACTCAGATGGCTTCTATGGGACACGGAGATCCCGCTATTAAAGTATAATATACTCACTGTCAATCAGAAGGCTTCTATGGGACACGAAGATCCCCCTATTAAAGTATAATATACTCACTGTCACTCAGATGGCTTCTATGGGACACGGAGATCCCGCTATTAAAGTATAATATACTCAATGTCACTCAGAAGGCTTCTATGGGTCACGAAGATCCCGCTATTAAAGTATAATATACTCACTGTCGCTCAGAAGCCTTCTATGGGACACGAAGATCCCTCTATTAAAGTATAATATACTCACTGACACTCAGAAGGCTTCTATGGGACACGAAGATCCCGCTATTAAAGTATAATATACTTCACTAAGAAGGCTTCTATGGGACACGAAGATCCCGCGCCCATCTCACTGAACCTTGTTCTTGCCAGTTGTCCACATTCCGATGTCTACAAGGTTTGGAGATTTCTTTTTTCCAGGAACTTCGTGGTCTTCCTACTGGCCTTTTTCCTCTTGGTTCTTCTTTAATGATATGTTTGATCGTCCTATCGTCTCCCATCCTTAGTAAAAGACCAGCCCATTGGAGTCTTCTTGAGTTGATGTTCAGTATTGGTGCTCGCTGCGATAATGAGTGTATGTATTCATTTGATCTTTCTTTCCAGCTTTGAGATGTGGAGTTAAATAATTTCGTATACACTTTATTTTCGGAAACGTGCACCTGGTGTCCTTCCTGTGTTGTGAAAGTCCAGAGGTTATCGTGTCGGTCTACCATCCCCAAATTTGGAGGTTTGTTCCCTGCCATTGTAAGTGACTTTTAAAATACGACAAAAATCACGACACGTATGTCATCTGTTTTTGGCATATCAAAGAACCCGCTTGAAGCAGCTACAGCCCCTGGCGAGCCGAACATGTCCTCGGACACTCCCGGCACTAGAAGCCATACGATAAATAAATAATGGCAAAATTAATCTCTGTTTTTTCCGCCCACACGAAAGTTCCTCCTTTCTCTATAGTGTCAAGGAGAATAGATATCTAAACTAGACTTTCATAGCGCTCCAAGGAACAACAAGATTTGACATGCAAAGTGCCCTCTAGTTGCAATTAACAAAGCTTGCACCCGAGGCCATACAATAATATAATTATAGTTAGAACTGGCCTAATCATATTTTCCTCATCGATCCCATTAAAAACTGCAGAGAGTTGTACCGTTTGTTGGCATTCTGGTGCATAGGGGGTGGACTATCCCATGGGGTAATAATGGGCACATGTCTCGTCCATGTAGGCCTAGTGTTTAGGTTAACCTCGCATTCTGGTGCGTGGATTACAACCTGGGGGTAATAATGGGCACATGTCTCGTCCCTGTAGCCCTAGTGGAAAGGTTATCCTCGCATTCTGGTGCATAGGGTGTGGACTACCTCCTGGGGGTAATAATGGGCACATGTCCCGTCCCTGTAGGCCTAGTGGGAAGGTTATCCTCGCATTCTGGTGCATAGGGTGTGGACTATCTCCTGGGGTAATAATGGAAACATGTCTCGTCCCTGTAGGCCTAGTGGGAAGGTTATCCTCGCATTATGGTGCATAGGGGGTGTACTACCTCCTGGGGTAATAATGGGCACAAGTGTCGTCCCTGTAGGCCTAGCGGTAAGGTTATCCTCCTATTCTGGTGCATAGGGTGTGGACTACCTCCTGGGGGTAATAATGGGCCCATGTCTCGTCCCTGTAGACCTAGCGGTAAGGTTATCCTCGCATTCTGGTGCATAGAGTGTGGACTACCTCCTTGGGTAATAGTGGCCACAAGTCTCGTTCCTGTAGGCCTAGTGGGAAGGCTATCCTCATATTCTGGCACATAGGGTGCGGACTACCTCCTGGGGTAATAATGGGCACATGTCTCGTCCCTCTAGGCCTAGTGGTAAGGTTATGCTCGCATTCTGGTGCATAGAGAGTGGACTAACCCATGGGGTAATAATGGGCACATGTCCCGTCCCTCTAGGCCTAGTTGTGAGGTTATCCTCGCATTCTGGTGCATAGGTTGTGGACTACCCCATGGGGTAATAATAAGCGCATGTCCCATCCCTCTAGTCCTAGTGGTAAGGTTATCCTTGCATTCTGGTGGATAGGGTGTGGACCACGTCCTGGGGTAATAGTGGGCACAAGTCCCGTCCCTCTAGGCCTAGTGGTGAGGTTATCCTTGCATTCTGGTGCATAGGGGGTGGGCTACCCCATGGGGTAATAATAAGCACATGTCCTGTCCCTCTAGGCCTAGTGGTAAGGATATCCTCGCATTCTGGTGGATAGGGTGTGGACTACCCCATGGGGTAATAATGGGCACATGTCCCGTCCCTCTAGGCCTAGTGGTGAGGTTATCCTCGCATCCCTCTAGACCTAGTGGTGAGGTTATCCTCGCATTCTGGTGCATAGTGTGTGGACCACCCCATGGGGTAATAAGCACATGTCCCGTCCCTCTAGGTCTAGTGGTGAGGTTATCCTCGCACTCTGAGGTTAATATTGTTGGTTCCAAGATGTGCCGGAACAACAACTGCTACAACACCACTACTAATTGTATTCTGCCCTCGGTCGAAGGAGCTTCCCAATTATCGTCAGGTGCTTTTAATCTGACGAGCATACAGGGCATACACCTGCTGAGGGCATTATTTCTTACGAACTGTCATGTTCCAGGGCACTTATTTATTCTCTTTGTCTTAATAACACTCCATTTCGTACCCTGAGGGTTGTATTAAATCTCCCTCTTGTGTTTGTTGCAGAGTCAGTGCGAGCTGTGTGGTGCAGTGTACAGCACACTAGTACTGTACCCGATACCTAGTTTAGGCTATCGGCTACGCCAGCAGACATTAAGCCGTAGTTGAGGTTTTGGGAAGAGTTAGGAAAAGATAGCGCACCGATCGAGTCAAGAAGAATGTCAAGATGACGTAGGAGGTCTAGGATCAAGGAGGCACTGACATCTGTAAGAAGATGGAATTATGGATAGAAATGTGAAACTTTAATGAGATATATATGGAATATAGTATTTAAACATCTTAGAAGAGAATATATAACATGCATTATATATGGAAATAATTGTAAGGAAGTCAGATAACCCTTAAGTTATTTTATAACGGAATAGCCAAGATGATGAGGGTTCGAGACTATAATCGTGACGCGAGAGCACTGTGGTGGGGGACTACACCACGTGTCTGCGCCAGGCAGATAAGAGTGAGAAGACAGTGCCAGCACATTCAGTGGAGCTCTGTCAGTCGAGCTCTATAGCGCAAGCCAGACGCACGGTGAAGGTCACGTAGCGTACCGAAACTGTCACAGCAGAGTGTAGGCGACAGTTTCAGCATCGCCGAGCAGCGAACGCCAAGCAGGTCGTTGATCCAGGGAGACTTGCCGAGGAAGCAATCACAGACGGCCGGGATATGTTAGAACAGCACTGCAAGTAGTTGGAGACTTTATTACAAGCTACATTTCAACGCAGTTTGAACACAGCTTTTATGAATAACTTTATGACTATGCTTTTCCATAACGCATTCACAGTTACTTTAACAATTTCAAGCAAACGGAATGTTGTTAGCATAGGCACTGATGAACATTAGATCGTGCATTAATGAAATTTATTTCTTATGCAGTTTCATGAATTACCAAATACAGACAACTACAGGGTGTTTCGTAAACTTGGACCCTCTCATGTAAAATTTTATTCTTACGAAAGTGAGACTTAGCAGTTATTTGAGATTGAACTTTCAATACTCAAACTGAACATTTAATGGAACAGTGGCGTAACTTAGAAGTGGAATAGGGGGTCCGCTGTTTCCATGAACATTTTCAAGAGGAGTTGGACAATATCCGCTATGGGTAATCCGAAGTTCAACATGTCAGAGTAGACGCAGATAGAGACAAGATGGCCCCGCAGAGCGATGGATTCGATTCCTGACGAGAGGAGTCCACCAGCTGATTCACTTGGGATTTCGAAGGCAATCGTCATTTCATGGATGGAATGATATTCACGCCGATCTTTCGAGAAATTCTTTATGTAGGGAAAATCGACGATCCTGGAAATTTAATAACAGCTGATTATGAAAGGTACTGTAAGTGTTATAACTACCTGATACGATTATTTTCATGAATACTGGGCACACATGTATATTTTTCTAATAGGAGTGATACGATTATTAAGACATGGTTTGACTTTATATACTTCGAATTTGCTAGAATATGGAGTGACCATATGATATGGCAGGCATCATTATACGAAATTCTCACCATTGGTTGGCTTGATTAAGCAGATGTTTGGTCTTATAGACATTTTTCCAGCAAGGATATTTTTCATGAATAGTTTTCTTTTGTGTAACGAGTATTTCGAACTCGTGATCTGCAATTGATTATCTAAAATTACTTCGTCAGTTCATTGCATACTAGCGAGTGTGTATTATTCATCAGTAGGGATTTTTTTCCATTGGATTGTTTGGAGATATTAAGAAGTTATTCACTTTAGTGAATGAACATCGCTTTTATATGACAACTAGAGACTTGTTGATTCCTATCTGGTACATTCACTCATCTAGTCTACGAGATGGGGTCTTTCGTATTTATACGATTGTATGGTGGTACTCATCTTACCCATCGTTCAGGGCAATATCATCCAAGTCGACGGGGCGAGGTCTTTCGTATTTATACGACTGTACGGTGGTTACACATCTTACTCGCCATTGAGGGACTCATTTTTATCATCCGAGTGTACACGAGATTGTAAGTGAATCAAACAAGGAACTACTAGTCATATATCAGTCGAAATTTTGTTAAATAAAGTAACGATAAATGTCAACAGGATTGCATTTAGTAATTCTTGTTTGCCAATCCAATATTTTGTTGCTATACTCTTTTGAGAGTAATTTCAGTTTAACAGCTGTTACAGCTGATGCTTTTGGTGAGTTTTATAATTGTGTTTGATACCTTTGAGAAGGATTTAAAGTAATTGAATATTGTAAGATTAATCATTAATGGTCAGAGTTATTTTAAGGCAGATCAGTATTGCAGATTTTGATATGAGAGATTATAGCACATTGGTGTTTTCTTCTGTGATGTGAATTATAAGAATTGTAAGAGAATTTATGCTATTTGAAAGCAGATCTTAAATTACTGAGGTAAAATATGTTTCCAATTGTTTAAGAAGTTGTCTAGATGTGATCAGAGTAATTACAGTTATTGGAGATTGTGTGCGTTGATAATTTGAAGCCAGTTATATATTTTTTGTAGATCATGCAACATGGTTAAGTGGAGTTTGTGATAGACATTTTGTGGAAGTTGCCATGTGATAGTTGCAACGTTGATAATGTATTTTGAAGCAGACATGAGGTCGTCGTACCCAGTCTAGCGTAATTGTTGAGATTCATGCTGTATGTGCTGAATATTTATGGAGTTTTGTGGAGTAATTGTTGTATTCAAATGTGATATTTGAAGTATTGAGGAAATGTAATGTCGTTGTGGATAGTTAGATCCAACGTGATGTCGTGGAGGCAATAATATTTTTTGGCATGATAAATTAAATACGAGATATAACTTGGAAGTGATAAAACTGTAAGACAACGTTCTATAAACCATATTAAACAATTTGTTAGGAAATTAAACAAATAAATAAAGTTGATAATACAAGATTTTCTGAGAATAATAATTAATGAAATAATAATCTGAGATTTAAGCATATTAACGATCTGACCTAATGAAATAAAAATCAGAATGACTAGATGAAATAATGAAAAACTAAATAACCAGAAGATTCAAATTTAAATAATTTGATAAATTAAATTTTGAAATAAGTCAATGAATTAAATAGATGGATGAATTAAAGATTGAATAAATAAACTGATTGAAATAAATTAATAGACGATTGTAATGATGATGAATAACTGAATTAGAAGGTGATAATTAATTAAAGAAGCTGATGATTAATGAATTTATATGGAATTAAATAAATTTAATTGAGAAATAATATGAGGAATTGTAACTTGAGTTGAGAATTTAAATGATGTAATGGTAATGAATTAACGATTCTGACAGGAATATGTAGAATTTTGAAGTGAGAATTAATGTGAGAAATGTTTAATTTTGATGATGACGATAACGATGACCAATGAGCCATGAATTTTCTGTAATTCACAGATAAGTAATTATGAATGACAATGTAAATAGTGTAAATTAATTATTCAATGTTTAGGAGCATTTGACTAACATGTTCAACATTTAAATTATGCCATGCAAACCATAAATTACGTGATGTTTAATATATGTGATTATAATATGTGTATGTTTAGACAGATTAATAACTTTTTTTAATCCACATTGATGATGTTAAATTAAAGAGAAATTAGGTCTCAGGTTTCACAAATGTCAGTGACGAAAGACATAGTGCTACAGTGATCCTGAGAACCCAAGAGAACTTTAGAGATTTTTCTTGTTATGTGGATAAAATAATTTTTGGATTAGAAAGGAGATGGTTCGATTTTTGGACAATGACAATTTAACGTTGGCATTCGACCATACTCTCAGGTAGGAGTTATATTTAAAATGTCTGTCTGACTATCAAAGTAAAATAAAATTTGTTTTTATCTTAGTTGTGATCTGATGATGGTGTGATGTTCCTTTTTCTTTCCTTGTTTTGAGTAAGGCTTATCCGGAAAGGAAGTGGTTTGCTAGGAGTTCAGTTGATGGCGCCCATTTATATTTGCATTATTTCTATTAAACTTAAGCCCGTAACGACCCTAGAGATACTTTGTCTCGTGATACCCACTGCTTTTTCGATAACTCAGCTGAATTTCCGACACATTCCTTATTTGACTAGAGGTTCATTTAACTCCGCTCTGTCCTGGAACTTCAGGAATGCGATGTTATAGCAGATGGGTCATCGCATCCCCAGGACGAACGGGTACAGAGAGAGAGAGGGAGAATTGGCTTTATCCAACTAGTGGGGCTTCGATTTTGTTTATTCTATGGAATCACATCAGATTTAGATTACTGAGAAATTGATCTCAGGTTCATTTAATTGTGTTACAAAATTTATTAAACTTAGTCAGACAATGTACTTGTGTGCCCATTCCAGTGTTCATGTTAATCGTATTAGTATAATATCATGTTAGTTATAAGACATTTTTCCTATACCCAAGTGAATGCAGGAATTGAGACATTGTGATGTGTTGTTGTCTAACGTCTCTATATAAAACGTATATTGAAAATATAATTATGTTGCCGGAAGATTTAGCTAAGGTGTTAGGAGAGTTACAGACGGGTATGTCTGGTATTGCAGAAACCATTTCTAAGATGGAAACGGAAGTTAAAGAACAAATTAATAATTCAGAAGCTAGATTAGAAGCTAGATGTAAAGAGAATGTGCAAGCATTGCAGACTAGTACTGAAGAAAATTTAAAATCATTACAGATTAATAATGAAGATAATTTAAAGTCATTAGAAACTAGATTACAGACTAGTACTGAAAGTCATTTAAAAGCTAGTGAAGCTAACTTGAAGGACACTTTTAAGTCATTAGAAGAAAGGCTACAGTCAAATAGTAAAGATGAGTTGATGTTATTAGAAACAAGATTACAGTCAAATAGTGAAGCTAACTTGAAGGATAATTTTAAGTCATTGGAAGAGAAATTACAAGCTCGTAGTGAAGAAACTAACACTGAATTAGAAAACAAGTTAACTAGATTAGAGAATAGTTTAACTTAAAGAATAATGAAATGCTGAAGACTTTACAATTAGACATAATTGCAGTAAATATGAAAGGAGAGGAAAATGTTCAAATATTAAGAAAAAATATTATAGAATTAGAAAGTAGAGGAGAAGAAAATATTTTTACTTTAAGAACTGACGTTATGTCCATACAGAAAGACAATAAATCAGATGTATCGAAGTTGAGATTCGACATCGATGGTTTAGTGGCAGATGTAGGCAAAATTCAAGAGTGGTCTACCGAAGTATCTTTCGAGACTAAAATTAAAGGTCTAGAAATGAATCTAGGTAATGAGATTAAGGATTTAAAGACAATAATTGGGACCATTAAAGAGGAAGTCTTAGGAGAGGTCAATTCTAATTTAAAATCATTAGAAAATCAATTGCAGAAAGATATTAGGAAGATAGACGACGATATAGAGCAAAAGGTTAATGAAAACTTAGCTTTATTCAAAAATAGAGTCGGTGCAATTGTGGAAGAACGGTATAGTGAGGTCGATGCCGAAGCAAAAGAGAAACGTGAAGGGTTAGATGAAAAATTAATCGCAGGTATGGCAAACTTAGAAGCAAGGTTTACGGAGAACAAGGAAGCGATGAAGATAGATTCAACTCTATTTAGAACAGATGTTGATCTGTTAAAGGAACAAGTCGCGTCAGTAAAGAATACGTGCGAAGGCAAAATTGACAAGTTGCAAAACGATTTAGACGAGAGTAACAAAACGCAGGATGTTACATCGCTAGATGAATTGAAGACTCAGGTCAAGAAATTAGCAGAAGACAGGATAACTAAACTAGAATCCATGTTTAACAGTTTCACCAGTCAGAATATAACATCAGGTGAAACATTGATAAATCAAACAGCGATAGACCGCAGTATGACTAATCAAGAAGCTAGCATGGGAGAAGACCGTCAAATGAAACCGAATGTGACATTCGAAAGGGCCAGTTCAACCCCTCAGGATAATCCAAGTTCGAATAGGAGTACGTAGGGTCCAAGCGAACGATACTCAGGTCCAGTCACCATTATTAGAAATCTGGATGACAAGCCGAGAAAGTTTTCGGGAAATACAGGAGTCACACCAGTCGAATTTCTGCGAGATATTCGAGACTACATGGCGGAACATAGGGTAGCCAAAGAAAGAGAGCTAAGGATAGTCGAACGCGCCTTAGATGTGTCTGCGCTTACTTGGTTTAGAGCGTTCAGAAGCAATTTTGCGAACATGGAGCAATTTGCCATAGCTTTCTTGAGGAGATTTTGGAGTGCCGAGGATCAACTTAACGTAAGAGCGGAAATGTACTCAAAGCGCTATTCTACGTCACATCCGACGCATTATGCCAATTATTTCACGTCACAGCTGGCTAAATTACAGTTTCTGATTCTTCCATTGCCAGAAGAAGAGCTTTTGCAAACTATAGCGAGACAGTTACCGATTGAGGTACAGCGATCACTAATAGCGTCGGGAGCCAATACACTTGAGCATTATGACGACATTTTACGGTGATTGGACTATACAAGCGCACAAGTTACGCCTAGAAATACCAGAAACGACAATAGAAACATGCAAGAGGTGAATGCGGTAGTCGTAGACAATGCAGCTCAAACGGACAGAAGAGATTCCTGGGAAAACCGATGGAACGAAGGGAATCGAGGAAACATCCGTAACGCTCGAGGAAATGATCGATATAGAGGACCATATGAGAGGCCATACGATCAAGAAGCAAGAGATAGCCGATATAGAAATTATAACCAGGATTCCAGATATCAAGACAGGAATAGATATAACAATAGATATCTGGGCAGAAATAACTGGAGCCAAGGTCAACAGTATAATGGGAACGACAGGCAGGATGGCCGAAGAAACGATCCTAACGACAGACGAGATAATCTTGGACACGAGAGGTCGAGGCAAGAAGATAGACAGCCTAGTGCACCACCCGAAGAGACAGTGAGAGATGTCAATCGAGCAAGCACGAGTGGCGAAGGAAGAAACAGACATCAGAATAACACGGAATCAAGATGCTAATCATTGGAAGTCAATCATCATTATTGAGAGTCAGAAAGTACCATCATGCTGAGTAAGGGAATTGTAGAGCTATCGTGTATTATATATAGAATGCCTGAGAGTGTATTTTTTTTCTCAATCCTGATAAAAAAAAGGAGATGTACGGGAGAGATGTACCCGATACCTAGTTTAGGCTATCGGCTACGCCAGCAGACATTAAGCCGTAGTTGAGGTTTTGGGAAGAGTTAGGAAAAGATAGCGCACCGATCGAGTCAAGAAGAATGTCAAGATGACGTAGGAGGTCTAGGATCAAGGAGGCACTGACATCTGTAAGAAGATGGAATTATGGATAGAAATGTGAAACTTTATTGAGATATATATGGAATATAGTATTTAAACATCTTAGAAGAGAATATATAACATGCATTATATATGGAAATAATTGTAAGGAAGTCAGATAACCCTTAAGTTATTTTATAACGGAATAGCCAAGATGATGAGGGTTCGAGACTATAATCGTGACGCGAGAGCACTGTGGTGGGGGACTACACCACGTGTCTGCGCCAGGCAGATGAAAGTGAGAAGACAGTGCCAGCACATTCAGTGGAGCTCTGTCAGTCGAGCAAGTAAGGTCGAGCTCTATAGCGCAAGCCAGACGCACGGTGAAGGTCACGTAGCGTACCGAAACTGTCACAGCAGAGTGTAGGCGACAGTTTCAACATCGCCGAGCAGCGAACGCCAAGCAGGTCGTTGATCCAGGGGGACTTGCCGAGGAAGCAATCACAGACGGCCGGGATATGTTAGAACAGCACTGCAAGTAGTTGGAGACTTTATTACAAACTACATTTCAACGCAGTTTGAACACAGATTTTATGAATAACTTTATGACTATGCTTTTCCATAACGCATTCACAGTTACTTTAACAATTTCAAGCAAACGGAATGTTGTTAGCATAGGCACTGATGAACATTAGATCGTGCATTAATGAAATGTATTTCTTATGCAGTTTCATGAATTACCAAATACAGACAACTACAGGGTGTTTCGTAAACTTGGACACTCTCATGTAAAATTTTATTTTTACGAAAGTGAGACTTAGCAGTTATTTGAGATTGAACTTTCAATACTCAAACTGAACATTTAATGGAACAGTGGCGTAACTTAGAAGTGGAATAGGGGGTCCGCTGTTTCCATGAACATTTTCAAGAGGAGTTGGACAATATCCGCTATGGGTAATCCGAAGTTCAACATGTCAGAGTAGACGCAGATAGAGACAAGATGGCACCGCAGAGCGATGGATTCGATTCCTGACGAGAGGAGTCCACCAGCTGATTCACTTGGGATTTCGAAGGCAATCGTCATTTCATGGATGGAATGATATTCACGCCGATCTTTCGAGAAATTCTTTATGTAGGGAAAATCGACGATCTTGGAAATTTAATAACAGCTGATTATGAAAGGTACTGTAAGTGTTATAACTACCTGATACGATTATTTTCATGAATACTGGGCACACATGTATATTTTTCTAATAGGAGTGATACGATTATTAAGACATGGTTTGAATTTATATACTTCGAATTTTCTAGAATATGGAGTACCCATATGATATGGCAGGCATCATTATACGAAATTCTCACCATTGGTTGGCTTTATTAAGCATATGTTTGGTCTTTTAGACATTTTTCCAGCAAGGATATTTTTCATGAATAGTTTTCTTTTGTGTAACGAGTATTTCGAACTCGTGATCTGCAATTGATTATCTAAAATTACTTCGTCAGTTCATTGCATACTAGCGAGTGTGTATTATTCATCAGTAGGGATTTTTTTCCATTGGATTGTTTGGAGATATTAAGAAGTTATTCACTTTAGTGAATGAACATCGCTTTTATATGACAACTAGAGACTTGTTGATTCCTATCTGGTACATTCACTCATATAGTCTACGAGATGGGGTCATTCGTATTTATACGATTGTATGGTGGTACTCATCTTACCCATCGTTCAGGGCAATATCATCCAAGTCGACGGGGCGAGGTCTTTCGTATTTATGCGACTGTACGGTGGTTACACATCTTACTCGCCATTGAGGGACTCATTTTTATCATCCGAGTGTACACGAGATTGTAAGTGAATCAAACAAGGAACTACTAGTCATATATCAGTCGAAATTTTGTTAAATAAAGTAACGATAAATGTCAACAGGATTGCATTTAGTAATTCTTGTTTGCCAATCCAATATTTTGTTGCTATACTCTTTTGAGAGTAATTTCAGTTTAACAGCTGTTACAGCTGATGCTTTTGATGAGTTTTATAATTGTGTTTGATACCTTTGAGAAGGATTTAAAGTAATTGAATATTGTAAGATTAATCATTAATGGTCAGAGTTATTTTAAGGCAGATCAGTATTGCAGATTTTGATATGAGAGATTATAGCACATTGGTGTTTTTTTCTGTGATGTGAATTATAAGAATTGTAAGAGAATTTATGCTATTTGAAAGCAGATCTTAAATTACTGAGGTAAAATATGTTTCCAATTGTTTAAGATGTTGTCTAGATGTGATCAGAGTAATTACAGTTATTGGAGATTGTGTGCGTTGATAATTTGAAGCCAGTTATATATTTTTTGTAGATCATGCAACATGGTTAAGTGGAGTTTGTGATAGGCATTTTGTGGAAGTTGCCATGTGATAGTTGCAACGTTGATAATGTATTTTGAAGCAGACATGAGGTCGTCGTACCCAGTCTAGCGTAATTGTTGAGATTCATGCTGTATGTGCTGAATATTTATGGAGTTTTGTGGAGTAATTGTTGTATTCAAATGTGATATTTGAAGTATTGAGGAAATGTAATGTCGTTGTGGATAGTTAGATCCAACGTGATGTCGTGGAGGCAATAATATTTTTTGGCATGATAAATTACATACGAGATATAACTTGGAAGTGATAAAACTGTAAGACAACGTTCTATAAACCATATTAAACAATTTGTTAGGAAATTAAACAAATAAATAAAGTTGATAATACAAGATTTTCTGAGAATAATAATTAATGAAATAATAATCTGAGATTTAAGCATATTAACGATCTGACCTAATGAAATAAAAATCAGAATGACTAGATGAAATAATGAAAAACTAAATAACCAGAAGATTCAAATTTAAATAATTTGATAAATTAAATTTTGAAATAAGTCAATGAATTAAATAGATGGATGAATTGAAGATTGAATAAATAAACTGATTGAAATAAATTAATAGACGATTGTAATGATGATGAATAACTGAATTAGAAGGTGATAATTAATTAAAGAAGCTGATGATTAATGAATTTATATGGAATTAAATAAATTTAATTGAGAAATAATATGAGGAATTGCAACTTGAGTTGAGAATTTAAATGATGTAATGGTAATGAATTAACGATTCTGACAGGAATATGTAGAATTTTGAAGTGAGAATTAATGTGAGAAATGTTTAATTTTGATGATGACGATAACGATGACCAATGAGCCATGAATTTTCTGTAATTCACAGATAAGTAATTATGAATGACAATGTAAATAGTGTAAATTAATTATTCAATGTTTAGGAGCATTTGACTAACATGTTCAACATTTAAATTATGCCATGCAAACCATAAATTACGTGATGTTTAATATATGTGATTATAATATGTGTATGTTTAGACAGATTAATAACTTTTTTAAATCCACATTGATGATGTTAAATTAAAGAGAAATTAGGTCTCAGGTTTCACAAATGTCAGTGACGAAAGACATAGTGCTACAGTGATCCTGAGAACCCAAGAGAACTTTAGAGATTTTTCTTGTTATGTGGATAAAATAATTTTTGGATTAGAAAGGAGATGGTTCGATTTTTGGACAATGACAATTTAACGTTGGCATTCGACCATACTCTCAGGTAGGAGTTATATTTAAAATGTCTGTCTGACTATCAAAGTAAAATAAAATTTGTTTTTATCTTAGTTGTGATCTGATGATGGTGTGATGTTCCTTTTTCTTTCCTTGTTTTGAGTAAGGCTTATCCGGAAAGGAAGTGGTTTGCTAGGAGTTCAGTTGATGGCGCCCATTTATATTTGCATTATTTCTATTAAACTTAAGCCCATAACGACCCTAGAGATACTTTGTCTCGTGATACCCACTGCTTTTTCGATAACTCAGCTGAATTTCCGACACATTCCTTATTTGACTAGAGGTTCATTTAACTCCGCTCTGTCCTGGAACTCCAGGAATGCGATGTTATAGCAGATGGGTCATCGCATCCCCAGGACGAACGGGTACAGTACGAGGCGTAGAAGACAGAGAGCAGGATCTGTGTGATCAGAGAAGGGCACTGGAACAGCAACATGATCAACTTAACATGAGGGAGAAAAATCTTAAATCATGGGAATCAGTTCTTGATGGAAGAGAAGAGATAGTGTCTCAGCGCGAGTCTTCCTGTGTAGAGTTTGAGAGAGCTCTTGCTGAGAGAGAAGAGCAAGTGAAGAGAGCTCTTGCCGAGAGAGAAGAGCAAGTGGAGACAGCTATTGCTGAGAGAGAAAATCAAGTGAAGAGAGCTCTTGCTGAGAGAGAAGAGCAAGTGAAGAGAGCTCTTGCTGAGAGAGACGAGCAAGTGAAGAGAGCTCTAGCCGAGAGAGAAGAGCAAGTGAAGAGAGCTCTAGCCGAGAGAGAAGAGCGAGTGAAGAGAGCTCTAGCCGAGAGAGAAGAGCAAGTGCAGAGAGCTCTAGCCGAGAGAGAAGAGCAAGTGCAGAGAGCTCTAGCCGAGAGAGGAGAGCAAGTGGAGAGAACTCTTGCTGAGAGAGAAGAGCAGGTGAAGAGAGCTCTTGCTGAGAGAAAAGAGCAAGTGAAGAGAGCTCTTGCTGAGAGAGAAGATCAATTTAATAAAATTCTTGCCGAGCGTGAGCAAGTTGTTCAAGAAAGGGAACGTCTCGTAGAGAAGAGAGAGGATCCGTGCTCAGAACGCGATCAGGAGTGGAAAAATAGGGGTGTAGGCCCGCGATGGCAGGACGTGCTTCAAGTGGAGCAGGTGCTTCCCTGGGCAGCTGGAGAGGGGCACCTCTCTGTAGTAAAGTTCCTCCTGCAGAGATCTACGACCGAAGATGACAAGTGGATTGTCCTCAACGCCGCCGCTGAATATGGACGCCTGGAAGTAGTGAAGTATGTGGTGGAGCGGGAGAACAGCCTGTCATTCGGGGAGTGCTACATGGACGTCAACACGAGCGACCATTTCGAAGGACTGCTGGCGGTGCACTTAGCTGCCCAAGGAGGACATATAGATGTGGTTCAGTAGTTAGCCAACAAGAGAGCATCACTGGTCAGTCCTGGCTGGTCCTTGCTTCACACAGCTGCACTGTGGGGACAGGTTGAAGTAGTCACATTCTTGATCAGAGACCATCACTTAAACCCTCTTGTTACAGACTGCAGCGGGCTTACACCCCTCCACTTTGCTGCAGGGTCTGGTCACCTCGAGGTGGTGCGCTACCTGGTGGCAGAGTGTCACGAAGACACTTGTGTTAGAGACATTGATGAGTACACTCCTCTACACCGTGCTGCAGAGTCTTGTCACCTCGAGGTGGTGCGCTACCTGGTGGCCGAGTGTCACGTAGACACTTGTGTTAGAGACAGTGATCAGAACACTCCTCTTCACCGTGCTGCAGAGTCTGGTCACCTTGAGGTGGTGCGCTACCTGGTGACCGAGTGTCACATAGACACTTGTGTTAGAGACAGTGATCAGAACACTCCTCTACATCGTGCTGCAATGTCTGGTCACCTTGAGGTGGTGCGCTACCTGGTGGCCGAGTGTCACGTAGACACTTGTGTTAGAGACAGTGATCAGAACACTCCTCTACACCGTGCTGCAGAGTCTGGTCACCTTGAGGTGGTGCGCTACCTGGTGACCGAGTGTCACGTAGACACTTGTGTTAGAGACAGTGATCAGAACACTCCTCTTCACCGTGCTGCAGAGTCTGGTCACCTTGAGGTGGTGCGCTACCTGGTGACCGAGTGTCACATAGACACTTGTGTTAGAGACAGTGATCAGAACACTCCTCTACACCGTGCTGCAATGTCTGGTCACCTTGAGGTGGTGCGCTACCTGGTGGCCGAGTGTCACGTAGACACTTGTGTTAGAGACAGTGATCAGAACACTCCTCTTCACCGTGCTGCAGAGTCTGGTCACCTTGAGGTGGTGCGCTACCTGGTGACCGAGTGTCACGTAGACACTTGTGTTAGAGACAGTGATCAGTACACTCCTCTACACTGTGCTGCAGAGTCTGGTCACCTTGAGGTGGTGCACTATCTGGTGACCGAGTGTCACGTAGACACTTGTGTTAGAGACAGTGATCAGTACACTCCTCTACACTGTGCTGCAGAGTCTGGTCACCTTGAGGTGGTGCGCTACCTGGTGGCCGAGTGCCTTGTAGACACTTGTGTTAGAGACAGTGATCAGAACACTCCTCTACACTGTGCTGCAGAGTCTGGTCACCTCGAGGTGGTGCGCTACCTGGTGGCCGAGTGCCTTGTAGACACTTGTGTTAGAGACAGTGATCAGTACACTCCTCTACACTGTGCTGCAGAGTCTGGTCACCTTGAGGTGGTGCGCTACCTGGTGGCCGAGTGTCACGTAGACACTTGTGTTAGAGACAGTAATCAGTACACTCCTCTACACTGTGCTTCAGAGTCTGGTCACCTTGAGGTGGTGCACTATCTGGTGGCCGAGTGTCACGTAGACACTTGTGTTAGAGACAGTGATCAGAACACTCCTCTACATCGTGCTGCACAGTCTGGTCACCTCGAGGTGGTGCACTACCTGGTGGCCGAGTGTCGTGCTAATGTCAATGTGAAAGACAGTATTGGACGTACCCCTTAGGATATTAGTAGAGGAGCTGTGAGAGAGTTTTTGTCCAGTGTTTGATAAGAAAATATAAAATTGTCCTCTGCTACACGTGAATGAGCCTGGTCACTAAGTTAACTCCCAACTCACCTTCATGCTGTCATCTAAATATTCACCCCAGAATAGTTTCTAATCCGTTGAGGATGTCGATGTTTTGTTTTCAGATTCCCCATTCATATATTACGCTAATGCCTCTGATCTGGATTATGACCAATCACAATCAATGCTATTTGTCACTAGTACGAGTTTAGACGTCCCATCTTGAAACAACAGGATAATTGAGTAAACAGCAACTTTTGAATCCCAAGTGTTATAACAGAAACTTACACTACTGTCGTTTGTTTCCTCCAGTTTTGAAGTATTGCAATTTTGTGGAAATTTGAAGCTATTCTTTCTTTCAGCGTTGCCGAAACAAATTGTCTTTGCTGCTTTTCAGTCGGTCAACACGATTGTGTCCAATGAATCGGGCGGGGTACAAAATTATAAATTCCTGGAAAATATAGCATAACTAATACATGTTATGCTGGAAGCAGCAATAAATTCAACATGCTAATATATTCTTAATTTATTACAAATGCTGAGGAGATGTTTCTGCAAATAGCAAGTGATGGATACCTTGGAATCAGCTCTGTATATTTGGGTTTGGCATTCAATTTGATAACCTGCGTTTTGAAGGTATTGTAGCTAACTCTCAGGATGTTTGGCTGAAAATGCAGTTTTTTTTTGAAACATGAAGAATATAGCATGACAATATATACAGTAGCTCATGCTAGAGTCCCTTCCTGGTGTAGTGACTAGCATTCTTGGTGTCGCCCCGGAGGTCGTAGGACTGAGGCTGTCTTTAGGAAAGAATTCATTATGAAAATTATTTAGTTAAAAACAAAATATTGGAATGCAGTCGATGAAAATCAGAAACCCCAATGGATGTCTAATTGGCAGGTGAAAATCTAAAGGAAGTAGGAGACTTCTGTTGCTTAGGAAGCAATATAACCAGTGATGGACTAAGCAAAGAGGATATAAAAAGTAGGCTAGTGCAGGCAAGGAAAGCATTTCTACAAAATAGAAATCTGTTGACATCGAATATAGATTTGGGTGTTGGGAAGTCATTTTTGCAGACCTTTGTCTGCAGCATGGCCGGCGCTCTATGGAAGTGAAACTTGGACTGTTGGAGCAGCAGAAAAGAGGGGAATTGAAGCGTTTGAAATGATGTGTTACAGGGGAATGATAAAGGGTTACGAATGAAGAGGTATTAAGATGAGTGGGAGAGGAGATATGTTTCTGGCGACTGCTAATACAGAGGGGAGATAGGTTGGTAGGACACATACTAAGGTACCCAGGAATAGCAAACCTGCTTGGTGGTTCCTTAGTTTTGGGGCTGCGAAAATGCGGTCATGTAGCCCCGTGAAATTTGGGTTCGTGTAGAATTTGTCTGATAACCGGTGTTAATTGTGATGGCTGTATTACTGTAGTTCTACCATCCACGACACGAACTGCGGATTTGGGTATGAATGCCATCGCAAACAGAACCTTGCGGCGAACGTTTGACCTAATGTAGCGTTATCAAATCTAACCTTCAAATTTTGGCTTCACGTGTGCATTGTTAGTGAGAGGTTCTTGTACATACCATAAATCTATGACTTGGCCTATCGGATTTACTTCCCCTCCGAAGGAAGACATACTGAGGGATTTTTAATGCTCTTACCAATCTGACAACTTGGTTTGAACCCGCGACTTTGGACAGAGAAGCTCAGCATGCTTCCAACTAAGCCACCGAAGCCGCCTACAAACTTAGTTATAAAAGGACGGGTTGAGGATAAGAACTGTGGAGGTAGACCAAATTTAGAATATGTTAAACAGTTTGCCTCGGTTGTAGGGTGTAGTAGCTATGTAGAGATGAAACGATTAGCTCAGGACAGGGAAGAACGGAGAGCTCCATCAAACCAGTCGAAAGGCTGAAGAATCAAACAACAATAACGAGGGCTGGAACGGGGTCCTCAGAGGCTCGTGAGGCAAAATTGGGTTCGATTCCCACCTCAGCCATTCTTGAAGGGGATTGCCCACTTCTACTCCAGGCGAATGCTGGGATGGTTCCTAACTTAAGGCCACAGCTGCCTCCTGCCTAATCCTTACCTTAATTACAAATACAGCCATCACAATAACACAGGGTTATCAGACAATCATTCCACACTCACCCAAGTACACGGGGCTAAATGACCACCATGTCCAAGCCCCTCAAATGGAGGAGATCAAAATGCTTCTGGTTGTCTTGGATGGAGATTCAAAAGCTCAAAGTAGGAAATTGGGAGGAATGATTTTGATGAGTGTAAACCTAACCCCCAATCATGATGTTATAAAGTAACGGCATCTGTATCTACAAACGAGAGGGAGGGAATCTGATGGAAAACAAATTTGATTCTCGGAGTATTGATTACAAAGCAATGAAAACTCAAATAAAATTCAGGGACCAGCTGAAAAGAAATAAATGCTGCAAACGGAGATGAAACGTTGTCCAATAGTGAGAAATGTATTGCCGGTGTGTTTCTTGCCAGCACCCAGTGTTGTTCCTCATTCAATAAACAAATGCTAGGGACTTACTCCCACATGTTTGATTTGTATTTCTGAAAGAGCTTTTAGTAATCAGACTGGGCCACTGGTCAAGAAATTAGTACAGAGGTGAAGGGGAGATGGAATTCCTCTCAACAGCGGTTGCCTAATGACAAAAGTACTTGATACATGTAAATTTCTTGTTTAGAATAAAATATGATATAGGCAAGTTGACTAATGATGGTTTAGGTGATCCCTCATTATGGCTTTCGAACCTTTCAGTGTCGTGGTAACTGTATATTCAAATTGACTTTATACAACTTAAATGCCTCCAGTAATTTTGTAATGGTGCCTGTTGTGCTTCTCATTAGCCCTACAACCACGATATTTCCATTGATCTACTTCTCTTTAAAGTAGGGAACTATGGGCTTGTAGATGCCTGTCTTCTCAGAATCAACTCGACAAAGCTGTTCAGCAACATCTACAAACCTTACATCCCTCTCTTCTGTTAGCTGCATGGGGCACGCCATCTTCTGCAGCAAGACATTGAGCTAACTCGTTAACTGGAAAAACCATATTCTCCTTTGCCATTTGGTGTTACCTTATTTTTTATCACAGTTGTAGGCTTTTCTTCGTGGGGGCTTGTCACCTGAGTGTTTCACAGTAATGGCCACGATCAGTGGCTAACAGGATGGCTTGAGGTAACACAACACATTCAAAAACATTAACGATTGTCAACGTTTCAAAACTCTCCTAGCCAATTTCTGCGTAATTGTGTTTAGTTTGGGGCTTGTCGCAGCCAAACCTTCGAGGCTTTGAGATATTCAACCTTGTATACTTGTAGATATTATATAAATAGTTCTTGTTTTAGGGAGCTTAACGCTTTGGTATTTAACAGCACCACTCGCTGCGTTGTGGGCTTTGGTAGTGTTTCATAGAGCAATGTTGTCTTGGATCTGATGATGCTTGCCCGATGAGTGAAACATTTAATCACATGTGAACATTTTCCCAATTTATTTGGGCTTAATCTCGTGTTGACCGTCTGAATGTTACCATTCAACTCTCATTTCGTGGCGCTGTGGCTAACACTCTACACTCTCACCGCTGAGGTCCGGGTTAGAGTCTGGGGTACACTCCGCCTCGTGGTGCTGTGACTAACACTCGAGGCTGTCACCCCTGAGGTCCGGGTTAGAGTCTGGGGTACACTCAGCTTCGTGGTGCTGTGGCTAACACTATAGGCTGTCACCCCTCAGGTCCGGGTTAGAGTCTGGGGTACACTCAGCCTCATGGCCTTGTGTCTAACACTCTAGGCTGTCACCCCTGAGGTCCGGGTAAGAGTCTGGGGTACACACTGCCTCGTGGCGCTGTGGCTAACACTCTAGGCTGTCACCCCTGAAGTCTGGGTTAGAGTCTGGGGTACACTCAGCCTCGTGGCGCTGTGGCTAACACTCTAGGCTGTCACCCCTGAAGTCCGGGTTAGAGTCTGGGGTACACTCAGCCTCGTGGCGCTGTGGCTAACACTCTAGGCTGTCACCCCTGAAGTCCGGGTTAGAGTCTGGGGTACACTCAGCCTCGTGGCGCTGTGGCTAACACTCTAGGGCTAGGCTGTCACCCCTGAAATCGGGGTTAGAGTCTGGGGTACACTCAGCCTCGTGGTGGTGTGACTAACACTCTAGGCTGTCACCCCTGAGGTCCGGGTTAGAGTCTGGGGTACACTCAGCCTCGTGGTGCTGTGGCTAACACTCTAGGCTGTCACCCCTGAGGTCTGGTTTAGAGTCTGGGGTACACTCGTGAGGCAGAACTAAGAAAAGGTGGGTTCGATTCCCACCTCAGCTATCCTGGAAGTGGCTTTCCTCGATTTCCTACTTCTGCTTCAGGCTAAAGCTGGGATTGTTCTTAACTTCAACCCATGACCACCTTCATTGCAGTCCTAGCCTGAATTACAAATATACACACTTCTGCAGACAGAACAGTAAAACATGTTATCCCTCAGACACACCTAAGTACACGGGGCAGCATAACCAAGATGTGGCTAGGCATTTAAATTAATCAACAGCTTATTCGCAATAGGCTCAAACCATTGTATTTTCTGTTCTGTGCTGACTCAAGGAATTCTCTGAGCTAACATGCCGCAGAAAGCTCACGACTTCACCATATTTGTAATGCAACATCGCTGTTATATATCACATTGACATCTTTTGAGTTTCTCAAATTGTATGGATCGGAGTATCTGTATGGAACGTGAATATATGGTTTAATGATGAAAGTTTTTTCGTGGAAAAAGAAACTAATGGTAACTTAGTTTCCCACTTCATCTTACGACTTGTGTTCAGCTATATTATTACTCATAAAGTCCCGGATCCTGTACTTTGAAATAATCTGGTGATGTGGATTTAAATTTCCAACCTCTTAATTTGCAAATATATTGTGTAAACACCTTTCCTGCATTTTGGATCTGGTGATTGCCTTCCCAACAACTTGTGGCTGTGCTAATAAATGTTGATTGATTCATCCATTTCCAGACAACATTTTCAAATACTTTCTAAATATCTTATTTTCCTTCACAGGAGCATTGGTGTAAATGGGTTAGGGTTTTAAAATTAAGTTGTGATCCTTCTGTATGTGGCTCCGAGCTATGAATAAAGAGATCTCCTTTTCTTTCATTGTTCAGGAGAATCCTGTGCGAATATTTACCACACTCCACAATTACCTAGATACATCACACTTGTGTATCGCTTTAGGTAAGATAGGAAAGAGTGCAAAATGATTTCATGGAAAGGTAAGGTTGCAAAGTTATATTTTAAACGTTTAACAAGAAATGTAATAATTTAAAAAGTCAGTGTACGTTGTAAAGTGATTTGTGCTTATCTGAAGTTTATAAAACCAGCTTTTGTTTCTATTATATGAATTCTTCCTACAGCTGTTGTGGGCTGTGGGCAATGTTTCTTTGTGTGTACATATTTTAAAAGGTTCATCTAAATGTAAATAAAAATGCATTTTAATGTAAACGTGGCTTGTTTGATGCTTTACCAACCATGTGCTTTGTTCCTGTAGATCAGGCTGTTCCAGCCGAGCTGCTCGCCCGTGAGCAGCCGAGTACTCGCCACCTTGTTTAAGTAAACATGCAATATGCAATACAGCTCTGCTGTAGAGGTGGCCTTTACTAAGTGGTGGATACATCAAGACTGGCAGGAAGTGCATGCACTTGTACTATGACCTTCGCCCAGTGACGTATTGGCTATCACCCCCAGTCCCTCGCCAACCGTGCTCTGAGCATTCCTGCTGAGTACTCGCGTATACGCATACTCAAACTCGTGGATTTGGAACAACCTGCTGTAGAAAGAAGCTGATTCCTCAGCACAGCAATGGCACTTTAATACCATATGCACTGTTCTGTATTGCCAACAGTTTCAAACTTTCCGTTTTCAGAACCTTGAAGATGTAATTTCAGCTGGTTCAAATGGCCAAAAATATCTACTAGATATGCGAGTTTCTTCTCTGGATTGTTCCAAGAAATGCTGAGATTTTTATCTTCATAAAAAATACTTTTAGCTCTTCTCTCAACTCATATAAGCATGCCAACATATTGCCTATTGACAGCCAACGAACCTCAGTATCAAAAAGTAGTGCCTTGTGCTCAGTCTAATGCTGCACATAACTTTTTGAAAATACGAGTGTTTAACCCACTATTTTAATAGCATTCACCATCTTTGTATTGGACAAGTCTTGTCTGAGGGAGAGGAGCATGAACGGTAGTGGTAGAGAACAGCGCTATACAGGCAAACAACTTCCAGTAGAGGTTGTTTGCATCTAACAAAACCAAGAGTAACAATTATGGTTGTTGCCCTGTGACTTTCTGGTTGTTTAATGTTGGTGTAAGTTTATTTGCCACGATTAAACGTAAGTTACGAAAATTATTTTGTATCATATTCTAATGAAGAATAACACTTATTTTACAGATCAAAACTTGATAGTCATCGCAGCGGAAATATTGGGACGATTCTTGTTCAACGCACATCTCCATTTATTGACCACTTTTTTTCTCCCGCGGACCACTGGTTAGGAACCAGTGCTGTAGATAGAAGCTGATTCCAAAGCACTGCAATGGTGCGTTACAAGTATTAGTTATGTACAATACAAATTTATCACTTCGAGTTTCATTACTCTAAGAAGAGCAATGCGAAGTAGCCTATTCCTGATAGGTTGTGAAGAAGATGAAAACCGTTATGATCAGCTGTAATGGACAGTTTAACCTAGATATTTGGAAACGGTGCTATTTGAATTATTAGGCAGATGTAGGGATATTTCCACAGCTTAATTTAGCTCAGTAATTTGAGAATATCTGAAAATATGTCCAGTTATTTCGAAAATCGGCCAACTGGATTAACGTTAGTATTTTAATGAACTGCTTGATTTTTACTTTTGTCGATACATGGTGATGCCACTTTTTTACCTATTTTTAAGAACTGAACATTGTGGCTGAATTACAAAAGCGAACTCGATGAACAAAAATCTCTGAACTAAAAAACAAAATATTGCTACCATTGTTACCATAAAGTAACCAGCGGTTCCAGAGCAGCCAAATAATGAATTTCGCGAAGCAAGGAAGAGATCTTTGGAACATTATTTCCAAGCACAGCTGTTTTTGGAGCCCATATTAAGAGCATAGGTAGCGTTCTGAAGAATAACAATGTGAGTTCCTCTAGTTATAAGAAAAGAGGGAAAACGCCCGAAGATGATGTCGTGAATTCAAGTTCAATCGCTCTCCTAAAGGCGAACAATCCATTTAATAAAATATAATTACTAGATTTATGCCCTAGTTATGAATTATAAAATTGAATGAAATGAAAATATGCATCACCAATAACCCACAGCACACAATCATAAACTCATCCAACACAAACTCTGTTAAAAGATGGTATATTGGCTTTCACGTCCAGTGAACTTACGGCTCCATATACCTTTAGCAAGTGTGTGTAGTTGCAATCTGTTTGACAGTTGTGTGGATACTGCAGGTACTTCAACCTTTAATGGAGGGCAGATGACCTCGGTTGGTTGGCTCCTCTGTTTAAGAGCTGCGACAACGCGGTCATTTAGCCCCGTGTAATTTAGGTGTGTGTAGAATTTGTCTGATAACCAGTGTTAATTGTGTGGGCTGTATTAGTGTGTGTTAACTGTTTGAATTCAAGTGAGAACTGCAATAGTTCCTACATTTGCTACCAACTCCTACCGTCCACGACACCTAGCTTGCGGACCTGGCTACCAGATGGCATTTCAGTCAGCACCTGGCGGCGAACGTTGGAACAAATAGGGTGTGATCAATTATAACCTACACATTTTTGTCTTCACACAAGTGTAGTTAGTGGAAGGCTCTTTTTCATGCCACACATCTATGACATGCGACCGGCGGTTTTACTTTCCCTCCGAAGGTAGGCATATTGAGGATTTTAACGCTCTTAAAAATCGTACGAATTCGGCCGGGTTTGAACCCGCGATCATGGGCATAGAAGCTCAGCATGCAACCAACTACGCTGATGACCTCGCTGTTCCGCACCTTGACTGCAACAGCACCAACATCTGGACCACAGGAGTATCATCTCTGTCTTCAGCACCTCGTTTCGTTTCAAAGTAAGAACCATCACAGGAGTATACTGGTTGAAGAGTTTCGGCTACCAACATAACAATTAATCACCAGCAAATCTTGGCAGTGAAAGCTGATAGACCAATACTGATATAGTTATTGTCGAACACTTTATAGGGCAAAATTACTTCTTACTTTTATGTGTTTCTACACCTTCTAATATTCCTCTCACAGACACTACCTTACGAAAGGTACCTGCAGTTACCGTAAGTACTTGGGAGAATGGATTTCTGCGAATCAGAGCGACAACCTAGCCATAAATGCCGGATGTACCAAGTTTGAAAGGGCATGTGTTTCATCTAAGTGCCTCTTCATGAACCTCAAACTCAGACACTATAGCAATTCTTCTAGGTTGGTGCCGTGTCTTGTGTGGGGTTTCGCCTAGGACACCAAGCTGGCTCATGAGCGGGCTACTGGTGTTCCCCCGGAGACCGACAGGAGTAGCGAACTGCGTGCTACCTCCCTTTATATGGAGTGCAAGCCAATATACGTCTTTTTGGAAGCCTTCATAGGGAGGTTAAGGCTGCTTGAGCTTTAGTTCTCGCAGTAAAGAGTTACAGTTGTACTCAATATAAATGGAGGTAGCGCGCAGTTCCTGTGGGGGTCCGGGCCAGCTTGGTGTCCTAGGCGAAACCCCACACAAGACACGGCACAAACCTAGAAGAATTGCTGAGTTATACAAACTCTGTTCCTTTCTTGCCACTGTCTGACGAACAATTTAAACTCTCTTACACTTGCTGGATGAACGGTTCTACTTTATCCCATCTCTCCAGAGTGTGATACATAACTGATAAAAAGTTTTTCTTTTCTTTGTGTGTGGTTTGGGTATATTCGACACAAGATTGTCTTGATATACGACGAATACCGGTACTGTAAAAAAATATCTTCATCTTGGCGGATCAAATAATGTGCAAATTAAACTTAAATTCACATTCTTCCATTTTACCAACATTTCTCTCGCTGAAAAATCAATGGCAGAAGAATACCAGTCACCCATTTCATAGAAAACCCGCTTTGCCTGCTGCAGCATGGCACTCTGTAGATGATTCTCTGTCTTTAGCGTAATATTCGCAGAAAGCAGCAAACCCTTCATTTCTATTGCAACATACTTCAGAGCGATCCACTTTAATGAGTTGCAATACCTTCCTCACAGCGAATGCTTCACCATATTCCATGTCTACCCCTTATAAATCCAACGGGGTCCCGGATGAGTTGCGATGAATTCCACGTGGTCGATAGTTTCTACGGCCGGTTGTCCTTCCTGACACCGGTAATAAGGTTGCATTGTTGCACAGCGACCAGATCAATTCAGGAAAAACAATATGGTAATAATATCTCTAGTAATAATAGCTGTAAGTTTACATTTATACTGTATGTAGACTATACGGATTAATAATTTTGTTCTTTAATAATTCAGGAAACCTTATAGTAGATTACTGTGAACTGCCTCAGAAACCGAAGCGCGCCAACTGTGTAGGAGCACTCGTCCGTTTGGTCGTTGCCAGACCTGAACACCGACCAGATCTCAATAGTGAAGTGTATGGCAGAGATGCTAGACCGAGTAAGCCCTATCTCAACCGTTAACTCGGCTGCTCGTTGCCCGCTGGTTTCAACAAGGAAACTGCCGATGTCTTGCAATGTAATTCGCGCGTATTATGACACTCGCGGTTCTTTCTCATCCTCGTACCGTATATAACGTACTGTGCCCAAATCCACTTGTGCAGATTGGGGATCACAGGCACATTTGCTAAGTCCCAGGTGGAAGGTTTGAATAGGGCGCGACAATTGTTCTAGATTGGAATCGAAGGAATATGCTGGCAACAGAAAGGTTAGTGACGTGAGCCGCGTCATCATCGAGGCTATATTTTTAATTAAATATTTCCCAATTGTATGGAATCTTGGAAGGCATACCATTTTACTGGCACGGGAAAATGAAGAAGAATGAGCCATATTAGAAGAAAATCGGATCAGTGGAAGCCGAGATATGAGCTGTTTAATGATAGAGGACTTACTCCGCTGTGACGTCAGAGGAGAGCTCTGTACAGTATAAATTGCGGGCCCAGCAGCACTCAATACTCACTTCATTCACTTCACTTCTTCGAAGCACACGGTCGCTGAGACTACATAGTTCTTCGAAGCGCATGGTCGCTAAAGTCTTCGCTGATAGTTCGCCGAGTGAATCTTTGAACAGTACATGGTTACTGGTACTACGTTACTTCATACTTTAAAATATTGGACCAAACGATGGTCGCAAGTGTTAGTTATTTTTTCAGACAGTGGAACATAGTTCATTTTTCAACGATAGTATTTCAAGTGATAGACATTATCATGCAGTCAACACTTGGTAAAATCCACTGCAGACGGACATATGGTAGACTTAGGTTACAAAAGCCACATTTATTATATTGGAGTATTTTACTTCCAAATGCCAGAGGCAAGCTTTGTCTTGGTAACAGAAAGAACAACCACGGCATCATATCAGTACTTGACTAAATACCATTCCTTCTTGGTAAGATCACTTAGCCGACATTGGGACCAGCTGTCTGGGGAATGCATAACTCCACCGAGGGACAACAAGAACATCAGATCTTTTACCATAGCTGAATAAGATTGTAAGAGTATTGAAATTGTAATTAATGTGTCACTGTTACGTCTGGTATTTTCACAATGGAACTTAAAGATCAAGTCCCTTTCAAGCAAATAGCTTCAATTATTAGAGCTGTCATCATGAACAGTATTCTTCAAGATTACGTCAAGGCAACGAAGAATCTAGCCGTTATGTCTTTCTAGACAGATTGCGGGTATAACATGGAGGCCGATACCAGGATTTAGGTACGGGTCCAAATGGGACCGAAGAATGGAATAGTCTGGTTCTAACCAGATTTTCATCGCCAACATCTACAAGAATGTAAGCTACATTTGAATTATTCTTATGCTTAGTTAATCGGAATTCTCATTTTCTACAGATTTATCAACACACATTTTTCTTTTGTAATTTGCTGTCGCAAATTAGGCTTCGAGGCATTGGAGACCTAGGTCTGGACATTTCCTATGTTCAAATATTTGGATTCGATTATTTCAATCTATGGACAACATCATGAGCATTTTAGTTTGATTTTATCATTCTTCTAATCACGGTCGTCAGCCGTCGGATCTGTTAATATTGTACAGCCCGGGGGCAGTACCCCCTAAGACCCACCCCTCCATCTTTCATCAAAACCACCCTCATAGGCATACCATGAGCCTTATGTACTTCTTCAAACACAAGCAGGCCCGGCATACTGCTGACAGCCACGCTTACATAACACAAACACAATAACTGGAGCGGCAGCAATGAGGAAACGCTGACCAGGCAGTGGGGGGAAGGCCTTAAATGCTAGGCCCAGAAGAGCCCCATTATCTGTTCTTGGCCAGCGGCCCTGCCCCAACGAGGTCCGTTCCAGCTCTTCACCAGGTGAGATCTAGCCGTGTGCTCAGATTCCTTATCTTTGTAAACACCTACCATAAACATTTGTGCACATTACAACTTGTACATCATTTTATATCTGTTTAACTCCCAGAAGGGACATCACATCACAACTACTGACCAATAATCACTTGGTCAGTAAACACACACGTTTATTACTAATTACACCTCATTTTACATCCTTATACCCAACCTGACCTTAGTCATAATTGCCCCTGACCGTAGAGACCAGGAACTGCATCGTCAGGAGTCTTTTTGTACTCGAGCAAGCGGCCCGACTGCAGAGTGTCAAGTCACCGACTCTGCACGCTCGCTGAATTGCTCACTCTACTTAATTGGCAGGCTAGATTAGCAGCCCACACTTAGAAATTCATCCCCTAGCAGGTGAACGCATCCTGCAGGGACGCCCCCAATAGATTAAGTACTCACGCCAACACACTACACTGGTAGTCTTTCCCAATCACGGGAAACTACCCTCATTCGGAAACAACCCTTAAAATTAACACACCTACACTACCCTGTTTATCCCATCCCCAACATAGGGATAAAACATATTTGGTGGAGGCGCGGCTACCACGCAATATAAGGGTAAGGGACTCAAACAACGAGCCCTCGTGGTAGAGCGATCCATACCGCATGTAGCAAAGCGAGATTTTTTTTAGAGAGAAAGCATTATTTTTTCCCTTCACTCTGGGAACACAGGGGAAATTTTAGTTACCCCCCCCCCCCCCATGGGAAGAATCAGCAAATTTAATACATTAGAAGCCTCACACATTTCTTTTTATATACACACTTAGCTCAGGATGGCCCCCTATACCGTATGGCTGTGCTGAGGAACATTGGGGAATACCAGGAATTAATTGCCTGGCATAAGGTCTTTGAGACAAGGCAGGACTACCTCAGGAGGTATCAGCAGCTCCTGCACGCCCAGTATATGAGAATTATAAGGGCACTTGTCCGGCCACTCCGCAGCGCCAAGAATCGAAAGATTAGGGCGAAAATCCCCACCCTCCGTACACAACTCAACAAAGCACACTGGAAACTACACTGCCGACACGAGGTCATGTTCCAGCAATGGGAGGCACTCATCCAAGAACATAAACGGATAGGAACTAGCGGTACCAAAGTTGCCGAACAGGCCATATGCCTCAATAGGCAGTACGCCCAAATTTGGGAAGAATATCGGGAACTCCAAGCCAACAAGGCCATCTTTGAGTTCACGGCAGGGCCACCAGCGAAGCCAAGAGAGGACATAGGCGTAGATACGCTAATTCAGCAATTCGCGAGGATGTCCCTCTCGACACGTACCGCCACACAAGGGAAGGAGTCTACCGTGGCCATAGGCCAGAAATCGGTCAGACTACCCTCCAATAAATTGCAAGGGCGTTCACAGACAATTACACGACCCCTACCGGCAGTTCAGAGGGCGATTTCGCCAGAATGGAGGCGGACACCAACATGTGCACCCCCAGTGCAGAGAAATACAGGGGGATTGTTTACAGTTCACCAGGGTGTAACACACACGCCTGCACGCATTACCCTGCCTCCAAAACAAAGTACACGGGGTATAAGGGAAATTTTACCGCCCACCCCACGAGGCCAGGCAGACAGGAGGGCATACACGCGCACAGACACTAATAGGGTAGCGCGGAGCCAACACAGCCCTTCAGGCGCCAGCACACATACGCCTAGTAACAGGCACTACGGTGAACGTAGGCATAGGTTTGCTTTGCTTAAAACACCCCTGAAAAATAGTAATGAAGCACCTCAATGGGAACCTTAGGCCTATGCCTTCATAACAGGGCGCAGTAATCGACCCCGACGGGCGAGGGCGCTCGCACGATAGTGAAATTCACTGACCGCACAAGCCCATGGATAAATGTTCCCAGGAAAAAACACACAGAATTTTCCACATAAAATGCTGAAACATTCCCAAAACCCTCACGGGGGCGCGTACACTACAATTAACACAAAAGACAGATTCTACCCCTGTAGAGGTTAGACACACGAACGGGATGCATTCACACAAACACGACACTCCAGGGGCAAGCAAATTGCGCGGTCTGGAAATACAACATCACAGACTTACACTTCCATACAGCATGATAACACTTGAGATATACTGGCAGGCAATAGTTTAATTAGAGAGGGTAAACGCACAAAAACACATGCCCATTGCCTATACGCCCAAAACTGTACAGTTTGCATGTATATATATATACCTTTGATCCAGTGGCGTATACTGGTCTGAAGATCTGGGCTACCGCTGAGCTTAATATTACACAAAACATGCTTTTGAACTGCCGTGTGAAAGTGTTCATATTTGAAAACCCTTCCTTTCACGACTAAATAACAAACACGGCCAGCAATACAATTGAGACAGTTTAGAACTGCCAGATAATCTATTCCGCCTAGCATATAGCCTATGATGTGAAATGACGTGTATATATTGGCACACAATAATTATTGCAGTTCAGGTGTAGGCCTTGTCATAAATGTATAATATGAACTTTCTCACTGTATAGACGACGGCTGAAAGGAACTTCTAACAAACTCTCTATTATACAGTCACTGGCATTTAAAGCCCCCGCATGTGTTTGTTCCGTAATTTTCTCACAAAATCACAACTGGCACAGTTGAAACAAAACACTACATAAATATTCTTCAGCATACACACATTTAAATAAATCACACATCGAAAATACTACAACTTCTAAAACATATTCACATATATGAGCGCGATAATGTATATTTATTGTAGGCTATTTGTTCCATTAAACGCTTTTAACTTCAAAGAAACCGCTGGTACTCAATTAAATTAGCCTCGGGCTGCGCGAGCCAGCGGCGTGTGGGCCAGATATGCGGGGCGACTAAGCGCTCCTTAGCCTGGGGTTTAACTTGAATCGGGGTTAAAAATTGGCGGTTTCTTGCGTGGTTTCAAGTTGTTAAGCGAATAATTTTTATTTGATGTTGTGTATGCAATCATTTAAATATTTGGTAGTTTGATGTTATTTTGCGTGGTATACATGTGTTAGTACCTATTTCCCTCCGTGTTACTCAGACCATCGCCGCTCCAAGCTGTGTTTATTCTTGTTAGGCGCTGTCCAGTATGGTAAGAAACCGCTGACCATAGCGGCAACTCAGTCGCTATGAGCGCTGGGCCTGCACGGAACAAGGGTGGGTGCGGAGAGATGGGGAGGGCGGCGTGAGGCTGCCGATTTCTCGAACGGTTTCTGCTGCGTTGCCGCGTTGACTACCCACTAACCATTATTTATTTCGATAAAGAAGAATGTGCATGAAAGTCACGATTGTTTAAATGCTTTGTTGAACCTGTAATAAATTGTTATTTATTTTTAATGTAGCCCCGGTAGCCCTAAGAATACGCCCCTGCTTTGATCCATATGTGTATGTTATTTCTTACACTGCCCACAGCAGGAATTTTTCTTGTCCCCTATGACAGCGCTCAAACTAAGCGTAAATACCATAAGATAACACTCACAGTTCAGGGGAAAATACTGTAATATATTTTTGAGGTCACACAGTAAACACAGTTACCATGAAAAGGGTCAATAAGACTCACAAAACTGTCACAGAGACACAGGCCCAAAAGGCAACAGGAATTATCATCCTGAACAAAGACGGTCTCAAACCCGCGACCTTCTGAATACCAGGAACGCAAGGTCAAGTAGCCATCCAATTGGAGGACACAGCAATAAGGGACAGTCACGCTAACAGAGTTTAATATGCACAAAATAACAAAACTGCCACCGACATCTAGTGACCAGACACGCGACTAGAAGCCCGGAGGTACACGTACATAAGTACGTGAGCTACTCAGAGAGACATATCACGAACAGGAATATATTTGCATCAGACCTACAGTAACACAAAAATTGGGGACACGATATATATGAAGAGAGGTAAGGTTTTTTACATGACGAGGAGCCAAAGGCACACCATGTATGCAGACAATAGAAAAGCGTGTCAGCAAACCCACGCACACTTGCTCAACACATGCGATAAACAGACGGCTAGGCTAGCAACAGGTACTTCACACAACATTGAAGCTCGACACTATCGCCAGTCAGCGATAAGACGTAAATGGACATGCTGCATTCGCAAGTACCAGACAGGCTAGGAACACTCTCACTCTGGCAGTAATATACACAATCATTCACGCCATTTCCAAAGCCGGATAACCCCCGAAATTAAAGTACGAGGGACGTTCCGAATTACACAAAACACTCACACTAATGTACATTTTGGCACGCGTATTTCAAACATACAATACACGCCACGGTACATAAAATACAGAAATAGTGGTCCCGAGGCATTAGCCCAAGGCATATGCGGACGCACAGAGCACAACCTTTGTGGGTTGCGTCAAACCCGCATGCCTGTACCAAATATACTACATACATAAGAGACAGTCTACAGCCTCCAGCAGCATAGGCTACAGAAACGTATAAGGTATGCAGCAGGGCCTAACACATTCAACACACAAAAAAACGATACAAACTTGCCAAAAGGAAGCTATCCAACGGCATTTTGGCGCGACAACACAACTAGAGGCCACACTAGGGACGCGCAAAATCCCAACAGACAGCGCAGACATAAAACATGGAGCGTTACACGGGATCACGGGTCAGAATACCCAATAAAACCGGACGACGTGAAAAGCAAAACTGTCGACCGACGGAAGATCAGTTAGATCCAACACACAGGTCATTCAACCTGGAAAGTCAGAAAACTCAGCCAACGCGACTAGACACCGGATAGACACATTTACAGGGGAAAATCCACTCCCAACTGGACAAAAACTGGCCAAAATTAAGGCAATTCGCAAGTACATTAAAAGTAAACCAGGAATATGAACACGGGAAGGTTCTTTTACAAGGTAGATACGATCCTAACACAGACATCTAGCTGCCACACATGTAACCAGAGGCCAGGACACACAAACACAAAAACGAGTGAGCCACACAATCATGAACACAAGAAGGTTCTTTTACATACGGGGACTACATGTATGAGGCCATAAACTACACAGGTCTGGCACAGATACCATCACCACAATGGTAGGGCAGAAATATAAGGCGCGGTGATCATAAAGAAAAGTAGGGCCTCATGAAAACTTATGCCAAAAACACTCACATCATTCGTGACAGGGTCGCAGCATAAATACTGTACACTTCAATTGTTAACTGCCAGACAGGACATACGGTCCCGGCAGCGCGTCATCACATGAAGTAACCCGACATTTTTTGCATGCTCAGCGCGAGTACGTGACACACTCGTCGGCTGAAGGCACTCACAGACAGCCCGGCATCACAATCGACAGAATATCATTCACTAGAGGATTCAAAACCACACTACGCTCACAAATTAAATCCAGGGTCAACCAAAATTCGTACAGACAACATACATGGGACATACATACAGGGACGTAGGCCCGTTTCAAGGCATTCGCTATAATAGCCTACTTAGGGCATTAGCGACCCCGGGACTGCCAATAGGGGACGTACCGGGAACACCAGGCCTCCACGGAGACCAAAAAATATTTTTTTGGACCATAGCGCCCGAAACCTGAATACGGGACAAGCCACGGGCACAGACAAAGGCTCACACAAAGTAGGGAACACCACATCTCCACGGCCAAGCTTGTAGGCGAAGAAAAGGTGACAAGTTAGCACGTTGGCCTTTCTAGAATGCAAACACATGTCAACATACGGACAGTGGCGGAAGTCACGTTTTGTTAGCCTTCCTACATATCATTGAAGACTTTCCGTACACAAGGACACCAAAAAAATACACAAAAAAACACTGCGCTGCAAATACGCGAATTCCACACACTGTTGCCGGAAGGAATTCTTGTAGCACCAAGACGTGACAATGACATACAGACATGATGACACTGACATAAAAACAATAACGATATACAGTGACACGGGTGTTGATACAGGAAGTGAGAGCGGCATTACAATAGGCTCCGCATCCAATATTACACAAATATTGTGGGCCGGATTGATCTCGGAAGACAGACTAGTATACGCATACCACTAGCGACACTAGGAACATGCATACAGAGCTGATAACACGCAGTACACGGCACCTGACAATTAGCCACGCGACACGAGATAAGCCTTCTCCGATAACACCACACGCGCCAGCAGACGTCAGCGGTGGGCGACTTCAGACACACAAGCGCGCCAATTACAGCCACGGCCACTTCCTTCCCACACACGCCCAACAATCAGGGGCGGATACAGACAGATTCCATGAGGGAACAAACCCCTCTAATAATTTCTTTTCTTGTTTTTTCTGCTCTCTCTCTCTAAAATTCATTACAGGCAGTTATGCTAAGCCGAGTTATACTCACAGTCACATGCTACCCTACCCCACGTTATGAACAGGAGAGCAGATTAGGCCATGACGACACAGCGTCACCACACTTAAACATCCTAAGGGCAGCCCGAGGGCGGTGCCCACAGACACAAACATTTTCACACAACGTAGGTATCACAGACCCACGGGCACGCCACAGACTGGTATTTTAGGAGACAATAGGTGCTATATGGCATCTCAACTTAGCCAGCGTAAATCCCAAAGAGCGGGTAGAAGACACATAGCGACCAAGAGAGGATGACACACTACAATAGTAGTAGAGATGGATAATGCCATCAGGATGGCCATGGTTCCAACTACGGGCTACCATCCCCATACCCTTCTTCCTACATACCCTATTACCTACAACACTATCCGACACAGACATACAGATACATAAAAACACCTACACTACATTACAAAATATACATCGGGGTTGATAGACTTCATGCTTCTCACAAATTAGGATTTGCTACACCCTGGACCCAACGCCTACACCTGAGTATTAGAGGTGATTCGGAAACTAATATCAAGCGGCAATGCACATCTCTATGTAGAGAGATGAGGCCATACTGATACTAACAAATATTTTATTAAATCCCGCATGTAAGGGACATAAACTTATCGTATCCTAGCACAAGCCTTATCCTCAAATGAGAGCAGACACGCCTCATATCCACCTCACTGCATGGGGTATCCTATCCACACACCAGGGATGGTATTACTATTACACCCGCATGACATTTTCAAATTTTGCACACCTGGGAAAAACCCAACCCATCCACTCACAGTAAATACCTCCTAGCAGCATTAGCGGCTCCCGGCCACCATAAACATGGAGTCCAACGATGCACGACCCCCTCCCACCACGCTTTAACCCCATTCAGCAAATAACACCCCCGGATCCTAATAACAAGGGACCAAACGCCCTACAAACCTACTAATACCTCTAGAAAATTACCAAGGCATCACCGCTGGAAATCCGACACGGCAATGACAGGCCTAAAGTAGTCACTGCTTTTCGAAGGTTCTACAACCCCAGAACACTAGGAATTTTTCATGATTACTTAGTACATAGAATCATATTTACAACTCACACTTATTTTTTTAAACGAATCTGAAATCACACTAGATGGTGATGAGAAGGTAAACGGAGGGAGCAGAAACTCCACGGAGGGGCAGAGACGGGGCAAAACGCCAACAGATCCTGACCCAGTTTAATGACTGATAGACGTAGTGTCGAAGTGCCGATGACTCGGTGCGGGCAAGCTTCAGCATCCTGGGAAACCTAACCTGTTCCCTGGGACGAAGAAACTTACACTCATTATGCACTGCGGTCGTCGAGGCCAGACCTGCAGGGGAGACTTTTTGACGGCTAGTAGGAGGATTAGCCAGCTCCATACTAGACTCAGGAGACAAACCTAGGGACGACAAACTAGGACTAAACTTTTAGTTAGTTTGTAATTTATGTAGCGTTCCTAAGGCGGGGAACGAGTCTTCCATTCGAGGAAGTGAAGCAGTGCCTCAGGATTCAACGGGACCAATCCTAGGCACGCCAAGTCCTTATCCCGGACGATGAGGTGAAGATGATTTAACAAATGATAACCAATGAATTATAAACAATGCGTATGGAATGAATGCGGTCATTCGGGCCCGTGCACACATAAATGGATGACACCGATTCTCCAGAGCTTAAATGGTAACGCGACGGGCGGCCTGAGATATTAAATGGGTATGCAACGGGCTGCCAAAAAGGGGTTTTGTGGGCAACCCAGTAATAAACATTAATAAACACCAAATGGCGAATAATGCCAATGTAAGCATGCATAAGACCAACGGAAAGGATATCCGCGCGAGGCGTTTGCTCCTTAGCAACGCAGTCGCACAGGCCTACATTAGTTATTAAGGGGGGAAGTCGACAGTTAGTATTAAGGGAAGGGAATCTAAAAGGGCCTTCGGGCCTGGTGGTTTTAGAAACAACCGGTGTTTCTAAAATACACACGGGTGGTGCCCTGAGGAGGTAAAACTGCCTCAGGCGATCGTTCCGATCAAAATTCTAGTATGTAAGGCAGTTGAATTTGAAAGGCAACTTAGATTTAAGCAAATTTAACAAGCACAGTTGTAAAACAGTAGCTACAACTATTTCGGCATTAGGTTAAGGACTATTTCGGCATGTACATAAAAATATTTTTATATAGTATTAATTTATATAATTTAGGTTAAGCACTTTTAATTAAGATAGAGCGTTCGGCAACTAAAACAGTTACCAGGGTAAGACCGACATCACCTTGCGAAAACACGCATATGCGACGCGAACGCGACATATGGCGTTCGGCACCTTATAGGGTAAGACTGAACAACATTCAACGGCACATGTAATGTGAACGCGACACAGAGCGTTCGGCACCTGGCAGCTAGACGTTGCCAGGATAAGTCCGATAAATCGATAAAGTATCGATAAGAAAACATAACAGGGCGGAGGCACTAAAGCCGTCCGACCCATCAGCGAGGTATACGGTACAGCCACTGGAGCTGACCGACCTCGACAATACACGAGATGCCGAAGAAGTCTCAAGGGCGGTAGCACCGCAACCCGACCCTTAAACAGCGCAATATATATATTTGGCCAAGGGTATTGCTAACACGTTTCCATATTTTAGCAAAGAGCTCCAACACTGCATCAAGGAATGGCACCCAAAAATGATCATGGTATAAGGTAAGATGGACCACCAATCAAACATCCTTAACAAATGGTAGTAGCCGGCATAAGAAGGTATAGAGTAATGTAAGATAAGAAGGCGCCAGACCAAAAACAAGACGGACGACATGAGTGTATTGACAGACTATAATACCTGTAATTTTGATTCCAGAAAGTATACACGCCGACCCAAGAGGCGATATGAAGATTACGCTAATGACTACGTGTTTTTATTTTTTTTTTACTTCTCCAGTTTACAGACGGCGGCACCAGATACATGACACTGGTGACGATCATTTCGCTGCCATACAGCAGCAACATGTTTTTTGGGCCATGCTATCATTATGTACCATCTTTACGCGCTAATTTGTAATCATTCTACCAAAATCCAACACACTGACCACCATACTTTCACAGCTAAACTCCAGAACAAAGAAATCTGAACACCAGGGTTGATATCTGTGGGGTATCAGGCTTACTGACAGATCAACAAAACACAAAAGTGTCAAAGATGTGACGCAACATACGGCAATGAGGTCGCAACCAATTTGTGGCGGCGACTTTCACTGTCAAGTGTGAAGGCATTCGCCCAGAGAGAATGACTCACAGGATAGGGGTATATATATATATCAGCGGCACGACCACTAAACTGCACCGGGAAACGGCCGGACAGGATTAGCCGTGAGACGGCACATGGATACAAGGGTAGCGTGCACGCAAGATACAGTAGATACGGCCGTTTAGTTATAAGATAATTAAGATATAAGTGAATAATGTAAAAGAAAATAATGTAAAACTGATAAGACCTCATACAAAATTTGTTATCAATGATGCCACACATTGTAAATACACATATTCTTTTTTATCACACACATGTACACATACTGCTGACAGCCACGCTTACATAACACAAACACAATAACTGGAGCGGCAGCAATGAGGAAACGCTGATCAGGCAGTGGGGGGAAGGCCTTAAAGGCTAGGCCCAGAAGAGCCCCATTATCTGTTCTTGGCCAGCGGCCCTGCCCCAACGAGGTCCGTTCCAGCTCTTCACCAGGTGAGATCTAGCCGTGTGCTCAGATTCCTTATCTTTGTAAACACCTACCCTAAACATTTGTGCACTTTACAACTTGTACTTCATTTTATATCTGTTTAACTCCCAGAAGGGACATCACATCACAACTACTGACCAATAAACACTTGGTCAGTAAACACACACGTTTATTACTAATTACACCTCATTTTACATCCTTATACCCAACCTGACCTTAGTCATAATTGCCCCTGACCGTAGAGACCAGGAACTGCATCGTCAGGAGTCTTATTGTACTCGAGCAAGCGGCCCGACTGCAGAGTGTCAAGTCACCGACTCTGCACGCTCGCTGAATTGCTCACTCTACTTAATTGGCAGGCTAGATTAGCAGCCCACACTTAGACATTCATCCCCTAGCAGGTGAACGCATCCTGCAGGGACGCCCCCAATAGATTAAGTACTCACGCCAACACACTACACTGGTAGTCTTTCCCAATCACGGGAAACTACCCTCATTCGGAAACAACCCTTAAAATTAACACACCTACACTACCCTGTTTATCCCACCCCCAACAAAGGGATAAAACAATATTAAACATTTATTTAGGTTGAGGAATGGATATTTTCCATATTTAAGAATTCGAGCTTGGTCGTTTCTCAAAATGTTTTATGAAGCTAATTCCAGTTTGGAAATAATAATGATTTAATAATAATAACAATTATTATTTGAATTTTCTGAAATAATAATAATAATAATAATAATTTGGTTACTTATAATAATCATGTCATGTTATGTGGATTTATCAACTGGATATCCGAATCAGTTAACTACTTTGGATCATTGTTTTCCGAAGGTTAGTGGTTAGACGCACGCCCACATTCTCAAATCTGAACAATATTGGAAGCATTTAATAATTGCGTTATACAGTCAAATCATGTAGACACGGAAGGTTATCAAAATGGGAAGTAAAATGAATGTATAAATTAGGGTTTGCTAGAGTTGATATAAATAGTAAATTATTTGGGTAACGTCATTTGATGAAACGTTTGACCATGAGTAGATACGATATAAAATTACTAAGATTTAATGTGATGGTGAAAATTTGTAGTAAACTCATTTGAGGAGCTTACTAGCTTCCTACTCTTCATTTTGGATAACAGGCAAGGGCTTGATTATCATAATAATGTACAATATGAGGAGAAATGTTGTGTGTGGAAATAGTTGAATTTTGTCATTCAAATTGTGCAATTAAGTCGCAGGAATGAAATCGTCGTTACGTGAAGCATCAACTATTGTGAAGGTTACATGACTTTTATAAAAATATGTTGGAAAAACATGGAAGTTAAAAATATAATTTTGAACCACACTTTCGTCGAGTTTGATAACCAATGGTTATTTCATGCAACCAGGGGCGGATCTAGGGCAGGGCGAGAAGAGCGACCGACCAGAGCCCCGCGGTCCTGGAGGCCCCGTGCCATGGATTGTTTTAAATTTAATTGATTAATTAATTATACTTTTCAAACTAATTTATAATTCATATTACTTTTTCAGTGCAGCTATGACCTCTCGTGACCGTTTAGCAAGTTGAGATTTCAGTGAAATCAGCCGGGAAAAAAGTCGCAAAGTAATATTTTAATATTTCATAGTTTACATAATCTTCTTCAAGGGGACTTAAAGGTTTCTGTGTTCAAAATATTGTAACTATTCTTTATTTTATTATTAATACAAAACTATTTTCCCTTTGATATTTTCTTATTTCCTATTGTTGCGGGCCCCACCTTATCATATCGCCCAGGGCCCCGCAAGGCCTGGATCCGCCACTGTATGCAACCATCACAGTTATGTTTCACAGTTGATTATCGTGTTCGACAGATAACTTCCCAGTACTTGTCAACCCGAGTTTATTGTAGATTAACCTTTAATTTCAACGATACCTTACCGTTTGTGTAAATACAAAATGTGATCAGGTGATTATTGACACATTAATAGAATGGGCCGGTGCTAGAAATTATATTGTTATTTAATGAACTGCCACTACCATTTTAATGACATTTGTGATCCTATTGACGTTATAAATATTATAAAATATAAAATTTTGTGAAGATCAATATTTTCATGTTCTACTGAAGAAAATGATTTTGGAAATAGTGTTTGTTGCTATATTGATGACAATTTTCAGAATGATATTTTCGATAATTTCAAAACTTAATGTTTGGATGATTTAGTTAACATTTAAAGTAATGTTTTGGATAATATTTTTGAACCATGAATTTTACAGTTGAGTCATGCACTCATAATTATTGTTATTTTCGAATCGAGAACAGATGATGTAATAAATTTTCTGCTTACCATCGAAGTTCTTCGAATCCATGCTCATAGTTCACATGTGATTAAATGTTTCACTCATCGGGCAAGCATCATCAGATCCAAGACAACATTGCTCTATGAAACACTACCAAAGCCCACAACGCAGCGAGTGGTGCTGTTAAATACCAAAGCGTTAAGCTCCCTAAAACAAGAACTATTTATATAATATCTACAAGTATACAAGGTTGAATATCTCAAAGCCTCGAAGGTTTGGCTGCGACAAGCCCCAAACTAAACACAATTATGCAGAAATTGACTAGGAGAGTTTTGAAACGTTGACAATCGTTAATGTTTTTGAATGTGTTGTGTTACCTCAAGCCATCCTGTTAGCCACTGATTGTGGCCATTACTGTGAAACACTCAGGTGACAAGCCCCCACGAAGAAAAGCCTACAACTGTGGTAACAAATAAGGTAACACCAAATGGCAAAGGAGAATATGGTTTTTCCAGTTAACGAGTTAGCTCAATGTCTTGCTGCAACCATCACAGTTATGTTTCACAGTTGATTCTCGTGTTCAACAGATAACTTCCCAGTACTTGTCAACCCGAGTTTATTGTAGATTAGCCTTTAATTTCAACGATACCTTACCGTTTGTGTAAATACAAAATGTGATCAGGTGATTATTGACACATTAATAGAATGGGCCGGTGCTAGAAATTATATTGTTATTTAATGAACTGCCACTACCATTTTAAGGACATTTGTGATCCTATTGACGTTATAAATATTATAAAATATAAATTTTGTGAAGATTAATATTTTCATGTTCTGCTGAAGAAAAGAATTTTGGAAATAGTGTTTGTTGCTTTATTGATGACAATTTTCAGAATGATATTTTCGATAATTTCAAAACTTAATGTTTGGATGATTTAGTTAACATTTAAAGTAATGTTTTGGTTAATATTTTTGAACCATGAAATTTACAGATGTGTCATGCACTCATAATTATTGTTATTTTCTAATCGAGAACAGATGATGTAATAAATTTTCTGCTCACCATCGAAGTTCTTCGAATCCATGCTCATAGTGTTTAAATATGGTTATTTAATGATGTCAGATGTCCTAGAAATTGATATTTTTTTGTGTTCAACCCATTTCCATGATATTTGATATACCAATTTTGAATGATGATTCCTGGAAAGTGATAGTTTTTCGTTTAAAGAAATGAACTCATAAACAAAGTGATTTTGGCAACAAGTGATTCAGTTAAATATTAATTTTCTTTCAACAAACTTAATACTAGTCATATAGGATTCAGGCTGGACGATTTAATTTGCCCTGAATATCCTACCATTGTATATAAAAATAATTCGGACAAAGCCAACAGGACTGCTATTATGGCTTTTGTTCAGATTAACTAGTATTCGTGTGTTGATGATTCTGTGTTTTTGTACATAAAATGTATGCATATTTCATGCATTATCAATGCTTTTATGGCATTATTTTAGAGTGAATTTTTAAATTATGGATAAAATAGATTATTTTAAGAATTGTGATATTTTCAAAGTCTCCCTTCTAACCTTATTGTTGCATCGAGCCGAAAATCAGTAAAGCATTTTTGATCTTGTTTATTGTTGTAACGTTAACCCATAATGCGCCGTGAGATGTTTAGATTCTCGTGCTGACTGATTTTTGGTGAAATGCATATGTGGTCGTTGGACTTTGTTCTAAACGGGCACAGAATGTGTTTTGTTGTCGTGAAGGTTTTCATGTAGACTAACTCATATTCCTTTTAATCCGATGTCAATGTGATGTTCTCTGAACTGCGGCATTCGTGCTGCATGAGGTACATCCGTTTTACTGCACAATTGAATACAGTTTTCTCCGATATCAAGCAGTCTTCTCCCCCCCCCCCTTAATGGAAATAGTGCAACATCCAGAACAATTATCCAACAAACCTCACAAGAGGAGTTAATGAGAAATGAAATGAATGAAGGTTCAATTAATGTTGTTTATTTCGTTTCTAATGGGCTCAAAAAGTTCAGCGTCTATAAAAATACCCCCATATGAAAAAGTCCGGCCACAACAATTCGGTCACCAAAGAAACTGGTTACAAGTTGCATGGACACGTTGCTCCATCTTGTTGAAAATAACCTTCTTTGAGTTTGACGTCATCCAGCAGCTTCACAAATGCTGGACAGAGGAGCGCATGTGCAGTGGTTCTGATTCTCCCACAGCCACCGAGATCATTAAAACGAATTTCCCGTTTCTACGATCTTCATGGCTCAGGTTTATATGGATCGCTCTGTACTTTCCCCCTTAGTGCCAAATTAATACTGTACCACCTTAAAACAGATTGTTCCATGAAGAACTAACTATATAGCCTATTTTCATATATCCTACTTGTGTCAATTGCCTCTATCATTATACCATGAATAGGACACAAGAAATAAAAACGAGATTTTAAATTTTCGTTCAGCCGCCATCTTGTGGTTATGAAAATAATTTAAATGACTTAGATGCCAGTGGATTCAAATTTATGTAAGCATATACCGTATCAAGTGTCACTGCGCTCGGATGGTTAAATTGGGAGAAACGTCTATTTTAATGTTTCAACTTCACTTGGCCGATTCCCCCCTGGAAATTGAAAAAGTACCGGTTGCCTAAAACGATAAAAAATCAGACTGATAACAACGTTATTTTGAAAAAGTGATCACTCTATTAACTTTGTGCTAAATATAAGCAGTTCAGACATTTAACTTTCTGTCGGGCGCAATATTAAATATAGTGGCAGTGGGCGCATTAAGCCTGTCTGGCTCACCTCAGAAATCAGAATTTAAAGAAAAAACGATATTTTCTGGAGGACAGTTTTGCTACAATAGTGAATACACTCATTCATTCTTTGCATATTACGTAATAGTGCACTACGAGACGCAATGTGCCTGGCTGGTGTGTAGGAGGGTCATTGATAAACTGGACTTCAATGTCATGCAGATAGAGGCAGCTACTGAAAGATGGAAGTAGCTTCGCCCCCGCGAATGACGAATACGAGATAAGAATTAACTCGTGTGCCTGTCAAATCAGTTGCACCCACCAGAAGGTTAAATATCATCCTACGTATCTCAGTTACATTGGTGGCCTTTCTTTTTCTGATTAACACTTGCCTAATGTTACAAAGACTTGCGCATACTTTCCATTCGTGTATTGTGTTTACTATGAACGACCGCCTATCCCATGTCTGTGTGGTTATGACATTATTCATTTCGTGTGCATGGTCTACGAATGGATTTAAATTTCATTTAAAGGACAGTAATGTAATTTTATCTTATTAATATAGCCTATAATCCAAAAACGACATGGGCACCCTCCCCTGGATTTCTGAGAATGATGATATTCGATTGTTCATTGTCACACCAGTTTATTTCATAAATGGAAGTTACTGATTGACAACTGTAACAACAGAAAAAATATTTAATGTTGCTGACGTAATATGTATTTACATTTAAAAAATGGTTCTAATTCTGCCATACAGTAGACCGCCAATGGAAGCATAGCTCCAGTTATCAATATGGTTTTGGCGAGTGTTAAATACCGTACATTTCCCCAGCATTGTCACGAGTGGCGACCACCACACTTCGGCACTGGCGATATGAAAGCACGTTTTGGAGATAGGTTTAGACATTGCAACCCCTAAAACATGATTTTCTTTGCTGACTAATTAAACACTGGGGTGCCGTAAGAAAGTCTTTTTAAAATATTGGATCATTTACTGTACAAAACCACTTGGGCATTAAACGTCAAGTTATAAGTTAAACCCTCCAGAAGAGAATATACTTTGGCAATGTTGATTATGTATGGACATAAATGAAGGGATCGTCTTAGTCACCTTGGTGTTCTTCTGTTGATCTCACTTGAATGTAAATTTGTACTAATCAGGAAATCCTAAACTTGTTATTTCAATAATTGGTGTCTTAGCCATTGGTTGTGTTTGATATGTTAACATTTAATGTAAATTCTTTGTATTAAGCCTTTTCTATTTATTGTTGTTTGAGTCTTCAGTCCTTTGACCGGTTTGATGCAATACTCCATGCTTCCCTGTCCTGAGCTAATCGTTTCATATCTACATAGCTACCACACCCTACATAATCTGTTCAATATAGTCTAACCTTGGTCTACCCATACAGTACTTATCCTCGACCCTTCCTTCCATAACTAACTTCGCTATTTCTGTGTGTCTTAGTATCTGTCCTACCAACCTATCTCTTCTCTTCATTAGCAGTCGCCAGAAACATCTCTCCTCTCCCACTAGTCTTAATACTTTTCATTTGTAACACTATCTACCCATCTGATCATCATCATTCTCCTGTAACACCACATTTCAAACTCTTCAATTATCCTCTTTTCTTCTGCTCCAACAGTCCAAGTTTCACTCTCATAGAGCGCCACGCGTACATAAACACACACACAGATGAAGATACAGCCTCATATGTTAAGGACACTTGAATTAATCTATATTTTCCAAGTCGGGGGCTGCAAAGTTGTTGTTTTTCTTTTTACCCAGAGGAGTCAAGAGCCCTAATTATGGACCTGACTGTATTATACTCTACCCATTTTTATGCCGGTTTGCCTTCCCGCGATCGTTATTCGTGCCGCGAAATGCTGTACATTTTTGTTTTTAATAAGGTGTTCAATAGTACGGAGGCTCATTTCTTGAGAACAAAGGGATTATTGCCACGAATGAACTGCCATCTACCATTATTGTTGTAGATTCTTAACCTGTAGTGTTATACCTTCTACAATCGAAGCAATTTATAATAGTTAAATTGTCCTGCGGTATTTGTGCCGTTATCAAAACTACTAAGTTTCGCACTCTCAATCGAATGTAGACGGCAGGTCAGTCGAGACAAAATGGTGAATTCAATGGTGATACACGTCGTAATGTTGTACATTATATGATTCCAATGGAACCCACTTGCAAGGCAGGCAATTTTGGATGCACAACATGTACCGGTACCAGTACTTATGAGCGGAGTAGTTTCACAGAATAAATTTTAAGCTCGACTTAATGCTTAATCGTAACAACCAGCAATTTGAAATGGGTACGGTACTTCAACAAATTCAAAATACTATATATCCGATCATCAGTAACCATAATAATCATAACTTGCATATTTAGGCATAGTCTGTGCCTTAGCCTGAAAATTCTGGGAAATAGTATTAAAAAAAAGAAACTTATAAATGAAGGGTATAAAAATGTAGGTTTTAAGTTATACGGCTGCGTGAGCATCACTTTTCTTTTGCAGGCCCCTATCAACAATCTGGAAGACCTGAACACCATAGATCTGCATTTTGGCTGAAAATGGACGTAAATCCATGCATTGTAAGAAATGACATAATGTATTATTTTGACCATCTGTGTAACTGAGTATCTCAATTTACGCTCCATGCTGAGGACTGGTTACTTGACGCTGACAGCACTACCTTGAGGGGTACGTCACGTTGGTACCATGTGTTATGTACCGGGGCACTCATCTCAATACTACGGTATTGACATTCTAAACTAACATAACTTATACACACTGACACCACACAGGTTATTAGATACATTTTACTCTCAGTCAAGTACAGGGGGTGAAGGGTAAAACAGTTCACAAATAAAGCAACAACAATAACAACAATGCCAGTTATTGAATATAAGAAGGCAAATTTCCCCTCTAAAGTGAAGGTGGAAGGCAAATTATCAAAGGTCTTTGAGGGTAACCAGGAATTATGTCAGGGTGATGTAATCTCTACACTCCTATTCAATATTGCTTTAGAGAAAGTCATGCGAATGACACAAGATTGCAACTCAGGAGGAACATTATTGAACCGAGTGACAGAAGATCTCGTATATCGAGATGATATTGACATATTGGCTAGGAGGAAGCGGGATCTTGAAGGAAAACTGGTAAAGTTAGAAAAGTATGGCGCAGAGATGGGGATAAAGATAAACCGGTCAAAGACCACGTACATGCTGGCATCCAGGAGAAAATACAGTGAAACGACAAAAGTGCATTTAAATGGCAATGAATATGAGAGATGCAAGGAATTCAAGTATTTTGGGTCAAGAGTAACAGAAAATAACAACATAAGAGAAGAAATATATACCAGGAGTTACTATGCGTTAGGCAAGATATTCCTGACGAGAAGCCTAAGTAGGAATCTGAAATTAATTATCTATCGCACAGTAGTGAGACCGGTGGTGACCTATGGTTCAGAGACATGGAGTATGACGCAAGGGGATGGGGAGTTATTACGAAGATGGGGAAGGAAGATACTCAGGAAAATATATGGGCAAGTGAATGATAGTGGATTTTGGTGAATCAGAAACACTGGAGATCAGAGAATAATATGGAAAACCAGATTTAGTAGCCGAAATGAAAAGCAATAGACTGAGATGGCTAGGGCATGTTGAAAGAATGACAGAGAACCGGATTGTGCTCTGGAAGAAGTTCATTTTCCGTATTGACATATTCACTATATAACAGAGGAGAAACTGTTCCGCCTAGTCAATACATTTATTTACAACAAACTATAAACTTGTTATTATATGGTACAAGTTTCGGGGCATCTAGTACTGTTCCCTTCTTCAGCCTTAAATTAAGATGCAAAATCCAGCATAATTAAAGATATCATAAAAAAATCATAAAATGATGAGTGAATGGATGAAATGGTTCTTTTTCACCTCATTTCATCCATTCACTCATCATTTTATGTATTTTTATGATATCTTTAATTATGCTGGATGTTGCGTCTTTATTTATGGCTGAAGAAGGGACCAGTAGCCTACTAGAGGCCCCGAAATATGTACCATATAATAACAAGTTTATAACTTGTTGTAAATAAATGTATTGACTAGGCTATTATAGAGAACCGGATGGCAAAGAGTCTTTGAAGGTAAACCTGGAGGGCGTCATATGAGGGGTAGACCAAGGATAAGATGGTTGACGTAGAGGAGTAAGAAGATGGAGAACCAAGGCTGTGATCCGAGACGAGTGGATGAAGATAGTCCAGGAGGCCATGGGCTGTAGCGCCAAGTAAGTAAATATCCCCACTTATATAAACATACATCTAAATAAAAACTCATAAGTATTTGGGCTAGGTTGGTTAGACAGTTTATTATTTACGTCACAGGTCACAGGTCTGGAAAAAAGTAATCATTCTATTTAAAACGCCGACCTGCGTATTTCTTCGAAATCGGTCGAGTGGCATGGTGCACTCGACCTCATTCTTTTGTTATGACTTACATTTTGGAAACAAATAAGGCGAAATATCACTTGTCAATAGAAAACTGGAAGGAATTGTACATCTGTTAGTTTTCTTCTTATTGATATAATTTTCATAAACAGAGTAAACTTGATCATAACGTTCAATTGCACATTAAAAACAGTGATTTGTTAACGTTCATATCACCATTCCTCTAGTTTCAGTCACGTGGCAGCACCGCCACTTGAGAATGCGAAAACCGGTAGTAAGAAGCTTGCTTTTATCTATTTTACTTTGTGATTAGTAATAATCAAGCGAAATATGTTTATTGCTGAAACAAATGTTTACTAAAACCATGGGCTCACGCTACGGGTTTATCACTTCGTAGGTTACAAGACGTGTTTCATGATTCTAATAAGATCAAAGTGAAGTATTTAATATTGAATGTGAAGAAGAGAAAACGTGATGATCTGCTGTAACGGCCAGTACAAACTAGATACTGTATTTGGAATCAGTACTATTTAAATTATTGGGCAGATTCAGATGTAGGGATATTTCCACAGTTTAATTTAACTTAGAAATTTGGGATTATCTGAAAACAAGTCCAGTTATTTAGAAAGAGTTGGTGAACTGGATTAACATTACCATTTTAATGAACAACTTGATTTTAGCCTACTGTTCACATTTTGCAAAAATGAGGAAAAAGTAGACTTATGAGATTGATCCGGGGAAATGTGTGTCTATCCACTCCCAAACCGTTGCAGCAATCGAAACCAAATTTGATATGAGTAAAGATATATACTTGAATATCTCAAGTCCATATTTGTAAATGATATCAGTGCTACCAACTGCTGAAAAACCGCACTTGAAATTTGAGCTCCATGTTGTGTATGCATGGGAGCTATTCCAAAATTAGCAAACATATAGACAATAATATTTGAATTTAATTTATAGGAAGTCATAAATGGCAGTGTTGCCAAAATGATTCTAAGCCTGCTGATAATTCCAATTTTTAAATGCATATAACTTCTACACTATCAATTGAATTTCAACCAAATTTCGTACCGGTATGTACTATGTGTACATAAACACTATGACTGAGCGTATTCCTAAGAGCCACCAGGGCTGCCCAACTGTCAATCTCTATTCTTTTATCCAAATACCAATATATCAGAAATTCCGCAGGCCGACAGCTTTAAATAATGCACACGTATAGTACCTGCCATTCTTGATTAACTCGGAGTCACTAACATACGTCAGTGCTACCAACATGATTCTAAGCCTGCTGATAGGACCAATTTTTAAATACATGTAACTTCTATAGTATCAAATGGATTTCAACCAAATTTTGTATGTGCTATGTGTAGTATAACAGATATGACTATGTGTATTCTAAAGAGCAACCAGGGCTGCAAACTGTTAATAAATGCTGTCTCTATTTCTCTACACAAATATCAATATATCAAAAAAAATGCGAGCCAAAAGCTCTAAACTTTGCAGACGTATAGTATCTGACATTCTAGATTAATTTGGAGTAACTCATATACGTCACTGCTGCCAACATGATTCCGAGACTGCTGATAGGTCCAATTTTAAAATACATACAACTTCTATACTAACAAATGGATTTCATCCAAAATTGGCACAAAAATAGATCATAATATTTCAGATTATTTCTGACCAACACATCCATGATATTGATGCCAACATGATTTTACTCGCGCTGATAGATCCAATGTCTAACTGCATGTAACGTCCATGCCACCCATTGGACTTCAACGAAATTTTGTATACTGTACCTTAAGAGATGGAACTAAGAATATAAATTCACTCACCGGGGCTACCAACTGTAGTGTTCTGTTTGGCTGCATTATACCAGGTATATTTCGATATTACCAACTTACTTTCGTCATTATTCTAGATAGGTCCATATAGATTAATCATTGGCATGAATCTTAATATTAAGAAAAGTAGGCTCTTTAGTTCGTCACAGAACTTCTTGTTATTTTTGTCGATAACACTAGTTTTTACCTGTTTTTAAAAACTGAACATTACGACGAGGAATCACGAAGAAAGGCGGTCCCTTTAAGGACAAAAATTCTAAAAACATCCTCCCATTCTGGCCATAAAGTTGCCAACGGTTTCAGAGCAGTAAAAGAATGCATTTCACGAAGCATGTAAGAAAATAAACGAACATTATTTTTGGGGAAGGGGGGTCGAGGGTACGTCTCATCATCACGTAGTGACGGGTAGATAATGAAACGAAAAATGTTACTTGTCCCCTCTCCCCTCCCTGGAAAAAATCCTGCGGGCGCCCATGATATCCTCACTATACATAATAAAGGCGCGGCGTCGGTGGCGTAGTTGGTAGCATGCTGAGCTTCTATGTCCAAGATCGCGGGTTCAAATCCGGCCGAAGTCGTCGGATTTTTTAAAGAGCGTTAAAAATCCCTCAGTATGCCTTGCTTCGGAGGGTAAGTACAGCCGGCGGTCCCATGTCATACATATATGGCATGTTAAAGAACCTTCCACTAATTACACCTGTGTGAAGCTAAATTTTATAGGTTAAGAATGTAAACAACGCTCTTATTAGGTTCCTACGTTCGTTGCCAAGAGCCGACTGCGGTGGCGTCTGTTAGCTAAGTTCTGCACTAGTAGTCGTTGACGGTGGCGTTTGGCAGCAAAAGTAGGAACTATTTGAAAAATTCAAAAGTCTGCAGTCCTTACTTGACTTAAAAGAACAGACAACACACACTAATACAGTCATCACAATTAACACCGGTTATCAGACAGATTCTACACACGCCCAAAGTACACGGGGCTACATGACCGCGTTGTCGCAGCCCCTAAAGTTAAGAACCAACCAACCAACTACATTATTAGGGAAACTAACGTAAATTCGTCATGTCATGATACCAAGTATAAATAACTATACAGCTGAATTAAAACAAGTTTGCGAACTTCTTTCGCGGGGGGAGGGGGGGGGTGTATGATAAGGAAACTCAATAAACTACTCTTAAAGCCGGTAGAGTTACACACATTCATTACTGAAACAATGCTGCAAATTACAATAAATAACGACAGAGCATAGTTAACCACTGGCAAAACTGAGTTTGAAAATGTAGGGCATGAGCCGATTAAACCCATCAAACTGTTTGGAATAAAGCAGAGTGAATTTCTCTGTAGGTCAATTACAGACATTAAGTATGACGAATATACAAGAAGAACTTTCTGGACAATGTTTCCTGGATTTTATAGAGTTTGGTGTTAATCCCGCGGAGGTCCTATTTATTGGCATTTGACAGAATTGATGAAAATTCCCACTATGTCCAATTTGAATTTGACAAGTGTGCCCTGACACAAGTTACAATTTCTCATTTAGAATGAACTCCCTCGGAGTAAATTGATAATAATAAAATGATGCTTTGCCATTAGTAAAATAGTATCCGGCAGGCAAGTTAAAAGTTCAATGGTTGAATGGTAGCGATTAGGAAAAGAGCTTCAAGCTAGATTAAAATAGTATCTTCCCATGATGTGTTGGTAAAGTTGCCACTACATGACGGTCACAAAATGCCGGACGTGGCAGTGAGACTGAGCGAGTCTGTTTGCAGTCCACAAGGAGAGTTAAGCGAGCCGAGCGGTGGGGTAGGGAGTAGGGGATGAAGGATGACGTAGAAAGTACCAACATAAAATATATAAATCCCCTTTAAATTCACAACATTTCTTTCTTGCTCTGGAGACTGAAGAATGTAAAGCGTGTAGGCTTCCATCTGTAGCAGGTGAATTGAACCATTGAGCATTCAGGAGTAGCGGTTGACAGCGAGTACTTGCGCTGGCTGCCAGGAACCAGTGAGTACAGCAAATTGCCGTATGATCGCGCAGTAGGGCGAAGCTTGACGCTTCGGCTAAACATGGGATAGAAGGCATCTCGTTTTCTGCAACATACTGAGGAAAAACTTAAGCAAATGCACAATAGGAGAGCAAAATTGCAAAGAAATCTCTGTTGGTGGTATTCACGAATTAAAAGATAAGAAAGACGGAAAAATTTAAAAAAAAACCGAAATGGGTGCGAATTTACAATTAAAGTATAATCATAGAATATATCAATTGTGATGTGCGAGGGTCCATCTGAGTGTGCCTGGTGACAGGCTGCTTTTGTGGTAGTATTTTGTTGTTGGTAGAACTTAAGTATTTTTTCTTCGTAAGTAGAATTTTAGTATTTGGTTGATAGTACAAATTGCTCTATTACTTTATTCTGAAGTGGAGTAGCAGCCTTTCAGAATAAATCAATTCTTTACTTGTCTTATAGATGGTAAAGATATTGGTGACATTAGCCAACTAATGGCTACACTGCGTTCTGCTGCACTTCTGAAAGCAACGGGAAACTACAGTTATATTGCTCTCCCCGAGGATATGCACCTCTCTATGCATAATTACTGTGTGATTATGGCCTCCTCTCTTGTAAAATGATGTAAACTAGTCCCCTGTTCGGATCTCCGGTTGGGGACTACTCGAGATGGGGTTAACATCACAGAAGTGACAAAGAGGAAATCTGACATTCTACGGATTGAAGAGTGGAATGTTAGAAGTCTGCTAGGCAGTGGAAGGTTAGAAAATTTAGAAAGGGAAATGCTTAGGTTGAGGATGGAATTGGTTGGGATTAGTGAAATGCTCTGGCAGGAAGAACTTTTCGACGGCAGCAATGATGGCTCACTAAACTATTAAGGGGAACTAGCCTACTTCAATATGTGGGTTCCTAGTGTGACTTAACGCGACGAAAAACATATCAGAAATAATAGAGTGGTAATACATCAACTATAATCCACTAATGTCACTACAAAAGCAACGAAGGCATGAGTCTCCAATGTCGTCTCGGAGACTTCATTCATATCACATCGCGTATCTACCTTAGAACTTCTAGAGAGGGGTCGAATGAAGAATTATCATCAGAGCTATCTAGCTCAAGAAGCGAACGAGAGATTCCTGTTCGTATCTCGAGTAGATCGTAGAGGCGAGATGTTCGACTTCAGGCAGGCCGGAGTTGACGCAGTGGAGAGGCGAGACCAGCTGGGAGTCGCAGGCTCTTGTGCGCCAGCAGATCAGCTGTTCCGAGCGCGAGCTGCAGAGATATATCTAAGATCGAGGATTGAAGTAGATGGTCCGAGCAGAAGGTAGTTAAGGCGATCTGATTATCTTTAGTAGTTTGTTTGCTGTGTTGTGGATATTATAGACCAGACCAAGTTTTGTGTAGCTTTTTGACCATTTTTCAAGTTTAATATTTGATAGTTCAGTTTTGTTTCTTATTTCAGTAATTTCAGTTTTGTATTTTCGAACGTCATAGTTTTTGACGTAGCGTTCAATTTTTATTCGTCGTCGCACATTTTTGATATTGTTCAAACTTTCGAATTTCTATGCGAATCCGTGTTAGTTGATAGTGGAATGTTTCAAAAGATTTCAGAATGTTTCAGATTATTTCTGAATATTTTGTATTTCTGAATATCTAAATAATTAATCTGTATTTATTTCGAAATGTTATTAGGGTGTTATTTTTTTATTCTTATCATAATTAGCAATTGTTTAAAACTTCGGATTTAACATTAATATTGATATGGTTCATTATAGAACGTGAATAAATTTATTTTGATTGAAGCAACGTGTCGGTGACTTTAAAGTAAATATGAAAGAATTGATATTTCATTTTCAGAGCATAGCTCTTGACTACGCTAAACTAGCGAGATATGAGAGCGGAATGCAGTAATGTAATTTGAATGCATCGATATATATCGTAAAAGGTGTAAGTTGAAGGTGAAATGAATTTATATTCATGATTGTAACAATGCATGGTGAGGATATGAATCGTATTATTATTAATATGACAGTTATATACAGATGAATATCTTAAAATGTAATAGTTCAATGAAACAGTGGTTTTTATTATATAATGAAATGGTAAAGTCGCAATGAATCGCTAAAAGAAATGTATTAAAGGTGCAACGATTAATAAGTATTACGAGTGTGGTAAAGAAACAAATCGAGAATAATGCGAGCACGAGGAAATGTAAAGAGTTGTATAATCGGTGAGGATTATTGTAATGTGAAGAAGTAAGTTACGTAAACGTGTGTGATAAGTAGAAGTATTTGAATTCCGTGCTATTATGAGTTAAAATGGAGATATATGTTAACGGATGAATTTATGAGTGTAAGGGAACGCAATATATGCCTTGTTTATAGAAAATGTGAATGTTTCAGCGATATATAATGTATAATAGCGATATGTAAAATGGTAATAACGACAGTCAAGATTTAAACGATTGGAACAGTAATTAACTTAATTGTTTGTTAGATATGTTCATATGGATTTTACATAATAATAAGCGATAACGTGGAGGATAATGTAATCTAAAAATGATAGTAGCGTGAAGGAAGAATAATATGATAGTAAAGTGAAGGAATATCGAGCTGGTAGCGATAACGTTGAAAAATAATGTAAATATTTAACAATAATTTATCGATTTAAATACTTGTATTTAAGGTTTAGAACGTCGAATTAAGGAGACCTTTGTATAATTTAGGGAGAAATATTGTAAGTAGAGAACGTCGTTTATACGAGAGTTATTTTAGCATGAATGAGTACAGATCAACAAGTGGTTATGGTAACATTTTTCAAGAACATAAATAGGCGAGGTGTCGATGTCCTTACTCCTTAATGTGGACACACAGTGAAGTCCTATGCCGAAATTCACGGGATATTTTGCTTCTAGGCGAAGCTATTATTTTAATTGATTTTAATTTGATACTTCAGAACAGCAAAAAGATCATATATCGGACGTACTATGTCCCTATCCTGACGTATGCCTCGGAGACCTGGGTTATGAAAGGAAGGGAGAAGAGCAAAATACAGGCCAGTGAGACGAGGTTCTTGAGAAGCAGTATTGGAGCTACAAAGATGGACAGAATAAGAAATGAGAGGACCAGAGAATTAATGAAGGAGGAACCATTACAGGATGGTATAGAGAAATCTAGACTTAGAAGGTATGGACATGTAAAACGAATGGAGGAGAAGAGGATACCCAGGAGAGTACATGAGACGAAGTGGGAAGGAAAGAGACCGAGGGGAAGACCGAGTGACAGGTGGCTGAAGGGGGTGGAAGAAAGCGTGAAGAGGAGAGGAGAAGACTGGACTAGGGTGGAGGCTGAGAGATGGTGGGAAGACAGAAGACGTTGGAGAGGCTTGTGTTCCAAACAGACCCGGCCAGTGGATGGAAACTGTGCAAGATGATGATGATAACTTCAAGTTTTATTTTCGTAATGTGAGATGTTGATTATTTGTTTATTATAGCCTATGTTGTCCTTTTTGAATAAACGTTAGCAGGCATTGCTTAGTTTGCCTGTTCCCTTTTTATAGAACCCAGTGGCGCTACATTTAATAATAAGTTACGGTGGAACTACTAGTTAGGTATTGGCGCCCACTTTTAAACCGTTCACCCTCGAGATTCGGAGAATCTCGTCCTCCTATACGTTGTTGAAGGATTTGTACGTAACTAGGTAGTAGTACTATCGTATTTATATAAATATCTTTGTATCGAGAGGTTCCTAACTACCCATCTAGAAGGGAATTGTTGGTTTATCTAGCTGGGTATCAGCGTCCCTTGCGATCGTTTCCATCCTTCGGATAATAGGTGGTGATTACGTGAATTTCGGGTACAGTACCAGGTATATAGAGATGGTATATCGACTTTGAGTCAATTCATGGAGACATTTGTTAAGAAATTTTGGAACAGCCGCATCCAGGGTATTGAATGGGATGAATTAATGTGTGGGAGATATAATCAAGATGAGGGAATCAGCATGACGGCATTTTTTTGGCACATGTTTCAAGTAGTCAAAATTTGGGATCAGAACACGACCGAGGAAGATAATGTGCGAAGGATGATACAGCATTTTCCTCTTTATTGTTAATTTCCCTTATTTATTATATTCTGTTATTCTAAATTGTATACACGTGCATATATACCAATATTCAAGTAACTCATGAAATCCTAGATGAAACAAACCAACAGTGTAACGAGATTCAAATTGCGAATCTTCTTGGCTTTCTGAATATTGCAAAGTAAAATACGCGTGGTAATATTTGCCTTCCGGGCAAAGTTTGCTTCACACACTTGTAGTGTAACATGTGAGTCTTCAAACATCCTTGCTGACTACATTTTGTCTCGCACGTTCTACAAGAATATGCCTGTGATCGCAGAGAAGTACCATTGTTATGTGACTTCAAATTTTTCTTCCTCGTAAATATTCCTTGTTACGTTTTACAACAGTACGACTTTTTACCACATTGAACTATCATATGCTTTTACAAATCTCCCCTCCGAAAGAATATTGCTTCACACATACCACATGTGAAGTTACATATGTGATTTCAAATATCCACTTTGTGTAAAAATAGTCGCACGTGGCCTTTTACCACTGCGAAATACCACGATCCACTTCACACCTCTCTTATGATTAGATTTTTCTTCGCCTGTCCATCATGAATTTGGCTTCATCCCACTTTGAAGAGACCTGGGTCTCTGCATAATTCCGTTTCGAATGAATATTCGGCACATGGGTATGCCTTTTACCCACTGTGAAGTTAAGTACGAGTCTTTAATTTTCCCTTCAGGATAAATTTTACTTATCACAAACTACATGATTATGGCTCATCACAGTGAGGAACCTTCTGTGTCTAGATCTATCCCAGTAAATTTTGCTTCGCACGCGCCAAATGAATATGGCTTTTCGCCACTGTTATGTAACGTATATGGCTTTTCGCCACTATTATGTAACGTATGTGATTTCAAATTTTCCTTCAGGGTACATGTTGATTCGCAGTCACAACAGAAGTATGGCTCTTTACTTAGTAAGTCTTCAAATTTTCCTGACGAGTAAATGTTGGTTCGCACATACTACATGCATGTGGCAATTTACCACTGTGATGTACCACGGGAGACTTAAGAGTTCCCTTTTGAGAAATTTGTGCTTCACACAAACTACACAAATTTGGCTTTCCAATATTGTGAAATGACATGTGTATCTTTAAATCCGCCTTACTAGTAAATTCTGCTTCGCATAAACTACATGAAAGTGGTTTTTCACCACGGTGAATAAACATATGTAGAGTTAAACTTCCCTTTTTCTTGAACGTTTTGTCGCAAATTGTACATGTATAAGGCATTTCCCCACTATGAAGTCTCATGTGTGTGATCAATTTTCTCTTGAGATTGAAGTTTGCATCGCACGTAGGGCATACGTGTGACTTATCAGTGCGACGTAACATGTGTTTCTTTAAATCCCCTTTGCGGGTAAATCGTGCTTCGCACATACTACATGAATGAGGCCTTGCACCAATGTGAAGTAACATATGTGTTTCCAATTGAGCTTTTCTAATAAATTTTTCATCGCACGTACCACATGAATACGGCTTTTCACCACTGTGAAATAACATATGTTTATTCAAATTTCCTTTCAAACTAAACTTTGCTTCACACAATGTACATGAATGTGGCTTGTCACCACTGTGAACTATCATGTGTGTCCATAAACTTGACTTATAAGTAAACTTTCTGTTGCATGTTCTACATGAATAAGGCATTTCCCCAGTATGACGTAACATGTGATTCTTCAAACTTCCCTTTTGAGTAAACTTCGTTTTGCATATACTGCAATAATGTGGCCTTCTACCAGTGTGACGTAACACTTGGGTCTTTAATTCAGCTCTCCGAGTAATTTTTTCTTGCAGCATACTCGATGACTGTGGCTTTTGGCTAATGTGAAGTAATATGTGTCTCTTCAAACTTCCTTTCTGAGTAAATTTTGCTTGACACGTATCACATGAGTATGACTTTTCTCTCTTCTGATGTAGCATGTGTGTCTTCAAATATTCTTTCCGAGGAAAGTTAGCCTCGCAGATATCACTTGATGAGTTTGACCAATTGTCAGAATGAATTACGAAGTGCTCCCTGAAATATCCACAAGTTGAAAATAGTAATTTGCATACTCTACATACATACGAGACACGCTTAGTATGATTAACCACATTTTTCATGAATCCGCTGATAGGGTGCTGCTAAACGAAATTTATTCCAGATACGGTTTTTGTATATTGTCTTCCAGTTTCTTGACAACAAAATCTGTACTTGGCCTGAAATAATTATTAGTAATATTCGGCAGTGTTTTTTAATATGTTGCATAACGAAGGCTAGTGGAACAGCACTTTCGAGATACACATATCTAGTGATATGTTAATTGGGGGAACTTACTGTAGTACCTATAACATAGCCCCTTTCTACTTCCAAATAGGTGTTTATACAGTGTGAATGTCTTACAGAGTACACTTATGTCTCTCTTGTCGGAGATACCTAAGTCATAACACTCCTGCAGAAACATGTGAGCGCAGAGCTGCCTACCTACTTGGAAACAAGTCGCACTAAACGAATGTATCATGAACTTTATTTCATAATTTGATTATTAATTGTGTCAAATGAACATTAATACTCACTCTTTGTCATTCATGCTGTGTGTGTATTGGATATCATCGTCGCCCGGAGTACAAACCTATACCAATCGAATCAGAGTCGATTTTTCTTCTTCAAAAATGTCTGTCTGTATGTATGTATGTTGTACCCGTTCGTCCGAGGCATGCAATGACCCATCTGCTATTACATCGCAAACCTGGCATCCCAGGATAGGTAGAGTTGAAGTAAACACAAAATAATATAAGGAATGTATCGGATATTCAGTTGAAATATCACAAAAGCAGAGGGTAACACGAGATAAAATATCTCCGGGTCGTTACGGGCTTAAAGATAATCAGAATATCAAATAAAAAGGGCGCCATCAACTGAATACCTAGCAAACCACATCCTTCCTGGTTAAGCCTTAAGTACGACAAAGGAAAGGATTGGGAAAACACATGATCATGAGATCACAACTTAAAATAAAATAAAGTTTATTTAAACTTGAGTGGTCAGAGAGAAACAAAATAAATTTCTGCCTAGGAGTATGGTAGAGTATAACAGTTAGGATGTTAATGTTCTCTCAAATCATACCATCTCCGCACTGCTTCAAAAGAAAATATTCACGTGCAAAAAATAAAAATAGTTAAAGTTCTCTTGTGCTCTCAGGGTCACCGTAGCACTATGTCTTTCCGTCACTGACATTTTGTGAGCCCTGAGATCTATCTTTGTTTCAGATAACATCAGGCACGTGAATTTCAATTACATATTAAACTTTCTATCAAACAACAAATTTTATATCAACACTAACATATATTTAATCATTCATAAATGGCTTGAATGTCACCGTTCCAAAAGTTGGAATCCTAATAATCACTCTTAAGATTAATAATAAATTTGTACACGTTATTTACACCACTTCTAACAACTACTCGGTTGTGAATCACAATTGTGTTCTAATCATCTGTTATCATCATCATCATCCATAGAAAAATTATTAACTGGTCCTCACATCTGCTTTCGTTCAATTATCTGTTCTATCCAAATCAGAATTATTTATTTCCTTATCATCAGATCATTCAAATAAATATTATATTCATCATCTCATTAAATCATCTGCAGATCATATTCAATTTGATTTAATTTCAACATCTTATTTAATTTAATGTAGTTCAATCCATTCATTTAGGCCAAATTATTTTTATAGTCATCAGCTTATTTAAATTTACTATAATCATCAGCTTGTTTAAATTAAATAGAGTTCACAGCTTATTTAAATTTATTATTCTTTTGTCTTAATTATCAGCTCTTTTAATTATCATTTTATTCATCAATTTATTTAATTAATTATTATTCATTTTTATTATCAGGTCAGATCATCAATATGTTTAAACTTCAGTTATTATTATTATTAGAGAATCTTGGATTTTAAAACTTCTAGAAAATGTTCAAGATCGGTTACCGAACGTTGCCCCAAAAATCCACCAGTTCCAGGCAATACCCTTCATACTCTCGAATGCCATGCCAAAAATACGTTGCCTACACTAAATCCCATTGGATCTCATCATCCAAAACTTTATCAGTTAAATTCACTTTATCAAATCTCACATTTGAATACCGTTATTATTTCACATTATACCACAGTTATTCAGCACACAGCATGAACTTCAAACATATACTAGACTGGGTTCGAAGACCTTATGTCTGCATCAATAACTCACATTGGCAATATTATAAACCTCTCTTTGGCAACTTTACAAACATGGCCAAAAATATACCTTAACTCATCATACAGAATGATCCACAAATGAGCCACTGGTTTCAGACGGTTCACGAAAATGACCTACAAGAATTGTAGTCAGTATTATCATGTCCAGACAACTTCTTAAACAATGAGAAAAATTACCAAAGTAATCATAATCCAATCCAAGATTTATTTTAATCCAGAGTGTAAAATCTCTGTTAAGATCCTCAAAATTTACTTAAAAAAGAACACCAACGTGTTATATAAACTCATATTCATAATATCTGTTCATCATCTGCCTGTAATAAATTCTTAATAAGAAAGAACTCGTCCTAAAAGACTCAATTACTTGAAATCCTAATCAAAGGTATAAACTCACTCACAAAAGAGTATCGAATACTAAATATTAAATGACTGTACTCTCGAAAGAGTAATGCAACAAACTAATGGTTTGGCAATACAAGAATTACAAAATGTAACCCTGCTGACATTTATTTCTAAATTATTTAACAAAGATTAACTAATATTTGACTGGTAAATCATTGTTTAATTCCCTTACTATCACAATTGCTCTCGGATGATAATATGGTATTCCTAAGCGACCGGTAAGGCGTTCAACACCACACAGCTACTGAAGTCACATGCCCCGTCTTCGTAGATTAAGATGATAAATTCCTATTTTGACTGGTCAGGCGATCAACACCACACAGCTATTTAAAGTAACAGGCCCCGTCTTCGTAGACTAATGAGTGAGTTCACATGATAGGAATCAACAATATTCTACTTGTCACATCAAAGCGATACTGATTCGCTGGAGCGAATTAAATTCCACATCTCAAAAACAATCCAATAAAGAAAAATCCCTGCTGACAAATCTCATATACTCGCTAGTGTGCAATATGCTGACAAAAATCTAAACTATCCGACTGCAGGTCTCGAATTTCGAAATACTCGATAAAAATCACCATGATCAAAGATACTATCACTTCAAGAAAATCAAGATCAAAATCCTGCCTAATAAAATCAATAAATAGCGAAAAATTCGGATAAATGTGTCTGCCATCTCATATGGTAACACCATATTTTAACAAACTCCTCAAGATGAAGTAAGAAAATAATCAAGCCATGTCGTAAAAAACATTCCTAAAGATATACAAGTGTGCCCAGTGTCATGTTAGAAAATCATATCAGTAATGTCATAGCTCTCACAATACCTTCATATTCCTGATGTTTAATAGAATGTATTCCAAGATCGGCGATAATCCAATTCTACGAAACAGATTTCTCGAAAGATCGGCGAAATCGTCGTATTTGTCACTGGAAATGCATTTGGCCCCGTCCAAACGCACATCGTGATGTAGTCACTCTTCTCGATAGGAATCGAATCCGTCACTTTGCGCTGCCATCACGTCTCTTCATGCGCCTAGCCCCACATGGTAGGATGAAGGATATCCATCACGGATATTGTCCAATAATCCCCACAAAGTTCAGTTCGAATGGGCACCCCATTCTATTCTCGAATGTGTTACGCCACTGTTCGATGTAAAATTGTCGATTGACATTCGCTAACAATGTTCTCATCCACTGTGGTTGAATTGCATTAATAGAAAAAAAAATATTTCAGAATGTAAGCATGTTTTCTAGACACCCTGTATCTGTGTTCGACGTGGTAATTATTCCCGTAATTGTTCCTGATCTAAAGTCATTTAGTGAACACCTCACTACTGTATAATGTGCACGAAATCCATTGTCCCATTTTGCATAACGCAGCAATGTGTTAGCTGCCCCCATGGCCGCTGAAAATATGCGATGCTGAAACACATCATTTTTGTACGCCGTAATATCGGTGAAATAACTTCAAAGTCCATTTGGTTATCAGTTGAGAGTGTACGAACTGTAAATGCAATAAGTATCTGGACTGCTGAAAGTCTAAGTCCAAATATCATGAACGTGAAAATGTCGACTGCAATGTTCCACAACGTGACCACAAACTGTCACAAAATGTCGCCCAATACATGACATTTCCTGCTTCACTATCTGTGTGTAACACGAAGTTAATCACTAGCCTCATTTTACCCATGTTGTATGCGACTATTCGTTGTGAATACTGCTGCAATAATGTTCGTTATTCCCAATGAAATGCTGCTTATTTCTGCTGTAGATTATGAGCTGGTAAATGCGTTGCTATTTGAAATACATGCTAACGCAACTCCCCTGTTCAAAACTATGCTGTTCCCTATCACCGGCCGCCTTCGCCATCGCTCACAGCCATCGCGATACAATCTCCGGTCAGCCTGCTCGACTCTGCCGTGCTCCCAAAGTTACACAATGCTAACTTTACGAAGTGAACCTGCCAGACAGGTGATAATTACTGCACTGCACTGCATTGTATACTGTAATACTTTCGACTTGCTACTAGAGCAGAATGTAATTGACTCTAGAGCAGAATGTAGTAGACTGATTCCTCGTTTCACTGTGCTGCGACAACTCTCCTCGCTAAACACGTGACTCGCCACCCCTCAGCTGGTGTGACGGTAGCCCCTACCTTTGTTCTCTGACGTCAGATATTTAGCCTCGGCCCATATCTTCTGTTGTGAAGCCATTATACTCAAAAAAGGAGTTATCCACCTTTTCCAATGTTAATATCATTAATATTCAATATAATTCCTTTCTCTTCTGAGGTTAAATAATACGTCATTTTCAATTAATCTCCATAAAAATCCTGTACTTCTCCCGTGATTCCGTGCGTTCGAGGGGTAGTGACTTCTTCTCCCATAGTCTTCTACGTCATCTTCCCTCAAGGTCACTGGCTCGATCTCAGCGCAATCTTTTCTTCTAAGCAACAAAACTCAACTACAGCTGGCGTAGCCGATAGCCTCGATTAAATATCGGGTACAATGTATTGTGCCCAAATTCACTTGTCCAGATATGAGAGGATAGGCACATATCCTAAGTCCCAGGCGGAAGATTTGAATACCGCACGCCGATTGTTCTAAGAAGGAAATCGAAGGAATTTGCAGCCTACAGAACGGCTAGTGATGTGGCAGTTTGTCACAAGCGAGGCTATATATTTGATAACATATTTCCCAATTGATTGGAAACATGGGACTCATACCTTATTACTGGCACGGATAAGGGAAGAAGAATGAGCTATATTAGAAGAAAATCGAACCAGCGGAAGCCGAGATATGAGAAGTTTAAGGATTGAGGACATATCCCGCTGTGACGTCAGGGGACTGCCTGGATTGTATAAAATGAGCGCCAACCGCGACTCATCAACTCACTTCTTCATAGCGTCCCGTCGGTAACACTTCGAGTCACTTCTTCATAGCGCCCAGTCGCTAGTACCTCGATGGCACATCTTCGTAGCGCCCAGTCGCTAGTACTTCATGAGACCTATCTACGAGCACATGGTTGCTATGTTCGTCGTTATACTTGTAAATGGCACATGGTTGCTAAGTCTTGGTGCGAATCGCCGAAACAGTACATGGTTACTCGTACTTTAAAAGTGTTAGAAATTCTTTCAGTGAAACATAGAATATTTTTCGTAATTTATCACTCATGTGATAGACATTTGTGGCAGTCAATACTGGTAAATATCAAACTGCTAACGGACTTATGATAGACTTAAGGCCACCACACACAGAAAGCTAGGCTAAGCTAAGCTACGCGGTGTTATGAAAAATATCGCTCTCAATGCATTTAAGTAGAGTGACACACACAGGCCGCTATGCTAAGCTATACTATGCGAAGCGATGCTAAGCTAAGCTAGACAGATCACTAGGCAGGCGATTTCCTTGGCTGTAGCTGGCCTGGCGCATGCGCTTTTCATTCCGGAACAGTTGATCTGGCGGGCTGTCGCAGACTTTTGAGTTGTGTGCGTAGCCGTGTCGTGTGAGTGTGGTGTAGTGATTCGAGTAGTACCGTACTTCGTTTTATTTATACAATGGGTGACAGGCCAAAAGAACAACTTTGTTCATTTCCCAGACCTACAAAACTGTGATAATCAAAATTCTCAAAAGTACGCAGAAATTATATCAGAATTAAGAACCGAATTCCGCGTTAGATTTCAAGACTTTAAGGAGAATGTTATAAGTTTCAATATGTTTTCTTTCCCTTTCTCCATTAATGTATTTAGTGTATCCACTGTAGAAGAGGAATATTTAGCTTTAGGAAATAATAATCATCTTGTATTTTCTTCACATAATACCCATACTGGTCCGTCCAGCTTCCAACAACAAAATGTAGATATAACTAACGAATAAAACGGAGGCAATTAATTAATTAATTAATTAAGTGTTTAGTTTTAATTTGTAGTAGAGACGTAGTCGGAGGAGGGGCGCAGGTCCGGATTTTCTCCGAAATAAAACCAAGAGGCAAACTTATCGTTTGACAATTGTGATATTATCGTATTATTCTTATTTTCTTGTTAGTAGTGCCGGAATTATTACCGTTTTAAATTCATTTTGTCAAATACGGTAACCCTTATAGTATTCAATATAGTTGATAACGCAAAGAATCTAATAATATCATTTTTAAATGAAGACATAGGCTATTCAAATATGGTAATATAGAAGTATCTACTCGATTGCTATTTTATATACTTATAGGCAAATTTGAATAATTTTAGAAAAAAAAACAAGAATCTTATACATAGCTATAGTGGGCCACAATTTTAATTAATAAAATAGCAACACCTGGACCCCCACGTAAACAGAATCCTGGCTACGTTCCTATTTTTAGCCTACTTTCGATTTTTGCAAAAAATGAAAGTAGACTTATGAGATCAACACAGGGCGAAAAAAGTGTGTCTGTCTGTGTGTGTGTATGTGTGTGTGTGAGTCTGTGTGTGTGTATGTGTGTGTGTGAGTCTGTGTGTGTGTGTCTGTGTGTGTCTGTGTGTGTGTGAGTGTGTGTACTCTGAATGTCTGTCCCCCCTATCAATTCGAACACGGTGAATGCGAATTGAACGAAATTTGGTACAAAGGTAGCACTAGCAAAGGACACCTCAGTGTCATGTTTTGTATCGCCGCCATCTTTACTAAAACTGAATGGCGGCCACTCAAACGTTCAAAACGTAAAATCAAATAACGACTAACCAAATCATCCGATCTCTACCAAATTTGGTAACAACATACCTTCGTATAGGATGCGTCTTGTGACCAAACTACAAGGTCGTCCGCCATACCATTTCAGGATGGCGGCCGTGCGAACTTTGCAAACATTATAATCCATATCATAGGACCCACCAGTTCCGATTATCGAGCCGAGAATCGTTTTAACTGTTCTAAAGGAAGAGGCACGTTCGAAATTAAAAGTTTATTTTGTAATACTATAGTGCAGACGTGATTTTAAAAAGCTGAGCCGATTCAGTAATAAGACAAGATGGCAGCGGATATCTTGTGCCTGACTTATATTTCACTAATTTGAGTATTGCATGCAATATAGCGTACTGATACAAAAAAATAAACTTTGTATGAAATGCTTTATATATAAATAATATACTCCAGTGATGAAATCGTTTAGCATAAATCATTATTTGCTAACAAGTTTTATGTAAGTCATTTTATATAGAACGATATTCGTTGACACAATTAGCTCAGTGGTAGAGCGTTAGCCTATCGCTCAAATGCCTATGGTTCAAACCGGATCAGAGCTAGGTTTTTTGCTTGAAATGTTATATGTTTATTGTTTTGTAATGACTCAGATGTTTTAAATTTAAGCGTTATATTGTGCATATTATGGTGTAAAATATATATTTAATTAAAACATAATTCGCCAGCAGATTTACTCGAGACATCTAGCTGCCAAAAAGGTAACTGCACGCCGACCTACTTATTAACTTAAAGATTTTATTGAAAAGTTTCTTCTTCTGGCCGCTAGAATGCACTCGCTCTGTTATGATTATATTGTTCGATATTTCACCACTAGATGTCACGACTAATCTACGTGGGGCTCCATTGATTACTATACCATTGGCATTCTATGCGCATCGAATTTGAAGAATGACAAGATGATACTACGATACATTTTTACTTTTATTTTAAAGGGTTTGTAACAGCCCATTTTGCGTTACTTGAAAATGTTATTTGAAGTAAAGAATAAAATGATTTCACATAGTAACTGAATTCAAGCCGTTGGTGTTAGTTCAGGTTATTAATTACTACTTTTATTTCAGGCAAATAGCAATCGAAAATATCCACATAGTTTGTATACACACGTCTCTGTAGGGTCATGGAAAGATTTGTTAATTCAATTAGGGTTGTGAAAGCCATGCACAACCAGACGTGTAAAGACATGCCTCAACTCAAAGTTGGATGTTGCCCACGGCAGGTCGTATATGTAATAATAATAATAATAATAATAATAATGTTATTGGTTTTACATCCCTTTTAACTACTGCTGCTTTTAGAGACACCGGGGTGACGGAATTTTGGCCCGAAGGGGATCTTTAACGTGCCAGTAAATGTACTGACACGGCTCCCTCGCATTTGTGCACCCGCAAATGCCAGCTGACTGCGCCAGGATACGAACCTGCAACCTAGGGCCCAGCAAGCGAGAACGTTACCGCTGAGCCACGCAGCCAGTCCGGCCGATTATGTCTCCAGATCCATAACATTCTTGATATACTTCTTATCTTTCTTTCTTTTTATCTAGGTTGTGGCGTTTGGTAAAGGTAAATCGTTTCTAAGGTCTTCAACAAAGAATAGTTCTATTATACTCCTTGATAATAACAACGAGTTATAACTATACTCATACATTTAGGAGAAAGTAGGCTATATGTTCTTTACTGAACATCTTGTTTAAGTTACATATACAGTATTACACAAAAATTAATTTAGAAAGTCGTATTAAATTAATATTATTAATCTAATTTAATCCTGTAGGATCTCTTCCAATAAAGATACTATACATTTTAATTAGTAGGAAAGCATGTAATAAGAATTATGCTGCCTAGCTTAGCTTTTCGTTCGTGTCATAGCACACCATAGCTTGGCATTGCTTAGCATAGCATAGCATAGCATAGCATAGCATAGCACACCATAGCTTGGCATTGCTTAGCATAGCATAGCATAGCATAGCGTAGCTTAGCTTAGCTTTCTGTGTGTGGTGACCTTTAGTCTATAAACTTTCCACAGTCCATAAATATTATTATTGGAATATTTTCATGTCCAATTACCAGAGGCAAGCTTTGTCTGGGTGACTGAATACCTTTCTTGCTCAGTAAAGATCACTTAGCCGACATAAGGGGCCAGCTGTGCCTAGCGCTGTCTGGAGAGTGCATAACTCTACCCAGGGACAACTAGAACATCAGATCTGTTACCGAAGCTGAATAAGATTGTTAGCGTATTAAACTGTACTGAATGCGTCACTGTTGGGTCTGTGTTACATCTGGTATTTGACCATGGATCAAATAGATCTATTCCCTTTCAAGAAATTAACTACAGCTGTTAGAGCTGCCAACATGAACAGTTTACATCAAGATTATTACGAGGCAACGAATATAATCACCGCTTTGTCTTGGTAGACAACTTGCGGGTATACAATGGAGGCCGATACCAGAATTTACGTACGAGTCCAATTGGGGACTGAAGACTGGAATGGTCTGGTTTTAACCAGATTATCTTCTACATCAAGATCTACAAGAATGTAAGCTACAATTTGCATTATTCTTATGCGTAGTTAGCCAGAATTCTCATTTTTCTACAGTCTTATCAACACAATTTTTCTTTGGTAATTTGCTGTTGCAAATGATTCTGCGAAGCATGGGAAGCCTATTTCTGAGTATTTTTCTACGTTCAGACATGTCGATTCAATGACTTGAATCGATGGACAAGCATCATGAGCATTTTATTTGATTTTTTGATTTTTCTAATCGCGGTTATCAGCCGTCGTATCTGTAAATATAAAAATAAATTTAAGTTGAGGAATGGATATTTTCCATGTTTAAGAAGTCGAGTATGATATTTTCTCGAATAGTTTATTGAAGTTAAATCCAGTTTTAGAAATAATAATAATAATAATAATAATGATTTAATAATAATAATTATTATTATTTTCAATTTTTCTGAGATAATGATAATAATGATTTGTATCCTCTAATAATCATATCATGTAGTGTGAATTTATAAATTGGATATACGAAACAATTCACTATATCGGATACTTGTTTTTCCGAAGGTTAGTGGTTAAACGCACGCCCACTTTCTACTAACAGAATATATATTGCAAGCATTTTATAATAGCTTTATGCAGTCAAATCATGTAGAAGACACGGAAAGTGATAATATGGGAAACAAATAGAATGTATAAAATAGGGTTTTACTAGAGTTTATATAAATATCATTTATTTGGGTAACGTCATTTGATAGAACGTTTGACCACGAATAGACACGATGTGAAATTATTAAGATTTGATATGATGGTGAAATTACAGTTAACTCATTGGAGGAGCTTACTAGCTTCTTAATCATCCAGTTTGGATAACATGCAAGGGCTTGATTATCATGATTATGTATAATCAGGGAAGAAATATTATGTGTGGAAATAGTTAAATGTTGTCATTCTGATTGTGCAATTAAGTCGCAGGAATGAAGTCGTCGTTACATGAAGCATCAACCATTGTGAAGGTTAGATGACTTTTATAAATATGTTGGGAGTTGAAAATATTGTTACAAGCCACATTTCCGTCGAATTCGATAACCAAGGGTTATTTTATGAAACCATCACAGTTGATTCTCGTGTTCTATAAATATTTTCTCAGTACTTGCCAACCCGAATTTGTTATTAAACTTAACATTTCATTATAATGAGACTTTACCGTTTGTCAAATGCTAAATATGATCATGTGATTTTTGACACATTTAAATAGAATGGGCCGATGCTATAAATAAATTAATACTGTTATTTCATGAACAGCCACTACCATTTAAAGGATATTTGTGATCCTATTAAAATATAAATATTATAAAATATAATAATGTAAAGATTAACATTGTCATATTCAGTCCAATAATTGCAACTTTTGATAATAGTATTTGTTACTATTTTGGTAAAAATTTTCTGAATAATATTTTCAAATGATATTTGAATGATTAGATGGTTAAATTAACATTTTAAAGTGTTGATGATTTTGTTAATAATTTTTTGACCATGAATTGATAGTCGAGTCATGCACTCAGAATTATTATTATGGATCGAGAACAGATACAATAAATTTTCTGCTCAATATCGAAGTTCTTCGAATCCATGCTTATATTGTTTAAACATTATTTTTCAGATGTCCTACAAATTGATGTTGTGTTAAACCCATTGTTATGACCTAAAAATGTAACAATTTTTTTGGATGATGATTTCTGGAAAGTGTTAGTTATTTTTGCAACAAAATGAAACCAGAAACAAAGTAATTTTTTACAACGAGTGAAACAATTAAATTTTTCTTTCAACAAGTGAATGCTAATAATTTAGAATTCAGGCTGGACAATTTAGTTTGCCCTGAAAAACCTACTACTGTAAATAAATTTAATTTGAACAAAGTCAACAGGACTGACATTCGGGCTTTCGTTCAAATTTAAGTGTTCATTTGTTGGTAACCCTGTATAGTTTTGTACATAAATGTATGATTCTTCATGCATTCCTAATGCTATTCTAGCATTTCGTTCAAGTAAATTTTAAAATTTTAATAAAATGAGATTATTTCAGGAATTGTGCTATTTTCAAAGTCTCCTTCTATCCTTATTGTTGCATCGAGCCGAAAATCAGTAAAGCATTTTTTTTATTATGTTAATGTTGTCACTTTAACCCATATGGCGCCCTGAGATGTTTAGATTCTCGTGCTGACTGATTTTTGGTGAAATGCATATGTGGTCGTTGGACTTCGGTCTAAACGGGCACAGTATGTATGTATGTTGGAGAGGTTTTTGCGTTTAGCAAAGTACAGGTCGCAATTTTCAAGATATCGAGCTGAAATATGGTACGGCGAAAGGGTTGCGGCCTGTGAGGAACCCTACTGTCAGGCGTTAAAATCGGTGCAGGGCCGGACCTTTTTGGGGCCCTGAATTTCATCCTTTTTGTTTTTGGAATCGATATATCTCGGAAACGGTTGGTCGTATCGAAAAACGTTACATGTACAGGTGTGAGATCGCTGCGGTATGCAACTTTTTTTTTACTCAAAACGATTTTTTGATATCTCTCACCGTTTTCTTTTTTGGACCCTGAAGATGTACGTATGTGAGTGACGTTTTTCCGTTTAACAAAGTACAGGTCGCAATTTTCAGGATACCGAGCTGAAATTTGGCACGGTGAAAGAATTAAGGCCTGTGAGGAACCCTTTTGTTGGGCGTTAAAATCGGTGCAGGGCCGGAACTTTTTTAGGGGCCCTCAATTTCTTCCTTTTTAGCCTATTTTCAATTTAAAAAAAAAATAGGCTTATGAGATCACCTTTTGTCCGTGTGTGTGTGCGTGTGTGTGTGTGTGATTCGTGTGTGTGTCCCCCCTAATAAAATCTAAACGACAGGAGCGATTTCAATGAAACTAGGAAAGTTCATAGCACTATTCCCGGCGACCTTGACCGTGCCCTTCAAATTTTGTTACGACTCACCAATCCAACATGGCGGCTGTGCGAAATATTTCACCAGCATTCAATATCTCCGAAACTATTACCGTTATTACCCTGACATTTTCTAATGTGATAGAGGGAACTACTATAAGTTCACTTATGTGACTTTTGAAAACCTGGTAACTACAAAACCAACATGGAGGCCAAGCGAATTTGCGACTTTTAAATAGACGTTTCTCGCGATTTGTCCAACCAAACGCAATGAAACTTGGTACAGTATATGTTTATATACATTGTAATGCACCGACATCTAACTTCGTTCAATTGTTCACATAATCACAAGATGGCGGATGTGCGAAATATTTCACCGGCATTCTATATCTCTGAAACTATTAGCGGTATCTCCCTAAAATTTTGTACGGAGATAAAGGGCACTACTGGAAGTCCATCTATAAGACTTTCAAAAACCAGTTACCTACAAAACGAACATGGCGGCCTAGCGAATTCGAAAATTTTAAATAGACCTTTCTCGCGATTTAATGTTCCAAGCGCACTGAAACCTGGTACAGGAAATATGTATATACATTGTAATCCACTGGTATCTAATTTAGTTCAATTGTTTACATAACCTCAAGATGGCGGCTGTGCGAATTTTCAAATTAAATTTTTATTTCTTGTGTCGTAATCATGCGATCGAAGTGGAATTTGAATAATGAACCTACGCAATAATTTTCCTCCAATGGTACATGGCTCTATGGCCTATACATATAACAATCCAACATGGCGACTATCCGAAATATTTAAACGGTTCTCAATATCTATGAATGTATTACAGCAATCAAACTGTTCTTTTTTTATGTGCATAGGGGCTATGAACTTTCAATAGCCTGGTGATCACAAATCCAACATGGCGGCAACGCGAAGTATAAATATTCACATGGAAGTTTCCCTCAATTTAACCTTCCGTGTGCAGTGAAACTTGGTACAGTAAATGCTTATACAAATGTTAATCCACTGGCATCTAATTTATTTCAATTGTTTCCATAACCACAAGATGGCAGCTGTGCAAAATTTTAAAATCTCCTTGTTTTTTCTTGTGTCCTAGTTATGCGATTGAAGTTTGAATACTACACGTTCACAATAATCTGCATGTAACAGTACATAACTCTAGGACCTACATATATAAAATCCAACATGGCGACCATCCGAAATATTTAGTCGGTTCTCAATATCTACGAATCTATTACAGCAATCAAACAGAAATTGTGTATGTTGATAGTGGCAATTAACATAAGTAGGATATATGAAAATAGGCTGTATAGTTCTTCACGGAACTACTTGCTTGGAATCGATATATCTCGGAAATGGTTGGTCATATCGAAAACAGTTAAATACACAGGCGTAAGATATCCGCGGTATGCAAAGTTTTTACTCAAAACGAATTTTTGATATCTCTCACCGCTTCCTTTTTAGGAGCCCTGAAGATGTACGTAGGTGCGTGACGTTTATGCGTTTAACAGAGTACAGGTCGCACGTTTAAAGATATCGAGCTGAAATTTGGTGCGGCGAAAGGGTTGGGGCCTGTGAGGATCCCTATTGTTGGGTGATAAAATCGGTAAAGTGCCGGACCTGTTCTGGGGGGGGGGCTCAATTCATCCTTTTTTTTTTTGGAATCGATACATCTCGGAAACGGTTGGTCGTATCGAAAAAAGTTAAACGCACAGGTGTATGATCTCCGCGGTATGCAATTTTCTTACCCATAACAATTTTCTGATATCTCTCACCGTTTTCTTTTTTGGGGCCCTGAAGATGTACGTATGTGCATGACGTTTATGCGTTTAGCAAAGTACAGGTCGCACGTTTCAAGATATGGAGCTGAACTTTGGTACGGCGAAAGGTTGCGGCCTGTGAGGAAATCCATCGTTGAGCGTTAAAATCGATGCAGGACCGGACCTTTTTAGGGGCCCTGAATTTCATCCTTTTTTTTTTTTTTTTTTGGAATCAATATATCTCGGAAACGGTTCGTCGTATAGAAACAAGTTAAATGCACAGGAGCAAGATCTCAGTGATTAGCAACTTTTTTACCCCTTATGAATTTTTTATATCTCTCACCGTTTTCATTTTCTGGGGCCCTGAATGTCATTCTTTTTTTGTCGTTATATATGGGAAACGGTTAGTCGTATCGAATATAGTTACATCTACAGGTGTAAGATCTCAGTGATTAGCAACTGTTTTAACCCTTATGATTTTTTGATATCTCTGACCATTTTCTTTTTTTTTTGGAGCACTGAATTTCATCCTTTTCTTTCGAAACGTTATATCTCAGAATACATCGGTCCTATCGAAAAAGTTAAATCTACAGATGTAAGATCTCATTGAATTGCAACTTTCTACCCCGAATGGTTATTTGATATCTTTCACGGTTTTCTATTTTTGGGGGCCATGAATTTCATCCTAATTTTTCGAATCGTTATATCTCGGAAACAGTCGGTCCTATATAAAAAAATCTACAGATGTAAGATCTCAGTAATTAGCAACTTTTCTACCCCTTATCATATTTTGATATCTCTCACCGTTTTGATGTTATTAAATGTTTTAGGTGTTTGAAAAAATGCTGCCCAAATGTATATAATAATTTGTAAACATTCAACTGATGGTCTCATTGAATTCTACGGAAAATTATCTATAATACCCCGTTTTCACCTTTTCAATAAGTTAAATAATGTATTTACAGCTGTAAGATATTTTCCATTTCCGAGGACGTCCGGCTTTCATAACCACGTGATGGTGTCAGCTTTGCCTAGAATAACATTTTATAATTTTCCTACATATCCACGCAATCGGGTCGAATGTCCGAAATGCAATTCCGCAGGCCTTGCCGCCAACGAAGTCGTACTTCTATTTTAAAGGGATTTATTAACAATATTTAAATTTATTTTTAGTGTTCTATTTTTACCCACTACAAACAAATATAGAAAATAGCAACAATACTAAGAAAACTAAGCTCAGACAGCCACAAAACTGACCATATTGCAGCTGTATTTAAAAGAGAAATCCATGCCTATCAAACCCCCCGGAGTGTCATTGGCCCGCAAGGACCCCCAAATATTTGCAATGTGGCCATTAGCTAAAAAATGGTTGGGCACCCCTGTGTTAGTGCATGTGAAGCACGAAAGAAGCGTTTTTTACTTGGAGAAGCGCAATTATAGCCACACTCTTAAAATAGTTTTACCAAAAGACAACCTGGTCCTTCATCGGTTTAATTTACAGGAAATGGAAATTCATATTTGCAGTGCGAGTGTTTAAGTTTCGTTTCTCTTAATGAATTGTCAATCCGCTTGATCAATACTAAAGGAAGTTGTTAAATGAAATATTAGACGCCGTACATGTTTCGGAATGTCAATGATTCTATCCTCAGCGCGAAAAATAGTATACCTTAAATACTAGTTAAACTTTGTAAAGTAAATGGATATCCTTGCAAATAGTGTTAATTTAATTGGGGGTGGGGGTGTAAAAATGAGCAAAAGTAGTATTTTTTTTATTCACCCATAAATTACCTTACGGTATCAAAATGTTAATTCCAAAATATTACAGTTCAATACCATCTGTAAATGTGAGAAAAAATAGTATATGTAACTGCTTGTATACTGCCACACCCACTTCTGTAGGAAGAATGTGAGGATAATCTGACATCATCAAATGATGAAATTGGAAAAAAATTCTCATCAAAGGATATTTTAAAGAACATATTTTGGATTGTAAAGGGTAACATGTCATCATTTTCTTTTCAAATTAGGTCCATCAGATTTTGAAGTGCTGTTAAAGATAAAGTACATAAGATATCAAAACTTTGTTCCACAGATTTCTTTAACCTGGTCTGTTAGATATTACATTTCAAATTTTGTAAGTTACAAAGTGATGGTTTCGTTGAAAAGATACATATGAAGGGTACATGTTCCAAAAAAATTAAATATTCCTAGCTAAAGAACCATTTGAATTATCACCACAAAAATCAACACAGACATGGCTAGCACACTGATAAGCATGTGTTTAAAACTATATAGCATTATCTTTAAAACTCTGGGAGTTACAATACATCTTTCACTGGAGTGCAATACGTCCCCCCTTAATGAAAAACTTGCAAATATATGGATTGATATGCAATTAGACAACCTACTTTAAAATACTATGTTGATATTCTATTTGTAATTCGAAAAATATATTAATAGGGGACTTCTTTCGAATGTAGATATGTGAGAAGGCGTGTAAATCCTCGTCAAAAGCTGAAGAATTGTCGATAATAAACGTAAATAAATATTATCAAAACCCAGTCGCAAATTCAAGATGATTCTTCACTCTGTAGATTTATAAGATCCACTGGCAACACAATGTGCGCAAACATTTCTATAATAGCAACTAATATTCAAGCATACTTGACATGTAATTAGTAATCATCAATTGACTTTCCCAAAATATCTTCTTATGAAAATCCGTGTTCCAGTGGAGTAAAGTAAAGTGCATCGGTATAGCTTCTTCTAACCTCCAAATGACTTGATAACAATGCTTACTATTGGGCTTGTTATGTTATACTTGCGTTTTGGCCAACATAATGTGTATATCGTCGATATAAATTCATTTACCAAGCATGCAAGGGAGCATGCACATATCATTTGATAGTTAAGGCCAAGAAAAATTATTGGAAAGTCGAAGCAAATGATAACACACATTCATGGAACAGAAAGATATATTAGTAGATCATATAATGTTACAAAATCACGTAACAATAAAGAGTAAGCAGAGTAAAATGATAAACTTTTGAAATGAGCAATCTAGGAAGCTAACTTGTATTGTGTGCTACAAGAAAATCGTATTAGATGTAGTTGTTTCGGTGATCGTTGTAGCGCTGTTTAAAGTTGTTTGTGCTCTACGTATTTAGGAAATAATATATTATGTTACCTATCTGTGTTAAATTCTAGAGTAAGTTGTTAAATGTTCAATATAAGTGGTTAAAGATAACATCGAGCTAAAATAATTATTTAATGAAGTAGATGTAGTTGTTTTGGTGACCTTTGTAGCTCTATGCATTTAGTAAACAACATATTGTGTTATCTATTAGACGTTTAAATGTAGAGAATGGTGTTAACGATCGTTCAACTAAATTGGTCAAGATTAAATGGGAGTGAAGCGCTGTTTAAAGTTGTTTGTGCTCTACGTATTAAATAAATAAGATATTGTTACCTAGTTGTGTTAAATTGTAGAGTAAATTGTTAAAATGTTCAATATAAGTGGTTAAAGATAACATTGAGCAAAATGTATTATTTATTGAGGTGGATGTAGTTGTTTCGGTGATCATTCTAGCGCTGTTTATAATTGTTTGTGCTCTACGTAGTTAATAAATAACATATTTTGTTACCTATAAAGTGTATAAATGTACAGAATGATGTTAAATAACTTTCATCTGAATTGGTCAAGATTAAATTGGAGTGAACTTGATTATCTAACGAGGTAAACGAATTGGTGTGTTAAAAATAAACTTAAATAACAAAATTGAAATTAAGAAAACGAATGTGTTTTACTGTTCATTGAATTTGTGCTTTAATAAAATATCGACGGTAGAAAGGTAAAAGGCTGTAACCCTCAAAATTACAAGTTTACAGTGTTTGAAAAAATGCATAACTAAAACTGTTTCACTTTAAATTAGAACAATTAGACCAGTTACTTTGCCAATACTACACAAAGTAGTTATTTACTATTAATTATGTGTTATAGCCTCTGAAATATTTTTAGGGCATTGATTTTGTTCAAATTTGTGGCTTACAACATTTGACCAGTCTACTGGCAGATATCATTGAGGGATACAACAATAACAACTATAGGCTTACTTTCCTTAGTTTCTTTTATTACACTTTGAGTTTATGAAGAATTAAATGTAAATCATAAAATTAGATAAAGTAATGGTAATAAATGAGTCAGAGAATTCAGCAATAAGGTACACTAATAAACACAATTCAAAAGCAGTAAAACAGATTTAATCTTCAAGACATGCTTCATCCTGTCGTCTGTCTTCAACAGCGTTATTTGAAGGTAAATTAAGGAATTCACTGTGGTATCGGGACGGAATCACCTTTTTCTTACACAGTGCAACCAGGTCTTTCTTTTTGGCATCACTCACCGCAAACTGTGATGTGAAAACCTTTTTTTACTGAGAAAGTTGTAGTACTCGATGATATTCTTCTTGTATCTTTCACACGAAACTATTATGGCGATCCGGAATCGTCGTAAGTGTTGAAGAGTGCAAATTGTGTTTCGTTCTTCTGAACAATTGCCCGGAGTACATTTCGCATTTGTCATGCACTGGTAAATGAAAGTTCTTGTATTCCATTCCAGTCTTGGAAGCCCTTGTAAGTTCGAACGTTCACTTCATAAGGTCTTGGGTTGATTCAGCTGTTAGTTAAAATCGTTGGCCATTCGCTTGGTGCCCATATAATTTTCTTCCTGTAGATTGACTCTATAACTGAATGCATCGAAGCGGCTGGCATGTACACACATCAAAAAAAGTTTTGCATCACCTCGGTTCCAAGAGTTCCGGAACCGTTAAATACAAAGGGAATAGAGATCAACACAAACAACATTTCAGCTCGTTTTATTGCTCATGAGACCCACACATTGCATGTTGTACCATCATACAGCTAGACTTTCAGCATTTGTGGTCCAGATTGCAGTACACACCACTACCTCTAATACCCAGTAGCACGTCCTCTTGCATTGATGCATGCCTGTATTCGCCGTGGCATACTATCCACAAGTTCATCAAGACACTGTTGGTCCAAATTGTCCCACTCCTCAACGACAATTCGGCGTAAATCTCTCAGAGTGGTTGGTGGGTCAAGACGTCCATAAACAGCCCTTTTCAACATATCCCAGGCATGTTCGATAGGGTTCATGTCTGGCGAACATGCTGGCCACTGTAGTCGAGCGATGTCGTTATCTTGAAGGAACGCATTCACAAGATGTGCACGATGAGGTCGAGAATTGTCGTCCATGAAGACAAATGCCTCTCCAATATTCTGCCGATATGGTTGCACTATGGGTCGGAGGATGTCATTCAGGTATCGTAAAGCCGTTTCGGAGCCTTCCATGACCACCAGTGGCGTACGTCGGCCCCACATAATGCCACCCCAAAACATCAGGGAACCACCACCTTGCTGCACTCGCTGGACAGTGTGTCTAAGACGTTCAGCCTGACCAGGGTGCCTCCAAACACGTCTCCGACGATTGTCTGGTTGAAGGCATATGCGACACTCATCGGTGAAGAGAACGTGATGCCAATTCCGTGGGGTCCATTCAGCATGTTGTTGGGCCCATCTGTACCGCGCTGCATGGTGTCGGGGTTGCAAAGCTGGACCTCGCCATGGACGTCGGGAGTGAAGTTGCGCATCATGCAGCCTATTGCGCACAGTTTGAGTTGAAACACGACGTCCTGTGGCTGAACGAAACGCATTATTCAACATGGTGGCATTGCTGTCAGGGTTCCTCCGAGCGGCAATCCGTAAGTAGCGGTCATCCACTACAGTAGTAGCCCTTGGGCGGCCTGAGCGAGGCCTGTCATCGACAGTTCCTGTATCTCTGTACCTCCTCCATGTCCGAACAACATCGCTTTGGTTCACACAGAGACGCCTGGAAACTTCCCTTGTTGAGAGCCCTTCTTGACACAAAGTAACAATGCGGACGCGATCGAACTGCGGTATTGACCTTCTAGGCATGGTAGAACTACAGACAACATGAGCAGCGTACCTTCGTCCTGGTGGAATGACTGGAACTGATCGGCTGTCGTACCCCCTCCGTCTAATAGGCCCTGCTCATGCATGGTTGTTTACATCTTGAGCAGTTTTAGTGACATCTATGAACAGTCAAAGGGACTGTATCTTGGATACAATATACACAGTCAACGTCTATATGCCGGAGATCTGGGAACCGATGTGATGCAAAACTTTTTTTGATGTGTGTATGTCTGTCTGTCTGTTAAGTAGTCAGCCCGAAGGCTGGTTGGATCCTCAAAAAGCACCGCCGTTACGTTATGAGAGTAGATACCCACAAAAACCTAAGGCAGCGCTATTTTGAGGCGTTCTAGGCAAGAAGAGGAGTGAGGTAGTTTGCCATTGCTTTCCTCACTGAGTCAGAACAGTAGTCCTAACCCTATGAGTAGAACCTTTCACAGCATTCACAGGCACTGACTGTGCCCCGAATGCCATTACTAAGCACCACCCATACCTCAGTAGCTTCCATATAATCACAGCCATGAGTGAGACTGAGACATCGGTGAAAAGCCACATTTTACTCTAGCCTGTGCCAACTGACAAATGCAAATGTACTGTATTCATCAAGAGATGGCAAACAGGCCAATTGTATGTTCTGGTAACAAATAGGTTATACTGATTTCTTGTACTGATTTTAATCTTTGCACAAAATGATGCAGAATCACAAGCATTAGTCTATTCTTATTTTGTCCAGGGCAACTGTCGCAGAATAGTGAAACCACTTTAACTTCAGGCATTCTAATTTCTAATTCACTCAAGTATGCGAACACATTTGAACAAATTTCATTTGCACCCCGTTTTCCATCTGATTCACCCCACAAGTAACAACACTTTCATAGAGTACTTTCGGGTGTAGTAAAGTAACATGTTATCACCGTGGGGAGTGTTTAAAACATTTTGAAGATCAAAGGAAACACACAGAAATTCTGGATCTCACTTGAACCTCACCCGGTGTGCTTTGAACAGTGACATTGATAATTTTTTTTATTATGAATGTGTGCTCATAACTCTCAAATTCATTCACACATTCTTTACATCCTTCGCAAATAACGCACTTGCCTTTTTTCGGTACATGAATCTCAATATTGTACTGGTTTCGAAAAATGCTTCTAAAAACCTTCTCTGAGACTGGTGTGATACCTTCCTGTGAGCAAAAAGCAGTCTTATAAATTCTGTAGATATGTGACTTATTTTTGAACTCCTGTGGCAGATACAACTTATTTGAATCACATCTGCAATAATGGGAAGGAACTGCTGGTAATGATTCAATATTTTTTTTTACCTGCTATTCAGTCATTCGTGGGGTTTTGTTTGGGGGAGATTTCTTAACTCTCTGGTCTGGTTTAGCAGTAAGTAAATCATTTCTTTGATCAAAGGTATATGACAGAATACTGTGCGACAAATCTAAAGTTTTTTTAAATGAATTGCTGGCAAATTCTAACTTTCTCATCTTGGAATAGCAAATAGTACTGGAAAGTTCTACTTCGTCGACTTCTTCCTGTAACGTACGACCTCATTTTGGGAGTTTCTATCGTGCATGATAAGAGAAAGCTTCTTTTTCCAGGGTTATCAAGCTCCCAGTACTTGGAAAAATACTCTGTCTTCTTTCTTAACTAAATTTCAACCCACAACCATTCTGGCATTTGTCTTTGCACGGGTTCAGCTGCAACATCTTCTGAGCCATTGCGTTATTGGTCTTACTGACATAATCTGCCCCTTTTTGTTTCTTTAACTTTCGTAGAACTGCTTTATTCTCCCTTGTCCTTTTCTTCCCTCTCTTGCCAACTGGGTCTAATTCAGAATTCGATTCCAAGAAGTTATCCTTAGCAGGTTCAAAATCTGGATCATTCACTAACTCCTGATTATGGTTATTATCCTCCTGAACGATCATAGGATCGTAATTCAAGTTATCCACCATCTCCTGTTTATCCATATCCAGCTCCTTCTCGTTATAGCTATTATCTTCCTGAATAATATCCCAGCAAGTCTCTCCTTCACTGTCCATAAATATTACTTCTGCGTTAGCTATATCAATGATCTCATATCCGCTTTCAGGAAAATGAAGTTTATTGACGTCTGTAACAAAATAAGTCCGTGGTCGGTATTCTTTTATGATGTGTGAAAAAGCATGCCAACAACAACAGTATATGTATCTACACGACGGATCCGTTATTTTGACACCTACTGCAATAATACACTAGTGCTTCCATTCGAAGCATTACTATTGTGGGTTATGCGCTCTAAATATAATGAAGGAACTGATAGATTCACGTACAGGACATAATGAATTTGGTCCTACAACGAAATCAATTTGGTAGCATTGAGTTTAATTACTATGTTAATAATATAACATCTACTGTTAAAATACTTGCTCAATGCCTAATCACTGAAGATAATTAAATGCTCCATTACTAACCTGGATCTATCACCGATTTATTATTGGCGTATTCAGTGGAGGTGGCTGCTAAAGCCTCTTTTAGAATTCTTCCAGCTCTTGAAGTTATATCCATTTCTGGTTTTAATGATATTATCAATTATATTGAAAGAAAAGTAGGCATAAGGCCAAGCAAATCACATTATACACAATGCAAACAAGGCATTAGAACATTTTCTACGCGCTACATGACCTACCAACTATTGCCGGTAAAACGTTGTAACTAACTTCCCACGTTTTACCGTTCCTAAGCAACAGCCAGTGTGGGTTACAACAATCTAAAAATCAAACAAATAGACGTTTCCCGCCTTTTTGAGATTACAACTTTTACCAGTCGAACCAGAATTCGCGTCAAATATCATGTTATAAATATGGGCAAGAAAATTGAATAGCAATGGGAGATTAAGGAGGTTAATTGGGTCGTTATGGTGGCTGGACACTTGCTAATTAAATTGGGCATATTGTAATTGAAATAACTGTGATTATCGTGTTTCATTGAATGGAGGCACAGATATGTGAAGTTCAAGACATCTATTACGATAGGTGACACATATTAATGGAGGCACAGAAATGTGAAGTTCAAGACATCTATTACGATAGGTGACACACATTAATGGAGCCACAGAAATGTGAAGTTCAAGACATTTATTACGATAGGTGACACATATTAATGGAGGCACAGATATGTGAAGTTCAAGACATCTATTACGATAGGTGACACATATTAATGGAGGCACAGAAATGTGAAGTTCAAGACATCTATTACGATAGGTGACACACATTAATGGAGCCACAGAAATGTGAAGTTCAAGACATCTATTACGATAGATGACACATATTAATGGAGGCACAGAAATGTGAAGTTCAAGACATCTATTGCGATAGGTGACACATATTAATGGAGGCACAGAGATGTGAAGTTCAAGACATCTATTGCGATAGGTGACACATATTAATGGAGGCACAGAAATGTGAAGTTCAAGACATCTATTACGATAGGTGACACACATTAATGGAGCCACAGAAATGTGAAGCTCAAGACATCTATTACGATAGATGACACATATTAATGGAGGCACAGAAATGTGAAGTTCAAGACATCTATTGCGATAGGTGACACATATTAATGGAGGCACAGAGATGTGAAGTTCAAGACATCTATTACGATAGGTGACACACATTAATGGAGCCACAGAAATGTGAAGTTCAAGACATCTATTGCGATAGGTGACACATATTAATGGAGGCACAGAGATGTGAAGTTCAAGACATGTATTACGATAGGTGACACACATTAATGGAGCCACAGAAATGTGAAGTTCAAGACATCTATTACGATACATGACACATATTAATGGGGCCACAGAAATGTGAAGTTCAAGACATCTATTACGATAGGTGACACACATTAATGGAGCCACAGAAATGTGAAGTTCAAGACATCTATTACGATAGATGACATATTAATGGAGGCACAGAAATGTGAAGTTCAAGACATCTATTACGATAGGTGACACATATTAATGGAGCCACAGAAATGTGAAGTTCAAGACATCTATTACGATAGGTGACACATATTAATGGAGCCACAAAAATGTGAAGTTCAAGACATCTATTGCGATAGGTGACACATATTAATCCACAGTTAATTAGCTACAGACAGGCCATTTTTGCTGGTTACAGTCTGGTGACTGTATCGGACAAGCAGGCAATGTGATTTCAAAAACACATGTGTTACTACGCTTCACTGTTCAATATAACGAAATTGAGTGGTTATCACTATTTAGGGATATTGCAATTCAGGGGCGATGATTGAGTATCCAAATCGTCGAAGATAAAAGTGTTTATACTTAATATGGAGGTGGGTTGTTATTATGTAAAGAATTTTGAAACCCTATCAGATTAACAATACTATAAAGCACACATTTATTGAGCTGTCGGCTCTACACAACCAGCCTCACCGTAATGTTCAACCTTTTACCTGGCAACATTGAATGTGCACAATCATTTTCCCTACACATCGGCTCAATACGCTCTTTCGAATCACGCTCATAATACCTCGACCTGTACTTAAACTACAGCAGATTTGTAAACTAATGAACTGCAAGGACTCTGTTGTGATGATTAAAAGCTCTAACTACAACATGAATATTGCTATTGTGTGGATACTAATCTCATGTGTGGTATGTCTACCAGTGTTGGCGCATGCTTTAGTACTCTGAGTTCTTATGAATATGAGTAGCGTGTATGTTGACAAGTTTCCAGATTATGTAAGAATGAAATGCCGTATCCAAGGTTACATTCAAACAATAGTGTCAAAGGAAAGACATAAGAATCATCATTTTATAATAAATCTACAGATCAAAGATATTAGAATGCTGAGAGAAAAAGTTTAATTTTAATTTGATTTAAAAGGCAGATTAGTGAGGCCATCTGCCCTTCACCCGAGAACTAATCCATCTTTTACTAAGACTGTCCTGAGGTCAACTGAAAAAATCCGGTAACTAGTCTCATAATCAGGACAAGGACTCCAGACGCAAAAAAAAATGCTAATGACAGGGTCGTATATAGAGTTTTATTTCGGGGGGTGCTCAACCGGGAGTTAGGGGGCATTGTATAGGCCCACAGAATAGGGGGTCAGGGGTTCTCCCTGAGAAAAGTTTGTATAATTTGGTGCAAAATGATAGTTTTAAGGCTATCAGGCATCACTTTTTCAACCAATTTGATGTGATGTTTTGTGTTTGGTTAATGTCAAACATACATTTTATTAATACAATCATCTTGATAGTATTTACATGGAAAGAATTAATGTTACTGTTTTGATTTACAACTCACACTATAATATAAAGTCAAGGTTTCTTGAAGCATTGCCAAATCGGTTCATAACTTCATCGTCAGTGAGATGTATGTCTCTGTAAATAGATGACAATACTAGACCGTTGAGTCCGTTTTCAGAAGTAGAATTTCTGAAGTAAGTTTTCAACCAACTCGAAACTCCGTTCGGCAGTACCAGTAGCTACAGAGAGAGGCAAATTTGCCAAAAGTTTTTTTTTTTTAGTCGTTTACCCTCCAGGTTGGTGGAACCCACGGACTCAGCGAGGGAACTCACCACTATCGCCTCTACGGGCAGTGTCCTAGAGCTGGGAACATCGAATCGGAAGGGATACAATTGGTGAGGTGGGATTGGCACCTCGCCCAGGCAGCCTCACCTGCAAAGCGAACAGGGGCCTCATGAGGGAAGGTAAGGGATGGTTAGGATGGATAGGCAAGGAAGAGGGAAGGAGGCGGCCGTGGCCTTGAAGAAGGTACCATCCCGGCATTTGCCCGAAGACGAAGTGGGAAACCACGGAAAACCACTTCGAGGATGGCTGAGGGGGAATCGAACCCCCTCTACACATTTGGGTCACCCGAGGCTGAGTAGACCCCGTTCCAGTCCTCGTACCACTTTTCAAATTTCGTGGCAGAGCCGGGAATCGAACCCAGGACCTCCGGGGCGGCAGCTAACCATGCTGACCGCTACGCTACGGAGGCGACGTTCCAAAAGTTTGATAAGGTATAAAAGTTAGGGAAAAACCTTTTGTCAGACGCTTCAAGTGCACTTGCTGTTCATGGTTCGTTCATAAGAGCGAAGGCACTGGAGAGTAATAAGAGGTTATGTTGTTACACATAAGATCAGAGCAAACTGATTGTCACACTGTTCACATCGCTCTACCTTCTCCTTGCTTTGCAACGTTGCCATACGTCACTTAGTAACAATAGTACCTTGCTTTGCAACGTTGCCATACGTCACTTAGTAACAATAGTACCTTGCTTTGCAACGTTGCCATACGTCACTTAGTAACAATAGTCCATGATTATATAGGTTTTCAATGTTTTAATTCATATACGCCCCTGGCAAATGACATTTCCTTTATGAGCTACTTCCTAACTATACCCACTGAAAGAAACATAACTTCTTGCTGCCATGTGTCTACTAAGGAGAATTAAACTACAAGAGGCCATTTGACAGGTCATTATTCTATGAAAACATATTTGGATCGACTCCCTGAAGTCTCAAGCCTATATTTTTAACTCGCATGAATTCGAGTACACACATCAAAAGAAGTATTGCCTCACCTCGGTTCCAGGATTGCCTGACCACTGACACAGAATGTCGATATAGCATCACGAACACAGTCCCTTTGACTGTTCCCAGATGTCACTAAATCTGCCCAAAGCTGTACACAAGCATGCATGGGCAGGGGCTATTAGACGGAGGGCGTACGACAGCCGATCAGGTCCACTCATTCCACCAGGAAGGAGGTACAATGCACGTGTTGTCGGTAGCTCTCCCATGCCTAAAAGGGCAATACCGCCGTTTGATCGAATCCGTATTGTTACATTGTGTCAGCAAGGGCTCTCAACAAGGGAAGTCTCCGAGTGAGCCCAAGCGATGTTGTTCGGAGGAGGTACAGAAATACAGGAACTGTCGACGACATGCCTCGCTCAGGCCGCCTAAGGGCAGTGGATGACCGCTACATGCGAATTTAATCTCGGACGAACACTGAAAGCAACGCCACCATACTGAATAATGCGTTTCGTGCCGCCACAGGACTTCGTGTTTCGACTCAAACTGTACTCAATACGCTGCATGGTGCGCACCTTCACTCCCGAGGTCCATGGCGTGGTCCACCTTGGCAACCGCGACACCATGTGGCGCTGTAGAGATGGGCCCAACAACATGCTGAATGGGCCCGTCAGAATTGGCATCACGTTCTCTGCAGAGATGAGTGTCGCACATGGCTTCAACCAGACAATCGTCGGAGACGTGATGGAGGCAGTCTGGTTAAGCTGAACGTCTTAACCACACCGTCTAGCGAGTGCAGCAAGGTGGTGGATCCCTGATGTTTTGGGGCCACATCATGTGGGGCCGACGTACACCACTGGTGGTCATGGAAGGCTCTACGAGACATAAATGACATCTTCTGACCTATAGTGCACCCAATATCGGCAGAATTTCGGGGAGGCATTCGTCTTCGTGGAAGACAATTCCCATCCGCATCGTGCATATATTGTGAATGCGTTCCTTCATGATAACGCCATCGCTCGCCCATGTTCTCGAGACATGACCATACCTTGTTTACATTGAAAAGAACTGTTTTAGGACGAGATGTCTCACCAACTAAACTGAGAGATCAACGCCGAAACGCCGTTGAGGAGTGGGACAACCTGGACTAACAGTGCCTTGATGAACTCGAGGATAGTAAGCCGCGACGGATATAGGCATGAATCAATGCAAGGACTGCTACTCGGTATTAGTGGTACTGGTGTATGCTGTAACCTGGACCACAACTTCCGAAAGGCTTGCTGTACGATTGTATAACTGGCAATGTGGTTTATATGTGTATCTCTCCCTAAAATTGGTGAATTCATTATTTTTCCTAACTGTGTTCACCAACTGTTGAGTGTCGACCGTCTTTTGATGCATATCTAACGACAATGCTAATAAAGGTAATTTATAATATGAACTTTGTTAGCCCCTCGCTATGCATCAGATTAAAGTTCTAGCACACAACCATTCTTAGAAGTAACAGCCAATGATGTATTACGAACATGGACTTTGCCGCGTCTCTGGCCAAATCAACAATGCTCATTGCAGGCATCGCTAAACCTTCCATATACTCATTTTAAGATATTTTCAATCCTTTGAATAATTTAGTTTAAATAATAATGATCATAGCCTATGATGACAAATTCACCATTTTATCTAACTTCCGTCCCCTGAACTCTTCAATCCGTCGGTTTGCCTCACCACGTGGCAGAGCACGATGGGCCAATGGAAATTCGTCAGAAATGGCTCCATCAGCAAACTATTGAACGTTTGTTATATACTTCAGTCAGTGAGAACGGATAATTTGAGGGTAGCTAAACAGAAACATTATATCAACATCCGCTCTTTGAGGGGCAGATGGCCTGGTAGTTCCGCCCCTTAAAACCTCAATAACTAACTAACATCTGCTTCTATAATGAGACAGGCAGTAAGAGCCAGATGGCCTGGTAGTTCCGCCCCTTAAAACCTCAATAACTAACTAACATCTGCTTCTATAATGAGACAGGCAGTAAGAGAAATAATTGCAATGGCAGATAAAATGAAACACACACCTTTTCTGCAAACTAACTCTATTCATATCAAACTATACACATCAAAAAAAGTTTTGCATATTGCAGGCCAAGAGTTAGCCGTTCTTGCGTGCGTGGATATTGACTGCATCAATAAGGATAGATCTGGGCGAGTGTGGAGACTACCCGGTGAATGTATGCACGACCAATACATCCGAGACGGATACCATGTATGGTCGCAGTCATGTATGGTCACTGAACCCCCCTTGTGTACATCCCAGGGTGTACGACAGGCATACGTTACAGGGATACTATCCTGGCACCTGTAGTGAAAGACTTTGCTGACAATTTCGGCCCAAATTTCACTTTTGTGGACGATAACGCTCGCCTTTCTTCAGGAGAATTGTGTTCACAGAAGGGAATGGCCTGGCTAAGCTCCCGATCTCAATTGTGTAGAGCAGGCGTATACACTGTGCTCCATGGCAATTTGCAAAACTTTCTTTTTAATGAATATATTTCAGTTATGCATTCATAAAAACGGAAGAACACATTTTTATTATGTTGTCCACTTACTCATTTAACTGTTTTCCACTTTCATCGCACTCTTCCTTCAGGATCTCTTCTTTGATATCCTGGAGACAAGATGGGATATTTTATTTCTTTGCTATCACCTTATAACAAATACGAACATACGTAATCGTACATCACAGCTCAATTGAAGTACAGGTAAGTTCCCTTAACGACTACCAGACACTAGTTCCATATGGAAATTATCGTTATGTCTTACAACACACCATCAAGCCATCAGTCGATTTAAGTCCAAGGGAATCTTAGAGACCTTAATTGAAATAATATCTTTAAGGATTAAGATAAAATGAACATTTATGTTTAACATGTTTACCTGCTAGAGTATAAGGGGTCATGGAGGAACAAGCGACTAGGCACTCAATATTTGTACCAGTAAATCATTTGAGAATGAATGTACAAAGTACATCACCTATACAATATTTTACAATACTTTTCTCACGAAACACTGCAATTCAATTCCCTAGCATCAAACAACCTTGAATTGGTTTTCCATGGTTCCCCATTTTCATCTGCAAGCAAAGTACTTCATTCCAACTCCTCCCCATATAAGAATCCTCGTTGAACCTGTTATGGGCTGGAAAAAGGGCATCTGGGTGCTAAAAATTACTGCCACACAGAATGTGTTTCCACCACCTCCCTCACACTTAAGAAATGGGGACAATAGGCAGTAGAAATACTTAGGCCTATGTATGCCCACTTCAAGAACAACAAGATATATGGTATGAAAGAATATTTTTAAATACATACTGTACCCGTTCGTCCTGGGGATGCGATGACCCATCTGCTATAACATCGCATTCCTGGAGTTCCGGGACAGAGCGGAGTTAAATGAACCTCTAGTCAAATAAGGAATGTGTCGGAAATTCAGCTGAGTTATCGAAAAAGCAGTGGGTATCACGAGACAAAGTATCTCTAGGGTCGTTACGGGCATAAGTTTAATAAAAATAATGCAAATATAAATGGGCGCCATCAACTGAATTCCTGGCAAAACCACTTCCTTTCCGGATAAGCCTTACTCAAGACAAGGAAAGAAAAAGGAACATCACACCATCATCAGATCACAACTAAGATAAAAACAAATTTATTTTACTTTGATAGTCAGACATACATTTTAAATATAATTCCTACCTAAGAGTATGGTCGAATGCCAAAGTTAAATTGTCATTGTCCAAAAATCGAACCATCTCTTTTCTAATCCAAAATTATTTTTATCCACATAACAAGAAAAATGTATAAAGTTCTCTTGGGTTCTCAGGATCACTGTAGCACTATGTCTTTCGTCACTGACATTTGTGAAACCTGAGACCTAATTTCTCTTTAATTTAACATCAATGTGGATTTAATAAAGTTATTAATCTGCCTAAACATACACATATAATAATCACTCATATTAAATATCACATAAATTATGGTTTGCATGGTATAAATTTGAACGTAGAACATGTTAATCAAATGTTCCTAAACATTGAATAATTAATTTACATTATTTACATCGTCATTAATCACTTATCTGTGAATTACAGAAAATTCAAATTCTCATTTGGTCATCATTCTCGTCATCATCAAAATTAAATATTTCTCACATTAATTCTCACTTCAAAATTCTAAATATTCCTGTCAGAATCGTTAATTCATCACCATTACATCATTTAAATTCACAACTCAAGTTGCAATTCCTTCACATTATCTCTCAATTAAATTTATTTAATTGCATATAAATTCATTAATCATAAGCTTCTTTAATTAATTATCACCTTCTAATTCAGTTATTCATTATCATTACAATCGTCTATTAATTTATTTCAATCAGTTTAATTATTCAATCTTTAATTCATCCATCTATTTAATTCATCGATTTATTCAAAATTTAATTTATCAACTTATTTAAATTTCAATCATCTGGTTATTTAGTTTTTATTATTTCATCTAGTCATTCTGATTTTTATTTCATTAGGTCAGATCGTTAATATGCTTAAATCTCAGATTATTATTTCATTAATTATTATTTTCAGAAAATCTTGTATTATCAACTTCATTTATTTGTTTAATTTCCTAACAAATTTTTTAATATGGTTTATAGAACGTTGTCTTACAGTTTTACCACTTCCAAGTTATATCTCGTATTTAATTATCATGCCAAAAATATTATTGTCTCCACGACATCACGTTGGATCAAACTATCCACAACGACATTACATTTCTTCAATACTTCAAATATCACATTTGAATACAAGAATTATTCCACAAAACTCCATAAATATTCAGCACATACAGCATGAATCTCAACAATTACGCTAGACTGGGTACGACGACCTCATGTCTGCTTCAAAATACATTATCAACGTTGCAACTATCACATGGCAAATTCCACACAATGCCTATCACAAACTCTACTTAACCATGTTGCATGATCTACAAAAAATATATAAATGGCTTCAAACTATCAACGCACATAATCTCCAATGACTGTAATTACTTTGATCACATCTAGACAACTTCTTAAACAATTGGAAAATTATTATTTCAGTAATTTAAGATCTGCTTTCAAATAGCATAAATTCTCTTACAATCTGCATAAATTCACATCGCAGAAAAACACCAATGTGCTATAATCTCTCATATCAAAATCTGCAATACTGATCTGCCTTAAAATAATTATGACCATTAATGATTAATCTCAATTACTTTAAATCCTTTTTAAAGGTATCAAACACAATTATAAAAATCATCAAAGCATCAGCTGTAATAGCTGTTAAACTGAAATTACTCTCAAAAGAGTATAGCAACAAAATATTGGATTGGCAAACAAGAATTACTAATTGCAATCCTGTTGACATTTATCGTTACTTTATTTAACAAAATTTCGACTGATATGTGACTAGTAGTTCCTTGTTTAATTCACTTACATCTCGTGTACATTCGGATGATAAAAATGAGTTCCTCAATGGCAAGTAAGATGTGTAACCACCGTACAGTCGTATAAATACGAAAGACCTCGCCCCGTCGACTTGGATGATAGTTCCCTAAACGATGGGTAAGGTGAGTAGCCACCAAACAATCGTATAAATACGAAGGACCCCATCTCGTAGGCTGTATGAATGAATGTACTAGATAGGAATCAACAAGTTTCTAGTTGTCATATAAAAGCGATGTTCATTCACTAAAGTGAATAACTTCTTAATATCTCCAAACAATCCAATGGAAAAATCCCTACTGATGAATAATACACACTCGCTAGTATGCAATGAACTGACGAAGTAGTTTCTGATAATCAATTGCAGATCACGAGTTCGAAATACTCGTTACACAAAAAAACTATTCATGAAAAATATCCTAGCTGGAAAAATGTCTAAAAGATCAAACATTTGCTTAATAAAGCCAAACAACGGTGAGAATTTCGTATAATGATGCCTGCCATATCATATGGTCACTCCATATTCTAGCAAATTCGAAGTATATAAATTCAAACCATGTCTTAATAATCAAGTCACTCATATTAGAAAAATATACATGTGTGCCCAGTATTCATGAAAATAATCGTATCAGGTAGTTAGAACTCTTACAATACCTTTCATTATCAGTTGTAATATAATTTCCAAGATCGTCGATTTTCCCTACATAAAGAATTTCTCGTAAGATCGGCGTGAATATCATTTCATCCATGAAATGACGATTTCCTTCGAAATCCCAAGCGAATCAGCTGGTGGACTCCTCTCGTCAGGAATCGAATCCATCGCTCTGTGGTGCCATCTTGTCTCTATTCACGTTTACTCGGTCATGTTGAACCTCGGATTACCCATAGCGGATATTGTCCAACTCCTTCTCGAAAAGTTCATGGAAACAGCGGACCCCCTACTCTTCTTCCAATATACGCCACTGTTCCTTTAAATGTTGAGTTTGAGTATTGTAAGTCCAATCTCAACTTACTGCAAAGTCCCACTTGAGTAAAATAAAATTTTACTTGAGAGTGTTCAAGATTACGAAACACCCTGTATCTGTTCGTAATATGTAACTCATGAAAAATGTATAAGATAAAAATCTTATAAATGCACGATATAATGTTAATCAGTGCCTATGCTAACATTCAGTTTACTTGGAATAGTAAAAAGTCGCTTTGAATGTGTTATATAACATCATAGTTACAAGGTTATTCGTAAAAGCCTGTGTTTGAACAGCGTCGAAATGAAGCTTGAAATAAAGTCTTCAAATACGAGCAGTGTGGTTTTGAAATACCCCGGCTGTCTACAATTGTCTCCTCGGCCAGCCCGCCTGGATCAACGACCCGCTCGGCCTTCGCTGCTCGGCGATGCAAGAACTGTCACCTATACTCCTGCCGTGACAGTTTCCGTATGCTGCGTGACCTTCAATGCCCGTCGCGCTGTGCTATAGAGCTGCTCTGAACTGCCCGTCTCCTTGGGCTCAACTGAACTTGCTAGCGCTGTGTTCCGGCTTTTGTGCTCCGCGCGGCACGTGGCTTGTTCCCCCACCACAGTGCTCCCACGTCATGAACATAGTCTCCAACCCGAATCCTCTCGGCTATTCCGTTATAAAATAACTTACTTCCATAAAATTATTTCCACATATAATACATGTTATATATCCTCTTCTAAGATGTTTAATTATTATAATTCCATAAATATTACAATAAAGCTTCGCATCTCTATCCATAATTCCATCTTCTTACAGATTTCAATGCCTCCTTGATTCTAGACCTCCTACGTCATCTTGACATTCTTCTTGACGCGATCGATGCGCTATCTTTTCTTATTGCTTCTCAAAACCTCAACTACAGCTTAATGTCTGCTGGCGTAGCCGATAGCCTAAAATAGGTATCGGGTACATCTCTCCCGTACATCTCCTTTTTTTATCAGGATTGAGAAAAAAAATACACTCTCAGGCATTCAATATATATTACATGTACACGATAGCTCTACAATTCCCTTACTCAGCATGATGGTATTTCCTGATGCTAGCTGCATTAAAAGTTCCTACAACTTCATCAGTATCCATTTTAACAATCTTATAGCTATTATTCTGGTATGTCTGTTCAATACGGAACGGTCCAGCGTACAATGGAGCGAATTTATGGTAGATCTTCAGCTGAAGGTTCGAAGTGACTGGCTTCCTAATCAGCACCTCATCATTTTCTTGAAATGGCTCGTGGAACCTCCTTCCTGCCTGTCTCCTGGCTCTCTTCTCCGCCTGTCTTCTGAGCCTCTCTCCTGCCATCTCGACTCTTCTTTCTTGTGTGGGTTGAGGATCTACTGGTGCCCTCACGACTCGGTCCCATGGTCTATCCGGTTTCAATCCATGATGAAGCATGGACGGAATCTGTCCTGTGCTTTCATGTACTGTGGAATTCAAGCATTGGCTAATGATGGGTATCACTTCCATCCATCTATGGTGTTGCCTTGACACATATAAGCGACACAGCTTACTTATCTCCGGCATAATTCTTTCGGCGGGATTTCCCTCTGGATACCGTACAGAATCAAACACATGCCTGATTCCTAAACGTTCCATAGCAGTAGAAAATTCCATGCTAGTAAATTGTGATCCATGGTCACTCAACAAAACTTCAGGTTTCCCCATGCTCGGAATAACGGTTTTCTCAAGTCTATTTATCACGTACTTGGATGTAGCTTTCTGTATAGGGCATAGAGATACGTACTTCGAAAATACATCGACTGTTACCAAAACGAACTGATTGCCTTTCGTCGAACGAGGAATCGGACCGAAAATGTCCGTCGCGAAAAGTTCTCTTGGCTTGCTGGGTAATATTGATCTAGGAACTTCTTTCATTAGCTCAGATGAGTATTTACTTCGCTGACAACTGTCACAGGTCTTTATGACGTCGCGAATCGTTTGTCCCATTTGTCTCCAAACAAAAGTTTCTTGAGCGAGAGCCAAAGTCTTGTCTACACCTACATGAGCTGCAGTTCGGTGTATCATCCAAATAACTGGTTTGACAAGCTTGGGTGGGATCACTACTCTAAGTCTAGTATGATCCTGGTCGATATATTGGCATATAATACCTCCCATAATATGATATTTTCTAACCTCTATCTCAGTTCTTTGAAAATCCGGATCAGTGTTATCCATCCTGCGTGTCAAAAAACAGTAAATTCTTCGCAAAGGTGCATATCTCTTCTGAGTTTGCGCTAACAACTTCAACTTTTCTAGAGTACCATTATCCTCTTGAATCAAATTTATATGATTGACAAATACTTCTTCACAAGGGTTTCTGCTCAGCACATCTGCTAACAGATTTAACTTCCCCGGTCTATGTACAACAGTTGGGTTAAATTGCTGTAAGAACAGAGCCCATCTGGTGATGCGGTCACTCGCTAAGTCTGTCTTCATAATAAATTGGAGGGCTTTATGATCTGTGATCACTGTTATGTCATGTCCAAACAACACCTTCTTCCACGTTTTGAGAGCATGAACCACTGCTAATGCCTCTAACTCAGTTGCATAGTAATTCTTCTCACAATTCCTAAGCTTGCGACTGGTGAAAGCTAAATATCTATGTTTCTTGTCATCATCCAATTGATATAGGATTCCACTAATGCCTATTTTGGATGCGTCTGTCTCTACAAAAAATCGTCTTGTAAAATCAGGATACTCAAGCTTGATATTTTGGATCAGCATCTTCTTGGCCGCTAAAAACGCTTGATTGCATCTATCGTCCCATTTCCATCGATTTCCCTTCCTTAATAAATCCTGCAGAGGTGCCATCGTCTCAGTATATTCAGGACAATGTGTCGAAAAGAACTGACACATGCCTAAAAACTGCCGTACCTCTTTAATCTTTCGTGGTGTTGGAAACTCTGAAATTGCCATGATTTTCTTTGGATTGGGCCTATAACCATCTCCATTGATTCTATGTCCAAGAAATTCAATTTCTTCATGAAAGAACTGACATTTATTGAAGTTCACCTTGAAGTTCGTTCTCCTAAGATCTTCGAAAAGCATTTGAAGGTGTCTGATATGTTCTTCCGCTGTCTCAGACGCTATAATCAGGTCATCAATGTAGCTTACAACATGCTCTTTAACTGCATCTGACAAATTTTCATCTAGTGCTCGGATCATCACCGGACCACTATTTTTCACACGAAAAGGTAACCTATTGAATACATATGTTTTATGGTCAAACAAGAACCCTGTGTATTGTTTACAGTCTTCTGCTAGCTCAACATGATAATATGAACTAGTCAGATCGATTGTCGAGAAGAAACTCTTTCCTCTAAATCGGCGTAGCAATTCACGAATAACAGGTGGTCTATCATGTTCAGGAAGAACTCTTTCGTTAAGGGCTCTGGCATCTAGACATATCCTCAGCTTACCGTTAGGTTTCTTGACAACAGCTAAAGGATTCAAATAAGCAGTTGGCATTTTCTTAATTATTCCATCTGTCTCCATGTCGCTTATCATTATGCTAACTTCCTCCTTCCATTTATCCGGAATGGGATATAAATTTTTATGGTATGGTTTGTCATCCATCAACTTGATGCTGTAGGTAAAATTTTCTATGAGACCTGGTTTGTCATTGAATATATCCTCATATTCTGAAATTACTTGATCAAACTGCCCCTTGATTTCTGGATTTATTTTACTAGTCATGCCAATTTTATCTCCTATAGACCTTTCAACGCTGCATACAATTTCATCCAATATATCCTCTCTACAGAATGTCATCTCCGATTCTTGATTTTCCATGACCCCTTCTTGAAAGTACATGCGCCTACTCTGCATATCTATGATCAGGCCACTCTCACTTAGGAAATCCACTCCTAGGATCATGTCAAAATGTAGTTGACCCACTACTAGGAACATCTGTTCAAAACTTCTGGTTCCAATCCCAACATCTAAAAGTACCTGACTTTTACATTTCATACTCTTGTCTGGGATCACCCCTTGAATTTTGCTAACAACAGTTGGCAACATTGTAATTCCTCCTAATAATTTCAATTCATCCAGGCAACCTATGGATATCAAGCTCACCATAGCCCCTGTGTCTACAAGTGTCTTTATTTCTTTTCCCATGACTTCCACACTAATAACTGGCAATTCATGTCTATTTTCCCGGTGTACTATGTCTTCCTCCTCGATTAAATCCTCGTCCTTGACCTGATATGTTTCCACGATGACGATTGATTCCCAATGATTTTCATTTTCCTCTGGAGTTAATTTGACGTGTTTTTTTTCCTTCGCCACTCGTGCTGGCTCGATTGACATCTCTCACTGTCTCCTCGAGTGGTGCACTAGGCTGTCTATCCTCTTGTCTCGACCTCTCATGTCCACGATTGTCCCGTCTGTCGTTAGGATCGTTTCTTCGGCCATCCTGTCGGTCGTTTCCATTATACTGTTGACCTTGGCCCCAGTTATTCCTTCCCCGATATCTGTTATTATACCGATTCCTGTCCTGATACCTGGAATTTTGGTTATAATTCCTATACCGGCTATCTCTCGCCTCTTGATCGTATGGCCTCTCATATGGTCCTCTATATCGATCATTTCCTCTTGCGTTACGGATGTTTCCTCGATTCCCATCGTTCCGTCGGTTTTCCCAGGAATCCCTTCTGTCCGTTTGAGCTGCATTGTCCACGACTACCGCATTTACTTCTTGCGTGTTTCTGTTGTCGTTTCTATTACTTCTAGGTGTGACCTGTGCGCTTGTATAATCCAATCGCCGCAAAATGTCGTCATAATGTTCCAGCGTATTGGCTCCTGATGCTATCAGAGATCGCTGTACCTCTATCGGTAACTGTCGCGCTATAGCTTGCAAAAGCTCTTCTTCTGGCAATGGAGGAATAAAGAACTGTAATTTAGCCAGCTGTGACGTGAAATAGTTGGCGTAATGCGTCGGATGTGACGTAGAATAGCGTTTGGAGTACATCTCCGCTCTTACGTTGAGTTGATCCTCGGCACTCCAGAATCTCCTCAAGAAAGCCATGGCAAATTGCTCCATGTTCGCAAAATTGCTTCTGAACGCTCTAAACCACGTAAGTGCAGATCCATCTAAGGCGCGTTCTACTATCCTTAGCTCTCTTTCTTTGGCTACCCTGTGTTCCGCCATGTAGTCTCGAATATCTCGCAGAAATTCTACTGGTGTAACTCCTGTATTTCCCGAAAACTTTCTCGGCTTGTCATCTAGGTTCCTTATAATAGTGACTGGACCTGAGTATCGTTCGCTTGGACCTAACGTACTCCTATTCGAACTTGGATTATCCTGAGGGGTTGAACTAGCCCTTTCGAATGTCACATTCGGTTGCATTTGACGGTCTTCTACCATGCTCGTGTCTTGATTCGTCATACTGCGGTCTATCGCTGTTTGGTTTATCAATGTTTCCCCCGATGTTATATTCTGACTGGTGAAACTGTTAAACATGGATTCTAATTTAGTCATCCTGTCTTCTGCTAATTTCTTGACCTGCGTCTTTAATTCATCTAACGATGTAACATCCTGCGTTTTGTTACACTCGTCTAAGTCGTTTCTTAACTTGTCAATTTTTCCTTCGCACGTGTTCTTTACTGACGCGACTTGTTCTTTTAACAGATCAACATCTGTTCTAAATAGAGTTGAATCTATCTTCATCGCCTCTTTGCTTTCCGTAAACCTAGCTTCTAAGTTTGCCATACCTGCGATTAATTTTTCATCTAACCCTTCACGTTTCTCTTTTGCTTCGGCATCGACCTCACTATACCGTTCTTCCACGATTGCTCCGACTCTATTTTTAAACAAAGCTAAGTTTTTGTTAACCTTTTGCTCTATATCGTCGTCTATCTTCCTAATATCCTTCTGCAATTGATTTTCCAATGACTTTAAATTAGAATTGACCTCTCCCAAGACTTCCTTTTTAATGGTCCCAATTACTGTCTTTAAATCTTTTATTTCGTTACCTAGATTCGTTTCTAGACCTTTAATCTTAGTCTCGAAAGATACTTCGGTAGACCAATCTTGAATTTTGCCTACATCTGCCACTAAACCATCGATGTCGAATCTCAACTTCGATACATCTGATTTAATGTCTTTCTGTATGGTCATAACGTCTGTTCTTAAAGTAAAAATATTTTCTTCTCCTCTACTTTCCAATTCAATAATATTTTTCCTTAATATTTGAACATTTTCCTCTCCTTTCATGTTTACTGCAATTATGTCTAATTGTAAAGTTTTCAGCATCTCATTATTCTTTAAAGTTAAACTATTCTCTAATCTGGTTAACTTATTTTCTAATTCAGTGTTAGTTTCTTCACTACGAGACTGTAATTTCTCTTCTAATGATTTAAAGTTGTCCTCACTATTTGACTGTAATTTATTTTCTAATGACTTAAAATTGTCTTCACTATTTGACTGTAGCCTAGTCTCTTATAACATCAACTCATCTTTGCTATTTGACTGTAATAGTTTTAAATTTTCTTCAGTAGTTGACTGCAATAATTTCAAATTTTCTTCAGTACTAGATTGTAGCCTAGTCTCTAATGACTTCAAACTGTCGTTCAGACTGCCTTCGTTACTAGCCTGTAATGATTTTACATTCTCTTTACATTTAGCTTCTAATCTAGCTTCTGAATTATTAATTTGTTCTTTAACTTCCGTTTCCATCTTAGAAATAGTTTCTGCAATTCCAGACATACCCGTCTGTAACTCTCCTAACACCTTCGCTAAAACCTCTGGCAACATAATTATATTTTCAATATAGAATTATATAGAGACGTTAGACAACAACACATCACAATGTCCCAATTCCTGCATTCACTTGGGTATAGGGAAAAATATCTTATAACTAACATGATATTACTAATACGATTAACATGAACACTGGATTGGGCACACAAGTACATTGTCTGACTAAGTTTAATAAATTTTGTAACACACTTACATGAACTTGAGATTAATCTCTCAGTAATTTAAATCTGATGTGATTCCAAAGAATTAACAAAATCGAAAAGCCCCACTAGTTGGATAAAGCCAATTCTCCCTCTCTCTCTGTACCCGTTCGTCCTGGGGATGCGATGACCCATCTGCTATAACATCGCATTCCTGGAGTTCCGGGACAGAGCGGAGTTAAATGAACCTCTAGTCAAATAAGGAATGTGTCGGAAATTCAGCTGAGTTATCGAAAAAGCAGTGGGTATCACGAGACAAAGTATCTCTAGGGTCGTTACGGGCATAAGTTTAATAAAAATAATGCAAATATAAATGGGCGCCATCAACTGAATTCCTAGCAAAACCACTTCCTTTCCGGATAAGCCTTACTCAAGACAAGGAAAGAAAAAGGAACATCACACCATCATCAGATCACAACTAAGATAAAAACAAATTTATTTTACTTTGATAGTCAGACAGACATTTTAAATATAATTCCTACCTAAGAGTATGGTCGAATGCCAAAGTTAAATTGTCATTGTCCAAAAATCGAACCATCTCTTTTCTAATCCAAAATTATTTTTATCCACATAACAAGAAAAATGTATAAAGTTCTCTTGGGTTCTCAGGATCACTGTAGCACTATGTCTTTCGTCACTGACATTTGTGAAACCTGAGACCTAATTTCTCTTTAATTTAACATCAATGTGGATTTAATAAAGTTATTAATCTGCCTAAACATACACATATAATAATCACTCATATTAAATATCACATAAATTATGGTTTGCATGGTATAAATTTGAACGTAGAACATGTTAATCAAATGTTCCTAAACATTGAATAATTAATTTACATTATTTACTTCGTCATTAATCACTTATCTGAGAATTACAGAAAATTCAAATTCTCATTTGGTCATCATTCTCGTCATCATCAAAATTAAATATTTCTCACATTAATTCTCACTTCAAAATTCTAAATATTCCTGTCAGAATCGTTAATTCATCACCATTACATCATTTAAATTCACAACTCAAGTTGCAATTCCTTCACATTATCTCTCAATTAAATTTATTTAATTGCATATAAATTCATTAATCATAAGCTTCTTTAATTAATTATCACCTTCTAATTCAGTTATTCATTATCATTACAATCGTCTATTAATTTATTTCAATCAGTTTAATTATTCAATCTTTAATTCATCCATCTATTTAATTCATCGATTTATTCAAAATTTAATTTATCAACTTATTTAAATTTCAATCATCTGGTTATTTAGTTTTTTTTATTTCATCTAGTCATTCTGATTTTTATTTCATTAGGTCAGATCGTTAATATGCTTAAATCTCAGATTATTATTTCATTAATTATTATTTTCAGAAAATCTTGTATTATCAACTTCATTTATTTGTTTAATTTCCTAACAAATTGTTTAATATGGTTTATAGAACGTTGTCTTACAGTTTTACCACTTCCAAGTTATATCTCGTATTTAATTATCATGCCAAAAATATTATTGTCTCCACGACATCACGTTGGATCAAACTATCCACAACGACATTACATTTCTTCAATACTTCAAATATCACATTTGAATACAAGAATTATTCCACAAAACTCCATAAATATTCAGCACATACAGCATGAATCTCAACAATTACGCTAGACTGGGTACGACGACCTCATGTCTGCTTCAAAATACATTATCAACGTTGCAACTATCACATGGCAAATTCCACACAATGCCTATCACAAACTCTACTTAATCATGTTGCATGATCTACAAAAAATATATAAATGGCTTCAAACTATCAACGCACATAATCTCCAATGACTGTAATTACTTTGATCACATCTAGACAACTTCTTAAACAATTGGAAAATTATTATTTCAGTAATTTAAGATCTGCTTTCAAATAGCATAAATTCTCTTACAATCTGCATAAATTCACATCGCAGAAAAACACCAATGTGCTATAATCTCTCATATCAAAATCTGCAATACTGATCTGCCTTAAAATAATTATGACCATTAATGATTAATCTCACAAGATTCAATTACTTTAAATCCTTTTTAAAGGTATCAAACACAATTATAAAAATCATCAAAGCATCAGCTGTAATAGCTGTTAAACTGAAATTACTCTCAAAAGAGTATAGCAACAAAATATTGGATTGGCAAACAAGAATTACTAAATGCAATCCTGTTGACATTTATCGTTACTTTATTTAACAAAATTTCGACTGATATGTGACTAGTAGTTCCTTGTTTAATTCACTTACATCTCGTGTACATTCGGATGATAAAAATGAGTTCCTCAATGGCAAGTAAGATGTGTAACCACCGTACAGTCGTATAAATACGAAAGACCTCGCCCCGTCGACTTGGATGATAGTTCCCTAAACGATGGGTAAGGTGAGTAGCCACCATACAATCGTATAAATACGAAGGACCCCATCTCGTAGGCTGTATGAATGAATGTACTAGATAGGAATCAACAAGTTTCTAGTTGTCATATAAAAGCGATGTTCATTCACTAAAGTGAATAACTTCTTAATATCTCCAAACAATCCAATGGAAAAATCCCTACTGATGAATAATACACACTCGCTAGTATGCAATGAACTGACGAAGTAGTTTCTGATAATCAATTGCAGATCACGAGTTCGAAATACTCGTTACACAAAAAAACTATTCATGAAAAATATCCTAGCTGGAAAAATGTCTAAAAGATCAAACATTTGCTTAATAAAGCCAAACAACGGTGAGAATTTCGTATAATGATGCCTGCCATATCATATGGTCACTCCATATTCTAGCAAATTCGAAGTATATAAATTCAAACCATGTCTTAATAATCAAGTCACTCATATTAGAAAAATATACATGTGTGCCCAGTATTCATGAAAATAATCGTATCAGGTAGTTAGAACTCTTACAATACCTTTCATTATCAGTTGTAATATAATTTCCAAGATCGTCGATTTTCCCTACATAAAGAATTTCTCGTAAGATCGGCGTGAATATCATTTCATCCATGAAATGACGATTTCCTTCGAAATCCCAAGCGAATCAGCTGGTGGACTCCTCTCGTCAGGAATCGAATCCATCGCTCTGTGGTGCCATCTTGTCTCTATTCACGTTTACTCGGTCATGTTGAACCTCGGATTACCCATAGCGGATATTGTCCAACTCCTTCTCGAAAAGTTCATGGAAACAGCGGACCCCCTACTCTTCTTCCAATATACGCCACTGTTCCTTTAAATGTTGAGTTTGAGTATTGTAAGTCCAATCTCAACTTACTGCAAAGTCCCACTTGAGTAAAATAAAATTTTACTTGAGAGTGTTCAAGATTACGAAACACCCTGTATCTGTTCGTAATATGTAACTCATGAAAAATGTATAAGATAAAAATCTTATAAATGCACGATATAATGTTAATCAGTGCCTATGCTAACATTCAGTTTACTTGGAATAGTAAAAAGTCGCTTTGAATGTGTTATATAACATCATAGTTACAAGGTTATTCGTAAAAGCCTGTGTTTGAACAGCGTCGAAATGAAGCTTGAAATAAAGTCTTCAAATACGAGCAGTGTGGTTTTGAAATACCCCGGCTGTCTACAATTGTCTCCTCGGCCAGCCCGCCTGGATCAACGACCCGCTCGGCCTTCGCTGCTCGGCGATGCAAGAACTGTCACCTATACTCCTGCCGTGACAGTTTCCGTATGCTGCGTGACCTTCAATGCCCGTCGCGCTGTGCTATAGAGCTGCTCTGAACTGCCCGTCTCCTTGGGCTCAACTGAACTTGCTAGCGCTGTGTTCCGGCTTTTGTGCTCCGCGCGGCACGTGGCTTGTTCCCCCACCACAGTGCTCCCACGTCATGAACATAGTCTCGAACCCGAATCCTCTCGGCTATTCCGTTATAAAATAACTTACTTCCATAAAATTATTTCCACATATAATACATGTTATATATCCTCTTCTAAGATGTTTAATTATTATAATTCCATAAATATTTCAATAAAGCTTCGCATCTCTATCCATAATTCCATCTTCTTACAGATTTCAATGCCTCCTTGATTCTAGACCTCCTACGTAATCTTGACATTCTTCTTGACGCGATCGATGCGCTATCTTTTCTTATTGCTTCTCAAAACCTCAACTACAGCTTAATGTCTGCTGGCGTAGCCGATAGCCTAAAATAGGTATCGGGTACAATACTAAAAACAAGTAGAGTTCATCGAGTTCTCCTACTTTCATCTCATATCTTCAAGTCTTTATAACTCTTATTTTTACAGCGCATGTCAATGTACTTGGACTGCTCAGGACTGGGATTGTCGTTTGTTAGAACCATCCCAGCAATTGCCTGGAAGTTCAAGTACTAAACCACCCCTTCAAGGATTGCTGAGATAGTGGAACCCACCTGTCCTTAAGAGAACATCTTGTTCCCGCCCTCTAACCAGGATACTTATATTTGGTCTAACCACGAGCAATTCGTATACATTTTAAAACACCCCAGTCCTTCATATTAAGTTGTTCATAAAATATACCTTTAGCCAATTTAGATGCCACCCCCATTAGATCAGTGGTCGGAGCAACAGCGTGCACAGCCGCCAGTCAAAGGTTCAAGACCCACTTGGGTCAGATATTTTAATACACCTTCCTTCAAAAGACTTGTGCTTTCTGTACATTACACGTCCTGACAGCCAAACGCTTCATTTATTACCAATGCTGTTGTGAAAATGAATTCTGGTATCACAAAATACCATTTGGTGATAAGGAGATGAAGAACAGATCCTGTCTTGTAAAGTAGTAACACGATGAGGTACTTACCAGTTTGAAATCCAAAGATGCTGTCTCTATTTTGATGCATGGAACAAACTCTGGTGAAGGACATTCTTCGGTCTTAATATCCCCGGTAAGGTCAGCATTATCCTGCAGAGAAATGATTTGTTTCACAAATATATTCCTGTGAATGGGTAAACTTACTCTGATAGAGTAAACAAATAATGTAAACATTTGTTTGGTTCCCATTCCCTTGAATTTCATCAAAACACAATGCATTACAGAAGAACAATAGCAGTAGGCAAAGCTCACAAAATGAATTAAATGCTAGAGTTTGTGCAAACCAAACTTGGTACTGACGTAGCGAAGGACACCTGTGTCATATTTTATAACGCCACCATATTAACCTAAACAAACTGACGCCCACCGATATGTTCAAAGCTTAAATCAAGCTACGACTAAACTAATCATCGGATCTCTACCAAATTTTGGAAAAGCATACCTCCATCTGCGAAGTGTCTTGTGCCCAAATTACAAGGTCATAAGCCAAATGTCAAGATGACGGCCGTAACTTGTGGTCCAAGGAATAAATGCTCACAATGCTTGATATTCAGATATTATTATATGACTATTTGCTACCAACGTTATGTCTATGTGAGAGCGCACATTGCAGTTATGAAATATAAAGTTTAATAACTCTAAACACTTCAGAGCTACAGGAAGGTGGCAAGGTAGGGCAGTATATGTGGCCTAGTATGGACTCTCTCTCTCCATGCATTCATGATGGCGGCTGCGCGATTAGAAACCACAACTCGGAATGAAAATGAGTAATAAGGACGAGCCTTGCCAATTCTTGGATTTCGTTGGTGTTCTTACTTCAATTACGTAATAATGTTATTTGTTTATGTCCCTTTTAACATCTGCGGCTATTGGAGACACCGGGGTGCCCCGAAGGGGGTCTTTAACTTGCCAGTAAATCTACTGATACTGTTAACCCAGCATGTGGTGAAGACTTCGTCTACAAAAGAGTCCAGAATGAACCTGCATTACCAACATAATAACATTAGGTATTATTAACTGTTGAACTAGAAAACAACACTGGGTATTAATAACATCAAGACTAATTTTAACATGAAAATTGAGGAAATGTAAATCTTATAATCACCTGTAGATTATGTTCTTCTTTGACAGCCATACTTTCGTCTTCAAACATATCTGCAGACTCAACGAGCAGGTTATGAGTGGGTAATTGCTCGTTTGTCTTCTGGAAAGTAATATACAAGTATCGATCAACAGACCTCTACTGCCTACTGCTTGGTAACAAGTATTAACCTTGCTAAATACAATGACTTTTGTATTGCGAGTCACTAAGTTTGTAATATTACAAAGTAGCTTATGTGGAATTTAAAAAAAACTTACAATGTCTTCCAAGTCATGTGTTTGTGTCGACCAGTCCGGCTCACTCTTGATCAATGATTGCCCCTCCATTATGCTTAGTAAACTGGAACACAGAACTCATTTGAAAATTTATTGAATACGCACTTAAACGTAAATAAAATGCCTGAAATATAATACATTAAATTATGTAATTTCCATCCTTCTATATTAATACTGGTACCGCATTCCGCATACCATCGAGGAGCACGGTATCAATAACAATAATTCCTACTCGATCATTACGTCTGACCTGATAATGTTGAGTAAATTCTAATACCCATCATCGAAACTGAATTGACTAATTAGTGGGTAGTATTGCCAATTTGTTTATTAGAGCAGTGAAATGGAGCAACCCTGGAATGAAGCAATCTTATGTTCGGTTGCTTCATTACCAAATATACACAAACCTGAACAATGTTGGACCAAGGAGGGGATACGTCACTCTAGCTCTGCGCTAAAGCACACAACACATCTATCCACACGACTGAATTAGGCTCCGTTTAAGTTAACCAATCTTTTCCGTTGTACTCGAAGCTACAGTTCAATGATCTTACTACTCTTCTACCGAAAATACTGCTCAGAAGTCAAGATCCGTAAATAAATTAGACAGGAAAGATACCACCCCACCTGCATCAAACAAATTCATAGGCCAGAACTATTTGAGAGATAAAACCTACTCTCAAATAAATCCAGGAAAATCAAACCAAAGAAACACAGAAGGAAACCAAAGTCACGTTATCCAGAAAGAGAGAGAAGAGGGAATTTCCAGCCCGAGACAGACAGAAGCGCTAACTAAAAGAAAAGGACAAACTAAGGACCCGCAAAATAAATCGGAAGAAACACAGAATCACATTACTCAGAAAGAGAGAAGTGAGGAAATTGACAGTCATGGATCGACAGATCCATCAATTCCAAAAGCTGGACCACAGAGAGAGTTAGTGATTAGCACTAACACTACAGAAAAGCAACATCGACCAAGCAACGAGGAAAAGGATGAGAGTATCAATACTCAAGGATGGATAAGAATAGAAAACAGAATAAGGGGAAGAGATGAAACAACTGCACAAATCAAAAACGTGACGAACGCAGTAACAGCACGAACGAATCAAAACAAAACGAGGAATACATCCTTTGTCATTGGTTCCATGACGGTAAATAATGCAGAAATCAAAGCTGCAACAAAAAGAGCTTGGCTTTATATAGGGAAACTGCACGAATCCACGACGAAAGAGGACCTAGAAAGACATTTTCACAAGCAAGGTATCACGGACGTCATTGAATGCGAGGAAGTAGAGACTAGGGGTCACCATAAAGCTTTCAAAGCCGGGATACCTTTCACAGACATAAACAAAGCCTACGATACCTCGATATGGCCGAAAGACGTATTTGTCAAAAGGCATCGTTTTTTCGAGGCTCCAGAGAGGGTGGACGACTTGAAGGTTAAGATACTGCTTTGGAACGTCGAGGGACTTCGATCTCTGCTGACGTTATTACCTGACTCAACAATGGAAAAATACGACATACTCATTCTCACCGAAACTTTTCTAACAGAAAACATCGATATAACAGGCTTTTATTCGGAACACGCAATGGCGACGAAAAAACAAGCAGGAAGACCAGCGGGAGGCATCTCGTGCTTTCTAAAGCCACACGTAGGGAAAATAAAAACACTTACAGGGAAGACAACCTGATCATAGTAAGCACGGACACCATAACCATAGCAGGGATGTACTTTCCCCCACAGACTCACACCGTAGAAATCATAGACGCAGTTATGAACACTCTACGTCATATCAATCCACGAAACACTATAATTCTAGCGGGAGATTTCAACTGCAGGATTGACATTAAGACACAGAAAGGCGAAGAACTACTCAATTTGATGAGGGAAGAAGGTTTTATCCTCATAAACGATCCCAAAGAGAAAACCTACTTTGCTTACAATGGCAGCAGCACAATCGATCTCATCTTCTACAGGGGTCCACAAATCCAAATCAAAGGACTCGATATAGGCTATTTCCATACAGTAACACCTCTCAGGAAACACTGTCCACTAGTAACAGAGTTAAAAATACCCCAGGAAGTACAAACCCCAACAAAAGAAAACTCTAAGAAAGTTAAAAGAGTACTGAATATGGACACCCTTGCCGAAAACACGAACTATTTACAGGAGATCGAAAACCACATCAACAGTAGTCAGTTACAAGAAGCGGCGGAGAAAATGAAGGAGTTCATCCTAACATGTAGTGTCCCCCAGATACATCGCTTCGCGAAGCCATGGTTTGATGCAGAGTGCTACCATGCAAGACAAAGAACTCTACAAGCTCTAAGAGTGGCAAGAGATTCAAATACAAAGAACGACCTTGCAGCGTACTCGTTGCATAGAAAAACATATAAGAACATTTTAAAGACAAAGCGAAATGCATACACAGAAGCGGAAGGAGAAAAAATGGCTATGGAAGCATTGAAAGACCCTTTCAAAGCACTGAGGCCAAGAAAATTCAACACAGCAGGGAAAATACCCATGGATACCTGGGCAAGCCACTTCAACGGTATACTTAACAAGAACGATGATCAACAAGCTTACCCCAACACAAGTGGAAGCACAAAGATTACAGGTCGGCATTACTTCACTAAAGAAGAGGTAGAGTCAACTATTTCAGCACTCAAGAATGGGAAAGCCGCTGGTCCAGACGGAGTGTTCAACGAACATATAAAACAGACATCAGATATATTACTGGATACATGGACGGACTTATTAAATAAATGCATAGAACTGGAAACAATACCAGAGAGCTGGAGAAGATCGACTATTAAAGTATTGTACAAGGGAAAAGGAGACTTCTCTGATCCCAACTCGTATAGGGGCATTGCACTCGAAAACAACATGTTTAAAGTACTGACAAGACTTATCACTGAACGCCTAACCATCGAGATCGACCATCTGATCCCAGAGGAGCAATTCGGATTCCGGAGAGGAAGAAGCACACTACATGCTGTAAAGAACCTCCTGGATGACATAGACGATACCTTACGGTTACCAAGAGGAAAGCTCCATTGTGTTTTCGTTGATTACTCCAAAGCCTTTGACATGATCGACAGAAAACTCCTAGTGTCAAAATTAGAACAGCTCACCGGAGAAGAACACCCGCTGACCAATATAATAAAGGACATCTTAACTTACAACAAGTTCTCGATTGAGGACTCCGTATCTACAACATACGACCTAATCCAGACCAATGGCGTACTACAAGGGGACCCCCTCAGCCCGCTTTTATTCAACGTAGCTACAATCGACATCATTAAGACAATAAAACAGGCAACGAAGTCTACTTCACTTTATATGTATGCCGACGATATGGTTCTCGCATCGACCAACATTCAGGACATCCAGCTTTCCCTCAACGCGTTAGCACTATGGACAAATGAAAACAGCTTCACAGTAAACGAGAAGAAAACCCAACAAATGACCTACCGAAAAGGGGGAAAACTCGCAGAGGAAGACATACTTTACTACAAGGACACTCCATTGGAAAGAGTAAATGCGTTCCGGTACTTAGGCATCACACTTCAGACTACGACGACATCGTTTCGGCTGCATATAAAGGAAAGAGTGACGGCAGCAATAAAAGCTTTTTATGGAATCAAAGACATAAGAAGTTTATCCATACATACAGCAATGGCTCTCTTCAAAGCAAAGATTATACCAATCTTAACCTATGGTTTGGACCTCATTTGGCTTAAACTGACGATAAAAGACCTATCAGCAATAGAAAAGGTGAAAGCCCGCTACTTGAAAGCAGCCTTAGGGTTATCAAGGTTCACGCTCTCAAGGCTCGTCTATGTGCTGGCAAGAGAGTCTTTCCTTATAGAGGACTTACGTCTACACTACGAACTTCAATCAACCGATGCGACCAGGAATTTAATGGAGGAGAGAGAGAAGAAACGAAGAGAAATATGGCCGGAGTTCTTCTCTACAGATGCCATGCTAGACCGAACGTGGATGGGACCCAACCAAAAACTACGACACGTGCTGACCCGGTTGGCGGTGCACGGCTACCACCACTTATCTGCGTAAAGACTCACTTTCATGAGCCAGACGATACTTGCGTGTGCAGCCTGTGCCATTCAGTGTGTGATAGATACCATATCACCTTATGCAAGCAAAGACAAATTTCTCTCACTGAGTATAGTGAAATGTGAACTAAATTACAGGGTTTATGATATTTATGTATTTATGTATTTTGTGAATGCACTTTCGTGCGCAATTATACTATTATTATTATAAAATAAAAAACAGACAACCACAGAATGCCCAGTTCAAATGAAACTTGCTCTCTCTTTCTCCGCATGCGTCTCGTGAATCAAGTTGGGTTAAATACTGAGAGCCCAAGGGATCCAAGCGATATACTCGTGTGCAGTCACAGAACACTGCAGTCACTGATAACGAAAACTATGCACGACATAAAAAATAAGTACCGTATAGTAAGCTGCAAGGCGCCTTTCGTGCCAACAATCTGCAGAAAATGACATGTACGATTTTCATGACTGAACTTTTAACAAGAAGTATAAATTTTGACAAGAAAATCGTTGTACATGTAAATCTCGGGTTTTATAGGTCCTATCGCCGGTATATGCGATCCATGGGAGAATTCACCACTGGTTCACAGCCACAATGACCAATCTCCCATCCTGTCACGTTCCAAGTTAAAGGCCCAAAATAATCCAGGAACCAGTCTGAAAAGCAAGACATGCACTGCATAACACCGTCCAATCTAGAACTTGCTAGGTTGCGAAATAATACAAATGCCATTTTCCTTATTAGCTAGATAGCTACCTTCCATCTTCCCAACTATACTTACAGTACATAGATTCTAGCATGTTTCTAAAAAAAAAGTGAGCATTCCAAATGCATGTGGTCATTTAAATTTCATGGGCCTTTAATATACGCAAATGAATTTTGATCGATTCCGTGCTGTATAAAGCCCTACCTTTCAACTCGCGTAAAAATCTTATACCTTTCACAAATTGGCGAATTTATTGTTCGCCCACCGCCGAGTGTCTGTAGTGTGGAATTTCATTACATGTCGTTGTCTAATATGGGGTTCCTGGTTATAGGAGAGAACATATATAATTACATCATTTCCCGAATTATTACTTATTACGGTATTACAAACGGCAATGTTTGACTCCCGTGCAGTGTTACATAATTATATACTGAACTATATTTTTAATTTACGTTTTAGATTGTGGTAGCCTATCTTGTTCAATGTAGGCCTACATGTTGTGTGACTATAAACCATACGCTTAATAATATTGCAGTATGTGACTGAGGATAAATTCAAAAATACTTCCGTTCAATTTAATGTATTTTCTTTTGAACCAGGCGGCTTGGGGGTGGCTTGCATTATTTCGCTTCTGCAAGGATCTAGATTGGAAGGTGTTAAGGAGTCCATGTCCAGCTGTCGAGATTGTTTGATGGATTACTTTTGTCCTTTGAGGCGAATGTAGTTCTAATCTTGTTATATGTTTGGACGTCCATCAGTAGTAAAATAAATTAAAAATATGTACCGTAATTTGCTACTTCGAAAGTCCTGTGCTATAGCTGTGTACCGTAATAGCCGAACAGCGAAAATGTAGCACAATGTTCGGTTTTCGTTCAATATCATTTAAAATATGCAACTGACAGATCAAATCATGTTTCAATTTCTAAGCCAAGATTAAATTTCGTACAATTTGAGACCCATGCGAGTACTGTACGTTTAATAGTTCCTGAGATACAGTTCTTCAAGGATGGAATATTTTTTCATAAAACTAAAACCTATTGGTTTTGGTCCCCTAATTTGACAAATATTGTAAAATATACTCTTCCCATGAAATAACTGATAGGTAATGAACTTGAAGTTTATTTATTTAGCTTTGATTTGAGCTGAGATTGGTATCTATAGGCCTAGTACTTCTCTCACAAGTGGCATGTAACTGAAAGTAAATTAGGCTACTCTCTGGCACTGTGTTCCCTTTTGGACCTGACGGTTTGTAACACGAGGATTATGTTGGTAAGGCATTAGCGCGTTTCATATCCGAAAATGTGATACCATACTTTTTGGTGATATTTTACACACTGAGAATTGTCTTCTTGTTAGATGACAGTTCTAAGTAGGAGTATTTCAAAATAATGTTGTGTAGATGTGGAAATAATATGTTGATTACGGTAATCAGTCATAGAGCGGACTGATCACGGCAGATCATCAGTGACACTCTGTTTACGATATCTAGTTGTCGAGGACGTAGAGGTGTGATGTGTAGCTGAGGACATCTTTGACGCGATAGTTACACCCATGTTAGTTTTATAAATACATCATCTTTCTCTCACTTCAACGTGGATAATTTAAGAGTTTTCATTTGAACTGGGCATTGTGTGGTTTCTGAAAGCCTGCATGTTGCTGTAGCTGATTCAAAAAGAAGCGAGTGGTAACATCATCAGTTAATCCAGGGGGATGACAGTTCATAGGGAGCGCGTAGGTCGGGGTATGCGATGTACTTTTATCAACAAGTTTCTTCATATGCGATGTACTTTTATCAACAAGTTTCTTCATCAACAGATTTGGCATTCGTTTGTTTTCTCGTGAGAAACGGGAAAATACCAATGTCACCAACTAATGTTTACGGAAAATGATAATTCTGTTTCTGTTGTAAACGTCTATATTAACATGAAATCTCGCGAATCTCGCCGACCATCGGTTCTACTTGTCATGTGTGTGTGTGTTTAATAACAGTTTTTGTTACTCGTGAGCTTTACTGTTTAATTCCGGTGCAGTATTCTTAATTGAATATAATATTTAGCTAGATTATGCATTAGAATCGTCAGGTAATGTAGCCTACTGTGAGAGCCCAACTTAACCTATATGAATGGAACGCTTTTTTATTTATTTAATCGCCTATTTAGGCTACATAGGTCCCAGTGAGACAGAACCCGTATTAGGGACAATCAGGTAGCATAGATACAGATTGAAATATACCAGTATATCTTTAGTAATATGATATTGTGTTTAAGTTAATGGTTGGCTACAATAGGTTGATAGTGACTAACTTTATAGAAGTAATTGGTATGCATTGCTTAAGGCTACATAATATTGAGCATATGCTATTAATTCCTTAAAACGAAAGCTCTAGCTTTCTTCGTGATTTTTTTTTATTGAAAACCTTTCCTTTATGCATAATGGTAGAGAGTTATACCGGTATCCCTTTATTATAGAGGGGATATCCAAAGATAGATTATATTGCACGTTTCTGGAGTATCTAAAGTTCTTTTATCAGCTCCTGCGTGGCTTAACAGTAGCGTTTTCCCCTGCTTTTCCCAAGGTTGCAGGATCGAATCCCGACGCAGTCAACTGGCATTTGAGGGTGCGCAAATGCGAGGGAGCCGTGTCGGTAGATTTACTGGCACGTTAACGATCCCATTCGCGTTGGAATTCCGGCACCCCGGCGTCTCAAAGCCAGGGATGTAAAACCAATAACATTATTATTATCTTACAACACCTCCATATGAAATTCATGTACAGTAGATGTGAATCTATCAGATCAAATTAGCCTATATGCCGGCTCCGTGGTGTTGGGGTAGCGCGCCTGCCTCTCGCCCGGAGGCCCCGGGTTTGATTCCCAGCTCCATCAGGGATTTTAGAAACTGACGTGAGGAACGGGGTGTACTCAGCCTCGTGAGGACAATGGAGTAGCTGTCTGACTGTGAGGCAGCGCCCCGATCACGAAAACCAAGATTAACGGCCGAGGGGACCCGATGCACTGATCACGCGTCACCCCTAATTATCTGGGCAGTAGTCGCTTGGTAGGCCTAGGCCCTTCATGGGCTGTAGTGCCAGGGGTTATTATAAAGTAGCCTATATAAGTTTATATTACAGTAATTCTGAATAAAAGTAGAACGGGGCTTATACACCTGCCTCAGACATGAATGTGACTTTAACATACCTTGTGTCCTTGTTTCATCTTTTGGGTGATATTACGTATTGAAATTAGGAACCCTGGTCACTACTGCACCTCATATATGTGCTAAAGTACGTCATTTATTACTCTTTTAAAACGGCTGCCATGTTCCAACAGCGCTTGCATCTCGACCAACTGCCTCAACACAAACGAAACTTAAATATCTCCTAAAGAATACAATCTTAATTCTAAGAGACAGACAATCCAACTGATTGAACCCCAGTCTGCCTACGCTAAGAGCGTAATCTAAAACCCATCAGGAAAACGTCCCCATTAGACCAATAGCCTCAGAGTGAATTTTAGGAGCAGTCCCATTTATCAAGTTTCCCAATTTGTGCAGAGTTTCCTCAACACACATTACAAATTAAAAACTAACAGCTCTTTTAGGAACTCGATCCATTTCTGTGAAACGACTAGGAACCTAATAATCGAAGAATCTTACACAATGCACACAATAGATATTAAATAAATGTATACAAACATACCTGTATCCCCCACCATTAAAATTATAGAAAAAAAAACCATCCACAGTTGAAATTAACAAATTTATCCACTTACTTAAATTTACCCTACATAATAATCACTTTAAGTTCAACCAAAAAAAATGTGCATTTTAGTCAATATGTATATGGACATTATAAAATGCAAAGCGATTGTTTCCGCCCAGTCAATACTGTTATTCAAATTGAGTAAATTAATCACTCGTCATGATAGAATGGTACATGTTTCGACACCTAGCAAATCATTGGTGTCATCAGCCATGAATTGGGCAGCACTAAATACATTACACATGTAGAATTTGGTTGTGACACAGAAACATGAATGAACACACATAAAAAAGAAGAAGTATATCATGCATATAAAAAACATTAAAAATTCCTAAAACATTTTGTTAATAAAACACTTTTAAAAAACCTCCAACGGGTTTAATCAGTCTATCTTGAATCAGTCCAATGTAATTCTTGATGTTGATTGTGGCGTAGTATATTACACTTGATGCTTAAAAGAATACATTTGTAGTCATAGTATGAACTAATGGACACATACGATGTAGTTAATGACCCATGCGGTACACTCCCGACCAGCACAGCACGGCTTTGTGACACCTTGCCGCATTGATACTTGGGATTTGATACCCTTCCTGGACTCATTGATGTCAATGGAATGCCCGCTTCTAAATTGGATTACTATGAGCCAGTTCTTAATGTTACGTCTCAATATAAAGTGTGTACTCCTTATGTAATCATACTAATATATAAAAATGAGATGGTGTGTGTCTGTTACTCAATCACGCAAGAACCACTGGTCCGATTTAAATGAAATTGTACATGGATGTAGCTGATTTACCAGGTTTACATATAGGCTACCTTTGATTTCGATATTTTGCACTATTTAAAAATGGCGACTATTTTCGTATTTCCCTTTCAAATAAAAAGAGAACGCTAAGAAATAGCAAACATTTGATGGCATATACGAGCTTTAACATTTAATTTTCTATCCTAAAGGTCCTTATCACTTTTCGTGTATCTCCAACGGTTAGCTAGTGAAACCTAAATATGTGCTATAAAACACGGTCAACGCCGAGCGATGTTAGTCTATGTTAGTCTCTACATGAACTGTTTTATTTATAGAGGTAGTTTGTGGGCTCTGAAAAGAGACTTGATTTTGAGTCTAATTTTATACTCTTTGTGCCGGTTATTGTATGTGAGTATTTGGATCTTTACGCTGTTTCACAATGTTATAGTGCTTTCTACTTTGCACGGTACACTTCTTTTCTTTTTATAGATTTGTTTTTTTTTTACTGAATATTTCTGTTGGCCAATATTGATCTGCTTTTTGTAATTTTTTTCCATGATCAGAAACCCAAATTCACAGACGAATGTGTCGAAGCCTACCGACTGTCACATTAGTTCATTTAGTGCTCATATTAATCTTACTGCAGAACTGGGCAAACTTATTTCAATAAAGTTGGTATTTTGCCTTTCACGGTCAATGAAACCCCGCACAAAATACGGCATAAACCTAGAAAAGTTCCTGAGTTTTAATTGCTTGGCCCTGAAATTCAATATACAATCATTTTGGGAGCCTTTATAGGGAGGTGAAAGACTGTTTTAGCTTTAGCTCTCGCAGTAAAGTAGCGGAGGTGTTCTAAATAAGAATTGAGGTACCGGTGTCGCGCAGTTTGCTACTCCTTTGCTAGTGTGCAAATAGACCACAAGACCTCGGTGATGAACCATCTCGGAGTTGCTAGGCGTAATCTCGTACAAAACACGGCATAAACTTAGAAAATCTATCTGTGATTAAAACTGATTTTGTTATTATTACTTGGAAAGATTGAAGTTTGTTTCGTTACTGTTACTCTTTATCATGACATGATACGTAGTTTCCGCAATATTACTTACTGCGGATATAATTTCTACCAAGTTTGATGTATTTTTAGCATAATGTTTATATTTTTAAATATAGTATGAAGACGTTAAACGATAGGTATTCAATATTTAAGAAAGGGTATTTAACTTTTACTACATAGAAGCTGATATTTATTTCCAATATATAACACACTTTCCTACCTACAAAGCGGAGTCAGACAGGCTTTTCTCCGGGTACTCAGGTTTTCCCTTTCACAATTTCATTCCAGCAACAATCTCCAATATCATTTCATTTCATCTGTCATTCATTTAACCATTGCCCCAGGGGAGTGTGACAGGCTTCGACCCGGTCGGTCGACTGAAAGCCGCCTGTGGATTTTCACTTTCCTACCTCTGATTAATAATTGGGTGAGTGAAAATGCGTGTAGTCTACACATATAACATGGAAATAACATAACTACATTATGAATGTGTGATTATATTAATGATTTAGGCCAGCAAGTACTAAAGGCCGTTCGAAGAAAGGGTACTTCAGCTAGTAAATTATAAAAATTGAATGCAGATACTTATTTACTTTCTCTCATGTCAAGCTGCTTGTCTCTCACCAAGGCTCAATTCTGTTAACACGTCAGATTTTCGAAGTGAAATGTCATGTCTTGTGGTTTTGATTCCACGTGGCTCATGATCGTTGGTTTAACTGTCACATAAAACTATAAGGTCCCTTTCACTTTGCGTGTAATTCATGCTACAATTCACAAAGTGACAGATGTGGCCAGAAGTTAGATTTGGTAGGTAGCGTTCTACAGCTGGCTATGATGTAAGAAGAGAGACTGGTGGGGATGTCGCTCTCTTTGAATAACTCAGTCCTTAACATGACAATTTGTATTTAAATGTTACGTTTTTCACTATATTTTTAATTACATGCCTTTGTGCTGTGGGCCTATTGGCATATGAGGACCTTGAGCTGTGTGGGGAAGATGAAATGCCATCCCATAAGGCAAAGGATACGTGTACATTTTCTGTTAGGAGCACAGAGATTTTCTTGTTAGTTCGTTCATTTATTTGACCTTTGATAAGGAACGCTTGTGTGAGCGGTACACACAATTTACAGTAATAATCGACTGAATGGTTCCCGTGAACAGTATTGAAATAAAGAAGTAATACAATCCTGACAAGAAAATATTTGATCATATATATTGTATATGGCCTATATATATTTATTTACCATTACAGTGAATATTATACTACCTACCGGGGCCCTTTTAGACAATCACATAAATAAGTTCAAGACTTGTTGCATCAAGAAATGCTTGTTGCCATTCAATCGATTTACTAGAGTGGAGAGCACATAAGAAGGCGGGTGAGAGTGAGAGCATTCTGCACCTAGTGAGACAGAGCCATTCACTGTTATGTTGCCAGACTGCCTCTCTCTCTCTTTCTCTGTGCGTGCTAGATTCGTCACTTACGCAGCTGTTCCCTCCTCACATTTGCAAATGCTCCACGAACTGCACTCGTGTAAGTGAAACGACCAATTGATCCTATCGGCACTGCCACTGTGCAGTTGGTACGTGCTCCTCACTTTAATTGCTTGGCTAATTGTATAACTAAGTTAATGAAAGAGTTAGCTTTCATCGGTTGCATAAATATTAACGTATTGTTCATTCCCTTTATTTCTTTTCTTTTTTCAAAGGGTGTGTTTAAATATTATTTTAAAGGAAGCTTGTAGTGTTATGTGATGTTAATCTCGGGATCATGAGCCACGGGACTTCCATTATTATGTGGAATCCAAACCATAGGACATAGCATTTCACTCATGAATGTATATATTCCTTTTTGCCAGACATATATAATCCAAGAGTGACAATAAGTTATAATAACTTAATTTAAAACAATAAAATTATTCACAAAACAAAATACACATACACAAATAGAAAGGCACTGCACTATTATCTAAATGAAATACCAATAGGGATTTGATAAATGTATAACACCATAGTCAATAAAATTGAATTAATATACATTAACCTTCCGTCAGTCGCAACGTTAATGTTTCAAGAAACGGTCGCAATGTATCATAATGATACATTCAAACAAGACGTCCAGCTACGGCTTAAGCTCTGTCATCTTTTTGTGGCAGCTATTCTGGATATTTGGCATACTAACTTTTATTTTTCACTTGATACACATTTCGTTTATCATTACACATTTTGTGAACAAATGAACACAATATAAATTACAAAATATTAGAGCCCCCTTTCTGGCTCTGACAAGACATATAATTATGGTTTCAGGGTTGAGACCGGATACACTCAATCTCGTGAGGGAGAACTGAGAACAGATGGGTTTGATTTCCATCTAAGCCAACCTAGGAATGGTTTTCCCACCTCTACCCCAGGCAAATGCTGGTGTGGTTCCTAAATAAAGGCCACGCCCACCTCCTTCCAAATCCTATCCTCCAATACAAATATACTTACAGCCGTCACAATGACACAGGTTATCAGCCAGATTACACACCAACTAAATGGGGTTAGGTCTACATGATCACAATGTTGCAAGGCCCCTCAATGAATAAACAGCAATATTAAGAGTGGTATGATAACTTAATATTTTTCTCTTACAGGTTTCAATGCACGTGGCTCTACCATGCGATGACAGTTCTCTACTGGGACAATGACTTTATGAAATTCAATGCTCTTTCTATGAAAATGTTATGTAGATTTTATATCTTTAAAAACTAGAAAAGAAGAATATATATTATATTACACAGCATAAAAACTTATTTTTGTCCTCATATTATTCCTTCAGACCTGATTCCTTTCAGTATCATACTTCATTCAACAGTGGTTAATTATTTTATAGTGTATAGTGGTTCCCACGAACCTACTACGGTGTCGTAGCAGGCGGAGAGGTGATACTCCGACGTGGCGCGTCCCAGGTGGCGGATAGGGGGGTCCTCACCGGCTTGCCGGCGGACTTGAGAAAAATAAAATAGCTCTCGCGGACCAAACACACAACAACCTCTACGGTTAACAACCGCAGTTGTAACTCGGAGCTTGCTCCATACAAGGTTGACTACCTTTGAAAGTCAAATATGGAAGGAAATCTTTTAAGGAATAATCCACCTAGACCGCATTCGGATACGGTGGGCAGTCACCTGAAAGATACCCTAGATGAGTCGGAGCATCTAAAAATACCCCCGACAGATAGAAAACCCAAATTTAGACTGAAGATAGGACAGATATACTATATAGCAACACACAATATAAATTCCATCATACAGCCAGGAAAACTCAAAATTTTGACATACGAAATGGATCGCAAAGGGATTCTAATAACCGGGCTTCAAGAAATGAGAAACACCGATCAGGAACCAATAGAATCACAAGGATATAGAATTTACAAGGGAATTCCAGGAAAAAGAGTAATGAAGCAATGTCCACAATTCGGAACAGGATTTGTAGTCAATCTCAAAATAATTGAATCCATCATAGAATTTAAAGCATTATCCCCTAGGCTCTCGACACTAACTCTGAAAGCTGCAAATAGAACATATACCATTCTAAATGCCCATGCCCCAACTAATGATAAAAATAATAAGAGAGAACACAAAGATGATGTGGAGGGATTTTGGGAGCTTTTAGATCAGACAGCAACAAATATAAATAAATGTCACACCAAAATTTTAATTGGAGACTTTAATGCCCAGTTAGGAAAGGAAAAAAGATATAGAGACATAATAGGAAAATGGCCAGCACAGAGAAGAACAAACAGGAATGGCATAAGACTGGTGGAATTTTGCAGAAACCATGATATGATCTCCAAATCAACTTACTTCAAGAGAAGTCCAAATAAACTCAAAACTTGGAAACATCCAGATTGGAAAAAAGGTGAATGGCAACTAGATCATGTTTGTATGGATAAGAACTATCACAGGGAGATCTACAATGTGAAAGTTCTGAGAGGAACAGATACTGGATCGGATCATTACATGATAAAGATTAAAATTAAATTTACCCCGTTGATAAAGAAAAAAACTCACCTAAAAAGAAGAGAACATACGACCCTCATAAACTAATAAATAACAAGGGATACAAAGAACGAACTAGATATATTAAAATAACAGATGATTTAGAGGAAATAGTTCCCGAATTGAAACAAATAGCTGAACAAGTAGCCCCAATAAATCCAAGGAAGAAACACCAATGGTGAAACGATGAGTGTGATAATACAGTGGAAGATAGACATCAAGCCTGGTTACGGTATCAGAGTCAAAAAACAGATGAATCACACTTGGATCTCATAAAACAAAGGAAGATAACTCAAAAAATAATACGAGGGGTTAAACGGCTATACCAAAAGGATATACTTCTGATGATCGAAACAAATAGCGCGAAAACAAACTCAAGAGATTACTACAAAATTTTTAGCAAACAACTACAAAGATATGAACCTCCAACATTAATGTTTAAAGACAAAAATGGCGAGTTAGCTCATAGTAATAAAAGAAATACAGAAATTTTAGCAGAAACATTCAACAAGTTGCTAAATTGCGAAGATCCGCCAGAACTGCTTCAAATAAATACAGACACCACTATTAAAACACCATCAGAAAACACAAATCCACCCACAATCCAAGAAGTCTACAAAGCGCTGAGAGAGCTCAAAAACTACAAAGCAAGTGGAGAAGATCAAACATTTGCAGAATTGTGGAAATATGCAGCAGAACCAGTAAAGATTTCATTACACCAATGCATAGTGAACATTTGGATCAAAGAAGAACTGCCAGACCATTGGACTACTGCCATAATACATCCATTACACAAGAAAGGAGAAAAATCAAATCCTGACAACTATCGAGGAATTTCCCTTTTGGATATCACATATAAAATCATGTCACGAATTCTATATAATCGTTGTAAAGATCAATTAGAACTGGAAATAGGGGAATATCAAGGTGGATTTCGGCCATGGCGAAGCTGCCCTTAACAGATAATCACCTTAAAATTAGTAATGTACTACTACAAACGTAGACAAAAACAGCAAGTCATAACCTTCGTAGACTTCAAAAAAGCTTATGATTGTATACGTAGATCTTCATTGCTGAAAATACTTAGGAATTTCGGACTTCATCCCAAATTAATAAAAATTGTGGTGTTTGAAGCCATATTTTCAGTGTTGCCTTAGTAAACAAGAGTTTAGTGCTTTTCAGTCGGTCAACACGAATGTACCCAAAAGAGATGGGTTATGCCCTAATCCTGAAATAAATTACATGAGATTAATAAAACACTAGGATGACCAGTTTCGATCGTCAAGCGATCATCATCAGATCCATTACACTTAGGCTACAAAATCGATGTTTGAAATACAGGTGAAAATATTTACAATATGTACAATTATTTAGTTGCAGTATTGGTACTGCAACTGTCAGTGTATGCTAAATGCAGTATATATGTTAGGTGAAATGCTAAATGGTGATAGCTATCCGGAGATTGTACTTTAGAGAGATTATATGGTTGTAAACTATGGTTAAACTATAAAAATTTTGGCTAACTACTTATCTGATTGTCTTCCGTATTACACTTAGGCAACAAAATCGATGTTTGAAATACAGGTGAAAATATTTACAATATGTACAATTATTTAGTTGCAGTATTGGTACTGCAACTGTCAGTGTATGCTAAATGCAGTATATATGTTAGGTGAAATGCTAAATGGTGATAGCTATCCGGAGATTGTACTTTAGAGAGATTATATGGTTGTAAACTATGGTTAAACTATAAAATTTTTGGCTAACTACTTATCTGATTGTCTTCCGTATTACAGCTACTCGCAGTTTTCGTGCTCACTGGAACTCGCTGTGCGGTCGACTGCGGTGGTTATCTTAACGACTGGTTTTTCCCCTGCCTCCTCCCCCCTGTCCCTACGTGCTGTGGGGAGTGATAGCGATGTGTTTATGTGAGGTGTTGCCAACCTAGATAAGATGTATGTTATTGAATGAGGTGGGTCTACAATTATTAAAGACCGTGGATTAGCCCTCGCCACGCCTGGAGCATAACCCATTCGAACTAAGCGTTGACGGTCTTATGAGGACGTCCCGGCACCTTTAATACTGCCGCGAATATGGGCCTTGGTTTATTGCAGAAGAAAAGTACATCGTACACCTGATCCAGATAACATTTACCCATTAAAGACCCTCTAATTTCCCCCCTTTTTTTATCTAGCTTGGCTGTGTCGCTAAATTGTGTTTTGTTTCCGACAGGGTGTGCTTTTTAGTAGTGTGAAGAGGGGTGAGCTCTCCATGAACGTGTGTTCATTTAGATTGTTGGGATTGTTTCGTTTGGCTAGGTGTATCTCGATTGCTTCCTTTATGTCAAGAGCTCTGCCTTTCGATTCGTGATGGATTATTTTGAGGTCCGACTCTATGTTGGTAAAGCTGTGCCCTGCGTCACACATATGTTCGCACACGGCTGAATGTGTTCCGTATCTTATCGCATTCCTATGTTCATTATAACGTGTGTCTACTCGCCTTCCACTCTGCCCGATGTAATTAGCTTGACAATCGGTGTCTTGGCGCGTTATAGAATATACCTCTGACCTTGAATACGGGTCACTTTTATTTAGATTACTATTTAGGAGGTGCCTAGCGGTTGTGTTTTTCGTCGTGAAAGCTATCTTTATGCCTTGTTTTTTGAATAGGTTAGTGATTTTATATGTATTCGTATTCACATAGTTGAAACGCGCAAATTTTTTCTTATTACTGTCTGGTTTGGGAATCGTTTTATCTTTATTTTTATGTTTGGCTATAATTTGATTTATTTTGCTTGGCGAGAAGTTGTTTTCCTTTGCTATTTGCATAATAGTTCTTATTTCCTTATTATAGTTGTCTTTTGACATGGGTATGTTTAATGCTCTGTGCACCATTGAATTGAAACCCGCTAGTTTGTGCGTACTGGGGTGATTAGACTGATTGTCGATTGCATGCGAGGTTTGTGTTGCTTTCCGGAATATGGAATATGAAAGGTCGTTGTCTTTACGTTCAATAGTTATATCGAGATAATTTATTTTCCGGTCTATTTCTGATTCCTTAGTGAATTTGATAGAGTGGTGAAGGCTATTAATGGATTGGAGAATTGTTTCTTCGCTTGTTAGTTCAGTATCGTAGATGCAAATTACATCATCTACGTATCTTTTCCATATTACTATTCCCTTTGTTGAAGTCTTTTCTAAGAACGCATTTTCTAGTGCATTGATGAAGATATCAGCGATTAACCCACTTAGTGGCGATCCCATTGCTAGGCCTTCTCTCTGTGTGTATATTTTATTGTCGAATTGAAACACGTTTTGGGTGAGAACGACCCTCAGTAATCTCACAATCTCTTCAATTTCTTTTACCGAATTGTTGGATTTTAAGTTGTTTTCGATAGTGTTGATTGCTTAAATAATCGGAATATTGGTGTACATGTTAGTTACGTCGAAGGATACTAGCCTGAAGCTAGGTTTCATTTGTAGGGTGTTCAATGCTGTTACTAGTTCACGGCTAGTCAGGCAAATCGTGAAGCCAAGAAATTCAAATCACTCAGGCTTAGACTCATGAATTTAGACAAGTCAATTTGGTTCAACAAAAAATGTATAGAACTAAACCTCACCCCTAAATACGTACCAATTAAAACCGTACCGAACACACCAGCCACGATCATTTCAGCCAAACAAGCCAAAGCGCTTTGGATAAAAAAACGAATTAAGATTTGCATACATAAGAAAGCAAAAAATTAACCAACAATTATACGACATTCAATTGCAACTAAGTAATTTCTGGCACGCGGCCCTATGGGACAGCTTCACCGAGCACCTACATGACAACATCAACATCAGAGCAACGAGGAAGCATTAAACGCTAGAAAATAAATTAAGAAAACTAGGAGAAACACAGAACCATCAATCTAACGAACAACACACGAATAACAATGAATTCAATTTCCACAGCAGAGTAAACAACAGAACGAACGTAACCTTTTCTCAAGGTGAAATGAATATGTTAGACAAAGGTTTGAAATACAACTGCACAGACGCACACACGAACCACAATATAAAACAGTTAAACACAGATATTGAGATAGCCAGTCACAAGCTCCCAGCAGAAGACAGGGAATTAACCAAAAATCTCGCCACCAACGAAGCCAAAAAAATCCTCAAACGAGAGGGCGTTAGCAATAACATTCAAAACAACAAACAACTCAAAGAAATAAAGTCGTTGAAACAAAAAATAAAAGAACATGACTTAATCATCACAAAATCAGATAAGGGAAACACTACAGTAATTTTGAACAAAACAGAATACATTGAAAAAACAGTCGAATTTCTAAACAACAACGAAATCAAGGAATAAACAAAAGACCCCAACAACAAATTCCAAAAACAAATAAAAAGTGCGCTAAAAGAAACAGAATACATACTGACCAAAGCCGAAAAATCAAAACTAATAAACATGAACCCGAAAATACCGTCATTGAGGGGACAACCAAAAATACACAAAAAGGAATGCCCAATGAGACCAATAGTCAATTGTAGGAATGCCCCTAATTACAAAATCAGCAAAGAGTTACTAAAAATCTTAAAATGCCGTCTTTCCAACGACAAAAACAACTCTGTAAAGAACACAACAGAACTAGTAACAGCATTGAACACCCTACAAATGAAACCTAGCTTCAGGCTAGTATCCTTCGACGTAACTAACATGTACACCAATATTCCGATTATTGAAGCAATCAACACTATCGAAAACAACTTAAAATCCAACAATTCGGTAAAAGAAATTGAAGAGATTGTGAGATTACTGAGGGTCGTTCTCACCCAAAACGTGTTTCAATTCGACAATAAAATATACACACAGAGAGAAGGCCTAGCAATGGGATCGCCACTAAGTGGGTTAATCGCTGACATCTTCATCAATGCACTAGAAAATGCGTTCTTAGAAAAGACTTCAACAAAGGAAATAGTAATATGGAAAAGATACGTAGATGATGTAATTTGCATCTACGATACTGAACTAACAAGCGAAGAAACAATTCTCCAATCCATTAATAGCCTTCACCACTCTATCAAATTCACTAAGGAATCAGAAATAGACCGGAAAATAAATTATCTCGATATAACTATTGAACGTAAAGACAACGACCTTTCATATTCCATATTCCGGAAAGCAACACAAACCTCGCATGCAATCGACAATCAGTCTAATCACCCCAGTACGCACAAACTAGCGGGTTTCAATTCAATGGTGCACAGAGCATTAAACATACCCATGTCAAAAGACAACTATAATAAGGAAATAAGAACTATTATGCAAATAGCAAAGGAAAACAACTTCTCGCCAAGCAAAATAAATCAAATTATAGCCAAACATAAAAATAAAGATAAAACGATTCCCAAACCAGACAGTAATGAGAAAAAATTTGCGCGTTTCAACTATGTGAATACGAATACATATAAAATCACTAACCTATTCAAAAAACAAGGCATAAAGATAGCTTTCACGGCGAAAAACACAACCGCTAGGCACCTCCTAAATAGTAATCTAAATAAAAGTGACCCGTATTCAAGGTCAGGGGTATATTCTATAACGTGCCAAGACACCGATTGTCAAGCTAATTACATCGGGCAGAGTGGAAGGCGAGTAGACACACGTTATAATGAACATAGGAATGCGATAAGATACGGAACACATTCAGCCGTGTGCGAACATATGTGTGACGCAGGGCACAGCTTTACCAACATAGAGTCGGACCTTAAAATAATCCATCACGAATCGAAAGGCAGAGCTCTTGACATAAAGGAAGCAATCGAGATACACCTAGCCAAACGAAACAATCCCAACAATCTAAATGAACACACGTTCATGGAGAGCTCACCCCTCTTCACGCTACTAAAAACACACCCTGTCGGAAACAAAACACAATTTAGCGACACAGCCAAGCTAGATAAAAAAAGGGGGGAAATTAGGGGGTCTTTAATGGGTAAATGTTATCTGGATCAGGTGTACGATGTACTTTTCTTCTGCAATAAACCAAGGCCCATATTCGCGGCAGTATTAAAGGTGCCGGGACGTCCTCATAAGACCGTCAACGCTTAGTTCGAATGGGTTATGCTCCACGCGTGGCGAGGGCTAATCCACGGTCTTTAATAATTGTAGACCCACCTCATTCAATAACATACATCTTATCTAGGTTGGCAACACCTCACATAAACACATCGCTATCACTCCCCACAGCACGTAGGGACAGGGGGGAGGAGGCAGGGGAAAAACCAGTCGTTAAGATAACCACCGCAGTCGACCGCACAGCGAGTTCCAGTGAGCACGAAAACTGCGAGTAGCTGTAATACGGAAGACAATCAGATAAGTAGTTAGCCAAAAATTTTATAGTTTAACCATAGTTTACAACCATATAATCTCTCTAAAGTACAATCTCCGGATAGCTATCATCATTTAGCATTTCACCTAACATATATACTGCATTTAGCATACACTGACAGTTGCAGTACCAATACTGCAACTAAATAATTGTACATATTGTAAATATTTTCACCTGTATTTCAAACATCGATTTTGTAGCCTAAGTGTAATGGATCTGATGATGATCGCTTGACGATCGAAACTGGTCATCCTAGTGTTTTATTAATCTCATGTAATTTATTTCAGGATTAGGGCATAACCCATCTCTTTTGGGTACATTCGTGTTGACCGACTGAAAAGCACTAAACTCTTGTTTAATAAAAATTATAAAACTAACTCTAACAAACACCAAATCTAAAGTAAAATTCAGAGGAGAAATATCAGAACCGTTTACGATTAAAACAGGATTAAGGCAAGGAGATGGTTTATCGCCTCTACTTTTCAATTGTGCTTTGGAATATGTAATGAGGGAATGGTACAGGGAAAATCCTAGGAACATAAGAATTGGAACCAAGGAAGATCAAATAGACTTAAATTGCTTGGGATTCGCAGATGACTGAGCGTTACTGGCTAATAATATTCAAGAAGCAAAAAATCAAATAATAAGCCTACAAAATATAGCACAAAAAATTGGACTTCAGATATCATTTGAAAAGACAGAGATAATGGTAGCAAATCCACTTGTAATCAATCACATAACAGTAAATAACAAGAAAGTTAAAATAGTGAAGCAATTTAAATACTTAGGAGAAATTATAACTTACAACTTGGATGAGAAACCTGCATGGCAAGAAAGAACTAATAAAATGATAAAAGCCCAAAAATTAACATGGTCTACATATAAAAGAAAATTTCTATCAATCGCAACAAAATTAAAACATTACAAGACGGTGGTTCAACCAGAGGTGACCTATGGAAGTGAAACTCTTTTTAAAGTTACTCAGAAAAACAGAATCGACAAAATTTTAAAAGTAGAAAGAAGAATAGCTAGAACAAGCATAAATAAAAAATATCAGAAAGATGGACAGTGGCGGATAGTACCAAATGAAGTGGTATACAGAGAACTGGAGCCCATCACTGTTACTATTCGGAAGAAACGGCTTTCTTTCTTTCTTTCTTTCTTTCTTTCTTTCTTTCTTTGGTCACATCATTAGGACACCAGAAACCAGGTTATCTAGAAAAATTGTAGTGAAACTTTGGAATATGAAACAACAAGTAGGATGGATTAAGGAAATTAGAGAAGATATGAAAGAATTGGAAATAACCTTGGATGACTTGCAAAACAAAACAACAAAATTAAAAAAAAACTGAGAGATATAAAAATAAGATTTCAGGCTAAAATAGACAAACGTAATACAGTAAAAAGGGTATTTACAGATGAGGAACGCCTGAGAAGATCAGAGCGAATGAAGAGCCACTGGGCGACTCGGAAAGGAAACTTACTGAAGAAGAGGACCAAGAAATGATTGACTGAAGTGGTCCAATAAGGCCGTAAAAGCAGAAAAAGAAGTATAGTGGTTCATTGTGTGTTCGCGTCCTAGTTCGTGAACCATGGGCATCGGCCAAGTAGTCCTGGCAGTCTGGATACCGGTTGCTGTGTAAAAGGGCATCTTGGACGTATTCTGAGTCATGGCCCTCCTTGTGCTCAGGTGGCTAGGACTGAGGTGAAAGTCCAGGTCCCCAAGTAAGTATGTCGAGCAACCTGCTTCACTTGTACCTACTTCTTAAACCTGCTAAAAATGTCTTGAGCAAGCCTCAGACCTGTGGGAGTGATGGAGTCACACTCCCATCTGACAGATCAGGGACTCCTTGGAAACAAATGGGCAATAGACCTGGTATTCCATGAGGTGCTATTAACAAATAGCTTATAAAGATAATAACGGAAACACTGCCATAAAAGCATGTGCTTGCCTGGAGACAGCGATCATAGTGCCATCTCTTGCTGTGAGTTGACAGCATCACTCGCCTTGCCACCCCATTTCTCAATGGGCATCAACTAAAATTGCTTTGTGATGTTAACATTTGTTATGGGATGATATTAGGCATTTTCATTAAGTAATTTAAGGAGTAAGGTTAAAGGAAATGAATACTAGGTTACGTACAGTTTATTTAACATTCGAATAAATATAGCAGATAATTCATGATATGGTGTTGGTATAGGCTACTCAAGTCTGGAATAGGCCCATACATTTTAACACAACTCATAAGCATTTACACTTATTGATATGTTACTTTTCGTAGATTAAGGCGCGGTGCACACTGGAGAAACCTGTTTCATGCAACTGGTTTCGTGAAACTGAGGTTGCTTGCAACAGATAGATAACATTAACGCAGGGCTGTGCACACTGCGTTTCATGAAATCTTAGTTGCATTGATTTCGTGAAACAGGGTCCCTGTCGCGCCAATTGCATGTTGTATTTTAATTTTATTCTTTGGCCAATGCCTCCCCTCTTTTACGTAAATATATGAACTTGCTATTGAAGGATGAAGTGCAGACTTTGGAATCAAAAACGTGGCCTGTTGTTGGTAGGATATTATGAACCTAGTTGTTTACAAAACATGTAAATTGTACCTTGTAATAACAGGGGAGTGAGTGCGTCAGGCCTCGGCAGCCGGCACAGTTCATATCCTCGCCGCTAGATGGGAGCTTCATTCATTCCATTCCTGACCCGGTCGGAGACTGGAAGCAGGCTGTGGATTTTCAATAACAGGAGAGTGGGGAATCAGGCAACCTCTTTGCTCACGTGAACCGCAAGTTCAGTTATTTAAGTTAGTATTATGTTATCAGCCGGTCCCATGGTGTTGGGGTAGTGCGCCTGCCTCTCACCCGGAGGCCTCAGGTTCGATTCCCGGCTCTGTCAGGTATTTTAAAAACTGACGTGAGGGCTGGAACGGGGTGCACTCAGCCTCGTGAGGACAATTGAGTATCTGTCTGACAGTGAGGCAGCGCCCCAGTCACGAAAACCAAGATTAACAGCCGAGGGGACCCGAAGCGCTGACCACTCGTCACCCCAATCAATATCTGCAGGCCAAATGGCTGGGCAGCAGTTGCTTGGTAGGCCTAAGCCATTCACAGGCTATAGTGCCAGGGGTTATTATTTATTGTGTTATCTATTTATTATATGGGTGTCCCTGTCCTTTCTATTGGTTTTCGTCAGGTGAATTGGGCTGGCAAGTCGGGGATGTAATACTGGTTTATATTGCAATCACGTAAGCATAATACTATGGCTACAGGTTGCTGTTGATGTTATAAAGGGTGGAACAATGAGGTCATCTGCCCCTGAAGGCTACAGGCATGGCTACCATATTTTAATTGTATTTAGTTACCGTTCTGGTTCATTATTCTTTGAGGGTATGGTCCTCGTTAGGAAGGTAGGGCCATGAAATCGAACAAGACAAAATCATGCCCCCCACCCCCACCCTCCAAACTGATGGAAAACCGTTGCTTGTGTGTGCATGTTCCAACGCGCCTAACATCACGGTACCTATCCATACATACAATTCATACGGATCATTTGTCTTATTCACAAATGCCTTTAGAGGATTTCAAAATATTTGCTACCTAACAACAAAATGTAATTCTTATATACCGTACTCTCCAGTGTGGCACGTTCATTCGTAAGTTAATCTTCATTTTGACCCTATGCCTGCTTTCAATCGAAATTTGATGAAAATTATATCTGAATATCTCTGACATTCAGGGGCGTACATGTATATACATATTTTTTTTTCGGGGGGACTGACTATCTTGGAAAATTGTGAGTATTGTCAGGGGATTGTCACCACAAAATACCCAGAAATATCAACCAATATCTTAGAGCATATAACTTTGTGTAATTATTTTAGATAAGATTCAAAGTGTATATAGCCTACAATTATTACTGGCAATAAAAAAAAGTTGTAAAATAAAACACAACACACAAATAAAATGTTATACTTAAAATGGCAAATAAGTTTTTTTTTTAACAAGTCGCTAAATTATTTCTCAAAAGTACCATAAGTTACTGCGGAATTCACAGTTTTGCCTCACAAGGCTGAGTGTACCCCGTTCCAGCCCTCAGACCTGAATTAAAATTTCTTGGCAGAGCCGGGAATCGAATTCGGGCCTCTGGGGCGGCAGCCAAAAGTGCTAGCCACTACACCACAAGTTAGTATAATTTCAATCTTAATATTGTTTTTAACTTAGCCAATAAGTTAAGATTAGGGTACAACCAAATTTACAATTATTTTATGCTCTTACCAAAGCAACACTTACTTAATTTTTATTGGCTTTTTTCGGTGGGGGGGGGGGTGGAGCCCCCTCAGCACCCCCCTTATATGCCTCTGCGTGACATTTTGTTCGACTGATCTTGAGCACATTCATTAGGGAGAGGCATTTTGCTTGATTCATAACTTTTCATTTGTTCATTATAGCTGAATGATCATTTGCTTCATTACAATCGTACTTTTATAGCACCAAGAATAAATAGGTTTTCATGTGTACTTACCGCAATGAGAATATTTGTTGCTCATTTTAGGGGCTGCGGCATCTTGGTCTTGTAGGCCTACTTGAATGGGTGTGTATTTGTAAACTGGAGGGAGAATGTAAGAATTGTATTTTGCTGTTAGTTAGCACATATTTTGCAAACCTCATAAAGGCAAGGAAACAAATGAATCTTATGTAGAGATTAGTACCGGCCATGGCCTGAAGTTAGGAACAATCCCAGATTATGCCTGGAGTAGAAGTGGGAAACCATGGAAAACGCCTTCCAGGATGGCTGAGGTGGGAATCAAACTCTCCTCTTTTCAGTTTCACCTCATGACGTTGAGTGTACCCCGTTCCAGCCCCGACACCAGAATTTAAATTCCTTGGCAGAGCCGGGAATCGAACCCAGGACGACAGCCAAGAACTCTGCCGCTACACCACGAGTTAGTTTGCAATGAGGATACATCTTCGTGTTAATATAACAAGTTCTTGTTCCTGAAATCTTTCTCCACAGAATGGCCTCAGCATACAAAACGAGTTCTAATTAAATGCTCGCAACATACCTTTTCAGTAAGTCATCGACAATAATTATTACAGCCGTATAAGGTTCAAATACTCCTAGTACCAACAATTGCACTCGTATTGTATAATTAAATCATCTACAGGTCGATATGTCTTACAGTGTTTCACTGTAAATCAGCTGATCCTTTCAGATGCAACCTACGTTTCCAACTCAGACTTCTAGGTGGTGCTGGGGAGCGCTGTCGCTCGTTTTGGCGAGGAGTTTCCGCTATTATCTTTATAAGCTATTTGCTATTAATATTGAAGGGGCTTCTGGAAGGAAGAAAGTAAAGCTAGCTGAGTCAGCAAGTAGGAAGGGTCTGGATATTCCAGGGATTAGTAAAGTTCAGATAAGGGAGCTAGAGAGGAGGTGTAAAATGAGACAGGGCCAAGTAAAAACAGAAAGTTTTCTTTCTCTACTTCATAAGCATTTTGTATATACCCTATAATTAAAGGCAAGTAGGAAGGGTCTGGATATTCCAGGGATTAGTAAAGTTCAGATAAGGGAGCTAGAGAGGAGGTGTAAAATGAGACAGGGCAAAGTAAAAACAGTAAGTTTTCTTTCTCTACTTCATAAGCATTTTGTAAATACCCTATAATTAAAGGCAATCTTCCAAGTAACACCCTCATAGAGCATAACTTAAAACTTCCATAAAATAAATTCCCTAAGATGTTTCGAGCTCATTTTATTTTTTTACTCCAGACGTAAAAATATAATAACCACTGAAATCTTGAGCGACTCGTCCTGTAATTTTCAGCTGGCTGCGTGGCTCAGCGGTAACGTTCTCGCCATCTGTGACCAAGGTTGCAGGATCGAATCCTGGCACAGCCAGTTGGCATTTGAGAGTGTGCAGATGCGAGGGAGCCATGTCAGTAGATTTACTGACACGTTAAAGATCCCCTTCGGGGCAAACATCCAGCGCCTCTAAATGTCACAGTATTTAAAAGGGACGTAAAACCAAAAACATTATTATTGTAAATTTCATTCCAGGTACCGTACTATTGACTCTTCACCTGTCAATTTACTTCTGATGTTTGATAAATTTGTTTTGTGCAACGTGGCTTTCTGAAGGTTAACAGAAAGGTATGTTTCAAGTTTGATAGGGATAGAGGAAAACAAGAATCTTCAGTTTCATCTCATATACATGTAGGATACATGACATCAGTCCACTCATATTTATTTGTTTGTGTTGTGGAGATGGAGATGGCCGACTGGCTGTACATCAAGGAAACAGTGGCTTAAAGGTACAGTAGCTGTGTTTGGAATAAATGTAAACAAGCAAACTGGAACACCTTTTTTTCCTTGCCATGTTAGTAGTTAATCAGTAGTTGACACTAATTGGCGCTATAATGTACAATATCACTTCATATGGCATTATTATATTAACATGATTCATAAAATGTAAGTCTACCTTCATTATTACTATTGCCAACTACTTAACATCAGCAAAATTTAGTACCTAGATTAAACAGACAATCCCCAATGTAGAATATTACTCTGCTAAGAGTCCAGTTGCCGAAAGGTATATATGAGCATCCTCATTAATAAATGAGAGCAATGAGTTAACACCTAAACAATATACCGGTATTACCCATTCAACATTTGATTGCCGCTGAGCGTGGCAACGCCAGCATTTGTTAATTATTGTAGCATGAGCCCCGCGGGGTGAAGTGGGTGACAGAGTGCAGTCTGCACATAAATCAAGCAGCATTGCGTCAGATAAACATCACAGGAGCTCATGTTACCACGGACAGTTAAACGATGACTGAGGCTACTAGAGCCTAGTCGCAACTGTACCTGTCAACGTGTGACACAAGTAAACAAAGAATAGTTCCCATCTCAACCGCCGGCAATCAATTCGTGAAAGGGTAATAATAATAATAAATAATATAACTAAATATTAAAGCCATGTAGAACTATCAATGTCAACCAACCTCTATAGTCATGTTATGGGAGGTGGTGGTTCAATGGTTATCCCGAATAAAGATCTAACCCATAAATAGAAAATTATTGGCAAAGGAAAAAAAACATTGATTTTGATTTAAATCTCATAAGTAAATCATTCATTTTTCAATCTTCTATGGAATAGAACACAAATGTCCACACTTGAGGGGAAAACTCAAGTTTTGGTTTCTTGTGGGTTATATCTTTATTTGGGGTAACCATTCAATTGTTGTTTTAAGGGGCCTATCATGGCTTGCTGCAGTGGTATACTAAGCAGATCATTTCAAAAGTTTTAGATAGGAAGTAAACGAAATGATAAAGATGATCATTCATCTATATAAACATATTAAACGGAAGCTCTTGAAGGCAAGAATTGGTGTACATTTCTACCAAGTCGAGTTTCTTGTGTGTGTCAATAAAAGGAGATCAAAATAATAACAAACCTCTTAAAGGAACAACATTTCTTCTCAAACATGTCAATACTGACAACACTGCGGTGGAGACGCTATGCACCGGAATTGCATATTGTCCCCGAGAGTACACGTTGGTGACATACCTCCTTACTTCTGAGCAAGTGGACTCTCCCTTCCCACAGCACCTGCGTGCGCACACTCGAGAGGAATACCATCACTTGTGAGCTAGCGGTCTAACAGAACATGGTTGCCATGCTTTCCAAACAGGACCAACGGAGTTGGATCAAGATTGAATATGCCCGAGGTTGTACAGCACGCCAGTGTCATCAGGGTCTGCAAGAGGTGTGTGGGGAGGCTGCAATGCCGTACAGAACAGTGGCACGTTGGGTCAAGGCCTTCAACGATGGTCGGCAAACTGTGGCAGACATGCATCGGGCAGGTTGTCCTACGAGCGTCAGTGAAGAAGACATTCATGCTCTTGCCGCGTTACTGGACTGTTATCGAAACCAGACAAATCGTGAACCCGCCCATGAAACCGGATGGGCGCATACGACTGTGCTGCACATCGTGAAGGAACGCCTGGGCGTGAGGAAAATTGCATCACGATGGGTACCTCATGAGTTGACGGAAATGAACAAATAGTTGCGCTTCGACGCTGCCAAGACTCACTTGGAGTGCTATGAGCGCGAAGGGGAGACGTTCCTACGCTGTATCGTCACCCTGGATGAGACATGGGCCAGATCCTACTAGCCCAAACTGAAACGCCAATCAAACGAATGGCGGCATCATGGGTCACCCCGAAAGTCGAAAGTCCGTCAGACCCCCAGTGCGGTGAAGGTGATGGTGATCCTCATGTACAACTGTGATGGCATGATCCTAACGCATTACGTTCCTCCACGGTAGACCGTCAATGCACAGTATTAGTTAGTTTTTGGAGCACCACCTGCGCCCAGCATTGCGAAAAAGGTGGCCACACTTTCTGCGGCAACCACCCATCATGTTGCACGATAATGCTCGGGCGCATACAGCACGAGCTGTGGCAGATTTGTTCGGTCGATGGGGCTGGGAAGTACTGTACCATCCACCATACTCCCCTGACTAAAGTCCTTGTGACTTCGATTTAATCCCTAAGATGAAGGAACCACTTCGTGGCACTCGCTTCCGGACTGTTGCAGAGATTCGACAGGCTGTAGACCGCTCCATGCACACCATCGACAGAACGGGCTCAGCGAAAGGTATACTACCACTTCCACACCGCTGGCAACGGGTTCTACATCACGCAGGTGACTACTTCGAAGGACTGTAAAGGTTGCTAACATGTACCACTTTTGTACCTCTTGATAGTAAATAGTTGCCACTACTTAAGTTCCAACCCTTGTATTTGAAACAACAGTTTTTAAGAGAAAAATATCTGAAACAGTTAAGTTAAATCTGCAAGATAATTTCAGGTTATGTTGCTTTTCTATTTTAATTTAAAAAAATGGGACAAAATGTAAGAAATGAAGTATATGAAGGAACATACTGAAAGTGGAAATGGCACTTTCCTCAGATAGATTAATGAATTACTTTTATAATATTTTGTTTGTATAGCTTGTCACATCTATAAAAATTGCTTGTATCCGTAGCAAGAGAGATTTTAAAACAGTTTATGAGCACAACACTACATTCATAATAAAAACTTAACTTTTAAACTAATTGTCAAAGTCTGCATCTCGTAAACAAAGCCGCCTACTAATAGCAGTTTGTCGAATCCTTGCTGGCGAAAGAAGTATCAAGTATAAGTTATCAGCAGTGTGAAGCAATTCTTTTCCCGGAGATATCGGTACCGTCTGCATGTATGTCAATGGACCATTGTGACATGAGCTTTGCGTAAGGCATTCATATGCTTAACGGAAGAGATCACTGTAGAACTAATGTTATTGATATAATTAATATATTAGGGCCAGAAGCAGAACAGCACGCAATCTCCTAGTGACAATAACACTTGATGTGAAGTATACATTCCTTCCCCCTGCCGCACACAAGCATTGACGCTCCAATAGACAGATGTAAATCTTAAGAGAGCGCACTCACTTCAAATCAGCAAAGACTTGTCAGACGTGTAATAATATGCCCCCACACACTCAACTAAAAATAAGCACGACCTGGGAACACCACAGGCCAAGCTATGTCATAGCATATTGAAATCAATAACATAGTCACATGGTTAACACTTGACAAGTGGCATTTTTATATAAACTAATGTTAGAAAATCTGAATAACAAATTTTTATTTAATTAGTTTTGCATGTATGTTGTTCTCATTTCATGCTAATTCACCCTAATTATGCATTTTGCACATAAATCCCGTGCAAATGACACTTTTTTTTTTAAATAAAACCCAGAAAGGCTAAAATACAGGGATCACAAGTAATTCTCCATATATTTCTATTGCCATACAATGAGGTCCCTACTTCTTACTCAGTAGAAAATAAATTCCAAGCATTTTCTTCCATAGATTAACAGATATTGAACACAATTTAAACATATTTGTTTAGATCAGACCAAATATTGTTACATCTGTATAAGTTTGATGTTTGTCAGTTGGTCAACACGATTGTACCCCGACTGCGATTACTAAGGCCACACTGAAAACACCATAATCTGTATAAGTATGACATAACATAGCTAAAAGAATATATCATAGCCATTTACAAATCAGTCTTTTATATAGATTTAGGGGCTGTTTTCAATCGCTAGGCAGCACTGCCAAGGGAATGTGGTGGGCAAGTGGGTCATATTTACTCGGTGCTATTTGTGCTGGATAAGCACTAAACCTTTGGAGTAGGCACACTCCATAGTTGATTGTTGTGAACATGTTACCGAATGATTTGTATTGAATCTTTATTTCATGGCTTGTTTTCATTTCTCAGCTTTATTCGATTCCAAAATGGAATGATTGACGGAGTTTTTCCTCGAATTGAGGCATAACATTGTTTTCATTTATCAGAAAGTGCTGTGATGGCTGCTCTCGAATTACCAGCTTCAGTACGCACACATACATTACACGGCAATCGAATATCAAAAATTTCAAAGATCTCATATACCCTACACAGCTTGGACATTCTTAAAATTGTGACAAATCTGAATTTACGATCAGTTTTCATATTATTAAATACCGGTATTAAGATGAATGTACAGACTGAATTGGAGATATGCTACTACCACACTGAGGAGCCTATTTCCAAAAGTCAACATCTGACATTTTTTACAAAAAGTTGATTTATTTTATTTTATATTCCTCTTGGAGAAACGCATCAAATGGATGATAGAAGATGTTCCAAAACACGATATTTGTGGTTAAAAATCAATATTAAAGTTTGACTTTATTTCCAAATCTCGACATCTGCTTTGTTAAGTTATTTCCATAATCCGACATCAGCACTTCGTTCCTAAATCCGACATTTTGCATAAGAAAATTGATGCAACTTCTAAAGTGTGTTCCAATACTCGACATTCCTGTTGCTTTACTTCGAGACAGTGTTTCCCGCGAACTTTTGATTGTAGTACTTAGCAATGTCCGCGCCAATTAACTTCTTTCTAAGTGTTCCCGCCATGTTCGTTCTAACGTGACAATGCACTGTTTCAACGCAGTATTTGTGGCCTATAGATAAACAAGGAGGAGATACTCGTAGCAAGTGCAGTGAAAATAAGAATGTACCCCTTCCAAAATTACCAGATCAAGCCACGTATTACTCCAGACAATTGTATATGTACAATTTTACAATCTGTGTAGGAACATCGCGTGAGCGTCAAACTATACAAAACACCTTTATATACCAGTGGCTGGAATCTTCTCTTCCAAAAGGATCTAACGAAATAGCTTCCTGTGTTGATGACAGACTTATTCATCTTGATCTTACAGGTATCACAATAGTTAATTTGGTTTCTGACGGCTGTGGGGGTCAAAATAAAAATAGTATCATGATTGGAATGGTTTCCTATTGGCTGTATGATGATTCCCCCGTTTAGGAAAGTAAAATCCTCTACTCTTCTTCGTGGAGAGCAAAATTATAGGGGTGACTTACCTGATTTTAAAGGGATAACTAAAAAGGGAAAAACGGTAACTTTCGAGAAAGTTCAGTTGCCTCTTGGAGTAGCCGTCAAAGAAGAGGAGATGAATGATGTGAACAAACTAACACTTCACTATGGGGTAGAGTGGAAAAATAATTAAGAACTTTAATATTATAAGATAGTCAAGGATCCAGAAAACGTGACAGTTGACGTGGAAGACGATCTTGTTTGTGAACCCCAGGAGGAGGATGACGCCATGAGAATCTAATCCATGTGACTTATTGCTCCTTGTGTATTATTTTGTTACTGCATACCATTTTTTATCTAATATGCTAGAAACTTGTGTTCACTGGAAATGTTGTGTTTTTATTAAATTAGGAGTGCATAACAACATTATGTGGCTTAAAATGCTTGCTAAGCAAAATCCATGTTTTGTTCCAAAACTCGTCATATGCTAGAAGTTCGTTCCAAAATACGATTTTCCATTAACGTACTTCCAAAATCCGACATCTGCGAATTTTAATGCTAAATATCTACTAAACGAATTGCTGAATCTACCTCTGAACCTATTTTTTATGTTTATGTTATGTTTATGTTAGAGTTTGTACCAAGAATAACATAACATTTCCTGAATTTTACCGTTTAAGCGGTTTTTTTTCGTTTTTCTCAATAACTTAAAAAATGCACATGTCGAGTTTTGGAAATAGGCTCCTCAGTCTTGTTTCAAAAAACATCACGAATTATTTTATACTGTAAAGAGGAGGGATGAAACTATAGACTATAGCTAATCGATACACCACTAGAAATGAAGTCCAATATAATCAAATTTATCAAAACCCCACTTGTTGCAACATATTGTAATAAAAATAAGATACGGTAAATCATAATTTCATATGTATTCTGATAAAATGAGTCATGTTGATATGATAGATATTGTTTAAATCGATAATCCGGTAGCAAAAAACAATTACACCAAGAGGGGTTCAAACCCAAAACCTCTAGATTCACAGATCAGGATGCTATCACCATGGCTATTACAACCATGAAAATATTGAGCGCAAAACGGTGACTTATTTTTACGTACCAGTAATATTACGGAAGTTATATTTTAAGCTTCAATAATATTGTGTTTTTTTACATTATTTCTTACGTAGAATTGAGTTATAAATTCCTTGGCAGTAAAGGGAATGTTTACAGTAGTTCATGAAAGGCTAATCCACTCCCTGTATCAACACACTGATATATCATGTTGATAACTGCATTACCGCAATGTGGGGTTATATCTGAATAGCCATTTTGCAGAAACATAATACCGGTATTGCCGACTAGTTACAATGTTTCATATTAAAGTATACCACCATTTAAATACTGATACCAAGACTAAGCCCATGTGGTTTGTGTTTCAATCAGTTGACACCAAAGTTCGCATGAACGTTTACCTGCCAGAATTCAATTATGACAAATCACATAACGCGTTCTATTGCCATACGTTGATACTTCCGTCAAATAGTAGCCCACCGAGTAACTTTGCATTGAAAAACACGTTTCGAATGCTGAAGGAAAAAAAGTGATGGGCAAAGTTACTCGAGGAGTGGATGCCCATCACATTTATCCAGAGATTGAAAAACAGACCCTTACACGAAGAACTGAAGTAAATTCCACAATTTCTGAAAATAAATAGATCATAGACATCTACAAGTCACATTCGTATTGAAACAATAGTTGTTAAAAAGATGTTGGAAGACAAAACCAAAAATGTTTTAAAAAATGTGGGTCTTAAAATATGTGTGTTACTGATATCACTTTTGAAGTGTGGCGAACTGACTTCATGTGATGTAGTTCACAATATTGAGTTCAGGACAATCGGCAGGGTTTTCATGTGGAGCACCGCAGTCAACCTGAGAGACCTGAAACAAAATAAACGATGGAGTAGGAGACAACATGTTCATTGTGGTGTCTGCATAGGAACATGTACAGTAATTATAACCAGCAATAGGATGGGCATGGTGTTGCTTCAAATTAGATCCCATCCTGGCATTTGCTGGAAATAGGATGTCTCAAGTGGGCCTCTTTGCAGTAGTCGACATGATGCAATTTAAATGCCATCATTATGAGAAACAGACATCCAATTGTACTGGAAAAATAAATTGCCAAGTTATTTATTCATTTTAATTAGTATTGAAATAAGACTATATGCAAAAACTTAAGTTGGTGGCTCTGATGACCTTGTAGCAGTAGTTGGTTTTAGTGGGCAGACAACAGACCTTTAACAACAAAAAGTTATATTCAGCAACATCAGTACAAGTGAAGGTTGGTAAGAGGAAAAAGAGCAGATACAATAGTAAAGATGTAATAAGGGTATGCATCATTTTGCCCTTCCCTATACCTCCATAAAATCATAACATCCGGGGATCTGTTGTGTACAGGCATGTTCAAGTTACTAATTCACCGACTGGGTGTCGCCTACTGTCCTCGTAAAAGTTTTACCGTGTATTTCATCATGATTCCAACTCGAATCAGAATTAAATTAGAATCATTAATGTAGCCTGAACATGAAGGGTACAGTAGATTAACACAAACGAGAGAAATTTGGTGTAAGGAAACCATGTGAAGTGTTTAAGATTGGAAAGACACAAGCAGCAGAAATTGTGAAAAATAAGAAGATATAATTAAGGGGACTAAGTACTCCATATACGATCAATGTTAATTTAGTAAAACTTAGGCGTGCTCATCTTCCAAAGTATTGCAGATAAAGCAGTGAATTTTGATATTGTTGTAACAGTAGCCTTTATCTCAGTGTTAAATGCATTTTAAACAAAATTACTTCATCCATTTTATTTTATATTTTACTTTTTTCATGTAAGTAAAAAAACTAAATTTTTTCTTACACATGAATTTTTAATAAGCAAAGTATGAATTAGTTTATAATCAATTTGTGTTTAACATGGAGGTCAGTGTTAGTTTCAAAAGTTGTACCAGTTTCACACTTGTATCTTTCGTAGTTTCCGAGATGAGCACCCCACACCAAAAAAAATAATAATAATGTTTGCAGAAATTTAACTTAAAAGTTAAGGTAGAAAAGAACATGTACTTTTGTGGTTTAAAACTTTCCAGCTCCATACTCTGGATCATCCATGTCTTCCTTCGTCCTTTTGGCTCCTCTCATTTTCTTTCTTTCTTGCTTCTTTGGTCATCTGTTCTGCCTGTCTATCAGCATATTTCACAAGCAGGTCATCCATTTTCTGAAGCTGCTGTATGGTGTTAAGGCCCGGTTCAATCCCTAGATGGCCAAGCACTTGTGCTTTTTGGGAATCATGGTAAATCATGGTACATGGCGATGTACGTTGGAACATAATAGAGCGTTATTCAAATCTAACCTACAAATTTAGCTTCACACAATTGTAGTTAGTGAGAGGTTGGTTGGTTCCTTAGTTTAGGGGCTGCGACAACGCGGTCATGTAGCCCCGTGTACTTTGGGTGTGTGTAGAATCTGTCTGATAACCGGTGTCAATTGTGATGGCTCTATTAGTGTGTGTTATCTGTAATTCAGGTGAGGACCGCATACGATCAATTTCAAGTAGTTCCTTCTTTTACTACCAAATGCTACCATCAACAGAGGTGCCAACTATTACGTATTTCAGCTCACGATTACGGCATTACGGTCGAAGGGGAAATTATTACGGAAAAGTGACATCACGAAAAAAATACATTTCTATGAAAGAAAAAAAAAAGGAAAGTTACAGGGTGTCTACCGGTAACGAAAAAGTAGCTAATTTTACAAACAGGTAACGAAAGTAATAGTAGCTAATTTTTATGTCTGCATAGTTGGAGGTAACGAAAATTCGCCGAGGTCTGTTTAAATCGTCTAAACTCGCGCCGCTTGGCTCACAGATTGCGTAAGCTATATTTCTCCGTACCCGACCTCAAGGAGTGATATAAATCGGTTCAGCGTATAATTTCGGTATCGAGAAGAGTTTTTAGTTTAGTGTGAAATATTTTTCTGCATTATTAGGAAACCTGACTTTCCGCGAGACGTTTATTCGCGAAAACTTCCGAAACTCAACAGAAACCTCTCATTTCTGTTATTGACCTTTAAATTTGGAGACTATCTCAAATTGAAGTCCAGAAATAACGCGAAATAATTAAATGCCACAATCTTGTGAAATTTAAAAAATCTATCCGTCTCGAAAATTAGCGACATCCAGTATGGTTAATTCGAAATTCCGTTATGCTGACTTTTCCTTCGAACTTTGGTTCCATCGGATAATTTAACCGGTTATCTTGAAAACTTGTATAATTCGTGATTCGAATTCGAAAGAAAATTTGCCCTCTTGTCGTATTATTCATGCAATCCCATCAGAATAATTCGTAATATTCGATACGGTACCTACTTCAAACGTTCATCCTCCGAACTCACATGCTCAAGATGGCCGGCTGACTGCACGACTTACCTGCGGGAATCTCGTCAAACGGACCGAGATCGATGACAGTTGCGTAAAATCATAAAACCCGTGCCCAATCGCGAACTTGTGACCACGAGGACTGCGGGAATCCCGTCAAAGGTGATTGGGCAGCCATCACGAAATATCCCGAAACCTACTCGCCATTTTCCCCATGACTGTATACTTAAAAGCGTACGAGGATCGAGAAGTGCGTCAACCCTTTTAGAAATGACAGTCTCCGTAGCATCGCGATACTCATTTCTCCTCGTGATCCACTGTGAACACCCAACCACAGCATAGGGACGGCGGGAATCATGGCGCCGACCATACAACATGTCTATAACTGCTCGTGAATTTTAACCATGCCCATCGTCGAGCTTGCCTCCGCCATTCTGCCAGGACAATCGTTGAATGGCCGAATGCGGCGCCGATTGCATATTATCGCGTTCTTGGTGACCAACCGCGAGGACATCGTGATCCTCGTATAACGACCGAAAGCGGCTGCGATTGCAATACATCGCGATATTTCTCCACATTCGATGACGAGAACAACTGGATTCTTGTCGAACGTACAGCAAGCGGCGCCGATTGCGTAATTATGCTATATTTTCCCGTGTCCACTTCTAGGACAATGGAAATCTCGTAGATCGGCTAAAAGTGACACCAAATATGTAAATAGCGATTTTTCTCCGTGTTCTATCGTGAAAACTACGGGATTCTCGTCAAACGGCTGAGGCCAGCGTCGATCGTGTAACATCGCGATATTTTCTTAGAATGAAGGTTTCCTATTCATCTCTTGATTATTTTGTTCAAAGATTCTCAAGTTTGGTCAAGGAAAGTGAACATGACAAACTTGAAGAGGAATTTGCTGTTTATCAGTGTGTTACTTTCCCTGAATATATTTTACAAGGACTTACAATTGATGTAAACTGGAGCAAAATTGCTGAGCTTAAAAATGAAAGTGTATAAAACTTTAAGTAATGTGGTATTTGCAATATTACTTGTACCTCACAGTAACTCCGCCACAGAAAGAATTTTCAGTGTTGTTAGGAAAAAATCAGACACCATTCAGACCTACATTAAGCACATCTACACTGGAATCGATTATGATTCAGAAGGTGAAAATGTCATTACGGGGGGAGGTATGTTACAAGAAAACTTTCACGGAAAACCTGTTACTGGGTGCAAAACAAGCTAGAAGGATTTTGTTTTAATTACAGAACTAGCAAGATATATGCAAATTTTATTGTGTAATATGATATCTTTACTATAGGTTGCCTCCGGGTAGGACAAAGATGGTGTCATTATCGAAAAGGGAGGAACATGCTTCGGATTTGACGTGAAAATTTTTCGGGATGGGGGGGGGGGGCAATATAAGGGATTACTGATAACCCACTTCAAAGGTTCGCACCTCTGCATCAACAACATGTAGCTGTGAACTTGGCTACTAGATGCCACCACCTGGTGGCGAACGTTGGAATTTAATAGAGCGCTAATCAAATCAAACTTTCAAATTTAGCATCACACAAGTGTAATAAGTGGAAGGTTCTTTTACATGCCATAAATTTATGACATGGGTCCACCAGCTTTTCTTCCCGTCCGAAGGAAGGCATACTGAGGGATTTTTAACGCTGTTAAAAATCCGAGGACTTCAGCCGGGTTTGAACCCGCCACCTTGGGCATAAAAAAATTAGAGCAATTTACGGAGAATCCTCCGCTGTTGATATGGATATTGTATCAAGCTGAGAAGAAAAATTGCCTTCCATCACTGACGGCTATTCACCGGAAAACATTTTAAATGTGGACGAAACTGGACTGTTTTTATCGCGCGTTATCCTACGTTTTCATGTAAGTACTCTACACATACTGCACATGTGTCAAATTGCAATCATTTTCTATAACCCTCTCTATAGTGGACACCCCTCTTTAGCGGACAGTATTTACGGTCCCAAGGGTGTCCGTTATAGAGAGGTTTCACTGCTTCAAATCTGAGCGGTTCTTTCCCAATCTTTGTCAACCCCTTTTCCACCTTATCATGCCCACCGCAATCTCCTTCGCTAGTCCTTTCACCTCCCAGTCCGCCTCGCAGTTGCTAGCATTCTTAGCTGTCACCTCGAAGGACCCCCGTGATCGATGCCCGGCTCTGCCAAGAAATTTAATTCTAGTCTGAGGCCTGGAACGGGGTACACTCAACATCGTGAGGCAAAATTGAGAATAGGCGGGTTCGATTCCCACCTCAGCAATCTAGGAAGTGGATTTCCATGGTTTCCTCACTTCTACTCCAGGAAAATGCCAGGATGGTACCTAACTTAGGCTCATGGCCGCTTCCTTCTCAAATTCTACCTCCATTACAAAATCACACATTAGTACAAACACACAGGTTATCAGACAAATCTATACACACCCAAGTACACGAGGCTCCATGACCACGATTTCGCAAAACCCCTAAATCAATCAACAACAACAAGCTAGTATAAAACTAAAACAAAAAAAATAATTTAAAATAATATGTGTTAATTAAATTCCATTTGAAGCTCTCTTCTGAAATAAGATTAAAATATGCCAAGATGTTCCTTTGCTTACAAACAGAAAACCAACCTAGGTAAGTCTTAAACACTGACCTCAACAAGCTGAGTGGAGAGGGAATCATTCTCTGCTAAATGTAGGAAAGCATGAAGCATTTCAGTCGCGTTTGGACTCATTTTCTTAAGAATTTTATGTGAAATTTATATAAAAATGAAAATTGTAAATTTAAACTTAAAATAAAAAAGTTTTAGTCCCGTGGGACAGCGTCAGTAGGTGAGTCATTGATTACCATCGGCCGGTCCGGTGAGCGGGTCGGGAGGATGAGTGAGTGACGTGAGTTGAGTTCCGAGAAATTTCTTAATCCTCTGGGTATCATGGCCAAGCGGAAAGACTATAAGGTACTTGTGTTGTTGTTGTTTTATTTGAGTACTTGCATTATATCTCTGCCGGTGAGGACCGTTGCATTTCTGAACATTCGAGCCATCAACTCCTCTACTCCTATTCATAAGACATTACCCCACAGTGTGGGGCTCGGGAGTTCTGACGGCCGACTTAGCATAATACACTCGACACACTAATCAGTGCTTTCCACACAATTTGTTTGTGTGCCAATTTGAGAAATGTCTTTGGTGAGGTCAGTACAGTCCGTATACTTTTCCTGGAAGTAATGACGTAGTTCACTGGCAGAGATATAACGTGGGCTCAGTACGTCGTGACGTGGTCAATAATCCAGTGCACTTAGATGTATATGTGTGTATTTTTTCTGATAACCTGTGTTATTGTTATTGTTAATTTGTAATTTGGTTTAGGAGTGGGAAGGAAGTGGCCTTGGCCGTAAGTTAGGAACTATCGCAACATTTGTCCTGGAGTTGAAGTGGGCAGAACCACGAAAAAACACTTCCAGGATGGTTGATGTTGGCATGGAACCCACCTCTTCTCAGTTTTTCCTCACAAGGCTGAGTGTACCGCGTTCTATCCCTCAGACCAGAATTAAATTTGTTGACAAAGGTAGGAATCGAACCTGGATCTCCGGGGCAACAGCCAAGAATGTTATTTGTTCCTGTTGCTTATTTTAGGGGCTTTGCGACATCGTGGCCATGTAGCTCCGCAAACTTGGGTTTCGGAGGAATTTGTCTGATAACCTGTGGCACTGTGATGTCTGTTCTAGCATGTGTATTTGTAATTGAGGTAGGATTTTGGTAGCAAGTGGCCGTAGTCTTACGTTAGGTACCATCCCGACATTTGACTGGAGTAGAAGTGTGAAACCACGGAAAACCACTTCCAGGGTGGGTGAGGTAGGACTCAAAGCCGCCTTTTCTCAGTCTTGCCTCAAAAGGCTGAGTGTATCCCCTTCTAGCTATCAGACCAGAATTACATTTCTTGGCAGAGGTAGGAATCGAAATGGGACCTCCGGGGCACATTGAAGAATGCCAGCTGCTACATCATTAGGCGGACACAATATTACAAACACTATTACAAAGTTAGCCGGCCCCGTGGTGTTGGGGTATCGTATCTGCCTCTCACCCGGAGACCCCGGGTTCGAATCCCGGCTCCGTCAGGAATTTTAGAAACTGACGTGAGGGCTGGAACGGGGTGCACTCAGCCTCGTGAGAACAAGTGAGTAGCTGTCTGACAGTGAGGCAGCGCCCCGATCACGAAAACCAAGATTAATGGCCGAGGGGAGCCGATGCGCTGACCACGGGCACTGAAGTGGGGGCTCCAAAGGATAAGTAGATTTTTGCCAAACGGCCCAGATCGGTGAGACGGTGTAGATTTGTGCCTAACAGCAGGGAATGGAGTGGTCTGTCCGAAATTTAATGTGGACGGTGTTGCCCGCAGGGTTCCAAAGGGTAAGTATGTAAACTTTTGTTCAGATCGGTGAAACGGTGTAATGAAGTGGTCTGTATGAAATTTCAAGTAGACAGTGTTACTCGTCAGGTTCCGAAGGGTAAGTATGTACACTTTGGTTGAGATTGGTGAAACGGTGTCGATTTTTATCAAAGGGCCTAAATGCAGGAAAAGGAGTAGTCTGCCCGAAATTTCAAGTAGACAGGGCTACTCCTCGGGTTCCAAAGGGTAAGTATGTAAAATTTGGTTGAGATTGGTGAAACGGTGTAGATTTTTGCCAAAGGGTAAGTATACAAATTTTTGTTCAGATCGGTGAATCGGTGTAGATTTGTATAAATAGCAGACAGACGGACAAACAAACAGGCAAACATTGAGCTTTATATATATATATATATATATATATATATATATATATATATAAGTAGGATATATAGGCCGAAGCTGGCACAGGGGCTAATGGGCAAGATGGCCGCCGCGCGCAACCAGCCCTATGTTATTCATATGGAGGGGTCATTCAGTGCTGGCACAGGGGCTAATGGGCAATATGGCTGCCACGCTGTCACAGGGGGAGGTCGGCCGTGTAGTTACTAAATTGAATATTTATTATTATTATTATTATTAGGTAATTATTAATTGATCATGTGCAATCCAGACCAGCCTTATATTGTCCACTTTTGGTGTAGTTGCTAGCATTTTAGCTGTGTCCCTAGAGGTGTGGGTTTCATTCCCGCCTCAACCAAGAAATTTTATTCTGGGTTGAGAGCTGGACTGGGGTACACTCAGCCTCATAACGTGAAAGTAAGAAAACGTGGGGTTTCATTCATACCTCAGCCATTCCGCCTAATCCAACTTTACCTAACCTACCCTAACCTAACTTAACCTAACTTCGCCTAACCTAACCTAACCTAACAAACATTATTTATCCTAACCTAACCTAACCTAGTCAAACTTCAAAGTGAGAGCAAATGTAAGAGCACACATAATAAACTAAGTTATAACCTAACCTAACCTAACTTCACCTAACCTAACCTAACATAACCAAACTTCAAAGTGAGTGCAAAAGTGTGTGCAAAAGTGAGTGCAAAAGTGAGAGCAAAAAAAGTGAGAGCAAAACAGTAGAGAGCAAAAAGTGTGCGTAAATAAGTAAGAGCAAATGAGAGAGCACAAATAATAAACTGAGTTTTAACCTAACCTAATCTAACCTAACCTAACCTAACCCACAGAAACCTTATTTAAATATTTTAGATTCAACATTTTAACATTTTACATTTTAACATTTTACATTTTTGATTTTTCATTTTACATTTTTTTTTAGATTTTACATTTTACATTTTTGATTTTTTTTTATATTTTAGATTTTAGTTTTTTAGATGTTACATTTTCAATTTAAGATTTTTTGATTTTAGATTTTACATTTTCCGAAAAGAGTAAACTACAAGGCTACATACCTAACCTCACCAAACCTAACTTTACCAAACCTAACTTAAGCTAATCCAAAGGCTAATGCACATACACAAAGTACATACGGGTACAAGCAACTATCCTTATGCTAGTTTTATAGGTTACTGTACAACATGATAACTACCCAAACCGTTTTTTTTTTCATTTTGTTGTTTACACACATGACAATTTTCCAATTTCCCATTTTCAGTTTTTTAAAAATGTTAGTTTTAAGTTTTTCAATCTCATAACATGGAAACATGGATTTTGCATTATGTTGTTTACACATTTTTCAATTTCACAATTTCCCATTTACAGTTCTTGAAATGTCAGTTTAAAGTTTTTCAATTTCATGATATAGAAACATGGATTTTTCAATTTGTTGTTTACACATTTGTCAATTTACCAAATTCCCATTTACAGTTTTTAAAATTTCAGTTTAATGTTTTTTTTATTTTGTCAATATGGAAACATGGATTTTCCAATTTGTGTTTTACATGTTCATTTTGCATTAGGAGCGGAGAGAGGTGGGTAGTAATTAAAAATGTACAAGCAGTTTCCATACGGTACAATATTCTTTTATTTTAAATACACGTACACTATTTACACATAATACATTTTATATATATTCCTTTTTGTTATAAATTGTACACTTGTTTTTATTTTGTTTTCTATTTTATTTATTTTTGATTATGAATGCCATTTTTTATTTTGGTTTTTTATTTTTGTAGTGCTATTGTTTTATTTCCTAAATTGTTTTGTTTTATGTATTTGCTAGTTGCAGGCAGAAGATTTTGATATTCATAACTTAACTCTTTAAGCATAGTCAATGATTGAGTAATGACCATAGGCATGTGTACCTATACCATCAGCATCAATCACTCTTTTATCATCACCAGGACACAAAGCAATTTTGTTTAGTCTTATAGATGATATGTCATGTTGTTTAGAAGCGATAATGTTCATTGGTATTCTTTTTACATTGTTGTTCATGACACAATCCTTATAATCTTGAAAGCTTATACAATTTTTGACAACCCCTTTGCTAATACCTTTAATCTTTTTGATTTCTTTACCATTTATGTCTAAAGCGTACATTTTAGCTCTAAGTCCAACAAATGCTTTTATAATTTGTCCACAAGCCTCGTCTTTAAATTTCCCCAACGTTTTCTTATTTGATGTAGAGTAACATATGTGATTAGTAGGATAATCTGATGTGTCCAGGTGTTCTAGGAAATCCAACTTGTCTTGATATACATTTGGGGTGTTAACCAAATAAATGAACGAGTCGGTATCCATATACATGAGTTTAAGATTGTTCATTCCATAATAGGGTAGCAGGACATCATAGTGGTGGGAATACATTAGAGTTTTTGAAATATCCAGTATACACATTCCAATATATATAGGCTTATTGAATACAATGTTACGTTTAGCCATGTGGAAAGCAGCTAGGTTGGGACCATAAATTGTTCTGTCGATGAATGTTGGTTTAGCTATTAGCTTTTCTGCCATTTTGCTGTCAGTCACAAGACGTATGTCTATTCTTTTACGGATATTTTCCACTGTTTTCCCAAAAATGGCATTGTTGAATAATTTATACAGATTTTTCTCAAAATCATTTCTGGCTTGTTTTCGAAGGTTGTTATTAAAATCAACGTATGCCTTTAACCAAGGTCTTTGTTTAAACTTTAACACACGATGAATTTTTATCAATTTTATTCCATGATCTAAAGCCTGTTTTAATGCCATGTAGTGAACAACATATCGCCTTCGATTTCCAAGATGAGGAATTAGTTTTTTCAGAGACGAATCCTTAGGTTGTGTACACTCTGGTAGGAAAGGTAAATCGTTGTGTAGATCATGAAGGTCAGATGGGTAATCAACATCAACGTCTAGAATGTATCCCACAGGATCGTCGTTCTTTAGTTTTTCTAGATCAACAGTATCTGGAGAAACCCACTGAAATCCACCATAAGGAAGGGAGTGGCACATAGCCCACCCGTATTGGTTGTTGGCATCATCATAGGTAATAAACTGCGATGGTTTCTCAGAATCATAGGTTTCCATGTATTTATTGTTAGCTTCAGCATACCGATGAGACACCTGGCATATGCCTCCACGTATTCCAGACTCGATTAAAAGAATCTGATCGTAATCCTGTAGCAATTCCAGTTCAATGCCTGTGTAAAGGAGCATTGCCTCGAAACTTAAACCAGGCGAAGTAAAGAAGTGTGCAGCATCCACTCGGTGTGTTTCTAGTGTTTTGTTTCTAAACGTTTCAAAGCTGTCTGCAAGAAGGAGTACATCTGATGTTAGGTAGAGGTCACTATATTCCCCTAGAGTTTTAATGTTGAACTGTTTCCAGACATTTTTGGCATGTTCATAGTCTTCTTGACTAACATCTTCTTGACTTAATTTGTTAAAGAATGCCTCTTTTGGAGGTAAACACGTTTCACTTAACTTTTCCCATGAGTCAATGTAGTCATAACAAAATACCCCTTTACGAGTCATGAGCATTGCATTTTCTTTTCCAAAGTACTTGTCTGTTTCAAGGTATGATGTTAAGTTGGAAACTAAGTTTTCCAAACTACTCGGCATTAACCGAAACGTGTCCACAAATCTAAGCTTAACATTTCCTACATATTTGGTGAAGGAAATGTATTTTTCCTTGGAGTTATCGATAACATCCACTCTCTCAGTAGTACATCCTAATTGCTTTACAATGAAATTTGCGTCGTAGCCACTCATATTATGTAGAAATACAGGAACGGGGTTACGTGTTTTACACCTCAAATTACAGTTATTGTGAGCACTTCCACGGTATTCCCCTGTAATATGACAATGGTCTCGAACTTTCCAATCCTCTTTGGTATACGGTTTTTGACACAAATAACAGGTTTCAGAACATTGGAACTCTGCTTCTTGATCCTCAGTTAAAGCCTTTGGAACATTTAAGCTGTAAAGGCGATCAATTTCATTAGCTATTGAAATCAAACAGACCATAAACTTTTCTGCAGCGTCAGGTCCACGATAAATAAGAGGTTGGCTTGGAAGGTTTGTCTTTATGTGTTCCACAGCAGGTGAGGGTTTAACGTATATACCAAAGCTCATAGGAACATGACTCTGGTATGGCACTGTATAACTTGCTTCAGGATTGGGTAGACATGTTTGATAGGGTAACAGTATACTTTCAAAATCAGCATAGATAACGTAAGGTATTCTCAGCATTTTTTCCACGTTTAAAAATTTGACAATGGGGTTTTTAATAGGCATTTCAACCCTAGCAATGTCATGCTGGACGCACAAAGCTCTATGTTCTTTCAATTTTTCTATTCCTTGTTGACCATATCGATTATCGAAGTGAGTAAAACACCGTTTACACGTATATATCTTATGTCCATGGTGAGTAATCTGATGTCCTACTAGTTTATCAAAATCTTTGATAAAGACGTAGTGGTTCTGGCCGGATGATGAACTTAGCAGAAGGAGGTCACGATGGTCTTGCATCTCTTGATCCACAACCTTTAGAGGGAACAGTTTATTGTTTTGTTCCAATCCAAATACATTAATGGATATATCGTTGGCTTTTTCAAATTTGGGAATGTCAACTAGCGATGTAGGAAACGATATTACAGAAAAATCATACTTGTTGTCCAGGTCCTTGTATTTACTAATGCGATGAGCATTCTTTTTAACCAGTTTTGCTAAAATGGCATGCATAAAACACTTTTCATCATTAAAATTTTCATGATTAATGCAGGCTTTTCTTGCTTGTATAGCTGCTGGTAATGGAATATATGTGCTTCCACGCAAGGGATTGTACTTATTTATTTTCAATCGTACTCCTTCCACTGCTAACAAAGCCCAATTACTGCCTTTTAGCTCAGATTCTTCCATTTCCGTAGTTAACTTTGTAAATTGTGTTTCCAAGAAACTACTTAAGTCCGTTTCCAAAAATAGGGCCTGATTTCGTGTTTTAAATGCACGATCTGTAATTTCATTGGTAGATGTATGAATGAATCTACATTCAGCCACAAGATTAACTTTTATCGACTTGTGCATTGCTAGTTCTTTCTGCATAGCTTGTATTATTTGCTGTTTGGACTCTTTAAGGTATGAATTTAAATCCTTGCACGTATCGCAACGAATGAAATAGGATTTAAGTCGACCTTCAAAAGATGTCTCATATTCAATAAGTCCATTTTTGTCAGGGACCAATGACAGTAGGTAATGTTTTGTAGGCTCTGCCTTTTGTCTTTTAGCTGCCGACACAACATTACAACATTCTTCATGACGACGTCCATTGTAGGCAATGTTGAATGTACTACCACAGGTCTTGCACTCATGAAATTCACCACACGATACTTCATGTCGCTTCCTATGATAGTCTCGAAGAAAAGTCTTTCCACACTCTTTACACATATAGCTAGGAATGGCTTCTTCCATTATGAATGTTGATTTCTGCAAACAGCTGCTTACTGCGTATCACAGGGCTAGAGGTTGGTCAGTGAGACGGTCTTTCACGATGTGAACACCGTGAGAGGTAGTAGTCAACTAGTGATATTCTTGTGAAGGGTCCACTAATATACCCCTAGTCTAGACCAACAGCTCTTTACAGCGTATGACAAGGCTGTATACTGGACAGTGAGACGGCCTTTCACGATGTAAACACTGTAACAAGTAGTAGTCAACTGATTATATACTTGCTAAGGGTTCTCTAATATACAATAGTCAAGATCAACAGCTACTTACTGAGTAGTACAAGGCTGTACAATAGTTGTTTTGACAGTCTTTCACGATGTGGTCACTGTGGATGGTAGTAGTCAACTGATGATATTCTTGATAAGGGTCCTCTAATGTACCCCTGGTTAAGGGTAACAGCTGTTCACTGCTTATGGCAAGGCTAAAGACTGGTTGCTTCAACGGTCTTTCACAATGTAAACACTGTGACAGGTAGTAGTCAACTGAAAATATTCTTATGGCCTACTCAAGGTTATCAGGTACTTACTGCATATCAAAAGGCTGTACACTCATGTGTGTTAGGCACTCTTTCTTGCTAAGGACCCCAATATTCCCTACACAAGGCTATACATGTTAGTTCTAAACACTTAGTGGTTAATTGTATATTCAATTTTTGTACAAAGCATATACGAGCACGTTTTTATGAGGTAAAACTTTACCAAATAGTCAAATGCGACACGCAAAGTATGTTGCCGCTATCTAGCAGTGACTATGAGAACTACTTGACCGACCAGCATGCTACCTAGCGCTCCATTTCAATACTCGCTCACTGAACGAACAGCATGCTATCTAGCGGTCGATATCAATACTCACTCAATTACCAGCCTGCTACCTATCGGTCAATATAACAACTCACTCAACTACCAGCATGCTACATGGCTTTTTTGGTCAGTTTTTTGTTGGCTTTTTGTTGGCTTTTGTTGGCTTTTTGTTGGCTTTTGTTGGCTTTTGTTGGCTTTTGTTGGCTTTTTGTTGGCTTTTGTTGGCTTTTGTATTAGCTCTTTTATATTTGCTCTTGTTTGTTGGGGCTTATTTGGTCTTGGAAAGTATGTCAGTCCTTTTTTTTGGCTGCATATTGCTTACAGCCATGATTGTAAGCAGCAACAACAACAACAACAACAACACACAAAATTTATAAAAAAAAAACAAAGTACTCAAAGGTTTATCAATGACTCTCAACTCTTACACTTACCTCTATCCCATGCCTAGTCAAAAGAAATAGTGTATTTTTCAAATTTTTCAAAAAATATTTGGAAAGTAGGCTATGTCATTAATCTAAAAATCCTAAAAAGACATATGTTAACTCCAACACCTACCTCTATACCACTCTCAGTCCACAAATAGTGTATTTTTCAAATTTTCCAAAACATATTTCCAAAATGGGTATAATTTCCAAAATTAAAATGTTTACAAAAATGTTTGTTTGCCATAAATGAATGGCCTTTGCCTCCTCTACAGCCGTACCAAGTCCCAGGTCTCTAGGACAACAAAATTAATAAATTTGAAAATGGGCTTATATTTCCAAAATTAAAAAGTTTACAAAAAAGTTTGTTTGACATAAATGAATGGCCTTTACCCCCTCTACCCCCACACTAAGTCTCATGTCTCTAGGACAACAGAAATAAAATTTTCAAAATGGGCTTATATTTCCAAAATTAGGAATTCTACAAAAAAGTTTGTTTGACGTAAATCAATGGTCTTTACCCCCTCTATTCCAATACCAAGTCTCAGGTCTCTAGGTCAACAAAAATAAAATTTGGAAAAAATGGTCACTATTTTGGAAACTAGGAATTCTACAAAAATGTTTGTATAACATAAATAAAAGGTCTCTATCCCCTCTACCTGTAAACCAAGTTCCAGGTCTGTATGACAAAAAATGAAAATAGTTCAACTGGGAAAGTAGGCGATTTTTCATAAAACTAAACATTCTAAAAAGTGTTCTATGGGCTTAAAAGAATGGCCTCAATGTCTTTTATTTTTTATAATAAACCTTTTTTATTTTTTACATTTTTTTGAAAAAAGTTCAATTTTGAAATTTTTATATTTTGGAAACTAAAGAGTTAACAAAAATTTTGTTTGACATAAATGACTGGCCCTGACCCCATCTACCACCAAAATAAATTTCAAGTCACTAGGACAAAAACTGTGCAGTAGGGGGTGATGAGAGTTTCTGCTTAGTAGTGCTTAGTAGTGGGTCGAGGAGGGTTCTAGAGTGAGTTGGAACTCTCATCACCCCCTACTGCACAGTTTTTGTCCTAGCGACTTGAAATTTATTTTGGTGGTAGATGGGGTCAGGGCCAGTCATTTATGTCAAACAAAATTTTTTGTTAACTCTTTAGTTTCCAAAATATAAAAATTTCAAAATTGAACTTTTTTCAAAAAAATGTAAAAAATAAAAAAGGTTTATTATAAAAATTAAAAGACATTGAGGCCATTCTTTTAAGCCCATAGAACACTTTTTAGAATGTTTAGTTTTATGAAAAATCGCCTACTTTCCCAGTTGAACTATTTTCATTTTTTGTCATACAGACCTGGAACTTGGTTTACAGGTAGAGGGGATAGAGACCTTTTATTTATGTTATACAAACATTTTTGTAGAATTCCTAGTTTCCAAAATAGTGACCATTTTTTCCAAATTTTATTTTTGTTGACCTAGAGACCTGAGACTTGGTGTTGGAATAGAGGGGGTAAAGACCATTGATTTACGTCAAACAAACTTTTTTGTAGAATTCCTAATTTTGGAAATATAAGCCCATTTTGAAAATTTTATTTCTGTTGTCCTAGAGACATGAGACTTAGTGTGGGGGTAGAGGGGGTAAAGGCCATTCATTTATGTCAAACAAACTTTTTTGTAAACTTTTTAATTTTGGAAATATAAGCCCATTTTCAAATTTATTAATTTTGTTGTCCTAGAGACCTGGGACTTGGTACGGCTGTAGAGGAGGCAAAGGCCATTCATTTATGGCAAACAAACATTTTTGTAAACATTTTAATTTTGGAAATTATACCCATTTGGAAATATGTTTTGGAAAATTTGAAAAATACACTATTTGTGGACTGAGAGTGGTATAGAGGTAGGTGTTGGAGTTAACATATGTCTTTTTAGGATTTTTAGATTAATGACATAGCCTACTTTCCAAATATTTTTTGAAAAATTTGAAAAATACACTATTTCTTTTGACTAGGCATGGGATAGAGGTAAGTGTAAGAGTTGAGAGTCATTGATAAACCTTTGAGTACTTTGTTTTTTTTTATAAATTTTGTGTGTTGTTGTTGTTGTTGTTGTTGCTGCTTACAATCATGGCTGTAAGCAATATGCAGCCAAAAAAAAGGACTGACATACTTTCCAAGACCAAATAAGCCCCAACAAACAAGAGCAAATATAAAAGAGCTAATACAAAAGCCAACAAAAGCCAACAAAAAGCCAACAAAAGCCAACAAAAGCCAACAAAAGCCAACAAAAAGCCAACAAAAGCCAACAAAAAGCCAACAAAAAACTGACCAAAAAAGCCATGTAGCATGCTGGTAGTTGAGTGAGTTGTTATATTGACCGATAGGTAGCAGGCTGGTAATTGAGTGAGTATTGATATCGACCGCTAGATAGCATGCTGTTCGTTCAGTGAGCGAGTATTGAAATGGAGCGCTAGGTAGCATGCTGGTCGGTCAAGTAGTTCTCATAGTCACTGCTAGATAGCGGCAACATACTTTGCGTGTCGCATTTGACTATTTGGTAAAGTTTTACCTCATAAAAACGTGCTCGTATATGCTTTGTACAAAAATTGAATATACAATTAACCACTAAGTGTTTAGAACTAACATGTATAGCCTTGTGTAGGGAATATTGGGGTCCTTAGCAAGAAAGAGTGCCTAACACACTGAGTGTACAGCCTTTTGATATGCAGTAAGTACCTGATAACCTTGAGTAGGCCATAAGAATATTTTCAGTTGACTACTACCTGTCACAGTGTTTACATTGTGAAAGACCGTTGAAGCAACCAGTCTTTAGCCTTGTCATAAGCAGTGAACAGCTGTTACCCTTAACCAGGGGTACATTAGAGGACCCTTATCAAGAATATCATCAGTTGACTACTACCATCCACAGTGACCACATCGTGAAAGACTGTCAAAACAACTATTGTACAGCCTTGTACTACTCAGTAAGTAGCTGTTGATCTTGACTATTGTATATTAGAGAACCCTTAGCAAGTATATAATCAGTTGACTACTACTTGTTACAGTGTTTACATCGTGAAAGGCCGTCTCACTGTCCAGTATACAGCCTTGTCATACGCTGTAAAGAGCTGTTGGTCTAGACTAGGGGTATATTAGTGGACCCTTCACAAGAATATCACTAGTTGACTACTACCTCTCACGGTGTTCACATCGTGAAAGACCGTCTCACTGACCAACCTCTAGCCCTGTGATACGCAGTAAGCAGCTGTTTGCAGAAATCAACATTCATAATGGAAGAAGCCATTCCTAGCTATATGTGTAAAGAGTGTGGAAAGACTTTTCTTCGAGACTATCATAGGAAGCGACATGAAGTATCGTGTGGTGAATTTCATGAGTGCAAGACCTGTGGTAGTACATTCAACAATGCCTACAATGGACGTCGTCATGAAGAATGTTGTAATGTTGTGTCGGCAGCTAAAAGACAAAAGGCAGAGCCTACAAAACATTACCTACTGTCATTGGTCCCTGACAAAAATGGACTTATTGAATATGAGACATCTTTTGAAGGTCGACTTAAATCCTATTTCATTCGTTGCGATACGTGCAAGGATTTAAATTCATACCTTAAAGAGTCCAAACAGCAAATAATACAAGCTATGCAGAAAGAACTAGCAATGCACAAGTCGATAAAAGTTAATCTTGTGGCTGAATGTAGATTCATTCATACATCTACCAATGAAATTACAGATCGTGCATTTAAAACACGAAATCAGGCCCTATTTTTGGAAACGGACTTAAGTAGTTTCTTGGAAACACAATTTACAAAGTTAACTACGGAAATGGAAGAATCTGAGCTAAAAGGCAGTAATTGGGCTTTGTTAGCAGTGGAAGGAGTACGATTGAAAATAAATAAGTACAATCCCTTGCGTGGAAGCACATATATTCCATTACCAGCAGCTATACAAGCAAGAAAAGCCTGCATTAATCCTGAAAATTTGAATGATGAAAAGTGTTTTATGTATGCCATTTTAGCAAAACTGGTTAAAAAGAATGCTCATCGCATTAGTAAATACAAGGACCTGGACAACAAGTATGATTTTTCTGTAATATCGTTTCCTACATCGCTAGTTGACATTCCCAAATTTGAAAAAGCCAACGATATATCCATTAATGTATTTGGATTGGAACAAAACAATAAACTGTTCCCTCTAAAGGTTGTGGATCAAGAGATGCAAGACCATCGTGACCTCCTTCTGCTAAGTTCATCATCCGGCCAGAACCACTGCGTCTTTATCAAAGATTTTGATAAACTAGTAGGACATCAGATTACTCACCATGGACATAAGATATATACGTGTAAACGGTGTTTTACTCACTTCGATAATCGATATGGTCAACAAGGAATAGAAAAATTGAAAGAACATAGAGCTTTGTGCGTCCAGCATGACATTGCTAGGGTTGAAATGCCTATTAAAAACCCCATTGTCAAATTTTTAAACGTGGAAAAAATGCTGAGAATACCTTACGTTATCTATGCTGATTTTGAAAGTATACTGTTACCCTATCAAACATGTCTACCCAATCCTGAAGCAAGTTATACAGTGCCATACCAGAGTCATGTTCCTATGAGCTTTGGTATATACGTTAAACCCTCACCTGCTGTGGAACACATAAAGACAAACCTTCCAAGCCAACCTCTTATTTATCGTGGACCTGACGCTGCAGAAAAGTTTATGGTCTGTTTGATTTCAATAGCTAATGAAATTGATCGCCTTTACAGCTTAAATGTTCCAAAGGCTTTAACTGAGGATCAAGAAGCAGAGTTCCAATGTTCTGAAACCTGTTATTTGTGTCAAAAACCGTATACCAAAGAGGATTGGAAAGTTCGAGACCATTGTCATATTACAGGGGAATACCGTGGAAGTGCTCACAATAACTGTAATTTGAGGTGTAAAACACGTAACCCCGTTCCTGTATTTCTACATAATATGAGTGGCTACGACGCAAATTTCATTGTAAAGCAATTAGGATGTACTACTGAGAGAGTGGATGTTATCGCTAACTCCAAGGAAAAATACATTTCCTTCACCAAATATGTAGGAAATGTTAAGCTTAGATTTGTGGACACGTTTCGGTTAATGCCGAGTAGTTTGGAAAACTTAGTTTCCAACTTAACATCATACCCTGAAACAGACAAGTACTATGGAAAAGAAAATGCAATGCTCATGACTCGTAAAGGGGTATTTTGTTATGACTACATTGACTCATGGGAAAAGTTAAGTGAAACGTGTTTACCTCCAAAAGAGGCATTCTTTAACAAATTAAGTCAAGAAGATGTTAGTCAAGAAGACTATGAACATGCCAAAAATGTCTGGAAACAGTTCAACATTAAAACTCTAGGGGAATATAGTGACCTCTACCTAACATCAGATGTACTCCTTCTTGCAGACAGCTTTGAAACGTTTAGAAACAAAACACTAGAAACACACCGAGTGGATGCTGCACACTTCTTTACTTCGCCTGGTTTAAGTTTCGAGGCAATGCTCCTTTACACAGGCATTGAACTGGAATTGCTACAGGATTACGATCAGATTCTTTTAATCGAGTCTGGAATACGTGGAGGCATATGCCAGGTGTCTCATCGGTATGCTGAAGCTAACAATAAATACATGGAAACCTATGATTCTGAGAAACCATCGCAGTTTATTACCTATGATGATGCCAACAACCAATACGGGTGGGCTATGTGCCACTCCCTTCCTTATGGTGGATTTCAGTGGGTTTCTCCAGATACTGTTGATCTAGAAAAACTAAAGAACGACGATCCTGTGGGATACATTCTAGACGTTGATGTTGAATACCCATCTGACCTTCATGATCTACACAACGATTTACCTTTCCTACCAGAGTGTACACAACCTAAGGATTCGTCTCTGAAAAAACTAATTCCTCATCTTGGAAATCGAAGGCGATATGTTATTCACTACATGGCATTAAAACAGGCTTTAGATCATGGAATAAAATTGATAAAAATTCATCGTGTGTTAAAGTTTAAACAAAGACCTTGGTTAAAGGCATACGTATTTTAATAACAACCTTCGAAAACAAGCCAGAAATGATTTTGAGAAAAATCTGTATAAATTATTCAACAATGCCATTTTTGGGAAAACAATGGAAAATATCCGTAAAAGAATAGACATACGTCTTGTGACTGACAGCAAAAAGGCAGAAAAGCTAATAGCTAAACCAACATTCATCGACAGAACAATTTATGGTCCCAACCTAGCTGCTTTCCACATGGCTAAACGTAACATTGTATTCAATAAGCCTATATATATTGGAATGTGTATACTGGATATTTCAAAAACTCTAATGTATTCCCACCACTATGATGTCCTGCTACCCTATTATGGAATGAACAATCTTAAACTCATGTATATGGATACCGACTCGTTCATTTATTTGGTTAACACCCCAAATGTATATCAAGACAAGTTGGATTTCCTAGAACACCTGGACACATCAGATTATCCTACTAATCACATATGTTACTCTACATCAAATAAGAAAACGTTGGGGAAATTTAAAGACGAGGCTTGTGGACAAATTATAAAAGCATTTGTTGGACTTAGAGCTAAAATGTACGCTTTAGACATAAATGGTAAAGAAATCAAAAAGATTAAAGGTATTAGCAAAGGGGTTGTCAAAAATTGTATAAGCTTTCAAGATTATAAGGATTGTGTCATGAACAACAATGTAAAAAGAATACCAATGAACATTATCGCTTCTAAACAACATGACATATCATCTATAAGACTAAACAAAATTGCTTTGTGTCCTGGTGATGATAAAAGAGTGATTGATGCTGATGGTATAGGTACACATGCCTATGGTCATTACTCAATCATTGACTATGCTTAAAGAGTTAAGTTATGAATATCAAAATCTTCTGCCTGCAACTAGCAAATACATAAAACAAAACAATTTAGGAAATAAAACAATAGCACTACAAAAATTAAAAAAACTAGTATTCATAATCAAAAATAAATAAATAAATAAATAAAATAGAAAACAAAAAAAAAACAACTGTACAATTTATAACAAAAAAGAATATATATAAAATGTGTTATGTGTAAATAGTGTACATGTATTTAAAATAAAAAATATAGTATGGACACTGCTTGTACATTTTTTTAATTACTACCCACCTCTCTCCACTCCTAATGCAAAATGAACATTTAAAACACAAATTGGAAAATCCATGTTTCCATATTGACAAAATAGAAAAAAACATTAAACTGAAATTTTAAAAACTGTAAATTGGAATTTGGTAAATTGACAAATGTGTAAACAACAAATTGGGAAATCCATGTTTCTATATCATGAAATTGAAAAACTTTAAACTGACATTTTAAGAACTGTAAATGGGAAATTGTGAATTGGTAAATGTGTAAACAACATAATGCAAAATCCATGTTTCCTTGTTATGAAATTGAAAAACTTAAAACTAACATTAAAAAAAACTGAAAATGGGAAATTGGAAAATTTTCATATGTGTAAACAAAAAATGAAAAAAAAAACGGTTGGGGTAGTTATCATGTTGTACAGTAACCTATAAAACTAGCATAAGGATAGTTGCTTGTACCCGTATATACTTTGTGTATGTGCATTAGCCTTTGGATTAGCTTAAGTTAGGTTTGGTAAAGTTAGGTTTGGTGAGGTTAGGTATGTAGCCTTGTAGTTTACTCTTTTCGGAAAATGTAAAATCTAAAATCAAAAAATCTTAAATTGAAAATGTAACATCTAAAAAACTAAAATATAAAATATAAAAAAAAATCAAAAATGTAAAATGTAAAATCTAAAAAAAAATGTAAAAATGAAAAATCAAAAATGTAAAATGTTAAAATGTAAAATGTTAAAATGTTGAATCTAAAATATTTAAATAAGGTTTCTGTGGGTTAGGTTAGATTAGGTTAGGTTAAAACTCAGTTTATTATTTGTGCTCTCTCATTTGCTCTTACTTATTTACGCACACTTTTTGCTCTCTACTGTTTTGCTCTCACTTTTTTTGCTCTCACTTTTGCACTCACTTTTGCACTCACTTTTGCACTCACTTTTGCACACACTTTTGCACTCACTTTGAAGTTTGGTTATGTTAGGTTAGGTTAGGTGAAGTTAGGTTAGGTTAGGTTATAACTTAGTTTATTATGTGTGCTCTTACATTTGCTCTCACTTTGAAGTTTGACTAGGTTAGGTTAGGTTAGGTTAGGATAAATAATGTTTGTTAGGTTAGGTTAGGTTAGGCGAAGTTAGGTTAAGTTAGGTTAGGGTAGGTTAGGTAAAGTTGGATTAGGCGGAATGGCTGAGGTATGAATGAAACCCCACGTTTTCTTACTTTCACGTTATGAGGCTGAGTGTACCCCAGTCCAGCTCTCAGCCCAGAATAAAATTTCTTGGTTGAGGCGGGAATGAAACCCACACCTCTAGGGAAACAGCTAAAATGCTAGCAACTACACCAAAAGTGGACAATATAAGGCTGGTCTGGATTGCACATGATCAATTAATAATTACCTAATAATAATAATAATATTAATAATAAATATTCAATTTAGTAACTACACGGCCGACCTCCCCCTGTGACAGCGTGGCAGCCATATTGCCCATTAGCCCCTGTGCCAGCACTGAATGACCCCTCCATATGAATAACATAGGGCTGGTTGCGCGCGGCGGCCATCTTGCCCATTAGCCCCTGTGCCAGCTTCGGCCTATATATCCTACTTATATATATATATATATATAGATAGATAGAAGATAGATGATGGCACTTTTTGAGGATTCAGCCAGCTCCCGGGCTGAATACCTAACAGACTACAAAGTAACAAAGGTTAATAGACTATACACAAGCTCGAATACACGGGGCTGAAATAACCACGATATCCGAGACCTTAAATGAAACAACACCAACAACGATGGTTGGTTCCTCAGTTTAGGGGCTGCGACAACACGGTCATGTAGCCCCGTGTACTTCGGGTGTGTGTAGAATCTGTCTGATAACCGGTGTTAATTTTGATGGCTGTATTAGTGTGTGTTATCTGTACTTTAGGTAAGGACTGCAGACGATCAATTTCAAGTAGTTCCTACTTTTGTTAGCAAATGCTACCGTCCACGACACCTAGCTTTGAACTTGGCTACTAGTGGCTTCGCTTGCGTAGTTGGTAGCATGCTGAACTGCTGTTCCCAAGATAGCGGGTTCAAACCCGGTCGAAGTCGTCAGATTTTTTAAGAGCGTTAAAATTCTTCAGTGTGCCTTCCTTCGGAGGGGAAGTAAAGCTGGCGGTCCCATGTCATAGATTTATGGCACGTAAAAGATCTTTCCACAGACTAAACTCGTGTGAAGCTAAATTTCTAGGTTGGATTTCGTTGGAACGCTCTATCAAAGTTCCAACGTTCACCACTAGGTATCAGTGACATCTGGTAGCGAAAGTTGGACCTACTTGAAATTGAACGGAACTTGTAGCTTGAAGTAGATACAACCTACTACCTCTGGCGAGCCGAACATGTCCTCGGACACTCCCGGCACTAACAGCCATACGATAAATACATAAATCTGTAAATAAAATAATTTTATTGCCCTTTAGGCCTATAATAGACTAAATTTATTCTTAAATCGATCAATACGATTGCTGTTCAATACTATAGATTGATCGTTAGTTTTCAATCAATCGTTATCAATTTACGATATTAGTGCAAGAATGAAACTCCAGTAATGATCGATATTTAATATCGATATTTCATATCGGTTATTACCATAAGTTTGCTTTGGCTTGCTATTATTGGCTAAAATCCAATATTCGCTGCTATTGGTTTAGCCAGCGTTCCAACATGGCGTCACTCGGTTTAATATGATCTTAAGTCTCATGTCTTTTTCGCCTAGCTGTTAATAACTGTATATTATAGTCTATTATTTGAATATCAGAACCTACTTGTACTTCAATGTGATGTAACAAAGCAAGTAATACGTTTTGTTTGTTAATTAGGGCCCTGTCCTGATATACTGTGGTTTTATTAGAATTTTTTGAGGGAAAGCAAAAACAGTGGCCTGTTCTGTTTTGTTTCACAGGCAATGAGATACCGTTCTTAAACTATGCTCAACTGCAGTGCATCTTCGAGTGTATCACAGCTATTCAACAGTGAGATCGGATACGTGCTGTATAATGGTACTCTGATTGAAGGTAATGTATTTTACGTTCTTTTTAGGTTATGTAAGAGCCCTGGTGACTCGGTATGCAAGGTGTTAAATTCACAACTGGAAGGACTGGATTTGATTCCTGCTAGTGGGGGAGATTTTTAAACTGCCCTCCGCTATCAGGTGAACCCTGGTCAACTCACTCAGCCAGCTGTAAAATAAAAAAAATGAGTAGCCAATCTGAGGGATTTCCTCTGGTTGAGGCGCCGTGATTAATTCTTTACGAGAGGGTTTCACGACATGAAATAAAAGGCAAAACTATTGGCCTGGATAAAGATTGTTGATGCGTGACGAAAACTAGGGGTGTTATCCATTAGCTAACGCTATCAATCCACCATTGGTCTAGGCAAAACCATTGTGAAACCCTCTTGTGAAGTTTTACCGTGCCGTGTACTCCTTAGTAGGGATAGACGCGACTGAAGCCTGGAATCGAGAGCGTCGACTCCGAACACCGGGCTCGGTTCGCATGAAGCCTCGTGACTCCAAGATAACCTAATGCGTATTGCGGGACAGCAGGGTCGCTATGCATGAAGCCTCGCGACTCCAAGCTAACGTGCCTCACAGTGCGGGGCCGCTAGCATGTCAAAGCTCGGACAATACAATGTAAGATCCCGCACGGCCACGGTCGACTTCCTTCCCTTATCCTTTCTCCGTCCCTTCCTTAACAACAAGACCCCATCTTGTGGTCGTCTGGGCGATCGGCTTGTCACCATCCCCAGTTGTAGCCGACAACATGACTTCAGCACCCAGGCACCGTCCTTGCGGTGGTAGAGGTCAGATCCTCCGCACAGTCCAGGGGTGAAGCCGACCTGGGACGGTAATCGATAAGAAAAAGCATGTTCCATATGGGATAGTAAGTCACGTCCAGTCTATGAACGATACCACCTGCTTCATCTACCTTTTTTTTCTCATGTGTCACGGGTGCAGACTGTGTCGCACAATGGACTTGGCCATGTTTTACTGCCGGATGTTCTTCCTGATACCAACCCTATGGGGAGGGATGTATTCACTATTGCAGAGTAATCTGTCAGTCAGAATATATTATTAACTTACTGTTAACAAATCTTGTAATTTTATACTCTATGCCGGTGTTTTGTTTTATGTAATTTTATGCAATTAAGTCCAAATTATTGACTATTTGAAAGTTTTGTCGTCATTTTACAGGGTCTTTTTATATGCTTGGCAAGGACGTTCTCGCTCATGTGCTCCGCTAGTGACGGCTCAGTTTCCGGCACCGTGCGCGCATATGTACGGCAGAATACGGTGCTTAAAATCAGTATTATGCATTTTTACTCACTATGTTTACAGTAGATGCTGAAAATGTTCCTCACCCGCTGCCAAACATAAATGGCATCTCCTTATGAAGTTTGCGGTCACTCCTGTTAATTTAGCTTCAGTAAGGAAATAACGATCCTTACGTCTATTTCTATTGTTTACTGAACCTGTACATTTGAATCTCTTCGGGAATGTCACTCTAAAATTTTGTCATGTTCTAGTGCACGATTTCCTACACTTTATGTACGTATTGTGCAGATGTACACGTTCACGTAATGAATATTTCACATAAGGCATTATAGCACTATACACAATCACAATAAAACACTATACAATACGATATACAGTACACAGTAGCTTTATAAAACACCCAATTAGCTCGGAGCACACACGTCTACTGCAACAAGAGCGTGGGAATACGGTCGGAGACCGCGCGCGCCAACCTGTAACAGCGGGCTATTGGCCGGGGACCGCCACCCAAGGTCGAGTGGAATCGCCTTGCAAAGCAAAAATAAAGACCCTGTATATTATTATTGCTATTGGGGATGCGAATGGAGAGTGCTGCCATCTGTTGGCTTAATCTGAACTAAATGGTGGGAGTGGTAGGAGTATCTTTCACCATCGAGTTAGTAAATAGTGGGTTCTTATATTTTAACTGTGTCTTTGACTGTTCACATTGTTTACAGAGATATCCTACGTTTTGATTTGGTTCTTTCAGCATGTTCTGTAAGCTTGAGTGAAATTCCTAGTACCAGTAAGTTAAACACAGTAAATGTCACGTGAACTGTTCTATGTACGGCTGTAATAACACCTACGGAAACAGCCCGCCAGGGACAACAATTTTTAGTTTTCCGGCTGGAGCTGCCCATAAGATCAGAAGGGAAGCATGGATAACATCTATAAGCTGTTCAACACTTATGGAAAACCTTGGGTTCCTACCAGTAATTCCAGAATCTGAAGTAGACACTTTATTGATGGAACACCTACCAGAGACCCTGATAGCCCTGGGTATAAACCTACTTTACATAAGTACCAGGAAGATCTAATGAGGACGAAACTCAGAGGAAACGAATGATCAGGTACAAGAGGAGGAAAGGAAGACAAAGTGTAGCCTAATGCAAGAAAACATTAATTCTGTTCCAGAATCACAATCTCACCAAACTGTTTGTAGTATGGGTATTCAGACTGATGATTTACCATTTTCATAAGGCCAGAAGAATGTAATTGTACTATTTTGTAATTTAAATTTGCCCAGTAATAATTCAAAATGTGATTCAGAAACTCTGACAATGTTAACAGTACCTAACAGTGATAAGAATGTAATGACTGATACTTGTTTCAAGAGAGAATGTGGTGTTCGAGTTGACCTCATACAAGTAAAAAAAATCATTTTCTGGCTACGAGTCTGTGGAGGGCAATGGAAATATATTGCTTGACATAGCTGGTGTAAAAATCCCAGTCTTCCAGCTTTTGTTGTCTCTTTTACCTACTATAAGTCACAAATGCACTCTTACCAAACAAAATATGTTATTACTTTATCTAATGAAAATGAACCTTGGTTTGGCTTTCTCTGCTATTGCAATTATTTTTAGGTACCCAGCATCAGCTAAATTTCAGTTTGTTTTGCACCACTTCTATCAAAAAACAATAGGTTGGATTCTCTGGCCACAAAGGTTCAGTATCGGAAAGACTATGCCTAATTCTTTCAAGACCCACTATGAAAATTGTACATGCATTATTGACTGCACTGAAATACATTGTGAGAGGCCAATTAGTGTTCGACAGAGAATTCAAATGTTTTCACACTACAAAAATGGTTTCACTGTGAAATTTCTTGTGGCAATTGCACCTTCTGGTTTTATTTGTTTTCTTTCTAGATGCTATGGAGGTAGAGCCACTGATAGCTATATTACAGTGAATTCTGTCTGCTTGCCTGGTGATGTTATAATGTCTGATTTATGTCTTTAATCATCATAAATGATTTTGCCAGCTGATCATACATTCCAGTTTTTAGTGTCTTAATTTTGTGTGGCTTAATACTGGCAGAAATTCTGATGTTTCTCTTCTTGTGCCAATGTTTACATAGTGATTGAGATTATTGTAAACATTGCAATTTGAATTTGCTGTGTTTTACTTTAACGTTGGTCTCATAGAACTGTTGCACTTCCTTTGGTAAATTATGCTCATAGTTAACTGGAACTGGTTTTGTTTTTAGATCTCATTGTCTCTGAATAAAATAACACTTGTGTATATTCTGATAATTCTTGGTTTCTAGTTCATTAAAAATAACCTTCAATCCTTCATTTTCACAGAAATTAAGTGCATTATTTACAATAATATTTACCACTGACTGTCATATTGCACTACTTTCTCCTCACACTCGGCCTTTAATATACAGTAGCTGAGAACACACAATCAATATTTTTTTTTTTTAATATCAGTTTCATATATTTCACTATTATGCCTACTTGTATTTTGATCACAATGGGTAAGATCTTGAGCTGTATGGATTATTTCTGCAATTTTTTTTTACCCCTGGCACTACAGCCCATGAGGGCCTAGGCGTACCAAGCGACCGCTGCCCAGCCATTTGGCCTGCAGATATTGGGATGACGCGTGTTCAGCGTGTCGGGTCCCCTCGGCCGTTAATCTTGGTTTTCGTGACCGGGGCGCTGCCTCACTGTCAGACAGCTACTCAATTGTCCTCACGTCAATTTCTAAAATCCCTGACGGAGTCGGGAATCGAACCCGGGGCCTCCGGGTAAGAGGCAGGCGCGCTACCCCAACACCACTGTGCCGGCATTATTTCTGCAATGCACTCTCCCTTTGAATATAGGCCTAATTCCTTTTGGATGTTGGTTTTGGGTGCATGCCACTGCTGCAGAACTGAAGTTTGAGACTGCCGTCTCTCACTGTTAATATAAGCACATAATGCAGCTATGATTTTACATCTTCCAGATAGGCCAGCTTTGCAAGTGCAGACAGCTTCCACTAGGTTTCTGTTGCAGTCAATCTAAAAAATAAATAAATAAGGTAGCTATCCAACAGGAAAAATAAACTGAACATTAATAAAGATAATGTTAAGACTGAGATTATTACAAATATATAAAATATTAAAAGTATCTACAGTAAGAGAATTCTTTATTCTTACCTTGATGTTGGTATTTTAAGCTCTCTTCCTTTTCTCAAAGTAGAATTCCTAAAATACTGAGAACTCCATACAATTTTCTTAAAGCCCACATGAATAACAGTATTTGACATTGTTGATTAATTCCAACTACACATATTCATAACACACGACAGCTGATATGTTATTCTTGTGTTTCTCCTACCAGTGAATAATCGTCTCTTCCGCTAGGGGCGCAGCGGTCGAAAATTTGCTGTTACGCACGGTCCCTGTTTTCAATAATGGGTAACTTAATAAAGGTTGCAATATTATTGCCTACTCTATGTACTCAATGTTATTTGTTTTCATATAATCGCAGTTCATATTGGTAATTTTTAAAAGTATTTTTTCCGAATCTCTCATTCTTCTTTCTCCGTTAGGGTCTTCTGAGGACCACAAACCAATTTCAATGTTTAGTCCTTTGTTGTTCTTTTTTCTTCCTCCAGTGCTCCTTCATCTGTTCGCTGTCTCTCTTCTTTTTCTCTTCTGACCATTTTGAGCCTGTTTTCTTATATTGCCTTCCTTCGAGTCCTTCCATTCCCAATACCTTTTTTTTGAAAATTTCTCTCTCTAGTGCATCTTCTTCTCTTACATTGTTTCTTTCTAAATCTTTCTTTACTTCTTGAAACCAGGCTGTTGTAGATTTCTTTTTCCAAAGATATTTAAAAATCTGTTTGGTTAACCTGCTATTATTCATTCAATATAAATGTCCGAAAAATAACAATCGCCTCTTCTTTATTATCTCCGTTATGTTTTGAATGATCCAATATATTTCTTCGTTACATCTTAATTTCCAAAACTCTGTAGTTCTTAATGGACCGAGAATTTTGCATAGGCTATAATTTTTCTTTCTGATACTTCTAATTTTTCCAATTTATAATTTAGTATTAGACATTCACTGGCATATAAGCATTCTGGTTTAATTACTGTTCTATAGGGCTGTATTTTCAATTTCTTAGATAAACATTTTTTGTTATAGATATTCCTGGTTATGCTCATTGAAACTTGTGCAATCTTTTCTTCTACAGCAGATTTTTCTAAGCCATTCTTCTGAACTATTTCCCCCAAATATTTGAACTTAATCTACCCTCTTAATTTGACCAATTTTTGTTAATAGGGTTTCTGGAGCATTTTTAATATTCGTAATAAATGTTGCTTTTTCTACAGAAATCTTTAAACCTGTTTTATTGGCTACCTCTTCTAATAGATCGATTTGTACTGTTGCATGAGCTACGTTTTCAGAAAGAATCTTCAGCAAATGCCTGACAATTTACTTTGTTTTTTCTTCCTAGTGTTATAAGTGATATATTCTGCTCTTTCAATTTCATATTCCAAATTCGTACTATTTTTTCCAGGATACAATTATTGAATAGGAGTGGAGATAAACCATCACCTTGCCTTACCCATGCATTTATTTTGAATGGTTTTCCCGAAATGTTACCTTTGAAATAGTGTCTATGAGGGTTTCACGGATTAGGTTTGCCAGTTTAGATTTAACTCCAAATTCTCTGATTACTTTATCTAGAGTTTCCCTGTCGACAGAATCAAAAGCCTTTTTAAAATCTATGAATGTCACTATTATGGCTCATTATTATTATTATTATTATTATTATTATTATTATTATTATTATTATTATTATTATTATTATTTACAATATATGTACAAAATTGTTGTAATATTATATTTTAGGCAGGATGTTTTAATCATAATATACTCAATATCAGTAGCAATTACACCAACAACATTAATAACCCCTGGCAGTACAGCCCATGAAGGGCCTAGGCCGACCAAGTGACCGCTGCCCAGCCATTTGGCCTGCAGATATTGGGGTGGCGCGTGATCAGCGCATCGGGTCCCCTCGGCCATTAATCTTGCTTTTAGTGATCGGGGCGCTGCCTCACTGTCAGACAGCTACTCAATTGTCCTCACGAGGCTGATTGCACCCCGTTCCAGCCTTCACGTCAGTTTCAAAAATCCCAGACTGAGCCGGGAATCTAACCCGGGGCCTCCAGGTGAGAGGCAGGCGCGCTACCCCAACACCACGGGGCCGGCACAAACAACATTACTGATGGTAATAACCCGAAGCAATCTTTCATGTTTGCTGCTAATAATCCATTCATCGTAATACAGGGCATCAAGGGAGGAACGTCGAACTATAAGTCCAGTTCCAAAAACATTTATTAGATGGTGTTAGTGCATCAGTGGAGTCGACACTGGAGTTGAGTGTATCGGTTCCAGGGGCAGCACTCTCGACTCTTTTGCGACTCCGTTCGCAACCCATCCCTACCCTTTAGGGTTGTGTTTATTCGTATCGTACAACAGGTCAAAGCAGATGAGAAGCATTACCTTCCTCAAACCCCGTTGGCCAATAAGCTGGGTGTGGGGAGCTATTTTAAGGGAAAGAAAATTGCTGTCATCTGGCCCTATCAGCAGGAGGAGAATGTAAATCTTGTCTGTAAATATCTGCTACTGTTTGTCATTGTTATGTGATTAAATTGTATCTGGAAATGTTTAATTATGGAGCTTCATCAACTATGTGCTTATTGGAGGCTAAAACTACTTTACAGCTCATTTGGGAGGAGGTTGGTTGGTTCCTTAGTTTAGGGGCTGCGACAACGCGGTCATGTAGCCCCGTGTACTTTGGGTGTGTGTAGAATCTGTCTGATAACCGGTGATAATTCTGATGGCTGTATTAGAGTGTGTTATCTGTTTTAATTCAAGTAAGGACTGCAGACAATAATTTTAAGTAGTTCCTACTTTTGCTACCAAATGGTACCGTCCACGACACCTAGCTTGCGCACTTTGGCTACTAGATGGCATCGCAGTCAGCACCTGGTGGCGAACGTTGGAACTAATCGAGGGTTATCAATTCTAACCTACAAATTTTGGCTTCACACAATTGTAGTTAGTGGAAGGTTCTTTTTCATGCCATAAATCTATGACGTGGGACCGCTGGCTTTACTTTCCCTCCGAAGGAAGGCACACTGAGGGATTTTTAACGCTCTTAAAAATCCGACGACTTCGGCCAGGTTTAAACCCGCGACCTTGGGCATAGAAGCTCAGCATGCTACCTACTACGCCACCGAGGCCGCCTCATTACCTCATATGGAGTCTTATGATGTGTAAATACCCAAATGCCATTTAAGTTAATCACTTGAAAGTTTATTTGTTTTTGTTTTTTATACAAAGGCGTAGGGCTACATAGTGGACTGGATACTGAAAGTCATAACAGTCTACAAACAATTATTTTCTTGTATTTCCTTCTTCAATACAGAATGCCCATTAATTGGGTACAATCGTGTTGACCGAATGAGAAGCTACAAAAGTCAATTTTTATAGGCAACACTGAAAAAATAATGGCTTCAAATCGCTACAGATAATTCCTAGTAAGTTAACTACCGTACACAATTCATTAGGCAATATTGTAATCAACATTCCTCTCGTAACTAAACTATTGTAAATTCTGGAAAATAATGTTAGGCTTTCTTTGGGTTATAGAGGTGTGCAAATTATTAGACTCAACGGCAGTTTTCCAACATTTAGGCTACTTTGTAGAATTTATGACTTAATACAGTAGAAATATTTTGCAATACGCTGAAATTCTTTGAAATGTTTAATCAATATTCTTAATAATATTATTTTAAAGAATCTGACAGTAAACTAATTGCTTACAGTTTCCACTAAAGGAGGAGCCTTGGTAATGCAGAATGCCACACATTTTGTTTTGATTACTATATCGTGTGAATTTAGACCTGAGAGATTGGAAGTATTTTATTATTGATTGTCCACTCTTGAACTATTCAAAGATTCGTGGACAATGGATTGAAATCACCCAATTTAGAGGATATGTTCCCAAGTCAATGAAAAAAAAAAAACACCATCTCTGGTGTCCCTCAGAAACTCCAATTTCGAAAAAAATTCCAGATGCAATTCCTTATTGGAAAAGTTATAAGTCCACAGGAGAGAAAACTACTAAATAGGGTAATAAAAATAAAATGATTTTGAATAAAAAATTGTGACTGATTTAAATTCATTTCAGTCTAATAATTTGCACACCTCTGTATCTACGGTAATTGGTACTTGTGAAAATACACATCACCAGGGAACGGATTTATAATATGTACTAATTTATCATCATCTTCATTTCCCCTTTTCCAGCTGACACTCGGTGGGGGCAAATATAGTTCCTCTCCACTTTGTTCTCTCGTTCCACCATTCCTCTTTCGACACGGTGTTCCAATCCAGGTTCCGTTTACTAATGCTAAGCTTCACCGAGTCCATCCAACGCATTCTTGGTCTTCCTCGTCCTCTCTTCCCTGTCATTCGTCGTTCCAGTGCTCGTCTTGGTAGCCTTACTTATTTCATCCGTTTGACATGTCCAAACCATCTCAATCTGTTTTGCTCCAGTTTGTCATTTAGTTTCTGTACTCCCAGTTCTTTCCGTATATCTTCATTTCTCACTCTGTCTCTCCTCGTTTTCTGGACCATACTTCTCAGGAATCTCATCTCAGCTGCCTGTCTCATCCCTCTTAGTAATTGTCCAAGTTTCTGCTGCATATGTGATTATAGGAATATAATATGCTTTGTACATAACTTCTTTGGCCTTAATTGGTATATCCTTGTTCCATACTAGTCCCCGTACCTGTTGGTAGAAAGCACTCCCGTGTTGTATTCTTCTGCTAATTCACAAATCTATTCTTCCATCTTCAGTCAGGTCACTTCCCAAGTATTTGAAGTGTTTCACCACTTCCAATTCCTTATCTCTTACTTTGATTACTCCTTTTCCTTCTTTCTTACCTCTACTCACAACCACTGTTTTACTCTTCTCAACATTTATCTTCAATCCCCATCGGTCAATCTTTTCATTTATTACGTCTAACTGTTCTGGTACCTCCATCTCATCCTGGCCCCAGATCACAACATCGTCTGCAAACAACATTACCTTCATCTTTGCCCTACTATAGTCTTTCATTGCTGCCTTCATTATGTCATCCATCACCATTAAGAACAATAATGGTGACAACACACTTCCTTGCTTTAGTCCAGTGACAATTCCGATGTCCCAACTCTAGTCTTCACACTACTGGAGCAATCCATGTACATTCCTTTTATCATGTCTCTCAGTTCCTTGCCTATCCTCCTATTTGTTAAGCTTTCCCAAACTTTTGTTCTAGGGATGCTATCATAGGCCTTTTCTAGATCAATAAAAGTCATTACCATATCCTTCCCATATTCCCAACTCTTTTCTATGCTCTGTCTCAGAATGAAAATGGGTTCCACTGTTGACCTGCCCCCTCTAAATCCAATCTGCTCCTCCTCTATTTGGTTTTCTACCTTTACTCTAATTCTTTTTTCTAGGATTCTTTCCATTACTTTGGCAACATGCAAGATAATGGTGATTCCTCGATAGTTACCACACACCTTCCTGTCTCCTTTCTTGAATATTGGCAATATTATTCCCTTTTTCCAGTCTTCAGGAACTTTCTTCTCTCTCCATACACTCCTGAGAAGTCTGTATGTCCACTGCAGTCCCACTGGTCCTGCCGCCTTGATCATTTCTATTGCCACTTCATCGATTCCCACAGCTTTCCCCATCTTCATCTTCCTAACTGCCCATTCCACTTCTGCCATAGTAATGTCTGGTTCTTCTTCTATTTTTTCCTCCACCGTTTTGGCTGTTCGCGTAACTTCTCTGCATGTCTGGAGTCTCACCTTCAAAAGCTCGCTGAAATATTCTTTCCATCGGTCCATTCTCTCTTCTGGTTTTGTCAATATTTCACCTTCTTTGTTTTTCATGAACCCAGTGTTCACCTTTTCATTTCTTCTAGTTTTTATAATTCCAAACAGCAATTTTTTTCCACAATTTAAATCCTCCCTTATTTCCTGAGTGAATTCTTCCCAGCTTTTCTTCTTTTCCTCTGCAATTACTTTCTTGCAATCTCTGTTTGCTTCTATATATTTTGCTCTACTTTCTTCCGTCTTTTTTGTTTTCCATTCCTTCCAAGTAATCTTCTTCTCCCTTACCTTTTCTTTCACTCTATCATTCCACCATTTTGTCGCCTTTTCCCGTACCTTTCCTGATGTTCTACCACATGTTTTCTCTGCACTGCCTACAAATGCACTCTCGAACTTTTCCCATTCTTGTTCCACAAGGGTAATATCCGTCCTTGGTATTTGTTCTTTCAATTCTTTCTTAAACTCTTCCGCAACCTCCTTTTCCTTTAGTCTCCAGACCTTAATCTTTCTATCCCTTTTTTCTGGTAATCTCATAACTTTTCCTACTTTTAATTTTGGAAAAGTTATGAGATTACCAGAAAAAGAGAAAGAAAGATTAAGATGTTGAGACTAAAGGAAAAGGAGGTTGCGGAAGAGTTTAAGAAAGAATTGCAATGTACTAATAATTGATGAAATATGTACATACATATTTAGATATTTTTATTGAAATATGGAATTATATACGGACTTAAAATTACAATAAACTATCATTTCTATTTGATATTAAAGTTCAAAGAAGCTATAGAAAATAGATCTACATGAACCATAATGCTATACTTCTCATTTTAATATGATCTTTGAAGAACATGCAATATTTTAATCTCTGTTATCAAAACAATGGATCACAAAATGTTCTTTTAAGTGCTGGAAAGTGAATCTTCTCCTAGTGTCTCTTAAGTACCGATTTATATTGACTGAAACTTCGTTCAACATCAGAAGAGGTAATGGGGGGGCATATTTAAACTTTACAACATCTGCTGGGGTTAAATCCAACGTTAACTTGACACTTAAATCTCCACACATAATTGCAGCAACATTTCCCATTCTTTCATATCCAGGGTTCTTTGAAAGTACAGTGTCCATCTTCATTTTTGCTACATCCGCAACTTTACCTGTACCATGATTTAGCTGTTCCACAGTTCTATTCACAATTTCGAAACTTTCAAAAAGTGAGAGATTCGAGTTTTGGAGACTTGTGAGTGTGTTATGTGATGCATGAAAAAATTATGCTGAATGTAAATCAAGTCATTCTTCACACTTGTCGCAAACAACTGTTTGCGCAGCTCCAATTGAGGCTGCATCTTCAGAGTCCATAGCATGCAGAACGTTCTTAATGGAGTCGATATATTCAGCATAGTATTCAACCGCTTGCAGCCACGTACCCCACCTAGTTAGAACTGGCTTCAGTGGCAATGGAATTTCTGGTTACATTTCTTTCAAAAGATGAACTCTTTTGTGGGCTTTGAGAAAAACTTTTTTCACTGAGGAAATCAATAGATCTACTTTGGGGTAACTGCCTCTTACCACTTCTGCCACACGATGAAAGGCATGTGCTACACAAGATAAATGAGTCATCTTAGGATATACAACACACAATGCTTCTCTGGCTTTCATCATAAAAGGTGCGGCATCGCTAATAAAACGTAACACTTTATCTTACTGAACGCCCTGTGGCCAGAGGATACCCATAGCTTCATTGAACAGTTTTGCTATAGTTTTGTTATTGCACTTTTCTAGAACATCACAGTGTAAAAGAATCCGTTTACAATAATCTTCACTTAACAAACCAATGATTATGTTGCCAATTAGCCTACCTTCTTTGTCTGTCGCCTCGCCAATGGAAACCCATATCGGACCGTCTTTAATTTCTTGTCTTATCTTCAGAACATTTTCATCGTATATGTCTGAAACATTGGTTTTTCTGAACGTTGACTCATCCGTGATAGTTCGGTTAGTATATTTCTCGAGGAATTACCTGAAGTACTGTTGATTCAGAATGAAGAGAGGGATGTCAGCTGAGATGAGAGCGCGGCAAAGATCGGTGTTGAACTCGGACGTTACACTCGAAGTTGATTGTTGTGTCAGAAACAACTGTCTCAGCTTGGAATTTCGTAGTTTGTTAGTTGATGTTTACTGGTTGAAATGTGTTGTTGCACCAGGAACCTTTGAGTAGATGCCACTGAACATTGACACAAATTACAAAATAATACCTTACAGTCAGTTGAAAAACCTCTTCTTCCTCCTCACCTTTTCCCGTTACGCGGGGTCGGCTTTCTTAATCCTGAGGCGCCAGTCATTTCGTTGTAAAGCATCATCAGCAGATAGGCCCAATACTCATATGCCCCTCTGAACATTCGTCATCCATGTTGTTTGAGGTTTGAAAAACCATCTTCTCTAAATTGTGTTACGTAACTTTTTAATTTAAACTGGTTGACTGTGCTATTTTAGGCATCTTGTAACAATGTTAATGTCTTCAATGAATGTCAGTAGGCAACTGAAAACACTGCACTTGTAGACATAGCGGTATGTACAAGAACACTACGATCCATCTCGCTGCTAATTCAAAGTGTGAATCACTGGTAGGAACTACAGTAGATGGAGTATTGAGCCATCAAGGGGAATGCCCGAATTACGAAATAATCCGGAAATTACTGGCATATCATCGATGAATGGGATTTCCTGAGTACCAAAATTATGGGACAGACATAGTCGATGTTATGTGTGAGTAGGTAATATAAGCCGAAGCTGGGGCAGGGGCTAATGGGCAAGATGGCCGCCGCGCGCAATCATGTTATTCTTATGGAGGGGTCAGTCAGAGCTGGGGCAGGGGCTAATGGGCAAGATGGCCGCCATGTCCTGAGACCATGGATGATGTCACAGGGGGAATTCGGCCGTGTAGTTTCTAAATGGAATATTTATTATTATTATTATTATTATTATTATTAGGTAATTATTAATTGATCATGTATAATCAAGACCAGCCTTATATTGTCAACCACTTGGTGTAGTGACTAGCATTCTTGGAGGTCATTCCTGAGGTTCGAATCCTGGCTCTGCCAAGAAATTTAATTTCTGGTCTCAGGAGTGGAACGGAGTACACTCAGCCTTGTAAGGCAAAACTGACAGGAGCTGGCTTTTGATTCATACCTCAACAATTCTGCCTAACCCAACTTCACCTAACCTAACCTAACCTAACCTAACATAATCTAACTTGAAAGTGAGAGCAAAAATGTAAGAGCAAATGTAAGAGCACATATAATAAACTAAGTTATAACCTAACCTAATTTCACTTAACCTAACCTCACCTAACCTATCCTAACCTAACCTAACGTAACCTACCTAATTTAAAATTGCAAGCGAAAAAAAATTAGCAAAAAGTATGAGAAAAAAAGTGAGAGCAAATGTAAGAGCACAAATAATAAACTTAGTTATAACCTAACCACACCTAACCAAACCTAACCTAACCTAACATAACCAAACTTAAAAGTGAGAGCAAAAATGTAAGAGCAAATAAGAGAGCACAAATAATAAACTTATTTATAACCTAACCTAACCTAACCTAACATAACCAAACTTCAAAGTGAGAGCAAAAATGAAAGAGCAAATAAGAGAGCACAAATAATAAACTTAGTTATAACCTAACCTAACCCACAGAAACCTCATTTAAAGATTTTAGATTTTATATTTTAACATTTTAGATTTTTGATTTTTTTCATTTTACATTTTTTAGATTTTACATTTCACATTTTTGATTTTTTGTATTTTAGATGATAGTTTTTTTTTTAGATTTTACATTTTAAATTTAAGATTTTTTGATTTTAGATTTTACATTTTCCGAAAAGAGTAAACTACAAGGCTACATACCTAACCTCACCAAACCTAACTTTACCAAACCTAACTTAAGCTAATCCAAAGGCTAATGCACATACACAAAGTATATAAGGGTACAAGCAACTATCCTTATGCTAGTTTTATAGGTTACTGTACAACATGATAACTACCCCAACCGTTTTTTTTTCATTTTTTGTTTACACATATGAAAATTTTCCAATTTCCCATTTTCAGTTTTTTTTAATGTTAGTTTTAAGTTTTTCAATTTCATAACAAGGAAACATGGATTTTGCATTATGTTGTTTACACATTTACCAATTCACAATTTCCCATTTACAGTTCTTAAAATGTCAGTTTAAAGTTTTTCAATTTCATGATATAGAAACATGGATTTCCCAATTTGTTGTTTTCACATTTGTCAGTTTACCAAATTCCAATTTACAGTTTTTAAAATTTCAGTTTAATGTTTTTTTCTATTTTGTCAATATGGAAACATGGATTTTCCAATTTGTGTTTTAAATGTTCATTTTGCATTAGGAGTGGAGAGAGGTGGGTAGTAATTAAAAAAATGTACAAGCAGTGTCCATACTATATTTTTTATTTTAAATACATGTACACTATTTACACATAACACATTTTATATATATTCTTTTTTGTTATAAATTGTACAGTTGTTTTTTTTTGTTTTCTATTTTATTTATTTATTTATTTTTGATTATGAATACTAGTTTTTTTAATTTTTGTAGTGCTATTGTTTTATTTCCTAAATTGTTTTGTTTTATGTATTTGCTAGTTGCAGGCAGAAGATTTTGATATTCATAACTTAACTCTTTAAGCATAGTCAATGATTGAGTAATGACCATAGGCATGTGTACCTATACCATCAGCATCAATCACTCTTTTATCATCACCAGGACACAAAGCAATTTTGTTTAGTCTTATAGATGATATGTTATGTTGTTTAGAAGCGATAATGTTCATTGGTATTCTTTTTACATTGTTGTTCATGACACAATCCTTATAATCTTGAAAGCTTATACAATTTTTGACAACACCTTTGCTAATACCTTTAATCTTTTTGATTTCTTTACCATTTATGTCTAAAGCGTACATTTTAGCTCTAAGTCCTATAAATGCTTTTGTAATTTGTCCACAAGCCTCGTCTTTAAATTTCCCCAACGTTTTCTTGTTTGATGTAGAGTAACATATGTGATTAGTAGGATAATCTGATGTGTCCAGGTGTTCTAGGAAATCCAACTTGTCTTGATATACATCTTGGGTGTTAACCAAATAAATGAACGAGTCGGTATCCATATACATGAGTTTAAGATTGTTCATTCCATAATAGGGTAGCAGGACATCATAGTGGTGGGAATACATGAGAGTTTTTGAAATATCCAGTATACACATTCCAATATATATAGGCTTATTGAATACAATGTTACGTTTAGCCATGTGGAAAGCAGCTAGGTTAGGACCATAAATAGTTCTGTCAATAAATGTCGGCTTTGCTATTAGCTTTTCTGCCTTTTTGCTGTCAGTCACAAGACGTATGTCTATTCTTTTACGGATATTTTCCATTGTTTTTCCAAAAATGGCATTGTTGAATAATTTGTACAGATTTTTCTCAAACTCATTTTTGGCTTGTTTTCGAAGGTTGTTATTAAAATCAACGTATGCCTTTAACCAAGGTCTTTGCTTAAACTTTAACACACGATGAATTTTTATCAATTTTATTCCATGATCTAAAGCCTGTTTTAATGCCATGTAGTGAACAACATATCGCCTTCGATTTCCAAGATGAGGAATTAGTTTTTTCAGAGACGAATCCTTAGGTTGTGTACACTCTGGTAGGAAAGGTAAATCGTTGTGTAGATCATGAAGGTCAGATGGGTAATCAACACCAACGTCTAGAATGTATCCCACAGGATCGTCTTTCTTCAGTTTTTCTAGATCAACGGTATCTGGAGAAACCCACTGAAATCCGCCATAAGGAAGAGAGTGACACATAGCCCACCCGTATTGGTTGTTGGCATCATCATAGGTTATAAACTGTGATGGTTTCTCAGAATCATAGGTTTCCATGTATTTATTGTTAGCTTCAGCATACCGATGAGACACCTGGCATATGCCTCCACGTATTCCAGACTCGATTAAAAGAATCTGATCGTAATCCTGTAGCAATTCCAGTTCAATGCCTGTGTAAAGGAGCATTGCCTCGAAACTTAAACCAGGCGAAGTGAAAAAGTGTGCAGCATCCACTCGGTGTGTTTCTAGTGTTTTGTTTCTAAACGTTTCAAAGCTGTCTGCAAGAAGGAGTACATCTGAAGTTAGGTAGAGGTCACTATATTCCCCTAGAGTTTTAATGTTGAACTGATTCCACACATTTTTAGCATGTTCATAGTCTTCTTGACTAACATCTTCTTGACTTAATTTGTTAAAGAATACCTCTTTTGGAGGTAAACACGTTTCACTTAACTTTTCCCATGAGTCAATGTAGTCAATGGGGTCAGGGCCAGTCATTTATGTCAAACAAAATTTTTGTTAACTCTTTAGTTTCCAAAATATAAAAATTTCAAAATTGAACTTTTTTCAAAAAAATGTAAAAAATAAAAAAGGTTTATTATAAAAAATAAAAGACATTGAGGCCATTCTTTTAAGCCCATAGAACACTTTTTAGAATGTTTAGTTTTATGAAAAATCGCCTACTTTCCCAGTTGAACTATTTTCATTTTTTGTCATACAGACCTGGAACTTGGTTTACAGGTAGAGGAGATCGAGACCTTTCATTTATGTTATACAAACATTTTTGTAGAATTCCTATTTTCCAAAATAGTGACCATTTTTTCCAAATTTTATTTTTGTTGACCTAGAGACCTGAGACTTGGTGTTGGAATAGAGGGGGTAAAGACCATTGATTTATGTCAAACAAACTTTTTTGTAGAATTCCTAATTTTGGAAATATGGCCTATTTTCAAAATTTTATTTTTGTTGACCGAAAGACCTGAGACTTGGTATGGGGATATAGGGGGTAAAGACCATTGATTTACGTCAGACAAACGTTTTTGTAAAATTCCTAATTTTGGAAATATAAGCCCATTTTCAAAATTTTATTTTTGTTGTCCTAGAGACATGTGACTTAGTGTGGGGGGTAGAGGGGGTAAAGGCCATTGATTTACGTCAGACAAATGTGTTTGTAAAATTCCTAATTTTGGAAATAAAACCCTTTTTAAAAATTTTATTTTTTTGTCCTGGAGACCTGGGACTTGGTACAGTGGTAGAGGAGGCAAAGGCCATTCATTTATGTCAAACAAACATTTTTGTTAACTTTTTAATTTCGGAAATATAACCCTTTTTGGAAATATGTTTTGGAAAATTTGAAAAATACACTATTTTTGGACTGAGAGGGGTATAGAAGTAGGTGTTGGAGTTAACATATGTCTTTTCAGGATTTTTAGTTTAATGATACAGCCTACTTTCCAAATATTTTTTGAAAAATTTGAAAAATACACTAATTTTTGACTATGCATGGGATAGAGGTAAGTGTAAGAGTTGAGAGTCATTGATAAAACTTAGAGTACTTTCGATTTTTTTTTTGAATTTTGTGTGTTGTTGTTGTTGTTGCTGCTTACAAACATAGCTGTAAGCATTTTACAGCCATAAAAAAAGGACTGACATACTTTCCAAGACCAAATAAGCCCCCACAAGCAAGAGCAAATATAAAAGAGCTAATACAAAAGCCAACAAAAGCCAACAAAAAGCCAACAAAAGCCAACAAAAGCCAACAAAAGCCAATAAAAGCCAACATAAGCCAACAGAAACTGACCAAAAAAAGCCAACAAAAAACTGACCAAAAAAGCCATGTAGCATGTTGGTAGTTGAGTGAGTTGTTATATTGACCGATAGGTAGCAGGCTGGTAGTTGAGTGAGTATTGATATCGACCGCTAGATAGGATGCTGTTCGTTCAGTGAGCGAGTATTGAAATGGAGCGCTAGGTAGCATGCTGGTCGGTCAAGTAGTTCTCATAGTCACCGCTAGATAGCGGCAACATACTTTGCGTGTCGCATGCAGCTATTTAACAAAGTTTTACCTCATAAAAAACGTGCTTGTGTAAGCTTTGTACAAAAATTGAATATACAATTAACCACTAAGTGTTTAGAACTAACATGTATAGCCTTGTGTAGGGAATATTGGGGTCCTTAGCAAGAAAGAGTGCCTAACACACATGAGTGTACAGCCTTTTGATATGCAGTAAGTACCTGATAACCTTGAGTAGGCCATAAGAATATTTTCAGTTGACTACTACCTGTCACAGTGTTTACATTGTGAAAGACCGTTGAAGCAACCAGTCTTTAGCCTTGTCATAAGCAGTGAACAGCTGTTACCCTTAACCAGGGGTACATTAGAGGACCCTTATCAAGAATATCATCAGTTGACTACCACCATTCACAGTGACCACATCGTGAAAGACTGTTAAAACAACTATTGTACAGCCTTGTACTACTCAGTAAGTAGCTGTTGGTCTTGACTATTGTATATTAGAGAACCCTTAGCAAGTATATAATCAGTTGACTACTACTTGTTACAGTGTTCACATCGTGAAAGACCGTCTCACTATCCAGTATACAGCCTTGTCATACGCTGTAAAGAGCTGTTGGTCTAGACTAGGGGTATATTAGAGGACCCTTCACAAGAATATCACCAGTTGACTACTACCTCTCACGGTGTTCACATCGTGAAAGACCGTCTCACCGACCAACCTCTAGCCCTGTGATACGCAGTAAGCAGCTGTTTGCAGAAATCAACATTCATAATGGAAGAAGCCATTCCTAGCTATATGTGTAAAGAGTGTGGAAAGACTTTTCTTCGAGACTATCATAGGAAGCGACATGAAGTATCGTGTGGTGAATTTCATGAGTGCAAGACCTGTGGTAGTACATTCAACAATGCCTACAATGGACGTCGTCATGAAGAATGTTGTAATGTTGTGTCGGCAGCTAAAAGACAAAAGGCAGAGCCTACAAAACATTACCTACTGTCATTGGTCCCTGACAAAAATGGACTTATTGATTATGAGACATCTTTTGAAGGTCGACTTAAATCCTATTTCATTCGTTGCGATACGTGCAAGGATTTAAATTCATACCTTAAAGAGTCCAAACAGCAAATAATACAAGCTATGCAGAAAGAACTAGCAATGCACAAGTCGATAAAAGTTAATCTTGTGGCTGAATGTAGATTCATTCATACATCTACCAATGAAATTACAGATCGTGCTTTTAAAACACGAAATCAGGCCCTATTTTTGGAAACGGACTTAAGTAGTTTCTTGGAAACACAATTTACAAAGTTAACTACGGAAATGGAAGAATCTGAGCTAAAAGGCAGTAATTGGGCTTTGTTAGCAGTGGAAGGAGTACGATTGAAAATAAATAAGTACAATCCCTTGCGTGGCAGCACATATATTCCATTACCAGCAGCTATACAAGCAAGAAAAGCCTGCATTAATCCTCAAAACTTTAAGGACGAGAGGTGTTTTATGTATGCCATTTTAGCAAAACTGGTTAAAACTGATGCTAAACGCGTTAGTAAATACAAGGATCTGGAAAACAAGTATGATTTTTCAGTAATATCATTTCCTACATCGCTAGCTGACATTCCCAAATTTGAAAAAGCCAACGATATATCCATTAATGTATTTGGATTGGAACAAGACAACAAATTGTTCCCTCTAAAGGTTGTGGATCAAGAGCTGCAAGACCATCGCGACCTCCTTCTGCTAAGTTCTTCATCCGGCCAGAACCACTACGTCTTTATCAAAGATTTTGATAAACTAGTAGGACATCAGATTACCCGCCATGGACATAAGATATATAGGCCTACGTGTAAACGGTGTTTTACTCACTTTGATAATCAATATGGGCAACAAGGAATGGAAAAATTAAAAGAACATAGAGCTTTGTGTGTCCAGCATGACATTGCTAGGGTTGAAATGCCTATTAAAAACCCAATTGTGAAATTCGTAAATGTGGAAAAAATGCTTAGAATACCTTACGTTATCTATGCAGATTTTGAAAGTATACTGTTACCCTATCAAACATGTCTACCTAATCCTGAGGCAAGTTATACAGTGCCATACCAGAGTCATGTTCCTATGAGCTTTGGTATATATGTTAAACCCTCACCAGCTGTGGAACACATAAAGACAAACCTTCCGAGCCAACCTATTATTTATCGTGGACCTGACGCTGCAGAAAAGTTTATGGACTGTTTGATCTCAATAGCAAATGAAATTGATCGTCTTTACAGCTTAAATGTTCCAAAAGCTTTAACTGAGCATCAAGAAGCAGAGTTCCAATCTTCTGAAACCTGCTATTTGTGTCATAAACCATTTACCAAAGAGGACTGGAAAGTTCGAGACCATTGTCATATTACAGGGGAATACCGTGGAAGTGGTCACAATAACTGTAATTTGAGGTGTAAAACACGTAACCCCGTTCCTGTATTTCTACATAATATGAGTAGCTACGACGCAAATTTCATTGTAAAGCAATTGGGGTGTACTACTGAAAGAGTGGACGTTATCCCTAACTCCAAAGAAAAGTACATCTCTTTCACCAAATATGTTGGAAATGTTAAGCTTCGATTTGTGGACACGTTTCGGTTAATGCCAAGTAGTTTGGAAAACTTAGTTTCCAACTTAACATTATACCCTGAAACAGACAAGTACTTTGGAAAAGAAAATGCAATGCTCATGACTCGTAAAGGGGTATTTTGTTATGACTACATTGACTCATGGGAAAAGTTAAGTGAAACGTGTTTACCTCCAAAAGAGGTATTCTTTAACAAATTAAGTCAAGAAGATGTTAGTCAAGAAGACTATGAACATGCTAAAAATGTGTGGAATCAGTTCAACATTAAAACTCTAGGGGAATATAGTGACCTCTACCTAACTTCAGATGTACTCCTTCTTGCAGACAGCTTTGAAACGTTTAGAAACAAAACACTAGAAACACACCGAGTGGATGCTGCACACTTTTTCACTTCGCCTGGTTTAAGTTTCGAGGCAATGCTCCTTTACACAGGCATTGAACTGGAATTGCTACAGGATTACGATCAGATTCTTTTAATCGAGTCTGGAATACGTGGAGGCATATGCCAGGTGTCTCATCGGTATGCTGAAGCTAACAATAAATACATGGAAACCTATGATTCTGAGAAACCATCACAGTTTATAACCTATGATGATGCCAACAACCAATACGGGTGGGCTATGTGTCACTCTCTTCCTTATGGCGGATTTCAGTGGGTTTCTCCAGATACCGTTGATCTAGAAAAACTGAAGAAAGACGATCCTGTGGGATACATTCTAGACGTTGGTGTTGATTACCCATCTGACCTTCATGATCTACACAACGATTTACCTTTCCTACCAGAGTGTACACAACCTAAGGATTCGTCTCTGAAAAAACTAATTCCTCATCTTGGAAATCGAAGGCGATATGTTGTTCACTACATGGCATTAAAACAGGCTTTAGATCATGGAATAAAATTGATAAAAATTCATCGTGTGTTAAAGTTTAAGCAAAGACCTTGGTTAAAGGCATACGTTGATTTTAATAACAACCTTCGAAAACAAGCCAAAAATGAGTTTGAGAAAAATCTGTACAAATTATTCAACAATGCCATTTTTGGAAAAACAATGGAAAATATCCGTAAAAGAATAGACATACGTCTTGTGACTGACAGCAAAAAGGCAGAAAAGCTAATAGCAAAGCCGACATTTATTGACAGAACTATTTATGGTCCTAACCTAGCTGCTTTCCACATGGCTAAACGTAACATTGTATTCAATAAGCCTATATATATTGGAATGTGTATACTGGATATTTCAAAAACTCTCATGTATTCCCACCACTATGATGTCCTGCTACCCTATTATGGAATGAACAATCTTAAACTCATGTATATGGATACCGACTCGTTCATTTATTTGGTTAACACCCAAGATGTATATCAAGACAAGTTGGATTTCCTAGAACACCTGGACACATCAGATTATCCTACTAATCACATATGTTACTCTACATCAAACAAGAAAACGTTGGGGAAATTTAAAGACGAGGCTTGTGGACAAATTATAAAAGCATTTATTGGACTTAGAGCTAAAATGTACGCTTTAGACATAAATGGTAAAGAAATCAAAAAGATTAAAGGTATTAGCAAAGGTGTTGTCAAAAATTGTATAAGCTTTCAAGATTATAAGGATTGTGTCATGAACAACAATGTAAAAAGAATACCAATGAACATTATCGCTTCTAAACAACATGACATATCATCTATAAGACTAAACAAAATTGCTTTGTGTCCTGGTGATGATAAAAGAGTGATTGATGCTGATGGTATAGGTACACATGCCTATGGTCATTACTCAATCATTGACTATGCTTAAAGAGTTAAGTTATGAATATCAAAATCTTCTGCCTGCAACTAGCAAATACATAAAACAAAACAATTTAGGAAATAAAACAATAGCACTACAAAAATTAAAAAAACTAGTATTCATAATCAAAAATAAATAAATAAATAAATAAAATAGAAAACAAAAAAAAAACAACTGTACAATTTATAACAAAAAAGAATATATATAAAATGTGTTATGTGTAAATAGTGTACATGTATTTAAAATAAAAAATATAGTATGGACACTGCTTGTACATTTTTTTAATTACTACCCACCTCTCTCCACTCCTAATGCAAAATGAACATTTAAAACACAAATTGGAAAATCCATGTTTCCATATTGACAAAATAGAAAAAAACATTAAACTGAAATTTTAAAAACTGTAAATTGGAATTTGGTAAATTGACAAATGTGTAAACAACAAATTGGGAAATCCATGTTTCTATATCATGAAATTGAAAAACTTTAAACTGACATTTTAAGAACTGTAAATGGGAAATTGTGAATTGGTAAATGTGTAAACAACATAATGCAAAATCCATGTTTCCTTGTTATGAAATTGAAAAACTTAAAACTAACATTAAAAAAAACTGAAAATGGGAAATTGGAAAATTTTCATATGTGTAAACAAAAAATGAAAAAAAAAAACGGTTGGGGTAGTTATCATGTTGTACAGTAACCTATAAAACTAGCATAAGGATAGTTGCTTGTACCCTTATATACTTTGTGTATGTGCATTAGCCTTTGGATTAGCTTAAGTTAGGTTTGGTAAAGTTAGGTTTGGTGAGGTTAGGTATGTAGCCTTGTAGTTTACTCTTTTCGGAAAATGTAAAATCTAAAATCAAAAAATCTTAAATTTAAAATGTAAAATCTAAAAAAAAAACTATCATCTAAAATACAAAAAATCAAAAATGTGAAATGTAAAATCTAAAAAATGTAAAATGAAAAAAATCAAAAATCTAAAATGTTAAAATATAAAATCTAAAATCTTTAAATGAGGTTTCTGTGGGTTAGGTTAGGTTAGGTTATAACTAAGTTTATTATTTGTGCTCTCTTATTTGCTCTTTCATTTTTGCTCTCACTTTGAAGTTTGGTTATGTTAGGTTAGGTTAGGTTAGGTTATAAATAAGTTTATTATTTGTGCTCTCTTATTTGCTCTTACATTTTTGCTCTCACTTTTAAGTTTGGTTATGTTAGGTTAGGTTAGGTTTGGTTAGGTGTGGTTAGGTTATAACTAAGTTTATTATTTGTGCTCTTACATTTGCTCTCACTTTTTTTCTCATACTTTTTGCTATTTTTTTTTCGCTTGCAATTTTAAATTAGGTAGGTTACGTTAGGTTAGGTTAGGATAGGTTAGGTGAGGTTAGGTTAAGTGAAATTAGGTTAGGTTATAACTTAGTTTATTATGTGTGCTCTTACATTTGCTCTTACATTTTTGCTCTCACTTTCAAGTTAGATTATGTTAGGTTAGGTTAGGTTAGGTTAGGTGAAGTTGGGTTAGGCAGAATTGTTGAGGTATGAATCAAAAGCCAGCTCCTGTCAGTTTTGCCTCACAAGGCTGAGTGTACTCCGTTCCACTCCTGAGACCAGAAATTAAATTTTTTGGCAGAGCCAGGATTCGAACCTCAGGAATGACCTCCAAGAATGCTAGTCACTACACCAAGTGGTTGACAATATAAGGCTGGTCTTGATTATACATGATCAATTAATAATTACCTAATAATAATAATAATAATAATAAATATTCCATTTAGAAACTACACGGCCGAACTCCCCCTGTGACATCATCCATGGTCTCAGGACATGGCGGCCATCTTGCCCATTAGCCCCTGCCCCAGCTATGACTGACCCCTCCATAAGAATAACATAGAGTGATTGCGCGCGGCGGCCATCTTGCCCATTAGCCCCTGCCCCAGCTTCGGATTATATTACCTACTTGTGTGATTCTGATGCTCAGCAGATCTCACCTCTTCCGGGTTCACTCACCTCTCTTTCACCACGCCGTTTATCAACTCAGGCGTGATGATGAGTTGCACCCCAGTTAAAATATTAAATGTTTCTCCTTTATTGACGGGACTGCTAATTTAATAGAATTTAATACTTTTTTTTTGCCGAAATATGGACTATATTGACCTTAATGACTAAGAATATTTAATGACTAAGAATATGGAGCATTATGTGCTAAACTCCAAAATATGGAGATATATGGAAAATAAATACTCCCATTTTTCAACTCCACACACCATAATTTGTTAAGATAATACAAAATATAATTAAGGTTAGCTTTACAAAGATATATGTATTTACATATAAATCCGTTCCCTGCACATCACCATTGTGTTTAGTCTGGGTGCATGAATAATATTTAAGCTGGACTGTGTAATATCGGAGTGAAATGGGGTGTGTTGGGATATTGAATACTGCCAATGGCTGTCATTGCATATTCTGTTAGATCCAGAGGTGGGTGACCTATTGCAATGTAGTGGCTAAAGACCACATAGAGTTGCATGCAAAATAGGTACACTGAATACAAGTGCATAATATTCTTGATTAGGGATGCACTTTGCCATGTTTGGTTATACTATCTTTTTTCTTTGCATGTCTGTAATGTGTGGTGGCACTGCAATGGAAAGGCAAATCTATGTTGAAACGATAATTTGATGAAATGAAGTACACTTCTGAATGTAGGCTATCTATGTAAGAATGAGAAATGTATAAAATATATAAGCTACCACAGAATATGGACTTGATTTTGTAATTATTATTTTTACTTCTAAGTTCCTTATTTATATCCCGATTTCCAGTATTCCATTTTGTAAAGGCAAAATATTTGTGTAATTTGTATTGGCGATGGTTTTATTCAAACTATTTATTCTGTGTTTTTTTTTCTTAATCTGTTTTTAACAGTGTAGGCCTATATTAACTTCTGGGCCGACAATCTACTGTCGACCAAAGTATTATGTGCACTCGAGTTTGAAGGTTGTTAGTGAAGTAACCAATAGACCTACATAAAATCCAATAACATCATCATTTTCGTTGTTCTATTTTACGTTAGGTCATGTAGGTTTGGAATTTTTAATATATTTTAATGTTTTTTTATCGCAGTTGGAACACAAAAAGTGCACGTTTTTAAGAGTGTTTCAACCATGCGTCACATTTAAGAATTATTATCTCAAAAACTCGTCATCAGTTAGAATCCAAATTTTAACACAATATGCATTGGAATGTTGTATAACTGGTTTATTAATTTCAAAATTGTGTGTGTCCAAGAAACAAAGTTTATCATTTTTGTAAGGTAACTTTTTCTCGGCTCGGGGTGGTTGGAAAATGTAGTTCCTGGTTGCATTGTAATCCTTATACATCGAAACGTTATGCTGTATGACTGTGAAATACGTAAATTAATTCACTCATTTTATATTGGTTTGTATTTGTACAGGGAAATAACACATGTTTCACCAGCTAGCCGCTCCGGCAAAAGCTGTACAGCGTTGCCGAAATGGTGCCCACACGCATCATGGCGCGTCTCGCTCGGAAGTGATGGGCTCCATCTCAGCAACGCTGTACAGCTTTTGCCGGAGCGGCTAGCTGGAGAACCATGTGTTATTTCCTCGTACAAATACAAACCGATATAAAATAAGTGAATTAAAACGCAACCAAGAGCTACATTTTCCAACCACCCTGAGCCGAGAAAGAGTTACCTTACAACAACGATAACAACTTTGTTTCTTGGACACACAAAATTGTGAAATTAATAAACCAGTTATACAACATTCCAATGTATATTGTGTTAAAATTTGGATTCGATCTGATGACGGGCTTTTGAGATAATAATTCTTAAATGTGACGCATGGTTGAAACACGCTTAAAAACGGGCACTTTTTGTGTTCCAACTGCGATAACAAATATTAAAATATAAATTTAAAAATCAAAACCTACATGAACTAACGTAAAATAGAACGACGAAAATGTTGATGGTATTGGATTTTATGAAGGTCTATTGGTTACTTAACAAAGAACCTTCAAACTCGAGTACACATAATACTTTGGTCGACAGTAGATGTTAGATCTCTTCAAACAATCTGCCATCATCATTAACTTGTATTCCTCACAGGCAAAGGCCAAGTTGTGCAAGTTTGCTCTATGAAGCCATAATAAATAAATGTGATTGATACAAACCATCGAAATATACATTCATTTCTTATTACATTCTGCCAATACGGGAAAAATGTGCGACTTGAAAAGTCAAGAAGAATATACATTCTCCGGAAGACGGAACAGGGACCAGCGCCATAGTAGGTAATTTCAAGCAACTAGCCGGCCAAAAATATATACGTATATTCCACCCCTGTCTTTGCTGTGCATTTTCTGTGAGTCATGTTTATAAGAGCCTTAGGCACAGTAATTAAGTGTTGAAAGGTTGCGCTGTCTGCTTATCTTATCTCACCGAAGACCTGAAGTTGCTCTTCTCCGTTATGGTATAATATCCTGGGGAGGCGAGTGCTCAGTTCTTTTTATGTAAGGGCTCACTCAGTAAGGAAGTCAGAACTAAATATTTCTTTGAGTGCAGTGTCAATATATTAGATGTATGTATGTCTACCCCTTATTATTCCCGTTTTCCAACGGGGTCAGGGGTGAGATGCGATGGAAGTCTTTGTGGCGATGTTTTTACGGCCGGATGCCCTTCCTGACGCCAACCTCATGAGAGGAGTTAATGAGAGATGAAATGAATGATGGTGAATTAAACTGGGCAAGGATGTGGAAGGAAGCGACCGTGGCCTGTCAGAAGGTACCGTCCCAGCATTTGCCTGGTGTTGAAAATGGGGAAACCACGGAAAACCATTTCAAGGACGGCCGACGGTGGGGCTCGAACCCACGCGTCTACCGAGTCAGCAGAGAGCTTGGCCCCCATGACCTAATGCTGCGCGTTAGCCAGCGTAGCCACTACTGTCGGTAATATATTAGATGAAAGTATATATTTTTATATAGTTTCTAGCATTTGCTGTTAATTACTATATTATTGTCCAGGATGTATGTTTCAAAAGTCGGGTATACTGTGTCCATGCGCTATCTAATCATAGAAATTGGGGTTACTTTTCAATAGTGTTGCCTTCGATATTTGTAATGAAAGTTTTTATAGAAGTTATCTAAACCTTATTGAATAGGAAACTGCGACTTGTGACCATGTGCGACTATGACTGATATTCATTTTTTTCAGAAGTCATCGACTCTGTAACCCGGAGATCGGTTTTCGAGCCGTGGAGAAACAGCAGGGAAAATAGCATAACAATGACATTGTGAATGTTGTAATTGGACATTTAGGCCCTCAGGATTGTCCTGAGGAAATATCTAAGTCAATAAGGGAATCGGTCAGTATTTTGTGTGCAAAATATAGTAGAAAAAGGATCAAATTGCTGAAGTACAAAAAAAGAAACTTGGTTGGAACAGTCAGTTAAGCTTGCAGGAGGGGTAAATAAATCACTGCTGTGTGCCTCACGACAATGTCAGGCCGAGACTGCCAGTACTAGCACTCGAGGTCGTCCACGTAAACTGTTTGGAGAAACGAGGGTACGGTCTAAGAGCAGGAAAACTAGATCAATTCTTGAAAAGCCATCACAAGAAGAAATGTTTCTGCCACTCGTATGAGTCTTCAAGCTTCTGAGGAACTTTTTCGTGTGGGTATGCCATTGGTAAAGTGGCTTTTGGCATGTACGCAAAGGAAACAATAAAATTGTACTTACAAAAATACAAGGTATTACATGGCTGTAACTTTACACAAACTCTTGTTTCATGGAGAGGTCATTTCATTTCACGGTTTTCAGGTAGTCTCTTCATGCTGCCATAAGAACCACATGCCAGTTCTCCAATGGAGTTCTTGATGTACGGCATCCTTGGACGTCCCCTAGGTTTATTTCCCAATACTTTGCCCTCGATAATGATTTAGAGAAGAGAGTCGTGCCTGAGTACATGTCCAAGGAACTTGGTTTTTCTCTTCTTTATTGATTTTAATAAACATCGAACATCCTTCACATCCTGCAGAACAAGATCATTTTGTTTTCCTGTCTATCCAAGAGTTTAGTGCTTTTCAGTCGGTCAACAACTTGTTTTTGTCATTCTTCTCCAAAACCACATTTCTGCAGCCTTAAATTTTGTTTTCTCCAGTTTCCCTAATGTTCAGGTTTCCCATCCATACAGTGACCCTTTCCATAGGCTGCTTATTTCCTCGGACCCATATGTTGCTAGTTGAGGGAAATCAAGGAAGAGAAAGTTGGTTAGCTTTCAAGAGAAGTGCTAAACTTGTCGTATGAGCCTCCTGCATCTGGTTCTCCCGAAGGAGATACCTACAGTGAAGATGCCAATTCTGATGGAACTGCATCTTATAGATATTGTACTGGATACGGACATAAGGTAATCATGACCAAGTTCATGGATATACACTGCATCTAATGTCTAAATTGTATGGTAAGTAGGCCTACAAGTATTACTAGATCTGTATTCAAACATTATAAACCGCATGTCCCATAATTAACTTTAATTAAAATTTTCTGAACCAATATCGAAATATTTCAAAAATTACTAGTTACATTTTTTGATGCAGTTATTTGATATTTGTGATATTTGTTATTGACTGACCGGACACACAATTATCTACAATAATAGTTGCATACTATATTTCATGTTAATAGGTCCACTTGATTCCGAGATACGATTTTTGGCCGGCTAGGCTACACCTGGCCGCAGGTTATGGTTCAAATTTCCCGCGTGAAAGCTTAAAAGTTCCATGTGTTACCTAGAGAGGCGCCACTATGCAAGCGTGCTAATAAGCGGCGCGTGGGTGGTGGTCATTATCGGAATTACTTTCTATGATTATTTTCAACGTTTTAAAATGTATTTTGCAGAAAGCCAGTACATTTATTCTCCGAATAGAACATTCGCTCCAAAGCCCATTACCGTAAAAGAAATATGTCCTGGGAAAAAGGGACTTGTGGTACGGTAGCCTCGTCCGATACGACTACATTTACATAACTCGTATACATTGAAATACGGTCAAATCAAATCAAAATCACTTTATTTGCAACGAGGTGCCAACCTCGATGGCAAATGGGGTACATAATTTACAAACACTACACAATATTAAAAGAATACGGTACAGTAACTTAATGTACTTATTAACGGCGTTGCCGGCTTTACTTGTCAAGGAAAGTGGCATCGATTCTTTAATTGATATCGATGGGAACGTATTAAATGTGTATCATGGTGGCCATTCTGCCTTTATGTTGGCTATATAGTATTTAACAGCCAATCAAAATATTAAAGTGGATTAGTACAAAAATCTAACTCCAGTGTGCACTATTGTACCGTATTTGAACAGCCATTCAAAATGTTTCAAGTTGTTTACTACAAAACTTTAACACACGAGTGTGTCTAGAGCTGTGAGAGCTAAGGGAGCGAATAATGTGGGGTTTGGTGGAGTTGGTATCACTGTTCCACTGCACCGTCAGCTGAATACACAAAAACAGATTTGTTTTTATCAGTACTACACATAGTTTCTTAGGCCTGTACTTAGAGAAGCAGCGTCAAGACGTGCTTGTGACCAGTAGGCCTACAGCCCAGCTGATGGTACAGAAGTGAGGCACGGTACGGTATGTATCTTGGAACAATTTTACCACGACAGATTGTCTCATTTTACAGGGTCTGGAAGGTTACCAACATGTCCTGCTTTTCATTCATTGTTGTTATGTCCGACGGACATTTCTAATTTATCGAAATGTTAGGCATTTTTTCTTGATTTCTCATTCAGGTTTTCCGCGTAACCTCAGATAGATGTTAAATACATTTTGAGAGGATGCAAGGTGTTTATGTTTCTATGAAACCTGCAATGAGTACCGGTACTTGGATAAATTGATGCAACCTATGGAGGAATTCAAGTGTTTCAATTGGTTAAGACTTAAAATCAATAAGGACCACAGTTTTGATGATATTGTACAATTTATTCAATATTTAGTCAAAAGGTGTAGAAATACGGTAGGTTAAAAATTATTCGACCAGTTCTGCAACGTAGCGCAAGGGCTTATTCTAAAAGTTCAACTTTGGATTAAGACACAAAACTAGACCAACAATGGTCTGTTTTCTTTATTAAGTACCGGCATCAGAACATTGAGTTTTGTTTCTGAACTAAGTACAATTAGCCAGTTTGCCAGACCAGGCAATAATGTGTGTTTATTCTTACCGTACCGTACATGCTCAATAAAGGAACCGTTTGTTGGTAGAATGTTACTTGTGACTATCAATTTCAAAGATACGCAGTGTGAACAATTCTATAAATATGTGCTTCAAGAAAATAATTTGCGTCTTCTTTCAAAAGTAGGTTCTGCTGAAGAATACAGCTTTTAAGGAAAAGAACTGCAGCAGGTACTGATCATTAAGCAAAGTATTTCCTTTTGTAAAAAATTATGTGTAATATACACATTATGTGTAATTTTGCTATCGATTGAACTTGTCAGACATTTTTCTCGAATGTCCCGCTCTTTTCTGAGCAATGTCCTGCATTTGGAAATTTCCAGTTGGTAACGCTAGTTCTACGACTCCAACGAGACAATTATGTGAGTTTTTTTGTGAAGTGGTCGCAATGTAACACGAGAGGCAGGGAGTTTAGCTAATATCTTTGAACTCACGGTACCTTAATACTGGAATGCCGACTGTGTGGTAGTTATGAGCTGTTCTTGGTGCGACTGGTTACGCCTGGTCCTTCCTAGAGAACGAAAAGTGTGTTATTCTCTCGATATTTTAGTCTAAATTTAAACTCTAAATCATTCTAAGAACATTACATGTACCGTAATATTGTAAAACTGTAGTTCTGTCAATAAGGAACACTGTTCGGCAATATCACACTCAGGTAAATTAATAATAGGACCTCCGTGTATTCGTCATGTACTATTTAGGCCTATTACGTATATCAGCATTTGATGTAAGAAGTATCCACAAACGCAGAATACTTAATTACAAATCTTTATTTGAAATTTCAGTTGATCGTGAACCTAGCGTGTAAGATGTAACGTGCGCTGCAGATCAAAGTTGTTAATCCGCGCAGATATCTCACTCATTAATTCTGTACTCACGCTGCGTGAAAGTTGTTGGTTCAATCCTCGGCTCGTATTGTGTACGGTAACAATATATATAATATCTATGCTCAGTATAGTGCAATTTGTTCCCTTTGCTTTGACAATTCATATCAAAGTGACTGGGGGTTGAAAGTCTGTACATTATGCTGAGTAATGTAGACATTAACTAGTAGGCCTACTGCGCTTCAGCAATTGCACTGTCTCTCTGAATCCCCAGTCCTATTTAGACAATCTAGCACTGTTCATATGATAAATCCACAAACACCTCCGGGACGTTTATAATTTGTGATGATGCAAACATTTCATTCGGAAGGTTCTTACCAAAATAAGGCTATTCATTCCATATCAGTACCAAATAGTTAGGCCCCTTGAAGCAGCAATCAACACCACCACCTCTTTATTGGTTACTAAGAAGGAAACACTTCTGGAATGTTCCGGAGGGGTAGACATTTACAGGGATACCAATTCATCATCCTCAAAGCCCTGACGTAGATAGAAATTCCATTTTATGTACGGTTGCATACATTTAAAGAATATAGAGCAAAACACTAGAAAAATTCCTGGAAGGGTATTGGAATATATACCATTAAACTTTTCTGTGTGTAAATGACAAATATATCCTGTACTTGTTACAGTGTATCCTGATAGTTAAAGTATATTACTTAATTATCCTGTGTTTTAGATTCCTTAACATTATGGAGGGCCAACCATCTATCAAATGTGAACCAGAAGAATTCCCTGAGATTGTAAGTTGTATTTTAGTTCCATATATTGTGTACCATTACTAATGGGCATGGCAAATCTTTGTGTACCGTAATTAATAGGAATTATGTCATGTCCATAATACTACCAAATAGTGATGGTTATAATTCTTGTTTTGAGGGGCCTAACATCTAGGTTATCTGCCCCCTACCAAATAGTAATCTGAATCTGTAATGTTTGCTTTTAATTTTCCTAATAATAATATTAACACCTCCGTTCTTCAGTCCATGATTTATTGGACCTTGCAATCATTTTCTCAGCAAAATGGTGGTTGTTAATTACTGTTATAAACTGGGGTCCATCTTATATAATTTCTTCTGCGATTCCAATTTCTTGAAGTTCAATTTCTATTTCACTAAGCAACTGGTTCTTGACTTTCATTGATAGAGCAAGGTTGAGAATCTTTTGGTGATCCTGCGATTATTAATTCTGAGAATGTTACCGTTGAACTTAAAATTCCTTTTCCTGAAAGTGTCAGTGATCTTTTCAGAATGCTGATAAATAGGGATGTAGCCTGAGAAAGTTCGCGCCAGATAGCCCTCGTGTAGTACTGGGTAAGCGCAAGGCGATCGTCCTATGTTTCTCCCAGTCAGCTACGAGGAATGTATAGATTGTGACCGAATTTTCTAAGCTAAAGTAAATTATATCTTCTCTAATTTTACTCCAAGACTATATTAATTAATTCTATAGGTATATCCTCTAATATATTATGAAGGAGTTTAAGCGTTAAACAGCTGTAAAATGAGCTACGGACTAGAGGCGCTAAAACTAGTGGGAGGAGGGAAGAATTAGTAGGCTACAGCAGTAATAACAAAATTCTAACACGCTTTATTATTCAAATTATGAATAGGAGTCAGCATGCTTGAGTATTGTAGGCCTATATTGATAAATAGCCTATATCTCCATAAGACTTAAATCATAAATAGAGATTTCCCGGGCAATGCATGTGAGATTTTCAAAGTGAAATGCCTTGTCCTGTTCGGATTCCACGTAAAGAGGAAGTCATCTGTGCCTTAAGATCTCTAGATTAACGGTCACGTAATAAAACTATAATCTTCCTTTTATAAATAGAGATTTAAATATTCACTGGCTCCCCTTGCTTATAGACTTCGATTCGTGTATTTTTTTGGTTGATAGCGTACATGAAACGGTCTTGTTTTAAGGTAAACATAATCAAAGAAAGTTGATACCGGTATTGTTTACCTCAAAATGCATCGCAACGTTTGGTTCTTTTGTAATTTGTAAATTTCTTAATACAAATCGTTTCCGTACCCCTTGGAAACGACTTAGGGGTACAGTATTTAAAAAGTTTGAGAATCCCTGTTTTAAGCCATGAACTGTTTCCATTCATCTGGCTAACTTAGGCCTATGACTCAAGAATGTAGAAGTCAGTCACTACCGGTACCACATTCTCCGTCGGGCAGATGTAAGTTGACGATTAATTCTGATTTCAAGAAACCAACCATAATACGTTTTTGACTGTTAATGTTGTGACATTTATTCTTGAAGTATTTGTCCGAGTATTGATGCCTTTGAAAATGGGAGTCACAAATGTTACATTCACTTCTTCCTGTATATTGACGATTTCTTCCCGTACCGTACTTCAATGGAGATAATTTATGCAGATTCTGATATTGTAGGCTTATCGTGGTAAACTGGCAATTTTCTTGTGTATGGCCTCTTCCTTATTTTTGTTGTGTTCGTGGTCCACTGAAAAAGCGATGGAACAGTGTCCGGTTTTAATCTTGCTCTCTCACCTTCAAATACAAACGCATAAATTCAGTGGTTGTTATCGATATGTCTATTCAGTTTATAGGTAGGAATTATTTCCCTTTGTAAATCACACATGCCCAACACAGTTTTCGTGATGTCATCGAGTTGAAAACGATGGGAACACACTTTAATATTTTGGGTCAGATTTTCTTCACCGAAATGTTTCCTTCTAATAGCATGTAACCATTTCTTCCTCATTTCTTTATTTTGTGAAAATTGGTGACACGAAATCGGATTTCCCTGATTTTCGCAAAGAGGAACACTGCAATAGCTCGGCATAGTCACGAAAATAGCAATTTAAACAAATTAAATTCGTGGATATTAGCGGCATGAGATCACAGGAGACAAATGAAGAGCGCCTTGCGCTTACCCAGTACAACAGCAGTGCGCTCTATCGGTGCTAGTTCTATACATCCCTATTTCCCAAGGCTTTCGTTTCTCCCAGATTCCTACTGGTCATACTGGACCAAGGATTTACCGAAATAATTTACTTTCTTGTTTCTCTATGTCCTTACTAAGAGATCTACGGTACCTTCAATGATCAATGTTTCTGAGCCATATAGAGCTTCAGGTTTGATTACTGTGGTGTAATGTCTTAGATGTTAATTTTTTAATTACATCTATAGGTATACCCCTTCTGGATTGTAGAAATTCTCTCTTTGTTTGCGTCACGATTCAATCGTGAAGTAACGTACTATCCCGTCAATAGCCTGGAGGGAGTGTAGATAACGCAGGGAAAAATCACTCAAGATGGGTACTGGTGTACTCTCAGCGGGATTCAAACTGAATTCCTACAGCTGCCATCAAGGCCGTGGGGTTTGAATTTATTTACTTGATTTCTTTTGCCGAATTTAGTCTTCAGAGGTTTCCTGTCTAGATGACGAGCGGTTTCGTCGATGCATTTGGAGTCCGGACTTAGCTGCAATTTAGTGAAGTCTTTCAACGACCTGAACTGCCTCTTGTCTATTGTTGGAAAGAATAGCTTGATCATCTGCGAATGCCAAACACTGCAGATGAATTTTATTTTTGAGTCGTCGACCAATAGTTATTTCTTTTGTCCCCCCCCCTCTTTCCTCTCCCCTCCCCCCCCCCCTTCCTCCCCCTCCTCCCCCGTCCTGGACTGTTATTCAAAGACACTATTGAACATTTTTGGAGATAGCCCATCTCCTTGTCGAAGTCTTTGCTAATATGATTACGATCAGAAAGTTCACTTAAATTTAACTATTGAAGTTATGGCTGTCAGTGTCTGTCAGATTATTACTCTTGTTTTCCTGTCAACTTTGAAATCTTCAAATCTTCTAGAATATTGAATAGTGTGTGTAGGTCTACTGGATCGTCCGCATTCCTGAACTCTCCAAAGTGAGCATTGATTGCCTGGCTTTATGAATTTGCAAGATGATTTTGAGATTGTGAATTTATTCTGTACAGGACCTGTCATTTATGAATCATGCCTGTTATTCGCCAATTAGTTGATGAGTTTGGATTTCAAGTCTTGTGAATAATGCTTTAGAGTGAATTTTGTACGCGAGTGATAGTAAGGATATTTCTCCATAGGTATTAATGTATATTCTTTCCCATTCTTAAATTAGTGGTTGAACTAGATTGCAATTCCTGTCTTAGGGAATTTTCTCCATATATCTACAAGAGTTACTTGAGATTTTTTAGTTAGGCTCTCACCTCTTAATTTCAATATTTCAGTTTTCTTTTGAGCTTTGTTATTTTTAAGTTTAGTTTACGGTTACTTGCTTGATTTCTTCTAATGAAGGAAGTTCTGAATCTGGATTAGGAATCCGTTACTCAAGTCAGATTTGTTCTTCAGGAGGATCGTAGGTTCAACGGTCATGGAGGTAATCTGTGACAAGTTGGCAGTTTTCCTTTTTATTTCAGGGCCTCATCCGGATGTTGTAAGTTATAAACTAGGTGCTTGGTAGTGTAACGGTTCGTCAGCAAATGTTCAGTAACAGTTCCTTGTACTGCTTTTTATGTAATGTGTGTTTTTCAGATCTGATGATTCTCGAGGCTTCTTTCTGGTGTTTGAAGAATTCATGCCAATTTTGTTTCTATTTCATTGGAACTGTACCTTTGAAAGGTTTGAATTAGAAGGTCTATGGCCATATCGCTGGTCTTGTTCAACCATCTGTCTTAACGTTTTCGAGGAAGAACCCCTATAATCCGGGAAACTCCCAATAGTGTATCTTCTAATGCCATTTAAATTACAGGATTTTGGTTCGTGATATTCGCAAGGAGATTGTTTGAATTTGGTCTTAAGACATTCCAGATCAATTCGAGGATATTTTAAATGTTCTGTCTTTGGGTCTGTCAGGTTGAAACTTAACTTGAATTAAAGATAAATGTTAATCAGAGTAAATAATACTTTTTTATACTTCAAATTCATATTATTCATTATTATTATTATTATTAACAATTGTTCTTCGGGAGGATAAAAGGTCATGGAAGTAATCTGTGAGAAGTATTATTTCTAGGGCCTCTTCCGCATGTTTATGACGTAACTACGTGCTTGGTAAGGTGATTGTTCATCAGCAAATGTTTTGTAACTTGCTATTGTTATTATTATTACTTTTATTATCATCATTAGATCTCATTCTTCAACTTTTACATATATTCATGCTTGTTTATTACTTCCCAGGATTTGAATGAGCAGCCACCGTCCGACAGGCCGTTGGGGATGAAAATTGAAGAACCCGATGATGCTTTCGAAGATGCAAGATTCATAACTCAGAGTGCATTTGTTAAAGAAGAACTTGATTGCCAGGTGACTGTGTACATTATTTCCTACTTTGGATAATTCTCAAATTTTTTCAAAGTTATGTAGTTCTCAACATTTCATAAAAACTTTGTCACACATATTTCCAAAGTTTCTCTCTACAATATCTGGCAAATACACATCAAGCTAACTCTTATTCAATATACACATCTCTTCAATTCCATGCTGTTTTTCAAGTCATTTTTATATGCTTTATTAACAAGGTTATTGTAACAGATCTGTTTTTTTGAAATTTTACTCTGTGAACTTTTGCTACGGTTCTACACAGTTCCTTATCCTATTCCACGCTGAGGAAGGGCACAGTGTTCTAAATATTGACTTTAGGTAATAAATAGTTTACAATATTTAACACGTCATAAGGAATGGGGCAGTCTATGTTATTAATATTGCGCATTGAGTGAGATCGCTCCCTTGGGCTGGTTATTTATTATTTCGTCACATGTCTATAATAATTGAAGCCTGCCCTACAAGAACGTTGTATATCAGAAATTGAGCATGTTGAGATTTTCGGTTAAGAAGGTTGGATATCATCACACCGACACTTTGCAAACCTAAAATTAGTCAATTTGAAAACAAAAAAATGACAGAAAATTAGGGGTCCAAAAGGTGGCTTCCCTGCAAGAAAGTTATATATCTACAAAGATGGCGGATGTTGGCAATTTGAATATGTCGCCAAGCTCTCCTTTAGCACTGAATAAGAGCATGAAAAGGAAGATTAATCAATTTCAGTGGAAGACCAATGTGCGGAAGCGACTGAAGAATAGTGGAATAGCTTATACAGCAACTTCAGTTCAACAAAATCATCACCCAAGTCATACAAGAGAAGAACGGTGTATATCAATCAGTTGGGTGGCAGCATAGCACTTCCAGGAACGTGTTATGATTATAATGCTGCTACAATTTGTATGTAATCACTTGATTAACACAGAATTCTTTTAGCCTATTTTCAATTATGAAAAACAAATAGGCTTATGAGATCACACTTTGTCCATGTGTGTGTGTGTGTGTGTGTCTGTCTCAAAACATGTAAACGGCTGGAGCGATATCAATAAAACTCGGTAAGGTCAAAGTACTATTTCGTCCGACCACGACCGTGCCCTTTGCCATTTATTACGTCTCACCAATCCAACATGGTGGCTGTGCGAATCATTTCACAGGCATTCTATATCTCCGCAATTATTACTGATATCACCCTGAAATTTCGTACGATGATAAAGGGCATAACTATAAGTTCACTTATGTGACTTTCAAAAACCTGTTAAGTACAGAGCGAACATGGCGGTCAAGCGAAGTTGAAACATTTAAATCAACTTTTCTCGCGATTCAACCACCCGTGTGCAGTGAAACATGATAAAGCATATTTTTATACACATTGTAATGCACTGACATCTAATTTAGTCCAATTGTTTACATAACCTCAAGATGGCGGCTGTGCGAAATTTTAAAATTAAGTTTTCATTCCTTATGTCCTAATCGTGTTATCGAGGTCAACATTTGAATAATGAACCTACGCAATGATCGTCATCTAATAGTACATAACTCTATGGCCTCCCTATAAAACTCGAACATGGCGACCATCCAAAAATTTTATACTGTTCTCAATATGCCCATTTTATTTTCTTGTTTTGTGTATGCCTTGTAAGCAATACAATATTCCACTCCATATAATTATGTATCTGAGGATTATTTTTCTTTATTTTTTAGCCATAGGAAATGGTTTGTGATATACAACGTTCTAGGTCTGTTGTGATATACAACTTTCTTGCAGGGAAACTGCACTAAAATCATGGTGAGTCCTATATACTGCCATATAAGAGAAATATATTCCTTTAGTGTTGGAAGAGAGGCTGCAACTTTAATGTATAGACCTGTATTAATATATCTCGGTATTAGATTGGGCACAAGAAGTTTTCTGTTAATACTGAAAAGTTAATAAATATGATATATAACGTTCTTGTAGGGCAGCCTTCAATTTTAAAGTGGTTCTTTATTGTCCTTTTTGAAACAACCTTGAATAATTATGGCAAAACTTGCATCACCTGTAAGGTTAAGTCGTGCAGCTAAATTAGGTAGGAACTTCGAATAATCCTTGGCATATTAGTAAATGTGTACTAGTGAAACTCGGACACTGGGTATTTAGGTTCTGAATTGTCTTTAACTTCATGACCACTCGATCTCATGATATGCGACTGTAGGTTATCATATCATCATTTAATGTTGACAGTTGCATTCATAAATTTCTGTATGTCAATTAATACCAATGAAGCCTGGAATCCCTTATTGAAAGCATTCTAAGTGACGTGTGACTAAATATATAAATACATTGGAAATAGACTTCGCTATTAATAAGTTACTCCAATTTCTTCCCCGGCTTGTACCTACTTTGCAAAGTATGTGCTACCGTTCACCAGTAGACTTATAATGTTTGATATTACTAGCCTTGTGTAGCAGCAATATTGAGGTTACATACTCCACAATAAATTCCCTCTAGAGGCATATAATTTATGTACTTACACTAAATTCGTTTGTAATTTTGCTTTAATTGCAGTGTTTTGTGAGAAATGTGTTGTATAATATTGTAAATGTAAGATGTCTGACCTTCCTTCTCGAAAGATGGGATGGTACAAATATTGAGGATATCGTCGCTTTTTACTTAATGATAGGTGGATGTGTTACATCCAGTTAAAAAAGTAAAAATACATTCATTTGTCCTCAATCCTTAAAGTGATTACTTCCATTATGGCAGTGAGTCAGCATTTTGTGTCACACTGAGATTTACTTGTTATCTTGAGGAGATTGTGCCTTTAAGTTTCAGAACTAGGGAAGACATAACCACATCTGTGTAATGCTTCACTTCAACTCTGCCGTGATTTACAATTACATAGTTTAAGTATTATTGATGCCAAATAAATAAAATAATTTATCAATTCACTTTATTCCTAGGACATGAAAGAAGAAACCCAGGATGGGGAAAGTGCAGCAAGTGGAAACCATTCTAATGAGTAAGTGTACAACATATGAGGAAACATGTTATTTAACTTTCGTGAATGCATAACTGGATGTTTGGATACGAATAAGTTTTGTTTGCAACGTCAGATATATCTCGCAGTTTACTGCTTGTCTCGTCAAAGTAGATACATTATTGATATTAACTTAACTCTTCACTTGCCCACGAATTATTGTTCGGAAATCTCTCTGTCTGGAAGTATCTGAGAGACGTTAGTTAGCCTGGATGGTTCCTTAGTTTAGGGGCTGCGACAACGCGGTCAGGTAGCTCTGCTTACTTAGGGTGTCTGTAGAATCTCTCTGACAACCGGTGTTAATCGTGATGGTTGTATTTGTGTGTGTTATCTGTTTTCAATTCAAGTAAGGACTGCAGACATTCCATTTTTTTCAAGTAGTTAATACTTTTGCCGTCAAACGCCACCGTAACGGCCACTAGGTCAGATCTAGGTTACCAGATGTGACCGCAGTCGGCTCTTGGTGACGAACGTTGGAACCTAACAGCGTTAGTGAATTGTTTAACCTATAATTTAGCTTCACTCAGGTTTAATTAGTGGAATATTCTGTAACATGCCATAAATCTATGACATGGGACCGCCGGCTTTACTTCCCCTCCGAAGGAAGGCATACTGAGGGATTTTAAAGCTCTTAAAAATTCTCACGGGTTTGAACTCGCGATCTTGGGCATAGACACTCAGCATGCTTCCAACTACGCCAGAAATGTTCAATAACTCAAATACTAATGAAGCTATATAAATATGTATTAGCACAATTGATGCCAGCAACTCTATTTGTAATTGATTAAAATCTGGTAATGTTATGATGAAAACTTTTAAAGTTAAAAATTCAGTCATACCTCCCCTTAATGGAGACTTATCTGGCAATGAGGCAGACTTTGAGGTTCTGCAGGAGGAGAACAGGATCAAGGTTGAAGAAACGCAGAGGGTGGTAAATAAACACGAATGCTTCAAAGCGGCAGGGTTAGTTGAATTTCAGCCTGAAATTGTAAATGGGAAAGCAGGGCTGAAATGGCGGCTTAGGATAATTGAATTCTCGTGGGATTTAGGAAATGTACCATCACACTAGAGAAAAGCAGTAATGACACCAATTTATAAGGAAGGTTACAGAAATTATAGTGGGCAAAGTGTACTCAGGCATTGTAGAAAGGAGAACAATTGGCCGAGAGTAGGATGGATGCTCAACATTTCAGTATGCATCAAGTTACTGAGAAATGAGAGGAAGAGACAGTTGTATTTGTGTATCTAGAGAAGTGCGTACGATAGAGCACCTGAGGGAAGATATTAATAGGAGTGTGGCGAAGCTTATGGGACATTTGTTGAACTGGCTGGGTGAATTTCAAGGTGAGTAATCTGGTCTATCCGGATGATCTGGTTGTAATGACGGCCTCTGTCGAAAGTTTGCAAGCCAATATGTTAGAACTTGAACAGAGATGTTGGAAGTATGGTATGAAGATCAGCATTTCAACAATTGGGAAGAAATGCAAGAAAGTAGAACGCTAGGTGGAAACAACAAAATAGGAGCAGTGGAACATTCATTAATTCTGAATTAGACCAGAACGTGGCTTTTACACTTGCATCAGACGTCATCGTCATAATCTGTTTCATCTTCTGGGGGACATTACCTATTCAAATTAATAACCATGGTCACTACTGCACCTGAAATACGTGCTAAATTATGTAAGTATGTGTTTTGATTTATTGCTCTTTTAACATAAGCAACCATGTTCCAACCGCACTTGAATCTCATTCAACTGTCAACAATGTGCTAACATCGAGGCGCACACATTGTTGCCAACATGTAGGGTTCAAAATACCCCACACTTATTAAAGATTATTGGTGCATGACAAAGAAAACAGGGATGTATATATCGCTAACGCAGCTTGCAGGCTAAAACCATTGTCAAAACCCATTGGATTAGACAAAACGAAGGTTTGGATTGGATTTCGCCTAACAATAATTGGTCTAGAGAAATCCATTCTTCTGGATTTAAATATTGGGCTAGGCAAAACCATAGGTTTGGTTGAATATTATTGATGAGTTTCTACCCCCATTGTGCGTGACAAAATCAAAATGAGAGATGTAGAAGCAGAGGCTAACTGCTAATAGGGGGATCTAGGTGGCGACTTGTTTGGAGTTACAGGCTTGCAGACTAGACTGGACGCTCGAAAGGAAAATCGGATAGGAAACATGACAGTTGGATTCTGGCACAACAAGGCGCAACTAAGAGCCCCAGCGTCTCACTGGCTGCCAGTGGTAGAAGTCTTATAACACTTTGCATTATTTGAACAGGTGGTTGTGGGTTCAATGTTTTAAGGTGTGTAACATCGAGGTCACCTGCACCTGTTGACAGCCTCTGTCGCACTGAGACCCACCCCCATCATGGAAGACCCTCCCCCGCACCATAGTTTTTATGAATCTATTAAAAACCACATTTTTAAGTGTAATTGTTTAAATCTACTTCAGAAAAAGGTTTTTTTTGTTTTTTTTATAATGTAAAACTCCATCTAACATGTTTGTTAATTTTCAACGCAAGAAAAGGGAGAAAATATGATTTTAACCCTCAACTCCTGCGCAAAATGAATCGTGACTTGCGCATTATACGTTTCTTCTAGACAGTTGTGCGATCGACATGAAAACATACCGTAACACTTTTGAGAAGTAACACTGAGTAGGATTTCGACATAAAAATTAAACCATGAGTTTTGAAATCGAGGTGTTTTATTCCAGGCAATAATCAAGCTCAAGCTGCAATACAAAACCTTAATGAAAAAGCTTCGAACACAAAAAATCAAACTACAATACTGGAAATACAATCAATACAACACATTCATAAATGAGCTTCGAAATCAAGTTGAGACAAAAATCAAGCTACAAAATCAGGTGCTAAAACAAAGGTTTTTTGCAAGCAGAGAGCCCTTGGATGTGAATATGTCAATGACCTTTTCAAAATCATTATCCCACTCACTTGCAATGATAAGTGAAGCTTCCAGACGATCACCACCCATGGTGGTGCGCAAGTCTGTTTTTACGCGTTTAAACTTGGAAAAGGAAACTTCAATCGAAACACTCGCTACTGGGAGAGTGACAGGAATCTTCAAGATAAAATACAAATTTGGGAAGTTTAGCTAAGCAAAACGCTCTGAAAATCTCAAGAAGGCTGCCAACATTACGCGGTCCATCTCTTTCCTTGCTATTTTCATCTTCCTGATTCGCTTGTGCTTCGTTTTCCACTTCCTCCTCTTCCTCACTGTTACACACATCTTCATGAAGATCTATCTCCGGTACCGTTATGATGTCGCCGTCTGTTTCATCATCAAAAGCAACTATCGGTCTCAGTTCATCCCCTAAACCGCCTAGATCCTTGTCCTCCGTCCAAATCTTATTCCGATTGCATGGGCTCGGATGACACAGGCTCATCGTGCAGTCTCTCGGGTGGAGGTATTGATTTTAGAATACCCTCAAAGCAACGGGAAAATGCTATGTATTCTTTCATCGCCCCTTCATCTTCAACGAATTTGCCATAAACTGATTTGAATCAAGCAAAGGCATCCACAGGCTTACTTTCACTATTTTCTCGAACTTGAGTTAAGTGGGCATTAGACAACAAAGCCGTGTCTTTCAGGAGTCCAAGAACAAGTTTGTCATTATTGGTCTCACCCATAAAACGTTCTTTCTTGACTCACGACAATGTCCACAGATTCAAGGGAAGTGTGAACCCTAAAGATTTCTAGAGGGTCAGCAATAGGCTCATCGTTTGCTAACTCACCTGGCATTTTCTTCTTCTTCTTTCTCAGACGACTTGTTTGGTTTAAAGGCACAAACCCATTGTTAGATTTCTGCATGAAATCCTCAGCTTCCGACTTAATACAATTCATATTTTTTCGCAGTTTTGCAAGCCTTGCTAAATTTGATCCAAGCACGGTCATAGCTGTTAAATTTTTGTGAACGGATCAACAATTGCAAATATTTTTACAAAAGCTATTGCTGTGTAGACAAATGTTTATTTGGTGAAATAAGTGATCAGTCCAGCGGCTAGGGGCTGCAGCTTCATAATTTTCGTGATCCTTCAATACGCCTTATTTCTTCGAGAGTTTCAATCACGGCTCCATGAGTCAAAAGCACTGAATCTATAGCCCTCGAATGGGACATCCGCCTAGTGGTAGTAACCCTTTTCAATCTCATAGTGTTCAGTTTGCATTTTACTGTACACTGCAACGCGTAGGTTGGACCTAGTTATAAAACAAACAATGTTTCTACGGCATCCAACGAAAATCCTACAGCCTTAATAACAACCAGATATGCCCAGCACCAGATATATACAGCCATACGATTAACTTCTCGAATCAAACCTTGTAGACCATTGATTTCAGCACGAATGTTTGCGGCGCCGTCATGCGACTGTCCAACAAGCTGAGATCTCCAGTTAAGTCCGCGCTGAGTGCACAAGTTTTCGAAAGTATCCATTAAGGCTTTACCTGTTGGAGCGGGTGATTCTTACAAGACCTATTAGCCTTTCTTGAATACGACCTGTTTTATCATCAGCATACCTTACAATAAAATGACACTTGTTCCTTTCTGGACTTGTCAAACGTACCATCGCAAGCCATGCTAAACATTTTTGCATCCTCTATTTCTTTGGATACTTTATTGGTGATGAACGTACACATTGCGTCAATCAATAGGTTTTGTCGCCACCATGATATTGTACCCTTATAAGGAGTGGAGATACTGGTGTGATGCAATATTTGAATTGAGCGCGCTGAGGCGACACCAAGGTCGCGGCAAGCTGTCGACTCACCATGTTTTGAAGCGAGCGCGTGGCCCAAGTGACGGAGCACAATATACTTGTTTGTATTCAGATAAGGAAGAGGAAGGCATCAGCACTTCGGAATTCTATTTGGTATTATTCTCCTGTTTAATTTATGAAGTTTCAATTGATATAAGAAACCTTCTAGTATATTCCACCGTGGGAACCAATAGCACCGAATGCATCACATTACGTAATGCAACTACAGGTATCGATATTTAACCTTTATGTCGTATAAAAGCCAGCTCTTGGAAGGCCAAGGTAGCATTCAATCAGTGTTGATCAGCTTTGATCATTGTTGCTCACCTGTTATGATTCGTATGACGTTATGCCGTCGTAATACTGCGGAAATACTCCGTGAGGTTAGGCCTCTATTATAAAATACTTAAAATAACATCTCCACGTTACTCTGCTCGTATGTCGGAAGACATAGTTTCATTTTTATACCATTGCGTGGAAAGTAAAGTGCCTTTGTGCTTCACCACAACTTATTATTATTATTATTATTAATATTATTATTATTATTTTTATTCATGTGCTTGTGAAAATTCATCATTACGGGAATATTGTATGAATTGAAGGTATGAGGATATGGGCTTGTCTACACGCTACTGACTGATAATTTGACTGTCTGTAAACTTCCACCCAATGCTTGATATTTGTGAACTGGAATTATGTCAAACTATGAAGTGATTGTGAGCGACTATAAGAACTTATTCAATGTCATATTGTGGAAAACTTCGTGCTTGAAACAGAACAGGCAAATCTGAGATATTATATCACATGGATATTATTATTATTATTATCAAGCCACGTAATATTTCACTTGTTATAATTGAGACAGTCAGAATAATTGGATATTCAGGAACGTTGGACTACAATATCGAAATGCCAAGTGTGCGTTTGTGGAGGAGTCCAGGACGACCCCCTAGGATTATGACGTTACGACCCAACTGTTCAAAAATTATGGTCTGCCTGAAGAGGCACTAGGTGAGGCGAGCGATACCAGGATTTCCCGATGGGGTACCAGAAGCGATGCCTGTAATGGGCATATTCCTGTGGATGTGAAGGAAGCATGAGGCAAATGCTGGGGTACGACTCTTCCTTAGGGTGGAGCCATCACGTATCCGTGGTGCCAGGTTCTGACCCGCACCAAGGGATGATTCTCCTCCACAGAACATCTAAGGTAGAAGCCTTCCGACTTATGTGAATCTTATTTTTGTGCCATAAATTTCCATAATTTCTGTTACCATCCGTTAACTTCCCTAGTCGTCATTAATCTTCCTTATATTATATTGGTTGCATATTATGCCAGGCGAATACTTTGATTTATTGCTTAGACTTGTAGGAGAGGTGGAACCTCAAAATTTCATTCTTTAATAATAATAATAATAATAATAATAATATGGGATGTCCTACCCCATTTGCATAAAAGGCAGCAGGATTATGACACCTTGAAAGCATTAACACTATGATCATCAGATCATAAAATATTTTATAATTCCATAATAATAATAATAATAATAATAAAATCTCTACACCCGTGGGGGTTTCTGCCTGTTTCCCTATCGGGCGCGTCCCAGGTGGCGGATAGGGAGGCTCGCCAGACTTGTCCGGAGGGTTTGAGGGAAATAAAATACCTCTCGCGGACCAAAAACAGGCACAGCTTGACAACATCTTCAGCATCCTCTGAAGCTCACTACTTCAGTTGTAACCATGACACCGACATATATCGATGTCCCCACTACTTTCAACTTGTTAGCATGATGGAAACAACCTACAATATAACTACCCCAGGCCCTAGTAGACATACTAGTTATTTTTCTCGGTCATCGGATTCTGGGGGACCGAGAACATCATGCGGGAATGTATCGGAGCTTCCCAAATCTCTTCGCCCAAAATGCAAAACTTTAATTGGTAGCTTAAACATCAACACACTTCGGAAAACTGGCAAGTTAAAACAATTAACAGACATGTTGGATAACTTCAACATCCAAATTTTAGCACTACAGGAAACCAGATACACGGATGAAAATCATTTTGAATCAGGAAATTATAGAATTTATAAAGGCAAGCCAGCAATCTCCCTCCATATGAAGCCACTACAATTTGGCACTGGATTCGCTGTCAGAAAAAACATTATAAACTCAGTGCTTAACTTTTCCTTGCCTTCTGAAAGAATTTCAACACTATCCGTTAAATCAGGAAACAAAGCTTATACGCTTATTAATGCGCATGGACCCACCAACAACTACAATCGTAAAGATCCACAAAAGGTGGAAGACTTCTGGGAACTGCTGGAAGAAACTACAGCCATCATTCCAAATCATCACATAAAAATCCTATTGGGAGATTTTAATGCCCAAATTGGTAGAGAAAGGAAATTCAGGACCATTGTAAGACTATATCCAGCACACAATAGGACTAATAAAAATGGAGAAAGATTACTTGATTTTTGCAAAACTTTTGATCTCAAACTAATGTCAACACATTTCCTGGCACTTCCACATAAGAAAAAGACCTGGAGATCCCCTAATTTTCACTTAGGAGAATTTCAACTTGATCATGTGGCTATTTCCAAAAAGAATCAAAAAGAAATTATGAATGTCAAAGTCAAGAAAGGAGTCATTGACTCTGACCACCATCTATCCTTAATCAAGGTAAAATTTCAACCAAACAGGTCCAAACCAAAAATAACAAAAAATCTGCGCGTCGATCCAGAATTTCTTAAACAGAACGCCAGTACTTTCCAAGAAAGTATCCCTACTCACGAATCTTCTGGCTGGTTAGAACTCAAAGATATACTTTCGAAAGCTTCTCAAAACATTGGCACACCGCCCAGGAAACGCAAGCATAGGTGGTGGAACGAAACCTGTGACAAGGCTATAAACTTCAGAATTAAAGCCTGGCAGAATTGGAATTCTCACAAAACGGAACAAAATTGGCACGAATTCACCAAAGTACAGAAACAAGCCTCTAAAATCATCAGATCTGAAAAACGCAAGTACGATCACTACAGATTGGCTGAAATTGAACAAGATTTTACTAAAAACAATACACGAAACTTCTACAAAACATTCAGAGAAGAATTATCAAATTATCAGGCACCCAGTCTTTGCTTCAAACGCCCGGATGGGACATTGGAAACAAATAATCAAGAAAATTGCAAACTTCTAGCAGATTATTTCAAGGATCTTTTAAACTGTGAATCCCCTAAAGAACAACTCATCTTTGAAAAAAAAAAAAAACATCCAACCAAGATTCAGAACCCCCAACTTTGGAAGAAATTAAAGAAATAATCCATGGACTCAAAAATAATAAAGCCCCAGGGGAAGATGGTATAATTGCCGAAATGCTGAAGATTGGTGGTGAGAACGTAGCCCGGAAAATCCACTCAATTCTTGAGAACATCTGGATCACCGAAGAAATACCTGAGGATTGGAAATGTGCGCTAATCCATCCACTGCACAAGAAGGGGATAAAACCAATATCAATAATTATAGAGGAATTTCCTTGATACCAGTTATTTATAAAATTTTCTCCAAAGCCCTGCTCACTATACTTGAGAAACAAACAGACCGTCTGATTGGAGAATACCAGGCAGGTTTCCGAAAAGGAAGATCATGTACGGAACAAATTCTTAATCTCAAAACTATCCTACAAATGCGCAAAACCAGACAGACAGTCATTACCTTTGTAGATTTCAGAAAAGCATATGACTCTATAGATCGTCAAACACTTTTCAATACTCTAGAAGAATTTCAAGTGGATAGAAAAATAAGAGAATTAATCAGACAAACACTTACTGGCACTAGGTCAAAAGTTAAATTCCTCGGCGAAATATCTGAGCCTTTTGCAATTAACACTGGGGTCCGCCAAGGAGACGGATTATCTCCGTTACTGTTCAACCTCATACTTGAGAAGATAATCAGGACATGGGGAAAGGAAACTAAGGGAATAACCCTTGGCAGACTACTCAAAGATAGAATTCATGTACATTCTTTGGCCTTTGCTGATGACATAGCAATCCTTTCTAATAACAGGCAAGAAGCAATTCATTCCATTGAAAAATTACATGAAATTGCCATCAAAACGGGACTTCAAATTTCTTATGAGAAAACTCAGTACATGGAAGGAGCCTCACGATACTTAGACGGACAACCTATGAGAACTAAATTCGGCAAAATCTTTCAAGTGAACGAATTCAAATATCTGGGAGAAATTATTCAGCCCTGTGGTTTAAACCGTGAAGCAAATAAAGAGAGAATTTCCAAATTACAGAAAGCTTACAGAATCACTTGGAATAGGTATAACAAAAAATCAATATCTCGGAAAGCAAAACTTAGACATTATAATACAGTAATCAAACCGGAGGCGTTATATGCATCAGAAACCATAATCATTGGTGGCAAATCTTTAACCAAAGAGATTGAAAAACAAGAAAGGAAAATTTTACGAAAAACTTTTGGCCCAGTTTTTATAGAGGGAATCTGGAGGAAAAAGTCATCCCAGGAAATATATCGCCAATGTGAAAAAATGTCTCATACTTTTCGGAAAAGACGATTGAAATTTTACGGGCACATTATCAGAATGAACAATGGCAGATTGACTAAAAGAATTCTCAACTTGGCCCTCTCACTAAAAACCAAGAACAGCTGGCTACGTGAAATTGAAACAGATCTCCAGGAAATCAACATACCAGACAATATTATACAGGTCAGATGCAAATTCAGAACCCTAATCGACAATCACCAATTTGAAGACAAACCCAACACCAGGGCCACCATAACTTGGACAGAACACTGAAGAAAGGCGCTCAGCGAGAGGATGAAGAGATTTTGGAAGGAAAAGAAGGCCAACACATCAGTTAAACAGGTTCAACCGTGCTCCTGAGTCGGGCATAACGATGCAAGAAGAAAAAAATCTCTACAAATTTATGTTGGAGGAACACTGAATTTCAATAAATAATAATAAGTGTAATATTCCATGAGGAAAATGATAATTGATAAATGTTCAAAAATGATAAATTATGATATGATTATAAACCAATTGTTTAATGGTTTAAGAGTATGGGATCTCATGATCCTTAAATAGAATTGGACATTCATGAAACGAAGCCTGATGATTCTGCATCTAAGTGGAATAGTGCTGATTTTTGGGATACATGTCTTATCCTCGATTCACTTACGTGGTTTCTGAGTTTAGCTCAGGTGGTATATTGGCTTTCACGGCCAGTAGATTAAAACTCAGCAATTCTTCTAGGTTTGTGCAATGTCTTGTGAGGGGTTTCGCCTAGGACACCAAGCTGGCTCATCGGCGGGCTCTTGGTGTCCCCGCCCGGACCCCAACAGGAGTAACTAACTACGCGCTACCTCCCTTTATATTGAGTACAACTGCACTACTTTACTGCGAGAACTAAAAGCTCAAGCAGCCTTAACCTCTCTATGAAGGCTTCCAAAAAGATGGTATATTGGCTTTCACAGCCAGTGAATTAAAACTCAGCAATTCTTCTAGCTTTATGCCGTGTCTTGTGGTAAAGGAGCCATACCGAGGTGGCTGAGAGGGTCTATAACACGGGACCAAGGCTGTAGTGTCACGTGTCCAGCAAGTGTGGTGGAGGACTGTGGTGGTACAGGAGCCAAACCGAGGTGGCTGTGGGGGTCTATAACCCGGGACCAAGCTGGTGGTGACGTGTCCGGCAAGTGTGGTGGAGGACTATGGTGGTACAGGAGCCATACCGAGGTGGCTGTGGGGGTCTATAACCCGGGACCAAGGCTGTAGTGGTGACGTGTCCAGCAAGTTTGGTGGAGGACTGTGGTGGTACAGGAGCCATACCGAGGTGGCTGTGGGGGTCTATAACCCGGGAACAAGGCTGTAGTGGTGACGTGTCCCGCAAGTGTGGTGGAGGACTCTGGTGGTACAGGAGCCATACCGAGGTGGCTGAGGGGGTCTATAACCCGGGACCAAGGCTGTAGTGTCACGTGTCCAGCAAGTGTGGTGGAGGACTGCGATTGTAGCAGTGGTGCTGCACTCATTTGGTGAACTAAAGCCTGGGTTACGGCCTCGCTGAGCGGTATTGTGGTTGTTGAGACCTAGTCCAAGAAGAGGCGCAAACTGGAGGGCAGACGATCTGGAAAGTACCTGGGTTGTGCCTGTGCAAACCCGTCTGCGAGCAGGCAACGCGCAGGTTAGCTTAGGGAGGAGACCGGGAGACCACCACAGGGCAGTAGTTGGCTCCAGTGAAAACTTGCAGAGCTGGTAACGGGCAGGTTACCTTAGGGAAGAGTCCGTGAGACCGCCACAGAGCGGTAGCTGGCTCCGGTGAAAACATACAGAGCTGGTAACGCGCACGTTAGATAAAGGAGGAGTCCGGGAGACCGCCACAGAGCGGTAGCTGGCTCCAGTGAGAACTTGCAGAGCTGGTAACGAACAGGTTAGTTTAGGGAGGAGTCCGGGAGACCACCACAAAGCGGTAGCTGGCTCCGGTGAAAACTTACAGAGCAGGTAGAACGCAGGTTAGCTTAGGGAGGAGTCCGGGAGACAGCCTTAGAGCGGTAGGTGGCTCCGGTGAAAATTTGCAGAGCTAGTAGAACGCAGGTTAGCTTAGGGAGGAGTCCAGGAGACCGCCACAGAGTGGTGGCTGGCTCCGGTGAAGACTTGCAGAGCAGGTAGAACGCAGGTTAGCTTAGGGAGGAGTCCAGGAGACTGCCACAGAGTGTTGGCTGGCTCCGGTGAAGACTTGCAGAGCTGGTAAACGCAGGTTAGCTTAGGGAGGAGTCCGGGAGACCGCCACGGTGTGGTAGCTGGCTCCGGTGAAAACTTGCAGAGCTGGTAGAACACAGGATAGCTTGGGGAGGAGTCTGGGAGACCGCCACAGAGCGGTTGCTGGCTCCGGTGAAAACTTGCAGAGCTGGTAACGCACAGGTTAGCTTAGGGGGGAGTCCGGGAGACCGCCACAGAGCGGTAGCTGGCTCCGGTGAAAACTTGCAGAGCTGGTAACGCACAGGTTAGCTTATGGGGGAGTCCGGTAGACCGCCACAGAGCGTTAGCTGGCTCCAGTGAAAACTTGGAGAGCTGGTAACACGCAGGTTAGCTTAGGTAGGCGTCCTGGAGACTGCCACAGAGCGGTAGCTGGTTCCGGTGAAAACTTGCAGAGCTGGTAATCCGCAGGTTAGCTTAGGGAAGAGTCCGGGAGACCACCACAGAGCGGTAGCTGGCTCCGGTGAAAACGTGCAGAGCTGGTAACGCACAGGTTAGCTTAGGGAGGAGTCCGGGAAACCGCCACAGAGCGGTAGCTGGCTCCGGTGAAAACTCTCAGAGCTGGTAAAGCGCACGTTAGTTTGGGGAGGACTCCGGGAGACCGCCACAGAGCGGTAGCTGGCTCTAGCGAGAATTGGCAGAGCTGGTAACGAGCAGGTTAGTTTAGGGAGGAGTCCGGTAGACCGCCACAGTGCGGTAGCTGGCTCCGGTGAAAACTTACAGAGCAGGTAGAACGCAGGTTAGCTTAGGGAGGAGTCCAGGGACCGCCACAGAGCGGTAGGTGGCTCCGGTGAAAACGTGCAGAGCTGGTAGAACGCAGGTTGGCTTAGGGAGGAGTCCGGGAGACCGCCACAGAGTGGTGGCTGGCTCCGGTGAAGACTTTCAGAGCTGGTAGAACGCAGGTTAGCTTAGGGAGGAGTCCGGGAGACCGCCACAGGGTGGTAGCTGGCTCCGGTGAAAACTTGAAGAGCTGGTAGAACGCAGGTTAGCTTAGGGAGGAGTCCGGTAGACTGCCACAGAGCGGTAGCTGGCTCCGGTGAAAACTTTCAGAGCTGGTAACGTGCAGGTTACCTTAGGGAGGAGTCTGGGATACCGACGAAGAGCGGTAGCTGGCTCCGGTGAAAACTTGCAAAGATGGCAGCGCGCAGGTTAGCTTAGGGAGGAGTCCGCGAGACCGCCACAGAGCCGCAGCTGGCTCCGGTGGAAACTTGCAGAGCTGGTAACGCACAGGTTAGCTTAGGGGGAAACCGGGAGACCGCCACAGAGCGGTAGCTGGCTCCGGTAAAACATTCAGAGCTGGTAACGCACTGGTTAGCTTAGGGGGTAGTCCGGGAGATGGCCACAGTGCGGTAGCTGGCTCCGGTGAAAACTCAGAGCTGGTAACACGCAGGTTAGCTTAGGTAGGAGCCCTGGAGGATGCCACAGAGCGGTAGCTGGCTCCGGTGAAAACTTGCAGAGCTGGTAATCCGCAGGTTAGCTTAGGGAAGAGTCCGGGAGATCACCACAGAGCGGTAGCTGGCTCCGGTGAAAACTTGCAGAGCTGGTAACGCACAGGTTAGCTTAGGGAGGATTCCGGGAGACCGCCATAGAGCGGTAGCTGGTTCCGGTGAAAACTTGCAGAGCTGGTAACGCGCAGGGTAGCTTAGGGAGGATTCCTGGAGACCACCACAGAGCGGTAGCTGGCTCCGGTGAAAACATGCAGAGCTGGTAACGCGCAGGTTTTTTTAGGAAGGAGTCTGGGAGACCGCCACAGAGCGGTAGCTGGCTTCGGTGAAAACTTGCAGAGCTGGTGACGAGGAAGTTAGGTTAGGGAAGAGTCCGGAAGACCGCCACAGAGCGGTAGCTGGCTCCGGTGAAAACTTGCTAAGCTGGTAACGCGCAGGTTAGATTAGGGAGTAGTCCGGGAGACCGCCACAGAGCGGTAGCTGGCTCCGGTGAAAACTTGCAGAGCTGGTAACGCACAGGTTAGCTTAGGGAAGATTCCGGGAGACCGCCATAGAGCAGTAGCTGGCTCCGGTGAAAATTTGCAGAGCTGGTAACGCGCAGGATAGCTTAGGGAGGATTCCGGGAGACCGCCACAGAGCGGTAGCTGGCTCCGGTGAAAACTTGCAGAGCTGGTAACGCGCAGGTTTTTTTTAGGGAGGATTCAGGGAGACCGCCACAGAGCGGTAGCTGGCTTCGGCGAAAACTTGCAGAGCTGGTAACGAGGAGGTTAGGTTAGGGAAGAGTCCGGAAGACCACCACAGAGCGGTAGCTGGCTCCGGTGAAAACTTGCTGAGCTGGTAACTCGCAGGTTAGCTTAAGGAGGAGTCCGGGAGACCGCCACAGAGCGGTAGCTGGCTCCGGTGAAAACTTGCAGAGCTGGTAACGCGCAGGTTAGTCTAGGGAGGATTCCGTGAGACCGCCACAGGGCGGTAGCTGGCTCCGGTGAAAACTTGCAGAACTTGTAACGCGCAGGTTAGCTTAAGGAGGAGTCCGGGAGACCGCCACAGAGCAGTAGCTGGCTCCGGTGAAAACTTGCAGAGCTGGTAACGCGCAGGTTAGCTTAGGGAGGAGTCCGGGAGACCGCCACAGAGTGGTAGCTGGCTCCGGTGAAAACATGCAGAGCTGGTAACGCGAAGGTTAGTATAGGGAGGATTCCGGGAGACCGCCACAGAGCGGTAGCTGGCTCCGGTGAAAACTTGCAAAGCTGGCAGCGCGCAGGTTAACTTAGGGAGGAGTCCGGGAGACCACCACAGAGCGGCAGCTGGCTCCGGTTGAAACATGCAGAGCTGGTAACGCACAGGTTAGCTTAGGGGGGAGTCCGGGAGACCGCCACAGAGCGGTAGCTGGCTCCGGTGAAAACTTGCAGAGCTGGTAACACGCAGGTTAGCTTAGGTAGGAGTCCTTGAGACAGCCACAGAGCGGTAGCTGGCTCCGGTGAAAACTTGCAGAGCTGGTAACGCACAGGTGTGCTTAGGGAGGATTCCGGGAGACCGCCATTGAGCGGTAGCTGGCTCCGGTGAAAACTTTCAGTGCTGGTGACGCGAAGGATAGCTTAGGGAGGATTCCGGGAGACCGCCACAGAGCGGTAGCTGGCTCCGGTGAAAACTTGACGAGCTGGTAACGCGCAGGTTTTTTTGGAAGGAGTCTGGGAGACCGCCACAGAGCGGTAGCTGGCTTTGGTGAAAACTTGCAGAGCTGGTAACGAAGAGGTTTAGGTAGGGAAGAGTCCGGAAGACAGCTACAGAGCGGTAGCTGGTTCCGGTGAAAACTTGCTGAGCTGGTAACGCGCAGGTTAGCTTAGGGAGGAGTCCGGGAGACCGCCACAGAGCGGTAGCTGGCTCCGGTGAAAACTTGCAGAGCTGGTAATGCGCAGGTTAGTTTAGGGAGGATTCCGGGAGACCGCCACAGAGAGGTAGCTGGCTCCGGTGAAAATTTGCAGAAAGTGTAACGCGCAGGATAGCTTAGGTAGGAGTCCGGGAGACCGCCACAGAGCAGTAGCTGGCTCCGGTGAAAACGTGCAGAGCTGGTAACGCGCAGGTTAGCTTAGGGAGGAGTCCGGGAGACCGCCACAGAGCGGTAGCTGGCTCCGGTGAAAACTTGCAGAGCTGGTAACGCGCAGGTTAGTTTAGGGAGAATTCCGGGTGACCGCCACAGAGCGGTAGCTGGCTCCGGTGAAAACTTGCAGAGCTGGCAGCGCGCAGGTTAGCTTGGGAAGAGTCCGGGAGACCGCCACAGAGCGGTAGCTGGCTCCGGTGAAAACTTGTACAGCTGGCAGCGTGCTGGTTAGCTTGGGGGGAGTCCGGGAGACCACCACAGAGCGGCAGCTGGCTCCGGTGGAGACATGCAGAGCTGGTAATGCACAGGTTAGCTTAAAGGGGAGTCCGGGAGACCGCCACAGAGCGGTAGCTGGCTCCGGTGAAAACTTGCAGAGCTGGTAACGCACAGGTTAGCTTAGGGGGGAGTCCGGGAGACCGCCACAGAGCGGTAGCTGGCTCCGGTGAAAACTTGCAGAGCTGGTAACACGCAGGTTAGCTTAGGTAGGAGTCCTTGAGACAGCCACAGAGCGGTAGCTGGCTCCGGTGAAAACATGCAGAGCTGGTAACGCACAGGTTAGCTTAGGGAGGATTCTGGGAGACCGCCATTGAGCGGTAGCTGCCTCCGGTGAAAACTTGCAGAGCTGGTAACGCACAGGTTAGCTTAGGGAGGTTTCCGGGAGACCGCCACAGTGCGGTAGGTGGCTACGGTGAAAACTTGCAGAGCTGGTAACACGCAGGTTAGCTTAGGGACGAGTCCGGAAGACCGCCACTGAGCGGTAGCTGGCTCCGGTGAGAACTTGCAGACCTGGTAACGCGCAGGTTTGCTTAGGGAGGAGTCCGGGAGACCGCCACAGAGCGGTATCTGGCTCCGGTGAAAACGTGCAGTGCTGGCAGCGCGCAGGTTAGCTTTGGGGGGTGGAGTCCGGTAGACCGCCACTGAGCGGTAGCTGGCTCCATTGAAAACTTGCAGAACTTGTCACGCGCAGGTTAGCTTAGGGAGGAGTCCGGGAGACTGCCACGGAGCGGTAGCTGGCTCCGGTGAGAACTTGCAGAGCTGGTAACGCGCAGGTTTTTTTTTAGGGAGGAGCCTGGGAGACCGCCACAAAGCGGTAGCTGGCTTCGGTGAAAACTTGCACAGCTGGTAACGAGGAGGTTAGGTTAGGGAAGAATCAGGAAGACCACCACAGAGCGGTAGCTGGCTTCGGTGAAAATTTGCTGAGCTGGTAACGCGCAGGTTGGCTTAGGGAGGAGGCTGGGAGACCGCCACAGAGCTCTGGCTCCGGTGAAAACTTGCAGAACTTGTAACGCGCAGGTTAGCTTAAGGAGGAGTCCGGGAGACCGCCACAGAGCAGTAGCTGGCTCCGGTGAAAACGAGCAGAGCTGGTATCGCTCAGGTTAGTTTAGGGAGGATTCCGGGAGACCGCCACAGAGCGGTAGCTGGCTCCGGTGAAAACTTGCAAAGCTGGCAGTGCGCAGGTTAGCTTAGGGAGGAGTCCGGGAGACCGCCACAGAGCGTAGCTGGCTCCGGTGGAAACTTGCAGAGCTGGTAACGCACAGATTAGCTTAAAGGGGAGTCCGGGAGACCGCCACAGATCGGTAGCTGGCTTCGGTGAAAACTTGCAGAGCTGGTAACACGCAGGTTAGCTTAGGTAGGAGTCCTTGAGACTGCCACAGAGCGGTAGCTGGCTCCGGTGAAAACTTGCAGAGCTGGTAACGCAGGGGTTAGCTTAGGGTGGATTCCGGGAGACCGCCATTGAGCGGTAGCTGGCTCCGGTGAAAACTTTCAGAGCTGGTAACGCGCAGGATAGCTTAGGGAGGATTCCGGGAGACAGCCACAGAGCGGTAGCTGGCTCCGGTGAAAACATGCAGAGCTGGTAACGCGCAGTTTTTTTTTAGGAAGGAGTGTGGGAGAACGCTACTGAGCGGTAGCTGGCTTCGGTGAAAACAGGCAGAGCAGGTAACGAGGAGGTTAGGTTAGGGAAGAGTCCGGAAGACCGCCACAGAGCGGTAGCTGGCTCCGGTGAAAACTTGCTCAGCTGGTAACGCGCAGGTTAGCTTAGGGAGGAGTCCGGGAGACCACCACAGAGCGGTAGCTGGCTCCGGTGAAAACTTGCAGAGCTGGTAACGCGCAGGTTAGTTTAGGGAGGATTCCGGGAGACCGCCACAGAGCGGTAGCTGGCTCCGGTGAAAACTTGCAGAACTTGTAACGCGCAGGTTAGCTTAGGGTGGAGTCCGGGAGACCGCCATAGAGCGGTAGCTGTTTCCGGTGAAAACTTGGTGAGCTGGTAACGCTCAGGATAGCTTAGGGAGGATTCCTGGAGACCGCCACCGAGCGGTAGCTGGCTCCGGTGAAAACTTGCAGAGCTGGTAACGCGCATTTTTTTTAGGAAGGAGTCCGGGAGACCGCCCCAGAGCAGTAGCTGGCTTCGGTGAAAACTTGCAGTGATAGTAACGCGCAGGTTAGCTTCGGGAGGAGTCCAAGAGACCGCCACAGAGCGGTAGCTGGCTCCGGTGAAAACTTGTACAGCTGGCAGCGTGCTGGTTAGCTTGGGGGAGTCCGGGAGACTACCAAAGAGCGGCAGCTGGCTCCGGTGGAAACATGCAGAGCTGGTAACGCACAGGTTAGCTTAGGTAGGAGTCCTTGAGACAGGCACAGAGCGGCAGCTGGCTCCGGTGAAAACATGCAGAGCTGGTAATGCACAGGTTAGCTTAGTGAGGATTCCAGGAGACCGCCATTGAGCGGTAGCTGGCTCCGGTAAAAACTTTCAGAGCTGGTAACGCACAGGTTAGCTTAGGGAGGTTTCCGGGAGACCGCCACAGTGCGGTAGGTGGCTTCGGTGAAAACTTGCAGAGCTGGTTATCCGCAGGTTAGCTTAGGGAAGAGTCCGGGAGACCACCACAGAGAGGTAGCTGGCTCCGGTGAAAACTTGCAGAGCTGGTAACGCACAGGTTAGCTTAGGGAGGATTCCTGGATTCCTGGAGACCGCCATAGAGCGGTAGCTGGTTCCGGTGAAAACGTGGAGAGCTGGTAACGCTCAGGATAGCTTAGGGAGGATTCCTGGAGACCGCCACCGTGCGGTAGCTGGCTCCGGTGAAAACTTGCAGAGCTGGTAACTCGCAGGTTTTTTTAGGGAGGAGTCTGGGAGACCGCCACAGAGCGGTAGCTGGCTTCGGTGAAAACCTGCAGAGTTGGTAACGAGGAGGTTAGGTTAGGGAAGAGTCCGGAAGACCGCCACAGAGCATAGCTGGCTCCGGTGAAAAATTGCTGAGCTGGTAACGCGCAGGTGAGCTTTGGGAGGAGTCCGGAAGACCACCACAGAGCGGTAGCTGGCTCCGGTGAAAACGTGCAGAGCTGGTAACGCACAGCATAGCTTAGGGAAGATTCCGGTAGACCGCCATAGAGCAGTAGCTGGCTCCGGTGAAAATTTGCAGAGCTGCTAACGCGCAGGATAGCTTAGGGAGGATTGCGGGAGACCGCCACAGAGTGGTAGCTGGCTCCGGTGAGAACTTGCAGACCTGGTAACGCGCAGGTTTGCTTAGGGAGGAGTCCGGGAGACAGCCACAGAGCGGTAGCTGGCTCCGGTGAAAACATGCAGAGCTGGTAACGCACAGGTTAGCTTAAAGGGGAGTCCGGGAGACCGCCACAGAGCGGTAGCTGGCTCCGGTGAAAACTTGCAGAGCTGGTAACGCACAGGTTAGCTTAGGGGGGAGTCCGGGAGACCGCCACAGAGCGGTAACTGGCTCCGGTGAAAACTTGCAGAGCTGGTAACGCACAGGTTAGCTTAGGGGGGAGTCCGGGAGACCGCCACAGAGCGGTAGCTGGCTCCGGTGAAAACTTGCAGAGCTGGTAACACGCAGGTTAGCTTAGGTAGGAGTCCTTGAGACAGCCACAGAGCGGTAGCTGGCTCCGGTGAAAACTTGCAGAGCTGGTAACGCACAGGTTAGCTTAGGGAGGATTCTGGGAGACCGCCATTGAGCGGTAGCTGGCTCCGGTGAAAACATGCAGAGCTGGTAACGCACAGGTTAGCTTAGGGAGGTTTCCTGGAGACCGCCACAGTGCGGTAGGTGGCTACGGTGAAAACTTGCAGAGCTGGTAACACGCAGGTTAGCTTAGGGACGAGTCCGGAAGACCGCCACTGAGCGGTAGCTGGCTCCGGTGAGAACTTGCAGACCTGGTAACGCGCAGGTTTGCTTAGGGAGGAGTCCGGGAGACAGCCACAGAGCGGTATCTGGCTCCGGTGAAAACTTGCAGTGCTGGCAGCGCGCAGGTTAGCTTTGGGGGGGGGGGGGGAGTCCGGTAGACCGCCACTGAGCGGTAGCTGGCTCCATTGAAAACTTGCAGAACTTGTCACGCGCGGGTTAGCTTAGGGAGGAGTCCGGGAGATTGCCACGGAGCGGTAGCTGGCTCCGGTGAGAACTTGCAGAGCTGGTAACGCGCAGGTTTGCTTAGGAAGGAGTCCGGGAAACGGCCACAGAGAGGTAGCTGGCTCCGGTGAAAACTTACAGAGCAGGTAGAACGCAGGTTAGCTTAGGGAGGAGTCCGGGAGACCGCCACAGAGCGGTAGGTGGCTCCGGTGAAAACGTGCAGAGCTGGTAGAACGCAGGTTAGCTTAGGGAGGTGTCCGGGAGACCGACACAGAGTGGTGGCTGGCTCCGGTGAAGACTTGCAGAGCTGGTAGAACGCAGGATAGCTTAGGGAGGAGTCCGGGAGACCGCCACAGAGTGGTGGCTGGCTCCGGTGAAGACTTGCAGAGCTGGTAGAACGCAGGTTAGCTTAGGGAGGAGTCGGGGAGACCGCCACAGGGTGGTGGCTGGCTCCGGTGAAAACTTGCAGAGCTGGTAGAATGCAGGTTAGCTTAGGGAGGAGTCCGGGAGACCGCCACAGAGCGGTAGCTGGCTCGAGTGAAAACTTTCAGAGCTGGTAACGCGCAGGTTACCTTAGGGAGGAGTCTGGGAGACCGACGAAGAGCAGTAGCTGGCTCCGGTAAAAACTTGCAAAGCTGGCAGCGCGCAGGTTAGCTTAGGGAGGAGTCCGGGAGACCGCCACAGAGCGGTAGCTGGTTCCGGTGGAAACTTGCAGAGCTGGTAACGCACAGGTTAGCTTAGGGGGAGTCCGGGAGACCGCCACAGAACGGTAGCTGGCTCCGGTGAAAACTCTCAGAGCTGTTAACACGCAGGTTAGCTTAGGTAGGAGTTCTGGAGAATGCCACAGAGCGGTAGCTGGCTCTGGTGAATACTTGCAGAGCTGGTTATCCGCAGGTTAGCTTAGGGAAGAGTCCGGGAGACCACCACGGAGCGGTAGCTGGCTCCGGTGAAAACTTGCAGAGCTGGTAACGCACAGGTTAGCTTAGGGAGGATTCCTGGATTCCTGGAGACCGCCATAGAGCGGTAGCTGGTTCCGGTGAAAACTTGGAGAGCTGGTAACGCTCAGGATAGCTTAGGGAGGATTCCTGGAGACCGCCACCGAGCGGTAGCTGGCTCCGGTGAAAACTTGCAGAACTGGTAACTCGCAGGTTTTTTTAGGGAGGAGTCTGGGAGACCGCCAAAGAGGGTAGCTGGCTTCGGTGAAAACTTGCAGACCTGGTAACGAGGAGGTTAGGTTAGGGAAGAGTCCGGAAGACCGCCACAGAGCGGTAGCTGGCTCCGGTGAAAACGTGCAGAGCTGGTAACGCACAGCATAGCTTAGGGAAGATTCAGGTAGACCGCCATAGAGCAGTAGCTGGCTCCGGTGAAAATTTGCAGAGCTGCTAACGCGCAGGATTGCTTAGGGAGGATTGCGGGAGACCGCCACAGAGTGGTAGCTGGTTCCGGTGAAAACTTGCAGAGCTGGTAACGCGCAGGTTAGCTTTGGGAGGAGTCCGGAAGACCGCCACAGAGCGGTAGCTGGCTCCCGTGAAAACTTGCAGAGCTGCTAACGCGCAGGATTGCTTAGGGAGGATTGCGGGAGACCGCCACAGAGTGGTAGCTGGTTCCGGTGAAAACTTGCAGAGCTGCTAACGCGCAGGATTGCTTAGGGAGGATTGCGGGAGACCGCCACAGAGCAGTAGCTGGCTCCGGTGAAAAATTGCTGAGCTGGTAACGCGCAGGTTAGCTTTGGGAGGAGTCCGGAAGACCGCCACAGAGCGGTAGCTGGCTCCGGTGAAAACGTGCAGAGCTGGTAACGCACAGCATAGCTTAGGGAAGATTCAGGTAGACCGCCATAGAGCAGTAGCTGGCTCCGGTGAAAATTTGCAGAGCTGCTAACGCGCAGGATTGCTTAGGGAGGATTGCGGGAGACCGCCACAGAGTGGTAGCTGGTTCCGGTGAAAACTTGCAGAGCTGGTAACGCGCAGGTTTTTTTTAGTGAGGAGCCTGGGAGACCGCCACAAAGCGGTAGCTGGCTTCGGTGAAAACTTGCACAGCTGGTAACGAGGAGGTTAGGTTAGGGAAGAATCAGGAAGACCACCACAGAGCGGTAGCTGGCTTCGGTGAAAATTTGCTGAGCTGGTAACGCGCAGGTTGGCTTAGGGAGGAGGCCGAGAGACCGCCACAGAGCGCTGGCTCCGGTGAAAACTTGCAGAACTTGTAACGCGCAGGTTAGCTTAAGGAGGAGTCCGGGAGACCGCCACAGAGCGTAGCTGGCTCCGGTGGAAACTTGCAGAGCTGGTAACGCACAGATTAGCTTAAAGGGGAGTCCGGGAGACCGCCACAGATCGGTAGCTGGCTTCGGTGAAAACTTGCAGAGCTGGTAACACGCAGGTTAGCTTAGGTAGGAGTCCTTGAGACTGCCACAGAGCGGTAGCTGGCTCCGGTGAAAACTTGCAAAGCTGGCAGTGCGCAGGTTAGCTTAGGGAGGAGTCCGGGAGACCGCCACAGAGCGTAGCTGGCTCCGGTGGAAACTTGCAGAGCTGGTAACGCACAGATTAGCTTAAAGGGGAGTCCGGGAGACCGCCACAGATCGGTAGCTGGCTTCGGTGAAAACTTGCAGAGCTGGTAACACGCAGGTTAGCTTAGGTAGGAGTCCTTGAGACTGCCACAGAGCGGTAGCTGGCTCCGGTGAAAACTTGCAGAGCTGGTAACGGACAGGTTAGCTTAGGGTGGATTCCGGGAGACCGCCATTGAGCGGTAGCTGGCTCCGGTGAAAACTTGCAGAGCTGGTAACGCACAGGTGTGCTTAGGGAGGATTCCGGGAGACCGCCATTGAGCGGTAGCTGGCTCCGGTGAAAACTTTCAGTGCTGGTGACGCGAAGGATAGCTTAGGGAGGATTCCGGGAGACCGCCAAAGAGCGGTAGCTGGCTCCGGTGAAAACTTGACGAGCTGGTAACGCGCAGGTTTTTTTTGGAAGGAGTCTGGGAGACCGCCACAGAGCGGTAGCTGGCTTTGGTGAAAACTTGCAGAGCTGGTAACGAAGAGGTTATGGTAGGGAAGAGTGCGGAAGACAGCCACAGAGCGGTAGCTGGCTCCGGTGAAAACTTGCTGAGCTGGTAACGCGCAGGTTAGCTTAGGGAGGAGTCCGGGAGACCGCCACAGAGCGGTAGCTGGCTCCGGTGAAAACTTGCAGAGCTGGTAATGCGCAGGTTAGTTTAGGGAGGATTCCGGGAGACCGCCACAGAGAGGTAGCTGGCTCCGGTGAAAATTTGCAGAAAGTGTAACGCGCAGGATAGCTTAGGTAGGAGTCCGGGAGACCGCCACAGAGCAGTAGCTGGCTCCGGTGAAAACTTGCAGAGCTGGTAACGCGCAGGTTAGCTTAGGGAGGAGTCCGGGAGACCGCCACAGAGCGGTAGCTGGCTCCGGTGAAAACTTGCAGAGCTGGTAACGCGCAGGTTAGTTTAGGGAGAATTCCGGGAGACCGCCACAGAGCGGTAGCTGGCTCCGGTGAAAACTTGCAGAGCTGGCAGCGCGCAGGTTAGCTTGGGAAGAGTCCGGGAGACCGCCACAGAGCGGTAGCTGGCTCCGGTGAAAACTTGTACAGCTGGCAGCGTGTTGGTTAGCTTGGGGGGAGTCCGGGAGACCACCACAGAGCGGCAGCTGGCTCCGGTGAAAACTTGAAGAGCTGGTAACGCACAGGTTAGCTTAGGGGGGAGTCCGGGAGACCGCCACAGAGCGGTAGCTGGCTCCGGTGAAAACTTGCAGTGCTGGTAACACGCAGGTTAGCTTAGGTAGGAGTCCTTGAGACAGCCACAGAGCGGTAGCTGGCTCCGGTGAAAACTTGCAGAGCTGGTAACGCACAGGTTAGCTTAGGGAGGATTCTGGGAGACCGCCATTGAGCGGTAGCTGGCTCCGGTGAAAACTTGCAGAGCTGGTAACGCACAGGTTAGCTTAGGGAGGTTTCCGGGAGACCGCCACAGTGCGGTAGGTGGCTATGGTGAAAACTTGCAGAGCTGGTAACACGCAGGTTAGCTTAGGGACGAGTCCGGAAGACCGCCACTGAGCGGTAGCTGGCTCCGGTGAGAACTTGCAGACCTGGTAACGCGCAGGTTTTCTTAGGGAGGAGTCCGGGAGACCGCCGCAGAGCGGTATCTGGCTCCGGTGAAAACTTGCAGTGCTGGCAGCGCGCAGGTTAGCTTTGGGGGGGGGGGGGGGAGTCCGGTAGACCGCCACTGAGCGGTAGCTGGCTCCATTGAAAACTTGCAGAACTTGTCACGCGCGGGTTAGCTTAGGGAGGAGTCCGGGAGACTGCCACGGAGCGGTAGCTGGCTCCGGTGAGAACTTGCAGAGCTGGTAACGCGCAGGTTTGCTTAGGAAGGAGTCCGGGAAACGGCCACAGAGAGGTAGCTGGCTCCGGTGAAAACTTACAGAGCAGGTAGAACGCAGGTTAGCTTAGGGAGGAGTCCGGGAGACCGCCACAGAGCGGTAGGTGGCTCCGGTGAAAACTTGCAGAGCTGGTAGAACGCAGGTTAGCTTAGGGAGGTGTCCGGGAGACCGACACAGAGTGGTGGCTGGCTCCGGTGAAGACTTGCAGAGCTGGTAGAACGCAGGATAGCTTAGGGAGGAGTCCGGGAGACCGCCACAGAGTGGTGGCTGGCTCCGGTGAAGACTTGCAGAGCTGGTAGAACGCAGGTTAGCTTAGGGAGGAGTCGGGGAGACCGCCACAGGGTGGTGGCTGGCTCCGGTGAAAACTTGCAGAGCTGGTAGAACGCAGGTTAGCTTAGGGAGGAGTCCGGGAGACCGCCACAGAGCGGTAGCTGGCTCGGGTGAAAACTTTCAGAGCTGGTAACGCGCAGGTTACCTTAGGGAGGAGTCTGGGAGACCGACGAAGAGCGGTAGCTGGCTCCGGTGAAAACTTGCAAAGCTGGCAGCGCGCAGGTTAGCTTAGGGAGGAGTCCGGGAGACCGCCACAGAGCGGTAGCTGGTTCCGGTGGAAACTTGCAGAGCTGGTAAAGCACAGGTTAGCTTAGAGGGAGTCCGGGAGACCGCCACAGAACGGTAGCTGGCTCCGGTGAAAACTCTCAGAGCTGTTAACACGCAGGTTAGCTTAGGTAGGAGTTCTGGAGACCGCCACAGAGCGGTAGCTGGCTTCGGTGAAAACTTGCAGAGCTGGTAACGAGGAGGTTAGGTTAGGGAAGAGTCCGGAAGACCGCCACAGAGCGGTAGCTGGCTCCAGTGAAAAATTGGTGAGCTGGTAACGCGCAGGTTAGCTTTGGGAGGAGTCCGGAAGACCGCCACAGAGCGGTAGCTGGCTCCGGTGAAAACGTGCAGAGCTGGTAACGCACAGCATAGCTTAGGGAAGATTCCGGTAGACCGCCATAGAGCAGTAGCTGGCTCCGGTGAAAATTTGCAGAGCTGCTAACGCGCAGGATAGCTTAGGGAGGATTGCGGGAGACCGCCACAGAGTGGTAGCTGGTTCCGGTGAAAACTTGCAGAGCTGGTTATGCGCAGGTTTTTTTTAGGGAGGAGCCTGGGAGACCGCCACAAAGCGGTAGCTGGCTTCGGTGAAAACTTGCAGAGCTGGTAACGAGGAGGTTAGGTTCGGGAAGAATCAGGAAGACCACCACAGAGCGGTAGCTGGCTTCGGTGAAAATTTGCTGAGCTGGTAACGCGCAGGTTGGCTTAGGGAGGAGGCCGGGAGACCGCCACAGAACGCTGGCTCCGGTGAAAACTTGCAGAACTTGTAACGCGCAGGTTAGCTTAAGGAGGAGTCCGGGAGACCGCCACAGAGCAGTAGCTGGCTCCGGTGAAAACTAGCAGAGCTGGTAACACGCAGGTTAGCTTAGGTAGGAGTCCTTGAGACTGCCACAGAGCGGTAGCTGGCTCCGGTGAAAACTTGCAAAGCTGGCAGTGCGCAGGTTAGCTTAGGGAGGAGTCCGGGAGACCGCCACAGAGCGTAGCTGGCTCCGGTGGAAACTTGCAGAGCTGGTAACGCACAGATTAGCTTAAAGGGGAGTCCGGGAGACCGCCACAGATCGGTAGCTGGCTTCGGTGAAAACTTGCAGAGCTGGTAACACGCAGGTTAGCTTAGGTAGGAGTCCTTGAGACTGCCACAGAGCGGTAGCTGGCTCCGGTGAAAACTTGCAGAGCTGGTAACGGACAGGTTAGCTTAGGGTGGATTCCGGGAGACCGCCATTGAGCGGTAGCTGGCTCCGGTGAAAACTTGCAGAGCTGGTAACGCACAGGTGTGCTTAGGGAGGATTCCGGGAGACCGCCATTGAGCGGTAGCTGGCTCCGGTGAAAACTTTCAGTGCTGGTGACGCGAAGGATAGCTTAGGGAGGATTCCGGGAGACCGCCAAAGAGCGGTAGCTGGCTCCGGTGAAAACTTGACGAGCTGGTAACGCGCAGGTTTTTTTTGGAAGGAGTCTGGGAGACCGCCACAGAGCGGTAGCTGGCTTTGGTGAAAACTTGCAGAGCTGGTAACGAAGAGGTTATGGTAGGGAAGAGTGCGGAAGACAGCCACAGAGCGGTAGCTGGCTCCGGTGAAAACTTGCTGAGCTGGTAACGCGCAGGTTAGCTTAGGGAGGAGTCCGGGAGACCGCCACAGAGCGGTAGCTGGCTCCGGTGAAAACTTGCAGAGCTGGTAATGCGCAGGTTAGTTTAGGGAGGATTCCGGGAGACCGCCACAGAGAGGTAGCTGGCTCCGGTGAAAATTTGCAGAAAGTGTAACGCGCAGGATAGCTTAGGTAGGAGTCCGGGAGACCGCCACAGAGCAGTAGCTGGCTCCGGTGAAAACTTGCAGAGCTGGTAACGCGCAGGTTAGCTTAGGGAGGAGTCCGGGAGACCGCCACAGAGCGGTAGCTGGCTCCGGTGAAAACTTGCAGAGCTGGTAACGCGCAGGTTAGTTTAGGGAGAATTCCGGGAGACCGCCACAGAGCGGTAGCTGGCTCCGGTGAAAACTTGCAGAGCTGGCAGCGCGCAGGTTAGCTTGGGAAGAGTCCGGGAGACCGCCACAGAGCGGTAGCTGGCTCCGGTGAAAACTTGTACAGCTGGCAGCGTGTTGGTTAGCTTGGGGGGAGTCCGGGAGACCACCACAGAGCGGCAGCTGGCTCCGGTGAAAACTTGAAGAGCTGGTAACGCACAGGTTAGCTTAGGGGGGAGTCCGGGAGACCGCCACAGAGCGGTAGCTGGCTCCGGTGAAAACTTGCAGTGCTGGTAACACGCAGGTTAGCTTAGGTAGGAGTCCTTGAGACAGCCACAGAGCGGTAGCTGGCTCCGGTGAAAACTTGCAGAGCTGGTAACGCACAGGTTAGCTTAGGGAGGATTCTGGGAGACCGCCATTGAGCGGTAGCTGGCTCCGGTGAAAACTTGCAGAGCTGGTAACGCACAGGTTAGCTTAGGGAGGTTTCCGGGAGACCGCCACAGTGCGGTAGGTGGCTATGGTGAAAACTTGCAGAGCTGGTAACACGCAGGTTAGCTTAGGGACGAGTCCGGAAGACCGCCACTGAGCGGTAGCTGGCTCCGGTGAGAACTTGCAGACCTGGTAACGCGCAGGTTTTCTTAGGGAGGAGTCCGGGAGACCGCCGCAGAGCGGTATCTGGCTCCGGTGAAAACTTGCAGTGCTGGCAGCGCGCAGGTTAGCTTTGGGGGGGGGGGGGGGGGGGAGTCCGGTAGACCGCCACTGAGCGGTAGCTGGCTCCATTGAAAACTTGCAGAACTTGTCACGCGCGGGTTAGCTTAGGGAGGAGTCCGGGAGACTGCCACGGAGCGGTAGCTGGCTCCGGTGAGAACTTGCAGAGCTGGTAACGCGCAGGTTTGCTTAGGAAGGAGTCCGGGAAACGGCCACAGAGAGGTAGCTGGCTCCGGTGAAAACTTACAGAGCAGGTAGAACGCAGGTTAGCTTAGGGAGGAGTCCGGGAGACCGCCACAGAGCGGTAGGTGGCTCCGGTGAAAACTTGCAGAGCTGGTAGAACGCAGGTTAGCTTAGGGAGGTGTCCGGGAGACCGACACAGAGTGGTGGCTGGCTCCGGTGAAGACTTGCAGAGCTGGTAGAACGCAGGATAGCTTAGGGAGGAGTCCGGGAGACCGCCACAGAGTGGTGGCTGGCTCCGGTGAAGACTTGCAGAGCTGGTAGAACGCAGGTTAGCTTAGGGAGGAGTCGGGGAGACCGCCACAGGGTGGTGGCTGGCTCCGGTGAAAACTTGCAGAGCTGGTAGAACGCAGGTTAGCTTAGGGAGGAGTCCGGGAGACCGCCACAGAGCGGTAGCTGGCTCGGGTGAAAACTTTCAGAGCTGGTAACGCGCAGGTTACCTTAGGGAGGAGTCTGGGAGACCGACGAAGAGCGGTAGCTGGCTCCGGTGAAAACTTGCAAAGCTGGCAGCGCGCAGGTTAGCTTAGGGAGGAGTCCGGGAGACCGCCACAGAGCGGTAGCTGGTTCCGGTGGAAACTTGCAGAGCTGGTAACGCACAGGTTAGCTTAGAGGGAGTCCGGGAGACCGCCACAGAACGGTAGCTGGCTCCGGTGAAAACTCTCAGAGCTGTTAACACGCAGGTTAGCTTAGGTAGGAGTTCTGGAGACCGCCACAGAGCGGTAGCTGGCTTCGGTGAAAACTTGCAGAGCTGGTAACGAGGAGGTTAGGTTAGGGAAGAGTCCGGAAGACCGCCACAGAGCGGTAGCTGGCTCCAGTGAAAAATTGGTGAGCTGGTAACGCGCAGGTTAGCTTTGGGAGGAGTCCGGAAGACCGCCACAGAGCGGTAGCTGGCTCCGGTGAAAACGTGCAGAGCTGGTAACGCACAGCATAGCTTAGGGAAGATTCCGGTAGACCGCCATAGAGCAGTAGCTGGCTCCGGTGAAAATTTGCAGAGCTGCTAACGCGCAGGATAGCTTAGGGAGGATTGCGGGAGACCGCCACAGAGTGGTAGCTGGTTCCGGTGAAAACTTGCAGAGCTGGTTATGCGCAGGTTTTTTTTAGGGAGGAGCCTGGGAGACCGCCACAAAGCGGTAGCTGGCTTCGGTGAAAACTTGCAGAGCTGGTAACGAGGAGGTTAGGTTCGGGAAGAATCAGGAAGACCACCACAGAGCGGTAGCTGGCTTCGGTGAAAATTTGCTGAGCTGGTAACGCGCAGGTTGGCTTAGGGAGGAGGCCGGGAGACCGCCACAGAACGCTGGCTCCGGTGAAAACTTGCAGAACTTGTAACGCGCAGGTTAGCTTAAGGAGGAGTCCGGGAGACCGCCACAGAGCAGTAGCTGGCTCCGGTGAAAACTAGCAGAGCTGGTATCGCTCTGGTTAGTTTAGGGAGGATTCCGGGAGACCGCCACAGAGCGGTAGCTGGCTCCGGTGAAAACTTGCAAAGCTGGCAGTGCGAAGGTTAGCTTAGGGAGGAGTCCGGGAGACCGCCACAAAGCGTAGCTGGCTCCGGTGGAAACTTGCAGAGCTGGTAACGCACAGATTAGCTTAAAGGGGAGTCCGGGAGACCGCCACAGATCGGTAGCTGGCTTCGGTGAAAACTTGCAGAGCTGGTAACACGCAGGTTAGCTTAGGTGGGAGTCCTTGAGACTGCCACAGAACGGTAGCTGGCTCCGGTGAAAACATGCAGAGCTGGTAACGCACAGGTTAGCTTAGGGTGGATTCCGGGAGACCGCCATTAAGCGGTGGCTGGCTCCGGTGAAAACTTTCAGAGCTGGTAACGCGCAGGATAGCTTAGGGAGGATTCCGGGAGACCGCCACAGAGCGGTAGCTGGCTCCGGTGAAAACATGCAGAGCTGGTAACGCGCAGTTTTTTTTAGGAAGGAGTCTGGGAGACCGCTACTGAGCGGTAGCTGGCTTCGGCGAAAACAGGCAGAGCAGGTAACGAGGAGGTTAGGTTAGGGAAGAGTCCGGATGACCGCCACAGAGCGGTAGCTGGCTCCGGTGAAAACTTGCTCAGCTGGTAACGCGCAGGTTAGCTTAGGGAGGAGTCCGGGAGACCGCCACAGAGCGGTAGCTGGCTCCGGTGAAAACTTGCAGAGCTGGTAACGCGCAGGTTAGTTTAGGGAGGATTCCGGGAGAACGCCACAGAGCGGTAGCCGGCTCCGGTGAAAACTTGCAGAACTTGTAACGCGCAGGTTAGCTTAGGGTGGAGTCCGGGAGACCGCCATAGAGCGGTAGCTGTTTCCGGTGAAAACTTGGAGAGCTGGTAACGCTCAGGATAGCTTAGGGAGGATTCCTGGAGACCTCCACCGAGCGGTAACTAGCTCCGGTGAAAACTTGCAGAGCTGGTAACGCGCATTTTTTTAGGAAGGAGTCCGGGAGACCGCCACAGAGCAGTAGCTGGCTTCGGTGAAAACTTGCAGAGATGGTAACGCGCAGGTTAGCTTAGGGAGGAGTCCAGGAGACCGCCACAGAGCGGTAGCTGGCTCCGGTGAAAACTTGTACAGCTGGCAGCGTGCTGGTTAGCTTGGGGGAGTCCGGGAGACCACCTAAGAGCGGCAGCTGGCTCCGGTGGACACATGCAGAGCTGGTAACGCACAGGTTAGCTTAGGTAGGAGTCCTTGAGACAGGCACAGAGCGGTAGCTGGCTCCGGTGAAAACATGCAGAGCTGGTAACGCACAGGTTAGCTTAGGGAGGATTCCAGGAGACCGCCATTGAGCGGTAGCTGGCTCCGGTGAAAACTTTCAGAGCTGGTAACGCACAGGTTAGCTTAGGGAGGTTTCCGGGAGACCGCCACAGTGCGGTAGGTGGCTTCGGTGAAAACTTGCAGAGCCGGTAACACGCAGGTTAGCTTAGGGAGGAGTCCGGAAGACCGCCACTGAGCGGTAGCTGGCTCCGGTGAGAACTTGCAGACCTGGTAACGCGCAGGTTTGCTTAGGGAGGAGTCCGGGAGACAGCCACAGAGCGGTAGCTGGCTCCGGTGAAAACATGCAGAGCTGGTAACGCACAGGTTAGCTTAGGGAGGATTCCAGGAGACCGCCATTGAGCTGTAGCTGGCTCCGGTGAAAACTTTCAGAGCTAGTAACGCACAGGTTAGCTTAGGGAGGTTTCCGGGAGACCGCCACAGTGCGGTAGGTGGCTTCGGTGAAAACTTGCAGAGCTGGTAACGCTCAGGATAGCTTAGGGAGGATTCCTGGAGACCGCCACCGTGCGGTAGCTGGCTCCGATGAAAACTTGCAGAGCTGGTAACTCGCAGTTTTTTTTAGGGAGGATTCTGGGAGACCGCCACAGAGCGGTAGCTGGCTTCGGTGAAAACTTGCAGAGCTGGTAACGAGGAGGTTAGGTTAGGGAAGAGTCCAGAAGACCGCCACAGAGCGGTAGCTGGCTCCGGTGAAAAATTGCTGAGCTGGTAATGCGCTGGTTAGCTTTGGGAGGAGTCCGGAAGACCGCCACAGAGCGGTAGCTGGCTCCGGTGAAAACGTGCAGAGCTCTTAACGCACAGCATAGCTTAGGGAAGATTCCGGTAGACCGCCATAGAGCAGTAGCTGGCTCCGGTGAAAATTTGCAGAGCTGCCATCGCGCAGGATAGCTTAGGGAGGATTGCGGGAGACCGACACAGAGTGGTAGCTGGCTCCGGTGAAAACTTGCAGAGCTGGTAACGCGCAGGTTTTTTTTAGGGAGGAGCCTGGGAGACCGCCACAAAGCGGTAGCTGGCTTCGGTGAAAACTTGCAGAGCTGGTAACGAGGACGTTAGGTTAGGGAAGAATCAGGAAGACCACCACAGAGCGGTAGCTGGCTTCGGTGAAAATTTGCTGAGCTGGTAACGCGCAGGTTGGCTTAGGGAGGAGGCCGGGAGACCGCCACAGAGCGCTGGCTCCGGTGAAAACTTGCAGAACTTGTAACGCGCAGGTTAGCTTAAGGAGGAGTCCGGGAGACCGCCACAGAGCAGTAGCTGGCTCCGGTGAGAACTTGCAGACCTGGTAACGCGCAGGTTTGCTTAGGGAGGAGTCCGGGAGACAGCCACAGAGCGGTAGCTGGCTCCGGTGAAAACATGCAGAGCTGGTAACGCACAGGTTAGCTTAGGGAGGAGTCCGGAAGACCGCCACTGAGCGGTAGCTGGCTCCGGTGAGAACTTGCAGACCTGGTAACGCGCAGGTTCGCTTAGGCAGGAGTCCGGGAGACAGCCACAGAGCGGTAGCTGGCTCCGGTGAAAACATGCAGAGCTGGTAACGCATAGGTTAGCTTAGGGAGGATTCCAGGAGACCGCCATTGAGCGGTAGCTGGCTCCGGTGAAAACTTTCAGAGCTGGTAACGCACAGGTTAGCTTAGGGAGGTTTCCGGGAGACCGCCACAGTGCGGTAGGTTGCATCGGTGAAATTTGCAGAGCTGGTAACACGCAGGTTAGCTTAGGGAGGAGTCCGGAAGACCGCCACTGAGCGGTAGCTGGCTCCGGTGAGAACTTGCAGACCTGGTAACGCGCAGGTTTGCTTAGGGAGGAGTCCGGGTGACCGCCACAAAGCGGTAGCTGGCTCCGGTGAAAACTTGCAGTGCTGGCAGCGCGCAGGTTAGCTTTGGGGGGGGGGGGGGAATCCGGTAGACCGCCACAGAGCGGTAGCTGGCTCCATTGAAAACTTGCAGAACTTGTAACGCGCGGGTTAGCTTAGGGAGGAGTCCGGGAGACTGCCACGGAGCGGTAGCTGGCTCCGGTGAGAACTTGCAGAGCTGGTAACGCGCAGGTTAGCTTAGGGAGGAGTCCGGGAGATGGCCACAGAGCGGTAGCTGGCTCCGGTGACAACTTGCAGAGCTGGTAACGCACAGGTTAGCTTAGGGAGGAGTCCGGGAAACGGCGACAGAAAGGTAGCTGGCTCCGGTGAAAACTTACAGAGCAGGTAGAACGCAGGTTAGCTTAGGGAGGAGTCTGGGAGACCGCCACAGAGTGGTAGGTGGCTCCGGTGAAAACGTGCAGAGATGGTAGAACGCAGGTTAGCTTAGGGAGGTGTCCGGGAGACCGACACAGAGTGGTGGCTGGCTCCGGTGAAGACTTGCAGAGCTGGTAACGCCCAGGATACCTTAGGGAGGAGTCTGGGAGACCGACGAAGAGCGGTAGCTGGCTCCGGTGAAAACTTGCAAAGCTGCTAGCGCGCAGGTTAGCTTAGGGAAGAGTCCGGGAGACCGCCACAGAGCGGTAGCTGGTTCCGGTGGAAACTTGCAGAGCTGGTAACGCACAGGTTAGCTTAGGGGGAGTCTGGGAGACCGCCACAGAGCGGTAGCTGGCTCCGGTGAAAACATGCAGAGCTGTTAACACGCAGGTTAGCTTAGGTAGGAGTTCTGGAGAATGCCACAGAGCGGTAGCTCTCTCCGGTGAAAACTTGCAGAGCTGGTTATCCGCAGGTTAGCTTAGGGAAGAGTCCGGGAGACCACCACAGAGCGATAGCTGGCTCCGGTGAAAACTTGCAGAGCTGGTAACGCACAGGTTAGCTTAGGGAGGATTCCGGGAGACCGCCATAGAGCGGTAGCTGATTCCGGTGAAATCTTGGAGAGCTGGTAACGCTGGGGATAGCTTAGGGAGGATTCCTGGAGACCGCCACCGAGCGGTAGCTGGCTCCGGTGAAAACTTGCAGAGCTGGTAACGCGCAGTTTTTTTTAGGGAGGAGTCTGGGAGACCGCCACAGAGCGGTAGCTGGCTTCGGTGAAAACTTGAAGAGCTGGTAACGAGGAGGTTAGGTTAGGGAAGAGTCCGGAAGACCGCCACAGAGCGGTAGCTGGCTCCGGTGAAAACTTGCTGAGCTGGTAACGCGCAGGTTAGCTTTGGGAGGAGACCGGAAGACCGCCACAGAGCGGTAGCTGGCTCCGGTGAAAACGTGCAGAACTGGTTACGCACAGGTTAGCTTAGGGAAGATTCCGGTAGACCGCTATAGAGCAGTAGCTGGCTCCGGTGAAAATTTGCAGAGCTGCTAACGCGCAGGATAGCTTAGAGAGGATTCCGGGAGACCGCCACTGAGCGGTAGCTGGCTCCGGTGAAAACTTGCAGAGCTGGTAACGCGCAGGTTTTTTTAGGGAGGAGCCTGGGAGACCGCCACAGAGCGGTAGCTGGCTTCGATGAAAATTTGCTGAGCTGGTAACGCGCAGGTTGGCTTAGGGAGGAGGCCGGGAGACCGCCACAAAGCGCTGGCTCCGGTGAAAACTTGCAGAACTTGTAACGCGCAGGTTAGCTTAAGGAGGAGTCCGGGAGACCGCCTCAGAGCAGTAGCTGGCTCCGGTGAAAACTAGCAGAGCTGGTAACGCTCAGGTTAGTTTAGGGAGGATTCCGGGAGACCGCCACAGAGCGGTAGCTGGCTCCGGTGAAAACTTGCAAAGCTGGCAGCGCGCAGGTTATCTTAGGGAGGAGTCCGGGAGACCGCCACAGAGCGGTAGCTGGCTCCGGTGGAAACTTGCAGAGCTGGTAACGCACAGGTTAGCTTAAAGGGGAGTCCTGGAGACCGCCACAGATCGGTAGCTGGCTCCGGTGAAAACTTGCAGAGCTGGTAACACGCAGGTTAGCTTAGGTAGGAGTCCTTGAGACTGCCACAGAGCGGTAGCTGGCTCCGGTGAAAACTTGCAGAGCTGGTAACGCACAGGTTAGCTTAGGGAGGATTCCGGGAGACCGCCATTGAGCGGTAGCTGGCTCCGGTGAAAACTTTCAGAGCTGGTAACGCGCAGGATAGCTTAGGGAGGATTTCGGGAGACCGCCACAGAGCGGTAGCTGGCTCCGGTGAAAACATGCAGAGCTGGTAACGCGCAGTTTTTTTAGGAAGGAGTCTGGGAGACCGCTACTGAGCGGTAGCTGGCTTCGGTGAAAGCATGCAGAGCTGGTAACGAGGAGGTTAGGTTAGAGAAGAGTCCGGAAGACCGCCACAGAGCGGTAGCTGGCTCCGGTGAAAACTTGCTCAGCTGGTAACGCGCAGGTTAGCTTAGGGAGGAGTCCGGGAGACCGCCACAGAGCGGTAGCTGGCTCCGGTGAAAACTTGCAGAGCTGGTAACGCACAGGTTAGTTTAGGGAGGATTCCGGGAGACCGCCACAGAGCGGTAGCCGGCTCCGGTGAAAACTTGCAGAACTTGTAACGCGCAGGATAGCTTAGGGAGGAGTCTGGGAGACCGCCACAGAGCAGTAGCTGGCTCCGGTGAAAACTTGCAGAGATGGTAACGCGCCGGATTGCTTAGGGAGGAGTTCAGAAGACCGCCTCAGAGCGGTAGCTGGCTCCGATGAAAAGTTGCAGAGCTGGTAACGCGCAGGTTAGTTTAGGGAGGATTCCGGGAGACCGCCACAGAGCGGTAGCTGGCTCCGGTGAAAACTTGCAGAGCTGGCAGCGCGCAGGTTAGCTTGGGAAGAGTCCGGGAGACCGCCACAGAGCGGTAGCTGGCTCCGGTGAAAACTTGTACAGCTGGCAGCGTGCTGGTTGGCTTGGGGGGAGTCCGGGAGACCACCACAGAGCGGCAGCTGGCTCCGGTGAAAACTTGCAGAGCTGGTAACGCACAGGTTAGCTTAGGCGGGAGTCCGGGAGACCGCCACAGAGCGGTAGCTGGCTCTGGTGAAAACTTGCAGAGCTGGTAACACGCAGGTTAGCTTAGGTAGGAGTCCTTGTGACAGCCACAGAGCGGTAGCTGGCTCCGGTGAAAACTTGCAGAGCTGGTAACGCACAGGTTAGCTTAGAGAGGATCCCGGGAGACCGCCATTGAGCGGTAGCTGGCTCCGGTGAAAACTTTCAGAGCTGGTAACGCACAGGTTAGCTTAGGGAGGTTTCCGGGAGACCGCCACAGTGCGGTAGGTGGCTTCGGTGAAAACTTGCAGAGCTGGTAACACGCAGGTTAGCTTAGGGAGGTGTCCGGAAGACCGCCACTGAGCGGTAGCTGGCTCCGGTGAGAACTTGCAGACCTGGTAACGCGCAGGTTTGCTTAGGGAAGAGTCCGGGAGACCGCCACAGAGCGGTAGCTGGCTCCGGTGAAAACTTGCAGTGCTGGCAGCGCGCAGGTTAGCTTTGGGGGGGAGTCCGGTAGACTGCCACAGAGCGGTAGCTGGCTCCGTTGAAAACTTGCAGAACTTGTAACGGGCGGGTTAGCTTAGGAAGGAGTCCGGGAGACCGCCACGGAGCGGTAGCTGGCTCCGGTGAGAACTTGCAGAGCTGGTAACGCGCAGGTTTGCTTAGGGAGGATTCCGGGAGACGGCCACAGAGCGGTAGCTGGCTCCGGTGACAACTTGCAGAGCTGGTAACGCACAGGTTAGCTTAGGGAGGAGTCCGGGAAACCGCCACAGAGAGGTAGCTGGCTCCGGTGAAAACTTCAGAGCAGGTAGAACGCAAGTTAGCTTAGGGAGGAGTCCGGGAGACCGCCACAGAGCGGTAGCTGGCTCCGGTGAAAACTTGCAGAGCTGGTAACGCGCAGGTTAGTTTAGAGAGGATTCCGGGAGACCACCACAGAGCGGTAGCTGGCTCCGGTGAAAACTTGCAAAGCTGGTAACGCACAGGTTAGCTTAGGGAGGATTCCGGGAGACCGCCACAGTGCGGTAGGTGGTTTCGGTGAAAACTTGCAGAGCTGGTAACGCGCAGGTTAGCTTAGGGAGGAGACCGGGAGACCGCCACAGAGCGGTAGCTGGCTCCGGTGAAAACTTGCAGAGCTGGCAGCGCGCATGTTAGCTTTGGGGGGGGGGGGGAGTCCGGTAGACCGCCACAGAGCGGTAGCTGGCTCCATTGAAAACTTGCAGAACTTGTAACGCGCAGGTAGGCTTAGGGAGGAGTCCGGGAGACTGCCACGGAGCGGTGGCTGGCTCCGGTGAAAACTTGCAGAGCTGGTAACGCGCAGGTTAGTTTAGGGAGAATTCCGGGAGACCGCCACAGAGCGGTAGCTGGCTCCGGTGAAAACTTGCAGAGCTGGCAGCGCGCAGGTTAGCTTGGGAAGAGTCCGGGAGACCGCCACAGAGCGGTAGCTGGCTCCGGTGAAAACTTGTACAGCTGGCAGCGTGTTGGTTAGCTTGGGGGGAGTCCGGGAGACCACCACAGAGCGGCAGCTGGCTCCGGTGGAAACATGCAGAGCTGGTAACGCACAGGTTAGCTTAAAGGGGAGTCCGGGAGACCGCCACAGAGCGGTAGCTGGCTCCGGTGAAAACTTGCAGAGCTGGTAACGCACAGGTTAGCTTAGGGGGGAGTCCGGGAGACCGCCACAGAGCGGTAGCTGGCTCCGGTGAAAACTTGCAGTGCTGGTAACACGCAGGTTAGCTTAGGTAGGAGTCCTTGAGACAGCCACAGAGCGGTAGCTGGCTCCGGTGAAAACTTGCAGAGCTGGTAACGCACAGGTTAGCTTAGGGAGGATTCTGGGAGACCGCCATTGAGCGGTAGCTGGCTCCGGTGAAAACTTGCAGAGCTGGTAACGCACAGGTTAGCTTAGGGAGGTTTCCGGGAGACCGCCACAGTGCGGTAGGTGGCTACGGTGAAAACTTGCAGAGCTGGTAACACGCAGGTTAGCTTAGGGACGAGTCCGGAAGACCGCCACTGAGCGGTAGGTGGCTCCGGTGAGAACTTGCAGACCTGGTAACGCGCAGGTTTTCTTAGGGAGGAGTCCGGGAGACCGCCGCAGAGCGGTATCTGGCTCCGGTGAAAACTTGCAGTGCTGGCAGCGCGCAGGTTAGCTTTGGGGGGGGGAGTCCGGTAGACCGCCACTGAGCGGTAGCTGGCTCCATTGAAAACTTGCAGAACTTGTCACGCGCGGGTTAGCTTAGGGAGGAGTCCGGGAGACTGCCACGGAGCGGTAGCTGGCTCCGGTGAGAACTTGCAGAGCTGGTAACGCGCAGGTTTGCTTAGGAAGAAGTCCGGGAAACGGCCACAGAGAGGTAGCTGGCTCCGGTGAAAACTTACAGAGCAGGTAGAACGCAGGTTAGCTTAGGGAGGAGTCCGGGAGACCGCCACTGAGCGGTAGGTGGCTCCGGTGAAAACGTGCAGAGCTGGTAGAACGCAGGTTAGCTTAGGGAGGTGTCCGGGAGACCGACACAGAGTGGTGGCTGGCTCCGGTGAAGACTTGCAGAGCTGGTAGAACGCAGGATAGCTTAGGGAGGAGTCCGGGAGACCGCCACAGAGTGGTGGCTGGCTCCGGTGAAGACTTGCAGAGCTGGTAGAACGCAGGTTAGCTTAGGGAGGAGTCGGGGAGACCTACACAGGGTGGTGGCTGGCTCCGGTGAAAACTTGCAGAGCTGGTAGAACGCAGGTTAGCTTAGGGAGGAGTCCGGGAGACCGCCACAGAGCGGTAGCTGGCTCGGGTGAAAACTTTCAGAGCTGGTAACGCGCAGGTTACCTTAGGGAGGAGTCTGGGAGACCGACGAAGAGCGGTAGCTGGCTCCGGTGAAAACTTGCAAAGCTGGCAGCGCGCAGGTTAGCTTAGGGAGGAGTCCGGGAGACCGCCACAGAGCGGTAGCTGGTTCCGGTGGAAACTTGCAGAGCTGGTAACGCACAGGTTAGCTTAGAGGGAGTCCGGGAGACCGCCACAGAACGGTAGCTGGCTCCGGTGAAAACTCTCAGAGCTGTTAACACGCAGGTTAGCTTAGGTAGGAGTTCTGGAGACCGCCACAGAGCGGTAGCTGGCTTCGGTGAAAACTTGCAGAGCTGGTAACGAGGAGGTTAGGTTAGGGAAGAGTCCGGAAGACCGCCACAGAGCGGTAGCTGGCTCCGGTGAAAAATTGCTGAGCTGGTAACGCGCAGGTTAGCTTTGGGAGGAGTCCGGAAGGCCGCCACAGAGCGGTAGCTGGCTCCGGTGAAAACGTGCAGAGCTGGTAACGCACAGCATAGCTTAGGGAAGATTCCGGTAGACCGCCATAGAGCAGTAGCTGGCTCCGGTGAAAATTTGCAGAGCTGCTAACGCGCAGGATAGCTTAGGGAGGATTGCGGGAGACCGCCACAGAGTGGTAGCTGGTTCCGGTGAAAACTTGCAGAGCTGGTTATGCGCAGGTTTTTTTTAGGGAGGAGCCTGGGAGACCGCCACAAAGCGGTAGCTGGCTTCGGTGAAAACTTGCAGAGCTGGTAACGAGGAGGTTAGGTTCGGGAAGAATCAGGAAGACCACCACAGAGCGGTAGCTGGCTTCGGTGAAAATTTGCTGAGCTGGTAACGCGCAGGTTGGCTTAGGGAGGAGGCCGGGAGACCGCCACAGAACGCTGGCTCCGGTGAAAACTTGCAGAACTTGTAACGCGCAGGTTAGCTTAAGGAGGAGTCCGGGAGACCGCCACAGAGCAGTAGCTGGCTCCGGTGAAAACTAGCAGAGCTGGTATCGCTCTGGTTAGTTTAGGGAGGATTCCGGGAGACCGCCACAGAGCGGTAGCTGGCTCCGGTGAAAACTTGCAAAGCTGGCAGTGCGAAGGTTAGCTTAGGGAGGAGTCCGGGAGACCGCCACAGAGCGGTAGCTGGCTCCGGTGAAAACTTGCAGAGCTGGTAACGCGCAGGTTAGTTTAGGGAGGATTCCGGGAGACCGCCACAGAGCGGTAGCCGGCTCCGGTGAAAACTTGCAGAACTTGTAACGCGCAGGTTAGCTTAGGGTGGAGTCCGGGAGACCGCCATAGAGCGGTAGCTGTTTCCGGTGAAAACTTGGAGAGCTGGTAACGCTCAGGATAGCTTAGGGAGGATTCCTGGAGACCGCCACCGAGCGATAACTGGCTCCGGTGAAAACTTGCAGAGCTGGTAACGCGCATTTTTTTAGGAAGGAGTCCGGGAGACCGCCACAGAGCAGTAGCTGGCTTCGGTGAAAACTTGCAGAGATGGTAACGCGCAGGTTAGCTTAGGGAGGAGTCCAGGAGATCGCCACAGAGCGGTAGCTGGCTCCGGTGAAAACTTGTACAGCTGGCAGCGTGCTTGTTAGCTTGGGGGAGTCCGGGAGACCACCTAAGAGCGGCAGCTGGCTCCGGTGGAAACATGCAGAGCTGGTAACGCACAGGTTAGCTTAGGTAGGAGTCCTTGAGACAGGCACAGAGCGGTAGCTGGCTCCGGTGAAAACATGCAGAGCTGGTAACGCACAGGTTAGCTTAGGGAGGATTCCAGGAGACCGCCATTGAGCGGTAGCTGGCTCCGGTGAAAACTTTCAGAGCTGGTAACGCACAGGTTAGCTTAGGGAGGTTTCCGGGAGACAGCCACAGTGCGGTAGGTGGCTTCGGTGAAAACTTGCAGAGCCGGTAACACGCAGGTTAGCTTAGGGAGGAGTCCGGAAGACCGCCACTGAGCGGTAGCTGGCTCCGGTGAGAACTTGCAGACCTGGTAACGCGCAGGTTTGCTTAGGGAGGAGTCCGGGAGACAGCCACAGAGCGGTAGCTGGCTCCGGTGAAAACATGCAGAGCTGGTAACGCACAGGTTAGCTTAGGGAGGATTCCAGGAGACCGCCATTGAGCGGTAGCTGGCTCCGGTGAAAACTTTCAGAGCTAGTAACGCACAGGTTAGCTTAGGGAGGTTTCCGGGAGACCGCCACAGTGCGGTAGGTGGCTTCGGTGAAAACTTGCAGAACTGGTAACGCTCAGGATAGCTTAGGGAGGATTCCTGGAGACCGCCACCGTGCGGTAGCTGGCTCCGATGAAAACTTGCAGAGCTGGTAACTCGCAGGTTTTTTTAGGGAGGATTCTGGGAGACCGCCACAGAGCGGTAGCTGGCTTCGGTGAAAACTTGCAGAGCTGGTAACGAGGAGGTTAGGTTAGGGAAGAGTCCAGAAGACCGCCACAGAGCGGTAGCTGGCTCCGGTGAAAAATTGCTGAGCTGGTAACGCGCTGGTTAGCTTTGGGAGGAGTCCGGAAGACCGCCACAGAGCGGTAGCTGGCTCCGGTGAAAACGTGCAGAGCTGTTAACGCACAGCATAGCTTAGGGAAGATTCCGGTAGACCGCCATAGAGCAGTAGCTGGCTCCGGTGAAAATTTGCAGAGCTGCCATCGCGCAGGATAGCTTAGGGAGGATTGCGGGAGACCGCCACAGAGTGGTAGCTGGCTCCGGTGAAAACTTGCAGAGCTGGTAACGCGCAGGTTTTTTTTAGGGAGGAGCCTGGGAGACCGCCACAAAGCGGTAGCTGGCTTCGGTGAAAACTTGCAGAGCTGGTAACGAGGACGTTAGGTTAGGGAAGAATCAGGAAGACCACCACAGAGCGGTAGCTGGCTTCGGTGAAAATTTGCTGAGCTGGTAACGCGCAGGTTGGCTTAGGGAGGAGGCCGGGAGACCGCCACAGAGCGCTGGCTCCGGTGAAAACTTGCAGAACTTGTAACGCGCAGGTTAGCTTAAGGAGGAGTCCGGGAGACCGCCACAGAGCAGTAGCTGGCTCCGGTGAGAACTTGCAGACCTGGTAACGCGCAGGTTTGCTTAGGGAGGAGTCCGGGAGACAGCCACAGAGCGGTAGCTGGCTCCGGTGAAAACATGCAGAGCTGGTAACGCTCAGGTTAGCTTAGGGAGGATTCCAGGAGACCGCCATTGGGCGGTAGCTGGCTCCGGTGAAAACGTTCAGAGCTGGTAACGCACAGGTTAGCTTAGGGAGGTTTCCGGGAGACCGCCACAGTGCGGTAGGTGGCTTCGGTGAAAACTTGCAGAGCTGGTAACACGCAGGTTAGCTTAGGGAGGAGTCCGGAAGACCGCCACTGAGCGGTAGCTGACTCCGGTGAGAACTTGCAGACCTGGTAACGCGCAGGTTTGCTTAGGCAGGAGTCCGGGAGACAGCCACAGAGCGGTAGCTGGCTCCGGTGAAAACATGCAGAGCTGGTAACGCACAGGTTAGCTTAGGGAGGATTCCAGGAGACCGCCATTGAGCGGTAGCTGGCTCCGGTGAAAACTTTCAGAGCTGGTAACGCACAGGTTAGCTTAGGGAGGTTTCCGGGAGACCGCCACAGTGCGGTAGGTGGCATCGGTGAAAACTTGCAGAGCTGGTAACACGCAGGTTAGCTTAGGGAGGAGTCCGGAAGACCGCCACTGAGCGGTAGCTGGCTCCGGTGAGAACTTGCAGACCTGGTAACGCACAGGTTAGTTTAGTGAGGATTCCGGGAGACCGCCACAGAGCGGTAGCCGGCTCCGGTGAAAACTTGCAGAACTTGTAACGCGCAGGATAGCTTAGGGAGGAGTCTGGGAGACCGCCACAGAGCAGTAGCTGGTTCCGGTGAAAACTTGCAGAGATGGTAACGCGCCGGATTGCTTAGGGAGGAGTTCAGAAGACCGCCTCAGAGCGGTAGCTGGCTCCGGTGAAAAGTTGCAGAGCTGGTAACGCGCAGGTTAGTTTAGGGAGGATTCCGGGAGACCGCCACAGAGCGGTAGCTGGCTCCGGTGAAAACTTGCAGAGCTGGCAGCGCGCAGGTTAGCTTGGGAAGAGTCCGGGAGACCGCCACAGAGCGGTAGCTGGCTCCGGTGAAAACTTGTACAGCTGGCAGCGTGCTGGTTAGCTTGGGGGGAGTCCGGGAGACCACCACAGAGCGGCAGCTGGCTCCGGTGAAAACTTGCAGAGCTGGTAACGCACAGGTTAGCTTAGGCGGGAGTCCGGGAGACCGCCACAGAGCGGTAGCTGGCTCTGGTGAAAACTTGCAGAGCTGGTAACACGCAGGTTAGCTTAGGTAGGAGTCCTTGAGACAGCCACAGAGCGGTAGCTGGCTCCGGTGAAAACTTGCAGAGCTGGTAACGCACAGGTTAGCTTAGAGAGGATCCCGGGAGACCGCCATTGAGCGGTAGCTGGCTCCGGTGAAAACTTTCAGAGCTGGTAACGCACAGGTTAGCTTAGGGAGGTTTCCGGGAGACCGCCACAGTGCGGTAGGTGGCTTCGGTGAAAACTTGCAGAGCTGGTAACACGCAGGTTAGCTTAGGGAGGTGTCCGGAAGACCGCCACTGAGCGGTAGCTGGCTCCGGTGAGAACTTGCAGACCTGGTAACGCGCAGGTTTGCTTAGGGAAGAGTCCGGGAGACCGCCACAGAGCGGTAGCTGGCTCCGGTGAAAACTTGCAGTGCTAGCAGCGCGCAGGTTAGCTTTGGGGGGGAGTCCGGTAGACTGCCACAGAGCGGTAGCTGGCTCCGTTGAAAACTTGCAGAACTTGTAACGGGCGGGTTAGCTTAGGAAGGAGTCCGGGAGACCGCCACGGAGCGGTAGCTGGCTCCGGTGAGAACTTGCAGAGCTGGTAACGCGCAGGTTTGCTTAGGGAGGATTCCGGGAGACGGCCACAGAGCGGTAGCTGGCTCCGGTGACAACTTGCAGAGCTGGTAACGCACAGGTTAGCTTAGGGAGGAGTCCGGGAAACCGCCACAGAGAGGTAGCTGGCTCCGGTGAAAACTTCAGAGCAGGTAGAACGCAAGTTAGCTTAGGGAGGAGTCCGGGAGACCGCCACAGAGCGGTAGCTGGCTCCGGTGAAAACTTGCAGAGCTGGTAACGCGCAGGTTAGTTTAGAGAGGATTCCGGGAGACCACCACAGAGCGGTAGCTGGCTCCGGTGAAAACTTGCAAAGCTGGTAACGCACAGGTTAGCTTAGGGAGGATTCCGGGAGACCGCCACAGTGCGGTAGGTGGTTTCGGTGAAAACTTGCAGAGCTGGTAACGCGCAGGTTAGCTTAGGGAGGAGACCGGGAGACCGCCACAGAGCGGTAGCTGGCTCCGGTGAAAACTTGCAGAGCTGGCAGCGCGCATGTTAGCTTTGGGGGGGGGGGGGGGGGGAGTCCGGTAGACCGCCACAGAGCGGTAGCTGGCTCCATTGAAAACTTGCAGAACTTGTAACGCGCAGGTTAGCTTAGGGAGGAGTCCGGGAGACCGCCACAGAGCGGTGGCTGGCTCCGGTGAGAACTTGCAGAGCTGGTAACGCGCAGGTTTGCTTTGGGAGGAGTCCGGGAGACCGCCACAGAGCGGTAGCTGGCTCAGGTGAAAACTTGCAGAGCTGGCAGCGCGCAGGTTAGCTTTGGGGGGGAGTCCGGTAGACCACCACAGAGCGGTAGCTGGCTCCATTGAAAACTTGCAGAACTTGTAACGCCCAGGTTAGCTTAGGAAGGAGTCCGGGAGACCGCCACGGAGCGGTAGCTGGCTCCGGTGAGAACTTGCGGAGCTGGTAACGCGCAGGTTTGCTTAGGGAGGAGTCCGGGAGACCGCCACAGAGCGGTAGCTGGCTCCGGTGAAAATTTGCAGAGCTGGTAACGCGCAGGTTAGTTTAGGGAGGATTCCGGGAGACCGCCACAGAGTGGTAGCTGGCTCCGGTGAAAACTTGCAGAGCTGGTAGCGCGCAGGTTTGCTTAGGGAGAAGTCCGGGAGACCGCCACAGAACTGAAGCTGGCTCCGTTGAAAACTTGCAAAGCTGGTATCGCGCAGGTTAGCTTAGGGAGGAGTCTGGGGGACCGCCACAGATAACTAATTCTAGATACCTAACACTATATTTAATATCCTTGTGCTCCATTCTTTTCTTCTTACGTTTTCTTAAACGTCTCTTTCTACATCAGCATACCTCTAGACATAAAATCTATTTATCCAAAACATAACTTTGCCACACCTCAGAACATAACTTAATCTTGAATAAAACATGACATCACCATAGTAACAAAGCCACCTGTCACCCACTGCTGGACCACCACAAAACACTAGACTCTCTGTGGTGCTCCATCAATAGGTGGCCATGGTAGGTAACCTCATTTACCCACATCACACACCATGGCGCTAATACATACTTACAGAAACCCAAGGGTGGGCTATGTAACCAAAAGTTTCCCTTACAGTGTACTTAACTGCTGTGTCTCACTCGACTGACTCGCTGATTCGCTTTAGCCCACTTTGTTGACTGACTGTAACGTCGTACACGCATCACTGAACTTTGCTGAGTGGCGTCCTTACATATTTGGAGGGATAGTCTCGGCCTTTCCAGGTGGATTTGAAATTCTAGACCTTACGAGACCTAGCATTAGCTTTTGGGACCTTCTTGAGATTCTCTCGGCATCTCTTGAGACCTTTCGGTGCTTCTTCTCACTAGTACCACCTCCCGTTAGAACCACCTATGTATGTCGTCCACCCACAGGCTATTTGTCCACCGCGCTCTGTCAGGTGTTGAGGCAAACTGATAGATTTAAGGCTTTAGGGGACGGAAGTAAGACAAAATGGTGGATTCGCTACCATCTATATATATAAAAATGAATTGTTGTTCGTTAGTCTCGCTAAAAGTCGAGAACGGCTGGACCGATTTAGCTAATTTGGGTCTTGAATTATTTGTGGAAGTCCAGAGAAGGTTTAAAAGGTGGATAAATATGAAAGTTGTAGAGCACGAGTAGAATCAACAAATGAGTGACGGCACGCGAATCGCTTAAACAATGCGTTCATATACCTATCATCCGATTGCTATGAAACTTTGGTTGTATTGTTGTGCACACTCCAGGAAAGGTTTCTGACTTAGTAAATCCTTTTACAATAGGTAGCGCACGAGTAGATTCAACAAATGAGCGACGACGGCCGAAGCGTTTCAACAAAGTCCTGTATGCGTTCACATACCATTCGTCCGATAGCGATGAAACTTGGGTGGGAGGTTGTGTACACTACAGGCAAGGTTTCTGGCTTAGTAAATCCATGTTATAATAGGTAGCGCACGAGTAAATTCAACAAATGCGCGAACTCGAGCGAAGCGTTTCAACTAAGTCCCATATGCGTTCATATACTATTCGTCTGATAGTGATGAAACTTGGGTGAGATGTTGTGTACACTTTATGGAAGGTTTCTGGCTTAGTAAATCCACTTAACAATAGATAGCGCACGAGTAGATTCAACAAATGTGCGACGACGGGCGAAGCGTTTCAACAAAGTCCTGTATGCGTTCACATACCATTCGTCCGATAGCGATGAATATTGGGTGAGAGGTTGTGTACACTACAGGCAAGGTGTCTGGCTTAGTAAATCCATGTTATAATAGGTGGTGCACGAGTAGATTCAACAAATGAGTGACGACGAGCGAACCGTTTCAACAAAGTCCCGTATGCCTTCATATACTATTCGTCTGATAGTGATGAAACTTGAGTGAGATGTTGTGTACGCCCCAGGGAAGGTTTCTGGTTTAGTAAATCGACTTAACAATAGGTAACGCATGATTAGATTCAACAAATGAGTGACGACGGCCGAAGCGTTTCAACAAAGTCCTGTATGCGTTCACATTCCATTCGTCCGATAGCTATGAAACTTGGGTGAGTGGTTGTGTCCACTACGGGAAACGTTTCCCTCTTAGTAGATCCACTTAACAATAGGTAGCGCACGAGTAGATTCAACAAATGGGCGACGACGGGCGAAGCGTTTCAATAAAGTCCTGTATGTGTTCACATACCATTCGTCCGATAGCGATGAAACTTCGGTGAGAGGTTGTGTACACTACAGGCAAGGTTTTTGTCTTATTAAATCCATGTCATGATAGGTAGCGCACGAGTAGATTCAACAAATGAGCGACGATGCGCGAAGCGTTTCAACAAAGTCCCGTTTGAGTTCAAATAGCCTACTATTCGTCTGATAGCGATGAAACTTTGGTGAGATGTTGTGTACACTTCAGGGAAGGTTTCTGGGTTAGTAAATTCACTTTACAATAGGTATCGCACAAGTAGATTAAACAAACGAGCGACGACGTGCGAAGTTATTTCAACATATACGTTCATATACCATTCGTCTGGTAGCGACTAAACTTGGGTGAGTTGTTGTGTACACTCAATGGAAAGTTTCAGGCTTAGTTAATCCATTTTACAATAGGTAGCACTCAAGTAGATTCAACATATGAGCGAAGGCGCGCGAAGCGTTTCAACAAAGTCCCGCATGCGTTCATATACCATTTGTCCGAAAGCGATGAAACTTGGTTGAGATGTTGTGTACACTTCAGGGAAGGTTTCTGGCTTAGTACATCCACTTTACAATAGGTATCGCACAGGTAGATTCAACAAATGAGTAACGGCGTGCGTATCGTTAAAAAAAATCCGTATGCGTTCATATGCCATTCATGCGATTGCAATGAAATTTGGAGAAATGTTGTTTCCACTCCCGCAAAGATTTCTGATTTAGTAAATCCATTTTACAATTGGTAGCGTACGATTAGATTCAATTAATGGGCGACAGCGCGTGAATCGTTTCAACCAAGTCCCGTATGCGTTCATATAACATTCATCCGATTATCACAAAACTTTGGGAAGTTGAGCACAGTCCTGCGAAGGTGTATGAATTAGTAAATCCGTTTTTCAATGGGTGGCGCACAAGTAGATTCAACAAATGAGTGTCGTCGCGCGAATCGTTTAAACAAAAACCCGTATGCGTTCATATGCCATTCATCCGATTGCGATGAAACTTTCATGAGTTTTTGTGTACACGCCAGAGAAGGTTTTCACTTAGTAAATCCATTTTACAATAGGTAGCGTACAAGTATATTCAACAAATGTGTGACGGCGCTCGAATCGTTTCAACAAAGTCCCGTATGCGTTCATATACCATTCATTTCATTGCGATGAAAATTTGGTGAGTTGTTGAGCACGCTCCCATAATTTTTTTGAGATAGTAAATCAATTTTACAATAGTTTAGAGGTGGTTAACGGAAAAAGAAAAACAATATTGGGAATCCAAATGCACTTCAGCATACAAAGTTACAATGCCAACACTTTCTTTAATTAGCATTGCAACGCATGCCGGGTACAGCTAGTATAATATAATTATGTTGACTAAATTATTGGGAAGACTGAGAGTATCTTAATATTTCATACAGAAGCTTTGCAGGTACTTCGTGTAATGTTATATGGTTTATCATTTTGGCTTACAGGATTGAGCCGCGTCGTATATCGGTAATTATTTCCCGACGTTTCGGCTGACATTGTAGCAGCCATAATCATGGGTAGGTACGAGTTGGTGTCCGTACTCAAACTAACGGTTATTGCCAGTCAGATGTGCTTGCTTGCCCTGCATTGTCGTCACGCTGCTCGCTGATTGGTCCCCGCCCCAGGCAGTCGCGCGCTAAGAGAACTTTCCAAATGTTGCTAAGTTTGAACCCATCTTCGCGTTTGAAATTATTGGGATGCTTCACGACCTCTATTGCCTCTCTAATTAACCTGTTTTTATATCCGGGAATTTTAGCAACAGTTTCGGCCTTAAATTCAATGGCGTGTCTCGTGGCGTCAGCATGTTCAGCTATTGCAGATCTGTAGTTTATCTGTTTCATGTCTCGAATGTGCTCTGAAAACCTAATGGAAACGCGTCTTTTTGTTTGCCCTATAAAAACCTGTCCAAGGGAGCAAGGCACTTTGTAAACTCCTCCGTCCTGTTTTGGCAGCTTGATCTCGTTTGATTTACGCACCACTTGCGACAGCTTGTTTATAGGATGCATCACAGTTGTCACATCGTGTTTCTTAAGCAGCCAGGCGATTCTATCTGTCAACCCCTGTACGTACGGCAGAATGGCATTATGGTAGGGCCTATCTTCGTTCTTTTTGCTAGTTCTTCGGCTTTGTTCTACCTTCCGAGTGGCTCTATTTATTTGTCCTTTGCTGTAGCAATTAGCTAGGAGCGTATTATCTTCATTCATGCTGTCCTTATCGCAAATGTGGTTGGCTCTGGTGAGGAGTGTTCTAGCTACCATTTCTTTCTGCGATAGAGGATGACTTGAGTTAGCATGTAGGTACCTATCTGGGTGAGTATCTTTCCTATAGACCCTGTGTCCGAGCGTATTATCAGTTCGTTTATAGAGCAGAACGTCTAAGAAGGCCAGCTGTTTATTTTCTTCTACTTCCATTGTGAAGTTCATGCTCGGATGTCTGGAGCACATGAAGTCCAGAAAGTTCTGAAGTGTGGTGCGTCCATTTTCACATATCAAAAAGACGTTGTCTACGCATCTGAAACAACACTTAGGCTTCAATGGGCTCTCCTTTATCGCTTCTTATTCGAAGTTAGCCATAAACACGTTAGTCAGTAGTGGAGAGAGGGGGAACCCATGGCTGCTCCCTCCGTTTGCTGAAACATCTGCCCATTGAATACGAAGACTGTGGAGTTAACGCAATGTTCAGCTAAATCCACTAAGTCCGTTGGACCTCCTGTGGCTGTAAGTTTTTCCCTGATTAACTGTGTGGCGTCAGGTACAGGAACCCTGGTAAATAGGGACTCCACATCGAGGCTTGCCAGTAGATCACCGTCACTCAGGTTTATACTCGCTATGATATCTGTACAGTGCTGCGAGTTTTTCACGTGAGAGGCTGGCGTAGGGAATAATGGCTGCAGTACCTGGTTCAAATATTTAGCCAGAGCGTGAGTTAGAGACGCTATGGCGCTAACTATTGGCCTCAGAGGCAATCGGGCTTGTGTATTTTAGGTAGGCCGTAGAACGTGGGAATTCTTGAGTAGCAACGTACTAGGGATTTCTGCTTCTCTTCTGGAATAGATGACTCCTTAATTAGCCGCGTCGTCGTTAATTCTATCTCCTTATGGGGTTCTTCGGGATAGCCTTATAAGCTGTGTCTGAAAGGAGGCTGTGAACTTTATCCACGTAATCTTGGATGTCGAATACAACCGTAGCATTCCCGTTGTCTGCTGGCAAAATCGTAATGCTTTCATTGCTTCGTAGCTCTTTAATGGCCTGACGTTCTTCCCTGCTGATGTTGCGTGAAACGGGCCTGGCATGTTTGATGATCTGAGAGGCCTCTGCTCTAATTTCTTCTGCTTCTAAGACTGGTAGATGACGGATAGAAGCTTCTACCCCACAGATAAGATCTTCCGTATAAGGGCGTCTCGGCGTGATTGGGTAATTAAGTCTTTCGGCTAACAGGTCATTACTTGGCTCGTTCAGGGGCAGGGATGACATGTTGATCACTATGCGCTTCCTATCTAGTGCATACGTTGAAGGTGGTTTCTGCCTTTGTTGCAGCAAGTCAAATTTCTTTATATGTGTAGCTGTTGTTTTCTGTAATATGGAATCTGCTTGCTTTGCGGTTATGTTATCGAACATCGTCCAATCGTCAGGAGACAGTCGTAGCATTAGCTTGAACTGTATGTCATATAGTTCTCGCGTCACCATATCTAGTTCACGACGGCAGTTCCGGACTCGTTCATGTAATAAGGCACTTTCAGTTCGGAGTAAGATTCTCCTCGCTGTAGGCGAAGAAATATGATGTTTTACCTTGATAAACTTAGGTGAAATGTCGTTGTCTCTGCAGCGTTTCAAAAAGGCAAGTGAGCTCAGCAAGCGCGACCGTTTCTGGCGTAGAATGTCCAATTTCCTGCTGTAGGAGTGAGTTTCCTCCCCGTAGAGGCGTATATATTTAGATCGTAGACTTTCGCGGCCGGTGTCTAGTTTATCATCTTGGCTTACAGGATTGAGCCGCGTCGCATATCGGTTATTATTTCCCGACGTTTCGACTGACATTGCAGCAGCCTTAATCATGGGTAGGTATGAGTTGGTGTCCGTAAAAACTAACGGTTTCTGATCTCCAGCCGAGGGCTACTCGAGAGGGGGTTAACATCACAAAGGTGACAAATGGGATGTCTGGCATTCTACTGGTTGAAACATGGATATTAGAAGTGTGATTATCCAGAGGAAGGTTCAGGAACATGAAATTGGAAATAGATAGGTTGAAGTTGGATTTGTGTTGGATTAGTGACGTATGCAGGCAGGAAGAATGGGACTTCTGGTCAGGATTCTAGAAGATATTTAGCTCTAAATCAAATAACGGTTGTGGAGAATAAGTCTCATATTGACTGGGGAACTTGGCCCGTGGGTAGAACATTATGAGCATTATAGGTTTAATGTAGTTAAAATTAGAACGGAAACTACGTGCATTAGAGCAGTATAAGTCTAGCAGGCTACCAATCAAACAGATAATAAAGAAGTTATAACATTCTACTAACAAATACAGAAGGTATATTGCTGCAGATTGTAAATGTTGAAAAGTAGATAGAAATGCCGTGTTAAGAAGCGGAAGAGAAGAAAAGATAGCGGCGAAATTTAGAATGCATGAAATATACGAACGACTGAGCAGGCTGGTAGAATTCTGCACCGATAACTAGTAAGGCATAGCTAACACTTTTTTAACAAACACAACAGAATTATAAACACTGGAATGAGACCAGGAGGTATAGGACGTTTATAAACTAATTTTATTGTGGTCAAGAAGTGACTCGACTCCGAAATCTGAATTGGGATTACAAAACGAACTCTGAGGGCAACACAAATTCTACCTACAATCTGTTTGTTATGAAGTAGATGGGAACTCCAATGCAAAGAACTCGAGTTTTTGAAAGAGAAATCTGTAGATGAGAACATTGTCAGAGAGGAAAGAAGATACAGGACGAGTAGAAAGTACAGATTTTGGCTCACTCAGAATATACTGCAATATGAATGAGTAGAAGGTACAGATTTTGGTTCGCTCAGAATATACTACAATATGAATGAGTAGAAGGTACAGATTTTGGTTCAATCAGAATATACTGCAATATGAATCAGTAGAAGGTACATATTTTGGTTCGCTCAGAAAATACTACAATATGAATGAGTAGAAGGTACAGATTTTGGTTCGCTCAGAATATACTGCAATATGAATGAGTAGAAGGTACAGATTTTGGTTCGCTCAGAATATACTACAATATGAGTGAGTAGAAGGTACAGATTTTGGTTCGCTCAGAATATACTACAATATGAATGAGTAGAAGGTACAGATTTTGGTTCGCTCAGAATATACTGCAATAGGAATGAGTAGAAGGTGCAGATTTTGGTTCGCTCAGAATTTACTGCAATATGAATGAGTAGAAGGTACAGATTTTGGTTCGCTCAGAATATACTACAATATGAATGAGTAGAAGGTACAGATTTTGGTTCGCTCAGAATATACTGCAATATGAATGAGCAGAAGGTACAGATTTTGGTTTGCTCAGAATATACTGCAATATGAATGAGTAGAAGGTACAGATTTTGGTTCGCTCAGAATATACTACAATATGAATGAGCGGAAGGTACAGATTTTGGTTCACTCAGAATATACTACAATATGAATGAGTAGAAGGTGCAGATTTTGGTTCAGTCAGAATATACTACAATATGAATGAGTAGAAGGTACAGATTTTGGTTCGCTCAGAGTATACTACAATATGAATGAGTAGAAGGTACAGATTTTGGTTCACTCAGAATATACTACAATATGAATGAAAGATGGATGAGCAAGAATGAATGACATGAAATAGAGAAAATTGAGGTAATGATGAAGTACAATAAAGCTAAGGAAAATGGTTCGAATAAATATGAGAATGACTATCTCAGGGTGTTGTGGATAGAGTAGTTGGCTGTCGAACCGGAGGTTTGGATTTGGTTGTTGGCCCAGCCAAGGATTTTAATTCTGGTCTGAGGACTGGGACTGGGTACATTCAGCCTCATGAGGCCAAATTGAGAAGAGGTGGGCGCGATTTCCTCACCAGGCATCCTCCAACTGTTCATTTTGGTTTTACTACTTTTACTCCAGGCAAACACGGGGATTGTGTTTAACTTCAGGCCACTCCCGCCTCCTTCCCAATCCTAGACTTGATTCCAAATACACAATTGGACAACAGAACACGCAGGTTATCAGAAATATTCAAACATACAAAACGCTACCAAAGTACTCGGAGTTAAATGACGAAGATAAATAATAATAATATCGTATGGCCTCGGATGCCTGGTGCAAGCTTTGCTATTTGACACCCAGAGGGTAGCTTGCATGCCGAATTTCGTAGTTCCTTGACTATGAAAGTCAAGGAGGTTAGATGTTAGATATCTAATCTCCTTGAACACAATAGCGCTTTCTAGTAGAGAAATGAGGAACTTTGTGCTGGCGGAAACTCCCGAGATTAATTTTGCCATTATGAACTCGGCCTACTGAATTCAAATGGGTTCTTTGACATGCCAACATCGTATGACATGCGTATCGAATTTTTGCCGCCTTTCAAAAATCACTTACCACGGTCAAGGGCGAACCTGCAATCTTGGGGTTAGTAGACCGACACGCTATCCACTCACCCACCGTGGCAAGCTAATGACGAAGATGTACGTGCCCCTTAAATAAAACTACAGATATATCCAAATTTACATAATTGTTTTTAAGAAGGAATCGTTCATGCAGCTTATCGAAAGATTGAGAATTATTTCGGGTAAAGATGGCGTAAGTGCTCTAATATTAGTGACTGGGGTGAAAACCTTCAATAGATATAGAATAGAAGGTAGACTGATAGAATGAACACATAGAGCGTTTGTATAGGGCTAAGAATATCAAGAATAATGAAGTGAAAGAGGAGGGGATAAAAGAGAAGATTTCATATTTGAATCAGAATTGGTTGGCCGCTACGTAGTTAGGGACCACCAGACATCGGTTATGTACGAACTAAGTTGCTACGATGCATAAGGGCTGAAGATCTGGTTAGTTTATTTCGCTTATTAATACTTTGGATCTTTGACAGGTATGTGAAGGGTTATCGAACAGTATGCCATTGTCTCTATGGGAGCGTGATGGCGCAGTGGCTTAGCTGCTCGTCTTTCACCCGGACGGCCGGGGTTCGAATCCCGGTGACAGCGGGGTGGAATTTTCACCTGAAAATTCACGTGGCGTCAGGAAGGACATCCGGCCTTAAATCTCCGGCCAAATCCAAAATGAGCCTGGTTGGCTCCGGCGACCCCCATCAATTGGGAGAAGCCGAAGAAAGAAAGAAAGAAAGAAAATGCCATTGTCTCTATACTGAAGAAAGCAGGAGCTGACAGATGGGAAGGTTCTCCTACAATGAGTGTGATGACTAACGCTTCGAAGTTTTTATTAGAAGCATAAACAAATGCTGATGATGAAGAAATTGAAGAAATGTGTGATCAAATAGAAGAATTGTTTGACATAGTAAAGGAGAATTCAAACATTATTTTAATGGGTCATTTTAATGCTTCCGTTGGCTCTCAAAATAATGTTAAGCATGCTAGAAAGTTTGGCATGGGTGATGTCAACGTGAGAGGAGAAAGATTACTCGAATTCTGTGAGCAACATGAAATGGTAATAACTTATACCTGTTTCGAAGTTCCCAAGAGAAGACGTTACACCTGGATAGCACCTGAGGATAGAAGAAGGTTGCAAATTTACTACATCATAGTTAAACAAAGAGATAGTAACCAAGCGAAAGCCAGCCATAGTTACCCTGGGGCGGAAATTGATAGTGATCACATCCTAGTTGCAGCTAAATGTGATATAAGGTTCAAGAGGAATGAATCATTTGGACAAAAAGATGGTGTTTAAATAAGCTTCAGGATTCTAATGTAGTACAAAAATTTAATTGGTTAAGGATGAGACTTTAGGATGGGATGATATAATAAATGGCTTAGAATCAGCTGCAACGGAGGCACTAGGCTAAGGGAAATTGGAACCGAAAAAGAAATGGATGACCCAGGAAATCCTAGAGCTTATTGAATAAAGGAGCAAATTTAGTAATATAGACACTCAAGCGTATTAGTCTCTAAAGAATCAAATAACAAGGAAATGTCCCAAGGAGAAAGAAAATAGGATGAAGCGGGTATGCGTGGGTATTGAGTATGACCTGAAGAATGGGAAACCTGACAAAGCTTATTTTAAAGTAAAATCTTTGAGCTATCAACTACGCATCACAAGCAACGTAGTTAAGGATTCCAAAGGGAAGCTATTGTTTGAATATGAAAAGGTATGGATCCATGGAAGGAATACCTTGAAGATTTGTATGATGGACCAGATATTACTGACAATAGTATTTATATAGAAGATGAGGAACTAATTGAAGAAGATGATAAAGGTCCAACTATAACTAAAGCAGAGTTTTATGCAGCACTCACTAAACTGAATGGAAATAATGCAACTGGTGTAGATAACATTCCTGCTGAGCTCTTAAAATGTTGTGATGTAAGCATTAAAGAATACCTTTTTCAATTCATTACTTAAAGGTATGAGGACGGATTTGTACCTCCTGATTTTATTAAAATTTGAACAATCACACTACCCAAGAAAGGAAATGCTTGTGAATGTTCTAATTATAGAACTTTAGCCATTCTTTCACATGCATCAAAGATTGTATTGATCATCATCAAAGATAGACTAAGCAAGAAAATTGAACAACATCTGGATAGTGATCAGTATGGATTTAGAACAAGGAAAGGGACTAAGGAGGCTATCCTAGCATTACCTCAGATTTTAGAAAGAAGACTGGAAGTTAATCGAAAAACCTATCTAGTATTCATTGATATAGAAAAGGCATTTAATAATGTCAATTGGTAAATCTTATTTCTTATACCCGTTTGCCAAAGTCGGGATTGACTAGAAAGACAGGTGCCTTATTCTGGACTTATATAAAAATCAAACTACCGAAATAACAGTTGATGGCAATAAAAGAGAAGCAAAAATAAGATAATGTGTAAGACAGGGTTGTACTATATCACCATTTCTTTTTAATATCTCTATAGAAGCTGCCGTAAATACATTAAAAGAGAAAACAAAAGAATTAAAATGTAATGGATTACAGGTACATAGCATTCGCTTTGCAGATGATATTGCACTTTTAACAAACTCTGCATGTAAAATGAATAGAATGTTAAATGTTTTTCAGAAATCCTTAGGAAAATTCGGGCTAAGAGTTAATTCTCGCAAGTCAAAATTAATAGTGGTTGATAAAAAGAAACAACCAATTTTATCTAATATAATGTTAAATGATAGTGCCATTGAACAAGTAACGGAATTTTGCTATTTGGGAAGTGTGATTAATTATGACAATAGATGCATCTAAGAAATTAAGAAAAGAATAGCGTTGGCGAAGGAAGCCTTTCAAAATAAGAAGAATATGCTGCTTAATGGCCACCTTAATTTGAAGATAAAGAAGTCATTTCTCAAAACCTTTGTTTGGAGTGAGTTGACCTATGGTTGTGAAACATGGACACTTGGGATAGGAGATGAATCAAAACTTTAGGCAGCTGAAATGTGGTTTTGGAGACGAATGACCCGAACAAGCTGGATGGAGAGAAATACAAATGAGCTTGTTCTGAACCAAAGTAGGAGAATCGATGCCTGTTGAACACCATCAAGTAAAGGAATGCAAAATCCATGGGACACTTACTTAGACATGACACTCTCCTCTAGGTAATTTTTTAAGGAAAAACTTGGGGAAAAAACAAAGGGGAAGACCAAGACAATCGTATCTCAAGAACATTGTCAAGGAGATGGAAGGTGACTCGTATGCCAATGTGAAGAGGACTGCTGAAGACTGTAAGAAATGGCTGCAAGGACAAGGCTTTTAGCCTTTAGAAGCTGATGATGATGATACAGATGGATTGGATGACAGCCGCGTTGGGTAAAGAAAAGTTCAGTGAACAAGAATCAGAGGAACAAGGGTAGTTGTATTAAGTATCAGACTGTTCTTGGTAGAATAAAGAACGAGAGGAAAACGTTCGTGGCATATTTAGTGTAAATAAATCTGTGTATAATGCTGATTGGAGATATTGTTTGACCGTTTGAAAAGTTTAGGAATACAATTCAGGATTCTGAGTGTGTCTACAACCAGCTGGTATTTATTAGATTCGATAGACATGAGAGAGAAACTGGTATTTAGAATGATATTAGGTAAGACTGCATTTTATCATTCGTACTTTTCAATCTTTACATACGGCAAGTAACGAAGGAAATGCCAAAGAAATTTAAAGTAGAATTGAGGACGAAGATAAGTAATTTCGACTCAGTGACTTACTAACGACAGTGTCATCTTAGCCTCCTCACCAGAGGATTTGATCATGTTTCTAAACGGTGTGTACGAGGTGTTGAGGAAAGTTTTCATAATAAAATCATTGTATTTGAAACAGAATAAACGGAATGCAGCAGGAAGATTAAAAAAAATATTGAAATCGATTGGCTGTTGAAACACTAAGAAACGTTGGTGACTCCAACTTGGGCGCAGAAGGGACAAAGCAAATACGATATAAAGGTTGGGTTGACATCTGTTTAAATAAAATATAAATCTAGGTATTAAAGTCATTTTTGAAGTCATTGCCTGGAGCTTGGCGCTATATTGTAACCGATATCGCATGGTTTTGAAAGCTCTGGCAACGTCGCATAGCCGGAGGAAGAAAGCAAGAGGAAGTAACCTGAGGTTGATGTTTCTACGTCATGGACATAGTCGACAGCATGACTAGGCGAAGGTTCCAGAAGCGTAGAGGGCGCTGATGAGATCCAGGAAAAGTCAAGGTGGGAAGGTCACGTCGGAGAAGCAGGTCACTTTATTTTGCATTGCCGTACACCGAGGTTCACTTTCTTTTGTGTCGCCGTACGCCGAAGTTCACTTTATTTTGCATCGCCGTACACAGAGGTTCACTTTCTTTTGTATCGCCGTACGCTGGTTGGTTGGTTCCTTAGTTTAGGGGCTGCGACAACGCGGTCATGTAGCCCCGTGTACTTTGGGTGTGTGTAGAATCTGTCTGATAACCGGTGTTAATTGTGATGACTGTATTAGTGTGTGTATCTGTTTTTTTAATTCAAGTAGGGACTGCAACTTTGAATTTTCAAATAGTTCCTACTTTTGCCGCCAAACGCCACCGTCAACGACTACTAGGCCTAGTTCAGAACTAGCTACTAGACGCCACCGCAGTCGGCTCTTGGCAACGAACGTAGCAACCTAAGAGCGTTGTTTACATTCTTAACCTATCCAATTTAGTTTCACACAGGTGTAATTAGTGGAAAGATCTTTAACATGCCATAAATCTATGACATGGGACCGCCGGCTTTACTTCCCCTCCGAAGGAAGGCATACTGAGGGATTTTTAACGCTCTTAAAAAATCCGACGGCTTCGGCCGGGTTTGAACCCGCTATCTTGGGCATAGAAGCTCAGCATGCTACCAACTACGCCACCGAAGCCGCCGCCGTACGCTGAAGTTACAAACAAGTGTGTAGGGGCAGTCGTACCGTGGCAACTTGGAACCAGTGCGGTATTCCGATAGTTTTTTGGAACATAGCTGAAAGACTCAGTATTATTTCTTGCGTGGACAGCTCTGTATTAACGAATATTAAAGCCAAATGTGGCGAGGTGATATTATAACGCAGATCATAATGCATTATGTTGTGAAACACTAGTCATTAGTACAACGGAGTGCGAGCAAACACACGTGGTGTCTTAAGCTTTTATGAGGTACGGGACTGCATGGGCCGTGCGCGATATAATTGACACCCAGAACATATGAACTAAGCGATGTGCTTTTGTTTGACAAGCAGACAAGGAGTGTCCAGGGTCAGTGAACTATGAGAGATAAACTGAGTGTAGTCCAAATATAGAGCGACATCCAAGGCCAAGGACGGACGTAATCTCTTATGAGTGCAGGCTGGTGTATATGCGTACGATATAACCTGTGTCGTTATAGAGTTATTATCACGGCCATAAGTTGATATTACTTGGCATATTCGGCATGAAGATTGCAGCGATGTATTGGACGGGCATAAAGGCTATCAGTACAGACCAGTGCGAGTTTTGTGACAAGAACTTTACGAGCGAAGAGATGACCAGCTAGATTTAGAAATGTGGAAGCTGTTATGATGACGTGGAAACGAAGGCGAGCCAGGACCATGGACACCCAGAGGGTTGCGAGCTGGATCCAGGGCGAGAGGGGAGGATGTTCAATGAGAAGAACGTGGTACCAAAACCCCAGGAAACGTGTCAGCGGAACCAAGACTGAGGTGGTCGAAAGGTACTGAAAACCATGTTAATTCTTAAGTAGTGGTTAATGGGTAGTTGTTACTAAGATTTGGACAGATGGGCTTAGATCGAAATGGAATTTATTCAAAAGAATAAAATCCGATAACATGACAAGATAATTAGGACAGTAAATTTTAAGTTTTCTTTTGAGAGATTATTGCAGTCATATTTAGGATTGAAAATTAAATATATGGATGCTTTAAAATATAATCAGAGTACAGGGATCTTTCAGCGTGTTACGTCGCTGTGTTCCTTGAATTGGTGCAACCTGGATGACAATTTATGGTTTGAACAGGCTTAAATTACAGGGGGGAACATTTACACTTAAGGGGCCACTTTTTGTGCGCACATCATGATATTTATACTAATCACTCACACGTCACTGAGGTTTCCCTTTACATGCTAATATGAGGAGATGCATATGGTAGGTAACTGATACAAGGTTGTGTAAATAATGAAACTGCATGGATAAAATAGTAGGGCTGTCTAATACGAAGTTATGATGAAACTAAAGGTTCTCACTATAGCGAGCTGAATAAAATAAATGATTATAATTAATGTTACGTGATAGGTTAAAGTATATGAAATTTTGAGGCAATTGTCAGTTGAAAAATAATACAGATAGGCAGAGGCCATCTACTTAAATGTTTATGGTGTATTTATAAATATGTGAAGAGCATGCAGTGGTTAACAAAAATAAATAAATAAATATCTGGAATCATAAAAATTTTACAATGTAAAGTAATAAATGTAAAAGCCAACAACCAGTCATTTTTCTGAGTGAGGCACAGCTGAACGGAAACCAGTGAAAATAATAATGAAAGTATTTAATCCATAAATTAAAATTTTGTAAATGAATTCTTTAACGCCAGTGACATCCATATATAAGTATATATTTTTCTTTTGGTGATTACATTTAGTTAGAAGGAGATCGATTGAGGCAATACATTTTATCCTTTGAATATTTTCTCATGCACCTGCTCATTTATGGACTATTCAACGGAGAGGTGACACAGCATTTTGAAGTAATGGTTGTAATACTAGGGTGATATAGCTCTGATCTCCGTAAGTTATTTTGTATCCAAAGATTAGGACGCCCGGAAATTTTTGTCCTCATTAATTTGAATTTTGCTTCTGCGTCATTAGTTTATTTGCATATCAAGAGTAATTTTGAGAAGTCTCCGAGCGAAGGTAGGCTTCTGTGTTTGATTTTATGTATTTAGTGGTGTGGTTCTGTAATAAATAATAGATGAGTTTTATTTTAACAGCGGAGTTTTTTGTCATTCTTATTCGTTGTCATACTTGTGTGTCCACCGGATCAATTTTGAGATTTTACACCAGTTGTATCCATCTTTATAAAGACCCCGGGATTGCTTGAATCTCGTTCCCGACATAGTTTTTTTTAATGCCAAAATTGATTCGGACATTGAAGATTTTTTTCTTTTCAGTTGTACCGAATTCTGGGTGAGGGTTGACGTGTGTGTCGGGCCACCCAATCCAAAGCCAGATTATCGGGCACAATATGGACGCGAAACTTGGATTGTTTATGCTACAGTATATAAAAATAGAAATATTTGATTGTGGTGTTGTAGGAAAATAGTGATGATTAAAATATTAAATATAGTACTTAATGAATGGTATTAGGACGAGTGGGGGAGGGTAAATGAGTCTGTTGAGTGGTTATGAAACCTTACAGTTGTTATGGAAGGACGGGTCGAGGACAAGAACTCTAGGGGATAACCAATAATAGTTTATTTTGAACGAATTCTTTCGGATGTAGGGTGTGTATGTTCTGTGGAGATAGAATGGTAATCTCCAGAATGAGTGACGTCACTCAACAAATACGCCGCCCGTGCGAAAGCTCAGCCACTTTTGCACGCGCGTTTACGGATTTATTTAAGCAAATGCATCGATCTGTGCAAGAAGTGAAATCTCTTACTCTATTTCATTACTTTTAGGATATTGTGCCAGGTTTGACAAACCTCTGAGATACTTATGTCAGATATTTTGAAACATAGAATTTAACATCGAACAGTGTACAAAGTGTGTATTTGTTGACGTCTAAATAGGAGGTCGAGATATTGAATCGTTGGGGGGGGGGGGGGGGGGGGAATTGCTTATTTTATGTTCCCAGCTACAGTACGTAGTCAGACGGGAGTCACATTGTGGTGAGCCAAGAGTTGGATAAATGTTCGCTATATGGAGTGGTTAATGTTACTGAGTTACCACTTTCTGTATATTATAACAAGCCACCGTTATGTATAGTATCTGATATTTTCTTGGACCTAAAGCTAATCACTCAACTCCACATAATTTATGTAGCCCTAAATAACCATTCATCCGCGATGTATTCAAGAGTGAAGCATAATAGCCCATATGGTTTCGAAATCACATGATTGGCATACTGTAGGGGACCTGAGTGTGTGCCCTCTACAATGAAATATTTGGGGGGATGAGATATGTCAACCTGGGGGATGCTGGAGGTTCGAGTGTAGGGGGTGTAGGCGACTGAGCGATCCGAGAGCGTGGATGCAGCTCGAGAGAAGAACTCCCAATTGTTCAGTTTGGTTGGGTAGTTCGAGGGTGTGATAGCGGAGTGAAGGGCGGTTTAGTGAAGAAGGATCTAAACAGCTGAGCCGCTACTAGGATTATTGCTAACGTGGGCGGCTGGCAGCACACGCATCACGCGAATACAAGCACGGTGACGTATAACAAGTGGCTGTATACAGGAGCCACGGAACAATTAAACATGTGTTACCAGGATCCTACCGGGATGAGAGTTGGAGAGCAGGATCTTATCAACGAGTGAAATAAACTAATTAACCAGTTAGTTTTGAGATGTCTGGTTTTAATGAGTACTTCCAATGCGAAGTACTAATGGATTTTGCAGAGCAGTTATTAATAATTCAGATGCTATTACATTCCGTGCACTAGGGGATGAAAGTGTAGGTGCTTGTGTGAAGGACTGTACTCGCTAAACACTTACCGATCCGGCAGTAGTCGTGACGGCTCTCAGCAGCGGTAAGGCACTAGGTATGACTGAGGAAGACTGATCCGGAGTGACCTCTCCTCTGCTGCATTGTACCTTTCGGTGTGTCGAGTGCGCATAATTGCACATTCTTTAGGATGTGAGGCACTGGCTGGGGTCGATGTAGTTCAAGTGTGAGGTTATTTGAGTTTATTGAAGTATTAGGCTTTTAGATGTGTTGTAAATTTGTATGAGTTAGCCTGAAGGCGTTTATTTGGCTATAGATGTGTGGGTCGTAAATAGTAGGAGATGAGGGTGCTATCCTATGGATGCAACAATATCCAAAATTCCCACCTTAATCCAAATGCCAGCATGGCTATTCTGTAGGGAATATAATATGGATTATTCTGTCACCTGTACGATTTCCTAAGTCAGATGGATTTCAGTTATCCAGATTATATTAAATAGTCATATCCCCGAACATCCATGTTGTTAAAGCGGCACAATGTGGTGTAAAATAAGTTGAACACTTTCACTGCTAGTATGAATTAGCACACAATTTCCGTGACCATTCAATAATTTCAATTATATAACTGATCAAGGACAAAGTTGAATTTTGGCAAACGGAATGTGTCTGGAAATAATTTGCCATTTCCATGTATAATCAGAACTTTTGAACTAGATACGGATTTCATATTTATCAAGGAAATCTATGACTCCAAATACTCCGATGTGACGCATCATTTTGTTTGCTTAGTATATAAGCATTTGAAAATATTCAGACTGTATTAAAAATATAGCATTGAATATTACTACTGAGATCAGTTGCAGGTATTAGATAAGGACAGTATTCCTGGTAGTGATATTAATGAATGTTGGTCCAGTTTTCATTTCATAAGTTAGATCTCTGTATTTTGAAAGTATTATTCACCATTCTCAGATAATTCAACATAATTATGAGAGCAATGGATTGTATTAATACAAATGATTTCAGGCTGGGATGTCCTGATACTTCGGATCCTGCTGTAAGGAAGATATACGCATTATCTAATAACAGAGGACAGAAAACCAGCACTGTATCTGAAAGAAATATTACAAATCAAGAAAATTTGTCGACTATGCTGTTTACCCATACTGCAAAGAAGCGTTTCTCATGTAGAGCATGCGAAACTAAATTTAGTCGGAAAGATAATTTGAAGACTCACATGTTAACCCATACTGGGAATAAGCCCTTCTCATGTAGCACATGCGAAGCAAAATTTAAACAGAAAATTCATTTGAAGACGCACATGTTAACCCATACTGGAGAGAAGCCCTTCTCGTGTAGCTCATGCGAAGCCAAATTTAGTCTGAAAGGTAATTTGAAGGAACACATATTAACCCATATGGAGGAGAAGCGTTCCTCGTGTAGAACATGTGAAACCAAATTTACTCGTGAAGCTGATTTGAAGAAACACATGTTAACCCATACTGGGGAGAAGCCATACACCTGTAGCACATGCGAAACCAAATTTACCCTCAAAGGTTATTTGAAGAGACATATGCTAACCCATAGTGGGGAGAAACCCTTCTCGTGTAGCACATGCGGAGCCAAATTTACTCGCAATGCTGTTTTGAAGAGACACATGTTAACCCATACTGGTGAGAAACGATACTCATGTGAAAAATGCCAAGCCAAATTCAGTCAGAAAAAAGGCTTGAACAACCACATGTTAACCCATACTGGTGAGAAGCGATACTCCTGTAGCACATGCGAAGCCAAATTTGCCCTCAAGCATAATTTGAAGATACACATGTTAACCCATAGTCGTGAGAAGAGAAAGTAGAATATACCAAACCAAATTTGTTTGGACATTTGAAGATACACCTTTACCCATACCTGTGTAGCAGATTTGATGAGAGACATTTATCCCTTTCGATGCCAAGTGAATATGCTAAAATTACTCATCCAAGCTTAGTGATATTACAAGTGTTACAAATTATCTCCCACCTATATTTTAAGATAGTGTGTTGGTTTTTTTTCTCTAGCAGGAAAACAAACTATTCAGAAACTTGAAGCTAAATAATTACAATTTCCTTCATTTGGGTGTTAATAAAATCGGTGAAAATAATCCTGTGAGAAACAAAATAATTGGAAATCTTAATATAAATATGACAGCCTACACAATCTAAATAGTATCTTTTGTGAAAGAAGTGAACCCGCGCAACGAATAAGGGACTCCGCGCCATTTTTATAGTATTGTGTAAAGTACGTTTTTGTTGTTGGAAAGCGCGCTATTAAGTGATCCCTAATATATAAACATTGTAGTTTACTTGTGTGGTGTTTCAGTAACAACTGAACATAGATATAGGCATATTTTTACCTATAAAATAAGAGGAAGGACCCCCGCAACAGGTTTGTTGTCTCGGAGCCCCTCGTTAACAGCATGCATTTCTTGTGACTGGAGTCCTTATTCCACTGAACGGATGGTAATAGCTATACTAATACACACACTGATCTTTGTTGTTTGTTGTTGTAGTTGTTGATTATTTTAAAGGCTTTGCGACATTGCGGTCATGTAGCCACGTGTATTTGTGTGTGTGTCAGTGTGATGTTAGTACTAGTTTGTGTATCTGTTACTGAGGTACGAATTTGGTAGGAAGCGGCCGTGGCCTTAAGTTAGTTACCATCCTAGCTTTTTCCTGGATTAGAAGAGGCAAGTCACGGAAAACCACGTCCAGGAAGACTGGGATGGGAATTGAACCCGTCTCTTTTCAAATACTGCTTCAAGATATTGAGTGTACTCCGTTTCAGCCCTCAGACCAGAATTAAATTTCTTAACAGAGCCGGGAATCGAACTCTAACCTCTAGGGTGACAGCCAAGAATGCTAGCCCCTACGGAACGTGGTTTACGAAACACACCTTGGATGGTTCCTCAGTTTACCGGCTGCGACACGCGGTCATGTTGCCCCGTGGTCTTTTGTTGTGTGTAGAATCTGTCTGACAACCGGTGTTAATTGTGTTGGCTGTATTAGTGTGTGTTATCTGTTTTAATTTAAGTAAGGACTGCAGACAATCAATTCTCTCGATCATTCCTCCACAACATTGAGAGCGCGCTGAAGGGTCAGGAGGAGATGGATGCGTTTGCACTAGCAACTTTTAGCACCCCTTGGCTACCTGCGTCCCTGCGCTCAAATTCTCATAACAGCATTAAAGATCCTCCATCGTAGAGCTGGGTTTCGAACCTGGAACCTACGATGCAGGTCTCACAGAACTGAGGATATTACACTAAATTTATATAAATTAGGGATTTAGGGGACAAGGTTGTACTATGGTGTCTTCCCCCTTCCGGGTTCATCCTCATGGCAAACAGGACATCGATTATAATCACGCTAAGGCATTACGAGCCACTTATTCTCTACAGTAGCTGTGAGTGCTAGTAACTGCCCTTTTTTAGAAGACTCGGGTTAAATCCCCGTGTTTGCTCTTGAGAATTTAAATCCTGGTACGACTGTTGGAACAAAGTACACTTAAAATTGTGACGATAACCGAGGAGTAGATTCCAGTTACCTCCCTTGTCTATCCTAAAAATGGGCTTCTGTAGTTTCCCATTTCTACTTCAAACAAATATCGGGATGATAGCCTACCTAACATGCCAAATTCACATTCCCAGAAATTCTAGCCCCGCAAACACGTTCACACCCTAGCAATGACCTCAAAAACGCAGATTATAAGACAGCTCACTCACTCAAGTACACGGGGCTGATGACAACGATGCCGGAAACTCCCTAAATAAAACAACTTAATCTCTACATTATCAACAGGGATATATTCAAATGTCTCATTCCAAAATTCAGACCTATTAATAACAAATTCTGGCATGCAGACACCCATGTGAAAACACGGAGGTCCTTTTTCAACTCACCTATTTTGGTTGTATTTTTTCCGTAATTATACGTCCATGACGATTTTCGTATGCTTCCCCAGCATCATTCAACATCTTGCTATTAAAATCTTTCCACTTTTGCATGTTCCTTTTACGTCTACGGCCGAAATTGTCACGTTTGCTAGCTAACGGACAGGTCTCCAACTTCCTGACGCCCTCCATCTTGGAATACCAGAGTCCTTCTTCCACGCACGTGGCATTTCAATTGCAAATATCTACCCATAGGAGGCACTTGTGTGCACGTTTAACACGTCATTTCATGCTACATGTGACCAGGTACCTATTTCCATCATAATTTCAAAACAGACCAAGGTGGCGCGGAGTCTCTTATTCGTTGCGCGGGTTCAAATGTTAATATTTATTTAATTGTTTATAAATATCGCAAGCATAGAGTAATTCTACCAAATAGGTATTGAGTACGATCAATTTCTACAATGATATACGTTTACAGTCGTCCGACATTAGGAGAATTTTCGTCAGTAAAATCAAAGCCGTCGCCATCAATAGAAAATTCACTCAGTTCACTTAGCACTAAAACCGTATTTATGTCCCCTTCGCTGAGGGAGCTAGCCACATCTGTCACCAAGTATATTAATACTGCAGCATGTTCAAAGAATACCTATTATAAACGCAGTTATTCATGGAACTTAAACTTATCGAGATAAGGAATGGTTCCCGCGTTGTCTTCGTTACAATAGTTAAATCGCTGTGTGTTTGAAAAAAAAAAAAAAAAAAACATTACATAGATCGGCCAGTGGCATTTTTTTAATCAGATGTCGGCACCATAAGGGCTAATCCATAGCGGCGAGAATCTATAATCCACGAAGATAAATTAGTTTGTGGGAACAATACTATATTTGTTGATGGTATAGTCATATCTAAGTTTTGCGATACTAAAATGAATAGTTCTTTTTTCAGCTTAATGCCTTAATATGTTTAAGTAATAGTTACCACACTCACTACGTTTCCTAACTGATTTTCTTGTATTTTGTTTAGAGAGGGCAGTCACTGCAGGTTTGATGGTGTTTTGTAGAGCTATTTGTCTTGCATATTTGGATCTGATGATGTTCCCTTGACGAGCATAAAACATGTCATCTCTTAGTTTTCTTCTTCAATAGTCCTCAATAATATGTATAAATCTTAATCCTTTGTAATTTATTTCAGTTTCTTTTCACATTTTACAGTATTTGGAATGATTCTTAGGTTGACCGACTGAAAGACACAATATTAATTGTTAATATGGCAACACTGTAGAATGGCTTCAAGGCTGTCTTTATTTTTATACTCACAAAGGAATTCAGGACAAACACTTCAGAATATTCTCAGACATTTCCTAGCAAGAAACATGGTTTTATGATAGACATATGAAAAGCAGATTTTAGATCAGTGTAGGATGATATCTTTCTATTTTGAGGCGTCTCCATACAGGTAAATTATTGTTAGCAAATACGTTTTTGAGTAGAAATGTATAGACAAGTGCGTCATAATTCAAATACTACTAGTAGCGTGTCCATACTAGCGCATTCTAGTAGCAGTGATGGTTGTCAAAACTAAATACAATTACTCTATACACTGGTGCTGTATTGAAGGAGAATTTTTCATGTTATTATATTGTTATCATTTGTATTTGGTATGAATGGCATATGAATGCATACGGGATTTTGTTTAAAAAATACGCGTACCGTCTCTCATTTGTTGAATCTACTCGTAGGTTACCAATTGTAAAATAGATTTACTAAGCCTGAAACCATTCATGGAGTGTACTCAATGATTCACCAAAGTCTCATCGCAATGGGATGAATGGTATAGGAAGGCATACGGTACTTGGTTGAAACGATTCACGTGCCGTCGCTCATTTGTTGAATAAAATCATGCGCTACCTATTGTGAAATGCATATACTAAGCCAGAAACCTTCCCTGGAGTTTACACAAAAACTCACCCAAGTGTCATCGCATTCGTCGCATTCGCACGAATGGTATATGAACGCATATGGTACTTTGTGGAAACGCTTTGCGCGTTGTCGCTCATTTGTTGAATCTACTCGTGCGCCACCTAATGAAATGGATGATCTAAGCCAGAAACCATTCCTGATGTATACACAACATCTCACCCAAGTTTCATCGCTATTGGGCGAATGGTATATGAAAGCATACGGTACTTTGTTGAAACGCTTCGCACGTCGTCGCTCTATTGTTGAATCTAATCGTTTGCCACCTATTGTAAAATGGATTAACTAAGTCAGAAACCTTCCATGAAGAGTTCACAACATCTCACCCAAGTTCCTTCGCTATCGGACGAATGGTATATGAACGCATACGGGACTTTGTTGAAACGTTTCAGGCGTCGTCGCTCATTTGTTGAATCTGCTCGTCCGCTACCTATTGTAAAATGGATTTACTAAGCCAGAAACATTCCCTGGAGTGTACACAAAATCTCTCCCAAGTTTAATCGCAATGGGATGAATGGTATATGATCGCACGTGGTCTTTGTTGAAACGAATCGCACGCCATTTTGTTGAAGCTACTCGCGCGCCATCTATTGTAAATTCGATTTACTAAGCCTATAACTTTCCCGGAAGTGCGCACAACAACTCACCAACATTTGATCGCAATCAGATGAATTGTATTGGAACGCATAGCTAACACTCATTTGTTCAAACTACTCGCGCGCTATCTGTTGTAAATTGGCTTAACTATGCCTATAACCATCCCGGAAGTGTGTTAAACAACCCACCAAAATTTGGTCGCAATCGGATGAATTGTAGGCTATTTGACCGCATCGCCAACACTCATTTGTTTAAACTCTCTATTGTAAATTGGATTAGCTATGCCTATAACCATCCCGGAAATATTCACAACAACTCACCAAATTTTGATCGCAATCGGATGAATGGTTTATGAACTTATAAAAGACGAACAAACGAACATCGTTTTTTATATAATATAATTGCTGTACCCGGCATGCGTTGCAATGCCAATCAAAGAGAGTGTTGGCGTTGTAACTTTGCTTGCCGAATTGCTTTTGGATTCCCAATATTTTTTTCTTTTTCTGTTAACCACTTCTAAACTATTGCAAAATTGATTTACTATCTCAAAAAAATCATGGGAGCGTGCTCAACAACTCAAAAAGTTTCATCGCAATGAAATGAATGGTATATGAACGTATAAGGGACTTTGTTGAAACGATTCGAGCGCTGCCACCCATTTGTTGAATATACTCGTACGCTACCTATTGTAAACTGGATTTACTAATTCGAAAACTTTCCCTGGCGTGTACACATCAACTCATCAATGTTTCATCGCAATCGGATGAATGGCATATGAACGCATAGGGATTTTGTTTAAACGATTCGCGCGTCGTCACTCATTTGTTGAATCTACTTGTGCGCCACCCATTGAAAAACGGATTTACTAATTCGTACACCTTCGCAGGATTGTACTCAACTCACTAAAGTTTTATCACAATCGGATGAATGGTATATGAACGCATACGGGATTTGGTTGAAACGATTCACCCGCTGTCGCTGATTAGTTGAATCTACTCGTGCGCTACCAATTGTAAAATAGATTTTCTAAATCAGAAATCTTCGCGGGAGTGGAAACAACATTTCACCAAATTTCATTGCAATCGCATGAATGGTATGTGAACGCATGCGGAGTTTTTTTTAAGGATACGCGCGCCGTTACTCATTTGTTGAATCTACTCGTGCGATATCTATTGTAAAGAGGATTTACTAAGTCAGAAACCTTTCCTGGAGTGTGCACAGCAATTCACCAAAGTTTCATAGCAATGGGATGAATGGTATATGATCGCATACGGGACTTTGTTTAAATGGTTCGCGTGCCGTCGCTCATTTGTTGAATCTACTTGTGCGATACCTATTGCAAAGTGGATTCACTAAGCCAGAAACCTTCCCTGAAGTGTACACAACATCTCACCCAAGTTCAATTGCTATTGGACGAATGGTATATGAACGCATACGGGACTTTGTTGAAACGCTTCGCGCGTCTTCCCTCATTTGTTGAATCTACTTGTGCGCTACCTATTGTAAAATGGATTTACTAAGCCCGAAACTTTCCCTGGAGTGTACACAACAACTCACCCACGTTTAGTTACTATCGGACGAATGATATATGAACGCATACGGGACTATGTTGAAACACTTTGCGCGACATCGCTCATTTGTTTTATCTACTTGTGCGATACCTATTGTAAAGTGGATTTACTAGGCCATAAACCTTCCCTGAGGTGTACATAATAACTCACCCAAGTTTTATCGCCATCAGACGAATAGTATATGAACGCATACGGGACTTAGTTGAAACGCTTCGCGCGTCGTTGCTCATTTGTTGAATCTACTCGTGCGCTACCCATTGTAGCATGGATTTACTAATCCAAAAACCTTTCCTGTAGTGTGCACAACCTCTCACCCAAGTTTCATCGCTATCGGACGAATAGTATGTGAACGCATACAGGACTTTGTTGGAACGCTTCGCCCGTCGTCGCTCATTTGTTGAATCTACGTGTGCGAAACCTATTGTAAAGTGGATTTACTAAGCTAGAAACCTTCCCTGTAGTGTACACAATACCTCACCCAAGTTTCATCGCTATCAGACGAATAACATATGAACGCATACGGGACTTTGTTGAAACGCTTCGCGCGTCGTCGCTCATTTGTTGAATCTACTCGTGCGCTACCTACTATAACATGGATTTACTAAGCTATAAACCTTGCCTGTAGTGTACACAACCTCTCACTCAAGTTTCATCGCTATCGGACGAATGGTATGTGAACGCACACAGGACTTTGTTGAAACGCTTCGCCCGTCGTCGCTCAATTGTTGAATCTACTCGTGCGCTATCTATTGTTAAGTCGATTCACTAAGCCTGAAACCTTACATGAAGTGTACAGAACGTCACACCCAAGTTTCATCTCAATGGATGAATGGTATAAGAACACATGTGGGACTTTCTTGAAACAAACATATGCCACTTTGTTGAAGTTTCTCGCTCGACATATATTGTAAATTGGGTTTACTATGCCTATAACTTTTCTGGGACAATGTACAACAACTCACCAAAATTGATCGCAATCGGACGAATTTTATATGAACGCATCGCCATTATGCATTTGTTTAAACTACTCGCGCGCTATCTATTGTGAAGTGGTTTAACTATGCCTATGACCATCGCGGAAGTATTTACAAAAACTCGCCAAAATATATATAAGATTTATGTGTCTTTGCCTATTATTATTATTATTATTATTATTATTATTATTATTAAGAATATCAATATTACATCCAGCAATACAAGAAAATATATGCATAGATAGCTTTTTAAATATTAGGACATACCCGTACATTGCTCGAGCAATCGCGTGTGCTATGTAGACATTGTCCTTGTCACTACAACACTGTATAAATCACTTGTTCTCTTGATCACTGGAGTCCCTTTATATTAAATATGCACTGTATAATCTGCATCATATGGAGTCCCTTTATATTAAATATGTACTGTATAATCTTCATCGTATTGTAAATGTAGTCTATTACTTGTTATTATCTAAGTAGACGTATTAGTCTAAAAATGTACTTTCTTAGATCTATGTGATGAATATCAAATTCAGTCGAGTAAGGGAAGAATACATGTAAGGTATACCACGTAAGGCAAGGCCTTGAGGGTGGCATATTAGGTCTACTTACCTAATTATAACGTTAAGTGCTCATGTTAAAAAATATATTACATATACTGTATATATTAAAATAAGTTTTGTGAAATAGTTAAGTAGCAATGGTAATGCAATGTTATAGATGAAGCTACTTTAATATATCTTTAATGACATTTTTATTCTCTCGAACAAATATCTTTGCGTTATTTATAAACTTTGTAGATTTATGTAACTGCTCTTTTATGGCTTTAGGAAGGATATTGTAAAATTTAGGAACAAAGTATTGAAAATTACGCTTTGTAATAGTTAGATTTGGTTTGAAGAGGACAGCCAAATGTCCTGTTCTACCTCTTGTTTATAACTGAATTTTTATTTTTATAGATATATTTATAGACTTCCGTCGCGTAAAGTTGACCTATGTTCATGACGTTAGCTTCCGCATACAATTCATTAGTAGGATATATCCTTTCCTTTTTATACATGATACGCAACACCAAGTTTTGCATTACTTGAACTTTTCTTACAATAGTTTGATAAGCTCCTCCCCATACAATTAATCCATACGTGAGAGTAGACTGAATAAGTGCAAAGTAGATATCTCTCAGTAGTTTAATATTGACAATGTGTTTCAGACAATGAAATACATAAACTGTCCTCCTTATTTTCTTTGTGATGAAATTAATGTGAGATCTCCACTTCATGTCTTCATCAAAATAAATACCTAGGTATTTTATATCTTGTGTGCGGTTGATTTTTATGCAGTTGCAGCTTGTATTACAGTTTTCCCGATGTACTGTAAGCTCGTTGAAGCAGTTGTGATTGTCTTTTAGTGTGAAAATAATAAATTTTGATTTATTTACATTCAGAAACAATTCATTATTATCCAGCCATAATTGAATCCCTTTTAAAGCTTCGGTTGCTTCTTGCCTGACTATTCCCCATGTATTCCCTTCAACAAATATAGCGGTGTCATCTGCATAAGTGATAATTGAACTATTTTTTAGATTATTTATTGATTTTTCTATGTCATTAATGTATATAATAAAAAATAGTGTCCCTAAGACTGTTCCTTGTGGTATTCCCCTTTTTACGTGCATCTGTGCACTCAATGTGTCATTTATTTTTATTCTACTTTTCACATTTTGCAAAAATGAGGAAAAAGTAGACTTATGAGATCGGGCAAATGTGTGTCCGTCTGTCTGTCCTTCTGTCTGTCTGTCTGTCTGTCTGTACTTCTGTCTGTCGGTCTGTCTGGCTGTGTGTGTGTCCCCCCTATCAACTCCTAAACGGCTGGAGCAATCGAAACAAAATTTGGTAGGAGTAAAGATCTACACCTGAATATCTCACGGCGATATTTGAAAATGATGTCAGTGCTACCAACTGCTAAAAAATCGCAATTGAAATATGAGCTCAATGTTGGATATCTTGGAAGGTATGAATGGGAGCTATTTCAAAATACATGGCAGTGTTGCAAAAATGATAATAAGCCTGCTGATAGGTCCAATTTTTAAATGCAAAGAACTTCTACACTATCAATTGGAATTCAACCAAATTTCGTATGTTGTATGTGTACATAACCAGATATGACTGAGCGTATTCTTAAGACCCACCAGGGCTGCCAACTGTTATTAAATGCTCCTAATTTATTTTATCCAAATACCAATATATCAGGAAGTATGCAAGCCGACAGCTTTAAACTATGCACACGTATAGTACCTGACATTCTATATTAATTTGGAGTAACTTTCATACGTCAGTGCTACCAACATGATTCTAAGCCTGCTGACAGGTCTACCTTTAAATACATGTAACTTCCATACTATCATTTGGATTTCAACCAAATTTCGTATGTGCTATGTGTACCATAACAGATATGACTGTGGGTATTCTTAACAGCAACCGGGGCTGCCAACTGTTAATATGTGCTGTCCCTATTTTTGTTTCCCTAATATCAATGTATCAGAAAGTATGCAAGCCAATAGCTCTAAACTTTGCACACGTATAGTACCTGGCATTCTAGATGAATTTGGAGTAACTAATATACATCAGTGCTGCCAACATGATTCTAAGCCTGCTGATAGGTCCAATTTTAAAATGCATGTAACTTCTATACTAACTAATGGATTTTATTCAAAAATTGGCTCAACAATAGATCATATTATTTGAGATTATTTCTGAAAAATACATGCATGGCATTGTTGCCAACATGATTTTACGCGCGCTGTTAGATCCAATGTTTAACTGCATGTAACGTCCATGCTATTCATTGGACTTCAACCAAATTGTGTATTCTGTACCTTAAGAGATGGAACTAAGAATATATTCAGTCATCAGGGCTGCCAACTGTGGTGCTCTATTAGGCTACATTATGCCAGGTATTGTACCCTTGCACAAGGCCTTCAGAACAGGACTCTGTCGTCGGGGCATGAACGGTACACTAGCTTGAATGTGAAACTGTTCTGGATATTGTAGGAAGATCACTAGGGCTGAATAAAATTCATCACACACAGATTCTGAATGAGAATAAACAAATTTAATGCACCAAACACCAGTACAGCAAAAACAAATAAATGAAATAAAACCAAAATAGTAGAAATGAAATTTAAAATAATAATAATAATAATAATTCAAAGGTAAAATAAATCAATTACGGAATCAATAAAATTAAGTCAGAATTAGAAATATAAACAATGGACTAATTAAAGTCCAATAACCACCAATTAAATGCTAATCAGCATCAATTAATACTTATCATAGTAGTTATGATGTATGATTACAATCAAATTTATTAACAAATAAAAACCAATCATATGGCAAAATAAAGAAAATGAATTGAAATGAAATCTGGTTAACACCAATTAGCCTTAATTGCCATAATCAAATTTATTAATTACGATGATAAGATATCATCAGAAAGTTAAGTTATTAAGAGATGAGGGATCAAGAGGGTCCGGTCAACAGCAACAACAGTATGGATTAAGAAAAAGAAATCCAATTATACGAAATTAATCAATCATTAATATGAGTAAACATAATGATCATTGAGTCTAATATCATCCAATTACATTTCAGATACATGGTATGTTCAATATCAGAGACACCCATAGCCATTCCGAAGTATACATTATAACCTAGCCATGGGCTTATTTAATTATTAATGGCGTTTAATTAACATTTACTGGAATCCCTCCGTTAAATAAAAGTTTACCCTCATATCAAATCTTAACCTTCATGGCATTAATTATGTATTTCTATCTGCCAACATGAACATGATTTATGCATCTTATTTACATACTCTTGTAAATTAATTATGGAAGCCTTTCCGTACGGAATCTTAATGTCCAATCCCGACATTACTTTGGACGTCTTAGCTTTAAAACAAATTAGCTGAATCAATGAAGCCATTTAGTTTCCTTAGCCTTGAAACACACTTACAAGTTGTCACACATTACATTAGCATGTTAGCGATATGATGAGCTTGGCTTCGGTCCTTGCGTTCGACGTGATACACTTTCGAACCAAGCACTCGATGCCTTGTCAAATAATTCATGGATATTTAATAAACAAACTAAGAAAAATGCCTTAAAAACAAACAAAAATAGCATCATAAAAAATGATGACTAATCATTTGCCTATCAAACTTGGGTTGGATAAACATGAAAAACAATTAATAATTCCAACCAAACATTATTAAAATAATCGTATCGTGTCAGAGTCACGTTAGGCAACGGTGAATGTATTTGAAGCCGCGACCCCTGAAAAAGATAGACATGGCACAAAATGTTCTAAGTGGCATATTTAATAGGATCAATATGTATTTAGGGGTATTCGCTACCTATACGTTTCTTACCTTGAATTCCTTATCTTGCAGAACGAGGATACAATAGAACAAAGCATGGTCCGTTCAACAATTATCGAGAAAAAGAAATCTCAAGATAATTTTGAACCAATATTAACTATAAAAAAACCTAATAATAATTATTTTCCAGGACCGAAAATAATTATTCATGAACACAGGACTCTAGCTAGTACCCATTTAAAAAGACTGATCGACCAGGCATAAACAAAAGGATTTCGAACACGGGACCGCAAGGTTACTGCCTACCTAGCACCCGTTTAAAATAGTTTCTGGACCAGGCACAACAAGAGGATATCGAACCCGGGACTGTATGGTCAGCAGACAAAACCGTCCCTTATATCAAAATGATCAGTAACACTATCGATTGGAGGCATCAGAATAATAACCCAACGTACCTTTACGTAAATATTAAACTTGGGACCAAACATAACAAAAATTTAAAAGAATCACTGTGACAAGCACCCGAGTCCAGAGTGGACCCCTCTCTTTGTGGAAAATGACAATAGGTTGGCCGCGCCTACTAGCTAACCTTGACCGTGTAAAGGTAGAAATGCAAGTCTTCACCCCTTCCTGGCTAACATATGATTATATTCTTACCAGCTGTGCGAGCCAGATCATAGTACTCTTGAATATAACTTAATTATTACAATCATCGCGTTATAACTCAAACCGTTCTCTTACCTGTGAGATATTATTGCAATGTGAATTCTTCATCTTCACCCCTCTGTGCGATATGATTTCAATCAGATATATATATTAATTATAGCATTATTTTATCTGTGCTTATTTGCCACTACCTTACACATACAATTTACTTAATATCATTGTAAACTTATCATACTTTCATCCGACATCTTCTCCTCAGGTCATATTTACCGGGCATTATTATCTATTTTATCTTATTTCATCGTAGATTTCTCCTTACAACATCTTACCTGTATGACCTTATATATCACATGCGTTCTATAAAAACCAATATAACAAATATAGAGGCTGGCTCAGCCGTCACTTCTTAAATAATTCACGCCTTTGTAAACTGTCCTATAAACTTTACTCATTGCTACACCATAATACTGCATCATCATCCATCACAATACACCATGGTCCTTTAAATACCGTCCCAAAAAAATCATCGGCTATTAATTCATTCGGTATGTGAATACATAAATTACTATCTCTGGTCATTGACACGAAATAATGAGATTTTGCCTGGAAAGGGCATCTATCGAAATACCATGCTTCGTTCGTTCTATTCGGGGGAAAAACACAGGGGATATTTCTACCACACATTTATAAATAAAATAGGGAGTTCTACCATGTGTTTTATGTACGGATACGATTACCTAGCAACATCCTTACGTTAAATTAGGCACTTTTAATTCATTAAAATAATTATTCTGATCATTAATCCTTATGAGCGTACCCAGCTCCGTCAGATGCACAACTATGGTCGCCATTAACACAGTCATTGTACACACAAGATAAAACAAATCAAAAGAAAACAAATAACATGCTAACATTATGGCGATGAATTCCATGAATTATTTGACACTGTAAAATGTAATCAAAAGGTACTCATCACCTTGAAGGCTCCTTCGTCATCTTTGCATAAGCTGGACCAGAGGCCCGCAACAGTATAACTTAACACATGACCTCCATGGTCAGTTCGAATCCCATCACGATGATGTAACACCACTCGCTAATATCACTGCAATCCTCCATATCACTAGGTTGCTATAAGCCAGCACCCTTTTAAAATGCACACACACACATATTTAATTAGATTATGCACCACTAGAAAAAATATACATTAGTGGACTATACACTTATGTCATAGATGACAAATTCTCACACTATTTCCACACTTGTCGCGGACACATTTTCTGTTATATATTTTTCACTTGAATTACATATAATTTCACATCCGTCCTTACTGTTATACACATTCACAGCTCAGTATTCATTTTTAATATTATTTCGCATCAGCCGAACAATGGACTGTGCTTTTCGTGCGTTAATGCTTGGGCGTGACGCTACATGGACCAGCATCCACTGACGTTGGCTGAATGATGAACAATGCCTGCTGTCACAGACTTCACCCGCATATATGACAAAATGGTTGCCAATTCATAGTTTTATACATACGACACCAAATGCTCCTTTCACAATCATAGGCTACAGTAATCAGGTACCTTAATTCATACATAATAATATGGCCTTGCTAATTATATGGTTCACGACGGAACTCGATCATAGGCTAAATTTATATCATCAGCGCTTGGGTAGAACTAATTTCTAGCTGAAGGACGCTATCTCCTCTTTCTCACACACTCGACGTTGTCAATTTCCTTGCGCAGGGACTACTTCTACTCGATGAACACAGAGATATTTAATCCGTTGCCGCATTCCCAAAATTCTTGATAATAATTAGATTCATCATGGGCGTTTCAGATCATTCATGTAATGCCTTGATCTCTTGTAACTAACTGAGGCGTACTCTTTAAGGGCGGAGTCAAGCATCTACTGCGTGCTAACTTGAGATAGTTACTGCGTTTTGGCAAGATTCTCAGATTTCGCTGGAGTGCTCCTGCTCTGAAACTTGCAGGCAAGCGACTTATGACGCACCTGCTCTGCCCATTGTGTGAAAACCATAAATTTCTCCCCGTCAGAACTGCCAAGCCATATACAGTATATGTGGTCTCAACACGGCAGAAAGATCCTAGTTATTATTATGATCATTACATAATGATGATTTCATTCTCATTAACATCATGACATTGCCCTATATAAGTACTCCAGTGACATAATGTGTCCTTGGCCTAAGACCTAGGTCAAGGGCACATCTCCCTCCTTCTTAGTTTGGAAAAACTGCTGAGGTTACGAAGAGTTTTTACAATTCAACAATACTCGGCAACATAATCCATTTTAACAATGTCATGTCTTCATCATCGACCTTCTTTCGAAGTTGGCTTTCTGATGGACTCCAAATTAATTTGGATCACCAAATTCTTCATGCAGCCTCTCATTCTCAGCTATAAATTCTGCATTTATCCTTAGTTCACTGTCTCTTAGCATTATCATATTCTTCATGCAGCGTTATCCATTGACAGTCGTGATTATTTGTTCGCTGGATCTCTTCTTCTGCTTCCGATGGTTCTTCTACTTGGAATGGATCTTCCACCTTCTTCTGTCTTCTCCACTACGTTGACTCGATGTTGGACCTCATCTTCTTCGGCGGGGTAGTATAGTTTTAGATTCTGTGCGTTATAGACAGACTCGACTCCAGTGCGTAGGTGTTTCACTTTATAAGCATTATTTCCAATCACCTTTATGACTCGGTATGGTCCATAGAATATCTCGCAAAATTTTGAGTATATTCGCTTCGCTGGATCGGACACTGCTGGTCGTTTCACCAAGACTAATTCTTCCAATTCCAAAGGACGGTGAAATCTTTTATTACGCACTCTACGTAATCGACGTTCAGCTTGTTTCTTCAAATAAGTTGCCGTGGCCTGTATGGTTAATTCATGGCTTGGTCGTGCGTCCAATGGAGACGGCAAGATGTTCTTCCACGGTCGATCCGGACATCGATTTAAGTGAAGGACTGTGGGGATCTGTCCTGTGCTCTCATGGATCGTATTGTTTATACAGAATTCCATTATGGGTAATACGTCGACCCACTTCCAATGCTGATCAGAACAGTAAATTCGGCAATATTTTGCGATCTCCCGCATTATTCTTTCAGATGGATTTCCCTCAGGATGGCGCACTGAACTCAACACGTGCCGGACATCTAACCTCACCATCTCACTCCTAAACTCGGCACTAGTGAAATAACTGCCGTGGTCCGTAAGACAGAATTCCATCTTCCCTAACGTTGGAATTACCCTTGCCTTAATTCTGTTCAGTACCTGTTTAGTGTTTAACTTCTGAACTGGTCATAACACCACGTATTTTGTAAATACATCGATGCTGACGAGAATGTATTTGCATCCTCTTCTGCCTTTTGGTAATGGACCATAACCGTCCATGGCGACCAGTTCGCACGGCTTCTGTGGCAGTAGAGGTTTGGGATATTGCTTCATGAGGAATGAGTTTGGCTTAACCCTTTGATATTTGTCACAGGTATTCAAAACACTGCGAATGGTTTCCCTTAATTTGGGCCATACAAATGCTTCTTGAATAAGAGCACTTGTCTTATCGATTCCTCCATGTCCAGATATGCTATGTGCGTGCCAGACTAGACCTCTCTGTAAAGAAGGTGGCACCACAATCCTTGATTTCACGCGATCGGGATCCACGTACTTGTGCAGCAGGTTATTATACCAAATATAACTTGTCGAAATTTTCTCCGCTCCAAATACGCGGGCGTTCCTCGTTGCAATCTTCCTCTTAAATATTCGATGATCATATTCATCCACGGATCCTTAACTTGTTCAGCCTGAATTTCTCCCAGTTTAACCAAAAATTCCTGATCTGCCTGAGTGAGCTCGACTTGATGTACAGATACTACTCCTTCTCCTCGTTCTGGGTTTCGACTTAATGCGTCGGGTATCACATTGAATCTTCCTGGGCAGTGTTCAATGTCAATATTGAACTGTTGAACATATAACGACCATCTGTTCACTCGCTCGCTAGCCATGGGAGTTTTCAATAGGAAGATAAGGCTCTTGTGGTCGGTTCTTATCAAAATCTCGAAACCATAGACAGTCTTCCTCCATTGTTGTAAAGCAAAAATGATGGACAGAAGTTCCAATTCCGTTACTGTGTAATTTCGCTCGTGTGTCCTTAGCTTACGGCTAGAAAATGCCAAGTAAGATAGTTCTCGACGGTTGTTTGGATCTTCTTGGTACAGCATGCATCCAATTCCAATCCGTGAGGCGTCGGTTTGAATTATAAATTTTCTTGAGAAATCCGGGTAAACCAATTTAATACTATTGGTTAGTAATTCCTTCGTTTTCCGAAAAGCCGCGTCGCATTCTTCCTTCCATGCCCATTTGCTGTTCTTACGAAGCATATCCTGTAGTGGCGCCACAGCCTCAGTATACCCGGGACAATGATTTGCAAAGAAATTGCAAATGCCCAGAAATTGGCGGACGTGTTTTACCCTGTTTGGTTTAGGAAAGTTCCGAATAGCCTCTAGTTTCGCAGGATTTGGGCGTACTCCTTCACCATCGATGATGTGGCCTAAATAGAGTACCTCCTTCTTGCAAAAAGGAGATTTTTGGATGTTAATTTTGAAATTGGCTTTCTCCAAATTATCTAGTAATTTCTCTAAATTCGTGAGGTGATCATCCAAATTATCAGACGCCAAGAGTATGTCATCGACATATCTTACAGTGGCATCCTTGAATTCCGACGTCAGGTTCCTGTCTAACGCTCGTATGAGTGCCGAACCTGCTGTTTTGATACCGAATGGTAATCTTTGAAATGCATAAATTTGCTGATTTAATAGGAATCCAGTCAATAACCTTGACTTGTCATCCAGTTCCAAATGGTAATAGCTACTAGTCAAGTCTATGGATGAAAATTATATCTTGTTCTGGAATTTGTTTATGACCTCTTTGATCGCTGGAACTTGGTCATATTCAGGAATCAATCGTTCATTAAGTGTCGTGGCGTCCAGACATATTCGGACAGAGCCATTGGGTTTCTTGACTACAACCAACGGACTCACGAATGGGGTAGTCATCTTAACTATGACTCCAACGTCCTCCATTTGCTTGATGGTTTCTTTCACCTCATTCATATGTTTTTCGGCTATCGGATAAGGCTTTTTCCTAAACGGTGACCAATCGTTGACCTGCATTTGGTACTTGAAATGTTCTATCTTACCGGGTTTAGAATTAAAAACCGGTTCGTGTCGCTTTAACATGTCCATCAATTTGATCCTGTTCTCCTCATTTATCTTTGCTTCACGAGCCTTCTCCTCAAAAGCGTCAGTAACTCTGTCTTCCAATTCTTCTAGCGCCATGACCCAGGATTCAGGTTTCATTAAATCATCCTCAATATCCCTTAACCTTTCGTCGATTTTCTCATATGCTTCCATCTCTTCAGTGGTGCACAATGTCCATATCTCTTCGCCATCTCTTGGAATATCCGTATTTAATTGCATGTCCAAATGATTGTCCTCTCCAATATCTTTAAAACAAATGGTGTTTTCATATAGGTTGATGACTGCTTTATATTCTCGAATGACGTCCGCTCCCAAGATAATGTTATAATCTATCTTGTTCATTATGATGAACGAATGCGGCATATTATGTCCTTGCAGTGTAATGTCCAACAATGCTTGGAACTTACAGACTGCGGACTTGTCTGGGATAATGCCCTTGACTGTGATGTTAGAAATTGGCATCACGGGAACCTTCCCCAATCTCTCCAACTCTTTAACTAATGCTTGGGAAGCTATACTGATGCTGGCACCCGTATCTACCATACATCGTACCGTTAGACCTCCCACTCGGGCGTAAATTATGGGTAATTCTCTTATCGTATTAATCTTTGGCCCTCTTGTGTCCTCCGTCAAGTCCTCTTCTTTGATGAACCAGTCACTGATCTGCGCTACTACCATATACTTTGCATTGTGACTGTTCTGTGCACTAGCGACGTTCCCATCTTCTAAAATTGGCGTTTTTTTTCTCGTTGTTGCCATTCCGATCTGGTGTACCTCCGGATGATTGATTGTTGTTCCTCCGGGCATTCTGGAGTTCCAGGCTCTCAGCTCCCTCTTCGATGGCATCTGGATCCCTTCGATCATTCATTCCCCTGTTCCATTTGTCTTTCTTAATTTGTTCGGCCGATTCATTGGCACGTAATTCTGCCAAATACCGCTCCGAATCGCTGTGCCACCTTTCCATTTCCTCTCTGTGGTCATCTGGCAAGTCCCATCTCACTTCTGGCTCTCTGTTTTGGTCCCACGGCGGCCTTCCGCGTTGAAAACGCCCATCTCTCTTGTTATACGGCCTGTATGATCCACGATGTCCTCTCCATGGTTCATTTTGTCTTTGAGACGGCCTCCAGTTATTATTACCTCGGTTACCATACCACGGGGGCCTCAACTCTTGATCTTGGTATTCCCGCCGTTCCCAGTTCTGCCTCATGTCCATGGCGTCTGTACTTTGGTCTTTCATGCGTCGTCTAGGTGCTTCTTCTAGGCCGACCACGTTTACATTTTCAGTCGTTCGACCTGATCTTTGCGGACTGTGGATCGTCGTTTCATCGAGGTTTCTCCTCGGCATGTACCGCTGTCCGTACGTTCGCTGCCGCCATGATCTGTTGAACTCCGACTGGCAATTGCTTCTCAATGGCGGTGATCATCTCTTCTTCTGATGGAGGCATATCCAACTCTATCATTCGGTGTAGCTGTGTGATGAAATATTCTGAATATTTTGTGGGTGATGTGGTACTATAGCGGCGCGCGTATAGTTCCATCCTCAGGTTCTGTTGCGAGGCAAGGCTCCAATACTTCTTCAGAAATGCTTCACGGAATTCTCCCATAGTGTCAAAGGTATACCTGAAGCTACGGAACCATTGTAACGCGTGTCCAGTCAACAGTTTCTCCACTGTCCTTAACTGTCGGTCTTCTCAGATCTTGCTTTCCTTGATGTATTCCATCAATTCTCTGAGGAAACTCTTTGGAGTAAAGTTATTGTTCCCTGAAAATTTGTTCGGCCGGTCATCACTCATTTTTATAACGTAAATGACCTGAGCAGCTGCGTTAGACTCGACGGGTGTCGAAGTACGACCCCTGAATTCCTGACTGTGAGGTTCCATCCCCTCATCTATGGTAGTATGCTCCTGAAATCCTACTTTCCCTTCCATACGGGTTTCTGTAATGGACTTGGCCAATCCTTTTTGTATGTCGGCGATGACCTCTTCTTGGATCAGTATCTTGAGGTCGCTTTTGACTTGTTTATTTTCTTGTCGTTCCATCCTTGACAAAAGTTCCATCTCGACCTTATTCATCTTTAATTTGCTCTCTTCTAATTTACGGAGTACAGCTATCCTTTCTTCCTTAGCCTCCTGGCCCATGTCCTCGTAATCTAATTCGACATCTCTCTTCAATCCTTCCTTATCCTTTTCCCATGATTTCTTACATTCGTCATGTTGGCCATTCATATCATCTCGTATGAGCTGCAATAAATCCTTAATCTCGTCCTTAAATGTAGAAATGTCGGTCTCGATCACTCCTATCTTGGCTTGCGTTGACTTATTCTCATCTCTCAGCTTGTCGACATCTGCCTGAGTTGCTGCGATTCCCACTTCACATTTCGCTACCTGCGCTTGGACTCGAATTTCCATACTAGCCATTCTCTGAGACACGTTCTTGATCTCGTTCTCGATCGTGCCCATATGAATTTCTATTTGCTCAGTACTCTGATTGCAAATGCGGCCTGCATGTTCTATATTTCTCTGCATCTGTGACAATTGCTGTTCAGTACTAACTCTAAGTTCCTGATTACTGTCTTTTATTTCCTGCATCTGCTTATAACTACTGTCCTTAAATTCTTGCAATACGACCATCAGGTCCTCTGTCGCTGACATAATTATCAATAGGAGAATATGCGGGCTTGTCCCAACACATGCAAATATACACATCAACACACCATGCAATGTAAGTGTATTTCAAAGCTTTCAAGGCTTCCTTCCCCTATCCTTCGAATTTGCAATCACCTAAGTAGTGGTTTTTGAGGGGTTCAGATGCCACCTCCTCCACACCCTCCACACAAGATGGCGGCAGCCCGATAACTCCCGAACCCGTGGTCGGATTTTGACGAATGAGGTGTCATTGAACTCGGGCTGGCACCCCCTTTCCAATGGACAACATATTTCCACCCCAAAATAAAACCTACCCCTACTAGGGGTGGAATCGTATTTTTTTTAGAGAATCTCTCTTTCCAATTGCAACATGTGAGAGTTTAAATGCTAATATGGAATGAAAAGTTGTTCTACAGAAGAGGCATGTTTGCGGTGGAAAGCCACTATGAATTAGCATGCCCACTCATGGCTTTTGAAGAGGGTGGGGGAGTGGATCCCTGTGGATGGGTTATTGTTGACAGGTCATTGTTGGCAGGTCATTGTTGACAGGTCATTGTGGACGAGTCCTTGTTGACAGGTTCTTGTGGACAGGTCCTTGTTGACAGGTCCTTATGGATGAGTCCCTTTAGACCGATCCCTTTAGACCGTCCCTTTGGACTGGTCCCTATGGACTGGCCCATGGTCTCTAATGCTATGATGAAATTAAACGTTGTTCCACATGAAACGCATGTGAAGAGCCGATTGCTACTATGAATTAACATGTTTGTTTTTTGTTTTTTAAAGCATGCGCACTTGGGTTTTTGTAAGCGGGCGGGGTTTTTGAATAATGATTTATAGATGAGTTATTTTTTTTAATTACCAAAAGATCCAAAACTAATATCTCATGAATTAATAAGGCTAGGGACCTGTATGAGAGTTCGTTGGACTTGAGGTGACATTCTGTTTTTGAATATATTATTATTTATTTATGTCAAAAGACCTAACTGCACTTTTGTTAATATCTCGCTAACTAATATTCAGAGAGGGTCAAGTGAGGTGTCATAGGACTCAGGATGGTAAAGCCTTTTCCATGACCAACGAATTTACCCAAAAGATCTAAGGTCGTTAGCTTTTTAATATCTCATGAATCAATAAGGCTAGAGACCTGTATGAGAGGTCGTTGGACTTGAGGTGACATTCTGTTTTTGAATATATTATTTATTTATGTTAAAAGGGCCTAACTGCACTTTTGTTAATATCTCGCTAACTAATAATCAGAGAGGGTCAAGTGAGGTGTTATAGGACTCAAGATGGTCAACCCTTTTCAATGATCAATGAATTTACCCAAAAGATTCAAAACAGCAAGGTCATTGACCAATGATTTTATAAACTAATAATCAGACAGGCTCAAGTGAGGTGTCATGGGACTCAGGATGGTCAACCCTTTTCCATGACCAACGAATTTACCCAAAGGATTCAAAACAGCAAGGTCATTGACCTAATATTTTATAAACTAATAATCGAATATCAACATGTGAGGTGTTGTAGGACTTAGAATGTTCAACCCTTTCCCATGGCCAATGAATTTACCCAAAATACCCAATACATCAAGGTCATCGACCTGAGATTTTATAAACTAATAATCGGATACGAACATGTGAGATGTTAACAATGTGTGTGATGAATCATAGCTAGGTAGAGAAAGAATTAGTGTAGGCTACATGTATGGTGATTGACAAGCCTTTTACCATTGAAACTTGTTTTTCAGATCAAACTGCAGTATAGAGAGAGTATAGGTTGCAGGTATGGGTTAATAAATGACGAACGGTGTACACAAACTCTGATTTATCGATTCAAGAATTAAGAGTAGACTATCTTTAATTGATTGGTTAAAGAGGATAGAAAAAACACAAAAATGCTCAGTGGTTACCGGGACAAGATGGTCGCTACACACAACAAGCTTTAAATACTTGAGGCTAATAATCTATACACACACACACTTGCTTGTTCTAAACTAAACTGTGTTGCTGTCAGTGCTCAGACAGTAGGGTGATGACAAAATGCATTGCTAACAGAAATATAATCATTTCCGGTTGTATAATGTTACCAGCTATCCATTTTGTGTTGCATTGTTAAGCACTTTTAGCTCTTGTACTGGTGGTCTTAACTCGATTTCCAGGTCTGAGGCCTAGAACGAGCCAACTAAGAAACAAGGACATGGTGGTGTAGTGGTTAAGCTGTTAGCCTTTTCACCAGGGTTCGATTTCAGTTTAATATGCATGTCATAAACATATTAAACAAAACAAAACAGAGATAACGTTCAAAACTGATTACATTTGTGTCTTTTCAAATTATTACTTGGATTACAAATACAAAGGTGAACTGGGTTTGATATACAGTTAATGCTGTCTATCACACACTAGACTGTAAGAAAGCCAAAAGAGCAAAAGGCGTAGGTAGAGCAGTGGTAAAATTGCTATATGTAGAGAACTACCTAGCGGTTTTATGAACTGGCAAAGCTATATCACATAAACAGTGCAGGATACAATCCAGCAATCAAATTTGTATCTTGTGGAACAGAGAAAATGAACTTTTACCTTGATGGATAGCAAATGAGTGCAGATGAATGACTTATGCATTAGCCTACCATAGGGTTATAACCACGAGGTGGAGGTGCGACTTCTATATTTTATTGTTTAGAGACATGGCTTTTTTGTAACCAGTAGATTTAGTATTTTGTAAATATTCATTTTTGTAATTGTAAATAGTGGAAACATTTTTTTTGTAATAGTAAATGTTAAATGTAAAACTAAAAGTTATTTGGGATAAGTGTGCATGTCAAGGATAAATAGCGTGGTTGTATTTGTTTTTCAAAGACAGGTATGGTTGTGTGAATGTATGACTATAGATAGAATGATAGAGAGAGAGAGAGAGAGAGAGAAAGCGTGTGTGTGTGTGTGTGTGTGTGTGTGGGTAGCATTAATTGTTCAACCAAAGCAAACACGGCAAGGTAGAATGGTGGGGTATTTAATGTATATAGCAAATGGTAAATAGTATACTGTAGTTGTTTTTTTTAACACTTGTGTTTTTTTAAATGCAGCGGTAGATAGGTGTTATTTTGTAAATCAGTCTTACCTACAGTAGTAGTAGTAGTAGTAGGCCTATACGTTTTTGGAAACAAACAGAAAGAGAATGCACTATTGCCATGGTCAAGCACTTTCATTAAGGTGATTTCAAGAAAATTTTTAATCAGCAAATGTGTGTTTTACAAAACTAAACTTTCAGCATGGCCTAAATCATAAACGTGTCGTCTGTGATATGGAAAAAAATAGGAAATCCATGTTTCCATATCAACACAATTTAAAAACTTAAAACTGACATTTAAAAAATGTAAATGGGAAATTGACAAATGTGTAAACAACAAAATGGAATATTCTTGCTTCCGTATCATGAAATCCAAAAACTTCAAACTGACATTTTCAAATTGTGTACATGGAAAATTTACAAATGGCAATGTGTGAAATGTGAAAATGAAAAAAAAATGAACAAATGGCTATCATTATTTAAAAAAATAAAAAACCGTCGTGTTCTATCGTTAAAGTGTGAATTAAACCATATTTACTTATTTGGATCACCCGAGACTGAGTAGACCTGTTTTAGTTCTAATATACTTTTAAAATTTTATGTTAAAGCTCGAATTGAACTCAAGAGCTTTAGAGTGCCAGCTAACTGTTATATCCGTTACGTCACAGACAACTTTACACTACTCTTAATGAACAATAATAAGAAAAAGTATAATAATAAATGTCGAATTTTTTTAAAGAATGAACATGGTGACACTGTTTCTGTTGCACTGTCTGCTAGCTACTAGCCAGCAGCTGGGGTCTTAGAAAACGATACAGTTGACATTTTGCAATGAGATGTGACATGTTTCAAAGTATAGTATTATGGGTTGCTGTTGAGTAAAAACTAATCCTGTACCAGGGAGCAAGGGTTCGAACCCCTTACCTAACATTACTATTGCCTGAACCTCGCTTGACGACAGTGTATTATTATGATACTCGGTACACAAACCATAGATAGAGTGTATTGTTTAAGATCACTTTCTTTCTGAACATAGGTGGAGATTGTTGATGGTTAACAATGGCATTAATATAGTAGGACGTGGGTATAGCAATTAAGAAAAAACAGACAATACCCATACAATATTTTTATTTATTTACTATAAGTACTTGTACAATAGTTACATTCAAAATACATTTCTTTTTTCTCTATTACTATTTAGTCCTTTTTGATTCTCTTGCATATGAAGGGTAGATAACCTTGTAGTTCAGCCCCTTAAAACAACAACAACAACACAACCTTTTGCATAGTTTGTGATGTTGATGACTCTTGAGATGTGGAAGATGGATTAAACATAACTTTTACAGCAGGGGTTAAATGTTGCTCAATAAACACTGCACTATTTTGAGTAGCAACATTTTTTTCTTGTACTAGCTTTTTAGCATTGTCATGATTCATTGTTGACACCAACAGTGTTTCATCTGGTGCACCAGATTGATGATCACTCACACTTAAAACCTTACCATTTCTACTTTTTTGATTGCCTCGACATCTTTTTGACCCCTCTTTTGAGCATCGCCAAAATATTATTCCTTTTACATTTTGACGCTTATAGTTATAAGAGTAGCCTTTGTAGAGTACACGTTGTTTACCTTTGTTAGTTGTAGTAAGTTCCATAGTAGCAACTAACCTGTTAGTAAGATTTGCTCACTACAAAGGTTATAACTGTTCTGATAATAAAATCATTTAGCTTTGGCTTTTATATTTAATATGTACAGTTTAAAGTGATAGCAAAAGTGAGAGCAAAATGGTAGCATAGTGGTAGAAAATATAACATTAATTGTTAGGAAATAGTTTAAGCGGTTATGTGGATCCATTACATAATAATTTTAGCACGACGAAGCTCATTTTCTATATCCAATAGTTCTTCCTCATATTCAGTATAACCAGCCTGTTTATAGACATGCAGTTGCTGAAGCCGCCGGATTAGCTTACTTGGATTGTTCCAGTAGACAAATTTAACAAATTATTTTTAGGTGTAAACAAAGCATTACCATTATCATTATTATCTTCATCATCAACATCATCATCATCATAACCATTATCATTATCATCATCATCATCATTATCATCATCATTATGATCATTATAATCCTCATCACTATTACTATATAGTCCTTTTTTATCCTTTTGCAATACCACATTTTGCACAGTCTGTGTTGCCTTTGATAATGTTGGGAGTTTTTCAGACATTGACAACTGTCCTAACACGACTTTCTGAGGAGATGATACATGCTTCTTAACAAACAATGCACTATCTTGAGCTGCAATATCTTTTTCTGGGACAAGTGTTTTAGCATTTTGAAGAGTTTTTTTAAACAGCAACGATGTTTTATCTGGTACACTACATTGATGATCACTCACACTTAAGACATCACTATTTTTACTTTTCAGCTCACCTCGACACTGTTTTGAACGATGTTTTGAACAACGCCAAATAACAGTTCCATTTTTATTGGTTCGTTTTACAATATATGAATATCCTTTATAGAATGCGTATGGCATACCATTGCTATTTGTTGATATTTCCATGTCAATTGTCAAGCATGAACTAATCTCTAGCAAAGTTCACACGATAATATAAATAATAGTTTAAAGTGAGTGCAAGAGTGGGTGCAAGAGTGGGTGCAAGAGTGGGTGTAAAAGGGAGTGCAAGAGTGGGTGCCGCTTATAGTAGGCATGAATTTTACTAGAATGTGATTTGAGTAAATGCAATTTCTAAACCCAAGTAGTGAATAGTCAGTTGGTTTTGATCTATGCAAGCGTAAACATGTCACATACACTGGTGATGGATACTCAAGGCTTTAAGGTCAACGAAAACAAGTACAGTATATATTTAAAGAGGTGGCTATCATTGATTGCACAACACGCGGGTTACCATATCTTTTTTCGGACTAGTGTTTTAACATTTGAAGTATTTTTTTAAACAGCAACGATGTCTTATCTCTCACACTACATTAATGATCACTCACACTTAAGACCTCACTATTTTTACTTTTTAGTTCACTTTGACACTGTTTTGAACGATGTTTTGAACAACGTCAAATAACAGTTCCATTTTATTGGTTCGTTTTGCAATATACGTATAACCTTTATAGTATGCACATGGCTTACCATAACTATTCGTTGATACTTCCATATCAATTTTCAAGCATGAAATAATCTCCAATAAATTTCGCTCGATAATAGAAATAATAGTTTAAAGTGGGTGCAAATGTGAGTGCAAAAGTGGGTGTAAAAGTGAGTGTAAAAGTGGGTGCAAAAGTGGGTGCAAATGTGAGTGCAAAAGTGAATGTAAAAGTGGGTGCAAAAGTGGGTGCAGTTTATAGTAGGCATGATTTTTACTAGAATGTGATTTGAGTAAATGTAATTTCTAAACCCAAGTAGTGAGTAGTCATTTGGTTTTGATTTATGCAACCGTAAACATGTCTCATACACTGATGATGGATACTCAAGGCTTCATGGTCAACAAGTATATAGTTAAAGAGGTAGCTATTATTGATTGCACAACACTGAATCTATTTTTGAAATTTTTACAAAGGGCCTAAGTGCACTTTTGTTAATATATCGCGAACCAATAAGACTAGGGCATTGTATGAGGTATTGTTGGACTTTTTGCCGAAGACTGCTGGTGAACACCTATGTTCCCACGACCTTTTAAAATATGGCGGCTAACCCACGAGGGGTGCTTGTCGATAAGCAAACCAATAATCAAAGGGGGGTGTATGACAGAGCTTGAGGCGATAACCCCTTTTGATTGATCCCTGTTGATTTGCCCCTTTGGACTGGTCCCCGTTGACTAGTCCCTCTGGACGGGTTCTTTTTGAAGGGAGTCATTTTTGACGGGCCACTCTGGACGGGTCCCTGTTGACAGGTCCTTTTGACTAATCCCTTTGGACCGGTCCCTTTGGACTGATCCCTATGGGTTGGCCCATGCATTTAGCCAAATTATGTCAAAGGGACGGGTCCAAAGGGATTAGTCAAAAGGACCTGTCAACAGGGACCCGTCCACAGTGACCCGTCAGCAGGGGCCCGTCAAAAATGACTCCCTTCAAAAAGGACCCGTCCAGAGGGACTAGTCAACGGGGACCAGTCTAAAGGGGCAAATCAACAGGGATCAATCAAAAGGGGTTATCGCCTCAAGCTCTGTCATACCCCCCTTTGATTATTGGTTTGCTTATCGACAAGCACCGCTTGGATTACTTTTTAATCACCCCTCGTGGGTTAGCCGCCATCTTTAAAAAGGTCGTGGGAACATAGGTGTTTACCAGCAGTCTTCGTCAAAAAGTCCAACAATACCTCATACAATGCCCTAGTCTTATTGGTTCGCGATATATTAACAAAAGTGCACTTAGGCCCTTTGTAAAAATTTCAAAAATAGATTCAGTGTTGTGCAATCAATAATAGCTACCTCTTTAACTATATACTTGTTGACCATGAAGCCTTGAGTATCCATCATCAGTGTATGAGACATGTTTACGGTTGCATAAATCAAAACCAAATGACTACTCACTACTTGGGTTTAGAAATTACATTTACTCAAATCACATTCTAGTAAAAATCATGCCTACTATAAACTGCACCCACTTTTGCACCCACTTTTACATTCACTTTTGCACTCACTTTTCCACCCACTTTTGCACCCACTTTTACACTCACTTTTACACCCACTTTTGCACTCACATTTGCACCCACTTTAAACTATTATTTCTATTATCGAGCGAAATTTATTGGAGATTATTTCATGCTTGAAAATTGATATGGAAGTATCAACGAATAGTTATGGTAAGCCATATGCATACTATAAAGGTTATACGTATATTGCAAAACGAACCAATAAAATGGAACTGTTATTTGACGTTGTTCAAAACATCGTTCAAAACAGTGTCAAAGTGAACTAAAAAGTAAAAATAGTGAGGACTTAAGTGTGAGTGATCATTAATGTAGTGTGAGAGATAAGACATCGTTGCTGTTTAAAAAAATACTTCAAATGTTAAAACACTAGTCCGAAAAAAGATATGGTAACCCGCGTGTTGTGCAATCAATGATAGCCACCTCTTTAAATATATACTGTACTTGTTTTCGTTGACCTTAAAGCCTTGAGTATCCATCACCAGTGTATGTGACATGTTTACGCTTGCATAGATCAAAACCAACTGACTATTCACTACTTGGGTTTAGAAATTACATTTACTCAAATCACATTCTAGTAAAATTCATGCCTACTATAAGCGGCACCCACTCTTGCACTCCCTTTTACACCCACTCTTGCACCCACTCTTGCACCCACTCTTGCACTCACTTTAAACTATTATTTATATTATCGTGTGAACTTTGCTAGAGATTAGTTCATGCTTGACAATTGACATGGAAGTATCAACAAATAGCAATGGTATGCCATACGCATTCTATAAAGGATATTCATATATTGTAAAACGAACCAATAAAAATGGAACTGTTATTTGGCGTTGTTCAAAACATCGTTCAAAACAGTGTCGAGGTGAGCTGAAAAGTAAAAATAGTGATGTCTTAAGTGTGAGTGATCATCAATGTAGTGTACCAGATAAAACATCGTTGCTGTTTAAAAAAACTCTTCAAAATGCTAAAACACTTGTCCCAGAAAAAGATATTGCAGCTCAAGATAGTGCATTGTTCGTTAAGAAGCATGTATCATCTCCTCAGAAAGTCGTGTTAGGACAGTTGTCAATGTCTGAAAAACTCCCAACATTATCAAAGGCAACACAGACTGTGCAAAATGTGGTATTGCAAAAGGATCAAAAAGGACTATATAGTAATAGTGATGAGGATTATAATGATCATAATGATGATGATAATGATGATGATGATGATGATAATGATAATGGTAATGATGATGATGATGTTGATGATGAAGATAATAATGATAATGATAATGCTTTGTTTACACCTAAAAATCATTTGTTAAATTTGTCTACTGGAACAATCCAAGTAAGCTAATCCGGAGGCTTCAGAAACTGCATGTCTATAAACAGGCTGGTTATACTGAATATGAGGAAGAACTATTGGATATAGAAAATGAGCTTCGTCGTGCTAAAATTATTATGTAATGGATCCACATAACCGCTTAAACTATTTCCTAACAATTAATGTTATATTTTCTACCACTATGCTACCATTTTGCTCTCACTTTTGCTATCACTTTAAACTGTACATATTAAATATAAAAGCCAAAGCTAAATGATTTTATTATCAGAACAGTTATAACCTTTGTAGTGAGCAAATCATACTAACAGGTTAGTTGCTACTATGGAACTTACTACAACTAACAAAGGTAAACAACGTGCACTCTACAAAGGCTACTCTTATAACTATAAGCGTCAAAATGTAAAAGGAATAATATTTTGGCGATGCTCAAAAGAGAGGTCAAATAGATGTCGAGGCAATCTAAAAAGTAGAAATGGTAAGGTTTTAAGTGTGAGTGATCATCAATGTGGTGCACCAGATGAGACACTGTTGGTGTCAACAATGAATCATGACAATGCTAAAAAGCTAGTACAAGAAGAAAATGTTGCTACTCATAATAGTGCAGTGTTTATTGAGCAACATTTAACCCCTGCTGTAAAAGTTATGTTTAATCCATCTTCCACATATCAAGAGTCATCAACATCACAAACTATGCAAAAGGTTGTGTTGTTGTTGTTGTTTTAAGGGGCTGAACTACAAGGTTATCTACCCTTCATATGCAAGAGAATCAAAAAGGTCTAAATAGTAATAGAGAAAAAAGAAATGTATTTTGAATGTAACTATTGTACAAGTACTTATATTAAATAAATAAAAATATTGTATGGGTATTGTCTGTTTTTTCTTAATTGCTATACCCACGTCCTACTATATTAATGCCATTGTTAACCATCAACAATCTCCACCTATGTTCAGAAAGAAAGTGATCTTAAACAATACACTCTATCTATGGTTTGTGTACCGAGTATCATAATAATACAGTGTCGTCAAGCCATGTTCAGGCAATAGTAATGTTAGGTAAGGGGTTCGAACCCATGCTTCCTTGTACAGGATTAGTTTTTACTCAACAGCAACCCATAATACTATACTTTGAAACATGTCACATCTCACTGCAAAATGTCAACTGTATCGTTTTCTAAGACCCCAGCTGCTGGCTAGTAGCTAGCAGACAGTGCAACAGAAACAGTGTCACCATGTTCATTCTTTAAAAAAATTCAACATTTATTATTCTTCTTTTTCTTATTATTGTTCATTAAGAGTAGTGTAAAGTTGTCTTCGTGACGTAACGGATATAATAGTTAGCTGGCACTCTAAAGCTCTTGAGTTCAATTCGAGCTTTAACATAAAATTTTAAAAGTATATTAGAACTAAAACAGGTCTACTCAGTCTCGGGTGATCCAAATAAGTAAATATGGTTTAATTCACACTTTAACGATAGAACACGACGGTTTTTTATTTTTTTTAAATAATGATAGCCATTTGTTCATTTTTTTTTCATTTTCACATTTCACACATTGCCATTTGTCAATTTTCCATGTACACAATTTGAAAATGTCAGTTTAAAGTTTTTGGATTTCATGATACGGAAGCGAGAATATTCCATTTTGTTGTTTACACATTTGTCAATTTCCCAATTACATTTTTTGAATGTCAGTTTTAAGTTTTTAAATTGTGTTGATATGGAAACATGGATTTCCTATTTTTTTCCATATCACAGACGACACGTTTATGATTTAGTCCATGCTGAAAGTTTAGTTTTGTAAAACACACATTTGCTGATTAAAAAATTTCTTGAAATCACCTTAATGAAAGTGCTTGACCATGGCAATAGTGCATTCTCTTTCTGTTTGTTTCCAAAAACTTATAGGCCTACTACTACTACTACTACTACTGTAGGTAAGACTGTTTTACAAAATAACACCTATCTACCGCTGCATTTTAAAAAAACACAAGTGTTAAAAAAACAACTACAGTATACTATTTACCATTTGCTATATACATTGAATACCCCACCATCCTACCTTGCCGTGTTTGCTTTGGTTGAACAATTAATGCTACCCACCCACACACACACACACACACACACACACGCTTTCTCTCTCTCTCTCTATCATTCTATCTATAGTCATATATTCACACAACCATACCTGTCTTTGAAAAACAAATACAACCACGCTATTTATCCTTGACATGCACACTTATCCCAAATAACTTTTAGTTATACATTTAACATTTACTATTACAAAAAAAATGTATCCACTATTTACAATTACAAAAATGAATATTTACAAAATACTAAATCTACTGGTTACAAAAAAGCCATGTCTCTAAACAATAAAATATAGAAGTCGCACCTCCACCTCGTGGTTATAACCCTATGGTAGGCTAATGCATAAGTCATTCATCTGCACTCATTTGCTATCCATCAAGGTAAAAGTTCATTTTCTCTGTTCCACAAGATACAAATTTGATTGCTGGATTGTATCCTGCACTGTTTATGTGATATAGCTTTGCCAGTTCATAAAACCGCTAGGTAGTTCTCTACATATAGCAATTTTACCACTGCTCTACCTACGCCTTTTGCTCTTTTGGCTTTCTTACAGTCTAGTGTGTGATAGACAGCATTAACTGTATATCAAACCCAGTTCACCTTTGTATTTGTAATCCAAGTAATAATTTGAAAAGACACAAATGTAATCAGTTTTGAACGTTATCTCTGTTTTGTTTTGTTTAATATGTTTATGACATGCATATTAACCTGAAATCGAACCCTGGTGAAAAGGCTAACAGCTTAACCACTACACCACCATGTCCTTGTTTCTTAGTTGGCTCGTTCTAGGGCTCAGACCTGGAAATCGAGTTAAGACCACCAGTACAAAAGCTAAAAGTGCTTAACACTGCTACACAAAATGGATAGCTGGTAACATTATACAACCGGAAATGATTATATTTCTGTTAGCAATGCATTTTGTCATCAGCCTACTGTCTGAGCACTGACAGCAACACAGTTTAGTTTAGAACAAGCAAGTGTGTGTGTGTATAGATTATTAGCCTCAAGTATTTAAAGCTTGTTGTGTGTAGCGACCATCTTGTCCCGGTAACCACTGAGCATTTTTGTGTTTTAGCTATCCTCTTTAACCAATCAATTAAAGATAGTCTACTCTTTATTCTTGAATCGATAAATCAGAGTTTGTGTACACCGTTCGTCATTTATTAACCCATACCTGCAACCTATACTCTCTCTATACTGCAGTTTGATCTGAAAAACAAGTTTCAATGGTAAAAGGCTTGTCAATCACCATACATGTAGCCTACACTAATTCTTTCTCTACCTAGCTATGTTTCATCACACACATGGTAAACATCTCACATGTTCGTATCCGATTATTAGTTTATAAAATCTCAGGTCGATGACCTTGATGTATTGGGTATTTTGGGTAAATTCATTGGCCATGGGAAAGGGTTGAACATTCTAAGTCCTACAACACCTCACATGTTGATATTCGATTATTAGTTTATAAAATATTAGGTCAATGACCTTGCTGTTTTGAATCCTTTGGGTAAATTCGTTGGTCATGGAAAAGGGTTGACCATCCTGAGTACCATGACACCTCACTTGAGCCTCTGATTATTAGTTTATAAAATCATAGGTCAATGACCTCGCTGTTTTGAATCTTTTGGGTAAATTCATTGATCATTGAAAAGGGTTGACCATCCTGAGTCCTATAACACCTCACTTGACCCTCTCTGATTATTAGTTAGCGAGATATTAACAAAAGTGCAGTTAGGCCCTTTTAACATAAATAAATAATATATTCAAAAACAGAATGTCACCTCAAGTCCAACGACCTCTCATACAGGTCTCTAGCCTTATTGATTCATGAGATATTAAAAAGCTAATGACCTTAGATCTTTTGGGTAAATTCGTTGGTCATGGAAAAGGGTTGACCATCCTGAGTCCTATGACACCTCACTTGACCTTCTCTGATTATTAGTTAGCGAGATATTAACAAAAGTGCAGTTAGGCCCTTTTGACATAAATAAATAATATATTCAAAAACAGAATGTCACCTCAAGTCCAACGACCTCTCATACAGGTCCCTAGCCTTATTAATTCATGAGATATTAGTTTTGGATCTTTTGGTAATTAAAAAAAAAATAACTCATCTATAATTCATTATTCAAAAACCCCGCCCGCTTACAAAAACCCAAGTGCGCATGCGTAAAAAAATCAAAAAACAAACATGTAATTCATAGTAGCAATCAGCTCTTCACATGCGTTTCATGTGGAACAACGTTTAATTTCATCATAGCATTAGAGACCATGGGCCAGTCCATAGGGACCAGTCCAAAGGGACGGTCTAAAGGGATCGGTCTAAAGGGACTCATCCATAAGGACCTGTCAACAAGGACCTGTCCACAAGAACCTGTCAACAAGGACTCGTCCACAATGACCTGTCAACAATGACCTGCCAACAATGACCTGTCAACAATAACCCATCCACAGGGATCCACTCCCCCACCCTCTTCAAAAGCCATGAGTGGGCATGCTAATTCATACTGGCTTTCCACCGCACACATGTCTCTTGTGTAGAACAACTTCTCATGCCATATTAGCATTCAAACTCTCACGTGTTGCAATTGGAAAGAGAGATTCTCTAAAAAAAATTACAATTCCACCCCTAGTAGGGGTAGGTTTTATTTTGGGGTGGAAATATGTTGTCTATTGGAAAAGGGGGTGTCAGCCCGAGTTCAATGACATCTCATTCGTCAAAATCCGACCACGGGTTCGGGAGTTATCGGGCTGCCGCCATCTTGTGTGGAGGGTGTGGAGGAGGTGGCATCTGAACCCCTCAAAAACCACTACTCACCTACAGTGATATTGCAACAGTAAAACGATTCAAAATTTGATTGTAATCCATTGGTGTCATTAAATATTTGACTTATCACTAAAAGAAAAATTAATTAATTAATTTAATTTAATCAAACATTAATTAAGGTGATTAATGTTTCTCATCAGGCCACTAATGAGCCTTAATTAACTATCTGATGGATGCTCAATGCTATAAAAATTTCAAGGGACTCCTTGAGATTACTGTATGATACTATAAAAATTTATATAAATGAAAATTTAATTACAGTAACTCTCTATCAATTAATTGAGCTCCATTTTGACCTTATGTTGGGCTGCTATTGTCTCAAGCTTAAGTCACACCGTTGGGCGCCATTTTGCATTTCGCACTGGTGGTGGGGAGAACAGGATTTGGTATTAAATGAATGTGGCAAGCGGAAAAAGGGCAAGGCTGATCCTCACGGAAAAATAACGGGTATGAAATGAATGGAGTATGGTTTGGATTCGGGATTGAATTGATAAGTGACTTATGGGTATCTTCCAGCGTTTACCCGCTCAGCATAAAGTCAAAAAAATAATTAACATGCCAAACGAGTAGGCAAGCCAAACATAATCAAACAAGCACGAAACCCGGGTGCATCTGTGTATGTTAACCACTAGGATCTTCCAGAATAGAAAAATCGAAGAAGAATAGAGAATAATCTATCCTTTGCCATGTACCCTTGCACAACGTCTTCAGAACAGGACTCTGTCGTCGGGGCATGAACGGTACACTAGCTTGAATATGAAACTGTTCTGGATATTATAGGAAGATCACTAGGGCTGATTAAAATTCATCACACACAGATTCTGAATGAGAAGAAACAAATTTAATGCACCAAACACCAGAACAGCAAAAACAAATAAATGAAATAAAACCAAAATAGTCGAAATGAAATTTAAAATAATAATAATAATAATAATAATAATAATAATAATAATAATAACTCAAAGGTAAAATAAATCAATTACGGAATCAATAAAATTAAGTCAGAATTAGAAATATAAACAATGGACTAATTAATGTCCAATAACCACCAATTAAATGCTAATCAGCATCAATTAATACTTATCATAGTAGTTATGATGTATGATTACAATCAAATTTATTAACAAATAAAAACCAATCATATGGCAAAATAAAGAAAATGAATCGAAATGAAATCTGGTTAACACCAATTAGCCTTAATTGCCATAATCAAATTTATTAATTACGATGATAAGATATCATCAAAAAGTTAAGTTATTAAGAGATGAGGGATCAAGAGGGTCCGGTCAACAGCAACAACAGTATGGATTAAGAAAAAGAAATCCAATTATACGAAATTAATCAATCATTAATCTGAGTAAACATAATGATCATTGAGTCTAATATCATCCAATTACATTTCAGATACATGGTATGTTCAATATCAGAGACACCCATAGCCATTCCGAAGTATACATTATAACCTAGCCATGGGCTTATTTAATTATTAATGGCGTTTAATTAACATTTACTGGAATCCCTCCGTTAAATAAAAGTTTACCCTCATATCAAATCTTAACCTTCATGGCATTGATTATGTATTTCTATCTGCAAACATGAACATGATTTATGCATCTTATTTACATACTCTTGTAAATTAATTATGGAAGCCTTTCCGTACGGAATCTTAATGTCCAATCCCGACATTACTTTGGACGTCTTAGCTTTAAAACAAATTAGCTGAATCAATGAAGCCATTTAGTTTCCTTAGCCTTGAAACACACTTACAAGTTGTCACACATTACATTAGCATGTTAGTGATATGTTGAGCTTGGCTTCGGTCCTTGCGTTCGACGTGATACACTTTCGAACCAAGCACTCGATGCCTTGTCAAATAATTCATGGATATTTAATAAACAAACTAAGAAAAATGCCTTAAAAACAAACAAAAATAGCATCATAAAAAAATGATGACTAATCATTTGCCTATCAAACTTGGGTTGGATAAACATGAAAAACAATTAATAATTCCAACCAAACATTATTAAAATAATCGTATCGTGTCAGAGTCACGTTAGGCAACGGTGAATGTATTTGAAGCCGCGACCCCTGAAAAAGATAGACATGGCACAAAATGTTCTATGTGGCATTTTTAATAGGATCAATATGTATTTAGGGGTATTCGCTACCTATACGTTTCTTACCTTGAATGCCTTATCTTGCAGAACGAGGTTACAATAGAACAAAGCATGGTCCGTTCAACAATTATCGAGAAAAAGAGATCTCAAGATAATTTTGAACCAATATTAACTATTAAAAAAACCTAATAATAATTATTTTCCAGGACCGAAAATAATTATTCATGAACACAGGACTCTAGCTAGTACCCATTTAAAAAGACTGATCGACCAGGCATAAACAAAAGGATTTCGAACACGGGACCGCAAGGTTACTGCCTACCTAGCACCCGTTTAAAATAGTTTCTGGACCAGGCACAACAAGAGGATATCGAACCCGGGACTGTATGGTCAGCAGACAAAACCGTCCCTTATATCAAAATGATCAGTAAAAGAAACACTATCGATTGGAGGCATCAGAATAATAACCCAACGTACCTTTACGTAAATATTAAACTTTGGACCAAACATAACAAAAATTTAAAAGAATCACTGCGACAAGCACCCGAGTCCAGAGTGGACCCCTCTCTTTGTGGAAAATGACAATAGGTTGGCCGTGACTACTAGCTAACCTTGACCGTGTATAGGTAGAAATGCAAGTCTTCACCCCTTCCTGGCTAACATATGATTATATTCTTACCAGCTGTGCGAGCCAGATCATAGTACTCTTGAATATAACTTAATTATTACAATCATCGCGTTATAACTCAAACCGTTCTCTTACCTGTGAGATATTATTGCAATGTGAATTCTTCATCTTCACCCCTCTGTGCGATATGATTTCAATCAGATATATATTAATTATAGCATTATTTTATCTGTGCTTATTTGCCACTACCTTACACATACAATTTACTTAATATCATTGTAAACTTATCATACTTTCATCCGACATCTTCTCCTCAGGTCATATTTACCTGGCATTATTATCTATTTTATCTTATTTCATCGTAGATTTCTCCTTACAACATCTTACCTGTATGACCTTATATATCACACGCGTTCTATAAAAACCAATATAACAAATAGTGAGGCTGGCTCAGCCGTCACTTCTTAAATAATTCACGCCTTTGTAAACTGTCCTATAAACTTTACTCATTGCTACACCATAATACTGCATCATCATCCATCACAATACACCATGGTCCTTTAAATATCGTCCCAAAAATCATCGGCTATTAATTCATCCGGTATGTGAATACATAAATTACTATCTCTGGTCATTGACACGAAATAATGAGATTTTGCCTGGAAAGGGCATCTGTCGAAATACCATGCTTCGTTCGTTCTATTCGGGGGAAAAACACAGGGGATATTTCTACCACACATTTATAAATAAAATAGGGAGTTCTACCATGTGTTTTATGTACGGATACGATTACCTAGCAACATCCTTACGTTAAATTAGGCACTTTTAATTCATTAAAATATTTATTCTGATCATTAATCCTTATGAGCGTACCCAGCTCCGTCAGATGCACAACTATGGTCGCCATTGACACAGTCATTGTACACACAAGATAAAACAAATCAAAAGAAAACAAATAACATGCTAACATTATGGCGATGAAATCCATGAGTTATTTGACACTGTAAAATATAATCAAAAGGTACTCATCACATTGAAGGCTCCTTCGTCATCTTTGCATAAGCTGGACCAGAGGCCCGCAACAGTATAACTTAACACATGACCTCCATGGCCAGTTCGAATCCCATCACGATGATGTAACACCACTCGCTAATATCACTGCAATCCTCCATATCACTAGGTTGCTATAAGCCAGCACCCTTTTAAAATGCACACACACACATATTTAATTAGATTATGCAACACTAAAAAAAAATATACATTAGTGGACTATACACTTATGTCATAGATGACAAATTCTCACACTATTTCCACACTTGTCGCGGACACATTTTCAGTTATATATTTTTCACTTGAATTACATATAATTTCACATCCGTCCTTACTGTTATACACATTCACAGCTCAGTATTCATTTTTAATATTATTTCGCATCAGCCGAACAATGGACTGTGCTTTTCGTGCGCTAATGCTTGGGCGTGACGCTACATGGACCAGCATTCACTGACGTTGGCTGAATGATGAACAATGCCTGCTGTCACAGACTTCACCCGCATATATGACAAAATGGTTGCCAATTCACAGTTTTGTACATACGACACCAAATGCTCCTTTCACAATCATAGGCTACAGTAGTAGTGGTTTTTGAGGGGTTCTACAGCCACCTCCACCACCCCACCTCACAAGATGGCGGCGGCGCGATATCTCTCGAACGCATGGTCAGATTTTGACGAATGAGGTGTCATTGAACTCGGGCTGACACCCCCTTTCCAATGGACAACATATTTCAACCCCAAAAATAAAATCTACCCTAATAGGGGGTGAAATTGTAATTTTTTAGAGAATCTCCCTTTCCAATTGGAACATGTGAGAGTTTGAATGCCGATATAGATTTAAACGTTGTTCTACATAAAGTGCATGTGTTCGGTGGATAGCCACTATGAATTAACATGCTTGTTTTTGTTTTTACGCATGCCCACTCATGGCTTTTGTAAGAGGGTGGGAGAGTGGATCCCTATGGATGGGTTATTGTTGACGGGTCATTGTTGGCAGGTCATTGATGACAGGTCCTTGTGGACGAGTCCTTGTGGACAGGTCCTTGTGGACGAGTCCTTTTGGACAAGTCCTTGAGGACGAGTCCTTGTCCCTTTGGACTGATCCCTTTGGACGGGTCCCTTTGGCCTGATTCCTACGGACTAGCCCATGAATTTATTTAAATTATGTCAAAGGGTCTAACTACATTTGTGTGTGTTGAACTGACGTTGTTCACTAATCCCCCACTACTATGATGGGATAACGATATGAAAGGAAAGTGACGAAATACATGTGAACACGTGTGAGATGACCTTATTACCGTCCTCCTTGTGAAACAAGTCACATCCTGTTTTGCTTCATACGTGAGAAAATGTGAGTTCATGTGTAATATGATCTAACTCACAGGTGTTCACCTGTACACGCGCACGATAAGAGCTAACAAGTCACAACCTGTTTTGACAGTGGTGGGAGGTGAAGGGGGGGAGTTAGTGTAAGAGAGAACACAGGTGAAGGGAGACAGAAATATGTATTGCTCATAACACATGTATAGCTGAGGACTGTACATAGGACTGTAGGTTAAGTACAACATGAGTAAATAAATAAATACAAGACACACAGGTTCACACAACGTGTAATTTATTAATCCAAGAAATAAAGGCTGAGCTAAATCCCAACCATTTTACATATAGTTTATTTCCTTTTTGTTTCAACAATTTTTCCACAAGGTAATGTTTAGGAAACGCTGTCTTTTGAAGTTCTTGAAGATAAAACCTGCCCTTTATGGGTTGATGGTTGAGGTCCTCGAGTAAATAGGTCACTGGACTGTTCAGGTTGACTTGACGAATTCGAAATAGTTCAGTCCCCCAATTTGGTGTGTAGCCCTTGTCGAAGACGGACTTGAATTTGCTGACACGAACATGGTTCCCAATGTTAAGGCGATGACGTTTAGGGTCTGCTGTTTTTATGGGGTTAAACAGTTTATCCAGTTGTGGAATATTTTTAGTTACAAGTCGTGGCTTGGTCCCAATTGTTCTGTGTTTGGTGTCGTTGTAACGTGACACTAACTCAGGTAACAAGTCCAACCAGCGATAAGTGCCCTGAGCGGTAAACGCTTTCCACATATGGGTTTTCAATGTTCGGTTGAACCTCTCGACCACGCTGGCTTTGAGATTGCTGTACGTGGTGTAATGGTGAATATCCTTAGATTTGAGAAAACTGGAGAATTCCTTGTTGAAAAATTATTTTCCCTGGTCGGTTTGTAGCAGCTGAGGTTGACGTTTAGATTGTTGAATAATATGTTGAAAGGCTTTGGTGACTAGTGGACTAGACTTGCGACGCACAGGTTCAACAAACGCCATTTTGGAATAAACATCAATGACCGTCAACATATAGCGTACACCATCGTTAACGTTAGCATAGGGAATCTTTTCAACCAAGTCTGCTTGCCAAAGTTCATCCACACCCTGTGAAATCACCTTGAGTCGCTGATAGTGACGTCTAGCTGGACGATGCAACTCGTGAGCAATACCCATTTTAATGGGCGAGGGCTTAAACAATAATTTTGGCATTTCGAATTTCTTCCTCAATTTCTTGAATTTCCCAATCGTGACCAGTATGGCCGGCTTGACGTGAAGCATGCAACAGCTGTAGTCGCTGGACGAGTTTATTAGGATTGTGCCAGTAGGTAACATCCACAAGGGGTTTTAATTGTTTAAATGTCACCCCTGAAGCGGACACTTTACGACGACCACTTTGACTAGTGGGGAACATTTTTGCAATGATGGTTTTATATTTTTGGGATATATTAGCATTCAGTTGTTGAGTGGGATCATACTGTCTTTTGTGAGCATGGGTATCCAATAAAATTGATTTATATTTACTAAGGTCCTCTGACCTATAATCTTGAGATGAGGGAGTCCGAGAGAATAGTAGCTTTAACAGTCCTGGTGTTAATTTATAGTTGATCTTTTTAATGACAGCTTTAGTACGACTAAATTTAATCGATGAATCACCAATTTTAAAACTATCATTCTCATAGCGAACGCCATATCTGGTATCTGTGTTTCCAACAAATAGATTGGTGAAATAGGGTTCCAGTGTTGATCCATAATATTTTATTAAAATGTTTTTCAGTTGAGCTTTATGTTGAGGGGTGGCCAAGAGTTGTGAAAATGGAGACGATCTGGAAGGGCAAGGGGTTTCGACCATGGCCAAGGATTTCCTTTTTCTTAAAAACTCTGCAAGGGGTGATGCCTTTTTTGAGGCGTAAACACTTGTTCCTCATTATCCTCAACTTCGCTAACACTAGTTAAATCTTCCTGTTCATCTTCCTCTTCCTCTTCCTCAGAGTCCTCGTGGTGCGTCTGACTGGCTTGTGAAACGGTAGGTAGCGTTTCAGATGGCTTGAAAGAGGGTTTCAACATAGCTTTTAGCGGAGGTGCTAAATGTTGTTGAATAAACAAAACATTATCCGCACGCGATCGTTTCAATTGACGAAACTTTTGGCGAATAGTATTTTTTGCTCTAATAATATTCTTTTTCAATTGACTCTCTGCTAACGCCATGATGTCGTGACAAATGACTTGAGAGGGAATGATACAGTGCCTTAAATAGCAATAAAATGATCAAACCCTAAGCGATACCGCCCTTGGTTGAGTTCACTTTGTTTGTCAATCACTAAACAGGCATGACGTTGTGTGTTCCAGCACTTGCCACACAATTCTGTAAACATTTGAAAGGTCATATCCGGATTCACATGTTCTTTATAAATGTAACGACTGTTCCTCTCGTCCTGGCGAAATAAAACAATGACATTGGCATTGTCACGAATCAACTGTTTGGACATTTTAGAATACGTTTGTCCAAGATAGAAGCAATCGATATGTTTGTGTCGACCCATGCTGAAATAGCTTTGAATGATACCTTGTCGTTCAGTGGATACATCATCGAAAATCATGAGCGAATCAGGCTTTACCTCATCCGGTGAAATAACATTTTCTTGCGCGGAAAATGTAAAATACCCCATATTCTCATTTTTAAATCCAGACATGACTTGATCCAGAAACACGTAGAGGGGTTGGTAGAGAGATTTTGCGAAAATATAAATATTTTGAAAACACAGACCATTGGGCGCTGTAATAAGTGTCAGTAAAAGATTGGTCTTTCCACAGCCGGAAGGTCCCACAATAATGCAGCGAATGGAAGATGGAAACAGTGAACCATGGCGTTGTTCACGTGATGTGGGGCAGAGATGGGAAACCATGTCCCTCACGGGGAATGACTCTTGCTGCTTAATTAGCTTCATTTCAACTAAGGCTTAGAGAGGCTAGCAGGCTGTCTATATACATCGCACCGAGCCTTGTCATAGAAACAGTAGACTCGTACTACAGGTTGACGATGGATGTCTTTGGACGTGCGTTGATGGTCAAATCTAGGTCTGTTCCCATACATGATCCTAAACAAGAAACAGATCCTGCTAATACACACTATGTGGATAGGTCAGTAGTGTCACGCACAAAACAAGGAGATTATGACTTTAAAGGAAAGCGGTTAACTCATGTAAAACATCCTCAAGTGTCTACAGACGTTACTACAAAAAAGTATGTGGATAACAAGGTGTATGAGTTTTATGATAAAGTGCCTCAGCTTACGGTGGATGGCTATAGCGCTAATCATCAACGCATTATTCACGTGGAAGACCCACAAGAAGATGATGATGTCTGTACCAAGCGATACGTGACCTATGAAATGAAAAGTCTTTATAAATTTATCCCATCTGTATTTTTAGTGCATCTGACAAATGTAAAACCTGTGAATGAGAGAAACCATATACCGCTAGTTCATGACCAGCACTTGACCGATGTGCTTGCTTCAGGTTTAAGCCACTATCGACTACACTATAATGGAACCATTCACATCAAATATGCCATACCTGATGAGAACCATTTACAAATAGAGATAAATGGTCATAGGATGTTGGTCCATAACCATGAAATGGTCAATGCAGGAGACGAATTATCCTTTCATCTCCCGTTGACATGGAATGAAAAGCAAGCTGGAAAAACCATAAATAATTTCCCACTTTATGTAGAATTGGAATATACAGCCATGAAATAACAATCTAATGTTAGTTGTGACTTAAACTTTCTTGTGAAAGGTTGTTAGTCATCATCATCATGGTGAAACAAAGATATGTGGTGAGAAAGACAAAAAATATGAGCCTGTCCTTGGCAAAGCCTGGGCTTATGACATTCGTGGACAAGCCCTTGCGAAAGAAAAAAAGAAAAAATAATGTGTTGACCATAAGGAAAGCTCTTCGAGTAGCACAGAGACATGTTATTCCAAAACGTCAGCGACAGGGTTCAAAACAAGGGCGAGTGATCCCCGTCCCCATATGAGCGGGATTTTATCTGCATTATTCGCTGGTCTGGCTGCTCTAGGTTCACTTTTAGGCGGCGCCAGTGCAGTGGCAAAAACCATTAAAGCCGTGCAACAGGGCAAGCAACAACTCAATGAAAATCAGCGACACAATGAAACAATGGAGGCCATTGCTATGGGGGCTAGAAATGTCAATTTGAAGCCAGCCTTTTAACAACAAGGATTTGGAATTTCACCTTTTCGAAATAAAAAAAAACATCTTTAACCTCAACCATAGCAAGACATGCCCTGACGCATCAGCAAGTGGAAAGCTATGCTAAACAACTGAAGCTTTCTCATTTTCGAGGTGTGTTTATGCGAAACCAATTACCCTCACAACCCTGGAAACATGAATGTGCTGTTGTCAATTTGGATGATCACCGAGGACCTGGAACACATTATGTAGCTTATGTCAAAGAGGGATCTACTGTATCGTACTTTGACAGTTTTGGGAATTTGCCCCCACCCATGGAACTAGTGGCCTATTTTGGACACAGGATCAAGATATATTATAATGTGAAACGTGAGCAAACGTTTAACAGCCAACAGTGTGGACGTTTGTGTTTAATTTTTTTATATAAGACGCAACATAAGCAAAAACGTCAACAGTATGTCGGTGGAAAGTAAGACGTTTACACTGCATGGACGTGGACCTGAAGTGAGTCTAGACTTTTACCCACCTATCGAATTGAGTGAAAAACCTTATGGTTTAGGACTTGTTTCTCTTGAAACGTACAATCGAATATACAACATACGTGAAAATGTGAACAACAAGTTTTACTATGATGATTCTGTGCTCACCCTGAACTCTGGTGGATACACGATAGATGACATTTTTGAACACATTTATGTGGTGTTGATCAATGAATATGGTTTAAAGTCATTTCTCGATGGAACGCGCAAGTTTGAACTTGTAGGAAATACCAACACTCATCGCTGCAGTATTTTTTCTACATTCAAAATTGACTTTAAAACTCACCCGATTCCATTGGTCCATTACTAGAATTTAAACCACGTGTGTTAGAGCCCAACAAAAAACATGAATCAGACCATGAAGTGAAATTCATTGAGGACCATCATGTGTCGGTGACGTGTAATATTATTAGTAAAGTGTTCACCAATCAAGAACCGTCGCATTCGCTTTATGACTTTATTGTAACATCGCCCAATGGCTATATTATTCGTGAAAACCCTCCAGTGGTGCTATTTCATTCTGTGGCTGTCGATGGTATTAATAATATAACATTAAGACTGATCAATAGAGAGCAACAACTCATTGATCTAGATTCTACCACACCAGTGACTTACAAGTTGGTGATAAAACCACTATGAAGTTTGTATATAAAGCAACAGCGCCGTCTAGGAATGGTGTTAGTTGTTTACCACGTGAATACACGTTAACATCTCAGAACAAGCAGATTTTACAGCATTTGGGTTACCACATTAACCCCCGCGATGAATTCTATTCTAGAGGTAGCGAACCACATCGAGGAGCAACCAGGAGTGGTAAGAATTGATCTGCATTCTTATCAAGCTCAAACACCTGGACTCAATAACAATGATGAAATTCAATTTGTTATCAACAACCAAGATATTTACACTCTACCGCATGAAAGTGTTATTCAGATTGAAGGTCGGCTCACCAAAGCCGATGGTTCTACACCCACTACATCCAAGTTAGCCAACCATGCTTTCGCCTTCCTGTTTTCTGAAGTACGTTATGTCATTAACGATATCGTGGTGGATAGCACTCGAAATGTGGGTATTTCCAGTGTCATGAAACTATATCCCTCTTATAGTGAGGAAGAAGCTAAAACACTTTGCATGGCGGGTTGGTGCCCTGACTCGACCAATGACTGGATGGTACACACCGATGGAACCTTCACTGGATATTTACCTCTTAAACTGATTTTAGAATTTGCTGAAGATCACCAGCGCATTGTGGTCAACGCAAGGCAAGTGCTTTATCTGGTGAGAGACAGGAGTGATAATAATGCACTCAAGGGAGTCGACAATGCCCCCATTGATTCAAAAATTCAACTACAACGCTTGCTATGGAAAGTGCCTCATGTGACCCTTAACGATAGCAAAAAACTGGACATACTCAAAATGGTAAAGAGAGATATACCTCTACCCCTGGAATTTAGAAGCTGGGCACTCCATGAGTACCCGTTATTGCCCACCACCAACACACACAGTTGGCCTATAAAAACAGCCCGCTATACAGAGAGACCTCTCTACATGATTGTGGGTTTTCAAACGAATCGCAAGTATCAACAAACCAAAGATGTCACGCAATTTGATCACCTGCAATTGAGAAATGCACGTCTTTTCCTCAACGGTGCTGTGTTTCCCTATGAAGGGCTGGATTTAGATTTTTCAAAAAATAAGTTTGCCCCCCTCACGACTTGTTTTCTCAATTTAGATGGTCGTATTATCAAAAAGAGAATTGTCCAATGTTATCACCTCAAGCTTTTAAGACATGGGCGCCACTGATTGTCTTTGACTGTTCCTACTTAGAAGAGTCTGTCAAACCATCCAATATTGACATTCGACTAGATTTTGAAACGCATGACAATGTTCCAGCCAATACCACGGCCTACTGTTTGATTATTCATCACAAACAAGTCAACTATTATCCACTGTCCAACCAAGTGACAAGTGTATAAATAGCAGGTCAACACACATCAAACCACTCAGTCATGTCTTGCTTTCAAGCCTCAAGAGAAGTTACATCCATGAATTTAAAATCTGAGGAACAACGTTTCAAGACCTTTGCGACGTGGCCGGTGCCTTTTATAAACCCTCAAGCCTTAGCAGCCGCTGGATTCTACTATTTAAAAAGAAGAGATCAAGTGAAATGTGTGTTTTGTCCCATCATCTTAGACCAATGGCAAGAGAGCGATGAACCCATGCAGGAACATCAGCGCTGGTCACCTGCCTGCCCCTACCTGTGCAGAATGGAGGTGGGTATTATACCCTGTCATTCAAGTTACCCCTCACTCATGCCTCTGAGTGATGAAAAAAGTTATGATACGTGTGAACTTTATGGTGCCAACAGTGCTTCAGTGAGCAGCTCACAGTTAAAAACATCCAGTTTAGAGACATTGGGATATCATCGGTGTTATGGACACTATAAACACAAAAGACTTTTTTGTTGTATGAGATGGTACCGCCTCTATCCTAGAATGAAAAAAGAATGTAAAACTTGTTATGCTAATAAAATAATGAAATAAAAAAATTGGTTGTTGTTGTTATATTATTATTTCTTATGCCACCCTGTCATATCCTAACCTCTATAGTGACTACTTGATGTTTTTCTTTTCTTTTACTAGAATGGAATGTAAGTAAATGACATGGGTACACCTTACTGAACAATTGTCAGTCTGTGGTCAGTTGGACTTGATCCAGACAAGAGTGAACATGTTGTGTACACTGATTGTCGACTGTCAAGGGTTTAAAATTGGAGATAACAAATTTATATTTAAAGAAGTTGCCATCATCGATTGTTCCACTTTTTGGATATCACAAGCTACTCATTTGGTGTTTAAACCACATCATTTGCGTTTGATTTGTTGTGTGATAAAGACCGTAAACAAACCCAGTGGATTGAAACTCATATGCAACTAGACTGGAAGCAAGGAACCATTTCATATAAGCACCTGGACATGGTCATGAAAGCTCACTTGTCTTCTGCCCATGTAATATTTGTTAAAGGTAGTGAAAAACGTCAATGGCTACAACCATTTTTAGCGTCTTACTGTCAATGTATCGATTTAATTGACATGGGCTGTCCATCGCTGCAAACACTCATGGATCGCTGCCCCTGTGACAATATTACCCATAAAGCCTTGGCACAGGTGTGGCAATTGTTTCATTGGCTATCCACCAATGCCTGCTGGGAGTTGTTAAATAAAATTAAAACTAAAGGTTTACCTGTGAATGACACCAGTGAGATTTCTACAAGCGACGTGTAAACATCAACGTGATACCATGGAGAAAGGGGATGCTACCGATAAAGCGATTGGAAAGTTCTTTGTGTGTAAAAAGAAACTAGACAGTTTTACTAAAGAAGAATTATTGGCTCTTCCAAAATCATTCATTTATTATGTCGCAGCAAATGCAGTGAAAGAAATCTGGCAACATGTACCAAAATCATGGACTCAAGACCCTGTGTTAAGTGAATTGCAACCATGTACGGATTATGATCACCATAAGCAAGTGGCTATGGCAAAAATACCCTCTATGCGACAGTGTGCTACTTTTCAGCTAGTCAAACTGTATCATGGTCATAAAAGTCAGTGTAAAGACTTTGTTTCCTCATACCACGGGCGTGATGAAGAACAAAAGCAACAACAACAAACATCATCCACAGAGGAGGAGGAAGATCAAACCTTTTTACCATCAATGGAAAAGTATATGCCAGACCTGTACTGGCAATGGCGTCATTAACAAAGTAATTCAATACTTGACTTTCGAAATCTACCTACCTGGTTATTATTTGTGTAGTCCTGGAACTTGTCTTGAAGAACCTTTGCAGCATAGTGATATACCTATTAATCCTTTGGATCAAGCATGCACCTTTCTTATCACCACAGTCATTCTGCATTAAGACGTGTAGCGGATAAAGTATCGTTGAAAAGCTAAACAACTTTTGACATTCTGTGATGTCTCAGTGGGAGAGAGGTTGGCAGTCGTCATTGTGATTAGTGTTATAAAAGGAAAGTTAATAATGAGTGGACATGGACATTGAAAAGGATTGAGGAATTGGTATTTCTTTGTGTTCTATTTTTGTAAAGCTCTCTTTGTTGTGAAATAAAAACAAGGTTTACAAGATCACAATATCTTTTATTAAAAAAAATGGTGATAGCCATTTCATTTTTTTCACACATGAATATTTACAATTTCCACTTTACATTCTTTTTACATTCCCCTTGTTTAGTTTAAACATTCTGTACATTTTTGTTGTTGTGAAATAAAAAACAAGGTTTACCAGATCACAATGTCTTTTAATTCTAAAAATGGTGATAGTCATTTTTTCATTTTCATTTTTTCACACATGAATATTTACAATTTCCACTTTACATTTTTTACATTCCCCTTGTTTAGTTCACACATTCTGTATATTTTTTTTGTGAAATATAAATAAGGTTCACTAAAACACTATATCTTTTATTTTTTAAAAATGGTGATAGCCATTTCATTTTTTTCACACATGAATATTTACAATTTCCACTTTTCATTTTTTATATTCCTTGTTTAGTTTACACATTCTGCACATTTTTGTTGTCGTGAAATAAAAAAAACGAGGTTTACCAGATTACAATGTCTTTTTAATTTTAAAATGGTGATAGCCATTTCACTTTTTCACACATGGATATTTACAATTTCCACTTTACATTTTTTTACATTCCCCTTGTTTAGTTCACACATTCAGTAAATTTTTTAAAATCTTTTTCGTAATATACAAAAGCAAACATTTTACACTAAAATGTATTACTTATCTTATTTTTACTAAACTACTGTAGCCTAACATTATACATTCTACTTACAGTTTTTTACAAAAAATATTACAATATAAAACACACTACAAATATTACAATATAGTGATCATTAGACTTAAGTAAAGTAATAGTCGTCAATACGACTGTTTCCCCAAGCAAGAGTATTAAATGTGTTGGGTATAATGAATCGTTTGTTGTCTTCATTACTTAAAGCAGCTTTGTTCAACAAATTGGTATGTAGCTGATGATTTTTACTTCTAAATACACACATTTTCTTATAAATACAGGTGGGTTACTAACTATACAGTTTTTATAATCACTTATATCTAACTCTTTACTAACAACATTCTTTTTCACTCCTTTTAATTTTCTTACTACTACATCATCAATTGTCATATAGCTGTATGATTTAGATTTTGTGCCTACAAAGGTGTCTATAATAACACCAGCACATTCATCCTTAAATTTCCCAAGAACCTTTTTGTTTACTAGAGGTAAATGGTAAATATTATCCTTGGAGTAGTCACTTGTATCAAACCTATTTAGCTCAGTTTTGATATCCTCGTAAAAATCATCAGTTTTAAACTCATAAATAAAAGAATCTGTGTCTGTGTAGAGTAATTTAGCATTATCAAGATAGTTTTTCGTTACATAATCATAGTGAAATTCATACATAAGTGTTTTTGATAATTCCAGAATGGTGTAACCCACATATATGGGTTAGTTGTAAGTTACTTTAAGACGATTCATTTGTATTACAACTAAATCCTCATGAATAATTGAACAGCTATGAAAGTTAGGCTTGCTTATTAAGTTGCTCGCACCATACCTTTTACCATCATTCTCCCACTTTGTTATCAGCTTTATATCAACTCGTTTATCAACATTCTCCATAGTCTTTCCAAAAACACTATTATTCATGAGTTTATAAAAATCTTTTTCAAACGCGTTTGTTGACTGCGTTCTTAAATTATTGTTTAGATCAATATACGGTTTGAGCCATGCTGACTGATGAAATTGCAATACGCGATGAATTTTAGTTAATTTCAATCCATGCTGTAGACACTGTTTCAAGTTTTGATAATGTATTATATATTTACATTTATCATTTACATTAGCAATTAACATTTTTGTTCGTGATGTGATGTATGGAGATTTCATATTCTCAGGACAAAATGGTAAATCATTATGATCATCATGTAACTCTTTAGGGTACTCAAGGTTTACCTCTAAAATAAATCCTTTATCATCGTTATCATTAAGAGTGTCAACATGTAAGATATCAATTTCAGGTTGTGTCAGCCAGCGAAAATCTTTCAGTGGTAGATATTGACTCATAGCCCAACCATATTGGTTATTTGCATCGAGGTAGACAATATACTTTGACTCTTTACAAGGGTTGTAGCTAGGCATGTATTTATTATTCGCTTTAGAGTACCGTCCACTACATTGGCTTAATCCACCTCGAATTGATGATTTTATAAAATTGATCATGTCTATATCAGTCATTAATTCTAAATTTACTTTCGTTTTTTTCAACATTGAACTGAAACTTAACCCAGGAGCAGTGAAATACTGACAAGGATCAAGGTCATAAGTTTTCATACGAACATTTCGAAAATTTTCAAAAACATCTGCTAATAATAACACATCTGACTTCAAATATATGTCTGAAAATTCTCCTAAAGTTTGAATGTGGAACTGTGTCCATACACGTTGTGCATGTAAATATTCCTGATCACTGATATGACTTGTGTTAAAGGAACTGTAAAATGCATTTTTCGGTGGTAAACAACACTCCTCAAGACGTTCCACACAGCTAATATATTCATAAGGGAATATACCCTTTTGACGAATTAAATTAAAATCATCTTCTTTAGGAAAGACACGATGAATTTCATGAAACTGATCTGATTTTAAATTACTAGCCAGCTTATCAAGACTACTCGGCATAAAGCGGAATGAATCTAAAAATCGCAGTTTAATGTTTTTTTATTGCTAGTTTTGATGTATTTTGTGAACGATATGTATTGTTCCTTATTATTTGCAATCACATCAATGTTCACATCTGAAGCTCCAAATTCTTTAACGATAAAGTGGTTATCGTATTTGCTACCGTTATGTAGAATGACCGGAATGAATTTACTTACTCTATAATTTAAATTACATTCTTGGTGAGCAGCACCACGATATTTTCCTGTTAAATGGTCATGATCGCGAAACCTGTCTGTATATAAACATTCACCACATATAAAACTAGTACATTATGCAACGAGCCTATAATGGCTATAATTAAGACACGAGTATTTTTTTATAAAACGAGCGTATGCGAGTTTTATAATTTCCATACGAGTGTCTTAATTACCATTATAGGCGAGTTGCATACGACTGTTTATGTTCGACGATAATTATAACTTTATTATATGTTTTAACATAAATATTCATAAATATCAGTTGAGAGTCAGCTACTGGAATTTTGTGATCGCAGAGCGAGCGTTGGGTGTTATATCTCTACCTTTCAAGAGCTTTGAACGACCGACGCATGCGCTCTGGGTGTTTGCAATGCCATATGCAAACCATATGATTACATCTGCCGTCCCTCAGTAATATTGTCACCGGTGTCAGTTGAAGACAATGCGCTGTGTAGAAATTAGTGTTGGTGATTTTAAGGTACAGTGCTATTTCTTGTCTCATATTCTCCAGTTTATTTACGCGAACATATGGACGGTGGGTATTCCATGTCGGTAATTTATTATAGTTCGATGTTGTGTTTATGTCCGACATGTTGGATTTTGAGCGCATGCGCGAAGTTATCGTTACCTAATTGGTCAATGAACGAGCTCTGATTGGCTGGAGAAACTGTATCATAATGGAAAACAGTGTTATAATGACCATCATTATGATACAGTTATCTGACACATAATAGTGAGGGTCGAACATAAAATTAGTTTCAGTTTCAAAATTCATTTGCTCTGATGAAGTTAGTGGCTCCATTGGAATGATCGTATTTAAAATAGAGGATATACGAATGGCATCTTTCTCAAGCCTTTCCATAAAAAATTTAGGTGCATCAGGTCCTCTATAGAGCTCAAACTTATTTAAAGAGTCATCATAACTACATTTAATATAATATGCAAAGCTAAAAGGTTCATGAATGTGAGTTGTGTTGGTGAAAGGTTGGGCTGGATTTGATGAACATGTATTAAATGGTTTTAGCAAAGCCTCGAAGTCAGCATATATAACAAATGGTACTCGAAGCTGTTTCTCAAAATCCTTAAATTTTGGAATGTTATTTTTAGGAGTAGGTAATACCGTACACACATGATTACATCCCCATTTTTGGTGTTGAGTTAGTTGGTCCTCTTTTCTGAAATGCAGCAAACAGCCTTCACACAACCACTTCTTACCTTTGTATTTTGATAGTTGACCACCAACAAGTCTACTTAAATGTTTTATCCAACAATAGTGGGCGTTGTCACCTTTAGTTATATACAGTAAATTTACATGAGCATCCTTTTTTTCCTGAGTATAATATAGAGGACCAACTATACTCTTATTTTCAATTCCATAAACATTAATACTTACATTGTTCAGCTCTTCAAAACGTTGAATGTCTTTTATCGCCATAGGAAATTCTATTTCTTTTAAATCTAACACTGAAGAATAGTGAGGATAAGATGACGTTCTCTTTTCATTCACCGCTGCTGGATGGAGAGCTGAGGTTACAGCCCATGCAAAACATGCATGGTCACTATTCATAACGTTTACACAAGCTTTCTTCCGTTTAATCCATGCAGGTAAATCAATGTATGATGATGCTCAAAGGGGATTATATTTATTCATGTTGGTTTCTAAATAAAGTACTTCAACCAATGCCCACCCCGACTCCCTTTCCTGGAACTCTTCACTCTTCACGATGATAGCACTTGAAATATTTTGATATATATCACTAATATTAGTTGATTCATTAACAATTACGTTTTTTGTATTAAAAGATTTGATATCCGTAATTTCACCTTCGCTCCCAGTTTTTACATAGAGGCCAAAAAGTTCAAAATTCATTTTAAATGTTTTATGCTCTAATAAAACATTTTCTACTAAGCCAAACACAGTTGGTTGAACATTTTTTAAAAATGATTCAATACTTTGAGTTTTTTCTTTACTATAAAGTCTATAACTAGCAATTCGACTTTTAAATGCACTACCAATTTGTTGAACATTTCCAGAATTTCTTTCATGGCAAGCGTTATTTTTATGATGAATACTGCGTAAATGTCCATGAATGAATGAAGAAGGTATATCAATATTACATACATCACAATGTGTTATCGAAGGTTCACCATTCTTCTTTCTTTTTTTGCACAATTATTTTCACAATCTTGAGAACGTTTACGCTTTTGAGCATTACATTCATTTAAAGGTTCCGTGCTAGTTGTTGGTTTTACAGTTTTTAATTCTTGTTGTTCACCATGCACTTCAACCATGTGGGATTGATATCGCTTTACAGCAGAAAAACCAAGTTCACAAACTGAACATGAAAATGGTGCTGAACTAACATGCACTAAATTTACATGACGTGCAAGATTATCTTGTCTGTTAAATGTGGTAGCACAATGGCTGCACACAAACATTTTAATGTCATGTTTAACATTTACGTGTCGTTGAAGGCTGTCAGGTCTTGAGAACTGTTTCTTACAGTCACCACACTTGAACATGATGATCCCTTTCGAAATTACCTATAAAAGGAAGAAATCATAAATGTTAATAAATGATAAACAAAAGTACAATATAAATAGTTTAATTACATTCCAGTCAATGGTTATAGCAGGGTATTTAAATCGATCATCTGTGAACTCCTAGCAAGTCTAACTTCATGTAGTTCTAACTGGGGGTTACTATATACCACTGTCACTGACATCTAGCGGTGAACATTGGAACATGATAGAGTGATAGAAATCAGCTATCGCCAGTTAAGTGAGCTAAGTGTGACGTCATAGCCAGTCTTAAAACAAGTCTAAACTTGTAAAACATGTCACGTGACAAAAACCAGCGATCGCCAGTTAAGTGAGCTAAGTGTAACGTCATAGCCAGTCTTAAAACAAGTTTAAAATTGTAAAACATGTCACATGATAAGGTTAAGTTAGGTAAAGTTAGGTTATGTTAGGTGAACTGAGGTTAAGTCTTTAAATATTCCCTCTGTCACTGACACCTAGCAATGAACATTCTGACTTAATAGAGCGGTAATCAAAATCTAACCTACAAAATTAGCTTTACACACCATGGTCAAGTAGTTCCATCTTTTGACTGCCAAATATACCATTTTCGCTAACATGTAGGGGTGAACATTGGAAAATATCACTCTAACTTTTTAAAAGTTATTAGAGGGGGCACTTACCTTTTTATAATTTATCAACTGCTGTCACTGAATGAACAGATTGTAGGAATCTGGTTACCTACAGGTACCCAATTATCTGTAAACAAATCAATCAATCAATCAATCACTCAATAAATACATTCGAATCAATAACTTCAACATCAATTAGTAATAAAAGACTACAATCCATTAATAATAAGTACTTACCTTGCAAAATAATTTAATGATTTTCTACCAAAACGGCTTTTTTTACAACTCTTGAGCAGTAATAGAGCACTGTTCACTCAAAGCGAGTAATAAAGACTGACAGTAGGAAGATATATGACACCCCTCTTATATAAACTCTCATCGCTCGTGTCAGCAGTTTTTTGCAGATCATTGCAATTCCTTTCCCAATACAGTTGAGAGTCCAAGTACACTAGGAACACCTGTGTGGTATCCAATGACTGCTGACTTTGCATGATCATCACCCATTGTCTTAATCAACACATGGGGTTTCAAATTACTGCAGCGTCAGTCATAGCAACAGCAGTGTGCGCTCTCTGGTATGTCAGCAACATGACACCGGAAGGAACACCTGTGTAATATCCAATAACTGCTAACTTTGCATGATCATCATCCATTGTCTTAATGAACACTTGCGGTTTCAAATTACTGCAGTGTTAGTCATAGCAACAGATCTGCGCGCTCTCTGTCATGTCTGCAATACGACACAGGAAGTAACAAGACGTCTTACTACACGTGCCATCTCCTCAGTTTTAACATCTTAAGAACATGTATTATTCTCTTTCAACTACAAATGACTCGTTAGAACACATCCATCCACCAAGTTAGATCCCTTGTATGTTCACATGTATTTCGTCACTTTCCTTTCATATCGTTATCCCATTATAGTAGTGGGGGATTAGTGAACAACGTCAGTTCAACACACACAAATGTAGTTAGGCCCTTTGACATAATTTAAATAAATTCATGGGCTAGTCCGTAGGAATCAGGCCAAAGGGACCCGTCCAAAGGGATCAGTCCAAAGGGACAAGGACTTGTCCACACAGACTTGTCCACAAGGACTCGTCCACAAGGACCTGTCATCAATGACCTGCCAACAATGACCCGTCAACAATAACCCATCCATAGGGATCCGCTCTCCCACCCTCTTACAAAAGCCATGAGTGGGCATGCGTAAAAACAAAAACAAGCATGTTAATTCATAGTGGCTATCCACCGAACACATGCACTTTATGTAGAACAACGTTTAAATCCATATCGGCATTCAAACTCTCACATGTTGCAATTGGAAAGAGAGATTCTCTAAAAAATTACAATTTCACCCCCTAGTAGGGTAGATTATATTTTTGGGATCGAAATATGTTGTCCATTGGAAAGGGGGTGTCAGCCCGAGTTCAATGACACCTCATTCGTCAAAATCTGACCATGCGTTCGAGAGATATCGCGCCGCCGCCATCTTGTGAGGTGGGGAGGTGGAGGTGGCTGTAGAACCCCTCAAAAACCACTACTTACAGTAATCAGGTACCTTAATTCATACATAAAAATATGGCCTTGCTAATCATATGGTTCACGACGGAACTCGATCATAGGCTAAATGTATATCATCAGCGCTTGGGTAGAACTAATTTCTAGCTGAAGGACGCTATCTCCTCTCTCTCACACACTCGACGTTGTCAAATTTCCTTGCGCAGGGACTACTTCTACTCGATGAACACAGAGATATTTAATCCGTTACCGCATTCCCAAAATTCTTGATAATAATTAGATTCATCATGGGCGTTTCAGATCATTCCTGTAATGCCTTGATCTCTTGTAACTAACTGAGGCGTACTCTTTAAGGGCGGAGTCAAGCATCTACTGCGTGCTAACTTGAGATAGTTACTGCGTTTTGGCAAGATTCTCAGAATTCGCTGGAGTGCTCCAGCTCTGAAACTTGCAGGCAAGCGACTTATGACGCACCTGCTCTGCCCATTGTGTGAAAACCATAAATTTCTCCCTGTCAGAACTGCCAAGCCATATACAGTATATGTGGACTCAACACGGCAGAAAGATCCTAGTTATTATTATGATCATTACATAATGATGATTTCATTCTCATTAACATCATGACATTGCCCCATATAAGTACTCCAGTGACATAATGTGTCCTTGGCCTAAGACGTAGGTCAAGGGCACAGTATACAGTATTTCGAACTAATTAGAAATTTCGATATTAGCAACCTAATTTCGTCATTATTCTAGATAGGTTCATATACTCTAGAATAATCATTGGCATGAAAAGCAGGCTCTTTAGTTCGTCACGGAACTTCTTGTAACATATTGGATTCTGTCAGTCAGGTAACTTTTGATAAGATTAAGAGCTGTGCCTCGAATACCATATTTTCCATTTTTTTGGAGGAGAATATCATGTGATACAGTGTCGAAAGCTTTAGTAAGATCTAAAAATATTCCTAGTGATGGTTTGGAGCAATTTAATTTTACTTGTATTTGGTTAGTTAGAGCTGCAAATGCATCCACAGTACTTCGACTTTTTATAAATCCATATTGCCTTGCTGATAGAATGTCATGCTTCAGTAAAAACTGGAAAATATTGTTTTTGATACATTTTTCAAATATTTTTGCTATTATTGTAATCAAAGATATAGGTCTATAATTTTCCATGTCTGTAGTATTGCCTGATTTTAAGATTGGTTTAACTATTGTTGTCTTCAGTTGCTTTGGAAAATATCCTTCTGTAAAAGATTGATTTATGAGATTTAAAAGCGGTTTCTCTAATGAATCTATATTTTGTTTTATAACCTCTGCTGAAATATTGTCTATTCCCGTAGCTTTACTGTCACTTATGTCACCTAAATTTTTTTTCAAATCAGTGGAATTTACCGGGGCCATGAAGCATGAACTCTTATTGCTAGTTTTATTAAGTGTGGGGTTTCCGCTTTTCTTTATATATTTGGACATCTCGGTAGTCTTATTTATGAAATATTCATTAAATTTATTTGAAATTTGTTTGTCACTTTAGTAAATTTCATTCTGATACATTATTTCACTAATTTGCTCGTTTTGATTAATTCTCTGAGCTACCTCATTAACTATACCCCAAATCTTTTTAGGATTCCCTGAACTAGCATTTACTAAATGTCTGTAGTAATCCATTTTTGCCCAGTTTATTAGCTCATTTAATTTGTTTCTGTCTTTTTTATATTTTTCTCTTAATTCTTCATTATTTTTATTTGCCAGATAATTGCGTTATAATTTATCTCTAGTATTTATGGATTCTACCAATACAAGGGTAATCCACACTTTTCTTTTGACTCGCTTTGAGTTTAACTGTTTAGTAGATTCATGGATGCAGTTTTGTATTGTTTCAATAAATATATTTAATTTAGTATCCAAATGTCCTTCTCCCAGTTTATTATCCCAGTTGATGTTGTTTAACTTCTGTTTTAGTTCCACATAATCTAATTTATGTCTTTGATAATTCCTAATGTTTGGTTTATTTTCCTGACAACTAACTTGATTAAATTTTAGACTAATTATTGTTGTATTGTGATCAGTTATTTTGCTTTCCGAGATGATAGAGAGAATATTTTCATTCGAAAGCCTGCTTTTAAGAAATGCGTGGTCAATGCATGATTTACTAGTTTCAGTTTCCCTAGTTGTACCATTGATTATAGATCTGAAATCATATTCATTAAGAAGGTTTAAATAATCATCTGAGTCTTGATTTTCGAATAAATTAATATTCATGTCACCAATTACTAATTCATTTTCTAGCTGACAATCTGTTTTTATATAGTTATTTAAATTCTCCAGAAATAATGTTTTGTTGTATTTTGGTGGTTTGTACACCCCTGTTATTGCTATTTTATTATCGCTTTTATTAACAACTACTCGAATAAATTTGAAATCTTTATATACTACATCATTCTGATTTATTGCACTTTCATTATAGTAAGCTTTATAGCAGCTATGTTTAGTAACATTTGCGTTACTTAATTTCTACGTTTCCGATAAGACCACAACATAAAATATATTTTCATAAGGCTTCAGAGTAACATCTAAGCTATTCTTGTGTTTCGCTAGACTTCTAATATTAGTATGGAATACTTTTTAACAATTGTTATCTTCATGTCCATCTAAGAAGTATTTACACTCACCTATACTCTTCCCCACCTCTGACCGAATTTGATATTTTACATAATCATCTGCATATGTTCTCATAGGAAAAGTATCAAGTGTTAGCGGCAAAGTTCTTGTCTTGGAAGGAGGGGAGTGGAATTCAGCTGTAGGCCTAATAACTACAGACACAGAGTTTCCAGAAATATTAAATATGAAAAGATGGTTCTAAAATGAAATGTTGCATAATGATTTAAGTAAGTTATATGAAGTAAATTAAAAATAAAAACAAGATGTTCAGTAAAGAACATATAGCCTACTTTCTCCTAAATGCAGGGGTATTGTTATAACTCTTTGTCCTTTTCAAGGAGTATGATTGAATGTTGGTTGTAGTAGCTTGTTGAAATACCACGTGCTATAGGGATATTAAACATGAATATGAGGTGCCCTTTGCTAGTGCTACCTCTGTACCAAATTTCATTCAATTCGGTTTCACCGTGTTTGAATTGATAGGGGGAATCGATTTGCACACATACTTGGCCACCATCTGCAAACTATTGGGCTGATGTTCTTGCAGTTTGGTCAGAATATGTTTCCCACATAAAGATATGGTGTTGCAAAATTTGGTAGAGACTAGATTATTAGGTTGGTCGTAATTACATTTTAGCTTTTAACATTTGGGTGGCCGCGATTACGTTTCCGTCAAGATAGCGGTGATATAAAACATGACACTGAGGTGCCCTTTGCTAGTGCTACCTCTGTACCAAATTTCGGTCATTCGGTTCCACCGTGTTCGAATTAATAGGGGGAATCAATTTTGACATAAAGATGGCCGCCATCCGCAAACTATTAGGCTAATGACCTATTAGATTGGTCATAGGATGCTCCCTCCATAAAGGTATGTTGTTGCAAAGTTTGGTAGAGAACGGATGGTTATGTTAGTCGTAATTTGATTTAAGCTTTAAACATTTGTGTGGCCGCCATTACGTTTCTGTCAATATGGCGGCGATATTAATCATGACACTGAGATGCCCTTTGCTAGTGCTATCTCTGTACCAAATTTCGTTCCATTCGGTTTCACCGTGTTTGAATAAATAGGGGGAATCGATTCTGACACAAAGATGGCCGCCATCCGCAATTTATTAGGCGAATGACCTACTAGATTGGTCAAAGGATGCTCCCTCCATAAAGGTATGTAGTTGCAAAATTTGGTAGAGATCGGATGATCAGGTAAATCGTAATTTGATTTAAGCTTTGAACATTCGTGTGGCCGCCATTACGTTTCCGTCAAGATGGCGGCGATATAAAACATGACACTGAGGTGCCCTTTGCTAGTGCTACCTCTGTACCAAATTTCGTTCCATTCGGTTCCACCGTGTTCGAATTAATACGGGGAACCAATTTTGACATAAAGATGGCCGCCATCCGCAAGCTATTAGGCTAATAACCTATTAGATTGGTCAAAGGATGCTCCCTCCATAAAGGTATGTTTTGCAAAGTTTGGTAGAGATCGGATGGTTATGTTAGTCGTAATTTAACATAAGCTTTGAACATTTGTGTGGCCACCATTACGTTTCTGTCAATATGGCGGCGATATAAAACATGACACTGAGATGCCCTTTGCTAGTGCTACCTCTGTACCAAATTTCGTTCCATTCGGTTTCACTGTGTTTGAATTAATAGGGGGAATTGATTTTCACACAAAGATGGCCGCCATCCGCAAACTATTACGCTGATGACCTATTAGATTAGTCAAAGGATGCTCCCTCCATAAAGGTATGTAGTTGCAAAATTTGGTAGAGATCGGATGATTAGGTTAATCGTAATTTGATTTAATCTTTGAACATTCGTGTGGCCGCCATTACGTTTCCGTCAAGATGGCGGCGATATAAAACATGACACTGAGGTGCCCTTTGCTAGTGCCACCTCTGTACCTAATTTCGTTCCATTCGGTTGTACCGTGTTCGAATTAATAGGGGAATCGATGTTCACACAAAGATGGCCGCCATCCGCAAACTATTACGCTAATGACCTATTAGTTTGGTCAATGGATGCTCCCCCAATAAAGGTATGTTGTTGCAAAATTTGGTAGAGATCGGATGATTAGGTTAGTCGTAATTTGATTTAAGCTTTTAACATTTGTGTGGCCGCCATTACGTTTCCGTCAAGATGGCGGCGATATAAAACATGACACTGAGGTGCCTTTTGTTAGTACTACCTCTGTACCAAATTTCGTTCCATTTGGTTGCACCGTGTTCGAATTAATAGGGGGAATCGATTTTCACACAAAGATGGCCGCCATCCGCAAACCATTACGCTAATGACCTATTAGTTTGGTCAAAGGATGCTCCCCCCATAAAGGTATGTTGTTGCAAAATTTGGTAGAGATCGGATGATTAGGTTAGTCGTCATTTGATTTAAGCTTTGAACATTTGTGTGGCCGCCATTGCGTTTCCGTCAAGATGGCGGCGATATAAAACATGACACTGAGGTGCCCTTTGCTAGTGCTACCCCTGTACCAAATTTCGTTCCATTCGGTTTCACCGTGTTTGAATTAATAGGGGAAATTGATTTTCACACAAAGATGGCCGCCATCCCAAACTATTAGGCTAATGACCTATTCATTTGGTCAAAGGATGCTTCCTCTATAAGGGTATGTTGTTGCAAAATTTAGTAGAGATCGGATGATTAGGTTAATCGTAATTTGATTTAAGCTTTGAACATTTGTGTGGCCGCCATTACGTTTCCGTCAAGATGGCGGCGATATAAAACATGACACTGAGGTGCCTTTTGTTAGTACTACCTCTGTACCAAATTTCATTCCATTCGGTTGTACCGTGTTCGAATTAATAGGGGAATCGATTTTCACACAAAGATGGCCGCCATCCGCAAACTATTACGCTAATGACCTATTAGTTTGGTCAAAGGATGCTCCCCCCATAAAGGTATGTTGTTGCAAAATTTGGTAGAGATCGGATGATTAGGTTAGTCGTAATTTGATTTAAGCTTTTAACATTTGTGTGGCCGCCATTACGTTTCCGTCAAGATGGCGGCGATATAAAACATGACACTGAGGTGCCTTTTGTTAGTACTACCTCTGTACCAAATTTCGTTCCATTCGGTTGCACCGTGTTCGAATTAATAGGGGGAATCAATTTTCACACAAAGATGGCCGCCATCCGCAAACTATTACGCTGATGACCTATTGGTTTGGTCAAAGGATGCTTCCTCCATAAGGGTATGTTGTTGCAAAATTTGGTAGAGATCGGATGATTAGGTTAGTCGTAAATTGATTTAAGCTTTGAACATTTGTGTGGCCGCCATTACGTTTCCGTCAAGATGGCGGCAATATAAAACATGGCACTGAGGTGTCCATTGCATGTGCTACCTTTGTACCAAATTTCGTTCAATTCGCATTCACCGTGTTCGAATTGATAGGGGGGACAGACATTCAGAGTACACACACTCACAGACACACAGACACACACACACACACACACACACACACAGACTCACACACACACATACACACACACACACACAGACTCACACACACACATACACACACACAGACAGACACACTTTTTTCGCCCTGTGTTGATCTCATAAGTCTACTTTCATTTTTTCAAAAATCGAAAGTAGGCTAATTAAAAGGAGGAAAAAGAGTGAATAATATGAGTACGGTAGTTATCTTCATTGTACCTGGAACTTAGCAGGGGGTGAGCTCTTTAAGCTCGGCTGCATTTCTCACATGATGTTTGATGTCACCTTATTTATTATTTTAGCTATTAAGAGTTAAGACGCTGTTGACAAGTACGCATTTCAAATTTCAACCCCTAGCAGGGCGGTGACACAGTAAATACAACCCATAAGAGAGGGAATGAGTAACTAACTTTAACAGGATACATAGCAGCACCAATAGAGGCATTTAGAAACCGGAAGCACAGCCTCGACGCGACAGTAACGATCGTACTAAGTTTCACTTCCATTAACGTAATCGAGGGAAACCTCCCATTTTTTCTCACGGGATAATTTTTCACAAAGAGGCATAAGCATAAGTGAGAAGCTAACGTAGCGTATATGTATTTAAAGCCAGCTATAAGACAGCAGAATCTACCCTTTAGATAACTATTCTTTTAGCGTTAACTCCCCCCCCCCCCCTACACTTTAGACATTATGCATATTAGTACTGTTGCTGTTTTTATTATTCTTGACATTGATCAACACACAAAAATATTATATTTTTACACACTCTAATCATACATAACAATTACAAAGATTCTCTTTTATTTCATCACTGCCTACTTGATATTCTGTTCTCGCACTGCCTTCTTGATACTGTTCTAGCACTGCCTTCTTCATGCTCTGCTACATCACTCTCCTGCTAGTAACTAAGTTACGTTAACAGGGCTGAACAATTATAGAAACTATACAACAACAAACATTAATCTAACTTAACCTAAGAAGTTATTAATTGAATTCTGTCCCGATATCTGGTAGGAAATGTTATCCCCCTACCACTGCGTGTAGTCTTGACTCGTTCACTGTCCTGATTGGCATGGTACTGTTCGGAAAAAGGGGACTTCGTGGGAGATAGATTAGGATTCCTCTCTGTTTCTCGTTCTGCCTCTTCATCCACTAGTATATACGCAGGTTGAGTCTATCAATGGACACATTCATATCTTTGCCCTTGATACTGATGGTTAAATACTTGTCCTGCATCTTCACCACAAGGAACGGTCCTTCATACGGTGGCTCGAGGGATTTTTTAACTCTGTCTGTCCTCAAGAACACATGTGAACTACTAGATAGGTCTTTGTGAATAAATGTAGATCTGGATGTCACAATCCTAGGTTTAGCAGGCTTAAGTTGATTTATGTGATCCCGGAGTTGGGTAACAAAGGTAACTGGATTGCACTGTAACTGCATTGAGTGTTCGAAAAAACACTCCAGGAAGTCTGATGGTGGTTCCATACATCATTTCCGCAAGTGAGTATCTGGAGTCTTCACGAATGGCTGCTCGTAAACCAAGTAGGACTGTTGGTAGGCTCTGAGTCCATCTGGAGTTCTTGTGTGCTCTGATTGCTGCTTTGAGGGTACGATGTAGGCGTTCTATTTTTCCATTTGCCTGGGGGTGGTAAGGAGTAGTATGTTGCACTTTCGCTCCACAGATCATTGCTAAGTTTCTAAATAATTCCGATTCGAATTGTTTCCCTTGGTCCGTAACAATTATTTCTGGAACTCCAAATCTACTTATCCAAGTATTGTAGAAAGAACTTGCTACTGACTGGGCGGTGATATTGACCATTGGAATGACTTCCATCCAATTGCTGAATCGATTAATGCAAGTAAGACAGTAATTGTTGCCCTCTGATGGTGGCAAAGGTCCAATTATGTCCACAAGAACGACTTTGAATCTATCATCTGGATGCTCGAAGTTTCCAACTGGAGACTTAGTGTGCCTTGTCACTTTATTTGTTGACAACTAATGCATGATTGAGCCCATTTACGCACATCATTTCTTATTCCTGGCCATATAAACTTGGCAACAATGTTTTTGACGGTTGCTTTCACGCCAGGATGTGCCATATCATGAATATGTTTGAAAATTTTGGTGCGAAATAACTTTGGAACGAAAGGGCGAATGTTACTAGTAGAGACATCACACCACAACATGTACTAGGAACCTAACTGACACTGTTTGAATTTCAGTGATGTATCGTCTTGTCGTAACTGCTTCAGTTCTTCATCATTTTCTTGATGTTTTGCTATGACTTCATAATCAATCACTGAAATTTCATTAAGTCTTGACAGAGTATCGGCTACCACATTATCTCTGCCACTGACTTGACGTATGTCAGTCGTGAACTGCGAGATGTACTGCAGGTGCCGTAGTTGCCGAGGGGATGCCTTCTCATTCCTTTGTTGGAATGCGTAGGTGATTGGTTTATGGTCCGTAAAAATGGTAAATTCTCTACCTTCAATGAGGTGCCTGAATTGCTTCACTGCCAGGTATATTGCAAGCAATTCTTTATCATATGCACTGTAATTCTTCTGCGCACTGCTGAGCTTTATCGAGTAGAATGCTGTTGGTCTCCAACCAGCGTCTTCATACTGCTGTATTGCTGCTCCAATAGCCTGATCAGAAGCATCTGTGAAAAGGGCAATAGGCAGATCTGTAACTGGAAACGTCATAAGTGCAGCATTAATCAGGTCTTCTTTATATTTCTCAAACTGCTTCTTGGCATCGTCGGTCCATCCAATTTTTCTGCTGTCGTTCTTCTTAGCTCCTTTCATGTATTCGTGTAGAATAGCTTCAGTTTTTGCTGCATTTGGCAGACAGCGACGATAAAAGTTGATCAAACCGAGGAATGTGCGCAAGTCTCGCACGGTCTCAGGTAATTTATAATCCCTGATTGCTTTTACCTTCTCAGTAAGTGGTCTCGAACCACTTGGTGAGATCAGGTACTCAAGAAATTCAAGTTCTTTTGCAGCTATTACAGATTTAGTCATATTGATACGGAGGCCGTACTTCGACAACCGTTCTAAAACTAGCTGTAGGTGATGCTTGAGTTCTGCGACTGATTTGGAGGCAATCAATATATCACCCAAGTAGGGGAATACAAAATTTAACCCATTCAACACACCATGGATGAAACGCATGAATGTCGACGGTGCATTTCTAAGTCCAAATCTCATAACGCTAAATTCAAAAAGTCCAAATGGTGTGATAATGGCAGTTTAGTGCTTGTCTTCTTCTGCTATTGGAATCTAAAAATACGCTTTGAATAAATCAATTTTGGACAAAATCGTGGTTCCGTCCAAGATGTGATGTAAGTCTTCAAGTCTTCGAATAGGATACCTGTCTGGAACAGTTCGTTCATTCAGTATCCTATAGTCTCCACAAGGACGAAGTGATCCATCCTCCTTGTTTACCAAGTGAAGAGGACTAGCCCACTCTGACTGTGATGGCCTGATAATTCCATGGTCCAGCATAAATTGGAATTCTTGTTTGGCTTGCTGTAACCGATGGGGTACTAATGGTCTTGCTCTAGAATAAACTGGAGGTCCTTGGGTATTCATGTAATGTTTAACATTATGTGAAATCGTTTCTGGTGTCAAGTTTGGCGATGTTATTTCAGGATAGGAGCTGAACAAGTCGGCAAATTGTATGGTACTTTTGTTCACGGCACTTATAATGTCCTCTTCCGAAATGGACATAACCTCACCCTTGCTTTTAAGTTTGGTTACGCCATCTGTTAATTGTTTGTTACGAATATCGACACATAAATGAAATTCGTTTAGGAAATCTGCTCCTAATATTCCCTTATTAGCAATTACAAATGGCCACTGAAATTGTCTGCGTAAACCTAAATCCAATGTTAGGGTTCTGATACCATATGTTGGAATTACAGTTCCATTAGCAGCATAAAGTTTAAACGAATCATTGATTCGATCACAGTTCCTTGGTGGGATTATTGATACGTCTGCCCCACTGCCAACGAGAAACCGCAGGCCTGTTTTATTATCTGTTAAGAATAACCGGTGTTTGCGGCTTCTATCACAATTCTCGGCAGATGAACTAGCCGATAATTCTATTGCCTGTTGGAGTTTTCCGATGACTTCCATGAGCAAGGCTGTTTACATTTCTCTGGAATGCACTGTTGACCAAATCGGCAATGGTAATAGCAGTACTTGCCCTTTGGGTCGTATCTTCTACTTCGACTGCGGTTGCGACTAATGCTTCGCCGGCGAGGACTACGATTCCGACTGCGGTGTTGTCCTATAGACATGGTAACGATTTGTTGTTCCAGGTGAGCAATCTTAGTAACAAGCTCACTAATACTAGTACCTTTTTGGTCTTGTGTATCAACCTTGAATACGTCGTTGCGGGGGTTCATCTCCAACATCTTATCAGCCATCACTGCGACACGCTCCAGGCACTCTTCACTCATGACTAAGATACTTTTTTTTTATCGAATCTGGAAGCTTATCTAACCAAAGAGTTCTAATAACCTTATCAGATACATCCTTTCCAGCTAACGGCTGCATTTTTCTAAGAAGCTGACTAGGTTTGTAATCTCCTAACTCAGCACCAGTAAGCAATCTTTTGATTTTCAAATCTTCACTCTCTTTAAAAATATTCAGGAGTCGTGATTTGGCAGCTGTACATTTAGCAGTTCCTAGTCCTATTATTATGTCCCAAATATTCTCGATATATTTTGGTTCGAGTTGGGCAATTATGTAATTAAATTTTGTCTCTTCGGATGCGATTCTCTTAATATTAAACTGGGCTTCTTCTTGGAAAACCCAAATCTCGGGCTCTTCTGACCAAAACGGAGGAATCTTTACGCTAACCTTGTTAGCTTCGCATCCTAAGACTGGGATATCGTTATTTTCCGGGGTTAACATTTCAATTCCAATGTACAACACAGTCTACTCAAGTAACAATGTAGGCTACTGTTGTTTAATTGACGACTTCTTTATGTTTATTATCACGTCAGGGTCACCAATGTTGCTGTTTTTATTATTCTTGACATTGATAAACACACACAAATATTATATTTTTACACACTCAAATCATACATAACAATTACAAAGATTCTCTTTTATTTCATCACTGCCTACTTGATATTCTGTTCTCGCACTGCCTTCTTGATACTGTTCTGGCACTGCCTTCTTGATGCTCTGCTGCAGTACTACATTATTATCATTATTTGTATCAGACGGAGTACCAAGGGTTGGATCAGGACTGTTAGGTCAACATAATGCATAGATACACACTAATTAAACTTAAGAATAGGAAGAGAGGTATTAATGATTGAGCAGCATCATCTTAACGAGAGATAGACGGGTAGAAATAGTAGCTACCACAGACGAGAAGAATATAGGAGTGATAATAATAGTTAAATAAGAAAATAGCGACAGTATGAACTACAATTACTAGTTAGCACGAAATGAGACTTACACTGCAAGGTTAAAATAAGCGGAGGCCAGGCACAGAAAATTAGTAGGAAAGCTTGAACCAACTATGGGAACAAAAGTGGCGCGATTATTATTATTATGATTATTATTATTATCAGCGGCCATTACATATAATCAATCAGGCCACCAATGGGCGTTAAAAGCATAAATGGGGCATATCAATTCCCATGCGAAAGACAAGAGCTATTATATCACAGTTGGCAGAGAAACTTAATCGAGCAGCAAATCAGGCGGTACAGCGCGTAGTGATAGAGGCCATTTCGGAATATTGACGTCACAACCTCCTTCACACCTTTGTCCCTCTACATAGAAGCATGTGGCGGAGAGCTACTCCCACGGGCGGGCACGATGCTTTATCGCCACGACTGGTGCCAAATATAGCACTTCGGAAATACAAAACAACTGTCAGTATCCACCCACTAATATAATTAAGAAACCTAATAGCATGCCTATTCACGCGAAGTTTACTAATGATGCCTCAACCCTTCAGCTCAATAACTGTCCAGCCCATCCCGAGCCACTAATAACTAATAATAAGTCTAAAGACCCAAAACTAACAAACAAAACTAACCAATCCCACATCCCAGGTAGGACCTCAGCAACTGATACCTAACCGACCATCCTAAGCCGCGGCCTCTAATTAACAAATACTAACATACCAACAAATCAGATTAACAATGCTGACCTATCCATCCATATACCTCATCTACTAACAATTGTAAGATGAAATGCCACTGTATAGATTAAGAATCCGATCAGCCAGGTGCAATGAAGCATGCTATGCTTTTACTTCCTGCAACCCCGCATTGTTCCCAGCCTTCATATCTTAGTAAGTACTCTACGCTTAGATAATAAGGTCAAAGGGCAAGAAATTAAAGGTAACGCCAGCCAAGCTCAAGGAATTAGCCAACCAGCGGGCACAGCTGCGTTCACCTGCGATTTCGCAGACAGACGATGGACAGCAATTGTGAATCTCGGGAACTAGTCAGCCGAAAGAATCAGAAATTGCTAGTCCAAAAAGACACGTTACGGTCGAACTAACTTCGGACAGGATCCTGGCCAAATCAGTGGCCGAAGGGACATTTTGCCATAACAGAGCCATGACATCAACCGCGCTGAGTGATGACGTCACTAGACTAGCCAGCGACGGCAGATGATCAAGCAAATCGACACATTGACGCAGAGCTCTTAGTATATAAGTTTGCTAATTTTAAGGTTTAGTAAATGTCACCTATACGCGGTGTAGCCTATTTTTCCTGCAGCGAGCAGGTGTCCCATATATGGGATGATATAATGGATGAATTATTCCTGCAGCGAGCAGATCCCCCTTATAAGGGATGATATAATAAAATGAAGAAATAAGTGCACCCTAGCACCCTCTCTGTCCATTTTCACCAACTATATACCTAGGTAATAGAATAAGGAACTAGTTATTAATTTAGTAAGAATGGGGAGCGTGAGGGCGCATTTCGTATTTCACACCACGGCCAATGCTCACGGTGACAGTGGAGTGTGATTCTCACCTGAAACTTTCACCAGGAAGCCCCGCGCTAGAATCCCGGTGACACCGAGGTGAAACTTTCACCAGGAAGTCCCGCGGCTAGAATCCCGTTGACACCGAGGTGAAATTTTCACCAGGAAGCCCTGCGGCTAGAATCCCGGAGACACCAAGGTGAAACTTTCACCAGGAAGCCCCGCGGCTAGAATCCCGGTGACACCGAGGTGGAACTTTCACCAGGAAGCCCCGCGGCTAGAATCCCGGTGACGCCGAGGTGAAACTTTCATCTGAAACTCACGTGGCGGCAGGTCCTTAAGTTGCCGACCAAGAACAGTAGTAAGTAAGTTGGTCAGGACGAAAGAAATCAAGAGAAAATAAGAAAGCAAAGAAGCGTTGTAAGAAAAAGGAATCAAAATAAATAAATGTAGGAATAAAGAAATAAACGAGGCAAGGAATAGGAATTTAAAGAAGTGAAAGATGAATAAGGAGGGGAAATTAGGAAATTAATAAATGAAAGAACTTGAGAGTAAATAAGTAACTAAATAACGCCAGAACCATAAATCATCTGCATCGGAGTGAAGAAAGACTAGCGAAAGGCATTGGTTAGAAGCAAGTAAATAAGATGAATTAAGGAGAAAGTAAGGAGAGGGAGTGAGTAAGAAAAAGAGGAAGCAAATAAATAAGTCAACAACAAGGTGAACCAAAAGCTAAAATAATCAATTAACAGGCTAAGACACTTAAATCTTATATATATAAAAAAAGGACGTTCGTTTGTTCGTCTTTTATGCGTTCATAAACCATTCATCCGATTGCGATCAAAATTTGGTGAGTTATTGTGAACACTTCCGGGATGGTTATAGGCACCAGTGTTGCCCTTTACAACGGTACGTACCAAATAGGGAACAATAACCTTTTGCATTTGTATTTGTAATTTGGATCACATCAAGTGACCGAGAATCAAAAACAAAGGTACTAATATAAGGTTTTACTTCCAGGTAGCACTGAAACTGTTCCTTTTTTCCGGACAGCAGCAAATCCAACAGGAACACATTTAAAAATTTACTTAATCTTTGTACTTTCCTTTTCAAGTAATAGCTGCACCCTTATTACAGGAATTTAGTAATGGAACTATTCTCTGTGACCAGCCTGTACTTCTCTCCCTCTGACACAACACACTCATTATTTTACTACACCACAATACCTCGATTCATTCCTTTACTTACACTAGCACGACCAAGATAAATCCGCACAGCAATGGTTGATATCTGTGGGATACCAGTTGTTACTAACGGATACCCAATATAACGCTCACATGTGGTGAATGCCGTCACAAGCTTGTAAGTGGCGACTTTCACTGCTGAGGTAGGCTCACTCGCCCACAGAGGGTGGCTTACAAACTTTAAAATACAGTGGCCACATAGATATATGTTACTTTAGAACGGCCGTCTAAAATATAAGTCTAAGTTAATTCATAAGTTTGGACCCTAAGTTTGTTCTATAAAAAACAAGGAGGTATAGCGCGCATAGGGGTAAACAATTATACAACAACAGAGCTCTACGACACGATGGTACACTTGTTTATATTCTATTGTTACATTGTATGTACATTTGTTTTTTTATTTTATTTTTATTATTATTGTTATACGGTACTCCTGGTGTCAACATATTTTTTTTCATGTTACTTATCCATATTTATTCCACTGTATTCCTTACATGCACACTCATTTTTCTTTTCTCTCTTCCTAATACACGATGTTCAAATTCTCTATTTACACCTATCAATAAAAACGGTGCATATTCTTCCAAACTTCTAATCCTCACAGAGCATTTTTCTCTTTTTCTTATTTTACACTTTGGTATATTGTATTTCTCTTTTCCACCTTGTTTATTTTTTTTCTCTTTGCAACACTTATAGCAACACATGTTCCATTGCCATAATGTCTTGTACTGCTTATGTATATATTGTAACCGATATCGCATGGTTTTGAGAGCTCTGGCAACGTCGCATAGCAGTAGGAAGAAAGCAAGCGGAAGTAAGCTGAGGTTGATGTTTTTACGTCATGGACATAGTCGACAGCATGACTAGGCGAAGGTTCCAGAAGCGTAGAGGGCGCTGATGAGCTCCAGGAAAAGTCAAGGGGGGAAGGTCACGTCGGAGAAGCGGGTCACCTTATTTTCTATCACCGTGCAACGAAGTTCACTTCCTCTTGCATCGCCATACACCGCAGTTCACTTTATTTTTGTGTCGCCGCACGCTGAAGTTACAAACAAGTGTGTAGTAGAAGTCGTACCGTGGCAACTTGGAACCAGTTCGGTATTCCGACAGTTTTTGGAACATAGCTGAAAGACTCAGTATTATTTCTTGCGTGGACAGCTCTGTATTAACGAATACTAAAGCCGAATGTGGCGAGGTGATGTTATAACGCAGATCATAATGCATTATGTTGTGGGACACTAGTCATTAGTACAACGAAGTGCGAGCAGACACACGAGGTGTATTAAGCTTTTACTAGGTACGGGACTGCATGGGCCATGCGCGATATAATTGACGCCCAGAACATATGAACGAAGCGATGTGCTTTTGTTTGACGAGCAGACAAATGAGTATCCAGGGTCAGTGAACTATGAGAGATAAACTGAGTGTAGTCTAAATATAGAGCGACATTCAAAGCCAAGGACGGACGTAATCTCTTATGAGTGCAGGCTGGTGTAGATGCGTACGATATAACCTGTGTCGTTATAGAGTTAACATCACGGCCATAAGTTGATATTACTTGGCATATTCGACATGAAGATTTCAGCGATGTATTGGACGGACTTAAAGGCTATCAGTACAGACCAGTGCAAGTTTTGTGACAAGAACTTTACGAGCGAAGAGATTACCAGCTAAATCTAGAAATGTGGAAGCTGTTATGATGACGTGGAAACGAAGGCGAGCCAGGACCATGGACACCCAGAGGGTCGCGAGCTGGATCCAGGACGAGAGGGGAGGATGTTCAATGGGAAGAACGTGGACCCAAACCCCCAGGAAACGTGTCAGCGGAACCAAGACTGAGGTGATCGAAAGGTACTGAAAACCATGTTAATTCTTAAGTAGTGGTTAATGGGTAGTGGTTACTAAGATTTGGACAGATGGGCTTAAATCGAAATAGAAGTTAATCAAAAAGATAAAATGCGATATCATGACAAGATTATTATGGCAGTAAATTTTTAGTTTTCGTTCGAGAGATTATTAGTCATATTTAGGATTTAAAATAAAGTATATATATATGGATGCTTTAATATATGATCTGAGTACAGGGTTAATTCAGCGTGTTACGTCGCTGTGTTCTTTGAATTGGTGCAACGGGCCACTTTTTGTGCGCACATCGTGATATTTATACTAATCACTCACACGTCACAGAGGTTTCCCTTTACATGCTAACATGAGGAGATGCGTTTGGTAGGTAACTGATACAAGGTTGTGTAAATAATTAAACTGCATTGATAAAATAGTAGGGTTGCCTAATACGAAGTTATGATGAAACTAAAGGTTCTCACTATAGCGAGCTGAATAAAATAAATGATTATAATTAATGTTACGTGATAGGTCAAAGTATATGAAAATTTTGAGGCAATTGTCAGTTGAAAAATAATACAGATAGACAGTGGCCATCTACTTAAATGTTTATGGTGTATTTATACATATGTGAAGAGCATGCAGTGATTAACAAAAAATAAATAAATATCTGGAATCATAAAGGTGTTACAATGTAAAGTAATAAATGTAAAAGCCAACAACCAGTCATTTTTCTGAGTGAGGCACAGCTGAACGAAAATCAGTGAAAATAATAATGAAAGTATTTAATCCATGAATAAAAGGTCTGAAAATGAATTATTTAACGCCAGTGACATCCATATATAAAATATATTTTTCTTTTGGTGATTAAATTTAGTTATAAGAAGATCGAATGAGGCAACACACTTTTTCTTTGAATATTTTCTCATAGTTATGCACCTGCTCATATATGCACTTCAACGGAGAGGTGACATAGTATTTTGAAGTAATGGTTGTAATACTAGGGTGATATAGCTCTGATCTCCGTAAGTTATTTTGTATCCAAAGGTTAGGACGCCCGGAGATTTTTGTCCTCATTAATTGGAATTTTGCTTCTGTGTCATTTATTTATTTGCACATCAAGAGTAATTTTGAGAAGTCTCCAAGCGAAGGTAGGCTTCTGTGTTTGATTTTATGTATTTTGTGGTGTGGTTCTGTAATAAATGGTGGATGAGTTTTATTTTAGCAGCGGAGTTTTTTGTCATCCTTGTTCGTTGTCATACTTGTGTGTCCATTGGATCAATTTTGAGATTTTACCCCAGTTGTACCCATCAATATAAAGACCCCGGGATTGCTTGAATCTCGTTCCCGACATAGTTTTTTTTTTGGCCAAAATTGATTCGGACATTGAAGATTTTTTCTTTTCAATTTGTACCGAATTTTGGGTGAGGATTGACGTGTGTGTCGGATCACCCAATCCAAAGTCAGATTATCGGGCACAACAAGATGACGCCCACCGTGTAATGGCCTCGAACAGGGAATATCGTACCACGCAGTGGTATAGACGACATTTTGAACTCGAGAAAATTGAAACACCAGAAGAGAGTGACAAGATGGTGGACGGCCATGTGGCACAAATGGAATGGAGAGAAAACCAATTGAGTGATGGTACCCCATTTTATTGTGCGATATGTCCATCAGTCTGTTAAAGTACACTTTGCAGGATTTTTTTGTGTGATTGAATGACAGAGAACGAAGCGATTCAGTAACGTTAGGTCGCTGTGTTTAAGCGATACCATCCACATTTATTATTTCCACATGATATTAGATTTCGATTCCACTGCCAAATTGAAGTAACCACTAGTCCTTAGTCTAAGTTTGTCACTAGTTGTAACAGCTTCCATGTTTATTTGTTGTGAAATATGGGAGAATTTGATGAAATTAAGGGATTAATGGGACAGCTAGGAGAGAAGCTAAAGGAGTTAGCTAAAAGTCAAAAGAATATGGAGGAAGGTTTGAAGACTCAATGGAAAGACTATGAAGGTGGTATGAACACTAATCTAGATGGATTGGATGGACAGTTGATTAAGATGCAGGAAGGAATAAACACTAAATTTTAAGGTTTAGACACTCAGTTAAAAGGTTTCAACACAAAATTCAAAGATTTAGACACTAAATTTGAAGGTTTAGACACTCAATTTAAAGGTTTCGATACCAAATTCAAAGATTTAGACACTAAATTCGAAGGTTTTGAAAAAATCTTGGAATTCAGTCAGGGCATTTGCAAGGAGGATTGGAATTATTTAAGGAGCACCAATTCGATATGAAACAGTACATGGAGAAGGCTCAAGCCGAAATGACGGATTTAAAAGAACAAATTAAGAGGGTTAAGGTCGAAATTGAAAGTAATATGGAGACACAGTTGAAATCGTTGGAGAAAACCGTTCAAGAGAAAATGGATCGAAGCGTGGAGGCATTGACCACCAAGATGGAAGAAAGGGATAAAGCAATTAACGCAGAGGTCTTAGTGTTAAAGGAAGAGGCGAAAGCAGTACAGCAGAGATTAGCGAAAGATACCAGGAGCATGAACGATAAAATGTCTGAATTCACCTTAGAGCAGGAATGCAAGATGGAAAGTCTTAGGAGTCAGATGGGGAAATGAAATTAGAGTTAAACGACGAAATTAAAACACAGATTGCTACAGCGGTTTCGACAGTACAAGATAAAATGAGTATTACTCACGGAGAACAGCTTAAGGGAATTGTTGAATTAGAAGGAAAGACGGCAGAAGCAAAATCGATAGATGAAAACAAGGAACCAAGTCCGACAGGAACAACTTTCACACCATTCAGTTACAGCTCAACTCAACCGATTACCATCATTAGGAATCAGGAGGACCGCCCAAAAATATTTCAAATTTGACGGGCATTACACCCATAGAATTCCTGCGGGACCTGAAGGAATACATGGATGAACATAGGGTTCCTAAAGAGTGAGAAATGAGGGTAATAGAAATAGCTCTTGAAGGTCAACCGCTAAACTGGATGCGAGCTTTTAGGAATCAGTTTAGAGGGTACGATGACTTTGCGAGCGCTTTCCTGAAGAGATTTTGGTCCTCAGAAGATCAACAAAGTATAAGGGCTAAATTATACTCAAAGAAATACGCGACTACCAGGCCAACACAATACGCTGGGTATTTAACGAATCAGATAGCCAGGCTACAATTTTTGGTCCACCGTTGGAGGAGCAGGAGTTGGTGCATGCCATAATACAGCAATATCCGGTAGAAGTCCAGCGTTATTAATTGCATCGGGTGCAAATAGACTCGAGGTGTGTGAAGAGATTTTGAGGAAACTAGACCACACGAGCAAGATGACAGAATCTCGTAGTCCAAGGACAGAAAAGAGAGAGGCAAATATGGTGGTAATGGATCGTATGGCGCAGACGGAACCTCAGCGAAGTTATGGAAGGAACGATTGAGATGGAAGGGATGAAGGAAATGGCATAAACATATACAGGAATCAAGGAAAGCCATATGACCGGAGGCCATATTATCAGGATAGAAGTGGACGATTTATTCAGAGGGACTACGGAAGGTCAGGATATAGAGGGAGAGAATCGTGGTCACGTGATCGGAGACCATACAATAACTACCCAAGATAAGTGAATCAAGAAAGGCAAAATTATAGGCCATCATTAGAAGAACGTCAGCAAGAAAGCCAGAGACACATTGAACAATTGAGGGAAAAGGAACAAGAAGAAGAATCTCAGGCAAAATAGCATGAGGAATCAAAATCAAGCACCAGTGGTGTCAAATCAGGAAAGAGAAGCTGACAGGAAGGAAATGCAGAGTTTGGACAGGGACTCACAGGCAGTAATAATGATTATTTGTCCATAATAATGATTTTCGCCCAGATGTCATGACAGTCCAAATTCAAGCTATTCACAGCATTACTGATGATAGAAGATATGAAGACCAAGACGAAGAAGAAAGTAGAATGAGTGAAGAATGGATGGAGCTACCGTTTCAGGAGGAGAATACCACAGAAGAAGATGCAACTGAGAGTTATAGGCAAATTCAACGCAGCTAGCCATAAAAGGTACCACAAGAAACAGTAAGCATGCGATATGGAGAACTTATTTAAGAAGTAGATGGTTAACCCAACAGAATAATAATAATCGAGATGTTTCACGCTTATTATTATTCCTGATTGAGTGGGATTTGTAACCGATATCGCATGGTTTTGAGAGCTCTGGCAACGTCGCATAGCAGGAGGAAGAAAGCAAGCGGAAGTAAGCTGAGGTTGATGTTTTTACGTCATGGACATAGTCGACAGTATGACTAGGCGAAGGTTCCAGAAGCGTAGAGGGCACTGATGAGCTCCAGGAGAAGTCAAGGTGGGAAGGTCACGTCGGAGAAGCGGGTCACTTACATTTCTATCACCGTACAACGAAGTTCACTTCCTTTTGCATCGCCATACACCGCAGTTCACTTTATTTTTGTGTCGCCGCACGCTGAAGTTACAAACAAGTGTGTAGTAGCAGTCGTACCGTGGCAACTTGGAACCAGTGCACAGTGGGTCAAAATCGAAATCTAGGAGGACAAAATTATTTATTTTCATAATTAAAAATCAAAATTTATTACTTCTACAGCATTCCCATATGATTGCCGCTCACTATTCCGGGATATAAACGCATCTTAGTGTAAATCTGACACCACTGTTCGAGCTGGAATCTAATCTTATCTGCTGCACTGAGCTTGCGTTATCTCGCAGTCTGAATTGGAGGGTGAATGTAAGTGGCTGTAGTTTGGTTGTCTATGTGGTTAGAGTGATTCTTTAAGATGGAACATGCAGCTGAAGGTATGATCTTTACATTTGTAACGTGTTTCAGTTATTAATGGGCGTAATTGTTACGTAATTTTAGCTATATTTGCATTATATAATATTTAACTATTATTTTTAAAATTATATTTTCACTTAGATTTTTAGTATGTCGCGTCACTCTGCGTCACGTTCCGCTTAATGTTAAAATGTAGATAAAGTCTTGTAGTTTACGCCTGTTATAAGGTTTTTTGCATCTTCTTGCAACTTACTGAGTTATTTTACGTTTTAGGAGATGCCGCGCAACCAGTTCTCACACGTTTACAACTGTTTGAAGCACTGGGTTCGAAGATTGTGTCAAAAGTGGAACTTGTGAGTTTGTCAAAAGTAAAATAGGGGTAGAAAATTGTTCTGAAGAAATAACTGAATGCCTACAAGGAGATTTAAAGGATTTTGTTGATAATTTTACCAGGCGGTAAAATAAATCAAAATTCATTTCAAAATATTCTTATTGGTTAAAAGAGGAGATAACATTTTCGAAAATTGTGTATGATTCTAAATTAACAGAAAATTTAAATAATCCTACTCCATCCACATCGAAAGTCGGAAGGCCTAGGAAGCTTTTTCACGAAAGTAGTGAAAAATCAAAGAGACGAAAAATTCAACCGCTACTCTCTGGACATTCAGAACAAGAACTTATTCATGCCACACAAGTATCATTGCACATGTCTGGAAAACGAGATGCTGCAAAAATTGTTAAAGAAACTCTTAAGTCCCCACATAGAGCTACTAAAATTAACAAATCCTATATATCACCAGCTGTAAAACCTGTACCACTTACCGGTGAAGAGGCTCTATCATTCCTTGTAGATAACAATTACAGCAAAAGCCAATATATGAATATGCGACTTGAATGCAAAAATAGGAACTGTAATATTTCCCCACCTTACCACATCATTAGAGAAACAAAACAGAAAAGCTATCCACCAAGTGAATCAATAACAATAACGGAAACATCAGCCACAATAACATTGCAATCACTGGTCGACCATACAATTGAGCGCCTTGCAGTAGTTCAAGAAGATGTTTTGAAGCAGTCTATCTCTAGCAATGATACAGTTCATATTATATTAAAATGGGGGTGTGATGGTTCAAGCGGACATAGTCAGTATAAGCAGAAATTTACAGATGATGACGGCAGTGACTCTGATATTTTTGTAATTTCAGTTGTTCCATTACAAATGTATTCTTTAAATCTAGAAAGCAACAATCAAAAGAAAATTCTATGGCAGAACCCACGACCTTCTTCGACACGATTTTGCAGACCTCTTAAATTATTGTTTGAAAAGGAGACTGTCGAATTGACTAGGCGAGAGGTTCAATTAGTTGAAACTGAAATAATGTCCCTCCAACCAAGTAAAATAGAACTTGGTGATCAATACATATATATTAACCAAACTCTATTGCTGACCATGGTGGATGGAAAAGTCTGCAATTCTATTACAGGTTCATCAGCACAGAGGTGTTATGTGTGTGGTGCTGGTCCCAGAGATATGAATAACACACTCCCAAAAACAGTTTGTCCTGAGGACAGCTATAAATTTGGATTATCTACCCTCCATTGTTGGATCCGATTTTTTGAACGCCTGCTACATATATCTTACAAAATAGAAATTAAAAAATGGCAAGCAAGAGGGGATGAAGATAAGGGAAAAATAGAAAACTGAAAGAAAGTAATACAAAATACATTTCGATCAGAAATGGGTCTGCATGTTGACAAACCAAGATCTGGCGGCGTCGGAAATTCGAATGATGGCAACACTGTTCGCCGTTTTTTGAGGATCCAGTTTTTTCATCCAAAATTACGGGTGTAAATGAAGAGCTAATCAGACGTTTTTCTACAATTTTGTGTGCTCTTTCTTGTCAGTTCCCTATAAACACACCCGCTTTCAAAACCTACACCCAGAATACAGGAAAATTGTATCTAAATCTATATCCATGGTATTATATGCCAGTCACTGTGCATAAAGTAGTAATGCATGGTGCAGATATAATTGATTTTTGTATTATACCTATCGGGCAATTGTCAGAAGAAGCCCAAGAATCACGTAACAAAGATTTGAGAAAATACAGATTTGGACATTCTAGGAAATTCTCACGAAAACATACAAATGAGGACATATTAAATATGCTGCTGATATCTTCGGACCCCGTAATATCTCATAAAACCAAAATTCAACATAAAAAGAGAAGATCATTTTCCAATGAAGTATTACTACTCCTGAAAGAACCAGATGTACCGGCTCATCATGAACAGCATGAGGCAGTGAGTGACGATGATGCTTCAGATGACACATGTGATGAGTCATCAAGGTCAGGGTCATCGAGTGATTAGTGATAGTGACTGAAGTGCTGTCAGCAATTATCCACAACTGCAGCCTTCCAAATTAAAGGTAAACTGAGTACAATCTATTGTAGTTTAGGCTCTATCCAACTCCTAGTCATAGACAATTTCATGCACGTGTACACGTATATGTAGTTTAAAAAAGGTCTTAACTGATGTTTATTATGAAGTAAACGAATTATATACGTTGCTTTCACTCTAAATTCATGATTAAAACGTAAAAATAATTTTGTCCCCCTAGATTTTGATTTTGACCCACTGTGCAGTGTGGTATTGGAACAGTTTTTGGAACATAGCTGAAAGACTTAGTATTATTTCTTGGGTGGACAGTCTGTATTAACGAATACTAAAGCCGAATGTGGCGAGGTGATGTTATAACGCAGATCATAATGCATTATGTTGTGGGACACTAGTCATTAGTACAACGAAGTGCGAGCAGACACACGTGGTGTATTAAGCTTTTACTAGGTACGGGACTGCATGGGCCGTGCGCGATATAATTGACGCCCAGAACAACTGAACGAAGCGATGTGCTTTTGTTTGACGCGCAGACAAATGAGTATCCAGGGTCAGTGAACTATGAGAGATAAACTGAGTGTAGTCCAAATATAGAGCGGCATTCAAGGCCAAGGACGGACGTAATCTCTTATGAGTGCAGGCTGGTGTAGATGCGTACGATATAACCTGTGTCGTTATAGAGTTAACATCACGCCCATAAGTTGATATTACTTGGCATATTCGACATGAAGATTGCAGCGATGTATTGGACGGACATAAAGGCTATCAGTACAGACCAGTGCGAGTTTTGTGACAAGAACTTTACGAGGGAAGAGATGACCAGCTAAATCTAGATATGTGGAAGCTGTTATGATGACGTGGAAACGAAGGCGAGCCAGGACCATGGACACCCAGAGGGTCGCGAGCTGGATTCAGGACGAGAGGGGAGGATGTTCAATGGGAAGAACGTGGACCCAAACCCCCAGGAAACGTGTCAACGGAACAAAGACTGAGGTGATCGAAAGGTACTTAAAACCATGTTAATTCTTAAGTAGTGGTTAATGGGTAGTGGTTACCAAGATTTGGACAGATGGGCTTAAATCGAAATAGAAGTTAATCAAAAAGATAAAATGCGATATCATGACAAGATTATTAGGCAGTAAATTTTAAGTTTTCGTTCGAGAGATTATAAGTCATATTTAGGATTATAATAATATATATATATATATATATATGGATGCTTTAAAATATAATCTAAGTGAAGGGTTCTTTCAGCGTGTTACGTCGCTGTGTTCTTTGAATTGGTGCAACCTGGATGACAATTTATGGTTTGAACAGACTTAAATTACAGGGAGAACATTCACACTTAAGGGGCCACTTTTTGTGCGCACATCATGATATTTATACTAAACACTCACACGTCACTGAGGTTTCCCCTTACATGCTAACATGAGGAGATGCGTTTGGTAGGTAACTGATACAGGGTTGTGTAAATAATTAAACTGCATTGATAAAATAGTAGGGTTGCCTAATACGAAGTTATGATGAAACTAAAGGTTCTCGCTATAGCGACCTGAATAAAATAAATGATTATAATTAATGTTACGTGATAGGTCAAAGTATATGAAATTTTTGAGGCAATTGTCAGTTGAAAACTAATACAGATAGGCAGTGGCCATCTACTTAAATGCTTATGGTGTATTTATAAATATGTGAAGAGCATGCACTGATTAACAAAAAATAAATAAATATCTGGAATCATAAAGATGTTATAATGGAAAGTAATAAATGTAAAAGCCAACAACCAGTCATTTTTCTGAGTGAGGCACAGCTGAAAGAAAATCAGTGAAAATAATAATGAAAGTATTTAATCCATGAATAAAAGGTCTGAAAATGAATTATTTAACGCCAGTGACATCCATATATAAAAATATATTTTTCTTTTGGTGATTACATTTAGTTAGATGGAGATCGAATGAGGCAACAAATTTTTTCTTTGAATATTTTCTCATAGTTATGCACCTGCTCATATATGCACTTCAACGGAGAGGTGACATAGTATTTTGAAGTAATGGTTGTAATACTAGGGTGATATAGCTCTGATCTCCGTAAGTTATTTTGTATCCAAAGATTAGGACGCCCGGAGATTTTTGTCCTCATTAATTGGAATTTTGCTTCTGTGTCATTTATTTATTTGCACATCAAGAGTAATTTTGAGAAGTCTCCATGCGAAGGTAGGCTTCTGTGTTTGATTTTATGTATTTAGTGGTGTGGTTCTGTAATAAATGGTGGATGAGTTTTATTTTAGCAGCGGAGTTTTTTGTCATCCTTGTTCGTTGTCATACTTGTGTGTCCATTGGATCAATTTTGAGATTTTACCCCAGTTGTACCCATCATTATAAAGACCCCGGGATTGCTTGAATCTCGTTCCCGACATAAACCGAATTTTGGGTGAGGATTGACGTGTGTGTCGGGTCACCCAATCCAAAGTCAGATTATCGGGCACAACAAGATGGCGCCTACCGTGTAATGGCCTCGAACTGGGAATATCGTACCACGCAGTGGTGTAGCCGACATTTTGAACTCGAAAAAATTGGAACACCAGAGGAGAGTGACAAGATGGTGGACGGTCATGTGGCACAAATGGAATGGAGAGAAAACCAATTGAGTGCTGGTACCCCATTTTATTGTGCGATATGTCCGTCAGTCTGTTAAAGTTCACTTTGTAGGATTTTTTGTGTGTTTGAATGACATAAAACGAAGCGATTCAGTAACGTTAGATCGCTGTGTTTAAGCGATACCATCCACATTTATTATTTCCACATGATATTAGATTTCGATTCCAATGCCAAATTGAAGTAACCACTACTCCTTAGTCTAAGTTTGTCACTAATTATAACAGCTTCCATGTTTATTTGTTGTGAAATATGGGAGAATTTGATGAAATTAAGGGATTGATGGGACAGCTAGGAGAGAAGCTAAAGGAGTTAGCTAAAAGTCAAAAGAATATGGAGGAAGGTTTGAAGACTCAATGGAAAGACTATGAAGGTGGTATGAACACTAATCTAGATGGGTTGGATGGACAGTTGATTAAGATGCAGGAAGGAATAAACACTAAATTTGAAGGTTTAGACACTCAGTTTAAAGGTTTCAACAAAAAATTCAAAGATCTAGACACCAAATTTGAAGGTTTAGACACTCAATTTAAAGGTTTCGTTACCAAATTCAAAGATTTAGACACTAAATTCAAACGTTTTGAAAAAAATCTTGGAATTCAGTCAGGGCAATTGCAAGGAGGATTGGAATTATTTAAGGAGCACCAATTCGATATGAAACAGTACATGGAGAAGGCTCAAGCCGAAATGACGGATTTAAAAGAACAAATTAAGAGGGTTAAGGTCGAAATTGAAAGTAATATGGGGACACAGTTGAAATCGTTGGAGAAAACCGTTCAAGAGAAAATGGATCGAAGCGTGGAGGCATTGACCACCAAGATGGAAGAAAGGGATAAAGCAATTAACGCAGAGGTCTTAGTGTTAAAGGAAGATGCGAAAGCAGTACAGCAGAGATTAGCGAAAGATACCAGGAGCATGAACGATAAAATGTCTGAATTCACCTTAGAGCAGGAATGCAAGATGGAAAGTCTTAGGAGTCAGATGGGGAAATGAAATTAGAGTTAAACGACGAAATTAAAACACAGATTGCTACAGCGGTTTCGACAGTACAAGATAAAATGAGTATTACTCACGGAGAACAGCTTAAGGGAATTGTTGAATTAGAAGGAAAGACGGCAGAAGCAAAATCGATAGATGAAAACAAGGAACCAAGTCCGACAGGAACAACATTCACACCATTCAGTTACAGCTCAACTCAACCGATTACCATCATTAGGAATCAGGAGGACCGCCCAAAAATATTTCAAATTTGACTGGCATTACACCCATAGAATTCCTGCGGGACCTGAAGGAATACATGGATGAACATAGGGTTCCTAAAGAGTGAGAAATGAGGGTAATAGAAATAGCTCTTGAAGGTCAACCGCTAAACTGGATGCGAGCTTTTAGGAATCAGTTTAGAGGGTACGATGACTTTGCGAGCGCTTTCCTGAAGAGATTTTGGTCCTCAGAAGATCAACAAAGTATAAGGGCTAAATTATACTCAAAGAAATACGCGACTACCAGGCCAACACAATACGCTGGGTATTTCACGAATCAGATAGCCAGGCTACAATTTTTGGTCCACCGTTAGAGGAGCAGGCGTTGGTGCATGCCATAATACAGCAATATCCGGTAGAATTCCAGCGTGTATTAATTGCATCGGGTGCAAATAGACTCGAGGTGTGTGAAGAGATTTTGAGGAAACTAGACCACACGAGCAAGATGACAGAACCTCGTAGTCCAAGGACAGCACAGAGAGAGGCAAATATGGTGGTAATGGATCGTATGGCGCAGACGGAACCTCAGCGAAGTTATGGAAGGAACGATTGAGATGGAAGGGATGAAGGAAATGGCATAAACATATACAGGAATCAAGGAAAGCCATATGACCGGAGGCCATATTATCAGGATAGAAGTGGACGATTTATTCAGAGGGACTACGGAAGGTCAGGATATAGAGGGAGAGAATCGTGGTCACGTGATCGGAGACCATACAATAACTACCCAAGATAAGGGAATCAAGAAAGGCAAAATTATAGGCCATCATTAGAAGAACGTCAGCAAGAAAGCCAGATACACATTGAACAATTGAGGGAAAAGGAACAAGAAGAAGAATCCCAGGCAAAATAGCTTGAGGAATCAAAATCAAGCACCAGTGGTGTCAAATCAGGAAAGAGAAGCTGACAGGAAGGAAATGCAGAGTTTGGACAGGGACTCACAGGCAGTAATAATGATTATTTGTCCATAATAATGATTTTCGCCCAGATGTCATGACAGTCGAAATTCAAGCCATTCATAGCATTACTGATGATAGAAGATATGAAGACCAAGACGAAGAAGAAAGTAGCATGAGTGAAGAATGGATGGAGCTACCGTTTCAGGAGGAGAATACCACAGAAGAAGATGCAACTGAGAGTTATAGGCAAATTCAACGCAGCTAGCCATAAAAGGTACCACAAGAAACAGTAAGCATGCGATATGGAGAACTTATTTAAGAAGTAGATGGTTAACCCAACAGAATAATAATAATCGAGATGTTTCACGCTTATTATTATTCCAGATTGAGTGGGATTTGTAACCGATATCGCATGGTTTTGAGAGCTCTGGCTACGTCGCATAGCAGGAGGAAGAAAGCAAGCGGAAGTAAGCTGAGGTTGATGTTTTACGTCATGGACATAGACGACAGCATGACTAGGCGAAGGTTCCAGAAGCGTAGAGGGTGCTGATGAGCTCTAGGAAAAGTTAAGGTGGGAAGGTCACGTCGGAGAAGCGGGTCACTTTCTTTTCTATCACCGTACAACGAAGTTCACTTCCTTTTGCGTCGCCATACACCGCAGTTCACTTTATTTTTGTGTCGCCGCACGCTGAAGTTACAAACAAGTGTGTAGTAGCAGTCGTACCGTGGCAACTTGGAACCAGTGTGGTATTCGAACAGTTTTTGGAACATAGCTGAAAGACTCTGTATTATTTCTTGCGTGGACAGCTCTGTATTAACGAATACTAAAGCCGAATGTGGCGAGGTGATGTTATAACGCAGATCATAATGCATTATGTTGTGGGACACTAGTCATTAGTACAACGAAGTGCGAGCAGACACACGTGGTGTATTAAGCTTTTACTAGGTACGGGACTGCATGGGCCGTGCGCGATATAATTGACGCCCAGAACAACTGAACGAAGCGATGTGCTTTTGTTTGACGAGCAGACAAATGAGTATCCAGGGTCAGTGAACTATGAGAGATAAACTGAGTGTATTCCAAATATAGAGCGACATTCAAGGCCAAGGACGGACGTAATCTCTTATGAGTGCAGGCTGGTGTAGATGCGTACGATATAACCTGTGTCATTATAGAGTTAACATCACGCCCATAAGTTGATATTACTAGGCATATTCGACATGAAGATTGCAGCGATGTATTGGACGGACATAAAGGCTATCAGTACAGACCAATGCGAGTTTTGTGACAAGAACTTTACGAGCGAAGAGATGACCAGCTAAATCTAGATATGTGGAAGCTGTTATGATGACGTGGAAACGAAGGCGAGCCAGGACCATGGACACCCAGAGGGTCGCGAGCTGGATTCAGGATGAGAGTGGAGGATGTTCAATGGGAAGAACGTGGACCCAAACCCCCAGGAAACGTGTCAAAGGAACCAAGACTGAGGTGATCGAAAGGTACTGAAAACCATGTTAATTCTTAAGTAGTGGTTAATGGGTAGTGGTTACTAAGATTTGGACAGATGGGCTTAAATCGAAATAGAAGTTAATCAAAAAGATAAAATGCGATATCATGACCAGATTATTAGGGCAGTAAATTTTAAGTTTTCGTTCGAGAGATTATTAGTCATATTTAGGATTTAAAATAATATATATATATATATATATATATATATATATATATATGGATGCTTTAAAATATAATCTAAGTAAAGGGTTCTTTCAGCGTGTTACGTCGCTGTGTTCTTTGAATTGGTGCAACCTGGATGACAATTTATGGTTTGAACAGACTTAAATTACAGGGGGAACATTCACACTTAAGGGGCCACTTTTTGTGCGCACATCATGATATTTATACTAAACACTCACACGTCACTGAGGTTTCCCTTTACATGCTAACATGAGGAGATGCGTTTGGTAGGTAACTGATACAAGGTTGTGTAAATAATTAAACTGCATTGATAAAATAGTAGGGTTGCCTAATACGAAGTTATGATGAATGTAAAGGTTCTCGCTATAGCGAGCTGAATAAAATAAATGATTATAATTAATGTTACGTGATAAGTCAAAGTATATGAAAATTTTGAGGCAATTGTCAGTTGAAAAATAATACAGATAGGCAGTGACCATCTACTTAAATGTTTATGGTGTATTTATAAATATGTGAAGAGCATGCAGTGATTAACAAAAAAATAAATAAATATCTGGAATCATAAAGATGTTACAATGTAAAGTAATACATGTAAAAGCCAACAACCAGTCAATTTTCTGAGTGAGGCACAGCTGAACGAAAATCAGTGAAAATAATAATGAAAGTATTTAATCCATGAATAAAAGGTCTGAAAATGAATTATTTAACGCCAGTGACATCCATATATAAAAATATATTTTTCTTTTGGTGATTTTGGTGATAAGAAGATCGAATGAGGCAACAAATTTTTTCTTTGAATATTTTCTCATAGTTATTCACCTGCTCATATATGCACTTCAACGGAGAGGTGACATAGTATTTTGAAGTAATGGTTGTAATACTAGGGTGATATAGCTCTGATCTCCGTAAGTTATTTTGTATCCAAAGGTTAGGACGCCCGGAGATTTTTGTCCTCATTAATTGGAATTTTGCTTCTGTGTCATTTATTTATTTGCACATCAAGAGTAATTTTGAGAAGTCTCCAAGCGAAGGTAGGCTTCTGTGTTTGATTTTATGTATTTTGTGGTGTGGTTCTGTAATAAATGGTGGATGAGTTTTATTTTAGCAGCGGAGTTTTTTGTCATCCTTGTTCGTTGTCATACTTGTGTGTCCATTGGATCAATTTTGAGATTTTACCCCAGTTGTACCCATCATTATAAAGACCCCGGGATTGCTTGAATCTCGTTCCCGACATAGTTTTTTTTTGGCCAAAATTGATTCGGACATTCAAGATTTTTTTTTCTTTTCAATTTGTCCCGAATTTTAGGTGAGGATTGACGTGTGTGTCGGGTCACCCAATCCAAAGTCAGATTATCGGGCACAACAAGATGGCGCCTACCATGTAATGGCCTCGAACTGGGAATATCGTACCACGAAGTGGTATAGCCGACATTTTGAACTCTAAAAAATTGGAACACCAGAGGAGAGTGACAAGATGGTGGACGGCCATGTGGCACAAATGGAATGGAGAGAAAACCAATTGAGTGCCGGTACCCCATTTTATTGTGCGATATGTCCGTCAGTCTGTTAAAGTTCACTTTGTAGGATTTTTTGTGTGTTTGAATGACAGAGAACGAAGCGATTCAGTAACGTTAGATCGCTGTGTTTATGCGATACCATCCACATTTATTATTTCCACATGATATTAGATTTCGATTCCACTGCCAAATTGAAGTAACCACTAGTCCTTAGTCTAAGTTAGTCACTAGTTGTAAAAGCTTCCATGTTTATTTGTTGTGAAATATGGGAGAATTTGATGAAATTAAGGGAATAATGGGACAGCTAGGAGAGAAGCTAAAGGAGTTAGCTAAAAGTCAAAAGAATATGGAGGAAGGTTTGAAGACTCAATGGAAAGACAATGAAGGTGGTATGAACTCTAATCTAGATGCGTTGGATGGACAGTTGATTAAGATGCAGGAAGGAATAAACACTAAATTTGAAGGTTTAGACACTCAGTTAAAAGGTTTCAACACAAAATTCAAAGATTTAGACACTAAATTTGAAGGTTTAGACACTCAATTTAAAGGTTTCGATACCTAATTCAAAGATTTAGACACTAAATTCGAAGGTTTTGAAAAAAATCTTGGAATTCAGTCAGGGCACTTGCAAGGAGGATTGGAATTATTTAAGGAGCACCAATTCCATATGAAACAGAACATGGAGAAGGCTCAAGCTGAAATGACGGATTTAAAAGAACAAATTAAGAGGGATAAAGTCGAAATTGAAAGTAATATGGGGACACAGTTGAAATCGTTGGAGAAAACCGTTCAAGAGAAAATGGATAGAAGGGTGGAGGCATTGACCACTAAGATGGAAGAAAGGGATAAAGCAATTAACGCAGAGGTCTTAGTGTTAAAGGAAGAGGCGAAAGCAGTACAGCAGAGATTAGCGAAAGATACCAGGAGCATGAACGATAAAAAGTCTGAATTCACCATAGAGCAGGAATGCAAGATGGAAAGTCTTAGGAGTCAGATGGGGAAATGAAATTAGAGTTAAACGACGAAATTAAAACACAGATTGCTCCAGCGGTTTCGACAGTACAAGATAAAATGAGTATTACTCACGGAGAACAGCTTAAGGGAATTGTTGAATTAGAAGGAAAGACGGTAGAAGCAAAATCGATAGATGAAAACAAGGAACCGAGTCCGACAAGAACAACATTCACACCATTCAGTTACAGCTCAACTCAACCGATTACCATCATTAGGAATCAGGAGGACCGCCCAAAAATATTTCAAATTTGACGGGCATTACACCCATAGAATTCCTGCGGGACCTGAAGGAATACATGGATGAACATAGGGTTCCTAAAGAGTGAGAAATGAGGGTAATAGAAATAGCTCTTGAAGGTCAACCGCTAAACTGGATGCGAGCTTTTAGGAATCAGTTTAGAGGGTACGATGACTTTGCGAGCGCTTTCCTGAAGAGATTTTGGTCCTCAGAAGATCAACAAAGTATAAGGGCTAAATTATACTCAAAGAAATACGCGACTACCAGGCCAACACAATACGCTGGGTATTTCACGAATCAGATAACCAGGCTACAATATTTGGTCCTCCGTTGGAAGAGCAGGAGTTGGTGCATGCCATAATACAGCAATATCCGGTAGAAGTCCAGCGTGTATTAATTGCATCGGGTGCAAATAGACTCGAGGTGTGTGAAGAGATTTTGAGGAAACTAGACCACACGAGCAAGATGACAGAACCTCGTAGTCCAAGGACAGAACAGAGAGAGACAAATATGGTGGTAAGGGACCGTATGGCGCAGACGGAACCTCAGCGAAGTTATGGAAGGGACGATTGAGATGGAAGGGATGAAGGAAATGGCTTAAACAGATACAGGAATCAAGGAGGCCATATTATCAGGATAGAAGTGGACGATTTATTCAGAGGGACTACGGAAGGTCAGGATATAGAGGGAGAGAATCGTGGTCACGTGATCGGAGACCATACAATAACTACCCAAGATATGGGAATCAAGAAAGGCAAAATTATAGGCCATCATTAAAAGAACGTCACCAAGAAAGCCAGAGACACATTGAACAATTGAGGGAAAAGGAACAAGAAGAAGAATCTCAGGCAAAATAGCATGAGGAATCAAAATCAAGCACCAGTGGTGTCAAATCAGGAAAGAGAAGCTGACAGGAAGGAAATGCAGAGTTTGGACAGGGACTCACAGGCAGTAATAATGATTATTTGTCCATTAATAATGATTTTCGCCCAGATGTCATGACAGTCCAAATTCAAGCCATTCACAGCATTACTGATGATAGAAGATATGAAGACCAAGACGAAGAAGAAAGTAGAATGAGTGAAGAATGGATGGAGCTACCGTTTCAGGAGGAGAATACCACAGAAGAAGATGCAACTGAGAGTTATAGGCAAATTCAACGCAGCTAGCCATAAAAGGTACCACAAGAAACAGTAAGCATGCGATATGGAGAACTTATTGAAGAAGTAGATGGTTAACCCAACAGAATAATAATAATCGAGATGTTTCACGCTTATTATTATTCCTGATTGAGTGGGATTTGTAACCGATATCGCATGGTTTTGAGAGCTCTGGCAACGTCGCATAGCAGGAGGAAGAAAGCAAGCGGAAGTAAGCTGAGGTTGATGTTTTTACGTCATGGACATAGTCGACAGCATGACTAGGCGAAGGTTCCAGAAGCGTAGAGGGCGCTGATGAGCTCCAGGAAAAGTCAAGGTGGGAAGGTCACGTCGGAGAAGCGGGTCACTTTCTTTTCTATCACCGTACAACGAAGTTCACTTCCTTTTGCATCGCCATACACCACAGTTCACTTTATATTTGTGTTGCCGCACGCTGAAGTTACAAACAAGTGTGTAGTAGCAGTCGTACCATGGCAACTTGGAACCAGTGTGGTATTCGAACAGTTTTTGGAACATAGCTGAAAGACTCAGTATTATTTCTTGCGTGGACAGCTCTGTATTAACGAATACTAAAGCCGAATGTGGCGAGGTGATGTTATAACGCAGATCATAATGCATTATGTTGTGGGACACTAGTCATTAGTACAACGAAGTGCGAGCAGACACACGTGGTGTATTAAGCTTTTACTAGGTACGGGACTGCATGGGCCGTGCGCGATATAATTGACGCCCAGAACAACTGAACGAAGCGATGTGCTTTTGTTTGACGAGCAGACAAATGAGTATCCAGGGTCAGTGAACTATGAGAGATAAACTGAGTGTATTCCAAATATAGAGCGAAATTCAAGGCCAAGGACGGACGTAATCTCTTATGAGTGCAGGCTGGTGTAGATGCGTACGATATAACCTGTGTCGTTATAGAGTTAACATCACGGCCATAAGTTGATATTACTTGGCATATTCGACATGAAGATTGCAGCGATGTATTGGACGGACATAAAGGCTATCAGTACAGACCAATGCGAGTTTTGTGACAAGAACTTTACGAGCGAAGAGATGACCAGCTAAATCTAGATATGTGAAAGCTGTTATGATGACGTGGAAACGAAGGCGAGCCAGGACCATGGATACCCAGAGGGTCGCGAGCTGGATTCAGGATGAGAGGGGAGGATGTTCAATGGGATGAACGTGGACCCAAACCCCCAGGACACGTGTCAACGGAACCAAGACTGAGGTGATCGAAAGGTACTGAAAACCATGTTAATTCTTAAGTAGTGGTTAATGGGTAGTGGTTACTAAGATTTGGACAGATGGGCTTAAATCGAAATAGAAGTTAATCAAAAAGATAAAATGCGATATCATGACCAGATTATTAGGGCAGTAAATTTTAAGTTTTCGTTCGAGAGATTATTAGTCATATTTAGGATTTAAAATAATATATATATGGATGCTTTAAAATATAATCTAAGTGAAGGGTTCTTTCAGCGTGTTACGCCGCTGTGTTCTTTGAATTGGTGCAACCTGGATGACAATTTATGGTTTGAACAGACTTAAATTACAGGGGGAACATTCACACTTAAGGGGCCACTTTTTGTGAGCACATCATGATATTTATACTAAACACTCACACGTCACGGGGGTTTCCCTTTACATGCTAACATGAGGAGATACGTTTGGTAGGTACCTGATACAAGGTTGTGTAAATAATTAAACTTCATTGATAAAATAGTAGGGTTGCCTAATACGAAGTTATGATGAAACTAAAGGTTCTCGCTATAGCGAGCTGAATAAAATAAATGATTATAATTAATGTTACGTGATAGGCCAAAGTATATGAAAATTTTGAGGCAATTGTCAGTTGAAAAATAATACAGATAGGCAGAGGCCATCTACTTAAATGTTTATGGTGTATTTATAAATATATGAAGAGCATGCAGTGATTAACAAAAAATAAATAAATATCTGGAATCATAAAGTTGTTACAATGTAAAGTAATAAATGTAAAAGCCAACAACCAGTCATTTTTCTGAGAGAGGCACAGCTGAACGAAAATCAGTGAAAATAATAATGAAAGTATTTAATCCATGAATAAAAGGTCTGAAAATGAATTATTTAACGCCTGTGACATCCATATATAAAAATATATTTTTCTTTTGGTGATTACATTTAGTTAGATGGAGATCGAATTAGGCAACAAATTTTTTTCTTTGAATATTTTCTCATAGTTATGCATCTGCTCATTTATGGACTTCAACGGAGAGGTGACATAGCATTTTGAAGTAATGGTTGTAATACTAGGGTGATATAGCTCTGATCTCCGTAAGTTATTTTGTATCCAAAGATTAGGACGCCCGGAGATTTTTGTCCTCATTAATTGGAATTTTGCTTCTGTGTCATTTATTTACTTGCACATCAAGAGTAATTTTGAGAAGTGTCCGAGCGAAGGTGGGCTTCTGTGTTTGATGTTATGTATTTAGTGGTGTGGTTCTGTAATAAATGGTGGATGAGTTTTATTTTAACAGCGAAGTTTTTTGTCATCCTTTTTCGTTGTCATACTTGTGTGTCCACTGGATCAATTTTGAGATTTTACTCCAGTTCTACCCATCATTATAAAGATCCCGGGATTGCTTGAATCTCGTTCCCGACATAGTTTTTTTTTTGCCAAAATTGATTCCGACATTCAAGATTTTTTTTCCTTTCGAGTTGTACCGAATTCTGGGTGCGGATTGACGTGTGTTTCGGGCCACCCAATCCAAAGCCAGATTATCGGGCACAATATATATATTGTGACGTATTACGTCTCCGATATCGCTATATAAAAATTATGATCTAAACAATATATAACATTGTTCCACCCTTCAACCCTACCTACCCAAAGTACACGGCTACTACAACTACACATAAATCGACACTTGCCAGACTACTGCACTTCCCACATACCCCTACATCTACACGCCCAGGAGAAGACACGAAGAGAAGAAAAGAAGAGAAGAAAAGAAGAAAAGAAGAAAAGAAGAAAAGAAGAAGAAGAAGCCACCCTTACGTCCAAGTCCAATCTGTGAGGACACAGATTTAGCCGGGAAGGAGGATTGTTATAACCTGAGGCTCCGCACAGGGTACAGTTAATACATCTAATAACATCTACAACAGCTACAAACACTACCCTATATCGGCCATCTATCTAACACACTTCAACCCCTATATCTACCCTGAGCCACCTAGGGAAGCAACATATACCAACTATTTCATCATTATTACCAAACACAAGCTGCAAGCGACTAAAATAGAGCAGGTATTTTATAACTCTTAGTCAGCAGAATCATCCAGTATAAAATAACTCACACCTCAAGGGCTCGTTGTATTTTCTGCCGACGACACCGCGTTAGTGCCAGCGGAAGCTCTGGACGCCGACCACCGAATACAAGTAAGTGTACGAATGGGTAATCCCACTGTTATTTCCTATCTATACACCACCCCTGTAATACTTGTAATCGCCTTCATCTTGCATTGTAACTTGTGGGCTACTGCACTACATTTAATTGGAGAAGTCTACTCACTTCTCCAAAGTGTTTTTATTAAACTTCCACATGTCATCACAACTATACACTTGTCTATATTTATTGTACGCTCACCATTTGCCCATGCGACTCAGAACCTGTTGAGTCATCGCTGTTACCAACCTGCTCGCCCACATCGCATTGTGGAAAGCTCGTCTCCAGGCATAGAGCCAGCTATTGTCCGTCTAGCGACCGTGCGCGTTCCCATAATTCTTTAGTACTCGCTGTTACTTAGAAAGTAGCCCGGTTTTAATCCTCAGCTAGGAGCACCTCCAACCGCCGTAGTTACCAGAAGTGCCAAGCGTCTAGAGGCTCTCAAATTGTAACACTTGATCAAACCATCAGGTATTTTCATATCACCGTAGGTGACTCATACACGCACACATACAAATCATACCCCTTACGACTTAGTTATAGCCCATAAAAGTTACAACAATATTTAGTATTTGGACTTCGTAAATATTTTTGAATTTAGATTTGATTTTTATTATTCGACGAGCGAGATTTTATTGAGGTAGATTTTAACGTAAATACTAGTTTTTGTGTGCGATTAGATATTTCGTTAATATATTGATGGGAGATGTGCTTAACCGACCGTATTCCTGTAGGAAGTAGGAATTAGATTGTGTCCTTATAAGTGTGCAAGACTTGATTTTTTATTGGTTCTTATTTGAACATTAAGGTTATGCGAGATAGACATTGTATAACAGGACAATTTTTTACGAAAATAATTGAGATTTCTTGAGTATCAGACGTTAACAGCTGATCACTTAATATTACGCAGAAGTCAATTTGAAATGCGACAGAAACTCAATAAAGATTTTGTTAAATACTAAAAGAACTGTAAGGACTATACTTGTTCAAATGGTACATTTAAAGCATTTTGCAGATTGCATTAGAATGTGGAGAGAGAATTTAAGCATTGTTGATTGCAACAATTATGAACGACAAGCAGGGAGGTATTATTATTAACTTGTAATGATGAATCTTGAAGTACTGCAAGTATGTGAAACATGTCTTACGTAGGAGAGATATATTCTGCAGATTTCTAATTGTTGGAAGAGCGCATTTTTGTAATAATGGAGCATGAAAGAAGGTATTTCATATTGGAAAGTGGATTCCAATCGATCATGTTGACGATGGGAATATTTGTAACAGAGTTAATAAGTGGAAAGTTGTTGTTTTTGAATTTTCGTGCCAGCTTAAAGGTGAAGCTTTATTTTGGGAACTAAACCTTGTGGAGATGTGACGACCTATTCCACATGTGTCTGTATTACAGTATATGAGGAAGCTGTATAAGATAAAGATGCGTTAATCTGATGTTTAAAGGCGACTATAGAAGCTCATGTGTCTGTATTACAGTATATGAGAAAGCTGTATAAGATAAATATGCGTTAATCTGATGTTTAAAGGGGACTATAGAAGGTCATGTGTCTGTATTATAGTGTGTGAGGAAGCTGTATAAGATAAAGATGCGTTAATCTGATGTTTAAAGGCGACTATAAAAGGTCATGTGTCTGTATTACAGTATATGAGGAAGCTGTATAAGATATAGATGCGTTAATCTGATGTTTAAAGGCGACTATAGAAGGTCATGTGTCTGTATTACAGTATATGAGAAAGCTGTATAAGATAAAGATGCGTTAATCTGATGTTTAAAGGCGACTACAGAAAGTCATGTGTCTGTATTACAGTATATGAGAAAGCTATATAAGATAAAGATGCGTTAATCTGATGTTTAAAGGCGACTATAGAAGGTCATGTGTCTGTATTACAGTGTATGAGAGTAGGGGGTAGTGTGTGTTCTAACTCACCCGGCGTTGCTCGGGCAGCGTCCATGTTAAATAATTAATATCTGGTGAACCCATGGTCGGATGTTGATAAATGAGGTGTCGTTGGACTCGACCTGACGTCCTCTTTCCTATCGACCCTGTATTATATTAAAAAAATTGTTTTTTTTTGAAACTTGGCGATTTTTTAAACCAAACATTCAAAAAGTGTTCTATGGGCTTAAAAGAATGATCTCTATATCCTTTATTTTTTTAAATAAAACTTTTTTTACAATATTTGAAAAAAGGTCAATTTTGAAATTTTTATATTTTGGAAACTAGGATTTATACAAAAACGTTTGTATTACATAAATGAAAGGACCCTACGCCCTCTACCACGAAAATAAATTTCAAGTCCCTAGGACAAAAATTTGTGTTTTGTAAGTAGTGTCAATTGGACAGTTCTGCGCCACTTAGGAAGTTGTGAGCCCCTGCGACTTTGGAATGGAAGGACTTATGCTAGGAGGGCGTGCTTGGATTAGTGTTTTTCGTCTCGTTGCGCTCTTTACGGTAATGTAGGTGTCGAAAAGGTGAAATGCTGGAAACACGGGTTTTTTGGGGGTTAAAACGTGATTTTAGACTTTTTGTTATATCTCGCGAACCAATCATGCTAGAGGCGTGTACGAGGGTCCCAACGACTCGCAGTGACGTCCGCTTTGCTATGGACCACTCGTTACATTTTTTGGAAACTCGATTTTGGGGTAAACAAGTGTTTTTTTATGATTTTTGCTGATATCTCACGAACCAATAAGCCTAGAGACTTGTACGAGGTGCCACTTTTTTCGTCGCGTTGTCCTCGTGCCGAGGATGTTCGTGTTGAGCAGGAATGAAAAACCATTTTGAGGTAAAACCGTGATTTTAGACTTTTTCTATATCTCGCAAACCAATAACGCTAGAGACGTGTACGAGGTGTCATAGGACTCGGGTTAATGCCCCCTTTTAGAAACTATTTTTGAAATTTGACAAAGGGCCTAACGACACTTTTGATGAAAAAAAAATCTTTACCTGTTTAAAATGTTCATGAATCGTGGTTGTTGGGATAGACGATACTGCTGGGTGTGAGTGTGTTTCAACGAACCTGTCGCTAACCACAATGACCATGCTTAATAGAACAAAGGCTATTTCGACGGGTCGGTTTATGACAGAGCAAGGGTTCCTTTTATCAGATATTTTACCCACGAAGGGATCTTTAACGTGTAAACGGTGATGGGAGCTTGGTTCTATGTTGGTCGAAGCGAGTACAGAAAACAAACTTGCAGAGGAGCAGACTAGCAGGATGCGAATGTCATTTGAGCTTATTGGAATGCGCTGATCTGACTTGACAACAGGTGCAATTGAAAATGACTAAGACACTTGAAGGTTAAATAATCTGACAACCGTGGTGGCAGGGGAGTGTGAAATGCATGCATACACATGTGAAACCACATATACGCTAAATAATTTACATCCTGTTTGCTTCGTACGTGACAAAATACAAGTTCAAGTGAAATTTGACCTGGCACAGGTGTTCACCTTGGGCGTTAGCAGTCCACGTGCACGATAACAGAATGTTCAAGCGTGAGAAAAAATGATTATACATGCAACGTAACATATATAAAGACATGTCGTTATCATTTTCACTCTCAATTATGGAACTACATTTGAACACACTGCGTTGCGTGAAACACATGGTCTTGTTTAACAGTTTTGGTGTTGGTGGAAATACTTAACCTTGTTGTGGGGTAGGTATTTATTTATATATTTATTCATTTATATATTTATTGATTTATATATATTTACAAGCAATTATTTATTGATTGTTAAAGTTATAAAATAAATGTTTATTTATTTGTTTGCAGATAACGTGTATAGCCTACCTGTTGTGTGTCTGTGGGAAACCGATTGAAAAAGAGAGAAAGACAGACAGCTAGAAAAGGAGACCATTACCATACTAGCCCACGAGACGGGAATAAAGCAAAGCATTACAAGTCAAGGTGAGATTTGTTTTTATATATATATAACCTGTTTGATTTTGTTTTGTTTATGAAATGCATAAACTATATGGAATTGATATACTTATGGTGGTTTATTTTATTTCTTTTTAGATATTTGGAGAATAAAACTCGACTGCTTTGGCCACAACAGCTGAAAACCAAGAGGCTTTAGAGTAGAACCATTGTCAAGCAGTCTACAGCTGAAAACTCGGGTGAGAGTGTTCTTTCAAAATAATGTATTTTACTGCTGCGGATATGTTAACTTGGGAACCCCTAAACAGTTGTTTCAAATCGCGTGTGTGCTCTGGTCGTGTGGTCAATGTTAGAAAAAGTTTAATTCCCAAAGAATTTTTAGAATCTTGTTTTGAAATTTTTAAAATTGAAATTTGTACAGCGCAAAGGTTGCATACGGCTTTAAAGGTGAATGCAGAACTGGTGTGCGATTTCATATATAAAAAGAAGGACGTAGAGCATAAAGAGACATTTTAGATTTGCAGTAAAATGCAAGAGCTTTTGATAGACGATAATCTGAACGAGTGGTATCCAAGCCATGTGGTGAATGCCTTGATATCAAAATTTGATAAACTGCAACAAGGACCGAGTGGTCTAGCATTGCACAAAATTCATCATCTACAAATCAACATTTGTCATTTCAACGCTTTGAAAGCTGGGTCTAGCTATATTTGAACACCGCCAGCAATAGCTTCGAAAAAGGCCTTGGTGAATATAAAGAACCATGACAATGATTGCTTTCTGTGGGCTGTGGCTGCGTTTTGCAGCCAGCACAACGTAATGGTTGTTGACCAGCAAAGTACAAGGACAAGTTTGATGAATTAAAACAAACTTTAAACTTAACTCGAGTATCGTTCCCGATGGACTTAACTGAAATCCATAGGTTTGAACAAGACAACCATGACTTTTCGTTCATGGTTTATGGCCTTGATGGTGATGAGATTGTGGGTCCTCGTTATGCTACAAAAGAACCAAAACGACACCACATTTATCTTTTATATCTGTCTGAGGGAGAGGTGAATCACTATTGTCTGATTAAAAGCTTAAGTAGATTGCTAAGCAGTCAAACGTCTAAACATAAACTTAAGAAACATATTCGTGACCGTTGCTTGCAATATTTTACCACTCCTACGCTTTTGGAACGTCATAGGGTAGATTGCGTTCCTCATGAAGCGGTGAGATTGATATTGCCACAAGGGGACAAGGCTGTGTTAAAGTTTAAGGACATTCATAAGCGTGACACTGTTCCCTATGTGGTATATGCAGATTTCGAAGCACTCAGCACACCCATGGCGGGATGTGAACCAGATCCCACAATCAGCTCAACCACACCCATTCAAAAACATGAACCTTTTGCCATAGGATTTAATGTGGTGTGTGCCTATGACCCCACACAATCCGTTTACAAATACCGTGAGGGACCAGATTGTGCCAGATGGTTTTTTGATGAACTTGTAAAGTTGGCTCATGATGTACAGGAATTACTGGACCACCCAGTACCCATGAGCCTATCTCCAGAACAGCAGCATCAGTATGAGCATGCCACGACATGCCATATTTGCGAAAAGCCACTGATCAGTGCTGAAGACACCGTTCGTGATCACTCACACTTTACGGGAGAATTTCGTGGAGCTGCGCACAGCAAATGCAATTTGAACTTTCCAGCTCCTCGTTTCATCAGTGTCTTTTTCCACAATCTGGCGAATTATGACATTCAGTTTTTGATTCGTGAATTGCGTCATGTCAACAAGGGCTCGTTTACCATTATTCTCCAAAACCATGAGCGTTTTACAGCCCTGTAATGGAGGTTGAGCGACTTAAGCATTCGATTTTTGGATTCCTTTAAGTTTACGGCATCCTCGCAAGACAGTCTTGTGAATGGCTTGAATGAGGAGGAATTTAAAAATACTAGAATGCATTTTAATGATCCTGAGCAATTTCAATTGTGCATTCGGAAAGGTATATTCCCGTATGATTTCTGCAACAGCTGGGACGTGTTAAAGCAAAGAAATCTCCCACCACAAGAGAAATTTTACTCGAAACTAACACGCAGTACCGTTTCCGATGAAGACTATGCACATGCATGTCAAGTTTGGCGAGTGTTTGACATGAAGGCGCTGGGTGAATATGCTTTGCATTACCTAAAACTGGATGTATTGCTGCTCACCGATGTGTTTGAAAAATTCCGTGAGTTGTGTCAACACATTTACGGTCTTGACCAAGCTCACTATTATATGAGTCCTGGGCTCTCGTTTGATGCCGCTTTGAAATACACTCAAGTGGAATTGGATTTACTCACTGATGTAGACATGGTTCTATTTTTTGAAAAGGGCATTAGTGGCGGCTTTGTGTCGCTTAACCAGCGCCATGCCGAAGCGAACAATGTCTACATGCCTGATTATTCACCAGACAAACCAGAATCGTACTTAATGTACTATGTCGTGAATAATTTGCACGGTTACGCCATGAGTCAGACTTTGCCCTATGGAAAGTTTGCTTGGCTGACAGACAAACAAGTGTTAGAATTTGATGTGATCAAGGCTAGCCAAGAAACAGGCCGTGGATATGTGCTAGAATTGGATATCGAATATCCCTCATCCTTGTATGATGAACATGTCGATTTCCCATTCTGCCTTGAGCAAATGGTTCCCCCTGATAGTAAAGAGAAAATTGAAGAACTCATGGGCACACTTTACAACAAATATCGGTATGTGCTACATATCCAAATGTTGGTGCAATGCCTCGCCCAAGGCTTGGTGTTGAAGAAAATCCATAGGGGTATTTCGTTTGCTCAAAAACCATGGCTCGAGCCATACATGCAACTCAACACAGAGCATCGTCAAATGGCAACACAACAGTTTGAATATTTTTTTTTAAATTAATGAACAACTGCATCTATGGCAAGTCCATGGAGAATGTCCGCAAATACCGTGACTTTAAATTGGTCAATGTCTGGGACGGGCGGTGGGGTGCCCGGCGGTACATTGCCAAGCCAAATTTCAAATCGATCAACATTATCTATGAGGATTTGGCTACTATTGAATTGAGTAAGACCAGCGTGACCATGGATAACTCCCATTTACTTGGGCCAAGTCATTTTAGACGTTTCCAAATCGGTCATGTATTGAATCCACTATGAGTTTGCCAAACGCCATTTTGAGGACGTCTCTCTTTTATATACGGATACGGACTCATTCATATACCACATTCGCCACTGCAACCCCCATGACGTCATAAGACAGCATAGTGACTGGTTCGACACCTCTTCGTATAGCGTTGACAACGTGTTTCATCTACCCATAAAAAACAAAAAAGAAATGGGTGTTTTAAAAGATGAACGTGGTGATTCCATTATGACGGAATTCGTAGGTTTGTTTCGAAAATGTATGCTTATCGCACACTAGACTGTAAGGAAGCCAAAAGAGCAAAAGATGTAGGTAGGGCAGTGGTAAAATCGCTACGTGTAGACGATTACTTAGCGGTTTTACGCACTGGCAAAGCTATGTCCCATACACAGTACAGGATACAATCCAGCAACCATCATTTGTATCTTGTGGAACAGAGAAAACGCACCCTCGCCTCCATGGATAACAAACGAGTGTGGGCTGATGACCTGCTCACCAGCCTGCCCTGGGGTTATGATCGCAAGGAGGAGGAGGAGGTGTGATTTTTCTGTTTGTTCGTTTAGGGACATGGCTTTTTGTAACTCGTAGATTTAGTATTTTGTAAATATTGTTTTTTTATTGTAAATAGTAGATTTTGTAAAATAGTGGCAACCCACTTGGACCTTTTGCTCTTTAAAATGTTCTATGCAACCTTATTTGTTTTAAATTTTTGATTGGTAAATAGTTTTATTCTTTTAAAGCTGTACAAAGTTGGAGTTTTTTTTTGTAAATATGAACTAAGTAATATTTTTTTAGTAACTTTAATTATAATTTTTTTGTAATGTAAATTATAAATGGTAAACTAAAAAGTTATTTTGGGATGATTGTGCGTGTCGAGAATGTGCTTTTGGGAATAAATAAAGTGGTTGTGTTTGTTCCCAAAGACAGGTGTGAATGTATGAGTGGAGAGAGAAAGCTGGTGTGTATGTATGACCAGAGCAAACACGGTGAGGTAGGGTGGGTGGGGAGGGGGAAATTTTCACTTATATACTCAATTTGTTTTCAATAGTTTTGTTTTCTTTGAAATGTGGCAGACAATATACATTATTTTTGTAAAAACAGTCTTACCTGCAGTAGCCGTAGACCTCGACGTTTCCGCAATCCCATAAACTCACTACAGCATCGCTATGGTCAAGCACTTGCATCAACATCATTGTCAAATCTCAACTTTCAACATACACCAAATGGAAAAATGTCAAAACAGCAAAATGGAAAATCCATGTTTCCATATCATCAAAAACGCAAAACTTAAAACGGACATTTTTAAAAACTGGAAATGGCCATGTGTGAAATATGAAAATTCAGAAAAACTTCAAACAGACATTGTTTAAAAAGTGTCATCAACAAAATGGAAAAATCCATATCATCAAAAACGTAAAACTTGAAACAGACATTTTTAAAATCTGTAAGTTGCAAATTGACAAATGGCAACGTGTGAATTCATCATGTCTGAAATGTGTAAAATGAAAAATCAGCCCATCAACATCATGATAAAAAAAACTTCGTTCTCTGGTAAACCTTTGTTTTTATTTAATAACCATAGGGAATTGACAAAAGAAAATAGAATACAAACACATCCCAATTCCTCACTCCTCAATGTTTATGTCCATGCAACATCAACTTTCCTTTCATAGCACTCATGACAATCAGGGCTACCATCCTCTCACCACTGAGGCATCACAGGATGTGAAACGTTGTATAGCTTTTTTCCATAACAATTTATCTGCCACATGTCTTAAACCAGGATGACTATGGCGATAAGAAAGGTCATGTTCTTTGCATGCTTGATCCAAAAGATTAATGGGTACATCACCACGCTGCAAAGGTTTTTCAAGATGAGTTCCAGGGCCACAAAAACGATAACCTGGAAGATGGATTTCGAAAGTAAGTATTGAATCACTTTGTCAATGACGCCATTGCCAGTACAGGTCTGGCATATCCTTTTCCATCGATGGTAAAAAGGTTTGGTCTTCCTCTTCTTCTGTGGCCGATGTTTGTGTTTGTTCTTGTTGTTGCTTTTTCTCGCCATGACACTCGTGGAAGGATTCAACAAAGTCTTTACACGGACTTTTATGACCGTGATACTGTTTCACTAGCTGACAAGTCGCGCACTGACGCATAGACGGTATTTTTGCCTTGGCCACTTGCTTATGGTGATCGTAATCCGTACAGGGTTGCAATTCACTCAACACAGGGTCTTGAGTCCATGATTTTGGTACATGTTGCCAGATTTCTTTCATCGCGTTGGCGGCCACATAATAAATGAACGACTTGGGGAGCGCCAAGAGTTCCTTTCTGGTAAAACTGTCTAGTTTCTTTTTGCACACAAAGAAATTGCCAATGGCTTTGTCCGTAGCGTTGCCTTTCTCCATGGTATCACGTGCTGTAGATGTTTACACTTCGCTTGTAGAAATCTCACTGGCGTCATTCACAGGTAAATCTTGAGTTATAATTTTGTTCAACAACTCCCAGCAGGCATGGGTGGTTAACCAATGAAAGAGATGCCACGCATGCGATAGGGCTGTATGGGTAATGTTGCCACTGGAACAAGTATCCATGAGCGTTTGCAGGGATGGGCAGCCCAACTCCATGATGTCGATACATAGATAGTAAGACGCCAAAAATGGTTGCAACCATTGCCGTTTTTCATTACTTTTCACAAATACCACATTGGCCGAGGACAAGTGTGCTTTCATGACCACGTCCAAATATTTATAGGAAATGGTTCCTTGATTCCAGTCTATTTGCCTATGATTTTCAATCCACTGGGTTTGTTTACGGTCTTTTTCACACAACAAATCAAAATCATGGGGCGGTTTAAATACCAAATGCGTAGCTTGCGATATCCAAAATGTGGTACAATCGATAATGGCCTCTTGTTTAAATATAAATTTGTTGTCACCAATTTTAAACCCTTGGCAATCCACAATGAGTGTGCGCAAGTTTATGGTAGGACAGGGGGACATGAAAAATATAAGAATTTAAGAATTACATAATTTTATTATCAAAACACGTCTTACAGGCTTTTGTCATTTTGGGATAGGGACGATACCAACTGATACAACAATATAGTCTCTTGTGTTCGTAACGTCCATAACACCGATGATGTCCCAATGTCTCTAAACTAGGTGTTTTTGACGGTGAGCTGCTCACCGAAGCACCGTTGACACCATACGGTCCACACGTACCGTAACTTGTTTTTTCATTACTCTGGGGCACGAGTGAGGGATAGCTTGAATGACAGGGTATGTTTCCCACCTCCATTCTGCACAGGTAGGGGCAGGTGACAAGCGCTGATGTTCCTGCATGGGTTCATCGCTCACTTGCCATTGGTCTATGATGATGGGACAAAAGGCACATTTCACTTCATCTCTTGTTTTTAAATAGTAGAATCCAGCGGCCGCCAAGGCTTGAGGGTTTATGAAAGGCACCGGCCACGTTGAAAAAGTCTTGAAACGTTGTTCCTCAGAGTTTAAATTCATGGATGTGACTTCTCTTGAGGCATTAAAGCACGACATGACTGAGCGGCTTGACGTGGGTTGACCTGTTATTTATACACTCGTCACTTGGTTGGACAGTGGATAATAGTTGACTTGTTTGTGATGAATAATCAAGCAATAGGCCGTCGTATTGGCTGGTACATTGACATGCGTTTCAACATCTAGTCGAATGTCAATATTGGATGGCTTGACAGACTCTTCCAGGTAAGAACAGTCAAAGACAATCAGTGGCGCCCTTGCCTTAAACGCTTGGGGGAGCAGCATGGGGCCGTTATCTTTTCTTATAATACGACCATCGAAATTTTGAAAACAAGTCGTAGAGGGGACCAAACTTATTTTTTGAAAAATCCAAATCCAGTCCTTCATAGGGAAACACAGCACCGTTGAGGAAAAGACGTGTATTTCTCAATTGCAGGTGATCAAATTGCGTGGCATCTGTGGTTTGTTGATACTTGCGATTCGTTTGAAAACCCACGATCAGGTAGAGAGGTCTCTCTGTATAGCGGGCTGTTTTACAGACCAACTGGGTGTGTTGGTGGTGGGCAATAGCGGGTGCTCATGGAGTGCCCAGTTTCTAAATTCCATGGGTAGAGGCATATCTCTCTTTACAATCTTGAGTATGTCCAGTTTTTTGCTATCGTCAAGGGTCACATGGGGCACTTTCCTCAGCAAGCGTTGTAGTTGAATTTTTGAATCTATGAGGGCATTGTCTGCTCCCTTGAGTGCATTATTATCACTCCTGTCTCTCACTAGATAAAGCACTTGCCTTGCGTTGACCACAATGCGCTGGTGATCTTCGGCAAAGCCTAAAATCAGTTTAAGAGGTAAATATCCAGTAAAGGTCCCATCGGTGTGTACCATCCAGTCATTGGTCGAGTCAGGGCACCAACCCGCCATGCAAAGTGTTTTAGCTTCTTCCTCACTATAAGAGGGGTATAGTTTCATGACACTGGAAATACCCACATTTCGTGTGCTATCCACAACGATATCGTTAATCACGTAACGTACTTCAGAAAACAGAAAGGTCAGACCATGGTTGGCCAACTGGGATGTGGTGGGTGTAGAGCCATCGGCTTTGGTGAGTCGACCTTCAATCTGAATGACACTTTCATGTGGTTGGGTGTAAATATCTTGGTTGTTGATAACAAATTGAATTTAATCATTGTTATTGAGTCCAGGTGTTTGAGCTTGATAGGAATGGAGATCAATTCTTACCACCCCTGGTTGCTCCTCAATGCGGTTCGCTACCTCTAGGATAGAATTCATCATGGGGGTTGACGCGGGAACCTAAATGCTGTAAAATCTGCTTGTCTTGAGATGTTAACGTGTATTCACGTGGTAAACAACTAACACCATTCCTAGACGGTGTTGTTGCTTTATACACGAACTTCATAGTGGCTTTAGCACCAACATGTAAGTCACTGGTGTGGTAGAATCTAGATCAATGGGTTGTTGATCTCTATTGATCAGTCTTAATGTTATATTACTAATACTATCGACAGCCACTGAATGAATAAGCACCACTGGAGGGTTTTCACGAATAATATACCCATTGGGCGATGTCACAATACAGTCATAAAGCGAATGCGATGGTACTTGATTGGTGTATACTTGGCTAATAATATTACACGTCACCGGCACATGATGGTCCTCAATGAATTTCACTTCATGGTCTGATTCATGTTTTTTGTTGGGCTCCAACACACGTGGTTTAAATCCTAGTAATGGACCAATGGAATCGGGGCGTGTTTAAAAGTCAATGTTGAATGTAGAGAAAATACTGCAGCGATGAGTGTTGGTATTTCCTACAAGTTCAAACTTGCGTGTTCCATCGAGAAATGACTTTAAACCATATTGATTGATCAACACCACATAAATGTGTTCATATATGTCATCGATCCTGTATCCACCAGAGTTCAGGGTGAGCACAGAATCATCATAGTAAAACGTGTTGTTCACATTTTCACGTATGATGTATATTCGATTGTACGTTTCAAGAGAAACAAGTCATAAACCATAGGGTTTTTCACTCAATTCGATGGGTGGGTAAAAGTCTAGGCTGACTTCAGGTCCTCGTCCGTGCACTGTAAACTTTTCACTTTCTGCTGACATACTGTTGGCGTTTTTGCTTATGCTGTGCCTTATATAAAAAATTAAAGACAAACGTCCACACTGTTAGCTGTTAAACGTTTGCTCACGTTTCACATTATAATATATCTTGATCCTGTTTCCAAAATAGGTCACTAGTTCCATGGGCGGGGGTAAATTCCCAAAACTGTCAAAGTACCATACAATGGATCCCTCTTTGACATAAGCTACATAATGCGTTCCTGGTCCTCGGTGATCATCCAAATTGACAACAGCGCATTCCTGTTTCCAGGGTCGTGGGGGTAATTAGTTTCGCATAAATACACCTCGAAAATGAGAAAGCTTTAGTTGTTTAGCATAGCTTTTCACTTGTTGATGCGTCAGGGCATGTCTTGCTATGGCTGAGTTTATTTTTTTTAATATTTTGAAATGGTGAAATCCCAAATCCTTGTTGATAAAAGGCTGGCTTTAAATTGGCATTTCTAGCCCCATTGCAATCGCTTCCATCGTTTCATTGTGTCGCTGACTTTCTTTGAGTTGTTGCTTGCCCTGCTGCGCGGCTTGAATGGTTTTCGCCACTGCACTGGCACCGCCCAAAAGTGAACCCAGAGCAGCCAAACCGGCAAATAGAGCAGGTAAAAACCCACCACATACCTTTGTTTCACAATGATGATAATCACCAACAACCTTTCACAAGAAAGTTTAAGTCACAACTAACGTCAGATTGTTATTACATGGCTGTAAATTCCAATTCCACATAAAGTGGGAAATCGTTTATGTTTTTTCCCGCTTGCTTTTCATCCCATGTCAACATGAGATGAAAGGATAATTCGTCACCTTCATTGACCATTTCATGGTTATGGACCAACATCCTATGACCATTTATCTTTATTTGTAAATGGTTCTCATCAGGTATGGCATATTTGATGTGAATGGTTCCATCATAGTGTAATTTATAGTGGCTTAAACCCGAAGTAAGCATATAGGTCAAGTGCTGATCATGGACTAACGGTAAATGGTTTCTGTCATTCACAGGTTTTTCATTTGTCAGATACTCTAAAAATACAGATGGGATAAATTTATAAAGCCTTTTGATTTCATTGGTCACGTAACGCTTGGTACAGACATCGTCTTCGTCTTGCGGGTCTTCCACGTAAATAATCTGATGGTGGTTAGCGCTATAGCCATTCACCGTAAGCTGAGGCACGTTGTCATAAAACACATACACTTTGTTATCCACATATTTTTTTGTAGTAACGTCTGTAGGCACTTGAGGATGTTTAACATGGGTTAACCACCTTCCCTTAAAGTCATAATCTCCCTGTTTAGTGCGTGGCACTACTGACCTATCCACATAGTGTTTATTAGCAAGCTCTGTTTCTTGTTTAGGATCATGTATGGGGACAGACCTAGCTTTGGCCATTAACGCACGTCCAAAGACATTCACCGCCAACCTGTAGTATGAGTCTACTGTTTCTATGACAAGGCTCGGTGTCCTGTATATAGACAGCCTGCTAGCCTGGCTAAGCCTCAGTTGAAATGAATTATTAAGCAGCAAGAGTTATTCACCGTGGGGGACATGGTTTCCCATCGCTGTCCCACATCACGTGAACAACGCCATGGCTAACTGTTTCCATCTTCCATTCGCTGCATCATTGTGGGGCCTTCCGGCTGTGGAAAGACCAATCTCTTGCTAACGCTCATCACAGCGCCCAATGGTCTAAGTTTTCAAAATATTTATATTTTTTGCAAAATCTCTCTACCAACCCCTCTACGTGTTTCTGGATCAAGTCATGTCTGGATTACAAAAACATAATATGGGTTATTTCACATTTTTCCACGCAAGAAAATGTTCTTTCACCGGATGAGGTAAAGCCTGATTCACTCATGATTTTCGATGATGTATCCACTGAACGTCAAGGCATCATTCAAAGCTATTTTAGCATGGGTCGTCACAAACATATCGATTGCTTCTATCTTGGACAAACGTATTCTAAAATGTCTAAACAGTTGATTCGTGACAATGCCAATGTCATTGTTTTATTTCGCCAGGACGAGAGGAACAGTCGTCACATTTATAATGAACATTTGAATCCGGATATGAACTTTCAAATGTTTACAAAATTGTGTGCCAAGTGCTGGAACACTCAACGTCAAGCCTGTTTAGTGATAGACAAACAAAGTGAACTCAACCAAGGACGGTATCACTTAGGGTATGATCATTTTATTGCTATTTAAGGTCCTGTCTCATTCTCTCGAAAGTCATTTGTCAAGAAACCATGGCGTTAGCAGAGAGTCAATTGAAAAAGAATATTATTAGAGCAAGAAATACTATTCGCCAAAAGTTTCGTCAATTGAAACGATCACGTGCCGATCATGCTTTGTTTATTCAACAACATTTAGCACCTCCGCTAAAAGCCATGTTGAAACCCTCTTTGAAGCCATCTGAAACGCTACTCACCGTTTCACAAGCCACGCAGACGCTGCACGAGGACCCTAAGGAAGGAACAGGAACAGGAAGATTTGACTAGTGTTAGCGAAGTTGAGGATGACGATGAACAAGGGTTTACGCCTCAAAAAAGGCCGCACCCCTTGCAGAGTTTTTAAGAAAAAAGAAATCCTTGGCCATGGTCGAAACACCTCTTCGTTTTCACAAGTCTTGGCCACCCCTCGAAATAAAGCTCAAAGGAAAACCATTTTAATAAAATATTATGGAGCAACACTGGAACCCTATCTCATTGATCTATTTATTGGAAACACAGATACCGCGTATGGTGTTTGCTATGAGAATGATAGTTTTAAAATTGGGGATTCATCCATTAAATTTGCTCGAATTAAGCTGTCATAAAAAAATTAACTATAAATTAACGCTAGGACTGTTAAAGCTGCTCTTCTCTCGGACTCCCTCTGCCCATGATTATACGTCAGAGGACCTTGGCAAATATAAATCCATTTTATTGGACACCCATGCCCACAAAAGACAGTATGATCCAGCTCAACATGTGAATGCCAATATATCTCAAAAATATAAAACCATCATTGCAAAAATGTTTCCCACCAGTCAAAGTGGTCGTCGTAAAGCATCCGCTTCGGGAGTGACATTTAAACCACTAAAACGCCCTGTGGATGTTACCTACTGGCACAATCCCAATACGCTCGTCCAGCGGCTACAGTTGTTGCATGCCTCACGTCAAGCCGGCCATACCGGTCACGATTGGGAAATTCAAGAAATTGAACAAGAACTTCGAAATGCCAAAATTATTGTTTAAGCCCTCACCTCACCCTTTAAAATGGGTATTGCTCACGAGTTGCATCGCCCAGCTAGGCGTCACTATCCACGACTCAAGGTGATTTCACGAGGTGTGGATGAACTTTGGCAGACTGACTTGGTTGAAATGATACCCTATGGTGGCGTTAACGGCGGTGTACGCTATATGTTGACCGTCATTGATGTCTATTCCAAAATGGCCTTTGTGGAACCTGTGCGTCGCAAGTCTGGTCCACTGGTCACCAAGGCCTTTCAGCATATTATTCAACACTCCATACGTCAACCTCAGTTGCTACAAACTGATCAGGGAAAGGAATTTTTCAACAAGGATTTCTCCAGTTTTCTGAAATCAAAGGATATTTACCATTATACCACATACAACAATCTCAAAGTCAGCGTGGTTGATCGGTTCAACCGAACATTGAAAACGCATATGTGGAAAGCGTTTACCGCTCAGGGCACGTATGGTTAGGATTTAACTCTGCGTTTAATTCTTGGATCAATAAATTACATGTCGTGTGAACCTGTGTACTTTTTATTTATTCGCAAATGTTGTACACCACCTATAGCTCTGTGTGTACATTCCTCAGCTCCACATATTTCTTTCTCTTTCCACCTGTGTTCTCTCTTACATTACCCCTCCCCCTCTCCCCCCCCCCTTCACGTCCCACCACTGCTGTTCGCAGCTCTTGCCTATCTATTGGTTGTGACATCATTCCCACAGGTTGCATCATACTTTTTACTGATTCAGCGATTCCCACGCTTTGAACATTCTGTTACCGTGCACGTGGACAGGTAACGTCCAAGGTGAACACCTGTGCCAGGTCAAATTTCACATGAACTTGCATTTTGTCACGAACGAAGCAAACAGGATGTGACTTGTTTTGCTTGCATGTGGTTTCACATGTCATCTCACACGTGTATGCATGCATTTCGCACTCCACTTCCATCACGGTTGTCAGATTATTTAACCTTCAAGCGTCTTTGTCATTTTCCATTGCACCTGTTGTTGTCAGATCAGCGCATTCCAATAAGCTCAAATGACATTCACCTCCTGCTAGTCTGCTCCTCTGCAAGTTTGTTTTCTGTACTCGCTTCGACCAACATAGAACCAAGTTCTCATTACCGTTTACACGTTAAAGATCACCTTCGTGGGTAAAATATCAGAAAAAACGAACCCTCGCTCTGTCATAAACCGACCCGTCGAAATAGCGATTGTTCTATTAAGCATGGTCATTGTGGTTAGCGACAGGTTCGTTGAAACACACGCACACCCAGCAGTATCGTCTCTCTCAACAACCACGATTCATGAACATTTTAAACAGGTAAAGATTTTTTTCAACAAAAGTGTCGTTAGGCCCTTTGTCGAAATTTCAAAAATAGTTTCTAAAAGGGGGGCGTTAGGCCGAGTCCTATGACACCTCGTACACGTCTCTAGCGTTATTGGTTTGCGAGATACAGCAAAGTCTAAAATCACGGTTTTACCTCAAAATGGTTTTTTATTCCTGCTCAACACGAACATCCTCGGCAAGGGGACAACGCGAAGAAAAAATGACACCTCGTACAAGTCTCTGGGCTTATTGGTTCGTGAGATATCAGCAAAAAACACAGAAAACACTTGCTTACCCCAAAATCGAGTTTCCATTTTTTTTAAATTATAACGAGTGGTCCATAGCAAAGAGGACGTCACTGCGAGTCCTTGGACCCCTCGTACACGCCTCTAGCATGATTGGTTCGCGAGATATAACAAAAAGTCTAAATCAATCCACTTCTTTACCCCCCAAGAAACCGTGTTTCCAGTATTTCACCTTTTCGACACCTACATTCCCGTAAAGAGCGCAACGAGACAAAGAAAACGAATCCAAGCACGCCCTCCTAGCGTCAATCCTTCCTTTCCAAGGCCGCCAGGGGCTCACATCTTCTTAAATGGCGCAGAACTGTCCAATTGACACTACTTACAAAACACAAATTTTTGTCCTAGAGACCTTTCATTTATGTCAAACAAACCTTTTTTGTACAATTCCTAGTTTCCAAGATAAAAAATTTCAAAATTGAACTTTTTTCAAAAAATGAAAAAAAAAATAAAAAAGTTTTATTTAAAAAAATAAAAGATATAGAGACCATTCTTTTAAGCCCATAGAACACTTTTTAGAATGTTTGATTTAAAAAATAGCCAACTTTCAAAACAAAATTATTCATTTTAAAACAATATAATACAGGGTCCATAGGAAAGAGGACGTCAGGTCGAGTCCAACGACACCTCATTTGTCAACATCCGACCTTGGGTTCATCAGATATTAATTATTTAACATGGACGCCGCCCGAGAAACGCCGGGTGAGTTAGAACACCCACTACCCCCCTACTTATGATGAAGCTGTATAAGATAAAGATGCGTTAATCTGATGTTTAAAGGCGACTATAGAAGGTCATGTGTCTGTATTGCAGTATATGAGGATGCTGTATAAGATAAAGATGCGTTAATCTGATGTTTATAGGTGACTATAGAAGGTCATGTGTCTGTATTACAGTATATGAGGAAGCTGTATAAGATAAGGATGCGTTAATCTGATGTTTATAGGCGACTATAGAAGGTCATGTGTCTGTATTACACTATATGAGGAAGCTGTATAAGATAAGGATGCGTTAATCTGATGTTTAAAGGCGACTATAGAAGGTCATGTGTCTGTATTACAGTATATGAGGAAGCTGTATAAGATAAGGATGCGTTAATCTGATGTTTATAGGCGACTATAGAAGGTCATGTGTCTGTATTACACTATATGAGGAAGCTGTATAAGATAAGGATGCGTTAATCTGATGTTTAAAGGCGACTATAGAAGGCCATGTGTCTGTATTACAGTGTATGAGGAAGCTGTATAAGATAATGTTGCGTTAATCTGATGTTTATAGGTGACTATAGAAGGTCATGTGTCTGTATTACAGTGGATGAGGAAGCTGTATAATATAAAGATGCGTAAATCTGATGTTCAAAGGCGACTATAAACGGTCATGTGTCGACAGAAAACGCACGAATTAAGAAATTGCATTGAAGCAATATGTCATTGTTATTATTATTATTATTATTATTATGTTATTTAACGACAGCTAGATTATTAAAGCATGAGCTAGACTTTGTTGAACGGCCATGACTAACACTAATACGACGAACACAAGCAAGGTAATTTGAGTAGATGGTTCTCGTTTTCTGTAAATTCCTGGATTTTTTTGATGAACCGAACTTATGGTATTATTTTAATTTAGGGGTTTTATTTCATTTATATTAGTATTTGTAATGTTTTATATTATCATGGGACTCTAAAATTAAACATTACGATTGTGTGGTGAGACCAGAAGCACTCTTTGGAGCTGAAACATTAAAGTTAATGCGGAAAGGTGACATAAACAAAATCATTCTAATGGACAGAAGATTGGTTCGATGCATCCTTGGTCCAAGGAAAACAGAAACAGACTATAACATACCACGACCTAACAAGGAAATATACACCCATGTGGAGAACATAACTCACACCATGCGCAAATGGCGGATGTCATTTTTAGGGCATTTAAATAGAATGAATAATGACAGACTAACAATACAAATTTTTAATGAAATATTAAAACTTAAAGTTCAACCAGCGTGGTTTATACAAACATTAAAAGATCTTAAGGAAGCCGACATTGACATTACAGATTCATATAATAGGAATTTATTTCGGGACAAAATTCAAAAAGTGATCTTCAGTGAGGAACAAGAAAGACAACGAAAGCAGCCATGGAACATTGAACAGCTCCGAAAGCAGAGATCAGAGAGGATGAAGCGAATGTGGGCAGAGAGAAAAAAGACATGTGGCAAGATTTGAAATATTGATTTTACGTGCTCTGTAATAGTGCTATTTGATTTTTTAAAAATCATAGGACACGAGTGTTTTGTCTGTCCATCTTTTTTATAGAAACCAAGCGTTATTGATGCCTAATAATTATGGTGAGGTCATGCTATGGAATTTAGGACAGAAACCCAATTTATCCCATTTGCCCCGAGATGTGCAGGTTTCTCGCTCTACCATTGATGGATAAAGTCCTAATTCCGGAGTGTAACGTCTTTTTCTTATGTCTCCCGACTCACCCCATGTACCAGGCATTTCCTTCGGTAGTTTACCTAGCTGGGGCCACGAAGAATCTGCGATCCGCCCATCAGGATACTGGTAGTTGGTTTACCTAGCTGGGGCCACGAAGAAGCTGCGATCCGCCCATCTGGATACTGGTAGGTGGTTTTAAAAGGGCACAATATTAATATATAAATCGTTGAGTAATTCGATACAAAATGAAGGAAAGAAAGAAGAGCAGGAAATATGAGATTATACCGGTATTGAATATATTGAAAGATTTATCATTTTGCCACTTACCTCACTAGTAAATCTTTCAAGTGACGCATTTGTCGTCAATCAATCTATGCTTGACATTTCACCTTTCCGCTATAACAAATAGCCTAATTAGAAATAATATTAATCATAATGATAATAATAATGATAAACGAGAGTAATCTGATGCGTAGCATAAACAAATCAGCCAAATCCTGACACAAACGCTTTGGTTAGTGTCAACAAGCAAACTGCTGAATTAATTCTGTTAGGGGGAATTTACTTTTCGTTTGTTGGTACAAAGCCTCGCCTTTACAGGGTTCTGCACGCTCCCTATTAGCTGTCGTCCGCCTGCTTTAGACAATGGAGCCTGGTATCCAGGCACAGAAGATGCTACCGCTGGAAGTCGTACGATTATTATTCTGTGGTTTCCAGAACAAATGGTACATTCAATCACGTCACTCATTCAACATGGTTAATAATTGCAAACATTTCTCGATGCGTGACAAATGTTAATTACACCGCACACCCCTCCACTCACTGTATCAGATATTTGCAAAAAATTACTGAAAGAATGGCTTCAAATTTTAGATGCGTGTCTACCTGATCCTCTATCGGGATATCAGCATCAGCGGTAGTTTGTCCAACTGAACCTTTTTATCTGCATAGCGTCGGGAAAGGAAGTTTTGCCTTTTCTCTGAACGTATAGAAATGGGAATGTGTGATAAATACACTCTGTCCATCAGTTGGTGAAAATATCCAAGCTAGCTCACCTTACTGTCCTACATGACTAACACAGCTTAATATATAAATGCACTCTGTGAGCGGTCCTGAGGTCATTAAAGTCGTGCCTTGTGTCAAGGTGATGATAAAAGCACGTACTACTGTATGCCTCGGGAGTTCGCCTATGCGGTGATAACACCGCACTTGCAACTACTTATGTTGTAAGACTGTACTATGATTGCTCAAACTTTCAGTTGTCTTTCGAATTCTTAGACAACTATTACCGCTACTAGAATGCGTTAGTATGGACACTCTACCAGTAGTATTAGAATTATGACGCAGTTGTCTGTACATTTCTAGTCAAAATCGTAATTGCTAACAATAATCTACCTCTACAGAGACGCTTCAATATAGAAAGATATCATCATACACTGATCTAAAATCTGCTTTTCATATGTCAATCATAAAACCGTGTTTCTTGCTAGGAAATGTCGGAGAATATTCTAAAGTGTTTGTCCTGAATTCCTTTGTGAGTATAAAAAATAAGGACAGCCATTCTACAGTGATGCCACATTAACAATTAATATTGTATCTTTAGTCGGTCAACATAAAATAAAGACAGCCATTCTACAGTGTTGCCACATTAACAATTAATATTGTATCTTTAGTCGGTCAACATAAAATAAAGACAGGCTTGAAGCCATTCTTCAGTGTTGCCACATTAACAATTAATATTGTATCTTTAGTCGGTCAACATAAGAATCATTCCAATTACTGTAAAATGTGAAATGAAACTGAAATAAATTACAAAGGATTGATTTATATATATTATTTAGGACTATTGAAGAAGAAAACTAAGGAATGACGTGTTTTTGCTCGTCAAGGGAGCATCATCAGACCAAATATACAAGACAAATAGCTCTACAAAACACCATCAAACACACAGTGACTGCCCTCTCAAAACAAAATACAAGAAAACCAGTTAGGAAATGTAGTGAGTGTGGTAACTATTACTGAAACATATTAAGGCATTAAGCTGAAAAAAGAACTATTCATTTTATTATCGCTAAACTTAGATACGACTATACCATCAACAAATATAGAATTGTTCCCACAAACTAATCTATCTTCGTAGATTATAGATTCTCGCCGCTATGGATTAGACCTTATGGTGCCGATATATCGGTCGAGGGAGCATCTGATAAAAATGCCACTGGCCGATGTATGTAATTTTTTAAATTTTATTTCCATACACACAGCGATTTAACTATTGTAACAAAGACAACGCGGGAACCATTCTTTATCTCGATAAGTTTATATTCCATGAATAACTCCATTTATAATAGGTATTCTTTGAACATGCTTCTGAAGTATATGAGCTTATTAATATACGTGGTGATAGATGTGGCTAGCTCCTTCAGCGAAGGGGACATAAATACGGTTTTAGTGCTGAGTGAATTGTGTGAATTTTCTATTGATGGCGACGGCTTTGATTTTACTGACGAAAATCCTCCTAATGCCGGAGGACTGGAAATGTATATCATTGTAGAAATTGATCGTACTCAATTCCTATTTCATAGAATAACTCTATGCTTGCGATATTTATAAATAATTAAAAAAATATTAACATTTGAACCCGCGCAACGAATAAGGGACTCCGCGCCACCTTGGTCTGTTTTGAGATTATGATGGAAATAGAAACCTGGTCGCATGTAGCATGAAATGACGTGTTAAACGTGCACACAAGTGCCTCCTATGGGTAGATATTTGCAATTGAAATGCCACGTGCGTGGAAGAAGGACTCTGGTATTCCAAGATGGAGGGCGTCAGGAAGTTGGAGACCTCTCCGTCAGCTAGCAAACGTGACAATTTCGGCCGTAAACGTCAATGGAACATGCAAAAGTGGAAAGATTTCAATAGAAAGATGTTGAATGATGCTGGGGAAGCATATGAAAATCGTCATGGACGCATAATTCCAGAAAAAAATATAACCGAAAGAGGTGAGGAGAAAAAGGACCTCCGTGTTTTCACCTGGGTGTCTGCATGCCAGAATTTGTTATTAATACGTCTGAATTTTGGAAATAGACATTTGAATATATCCCTGTTAATAATGTAGAGATTAAGTTGTTTAATTTAGGGAGTTGGGGCATTGGTGTCATCAGCCCCGTGTACCTGAGTGTGTGAGCTGTCTTATAAACTGCGTTTTAGTGGTGATTGCAATGGCGTGTACTGTCCCCGCGCCAGCTCTGAAAACCTGGCAGGTATGTGGAGTGGAGTGAGTAAGCGAGTGATGACGTAGCACTGTACTATACTAAACATAAGCATAGCCCGGAAATTCCCTCGCTCACTCATTGTTCCCGCTCCCCTTACCTTCCCCTCAGAGCTGGCGCGGGGACAGTACATGTTTGCGGGGCTTGAATTTGTGGGAATGTGAATTTGGCATGTTAGGTAGGCTATCATCCCGATATTTGTTTGGAGTAGAAATGGGAAACTACAGAAGGCAAGGGAGGTACCTGGAATCTTCTCCTCGGTTATCCTCATAATTTTAAGTGTACTTTGTTCCAACACTCGTACCAGGATTTAAATTCTCAATAGCAAACACGAGGATTTAACCCGAGTCTTCTAAAAAAGGGCAGTTACTACACTTATCCCTAAACCACTCACAGCTACTGTAGAGAATAAGTGGCTCGTAATGTCTTAGCGTGATATAGTCTACGATAATCGATGTCCTGTTTGACATAAGGATAAACCCGGAAAAATTAAACTTTTCAGGGGGAAGACACCATAGTACAACCTTGTCCCCTAAATACATAATTTATATAAATTTAGTGTAATATCCTCAGTTCTGTGAGACCTGCACCGTAGGTTGCAGGTTCGAATCCCAGCTCTACGATGGAGGATCTTTAATGCTGGTATGAGAATTGGAGCGCAGGGACGCAGGTAGCCAAGGGGTGCTAAACGTAGCTAGAATACACGCTTCCGTCTCCTCCTCACCCTTCAGCGCGCTCTGAATGTTGTGGGGGAATAATCGAGAGAATGTTTTAAAATATTCAAAACACATGTTCTTTTAGAGAAGTAGAGAAGTGTGTAGAAGTGTGAATGAAACCCAAGTCTGTGTTTGCAGCCCACTAACGTTCTGTGTGTAGAAGTGTGAATGAGACCCTCTGCAAGATGTATCTTTTCACATCATTCAGTTTTGTCATCGGTTTCATCACCGCCACGTTAATAAGGAAGACGTCATTTGAATGTGGTAACCCGTTGAAATCCCACCTAGATCATTATCTGATGCCCAAATGACTCACTCTTTCCAAATTATCTTTGTCAATCTTCACTCTTCCTAAATCATGTCAGTAATATGATTGTGTTTCTTCCCACCCAGAAGACAAAAACCACTATAGGATTGTTACAATAGGTCTGGAAAAGAAAGAGAACTACATTTTAGTTGTTCCCCAAGACTAACTTGAGTGTCTGTTAAAATTCCCTCATTACGCCCTCATTAAAACGGGAAGTAAAGCCGTGCGTGTGGGTTGCCTATGATCGGCAATAGGTTACAAAGTTTGGAAATGGGAGAAAAATGACGTGATATGGGTTGCCTAAGCATGGGCGTACTTACTATAGGCTGTTAACTTTTTTGAAAACTTTTTGGTCCCGTTTCCCACCCTACCGATTAATTTCCATCCAACCTGCTGTTTTGGGCTCGATTGTAGGCCATAACCTTCATTTTCATCCAACTCTGAAAACTCTGCCATGACGCGTTACGTGTCCAGACAGGGAGGGTTGGGGGTGCAAAAATTTCGAATTTGGGGGATGGAATGTCAAATAACGATCGGAAGGGGTTGATTTCGTGTCACCACTACTTCTAAGGACCTTTACAGCACTTTCAGCGATTAAGACCTCGTTTCAGCACTTAAAAAGGGCCTGATTCGAAAAATCATACAAACGGGGTAGCAGGGGAAGGGGTGGTGACAAAGGCACAGCTCCTTTTTTGAAACGTTATGGGAAGACCCCCGCATTCACAGCACTGATAAACAACTCGATTAAAATCTTCCTTAGGGGTGAATCGAGAGTGGGTGGTTTGGTCCCATGCCAGTTGAGGGTGTTAGGGGGTGTGGACATTGCCGGGGGCCTTAAGAAGTTACTGCAATTAGCAACTGAGGACGGTGTGCAAGTTTTCAGGTGGTTAAACACACCCGGTACCGTCTCAGACGCCCCCAATGGTAGCCCATGTTTAGGGGCTGATGAAGGGGGTTGAAAATGACCAAACGTCAAATGTAACGATTTCAACGTGTTTGCGGAACCTTTAAAAGCAAGACTGATTCATTTTCGACTAATTTGGCAACCTGCGACAAGTCCAGCAGCGTTTTTCGCAAACATCAATTTGCGGTTTTCGAAAATGGGCTGGTTTTCGGGGTGCTACCACGAAACTACTCAAGTTGGGGAGTTGTGCTGAAGCATATGCTTGGTAGGCGTCAGGACGAACGTCATACTGAGATTTCGAGCTTGTGCGGTCAACGTTTCAAAATTTGGTGGCCTTTGAAAAAGTGGTGCTTTAATTTTTTTGAGCAGCATAGATATTAAAAAGAAATGGTGATAGAGTACAACCCTGCCTTACACCTCTTCATAATTCTGCTTCTCTTTTATAGCCATCAACTGTTATTTCGGTAGTTTGATTTTTATATAAGTTCAGAATAAGGCGCCTGTCTTTCCAGTCAATCCCGACTTTGGCAAATATAAGAAATAAGGTTTTCCAATTGACATTATCAAATACCTTTTCTATTTCAATGAATACTATATAGGTCTTTTGATTAACTTCCAGTCTTCTTTCTAAAATCTGACGCAATACAAGGATAGCTTCCCTTGTCCCTTTCCTTGTTCTAAATCCATACTGATCACTATCCAGATGTTGTTCAATTTTCCTGCTTAGTCTATCTTTGATGAGGATCAATACAATCTTTGATGCATGTGAAAGAATGGCTAAAGTTCTATAATTAGAACATTCACAAGCATTTCCTTTCTTGGGTAGTATGATTGTTCAAATTTTAATAAAATCAGGAGGTACAATTCCGTCCCCATAGCATTTAGTAATTATTTGAAAAAGGTACTTTTTAATGCTTGCATCACCATATTTTAAGAGCTCTGCAGGAATGTTATCTACACCAGTTGCTTTATTTTCATTCAGTTTAGTGAGTGCTGCATAAAACTCTGCTTTAGTTACAGTTGGACCTTTATCATCTTCTTCAATTAGTTCTTCATCTTCTATGTAAATACTATTGTCAGTAATATCTGGTCCATCATACAAATCTTCAAGGTATTCCTTCTATCGCTCACATACCTTTTCATTTTCCAACAATAGCTGAGTTGCTACAATGCATAGGGGCTGAAGATCTGGACAGTTTATTTCGCTTATTATTACTTTTTATCTTTGACAGGTATGTGAAGGGTTATCGAACAGTATGCCATTGTCTCTATACTGAAGAAAGCAGGAGCTGACAGATTGGAAGGTTCTCCAACAATGAGTGTGATGACTAACGCTTCTAAGTTTTTATTAGAAGGATAAACAAATGCTGATGATGAAGAAATTGAAGAAATGTATGATCAATTAGAAGAATTGTTTGACATAGTAAAGGAGAATTCAAACATATCTGGCGTAGTTGGAAGCATGCTGAGCGTTTATGCCCATGATCGCGAGTTCAAACCCGTCGGAATTTTTATGAGCGTTAAAATCCCTCAAAATGCCTTCCTTCGGAGGAAAAGTAAAGCCGGCGGTCCCATGTCATAGATTTATGGCATGTTACAGAATCATCCACTAATTACACATGTGCATACCTGCCAACCTCTCAAAATGAAAAATCGGGAGATTCGACGCGGCGGCGATTGGGAGGGGGGGGGGGGGCGTGATGCAACATAAAACATACACAGGCTAAGACATTTCAGCAAATATATAAGTTACACTATTAAACTGTACATGACTAACATGATATGACATCCCAGTTTACAAATGTACTTAAGACTGAGTAATTTCAAATTCTAACTAGTCTATCTAACAAGCATACCTTTCTTTCGACAACAGTCAGGCATACAAAACTAGTGACGTATCGAAGATCATATTGTTGGTCGTTGTTGCAGGCGACTTTGGCTGAGTTTGCCCTCTTCAAAAAGGTCTTGCTATGTTCTTGCTCAAAACACTTCCCTTTCTGAATCGACTTCAGAGTTATAAGTGTGTCCAAAGTCTTGTCGGAGAGAGATCACCTCAAATGCGTTCTTGGTTTTCTGACAAGACTGAACATCCTCTAACACTCTGCATTACTATGCGGAATGATCAGAATGGAAAGCATAACTTTAGACAATTTGTCATACTTGAGTTCTGGCTGAGCCATATCTCCCGGCAATTTTTGAGTCTGTGAACATCATCCTAAATAAAGGACCGGCGTGATTGGAACAATTGACAGGGAGGTTATGTTCAATAATAAACGATGTGAACAATACTTCTGCACGTGTTATACTGTCAGTGTCTTCCTCCTTACACTTGAAAAAATCAAGTTTCTTGTTTTTCTCAACACATTGTACATTGTCTTTATGTTTCTTTGAGAGCACATGTTTTGAAATGTCTCCCTTTCCACCATAAGAGATACTGAAATCACACCTACAGACACTACATAATGCAAATGTTGCGCCTCTTCTTGACTCAGTTATATGCGGAAAGTTATCTGTGTACAAACTTTTTAATGTCAAATCATATTTCTTCGCCATATTACCGAGGAATGGACGCAATCACTCAGATCGAAAAATCACAATAGCCTACGGGCATATTAACGCCAACAACATCTAACTACGTTATACATAAATCACATAATTTCACGTGTGAAACAGATACAATATTCCCCAGCGCACAACTACCTATCACCCACAGGTCATTATGCAAAACATCTAGGAACAAGCGCTGAATTAACCATCGACGATTTCAAACAAAGACGTATTCCAAGCGAACTTTTTATAACAGCAGGACGTGACGCGGGAGTCAGTACGCAGTTGTCGATTATCGATACAGAGCGAAACAGCGGTATCGAGATATAACTTCAAAACACGTCAAGTCGATCCGTTCGATCGACGACTGAAGTGTCATCTCGCACATTCAATCCGAAATTACGCGTGGGATTTTTGAAAAATCGGGAGATATAATACGTTAAGCGGGAGGGCGGGAGACATGGTCTGAAATCGGGAGTTTCCCGCCTGAATCGGGAGTTGGCAGGTATGCATGTGTGAAGCTAAATTATCGGTTCAACACTTGACTAACGCTCTTAGGTTCAAACGTTCGTCACCAGGAGCCGACTGCGGTGGCATCTGGTAACCCAGATCTGAGCTAGTGGTCGTTAACGGTGGCGTTTGGCAGCAAAAGTATTAACTACTTGAAAAAAATGAATGTCCTTACTTAAATTGAAAACAGACAACACACACAAATACAACCATCACAATTAACACCGGTTGTCAGACAGATTCTACAGACACACTAAGTAAGCGGAGCTACATGACCGCGTTGTCGCAGCCCATAAACTAAGGAACCAATCAGGCTAACTAACTTCTCTCAAATACTTCCAGACAGAGAGATTTCCGAACAATAATTCGGGGGCAAGTGAAGAGTTAAGTTAATATCAATAATGTATCTGCTTTGACGAGACAAGAAGTTAAATGTGAGATATATCTGACGTTGAAAACTAAACTAAATCGTATCCAAAACATTCAGTTATGCATACACGAAAGTTGAATACAGTAACATGTTTCCTCATTTGTTGCAATTAGTGGTTTTGTAAGAGTTCAAGGCCCTCCTCCTCCTCCTCCCCTCCTCATAAGATGGCGGCCGTAGCTTATCTTAACCTAGCTTGTGAACCAAGAAGGCTAGAGACTTGAACGAGGTGTCAAATTACTCGGGCTGACGCCCCCTTTCCTCTAGACAAATTATTTCAACCCCAAAATGAAACCTACCCCTACTACGGGGTGAAAATGTAATATATTAGAAAATCTCTCTTTTCAAGTTCAACATGTGAGAGTTTGAATGCCAATATGGAATTAAACGTTGTTCCACACAAGAGACATGTGTAAGGTGGAAAGCCACTATGAATTAACATGCTTGTTTTTTGTTTTTTACGCATGCCCACTCATAGCTTTTTGTAAGAGGGTGGGCTTTTTAAAGATGGTGGCTGTAGTGTAATCTAACCTAACCCAACCCACGATGGATGATCAAAAAAGTATTTCAAGCGACGCTGGTCAATCGGCAAACCAATAATCAAAGAGGGGCATGTCAGGCCTTGAGGCGAGAGCCCCTTTTGATTGATACCTGTTGATTGGTCCCTTTTGATTTCTGTTGATTTGTCCCTTAGGACTGGTCCCTGTTGACTAGCCCCCGTTGGACGGGCCCCTTTTTCGGGGGGTCATTTTTGACGGAACCTTTTTTGACGGGTCCCTGTTGATGGGTCCCTGTTGATGGGTCCCTGTGGACGGGTCATAGTTGACGAGTCCCCGTGGACGGGTCCTTGTTGACGGGTCCCTAAAGAAGGGTCCTAATGGACGGGTCCTTGTTGACGAGTCCCTGTGGACGGGTCCTTGTTAATGAGTCGCGAACCCATGGTCGGATTTTAACAAATGAGGTGTCGTTGAACTCGGGTTGACACCCCCTTTCCAATGGACAACATATTTCCACCCCAAAATCAACCCTACCCTACTAGGGGGTGAAAGAGTATTTTTTTAGGTAAAGATTGCTTTCCATGTGCTACATGTATACATTTCAATGATAATATGAAATTAAACGTTGTTCCACACACAAGAGACATGTGTAGGGAGGAAATCTAATATGAATTAACATGCTTGTTCTTTGTTTTTACGCATGCGCACTTGGGATTTTTGTAAGAGGGCGAGCTCTTTGAAAAATGATTTTTTAAGAAGGGGTTTTGGTGGTGAGGAGAGAGCTAGATAGTCGCCTACTTTCCTAACATGTTTGCCGATATCTCACGAACGCAAAGTCGGATTTGGACTGTGACGTGTCAAATCGCTTGTCTCGAAGCCCTCTATATGTTATTAATAGGTTAAAGTTTTGAGAATGAGGGAAACAGGCATTTTGGGGGTAAAACCATGATTTTAGACTTTTTTCCGATATCTCACGAATGCATGATCGGATTTGGTCATATGACCTGTCAAATGGCTTGTCTCAAAACCCCCTTTATTTTGGTAAAAGGTTAAAGTTATTGAGAATGGGGGAAACATAATTTTTTGGTGTAAAGCTGTGATTTTAGACTTTCTGTTATATCTCACAAACCAATAACGCCAGAGACGTGTACGAGGGGTCGTAGGACTCGGGGTGACGCCACCTTTCGAATATAGTATTTACGTTTAAAAAAAATTGTGAAAGGGTCTAACGACACTTTTATTGAAAAACTTTTAATTTTTGAAGCTTTTTTTTAAATCTGTATAAAATGTTCATGAAGAGTGGTTGTAGATAGAGAGAGAGAGACGATACCACTGGGCACGCGTTTCAACGAGGCTATCACTAACCACGGTGGTGATATCCCAATACAGCAATCGCTATTTGATGAGACGGTGACTCGAAGGTTCGTTTTCCGATTTTTCCTATGATGGACTTCCTAATTCCTAACCCCTCTGCAGGGGGTCTTTAACGTGTAAACGATTATGAGTGATATGACAAATGATAATTCCTTGATCAGATGAAGCTGGCTTTAGATAGAACAAACAGAACTTGGTTACATGTTGCTTGAAGTGAGTGTAGAAAACAAACTTGCTGGGGCAGACTGACAGGATGTGGATGTTATTTGAGCTTATAGGAATGCATTGACCTGACTTAACAACAGGGCAATGAAAAAAGCACAGAGATGCTGAGGACACTTGAAGGTCACACGATATGGCAACCATGGTGGGAGGGGGAAGCGAAGATGATGTCGCTGACCACGTTGGCCATGTTCAGGGGATGAATTTATAATTTGCGAAGCATTGATCGGAGAGGGTCATGTTACGACTAGTTTTAAGGGTATTTATTTTTCCGATCTTTCCTATGGTGGACTCATTGATTGAAATAATCCGAAACTGCTTGGACATGGCCTTGAGATTTTATAAACCGATAATGGGATTTTGACATACAAGGTCCCCCCAGAACTTGACATGATGTCATTCTTTTATGGCTTATGAATTTCGCCCCAAAAAAGAACCAAAACTACAAGATCAAGGACTTTTTCTTTTCTTAATATATTGCAAACCCATATTGTTAGATGTTTACTGTGAGTGACGAAACGTAGCTAGGTAAAGAAAGAATTATTGTAGGCTACATGTATGGGGACTGACACGTCTTTGACCATTGGAACTTGTTTTCAGATCTGACTATAGTACATAGGGTGTATAGGTTGTAGGCATGACTTGACAAACGGTGTACACAAAATTCAATTTATCGATTCAAGAATGAAGAATAGACTATCATTAATTAATTGGTTAAAGAGTGTAGCTAAACATTAAAAAATGGTGACTACATTAAACTATACTGAACCAAGTCGAATCAAGCCCAACTGAACCAAACCAAGCCTAAAGCAAACCAAACCTAATCAAGAACAAGCCAAGGGTTTAAGTGTAAAACTAGTGGGGAAATGCAGTCATTGGCAATGTCCAAAGGAAGGGATAACGCTCTACCTGTAGAGGGTAAGGTAATGCTAGCGCATGGTGCAAATGCACATTCCCAAGTACATGAACCACACACACACACAATTATCCTATGCTGTTTTTATGAGTTGACTGTTAAAACTTACTCAGTGGTTACTGAGCAAGATGGTCGCTATGCACAACAAGCTTGAAGTACTTAAGGCTAATAATCTATACATACACTTGCTTGTTCTAAACTAAACTGTGTTGCTGTCAGTGCTCAGACAGTAGGCTGATGACAAAATGCATTGCTAACAGAAATGTAATCATTTCCGGTAGTCTAATGTTACCAGCTAACCATTTTGTGTTGCAATGGTAAGCACTTTTGACTCTTGTACTGGTGGTCTTAATTCGATTTCCAGCTCTGAGGCCTAGAACGAGTCAAAATAAGAAACAATGGCATGGTGGTGCAGTGGATAAAACTGATTACACGTGTCTTTTCAAATTAGTAAATGGATTACAAATACAAAGGTGAACTGGGTTTGATATACAAGTAATGCTGTCTATCACACTAGACTGTATGAAAGTCAAAAGACAAAAGGCGTAGGTAGAGCAGTGGTAAAATGGCTATGTTTAGAGAACTACCTAACGGTTTTATGAACTGGCAAAGCTATATCACATAAACAGTGCAGGATGCAAACCATCAATCGAATTTGTATCTTGTGGAACAGAGAATATGCACTTTTACCTTGATGGAAAAGAAATGTGTGCAGACGAATGACCTGTGCATTAGCCTAACATAGGGTTATAACCACGAGGAGGAGGTGTGACTTCTATATTTTATTGTTTAGAAACATGGCTTTTTTTGTAACCAGTAGATTTAGTAGATTTAGTATTTTGTATATATTCATTTTTGTAATTGTAAATAGTGGATTTTTTTTTTGTAATAGTAGATGTTAAATGTATAACTAAAAGTTCTTTGGGATAAGTGTGCATGTCAAGGATATTTTCTGGGATAAATAGCGTGGCTGTATTTGTTTTCAAAGACAGGTATGGTTGTGTGAATATATGACTAGAGATAGAATGAAAGAGAGAGAGAAAGCTTGTGTGTGAGGGTAGCATTAATTGTTCGACCAGAGCAAACACGGCAAGGTAGGGTGGTGGAAATATTAACGTATATAGCAAATGGTAAATACTATACTGTAGTTTTTTAATAGTTGTGTTTTTTAAAATGGAGCGGTACATAGGTGTTATTTTGTAAAACAGTCGTACCTACAGTAGCAGTAGTATTAGGCATATACGTTTTTGGAATCAAACAGAAAGAGACTGCACTATTGCCATGGCCAAGCACTTCAATTTAGACCATTTCAAGAAAATTTAAAGCATCAAATGTGTTATTTTACAAAACTAAACTTTCAACATGGACTAAATCATAAACGTTTCGACAGTGATATGCAAAAAAATAAAAATAGGAAATCCATGTTTCCATACCAACACAATTTAAAAATTTAAAAATAACATTAAAAATGTAAATGGGAAATTGACAAATGTGTAAACAACAAAATGGAAAATTCCTGTTTCCATATCATGACATTCAAAAACTTTAAACTGACATTTTCAAAACATGTAAATTGAAAATTGACAAATGGTTATGTGTGAAATGTGAAAATGAAAAATGAACAAATGGCTATCATTATTTTTAAAAATAAAAAACATCGTGTTCTATGGTTTAAGTGTGAATCAAACCACATCAACTTATTTGGATCACCCGAGACTAAGTAGACGTGTTTTAGTCCTAATACCACTTTTAAAATTTTATGTTAAAGCTGGAATTGAACCCAAGAGCTTTAGAGTGCCAGCTAACTATGCTAACCGCTACGCCATAAAGACAACTTTGCACTACTCTTAATGAACAATAATAAGAAAAAGAATAATAAATGTTGAATTTTTTAAACGATGAACATGGTGACACTGTTTCTGTTGCACAGTCTGCTAGCCACTAGCCAGCAGCTGGGGTCTTGGAGAACGATACAGTTGACATTTTGTAATGAGATGTGACATGTTTCAAAGTCTTATGGGTTGCTGTTGAGTGAAAACTAATCCTGTACAAGGAAGCAAGGGTTCGAACCCCTTAGCTGACATAACTATTGCCTGAACATGGCTTGACGACACTGTATTATTATGATACTCGGTACACAAAACCATAGATAGAGTGTATTGTTTAAGATCACTCTTTCTTGAGACTGTTAATGGTTAACAATGGCATTAATAGTAGGACGTGGGGATAGCAATTAAGAGAAACAGACAATACCCATACATTATTTTTATTTATTTAATGTAAGTACTTGTACATTAGTTACATACAAAATACATTTCTCTTTTCTCTATTACTATTTATTTCTTTTTGATCCTCTTGCATATAAAGGGTAGATAACCTTGTAGTTCAGCCCCTTAAAACATCAACAACACAACCTTTTGCATAGCCTGCGATGTTGATGACTCTTGAGACGTGGAAGATGGATTAAACATAACTTTTACAGCAGGGGTTAAATGTTGCTCTATGAACACAGCACTATTTTGAGTAGCAACAGTTTTTTCTTGTACTAGCTTTTTAGCATTGTCATGATTTTTTGTTGACACTAACAGTTTTTCATCTGGTACACCACATTGATGATCACTCACACTTAAAACCTTACCATTTCTACTTTTTAGATTGCCTCGACATCTTTTTGACCTCTCTTTTGAGCATCGCCAAAATATTATTCCTTTTACATTTTGACGACTATAGTTATAAGAGTAGCCTTTATAGAGTACACGTTCTTTACCGTTGTTAGTTGTAGTGAGTTCCATAGTAGCAACTAACCTGTTAGTCTAATTTGCTCACTACAAAGGTAATGTATGGGTATTGTCTGTTTCTCTTAATTGCTATCCCCACGTCCTACTATTAATGCCATTGTTAACCATTAACAGTCTCAAGAAAGAGTGATCTTAAACAATACACTCTATCTATGGTTTTGTGTACCGAGTATCATAATAATACAGTGTCGTCAAGCCATGTTCAGGCAATAGTTATGTCAGCTAAGGGGTTCGAACCCTTGCTTCCTTGTACAGGATTAGTTTTCACTCAACAGCAACCCATAAGACTTTGAAACATGTCACATCTCATTACGAAATGTCAACTGTATCGTTCTCCAAGACCCCAGCTGCTGGCTAGTGGCTAGCAGACTGTGCAACAGAATCAGTGTCACCATGTTCATCGTTAAAAAAAATCAACATTTATTATTCTTTTTATTATAATTGTTCATTAAGAGTAGTGTAAAGTTGTCTTTGTGGCGTAGCGGTTAGCATAGTTAGCTGGCACTCTAAAGCTCTTGGGTTCAATTCCAGCTTTAACATAAAATTTTAAAAGTGGTATTAGGACTAAAACACGTCTACTTAGTCTCGGGTGATCCAAATAAGTAAATGTGTTTTGATTCACACTTTAACAATAGAACACGATGTTTTTTATTTTTAAAAATAATGATAGCCATTTGTTCATTTTTCATTTTCACATTTCACACATAACCATTTGTCAATTTTCAATTTACATGTTTTGAAAATGTCAGTTTAAAGTTTTTGAATGTCATGATATGGAAACAGGAATTTTCCATTTTGTTGTTTACACATTTGTCAATTTCCCATTTACATTTTTAATGTTATTTTTAAGTTTTTAAATTGTGTTGATATGGAAACATGGATTTCCTATTTTTATTTTTTTGCATATCACTGTCGAAACGTTTATGATTTAGTCCATGTTGAATGTTTAGTTTTGTAAAAAAACACATTTGATGATTTAAATTTTCTTGAAATGGTCTTAATGGAAGTGTTGACCACGGCAATAGTGCAGTCTCTTTCTGTTTGATTCCAAAAAAGTATATGCCTACTACTACTACTGTAGGTAAGACTGTTTTACAAAATAACACCTATGTACCGCTCCATTTTAAAAAACACAACTACTAAAAACTACAGTATAGTATTTACCATTTGCTATATACATTAATATATCCACCACCCTACCTTGCAGTGTTTGCTCTGGTCGAACAATTAATGCTACCCTCGCACACAAGCTTCTCTCTCTCTTTCATTCTATCTCTAGTCATATATTCTCACAACCATACCTGTCTGAAAACAAATACAACCACGCTATTTATCCCAGAAAACATCCTTGACATGCACACTTATCCCAAAGAACTTTTAGTTATACATTTAACATCTACTATTACAAAAGATTGTTTCCACGATTTACAATTACAAAAATGAATATTTACAAAATACTAAATCTACTAAATCTACTGGTTATAAAACAAAGCCATGTCTCTAAACAATAAAATATAGAAATCACACCTCCTCCTCGTGGTTATAACCCTATGTTAGGCTAATGCATAGGTCATTTGTCTGCACACATTTGTTATCCATCAAGGTAAAAGTGCATATTCTCTGTTCCACAAGATACAAATTTGATTGATGATTTGCATCCTGCACTGTTTATGCGATATAGTTTTGCCAGTTCATAAAACCGTTAGGTAGTTATCTAAACATAGCCATTTTACCACTGCTCTACCTACGCCTTTTGTTCTTTTGACATTCTTACAGTCTAGTGTGATAGACAGCATTACCTGTATATCAAACCCAGTTCACCTTTGTATTTGTAATCCAAGTAATAATTTGAAAAGACACAAGCGTAATCAGTTTTAAACGTTATCTCTGTTTTTTTTGTTTGTTTATGACATGGATATTAACCTGAAATCGAACCCTGGTATACCTTAGAGAAAAGGCTTACAGCTTAACCACTGCACCACCATGCCCTTGTTTCTTATTTTGACTCGTTCTAGGCCTCAGAGCTGGAAATCGAGTTAAGACCACCAGTACAAGAGTCAAAAGTGCTTACCACTGCAACACAAAGTGGTTAGCTGGTACCATTAGACTACCGGAAATGATTATATTTCTGTTAGCAATGCATTTTGTCATCAGCCTACTGTCTGAGCACTGACAGCAACACAGTTTAGTTTAGAACAAGCAAGTGTGTGTATAGATTATTAGCCTTAAGTACTTAAAGCTTGTTGTGCATAGCGACCATCTTGCTCAGTAACCACTGAGTAAGTTTTAACAGTCAACTCATAAAAACAGCATAGGATAATTGTGTGTGTGTGTGGTTCATGTACTTGGGAATGTGCATTAGCACCATGCGCTAGCATTACCTTACCCTCTACAGGTAGAGCGTTATCCCTTCCTTTGGACATTGCCAATGACTGCATTTCCCCACTAGTTTTACACTTAAGCCCTTGGCTTGTTCTTGATTAGGTTTGGTTTGCTTTTGGCTTGGTTTGGTTAAGTTGGGCTTGATTCGACTTGGTTCAGTTTAGTTTAATGTAGTCACAATTTTTTTTTAATTTTTAGCTACACTCTTTAACCAATCAATTAATGATAGTCTACTCTTAATTCTTGAATCGATAAATTGAATTTTGTGTACACCGTTTGTCAAGTCATGCCTACAACCTATACTCCCTATGTACTACAGTCAGATCTGAAAACAAGTTCCAATGGTCAAAGACGTGTCAGTCACCATCATGTAGCCTACAATAATTCTTTCTTTACCTAGCTACGTTTCGTCACTCACAGTAAACATCTAACAATATGGGTTTGCAATATATTAAGAAAAGCAAAAGTCCATGATCTTGTAGTTTTGGGTCTTTTTTGGGGCGAAATTCATAAGCCATAAAAGAATGACATCATGTCAAGTTCTGGGGGGACCTTGTATGTCAAAGTCCCATTATCGGTTTATAAAATCTCTAGGCCATGCCCTAGCTGTTTTGGATTATTTCAATCAATGAGTCCACCATAGGAAAGATCGGAAAAATAAATACCCTTAAAACAAGTCGTCACATGACCCTCTCCGATCAATGCTTCGCAAAATATAAATTCATCCACTGAACATGACCAACGTGGTCAGCGACATCATCTTCGCTTCCCCCTCCCACCATGGTTGCCATATCGTTTGACCTTCAAGTGTCCTCAGCATCTCTGTGCTTTTTTCATTGCCCTGTTGTCAAGTCAGGTCAATGCATTCCAATAAGCTCAAATAACATCCACATCCTGTCAGTCTGCCTCAGCAAGTTTGTATTGTACACTCACTTCAAGCAACATATAACCAAGTTCTGTTTGTTCTATCTAAAGCCAGCTTCATCTGATCAAGGAATTATCATTTGTCATGTCACTCATAATGGTTTACACGTTAAAGACCCCCTGCAGAGGGGTTAAGAATTAGGAAGTCCATCATAGGAAAAATCGGAAAACGAACCCTCGACCCGCCGTCTCATCAAATAGCGATTGCTGTATTGGGATATCACCACCGTGGCTAGTGATAGCCTTGTTGAAACACGTGCCCAGTGGTATCGTCGCTGTCACTATCTACATCCACTCTTCATGAACATTTTATACAGATTTAAAAAAAGTTTAAAAAATTAAAAGTTCTTCAACAAAAGTGTCGTTGGACCCTTTCACAATTTTTTTTAAACAAAAATGCTATATTCGAAAGGGGGGCGTCACCCCGAGACCTACGACCCCTCATACACGTCTCTGGCGTTATTGGTTTGTGAGACATAACATAAAGTCTAAAATCACAGCTTTACACCAAAAAATTATGTTTCCCTCATTCTCAAAAACTTTAACCTGTTACCAAAATAAAGAGGGTTTAGAGACAAGCCATTTGACATGTCATAGGAACAAATCCGACCATGCATTCGTGAGATATCTGAAAAAGTCTAAAATCATGGTTTTACCCCAAAAAGCCTGTTTCCCTCTTTCTCAAAACTTTAACCTATTAATAACATATAGAGGGCTTCGAGACAAGCGATTTGACACGTCACACGTCCAAATCTGACCTTGCGTTCGTGAGATATCGGCAAACATCGTAGAAAAGTAGGCGACTATCTAGCTCTCTCCTCACCACCAAAACCCCTTCTTATAAATCATTTTTCAAAGAGCTTGCCCTCTTACAAAAATCCCAAGTGCGCATGCGTAAAAACAAAGAACAAGCATGTTAATTCATATTGGCTTTCCTCCGTACAAAATGTCTCTTGTGTGTGGAACAACGTTTAATTTCATATTATCATTGAAATGTATACATGTAACACATGGAAAGCAATCTTTACCTAAAAAATTACACTTTCACCCCCTTGTAGGGTAGGTTTGATTTTTGGGTGGAAATATGCTGTCCATTGGAAAGGGGGTGTCAACCCGAGTTCAACGACACCTCATTTGTTAAAATCCGACCATGTGTTCGCGATTCATTCACAAGGACCCGTCCACAGGGACTCGTCAACAAGGACCCGTCAATACGGACCCGTCAACAAGGACCCGTCCACAGGGACCCATCAACAGGGACCCGTCAAAAATTACCCCCCGTCAAAAAGGGCCCGTCCAAGGGGGGCTAGTCAACAGGGACAGTCCAAAGTAACAAATCAACAGAAATCAATCAAAAGGGACCAATCAACAGGGATCAATCAAAAGGGGCTCTCGCCTCAAGGCTTGACATGCCCCTCTTTGATTATTGGTTTGCCGATCGACAAGTAGGAGTCCACGCAGCACGACCTGCTTTTAATGAGACGGTGGCGCAACATAGGGGTCCACGCAGCACTTTGACCTGCTTTTGATTAGACAGTCGCGCAACATTGCGGCGAGCAAGATGGGTAATAATCTCACACAACAACTTCGTTCCGGCAAGGTCTGCGGATTTGCATTTCGGACATTCGACCCGATTGCGAAGAAATGTAGGAAAATTATAAAATGTTATTCTAGGCAATGCTGACACCATCACATGGTTATGAAAGCCGGACGTCCTCGGAAATGGAAAATATCTTACTGCTGCAAATACATGATTCAACTTATTGAAAGGGTTAAAACGGATTATTATAGGTAATTTACCGTAGAATTCAATTAGACCAACAGTTGAATTTTTACCAATTATTATATTCATTTGGGCCCCTCTTTTTTTTCAAAGACCAAAAACATTTAATAACATCAAAACGTAGAGAGATATAAAAACAAGATGTTCAATAAAGAACATATAGCCTACTTTCTCCTAAATGCATGGGTATTGTTATAACTCTTTTTCCTTTTCAAGGAGTATGATTGAATGTTGGTTGTAGGAGCTTGTTGAAATACAACGTGCTATAGGGATATTAAACATGAATATGAGGTGCCCTTTGCTAGTGCTACCTCTGTACCAAATTTCGTTCAATTCGGTTTCACCGTGTTTGAATTGATAGGGGGAATCGATTTGCACACATACTTGGCCACCATCTGCAAACTATTGGGCTGATGTTCTTGCAGTTTGGTCAGAATATGTTTCCCACATAAAGATATGGTGTTGCAAAATTAGGTAGAGACTAGATTATTAGGTTGGTCGTAATTACATTTTAGCTTTTAACATTTGGGTGGCCGCGATTACGTTTCCATCAAGATAGCGGTGATATAAAACATGACACTGAGGTGCCCTTTGCTAGTGCTACCTCTATACCAAATTTCGTTCCACTTGGTTTCAGCGTGTTTGAATTAATAGGGGGAATCGATTCTGACACAAAGATGGCCGCCATCCGCAAACTATTAGGCGAATGACCTATTAGATTGGTCAAAGGATGCTCCCTCCATAAAGGTATGTAGTTGCAAAATTTGGTAGAGATCGGATGATTAGGTTAATCGTAATTTGATTTAAGCTTTGAACATTCGTGTGGCCGCCATTACGTTTCAGTCAAGATGGCGGCGATATAAAACATGACACTGAGGTGCCCTTTGCTAGTACTACCTCTGTACCAAATTTCGTTCCATTCGGTTCCACCGTGTTCGAATTAATAGGGGGAATCAATTTTGACATAAAGATGGCCTCCATCCGCAAACTATTAGGTGAATGACCTATTAGATTGGTCAAAGGATGCTCCCTCCATAAAGGTATGTAGTTGCAAAATTTGGTAGAGATCGGATGATTAGGTTAATCGTAATTTGATTTAAGCTTTGAACATTCGTGTGGCCGCCATTACGATTCAGTCAAGATGGCGGCGATATAAAACATGACACTGAGGTGCCCTTTGCTAGTGCTACCTCTGTACCAAATTTCGTTCCATTCGGTTCCACCGTGTTCGAATTAATAGGGGGAATCAATTTTGACATAAAGATGGCCGCCATCCGCAAACTATCAGGTGAATGACCTATTAGATTGGTCAAAGGATGCTCCCTCCATAAAGGTATGGAGTTGCAAAATTTGGTAGAGATCGGATGATTAGGTTAATCGTAATTTGATTTAAGCTTTGAACATTTGTGTGGCCGCCATTACGTTTCCGTCAAGATGGCGGCGATATAAAACATGACACTGAGGTGCCTTTTGTTAGTACTACCTCTGTACCAAATTTCGTTCCATTCGGTTGCACCGTGTTCGAATTAATAGGGGGAATCGATTTTCACACAAAGATGGCCGCCATCCGCAAACTATTACGCTGATGACCTATTGGTTTGGTCAAAGGATGCTCCCCCCATAAAGGTATGTTGTTGCAACATTTGGTAGAGATCGGATGATTAGGTTAATCGTAATTTGATTTAAGCTTTGAACATTTGTGTGGCCGCCATTACGTTTCCGTCAAGATGGCGGCGATATAGGACATGACACTGAGGTGCCTTTTGTTAGTACTACCTCTGTACCAAATTTCGTTCCATTCGGTTGCACCGTGTTCGAATTAATAGGGGGAATCGATTTTCACACAAAGATGGCCGCCATCCGCAAACTATTACGCTGATGACCTATTGGTTTGGTCAAAGGATGCTCCCCCCATAAAGGTATGTCGTTGCAACATTTGGTAGAGATCGGATGATTAGGTTAGTCGTAATTTGATTTAAGCTTTGAACATTTGTGTGGCCGCCATTACGTTTCCGTCAAGATGGCGGCGATATAAAACATGACACTGAGGTGTCCTTTGCTAGTGCTACCTTTGTACCAAATTTCGTTCAATTCGCATTCACCGTGTTCGAATTGATAGGGGGGGACAGACATTCAGAGTACACACACTCACACACACACAGACACACAGACACACACACACACAGACTCACACACACACATACACACACACAGACAGACACACTTTTTTCGCCCTGTGTTGATCTCATAAGTCTACTTTCATTTTTTGCAAAAATCGAAAGTAGGCTAATATTATAAGGGGTATAAATGTTGCTAATCAATGAGATCATACACCAGTATATTTAACTTTTTTAGTGGTCTGCAAACACAGACATATAACGATTCGAAAAAAAGAATGAAATTCACGGCCCAAAAAAAAAAGAAAATGGTGAGAGATAACAAAAAATCATAAGAGTTAAAAAAAGTAGCTAATCACTGAGATCCTATATCTGTAGATTTAACTTTGTTCGATACGGCCAACCGTTTCTCAAATATAACGGATCGAAAAAAAGGAAGAAATTCAGTGCCCCAGAAAATGAAAACGGTGAGAGATATCAAAAAATTTTGATTATTGGTTTGCCAATCGACAAGTAAGAAATTCAGTGCCCCAGAAAATGAAATCGGTGAGAGATATCAAAAAATCATAAGGGTTGAAAAAGTTGCTAATCATTGAGATCTTACACCTGCAGATTTAACTTTGTTAGATACTGCCAACTGTTTCCCAGATATAACGGTTCAAAAAAAAGGAAGACATTCAGGGCCCCAAAAATGAAAACGGTGAGAGATATCAAAACATCATAAGGGGTTAAAAAAATGATTAAATTCAGGGCCCCCAAAAAAGGTCCGGCCCTGCACCGTTTTCCACGCCCAACAATAGGGTTCGTCACAGGCCACAACTCTTTCACCGTACCAAATTTCAGCTTGATATCTTGAAAATTGCGACCTGTACTTCGCTAAACCAAAAAAATGTCACGCACAATGGACTTCTTCAGGGCCCCAAAAAACGAAAACGGTGAGAGATATCAAAAAATCGTTTTGAGTAAAAAAGTTGCATACTACGGAGATGTTATACCTTAACCTTTAACGTTTTTCGATACGACCAGCCGTTTCCGAGATATATCGATTACAAAAAAAAGTTTGAAATTCAGGGCCCCCAAAAAAGATCCGGCCCTGCACCGATTTTAACGCCCAACGTTAGGATTCGTCACAGTCACTAACTCTTTCACCGTACCAAATTTCAGCTTAATATCTTGAAAATTGCGACCAGTACTTAGCTAAACGCAAAAATGTCACACACAATGGACATTTTCAGGGCCCCAAAAAAAGAAAACGGTGAGAGATATCAAAAAATCGTTTTGAGTAAAAAAAGTTGCATACCGCTGAGATCTTGCACCTATACATTTAACATTTTTCGATACGATCAACCGTTTCCGAGATATATCGATTCCAAAAAAAAGTTTGAAATTCAGGGCCCCCAAAAAAGATCCGTCCCAGCACCGATTTTAACGCCCAACAATAGGATTCGTCACAGTCACTAACTCTTCCATCGTACCAAATTTCAGCTTAATATCTTGAAAATTGCGACCAGTACTTAGCTAAAGGCAAAAATGTCACGCACAATGGATAATTTCAGGGCCCCAAAAAAAGAAAACGGTGAGAGATATCAAAAAATCGTTTTGAGTAAAAAAGTTGCATACCGCGGAGATCTTACACCAATACCTTTAACATTTTTCGATACGACCAATTGTTTCCGAGATATATCGATTAAAAAAATAGGATGAAATTCAGGGCCCCAAAAGAAGGTCCGACCCTGCACCGATTTTAACGCCCAACAACAGGGTTCGTCACAGGCCCCAACTGTTTCACCGTACCAAATTTTAGATCGATACCTTGAAAATTGCGACCTGTACTTTGCTAAACGCAAAACCGTCACGCATATACGTACATACATACATACATACATACATACAGACAGACTTTTCCAATATACCACGGCTATATGAAAGCCTATAGGATCTTTAGATTCTGCGTGTAGAAGTATGAATGAGACCCAAGTCTGTGTTCACAGCCCAGTAACGTTCTGTGTATAGAAGTGTGAATGGGACCCAAGTATGTGTTTGCAGCCCACTAACGTTCTCTGTGTAGAAGTGTGAATGAGACCCAAGTCAGTGTTTGCAGCCCACTAACGTTCTGTGTGTAGACATGTGAATGAGACCCAAGTCTGTGTTTGAAGCCCACTAACGTTCTGTGTGTAGAAGTTTGACTAAGACCAAAGTCTGTGTTTGCAGACAACTAACGTTCTGTGTGAAGAAGTGTGAATGAGACCCAAGTCTCTGTTTGCAGCCCAGTAACGTTCTGTGTGTAGACATGTGAATGTGACCCATGCCTGTGTTTGCCGCCCACTAACGTTCTGTGTGTAGAAGTGTGAATAAGACCCAGTCTGTGTTTGCAGACCACTAATGTTCTGTGTGTAGAAGTGTGAATGAGACCCAAGTCTGTGTTTGCAACCCACTAACGTTCTGTGTGTAGAAGTGTGAACGAGACCCAAGTCTGTGTTTGCAGCCCACTAACGTTCTATGTAGAAGTGTGAATGAGATCCAAGTCTGTGTTTGCTGCCCACTAACGTTCTCTGTGTAAAAGAGTGAATGAGACCCAAGTCTGTGCTTGCAGCCCACTAACGTTCTGTGTGTAGAAGTGTGAATGAGATCCAAGTCTGTGTTTGCAACCCAATAACGTTCTGTGTGTAAAAGTGTGAACGAGACCCAAGTCTGTGTTTGCAACCCACTAATGTTCTGTGTGTAGAAGTGTGAATGAGACCCAAGTCTGTGTTTGCAACCCACTAACGTTCTGTGTGTAGAAGTGTGAACGAGACCCAAGTCCGTGTTTGCAGCCCACTAACGTTCTGTGTAGAAGTGTGAATGAGATCCAAGTCTGTGTTTGCTGCCCACTAACGTTCTCTGTGTAAAAGAGTGAATGAGACCCAAGTCAGTGTTTTCAGCCCACTAACGTTCTGTGTGTAGAAGTGTGAATGAGATCCAAGTCTGTGTTTGCTGCCCACTAACGTTCTCTGTGTAGAAGTGTGAATGAGACCCAAGTCAGTGTTGTCAGCCCACTAACGTTCTGTGTGTAGAAGTGTGAATGAGATCCAAGTCTGTGTTTCACCCCGGTAACGTTCTGTGTGTAGAAGTGTGAATGAGACCCAAGTCTGTGTTTGCAGCCCACAAACGTTCTGTGTGTAGAAGTGTGTATGAGACACAAATCTGTGTTTGTAGCCCAGTAACGTTCTATGTGCAGAAGTGTGAATGAGACCCAAGTCTGTGTTTGCAGCCCACTAACGTTCTGTGTGTAGAAGTGTGAATGAGACCCAAGTCTGTGTTTACAGCCCCATAGAGTTCAGTGTGTAGAAGTGTGAATGAGATCCAAGTCTGTGTTTGCAGCCCAGTAACGTTTTGTGTGTAGAAGTGTGAATAAGACCCATTTCTGGGTGTGCAGCCCACTAACGTTCTGTGTGTAGAAGTGTGGATGAGACCCAAGTCTGTGTTTGCAGCCCACTAACGATCTGTGTGTAGAAATGTGATGAGACCCAAGTCTGTGTTTGCAGCCCACTAACGTTCTGTGTGTAGAAGTGTGAATAAGACCCAAGTCTGTGTTTGCAGACCACTAATATTCTGTGTGTAGAAGTGTGAATGAGACCCAAGTCTGTGTTTGCAACCCAATTACGTTCTGTGTGTAGAAGTGTGAACGAGACCCAAGTCTGTGTTTGCAGCCCAATAACGTTCTGTGTAGAAGTGTGAATGAGATCCAAGTCTGTGTTTGCTGCCCACTAACGTTCTCTGTGTAAAAGAGTGAATGAGACCCAAGTCTGTGTTTGCAGCCCAATAACGTTCTATGTGCAGAAGTGTGTATGAGACACAAATCTGTGTTTGCAGCCCAGTAACGTTCTATGTGCAGAAGTTTGAATGAGACCCAAGTCTGTAATTGCAGCCCACTAACGTTCTGTGTGTAAAAGTGTGAATGAGACCCAAGTCTGTGTTTGCAACCCACTAACGTTCTATGTGTAGAAGTGTGAATGATACCCAAGTCTGTGCTTGCAACCCACTAACGTTCTATGTGTAGAAGTGTGAATGAGACCCAAGTCTGTGTTTGCAGCCCACTAACGTTCTATGTGCAGAAGTGTGAATGAGACCCATGTCTGTGTTTGCAACCCACTAACGTTCTATGTGTAGAAGTGTGAATGAGACCCAAGTCTGTGTTTGCAGCCCACTAACGTTCCGTGTGTAGAAGTGTGAATGTGACCCAAGTCTGTGTATCCAGCCCAATAGCGTTCTGTGTGTAGAAGTGTGAATGAGATCCAAGTCTGCGTTTGGAGCCCAGTAAAGTTCTGTGTGTAGAAGTGGGAATGAGACCCAAGTCTGCGTTGGCAGCCCACAAACGTTCTGTGTGTAGAAATGTGAATGAGACACAAGTCAGTGTTTGCAGCCCAAAAACGTTCTGTGTGTGGAAATGTGAATGCGATCCAAGTCTGTGTTTGCAGCCCAGTAACGTTCTGTGTGTAGAAGTGTGAATGAGATCCAAGTCAGTGTTTTCAGCCCACTAACGTTCTGTGTGTAGAAGTGTGAATGAGATCCAAGTCAGTGTTTTCAGCCCACTAACGTTCTGTGTGTAGAAGTGTGAATGAGATCCAAGTCTGTATTTCAGCCCACAAACGTTCTGTGTGTGGAAATGTGAATGAGATCCAAGTCTGTGTTTGCAGCCCAGTATCGTTCTGTGTGTAGAAGTGTGAATGAGATCCAAGTCAGTGTTTTCAGACCACTGACGTTCTGAGAGTAGAAGTGTGAATGAGATCGAAGTCTGTATTTCAGCCCACAAACGTTCTGTGTGTGGAAATGTGAATGAGATCCAAGTCTGTGTTTGCAGCCCAGTAACGTTGTGTGTGTAGAAGTGTGAATGAGACCCAAGTCTGTGTTTGCAGCCCACTAACGTTCTCTGTGTAGAAGTGTGAATGAGACCCAGGTCTGTGTTTTCAGCCCACTTACGTTCTGTGTGTGGAAATGTGAAGGAGATCCTAGTCTGTGTTTTCAGCCCACTAACGTTCTGTGTGTAGAAGTGTGATTGAGATCCAAGTCTGCATTTCAGCCCGGTAACGTTCTGTGTGTAGAAGTGTGAATGAGACCCAAGTCTGTGTTTGCAGCCCACTAACGTTCTGTGTGTAGAAGTGTGAATGAGACCCAAGTCTGTGTTTTCAGCCCACTTACGTTCTGTGTGTAGAAGTGTGAATGAGATCCAAATCAGTATTTCAGCCCGGTAACGTTCTGTGTGTAAAAGTGTGAATGAGACGCAAGTCTGTGTTTGCAGCCCACTAACGTTCTGTGTGTAAAAGTGTGAATGAGACCCAAGTCTGTGTTTGCAACCCACTAACGTTCTATGTGTAGAAGTGTGAATGATACCCAAGTCTGTGCTTGCAACCCACTAACGTTCTATGTGTAGAAGTGTGAATGAGACCCAAGTCTGTGTTTGCAGCCCACTAACGTTCTATGTGCAGAAGTGTGAATGAGACCCATGTCTGTGTTTGCAACCCACTAACGTTCTATGTGTAGAAGTGTGAATGAGACCCAAGTCTGTGTTTGCAGCCCACTAACGTTCTGTGTGTAGAAGTGTGAATGTGACCCAAGTCTGTGTATCCAGCCCAATAGCGTTCTGTGTGTAGAAGTGTGAATGAGATCCAAGTCTGCGTTTGGAGCCCAGTAAAGTTCTGTGTGTAGAAGTGGGAATGAGACCCAAGTCTGCGTTGGCAGCCCACAAACGTTCTGTGTGTAGAAATGTGAATGAGACACAAGTCAGTGTTTGCAGCCCAAAAACGTTCTGTGTGTGGAAATGTGAATGAGATCCAAGTCTGTGTTTGCAGCCCAGTAACGTTCTGTGTGTAGAAGTGTGAATGAGATCCAAGTCAGTGTTTTCAGCCCACTAACGTTCTGTGTGTAGAAGTGTGAATGAGATCCAAGTCAGTGTTTTCAGCCCACTAACGTTCTGTGTGTAGAAGTGTGAATGAGATCCAAGTCTGTATTTCAGCCCACAAACGTTCTGTGTGTGGAAATGTGAATGAGATCCAAGTCTGTGTTTGCAGCCCAGTATCGTTCTGTGTGTAGAAGTGTGAATGAGATCCAAGTCAGTGTTTTCAGACCACTGACGTTCTGAGAGTAGAAGTGTGAATGAGATCGAAGTCTGTATTTCAGCCCACAAACGTTCTGTGTGTGGAAATGTGAATGAGATCCAAGTCTGTGTTTGCAGCCCAGTAACGTTGTGTGTGTAGAAGTGTGAATGAGACCCAAGTCTGTGTTTGCAGCCCACTAACGTTCTCTGTGTAGAAGTGTGAATGAGACCCAGGTCTGTGTTTTCAGCCCACTTACGTTCTGTGTGTGGAAATGTGAAGGAGATCCTAGTCTGTGTTTTCAGCCCACTAACGTTCTGTGTGTAGAAGTGTGATTGAGATCCAAGTCTGCATTTCAGCCCGGTAACGTTCTGTGTGTAGAAGTGTGAATGAGACCCAAGTCTGTGTTTGCAGCCCACTAACGTTCTGTGTGTAGAAGTGTGAATGAGACCCAAGTCTGTGTTTTCAGCCCACTTACGTTCTGTGTGTAGAAGTGTGAATGAGATCCAAATCTGTATTTCAGCCCGGTAGCGTTCTGTGTGTAAAAGTGTGAATGAGACCCAAGTCTGTGTTTGCAGCCCACTAACGTTCCTTGTGTAGAAGTGTGTATGAGACACAAATCTGTGTTTGCAGCCCAGTAAAGTTCTGTGTGCAGAAGTGTGAATGAGACCCAAGCCTGTGTTTGCAGCCCACTAACGTTCTGTGTGTAGAAGTGTGAATGAGACCCAAGTCTGTGTTTACAGCCCCATAGCGTTCTGTGTGTGAAGTGTGAATGAGATCCAAGTCTGTGTTTGCAGCCCAGTAACGATCTGTGTGTAGAAGTGTGAATGAGACCCATTTCTGGGTGTGCAGCCCACTAACGTTCTGTGTGTAGAAGTGTGGATGAGACCCAAGACTGTGTTTGCAGCCCACTAACTTTCTGTGTGTAGAAATGTGAATGAGACACAAGTCTGTGTTTGCAGACCACAAACGTTCTGTTTGTGGAAATGTGAATGAGATCCAAGTCTGTGTATGCAGCCCAGTAACGTTCTGTGTGTAGAAGTGTGAATGAGACGCAAGTGTGTGTTTGCAGCCCAGTAACGTTCTGTGTGTGGAAGTGTGAATGAGACCCAAGAGTGTGTTTGCAGCCCACTAACGTTCTGTGTGTAGAAGTGTGAATGTGACCCAAGTCTGTGTATACAGCCCACTAGCATTCTGTGTGTAGAAGTGTGAATGAGATCCATGTCTGCGTTTGCAGCCCAGTAATGTTCTGTGTGTAGAAGTGGGAATGAGACCCAATTCTGTGTTGGCAGCCCACAAACGTTCTGTGTGTAGAAATGTGAATGAGACCCAAGTCAGTGTTTGCAGCCCAAAAACGTTCTGTGTGTAGATGTTTGAATGAGACCCAAGTCTGTGTTTGCAGCCCACTAACGTTCTGTGTGTAGAAGTGTGAATGAGACCCATGTCTGTGTTTACAGCCCAGTAACGTTCTGTGTATAGACGTGTGAATGAGGCCCAAGTCTTTGTTTGCAGCCCACTAACGTTCTGTGTGTAGAAGTGTGAATGAGACCCAAGTCTTTGCTGCAGCCGACTAACGTTCTGTGTGTAGAAGTGCAAATGAGACCCAAGTCTGTGTTTGCAACCCACTAACGTTCTGTGTGTAGAAGTGTGAACGAGACCCAAGTTTGTGTTTGCAGCCCACTATCGTTCTCTGTGTAGAAGTGTGAATGAGACCCAAGTCAGTATTTGCAGACAACTAACGTTCTGTGTGTAGACATGTGAATGAGACCAAAGTCTGTCTTTGCAGCCCACAAACGGTCTGTGTGTAGAAGTTTGACTAAGACCCAAGTCTGTGTTTGCAGACCACTTACGTTCTGTGTGATGAAGTGTGAATGAGACCCAAGTCTTTGTTGCAGCCCACTAACATTCTGTGTATAGATGTGTGAATGAGAACCAAGTTTGTGTTTGCAGCCAACTAGCGTTCTGTGTGAAGGATTGTGAATGAGACCCAAGTCTGTTTTTCAGACAACTAACGTTCTGTGTGTAGATGTGTGAATGACATCCAAGTCTGTGTTTGCAGCCCACTTACGTTCTGTGTGTAGATGTGTGTATGAGACACAAATCTGTGTTTGTAGCCCAGTAACGTTCTGTGTGCAGAAGTGTGAATGAGACCCAAGTCTGTGTTTGCAGCCCACTTAAGTTCTGTGTGTAGACGTGTGAATGAGATCCAAGTTTGTGTTTGCATTCCACTAACGTTCTGTGTGTAGAAGTGTGAATGAGACCCAAGTCTGTGTTTACCGCCCACTAGCGTTCTGTGTGTAGAAGTGTGAATGAGATCCAAGTCTGTGATTGCAGCCCAGTAATGTTCTGTGTGTAGAAGTGTGAATGAGACCGAAGTCTGTGTGTGCAGCCCAGTAACGTTCTGTGTGTAGAAGTGTGAATGTGACCCAAGTCTGTGTGTGCAGCCCACTAACGTTCTGTGTGTAGACATGTGAACGATATCCAAGTCTGTGTGTGCAGGCCACTAACGTTCTGTGTGTATAAGTGTGAATTAGACCAAAGCCAGTGTTTGAAGCCCACTAACGTTCTGTGTGTAGAAGTGTGAACGAGACCCAAGTCTGTATTTGCAGCCCATGAACGTTCTGTGTGTACAAGAGTGAAAGAGACCCAAGTCTGAATTTGCAGCCCACTAACGTTGACATTGTAGAAGTGTGAATGAGACCCATGTCAGTGTTTGCAGCCCACTAATGTTCTCTGTGTAGAAGTGTGAATGAGACCCAAGTCAGTGTTTGCAGCCCACTAATGTTCTGTGTGTAGAAGTGTGAATGAGACTCAAGTCTGTGTTTACAGCCAGTAACGTTCTGTGTGTAGAAGTGTCAAGGAGACCCATGACAGTGTTTACATCCCTCTAACGTTCTGTGTGTAGAAGTGTGAATGAGATACAAGTCTGAGATTGCAGCCCAATAACATTCTGTGTGTAGAAATCTGAACGAGACCCAAGTCTTTGTTTGCAGCCCACTAACGTTCTGTGTGTAGAAATGTGAATGAGACCCAATTCTGTGTTTACAGCCCACTAACGTTCTGTGTGTGGAAATGTGAATTAGACCCAAGTCTGTGTTTGCAGACCACTAATGTTCTGTGTGTAGAAGTGTGAATGAGACAAGTCTGTGTTTGCAACCCACTAACGTTCTGTGTGTAGAAGTGAGAACGAGACCCAAGTCTGTGTCTGCAGCCCACTAACGTTCTGTGTGTAGAAGTGTGAATGAGATCCAAGTCTGTGTTTGCTGCCCACTAACGTCCTCTGTGTAAATGAGTGAATGAGACCCAAGTCTGTGCTTGCAGCCCACTAACGTTCTCGGTGTAGAAGTGTGAATGAGACCCAAGTCTATGTTTACAGCCCCATAGCGTTTGTGTGTAGAAGTGTGAATGAGATCCAAGTATGTGTTTGCAGCCCAGTAACGTTCTGTGTGTAGAAGTGTGAAAGAGACCCATTTCTGTGTGTGCAGCCCTCTAACGTTCTGTATGTAGAAGTGTGGATGAGACCCAGGTCTGTGTTTGCAGCCCACTAACGTTCTGTGTGTAGAAATGTGAATGAGGCCCAAGTCTGTGTTTGCAGCCCACAAACGTTCTGTGTGTGGAAATGTGAATGAGATCCAAGTCTGTGTTTGCAGCCCAGTAACGTTCTGTGTGTAGAAGTGTGAATGAGATCCAAGTCTGTGTTTGCAGGCCACTAACGTTGAGTGTGTAGAAGTGTGAATGAGATCCAAGTCTGTGTTTGCAGCCCATTAACGCTCTGTGTGTAGAAGTGTGAATGAGATCCAAGTCTGTGTTTGCAGCCCAGTAACGTTCTCTGTGTAGAAGTGTGAATGAGACCCAAGTCTGTGTTTGCAGCCCAGTAACGCTCTGTGTGTAGAAGTGTGAATGAGACCCAAGTCTGTGTTTGCAGCCCATTAACGTTCTCTGTGTAGATGTGTGAATGAGATCCAAGTCTGTGTTTGCAGCCCACCAACGTTCTGTGTATAGAAGTGTGAATGTGACCCAAGTCTGTGTATACAGCCCACTAGCGTTCTGTGTGTAGAAGTGTGAATGAGATCCAAGTCTGCGTTTGCAGCCCAGTAACTTTCTGTGTGTAGAAGTGGGAATGAGACCCAAGTCTGTGTTGGCAGCCCACAAACGTTCTGTGTGTAGAAATATGAATGAGACCCAAGTCAGTTTTTGCAGCCCACAAACGTTCTGTGTGAGGAAATGTGATTGAGATCCAAGTCTGTGTTTGCAGCCCAGTAACGTTCTGTGTGTAGAAGTTTGAATGATACCCAAGTCTGTGTTTGCAGCCCACTAGCGTTCTGTGTGTAGGAGTGTGAATGAGACCCATATCTGTGTTTACAGCCCAGTTACGTTCTGTGTTTAGACGTGTGAATGAGACCGAAATCTGAGTTTGCAGCCCACTAACGTTCTGTGTGTAGAAGTGTGAATGAGACCCAAGACTTTGTTGCAGCCCACTATCGTTCTGTGTGTAGAAGTGCGAATGAGACCCAAGTCTGTGTTTGCAACCCACTAACGTTCTGTGTGTAGAAGTGTGAACGAGACCTAAGTCTGTGTTTGCAGCCCACTATCGTTCTCTGTGTAGAAGTGCGAATGAGACCCAAGTCAGTATTTGCAGCCCACTAACGTTCTGTGTGTACACATGTGAATGAGACCCAAGTCTGTGTTTGCAGCCGACTAACGTTCTGTGTGTAGAAGTTTGACTAAGACCCAAGTCTGTGTTTGCAGACCACTAACGTTCTGTGTGAAGAAGTGTGAATGAGACCCAAGTCTGTGTTTGCAGCCCAGTAACGTTCTATGTGTAGACATGTGAATAAGACCCAAGCCTGTGTTTGCAGACCACTAATGTTCTGTGTGTAGAAGTGTGAATGAGATCCAAGTCTGCGTTTGCTGCCCACTAACGTTCTCTGTGTAAAAGAGTGAATGAGACCCAAGTCTGTGCTTGCAGCCCACTAATGTTCTGTGTGTAGAAGTGTGAATGAGACCCAAGTCTGTGTTTGCAGCCGAGTAACGTTCTGTGTGTAGAAGTGTGAATGAGATCCAAGTCTGTGCTTGCAGCCCACTAATGTTCTGTGTGTAGAAGAGTGAATGAGATCCAAGTCTGTGTTTGTAGCCCACTAATGTTCTGTGTGTAGAAGTGTGAATGAGACCCAAGTCTGTGCTTGCAGCCCACTAATGTTCTGTATGTAGAAGTGTGAATGAGACCCAAGTCTGTGTGTGCAATCCACTAATGTTCTGTGTGTAGAAGAATGAATGAGATCCAAGTCTGTGTTTGCAGCCCACTAACGTTCTCTGTGTAGAAGTGTGAATGAGACCCAAGTCTGTGTTTGCAGCCCACAAACTTTCTGTGTGTAGAAGTGTGAATGAGACCCAAGTCTGTGTTTACAGCCCCATAGTGTTCTGTGTGTAGTAGTGTGAATGAGATCCAAGTCAGTGTTTTCAGCCCACTAACTTTCTGTGTGTAGAAGTGTGAATGAGATCCAAGTCTGTGTTTGTAGCCCGGTAACGTTCTGTGTGTAGAAGTGTGAATGAGACCCAAGTCTGTGTTTGCAGCCAACTAACGTTCTGTGTGTAGAAGAGTGTATGAGACACAAATCTGTGTTTGCAGCCCAGTAACGTTCTGTGTGCAGAAGTGTGAATGAGACCCAAGTCTGTGTTTGCAGCCCACTAACATTCTGTGTGTAGAAGTGTGAATGAGACCCAAGTCTGTGTTTACAGCCCCATAGCGTTCTGTGTGTAGTAGTGTGAATGAGATCCAAGTCTATGTTTACAGCCCAGTAACGTTCTGTGTGTAGAAGTGTGAATGAGACCCAAGTCTGTGTGTGCAGCCCACTAACGTTCTGTGTGTAGAAGTGTGGATGAGACCCAAGTCTGTGTGTGCAGCCCACTAATGTTCTGTGTGTAGAAGTGTGAACGAGACGCAAGTCTGTATTTGCAGCCCACTAACGTTCTGTGTGTAGAAGTGTGAATGAGATCCAAGTCAGTGTTTTCAGCCCACTAACGTTCTGTGTGTAGAAGTGTGAATGAGATCCAAGTCAGTGTTTTCAGCCCACTAACGTTCTGTGTGTAGAAGTGTGAATGAGATCCAAGTCTGAGTTTGCAGCCCAGTATCGTTCTGTGTGTAGAAGTGTGAATGAGATCCAAGTCAGTGTTTTCAGACCACTGACGTTCTGAGTGTAGAAGTGTGAATGAGATCGAAGTCTGTATTTCAGCCCACAAACGTTCTGAGTGTGGAAATGTGAATGAGATCCAAGTCTGTGTTTGCAGCCCAGTAACGTTGTGTGTGTAGAAGTGTGAATGAGACCCATGTCTGTGTTTGCAGCCCACTAACGTTCTCTGTGTAGAAGTGTGATTGAGACCAAAGTCTGTGTTTTCTGCCCACTTACGTTCTGTGTGTGGAATTGTGAACGAGATCCTAGTCTGTGTTTTCAGCCCACTAACGTTCTGTGTGTAGAAGTGAGAATGAGATCCAAGTCTGTGTTTGCAGCCCAGTAACGTTGTGTGTGTAGAAGTGTGAATGAGATCCATGTCTGTGTTTGCAGCCCACTAACGTTCTCTGTGTAGAAGTGTGAATGAGACCCAAGTCTTTGTTGCAGCCCACTAACATTCTGTGTATAGATGTGTGAATGAGACCCAAGTTTGTGTTTGCAGCCCACTAGCGTTCTGTGTGAAGGATTGTGAATGAGACCCAAGTCTGTATTGCAGACAACTAACGATCTGTGTGTAGATGTGTGAATGACATCCAAGTCTGTGTTTGCAGCCCACTTACGTTCTGTGTGAAGATGTGTGTATGAGACACAAATCTGTGTTTGTAGCCCAGTTACGTTCTGTGTGCAGAAGTGTGAATGAGACCCAAGTCTGTGTTTGCAACCCACTTACGTTCTGTGTGTAGACGTGTGAATGAGATCCAAGTTTGTGTTTGCAACCCACTAACGTTAGGTGTGTAGAAGTGTGAATGAGACCCAAGTCTGTGTTTACCGCCCACTAGCGTTCTGTGTGTAGAAGTGTGAATGAGATCCAAGTCTGTGAATGCAGCCCAGTAATGTTCTGTGTGTAGAAGTGTGAATGAGACACAAGACTGTGTGTGCAGCCCAGTAACGTTCTGTGTGTAGAAGTGTGAAGGTGACCCAAGTCTGTGTGTGCAGGCCACTAACGTTCTGTGTGTAGACATGTGAACGATATCCAAGTCTGTGTGTGAAGCCCACTAACGTTCTGTGTGTAGAAGTGTGAACTAGACCAAAGCCAGTGTTTGAAGCCCACTAACGTTTTGTGTGTAGAAGTGTGAACGAGACCCAAGTCTGTATTTGCAGCCCACGAACGTTCTGTGTGTAGAAGTTTGACTAAGACCCAAGTCTGTGTTTGCAGACCACTAACGTTCTGTGTGAAGAAGTTTGAATGAGACCCAAGACTGTGTTTGCAGCCCAGTAACTTTCTATGTGTAGACATGTGAATGAGACCCATGTCTGTGTTTGCCGCCCACTAACGTTCTGTGTGTAGAAGTGTGAATAAGACCCAAGTCTGTGGTTGCAAACCACTAATGTTCTGTGTGTAGAAGTGTGAATGAGACCCAACTCTGTATTTGCAGCCCACTAACGTTCTGTGTGTAGAAGAGTGAATGAGATCCAAGTCTGTGTTTGCTGCCCACTAACGTTCTCTATGTAAAAGAGTGAATGAGACCCAAGTCTGTGCTTGCAGCCCACTAATGTTCTGTGTGTAGAAGTGTGAATGAGACCCAAGTCTGTGTTTGCAGCCCAGTAACGTTCTGTGTGTAGAAGTGTGAATGAGATCCAAGTTTGTGTTTGCAACCCACTAACGTTATGTGTGTAGAAGTGTGAATGAGACCCAAGTCTGTAGTTACCGCCCACTAGCGTTCTGTGTGTAGAAGTGTGAATGAGATCCAAGTCTGTGAATGCAGCCCAGTAATGTTCTGTGTGTAGAAGTGTGAATGAGACACAAGACTGTGTGTGCAGCCCAGTAACGTTCTGTGTGTAGAAGTGTGAATGTGACCCAAGTCTGTGTGTGCAGCCCACTAACGTTCTTTGTGTAGACATGTGAACGATATCCAAGTCTGTGTGTGCAGCCCACTAACGTTCTGTGTGTAGTAGTGTGAATTAGACCAAAGCCAGTGTTTGAAGCCCACTAACGTTCTGTGTGTAGAAGTGTGAACGAGACCCAAGTCTGTATTTGCAGCCCACGAACGTCCTGTGTGTAGAAGTTTGACTAAGGCCCAAGTCTGTGTTTGCAGACCACTAACGTTCTGTGTGAAGAAGTGTGAATGAGACCCAAGACTGTGTTTGCAGCCCAGTAACGTTCTATGTGTAGACATGTGAATGAGACCCATGTCTGTGTTTGCAACCCACTAACGTTCTGTGTGTAGAAGTGTGAATAAGACCCAAGTCTGTGTTTGCAGACCACTAATGTTCTGTGTGTAGAAGTGTGAATGAGACCCAACTCTGAGTTTGCAGCCCACTAACGTTCTGTGTGTAGAAGAGTGAATGAGATCCAAGTCTGTGTTTGCTGCCCACTAACGTTCTCTGTGTAAAAGAGTGAATGATACCCAAGTCTGTGCTTGCAGCCCACTAATGTTCTGTGTGTAGAAGTGTGAATGAGACCCAAGTCTGTGTTTGCAGCCCAGTAACGTTCTGTGTGTAGAAGTGTGAATGAGATCCAAGTCTGTGCTTGCAGCCCACTAATGTTCTGTGTGTAGAAGAGTGAACGAGACCCAAGTCTGTATTTGCAGCCCACTAACGTTCTGTGTGTAGAAGTGTGAATGAGATCCAAGTCAGTGTTTTCAGCCCACTGACGTTCTGTGTGTAGAAGTGTGAATGAGATCCAAGTCTGTGTTTGCAGCCCGGTAACGTTATGTGTGTAGAAGTGTGAATGAGACCCAAGTCTGTGTTTCCAGCCAACTAACGTTCTGTGTGTAGAAGAGTGTATGGGACACAAATCTGTGTTTGCAGCCCAGTAACGTTCTGTGTGCAGAAGTGTGAATGAGATCCAAGTCTGTGTTTGCAGCCCACTAACGTTCTGTGTGTAGAAGTGTGAATGAGAACCAAGTCTCTGTTTACAGCCCCATAGCGTTCTGTGTGTAGTAGTGTGAATGAGACCCAAGATTGTGTTTGCAGCCCAGTAACGTTCTGTGTGTAGAAGTGTGAATGAGACCCAAGTCTGTGTTTGCAGACCACTAACGTTCTGTGTGTAGAAGTGTGAACGAGACCCAAGTCTGTGTTCGCAGCCCATTAACGTTCAGTGTGTAGATGTGTGAATGAGACCCAAATCTGTGCTTGCAGCCCATTAACGTTCTGTGTGTAGAAGTGTGAATAAGATCCAAGTCTGAGTCTGCAGCCCAGTAACGTTCTGTGTGTAGAAGTGTGAATGACACCCAAGTCTGTGTTTGCAGCACATTAACGCTCTGTATGTAGAAGTGTGAATGAGATCCAAGTCTGTGTTTGCAGCCCACTAACGTTGAGTGTGTAGAAGTGTGAATGAGATCCAAGTCTGTGTTTGCAGCCCATTAACGCTCTGTGTGTAGAAGTGTGAATGAGATCCAAGTCTGTGTTTGCAGCCCAGTAACGTTCTCTGTGTAGAAGTGTGAATGAGACCCAAGTCTGTGTTTGCAGCCCAGTAACGCTCTGTGTGTAGAAGTGTGAATGAGACCCAAGTCTGTGTTTGCAGCCCATTAACGTTCTCTGTGTAGAAGTGTTGAATGAGATCCAAGTCTGTGTTTGCAGCCCACCAACGTTCTGTGTATAGAAGTGTGAATGTGACCCAAGTCTGTGTATACAGCCCACTAGCGTTCCGTGTGTAGAAGTGTGAATGAGATCCATGTCTGCGTTTGCAGCCCAGTAACTTTCTGTGTGTAGAAGTGGGAATGAGACCCAAGTCTGTGTTGGCAGCCCACAAACGTTCTGTGTGTAGAAATATGAATGAGACCCAAGTCAGTTTTTGCAGCCCACAAACGTTCTGTGTGAGGAAATGTGATTGAGATACAAGTCTGTGTTTGCAGCCCAGTAACGTTCTGTGTGTAGAAGTGTGAATGATACTCAAGTCTGTGTTTGCAGCCCACTAACGTTCTGTGTGTAGAAGTGTGAATGAGACCCATATCTGTGTTTACAGCCCAATTACGTTCTGTGTATAGACGTGTGATTGAGACCGAAGTCTGTGTTTGCAGCCCACTAACGTTCTGTGTGTAGAAGTGTGAATGAGACCCAAGTCTTTGTTGCAGCCCACTATCGTTCTGTGTGTAGAAGTGCGAATGAGACCCAAGTCTGTGTTTGCAACCCACTAACGTTCTGTGTGTAGAAGTGTGAACGAGACCTAAGTCTGTGTTTGCAGCCCACTATCGTTCTCTGTGTAGAAGTGTGAATGAGACCCAAGTCAGTATTTGCAGCCCACTAACGTTATGTGTGTAGACATGTGAATGAGACCCAAGTCTGTGTTTGCAGCCCACTAACGTTCTGTGTGTAGAAGTTTGACTAAGACCCAAGTCTGTGTTTGCAGACCACTAGCGTTCTGTGAGAAGAAGTGTGAATGAGACCCAAGTCTGTGTTTGCAGCCCAGTAACGTTCTATGTGTAGACATGTGAATGAGACCAATGTCTGTGTTTGCCGCCCACTAACGTTCTGTGTGTAGAAGTGTGAATAAGACGCAAGTCTGTGTTTGCAGACCACTATTGTTCTGTGTGTAGAAGTGTGAATGAGACCCAACTCTGTGTTTGCAGCCCACTAACGTTCTGTGTGTAGAAGAGTGAATGAGATCCAAGTCTGTGTTTGCTGCCCACTAACGTTCTCTGTGTAAAAGAGTGAATGAGACCCAAGTCTGTGCTTGCAGCCCACTAATGTTCTGTGTGTAGAAGTGTGAATGAGACCCAAGTCTGTATGTGCAATCCACTATTGTTCTGTGTGTAGAAGAGTGAATGAGACCCAAGTCTGTGTTTGCAGCCCAGTAACGTTCTGTGTGTAGAAGTGTGAATGAGATCCAAGTCAGTGTTTTCAGCCCACTAACGTTCTGTGTGTAGAAGTGTGAATGAGATCCAAGTCTGAGTTTGCAGCCCAGTATCGTTCTGTGTGTAGAAGTGTGAATGAGATCCAAGTCAGTGTTTTCAGACCACTGACGTTCTGAGTGTAGAAGTGTGAATGAGATCGAAGTCTGTATTTCAGCCCACAAACGTTCTGTGTGTGGAAATGTGAATGAGATCCAAGTCTGTGTTTGCAGCCCAGTAACGTTGTGTGTGTAGAAGTGTGAATGAGACCCATGTCTGTGTTTGCAGCCCACTAACGTTCTCTGTGTAGAAGTGTGATTGAGACCAAAGTCTGTGTTTTCTGCCCACTTACGTTCTTTGTGTGGAATTGTGAACGAGATCCTAGTCTGTGTTTTCAGCCCACTAACGTTCTGTGTGTAGAAGTGTGAATGAGATCCAAGTCTGTGCTTGCAGCCCACTAATGTTCTGTGTGTAGAAGAGTGAACGAGATCCAAGTCTGTATTTGCAGCCCACTAACGTTCTGTGTGTAGAAGTGTGAATGAGATCCAAGTCAGTGTTTTCAGCCCACTGACGTTCTGTTTGTAGAAGTGTGAATGAGATCCAAGTCTGTGTTTGTAGCCCGGTAACGTTCTGTGTGTAGAAGTGTGAATGAGACCCAAGTCTGTGTTTGCAGCCAACTAACGTTCTGTGTGTAGAAGAGTGTATGAGACACAAATCTGTGTTTGCAGCCCAGTAACGTTCTGTGTGCAGAAGTGTGAATGAGACCCAAGTCTGTGTTTGCAGCCCACTAACGTTCTGTGTGTAGAAGTGTGAATGAGACCCAAGTCTGTGTTAACAGCCCCATAGCGTTCTGTGTGTAGTAGTGTGAATGAGATCCAAGTCTGTGTTTGCAGCCCAGTAACGTTCTGTGTGTAGAAGTGTGAATGAGACCCAAGTCTGTGTTTGCAGACCACTAACGTTCTGTGTGTAGAAGTGTGAACGAGACCCAAGTCTGTGTTCGCAGCCCATTAACGTTCAGTGTGTAGATGTGTGCATGAGACCCAAATCTGTGCTTGCAGCCCATTAACGTTCTGTGTGTAGAAGTGTGAATAAGATCCAAGTCTGAGTCTGCAGCCCAGTAACGTTCTGTGTGTAGAAGTGTGAATGACACCCAAGTCTGTGTTTGCAGCACATTAACGCTCTGTGTGTAGAAGTGTGAATGAGATCCAAGTCTGTGTTTGCAGCCCACTAACGTTGAGTGTGTAGAAGTGTGAATGAGATCCAAGTCTGTGTTTGCAGCCCATTATCGCTCTGTGTGTAGAAGTGTGAATGAGATCCAAGTCTGTGTTTGCAGCCCAGTAACGTTCTCTGTGTAGAAGTGTGGATGAGTCCCAAGTCTGTGTTTGCAGCCCAGTAACGCTCTATGTGTAGAAGTGTGAATGAGACCCAAGTCTGTGTTTGCAGCCCATTAACGTTCTCTGTGTAGATGTGTGAATGAGATCCAAGTCTGTGTTTGAAGCCCACCAACGTTCTGTGTATAGAAGTGTGAATGTGACCCAAGTCTGTGTATACAGCCCACTAGCGTTCTGTGTGTAGAAGTGTGAATGAGATCCATGTCTGCGTTTGCAGCCCAGTGACTTTCTGTGTGTAGAAGTGGGAATGAGACCCAAGTCTGTGTTGGCAGCCCACAAACGTTCTGTGTGTAGAAATATGTATGAGACCCAAGTCAGTTTTTGCAGCCCACAAACGTTCTGTGTGAGGATATGTGATTGAGATCCGAGTCTGTGTTTGCAGCCCAGTAACGTTCTGTGTGTAGAAGTGTGAATGATACTCAAGTCTGTGTTTGCAGCCCACTAACGTTCTGTGTGTAGAAGTGTGAATGAGACCCATATCTGTGTTTACAGCCCAGTTACGTTCTGTGTATAGGCGTGTGAATGAGACCGAAGTCTGTGTTTGCAGCCCACTAACGTTCTGTGTGTAGAAGTGTGAATGAGACCCAAGTTTTTGTTGCAGCCCACTATCGTTCTGTGTGTAGAAGTGCGAATGAGACCCAAGTCTGTGTTTGCAACCCACTAACGTTCTGTGTGTAGAAGTGTGAACGAGACCCAAGTCTGTGTTTGCAACCCACTAACGTTCTGTGTGTAGAAGTGTGAACGAGACCCAAGTCTGTGTTTGCAACCCACTAACCTTCTGTGTGTAGAAGTGTGAACGAGATCCAAGTCTGTGCTTGCAGCCCACTAATGTTCTGTGTGTAGAAGTGTGAATGAGACCCAAGTCTGTGTTTGCAGCCGAGTAACGTTCTGTGTGTAGAAGTGTGAATGAGATCCAAGTCTGTGCTTGCAGCCCACTAACGTTCTGTGTGTAGAAGTGTGAATGAGACCCATATCTGTGTTTACAGCCCAGTTACCTTCTGTGTATAGACGTGTGAATGAGACCGAAATCTGAGTTTGCAGCCCACTAACGTTCTGTGTGTAGAAGTGTGAATGAGACCCAAGACTTTGTTGCAGCCCACTATCGTTCTGTGTGAAGAAGTGCGAATGAGACCCAAGTCTGTGTTTGCAACCCACTAACGTTCTGTGTGTAGAAGTGTGAACGAGACCTAAGTCTGTGTTTGCAGCCCACTATCGTTCTCTGTGTAGAAGTGCGAATGAGACCCAAGTCAGTATTTGCAGCCCACTAACGTTCTGTGTGTACACATGTGAATGAGACCCAAGTCTGTGTTTGCAGCCGACTAACGTTCTGTGTGTAGAAGTTTGACTAAGACCCAAGTCTGTGTTTGCAGACCACTAACGTTCTGTGTGAAGAAGTGTGAATGAGACCCAAGTCTGTGTTTGCAGCCCAGTAACGTTCTATGTGTAGACATGTGAATGAGACCCATGTCTGTGTTTGCCGCCCACTAACGTTCTGTGTGTAGAAGTGTGAATAAGACCCAAGCCTGTGTTTGCAGACCACTAATGTTCTGTGTGTGGAAGTGTGAATGAGATCCAAATCTGTGTTTGCTGCCCACTAACGTTCTCTGTGTAAAAGAGTGAATGAGACCCAAGTCTGTGCTTGCAGCCCACTAATGTTCTGTGTGTAGAAGTGTGAATGAGACCCAAGTCTGTGTTTGCAGCCGAGTAACGTTCTGTGTGTAGAAGTGTGAATGAGATCCAAGTCTGTGCTTGCAGCCCACTAATGTTCTGTGTGTAGAAGAGTGAATGAGATCCAAGTCTGTGTTTGTGGCCCACTAATGTTCTGTGTGTAGAAGTGTGAATGAGACCCAAATCTGTGCTTGCAGCCCACTAATGTTCTGTATGTAGAAGTGTGAATGAGACCCAAGTCTGTGTGTGCAATCCACTAATGTTCTGTGTGTAGAAGAATGAATGAGATCCAAGTCTGTGTTTGCAGCCCACTAACGTTCTCTGTGTAGAAGTGTGAATGAGACCCAAGTCTGTGTTTGCAGCCCACAAACTTTCTGTGTGTAGAAGTGTGAATGAGACCCAAGTCTGTGTTTACAGCCCCATAGTGTTCTGTGTGTAGTAGTGTGAATGAGATCCAAGTCAGTGTTTTCAGCCCACTAACTTTCTGCGTGTAGAAGTGTGAATGAGATCCAAGTCTGTGTTTGCAGCCCAGTAACGTTCTCTGTGTAGAAGTGTGAATGAGACCCAAGTCTGTGTTTGCAGCCCAGTAACGCTCTGTGTGTAGAAGTGTGAATGAGACCCAAGTCTGTGTTTGCAGCCCATTAACGTTCTCTGTGTAGATGTGTGAATGAGATCCAAGTCTGTGTTTGCAGCCCACCAACGTTCTGTGTATAGAAGTGTGAATGTGACCCAAGTCTGTGTATACAGCCCACTAGCGTTCTGTGTGTAGAAATATGAATGAGACCCAAGTCAGTTTTTGCAGCCCACAAACGTTCTGTGTGAGGAAATGTGATTGAGATCCAAGTCTGTGTTTGCAGCCCAGTAACGTTCTGTGTGTAGAAGTGTGAATGATACCCAAGTCTGTGTTTGCAGCCCACTAGCGTTCTGTGTGTAGGAGTGTGAATGAGACCCATATCTGTGTTTACAGCCCAGTTACGTTCTGTGTTTAGACGTGTGAATGAGACCGAAATCTGAGTTTGCAGCCCACTAACGTTCTGTGTGTAGAAGTGTGAATGAGACCCAAAACTTTGTTGCAGCCCACTATCGTTCTGTGTGTAGAAGTGCGAATGAGACCCAAGTCTGTGTTTGCAACCCACTAACGTTTTGTGTGTAGAAGTGTGAACGAGACCTAAGTCTGTGTTTGCAGCCCACTATCGTTCTCTGTGTAGAAGTGCGAATGAGACCCAAGTCAGTATTTGCAGCCCACTAACGTTCTGTGTGTACACATGTGAATGAGACCCAAGTCTGTGTTTGCAGCCGACTAACGTTCTGTGTGTAGAAGTTTGACTAAGACCCAAGTCTGTGTTTGCAGACCACTAACGTTCTGTGTGAAGAAGTGTGAATGAGACCCAAGTCTGTGTTTGCAGCCCAGTAACGTTCTATGTGTAGACATGTGAATAAGACCCAAGCCTGAGTTTGCAGACCACTAATGTTCTGTGTGTAGAAGTGTGAATGAGATCCAAGTCTGCGTTTGCTGCCCACTAACGTTCTCTGTGTAAAAGAGTGAATGAGACCCAAGTCTGTGCTTGCAGCCCACTAATGTTCTGTGTGTAGAAGTGTGAATGAGACCCAAGTCTGTGTTTGCAGCCGAGTAACGTTCTGTGTGTAGAAGTGTGAATGAGATCCAAGTCTGTGCTTGCAGCCCACTAATGTTCTGTGTGTAGAAGAGTGAATGAGATCCAAGTCTGTGTTTGTAGCCCACTAATGTTCTGTGTGTAGAAGTGTGAATGAGACCCAAGTCTGTGCTTGCAGCCCACTAATGTTCTGTATGTAGAAGTGTGAATGAGACCCAATTCTGTGTGTGCAATCCACTAATGTTCTGTGTGTAGAAGAATGAATGAGATCCAAGTCTGTGTTTGCAGCCCACTAACGTTCTCTGTGTAGAAGTGTGAATGAGACCCAAGTCTGTGTTTGCAGCCCACAAACTTTCTGTGTGTAGAAGTGTGAATGAGACCCAAGTCTGTGTTTACAGCCCCATAGTGTTCTGTGTGTAGTAGTGTGAATGAGATCCAAGTCAGTGTTTTCAGCCCACTAACTTTCTGTGTGTAGAAGTGTGAATGAGATCCAAGTCTGTGTTTGTAGCCCGGTAACGTTCTGTGTGTAGAAGTGTGAATGAGACCCAAGTCTGTGTTTGCAGCCAACTAACGTTCTGTGTGTAGAAGAGTGTATGAGACACAAATCTGTGTTTGCAGCCCAGTAACGTTCTGTGTGCAGAAGTGTGAATGAGACCCAAGTCTGTGTTTGCAGCCCACTAACATTCTGTGTGCAGAAGTGTGAATGAGACCCAAGTCTGTGTTTACAGCCCCATAGCGTTCTGTGTGTAGTAGTGTGAATGAGATCCAAGTCTATGTTTACAGCCCAGTAACGTTCTGTGTGTAGAAGTGTGAATGAGACCCAAGTCTGTGTGTGCAGCCCACTAACGTTCTGTGTGTAGAAGTGTGGATGAGAGCCAAGTCTGTGTGTGCAGCCCACTAATGTTCTGTGTGTAGAAGTGTGAACGAGACGCAAGTCTGTATTTGCAGCCCACTAACGTTCTGTGTGTAGAAGTGTGAATGAGATCCAAGTCAGTGTTTTCAGCCCACTAACGTTCTGTGTGTAGAAGTGTGAATGAGATCCAAGTCAGTGTTTTCAGCCCACTAACGTTCTGTGTGTAGAAGTGTGAATGAGATCCAAGTCTGAGTTTGCAGCCCAGTATCGTTCTGTGTGTAGAAGCGTGAATGAGATCCAAGTCAGTGTTTTCAGACCACTGACGTTCTGAGTGTAGAAGTGTGAATGAGATCGAAGTCTGTATTTCAGCCCACAAACGTTCTGAGTGTGGAAATGTGAATGAGATCCAAGTCTGTGTTTGCAGCCCAGTAACGTTGTGTGTGTAGAAGTGTGAATGAGACCCATGTCTGTGTTTGCAGCCCACTAACGTTCTCTGTGTAGAAGTGTGATTGAGACCAAAGTCTGTGTTTTCTGCCCACTTACGTTCTGTGTGTGGAATTGTGAACGAGATCCTAGTCTGTGTTTTCAGCCCACTAACGTTCTGTGTGTAGAAGTGAGAATGAGATCCAAGTCTGTGTTTGCAGCCCAGTAACGTTGTGTGTGTAGAAGTGTGAATGAGATCCATGTCTGTGTTTGCAGCCCACTAACGTTCTCTGTGTAGAAGTGTGAATGAGACCCAAGTCTTTGTTGCAGCCCACTAACATTCTGTGTATAGATGTGTGAATGAGACCCAAGTTTGTGTTTGCAGCCCACTAGCGTTCTGTGTGAAGGATTGTGAATGAGACCCAAGTCTGTATTGCAGACAACTAACGATCTGTGTGTAGATGTGTGAATGACATCCAAGTCTGTGTTTGCAGCCCACTTACGTTCTGTGTGAAGATGTGTGTATGAGACACAAATCTGTGTTTGTAGCCCAGTTACGTTCTGTGTGCAGAAGTGTGAATGAGACCCAAGTCTGTGTTTGCAACCCACTTACGTTCTGTGTGTAGACGTGTGAATGAGATCCATGTTTGTGTTTGCAACCCACTAACGTTAGGTGTGTAGAAGTGTGAATGAGACCCAAGTCTGTGTTTACCGCCCACTAGCGTTCTGTGTGTAGAAGTGTGAATGAGATCCAAGTCTGTGAATGCAGCCCAGTAATGTTCTGTGTGTAGAAGTGTGAATGAGACACAAGACTGTGTGTGCAGCCCAGTAACGTTCTGTGTGTAGAAGTGTGAAGGTGACCCAAGTCTGTGTGTGCAGGCCACTAACGTTCTGTGTGTAGACATGTGAACGATATCCAAGTCTGTGTGTGCAGCCCACTAACGTTCTGTGTGTAGAAGTGTGAATTAGACCAAAGCCAGTGTTTGAAGCCCACTAACGTTTTGTGTGTAGAAGTGTGAACGAGACCCAAGTCTGTATTTGCAGCCCACGAACGTTCTGTGTGTAGAAGTTTGACTAAGACCCAAGTCTGTGTTTGCAGACCACTAACGTTCTGTGTGAAGAAGTTTGAATGAGACCCAAGACTGTGTTTGCAGCCCAGTAACTTTCTATGTGTAGACATGTGAATGAGACCCATGTCTGTGTTTGCCGCCCACTAACGTTCTGTGTGTAGAAGTGTGAATAAGACCCAAGTCTGTGGTTGCAGACCACTAATGTTCTGTGTGTAGAAGTGTGAATGAGACCCAACTCTGTATTTGCAGCCCACTAACGTTCTGTGTGTAGAAGAGTGAATGAGATCCAAGTCTGTGTTTGCTGCCCACTAACGTTCTCTATGTAAAAGAGTGAAAGAGACCCAAGTCTGTGCTTGCAGCCCACTAATGTTCTGTGAGTAGAAGTGTGAATGAGACCCAAGTCTGTGTTTGCAGCCCAGTAACGTTCTGTGTGTAGAAGTGTGAATGAGATCCAAGTTTGTGTTTGCAACCCACTAACGTTATGTGTGTAGAAGTGTGAATGAGACCCAAGTCTGTAGTTACCGCCCACTAGCGTTCTGTGTGTAGAAGTGTGAATGAGATCCAAGTCTGTGAATGCAGCCCAGTAATGTTCTGTGTGTAGAAGTGTGAATGAGACACAAGACTGTGTGTGCAGCCCAGTAACGTTCTGTGTGTAGAAGTGTGAATGTGACCCAAGTCTGTGTGTGCAGCCCACTAACGTTCTTTGTGTAGACATGTGAACGATATCCAAGTCTGTGTGTGCAGCCCACTAACGTTCTGTGTGTAGTAGTGTGAATTAGACCAAAGCCAGTGTTTGAAGCCCACTAACGTTCTGTGTGTAGAAGTGTGAACGAGACCCAAGTCTGTATTTGCAGCCCACGAACGTCCTGTGTGTAGAAGTTTGACTAAGACCCAAGTCTGTGTTTGCAGACCACTAACGTTCTGTGTGAAGAAGTGTGAATGAGACCCAAGACTGTGTTTGCAGCCCAGTAACGTTCTATGTGTAGACATGTGAATGAGACCCATGTCTCTGTTTGCCACCCACTAACGTTCTGTGTGTAGAAGTGTGAATAAGACCCAAGTCTGTGGTTGCAGACCACTAATGTTCTGTGTGTAGAAGTGTGAATGAGACCCAACTCTGTGTTTGCAGCCCACTAACGTTCTGTGTGTAGAAGAGTGAATGAGATCCAAGTCTGTGTTTGCTGCCCACTAACGTTCTCTGTGTAAAAGAGTGAATGATACCCAAGTCTGTGCTTGCAGCCCACTAATGTTCTGTGTGTAGAAGTGTGAATGAGACCCAAGTCTGTGTTTGCAGCCCAGTAACGTTCTGTGTGTAGAAGTGTGAATGAGATCCAAGTCTGTGCTTGCAGCCCACTAATGTTCTGTGTGTAGAAGAGTGAACGAGACCCAAGTCTGTATTTGCAGCCCACTAACGTTCTGTGTGTAGAAGTGTGAATGAGATCCAAGTCAGTGTTTTCAGCCCACTGACGTTCTGTGTGTAGAAGTGTGAATGAGATCCAAGTCTGTGTTTGCAGCCCGGTAACGTTATGTGTGTAGAAGTGTGAATGAGACCCAAGTCTGTGTTTCCAGCCAACTAACGTTCTGTGTGTAGAAGAGTGTATGAGACACAAATCTGTGTTTGCAGCCCAGTAACGTTCTGTGTGCAGAAGTGTGAATGAGACCCAAGTCTGTGTTTGCAGCCCACTAACGTTCTGTGTGTAGAAGTGTGAATGAGAACCAAGTCTCTCTTTACAGCCCCATAGCGTTCTGTGTGTAGTAGTGTGAATGAGACCCAAGATTGTGTTTGCAGCCCAGTAACGTTCTGTGTGTAGAAGTGTGAATGAGACCCAAGTCTGTGTTTGCAGACCACTAACGTTCTGTGTGTAGAAGTGTGAACGAGACCCAAGTCTGTGTTCGCAGCCCATTAACGTTCAGTGTGTAGATGTGTGAATGAGACCCAAATCTGTGCTTGCAGCCCATTAACGTTCTGTGTGTAGAAGTGTGAATAAGATCCAAGTCTGAGTCTGCAGCCCAGTAACGTTCTGTGTGTAGAAGTGTGAATGACACCCAAGTCTGTGCTTGCAGCACATTAACGCTCTGTATGTAGAAGTGTGAATGAGATCCAAGTCTGTGTTTGCAGCCCACTAACGTTGAGTGTGTAGAAGTGTAAATGAGATCCAAGTCTGTGTTTGCAGCCCATTAACGCTCTGTGTGTAGAAGTGTGAATGAGATCCAAGTCTGTGTTTGCAGCCCAGTAACGTTCTCTGTGTAGAAGTGTGAATGAGACCCAAGTCTGTGTTTGCAGCCCAGTAACGCTCTGTGTGTAGAAGTGTGAATGAGACCCAAGTCTGTGTTTGCAGCCCATTAACGTTCTCTGTGTAGAAGTGTTGAATGAGATCCAAGTCTGTGTTTGCAGCCCACCAACGTTCTGTGTATAGAAGTGTGAATGTGACCCAAGTCTGTGTATACAGCCCACTAGCGTTCTGTGTGTAGAAGTGTGAATGAGATCCATGTCTGCGTTTGCAGCCCAGTAACTTTCTGTGTGTAGAAGTGGGAATGAGACCCAAGTCTGTGTTGGCAGCCCACAAACGTTCTGTGTGTAGAAATATAAATGAGACCCAAGTCAGTTTTTGCAGCCCACAAACGTTCTGTGTGAGGAAATGTGATTGAGATCCAAGTCTGTGTTTGCAGCCCAGTAACGTTCTGTGTGTAGAAGTGTGAATGATACTCAAGTCTGTGTTTGCAGCCCACTAACGTTCTGTGTGTAGAAGTGTGAATGAGACCCATATCTGTGTTTACAGCCCAATTACGTTCTGTGTATAGACGTGTGAATGAGACCGAAGTCTGTGTTTGCAGCCCACTAACGTTCTGTGTGTAGAAGTGTGAATGAGACCCAAGTCTTTGTTGCAGCCCACTATCGTTCTGTGTGTAGAAGTGCGAATGAGACCCAAGTCTGTGTTTGCAACCCACTAACGTTCTGTGTGTAGAAGTGTGAACGAGACCTAAGTCTGTGTTTGCAGCCCACTATCGTTCTCTGTGTAGAAGTGTGAATGAGACCCAAGTCAGTATTTGCAGCCCACTAACGTTCTGTGTGTAGACATGTGAATGAGACCCAAGTCTGTGTTTGCAGCCCACTAACGTTCTGTGTGTAGAAGTTTGACTAAGACCCAAGTCTGTGTTTGCAGACCACTAGCGTTCTGTGAGAAGAAGTGTGAATGAGACCCAAGTCTGTGTTTGCAGCCCAGTAACGTTCTATGTGTAGACATGTGAATGAGACCAATGTCTGTGTTTGCCGCCCACTAACGTTCTGTGTGTAGAAGTGTGAATAAGACCCAAGTCTGTGTTTGCAGACCACTATTGTTCTGTGTGTAGAAGTGTGAATGAGACCCATCTCTGTGTTTGCAGCCCACTAACGTTCTGTGTGTAGAAGAGTGAATGAGATCCAAGTCTGTGTTTGCTGCCCACTAACGTTCTCTGTGTAAAAGAGTGAATGAGACCCAAGTCTGTGCTTGCAGCCCACTAATGTTCTGTGTGTAGAAGTGTGAATGAGACCCAAGTCTGTGTGTGCAATCCACTATTGTTCTGTGTGTAGAAGAGTGAATGAGACCCAAGTCTGTGTTTGCAGCCCAGTAACGTTCTGTGTGTAGAAGTGTGAATGAGATCCAAGTCAGTGTTTTCAGCCCACTAACGTTCTGTGTGTAGAAGTGTGAATGAGATCCAAGTCTGAGTTTGCAGCCCAGTATCGTTCTGTGTGTAGAAGTGTGAATGAGATCCAAGTCAGTGTTTTCAGACCAGTGACGTTCTGAGTGGAGAAGTGTGAATGAGATCGAAGTCTGTATTTCAGCCCACAAACGTTCTGTGTGTGGAAATGTGAATGAGATCCAAGTCTGTGTTTGCAGCCCAGTAACGTTGTGTGTGTAGAAGTGTGAATGAGACCCATGTCTGTGTCTGCAGCCCACTAACGTTCTCTGTGTAGAAGTGTGATTGAGACCAAAGTCTGTGTTTTCTGCCCACTTACGTTCTTTGTGTGGAATTGTGAACGAGATCCTAGTCTGTGTTTTCAGCCCACTAACGTTCTGTGTGTAGAAGTGTGAATGAGATCCAAGTCTGTGCTTGCAGCCCACTAATGTTCTGTGTGTAGAAGAGTGAACGAGATCCAAGTCTGTATTTGCAGCCCACTAACGTTCTGTGTGTAGAAGTGTGAATGAGATCCAAGTCAGTGTTTTCAGCCCACTGACGTTCTGTTTGTAGAAGTGTGAATGAGATCCAAGTCTGTGTTTGTAGCCCGGTAACGTTCTGTGTGTAGAAGTGTGAATGAGACCCAAGTCTGTGTTTGCAGCCAACTAACGTTCTGTGTGTAGAAGAGTGTATGAGACACAAATCTGTGTTTGCAGCCCAGTAACGTTCTGTGTGCAGAAGTGTGAATGAGACCCAAGTCTGTGTTTGCAGCCCACTAACGTTCTGTGTGTAGAAGTGTGAATGAGACCCAAGTCTGTGTTTACAGCCCCATAGCGTTCTGTGTGTAGTAGTGTGAATGAGATCCAAGTCTGTGTTTGCAGCCCAGTAACGTTCTGTGTGTAGAAGTGTGAATGAGACCCAAGTCTGTGTTTGCAGACCACTAACGTTCTGTGTGTAGAAGTGTGAACGAGACCCAAGTCTGTGTTCGCAGCCCATTAACGTTCAGTGTATAGATGTGTGCATGAGACCCAAATCTGTGCTTGCAGCCCATTAACGTTCTGTGTGTAGAAGTGTGAATAAGATCCAAGTCTGAGTCTAAAGCCCAGTAACGTTCTGTGTGTAGAAGTGTGAATGACACCCAAGTCTGTGTTTGCAGCACATTAACGCTCTGTGTGTAGAAGTGTGAATGAGATCCAAGTCTGTGTTTGCAGCCCACTAACGTTGAGTGTGTAGAAGTGTGAATGAGATCCAAGTCTGTGTTTGCAGCCCATTATCGCTCTGTGTGTAGAAGTGTGAATGAGATCCAAGTCTGTGTTTGCAGCCCAGTACCGTTCTCTGTGTAGAAGTGTGGATGAGTCCCAAGTCTGTGTTTGCAGCCCAGTAACGCTCTATGTGTAGAAGTGTGAATGAGACCCAAGTCTGTGTTTGCAGCCCATTAACGTTCTCTGTGTAGATGTGTGAATGAGATCCAAGTCTGTGTTTGAAGCCCACCAACGTTCTGTGTATAGAAGTGTGAATGTGACCCAAGTCTGTGTATACAGCCCACTAGCGTTCTGTGTGTAGAAGTGTGAATGAGATCCATGTCTGCGTTTGCAGCCCAGTGACTTTCTGTGTGTAGAAGTGGGAATGAGACCCAAGTCTGTGTTGGCAGCCCACAAACGTTCTGTGTGTAGAAATATGTATGAGACCCAAGTCAGTTTTTGCAGCCCACAAACGTTCTGTGTGAGGATATGTGATTGGGATCCGAGTCTGTGTTTGCAGCCCAGTAACGTTCTGTGTGTAGAAGTGTGAATGATACTCAAGTCTGTGTTTGCAGCCCACTAACGTTCTGTGTGTAGAAGTGTGAATGAGACCCATATCTGTGTTTACAGCCCAGTTACGTTCTGTGTATAGGCGTGTGAATGAGACCGAAGTCTGTGTTTGCAGCCCACTAACGTTCTGTGTGTAGAAGTGTGAATGAGACCCAAGTTTTTGTTGCAGCCCACTATCGTTCTGTGTGTAGAAGTGCGAATGAGACCCAAGTCTGTGTTTGCAACCAACTAACGTTCTGTGTGTAGAAGTGTGAACGAGACCCAAGTCTGTGTTTGCAACCCACTAACCTTCTGTGTGTAGAAGTGTGAACGAGACCTAAGTCTGTGTTTGCAGCCCACTATCGTTCTCTGTGTAGAAGTGTGGATGAGTCCCAAGTCTGTGTTTGCAGCCCAGTAACGCTCTGTGTGTAGAAGTGTGAATGAGACCCAAGTCTGTGTTTGCAGCCCAGTAACGTTCTGTGTGTAGAAGTGTGAATGAGATCCAAGTCTGTGCTTGCAGCCCACTAATGTTCTGTGTGTAGAAGTGTGAATGAGACCCAAGTCTGTGTTTGCAGCCGAGTAACGTTCTGTGTGTAGAAGTGTGAATGAGATCCAAGTCTGTGCTTGCAGCCCACTAACGTTCTGTGTGTAGAAGTGTGAATGAGACCCATATCTGTGTTTACAGCCCAGTTACCTTCTGTGTATAGACGTGTGAATGAGACCGAAATCTGAGTTTGCAGCCCACTAACGTTCTGTGTGTAGAAGTGTGAATGAGACCCAAGACTTTGTTGCAGCCCACTATCGTTCTGTGTGTAGAAGTGCGAATGAGACCCAAGTCTGTGTTTGCAACCCACTAACGTTCTGTGTGTAGAAGTGTGAACGAGACCTAAGTCTGTGTTTGCAGCCCACTATCGTTCTCTGTGTAGAAGTGCGAATGAGACCCAAGTCAGTATTTGCAGCCCACTAACGTTCTGTGTGTAGAAGTGTGGATGAGACCCAAGTCTGTGTGTGCAGCCCACTAATGTTCTGTGTGTAGAAGTGTGAACGAGACGCAAGTCTGTATTTGCAGCCCACTAACGTTCTGTGTGTAGAAGTGTGAATGAGATCCAAGTCAGTGTTTTCAGCCCACTTACGTTCTGTGTGTAGAAGTGTGAATGAGATCCAAGTCAGTGTTTTCAGCCCACTAACGTTCTGTGTGTAGAAGTGTGAATGAGATCCAAGTCTGAGTTTGCAGCCCAGTATCGTTCTGTGTGTAGAAGTGTGAATGAGATCCAAGTTAGTGTTTTCAGACCACTGACGTTCTGAGTGTAGAAGTGTGAATGAGATCGAAGTCTGTATTTCAGCCCACAAACGTTCTGTGTGTGGAAATGTGAATGAGATCCAAGTCTGTGTTTGCAGCCCAGTAACGTTGTGTGTGTAGAAGTGTGAATGAGACCCATGTCTGTGTTTGCAGCCCACTAACGTTCTCTGTGTAGAAGTGTGATTGAGACCAAAGTCTGTGTTTTCTGCCCACTTACGTTCTGTGTGTGGTATTGTGAACGAGATCCTAGTCTGTGTTTTCAGCCCACTAACGTTCTGTGTGTAGAAGTGAGAATGAGATCCAAGTCTGTGTTTGCAGCCCAGTAACGTTGTGTGTGTAGAAGTGTGAATGAGATCCATGTCTGTGTTTGCAGCCCACTAACGTTCTCTGTGTAGAAGTGTGAATGAGACCCAAGTCTTTGTTGCAGCCCACTAACATTCTGTGTATAGATGTGTGAATGAGACCCAAGTTTGTGTTTGCAGCCCACTAGCGTTCTGTGTGAAGGATTGTGAATGAGACCCAAGTCTGTATTGCAGACAACTAACGATCTGTGTGTAGATGTGTGAATGACATCCAAGTCTGTGTTTGCAGCCCACTTACGTTCTGTGTGAAGATGTGTGTATGAGACACAAATCTGTGTTTGTAGCCCAGTAACGTTCTGTGTGCAGAAGTGTGAATGAGACCCAAGTCTGTGTTTGCAACCCACTTACGTTCTGTGTGTAGACGTGTGAATGAGATCCAAGTTTGTGTTTGCAACCCACTAACGTTAGGTGTGTAGAAGTGTGAATGAGACCCAAGTCTGTGTTTACCGCCCACTAGCGTTCTGTGTGTAGAAGTGTGAATGAGATCCAAGTCTGTGAATGCAGCCCAGTAATGTTCTGTGTGTAGAAGTGTGAATGAGACACAAGACTGTGTGTGCAGCCCAGTAACGTTCTGTGGGTAGAAGTGTGAAGGTGACCCAAGTCTGTGTGTGCAGGCCACTAACGTTCTGTGTGTAGACATGTGAACGATATCCAAGTCTGTGTGTGCAGCCCACTAACGTTCTGTGTGTAGAAGTGTGAATTAGACCAAAGCCAGTGTTTGAAGCCCACTAACGTTTTGTGTGTAGAAGTGTGAACGAGACCCAAGTCTGTATTTGCAGCCCACGAACGTTCTGTGTGTAGAAGTTTGACTAAGACCCAAGTCTGTGTTTGCAGACCACTAACGTTCTGTGTGAAGAAGTTTGAATGAGACCCAAGACTGTGTTTGCAGCCCAGTAACTTTCTATGTGTATACATGTGAATGAGACCCATGTCTGTGTTTGCCGCCCACTAACGTTCTGTGTGTAGAAGTGTGAATAAGACCCAAGTCTGTGGTTGCAGACCACTAATGTTCTGTGTGTAGAAGTGTGAATGAGACCCAACTCTGTATTTGCAGCCCACTAACGTTCTGTGTGTAGAAGAGTGAATGAGATCCAAGTCTGTGTTTGCTGCCCACTAACATTCTCTATGTAAAAGAGTGAAAGAGACCCAAGTCTGTGCTTGCAGCCCACTAATGTTCTGTGTGTAGAAGTGTGAATGAGACCCAAGTCTGTGTTTGCAGCCCAGTAACGTTCTGTGTGTAGAAGTGTGAATGAGATCCAAGTTTGTGTTTGCAACCCACTAACGTTATGTGTGTAGAAGTGTGAATGAGACCCAAGTCTGTGTTTACCACCCACTAGCGTTCTGTGTGTAGAAGTGTGAATGAGATCCAAGTCTGTGAATGCAGCCCAGTAATGTTCTGTGTTTAGAAGTGTGAATGAGACACAAGACTGTGTGTGCAGCCCAGTAACGTTCTGTGTGTAGAAGTGTGAATGTGACCCAAGTCTGTGTGTGCAGCCCACTAACGTTCTTTGTGTAGACATGTGAACGATATCCAAGTCTGTGTGTGCAGCCCACTAACGTTCTGTGTGTAGTAGTGTGAATTAGACCAAAGCCAGTGTTTGAAGCCCACTAACGTTTTGTGTGTAGAAGTGTGAACGAGACCCAAGTCTGTATTTGCAGCCCACGAACGTCCTGTGTGTAGAAGTTTGACTAAGACCCAAGTCTGTGTTTGCAGACCACTAACGTTCTGTGTGAAGAAGTGTGAATGAGACCCAAGACTGTGTTTGCAGCCCAGTAACGTTCTATGTGTAGACGTGTGAATGAGACCCATGTCTGTGTTTGCCACCCACTAACGTTCTGTGTGTAGAAGTGTGAATAAGACCCAAGTCTGTGGTTGCAGACCACTAATGTTCTGTGTGTAGAAGTGTGAATGAGACCCAACTCTGTGTTTGCAGCCCACTAACGTTCTGTGTGTAGAAGAGTGAATGAGATCCAAATCTGTGTTTGCTGCCCACTAACGTTCTCTGTGTAAAAGAGTGAATGAGACCCAAGTCTGTGCTTGCAGCCCACTAATGTTCTGTGTGTAGAAGTGTGAATGAGACCCAAGTCTGTGTTTGCAGCCCAGTAACGTTCTGTGTGTAGAAGTGTGAATGAGATCCAAGTCTGTGCTTGCAGCCCACTAATGTTCTGTGTGTAGAAGAGTGAACGAGACCCAAGTCTGTATTTGCAACCCACTAACGTTCTGTGTGTAGAAGTGTGAATGAGATCCAAGTCAGTGTTTTCAGCCCACTGACGTTCTGTGTGTAGAATTGTGAATGAGATCCAAGTCTGTGTTTGCAGCCCGGTAACGTTCTGTGTGTAGAAGTGTGAATGAGACCCAAGTCTGTGTTTGCAGCCAACTAACGTTCTGTGTGTAGAAGAGTGTATGAGACACAAATCTGTGTTTGCAGCCCAGTAACGTTCTGTGTGCAGAAGTGTGAATGAGACCCAAGTCTGTGTTTGCAGCCCACTAACGTTCTGTGTGTAGAAGTGTGAATGAGAACCAAGTCTCTGTTTACAGCCCCATAGCGTTCTGTGTGTAGTAGTGTGAATGAGACCCAAGATTGTGTTTGCAGCCCAGTAACGTTCTGTGTGTAGAAGTGTGAATGAGACCCAAGTCTGTGTTTGCAGACCACTAACGTTCTGTGTGTAGAAGTGTGAACGAGACCCAAGTCTGTGTTCGCAGCCCATTAACGTTCAGTGTGTAGATGTGTGAATGAGACCCAAATCTGTGCTTGCAGCCCATTAACGTTCTGTGTGTAGAAGTGTGAATAAGATCCAAGTCTGAGTCTGCAGCCCAGTAACGTTCTGTGTGTAGAAGTGTGAATGACACCCAAGTCTGTGTTTGCAGCACATTAACGCTCTGTATGTAGAAGTGTGAATGAGATCCAAGTCTGTGTTTGCAGCCCACTAACGTTGAGTGTGTAGAAGTGTGAATGAGATCCAAGTCTGTGTTTGCAGCCCATTAACGCTCTGTGTGTAGAAGTGTGAATGAGATCCAAGTCTGTGTTTGCAGCCCAGTAACGTTCTCTGTGTAGAAGTGTGAATGAGACCCAAGTCTGTGTTTGCAGCCCAGTAACGCTCTGTGTGTAGAAGTGTGAATGAGACCCAAGTCTGTGTTTGCAGCCCATTAACGTTCTCTGTGTAGAAGTGTGAATGAGATCCAAGTCTGTGTTTGCAGCCCACCAACGTTCTGTGTATAGAAGTGTGAATGTGACCCAAGTCTGTGTATACAGCCCACTAGCGTTCTGTGTGTAGAAGTGTGAATGAGATCCATGTCTGCGTTTGCAGCCCAGTAACTTTCTGTGTGTAGAAGTGGGAATGAGACCCAAGTCTGTGTTGGCAGCCCACAAACGTTCTGTGTGTAGAAATATGAATGAAACCCAAGTCAGTTTTTGCAGCCCACAAACGTTCTGTGTGAGGAAATGTGATTGAGATCCAAGTCTGTGTTTGCAGCCCAGTAACGTTCTGTGTGTAGAAGTGTGAATGATACTCAAGTCTGTGTTTGCAGCCCACTAACGTTCTGTGTGTAGAAGTGTGAATGAGACCCATATCTGTGTTTACAGCCCAATTACGTTCTGTGTATAGACGTGTGAATGAGACCGAAGTCTGTGTTTGCAGCCCACTAACGTTCTGTGTGTAGAAGTGTGAATGAGACCCAAGTCTTTGTTGCAGCCCACTATCGTTCTGTGTGTAGAAGTGCGAATGAGACCCAAGTCCGTGTTTGCAACCCACTAACGTTCTGTGTGTAGAAGTGTGAACGAGACCTAAGTCTGTGTTTGCAGCCCACTATCGTTCTCTGTGTAGAAGTGTGAATGAGACCCAAGTCAGTATTTGCAGCCCACTAACGTTCTGTGTGTAGATATGTGAATGAGACCCAAGTCTGTGTTTGCAGCCCACTAACGTTCTGTGTGTAGAAGTTTGACTAAGACCCAAGTCTGTGTTTGCAGACCACTAGCGTTCTGTGAGAAGAAGTGTGAATGAGACCCAAGGCTGTGTTTGCAGCCCAGTAACGTTCTATGTGTAGACATGTGAATGAGACCCATGTCTGTGTTTGCCGCCCACTAACGTTCTGTGTGTAGAAGTGTGAATAAGACCCAAGTCTGTGTTTGCAGACCACTATTGTTCTGTGTGTAGAAGTGTGAATGAGACCCAACTCTGTGTTTGCAGCCCACTAACGTTCTGTGTGTAGAAGAGTGAATGAGATCCAAGTCTGTGTTTGCTGCCCACTAACGTTCTCTGTGTAAAAGAGTGAATGAGACCCAAGTCTGTGCTTGCAGCCCACTAATGTTCTGTGTGTAGAAGTGTGAATGAGACCCAAGTCTGTGTGTGCAATCCACTAATGTTCTGTGTGTAGAAGAGTGAATGAGACCCAAGTCTGTGTTTGCAGCCCAGTAACGTTCTGTGTGTAGAAGTGTGAATGAGATCCAAGTCAGTGTTTTCAGCCCACTAACGTTCTGTGTGTAGAAGTGTGAATGAGATCCAAGTCTGAGTTTGCAGCCCAGTATCGTTCTGTGTGTAGAAGTGTGAATGAGATCCAAGTCAGTGTTTTCAGACCACTGACGTTCTGAGTGTAGAAGTGTGAATGAGATCGAAGTCTGTATTTCAGCCCACAAACGTTCTGTGTGTGGAAATGTGAATGAGATCCAAGTCTGTGTTTGCAGCCCAGTAACGTTGTGTGTGTAGAAGTGTGAATGAGACCCATGTCTGTGTTTGCAGCCCACTAACGTTCTCTGTGTAGAAGTGTGATTGAGACCAAAGTCTGTGTTTTCTGCCCACTTACGTTCTGTGTGTGGAATTGTGAACGAGATCCTAGTCTGTGTTTTCAGCCCACTAACGTTCTGTGTGTAGAAGTGTGAATGAGATCCAAGTCTGTGCTTGCAGCCCACTAATGTTCTGTGTGTAGAAGAGTGAACGAGACCCAAGTCTGTATTTGCAGCCCACTAACGTTCTGTGTGTAGAAGTGTGAATGAGATCCAAGTCAGTGTTTTCAGCCCACTGACGTTCTGTTTGTAGAAGTGTGAATGAGATCCAAGTCTGTGTTTGTAGCCCGGTAACGTTCTGTGTGTAGAAGTGTGAATGAGACCCAAGTCTGTGTTTGCAGCCAACTAACGTTCTGTGTGTAGAAGAGTGTATGAGACACAAATCTGTGTTTGCAGCCCAGTAACGTTCTGTGTGCAGAAGTGTGAATGAGACCCAAGTCTGTGTTTGCAGCCCACTAACGTTCTGTGTGTAGAAGTGTGAATGAGACCCAAGTCTGTGTTTACAGCCCCATAGCGTTCTGTGTGTAGTAGTGTGAATGAGATCCAAGTCTGTGTTTGCAGCCCAGTAACGTTCTGTGTGTAGAAGTGTGAATGAGACCCAAGTCTGTGTTTGCAGACACCTAACGTTCTGTGTGTAGAAGTGTGAACGAGACCCAAGTCTGTGTTCGCAGCCCATTAACGTTCAGTGTGTAGATGTGTGCATGAGACCCAAATCTGTGCTTGCAGCCCATTAACAATCTGTGTGTAGAAGTGTGAATAAGATCCAAGTCTGAGTCTGCAGCCCAGTAACGTTCTGTGTGTAGAAGTGTGAATGACACCCAAGTCTGTGTTTGCAGCACATTAACGCTCTGTGTGTAGAAGTGTGAATGAGATCCAAGTCTGTGTTTGCAGCCCACTAACGTTGAGTGTGTAGAAGTGTGAATGAGATCCAAGTCTGTGTTTGCAGCCCATTAACGCTCTGTGTGTAGAAGTGTGAATGAGATCCAAGTCTGTGTTTGCAGCCCAGTAACGTTCTCTGTGTAGAAGTGTGGATGAGTCCCAAGTCTGTGTTTGCAGCCCAGTAACGCTCTGTGTGTAGAAGTGTGAATGAGACCCAAGTCTGTGTTTGCAGCCCATTAACGTTCTCTGTGTAGATGTGTGAATGAGATCCAAGTCTGTGTTTGAAGCCCACCAACGTTCTGTGTATAGAAGTGTGAATGTGACCCAAGTCTGTGTATACAGCCCACTAGCGTTCTGTGTGTAGAAGTGTGAATGAGATCCATGTCTGCGTTTGCAGCCCAGTGACTTTCTGTGTGTAGAAGTGGGAATGAGACCCAAGTCTGTGTTGGCAGCCCACAAACGTTCTGTGTGTAGAAATATGTATGAGACCCAAGTCAGTTTTTGCAGCCCACAAACGTTCTGTGTGAGTATATGTGATTGAGATCCGAGTCTGTGTTTGCAGCCCAGTAACGTTCTGTGTGTAGAAGTGTGAATGATACTCAAGTCTGTGTTTGCAGCCCACTAACGTTCTGTGTGTAGAAGTGTGAATAAGACCCATATCTGTGTTTACAGCCCAGTTACGTTCTGTGTATAGACGTGTGAATGAGACCGAATTCTGTGTATACAGCCCATTAACGTTCTCTGTGTAGATGTGTGAATGAGATCCAAGTCTGTGTTTGAAGCCCACCAACGTTCTGTGTATAGAAGTGTGAATGTGACCCAAGTCTGTGTATACAGCCCACTAGCGTTCTGTGTGTAGAAGTGTGAATGAGATCCATGTCTGCGTTTGCACCCCAGTGACTTTCTGTGTGTAGAAGTGGGAATGAGACCCAAGTCTGTGTTGGCAGCCCACAAACGTTCTATGTGTAGAAATATGTATGAGACCCAAGTCAGTTTTTGCAGCCCACAAACGTTCTGTGTGAGGATATGTGATTGAGATCCAAGTCTGTGTTTGCAGCCCAGTAACGTTCTGTGTGTAGAAGTGTGAATGATACTCAAGTCTGTGTTTGCAGCCCACTAACGTTCTCTGTGTAAAAGAGTGAATGAGACCCAAGTCTTTGTTGCAGCCCACTATCGTTCTGTGTGTAGAAGTGCGAATGAGACCCAAGTCTGTGTTTGCAACCCACTAACGTTCTGTGTGTAGAAGTGTGAACGAGACCCAAGTCTGTGTTTGCAACCCACTAACCTTCTGTGTGTAGAAGTGTGAACGAGACCTAAGTCTGTGTTTGCAGCCCACTATCGTTCTCTGTGTAGAAGTGTGGATGAGTCCCAAGTCTGTGTTTGCAGCCCAGTAACGCTCAGTGTGTAGAAGTGTGAATGAGACCCAAGTCTGTGTGTGCAGCCCATTAACGTTCTCTGTGTAGATGTGTGAATGAGATCCAAGTCTGTGTTTGAAGCCCACCAACGTTCTGTGTATAGAAGTGTGAATGTGACCCAAGTCTGTGTATACAGCCCACTATCGTTCTCTGTGTAGAAGTGTGAATGAGACCCAAGTCAGTATTTGCAGCCCACTAACGTTCTGTGTGTAGACATGTGAATGAGACCCAAGTCTGTGTTTGCAGCCCACTAACGTTCTGTGTGTAGAAGTGTGAATAAGACCCAAGTCTGTGTTTGCAGACCACTAATGTTCTGTGTGTAGAAGTGTGAATGAGACCCAACTCTGTGTTTGCAGCCCACTAACGTTCTGTGTGTAGAAGAGTGAATGAGATCCAAGTCTGTGCTATTGCCCACTAACGTTCTCTGTGTAAAAGAGTGAAAGAGACCCAAGTCTGTGCTTGCAGCCCACTAATGGTCTGTGTGTAGAAGTGTGAATGAGACCCAAGTCTGTGTTTGCAGCCCAGTAACGTTCTGTGTGTAGAAGTGTGAATGAGATCCAAGTCTGTGCTTGCAGCCCACTAATGTTCTGTGTGTAGAAGAGTGAATGAGATCCAAGTCTGTGTTTGTAGCCCACTAATGTTCTGTGTGTAGAAGTGTGAAAGAGACCCAAGTCTGTGCTTGCAGCCCACTAATGTTCTGTGTGTAGAAGTGTGAATGAGACCCAAGACTGTGTGTGCAATCCTCTAATGTTCTGTGTGTAGAAGAGTGAATGAGATCCAAGTCTGTGTTTGTAGCCCACTAACGTTCTCTGTGTAGAAGTGTGAAAGAGACCCAAGTCTGTGTTTGCAGCCCACAAACGTTCTGTGTGTAGAAGTGTGAATGAGACCCAAGTATGTGTTTACAGACCCATAGTGTTCTGTGTGTAGTAGTGTGAATGAGATCCAAGTCAGTGTTTTCAGCCCACTTACGTTCTGTGTGTAGAAGTGTGAATGAGATCCAAGTCTGTGTTTGTAGCTCGGTAACGTTCTGTGTGTAGAAGTGTGAATGAGACCCAAGTCTGTGTTTGCAGCCAACTAATGTTCTGTGTGTAGAAGAGTGTATGAGACACAAATCTGTGTTTGCAGCCCACTAACGTTCTGTGCGCAGAATTGTGAATGAGACCCAAGTCTGTGTTTGCAGCCCACTAACGTTCTGTGTGTAGTAGTGTGAATGAGACCCAAGTCTGTGTTTACAGCCCCATAGCGTTCTGTGTGTAGTAGTGTGAATGAGATCCAAGTCTGAGTTTGCAGCCCAGTAACGTTCTGTGTGTAGAAGTGTGAATGAGACCCAAGTCTGTGTGTGCAGCCCACTAACGTTCTGTAAGTAGAAGTGTGGATGAGACCCAAGTCTGTGTGTACAGCCCACTAATGTTCTGTGTGTAGAAGTGTGAACGAGACCCAAGTCTGTATTTGCAGCCCACTAACGTTCTGTGTGTAGAAGTGTGAATGAGATCCAAGTCAGTGTTTGCAGCCCATTAACGTTCTCTGTGTAGAAGTGTGAATGAGATCCAAGTCTGTGTTTGCAGCCCACCAACGTTCTGTGTATAGAAGTGTGAATGTGACCCAAGTCTGTGTATACAGCCCACTAGCGTTCTGTGTGTAGAAGTGTGAATGAGATCCATGTCTGCGTTTGCAGCCCAGTAACTTTCTGTGTGTAGAAGTGGGAATGAGACCCAAGTCTGTGTTGGCAGCCCACAAACGTTCTGTGTGTAGAAATATGAATGAAACCCAAGTCAGTTTTTGCAGCCCACAAACGTTCTGTGTGAGGAAATGTGATTGAGATCCAAGTCTGTGTTTGCAGCCCAGTAACGTTCTGTGTGTAGAAGTGTGAATGATACTCAAGTCTGTGTTTGCAGCCCACTAACGTTCTGTGTGTAAAAGTGTGAATGAGACCCATATCTGTGTTTACAGCCCAATTACGTTCTGTGTATAGACGTGTGAATGAGACCGAAGTCTGTGTTTGCAGCCCACTAACGTTCTGTGTGTAGAAGTGTGAATGAGACCCAAGTCTTTGTTGCAGCCCACTATCGTTCTGTGTGTAGAAGTGCGAATGAGACCCAAGTCCGTGTTTGCAACCCACTAACGTTCTGTGTGTAGAAGTGTGAACGAGACCTAAGTCTGTGTTTGCAGCCCACTATCGTTCTCTGTGTAGAAGTGTGAATGAGACCCAAGTCAGTATTTGCAGCCCACTAACGTTATGTGTGTAGACATGTGAATGAGACCCAAGTCTGTGTTTGCAGCCCACTAACGTTCTGTGTGTAGAAGTTTGACTAAGACCCAAGTCTGTGTTTGCAGACCACTAGCGTTCTGTGAGAAGAAGTGTGAATGAGACCCAAGGCTGTGTTTGCAGCCCACTAACGTTGAGTGTGTAGAAGTGTGAATGAGATCCAAGTCTGTGTTTGCAGCCCATTAACGCTCTGTGTGTAGAAGTGTGAATGAGATCCAAGTCTGTGTTTGCAGCCCAGTAACGTTCTCTGTGTAGAAGTGTGGATGAGTCCCAAGTCTGTGTTTGCAGCCCAGTAACGCTCTGTGTGTAGAAGTGTGAATGAGACCCAAGTCTGTGTTTGCAGCCCATTAACGTTCTCTGTGTAGATGTGTGAATGAGATCCAAGTCTGTGTTTGAAGCCCACCAACGTTCTGTGTATAGAAGTGTGAATGTGACCCAAGTCTGTGTATACAGCCCACTAGCGTTCTGTGTGTAGAAGTGTGAATGAGATCCATGTCTGCGTTTGCAGCCCAGTGACTTTCTGTGTGTAGAAGTGGGAATGAGACCCAAGTCTGTGTTGGCAGCCCACAAACGTTCTGTGTGTAGAAATATGTATGAGACCCAAGTCAGTTTTTGCAGCCCACAAACGTTCTGTGTGAGTATATGTGATTGAGATCCGAGTCTGTGTTTGCAGCCCAGTAACGTTCTGTGTGTAGAAGTGTGAATGATACTCAAGTCTGTGTTTGCAGCCCACTAACGTTCTGTGTGTAGAAGTGTGAATAAGACCCATATCTGTGTTTACAGCCCAGTTACGTTCTGTGTATAGACGTGTGAATGAGACCGAAGTCTGTGTATACAGCCCATTAACGTTCTCTGTGTAGATGTGTGAATGAGATCCAAGTCTGTGTTTGAAGCCCACCAACGTTCTGTGTATAGAAGTGTGAATGTGACCCAAGTCTGTGTATACAGCCCACTAGCGTTCTGTGTGTAGAAGTGTGAATGAGGTCCATGTCTGCGTTTGCACCCCAGTGACTTTCTGTGTGTAGAAGTGGGAATGAAACCCAAGTCTGTGTTGGCAGCCCACAAACGTTCTATGTGTAGAAATATGTATGAGACCCAAGTCAGTTTTTGCAGCCCACAAACGTTCTGTGTGAGGATATGTGATTGAGATCCAAGTCTGTGTTTGCAGCCCAGTAACGTTCTGTGTGTAGAAGTGTGAATGATACACAAGTCTGTGTTTGCAGCCCACTAACGTTCTCTGTGTAAAAGAGTGAATGAGACCCAAGTCTTTGTTGCAGCCCACTATCGTTCTGTGTGTAGAAGTGCGAATGAGACCCAAGTCTGTGTTTGCAACCCACTAACGTTCTGTGTGTAGAAGTGTGAACGAGACCCAAGTCTGTGTTTGCAACCCACTAACCTTCTGTGTGTAGAAGTGTGAACGAGACCTAAGTCTGTGTTTGCAGCCCACTATCGTTCTCTGTGTAGAAGTGTGGATGAGTCCCAAGTCTGTGATTGCAGCCCAGTAACGCTCTGTGTGTAGAAGTGTGAATGAGACCCAAGTCTGTGTTTGCAGCCCATTAACGTTCTCTGTGTAGATGTGTGAATGAGATCCAAGTCTGTGTTTGAAGCCCACCAACGTTCTGTGTATAGAAGTGTGAATGTGACCCAAGTCTGTGTATACAGCCCACTATCGTTCTCTGTGTAGAAGTGTGAATGAGACCCAAGTCAGTATTTGCAGCCCACTAACGTTCTGTGTGTAGACATGTGAATGAGACCCAAGTCTGTGTTTGCAGCCCACTAACGTTCTGTGTGTAGAAGTGTGAATAAGACCCAAGTCTGTGTTTGCAGACCACTAATGTTCTGTGTGTAGAAGTGTGAATGAGACCCAACTCTGTGTTTGCAGCCCACTAACGTTCTGTGTGTAGAAGAGTGAATGAGATCCAAGTCTGTGCTTGCTGCCCACTAACGTTCTCTGTGTAAAAGAGTGAAAGAGACCCAAGTCTGTGCTTGCAGACCACTAATGGTCTGTGTGTAGAAGTGTGAATGAGACCCAAGTCTGTGTTTGCAGCCCAGTAACGTTCTGTGTGTAGAAGTGTGAATGAGATCCAAGTCTGTGCTTGCAGCCCACTAATGTTCTGTGTGTAGAAGAGTGAATGAGATCCAAGTCTGTGTTTGTAGCCCACTAATGTTCTGTGTGTAGAAGTGTGAAAGAGACCCAAGTCTGTGCTTGCAGCCCACTAATGTTCTGTGTGTAGAAGTGTGAATGAGACCCAAGACTGTGTGTGCAATCCTCTAATGTTCTGTGTGTAGAAGAGTGAATGAGATCCAAGTCTGTGTTTGTAGCCCACTAACGTTCTCTGTGTAGAAGTGTGAAAGAGACCCAAGTCTGTGTTTGCAGCCCACAAACGTTCTGTGTGTAGAAGTGTGAATGAGACCCAAGTATGTGTTTACAGACCCATAGTGTTCTGTGTGTAGTAGTGTGAATGAGATCCAAGTCAGTGTTTTCAGCCCACTTACGTTCTGTGTGTAGAAGTGTGAATGAGATCCAAGTCTGTGTTTGTAGCTCGGTAACGTTCTGTGTGTAGAAGTGTGAATGAGACCCAAGTCTGTGTTTGCAGCCAACTAATGTTCTGTGTGTAGAAGAGTGTATGAGACACAAATCTGTGTTTGCAGCCCACTAACGTTCTGTGCGCAGAATTGTGAATAAGACCCAAGTCTGTGTTTGCAGCCCACTAACGTTCTGTGTGTAGTAGTGTGAATGAGACCCAAGTCTGTGTTTACAGCCCCATAGCGTTCTGTGTGTAGTAGTGTGAATGAGATCCAAGTCTGAGTTTGCAGCCCAGTAACGTTCTGTGTGTAGAAGTGTGAATGAGACCCAAGTCTGTGTGTGCAGCCCACTAACGTTCTGTAAGTAGAAGTGTGGATGAGACCCAAGTCTGTGTGTACAGCCCACTAATGTTCTGTGTGTAGAAGTGTGAACGAGACCCAAGTCTGTATTTGCAGCCCACTAACGTTCTGTGTGTAGAAGTGTGAATGAGATCCAAGTCAGTGTTTTCAGCCCACTAACGTTCTGTGTGTAGAAGTGTGAATGAGATCCAAGTCAGTGTTTTCAGCCCACTAACGTTCTGTGTGTAGAAGTGTGAATGAGATCCAAGTCTGAGTTTGCAGCCCAGTATCGTTCTGTGTGTAGAAGTGTGAATGAGATCCAAGTCAGTGTTTTCAGACCACTGACGTTCTGAGTGTAGAAGTGTGAATGAGATCGAAGTCTGTATTTCAGCCCACAAACGTTCTGTGTGTGGAAATGTGAATGAGATCCAAGTCTGTGTTTGCAGCCCAGTAACGTTGTGTGTGTAAAGTTTGAATGAGACCCATGTCTGTGTTTGCAGCCCACTAACGTTCTCTGTGTAGAAGTGTGATTGAGACCAAAGTCTGTGTTTTCTGCCCACTTACGTTCTGTGTGTGGAATTGTGAACGAGATCCTAGTCTGTGTTTTCAGCCCACTAACGTTCTGTGTGTAGAAGTGTAAATGAGATCCAAGTCTGTGTTTGCAGCCCAGTAACGTTGTGTGTGTAGAATTGTGAATGAGACCCATGTCTGTGATTGCAGCCCACTAACGTTCTCTGTGTAGAAGTGTGAATGAGACCCAAGTCTTTGTTGCAGCCCACTAACATTCTGTGTATAGATGTGTGAATGAGACCCAAGTTTGTGTTTGCAGCCCACTAGCGTTCTGTGTGAAGGGTTGTTAATGAGACCCAAGTCTGTTTTGCAGACAACTAACGATCTGTGTGTAGATGTGTGAATGACATCCAAGGCTGTGTTTGCAGCCCACTTACGTTCTGTGTGTAGATGTGTGTATGAGACACAAATCTGTGTTTGTAGCCCAGTAACGTTCTGTGTGCAGAAGTGTGAATGAGACCAAAGCCAGTGTTTGAAGCCCACTAACGTTCTGTGTGTAGAAGTTTGAACGAGACCCAAGTCTGTATTTGCAGCCCACGAACGTTCTGTGTGTAGAAGTTTGACTAAGACCCAAGTCTGTGTTTGCAGACCACTAACGTTCTGTGTGAAGAAGTGTGAATGAGACCCAAGATTGTGTTTGCAGCCCAGTAACGTTCTATGTGTAGACATGTGAATGAGACCCATGTCTGTGTTTGCCGCCCACTAACGTTCTGTGTGTAGAAGTGTGAATAAGACCCAAGTCTGTGTTTGCAGACCACTAATGTTCTGTGTGTAGAAGTGTGAATGAGACCCAACTCTGTGTTTGCAGCCCACTAACGTTCTGTATGTAGAAGAGTGAATGAGATCCAAGTCTACGTTTGCTGCCCACTATCGTTCTCTGTGTAAAAGAGTGAATGAGACCCAAGTCTGTGCTTGCAGCCCACTAATGTTCTGTGTGTAGAAGTGTGAATGAGACCCAAGTCTGTGTTTGCAGCCCAGTCACGTTCTGTGTGTAGAAGTGTGAATGAGATCCAAGTCTGTGCTTGCAGCCCACTAATGTTCTGTGTGTAGAAGAGTGAATGAGATCCAAGTCTGTGTTTGTAGCCCACTAATGTTCTGTGTGTAGAAGTGTGAATGAGACCCAAGTCTGTGCTTGCAGCCCACTAATGTTCTGAGTGTAGAAGTGTGAATGAGACCCAAGTCTGTGTGTGCAAACCACTAATGTTCTGTGTGTAGAAGAGTGAATGAGATCCAAGTCTGTGCTTGCAGCCCAGTAACGTTCTGTGAGTAGAAGTGTGAATGAGATCCAAGTCTGTGCTTGCAGCCCACTAATGTTCTGTGTGTAGAAGAGTGAACGAGACCCAAGTCTGTATTTGCAGCCCACTAACGTTCTGTGTGTAGAAGTGTGAATGAGATCCAAGTCAGTGTTTTCAGCCCACTAACGTTCTGTGTGTAGAAGTGTGAATGAGATCCAAGTCTGTGTTTGTAGCCCGGTAACGTTCTGTGTGTAGAAGTGTGAATGAGACCCAAGTCTGTGTTTGCAGCCAACTAACGTTCTGTGTGTAGAAGAGTGAATGAGACACAAATCTGTGTTTGCAGCCCAGTAACGTTCTGTGTGCAGAAGTGTGAATGAGACCCAAGTCTGTGTTTACAGCCCCTTAGCGTTCTGTGTGTAGTAGTGTGAATGAGATCCAAGTCTGAGTTTGCAGCCCAGTAACTTTCTGTGTGTAGAAGTGTGAATGAGACCCAAGTCTGTGTGTGCAGCCCACTAACGTTCTGTGTGTAGAAGTGTGGATGAGACCCAAGTCTGTGTGTACAGCCCACTAATGTTCTGTGTGTAGAAGTGTGAACGAGACCCAAGTCTGTATTTGCAGCCCACTAACGTTCTGTGTGTAGAAGTGTGAATGAGATCCAAGTCAGTGTTTTCAGCCCACTAACGTTCTGTGTGTAGAAGTGTGAATGAGATCCAAGTCAGTGTTTTCAGCCCACTAACGTTCTGTGTGTAGAAGTGTGAATGAGATCCAAGGCTGAGTTTGCAGCCCAGTATCGTTCTGTGTGTAGAAGTGTGAATGAGATCCAAGTCAGTGTTTTCAGACCACTGACGTTCTGAGTGTAGAAGTGTGAATGAGATCGAAGTCTGTATTTCAGCCCACAAACGTTCTGTGTGTGGAAATGTGAATGAGATCCAAGTCTGTGTTTGCAGACCAGTAACGTTGTGTGTGTAAAGTGTGAATGAGACCCATGTCTGTGTTTGCAGCCCACTAACGTTCTCTGTGTAGAAGTGTGATTGAGACCAAAGTCTGTGTTTTCTGCCCACTTACGTTCTGTGTGTGGAATTGTGAACGAGATCCTAGTCTGTGTTTTCAGCCCACTAACGTTCTGTGTGTAGAAGTGTGAATGAGATCCAAGTCTGTGTTTGCAGCCCAGTAACGTTGTGTGTGTAGAAGTGTGAATGAGACCCATGTCTGTGTTTACAGCCCACTAACGTTCTCTGTGTAGAAGTGTGAATGACACCCAAGTCTTTGTTGCAGCCCACTAACATTCTGTGTATAGATGTGTGAATGAGACCCAAGTTTGTGTTTGCAGCCCACTAGCGTTCTGTGTGAAGGATTGTTAATGAGACCCAAGTCTGTGTTTGCAGCCCACTTACGTTCTGTGTGTAGATGTGTGTATGAGACACAAATCTGTGTTTGTAGCCCAGTAACGTTCTGTGTGCAGAAGTGTGAATGAGACCAAAGCCAGTGTTTGAAGCCCACTAACGTTCTGTGTGTAGAAGTGTGAACGAGACCCAAGTCTGTATTTGCAGCCCACGAACGTTCTGTGTGTAGAAGTTTGACTAAGACCCAAGTCTGTGTTTGCAGACCACTAACGTTCTGTGTGAAGAAGTGTGTATGAGACCCAAGACTGTGTTTGCCGCCCACTAACGTTCTGTGTGTAGAAGTGTGAATAAGACCCAAGTCTGTGTTTGCAGACCACTAATGTTCTGTGTGGAGAAGTGTGAATGAGACCCAACTCTGTGTTTGCAGCCCACTAACGTTCTGTGTGTTGAAGAGTGAATGAGATCCAAGTCTACGTTTGCTGCCCACTATCGTTCTCTGTGTAAAAGAGTGAATGAGACCCAAGTCTGTGCTTGCAGCCCACTAATGTTCTGTGTGTAGAAGTGTGAATGAGACCCAAGTCTGTGTTTGCAGCCCAGTAACGTTCTGTGTGTAGAAGTGTGAATGAGATCCAAGTCTGTGCTTGCAGCCCACTAATGTTCTGTGTGTAGAAGAGTGAATGAGATCCAAGTCTGTGTTTGTAGCCCACTAATGTTCTGTGTGTAGAAGTGTGAATGAGACCCAAGTCTGTGCTTGCAGCCCACTAATGTTCTGTGTGTAGAAGTGTGAATGAGACCCAAGTCTGTGTGTGCAAACCACTAATGTTCTGTGTGTAGAAGAGTGAATGAGATCCAAGTCTGTGCTTGCTGCCCAGTAACGTTCTGTGAGTAGAAGTGTGAATGAGATCCAAGTCTGTGCTTGCAGCCCACTAATGTTCTGTGTGTAGAAGAGTGAACGAGACCCAAGTCTGTATTTGCAGCCCACTAACGTACTGTGTGTAGAAGTGTGAATGAGATCCAAGTCATTGTTTTCAGCCCACTAACGTTCTGTGTGTAGAAGTGTGAATGAAACCCAAGTCTGTGTTTGCAGAGCACTAACGTTCTGTGTGTAGAAGTGTGAACGAGACCCAAGTCTGTGTTCGCAGCCCATTAACGTTCAGTGTGTAGATGTGTGAATGAGACCCAAATCTGTGCTTGCAGCCCATTAACGTTCTGTGTGTAGAAGTGTGAATGAGATCCAAGTCTGTGTCTGCAGCCCAGTAGCGTTCTGTGTGTAGAAGTGTGAATGACACCCAAGTCTGTGTTTGCAGCCCATTAACGCTCTGTGTGTAGAGGTGTGAATGAGATCCAAGTCTGTGTTTGCAGCCCACTAATGTTGAGTGTGTAGAAGTGTGAATGAGACCCAAGTCTGTGTTTGCAGCCCATTAACGCTCTGTGTGTAGAAGTGTGAATGAGATCCAAGTCTGTGTTTGCAGCCCAGTAACGTTCTCTGTGTAGAAGTGTGAATGAGACCCAAGTCTGTGTTTGCAGCCCAGTAACACTCTGTGTGTAGAAGTGTGAATGAGACCCAAGTCTGTGTTTGCAGCCCATTAACGTTCTCTGTGTAGATGTGTGAATGAGATCCAAGTCTGTGTTTGCAGCCCACCAACGTTCTGTGTATAGAAGTGTGAGTGTGACCCAAGTCTGTGTATACAGCCCACTAGCGTTCTGTGTGTAGAAGTGTGAATGAGATCCAAGTCTGCGTTTGCAGCCCAGTAACTTTCTGTGTGTAGAAGTGTGAATGAGATCCAAGTCTGTGTTTGCAGCCCACCAACGTTCTGTGTATAGAAGTGTGAGTGTGACCCAAGTCTGTGTATACAGCCCACTAGCGTTCTGTGTGTAGAAGTGTGAATGAGATCCAAGTCTGTGCTTGCAGCCCACTAATGTTCTGTGTGTAGAAGAGTGAATGAGATCCAAGTCTGTGTTTGTAGCCCACTAATGTTCTGTGTGTAGAAGTGTGAATGAGACCCAAGTCTGTGCTTGCAGCCCACTAATGTTCTGTGTGTAGAAGTGTGAATGAGACCCAAGTCTGTGTGTGCAAACCACTAATGTTCTGTGTGTAGAAGAGTGAATGAGATCCAAGTCTGTGCTTGCTGCCCAGTAACGTTCTGTGAGTAGAAGTGTGAATGAGATCCAAGTCTGTGCTTGCAGCCCACTAATGTTCTGTGTGTAGAAGAGTGAACGAGACCCAAGTCTGTATTTGCAGCCCACTAACGTACTGGGTGTAGAAGTGTGAATGAGATCCAAGTCAGTGTTTTCAGCCCACTAACGTTCTGTGTGTAGAAGTGTGAATGAAACCCAAGTCTGTGTTTGCAGAGCACTAACGTTCTGTGTGTAGAAGTGTGAACGAGACCCAAGTCTGTGTTTGCAGCCCAGTAACGTTCTATGTGTAGACATGTGAATGAGACCCATGTCTGTGTTTGCAGCCCATTAACGTTCTCTGTGTAGATGTGTGAATGAGATCCAAGTCTGTGTTTGCAGCCCACCAACGTTCTGTGTATAGAAGTGTGAGTGTGACCCAAGTCTGTGTATACAGCCCACTAGCGTTCTGTGTGTAGAAGTGTGAATGAGATCCAAGTCTGCGTTTGCAGCCCAGTAACTTTCTGTGTGTAGAAGTGGGAATGAGACCCAAGTCTGTGTTTGCAGCCCACTAACGTTCTGTGTGTAGAAGTGTGAATGAGACCCATATCTGTGTTTACAGCCCAGTTACGTTCTGTGTATAGACGTGTGAATGAGACCGAAGTCTGTGTTTGCAGCCCACTAACGTTCTGTGTGTAGAAGTGTGAATGAGACCCATATCTGTGTTTACAGCCCAGTTACGTTCTGTGTGTAGAAGTGCGAATGAGACCCAAGTCTGTGTTTGCAACCCACTAACGTTCTGTGTGTAGAAGTGTGAAGGAGACCTAAGTCTGTGTTTGCAGCCCACTATCGTTCTCTGTGTAGAAGTGTGAATGAGACCCAAGTCTGTGTTTGCAGCCCACTAACGTTCTGTGTGTAGAAGTTTGACTAAGACCCAAGTCTGTGTTTGCAGACCACTAACGTTCTGTGTGATGAAGTGTGAATGAGACCCAAGTCTGTGTTTGCAGCCCAGTAACGTTCTATGTGTAGAAATGTGAATGAGACCCATGTCTGTGTTTACAGCCCCATAGTGTTCTGTGTGTAGTAGTGTGAATGAGATCCAAGTCAGTGTTTTCAGCCCACTAACGTTCTGTGTGTAGAAGAGAGAATGAGATCCAAGTCTGTGTTTGCTGCCCACTAACGTTCTCTGTGTAAAAGAGTGAATGAGACCCAAGTCTGTGCTTGCAGCCCACTAATTTTCTGTGTGTAGAAGTGTGAATGAGACCCAAGTCTGTGTTTGCAGCCCAGTAACGTTCTGTGTGTAGAATTGTGAATGAGATCCAAGTCTGTGCTTGCAGCCCACTAATGTTCTGTGTGTAGAAGAGTGAATGAGATCCAAGTCTGTGTTTGTAGCCCACTAATGTTCTGTGTGTAGAAGTGTGATTGAGGCCCAAGTCTGTGCTTGCAGCCCACTAATGTTCTGTGTGTAGAAGTGTGAATGAGACCCAAGTCTGTGTTTACAGCCCCATAGCGTTCTGTGTGTAGTAGTGTGAATGAGATCCAAGTCTGTGTTTGCAGCCCACTAACGTTCTGTGTGTAGAAGTGTGAATGAGACCGAAGTCTGTGTTTACAGCCCCATAGTGTTCTGTGTGTAGTAGTGTGAATGAGATCCAAGTCAGTGTTTTCAGCCCACTAACGTTCTGTGTGTAGAAGTGTGAATGAGATCCAAGTCTGTATTTGTAGCCCGGTAACGTTCTGTGTGTAGAAGTATGAATGAGACCCAAGTCTGTGTTTGCAGCCCACAAACGTTCTGTGTGTAGAAGTGTGAATGAGACCCAAGTCTGTGTTTACAGCCCCATAGTGTTCTGGGTGTAGTAGTGTGAATGAGATCCAAGTCAGTGTTTTCAGCCCAATAACGTTCTGTGTGTAGAAGTGTGAATGCGATCCAAGTCTGTGTTTGTAGCCCGGTAACGTTCTGTGTGTAGAAGTGTGAATGAGACCCAAGTCTGTGTTTGCAGCCAACTAACGTTCTGTGTGTAGAAGAGTGTATGAGACACAAATCTGTGTTTGCAGCCCAGTAACGTTCTGTGTGCAGAAGTGTGAATGAGACCCAAGTCTGTGTTTGCAGCCCACTGACGTTCTGTGCGTAGAAGTGTGAATGAGACCCAAGTATGTGTTTACAGCCCCATAGCGTTCTGTGTGTAGTAGTGTGAATGAGATCCAAGTCTGTGTTTGCAGCCCAGTAACGTTCTGTGTGTAGAAGTGTGAATGAGACCCAAGTCTGTGTGTGCAGCCCACTAACGTTATGTGTGTAGAAGTGTGGATGAGACCCAAGTCTGTGTGTGCAGCCCACTAATGTCCTGTGTGTAGAAGTGTGAACGAGACCCAAGTCTGTATTTGCAGCCCACTAACGTTCTGTGTGTAGAAGTGTGAATGAGATCCAAGTCAGTGTTTTCAGCCCACTAACGTTCTGTGTGTAGAAGTGTGAATGAGATCCAAGCCAGTGTTTTCAGCCCACTAAAGTTCTGTGTGTAGAAGTGTGAATGAGATCCAAGTCTGAGTTTGCAGCCCAGTATCGTTCTGTGTGTAGAAGAGTGAATGAGATCCAAGTCAGTGTTTTCAGACCACTGACGTTCTGAGTGTAGAAGTGTGAATGAGATCGAAGTCTGTATTTCAGCCCACAAACGTTCTGTGTGTGGAAATGTGAATGAGATCCAAGTCTGTGTTTGCAGCCCAGTAACGTTGTGTGTGTAGAAGTGTGAATGAAACCCATGTCTGTGTTTGCAGCCCACTAACGTTCTCTGTGTAGAAGTGTGATTGAGACCAAAGTCTGTGTTTTCTGCCCACTTACGTTCTGTGTGTGGAATTGTGAACGAGATCCTAGTCTGTGTTTTCAGCCCACTAACGTTTTGTGTGTAGAAGTGTGAATGAGATCCAAGCCTGTGTTTGCAGCCCAGTAACGTTGTGTGTGTAGAAGTGTGAATGAGACCCATGTCTGTGTTTGCAGCCCACTAACGTTCTCTGTGTAGAAGTGTGAATGAGACCCAAGTCTTTGTTGTAGCCCACTAACATTCTGTGTATAGATGTGTGAATGAGACCCAAGTTTGTGTTTGCAGCCCACTAGCGTTCTGTGTGAAGGATTGTGAATGAGACCCAAGTCTGTTTTGCAGACAACTAACGATTTGTGTGTAGATGTGTGAATGACATCCAAGTCTGTGTTTGCAGCCCACTTACGTTCTGTGTGTAGATGTGTGTATGAGACACAAATCTGTGTTTGTAGACCAGTAACGTTCTGTGTGCAGAAGTGTGAATGAGACCCAAGTCTGTGTTTGCATTCCACTAACGTTATGTGTGTAGAAGTGTGAATGAGACCCAAGTTTGTGTTTACCGCCCACTAGCGTTCTGTGTGTAGAAGTGTGAATGAGATCCAAGTCTGTGAATGCAGCCCAGTAATGTTCTGTGTGTAGAAGTGTGAATGAGACACAAGACTGTGTGTGCAGCCCAGTAATGTTCTGTGTGTAGAAGTGTGAATGTGACCCAAGTCTGTGTGTGCAGCCCACTAACGTTCTGTGTATAGACATGTGAACGATATCCAAGTCTGTGTGTGCAGCCCACTAACGTTCTGTGTGTAGAAGTGTGAATTAGACCAAAGCCAGTGTTTGAAGCCCACTAACGTTCTGTGTGTAGAAGTGTGAACGAGACCCAAGTCTGTATTTGCAGCCCACGAACGTTCTGTGTGTAGAAGTTTGACTAAGACCCATGTCTGTGTTTGCAGACCACTAACGTTCTGTGTGAAGAAGTGTGAATGAGAACCAAGACTGTGTTTCCAGCCCAGTAACGTTCTATGTGTAGACATGTGAATGAGACCCATGTCTGTGTTTGCCGCCCACTAACGTTCTGTGTGTAGAAGTGTGAATAAGACCCAAGTCTGTGGTTGCAGACCACTAATGTTCTGTGTGTAGAAGTGTGAATGAGACCCAACTCTGTGTTTGCAGCCCACTAACGTTCTGTGTGTAGAAGAGTGAATGAGATCCAAGTCTGTGTTTGCTGCCCACTAACGTTCTCTGTGCAAAAGAGTGAATGAGACCCAAGTCTGTGCTTGCAGCCCACTAATGTTCTGTGTGTAGAAGTGTGAATGAGACCCAAGTCTGTGTTTGCAGCCCAGTAACCTTCTGTGTGTAGAAGTGTGAATGAGATCCAAGTCTGTGCTTGCAGCCCACTAATGTACTGTGTGTAGAAGAGTGAATGAGATCCAAGTCTGTGTTTGTAGCCCACTAATGTTCTGTGTGTAGAAGTGTGAATGAGACCCAAGTCTGTGCTTGCAGCCCACTAATGTTCTGTGTGTAGAAGAGTGAATGAGATCCAAGTCTGTGCTTGCAGCCCACTAACGATCTCTGTGTAGAAGTGTGAATGAGACCCAAGTCTGTGTTTGCAGCCAACAAACGTTCTGTTTGTAGAAGTGTGAATGAGCCCCAAGTCTGTGTTTACAGCCCCATAGTGTTCTGTGTGTAGTAGTGGGAATGAGATCCAAGTCAGTGTTTTCAGCCAACTAACGTTCTGTGTGTAGAAGTGTGAATGAGATCCAAGTCTGTGTTTGTAGCCCGGTAACGTTCTGTGTGTAGAAGTGTGAATGAGACCCGAGTCTGTGTTTGCAGCCAACTAACGTTCTGATTGTAGAAGAGTGTATGAGACACAAATCTGTGTTTGCAGCCCAGTAACGTTCTGTGTGCAGAAGTGTGAATGAGACCCAAGTCTGTGTTTGCAGCCCACTAACGTTCTGTGTGTAGAAGTGTGAATGAGACCGAAGTCTGTGTTTACAGCCCCATAGCGTTCTGTGTGTAGTAGTGTGAATGAGATCCAAGTCTGTGTTTGCATCCCAGTAACGTTCTGTGTGTAGAAGTGTGAATGAGACCCAAGTCTGTGTGTGCAGCCCACTAACGTTCTGTATGTAGAAGTGTGGATGAGACCCAAGTCTGTGTGTGCAGCCCACTAATGTTCTGTGTGTAGAAGTGTGAACGAGACCCAAGTCTGTATTTGCAGCCCACTAACGTTCTGTGTGTAGAAGTGTGAATGAGATTTAAGTCAGTGTTTTCAGCCCACTAACGTTCTGTGTGTAGAAGTGTGAATGAGATCCAAGTCAGTGTTTTCAGCCCACTAACGTTCTGTGTGTAGAAGTATGAATGAGATCCAAGTCTGAGTTTGCAGCCCAGTATCGTTCTGTGTGTAGGTGTGTGTATGAGACACAAATCTGTGTTTGTAGCCCAGTAACGTTCTGTGTGCAGAAGTGTGAATGAGACCCAAGTCTGTGTTTGCAGCCCACTTACGTTCTGTGTGTAGACGTGTGAATAAGATCCAAGTTTGTGTTTGCAACCCACTAACATTATGTGTGTAGAAGTGTGAATGAGACCCAAGTCTGTTTTTACCGCCCACTTGCGTTCTGTGTGTAGAAGTGTGAATGAGATCCACGTCTGTGAATGCAGCCCAGTAATGTTCTGTGTGTAGAAGTGTGAATGAGACACAAGTCTGCGTGTGCAGCCCAGTAACGTTCTGTGTGTAGAAGTGTGAATGTGACCCAAGTCTGTGTGTGCAGCCCACTAACGTTCTGTGTGTAGACATGTGAACGATATCCAAGCCTGTGTGTGCGCAGCCCACTAACGTTCTGTGTGTAGAAGTGTGAATTAGACCAAAGCCAGTTTTTGAAGCCCACTAACGTTCTGTGTGTAGAAGTGTGAACGAGACCCAAGTCTGTATTTGCAGCCCACGAACGTTCTGAGTGTAGAAGAGTGAAAGAGACCCAAGTCTGAATTTGCAGCCCACTAACGTTGACTTTGAAGAAGTTTGAATGAGACCAAAGTCAGTGTTTGCAGCCCACTAATGTTCTCTGTGTAGAAGTGTGAATGAGACCCAAGTCAGTGTTTGCAGCCCACTAATGTTCTGTGTGTAGAAGTGTGAATGAGACTCAAGTCTCTGTTTACAGCCAGTAACGTTCTGTGTGTAGAAGTGTCAAGGAGACCCATGTCAGTGTTTGCATCCCTCTAACGTTCTGTGTGTAGAAGTGTGAAATAGATACAAGTCTGAGATTGCAGCCCACAAACGTTCTGTGTGTGGAAATGTGAATGAGATCCAAGCCTGTGTTTGCAGCCCAGTTACGTTCTGTGTGTAGAAATGTGAATGAGACCCAAGTCTGTGTTTGCAGACCACTATCGTTCTCTGTGTAGACGTGTGAATGAGATCCAAGTCCGTGTTTGCAGCCCACAAACGTTCTGTGTGTAGAAATCTGAATGGGACCCAAGTCAGAGTTTGCAGCCCACAAACGTTCTGTGTGTGGAAATGTGAATGAGATTCAAGTCTGTGTATGCAGCCCAGTAACGTTCTGTGTGTAGAAGTGTGAATGAGACCCAAGTCTGTGTTTGCAGCCCACTAACGTTCTGTGTGTAGAAGTGTGAATGACATCCAAGTCTGTATTTGCAGCCCACAAACGTTCTGTGTGTAGAAATGTGAATGGGACCCAAGTCAGTGTTTGCAGCCCACAAACGTTCTGTGTGTAGAAATGTGAATGAGATTCAAGTCTGTGTATGCAGCCCAGTAACGTTCTGTGTGTAGAAGTGTGAATGAGACCCAAGTCTGTGTTTGCAGCCCACTAAAGGTCTGTGTGTAGAAGTGTGAATGAGACCCAAGCCTGTGTTTACAGCCCAGTAACGTTCTGTGTATATAAGTGTGAATGAGAACCAAGTCTGTGTTTGCAGCCCACTAACGTTCTGTGTGTAGAAGTGTGAATGAGACCCAAGTCTTTGTTGCAGCCACTTAACGTTCTGTGTGTAGAAGTATGAATGAGACCCAAGTCTGTGTTTGCAACCCACTAACGTTCTGTGTGTAGAAGTGTGAACGAGACCCAAGTCTGTGTTTGCAGCCCACTATCGTTCTCTGTGTAAAAGTATGAATGAGACCCAAGTCAGTGTTTGCAGCCCACGAACGTTCTGTGTGTAGACATGGTAATGAGACCCAAGTCCGTGTTTGCAGCCCACTAACGTTCTGTGTGTAGAAGTTTGACAAACACCCAAGTCTGTGTTTGCAGACAACTAACGTTCTGTGTGAAGAAGTGTAAATGAGAGCCAAGTCTGTGTTTGCAGCCCAGTAACGTTCTGTGTGTAGATATTTGAATGAGACCCATGTCTGTGTTTGCCGCCCACTAACGTTCTGTGTGTATAAGTGTGAATTAGACCCAAGTCTGTGTTTGCAGACCACTAATGTTCTGTGTCTAGAAGTGTCAATGAGACAAGTCTGTGTTTGCAACCCACTAACGTTCTGTGTGTAGAAGTGAGAACGAGACCCAAGTCTGTGTTTACCGCCCACTAGCGTTCTGTGTGTAGAAGTGTGAATGAGATCCACGTCTGTGAATGCAGCCCAGTAATGTTCTGTGTGTAGAAGTGTGAATGAGACACAAGTCTGCGTGTGCAGCCCAGTAACGTTCTGTGTGTAGAAGTGTGAATGTGACCCAAGTCTGTGTGTGCAGCCCACTAACGTTCTGTGTGTAGACATGTGAACGATATCCAAGCCTGTGTGTGCGCAGCCCACTAACGTTCTGTGTGTAGAAGTGTGAATTAGACCAAAGCCAGTTTTTGAAGCCCACTAACGTTCTGTGTGTAGAAGTGTGAACGAGACCCAAGTCTGTATTTGCAGCCCACGAACGTTCTGAGTGTAGAAGAGTGAAAGAGACCCAAGTCTGAATTTGCAGCCCACTAACGTTGACTTTGAAGAAGTTTGAATGAGACCCAAGTCAGTGTTTGCAGCCCACTAATGTTCTCTGTGTAGAAGTGTGAATGAGACCCAAGTCAGTGTTTGCAGCCCACTAATGTTCTGTGTGTAGAAGTGTGAATGAGACTCAAGTCTCTGTTTACAGCCAGTAACGTTCTGTGTGTAGAAGTGTCAAGGAGACCCATGTCAGTGTTTGCATCCCTCTAACGTTCTGTGTGTAGAAGTGTGAAATAGATACAAGTCTGAGATTGCAGCCCACAAACGTTCTGTGTGTGGAAATGTGAATGAGATCCAAGCCTGTGTTTGCAGCCCAGTTACGTTCTGTGTGTAGAAATGTGAATGAGACCCAAGTCTGTGTTTGCAGACCACTATCGTTCTCTGTGTAGACGTGTGAATGAGATCCAAGTCCGTGTTTGCAGCCCACAAACGTTCTGTGTGTAGAAATCTGAATGGGACCCAAGTCAGTGTTTGCAGCCCACAAACGTTCTGTGTGTGGAAATGTGAATGAGATTCAAGTCTGTGTATGCAGCCCAGTAACGTTCTGTGTGTAGAAGTGTGAATGAGACCCAAGTCTGTGTTTGCAGCCCACTAACGTTCTGTGTGTAGAAGTGTGAATGACATCCAAGTCTGTGTTTGCAGCCCACAAACGTTCTGTGTGTAGAAATGTGAATGGGACCCAAGTCAGTGTTTGCAGCCCACAAACGTTCTGTGTGTAGAAATGTGAATGAGATTCAAGTCTGTGTATGCAGCCCAGTAACGTTCTGTGTGTAGAAGTGTGAATGAGACCCAAGTCTGTGTTTGCAGCCCACTAAAGTTCTGTGTGTAGAAGTGTGAATGAGACCCAAGCCTGTGTTTACAGCCCAGTAACGTTCTGTGTATATAAGTGTGAATGAGAACCAAGTCTGTGTTTGCAGCCCACTAACGTTCTGTGTGTAGAAGTGTGAATGAGACCCAAGTCTTTGTTGCAGCCAACTAACGTTCTGTGTGTAGAAGTATGAATGAGACCCAAGTCTGTGTTTGCAACCCACTAACGTTCTGTGTGTAGAAGTGTGAACGAGACCCAAGTCTGTGTTTGCAGCCCACTATCGTTCTCTGTGTAAAAGTATGAATGAGACCCAAGTCAGTGTTTGCAGCCCACGAACGTTCTGTGTGTAGACATGGTAATGAGACCCAAGTCCGTGTTTGCAGCCCACTAACGTTCTGTGTGTAGAAGTTTGACTAACACCCAAGTCTGTGTTTGCAGACAACTAACGTTCTGTGTGAAGAAGTGTAAATGAGAGCCAAGTCTGTGTTTGCAGCCCAGTAACGTTCTGTGTGTAGATATTTGAATGAGACCCATGTCTGTGTTTGCCGCCCACTAACGTTCTGTGTGTATAAGTGTGAATTAGACCCAAGTCTGTGTTTGCAGACCACTAATGTTCTGTGTCTAGAAGTGTCAATGAGACAAGTCTGTGTTTGCAACCCACTAACGTTCTGTGTGTAGAAGTGAGAACGAGACCCAAGTCTGAGTTTGCAGCCCACTAACATTCCGTGTGTAGAAGTGTGAATGAGATCCAAGTCTGTGTTTGCTGCCCACTAACGTCCTCTGTGTAAATGAGTGAATGAGACCCAAGTCTGTGCTTGCAGCCCAGTAACGTTCTGTGTGTAGAAGTGTGGAAGAGACCCATTTCTGTGTGTGCAGCCCACTAACGTTCTCGGTGTAGAAGTGTGAATGAGACCCAAGTCTATGTTTACAGCCCCATAGCGTTTGTATGTAGAAGTGTGAATGAGATCCAAGTCTGTGTTTGCAGCCCAGTAACGTTCTGTGTGTAGAAGTGTGAAAGAGACCCATTTCTGTGTGTGCAGCCCACCAACGTTCTGTATGTAGAAGTGTGGATGAGACCCAAGTCTGTGTTTGCAGCCCACTAACGTTCTGTGTGTAGAAATGTGAATGAGGCCCAAGTCTGTGCTTGCAGCCCACAAACGTTCTGTGTGTGGAAATGTGAATGGGATCCAAGTCTGTGTTTGCAGCCCAGTAACGTTCTGTGTGTAGAAGTGTGAATGAGACCCAAGTCTGTGTTTGCAACCCACTAACGTTCTGTGTGTAGAAGTGTGAATGAGATCCAAGTCTGAGTTTGCAGCCCAGTAACGTTCTGTGTGTAGATGTCTGTATGAGACACAAATCTGTGTTTTTAGCCCAGTAACGTTCTGTGTGCAGAAGTGTGAATGAGACCCAAGTCTGTGTTTGCAGCCCACTAACGTTCTGTGTGTAGAAGTGTGAATGAGATCCAAGTCTTTGTTGCAGCCCACTAACATTCTGTGTATAGATGTGTGAATGAGACCCAAGTTTGTGTTTGCAGCCCAATAGCGTTCTGTGTGAAGGATTGTGAATGAGACCCAAGTCTGTTTTGCAGACAACTAACGTTCTGTGTGTAGATGTGTGAATGACATCCAAGTCTGTGTTTGCAGCCACCTTACGTTCTGTGTGTAGATGTGTGTATGAGACACAAATCTGTGTTTGTAGCCCAGTAACGTTCTGTGTGCAGAAGTGTGAATGAGACCCAAGTCTGTGTTTGCAGCCCACTTACGTTCTGTGTGTAGGCGTGTGAATGAGATCCAAGTTTGTGTTTGCAACCCACTAACGTTATGTGTGTAGATGTGTGAATGAGACCCAAGTCTGTGTTTACCGCCCACTAGCGTTCTGTGTGTAGAAGTGTGAATGAGATCCAAGTCTGTGTTTGCATCCCAGTAACGTTCTGTGTGTAGAAGTGTGAATGAGACCCAAGTCTGTGTGTGCAGCCCACTAACGTTCTGTATGTAGAAGTGTGACCGAAGTCTGTGTGTGCAGCCCACTAACGTTCTGTGTGTAGACATGTGAACGATATCCAAGTCTGTGTGTGCAGCCCACTAAAGTTCTGTGTGTAGAAGTGTGAATTAGACCAAAGCCAGTGTTTGAAGCCCACTATCGTTCTGTGTGTAGAAGTGTGAACGAGACCCAAGTCTGTATTTGCAGCCCCATAGTGTTCTGTGTGTAGAAGTGTGAATGAGATCCAAGTCAGTGTTTTCAGCCCACTAACGTTCTGTGTGTAGAAGTGTGAATGAGATCCAAGTCTGTGTTTGTAGCCCGGTAACGTTCTGTGTGTAGAAGTATGAATGAGACCCAAGTCTGTGATTGCAGCCCACAAACGTTCTGTGTGTAGAAGAGTGAATGAGACCCAAGTCTGTGTTTACAGCCCCATAGTGTTCTGTGTGTAGTAGTGTGAATGAGATCCAAGTCAGTGTTTTCAGCCCACTAACGTTCTGTGTGTAGAAGTGTGAATGAGATCCAAGTCTGTGTTTGTAGCCCGGTAACGTTCTGTGTGTAGAAGTGTGAATGAGACCCAAGTCTGTGTTTGCAGCCCACAAACGTTCTGTGTGTAGAAGTGTGAATGAGACCCAAGTCTTTGTTGCAGCCAACAATTTTTGAAAATTGGACTTTTCTGGAAAAACTGAAAAAATGTTAAGTTTTGTTCTACCAATTAAGGACATAAAAGCCATTGGTTTGAGTCTATATATGACTTTTTAGGATGATTAGTTTTCAAAATATTGCCTACTTTCCAAATTGAACTTTTTTTGGATTTTTCCCCAGAGACCTGGGACTTGGTTTGCGGGTAGTGGGGGTAAATACCTGCCATTTACGTTAAACAAACTTTCTTGTAAAATTCCTAGTTTCCAAAATATAGCCCCGTTTTAAAATGAACATTTTTGGAAAAAATGTCAAAAATTCCATATTTTGTTCTTAAGATTAAGGATATAAAAGCCATTGGTTTCAGTATATATATATATGACTTTATAGGATGATTAGTTTTCAAAATATGGCCTACTTTCCAAATACTGTTTTGGAAAAATTTGAAGAATATTATATTTTTTTGACTGAGATTGGGGTAGACGTAGGTGTTGGAGTTAGCATATGATTTGATATAATTTTTAGTTTAAACATATAGCTTACTTTCCCAATTTACCTTTTTTGTAAAATGTGAAAAATATATAATGTTTTTTGACTAGACGTTGAATGGAGTTGAGAGACAATCATTAACCTTAGAGTACTTTGGATTCTTGGAATTTTAGTGTGTTGTTGTTGCTTACAAACATGGCGGTAAGCATTATGCTACCATAAAAAAGAGTTGAGATACTTTCCAAAACCAAGAGAAAAATCCTCTAAATACATTGACAACAATAACTTGTCAAATAAGCCATTACAAATAAGGTATTAACGTAAACCACCAAAAATAAGCCACCAACATAGGCCACCACTATAAATCACCACCATAAGCCACCATAAGCCACCAACATATGTCATCAACATAAGCCACCACCATAAACCACCACCATAAGCCACCACTATAAGCCACCATAATCCACCACCATAACCCACCACCATAAGCCACCACCATAAGCCACCAACATAAGCCACCAACTTAAGCCACCAACATATGTCATCAACATAAGCCACCACCATAAACCACCACCATAAGCCACTAGCATAAGCCACCAGCATAAGCCACCACCATAAGCCACCAACATAAGCCATCAACTTATGCCATCAACCTAAGATATTAACCTAAGCCATTAACATAAACCATCAACATAGGCCAGCAACATATTCCATCAACATAAGCCACCACCATAAGCCAACAACATATGTCATCAACATTAGCCACCAACATAAGCTATCAACATAAGTCACCAACATATGTCATCAACATAAGCCACCAACATAAGCCATCAACATAAGCCACCACCATAAACCATCAACATAAGCCACCAAAATCAGCCAACAACACATGTCATCAACATAAGCCACCCACATATGCCACCAACATTATCCTGCATAAAACGTCAACACAACATCATTCTTTCACCACAAGTGTTCAGACCTTTGTAGTAGGCGGATCGACTATACAAGTCAGTGACTACTATGGAATATACTATAACCAATAAAGGTAAACCACGTGCCCTGTATCTTGGGTACTCTTATAACTATAAGCGAGAAAATGCGAATGGCATCATATTTTGGCAGTGCTCAAAACAAAGAACAACAAAATGTCTAGGTCATCTAAAAAGTAAACATGGTGAGGTCTTAAGTGTGGGTACTCATCAATGTGGTATACCAAATGAAACACCGTTAGTGTTAACAAAACATGATCAAAAGAACAAGAAAAAGCAAGTCCGACAAAAACATAGTGTTACTCAACATAGTGACTTCCTTATGAAAAAACATTTATCTCCTCAAAAAGTCATGTTAGGACAGTTGTCAACGTTCAATAAACCCGTAACACTATCAAAAGCAACACAGACTCTTCAAGAGATCCCTTTTGAAAAGGAAAAAATGGAATTGGATAGTTCTAGTGATGTTGAGGATGATGATGATGATGATAATGATGGTGACAATGACTATAATAATTATAAAGATAATATTTATAATAATAATAATGATAATAATGAAAAAAAAGAGAATGAGGGTTTAATGTCTATAAAACCATTGCGGCTTCCCCAGTTTTTAAGAACAAGAGTACCTAGAGAAAGTTGTAAAAGGATCTACAACAAGCGTTGTGTTTAAAATCTATATCAAACAATGGTAAAGAGATAAAAAGTTGTATTCAGTGTGTAACTATTGTAAAAAAAAACTAAAATGAATAAAAATATTGTATGGGTATTGGCTGTTTTTTCTTAATTGCTATCCCCATGTCCCACTATTAATACAATTGTTAACCATCAACAGTCTCTGACTATGTTCAGAAAGAGAGTGGCCTTAAACAATACACTATATCTATGGTTTGTGTACTGAGTATCATAATAATACAGTGTGGCCAAGCCATGTTAAGGCAATAGTTATGTCAGGTAAGGGATTCGAACCCTTGCTTCCTTATACAGAAATTTGATCTTAAGTCAAACACCTTAACCACTCGGCCAACCTGACAGTTACTAATTTAATTGGTCTTGAGGACTTGAGTGTTTACAAAACTTTTTCCAGTATACATTGACTAAACCACTTGTTTGTTTTGAAATATAGATTTTGTTTTGTTTTACCATAACATTGCAGTTATGAGTTTTGTGAACTGGGTGTTCAATATAGGGTTAAAGGCATTTTAAAATCATTTTAGAAAAGCTCTTAGGTATCGTGTCATGGGTTTTAGTAATGCATTACTGTTCGTTGACTAACATTTACCGTTACACAACATTATTTTGGTGAACGTACATGTTGTTGTTTGAGTCTTTAGTCCTTTGACTGGTTTGATGCAGATCTCCATGCCTCCCTGCCCCGAGCGAAACGTCTCATCTCTATATAGCTACCACACCCTTCATTCAAGGCTATCTGTTTAACATATTATAACCTTTGATCTCCCCTACAAGCTCTTGGGTTCAATTCCTAGATTTAACACAAACTTTTAAAAGTGGTATGACAACTTAAACTAGTCTACTCAGTCTCGGGTGGTCCAAATAAGTAGAAAGGGTTTGATTCACACCTCAACCATAGAGCACCATGTTCTTTTTTTTTTTTAAATAATGATAGCCATTTGTTCAATTTCACATTTCACACATTGCAATTTGTCAATTTTCCATTTGCATTTTTTAAAATGACAGTTTGATGTTTTTCAATTTCATGATATGGAAACATGGATTTTTCCATTTTCATATTTACACATTTGTCAATTTCCCATTTATATATATTTTCTTAAATGTCCGTTTAAGGTTTTTAAATTTTGTCTATATGGAAACATGGATTTTCCATTTTGCTGTTTACAAATTTTTTATATATTTATTTTGTGTATGTTGAAAAAAATCGATATTTCCAAAACAAGATTTTTATTTTTCATTTTATGATTTTGTAAATGATCTTAATGTGAGTGCTTGACCATGGATTTTCCATTTTGCTGTTTACAAATTTTTTATATATTTATTTTGTGTATGTTGAAAAACGATATTTCCAAAACAAGATTTTTTATTTTTCATTTTATGATTTTGTAAATGATCTTAATGTGAGTGCTTGACCATGGCAATAATACAGTCTATCTATGTGTTAGCGAAACCATAGAGTCTTATTACTACTGCAAGTAAGAATGTTTTACAAAATAACGACTATCTACCACTGCATTTAAAAAACAAAACTATTGGGGAAAAAAAACTAAAATACTATTTACCATTCATTCATATATAAGTGTTAATTCTCCCTCTCCCCACCCTACCTCATCGTATTTTCTCTGGTCAAATTATCAATGCTACCCATACATACACTAGCTTTCTATATCTTTCTCTATATATATGTTTTCTCTGCTCCACAAGATACAAATTATGGTTGCTGGATTGTATCCTGCACTGTTTATGCGACATACCATTGCCAGTTCATAAAACCGTTAGGTAGTTCTCTACACATAGCGATTTTACCACTGCTCTACCTACGCCTTTTGCTTGTTTGGCTTTCTTACAGGCTAGTATGCGATAGGCAGCATTAACTGAATATCAAACCCAGTCCACCTTTGTATTTGCAATCTAAGTAATAATTTGAAAAGAGACAAGTGTAATCAGTTTTAAACATTATCTCTGCTTTTTTTGTTTGTTTGTTTGTTTGTTTGTTTGTTTATGACATGTATATTAACCTAAAATCAAACCCTAGTCTACCTTAGTGAAAGGCTAACAGTTTAACCACTGCGTCACCATACCCTTCTTTCTTAGTTTGATTCATTCTAGGCCTTAGAGCTAGAAATCGAGTTACGATCTCCAGTGCAAGAGGCACATGTGCTCACCACTATAGCATGTAATGGTTAGCTGGTAACATTAGACAAACGAAAATGATTGTATTTCTGTTAGCCAAGCATTTCTGTCATTTGCCTACTGTGTGAGCACTGCCAGCAAGACAGTTTAGTTTAGAACAAGCGTGTGTGTGTGTGTATAGATTATTAGCCTCAAGTATTTAAAGCTTGTTGTGTGTAGCGACCATCTTGCTCAGTAACCACTGAGTAAGTTTTAACAGTTAACTCATAAAAACAGCATAGGATAGTTGTGTGTGTGTGTGGTTCATGTACTTGGGAATATGCATTAGCACCATGCGCTAGCTTTACCTTACCCTCTAGAGGTAGAGCGTTATCCCTTCCTTTGGACATTGCCAATGACTGCATTCCCCCACAAGTTTTACACTTAAGCCCTTGGCTTGTTCTTGATTAGGTTTGGTTTGCTTTAGGCTTGGTTTGGTTCGGTTGGGTTTGATTCGACTTGGTTCAGTTTAGTTTAATGTAGTCACCATTTTTTTATTTTTAGCTACACTCTTTAACCAATTAATTAATGATAGTCTACTCTTGAATCGATAAATTGAATTTTGTGTGCACCGTTTGTCAATCCATGCCTACAACCTATACTCCCTATGTACTACAGTCAGATCTGAAAACAAGTTCCAATGGTCAAAGACGTGTCAGTCACCATACATATATCCTACAATAATTCTTTCATTACCTAGCTAGATTTCGTCACTCACAGTAAACATCTTAGATTATGGGTTTGCAATATATTAAGAAAAGCAAAAGTCCATGATCTTGTTGTTTTGGGTCTTTTTTGGGGAAATTCATAAGCCATAAAAAGAATGACATCATGTCAAGTTCTGAGTGGATCTTGTATGTCAAAATCCCATTATCGGTTTATAAAATCTCAAGGCCATGCCCTAGCAGTTTTGGATTATTTCAATCAATGAGTCCACCATAGGAAACATCGAAAAAATAAATACCCTTAAAACAAGTCGTCCCATGACCCTCTCCGAACAATGCTTCGCAAAATATAAATTCATCCATTGAACATGATCGGCGACATCATCCTAGCTTCCCCCTCCCACCATGGTTGCCATATCGTTTGACCTTCAAGTGTCCTCAGCATCTCTGTGCTTTTTTTCATTGCCCTGTCAAGTCAATGCATTCCAATAAGATCAAATAACATTCACATCCTGTCAGTCTGCCCCAGCAAGTTTGTTTTCTATACTCACTTCAAGCAACATATAACCAAGTTCTGTTTGTTCTATCTAAAGCCAACTTCATCGAATCAAGGAATTATCATTTGTCATGTCACTCATAATCGTTTACACGTTAAAGACCCCCTTCAGGGGGTTTAGGAATTAGGAATTCCATCATAGGAAAAATCAGAAAACGAACCCTCGACCCGCCGTCTCATCGAAATAGCGAATACTGTATTGGTATATCACCACCGTGGCCAGTAATAGCTTCGTTGAAACACGTGTCCAGTGGTATCGTCTCTTTCTATCTACAACCACTCGTCATGAACATTTTAGACAAATTTAAGAAAAGTTTTAAAAACTGAAATGTTTTCAACATAAGTGTCGTTAGGCTCTTTCGCATTTTTTTAAACATAAATACTATATTCGAAAGGGAGATAGGGGAGGGGCGTCACCCCGAGTCCTACGACCCCTCGTATACGTCTCTGGCGTTATTGGTTTGTGAGATATAACAAAAAGTCTAAAATCACGGTTTTACAACAAAAAATTCTGTTTCCCTCATTCTCAAAAACTTTAACCTATTACCAAAATAAAGAGGGTTTCGAGACAAGCCATTTGACACGTCATAGGACCAAATCCGACCAGGCATTCGTGAAATATCAGAAAAAGTCTAAAATCATAATTTTACCCCAAAACGCCTGTTTCCCTCATTCTCAAAACTTTAACCTATTAATAACATATATAGGGCTTTGAGACAAGCGATTTGACACGTCACACGTCCAAATCCGACCTTGCGTTCGAGAGATATCGGCAAACGTCGTAGGAAAGTAGGCGACTATCTGGTTCTCTCCTCACCACCAAAACCTCTTCTTATCAATCATTTTTTTTCAAAGAGCTCGCCCTCTTACAAAAATCCCAAGTGCGCATGCGTACAAAACAAAAACAAAAATGTTCATCCATAGCGGCAGCCAGAAAAACGCATGCGCGATATGAGCAACAACATTTAAGTTCATTTTAGCAGCGCACCTTATACATGTCGTATTTGAAAAGAGACTTTCACTAAAAATTAAAATTTCACCCCCTAGTAGGGGTAGGTTTTATTTAGGGGTTGAAATGAATGGTCCATTGGAAAGAGGGCGTCAACCCGAGTCCAACGACACCTCATTTGTCAAAATCGGACCATGGCTTCGGGAGATATCGACTTTGCCCCTGAATGTATTGCGGGTTAGTATGTGACGTCAGAGGGAGAGGTGGTGGGGGGGATTAGAAACCGCCTCACTCCCCTACTACAGCCCCATAGCGGTTGTGTGTAGAAGTGTGAATGAGATCCAAGTCTGTGCTTGCAGCCCAGTAACGTTCTGTGTGTAGAAGTGTGAAAGAGACCCATTTCTGTGTGTGCAGCCCACTAACGTTCTCTATGTAGAAGTGTGGATGAGACCCAAGTCTGTGTTTGAAGCCCACTAACGTTCTGTGTGTAGAAATGTGAATGAGGCCCAAGTCTGTGTTTGCAGCCCACAAACGTTCTGTGTGTGGAAATGTGAATGAGATCCAAGTCTGTGTTTCCAGCCCAGTAACGTTCTGTGTGTAGAAGTGTGAATGAGACCCAAGTCTGTGTTTGCAACCCACTAACGTTCTGTGTGTAGAAGTGTGAATGAGATCCTAGTCTGTGTTTGCAGCCCAGTAACGTTCTGTGTGTAGATGTGTGTATCAGACACAAATCTGTGTTTGTAGCCCAGTAACGTTCTGTGTGCAGAAGTGTGAATGAGACCCAAGTCTGTGTTTGCAGCCCACTAACGTTCTGTGTGCAGAAGTGTGAATGAGACTCAAGTCTGTGTTTGCAGCCCACTAACGTTCTGTGTGTAGAAGTGTGAATGACATCCAAGTCTGTGTTTGCAGCCCACAAACGTTCTGTGTGTAGAAATGTGAATGGGACCCAAGTCAGTGTTTGCAGCCCACAAACGTTCTGTGTGTGGAAATGTGAATGAGATTCAAGTCTGTGTATGCAGCCCAGTAACGTTCTGTGTGTAGAAGTGTGAATGAGACCCAAGTCTGTGTTTGCAGCCCACTAACGTTCTGTGTGTAGAAGTGTGAATGACATCCAAGTCTGTGTTTGCAGCCCACAAACGTTCTGTGTGTAGAAATGTGAATGGGACCCAAGTCAGTGTTTGCAGCCCTCAAACGTTCTGTGTGTAGAAATGTGAATGAGATACAAGTCTGTGTATACAGCCCAGTAACGTTCTGTGTGTAGAAGTGTAAATGAGACCCAAGTCTGTGTTTGCAGCGCACTAACGTTCTGTGTGTAGAAGTGTGAATGAGACCCAAGTCTGTGTTTACAGCCCAGTAACGTTCTGTGTATAGAAGTGTGAATGAGAACCAAGTCTGTGTTTGCAGCCCACTAACGTTCTGTGTGTAGAAGTGTGAATGAGACCCAAGTCTTTGTTGCAGCCAACTAACGTTCTGTGTGTAGAAGTGCGAATGAGACCCAAGTCTGTGTTTGCAACCCACTAACGTTCTGTGTGTAGAAGTGTGAACGAGACCCAAGTCTGTGTTTGCAGCCCACTATCGTTCTCTGTGTAAAAGTATGAATGAGACCCACGTCAGTGTTTGCAGCCCAAGAACGTTCTGTGTGTAGACATGGTAATGAGACCCAAGTCCGTGTTTGCAGCCCACTAACGTTCTGTGTGTAGAAGTTTGACTAACACCCAAGTCTGTGTTTGCAGACAACTAACGTTTTGTGTGAAGAAGTGTAAATGAGACCCAAGTCTGTGTTTGCAGCCCAGTAACGTTCTGTGTGTAGATATTTGAATGAGACCCATGTCTGTGTTTGCCGCCCACTAACCTTCTGTGTGTATAAGTGTGAATTAGACCCAAGTCTGTGTTTGCAGACCACTAATGTTCTGTGTGTAGAAGTGTGAATGAGACAAGTCTGTGTTTGCAACCCACTAACGTTCTGTGTGTAGAAGTGTGAACGAGAACCAAGTCTGTGTTTGCAGCCCACTAACATTCTGTGTGTAGAAGTGTGAATGAGATCCAAGTCTGTGTTTGCTGCCCACTAACGTCCTCTGTGTAAATGAGTGAATGAGACCCAAGTCTGTGCTTGCAGCCCACTAACGTTCTCGGTGTAGAAGTGTGAATGAGACCCAAGTCTATGTTTACAGCCCCATAGCGTTTGTGTGTAGAAGTGTGAATGAGATCCAAGTCTGTGTTTGCAGCCCAGTAACGTTCTGTGTGTAGAAGTGTGAAAGAGACCCATTTCTGTGTGTGCAGCCCACTAACGTTCTCTATGTAGAAGTGTGGATGAGACCCAAGTCTGTGTTTGCAGCCCACTAACGTTCTGTGTGTAGAAATGTGAATGAGGCCCAAGTCTGTGTTTGCAGCCCACAAACGTTCTGTGTGTGGAAATGTGAATGAGATCCAAGTCTGTGTTTCCAGCCCAGTAACGTTCTGTGTGTAGAAGTGTGAATGAGACCCAAGTCTGTGTTTGCAACCCACTAACGTTCTGTGTGTAGAAGTGTGAATGAGATCCTAGTCTGTGTTTGCAGCCCAGTAACGTTCTGTGTGTAGATGTGTGTATGAGACACAAATCTGTGTTTGTAGCCCAGTAACGTTCTGTGTGCAGAAGTGTGAATGAGACCCAAGTCTGTGTGTGCAGCCCACTAACGTTCTGTGTGTAGAAGTGTGAATGAGACCCAAGTCTGTGTTTGCAGCCCACTAACGTTCTGTGTGTAGAAGTGTGAATGACATCCAAGTCTGTTTTTGCAGCCCACAAACGTTCTGTGTGTACAAATGTGAATGGGACCCAAGTCAGTGTTTGCAGCCCACAAACGTTCTGTGTGTAGAAATGTGAATGAGATTCAAGTCTGTGTATGCAGCCCAGTAACGTTCTGTGTGTAGAAGTGTGAATGAGACCCAAGTCTGTGTTTGCAGTCCACTAAAGTTCTGTGTGTAGAAGTGTGAATGAGATCCAAGTCCGTGTTTGCAGCCCACAAACGTTCTGTGTATAGAAGTGTGAATGAGACCCAAGACTTTGTTGCAGCCAGCTAACGTTCTGTGTGTAGAAGTGCGAATGAGACCCAAGTCTGTGTTTGCAACCCACTAACGTTCTGTGTGTAGAAGTGTGAACGAGACCCAAGTCTGTGTTTGCAGCCCACTATCGTTCTCTGTGTAAAAGTATGAATGAGACCCAAGTCAGTGTTTGCATCCCACTAACGTTCTGTGTGTAGACATGGTAATGAGACCCAAGTCTGTGTTTGCAGCCCACTAACGTTCTGTGTGTAGAAGTTTGACTAACACCCAAGTCTGTGTTTGCAGACAACTAACGTTCTGTGTGAAGAAGTGTAAATGAGACCCAAGTCTGTGTTTGCAGCCCAGTAACGTTCTGTGTGTAGACATTTGAATGAGACCCATGTCTGTGTTTGCCGCCCACTAACGTTCTGTGTGTATAAGTGTGAATTAGACCCAAGTCTGTGTTTGCAGACCATTAATGTTCTGCGTGTAGAAGTGTGAATGAGACAAGTCTGTGTTTGCAACCCACTAACGTTCTGTGTGTAGAAGTGAGAACGAGACCCAAGTCTGTGTTTGCAGCCCACTAACGTTCTGTGTGTAGAAGTGTAAATGAGATCCAAGTCTGTGTTCGCAGCCCACTAACGTTCTGTGTGTAGAAGTGTGAATGAGATCCAAGTCTGTGTTTGCAGCCCAGTAACGTTCTGTGTGTAGAAGTCTGAAAGTGACCCATTTCTGTGTGTGCAGCCCACTAACGTTCTGTATGTAGAAGTGTGGATGAGACCCAAGTCTGTGTTTGCAGCCCACTAACGTTCTGTGTGTAGAAATGTGAATGAGGCCCAAGTCTGTGTTTGCAGCCCACAAACGTTCTGTGTGTAGAAGTGTGAATGAGACCCAAGTCTGTGTTTGCAGCCCACTAACGTTCTGTGTGTAGAAGTGTGAATGAGATCCAAGTCTGTGTTTGCAGCCCAGTAACGTTCTGTGTGTAGAAGTCTGAATGAGACCCAAGTCTGTGTTTGCAGCCCATTAACGCTCTGTGTGCAGAAGTGTGAATGAGACCCAAATCTGTGTTTGCAGACCACTAACGTTCTGTGTGTAGAAGTGTGAACGAGACCCAAGTCTGTGTTCGCAGCCCATTAACGTTCAGTGTGTAGATGTGTGAATGAGACCCAAGTCTGTGTTTGCAGCCCATTAACGTTCTGTGTGTAGAAGTGTGAATGAGACCCAAGTCTGTGTTTGCAGCCCATTAACGCTCTGTGTGTAGAAGTGTGAATGAGACCCAAGTCTGTGTATACAGCCCAATAACGTTGAGTGTGTAGAAGTGTGAATGAGATCCAAGTCTGTGTTTGCAACCCACTAACGTTCTGTGTGTAGAAATGTGAATGAGATCCAAGTCTGTGTTTGCAGCCCAGTAACGTTCTGTGTGTAGATGTGTGAATGAGACACAAGTCTGTGTTTGCAGCCCATTAACGCTCTGTGTGTAGAAGTGTGAATGAGATCCAAGTCTGTGTTTGCAGCCCACTAACGTTGAGTGTGTAGAAGTGTGAATGAGATCCACGTCTGTGTTTGCAGCCCATTAACGCTCTGTGTGTAGAAGTGTGAATGAGATCCAAGTCTGTGTTTGCAGCCCAGTAACGTTCTCTGTGTAGAAGGGTGAATGAGACCCAAGTCTGTGTTTGCAGCCCAGTAACGCTCTGTGTGTAGAAGTGTGAATGAGACCCAAGTCTGTGTTTGCAGCCCATTAACTTTCTCTGTGTAGATGTGTGAATGAGATCCAAGTCTGTGTTTGCAGCCCACCAACGTTCTGTGTATAGAAGTGTGAATGTGACCCAAGTCTGTGTATACAGCCCACTAGCGTTCTGTGTGTAGAAGTGTGAATGATATCCAAGTCTGCGTTTGCAGCCCAGTAACGTTCTGTGTGTTGAAGTGGGAATGAGACCCAAGTCTGTGTTGGCAGCCCACAAACGTTCTGTGTGTAGAAATATGAATGAGACCCAAGTCAGTTTTTGCAGCCCACAAACGTTCTGTGTGTGGAAATGTGATTGAGATCCAAGTCTGTGTTTGCAGCCCAGTAACGTTCTGTGTGTAGAAGTGTGAATGATACCCAAGTCTGTGTTTTCAGCCCACTAACGTTCTGTGTGTAGAAGTGTGAATGAGACCCATATCTGTGTTTACAGCCCAGTTACGTTCTGTGTATAGACGTGTGAATGAGACCCAAGTCTGCGTTTGCAGCCCACTAACGTTCTGTGTGTAGAAGTGTGAATGAGACCCAAGTCTTTGTTGCAGCCCACTATCGTTCTGTGTGTAGAAGTGCGAATGAGACCCAAGTCTGTGTATGCAACCCACTAACGTTCTGTGTGTAGAAGTGTGAACGAGACCTAAGTCTGTGTTTGCAGCCCACTATCGTTCTCTGTGTAGAAGTGTGAATGAGACACAAGTCAGTATTTGCAGCCCACTAACGTTCTGTGTGTAGAAGTGTGAATGAGACCCATGTCTGTGTTTGCAGCCCACTAACGTTCTCTGTGTAGAAGTGTGAATGAGACCCAAGTCTTTGTTACAGCCCACTAACATTCTGTGTATAGATGTGTGAATGAGACCCAAGTTTGTGTTTGCAACCCACTAGCGTTCTGTGTGAAGGATTGTGAATGAGACCCAAGTCTGTTTTGCAGACAACTAACGTTCTGTGTGTAGATGTGTGAATGACATCCAAGTCTGTGTTTGCAGCCCACTTACGTTCTGTGTGTAGATGTGTGTATGAGACACAAATCTGTGTTTGTAGCCCAGTAACGTTCTGTGTGCAGATGTGTGAATGAGACCCAAGTCTGTGTTTGCAGCCCACTTACGTTCTGTGTGTAGACGTGTGAATAAGATCCAAGTTTGTGTTTGCAACCCACTAACGTTATGTGTGTAGAAGTGTGAATGAGACCCAAGTCTGGGTTTACCGCCCACTAGCGTTCTGTGTGTAGAAGTGTGAATGAGATCCACGTCTGTGAAAGCAGCCCATTAATGTTCTGTGTGTAGAAGTGTGAATGAGACACAAGTCTGCGTGTGCAGCCCAGTAACGTTCTGTGTGTAGAAGTGTGAATGTGACCCAAGTCTGTGTGTGCAGCCCACTAACGTTCTGTGTGTAGACATGTGAACGATATCCAAGTCTGTGTGTGCAGCCCACTAACGTTCTGTGTGTAGAAGTGTGAATTAGACCAAAGCCAGTGTTTGAAGCCCACTAACGTTCTGTGTGTAGAAGTGTGAACGAGACCCAAGTCTGTATTTGCAGCCCACGAACATTCTGTGTGTAGAAGAGTGAAAGAGACCCAAGTCTGAATTTGCAGCCCACTAACGTTGACCTTGAAGAAGTGTGAATAAGACCCAAGTCAGTGTTTGCAGCCCACTAATGTTCTCTGTGTAGAAGTGTGAATGAAACCCAAGTCAGTGTTTGCAGCCCACTAATGTTCTGTGTGTAGAAGTGTGAATGAGACTCAAGTCTGTGTTTACAGCCAGTAACGTTCTGTGTTTAGAAGTGTCAAGGAGACCCATGTCAGTGTTTGCGTCCCTCTAACGTTCTGTGTGTAGAAGTGTGAATGAGATACAAGTCTGAGATTGCAGCCCACTAACATTCTGTGTGTAGAAATCTGAACGAGCCCCAAGTCTGTGTTTGCAGCCCACTAACGTTCTGTGTGTAGAAATGTGAATGAGACCCAAGTCTGTGTTTGCAGCCCACAAACGTTCTGTGTGTGGAAATGTGAATGAGATCCAAGCCTGTGTTTGCAGCCCAGTTACGTTCTGTGTGTAGAAATGTGAATGAGACCCAAGTCTGTGATTGCAGACCACTATCGTTCTCTGTGTAGACGTGTGAATGAGATCCAAGTCCGTGTTTGAAGCCCACAAACGTTCTGTGTGTAGAAATCAGAATGGGACCCAAGTCAGTGTTTGCAGCCCACAAACGTTCTGTGTGTGGAAATGTGAATGAGAATCAAGTCTGTGTATGCAGCCCAGTAACGTTCTGTGTGTAGAAGTGTGAATGAGACCCAAGTCTGTGTTTGCAGCCCACTAACGTTCTGTGTGTAGAAGTGTGAATGACATCCAAGTCTGTGTTTGCAGCCAACAAACGTTCTGTGTGTAGAAATGTGAATGGGACCCAAGTCAGTGTTTGCAGCCCACAAACGTTCTGTGTGTAGAAATGTGAATGAGATACAAGTCTGTGTATACAGCCCAGTAACGTTCTGTGTGTAGAAGTGTGAATGAGACCCAAGTCTGTGTTTGCAGCGTACTAACGTTCTGTGTGTAGAAGTGTTAATGAGACCCAAGTCTGTGTTTACAGCCCAGTAACGTTCTGTGTATAGAAGTGTGAATGAGAACCAAGCCTGTGTTTGCAGCCCACTAACGTTCTGTGTGTAGAAGTGTGAATGAGACCCAAGTCTTTGTTGCAGCCAACTAACGTTCTGTGTGTAGAAGTGCGAATGAGACCCAAGTCTGTGTTTGCAACCCACTAACGTTCTGTGTGTAGAAGTGTGAACGAGACCCAAGTCTGTGTTTGCAGCCCACTATCGTTCTCTGTGTAAAAGTATGAATGAGACCCACGTCAGTGTTTGCAGCCCACGAACGTTCTGTGTGTAGACATGGTAATGAGACCCAAGTCCGTGTTTGCAGCCCACTAACGTTCTGTGTGTAGAAGTTTGACTAACACCCAAGTCTGTGTTTGCAGACAACTAACGTTCTGTGTGAATAAGTGTAAATGAGACCCAAGTCTGTGTTTGCAGCCCACTAACGTTCTGTGTGTAGTAGTGTGAATGAGATCCAAGTCTGTGTTTGCAGCCCAGTAACGTTCTGTGTGTAGATATTTGAATGAGACCCATGTCTGTGTTTGCCGCCCACTAACGTTCTGTGTGTATAAGTGTGATTTAGACCCAAGTCTGTGTTTGCAGACCACTAATGTTCTGTGTGTAGAAGTGTGAATGAGACAAGTCTGTGTTTGCAACCCACTAACGTTCTGTGTGTAGAAGTGAGAACGAGAACCAAGTCTGTGTTTGCAGCCCACTAACATTCTGTGTGTAGAAGTGTGAATGAGATCCAAGTCTGTGTTTGCTGCCCACTAACGTCCTCTGTGTAAATGAGTGAATGAGACCCAAGTCTGTGCTTGCAGCCCACTAACGTTCTCGGTGTAGAAGTGTGAATGAGACCCAAGTCTATGTTTACAGCCCCATAGCGTTTGTGTGTAGAAGTGTGAATGAGATCCAAGTCTGTGTTTGCAGCCCAGTAACGTTCTGTGTGTAGAAGTGTGAAAGAGACCCATTTCTGTGTGTGCAGCCCACTAACGTTCTCTATGTAGAAGTGTGGATGAGACCCAAGTCTGTGTTTGCAGCCCACTAACGTTCTGTGTGTAGAAATGTGAATGAGGCCCAAGTCTGTGTTTGCAGCCCACAAACGTTCTGTGTGTGGAAATGTGAATGAGATCCAAGTCTGTGTTTCCAGCCCAGTAACGTTCTGTGTGTAGAAGAGTGAATGAGACCCAAGTCTGTGTTTGCAACCCACTAACGTTCTGTGTGTAGAAGTGTGAATGAGATCCTAGTCTGTGTTTGCAGCCCAGTAACGTTCTGTGTGTAGATGTGTGTATGAGACACAAATCTGTGTTTGTAGCCCAGTAACGTTCTGTGTGCAGAAGTGTGAATGAGACCCAAGTCTGTGTTTGCAGTCCACTAACGTTCTGTGTGTAGAAGTGTGAATGAGATCCAAGTCTTTGTTGCAGCCCACTAACATTCTGTGTATAGATGTGTGAATGAGACCCAAGTTTGTGTTTGCAGCCCAATAGCGTTCTGTGTGAAGGATTGTGAATGAGACCCAAGTCTGTTTTGCAGACAACTAACGTTCTGTGTGTAGATGTGTGAATATCATCCAAGTCTGTGTTTGCAGCCCACTTACGTTCTGTGTGTAGATGTGTGTATGAGACACAAATCTGTGTTTGTAGCCCAGTAACGTTCTGGGTGCAGAAGTGTGAATGAGACCCAAGTCTGTGTTTGCAGCACACTTACGTTCTGTGTGTAGACGTGTGAATGAGATCCAAGTTTGTGTGTGCAACCCACTAACGTTATGTGTGTAGAAGTGTCAATGAGACCCAAGTCTGTGTTTACCGCCCACTAGCGTTCTGTGTGTAGAAGTGTGAATGAGATCCAAGTCTGTGATTGCAGCCCAGTAATGTTCTGTGTGTAGAAGTGTGAATGAGACACAAGACTGTGTGTGCAGCCCAGTAACGTTCTGTGTGTAGAAGTGTGAATGTGACCCAAGTATGTGTGTGCAGCCCACTAACGTTCTGTGTGTAGACATGTGAAGGATATCCAAGTCTGTGTGTGCAGCCCACTAACGTTCTGTGTGTAGAAGTGTGAATTAGACCAAAGCCAGTGTTTGAAGCCCACTAACGTTCTGTGTGTAGAAGTGTGAACGAGACCCAAGTCTGTATTTGCAGCCCACGAACGTTCTGTGTGTAGAAGAGTGAAACAGACCCAAGTCTGAATTTGCAGCCCACTAACGTTGACTTTGTAGAAGTGTGAATGAGACCCAAGTCAGTGTTTGCAGCCCACTAATGTTCTCTGTGTAGAAGTGTGAATGAGACCCAAGTCAGTGTTTGCAGCCCACTAATGTTCTGTGTGTAGAAGTGTGAATGAGACTCAAGTCTGTGTTTACAGCCAGTAACGTTCTGTGTGTAGAAGTGTCAAGGAGACCCATGTCAGTGTTTGCATCCCTCTAACGTTCTGTGTGTAGAAGTGTGAATGAGATACAAGTCTGGGATTGCAGCCCACTAACATTCTGTGTGTAGAAATCTGAACGAGACCCAAGTCTGTGTTTGCAGCCCACAAACGTTCTGTGTGTAGAAATGTGAATGAGACCCAAGTCTGTGTTTGCAGCCCACAAACGTTCTGTGTGTGGAAATTTGAATGAGATCCAAGCCTGTGTTTGCAGCCCAGTTACGTTCTGTGTGTAGAAATGTGAATGAGACCCAAGTCTGTGTTTGCAGACCACTATCGTTCTCTGTGTAGACGAGTGAATGAGATCCAAGTCCGTGTTTGCAGCCCACAAACGTTCTGTGTGTAGAAATCGGAATGGGACCCAAGTCAGTGTTTGCAGCCCACAAACGTTCTGTGTGTGGAAATGTGAATGAGATTCAAGTCTGTGTATGCAGCCCAGTAACGTTCTGTGTGTAGAAGTGTGAATGAGACCCAAGTCTGTGTTTGCAGCCCATAACGTTCTGTGTGTAGAAGTGTGAATGACATCCAAGTCTGTGTTTGCAGCCCACAAACGTTCTGTGTGTAGAAATATGAATGGGACCCAAAGTCAGTGTTTGCAGCCCACAAACGTTCTGTGTGTGGATATGTGAATGAGATTCAAGTCTGTGTATGCAGCCCCGTAACGTTCTGTGTGTAGAAGTGTGAATGAGACCCAAGTCTGTGTTTGCAGCCCACTAACGTTCTGTGTGTAGAAGTGTGAATGAGACCCAAGTCTGTGTTTACAGCCCAGTAACGTTCTGTGTATAGAATTGTGAATGAGAACCAAGTCTGTGTTTGCAGCCCACTAACGTTCTGTGTGTAGAACTGTGAATGAGACCCAAGACTTTGTTGCAGCCAACTAACGTTCTGTGTGTAGAAGTGCGAATGAGACCCAAGTCTGTGTTTGCAACCCACTAACGTTCTGTGTGTAGAAGTGTGAACGAGACCCAAGTCTGTGTTTTCAGCCCACTATCGTTCTCTGTGTAAAAGTATGAATGAGACCCAAGTCAGTGTTTGCATCCCACTAACGTCCTCTGTGTAAATGAGTGAATGAGACCCAAGTCTGTGCTTGCAGCCCACTAACGTTCTCGGTGTAGAAGTGTGAATGAGACCCAAGTCTATGTTTACAGCCCCATAGCGTTTGTGTGTAGAAGTGTGAATGAGATCCAAGTCTGTGTTTGCAGCCCAGTAACGTTCTGTGTGTAGAAGTGTGAAAGAGACCCATTTCTGTGTGTGCAGCCCACTAACGTTCTCTATGTAGAAGTGTGGATGAGACGCAAGTCTGTGTTTGCAGCCCACTAACGTTCTGTGTGTAGAAATGTGAATGAGGCCCAAGTCTGTGTTTGCAGCCCACAAACGTTCTGTGTGTGGAAATGTGAATGAGATCCAAGTCTGTGTTTCCAGCCCAGTAAAGTTCTGTGTGTAGAAGTGTGAATGAGACCCAAGTCTGTGTTTGCAACCCACTAACGTTCTGTGTGTAGAAGTGTGAATGAGATCCTAGTCTGTGTTTGCAGCCCAGTAACGTTCTGTGTGTAGATGTGTGTATGAGACACAAATCTGTGTTTGTAGCCCAGTAACGTTCTGTGTGCAGAAGTGTGAATGAGACCCATGGCTGTGTTTGCAGCCCACTAACGTTCTCTGTGTAGAAGTGTGAATGAGATCCAAGTCTTTGTTGCAGCCCACTAACATTCTGTGTATAGATGTGTGAATGAGACCCAAGTTTGTGTTTGCAGCCCAATAGCGTTCTGTGTGAAGGATTGTGTATGAGACCCAAGTCTGTTTTGCAGACAACTAACGTTCTGTGTGTAGATGTGTGAATGACATCCAAGTCTGTGTTTTCAGCCCACTTACGTTCTGTGTGTAGATGTGTGTATGAGACACAAATCTGTGTTTGTAGCCCAGTAACGTTCTGGGTGCAGAAGTGTGAATGAGACCCAAGTCTGTTTTTGCAGCCCACTTACGTTCTGTGTGAAGACGTGTGAATGAGATCCAAGTTTGTGTGTGCAACCCACTAACGTTATGTGTGTAGAAGTGTCAATGAGACCCAAGTCTGTGTTTACCGCCCACTAGCGTTCTGTGTGTAGAAGTGTGAATGAGATCCAAGTCTGTGATTGCAGCCCAGTAATGTTCTGTGTGTAGAAGTGTGAATGAGACACAAGACTGTGTGTGCAGCCCAGTAACGTTCTGTGTGTAGAAGTGTGAATGTGACCCAAGTCTGTGTGTGCAGCCCACTAACGTTCTGTGTGTAGACATGTGAAGGATATCCAAGTCTGTGTGTGCAGCCCACTAACGTTCTGTATGTAGAAGTGTGAATTAGACCAAAGCCAGTGTTTGAAGCCCACTAACGTTCTGTGTGTAGAAGTGTGAACGAGACCCAAGTCTGTATTTGCAGCCCACGAACGTTCTGTGTGTAGAAGAGTGAAAGAGACCCAAGTCTGAATTTGCAGCCCACTAACGTTGACTTTGTAGAAGTGTGAATGAGACCCAAGTCAGTGTTTGCAGCCCACTAATGTTCTCTGTGTAGAAGTGTGAATGAGACCCAAGTCAGTGTTTGCAGCCCACTAATGTTCTGTGTGTAGAAGTGTGAATGAGACTCAAGTCTGTGTTTACAGCCAGTAACGTTCTGTGTGTAGAAGTGTCAAGGAGACCCATGTCAGTGTTTGCATCCCTCTAACGTTCTGTGTGTAGAAGTGTGAATGAGATACAAGTCTGAGATTGCAGCCCACTAACATTCTGTGTGTAGAAATCTGAACGAGACCCAAGTCTGTGTTTGCAGCCCACTTACGTTCTGTGTGTAGAAATGTGAATGAGACCCAAGTCTGTGTTTGCAGCCCCCAAACGTTCTGTGTGTGGAAATTTGAATGAGATCCAAGCCTGTGTTTGCAGCCCAGTTACGTTCTGTGTGTAGAAATGTGAATGAGACCCAAGTCTGTGTTTGCAGACCACTATCGTTCTCTGTGTAGACGTGTGAATGAGATCCAAGTCCGTGTTTGCAGCCCACAAACGTTCTGTGTGTAGAAATCTGAATGGGACCCAAGTCAGTGTTTGCAGCCCACAAACGTTCTGTGTGGAAATGTGAATGAGATTCAAGTCTGTGTATGCAGCCCAGTAACGTTCTGTGTGTAGAAGTGTGAATGAGACCCAAGTCTGTGTTTGCAGCCCACTAACGTTCTGTGTGTAGAAGTGTGAATGACATCCAAGTCTGTGTTTGCAGCCCACAAACGTTCTGTGTGTAAAAATATGAATGGGACCCAAAGTCAGTGTTTGCAGCCCACAAACGTTCTGTGTGTGGATATGTGAATGAGATTCAAGTCTGTGTATGCAGTCCCGTAACGTTCTCTGTGTAGAAGTGTGAATGAGACCCAAGTCTGTGTTTGCAGCCCACTAACGTTCTGTGTGTAGAAGTGTGAATGAGACCCAAGTCTGTGTTTACAGCCCAGTAACGTTCTGTGTATAGAATTGTGAATGAGAACCAAGTCTGTGTTTGCAGCCCACTAACGTTCTGTGTGTAGAAGTGTGAATGAGACCCAAGACTTTGTTGCAGCCAACTAACGTTCTGTGTGTAGAAGTGCGAATGAGACCCAAGTCTGTGTTTGCAACCCACTAACGTTCTGTGTGTAGAAGTGTGAACGAGACCCAAGTCTGTGTTTGCAGCCCACTATCGTTCTCTGTGTAAAAGTATGAATGAGACCCAAGTCAGTGTTTGCATCCCACTAACGTTCTGTGTGTAGACATGGTAATGAGACCCAAGTCTGTGTTTGCAGCCCACTAACGTTCTGTGTGTAGAAGTTTGACTAACACCCAAGTCTGTGTTTGCAGACAACTAACGTTCTGTGTGAAGAAGTGTAAATGAGACCCAAGTCTGTGTTTGCAGCCCAGTAACGTTCTGTGTGTAGACATTTGAATGAGACCCATGTCTGTGTTTGCCGCCCACTAAAGTTCTGTGTGTATAAGTGTGAATTAGACCCAAGTCTGTGTTTGCAGACCACTAATGTTCTGTGTGTAGAAGTGTGAATGAGACAAGTCTGTGTTTGCAACCCACTAACGTTCTGTGTGTAGAAGTGAGAACGAGACCCAAGTCTGTGTTTGCAGCCCACTAACGTTCTGTGTGTAGAAGTGTGAATGAGATCCAAGACTGTGTTTGCTGCCCACTAATGTCCTCTGTGTAAATGAGTGAATGAGACCCAAGTCTGTGCTTGAAGCCCACTAACGTTCTCGGTGTAGAAGTGTGAATGAGACCCAAGTCTATGTTTACAGCCCCATAGCGTTTGTGTGTAGAAGTGTGAATGAGATCCAAGTCTGTGTTTGCAGCCCAGTAACGTTCTGTGTGTAGAAGTGTGAAAGAGACCCATTTCTGTGTGTGCAGCCCACTAACGTTCTGTATGTAGAAGTGTGGATGAGACCCAAGTCTGTGTTTGCAGCCCACTAACGTTCTGTGTGTAGACATGTGAACGATATCCAAGTCTGTGTGTGCAGCCCACTAACGTTCTGTGTGTAGAAGTGTGAATTAGACCAAAGCCAGTGTTTGAAGCCCACTAACGTTCTGTGTGTAGAAGTGTGAACGAGACCCAAGTCTGTATTTGCAGCCCACGAATATTCTGTGTGTAGAAGAGTGAAAGAGACCCAAGTCTGAATTTGCAGCCCACTAACGTTGACTTTGAAGAAGTGTGAATGAGACCCAAGTCAGTGTTTGCAGCCCACTAATGTTCTCTGTGTAGAAGTGTGAATGAAACCCAAGTCAGTGTTTGCAGCCCACTAATGTTCTGTGTGTAGAAGTGTGAATGAGACTCAAGTCTGTGTTTACAGCCAGTAACGTTCTGTGTTTAGAAGTGTCAAGGAGACCCATGTCAGTGTTTGCGTCCCTCTAACGTTCTGTGTGTAGAAGTGTGAATGAGATACAAGTCTGAGATTGCAGCCCACTAACATTCTGTGTGTAGAAATCTGAACGAGCCCCAAGTCTGTGTTTGCAGCCCACTAACGTTCTGTGTGTAGAAATGTGAATGAGACCCAAGTCTGTGTTTGCAGCCCACAAACGTTCTGTGTGTGGAAATGTGAATGAGATCCAAGCCTGTGTTTGCAGCCCAGTTACGTTCTGTGTGTAGAAATGTGAATGAGACCCAAGTCTGTGATTGCAGACCACTATCGTTCTCTGTGTAGACGTGTGAATGAGATCCAAGTCCGTGTTTGAAGCCCACAAACGTTCTGTGTGTAGAAATCAGAATGGGACCCAAGTCAGTGTTTGCAGCCCACAAACGTTCTGTGTGTGGAAATGTGAATGAGAATCAAGTCTGTGTATGCAGCCCAGTAACGTTCTGTGTGTAGAAGTGTGAATGAGACCCAAGTCTGTGTTTGCAGCCCACTAACGTTCTGTGTGTAGAAGTGTGAATGACATCCAAGTCTGTGTTTGCAGCCCACAAACGTTCTGTGTGTAGAAATGTGAATGGGACCCAAGTCAGTGTTTGCAGCCCACAAACGTTCTGTGTGTAGAAATGTGAATGAGATACAAGTCTGTGTATACAGCCCAGTAACGTTCTGTGTGTAGAAGTGTGAATGAGACCCAAGTCTGTGTTTGCAGCGTACTAACGTTCTGTGTGTAGAAGTGTTAATGAGACCCAAGTCTGTGTTTACAGCCCAGTAACGTTCTGTGTATAGAAGTGTGAATGAGAACCAAGCCTGTGTTTGCAGCCCACTAACGTTCTGTGTGTAGAAGTGTGAATGAGACCCAAGTCTTTGTTGCAGCCAACTAACGTTCTGTGTGTAGAAGTGCGAATGAGACCCAAGTCTGTGTTTGCAACCCACTAACGTTCTGTGTGTAGAAGTGTGAACGAGACCCAAGTCTGTGTTTGCAGCCCACTATCGTTCTCTGTGTAAAAGTATGAATGAGACCCACGTCAGTGTTTGCAGCCCACGAACGTTCTGTGTGTAGACATGGTAATGAGACCCAAGTCCGTGTTTGCAGCCCACTAACGTTCTGTGTGTAGAAGTTTGACTAACACCCAAGTCTGTGTTTGCAGACAACTAACGTTCTGTGTGAATAAGTGTAAATGAGACCCAAGTCTGTGTTTGCAGCCCACTAACGTTCTGTGTGTAGTAGTGTGAATGAGATCCAAGTCTGTGTTTGCAGCCCAGTAACGTTCTGTGTGTAGATATTTGAATGAGACCCATGTCTGTGTTTGCCGCCCACTAACGTTCTGTGTGTATAAGTGTGATTTAGACCCAAGTCTGTGTTTGCAGACCACTAATGTTCTGTGTGTAGAAGTGTGAATGAGACAAGTCTGTGTTTGCAACCCACTAACGTTCTGTGTGTAGAAGTGAGAACGAGAACCAAGTCTGTGTTTGCAGCCCACTAACATTCTGTGTGTAGAAGTGTGAATGAGATCCAAGTCTGTGTTTGCTGCCCACTAACGTCCTCTGTGTAAATGAGTGAATGAGACCCAAGTCTGTGCTTGCAGCCCACTAACGTTCTCGGTGTAGAAGTGTGAATGAGACCCAAGTCTATGTTTACAGCCCCATAGCGTTTGTGTGTAGAAGTGTGAATGAGATCCAAGTCTGTGTTTGCAGCCCAGTAACGTTCTGTGTGTAGAAGTGTGAAAGAGACCCATTTCTGTGTGTGCAGCCCACTAACGTTCTCTATGTAGAAGTGTGGATGAGACCCAAGTCTGTGTTTGCAGCCCACTAACGTTCTGTGTGTAGAAATGTGAATGAGGCCCAAGTCTGTGTTTGCAGCCCACAAACGTTCTGTGTGTGGAAATGTGAATGAGATCCAAGTCTGTGTTTCCAGCCCAGTAACGTTCTGTGTGTAGAAGAGTGAATGAGACCCAAGTCTGTGTTTGCAACCCACTAACGTTCTGTGTGTAGAAGTGTGAATGAGATCCTAGTCTGTGTTTGCAGCCCAGTAACGTTCTGTGTGTAGATGTGTGTATGAGACACAAATCTGTGTTTGTAGCCCAGTAACGTTCTGTGTGCAGAAGTGTGAATGAGACCCAAGTCTGTGTTTGCAGTCCACTAACGTTCTGTGTGTAGAAGTGTGAATGAGATCCAAGTCTTTGTTGCAGCCCACTAACATTCTGTGTATAGATGTGTGAATGAGACCCAAGTTTGTGTTTGCAGCCCAATAGCGTTCTGTGTGAAGGATTGTGAATGAGACCCAAGTCTGTTTTGCAGACAACTAACGTTCTGTGTGTAGATGTGTGAATATCATCCAAGTCTGTGTTTGCAGCCCACTTACGTTCTGTGTGTAGATGTGTGTATGAGACACAAATCTGTGTTTGTAGCCCAGTAACGTTCTGGGTGCAGAAGTGTGAATGAGACCCAAGTCTGTGTTTGCAGCACACTTACGTTCTGTGTGTAGACGTGTGAATGAGATCCAAGTTTGTGTGTGCAACCCACTAACGTTATGTGTGTAGAAGTGTCAATGAGACCCAAGTCTGTGTTTACCGCCCACTAGCGTTCTGTGTGTAGAAGTGTGAATGAGATCCAAGTCTGTGATTGCAGCCCAGTAATGTTCTGTGTGTAGAAGTGTGAATGAGACACAAGACTGTGTGTGCAGCCCAGTAACGTTCTGTGTGTAGAAGTGTGAATGTGACCCAAGTATGTGTGTGCAGCCCACTAACGTTCTGTGTGTAGACATGTGAAGGATATCCAAGTCTGTGTGTGCAGCCCACTAACGTTCTGTGTGTAGAAGTGTGAATTAGACCAAAGCCAGTGTTTGAAGCCCACTAACGTTCTGTGTGTAGAAGTGTGAACGAGACCCAAGTCTGTATTTGCAGCCCACGAACGTTCTGTGTGTAGAAGAGTGAAACAGACCCAAGTCTGAATTTGCAGCCCACTAACGTTGACTTTGTAGAAGTGTGAATGAGACCCAAGTCAGTGTTTGCAGCCCACTAATGTTCTCTGTGTAGAAGTGTGAATGAGACCCAAGTCAGTGTTTGCAGCCCACTAATGTTCTGTGTGTAGAAGTGTGAATGAGACTCAAGTCTGTGTTTACAGCCAGTAACGTTCTGTGTGTAGAAGTGTCAAGGAGACCCATGTCAGTGTTTGCATCCCTCTAACGTTCTGTGTGTAGAAGTGTGAATGAGATACAAGTCTGAGATTGCAGCCCACTAACATTCTGTGTGTAGAAATCTGAACGAGACCCAAGTCTGTGTTTGCAGCCCACAAACGTTCTGTGTGTAGAAATGTGAATGAGACCCAAGTCTGTGTTTGCAGCCCACAAACGTTCTGTGTGTGGAAATTTGAATGAGATCCAAGCCTGTGTTTGCAGCCCAGTTACGTTCTGTGTGTAGAAATGTGAATGAGACCCAAGTCTGTGTTTGCAGACCACTATCGTTCTCTGTGTAGACGTGTGAATGAGATCCAAGTCCGTGTTTGCAGCCCACAAACGTTCTGTGTGTAGAAATCGGAATGGGACCCAAGTCAGTGTTTGCAGCCCACAAACTTTCTGTGTGTGGAAATGTGAATGAGATTCAAGTCTGTGTATGCAGCCCAGTAACGTTCTGTGTGTAGAAGTGTGAATGAGACCCAAGTCTGTGTTTGCAGCCCATAACGTTCTGTGTGTAGAAGTGTGAATGACATCCAAGTCTGTGTTTGCAGCCCACAAACGTTCTGTGTGTAGAAATATGAATGGGACCCAAAGTCAGTGTTTGCAGCCCACAAACGTTCTGTGTGTGGATATGTGAATGAGATTCAAGTCTGTGTATGCAGCCCCGTAACGTTCTGTGTGTAGAAGTGTGAATGAGACCCAAGTCTGTGTTTGCAGCCCACTAACGTTCTGTGTGTAGAAGTGTGAATGAGACCCAAGTCTGTGTTTACAGCCCAGTAACGTTCTGTGTATAGAATTGTGAATGAGAACCAAGTCTGTGTTTGCAGCCCACTAACGTTCTGTGTGTAGAACTGTGAATGAGACCCAAGACTTTGTTGCAGCCAACTAACGTTCTGTGTGTAGAAGTGCGAATGAGACCCAAGTCTGTCTTTGCAACCCACTAACGTTCTGTGTGTAGAAGTGTGAACGAGACCCAAGTCTGTGTTTGCAGCCCACTATCGTTCTCTGTGTAAAAGTATGAATGAGACCCAAGTCAGTGTTTGCATCCCACTAACGTCCTCTGTGTAAATGAGTGAATGAGACCCAAGTCTGTGCTTGCAGCCCACTAACGTTCTCGGTGTAGAAGTGTGAATGAGACCCAAGTCTATGTTTACAGCCCCATAGCGTTTGTGTGTAGAAGTGTGAATGAGATCCAAGTCTGTGTTTGCAGCCCAGTAACGTTCTGTGTGTAGAAGTGTGAAAGAGACCCATTTCTGTGTGTGCAGCCCACTAACGTTCTCTATGTAGAAGTGTGGATGAGACGCAAGTCTGTGTTTGCAGCCCACTAACGTTCTGTGTGTAGAAATGTGAATGAGGCCCAAGTCTGTGTTTGCAGCCCACAAACGTTCTGTGTGTGGAAATGTGAATGAGATCCAAGTCTGTGTTTCCAGCCCAGTAAAGTTCTGTGTGTAGAAGTGTGAATGAGACCCAAGTCTGTGTTTGCAACCCACTAACGTTCTGTGTGTAGAAGTGTGAATGAGATCCTAGTCTGTGTTTGCAGCCCAGTAACGTTCTGTGTGTAGATGTGTGTATGAGACACAAATCTGTGTTTGTAGCCCAGTAACGTTCTGTGTGCAGATGTGTGAATGAGACCCATGGCTGTGTTTGCAGCCCACTAACGTTCTCTGTGTAGAAGTGTGAATGAGATCCAAGTCTTTGTTGCAGCCCACTAACATTCTGTGTATAGATGTGTGAATGAGACCCAAGTTTGTGTTTGCAGCCCAATAGCGTTCTGTGTGAAGGATTGTGTATGAGACCCAAGTCTGTTTTGCAGACAACTAACGTTCTGTGTGTAGATGTGTGAATGACATCCAAGTCTGTGTTTTCAGCCCACTTACGTTCTGTGTGTAGATGTGTGTATGAGACACAAATCTGTGTTTGTAGCCCAGTAACGTTCTGGGTGCAGAAGTGTGAATGAGACCCAAGTCTGTTTTTGCAGCCCACTTACGTTCTGTGTGAAGACGTGTGAATGAGATCCAAGTTTGTGTGTGCAACCCACTAACGTTATGTGTGTAGAAGTGTCAATGAGACCCAAGTCTGTGTTTACCGCCCACTAGCGTTCTGTGTGTAGAAGTGTGAATGAGATCCAAGTCTGTGATTGCAGCCCAGTAATGTTCTGTGTGTAGAAGTGTGAATGAGACACAAGACTGTGTGTGCAGCCCAGTAACGTTCTGTGTGTAGAAGTGTGAATGTGACCCAAGTCTGTGTGTGCAGCCCACTAACGTTCTGTGTGTAGACATGTGAAGGATATCCAAGTCTGTGTGTGCAGCCCACTAACGTTCTGTGTGTAGAAGTGTGAATTAGACCAAAGCCAGTGTTTGAAGCCCACTAACGTTCTGTGTGTAGAAGTGTGAACGAGACCCAAGTCTGTATTTGCAGCCCACGAACGTTCTGTGTGTAGAAGAGTGAAAGAGACCCAAGTCTGAATTTGCAGCCCACTAACGTTGACTTTGTAGAAGTGTGAATGAGACCCAAGTCAGTGTTTGCAGCCCACTAATGTTCTCTGTGTAGAAGTGTGAATGAGACCCAAGTCAGTGTTTGCAGCCCACTAATGTTCTGTGTGTAGAAGTGTGAATGAGACTCAAGTCTGTGTTTACAGCCAGTAACGTTCTGTGTGTAGAAGTGTCAAGGAGACCCATGTCAGTGTTTGCATCCCTCTAACGTTCTGTGTGTAGAAGTGTGAATGAGATACAAGTCTGAGATTGCAGCCCACTAACATTCTGTGTGTAGAAATCTGAACGAGACCCAAGTCTGTGTTTGCAGCCCACTTACGTTCTGTGTGTAGAAATGTGAATGAGACCCAAGTCTGTGTTTGCAGCCCACAAACGTTCTGTGTGTGGAAATTTGAATGAGATCCAAGCCTGTGTTTGCAGCCCAGTTACGTTCTGTGTGTAGAAATGTGAATGAGACCCAAGTCTGTGTTTGCAGACCACTATCGTTCTCTGTGTAGACGTGTGAATGAGAACCAAGTCCGTGTTTGCAGCCCACAAACGTTCTGTGTGTAGAAATCTGAATGGGACCCAAGTCAGTGTTTGCAGCCCACAAACGTTCTGTGTGTGGAAATGTGAATGAGATTCAAGTCTGTGTATGCAGCCCAGTAACGTTCTGTGTGTAGAAGTGTGAATGAGACCCAAGTCTGTGTTTGCAGCCCACTAACGTTCTGTGTGTAGAAGTGTGAATGACATCCAAGTCTGTGTTTGCAGCCCACAAACGTTCTGTGTGTAAAAATATGAATGGGACCCAAAGTCAGTGTTTGCAGCCCACAAACGTTCTGTGTGTGGATATGTGAATGAGATTCAAGTCTGTGTATGCAGCCCCGTAACGTTCTCTGTGTAGAAGTGTGAATGAGACCCAAGTCTGTGTTTGCAGCCCACTAATGTTCTGGGTGTAGAAGTGTGAATGAGACCCAAGTCTGTGTTTACAGCCCAGTAACGTTCTGTGTATAGAATTGTGAATGAGAACCAAGTCTGTGTTTGCAGCCCACTAACGTTCTGTGTGTAGAAGTGTGAATGAGACCCAAGACTTTGTTGCAGCCAACTAACGTTCTGTGTGTAGAAGTGCGAATGAGACCCAAGTCTGTGTTTGCAACCCACTAACGTTCTGTGTGTAGAAGTGTGAACGAGACCCAAGTCTGTGTTTGCAGCCCACTATCGTTCTCTGTGTAAAAGTATGAATGAGACCCAAGTCAGTGTTTGCATCCCACTAACGTTCTGTGTGTAGACATGGTAATGAGACCCAAGTCTGTGTTTGCATCCCACTAACGTTCTGTGTGTAGAAGTTTGACTAACACCCAAGTCTGTGTTTGCAGACAACTAACGTTCTGTGTGAAGAAGTGTAAATGAGACCCAAGTCTGTGTTTGCAGCCCAGTAACGTTCTGTGTGTAGACATTTGAATGAGACCCATGTCTGTGTTTGCCGCCCACTAAAGTTCTGTGTGTATAAGTGTGAATTAGACCCAAGTCTGTGTTTGCAGACCACTAATGTTCTGTGTGTAGAAGTGTGAATGAGACAAGTCTGTGTTTGCAACCCACTAACGTTCTGTGTGTAGAAGTGAGAACGAGACCCAAGTCTGTGTTTGCAGCCCACTAACGTTCTGTGTGTAGAAGTGTGAATGAGATCCAAGACTGTGTTTGCTGCCCACTAATGTCCTCTGTGTAAATGAGTGAATGAGACCCAAGTCTGTGCTTGAAGCCCACTAACGTTCTCGGTGTAGAAGTGTGAATGAGACCCTAGTCTATGTTTACAGCCCCATAGCGTTTGTGTGTAGAAGTGTGAATGAGATCCAAGTCTGTGTTTGCAGCCCAGTAACGTTCTGTGTGTAGAAGTGTGAAAGAGACCCATTTCTGTGTGTGCAGCCCACTAACGTTCTGTATGTAGAAGTGTGGATGAGACCCAAGTCTGTGTTTGCAGCCCACTAACGTTCTGTGTGTAGAAGTGTGAATGAGACCCAAGTCTGTGTTTGCAGCCCAATAACGTTCTGTGTGTAGAAGTGTGAATGAGATCCAAGTCTGTGATTGCAGCCCAGTAACGTTCTGTGAGTAGAAGTGTGAATGAGACCCAAGTCTGTGTTTGCAGCCCACTAACGTTCTGTGTGCAGAAGTGTGAATGAGACCCAAATCTGTGTTTGCAGACCACTAACGTTCTGTGTGTAGAAGTGTGAACGAGACCCAAGTCTGTGTTCGCAGCCCATTAACGTTCAGTGTGTAGATGTGTGAATGAGACCCAAATCTGTGTTTGCAGCCCACTAACGTTGTGTGTGTAGAAGTGTGAATGACATCCAAGTCTGTGTTTGCAGCCCACAAACGTTCTGTGTGTAGAAATATGAATGGGACCCAAAGTCAGTGTTTGCAGCCCACAAACGTTCTGTGTGTGGATATGTGAATGAGATTCAAGTCTGTGTATGCAGCCCCGTAACGTTCTCTGTGTAGAAGTGTGAATGAGACCCAAGTCTGTGTTTGCAGCCCACTAACGTTCTGTGTGTAGAAGTGTGAATGAGACCCAAGTCTGTGTTTACAGCCCAGTAACGTTCTGTGTATAGAATTGTGAATGAGAACCAAGTCTGTGTTTGCAGCCCACTAACGTTCTGTGTGTAGAAGTGTGAATGAGACCCAAGACTTTGTTGCAGCCAACTAACGTTCTGTGTGTAGAAGTGCGAATGAGACCCAAGTCTGTGTTTGCAACCCACTAACGTTCTGTGTGTAGAAGTGTGAACGAGACCCAAGTCTGTGTTTGCAGCCCACTATCGTTCTCTGTGTAAAAGTATGAATGAGACCCAAGTCAGTGTTTGCATCCCACTAACGTTCTGTGTATAGACATGGTATTGAGACCCAAGTCTGTGTTTGCAGCCCACTAACGTTCTGTGTGTAGAAGTTTGACTAACACCCAAGTCTGTGTTTGCAGACAACTAACGTTCTGTGTGAAGAAGTGTAAATGAGACCCAAGTCTTTGTTTGCAGCCTAGTAACGTTCTGTGTGTAGACATTTGAATGAGACCCATGTCTGTGTTTGCCGCCCACTAACGTTCTGTGTGTATAAGTGTGAATTAGACCCAAGTCTGTGTTTGCAGACCACTAATGTTCTGTGTGTAGAAGTGTGAATGAGACAAGTCTGTGTTTGCAACCCACTAACGTTCTGTGTGTAGAAGTGAGAACGAGAACCAAGTCTGTGTTTGCAGCCCACTAACATTCTGTGTGTAGAAGTGTGAATGAGATCCAAGTCTGTGTTTGCTGCCCACTAACGTCCTCTGTGTAAATGAGTGAATGAGACCCAAGTCTGTGCTTGCAGCCCACTAACGTTCTCGGTGTAGAAGTGTGAATGAGACCCAAGTCTATGTTTACAGCCCCATAGCGTTTGTGTGTAGAAGTGTGAATGAGATCCAAGTCTGTGTTTGCAGCCCAGTAACGTTCTGTGTGTAGAAGTGTGAAAGAGACCCATTTCTGTGTGTGCAGCCCACTAACGTTCTCTATGTAGAAGTGTGGATGAGACCCAAGTCTGTGTTTGCAGCCCACTAACGTTCTGTGTGTAGAAATGTGAATGAGGCCCAAGTCTGTGTTTGCAGCCCACAAACGTTCTGTGTGTGGAAATGTGAATGAGATCCAAGTCTGTGTTTCTAGCCCAGTAACGTTCTGTGTGTAGAAGAGTGAATGAGACCCAAGTCTGTGTTTGCAACCCACTAACGTTCTGTGTGTAGAAGTGTGAATGAGATCCTAGTCTGTGTTTGCAGCCCAGTAACGTTCTGTGTGTAGATGTGTGTATGAGACACAAATCTGTGTTTGTAGCCCAGTAATGTTCTGTGTGCAGAAGTGTGAATGAGACCCAAGTCTGTGTTTGCAGTCCACTAACGTTCTGTGTGTAGAAGTGTGAATGAGATCCAAGTCTTTGTTGCAGCCCACTAACATTCTGTGTATAGATGTGTGAATGAGACCCAAGTTTGTGTTAGCAGCCCAATAGCGTTCTGTGTGAAGGATTGTGAATGAGACCCAAGTCTGTTTTGCAGACAACTAACGTTCTGTGTGTAGATGTGTGAATGACATCCAAGTCTGTGTTAGCAGCCCACTTACGTTCTGTGTGTAGATGTGTGTATGAGACACAAATCTGTGTTTGTAGCCCAGTAACGTTCTGGGTGCAGAAGTGTGAATGAGACCCAAGTCTGTGTTTGCAGCCCACTTACGTTCTGTGTGTAGACGTGTGAATGAGATCCAAGTTTGTGTGTGCAACCCACTAACGTTATGTGTGTAGAAGTGTCAATGAGACCCAAGTCTGTGTTTACCGCCCACTAGCGTTCTGTGTGTAGAAGTGTGAATGAGATCCAAGTCTGTGATTGCAGCCCAGTAATGTTCTGTGTGTAGAAGTGTGAATGAGACACAAGACTGTGTGTGCAGCCCAGTAACGTTCTGTGTGTAGAAGTGTGAATGTGACCCAAGTCTGTGTGTGCAGCCCACTAACGTTCTGTGTGTAGACATGTGAAGGATATCCAAGTCTGTGTGTGCAGCCAACTAACGTTCTGTGTGTAGAAGTGTGAATTAGACCAAAGCCAGTGTTTGAAGCCCACTAACGTTCTGTGTGTAGAAGTGTGAACGAGACCCAAGTCTGTATTTGCAGCCCACGAACGTTCTGTGTGTAGAAGAGTGAAAGAGACCCAAGTCTGAATTTGCAGCCCACTAACGTTGACTTTGTAGAAGTGTGAATGAGACCCAAGTCAGTGTTTGCAGCCCACTAATGTTCTCTGTGTAGAAGTGTGAATGAGACCCAAGTCAGTGTTTGCAGCCCACTAATGTTCTGTGTGTAGAAGTGTGAATGAGACTCAAGTCTGTGTTTACAGCCAGTAACGTTCTGTGTGTAGAAGTGTCAAGGAGACCCATGTCAGTGTTTGCATCCCTCTAACGTTCTGTGTGTAGAAGTGTGAATGAGATACAAGTCTGAGATTGCAGCCCACTAACATTCTGTGTGTAGAAATCTGAACGAGACCCAAGTCTGTGTTTGCAGCCCACAAACGTTCTGTGTGTAGAAATGTGAATGAGACCCAAGTCTGTGTTTGCAGCCCACAAACGTTCTGTGTGTGGAAATTTGAATGAGATCCAAGCCTGTGTTTGCAGCCCAGTTACGTTCTGGGTGTAGAAATGTGAATGAGACCCAAGTCTGTGTTTGCAGACCACTATCGTTCTCTGTGTAGACGTGTGAATGAGATCCAAGTCCGTGTTTGCAGCCCACAAACGTTCTGTGTTTAGAAATCTGAATGGGACCCAAGTCAGTGTTTGCAGCCCACAAACGTTCTGTGTGTGGAAATGTGAATGAGATTCAAGTCTGTGTATGCAGCCCAGTAACGTTCTGTGTGTAGAAGTGTGAATGAGACCCAAGTCTGTGTTTGCAGCCCATAACGTTCTGTGTGTAGAAGTGTGAATGACATCCAAGTCTGTGTTTGCAGCCCACAAACGTTCTGTGTGTAGAAATATGAATGGGACCCAAAGTCAGTGTTTGCAGCCCACAAACGTTCTGTGTGTGGATATGTGAATGAGATTCAAGTCTGTGTATGCAGCCCCGTAACGTTCTGTGTGTAGAAGTGTGAATGAGACCCAAGTCTGTGTTTGCAGCCCACTAACGTTCTGTGTGTAGAAGTGTGAATGAGACCCAAGTCTGTGTTTACAGCCCAGTAACGTTCTGTGTATAGAATTGTGAATGAGAACCAAGTCTGTGTTTGCAGCCCACTAACGTTCTGTGTGTAGAAGTGTGAATGAGACCCAAGACTTTGTTGCAGCCAACTAACGTTCTGTGTGTAGAAGTGCGAATGAGACCCAAGTCTGTGTTTGCAACCCACTAACGTTCTGTGTGTAGAAGTGTGAACGAGACCCAAGTCTGTGTTTGCAGCCCACTACCGTTCTCTGTGTAAAAGTATGAATGAGACCCAAGTCAGTGTTTGCATCCCACTAACGTCCTCTGTGTAAATGAGTGAATGAGACCCAAGTCTGTGCTTGCAGCCCACTAACGTTCTCGGTGTAGAAGTGTGAATGAGACCCAAGTCTATGTTTACAGCCCCATAGCGTTTGTGTGTAGAAGTGTGAATGAGATCCAAGTCTGTGTTTGCAGCCCAGTAACGTTCTGTGTGTAGAAGTGTGAAAGAGACCCATTTCTGTGTGTGCAGCCCACTAACGTTCTCTATGTAGAAGTGTGGATGAGACCCAAGTCTGTGTTTGCAGCCCACTAACGTTCTGTGTGTAGAAATGTGAATGAGGCCCAAGTCTGTGTTTGCAGCCCACAAACGTTCTGTGTGTGGAAATGTGAATGAGATCCAAGTCTGTGTTTCCAGCCCAGTAAAGTTCTGTGTGTAGAAGTGTGAATGAGACCCAAGGCTGTGTTTGCAACCCACTAACGTTCTGTGTGTAGAAGTGTGAATGAGATCCTAGTCTGTGTTTGCAGCCCAGTAACGTTCTGTGTGTAGATGTGTGTATGAGACACAAATCTGTGTTTGTAGCCCAGTAACGTTCTGTGTGCAGAAGTGTGAATGAGACCCATGGCTGTGTTTGCAGCCCACTAACGTTCTGTGTGTAGAAGTGTGAATGAGATCCAAGTCTTTGAGGCAGCCCAATAACATTCTGTGTATAGATGTGTGAATGAGACCCAAGTTTGTGTTTGCAGCCCAATAGCGTTCTGTGTGAAGGATTGTGAATGAGACCCAAGTCTGTTTTGCAGACAACTAACGTTCTGTGTGTAGATGTGTGAATGACATCCAAGTCTGTGTTTGCAGCCCACTTACGTTCTGTGTGTAGATGTGTGTATGAGACACAAATCTGTGTTTGTAGCCCAGTAACGTTCTGGGTGCAGAAGTGTGAATGAGACCCAAGTCTGTGTTTGCAGCCCACTTACGTTCTGTGTGAAGACGTGTGAATGAGATCCAAGTTTGTGTGTGCAACCCACTAACGTGATGTGTGTAGAAGTGTCAATGAGACCCAAGTCTGTGTTTACCGCCCACTAGCGTTCTGTGTGTAGAAGTGTGAATGAGATCCAAGTCTGTGATAGCAGCCCAGTAATGTTCTGTGTGTAGAAGTGAGAATAAGACACAAGACTGTGTGTGCAGCCCAGTAACGTTCTGTGTGTAGAAGTGTGAATGTGACCCAAGTCTGTGTGTGCAGCCCACTAACGTTCTGTGTGTAGACATGTGAAGGATATCCAAGTCTGTGTGTGCAGCCCACTAACGTTCTGTGTGTAGAAGTGTGAATTAGACCAAAGCCAGTGTTTGAAGCCCACTAGCGTTCTGTGTGTAGAAGTGTGAACGAGACCCAAGTCTGTATTTGCAGCCCACGAACGTTCTGTGTGTAGAAGAGTGAAAGAGACCCAAGTCTGAATTTGCAGCCCACTAACGTTGACTTTGTAGAAGTGTGAATGAGACCAAAGTCAGTGTTTGCAGCCCACTAATATTCTCTGTGTAGAAGTGTGAATGAGACCCAAGTCAGTGTTTGCAGCCCACTAATGTTCTGTGTGTAGAAGTGTGAATGAGACTCAAGTCTGTGTTTACAGCCAGTAACGTTCTGTGTGTAGAAGTGTCAAGGAGACCCATGTCAGTGTTTGCATCCCTCTAACGTTCTGTGTGTAGAAGTGTGAATAAGATACAAGTCTGAGATTGCATTCCACTAACATTCTGTGTGTAGAAATCTGAACGAGACCCAAGTCTGTGTTTGCAGCCCACTTACGTTCTGTGTGTAGAAATGTGAATGAGACCCAAGTCTGTGTTTGCAGCCCACAAACGTTCTGTGTGTGGAAATTTGAATGAGATCCAAGCTTGTGTTTGCAGCCCAGTTACGTTCTGTGTGTAGAAATGTGAATGAGACCCAAGTCTGTGTTTGCAGACCACTATCGTTCTCTGTGTAGACGTGTGAATGAGATCCAAGTCCGTGTTTGCAGCCCACAAACGTTCTGTGTGTAGAAATCTGAATGGGACCCAAGTCAGTGTTTGCAGCCCACAAACGTTCTGTGTGTGGAAATGTGAATGAGATTCAAGTCTGTGTATGCAGCCCAGTAACGTTCTGTGTGTAGAAGTGTGAATGAGACCCAAGTCTGTGTTTGCAGCCCACTAACGTTCTGTGTGTAGAAGTGTGAATGACATCCAAGTCTGTGTTTGCAGCACACAAACGATCTGTGTGTAGAAATATGAATGGGACCCAAAGTCAGTGTTTGCAGCCCACAAACGTTCTGTGTGTGGATATGTGAATGAGATTCAAGTCTGTGTATGCAGCCCCGTAACGTTCTCTGTGTAGAAGTGTGAATGAGACCTAAGTCTGTGTTTGCAGCCCACTAACGTTCTGTGTGTAGAAGTGTGAATGAGACCCAAGTCTGTGTTTACAGCCCAGTAACGTTCTGTGTATAGAATTGTGAATGAGAACCAAGTCTGTGTTTGCAGCCCACTAACGTTCTGTGTGTAGAAGTGTGAATGAGACCCAAGACTTTGTTGCAGCCAACTAACGTTCTGTGTGTAGAAGTGCGAATGAGACCCAAGTCTGTGTTTGCAACCCACTAACGTTCTGTGTGTAGAAGTGTGAACGAGACCCAAGTCTGTGTTTGCAGCCCACTATCGTTCTCTGTGTAAAAGTATGAATGAGACCCAAGTCAGTGTTTGCATCCCACTAACGTTCTGTGTGTAGACATGGTAATGAGACCCAAGTCTGTGATTGCAGCCCACTAACGTTCTGTGTGTAGAAGTTTGACTAACACCCAAGTCTGTGTTTGCAGACAACTAACGTTCTGTGTGAAGAAGTGTAAATGAGACCCAAGTCTGTGTTTGCAGCCCAGTAACGTTCTGTGTGTAGACATTTGAATGAGACCCATGTCTGTGTTTGCCCCCCACTAACGTTCTGTGTGTATAAGTGTGAATTAGACCCAAGTCTGTGTTTGCAGACCACTAATGTTCTGTGTGTAGAAGTGTGAATGAGACAAGTCTGTGTTTGCAATCCACTAACGTTCTGTGTGTAGAAGTGAGAACGAGACCCAAGTCTGTGTTTGCAGCCCACTAACGTTCTGTGTGTAGAAGTGTGAATGAGATCCAAGACTGTGTTTGCTGCCCACTAATGTCCTCTGTGTAAATGAGTGAATGAGACCCAAGTCTGTGCTTGAAGCCCACTAACGTTCTCGGTGTAGAAGTGTGAATGAGACCCAAGTCTATGTTTACAGCCCCATAGCGTTTGTGTGTAGAAGTGTGAATGAGATCCAAGTCTGTGTTTGCAGCCCAGTAACGTTCTGCTTGTAGAAGTGTGAAAGAGACCCATTTCTGTGTGTGCAGCCCACTAACGTTCTGTATGTAGAAGTGTGGATGAGACCCAAGTCTGTGTTTGCAGCCCACTAACGTTCTGTGTGTAGAAATGTGAATGAGGCCCAAGTCTGTGTTTGCAGCCCACAAACGTTCTGTGTGTGGAAATGTGAATGAGATCCAAGTCTGTGTTTGCAGCCCAGTAACGTTCTGTGTGTAGAAGTGTTAATGAGACCCAAGTCTGTGTTTGCAGCCCACTAACGTTCTGTGTGTAGAAGTGTGAATGAGATCCAAGTCTGTGATTGCAGCCCAGTAACGTTCTGTGTGTAGAAGTGTGAATGAGACCCAAGTCTGTGTTTGCAGCCCATTAACGTTCTGTGTGCAGAAGTGTGAATGAGACCCAAATCTGTGTTTGCAGACCACTAACGTTCTGTGTGTAGAAGTGTGAACGAGACCCAAGTCTGTGTTCGCAGCCCATTAACGTTCAGTGTGTAGATGTGTGAATGAGACCCAAATCTGTGTTTGCAGCCCACTAACGTTGTGTGTGTAGAAGTGTGAATGACATCCAAGTCTGTGTTTGCAGCCCACAAACGTTCTGTGTGTAGAAATATGAATGGGACCCAAAGTCAGTGTTTGCAGCCCACAAACGTTCTGTGTGTGGATATGTGAATGAGATTCAAGTCTGTGTATGCAGCCCCGTAACGTTCTCTGTGTAGAAGTGTGAATGAGACCCAAGTCTGTGTTTGCAGCCCACTAACGTTCTGTGTGTAGAAGTGTGAATGAGACCCAAGTCTGTGTTTACAGCCCAGTAACGTTCTGTGTATAGAATTGTGAATGAGAACCAAGTCTGTGTTGGCAGCCCACTAACGTTCTGTGTGTAGAAGTGTGAATGAGACCCAAGACTTTGTTGCAGCCAACTAACGTTCTGTGTGTAGAAGTGCGAATGAGACCCAAGTCTGTGTTTGCAACCCACTAACGTTCTGTGTGTAGAAGTGTGAACGAGACCCAAGTCTGTGTTTGCAGCCCACTATCGTTCTCTGTGTATAAGTATGAATGAGACCCAAGTCAGTGTTTGCATCCCACTAACGTTCTGTGTGTGGACATGGTAATGAGACCCAAGTCTCTGTTTGCAGCCCACTAACGTTCTGTGTGTAGAAGTTTGACTAACACCCAAGTCTGTGTTTGCAGACAACTAACGTTCTGTGTGAAGAAGTGTAAATGAGACCCAAGTCTTTGTTTGCAGCCTAGTAACGTTCTGTGTGTAGACATTTGAATGAGACCCATGTCTGTGTTTGCCGCCCACTAACGTTCTGTGTGTATAAGTGTGAATTAGACCCAAGTCTGTGTTTGCAGACCACTAATGTTCTGTGTGTAGAAGTGTGAATGAGACAAGTCTGTGTTTGCAACCCACTAACGTTCTGTGTGTAGAAGTGAGAACGAGACCCAAGTCTGTGTTTGCAGCCCACTAACGTTCTGTGTGTAGAAGTGTGAATGAGACCCAAGTCTGTGTTTGCAGCCCACTAACGTTCTGTGTGTAGAAGTGTGAATGAGATCCAAGTCTGTGATTGCAGCCCAGTAACGTTCTGTGTGTAGAAGTGTGAATGAGACCCAAGTCTGTGTTTGCAGCCCATTAACGTTCTGTGTGCAGAAGTGTGAATGAGACCCAAATCTGTGTTTGCAGACCACTAACGTTCTGTGTGTAGAAGTGTGAACGAGACCCAAGTCTGTGTTCGCAGCCCATTAACGTTCAGTGTGTAGATGTGTGAATGAGACCCAAATCTGTGTTTGCAGCCCATTAACGTTCTGTGTGTAGAAGTGTGAATGAGATCCAAGTCTGTGTTTGCAGCCCAGTAACGTTCTGTGTGTAGAAGTGTGAATGAGACCCAAGTCTGTGTTTGCAGCCCATTAACGCTCTGTGTGTAGAAGTGTGAATGAGACCCAAGTCTGTGTATACAGCCCAATAACGTTGAGTGTGTAGAAGTGTGAATGAGATCCAAGTCTGTGTTTGCAACCCACTAACGTTCTGTGTGTAGAAATGTGAATGAGATCCAAGTCTGTGTTTGCAGCCAAGTAACGTTCTGTGTGTAGATGTGTGAATGAGACACAAGTCTGTGTTTGCAGCCCATTAACGCTCTGTGTGTAGAAGTGTGAATGAGATCCAAGTCTGTGTTTGCAGCCCACTAACGTTGAGTGTGTAGAAGTGTGAATGAGATCCAAGTCTGTGTTTCAGCCCATTAACGCTCTGTGTGTAGAAGTGTGAATGAGATCCAAGTCTGTGTTTGCAGCCCAGTAACGTTCTCTGTGTAGAAGGGTGAATGAGACCCAAGTCTGTGTTTGCAGCCCAGTAACGCTCTGTGTGTAGAAGTGTGAATGAGACCCAAGTCTGTGTTTGCAGCCCATTAACGTTCTCTGTGTAGATGTGTGAATGAGATCCAAGTCTGGGTTCGCAGCCCACCAACGTTCTGTGTTTAGAAGTGTGAATATGACCCAAGTCTGTGTATACAGCCCACTAGCGTTCTGCGTGTAGAAGTGTGAATGATATCCAAGTCTGCGTTTGCAGCCCAGTAACGTTCTGTGTGTAGAAGTGGGTATGAGACCCAAGTCTGTGTTGGCAGCCCACAAACGTTCTGTGTGTAGAAATATGAATGAGACCCAAGTCAGTTTTTGCAGCCCACAAACGTTCTGTGTGTGGAAATGTGATTGAGATCCAAGTCTGTGTTTGCAGCCCAGTAACGTTCTGTGTGTAGAAGTGTGAATGATACCCAAGTCTGTGTTTTCAGCCCACTAACGTTCTGTGTGTAGAAGTGTGAATGAGACCCATATCTGTGTTTACAGCCCAGTTACGTTCTGTGTATAGACGTGTGAATGAGACCCAAGTCTGCGTTTGCAGCCCACTAACGTTCTGTGTGTAGAAGTGTGAATGAGACCCAAGTCTTTGTTGCAGCCCACTATCGTTCTGTGTGTAGAAGTGTGAACGAGACCTAAGTCTGTGTTTGCAGCCCACTATCGTTCTCTGTATAGAAGTGTGAATGAGACACAAGTCAGTATTTGCAGCCCACTAACGTTCTGTGTGTAGACATGTGAATGAGACCCAAGTCTGTGTTTGCAGCCCACTAACGTTCTGTGTGTAGAAGTTTGACTAAGACCCAAGTCTGTGTTTGCAGACCACTAACGTTCTGTGTGAAGAAGTGTGAATGAGACCCAAGTCTGTGTTTGCAGCCCAGTAACGTTCTATGTGTAGAAGTGTGAATGAGACACAAGTCTGTGTTTGCAGCCCACTATCGTTCTGTGTGTAGAAGTGCGAATGAGACCCAAGTCTGTGTATGCAACGCACTAACGTTCTGTGTGTAGAAGTGTGAACGAGACCTAAGTCTGTGTTTGCAGCCCACTATCGTTCTCTGTATAGAAGTGTGAATGAGACACAAGTCAGTATTTGCAGCCCACTAACGTTCTGTGTGTAGACATGTGAATGAGACCGAAGTCTGTGTTTGCAGCCCACTAACGTTCTGTGTGTAGAAGTTTGACTAAGACCCAAGTCAGTGTTTGCAGACCACTAACGTTCTGTGTGAAGAAGTGTGAATGAGACCCAAGTCTGTGTTTGCAGCCCAGTAACGTTCTATGTGTAGACATGTGAATGAGACCCATGTCTGTGTTTGCCGCCCACTAACGTTCTGTGTGTAGAAGTGTGAATGAGACCCAACTCTGTGTTTGCAGCCCACTAACGTTCTGTGTGTAGAAGTGTGAATGAGATCCATGTCTGTGCTTGCAGCCCACTAATGTTCTGTGTGTAGAAGAGTGAATGAGATCCAAGTATGTGTTTGTAACCCACTAATGTTCTGTGTGTAGAAGTGTGAATGAGAACCAAGTCTGTGCTTGCAGCCCACTAATGTTCTGTGTGTAGAAGTGTGAATGAGACCCAAGTCTGTGTTTGCAATCCACTAATGTTCTGTGTGTAGAAGAGTGAATGAGATCCAAGCCTGTGCTTGCAGCCCACTGACGTTCTCTGTGTAGAAGTGTGAATGAGAGCAAAGTCTGTGTTTGCAGCCCACAAACGTTCTGTGTGTAGAAGTGCGAATGAGACCCAAGTCTGTGTTTACAGCCCCATAGTGTTCTGTGTGTAGTAGTGTGAATGAGATCCAAGTCAGTGTTTTCAGCCCACTAACCTTCTGTGTGTAGAAGTGTGAATGAGATCCAAGTCTGTGTTTGTAGCCCGGTAACGTTCTGTGTGTAGAAGTGTGAATGAGACCCAAGTCTGTGTTTGCAGCCAACTAACGTTCTGTGTGTAGAAGAGTGTATGAGACACAAATATGTGTTTGCAGCCCAGTAACGTTCTGTGTGCAGAAGTGTGAATGAGACCCAAGTCTGTGTTGGCAGCCCACTTACGTTCTGTGTGTAGAAGTGTGAATGAGACCCAAGTCTGTGTTTACAGCCCCATAGCGTTCTGTGTGTAGTAGTGTGAATGAGATCCAAGTCTGTGTTTGCAGCCCAGTAACGTTCTGTGTGTAGAAGTGTGAATGAGACCCAAGTCTGTGTGTGCAGCCCACTAACGTTCTGTGTGTAGAAGTGTGGATGAGACCCAAGTTTGTGTGTGCAGCCCACTAATGTTCTGTGTGTAGAAGAGTGAATGAGATCCAAGTCTGTGCTTGCAGCCCACTAACGTTCTCTGTGTAGAAGTGTGAATGAGACCCAAGTCTGTGTTTGCAGCCCACAAACGTTCTGTGTGTAGAAGTGTGAATGAGATCCAAGTCTGTATTTCAGCCCACAAACGTTCTGTGTGTGGAAATGTGAATGAGATCCAAGTCTGTGTTTGCAGCCCAGTAACGTTGTTTGTGTAGAAGTGTGAATGAGACCCACGTCTGTGTTTGCTGCCCACTAACGTTCTCTGTGTAGAAGTGTGAATGAGACCCAAGTCTGTGTTTTCAGTCCACTTACGTTCTGTGTGTGGAATTGTGAACGAGATCCTAGTCTGTGTTTTCAGCCCACTAACGTTCTGTGTGTAGAAGTGTGAATGAGATCCAAGTCTGTATTTCAGCCCGGTAACCGTCTGTGTGTAGAAGTGTGAATGAGACCCAAGTCTGTGTTTGCAACCCACTAACGTTCTGTGTGTAGAAGTGTGAAAGAGACCCATTTCTGTGTGTGCAGCCCACTAACGTTCTGTATGTGGAAGTGTGGATGAGACCCAAGTCTGTGTTTGCAGCCCACTAACGTTCTGTGTGTAGAAATGTGAATGAGGCCCAAACCTGTGTTTGCAGCCCACAAACGTTCTGTGTGTGGAAATGTGAATGAGATCCAAGTCTGTGTTTGCAGCCCAGTAACGCTCTGTGTGTAGAAGTGTGAATGAGACCCAAGTCTGTGTATACAGCCCAATAACGTTGAGTGTGTAGAAGTGTGAATGTGATCCAAGTCTGTGTTTGCAGCCCAGTAACGTTCTGTGTGTAGAAGTGTGAATGAGACACAAGTCTGTGTTTGCAGCCCATTAACGCTCTGTGTGTAGAAGTGTGAATGAGATCCAAGTCTGTGTTTGCAGCCCACCATCGTTGAGTGTGTAGAAGTGTGAATGAGATCCAAGCCTGTGTTTGCAGCCCATTAACGCTCTGTGTGTAGAAGTGTGAATGAGATCCAAGTCTGTGTTTGCAGCCCAGTAACGTTCTCTGTGTAGAAGTGTGAATGAGACCCAAGTCTGTTTTTGCAGCCCAGTAACGCTCTGTGTGTAGAAGTGTGAATGAGACCCAAGTCTGTGTTTGCAGCCCATTAACGTTCTCTGTGTAGATGTGTGAATGAGATCCAAGTCTGTGTTTGCAGCCCACCAACGTTCTGTGTATAGAAGTGTGAATGTGACCCAAGTCTGTGTATATAGCCCACTAGCGTTCTGTGTGTAGAAGTGTGAATGAGATCCAAGTCTGCGTTTGCATCCCAGTAACGTTCTGTGTGTAGAAGTGGTAATGAGACCCAAGTCTGTGTTGGCAGCCCACAAACGTTCTGTGTGTAGAAATATGAATGAGACCCAAGTCAGTTTTTAAAGCCCACAAACGTTCTGTGTGTGGAAATGTGATTGAGATCCAAGTCTGTGTCTGCAGCCCAGTAACGTTCTGTGTGTAGAAGTGTGAATGATACCCTAGTCTGTGTTTTCAACCCACTAACGTTCTGTGTGTAGAAGTGTGAATGAGACCCATATCTGTGTTTACAGCCCAGTTACGTTCTGTGTATAGACGTGTGAATGAGACCCAAGTCTGCGTTTGCAGCCCAGTATCGTTCTGTGCGTAGAAGTGCGAATGAGACCCAAGTCTGTGTATGCAACCCACTAACGTTCTGTGTGTAGAAGTGTGAACGAGACCCAAGTCTGTGTTTTCAGTCCACTTACGTTCTGTGTGTGGAATTGTGAACGAGATCCAAGTCTGTGTTTGCAGCCCACAAACGTTCTGTGTGTGGAAATGTGAATGAGATCCAAGTCTGTGTTTGCAGCCCAGTAACGTTCTGTGTGTAGAAGTTTGAATGAGACCCAAGTCTGTGTTTGCAACCCACTAACGTTCTGTGTGTAGAAGTGTGAATGAGATCCAAGTCTGTGTTTGCAGCCCAGTAACGTTCTGTGTGTAGAAGTGTGAATGAGACCCAAGTCTGTGTTTGCAGCCCACTAACGTTCTGTGTGTAGAAGTGTGAATGAGATCCAAGTCTGTGTTTGCAGCCCAGTAACGTTCTGTGTGTAGAAGTGTGAATGAGACCCAAGTCTTTGTTGCAGCCCACTATCGTTCTGTGCGTAGAAGTGCGAATGAGACCCAAGTCTGTGTATGCAACCCACTAACGTTCTGTGTGTAGAAGTGTGAACGAGACCTAAGTCTGTGTTTGCAGCCCACTATCGTTCTCTGTGTAGAAGTGTGAATGAGACCCAAGTCAGTATTTGCAGCCCACTAACGTTCTGTGTGTAGACATGTGAATGAGACCCAAGTCTGTGTTTGCAGCCCACTAACGTTCTCTGTGTAGAAGTTTGACTAAGACCCAAGTCTGTGTTTGCAGACCACTAACGTTCTGTGTGAAGAAGTGTGAATGAGACCCAAGTCTGTGTTTGCAGCCCAGTAACGTTCTATGTGTAGACATATGAATGAGACCCATGTCTGTGTTTGCCGCCCACTAACGTTCTGTGTGTAGAAGTGTTAATAAGACCCAAGTCTGTGTTTGCAGACCACTAATGTTCTGTGTGTAGAAGTGTGAATGAGACCCAACTCTGTGTTTGCAGCCCACTAACGTTCTGTGTGTAGAAGTGTGAATGAGATCCAAGTCTGTGCTTGCTGCCCACTAATGTTCTGTGTGTAGAAGAGTGAATGAGATCCAAGTCAGTGTTTGTAGCCCACTAATGTTCTGTGTGTAGAAGTGTGAATGAGACCCAAGTCTGTGCTTGCAGCCCACTAATGTTCTGTGTGTAGAAGTGTGAATGAGACCCAAGTCTGTGTTTGCAATCCACTAATGTTCTATGTGTAGAAGAGTGAATGAGATCCAAGTCTGTGCTTGCAGCCCACTAACGTTCTCTGTGTAGAAGTATGAATGAGACCCAAGTCTGTGTTTGCAGCCCACAAACGTTCTGTGTGTAGAAGTGTGAATGAGACCCAAGTCTGTGTTTACAGCCCCATAGTGTTCTGTGTGTAGTAGTGTGAATGAGATCCAAGTCAGTGTTTTCAGCCCACTAACGTTCTGTGTGTAGAAGAGTGTATGAGACACAAATCTGTGTTTGCAGACCAGTAACGTTCTGTGTGCAGAAGTGTGAATGAGACCCAAGTCTGTGTTGGCAGTCCACTAACGTTCTGTGTGTAGAAGTGTGAATGAGACCCAAGTCTGTGTTTACAGCCCCATAGCGTTCTGTGTGTAGTAGTGTGAATGAGATCCAAGTCTGTGTATGCAGCCCAGTAACGTTCTGTGTGTAGAAGTGTGAATGAGACCCAAGTCTGTGTGTGCAGCCCACTAACGTTCTGTGTGTAGAAGTGTGGATGAGACCCAAGTTTGTGTGTGCGGCCCACTAATGTTCTGTGTGTAGAAGTGTGAATGAGACCCAAGTCTGTGTTTACAGCCCCATAGCGTTCTGTGTGTAGTAGTGTGAATGAGATCCAAGTCTGTGTATGCAGCCCAGTAACGTTCTGTGTGTAGAAGTGTGAATGAGACCCAAGTCTGTTTTTGCAGCCCAGTAACGCTCTGTGTGTAGAAGTGTGAATGAGACCCAAGTCTGTGTTTGTAGCCCGGTAACGTTCTGTGTGTAGAAATGTGAATGAGACCCAAGTCTGTGTTTGCAGCCAACTAACGTTCTGTGTGTAGAAGAGTGTATGAGACACAAATCTGTGTTTGCAGACCAGTAACGTTCTGTGTGCAGAAGTGTGAATGAGACCCAAGTCTGTGTTGGCAGTCCACTAACGTTCTGTGTGTAGAAGTGTGAATGAGACCCAAGTCTGTGTTTACAGCCCCATAGCGTTCTGTGTGTAGTAGTGTGAATGAGATCCAAGTCTGTGTATGCAGCCCAGTAACGTTCTGTGTGTAGAAGTGTGAATGAGACCCAAGTCTGTGTGTGCAGCCCACTAACGTTCTGTGTGTAGAAGTGTGGATGAGACCCAAGTTTGTGTGTGCGGCCCACTAATGTTCTGTGTGTAGAAGTGTGAACGAGACCCAAGTCTGTATTTGCAGCCCACTAACGTTCTGTGTGTAGAAGTGTGAATGAGATCCAAGTCAGTGTTTTCAGACCACTGACGTTCTGAGTGTAGAAGTGTGAATGAGATCGAAGTCTGTATTTCAGCCCACAAACGTTCTGTGTGTGGAAATGTGAATGAGATCCAAGTCTGTGTTTGCAGCCCAGTAACGTTGTTTGTGTAGAAGTGTGAATGAGACCCATGTCTGTGTTTGCAGCCCACTAACGTTCTCTGTGTAGGAGTGTGAATGAGACCCAAGTCTGTGTTTTCAGTCCACTTACGTTCTGTGTGTGGAATTGTGAACGAGATCCTAGTCTGTGTTTTCAGCCGACTAACGTTCTGTGTGTAGAAGTGTGAATGAGATCCAAGTCTGTATTTCAGCCCGGTAATGTTCTGTGTGTAGAAGTGTGAATGAGACCCAAGTCTGTGTTTGCAGCCCACTAACGTTCTGTGTGTAGAAGTGTGAAAGAGACCCATTTCTGTGAGTGCAGCCCACTAACGTTCTGTATGTAGAAGTGTGGATGAGACCCAAGTCTGTGTTTGCAGCCCACTAACGTTCTGTGTGTAGAAATGTGAATGAGGCCCAAACCTGTGTTTGCAGCCCACAAACGTTCTGTGTGTGGAAATGTGAATGAGATCCAAGTCTGTGTTTGCAGCCCAGTAACGTTCTGTGTGTAGAAGTGTGAATGAGACCCAAGTCTGTGTTTGCAACCCACTAACGTTCTGTGTGTAGAAGTGTGAATGAGATCCAAGTCTGTGTTTGCAGCCCAGTAACGTTCTGTGTGTAGAAGTGTGAATGAGACCCAAGTCTGTGTTTGCAGACCACTAACGTTCTGTGTGTAGAAGTGTGAACGCGACCCAAGTCTGTGTTCGCAGCCCATTAACGTTCGGTGTGTAGATATGTGAATGAGACCCAAATCTGTGTTTGCAGCCCCTTTAACGTTCTGTGTGTAGATGTGTGAATGAGATCCAAGTCTGTGCTTGCAGCCCAGTAACGTTCTGTGTGTAGAAGTGTGAATGAGACCCAAGTCTGTGTTTGCAGCCCATTAACGCTCTGTGTGTAGAAGTGTGAATGAGACCCAAGTCTGAGTATACAGCCCAATAACGTTGAGTGTGTAGAAGTGTGAATGAGATCCAAGTCTGTGTTTGCAACCCACTAACGTTCTGTGTGTAGAAATGTGAATGAGATCCAAGTCTGTGTTTGCAGCCCAGTAACGTTCTGTGTGTAGAAGTGTGAATGAGACACAAGTCTGTGTTTGCAGCCCATTAACGCTCTGTGTGTAGAAGTGTGAATGAGATCCAAGTCTGTGTTTGCAGCCCACTAACGTTGAGTGTGTAGAAGTGTGAATGAGATCCAAGTCTGTGTTTGCAGCCCATTACACTCTCTGTGTGTAGAAGTGTGAATGAGATCCAAGTCTGTGTTTGCAGCCCAGTAACGTTCTCTGTGTAGAAGTGTGAATGAGACCCAAGTCTGTGTTTGCAGCCCAGTAACGCTCTGTGTATAGAAGTGTGAATGAGACCCAAGTCTGTGTTTGCAGCCCATTAACGTTCTCTGTGTTGATGTGTGAATGGGATCCAAGTCTGTGTTTGCAGCCCACCAACGTTCTGTGTATAGAAGTGTGAATGTGACCCAAGTCTGTGTATACAACCCACTAGCGTTCTGTGTGTAGAAGTGTGAATGAGATCCAAGTCTGCGTTTGCAGCCCAGTAACGTTCTGTGTGTAGAAGTGGGAATGAGACCCAAGTCTGTGTTGGCAGCCCACAAACGTTCTGTGTGTAGAAATATGAATGAGACCCAAGTCAATTTTTGCAGCCCACAAACGTTCTGTGTGTGGAAATGTGATTGAGATCCAAGTCTGTGTTTGCAGCCCAGTAACGTTCTGTGTGTAGAAGTGTGAATGATACCCAAGTCTGTGTTTGCAGCCCACTAACGTTCTGTGTGTAGAAGTTTGAATGAGACCCATATCTGTGTTTACAGCCCAGTTACGTTCTGTGTATAGACGTGTGAATGAGACCGAAGTCTGTGTTTGCAGCCCACTAACGTTCTGTGTGTAGAAGTGTGAATGAGACCCAAGTCTTTGTTGCAGCCCACTATCGTTCTCTGTGTAGAAGTGTGAACGAGACACAAGTCAGTATTTGCAGCCCACTAACGTTCTGTGTGTAGACATGTGAATGAGACCCAAGTCTGTGTTTGCAGCCCACTAACGTTCTGTGTGTAGAAGTTTGACTAAGACCCAAGTCTGTGTTTGCAGACCACGAACGTTATGTGTGAAGAAGTGTGAATGAGACCCAAGTCGGTGTTTGCAGCCCAGTACCGTTCTATGTGTAGACATGTGAATGAGACCCATGTCTGTGTTTGCGCTCACTAACGTTCTGTGTGTAGAAGTGTGAATAAGACCCAAGTCTGTGTTTGCAGACCAATAATGTTCTGTGTGTAGAAGTGTGAATGAGACCCAACTCTGTGTTTGCAGCCAACTAACGTTCTGTGTGTAGAAGAGTGAATGAGATCCAAGTCTGTGTTAGCTGCCCACTAACGTTATCTGTGTAAAAGAGTGAATGAGACCCAAGTCTGTGCTTGCAGCCCACTAATGTTCTGTGTGTAGAAGTGTGAATGGGACCCAAGTCTGTGTTTGCAGCCCACTAACGTCCTGTGTGTAGAAGTGTGAATGAGATCCAAGTCTGTGCTTGCAGCCCACTAATGTTCTGTGTGTAGAAGAGTGAATGAAACCAAAGTCTGTGTTTGTAGCCCACTAATGTTCTGTGTGTAGAAGTGTGAATGAGATCAAAGTCTGTATTTCAGCCCGGTAATGTTCTGTGTGTAGAAGTGTGAATGAGACCCAAGTCTGTGTTTGCAGCCCACTAACGTTCTGTGTGTAGAAGTGTGAAAGAGACCCATTTCTGTGTGTGCAGCCCACTAACGTTCTGTATGTAGAAGTGTGGATGAGACCCAAGTCTGTGTTTGCAGCCCACTAACGTTCTGTGTGTAGAAATGTGAATGAGGCCCAAACCTGTGTTTGCAGCCCACAAACGTTCTGTGTGTGGAAATGTGAATGAGATCCAAGTCTGTGTTTGCAGCCCAGTAACGTTCTGAGTGTAGAAGTGTGAATGAGACCCAAGTCTGTGTTTGCAACCCACTAACGTTCTGTGTGTAGAAGTGTGAATGAGATCCAAGTCTGTGTTTGCAGCCCAGTAACGTTCTGTGTGTAGAAGTGTGAATGAGACCCAAGTCTGTGTTTGCAGCCCACTAACGTTCTGTGTGTAGAAGTGTGAATGAGATCCAAGTCTGTGTTTGCAGCCCAGTAACGTTCTGTGTGTAGAAGTGTGAATGAGACCCAAGTCTGTGTTTGCACCCCATTAACGTTCTGTGTGCAGAAGTGTGAATGAGACCCAAATCTGTGTTTGCAGACCACTAACGTTCTGTGTGTAGAAGTGTGAACGCGACCCAAGTCTGTGTTCGCAGCCCATTAACGTTCGGTGTGTAGATGTATGAATGAGACCCAAATCTGTGTTTGCAGCCCCTTTAACGTTCTGTGTGTAGATGTGTGAATGAGATCCAAGTCTGTGCTTGCAGCCCAGTAACGTTCTGTGTGTAGAAGTGTGAATGAGACCCAAGTCTGTGTTTGCAGCCCATTAACGCTCTGTGTGTAGAAGTGTGAATGAGACCCAAGTCTGAGTATACAGCCCAATAACGTTGAGTGTGTAGAAGTGTGAATGAGATCCAAGTCTGTGTTTGCAACCCACTAACGTTCTGTGTGTAGAAATGTGAATGAGATCCAAGTCTGTCTTTGCAGCCCAGTAACGTTCTGTGTGTAGAAGTGAGAATGAGACACAAGTCTGTGTTTGCAGCCCATTAACGCTCTGTGTGTAGAAGTGTGAATGAGATCCAAGTCTGTGTTTGCAGCCCACTAACGTTGAGTGTGTAGAAGTGTGAATGAGATCCAAGTCTGTGTTTGCAGCCCATTACACTCTCTGTGTGTAGAAGTGTGAATGAGATCCAAGTCTGTGTTTGCAGCCCAGTAACGTTCTCTGTGTAGAAGTGTGAATGAGACCCAAGTCTGTGTTTGCAGCCCAGTAACGCTCTGTGTGTAGAAGTGTGAATGAGACCCAAGTCTGTGTTTGCAGCCCATTAACGTTCTCTGTGTTGATGTGTGAATGAGATCCAAGTCTGTGTTTGCAGCCCACCAACGTTCTGTGTATAGAAGTGTGAATGTGACCCAAGTCTGTGTATACAACCCACTAGCGTTCTGTGTGTAGAAGTGTGAATGAGATCCAAGTCTGCGTTTGCAGCCCAGTAACGTTCTGTGTGTAGAAGTGGGAATGAGACCCAAGTCTGTGTTGGCAGCCCACAAACGTTCTGTGTGTAGAAATATGAATGAGACCCAAGTCAATTTTTGCAGCCCACAAACGTTCTGTGTGTGGAAATGTGATTGAGATCCAAGTCTGAGTTTGCAGCCCAGTAACGTTCTGTGTGTAGAAGTGTGAATGATACCCAAGTCTGTGTTTGCAGCCCACTAACGTTCTGTGTGTAGAAGTTTGAATGAGACCCATATCTGTGTTTACAGCCCAGTTACGTTCTGTGTATAGACGTGTGAATGAGACCGAAGTCTGTGTTTGCAGCCCACTAACGTTCTGTGTGTAGAAGTGTGAATGAGACCCAAGTCTTTGTTGCAGCCCACTATCGTTCTCTGTGTAGAAGTGTGAATGAGACACAAGTCAGTATTTGCAGCCCACTAACGTTCTGTGTGTAGACATGTGAATGAGACCCATGTCTGTGTTTGCAGCCCACTAACGTTCTGTGTGTAGAAGTTTGACTAAGACCCAAGTCTGTGTTTGCAGACCACGAACGTTATGTGTGAAGAAGTGTGAATGAGACCCAAGTCGGTGTTTGCAGCCCAGTACCGTTCTATGTGTAGACATGTGAATGAGACCCATGTCTGTGTTTGCGCCCACTAACGTTCTGTGTGTAGAAGTGTGAATAAGACCCAAGTCTGTGTTTGCAGACCACTAATGTTCTGTGTGTAGAAGTGTGAATGAGACCCAACTCTGTGTTTGCAGCCAACTAACGTTCTGTGTGTAGAAGAGTGAATGAGATCCAAGTCTGTGTTAGCTGCCCACTAACGTTATCTGTGTAAAAGAGTGAATGAGACCCAAGTCTGTGCTTGCAGCCCACTAATGTTCTGTGTGTAGAAGTGTGAATGGGACCCAAGTCTGTGTTTGCAGCCCACTAACGTCCTGTGTGTAGAAGTGTGAATGAGATCCAAGTCTGTGCTTGCAGCCCACTAATGTTCTGTGTGTAGAAGAGTGAATGAGACCAAAGTCTGTGTTTGTAGCCCACTTATGTTCTGTGTGTAGAAGTGTGAATGAGATCCAAGTCTGTGTTTGTAGCCCGGTAACGTTCTGTGTGTAGAAGTGTAAATGAGACCCAAGTCTGTGTTTGCAGCCCAGTATCGTTCTGTGTGTAGAAGTGTGAATGAGATCCAAGTCAGTGTTTTCAGACCACCGACGTTCTGAGTGTAGAAGTGTGAATGAGATCAAAGTCTGTTTTTCAGCCCACAAACGTTCTGTGTGTGGAAATGTGAATGAGATCCAAGTCTGTGTTTGCAGCCCAGTAACGTTGTTTGTGTAGAAGTGTGAATGAGACCCACGTCTGTGTTTGCAGCCCACTAACGTTCTCTGTGTAGAAGTGTGAATGAGACCCAAGTCTGTGTTTTCAGTCCACTTACGTTCTGTGTGTGGAATTGTGAACGAGATCCTAGTCTGTGTTTTCAGCCCACTAACGTTCTGTGTGTAGAAGTGTGAATGAGATCCAAGTCTGTATTTCAGCCCGGTAACCTTCTGTGTGTAGAAGTGTGAATGAGACCCAAGTCTGTGTTTGCAACCCACTAACGTTCTGTGTGTAGAAGTGTGAAAGAGACCCATTTCTGTGTGTGCAGCCCACTAACGTTCTGTATGTGGAAGTGTGGATGAGACCCAAGTCTGTGTTTGCAGCCCACTAACGTTCTGTGTGTAGAAATGTGAATGAGGCCCAAACCTGTGTTTGCAGCCCACAAACGTTCTGTGTGTGGAAATGTGAATGAGATCCAAGTCTGTGTTTGCAGCCCAGTAACGCTCTGTGTGTAGAAGTGTGAATGAGACCCAAATCTGTGTATACAGCCCAATAACGTTGAGTGTGTAGAAGTGTGAATGAGATCCAAGTCTGTGTTTGCAACCCACTAACGTTCTGTGTGTAGAAATGTGAATGAGATCCAAGTCTGTGTTTGCAGCCCAGTAACGTTCTGTGTGTAGAAGTGTGAATGAGACACAAGTCTGTGTTTGCAGCCCATTAACGCTCTGTGTGTAGAAGTGTGAATGAGATCCAAGTCTGTGTTTGCAGCCCACCATCGTTGAGTGTGTAGAAGTGTGAATGAGATCCAAGTCTGTGTTTGCAGCCCATTAACGCTCTGTGTGTAGAAGTGTGAATAAGATCCAAGTCTGTGTTTGCAGCCCAGTAACGTTCTCTGTGTAGAAGTGTGAATGAGATCCAAGTCTGTTTTTGCAGCCCAGTAACGCTCTGTGTGTAGAAGTGTGAATGAGACCCAAGTCTGTGTTTGCAGCCCATTAACGTTCTCTGTGTAGATGTGTGAATGAGATCCAAGTCTGTGTTTGCAGCCCACCAACGTTCTGTGTATAGAAGTGTGAATGTGACCCAAGTCTGTGTATACAGCCCACTAGCGTTCTGTGTGTAGAAGTGTGAATGAGATCCAAGTCTGCGTTTGCAGCCCAGTAACGTTCTGTGTGTAGAAGTGGGAATGAGACCCAAGTCTGTGTTGGCAGCCCACAAACGTTCTGTGTGTAGAAATATGAATGAGACCCAAGTCAGTTTTTTCAGCCCACAAACGTTCTGTGTGTGGAAATGTGATTGAGATCCAAGTCTGTGTCTGCAGCCCAGTAACGTTCTGTGTGTAGAAGTGTGAATGATACCCTAGTCAGTGTTTTCAACCCACTAACGTTCTGTGTGTAGAAGTGTGAATGAGACCCATATCTGTGTTTACAGCCCAGTTACGTTCTGTGTATAGACGTGTGAATGAGACCCAAGTCTGCGTTTGCAGCCCAGTATCGTTCTGTGCTTAGAAGTGCGAATGAGACCCAAGTCTGTGTATGCAACCCACTAACGTTCTGTGTGTAGAAGTGTGAACGAGACCCAAGTCTGTGTTTTCAGTCCACTTACGTTCTGTGTGTGGAATTGTGAACGAGATCCAAGTCTGTGTTTGCAGCCCACAAACGTTCTGTGTGTGGAAATGTGAATGAGACCCAAGTCTGTGTTTGCAACCCACTAACGTTCTGTGTGTAGAAGTGTGAATGAGATCTAAGTCTGTGTTTGCAGCCCAGTAACGTTCTGTGTGTAGAAGTGTGAATGAGACCCAAGTCTGTGTTTGCAGCCCACTAACGTTCTGTGTGTAGAAGTGTGAATGAGATCCAAGTCTGTGTTTGCAGCCCAGTAACGTTCTGTGTGTAGAAGTGTGAATGAGACCCAAGTCTTTGTTAAAGCCCACTATCGTTCTGTGCGTAGAAGTGCGAATGAGACCCAAGTCTGTGTATGCAACCCACTAACCTTCTGTGTGTAGAAGTGTGAACGAGACCTAAGTCTGTGTTTGCAGCCCACTATCGTTCTCTGTGTAGAAGTGTGAATGAGACCCAAGTCAGTATTTGCAGCCCACTAACGTTCTGTGTGTAGACATGTGAATGAGACCCAAGTCTGTGTTTGCAGCCCACTAACGTTCTCTGTGTAGAAGTTTGACTAAGACCCAAGTCTGTGTTTGCAGACCACTAACGTTCTGTGTGAAGAAGTGTGAATGAGACCCAAGTCTGTGTTTGCAGCCCAGTAACGTTCTATGTGTAGACATGTGAATGAGACCCATGTCTGTGTTTGCCGCCCACTAACGTTCTGTGTGTAGAAGTGTGAATAAGACCCAAGTCTGTGTTTGCAGACCACTAATGTTCTGTGTGTAGAAGTGTGAATGAGACCCAACTCTGTGTTTGCAGCCCACTAACGTTCTGTGTGTAGAAGTGTGAATGAGATCCAAGTCTGTGCTTGCAGCCCACTAATGTTCTGTGTGTAGAAGAGTGAATGAGATCCAAGTCAGTGTTTGTAGCCCACTAATGTTCTATGTGTAGAAGTGTGAATGAGACCCAAGTCTGTGCTTGCAGCCCACTAATGTTCAGTGTGTAGAAGTGTGAATGAGACCCAAGTCTGTGTTTGCAATCCACTAATGTTCTGTGTGTAGAAGAGTGAATGAGATCCAAGTCTGTGCTTGCAGCCCACTAACGTTCTCTGTGTAGAAGTGTGAATGAGACCCAAGTCTGTGTTTGCAGCCCACAAACGTTCTGTGTGTAGAAGTGTGAATGAGACCCAAGTCTGTGTTTGTAGCCCGGTAACGTTCTGTGTGTAGAAATGTGAATGAGACCCAAGTCTGTGTTTGCAGCCAACTAACGTTCTGTGTGTAGAAGAGTGTATGAGACACAAATCTGTGTTTGCAGACCAGTAACGTTCTGTGTGCAGAAGTGTGAATGAGACCCAAGTCTGTGTTGGCAGTCCACTAACGTTCTGTGTGTAGAAGTGTGAATGAGACCCAAGTCTGTGTTTACAGCCCCATAGCGTTCTGTGTGTAGTAGTGTGAATGAGATCCAAGTCTGTGTTTGCAGCCCAGTAACGTTCTGTGTGTAGAAGTGTGAATGAGATCCAAGTCTGTGTTTGTAGCCCGGTAACGTTCTGTGTGTAGAAATGTGAATGAGACCCAAGTCTGTGTTTGCAGCCAACTAACGTTCTGTGTGTAGAAGAGTGTATGAGACACAAATCTGTGTTTGCAGACCAGTAACGTTCTGTGTGCAGAAGTGTGAATGAGACCCAAGTCTGTGTTGGCAGTCCACTAACGTTCTGTGTGTAGAAGTGTGAATGAGACCCAAGTCTGTGTTTACAGCCCCATAGCGTTCTGTGTGTAGTAGTGTGAATGAGATCCAAGTCTGTGTTTGCAGCCCAGTAACGTTCTGTGTGTAGAAGTGTGAATGAGACCCAAGTCTGTGTGTGCAGCCCACTAACGTTCTGTGTGTAGAAGTGTGGATGAGACCCAAGTTTGTGTGTGCGGCCCACTAATGTTCTGTGTGTAGAAGTGTGAACGAGACCCAAATCTGTATTTGCAGCCCACTAACGTTCTGTGTGTAGAAGTGTGAATGAGATCCAAGTCAGTGTTTTCAGCCCACTAACGTTCTGTGTGTAGAAGTGTGAATGAGATCCAAGTCAGTGTTTTCAGCCCACTAACGTTCTGTGTGTAGAAGTGTGAATGAGATCCAAGTCTGTATTTCAGCCCACAAACGTTCTGTGTGTGGAAATGTGAATGAGATCCAAGTCTGTGTTTGCAGCCCAGTATCGTTCTGTGTGTAGAAGTGTGAATGAGATCCAAGTCAGTGTTTTCAGACCACAGACGTTCTGAGTGTAGAAGTGTGATTGAGATCGAAGTCTGTATTTCAGCCCACAAACGTTCTGTGTGTGGAAATGTGAATGAGATCCAAGTCTCTGTTTGCAGCCCAGTAACGTTGTTTGTGTAGAAGTGTGAATGAGACCCATGTCTGTGTTTGCAGCCCACTAACGTTCTCTGTGTAGAAGTGTGAATGAGACCCAAGTCTGTGTTTTCAGTCCACTTACGTTCTGTGTGTGGAATTGTGAACGATATCCTAGTCTGTGTTTTCAGCCCACTAACGTTCTGTGTGTAGAAGTGTGAATGAGATCCAAGTCTGTATTTCAGCCCGGTAATGTTCTGTGTGAAGAAGTGTGAATGAGACCCAAGTCTGTGTTTGCAGCCCACTAACGTTCTGTGTGTAGAAGTGTGAAAGAGACCCATTTCGGTGTGTGCAGCCCACTAACGTTCTGTATGTAGAAGTGTGGATGAGACCCAAGTCTGTGTTTGCAGCCCACTAACGTTCTGTGTGTAGAAATGTGTATGAGGCCCAAACCTGTGTTTGCAGCCCACAAACGTTCTGTGTGTAGAAGTGTGAATGAGATCCAAGTCAGTGTTTTCAGCCCACTAACGTTCTGTGTGTAGAAGTGTGAATGAGATCCAAGTCTGTATTTCAGCCCACAAACGTTCTGTGTGTGGAAATGTGAATGAGATCCAAGTCTGTGTTTGCAGCCCAGTATCGTTCTGTGTGTAGAAGTGTGAATGAGATCCAAGTCAGTGTTTTCAGACCACAGACGTTCTGAGTGTAGAAGTGTGATTGAGATCGAAGTCTGTATTTCAGCCCACAAACGTTCTGTGTGTGGAAATGTGAATGAGATCCAAGTCTCTGTTTGCAGCCCAGTAACGTTGTTTGTGTAGAAGTGTGAATGAGACCCATGTCTGTGTTTGCAGCCCACTAACGTTCTCTGTGTAGAAGTGTGAATGAGACCCAAGTCTGTGTTTTCAGTCCACTTACGTTCTGTGTGTGGAATTGTGAACGAGATCCTAGTCTGTGTTTTCAGCCCACTAACGTTCTGTGTGTAGAAGTGTGAATGAGATCCAAGTCTGTGTTTGCAGCCCAGTAACGTTCTGTGTGTAGAAGTGTGAATGAGACCCAAGTCTGTGTTTGCACCCCATTAACGTTCTGTGTGCAGAAGTGTGAATGAGACCCAAATCTGTGTTTGCAGACCACTAACGTTCTGTGTGTAGAAGTGTGAACGGGACCCAAGTCTGTGTTCGCAGCCCATTAACGTTCGGTGTGTAGATGTGTGAATGAGACCCAAATCTGTGTTTGCAGCCCCTTTAACGTTCTGTGTGTAGATGTGTGAATGAGATCCAAGTCTGTGCTTGCAGCCCAGTAACGTTCTGTGTGTAGAAGTGTGAATGAGACCCAAGTCTGTGTTTGCAGCCCATTAACGCTCTGTGTGTAGAAGTGTGAATGAGACCCAAGTCTGAGTATACAGCCCAATAACGTTGAGTGTGTAGAAGTGTGAATGAGATCCAAGTCTGTGTTTGCAACCCACTAACGTTCTGTGTGTAGAAATGTGAATGAGATCCAAGTCTGTGTTTGCAGCCCAGTAACGTTCTGTGTGTAGAAGTGTGAATGAGACACAAGTCTGTGTTTGCAGCCCATTAACGCTCTGTGTGTAGAAGTGTGAATGAGATCCAAGTCTGTGTTTGCAGCCCACTAACGTTGAGTGTGTAGAAGTGCGAATGAGATCCAAGTCTGAGTTTGCAGCCCATTACACTATCTGTGTGTAGAAGTGTGAATGAGATCCAAGTCTGTGTTTGCAGCCCAGTAACGTTCTCTGTGTAGAAGTGTGAATGAGACCCAAGTCTGTGTTTGCAGCCCAGTAACGCTCTGTGTGTAGAAGTGTGAATGAGACCCAAGTCTGTGTTTGCAGCCCATTAACGTTCTCTGTGTTGATGTGTGAATGAGATCCAAGTCTGTGTTTGCAGCCCACCAACGTTCTGTGTATAGAAGTGTGAATGTGACCCAAGTCTGTGTATACAACCCACTAGCGTTCTGTGTGTAGAAGTGTGAATGAGACCCAAGTCTTTGTTAAAGCCCACTATCGTTCTGTGCGTAGAAGTGCGAATGAGACCCAAGTCTGTGTATGCAACCCACTAACGTTCTGTGTGTAGAAGTGTGAACGAGACCTAAGTCTGTGTTTGCAGCCCACTATCGTTCTCTGTGTAGATGTGTGAATGAGACCCAAGTCAGTATTTGCAGCCCACTAACGTTCTGTGTGTAGACATGTGAATGAGACCCAAGTCTGTGTTTGCAGCCCACTAACGTTCTCTGTGTAGAAGTTTGACTAAGACCCAAGTCTGTGTTTGCAGACCACTAACGTTCTGTGTGAAGAAGTGTGAATGAGACCCAAGTCTGTGTTTGCAGCCCAGTAACGTTCTATGTGTAGACATGTGAATGAGACCCATGTCTGTGTTTGCCGCCCACTAACGTTCTGTGTGTAGAAGTGTGAATAAGACCCAAGTCTGTGTTTGCAGACCACTAATGTTCTGTGTGTAGAAGTGTGAATGAGACCCAACTCTGTGTTTGCAGCCCACTAACGTTCTGTGTGTAGAAGTGTGAATGAGATATAAGTCTGTGCTTGCAGCCCACTAATGTTCTGTGTGTAGAAGAGTGAATGAGATCCAAGTCAGTGTTTGTAGCCCACTAATGTTCTATGTGTAGAAGTGTGAATGAGACCCAAGTCTGTGCTTGCAGCCCACTAATGTTCTGTGTGTAGAAGTGTGAATGAGACCCAAGTCTGTGTTTGCAATCCACTAATGTTCTGTGTGTAGAAGAGTGAATGAGATCCAAGTCTGTGCTTGCAGCCCACTAACGTTCTCTGTGTAGAAGTGTGAATGAGACCCAAGTCTGTGTTTGCAGCCCACAAACGTTCTGTGTGTAGAAGTGTGAATGAGACCCAAGTCTGTGTTTACAGCCCCATAGTGTTCTGTGTGTAGTAGTGTGAATGAGATCCAAGTCAGTGTTTTCAGCCCACTAACGTTCTGTGTGTAGAAGTGTGAATGAGATCCAAGTCTGTGTTTGTAGCCCGGTAACGTTCTGTGTGTAGAAATGTGAATGAGACCCATGTCTGTGTTTGCCGCCCACTAACGTTCTGGGTGTAGAAGTGTGAATAAGACCCAAGTCTGTGTTTGCAGACCACTAATGTTCTGTGTGTAGACGTGTGAATGAGACCCAACTCTGTGTTTGCAGCCAACTAACGTTCTGTGTGTAGAAGAGTGAATGAGATCCAAGTCTGTGTTTGCTGCCCACTAACGTTGTCTGTGTAAAAGAGTGAATGAGACCCAAGTCTGTGCTTGCAGCCCACTAATGTTCTGTGTGTAGAAGTGTGAATGAGACCCAAGTCTGTGTTTGCAGCCCACTAACGTCCTGTGTGTAGAAGTGTGAATGAGATCCAAGTCTGTGCTTGCAGCCCACTAATGTTCTGTGTGTAGAAGAGTGAATGAGATCAAAGTCTGTGTTTGTAGCCCACTAATGTTCTGTGTGTAGAAGTGTGAATGAGACCCAAGTCTGTGCTTGCAGCCCACTAATGTTCTGTGTGTAGAAGTGTGAATGAGACCCAAGTCTGTGTTTGCAATCCACTAATGTTCTGTGTGTAGAAGTGTGAATGAGATCCAAGTCTGTGTTTGCAGCCCACAAACGTTCTGTGTGTAGAAGTGTGAATGAGACCCAAGTCTGTGTTTACAACCCCATAGTGTTCTGTGTGTAGTAGTGTGAATGAGATCCAAGTCAGTGTTTTCAGCCCACTAACGTTCTGTGTGTAGAAGTGTGAATGAGATCCAAGTCTGTGTTTGTAGCCCGGTAACGTTCTATGTGTAGAAGTGTGAATGAGACCCAAGTCTGTGTTTGCAGCCAACTAACGTTCTGTGTGTAGAAGAGTGTATGAGACACAAATCTGTGTTTGCAGCCCAGTAACGTTCGGTGTGCAGAAGTGTGAATGAGACCTAAGTCTGTGTTTGCAGCCCACTAACGTTCTGTGTGTAGAAGTGTGAATGAGACCCAAGTCTGTGTTTACAGCCCCATAGCGTTCTGTGTGTAGTAGTGTGAATGAGATCCAAGTCTGTGTTTGCAGCCCAGTAACGTTCTGTGCGTAGAAGTGTGAATGAGACCCAAGTCTGTGTGTGCAGCCCACTAACGTTCTGTGTGTAGAAGTGTGAATGAGATCCAAGTCTGTATTTCAGCCCACAAACGTTCTGTGTGTGGAATTGTGAACGAGATCCTAGTCTGTGTTTTCAGCCCACTAACGTTCTGTGTGTAGAAGTGTGAACGAGACCCAAGTCTGTATTTGCAGCCCAGTAACGGTCTGTGTGTAGAAGTGTGAATGAGATCCAAGTCAGTGCTTTCAGACCACTGACGTTCTGAGTGTAGAAGTGTGAATGAGATCGAAGTCTGTATTTCAGCCCACAAACGTTCTGTGTGTGGAAATGTGAATGAGATCCAAGTCTGTGTTTGCAGCCCAGTAACGTTGTGTGTGTAGAAGTGTGAATGAGACCCATGTCTGTGTTTGCAGCCCACTAACGTTCTCTGTGTAGAAGTGTGAATGAGACCCAAGTCTGTGTTTTCAGCCCACTTACGTTCTGTGTGTAGAAGTGTGAATGTGATCCAAGTCTGTATTTCAGCCCGGTAACGGTCTGTGTGTAGAAGTGTGAATGAGACCCAAGTCTGTGTTTGCAGCCCACTAACGTTCTGTGTGTAAAAGTGTGAATGAGACCCAAGTCTGTGTTTTCAGCCCACTTACGTTCTGTGTGTAGAAGTGTGAATGAGATCCAAGTCTATATTTCAGCTCGGTAACGTTCTGTGTGTAGAAGTGTGAATGAGACCCAAGTCTGTGTTTGCAGCCCTCAAACGTTCTGTGTGTAGAAGTGTGAATGAGACCCAAGTCTGTGTTTACAGCCCCATAGTGTTCTGTGTGTAGTAGTGTGAATGAGATCCAAGTCTGTGTTTTAAGCCCACTAACGTTCTGTGTGTAGAAGTGTGAATGAGATCCAAGTCTGTGTTTGTAGCCCGGTAACGTTCTGTGTGTAGAAGTGTGAATGAGACCCAAGTCTGTGTTTGCAGCCAACTAACGTTCTGTGTGTAGAAGAGTGTATGAGACCCATTTCTGGGTGTGCAGCCCACTAACGTTCTGTGTGTAGAAGTGTGGATGAGACCCAAGTCTGTGTTTGCAGCCCACTAACTTTCTGTGTGTAGAAATGTGAATGAGACCCAAGTCTGTGTTTGCAACCCACTAACGTTCTGTGTGTAGAAATGTGAATGAGATCCAAGTCTGTGTTTGCAGCCCAGTTACGTTCTGTGTGTAGAAGTGTGAATGAGACACAAGTCTGTGTTTGCAGCCCATTAACGCTCTGTGTGTAGAAATGTGAATGAGATCCAAGTCTGTGTTTGCAGCCCACTAACGTTGAGTGTGTAGAAGTGTGAATGAGATCCAAGTCTGTGTTTGCAGCCCATTAACGCTCTGTGTGTAGAAGTGTGAATGAGATCCAAGTCTGTGTTTGCAGCCCAGTAACGTTCTCTGTGTAGAAGTGTGAATGAGACCCAAGTCTGTGTTTGCAGCCCAGTAACGCTCTGTGTGTAGAAGTGTGAATGAAACCCAAGTCTGTGTTTGCAGCCCATTAACGTTCTCTGTGTAGATGTGTGAATGAGATCCAAGTCTGTGTTTGCAGCCCACCAACGTTCTGTGTATAGAAGTGTGAATGTGACCCAAGTCTGTGTATACAGCCCAGTAACGTTCTGTGTGTAGATGTGTGAATGAGACACAAGTCTGTATTTGTAGCCCGGTAACGTTCTGTGTGTAGAAGTATGAATGAGACCCATGTCTGTGTTTGCAGGCTACAAACGTTCTGTGTGTAGAAGTGTGAATGAGACCCAAGTCTGTGTTTACAGCCCCATAGTGTTCTGGGTGTAGTAGTGTGAATGAGATCCAAGTCAGTGTTTTCAGCCCAATAACGTTCTGTGTGTAGAAGTGTGAATGAGATCCAAGTCTGTGTTTGTAGCCCGGTAACGTTCTGTGTGTAGAAGTGTGAATGAGACCCAAGTCTGTGTTTGCAGCCAACTAACGTTCTGTGTGTAGAAGAGTGTATGAGACACAAATCTGTGTTTGCAGCCCAGTAACGTTCTGTGTGCAGAAGTGTGAATGAGACCCAAGTCTGTGTTTGCAGCCCACTAACGTTCTGTGTGTAGAAGTGTGAATGAGACCCAAGTCTGTGTTTACAGCCCCATAGCGTTCTGTGTGTAGTAGTGTGAATGAGATCCAAGTCTGTGTTTGCAGCCCAGTAACGTTCTGTGTGTAGAAGGGCGAATGAGACCCAAGTCTGTGTGTGCAGCCCACTAACGTTATGTGTGTAGAAGTGTGGATGAGACCCAAGTCTGTGTGTGCAGCCCACTAATGTTCTGTGTGTAGAAGTATGAACGAGACCCAAGTCTGTATTTGCAGCCCACTAACGTTCTGTGTGTAGAAGTGTGAATGAGATCCAAGTCAGTGTTTTCAGCCCACTAACGTTCTGTGTGTAGAAGTGTGAATGAGATCCAAGCCAGTGTTTTCAGCCCACTAACGTTCTGTGTGTAGAAGTGTGAATGAGATCCAAGTCTGAGTTTGCAGCCCAGTATCGTTCTGTGTGTAGAAGTGTGAATGAGATCCAAGTCAGTGTTTTCAGACCACTGACGTTCTGAGTGTAGAAGTGTGAATGAGATCGAAGTCTGTATTTCAGCCAACAAACGTTCTGTGTGTGGAAATGTGAATGAGATCCAAGTCTGTGTTTGCAGCCCAGTAACGTTGTGTGTGTAGAAGTGTGAATGAAACCCATGTCTGTGTTTGCAGCCCACTAACGTTCTCTGTGTAGAAGTGTGATTGAGACCAAAGTCTGTGTTTTCTGCCCACTTACGTTCTGTGTGTGGAATTGTGAACGAGATCCTAGTCTGTGTTTTCAGCCCACTAACGTTTTGTGTGTAGAAGTGTGAATGAGATCCAAGCCTGTGTTTGCAGCCCAGTAACGTTGTGTGTGTAGAAGTGTGAATGAGACCCATGTCTGTGTTTGCAGCCCACTAACGTTCTCTGTGTAGAAGTGTGAATGAGACCCAAGTCTTTGTTGTAGCCCACTAACATTCTGTGTATAGATGTGTGAATGAGACCCAAGTTTGTGTTTGCAGCCCACTAGCGTTCTGTGTGAAGGATTGTGAATGAGACCCAAGTCTGTTTTGCAGACAACTAACGATTTGTGTGTAGATGTGTGAATGACATCCAAGTCTGTGTTTGCAGCCCACTTACGTTCTGTGTGTAGATGTGTGTATGAGACACAAATCTGTGTTTGTAGCCCAGTAACGTTCTGTGTGCAGAAGTGTGAATGAGACCCAAGTCTGTGTTTGCAGCCCACTTACGTTCTGTGTGTAGACGTGTGAATGAGATCCAAGTTTGTGTTTGCATTCCACTAACGTTATGTGTGTAGAAGTGTGAATGAGACCCAAGTTTGTGTTTACCGCCCACTAGCGTTCTGCGTGTAGAAGTGTGAATGAGATCCAAGTCTGTGAATGCAGCCCAGTAATGTTCTGTGTGTAGAAGTGTGAATGAGACACAAGACTGTGTGTGCAGCCCAGTAATGTTCTGTGTGTAGAAGTGTGAATGTGACCCAAGTCTGTGTGTGCAGCCCAATAACGTTCTGTGTATAGACATGTGAACGATATCCAAGTCTGTGTGTGCAGCCCACTAACGTTCTGTGTGTAGAAGTGTGAATTAGACCAAAGCCAGTGTTTGAAGCCCACTAACGTTCTGTGTGTAGAAGTGTGAACGAGACCCAAGTCTGTATTTGCAGCCCACGAACGTTCTGTGTGTAGAAGTTTGACTAAGACCCATGTCTGTGTTTGCAGACCACTAACGTTCTGTGTGAAGAAGTGTGAATGAGAACCAAGACTGTGTTTGCAGCCCAGTAACGTTCTATGTGTAGACATGTGAATGAGACCCATGTCTGTGTTTGCCGCCCACTAACGTTCTGTGTGTAGAAGTGTGAATAAGACCCAAGTCTGTGGTTGCAGACCACTAATGTTCTGTGTGTAGAAGTGTGAATGAGACCCAACCCTGTATTGCAGCCCACTAACGTTCTGTGTGTAGAAGAGTGAATGAGATCCAAGTCAGTGTTTGCTGCCCACTAACGTTCTCTGTGTAAAGGAGTGAATGAGACCCAAGTCTGTGCTTGCAGCCCACTAATGTTCTGTGTGTAGAAGTGTGAATGAGACCCAAGTCTGTGTTTGCAGCCCAGTAACCTTCTGTGTGTAGAAGTGTGAATGAGATCCAAGTCTGTGCTTGCAGCCCACTAATGTACTGTGTGTAGAAGAGTGAATGAGATCCAAGTCTGTGTTTGTAGCCCACTAATGTTCTGTGTGTAGAAGTGTGAATGAGACCCAAGTCTGTGCTTGCAGCCCACTAATGTTCTGTGTGTAGAAGTGTGAATGAGACCCAAGTCTGTGTGTGCAATCCACTAATGCTCTGTGTGTAGAAGAGTGAATGAGATCCAAGTCTGTGCTTGCAGCCCACTAACGTTCTCTGTGTAGAAGTGTGAATGAGACCCAAGTCTGTGTTTGCAGCCCACAAACGTTCTGTTTGTAGAAGTGTGAATGAGCCCCAAGTCTGTGTTTACAGCCCCATAGTGTTCTGTGTGTAGTAGTGGGAATGAGATCCAAGTCAGTGTTTTCAGCCAACTAACGTTCTGTGTGTAGAAGTGTGAATGAGATCCAAGTCTGTGTTTGTAGCCAGGTAACGTTCTGTGTGTAGAAGTGTGAATGAGACCCGAGTCTGTGTTTGCAGCCAACTAACGTTCTGTGTGTAGAAGAGTGTATGAGATACAAATCTGTGTTTGCAGCCCAGTAACGTTCTGTGTGCAGAAGTGTGAATGAGACCCAAGTCTGTGTTTGCAGCCCACTAACGTTCTGTGTGTAGAAGTGTGAATGAGACCAAAGTCTGTGTTTACAGCCCCATAGCGTTCTGTGTGTAGTAGTGTGAATGAGATCCAAGTCTGTGTTTGCATCCCAGTAACGTTCTGTGTGTAGAAGTGTGAATGAGACCCAAGTCTGTGTGTGCAGCCCACTAACGTTCTGTATGTAGAAGTGTGGATGAGACCCAAGTCTGTGTGTGCAGCCCACTAATGTTCTGTGTGTAGAAGTGTGAACGAGACCCAAGTCTGTATTTGCAGCCCACTAACGTTCTGTGTGTAGAAGTGTGAATGAGATTTAAGTCAGTGTTTTCAGCCCACTAACGTTCTGTGTGTAGAAGTGTGAATGAGATCCAAGTCAGTGTTTTCAGCCCACTAACGTTCTGTGTGTAGAAGTATGAATGAGATCCAAGTCTGAGTTTGCAGCCCAGTATCGTTCTGTGTGTAGAAGTGTGAATGAGATCCAAGTCAGTGTTTTCAGACCTCTGACGTTCTGAGTGTAGAAGTGTGAATGAGATCGAAGTCTGTATTTCAGCCCACAAACGTTCTGTGTGTGGAAATGTGAATGAGATCCAAGTCTGTGTTTGCAGCCCAGTAACGTTGCGTGTGTAGAAGTGTGAATGAGACCCAGGTCTGTGTTTGCAGCCCACTAACGTTATCTGTGTAGAAGTGTGAATGAGACAAAAGTCTGTGTTTTCTGCCCACTTACGTTCTGTGTGTGGAATTGTGAACGAGATCATAGTCTGTGTTTTCAGGCCACTAACGTTCTGTGTGTAGAAGTGTGAATGAGATCCAAGTCTGTGTTTGCAGCCCAGTAACGTTGTGTGTATAGAAGTGTGAATGAGACCCATGTCTGTGTTTGCAGCCCACTAACGTTCTCTGTGTAGAAGTGTGAATGAGACCCAAGTCTTTGTTGCAGCCCACTAACATTCTGTGTATAGATGTGTGAATGAGACCCAAGTTTGTGTTTGCACCCCACTAGCGTTCTGTGTGAAGGATTGTGAATGAGACCCAAGTGTGTTTTGCAGACAACTAACGTTCTGTGTGTAGATGTGTGAATGACATCCAAGTCTGTGTTTGCAGCCCACTTACGTTCTGTGTGTAGATGTGTGTATGAGACACAAATCTGTGTTTGTAGCCCAGTAACGTTCTGTGTGCAGAAGTGTGAATGAGACCCAAGTCTGTGTTTGCAGCCCACTTACGTTCTGTGTGTAGACGTGTGAATAAGATCCAAGTTTGTGTTTGCAACCCACTAACGTTATGTGTGTAGAAGTGTGAATGAGACCCAAGTCTGTGTTTACCGCCCACTAGCGTTCTGTGTGTAGAAGTGTGAATGAGATCCACGTCTGTGAATGCAGCCCAGTAATGTTCTGTGTGTAGAAGTGTGAATGAGACACAAGTCTGCGTGTGCAGCCCAGTAACGTTCTGTGTGTAGAAGTGTGAATGTGACCCAAGTCTGTGTGTGCAGCCCACTAACGTTCTGTGTGTAGACATGTGAACGATATCCAAGCCTGTGTGTGCGCAGCCCACTAACGTTCTGTGTGTAGAAGTGTGAATTAGACCAAAGCCAGTTTTTGAAGCCCACTAAAGTTCTGTGTGTAGAAGTGTGAACGAGACCCAAGTCTGTATTTGCAGCCCACGAACGTTCTGAGTGTAGAAGAGTGAAAGAGACCCAAGTCTGAATTTGCAGCCCACTAACGTTGACTTTGAAGAAGTTTGAATGAGACCCAAGTCAGTGTTTGCAGCCCACTAATGTTCTCTGTGTAGAAGTGTGAATGAGACCCAAGTCAGTGTTTGCAGCCCACTAATGTTCTGTGTGTAGAAGTGTGAATGAGACTCAAGTCTCTGTTTACAGCCAGTAACGTTCTGTGTGTAGAAGTGTCAAGGAGACCCATGTCAGTGTTTGCATCCCTCTAACGTTCTGTGTGTAGAAGTGTGAAATAGATACAAGTCTGAGATTGCAGCCCACAAACGTTCTGTGTGTGGAAATGTGAATGAGATCCAAGCCTGTGTTTGCAGCCCAGTTACGTTCTGTGTGTAGAAATGTGAATGAGACCCATGTCTGTGTTTGCAGACCACTATCGTTCTCTGTGTAGACGTGTGAATGAGATCCAAGTCCGTGTTTGAAGCCCACAAACGTTCTGTGTGTAGAAATCTGAATGGGACCCAAGTCAGTGTTTGCAGCCCACAAACGTTCTGTGTGTGGAAATGTGAATGAGATTCAAGTCTGTGTATGTAGCCCAGTAACGTTCTGTGTGTAGAAGTGTGAATGAGACCCAAGTCTGTGTTTGCAGCCCACTAACGTTCTGTGTGTAGAAGTGTGAATGACATCCAAGTCTGTGTTTGCAGCCCACAAACGTTCTGTGTGTAGAAATGTGAATGGGACCCAAGTCAGTGTTTGCAGCCCACAAACGTTCTGTGTGTAGAAATGTGAATGAGATTCAAGTCTGTGTATGCAGCCCAGTAACGTTCTGTGTGTAGAAGTGTGAATGAGACCCAAGTCTGTGTTTGCAGCCCACTAAATTTCTGTGTGTAGAAGTGTGAATGAGACCCAAGCCTGTGTTTACAGCCCAGTAACGTTCTGTGTATATAAGTGTGAATGAGAACCAAGTCTGTGTTTGCAGCCCACTAACGTTCTGTGTGTAGAAGTGTGAATGAGACCCAAGTCTTTGTTGCAGCCAACTAACGTTCTGTGTGTAGAAGTATGAATGAGACCCAAGTCTGTGTTTGCAACCCACTAACGTTCTGTGTGTAGAAGTGTGAACGAGACCCAAGTCTGTGTTTGCAGCCCACTATCGTTCTCTGTGTAAAAGTATGAATGAGACCCAAGTCAGTGTTTGCAGCCCACGAACGTTCTGTGTGTAGACATGGTAATGAGACCCAAGTCCGTGTTTGCGGCCCACTAACGTTCTGTGTGTAGAAGTTTGACTAACACCCAAGTCTGTGTTTGCAGACAACTAACGTTCTGTGTGAAGAAGTGTAAATGAGAGCCAAGTCTGTGTTTGCAGCCCAGTAACGTTCTGTGTGTAGATATTTGAATGAGACCCATGTCTGTGTTTGCCGCCCACTAACGTTCTGTGTGTATAAGTGTGAATTAGACCCAAGTCTGTGTTTGCAGACCACTAATGTTCTGTGTCTAGAAGTGTCAATGAGACAAGTCTGTGTTTGCAACCCACTAACGTTCTGTGTGTAGAAGTGAGAACGAGACCCAAGTCTGTGTTTGCAGCCCACTAACATTCCGTGTGTAGAAGTGTGAATGAGATCCAAGTCTGTGTTTGCTGCCCACTAACGTCCTCTGTGTAAATGAGTGAATGAGACCCAAGTCTGTGCTTGCAGCCCAGTAACGTTCTGTGTGTAGAAGTGTGGAAGAGACCCATTTCTGTGTGTGCAGCCCACTAACGTTCTCGGTGTAGAAGTGTGAATGAGACCCAAGTCTATGTTTACAGCCCCATAGCGTTTGTATGTAGAAGTGTGAATGAGATCCAAGTCTGTGTTTGCAGCCCAGTAACGTTCTGTGTGTAGAAGTGTGAAAGAGACCCATTTCTGTGTGTGCAGCCCACCAACGTTCTGTATGTAGAAGTGTGGATGAGACCCAAGTCTGTGTTTGCAGCCCACTAACGTTCTGTGTGTAGAAATGTGAATGAGGCCCAAGTCTGTGCTTGCAGCCCACAAACGTTCTGTGTGTGGAAATGTGAATGAGATCCAAGTCTGTGTTTGCAGCCCACTAACGTTCTGTGTGTAGAAGTGTGAATGAGATCCAAGTCTGAGTTTGCAGCCCAGTAACGTTCTGTGTGTAGATGTCTGTATGAGACACAAATCTGTGTTTTTAGCCCAGTAACGTTCTGTGTGCAGAAGTGTGAATGAGACCCAAGTCTGTGTTTGCAGCCCACTAACGTTCTGTGTGTAGAAGTGTGAATGAGATCCAAGTCTTTGTTGCAGACCACTAACATTCTGTGTATAGATGTGTGAATGAGACCCAAGTTTGTGTTTGCAGCCCAATAGCGTTCTGTGTGAAGGATTGTGAATGAGACCCAAGTCTGTTTTGCAGACAACTAACGTTCTGTGTGTAGATGTGTGAATGACATCCAAGTCTGTGTTTGCAGCCACCATACGTTCTGTGTGTAGATGTGTGTATGAGACACAAATCTGTGTTTGTAGCCCAGTAACGTTCTGTGTGCAGAAGTGTGAATGAGACCCAAGTCTGTGTTTGCAGCCCACTTACGTTCTGTGTGTAGACGTGTGAATGAGATCCAAGTTTGTGTTTGCAACCCACTAACGTTATGTGTGTAGATGTGTGAATGAGACCCAAGTCTGTGTTTACCGCCCACTAGCGTTCTGTGTGTAGAAGTGTGAATGAGATCCAAGTCTGTGAATGCAGCCCAGTAATGTTCTGTGTGTAGAAGTGTGAATGAGACACAAGACTGTGTGTGCAGCCCAGTAACGTTCTGTGTGTAGAAGTGTGAATGTGACCCAAGTCTGTGTGTGCAGCCCACTAACGTTCTGTGTGTAGACATGTGAACGATATCCAAGTCTGTGTGTGCAGCCCACTAAAGTTCTGTGTGTAGAAGTGTGAATTAGACCAAAGCCAGTGTTTGAAGCCCACTATCGTTCTGTGTGTAGAAGTGTGAATGAGATCCAAGTCTGTGTTTGTAGCCCGGTAACGTTCTGTGTGTAGAAGTATGAATGAGACCCAAGTCTGTGATTGCAGCCCACAAACGTTCTGTGTGTAGAAGTGTGAATGAGACCCAAGTCTGTGTTTACAGCCCCATAGTGTTCTGTGTGTAGTAGTGTGAATGAGATCCAAGTCAGTGTTTTCAGCCCACTAACGTTCTGTGTGTAGAAGTGTGAATGAGATCCAAGTCAGTGTTTGTAGCCCGGTAACGTTCTGTGTGTAGAAGTGTGAATGAGACCCAAGTCTGTGTTTGCAGCCAACTAACGTTCTGAGTGTAGAAGAGTGTATGAGACACAAATCTGTGTTTGCAGCCCAGTAACGTTCTGTGTGCAGAAGTGTGAATGAGACCCAAGTCTGTGTTTGCAGCCCACTAACGTTCTGTGTGTAGAAGTGTGAATGAGACCCAAGTCTGTGTTTACAGCCCCATAGCGTTCTGTGTGTAGTAGTGTGAATGAGATCCAAGTCTGTGTTTGCAATACAGTAACGTTCTGTGTGTAGAAGTGTGAATGAGACCCAAGTCTTTGTGTGCAGCCCACTAACGTTCTGTGTGTAGAAGTGTGGATGAGACCCAAGTCTGTGTGTGCAGCCCACTAATGTTCTGTGTGTAGAAGTGTGAACGAGACCCAAGTCTGTATTTGCAGCCCACTAACGTTCTGTGTGTAGAAGTGTGAATGAGATCCAAGTCAGTGTTTTCAGCCCACTAAATATCTGTGTGTAGAAGTGTGAATGAGATCCAAGTCAGTGTTTTCAGCCCACTAACGTTCTGTGTGTAGAAGTGTGAATGAGATCCAAGTCTGAGTTTGCAGCCCAGTATCGTTCTGTGTGTAGAAGTGTGAATGAGATCCAAGTCAGTGTTTTCAGACCACTGACGTTCTGAGTGTAGAAGTGTGAATGAGATCGAAGCCTGTATTTCAGCCCACAAACGTTCTGTGTGTGGAAATGTGAATGAGATCCAAGTCTGTGTTTGCAGCCCAGTAACGTTGTGTGTGTAGAAGTGTGAATGAAACCCATGTCTGTGTTTGCAGCCCACTAACGTTCTCTGTGTAGAAGTGTGATTGAGACCAAAGTCTGTGTTTTCTGCCCACTTACGTTCTGTGTGTGGAATTGTGAACGAGATCCTAGTCTGTGTTTTCAGCCCACTAACGTTCTGTGTGTAGAAGTGTGAATGAGATCCAAGCCTGTGTTTGCAGCCCAGTAACGTTGTGTGTGTAGAAGTGTGAATGAGACCCATGTCTGTGTTTGCAGCCCACTAACGTTCTCTGTGTAGAAGTGTGAATGAGACCCAAGTCTTTGTTGTAGCCCACTAACATTCTGTGTATAGATGTGTGAATGAGACCCAAGTTTGTGTTTGCAGCCCACTAGCGTTCTGTGTGAAGGATTGTGAATGAGACCCAAGTCTGTTTTGCAGACAACTAACGATTTGTGTGTAGATGTGTGAATGACATCCAAGTCTGTGTTTGCAGCCCACTTACGTTCTGTGTGTAGATGTGTGTATGAGACACAAATCTGTGTTTGTAGCCCAGTAACGTACTGTGTGCAGAAGTGTGAATGAGACCCAAGTCTGTGTTTGCAGCCCACTTACGTTCTGTGTGTAGACGTGTGAATGAGATCCAAGTTTGTGTTTGCATTCCACTAACGTTATGTGTGTAGAAGTGTGAATGAGACCCAAGTTTGTGTTTACCGCCCACTAGCGTTCTGTGTGTAGAAGTGTGAATGAGATCCAAGTCTGTGAATGCAGCCCAGTAATGTTCTGTGTGTAGAAGTGTGAATGAGACACAAGACTGTGTGTGCAGCCCAGTAATGTTCTGTGTGTAGAAGTGTGAATGTGACCCAAGTCTGTGTGTGCAGCCCACTAACGTTCTGTGTATAGACATGTGAACGATATCCAAGTCTGTGTGTGCAGCCCACTAACGTTCTGTGTGTAGAAGTGTGAATTAGACCAAAGCCAGTGTTTGAAGCCCACTAACGTTCTGTGTGTAGAAGTGTGAACGAGACCCAAGTCTGTATTTGCAGCCCACGAACGTTCTGTGTGTAGAAGTTTGACTAAGACCCATGTCTGTGTTTGCAGACCACTAACGTTCTGTGTGAAGAAGTGTGAATGAGAACCAAGACTGTGTTTGCAGCCCAGTAACGTTCTATGTGTAGACATGTGAATGAGACCCATGTCTGTGTTTGCCGCCCACTAACGTTCTGTGTGTAGAAGTGTGAATAAGACCCAAGTCTGTGTTTGCAGCCCACTAACGTTCTGTGTGTAGAAGTGTGAATAAGACCCAAGTCTGTGTTTGCAGCCCAGTAATGTTCTGTGTGTAGAAGTGTGAATGAGACCCAACTCTGTGTTTGCAGCCCACTAACGTTCTGTGTGTAGAAGAGTGAATGAGATCCAAGTCTGTGTTTGCTGCCCACTAACGTTCTCTGTGTAAAAGAGTGAATGAGACCCAAGTCTGTGCTTGCAGCCCACTAATGTTCTGTGTGTAGAAGTGTGAATGAGACCCAAGTCTGTGTTTGCAGCCCAGTAACCTTCTGTGTGTAGAAGTGTGAATGAGATCCAAGTCTGTGCTTGCAGCCCACTAATGTACTGTGTGTAGAAGAGTGAATGAGATCCAAGTCTGTGTTTGTAGCCCACTAATGTTCTGTGTGTAGAAGTGTGAATGAGACCCAAGTCTGTGCTTGCAGCCCACTAATGTTCTGTGTGTAGAAGTGTGAATGAGACCCAAGTCTCTGTGTGCAATCCACTAATGCTCTGTGTGTAGAAGAGTGAATGAGATCCAAGTCTGTGCTTGCAGCCCTCTAACGTTCTCTGTGTAGAAGTGTGAATGAGACCCAAGTCTGTGTTTGCAGCCCACAAACGTTCTGTTTGTAGAAGTGTGAATGAGCCCCAAGTCTGTGTTTACAGCCCCATAGTGTTCTGTGTGTAGTAGTGGGAATGAGATCCAAGTCAGTGTTTTCAGCCAACTAACGTTCTGTGTGTAGAAGTGTGAATGAGATCCAAGTCTGTGTTTGTAGCCAGGTAACGTTCTGTGTGTAGAAGTGTGAATGAGACCCGAGTCTGTGTTTGCAGCCAACTAACGTTCTGTGTGTAGAAGAGTGTATGAGACACAAATCTGTGTTTGCAGCCCAGTAACGTTCTGTGTGCAGAAGTGTGAATGAGACCCAAGTCTGTGTTTGCAGCCCACTAACGTTCTGTGTGTAGAAGTGTGAATGAGACCGAAGTCTGTGTTTACAGCCCCATAGCGTTCTGTGTGTAGTAGTGTGAATGAGATCCAAGTCTGTGTTTGCATCCCAGTAACGTTCTGTGTGTAGAAGTGTGAATGAGACCCAAGTCTGTGTGTGCAGCCCACTAACGTTCTGTATGTAGAAGTGTGGATGAGACCCAAGTCTGTGTGTGCAGCCCACTAATGTTCTGTGTGTAGAAGTGTGAACGAGACCCAAGTCTGTATTTGCAGCCCACTAACGTTCTGTGTGTAGAAGTGTGAATGAGATTTAAGTCAGTGTTTTCAGCCCACTAACGTTCTGTGTGTAGAAGTGTGAATGAGATCCAAGTCAGTGTTTTCAGCCCACTAACGTTCTGTGTGTAGAAGTATGAATGAGATCCAAGTCTGAGTTTGCAGCCCAGTATCGTTCTGTGTGTAGAAGTGTGAATGAGATCCAAGTCAGTGTTTTCAGACCTCTGACGTTCTGAGTGTAGAAGTGTGAATGAGATCGAAGTCTGTATTTCAGCCCACAAACGTTCTGTGTATGGAAATGTGAATGAGATCCAAGTCTGTGTTTGCAGCCCAGTAACGTTGCGTGTGTAGAAGTGTGAATGAGACCCATGTCTGTGTTTGCAGCCCACTAACGTTATCTGTGTAGAAGTGTGAATGAGACCCAAGTCTTTGTTGCAGCCCACTAACATTCTGTGTATAGATGTGTGAATGAGACCCAAGTTTGTGTTTGCACCCCACTAGCGTTCTGTGTGAAGGATTGTGAATGAGACCCAAGTGTGTTTTGCAGACAACTAACGTTCTGTGTGTAGATGTGTGAATGACATCCAAGTCTGTGTTTGCAGCCCACTTACGTTCTGTGTGTAGATGTGTGTATGAGACACAAATCTGTGTTTGTAGCCCAGTAACGTTCTGTGTGCAGAAGTGTGAATGAGACCCAAGTCTGTGTTTGCAGCCCACTTACGTTCTGTGTGTAGACGTGTGAATAAGATCCAAGTTTGTGTTTGCAACCCACTAACGTTATGTGTGTAGAAGTGTGAATGAGACCCAAGTCTGTGTTTACCGCCCACTAGCGTTCTGTGTGTAGAAGTGTGAATGAGATCCACGTCTGTGAATGCAGCCCAGTAATGTTCTGTGTGTAGAAGTGTGAATGAGACACAAGTCTGCGTGTGCAGCCCAGTAACGTTCTGTGTGTAGAAGTGTGAATGTGACCCAAGTCTGTGTGTGCAGCCCACTAACGTTCTGTGTGTAGACATGTGAACGATATCCAAGCCTGTGTGTGCGCAGCCCACTAACGTTCTGTGTGTAGAAGTGTGAATTAGACCAAAGCCAGTTTTTGAAGCCCACTAACGTTCTGTGTGTAGAAGTGTGAACGAGACCCAAGTCTGTATTTGCAGCCCACGAACGTTCTGAGTGTAGAAGAGTGAAAGAGACCCAAGTCTGAATTTGCAGCCCACTAACGTTGACTTTGAAGAAGTTTGAATGAGACACAAGTCAGTGTTTGCAGCCCACTAATGTTCTCTGTGTAGAAGTGTGAATGAGACCCAAGTCAGTGTTTGCAGCCCACTAATGTTCTGTGTGTAGAAGTGTGAATGAGACTCAAGTCTCTGTTTACAGCCAGTAACGTTCTGTGTGTAGAAGTGTCAAGGAGACCCATGTCAGTGTTTGCATCCCTCTAACGTTCTGTGTGTAGAAGTGTGAAATAGATACAAGTCTGAGATTGCAGCCCACAAACGTTCTGTGTGTGGAAATGTGAATGAGATCCAAGCCTGTGTTTGCAGCCCAGTTACGTTCTGTGTGTAGAAATGTGAATGAGACCCAAGTCTGTGTTTGCAGACCACTATCGTTCTCTGTGTAGACGTGTGAATGAGATCCAAGTCCGTGTTTGCAGCCCACAAACGTTCTGTGTGTAGAAATCTGAACGGGCCCCAAGTCAGTGTTTGCAGCCCACAAACGTTCTGTGTGTGGAAATGTGAATGAGATTCAAGTCTGTGTATGCAGCCCAGTAACGTTCTGTGTGTAGAAGTGTGAATGAGACCCAAGTCTGTGTTTGCAGCCCACTAACGTTCTGTGTGTAGAAGTGTGAATGACATCCAAGTCTGTGATTGCAGCCCACAAACGTTCTGTGTGTAGAAATGTGAATGGGACCCAAGTAAGTGTTTGCAGCCCACAAACGTTCTGTGTGTAGAAATGTGAATGAGATTCAAGTCTGTGTATGCAGCCCAGTAACGTTCTGTGTGTAGAAGTGTGAATGAGACCCAAGTCTGTGTTTGCAGCCCACTAAAGTTCTGTGTGTAGAAGTGTGAATGAGACCCAAGCCTGTGTTTACAGCCCAGTAACGTTCCGTGTATATAAGTGTGAATGAGAACCAAGTCTGTGTTTGCAGCCCACTAACGTTCTGTGTGTAGAAGTGTGAATGAGACCCAAGTCTTTGTTGCAGCCAACTAACGTTCTGTGTGTAGAAGTATGAATGAGACCCAAGTCTGTGTTTGCAACCCACTAACGTTCTGTGTGTAGAAGTGTGAACGAGACCCAAGTCTGTGTTTGCAGCCCACTATCGTTCTCTGTGTAAAAGTATGAATGAGACCCAAGTCATTGTTTGCAGCCCACGAACGTTCTGTGTGTAGACATGGTAATGAGACCCAAGTCCGTGTTTGCAGCCCACTAACGTTCTGTGTGTAGAAGTTTGACTAACACCCAAGTCTGTGTTTGCAGACAACTAACGTTCTGTGTGAAGAAGTGTAAATGAGAGCCAAGTCTGTGTTTGCAGCCCAGTAACGTTCTGTGTGTAGATATTTGAATGAGACCCATGTCTGTGTTTGCCGCCCACTAACGTTCTGTGTGTATAAGTGTGAATTAGACCCAAGTCTGTGTTTGCAGACCACTAATGTTCTGTGTCTAGAAGTGTCAATGAGACAAGTCTGTGTTTGCAACCCACTAACGTTCTGTGTGTAGAAGTGAGAACGAGACCCAAGTCTGTGTTTGCAGCCCACTAACATTCCGTGTGTAGAAGTGTGAATGAGATCCAAGTCTGTGTTTGCTGCCCACTAACGTCCTCTGTGTAAATGAGTGAATGAGACCCAAGTCTGTGCTTGCAGCCCAGTAACGTTCTGTGTGTAGAAGTGTGGAAGAGACCCATTTCTGTGTGTGCAGCCCACTAACGTTCTCGGTGTAGAAGTGTGAATGAGACCCAAGTCTATGTTTACAGCCCCATAGCGTTTGTATGTAGAAGTGTGAATGAGATCCAAGTCTGTGTTTGCAGCCCAGTAACGTTCTGTGTGTAGAAGTGTGAAAGAGACCCATTTCTGTGTGTGCAGCCCACCAACGTTCTGTATGTAGAAGTGTGGATGAGACCCAAGTCTGTGTTTGCAGCCCACTAACGTTCTGTGTGTAGAAATGTGAATGAGGCCCAAGTCTGTGCTTGCAGCCCACAAACGTTCTGTGTGTGGAAATGTGAATGAGATCCAAGTCTGTGTTTGCAGCCCAGTAACGTTCTGTGTGTAGAAGTGTGAATGAGACCCAAGTCTGTGTTTGCAACCCACTAACGTTCTGTGTGTAGAAGTGTGAATGAGATCCAAGTCTGAGTTTGCAGCCCAGTAACGTTCTGTGTGTAGATGTCTGTATGAGACACAAATCTGTGTTTTTAGCCCAGTAACGTTCTGTGTGCAGAAGTGTGAATGAGACCCAAGTCTGTGTTTGCAGCCCACTAACGTTCTGTGTGTAGAAGTGTGAATGAGATCCAAGTCTTTGTTGCAGCCCACTAACATTCTGTGTATAGATGTGTGAATGAGACCCAAGTTTGTGTTTGCAGCCCAATAGCGTTCTGTGTGAAGGATTGTGAATGAGACCCAAGTCTGTTTTGCAGACAACTAACGTTCTGTGTGTAGATGTGTGAATGACATCCAAGTCTGTGTTTGCAGCCACCATACGTTCTGTGTGTAGATGTGTGTATGAGACACAAATCTGTGTTTGTAGCCCAGTAACGTTCTGTTTGCAGAAGTGTGAATGAGACCCATTTCTGTGTGTGCAGCCCACCAACGTTCTGTATGTAGAAGTGTGAATGAGATCCAAGTCTGTGAATGCAGCCCAGTAATGTTCTGTGTGTAGAAGTGTGAATGAGACACAAAACTGTGTGTGCAGCCCAGTAACGTTCTGTGTGTAGAAGTGTGAATGTGACCCAAGTCTGTGTGTGCAGCCCACTAACGTTCTGTGTGTAGACATGTGAACGATATCCAAGTCTGTGTGTGCAGCCCACTAAAGTTCTGTGTGTAGAAGTGTGAATTAGACCAAAGCCAGTGTTTGAAGCCCACTATCGTTCTGTGTGTAGAAGTGTGAACGAGACCCAAGTCTGTATTTGCAGCCCCATAGTGTTCTGTGTGTAGAAGTGTGAATGAGATCCAAGTCAGTGTTTTCAGCCCACTAACGTTCTGTGTGTAGAAGTGTGAATGAGATCCAAGTCTGTGTTTGCAGCCCGGTAACGTTCTGTGTGTAGAAGTATGAATGAGACCCAAGTCTGTGATTGCAGCCCACAAACGTTCTGTGTGTAGAAGTGTGAATGAGACCCAAGTCTGTGTTTACAGCCCCATAGTGTTCTGTGTGTAGTAGTGTGAATGAGATCCAAGTCAGTGTTTTCAGCCCACTAACGTTCTGTGTGTAGAAGTGTGAATGAGATCCAAGTCTGTGTTTGTAGCCCGGTAACGTTCTGTGTGTAGAAGTGTGAATGAGACCCAAGTCTGTGTTTGCAGCCAACTAACGTTCTGAGTGTAGAAGAGTGTATGAGACACAAATCTGTGTTTGCAGCCCAGTAACGTTCTGTGTGCAGAAGTGTGAATGAGACCCAAGTCTGTGTTTGCAGCCCACTAACGTTCTGTGTGTAGAAGTGTGAATGAGACCCAAGTCTGTGTTTACAGCCCCATAGCGTTCTGTGTGTAGTAGTGTGAATGAGATCCAAGTCTGTGTTTGCAACACAGTAACGTTCTGTGTGTAGAAGTGTGAATGAGACCCAAGTCTTTGTGTGCAGCCCACTAACGTTCTGTGTGTAGAAGTGTGGATGAGACCCAAGTCTGTGTGTGCAGCCCACTAATGTTCTGTGTGTAGAAGTGTGAACGAGACCCAAGTCTGTATTTGCAGCCCACTAACGTTCTGTGTGTAGAAGTGTGAATGAGATACAAGTCAGTGTTTTCAGCCCACTAAATATCTGTGTGTAGAAGTGTGAATGAGATTCAAGTCAGTGTTTTCAGCCCACTAACGTTCTGTGTGTAGAAGTGTGAATGAGATCCAAGTCTGAGTTTGCAGCCCAGTATCGTTCTGTGTGTAGAAGTGTGAATGAGATCCAAGTCAGTGTTTTCAGACCACTGACGTTCTGAGTGTAGAAGTGTGAATGAGATCGAAGCCTGTATTTCAGCCCACAAACGTTCTGTGTGTGGAAATGTGAATGAGATCCAAGTCTGTGTTTGCAGCCCAGTAACGTTGTGTGTGTAGAAGTGTGAATGAAACCCATGTCTGTGTTTGCAGCCCACTAACGTTCTCTGTGTAGAAGTGTGATTGAGACCAAAGTCTGTGTTTTCTGCCCACTTACGTTCTGTGTGTGGAATTGTGAACGAGATCCTAGTCTGTGTTTTCAGCCCACTAACGTTCTGTGTGTAGAAGTGTGAATGAGATCCAAGTCTGTGAATGCAGCCCAGTAATGTTCTGTGTGTAGAAGTGTAAATGAGACACAAGAGTGTGTGTGCAGCCCAGTAACGTTCTGTGTGTAGAAGTGTGAATGTGACCCAAGTCTGTGTGTGCAGCCCACTAACGTTCTGTGTATAGACATATGAACGATATCCAAGTCTGTGTGTGCAGCCCACTAACGTTCTGTGTGTAGAAGTGTGAATTAGACCAAAGCCAGTGTTTGAAGCCCACTAACGTTCTGTGTGTAGAAGTGTGAACGAGACCCAAGTCTGTATTTGCAGCCCACGAACGTTCTGTGTGTAGAAGTTTGACTAAGACCCAAGTCTGTGTTTGCAGACCACTAACGTTCTGTGTGAAGAAGTGTGAATGAGACCCAAGACTGTGTTTGCAGCCCAGTAACGTTCTATGTGTAGACATGTGAACGATATCCAAATCTGTGTGTGCAGCCCACTAACGTTCTGTGTGTAGAAGTGTGAATTAGACCAAAGCCAGTGTTTGAAGCCCACTAACGTTCTGTGTGTAGAAGTGTGAACGAGACCCAAGTCTGTATTTGCAGCCCACGAACGTTCTGTGTGTAGAAGTTTGACTAAGACCCAAGTCTGTGTTTGCAGACCACTAACGTTCTGTGTGCAGAAGTGTGAATGAGACCCAAGTGTGTGTTTGCCGCCCACTAACGTTCTGTGTGTAGAAGTGTGAATAAGACCCAAGTCTGTGGTTGCAGACCACTAATATTCTGTGTGTAGAAGTGTGAATGAGACCCAACTCTGTGTTTGCAGCCCACTAACGTTCTGTGTGTAGAAGAGTGAATGAGATCCAAGTCTGTGTTTGCTGCCCACTAACGTTCTCTGTGTAAAAGAGTGAATGAGACCCAAGTCTGTGCTTGCAGCCCACTAATGTTCTGTGTGTAGAAGTGTGAATGAGACCCAAGTCTGTGTTTGCAGCCCAGTAACGTTCTGTGTGTAGAAGTGTGAATGAGATCCAAGTCTGTGCTTGCAGCCCACTAATGTTCTGTGTGTAGAAGAGTGAATGAGATCCAAGTCTGTGTTTGTAGCCCACTTATGTTCTGTGTGTAGAAGTGTGAATAAGACCCAAGTCTGTGCTTGCAGCCCACTAATGTTCTGTGTGTAGAAGTGTGAATGAGACCCAAGTCTGTGTGTGCAATCCACTAATGCTCTGTGTGTAGAAGAGTGAATGAGATCCAAGTCTGTGCTTGCAGCCCACTAACGTTCTCTGTGTAGAAGTGTGAATGAGACCCAAGTCTGTGTTTGCAGCCCACAAACGTTCTGTTTGTAGAAGTGTGAATGAGACCCAAGTCTGTGTTTACAGCCCCATAGTGTTCTGTGTGTAGTAGTGTGAATGAGATCCAAGTCAGTGTTTTCAGCCCACTAACGTTCTGAGTGTAGAAGTGTGAATGAGATCCAAGTCTGTGTTTGTAGCCCGGTAACGTTCTGTGTGTAGAAGTGTGAATGAGACCCGAGTCTGTGTTTGCAGCCAACTAACGTTCTGTGTGTAGAAGAGTGTATGAGACACAAATCTGTGTTTGCAGCCCAGTAACGTTCTGTGTGCAGAAGTGTGAATGAGACCCAAGTCTGTGTTTGCAGCCCACTAACGTTCTGTGTGTAGAAGTGTGAATGAGACCCAAGTCTGTGTTTACAGCCCCATAGCGTTCTGTGTGTAGTAGTGTGAATGAGATCCAAGTCTGTGTTTGCAGCCCAGTAACGTTCTGTGTGTAGAAGTGTGAATGAGACCCAAGTCTGTGTGTGCAGCCCACTAACGTTCTGTATGTAGAAGTGTGGATGAGACCCAAGTCTGTGTGTGCAGCCCACTAATGTTCTGTGTGTAGAAGTGTGAACGAGACCCAAGTCTGTATTTGCAGCCCACTAACGTTCTGTGTGTAGAAGTGTGAATGAGATCCAAGTCAGTGTTTTCAGCCCACTAACGTTGTGTGTGTAGAAGTGTGAATGAGATCCAAGTCAGTGTTTTCAGCCCACTAACGTTCTGTGTGTAGAAGTATGAATGAGATCCAAGTCTGAGTTTGCAGCCCAGTATCGTTCTGTGTGTAGAAGTGTGAATGAGATCCAAGTCAGTGTTTTCAGACCACTGACGTTCTGAGTGTAGAAGTGTGAATGAGATCGAAGCCTGTATTTAAGCCCACAAACGTTCTGTGTGTGGAAATGTGAATGAGATCCAAGTCTGTGTTTGCAGCCCAGTAACGTTCTGTGTGTAGATGTGTGTATGAGACACAAATCTGTGTTTGTAGCCCAGTAACGTTCTGTGTGCAGAAGTGCGAATGAGACCCAAGTCTGTGTTTGCAACCCACTAACGTTCTGTGTGTAGAAGTGTGAACGAGACCTAAGTCTGTGTTTGCAGCCCACTATCGTTCTCTGTGTAGAAGTGTGAATGAGACCCAAGTCAGTATTTGCAGCCCACTTACGTTCTGTGTGTAGACGTGGGAATAAGATCCAAGTTTGTGTTTGCAACCCACTAACGTTATGTGTGTAGAAGTGTGAATGAGACCCAAGTCTGTGTTTACCGCCCACTAGCGTTCTGTGTGTAGAAGTGTGAATGAGATCCACGTCTGTGAATGCAGCCCAGTAATGTTCTGTGTGTAGAAGTGTGAATGAGACACAAGTCTGCGTGTGCAGCCCAGTAACGTTCTGTGTGTAGAAGTGTGAATGTGACCCAAGTCTGTGTGTGCAGCCCACTAACGTTCTGTGTGTAGAAGTGTGAATTAGATCAAAGCCAGTGTTTGAAGCCCACTAACGTTCTGTGTGTAGAAGTGTGAACGAGACCCAAGTCGGTATTTGCAGCCCACGAACGTTCTGAGTGTAGAAGAGTGAAAGAGACCCAAGTCTGAATTTGCAGCCCACTAACGTTGACTTTGAAGAAGTTTGAATGAGACCCAAGTCAGTGTTTGCAGCCCACTAATGTTCTCTGTGTAGAAGTGTGAATGAGACCCAAGTCAGTGTTTGCAGCCAACTAATGTTCTGTGTGTAGAAGTGTGAATGAGACTCAAGTCTCTGTTTACAGCCAGTAACGTTCTGTGTGTAGAAGTGTCCAGGAGACCCATGTCAGTGTTTGCATCCCTCTAACGTTCTGTGTGTAGAAGTGTGAAATAGATACAAGTCTGAGATTGCAGCCCACTAACATTCTGTGTGTAGAAATCTGAACGAGACCCAAGTCTGTGTTTGCAGCCCACTTACGTTCTGTGTGTAGAAATGTGAATGAGACCCAAGTCTGTGTTTGCAGACCACTATCGTTCTCTGTGTAGACGTGTGAATGAGATCCAAGTCCGTTTTTGCAGCCCACAAACGTTCTGTGTGTAGAAATCTGAATGGGACCCAAGTCAGTGTTTGCAGCCCACAAACGTTCTGTGTGTGGAAATGTGAATGAGATTCAAGTCTGTGTATGCAGCCCAGTAACGTTCTGTGTGAAGAAGTGTGAATGAGACCCAAGTCTGTGTTTGCAGCCCACTAACGTTCTGTGTGTAGAAGTGTGAATGACATCCAAGTCTGTGTTTGCAGCCCACAAACGTTCTGTGTGTAGAAATGTGAATGGGACCCAAGTCAGGGTTTGCAGCCCACAAACGTTCTGTGTGTAGAAATGTGAATGAGATTCAAGTCTGTGTATGCAGCCCAGTAACGTTCTGTGTGTAGAAGTGTGAATGAGACCCAAGTCTGTGTTTGCAGCCCACTAAAGTTCTGTGTGTAGAAGTGTGAATGAGATCCAAGTCCGTGTTTGCAGCCCACAAACGTTCTGTGTATAGAAGTGTGAATGAGAACCAAGTCTGTGTTTGCAGCCCACTAACGTTCTGTGTGTAGAAGTGTGAATGAGACCCAAGACTTTGTTGCAGCCAGCTAACGTTCTGTGTGTAGAAGTGCGAATGAGACCCAAGTCTGTGTTTGCAACCCACTAACGTTCTGTGTGTAGAAATGTGAATGAGATCCAAGTCTGTGTTTGCAGCCCAGTAACGTTCTGTGTGTAGATGTGTGAATGAGACACAAGTCTGTGTTTGCAGCCCACTATCGTTCTCTGTGTAAAAGTATGAATGAGACCCAAGTCAGTGTTTGCATCCCACTAACGTTCTGTGTGTAGACATGGTAATGAGACCCAAGTCTGTGTTTGCAGCCCACTAACGTTCTGTGTGTAGAAGTTTGACTAACACCCAAGTCTGTGTTTGCAGACAACTAATGTTCTGTGTGAAGAAGTGTAAATGAGACCCAAGTCTGTGTTTGCAGCCCAGTAACGTTCTGTGTGTAGACATTTGAATGAGACCCATGTCTGTGTTTGCCGCCCACTAAGGTTCTGTGTGTATAAGTGTGAATTAGACCCAAGTCTGTGTTTGCAGACCACTAATGTTCTGTGTGTAGAAGTGTGAATGAGACAAGTCTGTGTTTGCAACCCACTAACGTTCTGTGTGTAGAGGTGAGAACGAGACCCAAGTCTGTGTTTGCAGCCCACTAACGTTCTGTGTGTAGAAGTGTGAATGAGATCCAAGACTGTGTTTGCTGCCCACTAATGTCCTCTGTGTAAATGAGTGAATGAGACCCAAGTCTGTGCTTGAAGCCCACTAACGTTCTGTATGTAGAAGTGTGGATGAGTCCCAAGTCTGTGTTTGCAGCCCACTAACGTTCTGTGTGTAGAAATGTGAATGAGGCCCAAGTCTGTGTTTGCAGCCCATAAACGTTCTGTGTGTGGAAATGTGAATGAGATCCAAGTCTGTGTTTGCAGCCCAGTAACGTTCTGTGTGTAGAAGTGTGAATGAGACCCAAGTCTGTGTTTGCAGCCCACTAACGTTCTGTGTGTAGAAGTGTGAATGAGATCCAAGTCTGTGTTTGCAGCCCAGTAACGTTCTGTGTGTAGAAGTGTGAATGAGACCCAAGTCTGTGTTTGCAGCCCATTAACGTTCTGTGTGCAGAAGTGTGAACGAGACCCAAATCTGTGTTTGCAGACCACTAACGTTCTGTGTGTAGAAGTGTGAACGAGACCCAAGTCTGTGTTCGCAGCCCATTAACGTTCAGTGTGTAGATGTGTGAATGAGACCCAAGTCTGTGTTTGCAGCCCATTAACGTTCTGTGTGTAGAAGTTTGAATGAGACCCAAGTCTGTGTTTGCAGCCCATTAACGCTCTGTGTGTAGAAGTGTGAATGAGATCCAAGTCTGTGTATACAGCCCAATAACGTTGAGTGTGTAGAAGTGTGAATGAGATCCAAGTCTGTGTTTGCAACCCACTAACGTTCTGTGTGTAGAAATGTGAATGAGATCCAAGTCTGTGTTTGCAGCCCAGTAACGTTCAGTGTGTAGATGTGTGAATGAGACACAAGTCTGTGTTTGCAGCCCATTAACGCTCTGTGTGTAGAAGTGTGAATGAGATCCAAGTCTGTGTTTGCAGCCCACTAACGTTGAGTGTGTAGAAGTGTGAATGAGATCCAAGTCTGTGTTTCCAGCCCATTAACGCTCTGTGTGTAGAAGTGTGAATGAGATCCAAGTCTGTGTTTGCAGCCCAGTAACGTTCTCTGTGTAGAAGGGTGAATGAGACCCAAGTCTGTGTTTGCAGCCCAGTAACGCTCTGTGTGTAGAAGTGTGAATGAGACCCAAGTCTGTGTTTGCAGCCCATTAACGTTCTCTGTGTAGATGTGTGAATGAGATCCAAGTCTGTGTTTGCAGCCCACCAACGTTCTGTGTATAGAAGTGTGAATGTGACCCAAGTCTGTGTATACAGCCCACTAGCTTTCTGTGTGTAGAAGTGTGAATGATATCCAAGTCTGCGTTTGCAGCCCAGTAACGTTCTGTGTGTAGAAGTGGGAATGAGACCCAAGTCTGTGTTGGCAGCCCACAAACGTTCTGTGTGTAGAAATATGAATGAGACCCAAGTCAGTTTTTGCAGCCCACAAACGTTCTGTGTGTGGAAATGTGATTGAGATCCAAGTCTGTGTTTGCAGCCCAGTAACGTTCTGTGTGTAGAAGTGTGAATGATACCCAAGACTGTATTTTCAGCCCACTAACGTTCTGTGTGTAGAAGTGTTAATGAGACCCATATCTGTGTTTACAGCCCAGTTACGTTCTGTGTATAGACGTGTGAATGAGACCCAAGTCTGCGTTTGCAGCCCACTAACGTTCTGTGTGTAGAAGTGTGAATGAGACCCAAGTCTTTGTTGCAGCCCACTATCGTTCTGTGTGTAGAAGGGCGAATGAGACCCAAGTCTGTGTATGCAACCCACTAACGTTCTGTGTGTAGAAGTGTGAACGAGACCTAAGTCTGTGTTTGCAGCCCACTATCGTTCTCTGTGTAGAAGTGTGAATGAGACACAAGTCAGTATTTGCAGCCCACTAACGTTCTGTGTGTAGAAGTGTGAATGAGACCCATGTCTGTGTTTGCAGCCCACTAACGTTCTCTGTGTAGAAGTGTGAATGAGACCCAAGTCTTTGTTGCAGCCCACTAACATTCTGTGTATAGATGTGTGAATGAGACCCAAGTTTGTGTTTGCAACCCACTAGCGTTCTGTGTGAAGGATTGTGAATGAGACCCAAGTCTGTTTTGCAGACAACTAACGTTCTGTGTGTAGATGTGTGAATGACATCCAAGTCTGTGTTTGCAGCCCACTTACATTCTGTGTGTAGATGTGTGTATGAGACACAAATCTGTGTTTGTAGCCCAGTAGCGTTCTGTGTGCAGTTGTGTGAATGAGACCCAAGTCTGTGTTTGCAGCCCACTTACGTTCTGTGTGTAGACGTGTGAATAAGATCCAAGTTTGTGTTTGCAACCCACTAACGTTATGTGTGTAGAAGTGGGAATGAGACCCAAGTCTGTGTTTACCGCCCACTAGCGTTCTGTGTGTAGAAGTGTGAATGAGATCCACGTCTGTGAATGCAGCCCAGTAATGTTCTGTGTGTAGAAGTGTGAATGAGACACAAGTCTGCGTGTGCAGCCCAGTAACGTTCTGTGTGTAGATGTGTGAATGTGACCCAAGTCTCTGTGTGCAGCCCACTTACGTTCTGTGTGTAGACATGTGAACGATACCCAAGTCTGTGTGTGCAGCCCACTAACGTTCTGTGTGTAGAAGTGTGAATTAGACCAAAGCCAGTGTTTGAAGCCCACTAACGTTCTGTGTGTAGAAGTGTGAACGAGACCCAAGTCTGTATTTGCAGCCCACGAACATTCTGTGTGTAGAAGAGTGAAAGAGACCCAAGTCTGAATTTGCAGCCCACTAACGTTGACTTTTAAGAAGTGTGAATGAGACCCAAGTCAGTGTTTGCAGCCCACTAATGTTCTCTGTGTAGAAGTGTGAATGAAACCCAAGTCAGTGTTTGCAGCCCACTAATGTTCTGTGTGTAGAAGTGTGAATGAGACTCAAGTCTGTGTTTACAGCCAGTAACGTTCTGTGTTTAGAAGTGTCAAGGAGACCCATGTCAGTGTTTGCGTCCCTCTAACGTTCTGTGTGTAGAAGTGTGAACGAGACCCAAGTCTGTGTTTGCATCCCACTAACGTTCTGTGTGTAGAAATGTGAATGAGACCCAAGTCTGTGTTTGCAGCCCACAAACGTTCTGTGTGTGGAAATGTGAATGAGATCCAAGCCTGTGTTTGCAGCCCAGTTACGTTCTGTGTGTAGAAATGTGAATGAGACACAAGTCTGTGATTGCAGACCACTATCGTTCTCTGTTTAGACGTGTGAATGAGATCCAAGTCCGTGTTTGAAGCCCACAAACGTTCTGTGTGTAGAAATCAGAATGGGACCCAAGTCAGTGTTTGCAGCCCACAAACGTTCTGTGTGTGGAAATGTGAATGAGATTCAAGTCTGTGTATGCAGCCCAGTAACGTTCTGTGTGTAGAAGTGTGAATGAGACCCAAGTCTGTGTTTGCAGCCCACTAACGTTCTGTGTGTAGAAGTGTGAATGACATCCAAGTCTGTGTTTGCAGCCCACAAACGTTCTGTGTGTAGAAATGTGAATGGGACCCAAGTCAGTGTTTGCAGCCCACAAACGTTCTGTGTGTAGAAATGTGAATGAGATAAATGTCTGTGTATACAGCCCAGTAACGTTCTGTGTGTAGAAGTGTGAATGAGACCCAAGTCTGTGTTTGCAGCGCACTAACGTTCTGTGTGTAGAAGTGTGAATGAGACCCAAGTCTGTGTTTACAGCCCAGTAACGTTCTGTGTATAGAAGTGTGAATGAGAACCAAGTCTGTGTTTGCAGCCCACTAACGTTCTGTGTGTAGAAGTGTGAATGAGACCCAAGTCTTTGTTGCAGCCAACTAACGTTCTGTGTGTAGAAGTGCGAATGAGACCCAAGTCTGTGTTTGCAACCCACTAACGTTCTGTGTGTAGAAGTGTGAACGAGACCCAAGTCTGTGTTTGCAGCCCACTATCGTTCTCTGTGTAAAAGTATGAATGAGACCCACGTCAGTGTTTTCAGCCCACGAACGTTCTGTGTGTAGACATGGTAATGAGACCCAAGTCCGTGTTTGCAGCCCACTAACGTTCAGTGTGTAGAAGTTTGACTAACACCCAAGTCTGTGTTTGCAGACAACTAACGTTCTGTGTGAAGAAGTGTAAATGAGACCCAAGTCTGTGTTTGCAGCCCAGTAACGTTCTGTGTGTAGATATTTGAATGAGACCCATGTCTGTGTTTGCCGCCCTCTAACGTTCTGTGTGTATAAGTGTGAATTAGACCCAAGTCTGTGTTTGCAGACCACTAATGTTCTGTGTGTAGAAGTGTGAATGAGACAAGTCTGTGTTTGCAACCCACTAACGTTCTGTGTGTAGAAGTGTGAACGAGAACCAAGTCTGTGTTTGCAGCCCACTAACATTCTGTGTGTAGAAGTGTGAATGAGATCCAAGTCTGTGTTTGCTGCCCACTAACGTCCTCTGTGTAAATGAGTGAATGAGACCCAAGTCTGTGCTTGCAGCCCACTAACGTTCTAGGTGTAGAAGTGTGAATGAGACCCAAGTCTATGTTTACAGCCCCATAGCGGTTGTGTGTAGAAGTGTGAATGAGATCCAAGTCTGTGTTTGCAGCCCAGTAACGTTCTGTGTGTAGAAGTGTGAAAGAGACCCATTTCTGTGTGTGCAGCCCACTAACGTTCTCTATGTAGAAGTGTGGATGAGACCCAAGTCTGTGTTTGAAGCCCACTAACGTTCTGTGTGTAGAAATGTGAATGAGGCCCAAGTCTGTGTTTGCAGCCCACAAACGTTCTGTGTGTGGAAATGTGAATGAGATCCAAGTCTGTGTTTCCAGCCCAGTAACGTTCTGTGTGTAGAAGTGTGAATGAGACCCAAGTCTGTGTTTGCAACCCACTAACGTTCTGTGTGTAGAAGTGTGAATGAGATCCTAGTCTGTGTTTGCAGCCCAGTAACGTTCTGTGTGTAGATGTGTGTATGAGACACAAATCTGTGTTTGTAGCCCAGTAACGTTCTGTGTGCAGAAGTGTGAATGAGACCCAAGTCTGTGTTTGCAGCCCACTAACGTTCTGTGTGTAGAAGTGTGAATGAGACCCAAGTCTGTGTTTGCAGCCCAGTAACGTTCTGTGTGTAGAAGTGTGAATGACATCCAAGTCTGTGTTTGCAGCCCACAAACGTTCTGTGTGTAGAAATGTGAATGGGACCCAAGTCAGTGTTTGCAGCCCACAAACGTTCTGTGTGTGGAAATGTGAATGAGATTCAAGTCTGTGTATGCAGCCCAGTAACGTTCTGTGTGTAGAAGTCTGAATGAGACCCAAGTCTGTGTTTGCAGCCCACTAACGTTCTGTGTGTAGAAGTGTGAATGACATCCAAGTCTGTGTTTGCAGCCCACAAACGTTCTGTGTGTAGAAATGTGAATGGGACCCAAGTCAGTGTTTGCAGCCCACAAACGTTCTGTGTGTAGAAATGTGAATGAGATACAAGTCTGTGTATACAGCCCAGTAACGTTCTGTGTGTAGAAGTGTAAATGAGACCCAAGTCTGTGTTTGCAGCGCACTAACGTTCTGTGTGTAGAAGTGTGAATGAGACCCAAGTCTGTGTTTACAGCCCAGTAACGTTCTGTGTATAGAAGTGTGAATGAGAACCAAGTCTGTGTTTGCAGCCCACTAACGTTCTGTGTGTAGAAGTGTGAATGAGACCCAAGTCTTTGTTGCAGCCAACTAACGTTCTGTGTGTAGAAGTGCGAATGAGACCCAAGTCTGTGTTTGCAACCCACTAACGTTCTGTGTGTAGAAGTGTGAACGAGACCCAAGTCTGTGTTTGCAGCCCACTATCGTTCTCTGTGTAAAAGTATGAATGAGACCCACGTCAGTGTTTGCATCCCACGAACGTTCTGTGTGTAGACATGGTAATGAGACCCAAGTCCGTGTTTGCAGCCCACTAACGTTCTGTGTGTAGAATTTTGACTAACACCCAAGTCTGTGTTTGCAGACAACTAACGTTCTGTGTGAAGAAGTGTAAATGAGACCCAAGTCTGTGTTTGCAGCCCAGTAACGTTCTGTGTGTAGATATTTGAATGAGACCCATGTCTGTGTTTGCCGCCCACTAACGTTCTGTGTGTATAAGTGTGAATTAGACCCAAGTCTGTGTTTGCAGACCACTAATGTTCTGTGTGTAGAAGTGTGAATGAGACAAGTCTGTGTTTGCAACCCACTAACGTTCTGTGTGTAGAAGCGTGAACGAGAACCAAGTCTGTGTTTGCAGCCCACTAACATTCTGTGTGTAGAAGTGTGAATGAGATCCAAGTCTGTGTTTGCTGCCCACTAACGTCCTCTGTGTAAATGAGTGAATGAGACCCAAGTCTGTGCTTGCAGCCCACTAACGTTCTCGGTGTAGAAGTGTGAATGAGACCCAAGTCTATGTTTACAGCCCCATAGCGTTTGTGTGTAGAAGTGTGAAAGAGACCCATTTCTGTGTGTGCAGCCCACTAACGTTCTCTATGTAGAAGTGTGGATGAGACCCAAGTCTGTGTTTGCAGCCCACTAACGTTCTGTGTGTAGAAATGTGAATGAGGCCCAAGTCTGTGTTTGCAGCCCACAAACGTTCTGTGTGTGGAAATGTGAATGAGATCCAAGTCTGTGTTTCCAGCCCAGTAACGTTCTGTGTGTAGAAGTGTGAATGAGACCCAAGTCTGTGTTTGCAACCCACTAACGTTCTGTGTGTAGAAGTGTGAATGAGATCCTAGTCTGTGTTTGCAGCCCAGTAACGTTCTGTGTGTAGATGTGTGTATGAGACACAAATCTGTGTTTGTAGCCCAGTAACGTTCTGTGTGCAGAAGTGTGAATGAGACCCAAGTCTGTGTTTGCAGCCCACTAACTTTCTGTGTGTAGAAGTGTGAATGAGACCCAAGTCTGTGTTTGCAGCCCACTAACGTTCTGTGTGTAGAAGTGTGAATGACATCCAAGTCTGTTTTTGCAGCCCACAAACGTTCTGTGTGTAGAAATGTGAATGGGACCCAAGTCAGTGTTTGCAGCCCACAAACGTTCTGTGTGTAGAAATGTGAATGAGATTCAAGTCTGTGTATGCAGCCCAGTAACGTTCTGTGTGTAGAAGTGTGAATGAGACCCAAGTCTGTGTTTGCAACCCACTAACGTTCTGTGTGTAGAAGTGTGAACGAGACCCAAGTCTGTGTTTGCAACCCACTAACGTTCTGTGTGTAGAAGTGTGAACGAGACCCAAGTCTGTGTTTGCAGCCCACTATCGTTCTCTGTGTAAAAGTATGAATGAGTCCCAAGTCAGTGTTTGCATCCCACTAACGTTCTGTGTGTAGACATGGTAATGAGACCCAAGTCTGTGTTTGCAGCCCACTAACGTTCTGTGTGTAGAAGTTTGACTAACACCCAAGTCTGTGTTTGCAGACAACTAACGTTCTGTGTGAAGAAGTGTAAATGAGACCCAAGTCTGTGTTTGCAGCCCAGTAACGTTCTGTGTGTAGACATTTGAATGAGACCCATGTCTGTGTTTGCCGCCCACTAACGTTCTGTGTGTATAAGTGTGAATTAGACCCAAGTCTGTGTTTGCAGACCACTAATGTTCTGTGTGTAGAAGTGTGAATGAGACAAGTCTGTGTTTGCAACCCACTAACGTTCTGTGTGTAGAAGTGAGAACGAGACCCAAGTCTATGTTTACAGCCCAGTAACGTTCTCTGTGTAGAAGGGTGAATGAGACCCAAGTCTGTGTTTGCAGCCCAGTAACGCTCTGTGTGAAGAAGTGTGAATGAGACCCAAGTCTGTGTTTGCAGACAACTAACGTTCTGTGTGAAGAAGTGTAAATGAGACCCAAGTCTGTGTTTGCAGCCCAGTAACGTTCTGTGTGTAGACATTTGAATGAGACCCATGTCTGTGTTTGCCGCCCACTAACGTTCTGTGTGTAGAAGTGTGAATGTGATCCAAGACTGTGTTTGCTGCCCACTAATGTCCTCTGTGTAAATGAGTGAATGAGACCCAAGTCTGTGCTTGAAGCCCACTAACGTTCTCGGTGTAGAAGTGTGAATGAGACCCAAGTCTATGTTTACAGCCCCATAGCGTTTGTGTGTAGAAGTGTGAATGAGATCCAAGTCTGTGTTTGCAGCCCAGTAACGTTCTGTGTGTAGAAGTCTGAAAGTGACCCATTTCTGTGTGTGCAGCCCACTAACGTTCTGTATGTAGAAGTGTGGATGAGACCCAAGTCTGTGTTTGCAGCCCACTAACGTTCTGTGTGTAGAAATGTGAATGAGGCCCAAGTCTGTGTTTGCAGCCCACAAACGTTCTGTGTGTGGAAATGTGAATGAGATCCAAGTCTGTGTTTGCAGCCCAGTAACGTTCTGTGTGTAGAAGTGTGAATGAGACCCAAGTCTGTGTTTGCAGCCCACTAACGTTCTGTGTGTAGAAGTGTGAATGAGATCCAAGTCTGTGTTTGCAGCCCAGTAACGTTCTGTGTGTAGAAGTGTGAATGAGACCCAAGTCTGTGTTTGCAGCCCATTAACGCTCTGTGTGCAGAAGTGTGAATGAGACCCAAATCTGTGTTTGCAGACCACTAACGTTCTGTGTGTAGAAGTGTGAACGAGACCCAAGTCTGTGTTCGCAGCCCATTAACGTTCAGTGTGTAGAGGTGTGAATGAGACCCAAGTCTGTGTTTGCAGCCCATTAACGTTCTGTGTGTAGAAGTGTGAATGAGACCCAAGTCTGTGTTTGCAGCCCATTAACGCTCTGTGTGTAGAAGTGTGAATGAGACCCAAGTCTGTGTATACAGCCCAATAACGTTGAGTGTGTAGAAGTGTGAATGAGATCCAAGTCTGTGTTTGCAACCCACTAACGTTCTGTGTGTAGAAATGTGAATGAGATCCAAGTCTGTGTTTGCAGCCCAGTAACGTTCTGTGTGTAGATGTGTGAATGAGACACAAGTCTGTGTTTGCAGCCCATTAACGCTCTGTGTGTAGAAGTGTGAATGAGATCCAAGTCTGTGTTTGCAGCCCACTAACGTTGAGTGTGTAGAAGTGTGAATGAGATCCAAGTCTGTGTTTGCAGCCCATTAACGCTCTGTGTGTAGAAGTGTGAATGAGATCCAAGTCTGTGTTTGCAGCCCAGTAACGTTCTCTGTGTAGAAGGGTGAATGAGACCCAAGTCTGTGTTTGCAGCCCAGTAACGCTCTGTGTGAAGAAGTGTGAATGAGACCCAAGTCTGTGTTTGCAGCCCATTAACGTTCTCTGTGTAGATGTGTGAATGAGATCCAAGTCTGTGTTTGCAGCCCACCAACGTTCTGTGTATAGAAGTGTGAATGTGACCCAAGTCTGTGTATACAGCCCACTAGCGTTCTGTGTGTAGAAGTGTGAATGATATCCAAGTCTGCGTTTGCAGCCCAGTAACGTTCTGTGTGTAGAAGTGGGAATGAGACCCAAGTCTGTGTTTGCAGCCCACAAACGTTCTGTGTGTAGAAATATGAATGAGACCCAAGTCAGTTTTTGCAGCCCACAAACGTTCTGTGTGTGGAAATGTGATTGAGATCCAAGTCTGTGTTTGCAGCCCAGTAACGTTCTGTGTGTAGAAGTGTGAATGATACCCAAGTCTGTGTTTTCAGCCCACTAACGTTCTGTGTGTAGAAGTGTGAATGAGACCCATATCTGTGTTTACAGCCCAGTTACGTTCTGTGTATAGACGTGTGAATGAGACCCAAGTCTGCGTTTGCAGCCCACTAACGTTCTGTGTGTAGAATTGTGAATGAGACCCAAGTCTTTGTTGCAGCCCACTATCGTTCTGTGTGTAGAAGTGCGAATGAGACCCAAGTCTGTGTATGCAACCCACTAACGTTCTGTGTGTAGAAGTGTGAACGAGACCTAAGTCTGTGTTTGCAGCCCACTATCGTTCTCTGTGTAGAAGTGTGAATGAGACACAAGTCAGTATTTGCAGCCCACTAACGTTCTGTGTGTAGAAGTGTGAATGAGACCCATGTCTGTGTTTGCAGCCCACTAACGTTCTCTGTGTAGAAGTGTGAATGAGACCCAAGTCTTTGTTGCAGCCCACTAACATTCTGTGTATAGATGTGTGAATGAGACCCAAGTTTGTGTTTGCAACCCACTAGCGTTCTGTGTGAAGGATTGTGAATGAGACCCAAGTCTGTTTTGCAGACAACTAACGTTCTGTGTGTAGATGTGTGAATGACATCCAAGTCTGTGTTTGCAGCCCACTTACGTTCTGTGTGTAGATGTGTGTATGAGACACAAATCTGTGTTTGTAGCCCAGTAACGTTCTGTGTGCAGATGTGTGAATGAGACCCAAGTCTGTGTTTGCAGCCCACTTACGTTCTGTGTGTAGACGTGTGAATAAGATCCAAGTTTGTGTTTGCAACCCACTAACGTTATGTGTGTAGAAGTGTGAATGAGACCCAAGTCTGTGTTTACCGCCCACTAGCGTTCTGTGTGTAGAAGTGTGAATGAGATCCACGTCTGTGAAAGCAGCCCAGTAATGTTCTGTGTGTAGAAGTGTGAATGAGACACAAGTCTGCGTGTGCAGCCCAGTAACGTTCTGTGTATAGAAGTGTGAATGTGACCCAAGTCTGTGTGTGCAGCCCACTAACGTTCTGTGTGTAGACATGTGAACGATATCCAAGTCTGTGTGTGCAGCCCACTAACGTTCTGTGTGTAGAAGTGTGAATTAGACCAAAGCCAGTGTTTGAAGCCCACTAACGTTCTGTGTGTAGAAGTGTGAACGAGACCCAAGTCTGTATTTGCAGCCCACGAACATTCTGTGTGTAGAGGAGTGAAAGAGACCCAAGTCTGAATTTGCAGCCCACTAACGTTGACTTTGAAGAAGTGTGAATGAGACCCAAGTCAGTGTTTGCAGCCCACTATTGTTCTCTGTGTAGAAGTGTGAATGAAACCCAAGTCAGTGTTTGCAGCCCACTAATGTTCTGTGTGTAGAAGTGTGAATGAGACTCAAGTCTGTGTTTACAGCCAGTAACGTTCTGTGTTTAGAAGTGTCAAGGAGACCCATGTCAGTGTTTGCGTCCCTCTAACGTTCTGTGTGTAGAAGTGTGAATGAGACCCAAGTCTGTGTTTGCAACCCACTAACGTTCTGTGTGTAGAAGTGTGAACGAGACCCAAGTCTGTGTTTGCAGCCCACTATCGTTCTCTGTGTAAAAGTATGAATGAGACCCAAGTCAGTGTTTGCATCCCACTAACGTTCTGTGGGTAGACATGGTAATGAGACCCAAGTCTGTGTTTGCAGCCCACTAACGTTCTGTGTGTAGAAGTTTGACTAACACCCAAGTCTGTGTTTGCAGACAACTAACGTTCTGTGTGAAGAAGTGTAAATGAGACCCAAGTCTGTGTTTGCAGCCCAGTAACGTTCTGTGTGTAGACATTTGAATGAGACCCATGTCTGTGCTTGCCGCCCACTAACGTTCTGTGTGTATAAGTATGAATTAGACCCAAGTCTGTGTTTGCAGACCACTTATGTTCTGTGTGTAGAAGTGTGAATGAGACAAGTCTGTGTTTGCAACCCACTAACGTTCTGTGTGTAGAAGTGAGAACGAGACCCAAGTCTGTGTTTGCAGCCCACTAACGTTCTGTGTGTAGAAGTGTGAATGAGATCCAAGACTGTGTTTGCTGCCCACTAATGTCCTCTGTGTAAATGAGTGAATGAGACCCAAGTCTGTGCTTGAAGCCCACTAACGTTCTCGGTGTAGAAGTGTGAATGAGACCCAAGTCTATGTTTACAGCCCCATAGCGTTTGTGTGTAGAAGTGTGAATGAGATCCAAGTCTGTGTTTGCAGCCCAGTAACGTTCTGTGTGTAGAAGTCTGAAAGTGACCCATTTCTGTGTGTGCAGCCCACTAACGTTCTGTATGTAGAAGTGTGGATGAGACCCAAGTCTGTGTTTGCAGCCCACTAACGTTCTGTGTGTAGAAATGTGAATGAGGCCCAAGTCTGTGTTTGCAGCCCACAAACGTTCTGTGTGTGGAAATGTGAATGAGATCCAAGTCTGTGTTTGCAGCCCAGTAACGTTCTGTGTGTAGAAGTGTGAATGAGACACAAGTCTGTGTTTGCAGCCCACTAACGTTCTGTGTGTAGAAGTGTGAATGAGATCCAAGTCTGTGTTTGCAGCCCAGTAACGTTCTGTGTGTAGAAGTGTGAATGAGACCCAAGTCTGTGTTTGCAGCCCATTAACGCTCTGTGTGCAGAAGTGTGAATGAGACCCAAATCTGTGTTTGCAGACCACTAACGTTCTTTGTGTAGAAGTGTGAACGAGACCCAAGTCTGTGTTCGCAGCCCATTAACGTTCAGTGTGTAGATGTGTGAATGAGACCCAAGTCTGTGTTTGCAGCCCATTAACGTACTGTGTGTAGAAGTGTGAATGAAACCCAAGTCTGTGTTTGCAGCCCATTAACGCTCTGTGTGTAGAAGTGTGAATGAGACCCACGTCTGTGTATACAGCCCAATAACGTTGAGTGTGTAGAAGTGTGAATGAGATCCAAGTCTGTGTTTGCAACCCACTAACGTTCTGTGTGTAGAAATGTGAATGAGATCCAAGTCTGTGTTTGCAGCCCAGTAACGTTCTGTGTGTAGATGTGTGAATGAGACACAAGTCTGTGTTTGCAGCCCATTAACGCTCTGTGTGTAGAAGTGTGAATGAGATCCAAGTCTGTGTTTGCAGCCCACTAACGTTGAGTGTGTAGAAGTGTGAATGAGATCCAAGTCTGTGTTTGCAGCCCATTAACGCTCTGTATGTAGAAGTGTGAATGAGATCCAAGTCTGTGTTTGCAGCCCAGTAACGTTCTCTGTGTAGAAGGGTGAATGAGACCCAAGTCTGTGTTTGCAGCCCAGTAACGCTCTGTGTGTAGAAGTGTGAATGAGACCCAAGTCTGTGTTTGCAGCCCATTAACGTTCTCTGTGTAGATGTGTGAATGAGATCCAAGTCTGTGTTTGCAGCCCACCAACGTTCTGTGTATAGAAGTGTGAATGTGACCCAAGTCTGTGTATACAGCCCACTAGCGTGCTGTGTGTAGAAGTGTGAATTATATCCAAGTCTGCGTTTGCAGCCCAGTAACGTTCTGTGTGTAGAAGTGGGAATGAGACCCAAGTCTGTGTTGGCAGCCCACAAACGTTCTGTGTGTAGAAATATGAATGAGACCCAAGTCAGTTTTTGCAGCCCACAAACGTTCTGTGTGTGGAAATGTGATTGAGATCCAAGTCTGTGTTTGCAGCCCAGTAACGTTCTGTGTGTAGAAGTGTGAATGATACCCAAGTCTGTGTTTTCAGCCCACTAACGTTCTGTGTGTAGAAGTGTGAATGAGACCCATATCTGTGTTTACAGCCCAGTTACGTTCTGTGTATAGACGTGTGAATGAGACCCAAGTCTGCGTTTGCAGCCCACTAACGTTCTGTGTGTAGAAGTATGAATGAGACCCAAGTCTTTGTTGCAGCCCACTATTGTTCTGTGTGTAGAAGTGCGAATGAGACCCAAGTCTGTGTATGCAACCCACTAACGTTCTGTGTGTAGAAGTGTGAACGAGACCTAAGTCTGTGTTTGCAGCCCACTATCGTTCTCTGTGTAGAAGTGTGAATGAGACACAAGTCAGTATTTGCAGCCCACTAACGTTCTGTGTGTAGAAGTGTGAATGAGACCCATGTCTGTGTTTGCAGCCCACTAACGTTCTCTGTGTAGAAGTGTGAATGAGACCCAAGTCTTTGTTGCAGCCCACTAACATTCTGTGTATAGATGTGTGAATGAGACCCAAGTTTGTGTTTGCAACCCACTAGCGTTCTGTGTGAAGGATTGTGAATGAGACCCAAGTCTGTTTTGCAGACAACTAACGTTCTGTGTGTAGATGTGTGAATGACATCCAAGTCTGTGTTTGCAGCCCACTTACGTTCTGTGTGTAGATGTGTGTATGAGACACAAATCTGTGTTTGTAGCCCAGTAACGTTCTGTGTGCAGATGTGTGAATGAGACCCAAGTCTGTGTTTGCAGCCCACTTACGTTCTGTGTGTAGACGTGTGAATAAGATCCAAGTTTGTGTTTGCAACCCACTAGCGTTCTGTGTGTAGAAGTGTGAATGAGATCCACGTCTGTGAAAGCAGCCCAGTAATGTTCTGTGTGTAGAAGTGTGAATGAGACACAAGTCTGCGTGTGCAGCCCAGTAACGTTCTGTGTGTAGAAGTGTGAATGTGACCCAAGTCTGTGTGTGCAGCCCACTAACGTTCTGTGTGTAGACATGTGAACGATATCCAAGTCTGTGTGTGCAGCCCACTAACGTTCTGTGTGTAGAAGTGTGAATTAGACCAAACCCAGTGTTTGAAGCCCACTAACGTTCTGTGTGTAGAAGTGTGAACGAGACCCAAGTCTGTATTTGCAGCCCACGAACATTCTGTGTGTAGAAGAGTGAAAGAGACCCAAGTCTGAATTTGCAGCCCACTAACGTTGACTTTGAAGAAGTGTGAATGAGATCCAAGTCTGTGTTTGCAGCCCAGTAACGTTCTCTGTGTAGAAGTGTGAATGAAACCCAAGTCAGTGTTTGCAGCCCACAAACGTTCTGTGTGTAGAAGTTTGACTAACACCCAAGTCTGTGTTTGCAGACAACTAACGTTCTGTGTGAAGAAGTGTAAATGAGACCCAAGTCTGTGTTTGCAGCCCACTAACGTTCTGTGTGTAGTAGTGTGAATGAGATCCAAGTCTGTGTTTGCAGCCCAGTAACGTTCTGTGTGTAGATATTTGAATGAGACCCATGTCTGTGTTTGCCGCCCACTAACGTTCTGTGTGTATAAGTGTGATTTAGACCCAAGTCTGTGTTTGCAGACCACTAATGTTCTGTGTGTAGAAGTGTGAATGAGACAAGTCTGTGTTTGCAACCCACTAACGTTCTGTGTGTAGAAGTGAGAACGGGAACCAAGTCTGTGTTTGCAGCCCACAAACGTTCTGTGTGTGGAAATGTGAATGAGATCCAAGTCTGTGTTTCCAGCCCAGTAACGTTCTGTGTGTAGAAATGTGAATGAGGCCCAAGTCTGTGTTTGCAGCCCACAAACGTTCTGTGTGTGGAAATGTGAATGAGATCCAAGTCTGTGTTTCCAGCCCAGTAACGTTCTGTGTGTAGAAGAGTGAATGAGACCCAAGTCTGTGTTTGCAACCCACTAACGTTCTGTGTGTAGAAGTGTGAATGAGATCCTAGTCTGTGTTTGCAGCCCAGTAACGTTCTGTGTGTAGAAGAGTGAATGAGACCCAAGTCTGTGTTTGCAACCCACCAACGTTCTGTGTGTAGATGTGTGAATAACATCCAAGTCTGTGTTTGCAGCCCACTTACGTTCTGTGTGTAGATGTGTGTATGAGACACAAATCTGTGTTTGTAGCCCAGTAACGTTCTGGGTGCAGAAGTGTGAATGAGACCCAAGTCTGTGTTTGCAGCCCACTTACGTTCTGTGTGTAGACGTGTGAATGAGTTCCAAGTTTGTGTGTGCAACCCACTAACGTTATGTGTGTAGAAGTGTCAATGAGACCCAAGTCTGTGTTTACCGCCCACTAGTGTTCTGTGTGTAGAAGTGTGAATGAGATCCAAGTCTGTGATTGCAGCCCAGTAATGTTCTGTGTGTAGAAGTGTGAATGACACACAAGACTGTGTGTGCAGCCCAGTAACGTTCTGTGTGTAGAAGTGTGAATGTGACCCAAGTCTGTGTGTGCAGCCCACTAACGTTCTGTGTGTAGACATGTGAAGGATATCCAAGTCTGTGTGTGCAGCCCACTAACGTTCTGTGTGTAGAAGTGTGAATTAGACCAAAGCCAGTGTTTGAAGCCCACTAACGTTCTGTGTGTAGAAGTGTGAACGAGACCCAAGTCTGTATTTGCAGCCCACGAACGTTGTGTGTGTAGAAGAGTGAAAGAGACCCAAGTCTGAATTTGCAGCCCACTAACGTTGACTTTGTAGAAGTGTGAATGAGACCAAAGTCAGTGTTTGCAGCCCACTAATGTTCTCTGTGTAGAAGTGTGAATGAGACCCAAGTCAGTGTTTGCAGCCCACTAATGTTCTGTGTGTAGAAGTGTGAATGAGACTCAAGTCTGTGTTTACAGCCAGTAACGTTCTGTGTGTAGAAGTGTCAAGGAGACCCATGTCAGTGTTTGCATCCCTCTAACGTTCTGTGTGTAGAAGTGTGAATGAGATACAAGTCTGAGATTGCAGCCCACTAACATTCTGTGTGTAGAAATCTGAACGAGACCCAAGTCTGTGTTTGCAGCCCACAAACGTTCTGTGTGTAGAAATGTGAATGAGACCCAAGTCTGTGTTTGCAGCCCACAAACGTTCTGTGTGTGGAAATTTGAATGAGATCCAAGCCAGTGTTTGCAGCCCAGTTACGTTCTGTGTGTAGAAATGTGAATGAGACCCAAGTCTGTGTTTGCAGACCACTATCGTTCTCTGTGTAGACGTGTGAATGAGATCCAAGTCCGTGTTTGCAGCCCACAAACGTTCTGTGTGTAGAAATCGGAATGGGACCCAAGTCAGTGTTTGCAGCCCACAAACGTTCTGTGTGTGGAAATGTGAATGAGATTCAAGTCTGTGTATGCAGCCCAGTAACGTTCTGTGTGTAGAAGTGTGAATGAGACCCAAGTCTGTGTTTGCAGCCCATAACGTTCTGTGTGTAGAAGTGTGAATGACATCCAAGTCTGTGTTTGCAGCCCACAAACGTTCTGTGTGTAGAAATATGAATGGGACCCAAAGTCAGTGTTTGCAGCCCACAAACGTTCTGTGTGTGGATATGTGAATGAGATTCAAGTCTGTGTATGCAGCCCCGTAACGTTCTGTGTGTAGAAGTGTGAATGAGACCCAAGTCTGTGTTTGCAGCCCACTAACGTTCTGTGTGTAGAAGTGTGAATGAGACCCAAGTCTGTGTTTACAGCCCAGTAACGTTCTGTGTATAGAATTGTGAATGAGAACCAAGTCTGTGTTTGCAGCCCACTAACGTTCTGTGTGTAGAAGTGTGAATGAGACCCAAGACTTTGTTGCAGCCAACTAACGTTCTGTGTGTAGAAGTGCGAATGAGACCCAAGTCTGTGTTTGCAACCCACTAACGTTCTGTGTGTAGAAGTGTGAACGAGACCCAAGTCTGTGTTTGCAGCCCACTATCGTTCTCTGTGTAAAAGTATGAATGAGACCCAAGTCAGTGTTTGCATCCCACTAACGTCCTCTGTGTAAATGAGTGAATGAGACCCAAGTCTGTGCTTGAAGCCCACTAACGTTCTCGGTGTAGAAGTGTGAATGAGACCCAAGTCTATGTTTACAGCCCCATAGCGTTTGTGTGTAGAAGTGTGAATGAGATCCAAGTCTGTGTTTGCAGCCCAGTAACGTTCTGTGTGTAGAAGTGTGAAAGAGACCCATTTCTGTGTGTGCAGCCCACTAACGTTCTCTATGTAGAAGTGTGGATGAGACGCAAGTCTGTGTTTGCAGCCCACTAACGTTCTGTGTGTAGAAATGTGAATGAGGCCCAAGTCTGTGTTTGCAGCCCACAAACGTTCTGTGTGTGGAAATGTGAATGAGATCCAAGTCTGTGTTTCCAGCCCAGTAAAGTTCTGTGTGTAGAAGTGTGAATGAGACCCAAGTCTGTGTTTGCAACCCACTAACGTTCTGTGTGTAGAAGTGTGAATGAGATCCTAGTCTGTGTTTGCAGCCCAGTAACGTTCTGTGTGTAGATGTGTGTATGAGACACAAATCTGTGTTTGTAGCCCAGTAACGTTCTGTGTGCAGAAGTGTGAATGAGACCCATGGCTGTGTTTGCAGCCCACTAACGTTCTGTGTGTAGAAGTGTGAATGAGATCCAAGTCTTTGTTGCAGCCCACTAACATTCTGTGTATAGATGTGTGAATGAGACCCAAGTTTGTGTTTGCAGCCCAATAGCGTTCTGTGTGAAGGATTGTGAATGAGACCCAAGTCTGTTTTGCAGACAACTAACGTTCTGTGTGTAGATGTGTGAATGACATCCAAGTCTGTGTTTGCAGCCCACTTACGTTCTGTGTGTAGATGTGTGTATGAGACACAAATCTGTGTTTGTAGCCCAGTAACGTTCTGGGTGCAGAAGTGTGAATGAGACCCAAGTCTGTTTTTGCAGCCCACTTACGTTCTGTGTGAAGACGTGTGAATGAGATCCAAGTTTGTGTGTGCAACCCACTAACGTTATGTGTGTAGAAGTGTCAATGAGACCCAAGTCTGTGTTTACCGCCCACTAGCGTTCTGTGTGTAGAAGTGTGAATGAGATCCAAGTCTGTGATTGCAGCCCAGTAATGTTCTGTGTGTAGAAGTGTGAATGAGACACAAGACTGTGTGTGCAGCCCAGTAACGTTCTGTGTGTAGAAGTGTGAATGTGACCCAAGTCTGTGTGTGCAGCCCACTAACGTTCTGTGTGTAGACATGTGAAGGATATCCAAGGCTGTGTGTGCAGCCCACTAACGTTCTGTGTGTAGAAGTGTGAATTAGACCAAAGCCAGTGTTTGAAGCCCACTAACGTTCTGTGTGTAGAAGTGTGAACGAGACCCAAGTCTGTATTTGCAGCCCACGAACGTTCTGTGTGTAGAAGAGTGAAAGAGACCCAAGTCTGAATTTGCAGCCCACTAACGTTGACTTTGTAGAAGTGTGAATGAGACCCAAGTCAGTGTTTGCAGCCCACTAATGTTCTCTGTGTAGAAGTGTGAATGAGACCCAAGTCAGTGTTTGCAGCCCACTAATGTTCTGTGTGTAGAAGTGTGAATGAGACCCAAGTCAGTGTTTGCAGCCCACTAATGTTCTCTGTGTAGAAGTGTGAACGAGACCCAAGTCTGTGTTTGCAGCCCACTTACGTTCTGTGTGTAGAAATGTGAATGAGACCCAAGTCTGTGTTTGCAGCCCACAAACGTTCTGTGTGTGGAAATTTGAATGAGATCCAAGCCTGTGTTTGCAGCCCAGTTACGTTCTGTGTGTAGAAATGTGAATGAGACCCAAGTCTGTGTTTGCAGACCACTATCGTTCTCTGTGTAGACGTGTGAATGAGATCCAAGTCCGTGTTTGCAGCCCACAAACGTTCTGTGTGTAGAAATCTGAATGGGACCCAAGTCAGTGTTTGCAGCCCACAAACGTTCTGTGTGTGGAAATGTGAATGAGATTCAAGTCTGTGTATGCAGCCCAGTAACGTTCTGTGTGTAGAAGTGTGAATGAGACCCAAGTCTGTGTTTGCAGCCCACTAACGTTCTGTGTGTAGAAGTGTGAATGACATCCAAGTCTGTGTTTGCAGCCCACAAACGTTCTGTGTGTGGAAATATGAATGGGACCCAAAGTCAGTGTTTGCAGCCTACAAACGTTCTGTGTGTGGATATGTGAATGAGATTCAAGTCTGTGTATGCAGCCCCGTAACGTTCTCTGTGTAGAAGTGTGAATGAGACCCAAGTCTGTGTTTGCAGCCCACTAACGTTCTGAGTGTAGAAGTGTGAATGAGACCCAAGTCTGAATTTGCAGCCCACTAACGTTGACTTTGTAGAAGTGTGAATGAGACCCAAGTCAGTGTTTGCAGCCCACTAATGTTCTCTGTGTAGAAGTGTGAATGAGACCCAAGTCAGTGTTTGCAGCCCACTAATGTTCTGTGTGTAGAAGTGTGAATGAGACCCAAGTCAGTGTTTGCAGCCCACTAATGTTCTCTGTGTAGAAGTGTGAACGAGACCCAAGTCTGTGTTTGCAGCCCACTTACGTTCTCTGTGTAGAAGTGTGAATGAGACACAAGACTGTGTGTGCAGCCCAGTAACGTTCTGTGTGTAGAAGTGTGAATGTGACCCAAGTCTGTGTGTGCAGCCCACTAACGTTCTGTGTGTAGACATGTGAAGGATATCCAAGGCTGTGTATGCAGCCCCGTAACGTTCTCTGTGTAGAAGTGTGAATGAGATCCAAGTCCGTGTTTGCAGCCCACAAACGTTCTGTGTGTAGAAATCTGAATGGGACCCAAGTCAGTGTTTGCAGCCCACAAACGTTCTGTGTGTGGAAATGTGAATGAGATTCAAGTCTGTGTATGCAGCCCAGTAACGTTCTGTGTGTAGAATTGTGAATGAGAACCAAGTCTGTGTTTGCAGCCCACTAACGTTCTGTGTGTAGAAGTGTGCATGAGACCCAAGACTTTGTTGCAGCCAACTAACGTTCTGTGTGTAGAAGTGCGAATGAGACCCAAGTCTGTGTTTGCAACCCACTAACGTTCTGTGTGTAGAAGTGTGAACGAGACCCAAGTCTGTGTTTGCAGCCCACTATCGTTCTCTGTGTAAAAGTATGAATGAGACCCAAGTCAGTGTTTGCATCCCACTAACGATCTGTGTGTAGACATGGTAATGAGACCCAAGTCTGTGTTTGCAGCCCACTAACGTTCTGTGTGTAGAAGTTTGACTAACACCCAAGTCTGTGTTTGCAGACAACTAACGTTCTGTGTGAAGAAGTGTAAATGAGACCAAAGTCTGTGTTTGCAGCCCAGTAACGTTCTGTGTGTAGACATTTGAATGAGACCCATGTCTGTGTTTGCCGCCCACTAAAGTTCTGTGTGTATAAGTCTGAATTAGACCCAAGTCTGTGTTTGCAGACCACTAATGTTCTGTGTGTAAAAGTGTGAATGAGACAAGTCTGTGTTTGCAACCCACTAACGTTCTGTGTGTAGAAGTGAGAACGAGACCCAAGTCTGTGTTTGCAGCCCACTAACGTTCTGTGTGTAGAAGTGTGAATGAGATCCAAGACTGTGTTTGCTGCCCACTAATGTCCTCTGTGTAAATGAGTGAATGAGACCCAAGTCTGTGCTTGAAGCCCACTAACGTTCTCGGTGTAGAAGTGTGAATGAGACCCAAGTCTATGTTTACAGCCCCATAGCGTTTGTGTGTAGAAGTGTGAATGAGATCCAAGTCTGTGTTTGCAGCCCAGTAACGTTCTGTGTGTAGAAGTGTGAAAGAGACCCATTTCTGTGTGTGCAGCCCACTAACGTTCTGTATGTAGAAGTGTGGATGAGACCCAAGTCTGTGTTTGCAGCCCACTAACGTTCTGTGTGTAGAAATGTGAATGAGGCCCAAGTCTGTGTTTGCAGCCCACAAACGTTCTGTGTGTGGAAATGTGAATGAGATCCAAGTCTGTGTTTGCAGCCCAGTAACGTTCTGTGTGTAGAAGTGTGAATGAGACCCAAGTCTGTGTTTGCAGCCCACTAACGTTCTGTGTGTAGAAGTGTGAATGAGATCCAAGTCTGTGATTGCAGCCCAGTAACGTTCTGTGTGTAGAAGTGTGAATGAGACCCAAGTCTGTGTTTGCAGCCCATTAACGTTCTGTGTGCAGAAGTGTGAATGAGACCCAAATCTGTGTTTGCAGACCACTAACGTTCTGTGTGTAGAAGTGTGAACGAGACCCAAGTCTGTGTTCGCAGCCCATTAACGTTCAGTGTGTAGATGTGTGAATGAGACCCAAATCTGTGTTTGCAGCCCACTAACGTTGTGTGTGTAGAAGTGTGAATGACATCCAAGTCTGTGTTTGCAGCCCACAAACGTTCTGTGTGTAGAAATATGAATGGGACCCAAAGTCAGTGTTTGCAGCCCACAAACGTTCTGTGTGTGGATATGTGAATGAGATTCAAGTCTGTGTATGCAGCCCCGTAACGTTCTCTGTGTAGAAGTGTGAATGAGACCCAAGTCTGTGTTTGCAGCCCACTAACGTTCTGTGTGTAGAAGTGTGAATGAGACCCAAGTCTGTGTTTACAGCCCAGTAACGTTCTGTGTATAGAATTGTGAATGAGAACCAAGTCTGTGTTTGCAGCCCACTAACGTTCTGTGTGTAGAAGTGTGAATGAGACCCAAGACTTTGTTGCAGCCAACTAACGTTCTGTGTGTAGAAGTGCGAATGAGACCCAAGTCTGTGTTTGCAACCCACTAACGTTCTGTGTGTAGAAGTGTGAACGAGACCCAAGTCTGTGTTTGCAGCCCACTATCGTTCTCTGTGTAAAAGTATGAATGAGACCCAAGTCAGTGTTTGCATCCCACTAACGTTCTGTGTATAGACATGGTAATGAGACCCAAGTCTGTGTTTGCAGCCCACTAACGTTCTGTGTGTAGAAGTTTGACTAACACCCAAGTCTGTGTTTGCAGACAACTAACGTTCTGTGTGAAGAAGTGTAAATGAGACCCAAGTCTTTGTTTGCAGCCTAGTAACGTTCTGTGTGTAGACATTTGAATGAGACCCATGTCTGTGTTTGCCGCCCACTAACGTTCTGTGTGTATAAGTGTGAATTAGACCCAAGTCTGTGTTTGCAGACCACTAATGTTCTGTGTGTAGAAGTGTGAATGAGACAAGTCTGTGTTTGCAACCCACTAACGTTCTGTGTGTAGAAGTGAGAACGAGAACCAAGTCTGTGTTTGCAGCCCACTAACATTCTGTGTGTAGAAGTGTGAATGAGATCCAAGTCTGTGTTTGCTGCCCACTAACGTCCTCTGTGTAAATGAGTGAATGAGACCCAAGTCTGTGCTTGCAGCCCACTAACGTTCTCGGTGTAGAAGTGTGAATGAGACCCAAGTCTATGTTTACAGCCCCATAGCGTTTGTGTGTAGAAGTGTGAATGAGATCCAAGTCTGTGTTTGCAGCCCAGTAACGTTCTGTGTGTAGAAGTGTGAAAGAGACCCATTTCTGTGTGTGCAGCCCACTAACGTTCTCTATGTAGAAGTGTGGATGAGACACAAGTCTGTGTTTGCAGCCCACTAACGTTCTGTGTGTAGAAATGTGAATGAGGCCCAAGTCTGTGTTTGCAGCCCACAAACGTTCTGTGTGTGGAAATGTGAATGAGATCCAAGTCTGTGTTTCCAGCCCAGTAACGTTCTGTGTGTAGAAGAGTGAATGAGACCCAAGTCTGTGTTTGCAACCCACTAACGTTCTGTGTGTAGAAGTGTGAATGAGATCCTAGTCTGTGTTTGCAGCCCAGTAACGTTCTGTGTGTAGATGTGTGTATGAGACACAAATCTGTGTTTGTAGCCCAGTAACGTTCTGTGTGCAGAAGTGTGAATGAGACCCAAGTCTGTGTTTGCAGTCCACTAACGTTCTGTGTGTAGAAGTGTGAATGAGATCCAAGTCTTTGTTGCAGCCCACTAACATTCTGTGTATAGATGTGTGAATGAGACCCAAGTTTGTGTTTGCAGCCCAATAGCGTTCTGTGTGAAGGATTGTGAATGAGACCCAAGTCGGTTTTGCAGACAACTAACGTTCTGTGTGTAGATGTGTGAATGACATCCAAGTCTGTGTTTGCAGCCCACTTACGTTCTGTGTGTAGATGTGTGTATGAGACACAAATCTGTGTTTGTAGCCCAGTAACGTTCTGGGTGCAGAAGTGTGAATGAGACCCAAGTCTGTGTTTGCAGCCCACTTACGTTCTGTGTGTAGACGTGTGAATCAGATCCAAGTTTGTGTGTGCAACCCACTAACGTTATGTGTGTAGAAGTGTCAATGAGACCCAAGTCTGTGTTTACCGCCCACTAGCGTTCTGTGTGTAGAAGTGTGAATGAGATCCAAGTCTGTGATTGCAGCCCAGTAATGTTCTGTGTGTAGAAGTGTGAATGAGACACAAGACTGTGTGTGCAGCCCAGTAACGTTCTGTGTGTAGAAGTGTGAATGTGACCCAAGTCTGTGTGTGCAGCCCACTAACGTTCTGTGTGTAGACATGTGAAGGATATCCAAGTCTGTGTGTGCAGCCAACTAACGTTCTGTGTGTAGAAGTGTGAATTAGACCAAAGCCAGTGTTTGAAGCCCACTAACGTTCTGTGTGTAGAAGTGTGAACGAGACCCAAGTCTGTATTTGCAGCCCACGAACGTTCTGTGTGTAGAAGAGTGAAAGAGACCCAAGTCTGAATTTGCAGCCCACTAACGTTGACTTTGTAGAAGTGTGAATGAGACCCAAGTCAGTTTTTGCAGCCCACTAATGTTCTCTGTGTAGAAGTGTGAATGAGACCCAAGTCAGTGTTTGCAGCCCACTAATGTTCTGTGTGTAGAAGTGTGAATGAGACTCAAGTCTGTGTTTACAGCCAGTAACGTTCTGTGTGTAGAAGTGTCAAGGAGACCCATGTCAGTGTTTGCATCCCTCTAACGTTCTGTGTGTAGAAGTGTGAATGAGATACAAGTCTGAGATTGCAGCCCACTAACATTCTGTGTGTAGAAATCTGAACGAGACCCAAGTCTGTGTTTGCAGCCCACAAACGTTCTGTGTGTAGAAATGTGAATGAGACCCAAGTCTGTGTTTGCAGCCCACAAACGTTCTGTGTGTGGAAATTTGAATGAGATCCAAGCCTGTGTTTGCAGCCCAGTTACGTTCTGTGTGTAGAAATGTGAATGAGACCCAAGTCTGTGTTTGCAGACCACTATCGTTCTCTGTGTAGACGTGTGAATGAGATCCAAGTCCGTGTTTGCAGCCCACAAACGTTCTGTGTGTAGAAATCTGAATGGGACCCAAGTCAGTGTTTGCAGCCCACAAACGTTCTGTGTGTGGAAATGTGAATGAGATTCAAGTCTGTGTATGCAGCCCAGTAACGTTCTGTGTGTAGAAGTGTGAATGAGACCCAAGTCTGTGTTTGCAGCCCATAACGTTCTGTGTGTAGAAGTGTGAATGACATCCAAGTCTGTGTTTGCAGCCCACAAACGTTCTGTGTGTAGAAATATGAATGGGACCCAAAGTCAGTGTTTGCAGCCCACAAACGTTCTGTGTGTGGATATGTGAATGAGATTCAAGTCTGTGTATGCAGCCCCGTAACGTTCTGTGTGTAGAAGTGTGAATGAGACCCAAGTCTGTGTTTGCAGCCCACTAACGTTCTGTGTGTAGAAGTGTGAATGAGACCCAAGTCTGTGTTTACAGCCCAGTAACGTTCTGTGTATAGAATTGTGAATGAGAACCAAGTCTGTGTTTGCAGCCCACTAACGTTCTGTGTGTAGAAGTGTGAATGAGACCCAAGACTTTGTTGCAGCCAACTTACGTTCTGTGTGTAGAAGTGCGAATGAGACCCAAGTCTGTGTTTGCAACCCACTAACGTTCTGTGTGTAGAAGTGTGAACGAGACCCAAGTCTGTGTTTGCAGCCCACTATCGTTCTCTGTGTAAAAGTATGAATGAGACCCAAGTCAGTGTTTGCATCCCACTAACGTCCTCTGTGTAAATGAGTGAATGAGACCCAAGTCTGTGCTTGCAGCCCACTAACGTTCTCGGTGTAGAAGTGTGAATGAGACCCAAGTCTATGTTTACAGCCCCATAGCGTTTGTGTGTAGAAGTGTGAATGAGATCCAAGTCTGTGTTTGCAGCCCAGTAACGTTCTGTGTGTAGAAGTGTGAAAGAGACCCATTTCTGTGTGTGCAGCCCACTAACGTTCTCTATGTAGAAGTGTGGATGAGACCCAAGTCTGTGTTTGCAGCCCACTAACGTTCTGTGTGTAGAAATGTGAATGAGGCCCAAGTCTGTGTTTGCAGCCCACAAACGTTCTGTGTGTGGAAATGTGAATGAGATCCAAGTCTGTGTTTCCAGCCCAGTAAAGTTCTGTGTGTAGAAGTGTGAATGAGACCCAAGTCTGTGTTTGCAACCCACTAACGTTCTGTGTGTAGAAGTGTGAATGAGATCCTAGTCTGTGTTTGCAGCCCAGTAACGTTCTGTGTGTAGATGTGTGTATGAGACACAAATCTGTGTTTGTAGCCCAGTAACGTTCTGTGTGCAGAAGTGTGAATGAGACCCATGGCTGTGTTTGCAGCCCACTAACGTTCTGTGTGTAGAAGTGTGAATGAGATCCAAGTCTTTGTTGCAGCCCACTAACATTCTGTGTATAGATGTGTGAATGAGACCCAAGTTTGTGTTTGCAGCCCAATAGCGTTCTGTGTGAAGGATTGTGAATGAGACCCAAGTCTGTTTTGCAGACAACTAACGTTCTGTGTGTAGATGTGTGAATGACACCCAAGTCTGTGTTTGCAGCCCACTTACGTTCTGTGTGTAGATGTGTGTATGAGACACAAATCTGTGTTTGTAGCCCAGTAACGTTCTGGGTGCAGAAGAGTGAATGAGACCCAAGTCTGTGTTTGCAGCCCACTTACGTTCTGTGTGAAGACGTGTGAATGAGATCCAAGTTTGTGTGTGCAACCCACTAACGTTATGTGTGTAGAAGTGTCAATGAGACCCAAGTCTGTGTTTACCGCCCACTAGCGTTCTGTGTGTAGAAGTGTGAATGAGATCCAAGTCTGTGATTGCAGCCCAGTAATGTTCTGTGTGTAGAAGTGAGAATGAGACACAAGACTGTGTGTGCAGCCCAGTAACGTTCTGTGTGTAGAAGTGTGAATGTGACCCAAGTCTGTGTGTGCAGCCCACTAACGTTCTGTGTGTAGACATGTGAAGGATATCCAAGTCTGTGTGTGCAGCCCACTAACGTTCTGTGTGTAGAAGTGTGAATTAGACCAAAGCCAGTGTTTGAAGCCCACTAACGTTCTGTGTGTAGAAGTGTGAACGAGACCCAAGTCTGTATTTGCAGCCCACGAACGTTCTGTGTGTAGAAGAGTGAAAGAGACCCAAGTCTGAATTTGCAGCCCACTAACGTTGACTTTGTAGAAGTGTGAATGAGACCCAAGTCAGTGTTTGCAGCCCACTAATGTTCTCTGTGTAGAAGTGTGAATGAGACCCAAGTCAGTGTTTGCAGCCCACTAATGTTCTGTGTGTAGAAGTGTGAATGAGACTCAAGTCTGTGTTTACAGCCAGTAACGTTCTGTGTGTAGAAGTGTCAAGGAGACCCATGTCAGTGTTTGCATCCCTCTAACGTTCTGTGTGTAGAAGTGTGAATGAGATACAAGTCTGAGATTGCAGCCCACTAACATTCTGAGTGTAGAAATCTGAACGAGACCCAAGTCTGTGTTTGCAGCCCACTTACGTTCTGTGTGTAGAAATGTGAATGAGACCCAAGTCTGTGTTTGCAGCCCACAAACGTTCTGTGTGTGGAAATTTGAATGAGATCCAAGCCTGTGTTTGCAGCCCAGTTACGTTCTGTGTGTAGAAATGTGAATGAGACCCAAGTCTGTGTTTGCAGACCACTATCGTTCTCTGTGTAGACGTGTGAATGAGATACAAGTCCGTGTTTGCAGCCCACAAACGTTCTGTGTGTAGAAATCTGAATGGGACCCAAGTCAGTGTTTGCAGCCCACAAACGTTCTGTGTGTGGAAATGTGAATGAGATTCAAGTCTGTGTATGCAGCCCAGTAACGTTCTGTGTGTAGAAGTGTGAATGAGACCCAAGTCTGTGTTTGCAGCCCACTAACGTTCTGTGTGTAGAAGTGTGAATGACATCCAAGTCTGTGTTTGCAGCCCACAAACGTTCTGTGTGTAGAAATATGAATGGGACCCAAAGTCAGTGTTTGCAGCCCACAAACGTTCTGTGTGTGGATATGAGAATGAGATTCAAGTCTGTGTATGCAGCCCCGTAACGTTCTCTGTGTAGAAGTGTGAATGAGACCCAAGTCTGTGTTTGCAGCCCACTAACGTTCTGTGTGTAGAAGTGTGAATGAGACCCAAGTCTGTGTTTACAGCCCAGTAACGTTCTGTGTATAGAATTGTGAATGAGAACCAAGTCTATGTTTGCAGCCCACTAACGTTCTGTGTATAGATGTGTGAATGAGACCCAAGACTTTGTTGCAGCCAACTAACGTTCTGTGTGTAGAAGTGCGAATGAGACCCAAGTCTGTGTTTGCAACCCACTAACGTTCTGTGTGTAGAAGTGTGAACGAGACCCAAGTCTGTGTTTGCAGCCCACTATCGTTCTCTGTGTAAAAGTATGAATGAGACCCAAGTCAGTGTTTGCATCCCACTAACGTTCTGTGTGTAGATATGGTAATGAGACCCAAGTCTGTGTTTGCAGTCCACTAACGTTCTGTGTGTAGAAGTTCGACTAACACCCAAGTCTGTGTTTGCAGACAACTAACGTTCTGTGTGAAGAAGTGTAAATGAGACCCAAGTCTGTGTTTGCAGCCCAGTAACGTTCTGTGTGTAGACATTTGAATGAGACCCATGTCTGTGTTTGCCGCCCACTAACGTTCTGTGTGTATAAGTGTGAATTAGACCCAAGTCTGTGTTTGCAGACCACTAATGTTCTGTGTGTAGAAGTGTGAATGAGACAAGTCTGTGTTTGCAACCCACTAACGTTCTGTGTGTAGAAGTGAGAACGAGACCCAAGTCTGTGTTTGCAGCCCACTAACGTTCTGTGTGTAGAAGTGTGAATGAGATCCAAGACTGTGTTTGCTGCCCACTAATGTCCTCTGTGTAAATGAGTGAATGAGACCCAAGTCTGTGCTTGAAGCCCACTAACGTTCTCGGTGTAGAAGTGTGAATGAGACCCAAGTCTATGTTTACAGCCCCATAGCGTTTGTGTGTAGAAGTGTGAATGAGATCCAAGTCTGTGTTTGCAGCCCAGTAACGTTCTGTGTGTAGAAGTGTGAAAGAGACCCATTTCTGTGTGTGCAGCCCACTAACGTTCTGTATGTAGAAGTGTGGATGAGACCCAAGTCTGTGTTTGCAGCCCACTAACGTTCTGTGTGTAGAAATGTGAATGAGGCCCAAGTCTGTGTTTGCAGCCCACAAACGTTCTGTGTGTGGAAATGTGAATGAGATCCAAGTCTGTGTTTGCAGCCCAGTAACGTTCTGTGTGTAGAAGTGTGAATGAGACCCAAGTCTGTGTTTGCAGCCCACTAACGTTCTGTGTGTAGAAGTGTGAATGAGATCCAAGTCTGTGATTGCAGCCCAGTAACGTTCTGTGTGTAGAAGTGTGAATGAGACCCAAGTCTGTGTTTGCAGCCCATTAACGTTCTGTGTGCAGAAGTGTGAATGAGACCCAAATCTGTGTTTGCAGACCACTAACGTTCTGTGTGTAGAAGTGTGAACGAGACCCAAGTCTGTGTTCGCAGCCCATTAACGTTCAGTGTGTAGATGTGTGAATGAGACCCAAATCTGTGTTTGCAGCCCACTAACGTTGTGTGTGTAGAAGTGTGAATGACATCCAAGTCTGTGTTTGCAGCCCACAAACGTTCTGTGTGTAGAAATATGAATGGGACCCAAAGTCAGTGTTTGCAGCCCACAAACGTTCTGTGTGTGGATATGTGAATGAGATTCAAGTCTGTGTATGCAGCCCCGTAACGTTCTCTGTGTAGAAGTGTGAATGAGACCCAAGTCTGTGTTTGCAGCCCACTAACGTTCTGTCTGTAGAAGTGTGAATGAGACCCAAGTCTGTGTTTACAGCCCAGTAACGTTCTGTGTATAGAATTGTGAATGAGAACCAAGTCTGTGTTTGCAGCTCACTAACGTTCTGTGTGTAGAAGTGTGAATGAGACCCAAGACTTTGTTGCAGCCAACTAACGTTCTGTGGGTAGAAGTGCGAATGAGACCCAAGTCTGTGTTTCCAACCCACTAACGTTCTGTGTGTAGAAGTGTGAACGAGACCCAAGTCTGTGTTTGCAGCCCACTATCGTTCTCTGTGTAAAAGTATGAATGAGACCCAAGTCAGTGTTTGCATCCCACTAACGTTCTGTGTGTAGGCATGGTAATGAGACCCAAGTCTTTGTTTGCAGCCCACTAACGTTCTGTGTGTAGAAGTTTGACTAACACCCAAGTCTGTGTTTGCAGACAACTAACGTTCTGTGTGAAGAAGTGTAAAGGAGACCCAAGTCTTTGTTTGCAGCCTAGTAACGTTCTGTGTGTAGACATTTGAATGAGACCCATGTCTGTGTTTGCCACCCACTAACGTTCTGTGTGTATAAGTGTGAATTAGACCCAAGTCTGTGTTTGCAGACCACTAATGTTCTGTGTGTAGAAGTGTGAATGAGACAAGTCTGTGTTTGCAACCCACTAACGTTCTGTGTGTAGAAGTGAGAACGAGACCCAAGTCAGTGTTTGCAGCCCACTAACGTTCTGTGTGTAGAAGTGTGAATGAGATCCAAGACTGTGTTTGCTGCCCACTAATGTCCTCTGTGTAAATGAGTGAATGAGACCCAAGTCTGTGCTTGAAGCCCACTAACGTTCTCGGTGTAGAAGTGTGAATGAGACCCAAGTCTATGTTTACAGCCCCATAGCGTTTGTGTGTAGAAGTGTGAATGAGATCCAAGTCTGTGTTTGCAGCCCAGTAACGTTCTGTGTGTAGAAGTGTGAAAGAGACCCATTTATGTGTGTGCAGCCCACTAACGTTCTGTATGTAGAAGTGTGGATGAGACCCAAGTCTGTGTTTGCAGCCCACTAACGTTCTGTGTGTAGAAATGTGAATGAGGCCCAAGTCTGTGTTTGCAGCCCACAAACGTTCTGTGTGTGGAAATGTGAATGAGATCCAAGTCTGTGTTTGCAGCCCAGTAACGTTCTGTGTGTAGAAGTGTGAATGAGACCCAAGTCTGTGTTTGCAGCCCACTAACGTTCTGTGTGTAGAAGTGTGAATGAGATCCAAGTCTGTGATTGCAGCCCAGTAACGTTCTGTGTGTAGAAGTGTGAATGAGACCCAAGTCTGTGTTTGCAGCCCATTAACGTTCTGTGTGCAGAAGTGTGAATGAGACCCAAATCTGTGTTTGCAGACCACTAACGTTCTGTGTGTAGAAGTGTGAACGAGACCCAAGTCTGTGTTCGCAGCCCATTAACGTTCAGTGTGTAGATGTGTGAATGAGACCCAAATCTGTGTTTGCAGCCCATTAACGTTCTGTGTGTAGAAGTGTGATTGAGATCCAAGTCTGTGTTTGCAGCCCAGTAACGTTCTGTGTGTAGAAGTGTGAATGAGACCCAAGTCTGTGTATACAGCCCAATAACGTTGAGTGTGTAGAAGTGTGAATGAGATCCAAGTCTGTGTTTGCAACCCACTAACGTTCTGTGTGTAGAAATGTGAATGAGATCCAAGTCTGTGTTTGCAGCCAAGTAACGTTCTGTGTGTAGATGTGTGAATGAGACACAAGTCTGTGTTTGCAGCCCATTAACGCTCTGTGTGTAGAAGTGTGAATGAGATCCAAGTCTGTGTTTGCAGCCCACTAACGTGTAGTGTGTAGAAGTGTGAATGAGATCCAAGTCTGAGTTTCAGCCCATTAACGCTCTGTGTGTAGAAGTGTGAATGAGATCCAAGTCTGTGTTTGCAGCCCAGTAACGTTCTCTGTGTAGAAGGGTGAATGAGACCCAAGTCTGTGTTTGCAGCCCAGTAACGCTCTGTGTGTAGAAGTGTGAATGAGACCCAAGTCTGTGTTTGCAGCCCATTAACGTTCTCTGTGTAGATGTGTGAATGAGATCCAAGTCTGTGTTTGCAGCCCACCAACGTTCTGTGTTTAGAAGTGTGAATATGACCCAAGTCTGTGTATACAGCCCACTAGCGTTCTGTGTGTAGAAGTGTGAATGATATCCAAGTCTGCGTTTGCAGCCCAGTAACGTTCTGTGTGTAGAAGTGGGTATGAGACCCAAGTCTGTGTTGGCAGCCCACAAACGTTCTGTGTGTAGAAATATGAATGAGACCCAAGTCAGTTTTTGCAGCCCACAAACGTTCTGTGTGTGGAAATGTGATTGAGATCCAAGTCTGTGTTTGCAGCCCAGTAACGTTCTGTGTGTAGAAGTGTGAATGATACCCAAGTCTGTGTTTTCAGCCCACTAACGTTCTGTGTGTAGAAGTGTGAATGAGACCCATATCTGTGTTTACAGCCCAGTTACGTTCTGTGTATAGACGTGTGAATGAGACCCAAGTCTGCGTTTGCAGCCCACTAACGTTCTGTGTGTAGAAGTGTGAATGAGACCCAAGTCTTTGTTGCAGCCCACTATCGTTCTGTGTGTAGAAGTGTGAACGAGACCTAAGTCTGTGTTTGCAGCCCACTATCGTTCTCTGTATAGAAGTGTGAATGAGACACAAGTCAGTATTTGCAGCCCACTAACGTTCTGTGTGTAGACATGTGAATGAGACCCAAGTCTGTGTTTGCAGCCCACTAACGTTCTGTGTGTAGAAGTTTGACTAAGACCCAAGTCTGTGTTTGCAGACCACTAACGTTCTGTGTGAAGAAGTGTGAATGAGACCCAAGTCTGTGTTTGCAGCCCAGTAACGTTCTATGTGTAGAAGTGTGAATGAGACACAAGTCTGTGTTTGCAGCCCACTATCGTTCTGTGTGTAGAAGTGCGAATGAGACCCAAGTCTGTGTATGCAACCCACTAACGTTCTGTGTGTAGCAGTGTGAACGAGACCTAAGTCTGTGTTTGCAGCCCACTATCGTTCTCTGTATAGAAGTGTGAATGAGACACAAGTCAGTATTTGCAGCCCACTAGCGTTCTGTGTGTAGACATGTGAATGAGACCCAAGTCTGTGTTTGCAGCCCACTAACGTTCTGTGTGTAGAAGTTTGACTAAGACCCAAGTTAGTGTTTGCAGACCACTAACGTTCTGTGTGAAGAAGTGTGAATGAGACCCAAGTCTGTGTTTGCAGCCCAGTAACGTTCTATATGTAGACATGTGAATGAGACCCATGTCTGTGTTTGCCGCCCACTAACGTTCTGTGTGTAGAAGTGTGAATGAGACCCAACTCTGTGTTTGCAGCCCACTAACGTTCTGTGTGTAGAAGTGTGAATGAGATCCATGTCTGTGCTTGCAGCCCACTAATGTTCTGTGTGTAGAAGAGTGAATGAGATCCAAGTATGTGTTTGTAACCCACTAATGTTCTGTGTGTAGAAGTGTGAATGAGAACCAAGTCTGTGCTTGCAGCCCACTAATGTTCTGTGTGTAGAAGTGTGAATGAGACCCAAGTCTGTGTTTGCAATCCACTAATGTTCTGTGTGTAGAAGAGTGAATGAGATCCAAGTCTGTGCTTGCAGCCCACTAACGTTCTCTGTGTAGAAGTGTGAATGAGAGCAAAGTCTGTGTTTGCAGCCCACAAACGTTCTGTGTGTAGAAGTGCGAATGAGACCCAAGTCTGTGTTTACAGCCCCATAGTGTTCTGTGTGTAGTAGTGTGAATGAGATCCAAGTCAGTGTTTTCAGCCCACTAACGTTCTGTGTGTAGAAGTGTGAATGAGATCCAAGTCTGTGTTTGTAGCCCGGTAACGTTCTGTGTGTAGAAGTGTGAATGAGACCCAAGTCTGTGTTTGCAGCCAACTAACGTTCTGTGTGTAGAAGAGTGTATGAGACACAAATATGTGTTTGCAGCCCAGTAACGTTCTGTGTGCAGAAGTGTGAATGAGACCCAAGTCTGTGTTGGCAGCCCACTTACGTTCTGTGTGTAGAAGTGTGAATGAGACCCAAGTCTGTATTTACAGCCCCATAGCGTTCTGTGTGTAGTAGTGTGAATGAGATCCAAGGCTGTTTTTGCAGCCCAGTAACGTTCTGTGTGTAGAAGTGTGAATGAGACCCAAGTCTGTGTGTGCAGCCCACTAACGTTCTGTGTGTAGAAGTGTGGATGAGTCCCAAGTTTGTGTGTGCAGCCAACTAACGTTCTCTGTGTAGAAGTGTGAATGAGACCCAAGTCTGTGTTTGCAGCCCACAAACGTTCTGTGTGTAGAAGTGTGAATGAGATCCAAGTCTGTATTTCAGCCCACAAACGTTCTGTGTGTGGAAATGTGAATGAGATCCAAGTCTGTGTTTGCAGCCCAGTAACGTTGTTTGTGTAGAAGTGTGAATTTGACCCACGTCCGTGTTTGCTGCCCACTAACGTTCTCTGTGTAGAAGTGTGAATGAGACCCAAGTCTGTGTTTTCAGTCCACTTACGTTCTGTGTGTGGAATTGTGAACGAGATCCTAGTCTGTGTTTTCAGCCCACTAACGTTCTGTGTGTAGAAGTGTGAATGAGATCCAAGTCTGTATTTCAGCCCGGTAACCGTCTGTGTGTAGAAGTGTGAATGAGACCCAAGTCTGTGTTTGCAACCCACTAACGTTCTGTGTGTAGAAGTGTGAAAGAGACCCATTTCTGTGTGTGCAGCCCACTAACGTTCTGTATGTGGAAGTGTGGATGAGACCCAAGTCTGTGTTTGCAGCCCACTAACGTTCTGTGTGTAGAAATGTGAATGAGGCATAAACCTGTGTTTGCAGCCCACAAACGTTCTGTGTGTGGAAATGTGAATGAGATCCAAGTCTGTGTTTGCAGCCCAGTAACGCTCTGTGTGTAGAAGTGTGAATGAGACCCAAGTCTGTGTATACAGCCCAATAACGTTGAGTGTGTAGAAGTGTGAATGAGATCCAAGTCTGTGTTTGCAGCCCAGTAACGTTCTGTGTGTAGAAGTGTGAATGAGACACAAGTCTGTGTTTGCAGCCCATTAACGCTCTGTGTGTAGAAGTGTGAATGAGATCCAAGTCTGTGTTTGCAGCCCACCATCGTTGAGTGTGTAGAAGTGTGAATGAGATCCAAGTCTGTGTTTGCAGCCCATTAACGCTCTGTGTGTAGAAGTTCGAATGAGATCCAAGTCTGTGTTTGCAGCCCAGTAACGTTCTCTGTGTAGAAGTGTGAATGAGACCCAAGTCTGTTTTTGCAGCCCAGTAACGCTCTGTGTGTAGAAATGTGAATGAGACCCAAGTCTCTGTTTGCAGCCCATTAACGTTCTCTGTGTAGATGTGTGAATGAGATCCAAGTCTGTGTTTGCAGCCCACCAACGTTCTGTGTATAGAAGTGTGAATGTGACCCAAGTCTGTGTATATAGCCCACTAGCGTTCTGTGTGTAGAAGTGTGAATGAGATCCAAGTCTGCGTTTGCATCCCAGTAACGTTCTGTGTGTAGAAGTGGTAATGAGACCCAAGTCTGTGTTGGCAGCCCACAAACGTTCTGTGTGTAGAAATATGAATGAGACCCAAGTCAGTTTTTAAAGCCCACAAACGTTCTGTGTATAGAAGTGTGAATGTGACCCAAGTCTGTGTATATAGCCCACTAGCGTTCTGTGTGTAGAAGTGTGAACGAGACCCAAGTCTGTGTTTTAAGTCCACTTACGTTCTGTGTGTGGAATTGTGAACGAGATCCAAGTCTGTGTTTGCAGCCCACAAACGTTCTGTGTGTGGAAATGTGAATGAGATCCAAGTCTGTGTTTGCAGCCCAGTAACGTTCTGTGTGTAGAAGTGTGAATGAGACCCAAGTCTGTGTTTGCAACCCACTAACGTTCTGTGTGTAGAAGTGTGAATGAGATCCAAGTCTGTGTTTGCAGCCCAGTAACGTTCTGTGTGTAGAAGTGTGAATGAGACCCAAGTCTGTGTTTGCAGCCCACTAACGTTCTGTGTGTAGAAGTGTGAATGAGACCCAAGTCTGTGTTTGCAGCCCACTATCGTTCTGTGCGTAGAAGTGCGAATGAGACCCAAGTCTGTGTATGCAACCCACTAACGTTCTGTGTGTAGAAGTGTGAACGAGACCTAAGTCTGTGTTTGCAGCCCACTATCGTTCTCTGTGTAGAAGTGTGAATGAGACCCAAGTCAGTATTTGCAGCCCACTAACGTTCTGTGTGTAGACATGTGAATGAGACCCAAGTCTGTGTTTGCAGCCCACTAACGTTCTCTGTGTAGAAGTTTGACTAAGACCCAAGTCTGTGTTTGCAGACCACTAACGTTCTGTGTGAAGAAGTGTGAATGAGACCCAAGTCTGTGTTTGCAGCCCAGTAACGTTCTATGTGTAGACATATGAATGAGACCCATGTCTGTGTTTGCCGCCCACTAACGTTCTGTGTGTAGAAGTGTTAATAAGACCCAAGTCTGTGTTTGCAGACCACTAATGTTCTGTGTGTAGAAGTGTGAATGAGACCCAACTCTGTGTTTGCAGCCCACTAACGTTCTGTGTGTAGAAGTGTGAATGAGATCCAAGTCTGTGCTTGCTGCCCACTAATGTTCTGTGTGTAGAAGAGTGAATGAGATCCAAGTCAGTGTTTGTAGCCCACTAATGTTCTGTGTGTAGAAGTGTGAATGAGACCCAAGTCTGTGCTTGCAGCCCACTAATGTTCTGTGTGTAGAAGTGTGAATGAGACCCAAGTCTGTGTTTGCAATCCACTAATGTTCTGTGTGTAGAAGAGTGAATGAGATCCAAGTCTGTGATTGCAGCCCACTAACGTTCTCTGTGTAGAAGTATGAATGAGACCCAAGTCTGTGTTTGCAGCCCACAAACGTTCTGTGTGTAGAAGTGTGAATGAGACCCAAGTCTGTGTTTACAGCCCACTAACGTTCTGTGTGTAGAAGTGTGAATGAGATCCAAGTCTGTGTTTGTAGCCCGGTAACGTTCTGTGTGTAGAAATGTGAATGAGACCCAAGTCTGTGTTTGCAGCCAACTAACGTTCTGTGTGTAGAAGAGTGTATGAGACACAAATCTGTGTTTGCAGACCAGTAACGTTCTGTGTGCAGAAGTGTGAATGAGACCCAAGTCTGTGTTGGCAGTCCACTAACGTTCTGTGTGTAGAAGTGTGAATGAGACCCAAGTCTGTGTTTACAGCCCCATAGCGTTCTGTGTGTAGTAGTGTGAATGAGATCCAAGTCTGTGTTTGGAGCCCAGTAACGTTCTGTGTGTAGAAGTGTGAATGAGACCCAAGTCTGTGTGTGCAGCCCACTAACGTTCTGTGTGTAGAAGTGTGGATGAGACCCAAGTTTGTGTGTGCGGCCCACTAATGTTCTGTGTGTAGAAGTGTGAACGAGATCCAAGTCTGTATTTGCAGCCCACTAACGTTCTGTGTGTAGAAGTGTGAATGAGATCCAAGTCAGTGTTTTCAGCCCACTAACGTTCTGTGTGTAGAAGTGTGAATGAGATCCAAGTCAGTGTTTTCAGCCCACTAACGTTCTGTGTGTAGAAGTGTGAATGAGATCCAAGTCTGTATTTCAGCCCACAAACGTTCTGTGTGTGGAAATGTGAATGAGATCCAAGTCTGTGTTTGCAGCCCAGTATCGTTCTGTGTGTAGAAGTGTGAATGAGATCCAAGTCAGTGTTTTCAGACCACTGACGTTCTGAGTGTAGAAGTGTGAATGAGATCGAAGTCTGTATATCAGCCCACAAACGTTCTGTGTGTGGAAATGTGAATGAGATCCAAGTCTGTGTTTGCAGCCCAGTAACGTTGTTTGTGTAGAAGTGTGAATGAGACCCATGTCTGTGTTTGCAGCCCACTAACGTTCTCTGTGTAGAAGTGTGAATGAGACCCAAGTCTGTGTTTTCAGTCCACTTACGTTCTGTGTGTGGAATTGTGAACGAGATCCTAGTCTGTGTTTTCAGCCCACTAACGTTCTGTGTGTAGAAGTGTGAATGAGATCCAAGTCTGTATTTCAGCCCGGTAATGTTCTGTGTTTAGAAGTGTGAATGAGACCCAAGTCTGTGTTTGCAGCCCACTAACGTTCTGTGTGTAGAAGTGTGAAAGAGACCCATTTCTGTGTGTGCAGCCCACTAACGTTCTGTATGTAGAAGTGTGGATGAGACCCAAGTCTGTGTTTGCAGCCCACTAACGTTCTGTGTGTAGAAATGTGAATGAGGCCCAAACCTGTGTTTGCAGCCCACAAACGTTCTGTGTGTGGAAATGTGAATGAGATCCAAGTCTGTGTTTGCAGCCCAGTAACGTTCTGTGTGTAGAAGTGTGAATGAGACCCAAGTATGTGTTTGCAACCCACTAACGTTCTGTGTGTAGAAGTGTGAATGAGATCCAAGTCTGTGTTTGCAGCCCAGTAACGTTCTGTGTGTAGAAGTGTGAATGAGACCCAAGTCTGTGTTTGCAGCCCACTAACGTTCTGTGTGTAGAAGTGTGAATGAGATCCAAGTCTGTGTTTGCAGCCCAGTAACGTTCTGTGTGTAGAAGTGTGAATGAGACCCAAGTCTGTGTTTGCACCCCATTAACGTTCTGTGTGCAGAAGTGTGAATGAGACCCAAATCTGTGTTTGCAGACCACTAACGTTCTGTGTGTAGAAGTGTGAACGCGACCCAAGTCTGTGTTCGCAGCCCATTAATGTTCGGTGTGTAGATGTGTGAATGAGACCCAAGTCTGTGCTTGCAGCCCAGTAACGTTCTGTGTGTAGAAGTGTGAATGAGACCCAAGTCTGTGTTTGCAGCCCATTAACGCTCTGTGTGTAGAAGTGTGAATGAGACCCAAGTCTGAGTATACAGCCCAATAACGTTGAGTGTGTAGAAGTGTGAATGAGATCCAAGTCTGTGTTTGCAACCCACTAACGTTCTGTGTGTAGAAATGAGAATGAGATCCAAGTCTGTGTTTGCAGCCCAGTAACGTTCTGTGTGTAGAAGTGTGAATGAGACACAAGTCTGTGTTTGCAGCCCATTAACGCTCTGTGTGTAGAAGTGTGAATGAGATCCAAGTCTGTGTTTGCAGCCCACTAACGTTGAGTGTGTAGAAGTGTGAATGAGATCCAAGTCTGTGTTTGCAGCCCATTACACTCTCTGTGTGTAGAAGTGTGAATGAGATCCAAGTCTGTGTTTGCAGCCCAGTAACGTTCTCTGTGTAGAAGTGTGAATGAGACCCAAGTCTGTGTTTGCATCCCAGTAACGCTCTGTGTGTAGAAGTGTGAATGAGACCCAAGTCTGTGTTTGCAGCCCATTAACGTTCTCTGTGTTGATGTGTGAATGAGATCCAAGTCTGTGTTTGCAGCCCACCAACGTTCTGTGTATAGAAGTGTGAATGTGACCCAAGTCTGTGTATACAACCCACTAGCGTTCTGTGTGTAGAAGTGTGAATGAGATCCAAGTCTGCGTTTGCAGCCCAGTAACGTTCTGTGTGTAGAAGTGGGAATGAGACCCAAGTCTGTGTTGGCAGCCCACAAACGTTCTGTGTGTAGAAATATGAATGAGACCCAAGTCAATTTTTGCAGCCCACAAACGTTCTGTGTGTGGAAATGTGATTGAGATCCAAGTCTGTGTTTGCAGCCCAGTAACGTTCTGTGTGTAGAAGTGTGAATGATACCCAAGTCTGTGTTTGCAGCCCACTAACGTTCTGTGTGTAGAAGTTTGAATGAGACCCATATCTGTGTTTACAGCCCAGTTAGGTTCTGTGTATAGACGTGTGAATGAGACCGAAGTCTGTGTTTGCAGCCCACTAACGTTCTGTGTGTAGAAGTGTGAATGAGACCCAAGTCTTTGTTGCAGCCCACTATCGTTCTCTGTGTAGAAGTGTGAATGAGACACAAGTCAGTATTTGCAGCCCACTAACGTTCTGTGTGTAGACATGTGAATGAGACCCAAGTCTGTGTTTGCAGCCCACTAACGTTCTGTGTGTAGAAGTTTGACTAAGACCCAAGTCTGTGTTTGCAGACCACGAACGTTATGTGTGAAGAAGTGTGAATGAGACCCAAGTCGGTGTTTGCAGCCCAGTACCGTTCTATGTGTAGACATGTGAATGAGACCCATGTCTGTGTTTGCGCCCACTAACGTTCTGTGTGTAGAAGTGTGAATAAGACCCAAGTCTGTGTTTGCAGACCACTAATGTTCTGTGTGTAGAAGTGTGAATGAGACCCAACTCTGTGTTTGCAGCCAACTAACGTTCTGTGTGTAGAAGAGTGAATGAGATACAAGTCTGTGTAAGCTGCCCTCTAACGTTATCTGTGTAAAAGAGTGAATGAGACCCAAGTCTGTGCTTGCAGCCCACTAATGTTCTGTGTGTAGAAGTGTGAATGGGACCCAAGTCTGTGTTTGCAGCCCACTAACGTCCTGTGTGTAGAAGTGTGAATGAGATCCAAGTCTGTGCTTGCAGCCCACTAATGTTCTGTGTGTAGAAGAGTGAGACCAAAGTCTGTGTTTGTAGCCCACTAATGTTCTGTGTGTAGAAGTGTGAATGAGATCCAAGTCTGTATTTCAGCCCGGTAATGTTCTGTGTGTAGAAGTGTGAATGAAACCCAAGTCTGTGTTTGCAGCCCACTAACGTTCTGTGTGTAGAAGTGTGAAAGAGACCCATTTCTCTGTGTGCAGCCCACTAACGTTCTGTATGTAGAAGTGTGGATGAGACCCAAGTCTGTGTTTGCAGCCCACTAACGTTCTGTGTGTAGAAATGTGAATGAGGCCTAAACCTGTGTTTGCAGCCCACAAACGTTCTGTGTGTGGAAATGTGAATGAGATCCAAGTCTGTGTTTGCAGCCCAGTAACGTTCTGTGTGTAGAAGTGTGAATGAGACCCAAGTCTGTGTTTGCAACCCACTAACGTTCTGTGTGTAGAAGTGTGAATGAGATCCAAGTCTGTGTTTGCAGCCCAGTAACGTTCTGTGTGTAGAAGTGTGAATGAGACCCAAGTCTGTGTTTGCAGCCCACTAACGTTCTGTGTGTAGAAGTGTGAATGAGATCCAAGTCTGTGTTTGCAGCCCAGTAACGTTCTGTGTGTAGAAGTGTGAATGAGACCCAAGTCTGTGTTTGCACCCCATTAACGTTCTGTGTGCAGAAGTGTGAATGAGACCCAAATCTGTGTTTGCAGACCACTAACGTTCTGTGTGTAGAAGTGTGAACGCGACCCAAGTCTGTGTTCGCAGCCCATTAACGTTCGGTGTGTAGATGTGTGAATGAGACCCAAATCTGTGTTTGCAGCCCCTTTAACGTTCTGTGTGTAGATGTGTGAATGAGATCCAAGTCTGTGCTTGCAGCCCAGTAACGTTCTGTGTGTAGAAGTGTGAATGAGACCCAAGTCTGTGTTTGCAGCCCATTAACGCTCTGTGTGTAGAAGTGTGAATGAGACCCAAGTCTGAGTATACAGCCCAATAACGTTGAGTGTGTAGAAGTGTGAATGAGATCCAAGTCTGTGTTTGCAACCCACTAACGTTCTGTGTGTAGAAATGTGAATGAGATCCAAGTCTGTGTTTGCAGCCCAGTAACGTTCTGTGTGTAGAAGTGTGAATGAGACACAAGTCTGTGTTTGCAGCCCATTAACGCTCTGTGTGTAGAAGTGTGAATGAGATCCAAGTCTGTGTTTGCAGCCCATTACACTCTCTGTGTGTAGAAGTGTGAATGAGATCCAAGTCTGTGTTTGCAGCCCAGTAACGTTCTCTGTGTAGAAGTGTGAATGAGACCCAAGTCTGTGTTTGCAGCCCAGTAACGTTTTGTGTGTAGAAGTGTGAATGAGACCCAAGTCTGTGTTTGCAGCCCATTAACGTTCTCTGTGTTGATGTGTGAATGAGATCCAAGTCTGTGTTTGCAGCCCACCAACGTTCTGTGTATAGAAGTGTGAATGTGACCCAAGTCTGTGTATACAACCCACTAGCGTTCTGTGTGTAGAAGTGTGAATGAGATCCAAGTCTGCGTTTGCAGCCCAGTAACGTTCTGTGTGTAGAAGTGGGAATGAGACCCAAGTCTGTGTTGGCAGCCCACAAACGTTCTGTGTGTAGAAATATGAATGAGACCCAAGTCAATTTTTGCAGCCCACAAACGTTCTGTGTGTGGAAATGTGATTGAGATCCAAGTCTGTGTTTGCAGCCCAGTAACGTTCTGTGTGTAGAAGTGTGAATGATACCCAAGTCTGTGTTTGCAGCCCACTAACGTTCTGTGTGTAGAAGTTTGAATGAGATCCATATCTGTGTTTACAGCCCAGTTACGTTCTGTGTATAGACGTGTGAATGAGACCGAAGTCTGTGTTTGCAGCCCACTAACGTTCTGTGTGTAGAAGTGTGAATGAGACCCAAGTCTTTGTTGCAGCCCACTATCGTTCTCTGTGTAGAAGTGTGAATGAGACACAAGTCAGTATTTGCAGCCCACTAACGTTCTGTGTGTAGACATGTGAATGAGACCCAAGTCTGTGTTTGCAGCCCACTAACGTTCTGTGTGTAGAAGTTTGACTAAGACCCAAGTCTGTGTTTGCAGACCACGAACGTTATGTGTGAAGAAGTGTGAATGAGACCCAAGTCGGTGTTTGCAGCCCATTACCGTTCTATGTGTAGACATGTGAATGAGACCCATGTCTGTGTTTGCGCCCACTAACGTTCTGTGTGTAGAAGTGTGAATAAGACCCAAGTCTGTGTTTGCAGACCACTAATGTTCTGTGTGAAGAAGTGCGAATGAGACCCAACTCTGTGTTTGCAGCCAACTAACGTTCTGTGTGTAGAAGAGTGAATGAGATCCAAGTCTGTGTTAGCTGCCCACTAACGTTATCTGTGTAAAAGAGTGAATGAGACCCAAGTCTGTGCTTGCAGCCCACTAATGTTCTGTGTGTAGAAGTGTGAATGAGATCCAAGTCTGTGTTTGTAGCCCGGTAACGTTCTGTGTGTAGAAGTGTAAATGAGACCCAAGTCTGTGTTTGCAGCCCAGTATCGTTCTGTGTGTAGAAGTGTGAATGAGATCCAAGTCAGTGTTTTCAGACCACCGACGTTCTGAGTGTAGAAGTGTGAATGAGATCAAAGTCTGTTTTTCAGCCCACAAACGTTCTGTGTGTGGAAATGTGAATGAGATCCAAGTCTGTGTTTGCAGCCCAGTAACGTTGTTTGTGTAGAAGTGTGAATGAGACCCACGTCTGTGTTTGCAGCCCACTAACGTTCTCTGTGTAGAAGTGTGAATGAGACCCAAGTCTGTGTTTTCAGTCCACTTACGTTCTGTGTGTGGAATTGTGAACGAGATCCTAGTCTGTGTTTTCAGCCCACTAACGTTCTGTGTGTAGAAGTGTGAATGAGATCCAAGTCTGTATTTCAGCCCGGTAACCTTCTGTGTGTAGAAGTGTGAATGAGACCCAAGTCTGTGTTTGCAACCCACTAACGTTCTGTGTGTAGAAGTGTGAAAGAGACCCATTTCTGTGTGTGCAGCCCACTAACGTTCTGTATGTGGAAGTGTGGATGAGACCCAAGTCTGTGTTTGCAGCCCACTAACGTTCTGTGTGTAGAAATGTGAATGAGGCCCAAACCTGTGTTTGCAGCCCACAAACGTTCTGTGTGTGGAAATGTGAATGAGATCCAAGTCTGTGTTTGCAGCCCAGTAACGCTCTGTGTGTAGAAGTGTGAATGAGACCCAAATCTGTGTATACAGCCCAATAACGTTGAGTGTGTAGAAGTGTGAATGAGATCCAAGTCTGTGTTTGCAGCCCACCATCGTTGAGTGTGTAGAAGTGTGAATGAGATCCAAGTCTGTGTTTGCAGCCCACCAACGTTCTGTGTATAGAAGTGTGAATGTGACCCAAGTCTGTGTATACAGCACACTAGCGTTCTGTGTGTAGAAGTGTGAATGAGATCCAAGTCTGCGTTTGCAGCCCAGTAACGTTCTGTGTGTAGAAGTGGGAATGAGACCCAAGTCTGTGTTGGCAGCCCACAAACGTTCTGTGTGTAGAAATATGAATGAGACCCAAGTCAGTTTTTGCAGCCCACAAACGTTCTGTGTGTGGAAATGTGATTGAGATCCAAGTCTGTGTCTGCAGCCCAGTAACGTTCTGTGTGTAGAAGTGTGAATGATACCCTAGTCAGTGTTTTCATCCCACTAACGTTCTGTGTGTAGAAGTGTGAATGAGACCCATATCTGTGTTTACAGCCCAGTTACGTTCTGTGTATAGACGTGTGAATGAGACCCAAGTCTGCGTTTACAGCCCAGTATCGTTCTGTGCTTAGAAGTGCGAAAGAGACCCAAGTCTGTGTATGCAACCCACTAACGTTCTGTGTGTAGAAGTGTGAACGAGACCCAAGTCTGTGTTTTCAGTCCACTTACGTTCTGTGTGTGGAATTGTGAACGAGATCCAAGTCTGTGTTTGCAGCCCACAAACGTTCTGTGTGTAGAAATGTGAATGAGACCCAAGTCTGTGTTTGCAACCCACTAACGTTCTGTGTGTAGAAGTGTGAATGAGATCCAAGTCTGTGTTTGCAGCCCAGTAACGTTCTGTGTGTAGAAGTGTGAATGAGACCCAAGTCTGTGTTTGCAGCCCACTAACGTTCTGTGTGTAGAAGTGTGAATGAGATCCAAGTCTGTGTTTGCAGCCCAGTAACGTTCTGTGTGTAGAAGTGTGAATGAGACCCAAGTCTTTGTTAAAGTCCACTATCATTCTGTGCGTAGAAGTGCGAATGAGACCCAAGTCTGTGTATGCAACCCACTAACGTTCTGTGTGTAGAAGTGTGAACGAGACCTAAGTCTGTGTTTGCAGCCCACTATCGTTCTCTGTGTAGAAGTGTGAATGAGACCCAAGTCAGTATTTGCAGCCCACTAACGTTCTGTGTGTAGACATGTGAATGAGACCCAAGTCTGTGTTTGCAGCCCACTAACGTTCTCTGTGTAGAAGTTTGACTAAGACCCAAGTCTGTGTTTGCAGACCACTAACGTTCTGTGTGAAGAAGTGTGAATGAGACCCAAGTCTGTGTTTGCAGCCCAGTAACGTTCTATGTGTAGACATGTGAATGAGACCCATGTCTGTGTTTGCCGCCCACTAACGTTCTGTGTGTAGAAGTGTGAATAAGACCCAACTCTGTGTTTGCAGCCCACTAACGTTCTGTGTGTAGAAGTGTGAATGAGATCCAAGTCTGTGCTTGCAGCCCACTAATGTTCTGTGTGTAGAAGAGTGAATGAGATCCAAGTCAGTGTTTGTAGCCCACTAATGTTCTATGTGTAGAAGTGTGAATGAGACCCAAGTCTGTGCTTGCAGCCCACTAATGTTCTGTGTGTAGAAGTGTGAATGAGACCCAAGTCTGTGTTTGCAATCCACTAATGTTCTGTGTGTAGAAGAGTGAATGAGATCCAAGTCTGTGCTTGCAGCCCACTAACGTTCTCTGTGTAGAAGTGTGAATGAGACCCAAGTCTGTGTTTGCAGCCCACAAACGTTCTGTGTGTAGAAGTGTGAATGAGTCCCAAGTCTGTGTTTACAGCCCCATAGTGTTCTGTGTGTAGTAGTGTGAATGAGATCCAAGTAAGTGTTTGCAGCCAACTAACGTTCTGTGTGTAGAAGAGTGTATGAGACACAAATCTGTGTTTGCAGACCAGTAACGTTCTGTGTGCAGAAGTGTGAATGAGACCCAAGTCTGTGTTGGCAGTCCACTAACGTTCTGTGTGTAGAAGTGTGAATGAGACCCAAGTCTGTGTTGACAGCCCCATAGCGTTCTGTGTGTAGTAGTGTGAATGAGATCCAAGTCTGTGTTTGCAGCCCAGTAACGTTCTGTGTGTAGAAGTGTGAATGAGACCCAAGTCTGTGTGTGCAGCCCACTAACGTTCTGTGTGTAGAAGTGTGGATGAGACCCAAGTTTGTGTGTGCGGCCCACTAATGTTCTGTGTGTAGAAGTGTGAACGAGACCCAAGTCTGTATTTGCAGCCCACTAACGTTCTGTGTGTAGAAGTGTGAATGAGATCCAAGTCAGTGTTTTCAGCCCACTAACGTTCTGTGTGTAGAAGTGTGAATGAGATCCAAGTCAGTGTTTTCAGCCCACTAACGTTCTGTGTGTAGAAGTGTGAATGAGATCCAAGTCTGTATTTCAGCCCACAAACGTTCTGTGTGTGGAAATGTGAATGAGATCCAAGTCTGTGTTTGCAGCCCAGTATCGTTCTGTGTGTAGAAGTGTGAATGAGATCCAAGTCAGTGTTTTCAGACCACTGACGTTCTGAGTGTAGAAGTGTGATTGAGATCGAAGTCTGTATTTCAGCCCACAAACGTTCTGTGTGTGGAAATGTGAATGAGATCCAAGTCTCTGTTTGCAGCCCAGTAACGTTGTTTGTGTAGAAGTGTGAATGAGACCCATGTCTGTGTTTGCAGCCCACTAACGTTCTCTGTGTAGAAGTGTGAATGAGACCCAAGTCTGTGTTTTCAGTCCACTTACGTTCTGTGTGTGGAATTGTGAACGAGATCCTAGTCTGTGTTTTCAGCCCACTAACGTTCTGTGTGTAGAAGTGTGAATGAAATCCAAGTCTGTATTTCAGCCCGGTAATGTTCTGTGTGTAGAAGTGTGAATGAGACCCAAGTCTGTGTTTGCAGCCCACTAACGTTCTGTGTGTAGAAGTGTGAAAGAGACCCATTTCTGTGTGTGCAGCCCACTAACGTTCTGTATGTAGAAGTGTGGATGAGACCCAAGTCTGTGTTTGCAGCCCACTAACGTTCTGTGTGTAGAAATGTGTATGAGCCCCAAACCTGTGTTTGCAGCCCACAAACGTTCTGTGTGTGGAAATGTGAATGAGATCCAAGTCTGTGTTTGCAGCCCAGTAACGTTCTGTGTGTAGAAGGGTGAATGAGACCCAAGTCTGTGTTTGCAACCCACTAACGTTCTGTGTGTAGAAGTGTGAATGAGATCCAAGTCTGTGTTTGCAGCCCAGTAACGTTCTGTGTGTAGAAGTGTGAATGAGACCCAAGTCTGTGTTTTCAGCCCACTAACGTTCTGTGTGTAGAAGTGTGAATGAGATCCAAGTCTGTGTTTGCAGCCCAGTAACGTTCTGTGTGTAGAAGTGTGAATGAGACCCAAGTCTGTGTTTGCACCCCATTAACGTTCTGTGTTCAGAAATGTGAATGAGACCCAAATCTGTGTTTGCAGACCACTAACGTTCTGTGTGTAGAAGTGTGAACGGGACCCAAGTCTGTGTTCGCAGCCCATAAACGTTCGGTGTGTAGATGTGTGAATGAGACCCAAATCTGTGTTTGCAGCCCCTTTAACGTTCTGTGTGTAGATGTGTGAATGAGATCCAAGTCTGTGCTTGCAGCCCAGTAACGTTCTGTGTGTAGAAGTGTGAATGAGACCCAAGTCTGTGTTTGCAGCCCATTAACGCTCTGTGTGTAGAAGTGTGAATGAGACCCAAGTCTGAGTATACAGCCCAATAACGTTGAGTGTGTAGAAGTGTGAATGAGATCCAAGTCTGTGTTTGCAACCCACTAACGTTCTGTGTGTAGAAATGTGAATGAGATCCAAGTCTGTGTTTCCAGCCCAGTAACGTTCTGTGTGTAGAAGTGTGAATGAGACACAAGTCTGTGTTTGCAGCCCATTAACGCTCTGTGTGTAGAAGTGTGAATGAGATCCAAGTCTGTGTTTGCAGCCCACTAACGTTGAGTGTGTAGAAGTGTGAATGAGATCCAAGTCTGTGTTTGCAGCCCATTAAACTCTCTGTGTGTAGAAGTGTGAATGAGATCCAAGTCTGTGTTTGCAGCCCAGTAACGTTCTCTGTGTAGAAGTGTGAATGAGACCCAAGTCTGTGTTTGCAGCCCAGTAACGCTCTGTGTGTAGAAGTGTGAATGAGACCCAAGTCTGTGTTTGCAGCCCATTAACGTTCTCTGTGTTGATGTGTGAATGAGATCCAAGTCTGTGTTTGCAGCCCACCAACGTTCTGTGTATAGAAGTGTGAATGTGACCCAAGTCTGTGTATACAACCCACTAGCGTTCTGTGTGTAGAAGTGTGAATGAGATCCAAGTCTGCGTTTGCAGCCCAGTAACGTTCTGTGTGTAGAAGTGGGAATGAGACCCAAGTCTGTGTTGGCAGCCCACAAACGTTCTGTGTGTAGAAATATGAATGAGACCCAAGTCAGTTTTTGCAGCCCACAAACGTTCTGTGTGTGGAAATGTGATTGAGATCCAAGTCTGTGTTTGCAGCCCAGTAACGTTCTGTGTGTAGAAGTGTGAATGATACCCAAGTCTGTGTTTGCAGCCCACTAACGTTCTGTGTGTAGAAGTTTGAATGAGACCCATATCTGTGTTTACAGCCCAGTTACGTTCTGTGTATAGACGTGTGAATGAGACCGAAGTCTGTGTTTGCAGCCCACTAACGTTCTGTGTGTAAAAGTGTGCATGAGACCCAAGTCTTTGTTGCAGCCCACTATCGTTCTCTGTGTAGAAGTGTGAATGAGACACAAGTCAGTATTTGCAGCCCACTAACGTTCTGTGTGTAGACATGTGAATGAGACCCAAGTCTGTGTTTGCAGCCCACTAACGTTCTGTGTGTAGAAGTTTGACTAAGACCCAAGTCTGTGTTTGCAGACCACTAACGTTATGTGTGAAGAAGTGTGAATGAGACCCAAGTCGGTGTTTGCAGCCCAGTACCGTTCTATGTGTAGACATGTGAATGAGACCCATGTCTGTGTTTGCCGCCCACTAACGTTCTGGGTGTAGAAGTGTGAATAAGACCCAAGTCTGTGTTTGCAGACCACTAATGTTCTGTGTGTAGAAGTGTGAATGAGACCCAACTCTGTGTTTGCAGCCAACTAACGTTCTGTGTGTAGAAGAGTGAATGAGATCCAAGTCTGTGTTTGCTGCCCACTAACGTTCTCTGTGTAAAAGAGTGAATGAGACCCAAGTCTGTGCTTGCAGCCCACTAATGTTCTGTGTGTAGAAGTGTGAATGAGACCCAAGTCTGTGTTTGCAGCCCACTAACGTCCTGTGTGTAGAAGTGTGAATGAGATCCAAGTCTGTGCTTGCAGCCCACTAATGTTCTGTGTGTAGAAGAGTGAATGAGATCAAAGTCTGTGTTTGTAGCCCACTAATGTTCTGTGTGTAGAAGTGTGAATGATACCCAAGTCTGTGCTTGCAGCCCACTAATATTCTGTGTGTAGAAGTGTGAATGAGACCCAAGTCTGTGTTTGCAATCCACTAATGTTCTGTGTGTAGAAGTGTGAATGAGATCCAAGTCTGTGTTTGCAGCCCACAAACGTTCTGTGTGTAGAAGTGTGAATGAGACCCAAGTCTGTGTTTACAACCCCATAGTGTTCTGTGTGTAGTAGTGTGAATGAGATCCAAGTCAGTGTTTTCAGCCCACTAACGTTCTGTGTGTAGAAGTGTGAATGAGATCCAAGTCTGTGTTTGTAGCCCGGTAACGTTCTATGTGTAGAAGTGTGAATGAGACCCAAGTCTGTGTTTGCAGCCAACTAACGTTCTGTGTGTAGAAGAGTGTATGAGACACAAATCTGTGTTTGCAGCCCAGTAACGTTCGGTGTGCAGAAGTGTGAATGAGACCTAAGTCTGTGTTTGCAGCCCACTAACGTTCTGTGTGTAGAAGTGTGAATGAGACCCAAGTCTGTGTTTACAGCCCCATAGCGTTCTGTGTGTAGTAGTGTGAATGAGATCCAAGTCTGTGTTTGCAGCCCAGTAACGTTCTGTGCGTAGAAGTGTGAATGAGACCCAAGTCTGTGTGTGCAGCCCACTAACGTTCTGTGTGTAGAAGTGTGGATGAGACCCAAGTCTGTGTGTGCAGCCCACTAATGTTCTGTGTGTAGAAGTGTGAACGAGAACCAAGTCTGTATTTGCAGCCCACTAACGTTCTGTGTGTAGAAGTTTGAATGAGATCCAAGTCAGTGTTTTCAGCCCACTAACGTTCTGTGTGTAGAAGTGTTAATGAGATCCAAGTCAGTGTTTTCAGCCCACTAACGTTCTGTGTGTAGAAGTGTGAATGAGATCCAAGTCTGTATTTCAGCCCACAAACGTTCTGTGTGTGGAATTGTGAACGAGATCCTAGTCTGTGTTTTCAGCCCACTAACGTTCTGTGTGTAGAAGTGTGAACGAGACCCAAGTATGTATTTGCAGCCCAGTAACGGTCTGTGTGTAGAAGTGTGAATGAGATCCAAATCAGTGTTTTCAGACCACTGACGTTCTGAGTGTAGAAGTGTGAATGAGATCGAAGTCTGTATTTCAGCCCACAAACGTTCTGTGTGTGGAAATGTGAATGAGATCCAAGTCTGTGTTTGCAGCCCAGTAACGTTGTGTCTGTAGAAGTGTGAATGAGACCCATGTCTGTGTTTGCAGCCCACTAACGTTCTCTGTGTAGAAGTGTGAATGAGACCCAAGTCTGTGTTTTCAGCCCACTTACGTTCTGTGTGTGGAATTGTGAACGAGATCCTAGTCTGTGTTTTCAGCCCACTAACGTTCTGTGTGTAGAAGTGTGAATGTGATCCAAGTCTGTATTTCAGCCCGGTAACGTTCTGTGTGTAGAAGTGTGAATGAGACCCAAGTCTGTGTTTGCAGCCCACTAACGTTCTGTGTGTAGAAGTGTGAATGAGACCCAAGTCTGTGTTTTCAGCCCACTTACGTTCTGTGTGTAGAAGTGTGAATGAGATCCAAGTCTATATTTCAGCCCGGTAACGTTCTGTGTGTAGAAGTGTGAATGAGACCCAAGTCTGTGTTTGCAGCCCACAAACGTTCTGTGTGTAGAAGTGTGAATGAGACCCAAGTCTGTGTTTACAGCCCCATAGTGTTCTGTGTGTAGTAGTGTGAATGAGATCCAAGTCAGTGTTTTAAGCCAACTAACGTTCTGTGTGTAGAAGTGTGAATGAGATCCAAGTCTGTGTTTGTAGCCCGGTAGCGTTCTGTGTGTAGAAGTGTGAATGAGACCCAAGTCTGTGTTTGCAGCCAACTAACGTTCTGTGTGTAGAAGAGTGTATGAGACCCATTTCTGGGTGTGCAGCCCACTAACGTTCTGTGTGTAGAAGTGTGGATGAGACCCAAGTCTGTGTTTGCAGCCCACTAACTTTCTGTGTGTAGAAATGTGAATGAGACCCAAGTCTGTGTTTGCAACCCACTAACGTTCTGTGTGTAGAAATGTGAATGAGATCCAAGTCTGTGTTTGCAGCCCAGTTACGTTCTGTGTGTAGAAGTGTGAATGAGACACAAGTCTGTGTTTGCAGCCCATTAACGCTCTGTGTGTAGAAATGTGAATGAGATCCAAGTCTGTGTTTGCAGCCCACTAACGTTGAGTGTGTAGAAGTGTGAATGAGATCCAAGTCTGTGTTTGCAGCCCATTAACGCTCTGTGTGTAGAAGTGTGAATGAGATCCAAGTCTGTGTTTGCAGCCCAGTAACGTTCTCTGTGTAGAAGTGTGAATGAGACCCAAGTCTGTGTTTCCAGCCCAGTAACGCTCTGTGTGTAGAAGTGTGAATGAGACCCAAGTCTGTGTTTGCAGCACATTAACGTTCTCTGTGTAGATGTGTGAATGAGATCCAAGTCTGTGTTTGCAGCCCACCAACGTTCTGTGTATAGAAGTGTGAATGTGACCCAAGTCTGTGAATACAGCCCACTAGCGTTCTGTGTGTAGAAGTGTGAATGAGATCCAAGTCTGCGTTTGCAGCCCAGTAACGTTCAGTGTGTATAAGTGGGAAAGAGACCCAAGTCTGTGTTGGCAGCCCACAAACGTTCTGTGTGTAGAAATATGAATGAGACCCAAGTCAGTTTTTGCAGCCCACAAACGTTCTGTGTGTGGAAATGTGATTGAGATCCAAGTCTGTGTTTGCAGCCCAGTAACGTTCTGTGTGTAGAACTGTGAATGATTCCCAAGTCTGTGTTTTCAACCCACTAACGTTCTGTGTGCAGAAGTGTGAATGAGACCCAAGTCTTTGTTGCAGCCCACTATCGTTCTGTGCGTAGAAGTGCGAATGAGACCCAAGTCTGTGTATGTAACCACCTAACGTTCTGTGTGTAGAAGTGTGAACGAGACCCAATTCTGTGTTTTTTCAGTCCACTTACGTTCTGTGTGTGGAATTGTGAACGAGATCCTAGTCTGTGTTTTCAGCCCACTAACGTTCTGTGTGTAGAAGTGTGAATGAGACCCAAGTCTGTGTTTGCAGCCCACTAATGTTCTGTGTGTAAAAGTGTGAAAGAGACCAATTTCTCTGTGTGCAGCCCACTAACGTTCTGTATGTAGAAGTGTGGATGAGACCCAAGTCTGTGTTTGCAGCCCACTAACGTTCTGTGTGTAGAAATGTGAATGAGGCCCAAACCTGTGTTTGCAGCCCACAAACGTTCTGTGTGTGGAAATGTGAATGAGATCCAAGTCTGTGTTTGCAGCCCAGTAACGTTCTGTGTGTAGAAGTGTGAATGACACCCAAGTCTGTGTTTGCAACCCACTAACGTTCTGTGTGTAGAAGTGTGAATGAGATCCAAGTCTGTGTTTGCAGCCCAGTAACGTTCTGTGTGTAGAAGTGTGAATGAGACCCAAGTCTGTGTTTGCAGCCCACAATCGTTCTGTGTGTAGAAGTGTGAATGAGATCCAAGTCTGTGTTTGCAGCCCACTAACGTTCTGTGTGTAGAAGTGTGAACGAGACCTAAGTCTGTGTTTGGAGCCCACTATCGTTCTCTGTGTAGAAGTGTGAATGAGACCCAAGTCAGTATTTGCAGCCCACTAACGTTCTGTGTGTAGACATGTGAATGAGACCCAAGTCTGTGTTTGCAGCCCACTAACGTTCTGTGTGTAGAAGTTTGACTAAGACCCAAATCTGTGTTTGAAGACCACTAACGTTGGGTGTGAAGAAGTGTGAATGAGACCCAAGTCTGTGTTTGCAGCCCAGTAACGTTCTATGTGTAGACATGTGAATGAGACCCATGTCTGTGTTTGCCGCCCACTAACGTTCTGTGTGTAGAAGTGTGAATAAGACCCAAGTCTGTGTTTGCAGACCACTAATGTTCTGTGTGTAGAAGTGTGAATGAGACCCAACTCTGTGTTTGCAGCCTACTAACGTTCTGTGTGTAGAAGTGTGAATGAGATCCAAGTCTGTGCTTGCAGCCCACTAATGTTCTGTGTGTAGAAGAGTGAATGAGATCCAAGTCTGTGTTTGTAGCCCACTAATGTTCTGTGTGTAGAAGTGTGAATGAGACCCAAGTCTGTGCTTGCAGCCCACTAATGTTCTGTGTGTAGAAGTGTGAATGAGACCCAAGTCTGTGTTTGCAATCCACTAATGTTCTGTGTGTAGAAGAGTGAATGAGATCCAAGTCTGTGCTTGCAGCCCACTAACGTTCTCTGTGTAGAAGTGTGAATGAGACCCAAGTCTGTGTTTGCAGCCCACAAACGTTCTGTGAGTAGAAGTGTGAATGAAACCCAAGTCTGTGTTTACAGCCCCATAGTGTTCTGTGTGTAGTAGTGTGAATGAGATCCAAGTCAGTGTTTTCAGCCCACTAACGTTCTGTGTGTAGAAGTGTGAATGAGATCCAAGTCTGTGTTTGTAGCCCGGTAACGTTCTGTGTGTTGAAGTGTGAATGAGACCCAAGTCTGTGTTTGCAGCCAACTAACGTTCTGTGTGTAGAAGAGTGTATGAGACACAAATCTGTGTTTGCAGCCCAGTAACGTTCTGTGTGCAGAAGTGTGAATGAGACCCAAGTCTGTGTTGGCAGCCCACTAACGTTCTGTGTGTAGAAGTGTGAATGAGACCCAAGTCTGTGTTTACAGCCCCATAGCGTTCTGTGTGTAGTAATGTGAATGAGATCCATGTCTGTGTTTGCAGCCCAGTAACGTTCTGTGTGTAGAAGTGTGAATGAGACCTAAGTCTGTGTGTGCAGCCCACTAACGTTCTGTGTGTAGAAGTGTGGATGAGACCCAAGTTTGTGTGTGCAGTCCACTAATGTTCTGTGTGTAGAAGTGTGAACGACACCCAAGTCTGTATTTGCAGCCCACTAACGTTCTGTGTGTAGAAGTGTGAATGAGATCCAAGTCAGTGTTTTCAGCCCACTAACGTTCTGTGTGTAGAAGTGTGAATGAGATCCAAGTCAGTGTTTTCAGCCCACTAACGTTCTGTGTGTAGAAGTGTGAATGAGATCCAAGTCTGTATTTCAGCCCACAAACGTTCTGGGTGTGGAAATGTGAATGAGATCCAAGTCTGTGTTTGCAGCCCAGTATCGTTCTGTGTGTAGAAGTGTGAATGAGATCCAAGTCAGTGTTTTCAGACCACTGACGTTCTGAGTGTAGAAGTGTGAATGAGATCGAAGTCTATATTTCAGCCCACATACGTTCTGTGTGTGGAAATGTGAATGAGATCCAAGTCTGTGTTTGCAGCCCAGTAACGTTGTTTGTGTAGAAGTGTGAATGAGACCCATGTCTGTGTTTGCAGCCCACTAACGTTCTCTGTGTAGAAGTGTGAATGAGACCCAAGTCTGTGTTTTCAGTCCACTTACGTTCTGTGTGTGGAATTGTGAACGAGATCCTAGTCTGTGTTTTCAGCCCACTAACGTTCTGTGTGTAGAAGTGTGAATGAGATCCAAGTCTGTATTTCAGCCCGGTAACGTTCTGTGTGTAGAAGTGTGAATGAGACCCAAGTCTGTGTTTGCAGCCCACTAACGTTCTGTGTGTAGAAGTGTGAAAGAGGCCCATTTCTGTGTGTGCAGCCCACTAACGTTCTGTATGTAGAAGTGTGAATGAGACCCAACTCTGTGTTTGCAGCCCACTAACGTTCTGTGTGTAGAAGTGTGAATGAGATCCAAGTCAGTGTTTTCAGCCCACTAACGTTCTGTGTGTAGAAGTGTGAATGATATTCAAGTCAGTGTTTTCAGCCCACTAACGTTCTGTGTGTAGAAGTGTGAATGAGATCCAAGTCTGTATTTCAGCCCGGTAACGTTCTGTGTGTAGAAGTGTGAATGAGACCCAAGTCTGTGTTTGCAGCCCACTAACGTTCTGTGTGTAGAAGTGTGAAAGAGACCCATTTCTGTGTGTTCAGCCCACTAACGCTCTGTGTGTAGAAGTGTGAATGAGACCCAAGTCTGTGTATACAGCCCAATAACGTTGAGTGTGTAGAAGTGTGAATGAGATCCAAGTCTGTGTTTGCAACCCACTAACGTTCTGTGTGTAGAAGTGTGAATGAGATCCAAGTCTGTGTTTGCAGCCCACTAACATTGAGTGTGTAGAAGTGTGAATGAGATCCAAGTCTTTGTTTGCAGCCCATTAACGCTCTGTGTGTAGAAGTGTGAATGAGATCCAAGTCTGTGTTTGCAGCCCAGTAACGTTCTCTGTGTAGAAGTGTGAATGAGACCCAAGTCTGTGTTTGCAGCCCAGTAACGCTCTGTGTGTAGAAGTGTGAATGAGACCCAAGTCTGTGTTTGCAGCCCATTAACGTTCTCTGTGTAGATGTGTGAATGAGATCCAAGTCTGTGTTTGCAGCCCACCAACGTTCTGTGTATAGAAGTGTGAATGTGACCCAAGTCTGTGTATACAGCCCACTAGCGTTCTGTGTGTGGAAATGTGAATGAGATCCAAGTCTGTGTTTGCAGCCCAGTAACGTTCTGTGTGTAGAAGGGTGAATGAGACCCAAGTCTGTGTTTGCAACCCACTAACGTTCTGTGTGTAGAAGTGTGAATGAGATCCAAGTCTGTGTTTGCAGCCCAGTAACGTTCTGTGTGTAGAAGTGTGAATGAGACCCAAGTCTGTGTTTTCAGCCCACTAACGTTCTGTGTGTAGAAGTGTGAATGAGATCCAAGTCTGTGTTTGCAGCCCAGTAACGTTCTGTGTGTAGAAGTGTGAATGAGACCCAAGTCTGTGTTTGCACCCCATTAACGTTCTGTGTGCAGAAGTGTGAATGAGACCCAAATCTGTGTTTGCAGACCACTAACGTTCTGTGTGTAGAAGTGTGAACGGGACCCAAGTCTGTGTTCGCAGCCCATTAACGTTCGGTGTGTAGATGTGTGAATGAGACCCAAATCTGTGTTTGCAGCCCCTTTAACTTTCTGTGTGTAGATGTGTGAATGAGATCCAAGTCTGTGCTTGCAGCCCAGTAACGTTCTGTGTGTAGAAGTGTGAATGAGACCCAAGTCTGTGTTTGCAGCCCATTAACGCTCTGTGTGTAGAAGTGTGAATGAGACCCAAGTCTGAGTATACAGCCCAATAACGTTGAGTGTGTAGAAGTGTGAATGAGATCCAAGTCTGTGTTTGCAACCCACTAACGTTCTGTGTGTAGAAATGTGAATGAGATCCAAGTCTGTGTTTGCAGCCCAGTAACGTTCTGTGTGTAGAAGTGTGAATGAGACACAAGTCTGTGTTTGCAGTCCATTAACGCTCTGTGTGTAGAAGTGTGAATGAGATCCAAGTCTGTGTTTGCAGCCCACTAACGTTGAGTGTGTAGAAGTGTGAATGAGATCCAAGTCTGTGTTTGCAGCCCATTACACTCTCTGTGTGTAGAAGTGTGAATGAGATCCAAGTCTGTGTTTGCAGCCCAGTAACGTTCTCTGTGTAGAAGTGTGAATGAGACCCAAGTCTGTGTTTGCAGCCCAGTAACGCTCTGTGTGTAGAAGTGTGAATGAGACCCAAGTCTGTGTTTGCAGCCCATTAACGTTCTCTGTGTTGATGTGTGAATGAGATCCAAGTCTGTGTTTTCAGCCCACCAACGTTCTGTGTATAGAAGTGTGAATGTGACCCAAGTCTGTGTATACAACCCACTAGCGTTCTGTGTGTAGAAGTGTGAATGAGATCCAAGTCTGCGTTTGCAGCCCAGTAACGTTCTGTGTGTAGAAGTGGGAATGAGACCCAAGTCTGTGTTGGCAGCCCACAAACGTTCTGTGTGTAGAAATATGAATGAGACCCAAGTCAGTTTTTGCAGCCCACAAACGTTCTGTGTGTGGAAATGTGATTGAGATCCAAGTCTGTGTTTGCAGCCCAGTAACGTTCTGTGTGTAGAAGTGTGAATGATACCCAAGTCTGTGTTTGCAGCCCACTAACGTTCTGTGTGTAGAAGTTTGAATGAGACCCATATCTGTGTTTACAGCCCAGTTACGTTCTGTGTATAGACGTGTGAATGAGACCGAAGTCTGTGTTTGCAGCCCACTAACGTTCTGTGTGTAAAAGTGTGAATGAGAACCAAGTCTTTGTTGCAGCCCACTATCGTTCTCTGTGTAGAAGTGTGAATGAGAAACAAGTCAGTATTTGCAGCCCACTAACGTTCTGTGTGTAGACATGTGAATGAGACCCAAGTCTGTGTTTGCAGCCCACTAACGTTCTGTGTGTAGAAGTTTGACTAAGACCCAAGTCTGTGTTTGCAGACCACTAACGTTATGTGTGAAGAAGTGTGAATGAGACCCAAGTCGGTGTTTGCAGCCCAGTACCGTTCTATGTGTAGACATGTGAATGAGACCCATGTCTGTGTTTGCCGCCCACTAACGTTCTGTGTGTAGAAGTGTGAATAAGACCCAAGTCTGTGTTTGCAGACCAGTAATGTTCTGTGTGTAGAAGTGTGAATGAGACCCAACTCTGTGTTTGCAGCCAACTAACGTTCTGTGTGTAGAAGAGTGAATGAGATCCAAGTCTGTGTTTGCTGCCCACTAACGTTTTCTGTGTAAAAGAGTGAATGAGACCCAAGTCTGTGCTTGCAGCCCACTAATGTTCTGTGTGTAGAAGTGTGAATGAGACCCAAGTCTGTGTTTGCAGCCCACTAACGTCCTGTGTGTAGAAGTGTGAATGAGATCCAAGTCTGTGCTTGCAGCCCACTAATGTTCTGTGTGTAGAAGTGTGAATGAGATCAAAGTCTGTGTTTGTAGCCCACTAATGTTCTGTGTGTAGAAGTGTGAATGAGACCCAAGTCTGTGCTTGCAGCCCACTAATGTTCTGTGTGTAGAAGTGTGAATGAGACCCAAGTCTGTGTTTGCAATCCACTAATGTTCTGTGTGTAGAAGTGTGAATGAGATCCAAGTCAGTGTTTTCAGCCCACTAACGTTCTGTGTGTAGAAGTGTGAATGAGATCCAAGTCTGTGTTTGTAGCCCGGTAACGTTCTATGTGTAGAAGTGTGAATGAGACCCAAGTCTGTGTTTGCAGCCAACTAACGTTCTGTGTGTATAAGAGTGTATGAGACACAAATCTGTGTTTGCAGCCCAGTAACGTTCGGTGTGCAGAAGTGTGAATGAGACCTAAGTCTGTGTTTGCAGCCCACTAACGTTCTGTGTGTTGAAGTGTGAATGAGACCCAAGTCTGTGTTTACAGCCCCATAGCGTTCTGTGTGTAGTAGTGTGAATGAGATCCAAGTCTGTGTTTGCAGCCCAGTAACGTTCTGTGCGTAGAAGTGTGAATGAGACCCAAGTCTGTGTGTGCAGCCCACTAACGTTCTGTGTGTAGAAGTGTGGATGAGACCCAAGTCTGTGTGTGCAGCCCACTAATGTTCTGTGTGTAGAAGTGTGAACGAGAACCAAGTCTGTATTTGCAGCCCACTAACGTTCTGTGTGTAGAAGTTTGAATGAGATCCAAGTCAGTGTTTTCAGCCGACTAACGTTCTGTGTGTAGAAGTGTTAATGAGATCCAAGTCAGTGTTTTCAGCCCACTAACGTTCTGTGTGTAGAAGTGTGAATGTGATCCAAGTCTGTATTTCAGCCCACAAACGTTCTGTGTGTGGAATTGTGAACGAGATCCTAGTCTGTGTTTTCAGCCCACTAACGTTCTGTGTGTAGAAGTGTGAACGAGACCCAAGTCTGTATTTGCAGCCCAGTAACGGTCTGTGTGTAGAAGTGTGAATGAGATCCAAGTCAGTGTTTTCAGACCACTGACGTTCTGAGTATAGAAGTGTGAATGAGATCGAAGTCTGTATTTCAGCCCACACACGTTCTGTGTGTGGAAATGTGAATGAGATCCAAGTCTGTGTTTGCAGCCCAGTAACGTTGTGTGTGTAGAAGTGTGAATGAGACCCATGTCTGTGTTTGCAGCCCACTAACGTTCTCTGTGTAGAAGTGTGAATGAGACCCAAGTCTGTGTTTTCAGCCCACTTACGTTCTGTGTGTGGAATTGTGAACGAGATCCTAGTCTGTGTTTTCAGCCCACTAACGTTCTGTGTGTAGAAGTGTGAATGAGACCCAAGTCTGTGTTTGCAGCCCACTAACGTTCTGTGTGTAGAAGTGTGAATGAGACCCAAGTCTGTGGTTTCAGCCCACTTACGTTCTGTGTGTAGAAGTGTGAATGAGATCCAAGTCTATATTTCAGCCCGGTAACGTTCTGTGTGTAGAAGTGTGAATGAGACCCAAGTCTGTGTTTGCAGCCCACAAACGTTCTGTGTGTAGAAGTGTGAATGAGACCCAAGTCTGTGTTTACAGCCCCATAGTGTTCTGTGTGTAGTAGTGTGAATGAGATCCAAGTCAGTGTTTTAAGCCCACTAACGTTCTGTGTGTAGAAGTGTGAATGAGATCCAAGTCTGTGTTTGTAGCCCGGTAACGTTCTGTGTGTAGAAGTGTGAATGAGACCCAAGTCTGTGTTTGCAGCCAACTAACGCTCTGTGTGTAGAAGAGTGTATGAGACCCATTTCTGGGTGTGCAGCCCACTAACGTTCTGTGTGTAGAAGTGTGGATGAGACCCAAGTCTGTGTTTGCAGCCCACTAACTTTCTGTGTGTAGAAATGTGAATGAGACCCAAGTCTGTGTTTGCAACCCACTAACGTTCTGTGTGTAGAAATGTGAATGAGATCCAAGTCTGTGTTTGCAGCCCAGTTACGTTCTGTGTGTAGAAGTGTGAATGAGACACAAGTCTGTGTTTGCAGCCCATTAACGCTCTGTGTGTAGAAATGTGAATGAGATCCAAGTCTGTGTTTGCAGCCCACTAACGTTGAGTGTGTAGAAGTGTGAATGAGATCCAAGTCTGTGTTTGCAGCGTATTAACGATCTGTGTGTAGAAGTGTGAATGAGATCCAAGTCTGTGTTTGCAGCCCAGTAACGTTCTCTGTGTAGAAGTGTGAATGAGACCCAAGTCTGTGTTTCCAGCCCAGTAACGCTCTGTGTGTAGAAGTGTGAATGAGACCCAAGTCTGTGTTTGCAGCCCATTAACGTTCTCTGTGTAGATGTGTGAATGAGATCCAAGTCTGTGTTTCAGCCCACCAACGTTCTGTGTATAGAAGTGTGAATGTGACCCAAGTCTGTGTATACAGCCCACTAGCGTTCTGTGTGTAGAAGTGTGAATGAGATCCAAGTCTGCGTTTGCAGCCCAGTAACGTTCTGTGTGTATAAGTGGGAAAGAGACCCAAGTCTGTGTTGGCAGCCCACAAACGTTCTGTGTGTAGAAATATGAATGAGACCCAAGTCAGTTTTTGCAGCCCACAAACGTTCTGTGTGTGGAAATGTGATTGAGATCCAAGTCTGTGTTTGCAGCCCAGTAACGTTCTGTGTGTAGAAGTGTGAATGTTATTCCCAAGTCTGTGTTTTCAACCCACTAACGTTCTGTGTGTAGAAGTGTGAATGAGACCCATATCTGTGTTTACAGCCCAGTTACGTTCTGTGTATAGACGTGTGAATGAGACCCAAGTCTGCGTTTGCAGCCCACTAACGTTCTGTGTGTAGAAGTGTGAACGAGACCCAATTCTGTGTTTTTTCAGTCCACTTACGTTCTGTGTGTGGAATTGTGAACGGGATCCTAGTCTGTGTTTTCAGCCCACTAACGTTCTGTGTGTAGAAGTGTGAATGAGACCCAAGTCTGTGTTTGCAGCCCACTAATGTTCTGTGTGTAGAAGTGTGAAAGAGACCCATTTCTCTGTGTGCAGCCCACTAACGTTCTGTATGTAGAAGTGTGGATGAGACCCAAGTCTGTGTTTGCAGCCCACTAACGTTCTGTGTGTAGAAATGTGAATGAGGCCCAAACCTGTGTTTGCAGCCCACAAACGTTCAGTGTGTGGAAATGTGAATGAGATCCAAGTCTGTGTTTGCAGCCCAGTAACGTTCTGTGTGTAGAAGTGTGAATGACACCCAAGTCTGTGTTTGCAACCCACTAACGTTCTGTGTGTAGAAGTGTGAATGAGATCCAAGTCTGTGTTTGCAGCCCAGTAACGTTCTGTGTGTAGAAGTGTGAATGAGACCCAAGTCTGTGTTTGCAGCCCACTAACGTTCTGTGTGTAGAAGTGTGAATGAGATCCAAGTCTGTGTTTGCAGCCCAGTAACGTTCTGTGTGTAGAAGTGTGAATGAGACCCAAGTCTTTGTTGCAGCCCACTATCGTTCTGTGCGTAGAAGTGCGAATGAGACCCAAGTCTGTGTATGCAACCCACTAACGTTCTGTGTGTAGAAATGTGAACGAGACCTAAGTCTGTGTTTGGAGCCCACTATCGTTCTCTGTGTAGAAGTGTGAATGAGACCCAAGTCAGTATTTGCAGCCCACTAACGTTCTGTGTGTAGACATGTGAATGAGACCCAAGTCTGTGTTTGCAGCCCACTAACGTTCTGTGTGTAGAAGTTTGACTAAGACCCAAATCTGTGTTTGAAGACCACTAACGTTGGGTGTGAAGAAGTGTGAATGAGACCCAAGTCTGTGTTTGCAGCCCAGTAACGTTCTATGTGTAGACTTGTGAATGAGACCCGTGTCTGTGTTTGCCGCCCACTAACGTTCTGTGTGTAGAAGTGTGAATAAGACCCAAGTCTGTGTTTGCAGACCACTAATGTTCTGTGTGTAGAAGTGTGAATGAGACCCAACTCTGTGTTTGCAGCCCACTAATGTTCTGTGTGTAGAAGAGTGAATGAGATCCAAGTCTGTGTTTGTAGCCCACTAATGTTCTGTGTGTAGAAGTGTGAATGAGACCCAAGTCTGTGCTTGCAGCCCACTAATGATCTGTGTGTAGAAGTGTGAATGAGACCCAAGTCTGTGTTTGCAATCCACTAATGTTCTGTGTGTAGAAGAGTGAATGAGATCCAAGTCTGTGCTTGCAGCCCACTAACGTTCTCTGTGTAGAAGTGTGAATGAGACCCAAGTCTGTGTTTGCAGCCCACAAACGTTCTGTGTGTAGAAGTGTGAATGAAACCCAAGTCTGTGTATACAGCCCCATAGTGTTCTGTGTGTAGTAGTGTGAATGAGATCCAAGTCAGTGTTTTCAGCCCACTAACGTTCTGTGTGTAGAAGTGTGAATGAGATCCAAGTCTGTGTTTGTAGCCCGGTAACGTTCTGTGTGTAGAAGTGTGAATGAGACCCAAGTCTGTGTTTGCAGCCAACTAACGTTCTGTGTGTAGAAGAGTGTATGAGACACAAATCTGTGTTTGCAGCCCAGTAACGTTCTGTGTGCAGAAGTGTGAATGAGACCCAAGTCTGTGTTGGCAGCCCACTAACGTTCTGTGTGTAGATGTGTGAATGAGACCCAAGTCTGTGTTTACAGCCCCATAGCGTTCTGTGTGTAGTAATGTGAATGAGATCCATGTCTGAGTTTGCAGCCCAGTAACGTTCTGTGTGTAGAAGTGTGAATGAGACCCAAGTCTGTGTGTGCAGCCCACTAACGTTCTGTGTGTAGAAGTGTGGATGAGACCCAAGTTTGTGTGTGCAGTCCACTAATGTTCTGTGTGTAGAAGTGTGAACGAGACCCAAGTCTGTATTTGCAGCCCACTAACGTTCTGTGTGTAGAAGTGTGAATGAGATCCAAGTCAGTGTTTTCAGCCCACTAACGTTCTGTGTGTAGAAGTGTGAATGAGATCCAAGTCAGTGTTTTCAGCCCACTAACGTTCTGTGTGTAGAAGTGTGAATGAGATCCAAGTCTGTATTTCAGCCCACAAACGTTCTGGGTGTGGAAATGTGAATGAGATCCAAGTCTGTGTTTGCAGCCCAGTATCGTTCTGTGTGTAGAAGTGTGAATGAGATCCAAGTCAGTGTTTTCAGACCACTGACGTTCTGAGTGTAGAAGTGTGAATGAGATCGAAGTCTATATTTCAGCCCACATACGTTCTGTGTGTGGAAATGTGAATGAGATCCAAGTCTGTGTTTGCAGCCCAGTAACGTTGTTTGTGTAGAAGTGTGAATGAGACCCATGTCTGTGCTTGCAGCCCACTAACGTTCTGTGTGTAGAAGTGTGAAAGAGGCCCATTTCTGTGTGTGCAGCCCACTAACGTTCTGTATGTAGAAGTGTGAATGAGACCCAACTCTGTGTTTGCAGCCCACTAACGTTCTGTGTGTAGAAGTGTGAATGAGATCCAAGTCAGTGTTTTCAGCCCACTAACGTTCTGTGTGTAGAAGTGTGAATGAGATTCAAGTCAGTGTTTTCAGCCCACTAACGTTCTGTGTGTAGAAGTGTGAATGAGATCCAAGTCTGTATTTCAGCCCGGTAACGTTCTGTGTGTAGAAGTGTGAATGAGACCCAAGTCTGTGTTTGCAGCCCACTAACGTTCTGTGTGTAGAAGTGTGAAAGAGACCCATTTCTGTGTGTTCAGCCCACTAACGCTCTGTGTGTAGAAGTGTGAATGAGACCCAAGTCTGTGTATACAGCCCAATAACGTTGAGTGTGTAGAAGTGTGAATGAGATCCAAGTCTGTGTTTGCAACCCACTAACGTTCTGTGTGTAGAAATGTGAATGAGTTCCAAGTCTGTGTTTGCAGCCCAGTAACGTTCTGTGTGTAGAAGTGTGAATGAGACACAAGTCTGTGTTTGCAGCCCATTAACGCTCTGTGTGTAGAAGTGTGAATGAGATCCAAGTCTGTGTTTGCAGCCCACTAACGTTGAGTGTGTAGAAGTGTGAATGAGATCCAAGTCTGTTTTTGCAGCCCATTAACGCTCTGTGTGTAGAAGTGTGAATGAGATCCAAGTCTGTGTTTGCAGCCCAGTAACGTTCTCTGTGTAGAAGTGTGAATGAGACCCATGTCTGTGTTTGCAGCCCAGTAACGCTCTGTGTGTAGAAGTGTGAATGAGACCCAAGTCTGTGTTTGCAGCCCATTAACGTTCTCTGTGTAGATGTGTGAATGAGATCCAAGTCTGTGTTTGCAGCCCACCAACGTTCTGTGTATAGAAGTGTGAATGTGACCCAAGTCTGTGTATACAGCCCACTAGCGTTCTGTGTGTAGAAGTGTGAATGAGATCCAAGTCTGCGTTTGAAGCCCAGTAACGTTCTGTGTGTATAAGTGGGAATGAGACCCAAGTCTGTGTTGGCAGCCCACAAACGTTCTGTGTGTAGAAATATGAATGAGACCCAAGTCAGTTTTTGCAGCCCACAAACGTTCTGTGTGTGGAAATGTGATTGAGATCCAAGTCTGCGTTTGCAGCCCAGTAACGTTCTGTGTGTATAAGTGTGAATGATACCCAAGTCTGTGTTTTCAACCCACTAACGTTCTGTGTGTAGAAGTGTGAATGAGACCCATATCTGTGTTTACAGCCCAGTTACGTTCTGTGTATAGACGTGTGAATGAGACCCAAGTCTGCGTTTGCAGCCCACTAACGTTCTGTGTGTAGAAGTGTGAATGAGACCCAAGTCTTTGTTGCAGCCCACTATCGTTCAGTGCGTAGAAGTGCGAATGAGACCCAAGTCTGTGTTTGCAGCCCACAAACGTTCTGTGTGTAGAAGTGTGAAAGAGACCCATTTCTCTGTGTGCAGCCCACTAAAGTTCTGTATGTAGAAGTGTGGATGAGACCCAAATCTGTGTTTGCAGCACACTAACGTTCTGTGTGTAGAAATGTGAATGAGGCCCAAACCTGTGTTTGCAGCCCACAAACGTTCTGTGTGTGGAAATGTGAATGAGATCCAAGTCTGTGTTTGCAGCCCAGTAACGTTCTGTGTGTAGAAGTGTGAATGAGACCCAAGTCTGTGTTTGCAACCCACTAACGTTCTGTGTGTAGAAGTGTGAATGAGATCCAAGTCTGTGTTTGCAGCCCAGTAACGTTCTGTGTGTAGAAGTGTGAATGAGATCCAAGTCTGAGTTTGCAGCCCAGTAACGTTCTGTGTGTAGAAGTGTGAATGAGACCCAAGTCTTTGTTGTAGCCCACTATCGTTCTGTGCGTAGAAGTGCGAATGAGACCCAAGTCTGTGTATGCAACCCACTAACGTTCTGTGTGTAGAAGTGTGAACGAGACCTAAGTCTGTGTTTGGAGCCCACTATCGTTCTCTGTGTAGAAGTGTGAATGAGACCCAAGTCAGTATTTGCAGCCCACTAATGTTCTGTGTGTAGACATGTGAATGAGACCCAAGTCTGTGTTTGCAGCCCACTAACGTTCTGTGTGTAGAAGTTTGACTAAGACCCAAATCTGTGTTTGAAGACCACTAACGTTGTGTGTGAAGAAGTGTGAATGAGATCCAAGTCTGTGCTTGCAGCCCACTAATGTTCTGTGTGTAGAAGAGTGAATGAGATCCAAGTCTGTGTTTGTAGCCCACTAATGTTCTGTGTGTAGAAGTGTGAATGAGACCCAAGTCTGTGCTTGCAGCCCACAAATGTTCTGTGTGTAGAAGTGTGAATGAGACCCAAGTCTGTGTTTGCAATCCACTAATGTTCTGTGTGTAGAAGAGTGAATGAGAACCAAGTCTGTGCTTGCAGCCCACTAACGTTCTCTGTGTAGAAGTGTGAATGAGACCCAAGTCTGTGTTTGCAGCCCACAAACGTTCTGTGTGTAGAAGTGTGAATGAGACCCAAGTCTGTGTTTACAGCCCCATAGTGTTCTGTGTGTTGTAGTGTGAATGAGATCCAAGTCAGTGTTTTCAGCCCACTAACGTTCTGTGTGTAGAAGTGTGAATGAGATCCAAGTCTGTGTTTGTAGCCCGGTAACGTTCTGTGTGTAGAAGTGTGAATGAGACCCAAGTCTGTGTTTGCAGCCAACTAACGTTCTGTGTGTAGAAGAGTGTATGAGACACAAATCTGTGTTTGCAGCCCTGTATCGTTCTGTGTGCAGAAGTGTGAATGAGACCCAAGTCTGTGTTGGCAGCCCACTAACGTTCTGTGTGTAGAAGTGTGAATAAGACCCAAGTCTGTGTTTACAGCCCCATAGCGTTCTGTGTGTAGTAATGTGAATGAGATCCATGTCTGTGTTTGCAGCCTAGTAACGTTCTGTGTGTAGAAGTGTGAATGAGACCCAAGTCTGTGTGTGCAGCCCACTAACGTTCTGTGTGTAGAAGTGTGGATGAGACCCAAGTTTGTGTGTGCAGTCCACTAATGTTCTGTGTGTAGAAGTGTGAACGAGACCCAAGTCTGTATTTGCAGCCCACTAACGTTCGGTGTGTAGAAGTGTGAATGAGATCCAAGTCAGTGTTTTCAGCCCACTAACGTTCTGTGTGTAGAAGTGTGAATGAGATCCAAGTCAGTGTTTTCAGCCCACTAACGTTCTGTGTGTAGAAGTGTGAATGAGATCCAAGTCTGTGTTTCAGCCCACAAACGTTCTGTGTGTGGAAATGTGAATGAGATCCAAGTCTGTGTTTGCAGCCCAGTATCGTTCTGTGTGTAGGAGTGTGAATGAGATCCAAGTCAGTGTTTTCAGACCACTGACGTTCTGAGTGTAGAAGTGTGAATGAGATCGAAGTCTATATTTCAGCCCACAAACGTTCTGTGTGTGGAAATGTGAATGAGATCCAAGTCTGTGTTTGCAGCCCAGTAACCTTGTTTGTGTAGAAGTGTGAATGAGACCCATGTCTGTGTTTGCAGCCCACTAACGTTCTCTGTGTAGAAGTGTGAATGAGACCCAAGTCTGTGTTTTCAGTCCACTTACGTTCTGTGTGTGGAATTGTGAACGAGATCCTAGTCTGTGTTTTCAGCCCACTAACGTTCTGTGTGTAGAAGTGTGAATGAGATCCAAGTCTGTCTTTCAGCCCGGTAACGTTCTGTGTGTAGAAGTGTGAATGAGACCCAAGTCTGTGTTTGCAGCCCACTAACGTTCTGTGTGTAGAAGTGTGAAAGAGACCCATTTCTGTGTGTGCAGCCCACTAACGTTCTGTATGTAGAAGTGTGGATGAGACCCAAGTCTGTGTTTGCAGCCCACTAACGTTCTGTGTGTAGAAATGTGAATGAGGCCCAAACCTGTGTTTGCAGCCCACAAACGTTCTGTGTGTGGAAATGTGAATGAGATCCAAGTCTGTGTTTGCAGCCCAGTAACGTTCTGTGTGTAGAAGTGTGAATGAGACCCAAGTCTGTGTTTGCAACCTACTAACGTTCTGTGTGTAGAAGTGTGAATGAGATCCAAGTCTGTGTTTGCAGCCCAGTAACGTTCTGTGTGTAGAAGTGTGAATGAGACCCAAGTCTGTGTTTGCAGCCCACTGACGTTCTGTGTGTAGAAGTGTGAATGGGATCCAAGTCTGTGTTTGCAGCCCAGTAACGTTCTGTGTGTAGAAGTGTGAATGAGACCCAAGTCTCTGTTTGCAGCCCATTAACGTTCTGTGTGCAGAAGTGTGAATGAGACCCAAATCTGTGTTTGCAGACCACTAACGTTCTGTGTGTAGAAGTGTGAACGAGACCCAAGTCTGTGTTCGCAGCCCATTAACGTTCAGTGTGTAGATGTGTGAATGAGACCCAAATCTGAGTTTGCAGCCCCTTTAACGTTCTGTGTGTAGATGTGTGAATGAGATCCAAGTCTGTGTTTGTAGCCCAGTAACGTTCTGTGTGTAGAAGTGTGAATGAGACCCAAGTCTATGTTTGCAGCCCATTAACCCTCTGTGTGTAGAAGTGTGAATGAGACCCAAGTCTGTGTATACAGCCCACTAACGTTGAGTGTGTAGAAGTGTGAATGAGATCCAAGTCTGTGTTTGCAACCCACTAACGTTCTGTGTGTAGAAATGTGAATGAGATCCAAGTCTGTTTTTGCAGCCCAGTAACGTTCTGTGTGTAGAAGTGTGAATGAGACACTAGTCTGTGTTTGCAGCCCATTAACGCTCTGTGTGTAGAAGTGTGAATGAGATCCAAGTCTGTGTTTGCAGCCCACTAACGTTGAGTGTGTAGAAGTGTGAATGAGATCCAAGTCTGTGTTTGCAGCCCATTAACGCTCTGTGTGTAGAAGTGTGAATGAGATCCAAGTCTGTGTCTGCAGCCCAGTAACGTTCTCTGTGTAGAAGTGTGAATGAGACCCAAGTCTGTGTTTGCAGCCCAGTAACGCTCTGTGTGTAGAAGTGTGAATGAGACCCAAGTCTGTGTTTGCAGCCCATTAACGTTCTCTGTGTAGATGTGTGAATGAGATCCAAGTCTGTGTTTGCAGCCCTCCAACGTTCTGTGTATAGAAGTGTGAATGTGACCCAAGTCTGTGTATACAACCCACTAGCGTTCTGTGTGTAGAAGTGTGAATGAGATCCAAGTCTGCGTTTGCGGCCCAGTAACGTTCTGTTTGTAGAAGTGGGAATGAGACCCATGTCTGTGTTGGCAGCCCACAAACGTTCTGTGTGTAGAAATATGAATGAGACCCAAGTCAGTTTTTGCAGCCCACAAACGTTCTGTGTGTGGAAATGTGATTGAGATCCAAGTCTGTGTTTGCAGCCCAGTAACGTTCTGTGTGTAGAAGTGTGAATGATACCCAAGTCTGTGTTTGCAGCCCACTAACGATCTGTGTGTAGAAGTTCGAAAGAGACCCATATCTGTGTTTACAGCCCAGTTACGTTCTGTGTATAGACGTGTGAATGAGACCGAAGACTGTGTTTGCAGCCCACTATCGTTCTGTGTGTAAAAGTGCGAATGAGACCCAAGTCTGTGTTTGCAACCCACTAACGTTCTGTGTGTAGAAGTGTGAACGAGACCTAAGTCTGTGTTTGCAGCCCACTAACGTTCTCTGTGTAGAAGTGTGAATGAGACCCAAGTCAGTATTTTCAGCCCACTAACGTTCTGTGTGTAGACAAGTGAATGAGACCCAAGTCTGTGTTTGCAGCCCACTAACGTTCTGTGTGTAGAAGTTTGACTAAGACCCAAGTATGTGTTTGCAGACCACTAACGTTCTGTGTGAAGAAGTGTGAATGAGACCCAAGTCGGTGTTTGCAGCCCAGTACCGTTCTATGTGTAGAAATGTGAATGAGACCCATGTCTGTGTTTGCCGCCCACTAACGTTCTGTGTGTAGAAGTGTGAATAAGACCCAAGTCTGTGTTTGCAGACCACTAATGTTCTGTGTGTAGAAGTGTGAATGAGACCCAACTCTGTGTTTGCAGCCCACTAACGTTCTGTGTGTAGAAGAGTAAATGAGATCCAAGTCTGTGTTTGCTGCCCACTAACGTTCTCTGTGTAAAAGAGTGAATGAGACCCAAGTCTGTGCTTGCAGCCCACTAATGTTCTGTGTGTAGAAGTGTGAATGAGACCCAAGTCTGTGTTTGCAGCCCACTAACGTCCTGTGTGTAGAAGTGTGAATGAGATCCAAGTCTGTGCTTGCAGCCCACTAATGTTTTGTGTGTAGAAGAGTGAATGAGATCCAAGTCTGTGTTTGTAGCCCACTAATGTTCTGTGTGTAGAAGTGTGAATGAGACCCAAGTCTGTGCTTGCAGCCCACTAATGTTCTGTGTGTAGAAGTGTGAATGAGACCCAAGTCTGTGTTTGCAATCCACTAATGTTCTGTTTGTAGAAGAGTGAATGAGAACCAAGTCTGTGCTTGCAGCCCACTAACATTCTCTGTGTAGAAGTGTGAATGAGACCCAAGTCTGTGTTTGCAGCCCACAAACGTTTTGTGTGTAGAAGTGTGAATGAGACCCAAGTCTGTGTTTGCAGCCCACTAACGTTCTGTGTGTAGAAGTGTGAATGAGACCCAAGTCTGTGTTTACAGCCCCATAGCGTTCTGTGTGTAGTAGTGTGAAAGAGATCCAAGTCTGTGTTTGCAGCCCAGTAACGTTCTGTGCGTAGAAGTGTGAATGAGACCCAAGTCTGTGTGTGCAGCCCACTAACGTTCTGTGTGTAGAAGTGTGGATGAGACCCAAGTCTGTGTGTGCAGCCCACTAATGTTCTGTGTGTAGAAGTGTGAACGAGACCCAAGCCTGTATTTGCAGCCCACTAACGTTCTGTGTGTAGAAGTGTGAATGAGATCCAAGTCAGTGTTTTCAGCCCACTAACGTTCCGTGTGTAGAAGTGTGAATGAGATCCAAGTCAGTGTTTTCAGCCCACTAACGTTCTGTGTGTAGAAGTGTGAATGAGATCCAAGTCTGTATTTCAGCCCACAAACGTTCTGTGTGTGGAATTGTGAACGAGATCCTAGTCTGTGTTTTCAGCCCACTAACGTTCTTTGTGTAGAAGTGTGAACGAGACCCAAGTCTGTATTTGCAGCCCAGTAACGTTCTGTGTGTAGAAGTGTGAATGAGATCCAAGTCAGTGTTTTCAGACCACTGACGTTCTGAGTGTAGAAGTGTGAATGAGATCGAAGTCTGTATTTCAGCCCACAAACGTTCTGTGTGTGGAAATGTGAATGAGATCCAAGTCTGTGTTTGCAGCCCAGTAACGTTGTGTGTGTAGAAGTGTGAATGAGACCCATGTCTGTGTTTGCAGCCCACTAACGTTCTCTGTGTAGAAGTGTGAATGAGACCCAAGTCAGAATTTGCAGCCCACTAACGTTATGTGTGTAGACATGTGAATGAGACCAAAGTTTGTGTTTTCAGCCCACAAACGATCTGTGTGTAGAAGTTTGACTAAGACCCAAGTCTGTGTTTGCAGACCACTAACGTTCTGTGTGAAGAAGTGTGAATGAGACCCAAGTCTTTGTTGCAGCCCACTAACGTTCTGTGTGTAAAAGTGTGAATGAGACCCATGTGTGTGTTTACAGCCCAGTAACGTTCTGTGTATAGACGTGTGAATGAGACCCAAGTCTTTGTTTGCAGCCCACTAACGTTCTGTGTGTAGAAGTGTGAATGAGACCCAAGTCTTTCCTGCAGCCACCTAACGTTCTGTGTGTAGAAGTGTGAATGTGACCCAAGTCTGTGTATACAGCCCACTAGCATTCTGTGTGTAGAAGTGTGAATGAGATCCAAGTCTGCGTTTGCAGCCCAGTAATGTTCTGTGTGTAGAATTGGGAATGAGACCCAAGTCTGTGTTGCCTTCCCACAAACGTTCTGTGTGTAGAAATATGAATGAGACCCAAGTCAGTGTTTGCAGCCCACTAACGTTCTGTGTGTAAAAGTGTGAATGAGACCCATGTGTGTGTTTACAGCCCAGTAACGTTCTGTGTATAGACGTGTGAATGAGACCCAAGTCTTTGTTTGCAGCCCACTAACGTTCTGTGTGTAGAAGTGTGAATGAGACCCAAGTCTTTGCTGCAGCCACCTAACGTTCTGTGTGTAGAAGTGCAAATGAGACCCAAGTCTGTGTTTGCAACCCACTAACGATCTGTGTGTAGAAGTGTGAACGAGACCCAAGTTTGTGTTTGCAGCCCACTATCGTTCTCTGTGTAGAAGTGTGAATGAGACCCAAGTCAGAATTTGCAGCCCACTAACGTTATGTGTGTAGACATGTGAATGAGACCAAAGTTTGTGTTTGCAGCCCACAAACGATCTGTGTGTAGAAGTTTGACTAAGACCCAAGTCTGTGTTTGCAGACCACTAACGTTCTGTGTGAAGAAGTGTGAATGAGACCCAAGTCTTTGTTGCAGCCCACTAACATTCTGTGTATAGATGTGTGAATGAAACCCAAGTTTGTGTTTGCAGCCCACTAGCGTTCTGTGTGAAGGATTGTGAATGAGACCCAAGTCTGTTTTGCAGACAACTAACGTTCTGTGTGTAGATGTGTGAATGACATCCAAGGCTGTGTTTGCAGCCCACTTACGTTCTGTGTGTAGATGTGTGTATGAGACACAAATCTGTGTTTGTAGCCCAGTAACGTTCTGTGTGCAGAAGTGTGAATGAGTCCCAAGTCTGTGTTTGCATCCCACTTACGTTCTGTGTGTAGACGTGTGAATGAGATCCAAGTTTGTGTTTGCAACCCACTAACGTTATGTGCGTAGAAGTGTGAATGAGACCCAAGTCTGTGTTTACCGCCCACTAGCGTTCTGTGTGTAGAAGTGTGAATGAGATCCAAGTCAGTGATTGCAGCCCAGTAATGTTCTGTGTGTAGAAGTGTGAATGAGACCCAAGTCTGTGTGTGCATCCCAGTAACGTTCAGTGTGTAGAAGTGTGAATGTGACCCAAGTCTGTGGGTGCAGCCCACTAACGTTCTGTGTGTAGACATGTGAACGATATCCAAGTCTGTGTGTGCAGCCCACTAACGTTCTGTGTGTAGAAGTGTGAATTAGACCAAAGCCAGTGTTTGAAGCCCACTAACGTTCTGTGTGTAGAAGTGTGAACGAGACCCAAGTCTGTATTTGCAGCCCACGAACGTTCTGTGTGTAGAAGAGTGATAGAGACCCAACTCTGAATTTGCAGCCCACTAACGTTGTCTTTGTAGAAGTGTGAAAGAGACCCAAGTCAGTTTTTGCAGCCCACTAATGTTCTCTGTGTAGAAGTGTGAATGAGACCCAAGTCAGTGTTTGCAGCCCACTAATGTTCTGTGTGTAGAAGTGTGAATGAGACTCAAGTCTGTGTTTACAGCCAGTAACGTTCTGTGTGTAGAAGTGTCAAGGAGACCCATGTCAGTGTTTGCATCCCTCTAACGTTCTGTGTGTAGAAGTGTGAATGAGATACAAGTCTGAGATTGCAGCCCACTAACATTCTGTGTGTAGAAATCTGAACAAGACCCAAGTCTGTGTTTGCAGCCCACTAACGTTCTGTGTGTCGAAATGTGAATGAGACCCAAGTCTGTGTTTGCAGCCCACAAACGTTCTGTGTGTGGAAATGTGAATGAGATCCAAGCCTGTGTTTGCAGCCCAGTTACGTTCTGTGTGTAGAAATGTGAATGAGACCCAAGTCTGTGTTTGCAGACCACTATCGTTCTCTGTGTAGACGTGTGAATGAGATCCAAGTCCGTGTTTGCAGCCCATAAACGTTCTGTAATTAGAAATGTGAATGGGACCCAAGTCATTGTTTGCAGCCCACAAACGTTCTGTGTGTGGAAATGTGAATGAGATTCAAGTCTGTGTATGCAGCCCAGTAACGTTCTGTGTGTAGAAGTGTGAATGAGACCCAAGTCTGTGTTTGCAGCCCACTAACGTTCTGTGTGTAGAAGTGTGAATGACATCCAAGTCTGTGTTTGCATTCCACAAACGTACTGTGTGTAGAAATGTGAATGGGACCCAAGTCAGTGTTTGCAGCCCACAAACGTTCTGTGTGTGGAAATGTGAATGAGATTCAAGTCTGAGTTTGCAGCCCAGTAACGCTCTGTGTGTAGAAGTGTGAATGAGACCCAAGTCTGTGTTTGCAGCCCATTAACGTTTTCTGTGTAAATGTGTGAATGGGATCCAAGTCTGTGTTTGCAGCCCTCCAACGTTCTGTGTATAGAAGTGTGAATGTGACCCAAATCTGTGTATACAGCCCACTAGCGTTCTGTGTGTAGATGTGTGAATGAGATCCAAGTCTGCGTTTGCAGCCCAGTAACGTTCTGTGTGTAGAAGTGGGAATGAGACCCAAGTCTGTGTTTGCAGCCCACTAACGTTCTGTGTGTAGAAGTGTGAATGACATCCAAGTCTGTGTTTGCATTCCACAAACGTACTGTGTGTAGAAATGTGAATGGGACCCAAGTCAGTGTTTGCAGCCCACAAACGTTCTGTGTGTGGAAATGTGAATGAGATTCAAGTCTGAGTTTGCAGCCCAGTAACGTTCTGTGTGTAGAAGTGTGAATGATACCCAAGTCTGTGTTTGCAGCCCACTAACGTTCTCTGTTTAGAAGTGTGAATGAGACCCATATCTGTGTTTACAGCCCAGTTACGTTCTGTGTATAGACGTGTGAATGAGACTGAAGTCTGTGTTTGCAGCCCACTAACGTTCTGTGTGTAGAAGTGTGAATGAGACCCAAGTCTTTGTTGCAGCCCACTATCGTTCTGTGTGTTGAAGTGCGAATGAGACCCAAGTCTGTGTTTGCAACCCACTAACGTTCTGTGTGTAGAAGTGTGAACGAGACCTAAGTCTGTTTTTGCAGCCCACTATCGTTCTCTGTGTAGAAGTGTGAATGAGACCCAAGTCAGTATTTGCAGCCCACTAACGTTCTGTGTGTAGACATGTGAATGAGACCCAAGCCTGTGTTTGCAGCCCACTAACGTTCTGTGTGTAGAAGTTTGACTAAGACCCAAGTCTGTGTTTGCAGACCACTAACGTTCTGTGTGAAGAAGTCTGAATGAGATCCAAGTCTGTGTTTGCAGCCCAGTAACGTTCTGTGTGTAGAAGTGTGAATGAGACCCAACTCTGTGTTTGCAGCCCACTAACGTTCTGTGTGTAGAAGAGTGAATGAGATCCAAGTCTGTGTTTGCTGCCCACTAACGTTCTCTGTGTAAAAGAGTGAATGAGACCCAAGTCTGTGCTTGCAGCCCACTAATGTTCTGTGTGTAGAAGTGTGAATGAGACCCAAGTCTGTGCTTGCAGCCCACTAACGTCCTGTGTGTAGAAGTGTGTATGAGATCCAAGTCTGTGCTTGCAGCCCTCTAATGTTCTGTTTGTAGAAGATTGAATGAGATCCAAGTCTGTGTTTGTAGCCCACTAATGTTCTGTGTGTAGAAGTGTGAATGAGACCCAAGTCTGTGCTTGCAGCCCACTAATGTTCAGTGTGTAGAATTGTGAATGAAACCCAAGTCTGTGTTTGCCATCCACTAATGTTCTGTGTGTAGTAGAGTGAATGAGATCCAAGTCTGTGCTTGCAGCCCACTAACGTTCGGTGTGCAGAAGTGTGAATGAGATACAAGTCTATATTTCAGCCCGGTAACGTTCTGTGTGTAGAAGTGTGAATGAGACCCAAGTCTGTGTTTGCAGCCCACAAACTTTCTGTGTGTAGAAGTGTGAATGAGACCCAAGTCTGTGTTTACAGCCCCATAGCGTTCTGTGTGTAGTAGTGTGAATGAGATCCAAGTCAGTGTCTTCAGCCCACTAAAGTTCTGCGTGTAGAAGTGTGAATGAGATCCAAGTCTGTGTTTGTAGCCCGGTAACATTCTGTGTGTAGAAGTGTGAATGAGACCCAAGTCTGTGTTTGCAGCCAACTAACGTTCTGTGTGTAGAAGTGTGAATGAGACCCAAGTCTGTGTTTACAGCCCCATAGCGTTCTGTGTGTAGTAGTGTGAATGAGATCCAAGTCTGTGTTTGCAGCCCAGTAACGTTCTGTGTGTAGAAGTGTGAATGAGACCCAAGTCTATGTGTGCAGCCCACTAACGTTCTGTGTGTAGAAGTGTGGATGAGACCCAAGTCTGTGTGTGCAGCCCACTAATGTTCTGTGTGTAGAAGTGTGAACAAGACCCAAGTCTGTATTTGCAGCCCACAAACGTTCTGTGTGTAGAAGTGTGAATGAGACCCAAGTCTGTGTTTACAGCCCCATAGCGTTCTGTGTGTAGTAGTGTGAATGAGATCCAAGTCTGTGTTTGCAGCCCAGTAACGTTCTGTGTGTAGAAGTGTGAATGAGACCCAAGTCTAGGTGTGCAGCCCACTAACGTTCTGTGTGTAGAAGTGTGGATGAGACCCAAGTCTGTGTGTGCAGCCCACTAATGTTCTGTGTGTAGAAGTGTGAACGAGACCCAAGTCTGTATTTGCAGCCCAGTAACGTTCTGTGTGTAGAAGTGTGAATGAGATCCAAGTCAGTGTTTTCAGACCACTGACGTTCTGTGTGTAGAAGTGTGAATGAGATCGAAGTCTGTATTTCAGCTCACAAACGTTCTGTGTGTGGAAATGTGAATGAGATCCAAGTCTGTGTTTGCAGCCCAGTAACGTTGTGTGTGTAGAAGTGTGAATGAGACCCATGTCTATGTTTGCAGCCCACTAACGTTCTCTGTGTAGAAGTGTGAATGAGACCCAAGTCTGTGTTTTCAGCCCACTTACGTTCTGTGTGTGGAATTGTGAACGAGATCCTAGTCTGTGTTTTCAGCCCACTAACGTTCTGTGTGTAGAAGTGTGAATGTGATCCAAGTCTGTATTTCAGCCCGGTAACGTTCTGTGTGTAGAAGTGTGAATGAGACCCAAGTCTGTGTTTGCAGCCCACTAACGTTCTGTGTGTAGAAGTGTGAATGAGACCCAAGTCTGTGTTTTCAGCCCACTTACGTTCTGTGTGTAGAAGTGTGAATGAGATCCAAGTCTATATTTCAGCCCGGTAACGTTTTGTGTGTAGAAGTTTTAATGAGACCCAAGTCTGTGTTTGCAGCCCACAAACGTTCTGTGTGTAGAAGTGTGAATGAGACCCAAGTCTGTGTTTACAGCCCCATAGTGTTCTGTGTGTAGTAGTGTGAATGAGATCCAAGTCAGTGTTTTCAGCCCACTAACGTTCTGTGTGTAGAAATGTGAATGAGATCCAAGTCTGAGTTTGTAGCCCGGTAACGTTCTGTGTGTAGAAGTGTGAATGAGACCCAAGTCTGTGTTTGCAGCCAACTAACGTTCTGTGTGTAGAAGAGTGTATGAGACCCATTTCTGGGTGTGCAGCCCACTAACGTTCTGTGTGTAGAATTGTGGATGAGACCCAAGTCTGTGTTTGCAGCCCACTAACTTTCTGTGTGTAGAAATGTGAATGAGACCCAAGTCTGTGTTTGCAGCCCACAAACGTTCTGTTTGTGGAAATGTGAATGAGATCCAAGTCTGTATATGCAGTCCAGTAACGTTCTGTGTGTAGAAGTGTGCATGAGACCCAAGTGTGTGTTTGCAGCCCAGTAACGTTCTGTGTGTAGAAGTGTGAATGAGACCCAAGAGTGTGTTTGCAGCCCACTAACGTTCTGTGTGTAGAAGTGTGAATGTGACCCACGTCTGTGTATACAGCCCACTAGCATTCTGTGTGTAGAAGTGTGAATGAGATCCAAGTCTGCGTTTGCAGCCCAGTAACGTTCTGTGTGTAGAATTTAAAATGAGACCCAAGTCTGTGTTGCCTTCCCACAAACGTTCTGTGTGTAGAAATGTGAATGAGACCCAAGTCAGTGTTTGCAGCCCACTAACGTCCTGTGTGTAAAAGTGTGAATGAGACCCATGTCTGTGTTTACAGCCCAGTAACGTTCTGTGTATAGACGTGTGAATGAGACCCAAGTCTTTGTTTGCAGCCCACTAACGTTCTGTGTGTAGAAGTGTGAACGAGACCCAAGTTTGTGTTTGCAGCCCACTATCGTTCTCTGTGTAGAAGTGTGAATGAGACCCAAGTCAGTATTTGCAGCCCACTAACGTTATGTGTGTAGACATGTGAATGAGAACAAAGTCTGTGTTTGCAGCCCACAAACGATCTGTGTGTAGAAGTTTGACTAAGACCCAAGTCTGTGTTTGCAGACCACTAACGTTCTTTGTGAAGAAGTGTGAATAACACCCAAGTCTTTTTGCAGCCCACTAACATTCTGTGTATAGATGTGTGAATGAGACCCAAGTTTGTGTTTGCAGCCCACTAGCGTTCTGTGTGAAGGATTGTGAATGAGACCCAAGTCTGTTTTGCAGACAACTAACGTTCTGTGTGTAGATGTGTGAATGACATCCAAGTCTGTGTTTGCAGCCCACTTACGTTCTGTGTGTAGATGTGTGTATGAGACACAAATCTGTGTTTGTAGCCCAGTAACGTTCTGTGTGCAGAAGTGTGAATGAGTCCCAAGTCTGTGTTTGCATCCCACTTACGTTCTGTGTGTAGACGTGTGAATGAGATCCAAGTTTGTGTTTGCAACCCACTAACGTTATGTGCGTAGAAGTGTGAATGAGACCCAAGTCTGTGTTTACCGCCCACTAGCGTTCTGTGTGTAGAAGTGTGAATGAGATCCAAGTCAGTGATTGCAGCCCAGTAATGTTCTGTGTGTAGAAGTGTGAATGAGACCCAAGTCTGTGTGTGCAGCCCAGTAACGTTCTGTGTGTAGATGTGTGAATGTGACCCAAGTCTGTGGGTGCAGCCCACTAACGTTCTGCGTGTAGACATGTGAACGATATCCAAGTCTGTGTGTGCAGTCCACTAACGTTCTGTGTGTAGAAGTGTGAATTAGACCAAAGCCAGTGTTTGAAGCCCACTAACGTTCTGTGTGTAGAAGTGTGAACGAGACCCAAGTCTGTATTTGCAGCCCACGAACGTTCTGTGTGTAGAAGAGTGATAGAGACCCAACTCTGAATTTGCAGCCCACTAACGTTGTCTTTGTAGAAGTGTGAATGAGACCCCAGTCAGTTTTTGCAGCCCACTAATGTTCTCTGTGTAGAAGTGTGAATGAGACCCAAGTCAGTGTTTGCAGCCCACGAACGTTCTGTGTGTAGAAGAGTGATAGAGACCCAACTCTGAATTTGCAGCCCACTAACGTTGTCTTTGTAGAAGTATGAATGAGACCCCAGTCAGTTTTTGCAGCCCACTAATGTTCTCTGTGTAGAAGTGTGAATGAGACCCAAGTCTGTGTTTGCAGCCCACAAACGTTCTGTGTGTGGAAATGTGAATGAGATCCAAGCCTGTGTTTGCAGCCCAGTTACGTTCTGTGTGTAGAAATGTGAATGTGACCCAAGTCTGTGTTTGCAGACCACTATCGTTCTCTGTGTAGACGTGTGAATGAGATCCAAGTCCGTGTTTGCAGCCCATAAACGTTCTGTGTGTAGAAATGAGAATGGGACCCAAGTCAGTGTTTGCAGCCCACAAACGTTCTGTGTGTGGAAATGTGAATGAGATTCAAGTCTGTGTATGCAGCCCAGTAACGTTCTGTGTGTAGAAATGTGAATGAGACCCAAGTCTGTTTTTGCAGCCCACTAACGTTCTGTGTGTAGAAGTGTGAATGACATCCAAGTCTGTGTTTGCATTCCACAAACGTACTGTGTGTAGAAATGTGAATGGGACCCAAGTCAGTGTTTGCAGCCCACAAACGTTCTGTGTGTGGAAATGTGAATGAGATTCAAGTCTGTGTATGCAGCCCAGTAACTTTCTGTGTGTAGAAGTGTGAATGAGACCCAAGTCTGTGTTTGCAACCCACTAACGTTCTGTGTGTACAAGTGTGAATGAGACCCAAGTCTGTGTTTACAGCCCGGTAACGTTCTGTGTATAGAAGTGTGAATGAGACCCAAGTCTGTGTTTGCAGCCCACTAACGTTCTGTGTGTAGGAGTGTGAATGAGACCCAAGTCTTTGTTGCAGCCAACTAACGTTCTGTGTGTAGAAGTGCGAATGAGATCCAAGTCTGTGTTTGCAACCCACTAACGTTCTGTGTGTAGAAGTGTGAACGAGACCCAAGTCTGTGTTTGCAGCCCACTATCGTTCTCTGTGTAAAAGTATGAATGAACCCAAGTCTGTGTTTGCAGCCCAGTAACGCTCTGTGTGTAGAAGTGTGAATGATCCCCAAGTCTGTGTTTGCAGCCCATTAACGTTCTCTGTGTAGATGTGTGAATGGGATCCAAGTCTGTGTTTGCACCCCTCCAACGTTCTGTGTATAGAAGTGTGAATTTGACCCAAGTCTGTGTATACAGCCCACTAGCGTTCTGTGTGTAGATGTGAGAATGAGATCCAAGTCTGCGTTTGCAGCCCAGTAACGTTCTGTGTGTAGAAGTGGGAATGAGACCCAAGTCTGTGTTGGCAGCCCACAAACGTTCTGTGTGTAGAAATATGAATGAGACCCAAGTCAGTTTTTGCAGCCCACAAACGTTCTGTGTGTGGAAATGTGATTGAGATCCAAGTCTGTGTTTGCAGCCCAGTAACGTTCTGTGTGTAGAAGTGTGAATGATACCCCAGTCTGTGATTGCAGCCCACTAACGTTCTGTTTTTAGAAGTGTGAACGAGACCTAAGTCTGTTTTTGCAGCCCACTATCGTTCTCTGTGTAGAAGTGTGACTGAGACCCATATCTGTGTTTACAGCCCAGTTACGTTCTGTGTATAGACGTGTGAATGAGACCGAAGTCTGTGTTTGCAGCCCACTAACGTTCTGTGTGTAGAAGTGTGAATGAGACCCAAGTCTTTGTTGCAGCCCACTATCGTTCTGTGTGTAGAAGTGTGAATGAGACCCAAGTCAGTATTTGCAGCCCACTAACGTTCTGTGTGTAGACATGTGAATGAGACCCATATCTGTGTTTACAGCCCAGTTACGTTCTGTGTATAGACGTGTGAATGAGACCGAAGTCTGTGTTTGCAGCCCACTAATGTTCTGTGTGTAGAAGTGCGAATGAGACCCAAGTCTGTGTTTGCAACCCACTAACGTTCTGTGTGTAGAAGTGTGAACGAGACCTAAGTCTGTTTTTGCAGCCCACTATAATTCTCTGTGTAGAAGTGTGAATGAGACCCAAGTCAGTATTTGCAGCCCACTAACGTTCTGTGTGTAGACATGTGAATGAGACCCAAGTCTGTGTTTGCAGCCCACTAACGTTCTGTGTGTAGAAGTTTGAATAAGACCCAAGTCTGTGTTTGCAGACCACTAACGTTCTGTGTGAAGAAGACTGAATGAGACCCAAGTCTGTGTTTGCAGCCCAGTAACGTTCTGTGAGTAGAAGTGTGAATGAGACCCAACTCTGTGTTTGCAGCCCACTAACGTTCTGTGTGTAGAAGAGTGAATGAGATCCAAGTCTGTGTTTGCTGCCCACTAACGTTCTCTGTGTAAAAGAGTGAATGAGACCCAAATCTGTGCTTGCAGCCCACTAATGTTGTGTGCGTAGAAGTGTGAATGAGACCCAAGTCTGTGCTTGCAGCCCACTAACGTCCTGCGTGTAGAAGTGTGAATGAGATCCAAGTCTGTGCTTGAAGCCCTCTAATGTTCTGTGTGTAGAAGAGTGAATGAGATCCAAGTCTGTGTTTGTAGCCCACTAATGTTCCGTGTGTAGAAGTGTGAATGAGACCCAAGTCTGTCCTTGCAGCCCACTAATGTTCTGTGTGTAGAAGTGTGAATGAGACCCAAGTCTGTGTTTGCAATCCACTAATGTTCTGTGTGTAGAAGAGTGAATGAGATCCATGTCTGTGCTTGCAGCCCACTAATGTTCTGTGTGTAGAAGTGTGAATGAGACCCAAGTCTGTGTTTGCAGCCCACTAATGTTCTGTGTGTAGAAGTGTGAATGAGACCCAAGTCTGTGTTTGCAATCCACTAATGTTCTGTGTGTAGAAGTGTGAATGAGATCCAAGTCTGTGCTTGCAGCCCACTAATGTTCTGTGTGTAGAAGTGTGAATGAGACCCAAGTCTGTGCTTGCAATCCACTAATGTTCTGTGTGTAGAAGAGTGAATGAGATCCAAGTCTGTGTTTGTAGCCCACTAATGTTCTGTGTGTAGAAGTGTGAATGAGACCCAAGTCTGTGCTTGCAGCCCACTAATGTTCTGTGTGTAGAAGTGTGAATGTGACCCATGTCTGTGTTTGCAATCCACTAATATTCTGTGTGTAGAAGAGTGAATGAGATCCAAGTCTGTGCTTGCAGTCCACTAATGTTCTGTGTGTAGAAGTGTGAATGAGACCCAAGTCTGTGTTTGCAGCCCACAAACGTTCTGTGTGTAGATGTGTGAATGAGACCCAAGTTTGTGTTTACAGCCCTCTAATGTTCTGTGTGTAGAAGAGTGAATGAGATCCAAGTCTGTGTTTGTAGCCCACTAATGTTCCGTGTGTAGAAGTGTGAATGAGACCCATGTCTGTGCTTGCAGCCCACTAATGTTCTGTGTGTAGAAGTGTGAATGAGACCCAAGTCTGTGCTTGCAGCCCACTAATGTTCTGTGTGTAGAAGTGTGAATGAGACCCAAGTCTGTGTTTGCAATCCACTAATGTTCTGTGTGTAGAAGAGTGAATGAGATCCAAGTCTGTGCTTGCAGCCCACTAATGTTCTGTGTGTAGAAGTGTGAATGAGACCCAAGTCTGTGTTTGCAGCCCACTAATGTTCTGTGTGTAGAAGTGTGAATGAGACCCAAGTCTGTGTTTGCAATCCACTAATGTTCTGTGTGTAGAAGTGTGAATGAGATCCAAGTCTGTGCTTGCAGCCCACTAATGTTCTGTGTGTAGAAGTGTGAATGAGACCCAAGTCTGTGTTTGCAATCCACTAATGTTCTGTGTGTAGAAGAGTGAATGAGATCCAAGTCTGTGTTTGTAGCCCACTAATGTTCTGTGTGTAGAAGTGTGAATGAGACCCAAGTCTGTGCTTGCAGCCCACTAATGTTCTGTGTGTAGAAGTGTGAATGTGACCCATGTCTGTGTTTGCAATCCACTAATATTCTGTGTGTAGAAGAGTGAATGAGATCCAAGTCTGTGCTTGCAGCCCACTAATGTTCTGTGTGTAGAAGTGTGAATGAGACCCAAGTCTGTGTTTGCAATCCACTAATGTTCTGTGTGTAGAAGAGTGAATGAGATCCAAGTCTGTGTTTGCAGCCAACTAACGTTCTGTGTGTAGAAGAGTGTATGAGAAACAAATCTGTGTTTGCAGCCCAGTAACGTTCTGTGTGTAGAAGTTTGACTAAGACCCAAGTCTGTGTTTGCAGCCCACTAACGTTCTGTGTGTAGAAGTTTGACTAAGACCCAAGTCTGTGTTTGCAGCCCAGTAACGTTCTGTGTGTAGAAGAGTGTATGAGACACAAATCTGTGTTGCAGCCCAGTAACGTTCTGTGTGTAGAAGAGTGTATGAGACACAAATCTGTGTTTACAGCCCTATAGCGTTCTGTGTGTAGAAGTGTGAATGAGACCCAAGTCTGTTTTTACAGCCCCATAGCGTTCTGTGTGTAGTAGTGTGAATGAGATCCAAGTCTGTGTTTGCAGCCCAGTAACGTTCTGTGTGTAGAAGTGTGAATGAGACCCAAGTCTATGTGTGCAGCCCACTAACGTTCTGTGTGTAGAAGTGTGGATGAGACCCAAGTCTGTGTGTGCAGCCCACTAATGTTCTGTGTGTAGAAGTGTGAACGAGACCCAAGTCTGTATTTGCAGCCCACTAACGTTCTGTGTGTAGAAGTGTGAATGAGATCCAAGTCAGTGTTTTCAGCCCACTAACGTTCTGTGTGTAGAAGTGTGAATGAGACCCAAGTCAGTGTTTTCAGCCCACTAACGTTCTGTGTGTAGAAGTGTGAATGAGATCCAAGTCTGTACTTCAGCCCACAAACGTTCTGTGTGTGGAATTGTGAACGAGATCCAAGTCTGTGTTTTCAGCCCACTAACGTTCTGTGTGTAGAAGTGTGAAAGAGATCCAAGTCAGTGTTTTCAGACCACTGACGTTCTGAGTGTAGAAGTGTGAATGAGATCGAAGTGTTTATTTCAGCCCACAAACGTTCTGTGTGTGGAAATGTGAATGAGATCCAAGTCTGTATTTGCAGCCCAGTAACGTTGTGTGTGTGGAAGTGTGAATGAGACCCATGTCTGTGTTTGCAGCCCACTAACGTTCTCTGTGTAGAAGTGTGAATGAGACTCAAGTCTGTGTTTTCAGTCCACTTACGTTCTGTGTGTGGAATTGTGAACGAGATCCTAGTCTGTGTTTTCAGCCCACTAACGTTCTGTGTGTAGAAGTGTGAATGAGATCCAAGTCTGTATTTCAGCCCGGTAACGTTCTGTGTGTAGAAGTGTGAATGAGACCCAAGTCTGTGTTTGCAGCCCACTAACTTTGTGTGTGTAGAAGTGTGAATGAGACCCAAGTCTGTGTTTTCAGCCCACTAACGTTCTGTGTGTAGAAGTGTGAATGAGATCCAAGTCTGTATTTCAGCCCGGTAACGTTCTGTGTGTAGAAGTGTGAATGAGACCCAAGTCTATGTGTGCAGCCCACTAACGTTCTGTGTGTAGAAGTGTGAATGAGACCCAAGACTGTGTTTACAGCCCCATAGTTTTCTGTGTGTAGTAGTGTGAATGAGATCCAAGTCAGTGTTTTCAGCCCACTTACGTTCTGTGTGTAGAAGTGTGAATGAGATCCAAGTCTGTGTTTGTAGCCCGGTAACGTTCTTTGTGTAGAAGTGTGAATGAGACCCAAGTCTGTGTTTGCAGCCAACTAACGTTCTGTGTGTAGAAGAGTGTATGAGACCCATTTCTGGGTGTGCAGCCCACTAACGTTCTGTGTGTAGAAGTGTGGATGAGACCCAAGTCTGTGTTTGCAGCCCACTAACTTTCTGTGTGTAGAAATGTGAATGAGACCCAAGTCTGTTTGCAGCCCACAAACGTTCTGTTTGTGGAAATGTGAATGAGATCCAAGTCTGTGTATGCAGCCCAGTAACGTTCTGTGTGTAGAAGTGTGAATGAGACCCATGTGTGTGTTTGCATCCCAGTAACGTTCTGTGTGTAGAAGTGTGAATGAGACCCAAGAGTGTGTTTGCAGCCCACTAACGTTCTGTGTGTAGAAATGTGAATGTGACCCAAGTCTGTGAATACAGCCCACTAGCATTCTGTGTGTAGAAGTGTGAATGAGATCCAAGTCTGCGTTTGCAGCCCAGTAATGTTCTGTGTGTAGAAGTGGGAATGACACCCAAGTCTGTGTTGGCAGCCCACAAACGTTCTGTGCGTAGAAATGTGAATGAGACACAAGTCAGTGTTTGCAGCCCACTAACGTTCTGCGTGTAGAAGTGTGAATGACACCCAAGTCTTTGCTGCAGCCACCTAACTTTCTGTGTGTAGAAGTGCAAATGAGACCCAAGTCTGTGTTTGCAACCCACTAACGTTCTGTGTGTAAAAGTGTGAACGAGACCCAAGTTTGTGTTTGCAGCCCACTATCGTTCTCTGTGTAGAAGTGTGAATGAGACCCAAGTCAGTATTTGCAGCCCACTAACGTTCTGTGTGTAGACATGTGAATGAGACCAAAGTCTGTGTTTGCAGCCCACAAACGATCTGTGTGTAGAAGTTTGACTAAGACCCAAGTCTGTGTTTGCAGACCCCTAACGTTCTGTGTGAAGAAGTGTGAATGACACCCAAGTCTTTGTTGCAGCCCACTAACATTCTGTGTATAGATGTGTGAATGAGACCCAAGTTTGTGTTTGCAGCCCACTAACGTTCTCGGTGTAGAAGTGTGAATGAGACCCAAGTCTATGTTTACAGCCCCATAGCGTTTGTGTGTAGAAGTGTGAATGAGATCCAAGTTTGTGTTTCCAGCCCAGTAACATTCTGTGTGTAGAAGTGTGAAAGAGACCCATTTCTGTGTGTGCAGCCCACTAACGTTCTGTATGTAGAAATGTGGATGAGACCCAAGTCTGTGTTTTCAGCCCAGTATCGTTCTGTGTGTAGAAGTGTGAATGAGACCCAAGTCAGTGTTTTCAGACCACTGACGTTCTGAGTGTAGAAGTGTGAATGAGATCGAAGTCTGTATTTCAGCCCACAAACGTTCTGTGTGTGGAAATGTGAATGAGATCCAAGTCTGTGTTTGCAGTCCAGTAACGTTGTTTGTGTAGAAGTGTGAATGAGATCCAAGTCTGTGTTTGCAACCCACTAACGTTCTGTGTGTAGAAGTGAGAACGAGACCCAAGTCTGTGTTTGCAGCCCACTAACGTTCTGTGTGAAGAAGTGTGAATGAGATCCAAGTCTGTATTTCAGCCCACAAACGTTCTGTGTGTGGAAATTGTGAATGAGATCCAAGTCTGTGTTTGCAGCCCATTATCGTTCTGTGTGTAGAAGTGTGAATGAGATCCAAGTCAGTGTTTTCAGACCACTGACGTTCTGAGTGTAGAAGTGTGAATGAGATCGAAGTCTGTATTTCAGCCCACAAACGTTCTGTGTGTGGAAATGTGAATGAGATCCAAGTCTGTGTTTGCAGTCCAGTAACGTTGTTTGTGTAGAAGTGTGAATGAGATCCAAGTCTGTGTTTGCAGCCCAGTAACGTTCTGTGTGTAGAAGTGTGAATGAGACCCAAGTCTGTGTTTGCAGCCCATTAACGTTCTGTGTAGAAGTCTGAATGAGACCCAAATCTGTGTTTGCAGACCACTAACGTTCTGTGTGTAGAAGTGTGAACGAGACCCAAGTCTGTGTTCGCAGCCCATTAACGTTCAGTGTGTAGATTTGTGAATGAGACCCAAATCTGTGTTTGCAGCCCATTAACGTTCTGTGTGTAGAAGTGTGAATGAGATCCAAGTCTGTGTTTGAAGCCCAGTAACGTTCTGTGTGTAGAAGTGTGAATGAGACACAAGTCTGTGTATACAGCCCACTAACGTTGAGTGTGTAGAAGTGTGAATGAGATCCAGGTCTGTGTTTGCAACACACTAACGTTCAGTGTGTAGAAATGTGAATGAGATCCAAGTCTGTGTTTGCAGTCCAGTAACGTTCTGTGTGTAGAAGTGTGAATGAGGCACAAGTCTGTGTTTGCAGCCCATTAACGCTCTGTGTGTAGAAGTGTGAATGAGATCCAAGTCTGTGTTTGCAGCCCACTAACGTTGAGTGTGTAGAAGTGTGAATGAGATCCAAGTCTGCGTTAGCAGCCCATTAACGCTCTGTGTGTAGAAGTGTGAATGAGATCCAAGTCTGAGTTTGCAGCCCAGTAACGTTCTCTGTGTAGAAGTGTGAATGAGACACAAGACTGTGTTTGCAGCCCAGTAACGCTCTGTGTGTAGAAGTGTAAATGAGACCCAAGTCTGTGTTTGCAGCCCATTAACGTTCTCTGTGTAGATGTGTGAATGAGATCCAAGTCTGTGTTTGCAGCCCACAAACGTTCTGTGTATAGAAGTGTGATTGTGACCCAAGTCTGTGTATACAGCCCACTAGCGTTCTGTGTGTAGAAGTGTGAATGAGATCCAAGTCTGCGATTGCAGCCCAGTAACGTTCTGTGTGTTGAAGTGGGAAATGAGACCCAAGTATGTGTTGGCAGCCCACAAACGTTCTGTGTGTAGAAATATGAATGAGACCCAAATCAGTTTTTGCAGCCCAGAAACGTTCTGTGTGTGGAAATGTGTTTGAGATCCAAGTCTGTGTTTGCAGACCACTAATGTTCTGTGTGTAGAAGTGTGAATGAGACCCAACTCAGTGTTTGCAGCCCACTAACGTTCTGTGTGTAGAAGAGTGAATGAGATCCAAGTCTGTGTTTGCTGCCCACTAACGTTCTCTGTGTAAAAGAGTGAATGAGACCCAAGTCTGTGCTTGCAGCCCACTAATGTTCTGTGTGTAGAAGTGTGAATGAGACCCAAGTCTGTGTTTGCAGCCCACTAACGTTCTGTGTGTAGAAGTGTGAATGAGATCCAAGTCTGTGCTTGCAGCCCACTAATGTTCTGTGTGTAGAAGAGTGAATGAGATCCAAGTCTGTGTTTGTAGCCCACTAATGCTCTGTGTGTAGAAGTGTGAATGAGACCCAAGTCTGTGCTTGCAGCCCACTAATTTTCTGTGTGTAGAAGTGTGAATGAGACCCAAGTCTGTGTTTGCAATCCACTAATGTTCTGTGTGTAGAAGAGTGAATGAGATCCAAGTCTGTGCTTGCAGCCCACTAACGTTCTCTGTGTAGAAGTGTGAATGAGACCCAAGTCTGTGGTTGCAGCCCACAAACCTTCTGTGTGTAGAAGTGTGAATGAGACCCAAGTCTGTGTTTACAGCCCCATAGTGTTCTGTGTGTAGAAGTGTGAATGAGATCCAAGTCAGTGTTTTCAGCCCACTAACGTTCTGTGTGTAGAAGTGTGAATGAGATCCAAGTCTGTATTTGTAGACCGGTAACGGTCTGTGTGTAGAAGTGTGAAAGAGACCCAAGTCTGTGTTTGCAGCCAACTAACGTTCTGTGTGTAGAAGAGTGTATGAGACACAAATCTGTGTTTGCAGCCCAGTAACGTTCTGTGTGCAGAAGTGTGATTGAGATCCAACTCTGTGTGTGCAGCCCACTAATGTTCTGTGTGTAGAAGTGTGAACGAGACCCAAGTCTGTATTTGCAGCCTACTAACGTTCTGTGTGTAGAAGTGTGAATGAGATCCAAGTCAGTGTTTTCAGCCCACTAACGTTCTGTGTGTAGAATTGTGAATTAGATCCAAGTCAGTGTTTTCAGCCCACTAACGTTCTGTGTGTAGAAGTGTGAATGAGATCCAAGTCTGTATTTCAGCCCACAAACGTTCTGTGTGTGGAAATGTGAATGAGATCCAAGTCTGTGTTTGCAGCCCAGTATCGTTCTGTGTGTAGAAGTGTGAATGAGATCCAAGTCAGTGTTTTCAGACCAATGACGTTCTGAGTGTAGAAGTGTGAATGAGATCGAAGTCTGTATTTCAGCCCACAAACGTTCAGTGTGTGGAAATGTGAATGAGATCCAAGTCTGTGTTTGCAGCCCAGTAACGTTGTGTGTGTAGAAGTGTGAATGAGACCCATGTCTGCGTTTGCAGCCCACTAACGTTCTCTGTGTAGAAGGGTGAATGAGACCCAAGTCTGTGTTTTCAGCCCACTTACGTTCTGTGTGTGGAATTGTGAACGAGATCCTAGTCTGTTGTTTCAGCCCATTAACGTTCTGTGTGTAGAAGTGTGAATGAGATCCAAGTCTGTATTTCAGCCCGGTAACGTTCTGTGTGTAGAAGTGTGAATGAGACCCAAGTCTGTGTTTGCAGCCCACTAACGTTATGAGTGTAGAAGTGTGAATGAGACCCAAGTCTGTGTTTTCAGCCCACATACGTTCTGTGTGTAGAAGTGTGAATGAGATCCAAGTCTGTATTTCAGCCCGGTAACGTTCTGTGTGTAGATGTGTGAATGAGACCCAAGTCTGTGTTTGCAGCCCACTAACTTTCCTTGTGTAGAAGTGAGTATGAGACACAAATCTGTGTTTGCAGCCCAGTAAAGTTCTGTGTGCAGAAGTGTGAATGAGACCCAAGCCTGTGTTTGCAGCCCACTAACGTTCTGTGTGTAGAAGTGTGAATGAGACCCAAGTCTGTGTTTACAGCCCCATAGCGTTCTGTGTGTAGAAGTGTGAATGACATCCAAGTCTGTGTTTGCAGCCCAGTAACGATCTGTGTGTAGAAGTGTGAATGAGACATATATCTGGGTGTGCAGCCCACTAACGTTCTGTGTGTAGAAGTGTGGATGAGACCCAAGTCTGTGTTTGCAGCCCACTAACTTTCTGTGTGTAGAAATGTGAATGAGACCCAAGTCTGTGTTTGCAGCACACAAACGTTCTGTTTGTGGAAATGTGAATGAGATCCAAGTCTGTGTATGCAGCCCAGTAACGTTCTGTGCGTAGAAGTGTGAATGAGACCCAAGTGTGTGTTTGCAGCCCAGTAACGTTCTGTGTGTAGAAGTGTGAATGAGACCCAAGAGTGTGTTTGCAGCCCACTAACATTCTGTGTGTAGAAGTGTGAATGTGACCCAAGTCTGTGTATACAGCCCACTAGCATTCTGTGCGTAGAAGTGTGATTGAGATCCAAGTCTGCGTTTGCAGCCAAGTAATGTTCTGTGTGTAGAAGTGGGAATGAGACCCAAGTCTGTGTTGGCAGCCCACAAACGTTCTGTGTGTAGAAAAGTGAATGAGACCCAAGCCAGTATTTGCAGCCCAAAAACGTTCTGTGTGTGGTAATGTGAATGAGGTCCAAGTCTGTGTTTGCAGCCCAGTAACGTTCTGTGTGTAGAAGTGTGAATGACACCCAAGTCTGTCTCTGCAGACCACTAACGTTCTGTGTGTAGAAGTGTGAATTAGACCCATGTCTGTGTTTACAGCCCAGTACCGTTCTGTGTATAGACGATTGAATGAGACCCATGTCTTTGTTTGCAGCCCACTAACGTTCTGTGTGTGGAAGTGTGAATGAGACCCAAGTCTTTGCTGCAGCCACCTAACGTTCTGTGTGTAGAAGTGCAAATGAGACCCAAGTCTGTGTTTGCAACCCACTAACGTTCTGTGTGTAGAAGTGTGAACGAGACCCAAGTTTGTGTTTGCAGCCCACTATCGTTCGCTGTGTAGAAGTGTGAATGAGACCCAAGTCAGTATTTGCAGCCCACTAACGTTCTGTGTGTGAACATGTGAATGAGACCCAAGTCTGTGTTTGCAGCCCACTAACGTTCTGTGTGTAGAAGTTTGACTAAGACCCAAGTCTGTGTTTGCAGACCACTAACGTTCTGTGTGAAGAAGTCTGAATGAGACCCAAGTCTGTGTTTGCAGCCCACTAACGTTCTGTGTGTAGGACTGTGAATGAGACCCAAGTCTTTGTTGCAGCCAACTAACGTTCTGTGTGTAGAAGTGCGAATGAGATCCAAGTCTGTGTTTGCAACCCTCTAACGTTCTGTGTGTAGAAGTGTGAACGAGACCCAAGTCTGTGTTTGCAGCCCACTATCGTTCTCTGTGTAAAAGTATGAATGGGACCCAAGTCTGTGTTTGCAGCCCAGTAACGCTCTGTGTGTAGAAGTGTGAATGAGACCCAAGTCTGTGTTTGCCGCCCATTAACGTTCTCTGTGTAGATGTGTGAATGAGATCCAAGTCTGTGTTTGCAGCCCTCCAACGTTCTGTGTATAGAAGTGTGAATGTGACCCAAGTCTGTGTATACAGCCCACTAGCGTTCTGTGTGTAGATGTGTGAATGAGATCCAAGTCTGCGTTTGCAGCCCAGTAACGTTCTGTGTGTAGAAGTGGGAATGAGACCCAAGTCTGTGTTGGCAGCCCACAAACGTTCTGTGTGTAGAAAAAATGAATGAGACCCAAGTCAGTTTTTGCAGCCCACAAACGTTCTGTGTGTGGAAATGTGATTGAGATCCAAGTCTGTGTTTGCAGCCCAGTAACGTTCTGTGTGTAGAAGTGTGAATGATACCCAAGTCTGTGTTTGGAGCCCACTAACGTTCTGTGTGTAGAAGTGTGAATGAGACCCATATCTGTGTTTACAGCCCAGTTACGTTCTGTGTATAGACGGGTGAATGAGACCCAAGTCTTTGTTGCAGCCCAGTAACGTTCTGTGTGTAGAAGTGTGAACGAGACCTAAGTCTGTGTTTGCAGCCCACTATCGTTCTCTGTGTAGAAGTGTGAATGAGACCAAAGTCAGTATTTGCAGCCCACTAACGTTCTGTGTGTAGACATGTGAATGACACCCAAGTCTGTGTTTGCAGCCCACTAACGTTCTGTGTGTAGAAGTTTGACTAAGACCCAAGTCTGTGTTTGCAGACCACTAACGTTCTGTGTGAAGAAGTCTGAATGAGACCCAAGTCTGTGTTTGCAGCCCAGTAACGTTCTGTGAGTAGAAGTGTGAATGAGACCCAACTCTGTGTTTGCAGCCCACTAACGTTCTGTGTGTAGAAGAGTGAATGAGATCCAAGTCTGTGATTGCTGCCCACTAACGTTCTCTGTGTAAAAGAGTGAATGAGACCCAAGTCTGTGCTTGCAGCCCACTAATGTTCTGTGTGTAGAAGTGTGAATGAGACCCAAGTCTGTGTTTGCAGCCCACTAACGTCATGTGTGTAGAAGTGTGAATGAGATCCAAGTCTGTGCTTGCAGCCCTCTAATGTTCTGTGTGTAGAAGAGTGAATGAGATCCAAGTCTGTGTTTGTAGCCCACTAATGTTCTGTGTGTAGAAGTGTGAATGAGACCCAAGTCTGTGCTCTCAGCCCACTAATGTTCTATGTGTAGAAGTGTGAATGAGACCCAAGTCTGTGTTTGCAATCCACTAATGTTCTGTGTGTAGAAGAGTGAATGAGATCCAAGTCTGTGCTTGCAGCCCACTGTCGTCCTGTGTGTAGAAGTGTGAATGAGACCCAAGTCTGTATTTCAGCCCCATAGCGTTCTGTGTGTAGTAGTGTGAGTGAGATCCAAGTCTGTGTTTGCAGCCCAGTAACGTTCTGTGTGTAGAAGTGTGTATGAGATCCAAGTCAGTGTTTGCAGCCCAGTAACGTTCGGTGTGCAGAAGTGTAAATGAGACCCAAGTCTGTGTTTGCAGCCCACTAACGTTCTGTGTGTAGAAGTGTGAATGAGACCCAAGTCTGTATTTCAGCCCCATAGCGTTCTGTGTGTAGTAGTGTGAATGAGATCCAAGTCTGTGTTTGCAGCCCACTAACGTTCTGTGTGTAGAAGTGTGAATGAGACCCAAGTCTGTGTTTACAGCCCAATAGCGTTCTGTGTGTAGTAGTGTGAATGAGATCCAAGTCTGTGTTTGCAGCCCAGTAACGTTCTGTGTGTAGAAGTGTGAATGAGACCCAAGTCTGTGTGTGCAGCCCACTAACGTTCTGTGAGTAGAAGTGTGGATGAGACCCAAGTCTGTGTGTGCAGCCCACTAATGTTCTGTGTGTAGAAGTGTGAACGAGACCCAAGTCTGTATTTGCAGCCCACTAACGTTCTGTGTGTAGAAGTGTGAATGTGATCCAAGTCAGTGTTTTAAGCCCACTAACGTTCTGTGTGTAGAAGTGTGAATGAGACCCAAGTCAGTGTTTTCAGCCCACTAACGTTCTGTGTGTAGAAGTGTGAATGGGATCCAAGTCTGTATTTCAGCCCACAAACGTTCTGTGTGTGGAATTGTGAACGAGATCCTAGTCTGTGTTTTCAGCCCACTAACGTTCTGTTTGTAGAAGTGTGAACGAGACCCAAGTCTGTATTTGCAGCCCAGTAACGTTCTGTCTGTAGAAGTGTGAATGAGATCCATGTCAGTGTTTTCAGACCACTGACGTTCTGAGTGTAGAAGTGTGAATGAGATCGAAGTCTGTATTTCAGCCCACAAACGTTCTGTGTGTGGAAATGTGAATGAGATCCAAGTCTGTGTTTGCAGCCCAGTTACGTTGTGTGTGTGGAAGTGTGAATGAGACACAAGTCTGTGTTTTCAGCCCACTTACGTTCTGTGTGTGGAATTGTGAACGAGATCCTAGTCTGTGTTTTCAGCCCACTAACGTTCTGTGTGTAGAAGTGTGAATGAGATCCAAGTCTGTATTTCAGCCCGGTAACGTTCTGTGTGTAGAAGTGTGAACGAGACCCAAGTCTGTGTTTGCAGCCCACTAACGTTCTGTGTGTAGAAGTGTGAATGAGACCCAAGTCTGTGTTTTCAGCCCACTTACGTTCTGTGTGTAGAAGTGTGAATGAGATCCAAGTCTATATTTCAGCCCGGTAAAGTTCTGTGTGTAGAAGTGTGAATGAGACCCAAGTCTGTGTTTGCAGCCCACAAACGTTCCGTGTGTAGAAGTGTGAATGAGACCCAAGTCTGTGTTTACAGCCCCATAGTGTTCTGTGTGTAGTAGTGTGAATGAGATCCAAGTCAGTGTTTTCAGCCCACTAACGTTCTGTGTGTAGAAGTGTGAATGAGATCCAAGTCTGTGTTTGTAGCCCGGTAACGTTCTGTGTGTAGAAGTGTGAATGAGACCCAAGTCTGTGTTTGCAGCCAACTAACTTTCTGTGTGTAGAAGAGTGTATGAGACCCATTTCTGGGTGTGCAGCCCACTAACGTTCTGTGTGTAGAAGTGTGGATGAGACCCAAGTCTGTGTTTGCAGCCCACTAACTTTCTGTGTGTAGAAATGTGAATGAGACCCAAGTCTGTTTGCAGCCCACAAACGTTCTGTTTGTGGAAATGTGAATGAGATCCAAGTCTGTGTATGCAGCCCAGTAACGTTCTGTGTGTAGAAGTGTGAATGAGACCCAAGTGTGTGTTTGCAGCCCAGTAACGTTCTGTGTGTAGAAGTGTGAATGAGACCCAAGAGTGTGTTTGCAGCCCAGTAACGTTCTGTGTGTAGAAGTGTGAATGACACCCAAGTCTGTCTCTGCAGACCACTAACGTTCTGTGTGTAGAAGTGTGAATTAGACCCATGTCTGTGTTTACAGCCCAGTAACGTTCTGTGTATAGACGATTGAATGAGACCCATGTCTTTGTTTGCAGCCCACTAACGTTCTGTGTGTGGAAGTGTGAATGAGACCCAAGTCTTTGCTGCAGCCACCTAACGTTCTGTGTGTAGAAGTGCAAATGAGACCCAAGTCTGTGTTTGCAACCCACTAACGTTCTGTGTGTAGAAGTGAGAACGAGACCCAAGTTTGTGTTTGCAGCCCACTATCGTTCGCTGTGTAGAAGTGTGAATGAGACCCAAGTCAGTATTTGCAGCCCACTAACGTTCTGTGTGTAGACATGTGAATGAGACCCAAGTCTGTGTTTGCAGCCCACTAACGTTCTGTGTGTAGAAGTTTGACTAAGACCCAAGTCTGTGTTTGCAGACCACTAACGTTCTGTGTGAAGAAGTCTGAATGAGACCCAAGTCTGTGTTTGCAGCCCACTAACGTTCTGTGTGTAGGACTGTGAATGAGACCCAAGTCTTTGTTGCAGCCAACTAACGTTCTGTGTGTAGAAGTGCGAATGAGATCCAAGTCTGTGTTTGCAACCCTCTAACGTTCTGTGTGTAGAAGTGTGAACGAGACCCAAGTCTGTGTTTGCAGCCCACTATCGTTCTCTGTGTAAAAGTATGAATGGGACCCAAGTCTGTGTTTGCAGCCCAGTAACGCTCTGTGTGTAGAAGTGTGAATGAGACCCAAGTCTGTGTTTGCAGCCCATTAACGTTCTCTGTGTAGATGTGTGAATGAGATCCAAGTCTGTGTTTGCAGCCCTCCAACGTTCTGTGTATAGAAGTGTGAATGTGACCCAAGTCTGTGTATACAGCCCACTAGCGTTCTGTGTGTAGATGTGTGAATGAGATCCAAGTCTGCGTTTGCAGCCCAGTAACGTTCTGTGTGTAGAAGTGGGAATGAGACCCAAGTCTGTGTTGGCAGCCCACAAACGTTCTGTGTGTAGAAAAAATGAATGAGACCCAAGTCAGTTTTTGCAGCCCACAAACGTTCTGTGTGTGGAAATGTGATTGAGATCCAAGTCTGTGTTTGCAGCCCAGTAACGTTCTGTGTGTAGAAGTGTGAATGATACCCAAGTCTGTGTTTGGAGCCCACTAACGTTCTGTGTGTAGAAGTGTGAATGAGACCCATATCTGTGTTTACAGCCCAGTTACGTTCTGTGTATAGACGGGTGAATGAGACCCAAGTCTTTGTTGCAGCCCAGTAACGTTCTGTGTGTAGAAGTGTGAACGAGACCTAAGTCTGTGTTTGCAGCCCACTATCGTTCTCTGTGTAGAAGTGTGAATGAGACCAAAGTCAGTATTTGCAGCCCACTAACGTTCTGTGTGTAGACATGTGAATGACACCCAAGTCTGTGTTTGCAGCCCACTAACGTTCTGTGTGTAGAAGTTTGACTAAGACCCAAGTCTGTGTTTGCAGACCACTAACGTTCTGTGTGAAGAAGTCTGAATGAGACCCAAGTCTGTGTTTGCAGCCCAGTAACGTTCTGTGAGTAGAAGTGTGAATGAGACCCAACTCTGTGTTTGCAGCCCACTAACGTTCTGTGTGTAGAAGAGTGAATGAGATCCAAGTCTGTGATTGCTGCCCACTAACGTTCTCTGTGTAAAAGAGTGAATGAGACCCAAGTCTGTGCTTGCAGCCCACTAATGTTCTGTGTGTAGAAGTGTGAATGAGACCCAAGTCTGTGTTTGCAGCCCACTAACGTCCTGTGTGTAGAAGTGTGAATGAGATCCAAGTCTGTGCTTGCAGCCCTCTAATGTTCTGTGTGTAGAACAGTGAATGAGATCCAAGTCTGTGTTTGTAGCCCACTAATGTTCTGTGTGTAGAAGTGTGAATGAGACCCAAGTCTGTGCTCTCAGCCCACTAATGTTCTGTGTGTAGAAGTGTGAATGAGACCCAAGTCTGTGTTTGCAATCCACTAATGTTCTGTGTGTAGAAGAGTGAATGAGATCCAAGTTTGTGCTTGCAGCCCACTGTCGTCCTGTGTGTAGAAGTGTGAATGAGACCCAAGTCTGTATTTCAGCCCCATAGCGTTCTGTGTGTAGTAGTGTGAGTGAGATCCAAGTCTGTGTTTGCAGCCCAGTAACGTTCTGTGTGTAGAAGTGTGTATGAGATCCAAGTCAGTGTTTGCAGCCCAGTAACGTTCGGTGTGCAGAAGTGTAAATGAGACCCAAGTCTGTGTTTGCAGCCCACTAACGTTCTGTGTGTAGAAGTGTGAATGAGACCCAAGTCTGTATTTCAGCCCCATAGCGTTCTGTGTGTAGTAGTGTGAATGAGATCCAAATCTGTGTTTGCAGCCCAGTAACGTTCTGTGTGTAGAAGTGTGAATGAGACCCAAGTCTGTGTGTGCAGCCCACTAACGTTCTGTGTGTAGAAGTGTGGATGAGACCCAAGTCTGTGTGTGCAGCCCAGTAACGTTCTGTGTGTAGAAGTGTGAATGAGACCCAAGTCTGTGTGTGCAGCCCACTAACGTTCTGTGTGTAGAAGTGTGGATGAGACCCAAGTCTGAGTTTGCAGCCCAGTAACGTTCGGTGTGCAGAAGTGTAAATGAGACCCAAGTCTGTGTTTGCAGCCCACTAACGTTCTGTGTGTAGAAGTGTGAATGAGACCCAAGTCAGTGTTTTCAGCCCACTAACGTTCTGTGTGTAGAAGTGTGAATGGGATCCAAGTCTGTATTTCAGCCCACAAACGTTCTGTGTGTGGAATTGTGAACGAGATCCTAGTCTGTGTTTTCAGCCCACTAACGTTCTGTGTGTAGAAGTGTGAACGAGACCCAAGTCTGTATTTGCAGCCCAGTAACGTTCTGTCTGTAGAAGTGTGAATGAGATCCATGTCAGTGTTTTCAGACCACTGACGTTCTGAGTGTAGAAGTGTGAATGAGATCGAAGTCTGTATTTCAGCCCACAAACGTTCTGTGTGTGGAAATGTGAATGAGATCCAAGTCTGTGTTTGCAGCCCAGTTACGTTGTGTGTGTGGAAGTGTGAATGAGACCCAAGTCTGTGTTTTCAGCCCACTTACGTTCTGTGTGTGGAATTGTGAACGAGATCCTAGTCTGTGTTTTCAGCCCACTAACGTTCTGTGTGTAGAAGTGTGAATGAGATCCAAGTCTGTATTTCAGCCCGGTAACGTTCTGTGTGTAGAAGTGTGAATGAGACCCAAGTCTGTGTTTGCAGCCCACTAACGTTCTGTGTGTAGAAGTGTGAATGAGACCCAAGTCTGTGTTTTCAGCCCACTTACGTTCTGTGTGTAGAAGTGTGAATGAGATCCAAGTCTATATTTCAGCCCGGTAACGTTCTGTGTGTAGAAGTGTGAATGAGACCCAAGTCTGTGTTTGCAGCCCACAAACGTTCCGTGTGTAGAAGTGTGAATGAGACCCAAGTCTGTGTTTACAGCCCCATAGTGTTCTGTGTGTAGTAGTGTGCATGAGATCCAAGTCAGTGTTTTCAGCCCACTAACGTTCTGTGTGTAGAAGTGTGAATGAGATCCAAGTCTGTGTTTGTAGCCCGGTAACGTTCTGTGTGTAGAAGTGTGAATGAGACCCAAGTCTGTGTTTGCAGCCAACTAACTTTCTGTGTGTAGAAGAGTGTATGAGACCCATTTCTGGGTGTGCAGCCCACTAACGTTCTGTGTGTAGAAGTGTGGATGAGACCCAAGTCTGTGTTTGCAGCCCACTAACTTTCTGTGTGTAGAAATGTGAATGAGACCCAAGTCTGTTTGCAGCCCACAAACGTTCTGTTTGTGGAAATGTGAATGAGATCCAAGTCTGTGTATGCAGCCCAGTAACGTTCTGTGTGTAGAAGTGTGAATGAGACCCAAGTGTGTGTTTGCAGCCCAGTAACGTTCTGTGTGTAGAAGTGTGAATGAGACCCAAGAGTGTGTTTGCAGCCCAGTAACGTTCTGTGTGTAGAAGTGTGAATGACACCCAAGTCTGTCTCTGCAGACCACTAACGTTCTGTGTGTAGAAGTGTGAATTAGACCTATGTCTGTGTTTACAGCCCAGTAACGTTCTGTGTATAGACGATTGAATGAGACCCATGTCTTTGTTTGCAGCCCACTAACGTTCTGTGTGTGGAAGTGTGAATGAGACCCAAGTCTTTGCTGCAGCCACCTAACGTTCTGTGTGTAGAAGTGCAAATGAGACCCAAGTCTGTGTTTGCAACCCACTAACGTTCTGTGTGTAGAAGTGTGAACGAGACCCAAGTTTTTGTTTGCAGCCCACTATCGTTCGCTGTGTAGAAGTGTGAATGAGACCCAAGTCAGTATTTGCAGCCCACTAACGTTCTGTGTGTAGACATGTGAATGAGACCCAAGTCTGTGTTTGCAGCCCACTAACGTTCTGTGTGTAGAAGTTTGACTAAGACCCAAGTCTGTGTTTGCAGACCACTAACGTTCTGTGTGAAGAAGTCTGAATGAGACCCAAGTCTGTGTTTGCAGCCCACTAACGTTCTGTGTGTAGGACTGTGAATGAGACCCAAGTCTTTGTTGCAGCCAACTAACGTTCTGTGTGTAGAAGTGCGAATGAGATCCAAGTCTGTGTTTGCAACCCTCTAACGTTCTGTGTGTAGAAGTGTGAACGAGACCCAAGTCTGTGTTTGCAGCCCACTATCGTTCTCTGTGTAAAAGTATGAATGGGACCCAAGTCTGTGTTTGCAGCCCAGTAACGCTCTGTGTGTAGAAGTGTGAATGAGACCCAAGTCTGTGTTTGCAGCCCATTAACGTTCTCTGTGTAGATGTGTGAATGAGATCCAAGTCTGTGTTTGCAGCCCTCCAACGTTCTGTGTATAGAAGTGTGAATGTGACCCAAGTCTGTGTATACAGCCCACTAGCGTTCTGTGTGTAGATGTGTGAATGAGATCCAAGTCTGCGTTTGCAGCCCAGTAACGTTCTGTGTGTAGAAGTGGGAATGAGACCCAAGTCTGTGTTGGCAGCCCACAAACGTTCTGTGTGTAGAAAAAATGAATGAGACCCAAGTCAGTTTTTGCAGCCCACAAACGTTCTGTGTGTGGAAATGTGATTGAGATCCAAGTCTGTGTTTGCAGCCCAGTAACGTTCTGTGTGTAGAAGTGTGAATGATACCCAAGTCTGTGTTTGGAGCCCACTAACGTTCTGTGTGTAGAAGTGTGAATGAGACCCATATCTGTGTTTACAGCCCTGTTACGTTCTGTGTATAGACGGGTGAATGAGACCCAAGTCTTTGTTGCAGCCCAGTAACGTTCTGTGTGTAGAAGTGTGAACGAGACCTAAGTCTTTGTTTGCAGCCCACTATCGTTCTCTGTGTAGAAGTGTGAATGAGACCAAAGTCAGTATTTGCAGCCCACTAACGTTCTGTGTGTAGACATGTGAATGACACCCAAGTCTGTGTTTGCAGCCCAATAACGTTCTGTGTGTAGAAGTTTGACTAAGACCCAAGTCTGTGTTTGCAGACCACTAACGTTCTGTGTGAAGAAGTCTGAATGAGACCCAAGTCTGTGTTTGCAGCCCAGTAACGTTCTGTGAGTAGAAGTGTGAATGAGACCCAACTCTGTGTTTGCAGCCCACTAACGTTCTGTGTGTAGAAGAGTGAATGAGATCCAAGTCTGTGATTGCTGCCCACTAACGTTCTCTGTGTAAAAGAGTGAATGAGACCCAAGTCTGTGCTTGCAGCCCACTAATGTTCTGTGTGTAGAAGTGTGAATGAGACCCAAGTCTGTGTTTGCAGCCCACTAACGTCCTGTGTGTAGAAGTGTGAATGAGATCCAAGTCTGTGCTTGCAGCCCTCTAATGTTCTGTGTGTAGAAGAGTGAATGAGATCCAAGTCTGTGTTTGTAGCCCACTAATGTTCTGTGTGTAGAAGTGTGAATGAGACCCAAGTCTGTGCTCTCAGCCCACTAATGTTCTGTGTGTAGAAGTGTGAATGAGACCCAAGTCTGTGTTTGCAATCCACTAATGTTCTGTGTGTAGAAGAGTGAATGAGATCCAAGTCTGTGCTTGCAGCCCACTGTCGTCCTGTGTGTAGAAGTGTGAATGAGACCCAAGTCTGTATTTCAGCCCCATAGCGTTCTGTGTGTAGTAGTGTGAGTGAGATCCAAGTCTGTGTTTGCAGCCCAGTAACGTTCTGTGTGTAGAAGTGTGTATGAGATCCAAGTCAGTGTTTGCAGCCCAGTAACGTTCGGTGTGCAGAAGTGTAAATGAGACCCAAGTCTGTGTTTGCAGCCCACTAACGTTCTGTGTGTAGAAGTGTGAATGAGACCCAAGTCTGTATTTCAGCCCCATAGCGTTCTGTGTGTAGTAGTGTGAATGAGAACCAAGTCTGTGTTTGCTGCCCAGTAACGTTCTGTGTGTAGAAGTGTGAATGAGACCCAAGTCTGTGTGTGCAGCCCACTAACGTTCTGTGTGTAGAAGTGTGGATGAGACCCAAGTCTGTGTGTGCAGCCCAGTAACGTTCTGTGTGTAGAAGTGTGAATGAGACCCAAGTCTGTGTGTGCAGCCCACTAACGTTCTGTGTGTAGAAGTGTGGATGAGACCCAAGTCTGAGTTTGCAGCCCAGTAACGTTCGGTGTGCAGAAGTGTAAATGAGACCCAAGTCTGTGTTTGCAGCCCACTAACGTTCTGTGTGTAGAAGTGTGAATGAGACCCAAGTCTGTGTTTACAGCCCCATAGCGTTCTGTGTGTAGTAGTGTGAATGAGATCCAAGTCTGTGTTTGCAGCCCAGTAACGTTCTGTGTGTAGAAGTGTGAATGAGACCCAAGTCTGTGTGTGCAGCCCACTAACGTTCTGTGAGTAGAAGTGTGGATGAGACCCAAGTCTGTGTGTGCAGCCCACTAATGTTCTGTGTGTAGAAGTGTGAACGAGACCCAAGTCTGTATTTGCAGCCCACTAACGTTCTGTGTGTAGAAGTGTGAATGTGATCCAAGTCAGTGTTTTAAGCCCACTAACGTTCTGTGTGTAGAAGTGTGAATGAGACCCAAGTCAGTGTTTTCAGCCCACTAACGTTCTGTGTGTAGAAGTGTGAATGGGATCCAAGTCTGTATTTCAGCCCACAAACTTTCTGTGTGTGGAATTGTGAACGAGATCCTAGTCTGTGTTTTCAGCCCACTAACGTTCTGTGTGTAGAAGTGTGAACGAGACCCAAGTCTGTATTTGCAGCCAGTAACGTTCTGTCTGTAGAAGTGTGAATGAGATCCATGTCAGTGTTTTCAGACCACTGACGTTCTGAGTGTAGAAGTGTGAATGAGATCGAAGTCTGTATTTCAGCCCACAAACGTTCTGTGTGTGGAAATGTGAATGAGATCCAAGACTGTGTTTGCAGCCCAGTTACGTTGTGTGTGTGGAAGTGTGAATGAGACCCAAGTCTGTGTTTTCAGCCCACTTACGTTCTGTGTGTGGAATTGTGAACGAGATCCTAGTCTGTGTTTTCAGCCCACTAACGTTCTGTGTGTAGAAGTGTGAATGAGATCCAAGTCTGTATTTCAGCCCGGTAACGTTCTGTGTGTAGAAGTGTGAATGAGACCCAAGTCTGTGTTTGCAGCCCACTAACGTTCTGTGTGTAGAAGTGTGAATGAGACCCAAGTCTGTGTTTTCAGCCCACTTACGTTCTGTGTGTAGAAGTGTGAATGAGATCCAAGTCTATATTTCAGCCCGGTAACCTTCTGTGTGTAGAAGTGTGAATGAGACCCAAGTCTGTGTTTGCAGCCCACAAACGTTCCGTGTGTAGAAGTGTGAATGAGACCCAAGTCTGTGTTTACAGCCCCATAGTGTTCTGTGTGTAGTAGTGTGAATGAGATCCAAGTCAGTGTTTTCAGCCCACTAACGTTCTGTGTGTAGAAGTGTGAATGAGATCCAAGTCTGTGTTTGTAGCCCGGTAACGTTCTGTGTGTAGAAGTGTGAATGAGACCCAAGTCTGTGTTTGCAGCCAACTAACTTTCTGGGTGTAGAAGAGTGTATGAGACCCATTTCTGGGTGTGCAGCCCACTAACGTTCTGCGTGTAGAAGTGTGGATGAGACCCAAGTCTGTGTTTGCAGCCCACTAACTTTCTGTGTGTAGAAATGTGAATGAGACCCAAGTCTGTTTGCAGCCCACAAACGTTCTGTTTGTGGAAATGTGAATGAGATCCAAGTCTGTGTATGCAGCCCAGTAACGTTCTGTGTGTAGAAGTGTGAATGAGACCCAAGTGTGTGTTTGCAGCCCAGTAACGTTCTGTGTGTAGAAGTGTGAATGAGACCCAAGAGTGTGTTTGCAGCCCACTAACGTTCTGTGTGTAGAAGTGTGAATGTGACCCAAGTCTGTGTATACAGCCCACTAGCATTCTGTGTGTAGAAGTGTGAATGAGATCCAAGTCTGCGTTTGCAGCCCAGTAATGTTCTGTGTGTAGAAGTGGGAATGAGACCCAAGTCTGTGTTGGCAGCCCACAAACGTTCTGTGTGTAGAAATGTGAATGAGACCCAAGTCAGTGTTTGCAGCCCAAAAACGTTCCGTGTGTGGAAATGTGAATGAGGTCCAAGCCTGTGTTTGCAGCCCAGTAACGTTCTGTGTGTAGAAGTGTGAATGAGACCCAAGTCTGTGTTTGCAGCCCACTTACGTTCTGTGTGTAGAAGTGTGAATGAGACCCATGTCTGTGTTTACAGCCCAGTAACGTTCTGTGTATTGACGTGTGAATGAGACCCAAGTCTTTGTTTGCAGCCCACTAACGTTCTGTGTGTAGAAGTGTGAATGAGACCCAAGTCTTTGCTGCAGCCACCTAACGTTCTGTGTGTAGAAGTGCAAATGAGACCCAAGTCTGTGTTTGCAACCCACTAACTTTCTGTGTGTAGAAGTGTAAACGAGACCCTAGTTTGTGTTTGCAGCCCACTATCGTTCTCTGTGTAGAAGTGTGAATGAGACCCAAGTCAGTATTTGCAGCCCACTAACGTTCTGTGTGTAGACATGTGAATGAGACCAAAGTCTGTGTTTGAAGCCCACAAACGATCTGTGTGTAGAAGTTTGACTAAGACCCAAGTCTGTGTTTGCAGACCACTAACGTTCTGTGCGAAGAAGTGTGAATGACACCCAAGTCTTTGTTGCAGCCCACTAACATTCTGTGTATAGATGTGTGAATGAGACCCAAGTTTGTGTTTGCAGCCCACTAGCGTTCTGTGTGAAGGATTGTGAATGAGACCCAAGTCTGTTTTGCGGACAACTAACGTTCTGTGTGTAGATGTGTGAATGACATCCAAGTCTGTGTTTGCAGCCCACTTACGTTCTGTGTGTAGATGTGTGTATGAGACACAAATCTGTGTTTGTAGCCCAGTAACGTTCTGTGTGTAGAAGTGTGAATGAGACCCAAGTCTGTGTTTGCAGCCCACTTACGTTCTGTGTGTAGACGTGTGAATGAGATCCAAGTTTGTGTTTGCAACCCACTTACGTTATGTGTGTAGAAGTGTGAATGAGACCCAAGTCTGTGTTTACCGCCCACTAGCGTTCTGTGTGTAGACGTGTGAATGAGATCCAAGTCAGTGATTGCAGCCCAGTAATGTTCTGTGTGTAGAAGTGTGAATGAGACCCAAGTCTGTATTTGCAGCCCACGAACGTTCTGTGTGTAGAAGAGTGAAAGAGACCCAAGTCTGAATTTGCAGCCCACTAACGTTGTCTTTGTAGAAGTGTGAATGAGACCCAAGTCAGTGTTTGCAGCCCACTAATGTTCTCTGTGTAGAAGTGTATATGAGACCCAAGTCAGTGTTTGCAGCCCACTAATGTTCTGTGTGTAGAAGTGTGAATGAGACTCAAGTCTGTGTTTACAGCCAGTAACGTTCTGTGTGTAGAAGTGTCAAGGAGACCCATGTCAGTGTTTGGCATCCCTCTAACGTTCTGTGTGTAGAAGTGTGAATGAGATACAAGTCTGAGATTGCAGCCCACTAACATTCTGTGTGTAGAAATCTGAACGAGACCCAAGTCTGTGTTTGCAGCCCACTAAAGTTCTGTGTGTCGAAATGTGAATGAGACCCAAGTCTGTGTTTGCAGCCCACAAACGTTCTGAGTGTGGAAATGTGAATGAGATCCAAGCCTGTGTTTGCAGCCCAGTTACGTTCTGTGTGTAGAAATGTGAATGAGACCCAAGTCTGTGTTTGCAGACCACTATCGTTCTCTGTGTAGACGTGTGAATGAGATCCAAGTCCGTGTTTGCAGGCCACAAACGTTCTGTGTGTAGAAATGTGAATGGGACCCAAGTCAGTGTTTGCAGCCCACAAACGTTCTGTGTGTGGAAATGTGAATGAGATTCAAGTCTGTGTATGCAGCCCAGTAACGTTCTGTGTGTAGAAGTGTGAATGAGACCCAAGTCTGTGTTTGCAACCCACTAACGTTCTGTGTGTAGAAGTGTGAATGAGACCCAAGTCTGTGTTTACAGCCCAGTAACGTTCTGTGTATAGAAGTGTGAATGAGACCCAAGTCTGTGTTTGCAGCCCAATAACGTTCTGTGTGTAGGAGTGTGAATGAGACCCAAGTCTTTGTTGCAGCCAACTAACGTTCTGTGTGTAGAAGTTGGAATGAGATCCAAGTCTGTGTTTGCAACCCACTAACGTTCTGTGTGTAGAAGTGTGAACTAGACCCAAGTCTGTGTTTGCAGCCCACTATCGTTCTCTGTGTAAAAGTATGAATGAGACCCAAGTCAGTGTTAGCAGCCCACTAACGTTCTGTGTGTAGACATGGTAATGAGACCAAAGTCTGTGTTTGCAGCCCACTAACGTTCTGTGTGTAGAAGTTTGACTAAGACCCAAGTCTGTGTTTGCAGACAACTAACGTTCTGTGTGAAGAAGTGTAAATGAGACACAAGTCTGTGTTTGCAGCCCAGTAACGTTCTGTGTAGACATTTGAATGAGACCCATGTCTGTGTTTGCCACCCACTAACGTTCTGAGTGTATAAGTGTGAAATAGACCCAAGTCTGTGTTTGCAGACCACTAATGTTCTGTGTGTAGATGTGTGAATGAGACAAGTCTGTGTTTGCAACCCACTAACGTTCTGTGTGTAGAAGTGAGAACGAGACCCAAGTCTGTGTTTGCAGCCCACTAACGTTCTGTGTGCAGAAGTGTGAATGAGATCCAAGTCTGTGTTTGCTGCCCACTAACGTCCTCTGTGTAAATGAGTGAATGAGACACAAGTCTGTGCTTGCAGCCCACTAACGTTCTCGGTGTAGAAGTGTGAATGAGACCCAAGTCTATGTTTACAGCCCCATAGCGTTTGTGTGTAGAAGTGTGAATGAGATCCAAGTCTGTGTTTCCAGCCCAGTAACGTTCTGTGTGTAGAAGTGTGAATGAGACCCAAGTCTGTCTCTGCAGCCCACTAACGTTCTGTTTGTAGAAGTGTGAATGAGACCCTTGTCTGTGTTTACAGCCCAGTAACGTTCTGTGTATAGACGTGTGAATGAGACCCATGTCTTTGTTTGCAGCCCACTAACGTTCTGTGTGTGGAAGTGTGAATGAGACCCAAGTCTTTACTGCAGCCACCTAACGTTCTGTGTGTAGAAGTGCAAATGAGACCCAAGTCTGTGTTTGCAACCCACTAACGTTCTGTGTGTAGAAGTGTGAACGAGACCCAAGTTTGTGTTTTCAGCCCACTATCGTTCGCTGTGTAGAAGTGTGAATGAGACCCAAGTCAGTATTTGCAGCCCACTAACGTTCTGTGTGTAGACATGTGAATGAGACCCAAGTCTGTGTTTGCAGCCCACTAACGTTCTTTGTGTAGAAGTTTGACTAAGACCCAAGTCTGTGTTTGCAGACCACTAACGTTCTTTGTGAAGAAGTCTGAATGAGACCCAAGTCTGTGTTTGCAGCCCACTAACGTTCTGTGTGTAGGAGTGTGAATGAGACCCAAGTCTTTGTTGCAGCCAACTAACGTTCTGTGTGTAGAAGTACGAATGAGATCCAAGTCTGTGTTTGCAGCCCATTAACGTTCTGTGTGTAGAAGTGTGAACGAGACCCAAGTCTGTGTTTGCAGCCCACTATCGTTCTCTGTGTAAACGTATGAATGGGACCCAAGTCTGTGTTTGCAGCCCAGTAACGCTCTGTGTGTAGAAGTGTGAATGAGACCCAAGTCTGTGTTTGCAGCCCATTAACGTTCTCTGTGTAGATGTGTGAATGGGATCCAAGTCTGTGTTTGCAGCCCTCCAACGTTCTGTGTATAGAAGTGTGAATGTGACCCAAGTCTGTGTATACAGCCCACTAGCGTTCTGTGTGTAGATGTGTGAATGAGATCCAAGTCTGCGTTTGCAGCCCAGTAACGTTCTGTGTGTAGAAGTGGGAATGAGACCCAAGTCTGTGTTGGCAGCCCAAAAAACGTTCTGTGTGTAGAAATATGAATGAGACCCAAGTCAGTTTTTGCAGCCCACAATCGTTCTGTGTGTGGAAATGTGATTGAGATCCAAGTCTGTGTTTGCAGCCCAGTAACGTTCTGTGTGTAGAAGTGTGAATGATACCCAAGTCTGTGTTTGGAGCCCACTAACGTTCTGTGTGTAGAAGTGTGAATGAGACCCATATCTGTGTTTACAGCCCAGTTACGTTCTGTGTATAGACGTGTGAATGAGACCGAAGTCTGTGTTTGCAGCCCACTAACGTTCTGTGTGTAGAAGTGTGAATGAGACCCAAGTCTTTATTGCAGCCCACTATCGTTCTGTGTGTAGAAGTGCGAATGAGACCCAAGTCTGTGTTTGCAACCCACTAACGTTCTGTGTGTAGAAGTGTGAACGAGACCTAAGTCTGTGTTTGCTGCCCACTATCGTTCTCTGTGTAGAAGTGTGAATGAGACCCAAGTCAGTATTTGCAGCCCACTAACGTTCTGTGTGTAGACATGTGAATGAGACCCAAGTCTGTGTTTGCAGCCCACTAACGTTCTGTGTGTAGAAGTTTGACTAAGACCCAAGTCTGTGTTTGCAGACCACTAACGTTCTGTGTGAAGAAGTCTGAATAAGACCCAAGTCTGTGTTTGCAGCCCAGTAACGTTCTGTGTGTAGAAGTGTGAATGAGACCCAACTCTGTGTTTGCAGCCCACTAACGTTCTGTGTGTAGAAGAGTGAATGAGATCCAAGTCTGTGTTTGCTGCCCACTAACGTTCTCTGTGTAAAAGAGTGAACGAGACCCCAGTCTGTGCTTGCAGCCCACTAATGTTCTGTGTGTAGAAGTGTGAATGAGACCCAAGTCTGTGTTTGCAGCCCACTAACGTCATGTGTGTAGAAGTGTGAATGAGATCCAATTCTGTGCTTGCAGCCCTCTAATGTTCTGTGAGTAGAAGAGTGAATGAGATCCAAGTCTGTGTTTGTAGCCCACTAATGTTCTGTGTGTAGAAGTGTGAATGAGACCCAAGTCTGTGCTTGCAGCCCACTAATGTTCTGTGTGTAGAAGTGTGAATGAGACCCAAGTCTTTGCTGCAGCCACCTAACGTTCTGTGTGTAGAAGTGCAAATGAGACCCAAGTCTGTGTTTGCAACCCACTAACTTTCTGTGTGTAGAAGTGTGAACGAGACCCAAGTTTGTGTTTGCAGCCCACTATCGTTCTCTGTGTAGAAGTGTGAATGAGACCCAAGTCAGTTTTTGCAGCCCACTAATGTTCTCTGTGTAGAAGTGTGAATGAGACCCAAGTCAGTTTTTGCAGCCCACTAATGTTCTGTGTGTAGAAGTGTGAATGAGACTCAAGTCTGTGTTTACAGCCAGTAACGTTCTGTGTGTAGAAGTGTCAAGGAGACCCATGTCAGTCTTTGCATCCCTCTAACGTTCTGTGTGTAGAAGTGTGAATGAGATACAAGTCTGAGATTGCAGCCCACTAACATTCTGTGTGTAGAAATCTGAACAAGACCCAAGTCTGTGTTTGCAGCCCACTAACGTTCTGTGTGTCGAAATGTGAATGAGACCCAAGTCTGTGTTTGCAGCCCACAAACGTTCTGTGTGTGGAAATGTGAATGAGATCCAAGCCTGTGTTTGCAGCCCAGTTACGTTCTGTGTGTAGAAATGTGAATGAGACCCAAGTCTGTGTTTGCAGACCACTATCGTTCTCTGTGTAGACGTGTGAATGAGATCCAAGTCCGTGTTTGCAGCCCATAAACGTTCTGTGTGTAGAAATGTGAATGGGTCCCAAGTCATTGTTTGCAGCCCACAAACGTTCTGTGTGAGGAAATGTGAATGAGATTCAAGTCTGTGTATGCAGCCCAGTAACGTTCTGTGTGTAGAAGTGTGAATGAGACCCAAGTCCGTGTTTGCAGCCCACTAACGTTCTGTGTGTAGAAGTGTGAATGACATCCAAGTCTGTGTTTGCATTCCACAAACGTACTGTGTGTAGAAATGTGAATGGGACCCAAGTCAGTGTTTGCAGCCCACAAACGTTCTGTGTGTGGAAATGTGAATGAGATTCAAGTCTGTGTTTGCAGCCCAGTAACGCTCTGTGTGTAGAAGTGTGAATGAGACCCAAGTCTGTGTTTGCAGCCCATTAACGTTTTCTGTGTAGATGTGTGAATGGGATCCAAGTCTGTGTTTGCAGCCCTCCAACGTTCTGTGTATAGAAGTGTGAATGTGACCCAAATCTGTGTATACAGCCCACTAGCGTTCTGTGTTTAGATGTGTGAATGAGATCCAAGTCTGCGTTTGCAGCCCAGTAACGTTCTGTGTGTAGAAGTGGGAATGAGACCCAAGTCTGTGCTGGCAGCCCACAAACGTTCTGTGTGTAGAAATATGAATGAGACCCAAGTCAGTTTTTGCAGCCCACAAACGTTCTGTGTGTGGAAATGTGATTGAGATCCAAGTCTGTGTTTGCAGCCCAGTAACGTTCTGTGTGTAGAAGTGTGAATGATACCCAAGTCTGTGTTTGCAGCCCACTAACGTTCTGTGTTTAGAAGTGTGAATGAGACCCATATCTGTGTTTACAGCCCAGTTACGCTCTGTGTATAGACGTGTGAATGAGACCGAAGTCTGTGTTTGCAGCCCACTAACGTTCTGTGTGTAGAAGTGTGAATGAGACCCAAGTCTTTGTTGCAGCCCACTATCGTTCTGTGTGTAGAAGTGCGAATGAGACCCAAGTCTGTGTTTGCAACCCACTAACGTTCTGTGTGTAGAAGTGTGAACGAGACCTAAGTCTGTTTTTGCAGCCCACTATCGTTCTCTGTGTAGAAGTGTGAATGAGACCAAAGTCAGTATTTGCAGCCCACTAACGTTCTGTGTGTAGACATGTGAATGAGACCCAAGTCTGTGTTTGCAGCCCACTAACGTTCTGTGTGTAGAAGTTTGACTAAGACCCAAGTCTGTGTTTGCAGAACACTAACGTTCTGTGTGAAGAAGTCTGAATGATACCCAAGTCTGTGTTTGCAGCCCAGTAACGTTCTGTGTGTAGAAGTGTGAATGAGACCCAACTCTGTGTTTGCAGCCCACTATCGTTCTGTGTGTAGAAGAGTGAATGAGATCCAAGTCTGTGTTTGCTGCCCACTAACGTTCTCTGTGTAAAAGAGTGAATGAGACCCAAGTCTGTGCTTGCAGCCCACTAATGTTCTGTGTGTAGAAGTGTGAATGAGACCCAAGTCTGTGCTTGCAGCCCACTAACGTCCTGTGTGTAGAAGTGTGTATGAGATCCAAGTCTGTGCTTGCAGCCCTCTAATGTTCTGTTTGTAGAAGATTGAATGAGATCCAAGTCTGTGTTTGTAGCCCACTAATGTTCTGTGTGTAGAAGTGTGAATGAGACCCAAGTCTGTGCTTGCAGCCCACTAATGTTCTGTGTGTAGAAGTGTGAATGAAACCCAAGTCTGTGTTTGCAATCCACTAATGTTCTGTGTGTAGAAGAGTGAATGAGATCCAAGTCTGTGCTTGCAGCCCACTAGTTCGGTGTGCAGAAGTGTGAATGAGATACAAGTCTATATTTCAGCCCGGTAACGTTCTGTGTGTAGAAGTGTGAATGAGACCCAAGTCTGTGTTTGCAGCCCACAAACTTTCTGTGTGTAGAAGTGTGAATGAGACCCAAGTCTGTGTTTACAGCCCCATAGCGCTTTGTGTGTAGTAGTGTGAATGAGATCCAAGTCAGTGTCTTCAGCCCACTAAAGTTCTGCGTGTAGAAGTGTGAATGAGATCCAAGTCTGTGTTTGTAGCCCGGTAACATTCTGTGTGTAGAAGTGTGAATGAGACCCAAGTCTGTGTTTGCAGCCAACTAACGTTCTGTGTGTAGAAGTGTGAATGAGAACCAAGTCTGTGTTTACAGCCCCATAGCGTTCTGTGTGTAGTAGTGTGAATGAGATCCAAGTCTGTGTTTGCAGCCCAGTAACGTTCTGTGTGTAGAAGTGTGAATGAGACCCAAGTCTATGTGTGCAGCCCACTAACGTTCTGTGTGTAGAAGTGTGGATGAGACCCAAGTCTGTGTTTACAGCCCCATGGCGTTCTGTGTGTAGTAGTGTGAATGAGATCCAAGTCTGTGTGTGCAGCCCACTAATGTTCTGTGTGTAGAAGTGTGAACGAGACCCAAGTCTGTATTTGCAGCCCACAAACGTTCTGTGTGTAGAAGTGTGAATGAGACCCAAGTCTGTGTTTACAGCCCCATAGCGTTCTGTGTGTAGTAGTGTGAATGAGATCCAAGTCTGTGTTTGCAGCCCAGTAACGTTCTGTGTGTAGAAGTGTGAATGAGACCCAAGTCTATGTGTGCAGCCCACTAACGTTCTGTGTGTAGAAGTGTGGATGAGTCCCAAGTCTGTGTGTGCAGCCCACTAATGTTCTGTGTGTAGAAGTGTGAACGAGACCCAAGTCTGTATTTGCAGCCCAGTAACGTTCTGTGTGTAGAAGTGTGAATGAGATCCAAGTCAGTGTTTTCAGACCACTGACGTTCTGAGTGTAGAAGTGTGAATGAGATCGAAGTCTGTATTTCAGCCCACAAACGTTCTGTGTGTGGAAATGTGAATGAGATCCAAGCCTGTGTTTGCAGCCCAGTAACGTTGTGTGTGTAGAAGTGTGAATGAGACCCATTTCTGTGTTTGCAGCCCACTAACGTTCTCTGTGTAGAAGTGTGAATGAGACCCAAGTCTGTGTTTTCAGCCCACTTACGTTCTGTGTGTGGAATTGTGAATGAGATCCTAGTCTGTGTTTTCAGCCCACTAACGTTCTGTGTGTAGAAGTGTGAATGTGATCCAAGTCTGTATTTCAGCCCGGTAACGTTCTGTGTGTAGAAGTGTGAATGAGACCCAAGTCTGTGTTTGCAGCCCACAAACATTCTGTGTGTAGAAGTGTGAATGAGACCCAAGTCTGTGTTTGCAGCCCAGAAACGTTCTGTTTGTGGAAATGTGAATGAGATCCAAGTCTGTGTATGCAGCCCAGTAACGTTCTGTGTGTAGAAGTGTGAATGAGACCCAAGTGTGTGTTTGCAGCCCAGTAACGTTCTGTGTGTAGAAGTGTGAATGAGACCCAAGAGTGTGTTTGCAGCCCACTAACGTTCTGTGTGTAGAAGTGTGAATGTGACCCAAGTCTGTGTATACAGCCCACTAGCATTCTGTGTGTAGAAGTGTGAATGAGATCCAAGTCTGCGTTTGCAGCCCAGTAATGTTCTGTGTGTAGAATTGGGAATGAGACCCAAGTCTGTGTTGCCTTCCCACAAACGTTCTGTGTGTAGAAATGTGAATGAGACCCAAGTCAGTGTTTGCAGCCCACGAACGTCCTGTGTGTAAAAGTGTGAATGAGACCCATGTCTGTGTTTACAGCCCAGTAACGTTCTGTGTATAGACGTGTGAATGAGACCCAAGTCTTTGTTTGCAGCCCACTAACGTTCTGTGTGTAGAAGTGTGAACGAGACCCAAGTTTGTGTTTGCAGCCCACTATCGTTCTCTGTGTAGAAGTGTGAATGAGACCCAAGTCAGTATTTGCAGCCCACTAACGTTATGTGTGTAGACATGTGAATGAGACCAAAGTCTGTGTTTGCAGCCCACAACCGATCTGTGTGTAGAAGTTTGACTAAGACCCAAGTCTGTGTTTGCAGACCACTAACGTTCTGTGTGAAGAAGTGTGAATGACACCCAAGTCTTTGTTGCAGCCCACTAACATTCTGTGTATAGATGTGTGAATGAGACCCAAGTTTGTGTTTGCAGCCCACTAGCGTTCTGTGTGAAGGATTGTGAATGAGTCCCAAGTCTGTTTTGCAGACAACTAACGTTCTGTGTGTAGATGTGTGAATGACATCCAAGTCTGTGTTTGCAGCCCACTTACGTTCTGTGTGTAGATGTGTGTATGAGACACAAATCTCTGTTTGTAGCCCAGTAACGTTCTGTGTGCAGAAGTGTGAATGAGTCCCAAGTCTGTGTTTGCATCCCACTTACGTTCTGAGTGTAGACGTGCGAATGAGATCCAAGTTTGTGTTTGCAACCCACTAACGTTATGTGCGTAGAAGTGTGAATGAGACCCAAGTCTGTGTTTACCGCCCACTAGCGTTCTGTGTGTAGAAGTGTGAATGAGATCCAAGTCAGTGATTGCACCCCAGTAATGTTCTGTGTGTAGAAGTGTGAATGAGACCCAAGTCTGTGTGTGCAGCCCAGTAACGTTCTGTGTGTAGAAGTGTGAATGTGATCCAAGTCTGTGGGTGCAGCCCACTAACGTTCTGTGTGTAGACATGTGAACGATATCCAAGTCTGTGTGTGCAGCCCACTAACGTTCTGTGTGTAGAAGTGTGAATTAGACCAAAGCCAGTGTTTGAAGCCCACTAACGTTCTGTGTGTAGAAGTGTGAACGAGACCCAAGTCTGTATTTGCAGCCCACGAACGTTCTGTGTGTAGAAGAGTGATAGAGACCCAACTCTGAATTTGCAGCCCACTAACGTTGTCTTTGTAGAAGTGTGAATGAGACCCAAGTCAGTTTTTGCAGCCCACTAATGTTCTCTGTGTAGAAGTGTGAATGAGACCCAAGTCAGTGTTTGCAGCCCACTAATGTTCTGTGTGTAGAAGTGTGAATGAGACTCAAGTCTGTGTTTACAGCCAGTAACGTTCTGTGTGTAGAAGTGTCAAGGAGACCCATGTCAGTGTTTGCATCCTCTAACGTTCTATGTGTAGAAGTGTGAATGAGATACAAGTCTGAGATTGCAGCCCACTAACATTCTGTGTGTAGAAATCTGAACAAGACCCAAGTCTGTGTTTGCAGCCCACTAACGTTCTGTGTGTCGAAATGTGAATGAGACCCAAGTCTGTGTTTGCAGCCCACAAACGTTCTGTGTGTGGTAATGTGAATGAGATCCAAGCCTGTGTTTGCAGCCCAGTTACGTTCTGTGTGTAGAAATGTGAATAAGACCCAAGTCTGTGTTTGCAGACCACTATTGTTCTCTGTGTAGACGTGTGAATGAGATCCAAGTCCGTGTTTGCAGCCCATAAACGTTCTGTGTGTAGAAATGAGAATGGGACCCAAGTCAGTGTTTGCAGCCCACAAACGTTCTGTGTGTGGAAATGTGAATGAGATTCAAGTCTGTGTATGCAGCCCAGTAACGTTCTGTGTGTAGAAGTGTGAATGAGACCCAAGTCTGTGTTTGCAGCCCACTAACGTTCTGTGTGTAGAAGTGTGAATGACATCCAAGTCTGTGTTTGCATTCCACAAACGTACTGTGTGTAGAAATGTGAATGGGACCCAAGTCAGTGTTTGCAGCCCACAAACGTTCTGTGTGTGGAAATGTGAATGAGATTCAAGTCTGTGTATGCAGCCCAGTAACTTTCTGTGTGTAGAAGTGTGAATGAGACCCAAGTCTGTGTTTGCAACCCACTAACGTTATGTGTGTAGAAGTGTGAATGAGACCCAAGTCTGTGTTTACAGCCCAGTAACGTTCTGTGTATAGAAGTGTGAATGAGACCCAAGTCAGTGTTTGCAGCCCACTAACGTTCTGTAAGTAGGAGTGTGAATGAGACCCATATCTGTGTTTACAGCCCAGTTACGTTCTGTGTATAGAAGTGTGAATGAGATCGAAGTCTGTGTTTGCAGCCCACTAACGTTCTGTGTGTAGAAGTGTGAATGAGACCCAAGTCTTTGTTGCAGCCCACTATCGTTCTGTGTGTAGAAGTGCGAATGAGACCCAAGTCTGTGTTTGCAACCCACTAACGTTCTGTGTGTAGAAGTGTGAACGAGACCTAAGTCTGTTTTTGCAGCCCACTATCGTTCTCTGTGTAGAAGTGTGAATGAGACCCAAGTCAGTATTTGCAGCCCACTAACGTTCTGTGTGTAGACATGTGAATGAGACCCAAGTCTGTGTTTGCAGCCCACTAAAGTTCTGTGTGTAGAAGTTTGACTAAGACCCAAGTCTGTGTTTGCAGAACACTAACGTTCTGTGTGTAGAAGTCTGAATGATACCCAAGTCTGTGTTTGCAGCCCAGTAACGTTCTGTGTGTAGAAGTGTGAATGAGACCCAACTCTGTGTTTGCAGCCCACTAACGTTCTGTGTGTAGAAGAGTGAATGAGATCCAAGTCTGTGTTTGCTGCCCACTAACGTTCTCTGTGTAAAAGAGTGAATGAGACCCAAGTCTGTGCTTGCAGCCCACTAATGTTCTGTGTGTAGAAGTGTGAATGAGACCCAAGTCTGTGCTTGCAGCCCACTAACGTCCTGTGTGTAGAAGTGTGTATGAGATCCAAGTCTGTGCTTGCAGCCCTCTAATGTTCTGTTTGTAGAAGATTGAATGAGATCCAAGTCTGTGTTTGTAGCCCACTAATGTTCTGTGTGTAGAAGTGTGAATGAGACCCAAGTCTGTGCTTGCAGCCCACTAATGTTCTGTGTGTAGAAGTGTGAATGAAACCCAAGTCTGTGTTTGCAATCCACTAATGTTCTGTGTGTAGAAGAGTGAATGAGATCCAAGTCTGTGCTTGCAGCCCACTAGTTCGGTGTGCAGAAGTGTGAATGAGATACAAGTCTATATTTCAGCCCGGTAACGTTCTGTGTGTAGAAGTGTGAATGAGACCCAAGTCTGTGTTTGCAGCCCACAAACTTTCTGTGTGTAGAAGTGTGAATGAGACCCAAGTCTGTGTTTACAGCCCCATAGCGTTCTGTGTGTAGTAGTGTGAATGAGATCCAAGTCAGTGTCTTCAGCCCACTAAAGTTCTGCGTGTAGAAGTGTGAATGAGATCCAAGTCTGTGTTTGTAGCCTGGTAACATTCTGTGTGTAGAAGTGTGAATGAGACCCAAGTCTGTGTTTGCAGCCAACTAACGTTCTGTGTGTAGAAGTGTGAATGAGAACCAAGTCTGTGTTTACAGCCCCATAGCGTTCTGTGTGTAGTAGTGTGAATGAGATCCAAGTCTGTGTTTGCAGACCAGTAACGTTCTTTGTGTAGAAGTGTGAATGAGACCCAAGTCTATGTGTGCAGCCCACTAACGTTCTGTGTGTAGAAGTGTGGATGAGACCCAAGTCTGTGTTTACAGCCCCATAGCGTTCTGTGTGTAGTAGTGTGAATGAGATCCAAGTCTGTGTGTGCAGCCCACTAATGTTCTGTGTGTAGAAGTGTGAACGAGACCCAAGTCTGTATTTGCAGCCCACAAACGTTCTGTGTGTAGAAGTGTGAATGAGACCCAAGTCTGTGTTTACAGCCCCATAGCGTTCTGTGTGTAGTAGTGTGAATGAGATCCAAGTCTGTGTTTGCTGCCCAGTAACGTTCTGTGTGTAGAAGTGTGAATGAGACCCAAGTCTATGTGTGCAGCCCACTAACGTTCTGTGTGTAGAAGTGTGGATGAGTCCCAAGTCTGTGTGTGCAGCCCACTAATGTTCTGTGTGTAGAAGTGTGAACGAGACCCAAGTCTGTATTTGCAGCCCAGTAACGTTCTGTGTGTAGAAGTGTGAATGAGATCCAAGTCAGTGTTTTCAGACCACTGACGTTCTGAGTGTAGAAGTGTGAATGAGATCGAAGTCTGTATTTCAGCCCACAAACGTTCTGTGTGTGGAAATGTGAATGAGATCCAAGTCTGTGTTTGCAGCCCAGTAACGTTGTGTGTGTAGAAGTGTGAATGAGACCCATGTCTGTGTTTGCAGCCCACTAACGTTCTCTGTGTAGAAGTGTGAATGAGACCCAAGTCTGTGTTTTCAGCCCACTTACGTTCTGTGTGTGGAATTGTGAACGAGATCCTAGTCTGTGTTTTCAGTCCACCAACGTTCTGTGTGTAGAAGTGTGAATGTGATCCAAGTCTGTATTTCAGCCCGGTAACGTTCTGTGTGTAGAAGTGTGAATGAGACCCAAGTCTGTGTTTGCAGCCCACTAACGTTCTGTGTGTAGAAGTGTGAATGAGACCCAAGTCTGTGTTTTCAGCCCACTTACGTTCTGTGTGTAGAAGTGTGAATGAGATCCAAGTCTATATTTCAGCCCGGTAACGTTCTGTGTGTAGAAGTGTGAATGAGACCCAAGTCTGCGTTTGCAGCCCAGTAACGTTCTGTGTGTAGAAGTGGGAATGAGACCCAAGTCTGTGTTGGCAGCCCACAAACGTTCTGTGTGTAGAAAAAATGAATGAGACCCAAGTCAGTTTTTGCAGCCCACAAACGTTCTGTGTGTGGAAATGTGATTGAGATCCAAGTCTGTGTTTGCAGCCCAGTAACGTTCTGTGTGTAGAAGTGTGAATGATACCCAAGTCTGTGTTTGGAGCCCACTAACGTTCTGTGTGTAGAAGTGTGAATGAGACCCATATCTGTGTTTACAGCCCAGTTACGTTCTGTGTATAGACGGGTGAATGAGACCCAAGTCTTTGTTGCAGCCCAGTAACGTTCTGTGTGTAGAAGTGTGAACGAGACCTAAGTCTGTGTTTGCAGCCCACTATCGTTCTCTGTGTAGAAGTGTGAATGAGACCCAAGTCAGTATTTGCAGCCCACTAACGTTCTGTGTGTAGACATGTGAATGAGACCCAAGTCTGTGTTTGCAGCCCACTAACGTTCTGTGTGTAGAAGTTTGACTAAGACCCAAGTCTGTGTTTGCAGACCACTAACGTTCTGTGTGAAGAAGTCTGAATAAGACCCAAGTCTGTGTTTGCAGCCCAGTAACGTTCTGTGTGTAGAAGTGTGAATGAGACCCAACTCTGTGTTTGCAGCCCACTAACGTTCTGTGTGTAGAAGAGTGAATGAGATCCAAGTCTGTGTTTGCTGCCCACTAACGTTCTCTGTGTAAAAGAGTGAACGAGACCCCAGTCTGTGCTTGCAGCCCACTAATGTTCTGTGTGTAGAAGTGTGAATGAGACCCAAGTCTGTGTTTGCAGCCCACTAACGTCATGTGTGTAGAAGTGTGAATGAGATCCAAGTCTGTGCTTGCAGCCCTCTAATGTTCTGTGAGTAGAAGAGTGAATGAGATCCAAGTCTGTGTTTGTAGCCCACTAATGTTCTGTGTGTAGAAGTGTGAATGAGACCCAAGTCTGTGCTTGCAGCCCACTAATGTTCTGTGTGTAGAAGTGTGAATGAGACCCAAGTCTTTGCTGCAGCCACCTAACGTTCTGTGTGTAGAAGTGCAAATGAGACCCAAGTCTGTGTTTGCAACCCACTAACTTTCTGTGTGTAGAAGTGTGAACGAGACCCAAGTTTGTGTTTGCAGCCCACTATCGTTCTCTGTGTAGAAGTGTGAATGAGACCCAAGTCAGTTTTTGCAGCCCACTAATGTTCTCTGTGTAGAAGTGTGAATGAGACCCAAGTCAGTTTTTGCAGCCCACTAATGTTCTGTGTGTAGAAGTGTGAATGAGACTCAAGTCTGTGTTTACAGCCAGTAACGTTCTGTGTGTAGAAGTGTCAAGGAGACCCATGTCAGTGTTTGCATCCCTCTAACGTTCTGTGTGTAGAAGTGTGAATGAGATACAAGTCTGAGATTGCAGCCCACTAACATTCTGTGTGTAGAAATCTGAACAAGACCCAAGTCTGTGTTTGCAGCCCACTAACGTTCTGTGTGTCGAAATGTGAATGAGACCCAAGTCTGTGTTTGCAGCCCACAAACGTTCTGTGTGTGGAAATGTGAATGAGATCCAAGCCTGTGTTTGCAGCCCAGTTACGTTCTGTGTGTAGAAATGTGAATGAGACCCAAGTCTGTGTTTGCAGACCACTATCGTTCTCTGTGTAGACGTGTGAATGAGATCCAAGTCCGTGTTTGCAGCCCATAAACGTTCTGTGTGTAGAAATGTGAATGGGTCCCAAGTCATTGTTTGCAGCCCACAAACGTTCTGTGTGAGGAAATGTGAATGAGATTCAAGTCTGTGTTTGCAGCCCAGTAACGTTCTGTGTGTAGAAGTGTGAATGAGACCCAACTCTGTGTTTGCAGCCCACTAACGTTCTGTGTGTAGAAGAGTGAATGAGATCCAAGTCTGTGTTTGCTGCCCACTAACGTTCTCTGTGTAAAAGAGTGAATGAGACCCAAGTCTGTGCTTGCAGCCCACTAATGTTCTGTGTGTAGAAGTGTGAATGAGACCCAAGTCTGTGCTTGCAGCCCACTAACGTCCTGTGTGTAGAAGTGTGTATGAGATCCAAGTCTGTGCTTGCAGCCCTCTAATGTTCTGTTTGTAGAAGATTGAATGAGATCCAAGTCTGTGTTTGTAGCCCACTAATGTTCTGTGTGTAGAAGTGTGAATGAGACCCAAGTCTGTGCTTGCAGCCCACTAATGTTCTGTGTGTAGAAGTGTGAATGAAACCCAAGTCTGTGTTTGCAATCCACTAATGTTCTGTGTGTAGAAGAGTGAATGAGATCCAAGTCTGTGCTTGCAGCCCACTAGTTCGGTGTGCAGAAGTGTGAATGAGATACAAGTCTATATTTCAGCCCGGTAACGTTCTGTGTGTAGAAGTGTGAATGAGACCCAAGTCTGTGTTTGCAGCCCACAAACTTTCTGTGTGTAGAAGTGTGAATGAGACCCAAGTCTGTGTTTACAGCCCCATAGCGTTCTGTGTGTAGTAGTGTGAATGAGATCCAAGTCAGTGTCTTCAGACCACTAAAGTTCTGCGTGTAGAAGTGTGAATGAGATCCAAGTCTGTGTTTGTAGCCTGGTAACATTCTGTGTGTAGAAGTGTGAATGAGACCCAAGTCTGTGTTTGCAGCCAACTAACGTTCTGTGTGTAGAAGTGTGAATGAGAACCAAGTCTGTGTTTACAGCCCCATAGCGTTCTGTGTGTAGTAGTGTGAATGAGATCCAAGTCTGTGTTTGCAGACCAGTAACGTTCTTTGTGTAGAAGTGTGAATGAGACCCAAGTCTATGTGTGCAGCCCACTAACGTTCTGTGTGTAGAAGTGTGGATGAGACCCAAGTCTGTGTTTACAGCCCCATAGCGTTCTGTGTGTAGTAGTGTGAATGAGATCCAAGTCTGTGTGTGCAGCCCACTAATGTTCTGTGTGTAGAAGTGTGAACGAGACCCAAGTCTGTATTTGCAGCCCACAAACGTTCTGTGTGTAGAAGTGTGAATGAGACCCAAGTCTGTGTTTACAGCCCCATAGCGTTCTGTGTGTAGTAGTGTGAATGAGATCCAAGTCTGTGTTTGCTGCCCAGTAACGTTCTGTGTGTAGAAGTGTGAATGAGACCCAAGTCTATGTGTGCAGCCCACTAACGTTCTGTGTGTAGAAGTGTGGATGAGTCCCAAGTCTGTGTGTGCAGCCCACTAATGTTCTGTGTGTAGAAGTGTGAACGAGACCCAAGTCTGTATTTGCAGCCCAGTAACGTTCTGTGTGTAGAAGTGTGAATGAGATCCAAGTCAGTGTTTTCAGACCACTGACGTTCTGAGTGTAGAAGTGTGAATGAGATCGAAGTCTGTATTTCAGCCCACAAACGTTCTGTGTGTGGAAATGTGAATGAGATCCAAGTCTGTGTTTGCAGCCCAGTAACGTTGTGTGTGTAGAAGTGTGAATGAGACCCATGTCTGTGTTTGCAGCCCACTAACGTTCTCTGTGTAGAAGTGTGAATGAGACCCAAGTCTGTGTTTTCAGCCCACTTACGTTCTGTGTGTGGAATTGTGAACGAGATCCTAGTCTGTGTTTTCAGTCCACCAACGTTCTGTGTGTAGAAGTGTGAATGTGATCCAAGTCTGTATTTCAGCCCGGTAACGTTCTGTGTGTAGAAGTGTGAATGAGACCCAAGTCTGTGTTTGCAGCCCACTAACGTTCTGTGTGTAGAAGTGTGAATGAGACCCAAGTCTGTGTTTTCAGCCCACTTACGTTCTGTGTGTAGAAGTGTGAATGAGATCCAAGTCTATATTTCAGCCCGGTAACGTTCTGTGTGTAGAAGTGTGAATGAGACCCAAGTCTGCGTTTGCAGCCCAGTAACGTTCTGTGTGTAGAAGTGGGAATGAGACCCAAGTCTGTGTTGGCAGCCCACAAACGTTCTGTGTGTAGAAAAAATGAATGAGACCCAAGTCAGTTTTTGCAGCCCACAAACGTTCTGTGTGTGGAAATGTGATTGAGATCCAAGTCTGTGTTTGCAGCCCAGTAACGTTCTGTGTGTAGAAGTGTGAATGATACCCAAGTCTGTGTTTGGAGCCCACTAACGTTCTGTGTGTAGAAGTGTGAATGAGACCCATATCTGTGTTTACAGCCCAGTTACGTTCTGTGTATAGACGGGTGAATGAGACCCAAGTCTTTGTTGCAGCCCAGTAACGTTCTGTGTGTAGAAGTGTGAACGAGACCTAAGTCTGTGTTTGCAGCCCACTATCGTTCTCTGTGTAGAAGTGTGAATGAGACCCAAGTCAGTATTTGCAGCCCACTAACGTTCTGTGTGTAGACATGTGAATGAGACCCAAGTCTGTGTTTGCAGCCCACTAACGTTCTGTGTGTAGAAGTTTGACTAAGACCCAAGTCTGTGTTTGCAGACCACTAACGTTCTGTGTGAAGAAGTCTGAATAAGACCCAAGTCTGTGTTTGCAGCCCAGTAACGTTCTGTGTGTAGAAGTGTGAATGAGACCCAACTCTGTGTTTGCAGCCCACTAACGTTCTGTGTGTAGAAGAGTGAATGAGATCCAAGTCTGTGTTTGCTGCCCACTAACGTTCTCTGTGTAAAAGAGTGAACGAGACCCCAGTCTGTGCTTGCAGCCCACTAATGTTCTGTGTGTAGAAGTGTGAATGAGACCCAAGTCTGTGTTTGCAGCCCACTAACGTCATGTGTGTAGAAGTGTGAATGAGATCCAAGTCTGTGCTTGCAGCCCTCTAATGTTCTGTGAGTAGAAGAGTGAATGAGATCCAAGTCTGTGTTTGTAGCCCACTAATGTTCTGTGTGTAGAAGTGTGAATGAGACCCAAGTCTGTGCTTGCAGCCCACTAATGTTCTGTGTGTAGAAGTGTGAATGAGACCCAAGTCTTTGCTGCAGCCACCTAACGTTCTGTGTGTAGAAGTGCAAATGAGACCCAAGTCTGTGTTTGCAACCCACTAACTTTCTGTGTGTAGAAGTGTGAACGAGACCCAAGTTTGTGTTTGCAGCCCACTATCGTTCTCTGTGTAGAAGTGTGAATGAGACCCAAGTCAGTTTTTGCAGCCCACTAATGTTCTCTGTGTAGAAGTGTGAATGAGACCCAAGTCAGTTTTTGCAGCCCACTAATGTTCTGTGTGTAGAAGTGTGAATGAGACTCAAGTCTGTGTTTACAGCCAGTAACGTTCTGTGTGTAGAAGTGTCAAGGAGACCCATGTCAGTGTTTGCATCCCTCTAACGTTCTGTGTGTAGAAGTGTGAATGAGATACAAGTCTGAGATTGCAGCCCACTAACATTCTGTGTGTAGAAATCTGAACAAGACCCAAGTCTGTGTTTGCAGCCCACTAACGTTCTGTGTGTCGAAATGTGAATGAGACCCAAGTCTGTGTTTGCAGCCCACAAACGTTCTGTGTGTGGAAATGTGAATGAGATCCAAGCCTGTGTTTGCAGCCCAGTTACGTTCTGTGTGTAGAAATGTGAATGAGACCCAAGTCTGTGTTTGCAGACCACTATCGTTCTCTGTGTAGACGTGTGAATGAGATCCAAGTCCGTGTTTGCAGCCCATAAACGTTCTGTGTGTAGAAATGTGAATGGGTCCCAAGTCATTGTTTGCAGCCCACAAACGTTCTGTGTGAGGAAATGTGAATGAGATTCAAGTCTGTGTATGCAGCCCAGTAACGTTCTGTGTGTAGAAGTGTGAATGAGACCCAAGTCTGTGTTTGCAGCCCACTAACGTTCTGTGTGTAGAAGTGTGAATGACATCCAAGTCTGTGTTTGCATTCCACAAACGTACTGTGTGTAGAAATGTGAATGGGACCCAAGTCAGTGTTTGCAGCCCACAAACGTTCTGTGTGTGGAAATGTGAATGAGATTCAAGTCTGTGTTTGCAGCCCAGTAACGCTCTGTGTGTAGAAGTGTGAATGAGACCCAAGTCTGTGTTTGCAGCCCATTAACGTTTTCTGTGTAGATGTGTGAATGGGATCCAAGTCTGTGTTTGCAGCCCTCCAACGTTCTGTGTATAGAAGTGTGAATGTGACCCAAATCTGTGTATACAGCCCACTAGCGTTCTGTGTTTAGATGTGTGAATGAGATCCAAGTCTGCGTTTGCAGCCCAGTAACGTTCTGTGTGTAGAAGTGGGAATGAGACCCAAGTCTGTGTTGGCAGCCCACAAACGTTCTGTGTGTAGAAATATGAATGAGACCCAAGTCAGTTTTTGCAGCCCACAAACGTTCTGTGTGTGGAAATGTGATTGAGATCCAAGTCTGTGTTTGCAGCCCAGTAACGTTCTGTGTGTAGAAGTGTGAATGATACCCAAGTCTGTGTTTGCAGCCCACTAACGTTCTGTGTTTAGAAGTGTGAATGAGACCCATATCTGTGTTTACAGCCCAGTTACGCTCTGTGTATAGACGTGTGAATGAGACCGAAGTCTGTGTTTGCAGCCCACTAACGTTCTGTGTGTAGAAGTGTGAATGAGACCCAAGTCTTTGTTGCAGCCCACTATCGTTCTGTGTGTAGAAGTGCGAATGAGACCCAAGTCTGTGTTTGCAACCCACTAACGTTCTGTGTGTAGAAGTGTGAACGAGACCTAAGTCTGTTTTTGCAGCCCACTATCGTTCTCTGTGTAGAAGTGTGAATGAGACCCAAGTCAGTATTTGCAGCCCACTAACGTTCTGTGTGTAGACATGTGAATGAGACCCAAGTCTGTGTTTGCTGCCCACTAACGTTCTCTGTGTAAAAGAGTGAATGAGACCCAAGTCTGTGCTTGCAGCCCACTAATGTTCTGTGTGTAGAAGTGTGAATGAGACCCAAGTCTGTGCTTGCAGCCCACTAACGTCCTGTGTGTAGAAGTGTGTATGAGATCCAAGTCTGTGCTTGCAGCCCTCTAATGTTCTGTTTGTAGAAGATTGAATGAGATCCAAGTCTGTGTTTGTAGCCCACTAATGTTCTGTGTGTAGAAGTGTGAATGAGACCCAAGTCTGTGCTTGCAGCCCACTAATGTTCTGTGTGTAGAAGTGTGAATGAAACCCAAGTCTGTGTTTGCAATCCACTAATGTTCTGTGTGTAGAAGAGTGAATGAGATCCAAGTCTGTGCTTGCAGCCCACTAGTTCGGTGTGCAGAAGTGTGAATGAGATACAAGTCTATATTTCAGCCCGGTAACGTTCTGTGTGTAGAAGTGTGAATGAGACCCAAGTCTGTGTTTGCAGCCCACAAACTTTCTGTGTGTAGAAGTGTGAATGAGACCCAAGTCTGTGTTTACAGCCCCATAGCGTTTTGTGTGTAGTAGTGTGAATGAGATCCAAGTCAGTGTCTTCAGCCCACTAAAGTTCTGCGTGTAGAAGTGTGAATGAGATCCAAGTCTGTGTTTGTAGCCCGGTAACATTCTGTGTGTAGAAGTGTGAATGAGACCCAAGTCTGTGTTTGCAGCCAACTAACGTTCTGTGTGTAGAAGTGTGAATGAGAACCAAGTCTGTGTTTACAGCCCCATAGCGTTCTGTGTGTAGTAGTGTGAATGAGATCCAAGTCTGTGTTTGCAGCCCAGTAACGTTCTGTGTGTAGAAGTGTGAATGAGACCCAAGTCTATGTGTGCAGCCCACTAACGTTCTGTGTGTAGAAGTGTGGATGAGACCCAAGTCTGTGTTTACAGCCCCATAGCGTTCTGTGTGTAGTAGTGTGAATGAGATCCAAGTCTGTGTGTGCAGCCCACTAATGTTCTGTGTGTAGAAGTGTGAACGAGACCCAAGTCTGTATTTGCAGCCCACAAACGTTCTGTGTGTAGAAGTGTGAATGAGACCCAAGTCTGTGTTTACAGCCCCATAGCGTTCTGTGTGTAGTAGTGTGAATGAGATCCAAGTCTGTGTTTGCAGCCCAGTAACGTTCTGTGTGTAGAAGTGTGAATGAGACCCAAGTCTATGTGTGCAGCCCACTAACGTTCTGTGTGTAGAAGTGTGGATGAGTCCCAAGTCTGTGTGTGCAGCCCACTAATGTTCTGTGTGTAGAAGTGTGAACGAGACCCAAGTCTGTATTTGCAGCCCAGTAACGTTCTGTGTGTAGAAGTGTGAATGAGATCCAAGTCAGTGTTTTCAGACCACTGACGTTCTGAGTGTAGAAGTGTGAATGAGATCGAAGTCTGTATTTCAGCCCACAAACGTTCTGTGTGTGGAAATGTGAATGAGATCCAAGCCTGTGTTTGCAGCCCAGTAACGTTGTGTGTGTAGAAGTGTGAATGAGACCCATGTCTGTGTTTGCAGCCCACTAACGTTCTCTGTGTAGAAGTGTGAATGAGACCCAAGTCTGTGTTTTCAGCCCACTTACGTTCTGTGTGTGGAATTGTGAACGAGATCCTAGTCTGTGTTTTCAGCCCACTAACGTTCTGTGTGTAGAAGTGTGAATGTGATCCAAGTCTGTATTTCAGCCCGGTAACGTTCTGTGTGTAGAAGTGTGAATGAGACCCAAGTCTGTGTTTGCAGCCCACAAACATTCTGTGTGTAGAAGTGTGAATGAGACCCAAGTCTGTGTTTGCAGCCCAGAAACGTTCTGTTTGTGGAAATGTGAATGAGATCCAAGTCTGTGTATGCAGCCCAGTAACGTTCTGTGTGTAGAAGTGTGAATGAGACCCAAGTGTGTGTTTGCAGCCCAGTAACGTTCTGTGTGTAGAAGTGTGAATGAGACCCAAGAGTGTGTTTGCAGCCCACTAACGTTCTGTGTGTAGAAGTGTGAATGTGACCCAAGTCTGTGTATACAGCCCACTAGCATTCTGTGTGTAGAAGTGTGAATGAGATCCAAGTCTGCGTTTGCAGCCCAGTAATGTTCTGTGTGTAGAATTGGGAATGAGACCCAAGTCTGTGTTGCCTTCCCACAAACGTTCTGTGTGTAGAAATGTGAATGAGACCCAAGTCAGTGTTTGCAGCCCACGAACGTCCTGTGTGTAAAAGTGTGAATGAGACCCATGTCTGTGTTTACAGCCCAGTAACGTTCTGTGTATAGACGTGTGAATGAGACCCAAGTCTTTGTTTGCAGCCCACTAACGTTCTGTGTGTAGAAGTGTGAACGAGACCCAAGTTTGTGTTTGCAGCCCACTATCGTTCTCTGTGTAGAAGTGTGAATGAGACCCAAGTCAGTATTTGCAGCCCACTAACGTTATGTGTGTAGACATGTGAATGAGACCAAAGTCTGTGTTTGCAGCCCACAACCGATCTGTGTGTAGAAGTTTGACTAAGACCCAAGTCTGTGTTTGCAGACCACTAACGTTCTGTGTGAAGAAGTGTGAATGACACCCAAGTCTTTGTTGCAGCCCACTAACATTCTGTGTATAGATGTGTGAATGAGACCCAAGTTTGTGTTTGCAGCCCACTAGCGTTCTGTGTGAAGGATTGTGAATGAGTCCCAAGTCTGTTTTGCAGACAACTAACGTTCTGTGTGTAGATGTGTGAATGACATCCAAGTCTGTGTTTGCAGCCCACTTACGTTCTGTGTGTAGATGTGTGTATGAGACACAAATCTGTGTTTGTAGCCCAGTAACGTTCTGTGTGCAGAAGTGTGAATGAGTCCCAAGTCTGTGTTTGCATCCCACTTACGTTCTGAGTGTAGACGTGCGAATGAGATCCAAGTTTGTGTTTGCAACCCACTAACGTTATGTGCGTAGAAGTGTGAATGAGACCCAAGTCTGTGTTTACCGCCCACTAGCGTTCTGTGTGTAGAAGTGTGAATGAGATCCAAGTCAGTGATTGCACCCCAGTAATGTTCTGTGTGTAGAAGTGTGAATGAGACCCAAGTCTGTGTGTGCAGCCCAGTAACGTTCTGTGTGTAGAAGTGTGAATGTGATCCAAGTCTGTGGGTGCAGCCCACTAACGTTCTGTGTGTAGACATGTGAACGATATCCAAGTCTGTGTGTGCAGCCCACTAACGTTATGTGTGTAGAAGTGTGAATTAGACCAAAGCCAGTGTTTGAAGCCCACTAACGTTCTGTGTGTAGAAGTGTGAACGAGACCCAAGTCTGTATTTGCAGCCCACGAACGTTCTGTGTGTAGAAGAGTGATAGAGACCCAACTCTGAATTTGCAGCCCACTAACGTTGTCTTTGTAGAAGTGTGAATGAGACCCAAGTCTGTTTTTGCAGCCCACTAATGTTCTCTGTGTAGAAGTGTGAATGAGACCCAAGTCAGTGTTTGCAGCCCACTAATGTTCTGTGTGTAGAAGTGTGAATGAGACTCAAGTCTGTGTTTACAGCCAGTAACGTTCTGTGTGTAGAAGTGTCAAGGAGACCCATGTCAGTGTTTGCATCCTCTAACGTTCTGTGTGTAGAAGTGTGAATGAGATACAAGTCTGAGATTGCAGCCCACTAACATTCTGTGTGTAGAAATCTGAACAAGACCCAAGTCTGTGTTTGCAGCCCACTAACGTTCTGTGTGTCGAAATGTGAATGAGACCCAAGTCTGTGTTTGCAGCCCACAAACGTTCTGTGTGTGGTAATGTGAATGAGATCCAAGCCTGTGTTTGCAGCCCAGTTACGTTCTGTGTGTAGAAATGTGAATGAGACCCAAGTCTGTGTTTGCAGACCACTATTGTTCTCTGTGTAGACGTGTGAATGAGATCCAAGTCCGTGTTTGCAGCCCATAAACGTTCTGTGTGTAGAAATGAGAATGGGACCCAAGTCAGTGTTTGCAGCCCACAAACGTTCTGTGTGTGGAAATGTGAATGAGATTCAAGTCTGTGTATGCAGCCCAGTAACGTTCTGTGTGTAGAAGTGTGAATGAGACCCAAGTCTGTGTTTGCAGCCCACTAACGTTCTGTGTGTAGAAGTGTGAATGACATCCAAGTCTGTGTTTGCATTCCACAAACGTACTGTGTGTAGAAATGTGAATGGGACCCAAGTCAGTGTTTGCAGCCCACAAACGTTCTGTGTGTGGAAATGTGAATGAGATTCAAGTCTGTGTATGCAGCCCAGTAACTTTCTGTGTGTAGAAGTGTGAATGAGACCCAAGTCTGTGTTTGCAACCCACTAACGTTATGTGTGTAGAAGTGTGAATGAGACCCAAGTCTGTGTTTACAGCCCAGTAACGTTCTGTGTATAGAAGTGTGAATGAGACCCAAGTCAGTGTTTGCAGCCCACTAACGTTCTGTAAGTAGGAGTGTGAATGAGACCCATATCTGTGTTTACAGCCCAGTTACGTTCTGTGTATAGAAGTGTGAATGAGATCGAAGTCTGTGTTTGCAGCCCACTAACGTTCTGTGTGTAGAAGTGTGAATGAGACCCAAGTCTTTGTTGCAGCCCACTATCGTTCTGTGTGTAGAAGTGCGAATGAGACCCAAGTCTGTGTTTGCAACCCACTAACGTTCTGTGTGTAGAAGTGTGAACGAGACCTAAGTCTGTTTTTGCAGCCCACTATCGTTCTCTGTGTAGAAGTGTGAATGAGACCCAAGTCAGTATTTGCAGCCCACTAACGTTCTGTGTGTAGACATGTGAATGAGACCCAAGTCTGTGTTTGCAGCCCACTAAAGTTCTGTGTGTAGAAGTTTGACTAAGACCCAAGTCTGTGTTTGCAGAACACTAACGTTCTGTGTGAAGAAGTCTGAATGATACCCAAGTCTGTGTTTGCAGCCCAGTAACGTTCTGTGTGTAGAAGTGTGAATGAGACCCAACTCTGTGTTTGCAGCCCACTAACGTTCTGTGTGTAGAAGAGTGAATGAGATCCAAGTCTGTGTTTGCTGCCCACTAACGTTCTCTGTGTAAAAGAGTGAATGAGACCCAAGTCTGTGCTTGCAGCCCACTAATGTTCTGTGTGTAGAAGTGTGAATGAGACCCAAGTCTGTGCTTGCAGCCCACTAACGTCCTGTGTGTAGAAGTGTGTATGAGATCCAAGTCTGTGCTTGCAGCCCTCTAATGTTCTGTTTGTAGAAGATTGAATGAGATCCAAGTCTGTGTTTGTAGCCCACTAATGTTCTGTGTGTAGAAGTGTGAATGAGAACCAAGTCTGTGCTTGCAGCCCACTAATGTTCTGTGTGTAGAAGTGTGAATGAAACCCAAGTCTGTGTTTGCAATCCACTAATGTTCTGTGTGTAGAAGAGTGAATGAGATCCAAGTCTGTGCTTGCAGCCCACTAGTTCGGTGTGCAGAAGTGTGAATGAGATACAAGTCTATATTTCAGCCTGGTAACGTTCTGTGTGTAGAAGTGTGAATGAGACCCAAGTCTGTGTTTGCAGCCCACAAACTTTCTGTGTGTAGAAGTGTGAATGAGACCCAAGTCTGTGTTTACAGCCCCATAGCGTTCTGTGTGTAGTAGTGTGAATGAGATCCAAGTCAGTGTCTTCAGCCCACTAAAGTTCTGCGTGTAGAAGTGTGAATGAGATCCAAGTCTGTGTTTGTAGCCTGGTAACATTCTGTGTGTAGAAGTGTGAATGAGACCCAAGTCTGTGTTTGCAGCCAACTAACGTTCTGTGTGTAGAAGTGTGAATAAGAACCAAGTCTGTGTTTACAGCCCCATAAAGTTCTGTGTGTAGTAGTGTGAATGAGATCCAAGTCTGTGTTTGCAGCCCAGTAACGTTCTGTGTGTAGAAGTGTGAATGAGACCCAAGTCTATGTGTGCAGCCCACTAACGTTCTGTGTGTAGAAGTGTGGATGAGACCCAAGTCTGTGTTTACAGCCCCATAGCGTTCTGTGTGTAGTAGTGTGAATGAGATCCAAGTCTGTGTGTGCAGCCCACTAATGTTCTGTGTGTAGAAGTGTGAACGAGACCCAAGTCTGTATTTGCAGCCCACAAACGTTCTGTGTGTAGAAGTGTGAATGAGACCCAAGTCTGTGTTTACAGCCCCATAGCGTTCTGTGTGTAGTAGTGTGAATGAGATCCAAGTCTGTGTTTGCTGCCCAGTAACGTTCTGTGTGTAGAAGTGTGAATGAGACCCAAGTCTATGTGTGCAGCCCACTAACGTTCTGTGTGTAGAAGTGTGGATGAGTCCCAAGTCTGTGTGTGCAGCCCACTAATGTTCTGTGTGTAGAAGTGTGAACGAGACCCAAGTCTGTATTTGCAGCCCAGTAACGTTCTGTGTGTAGAAGTGTGAATGAGATCCAAGTCAGTGTTTTCAGACCACTGACGTTCTGAGTGTAGAAGTGTGAATGAGATCGAAGTCTGTATTTCAGCCCACAAACGTTCTGTGTGTGGAAATGTGAATGAGATCCAAGTCTGTGTTTGCAGCCCAGTAACGTTGTGTGTGTAGAAGTGTGAATGAGACCCATGTCTGTGTTTGCAGCCCACTAACGTTCTCTGTGTAGAAGTGTGAATGAGACCCAAGTCTGTGTTTTCAGCCCACTTACGTTCTGTGTGTGGAATTGTGAACGAGATCCTAGTCTGTGTTTTCAGTCCACTAACGTTCTGTGTGTAGAAGTGTGAATGTGATCCAAGTCTGTATTTCAGCCCGGTAACGTTCTGTGTGTAGAAGTGTGAATGAGACCCAAGTCTGTGTTTGCAGCCCACTAACGTTCTGTGTGTAGAAGTGTGAATGAGACCCAAGTCTGTGTTTTCAGCCCACTTACGTTCTGTGTGTAGAAGTGTGAATGAGATCCAAGTCTATATTTCAGCCCGGTAACGTTCTGTGTGTAGAAGTGTGAATGAGACCCAAGTCTGCGTTTGCAGCCCTGTAACGTTCTGTGTGTAGAAGTGGGAATGAGACCCAAGTCTGTGTTGGCAGCCCACAAACGTTCTGTGTGTAGAAAAAATGAATGAGACCCAAGTCAGTTTTTGCAGCCCACAAACGTTCTGTGTGTGGAAATGTGATTGAGATCCAAGTCTGTGTTTGCAGCCCAGTAACGTTCTGTGTGTAGAAGTGTGAATGATACCCAAGTCTGTGTTTGGAGCCCACTAACGTTCTGTGTGTAGAAGTGTGAATGAGACCCATATCTGTGTTTACAGCCCAGTTACGTTCTGTGTATAGACGGGTGAATGAGACCCAAGTCTTTGTTGCAGCCCAGTAACGTTCTGTGTGTAGAAGTGTGAACGAGACCTAAGTCTGTGTTTGCAGCCCACTATCGTTCTCTGTGTAGAAGTGTGAATGAGACCAAAGTCAGTATTTGCAGCCCACTAACGTTCTGTGTGTAGACATGTGAATGACACCCAAGTCTGTGTTTGCAGCCCACTAACGTTCTGTGTGTAGAAGTTTGACTAAGACCCAAGTCTGTGTTTGCAGACCACTAACGTTCTGTGTGAAGAAGTCTGAATGAGACCCAAGTCTGTGTTTGCAGCCCAGTAACGTTCTGTGAGTAGAAGTGTGAATGAGACCCAACTCTGTGTTTGCAGCCCACTAAAGTTCTGTGTGTAGAAGAGTGAATGAGATCCAAGTCTGTGATTGCTGCCCACTAACGTTCTCTGTGTAAAAGAGTGAATGAGACCCAAGTCTGTGCTTGCAGCCCACTAATGTTCTGTGTGTAGAAGTGTGAATGAGACCCAAGTCTGTGTTTGCAGCCCACTAACGTCCTGTGTGTAGAAGTGTGAATGAGATACAAGTCTGTGCTTGCAGCCCTCTAATGTTCTGTGTGTAGAAGAGTGAATGAGATCCAAGTCTGTGTTTGTAGCCCACTAATGTTCTGTGTGTAGAAGTGTGAATGAGACCCAAGTCTGTGCTCTCAGCCCACTAATGTTCTGTGTGTAGAAGTGTGAATGAGACCCAAGTCTGTGTTTGCAATCCACTAATGTTCTGTGTGTAGAAGAGTGAATGAGATCCAAGTCTGTGCTTGCAGCCCACTGTCGTCCTGTGTGTAGAAGTGTGAATGAGACCCAAGTCTGTATTTCAGCCCCATAGCGTTCTGTGTGTAGTAGTGTGAGTGAGATCCAAGTCTGTGTTTGCAGCCCAGTAACGTTCTGTGTGTAGAAGTGTGTATGAGATCCAAGTCAGTGTTTGCAGCCCAGTAACGTTCGGTGTGCAGAAGTGTAAATGAGACCCAAGTCTGTGTTTGCAGCCCACTAACGTTCTGTGTGTAGAAGTGTGAATGAGACCCAAGTCTGTATTTCAGCCCCATAGCGTTCTGTGTGTAGTAGTGTGAATGAGATCCAAGTCTGTGTTTGCAGCCCAGTAACGTTCTGTGTGTAGAAGTGTGAATGAGACCCAAGTCTGTGTGTGCAGCCCACTAACGTTCTGTGTGTAGAAGTGTGGATGAGACCCAAGTCTGTGTGTGCAGCCCAGTAACGTTCTGTGTGTAGAAATGTGAATGAGACCCAAGTCTGTGTGTGCAGCCCACTAACGTTCTGTGTGTAGAAGTGTGGATGAGACCCAAGTCTGAGTTTGCAGCCCAGTAACGTTCGGTGTGCAGAAGTGTAAATGAGACCCAAGTCTGTGTTTGCAGCCCACTAACGTTCTGTGTGTAGAAGTGTGAATGAGACCCAAGTCTGTGTTTACAGCCCCATAGCGTTCTGTGTGTAGTAGTGTGAATGAGATCCAAGTCTGTGTTTGCAGCCCAGTAACGTTCTGTGCGTAGAAGTGTGAATGAGACCCAAGTCTGTGTGTGCAGCCCACTAACGTTCTGTGAGTAGAAGTGTGGATGAGACCCAAGTCTGTGTGTGCAGCCCACTAATGTTCTGTGTGTAGAAGTGTGAACGAGACCCAAGTCTGTATTTGCAGCCCTCTAACGTTCTGTGTGTAGAAGTGTGAATGTGATCCAAGTCAGTGTTTTCAGCCCACTAACGTTCTGTGTGTAGAAGTGTGAATGGGATCCAAGTCTGTATTTCAGCCCACAAACGTTCTGTGTGTGGAATTGTGAACGAGATCCTAGTCTGTGTTTTCAGCCCACTAACGTTCTGTGTGTAGAAGTGTGAACGAGACCCAAGTCTGTATTTGCAGCCCAGTTACGTTCTGTCTGTAGAAGTGTGAATGAGATCCATGTCAGTGTTTTCAGACCACTGACGTTCTGAGTGTAGAAGTGTGAATGAGATCGAAGTCTGTATTTCAGCCCACAAACGTTCTGTGTGTGGAAATGTGAATGAGATCCAAGTCTGTGTTTGCAGCCCAGTAACGTTGTGTGTGTAGAAGTGTGAATGAGACCCAAGTCTGTGTTTTCAGCCCACTTACGTTCTGTGTGTGGAATTGTGAACGAGATCCTAGTCTGTGTTTTCAGCCCACTAACGTTCTGTGTGTAGAAGTGTGAATGAGATCCAAGTCTGTATTTCAGCCCGGTAACGTTCTGTGTGTAGAAGTGTGAATGAGACCCAAGTCTGTGTTTGCAGCCCACTAACGTTCTGTGTGTAGAAGTGTGAATGAGACCCAAGTCTGTGTTTTCAGCCCACTTACGTTCTGTGTGTAGAAGTGTGAATGAGATCCAAGTCTCTATTTCAGCCCGGTAACGTTCTGTGTGTAGAAGTGTGAATGAGACCCAAGTCTGTGTTTGCAGCCCACAAACGTTCCGTGTGTAGAAGTGTGAATGAGACCCAAGTCTGTGTTTACAGCCCCATAGTGTTCTGTGTGTAGTAGTGTGAATGAGATCCAAGTCAGTGTTTTCAGCCCACTAACGTTCTGTGTGTAGAAGTGTGAATGAGATCCAAGTCTGTGTTTGTAGCCCGGTAACGTTCTGTGTGTAGAAGTGTGAATGAGACCCAAGTCTGTGTTTGCAGCCAACTAACTTTCTGTGTGTAGAAGAGTGTATGAGACCCATTTCTGGGTGTGCAGCCCACTAACGTTCTGTGAGTAGAAGTGTGGATGAGACCCAAGTCTGTGTTTGCAGCCCACTAACTTTCTGTGTGTAGAAATGTGAATGAGACCCAAGTCTGTTTGCAGCCCACAAACGTTCTGTTTGTGGAAATGTGAATGAGATCCAAGTCTGTGTATGCAGCCCAGTAACGTTCTGTGTGTAGAAGTGTGAATGAGACCCAAGTGTGTGTTTGCAGCCCAGTAACGTTCTGTGTGTAGAAGTGTGAATGAGACCCAAGAGTGTGTTTGCAGCCCACTAACGTTCTGTGTGTAGAAGTGTGAATGTGACCCAAGTCTGTGTATACAGCCCACTAGCATTCTGTGTGTAAAAGTGTGAATGAGATCCAAGTCTGCGTTTGCAGCCCAGTAATGTTCTGTGTGTAGAAGTGGGAATGAGACCCAAGTCTGTGTTGGCAGCCCACAAACGTTCTGTGTGTAGAAATGTGAATGAGACCCAAGTCAGTGTTTGCAGCCCAAAAACGTTCCGTGTGTGGAAATGTGAATGAGGTCCAAGCCTGTGTTTGCAGCCCAGTAACGTTCTGTGTGTAGAAGTGTGAATGAGACCCAAGTCTGTGTTTGCAGCCCACTTACGTTCTGTGTGTAGAAGTGTGAATGAGACCCATGTCTGTGTTTACAGCCCAGTAACGTTCTGTGTATTGACGTGTGAATGAGACCCAAGTCTTTGTTTGCAGCCCACTAACGTTCTGTGTGTAGAAGTGTGAATGAGACCCAAGTCTTTGCTGCAGCCACCTAACGTTCTGTGTGTAGAAGTGCAAATGAGACCCAAGTCTGTGTTTGCAACCCACTAACTTTCTGTGTGTAGAAGTGTAAACGAGACCCAAGTTTGTGTTTGCAGCCCACTATCGTTCTCTGTGTAGAAGTGTGAATGAGACCCAAGTCAGTATTTGCAGCCCACTAACGTTCTGTGTGTAGACATGTGAATGAGACCAAAGTCTGTGTTTGCAGCCCACAAACGATCTGTGTGTAGAAGTTTGACTAAGACCCAAGTCTGTGTTTGCAGACCACTAACGTTCTGTGCGAAGAAGTGTGAATGACACCCAAGTCTTTGTTGCAGCCCACTAACATTCTGTGTATAGATGTGTGAATGAGACCCAAGTATTGTGTTTGCAGCCCACTAGCGTTCTGTGTGAAGGATTGTGAATGAGACCCAAGTCTGTTTTGCGGACAACTAACGTTCTGTGTGTAGATGTGTGAATGAGATCCAAGTCTGTGTTTGCAGCCCACTTACGTTCTGTGTGTAGATGTGTGTATGAGACACAAATCTGTGTTTGTAGCCCAGTAACGTTCTGTGTGTAGAAGTGTGAATAAGACCCAAGTCTGTGTTTGCAGCCCACTTACGTTCTGTGTGTAGACGTGTGAATGAGATCCAAGTTTGTGTTTGCAACCCACTTACGTTATGTGTGTAGAAGTGTGAATGAGACCCAAGTCTGTGTTTACCGCCCACTAGCGTTCTGTGTGTAGACGTGTGAATGAGATCCAAGTCAGTGATTGCAGCCCAGTAATGTTCTGTGTGTAGAAGTGTGAATGAGACCCAAGTCTGTATTTGCAGCCCACGAACGTTCTGTGTGTAGAAGAGTGAAAGAGACCCAAGTCTGAATTTGCAGCCCACTAACGTTGTCTTTGTAGAAGTGTGAATGAGACCCAAGTCAGTGTTTGCAGCCCACTAATGTTCTCTGTGTAGAAGTGTATATGAGACCCAAGTCAGTGTTTGCAGCCCACTAATGTTCTGTGTGTAGAAGTGTGAATGAGACTCAAGTCTGTGTTTACAGCCAGTAACGTTCTGTGTGTAGAAGTGTCAAGGAGACCCATGTCAGTGTTTGGCATCCCTCTAACGTTCTGTGTGTAGAAGTGTGAATGAGATACAAGTCTGAGATTGCAGCCCACTAACATTCTGTGTGTAGAAATCTGAACGAGACCCAAGTCTGTGTTTGCAGCCCACTAAAGTTCTGTGTGTCGAAATGTGAATGAGACCCAAGTCTGTGTTTGCAGCCCACAAACGTTCTGAGTGTGGAAATGTGAATGAGATCCAAGCCTGTGTTTGCAGCCCAGTTACGTTCTGTGTGTAGAAATGTGAATGAGACCCAAGTCTGTGTTTGCAGACCACTATCGTTCTCTGTGTAGACGTGTGAATGAGATCCAAGTCCGTGTTTGCAGGCCACAAACGTTCTGTGTGTAGAAATGTGAATGGGACCCAAGTCAGTGTTTGCAGCCCACAAACGTTCTGTGTGTGGAAATGTGAATGAGATTCAAGTCTGTGTATGCAGCCCAGTAACGTTTTGTGTGTAGAAGTGTGAATGAGACCCAAGTCTGTGTTTGCAACCCACTAACGTTCTGTGTGTAGAAGTGTGAATGAGACCCAAGTCTGTGTTTACAGCCCAGTAACGTTCTGTGTATAGAAGTGTGAATGAGACCCAAGTCTGTGTTTGCAGCCCAATAACGTTCTGTGTGTAGGAGTGTGAATGAGACCCAAGTCTTTGTTGCAGCCAACTAACGTTCTGTGTGTAGAAGTTGGAATGAGATCCAAGTCTGTGTTTGCAACCCACTAACGTTCTGTGTGTAGAAGTGTGAACGAGACCCAAGTCTGTGTTTGCAGCCCACTATCGTTCTCTGTGTAAAAGTATGAATGAGACCCAAGTCAGTGTTAGCAGCCCACTAACGTTCTGTGTGTAGACATGGTAATGAGACCAAAGTCTGTGTTTGCAGCCCACTAACGTTCTGTGTGTAGAAGTTTGACTAAGACCCAAGTCTGTGTTTGCAGACAACTAACATTCTGTGTGAAGAAGTGTAAATGAGACACAAGTCTGTGTTTGCAGCCCAGTAATGTTCTGTGTAGACATTTGAATGAGACCCATGTCTGTGTTTGCCACCCACTAACGTTCTGTGTGTATAAGTGTGAAATAGACCCAAGTCTGTGTTTGCAGACCACTAATGTTCTGTGTGTAGAAGTGTGAATGAGACAAGTCTGTGTTTGCAACCCACTAACGTTCTGTGTGTAGAAGTGAGAACGAGACCCAAGTCTGTGTTGCAGCCCACTAACGTTCTGTGTGCAGAAGTGTGAATGAGATCCAAGTCTGTGTTTGCTGCCCACTAACGTCCTCTGTGTAAATGAGTGAATGAGACCCAAGTCTGTGCCTGCAGCCCACTAACGTTCTCGGTGTAGAAGTGTGAATGAGACCCAAGTCTATGTTTACAGCCCCATAGCGTTTGTGTGTAGAAGTGTGAATGAGATCCAAGTCTGTGTTTCCAGCCCAGTAACGTTCTGTGTGTAGAAGTGTGAATGAGACCCAAGTCTGTCTCTGCAGCCCACTAACGTTCTGTTTGTAGAAGTGTGAATGATACCCTTGTCTGTGTTTACAGCCCAGTAACGTTCTGTGTATAGACGTGTGAATGAGACCCATGTCTTTGTTTGCAGCCCACTAACGTTCTGTGTGTGGAAGTGTGAATGAGACCCAAGTCTTTGCTGCAGCCACCTAACGTTCTGTGTGTAGAAGTGCAAATGAGACCCAAGTCTGTGTTTGCAACCCACTAACGTTCTGTGTGTAGAAGTGTGAACGAGACCCAAGTTTGTGTTTTCAGCCCACTATCGTTCGCAGTGTAGAAGTGTGAATGAGACCCAAGTCAGTATTTGCAGCCCACTAACGTTCTGTGTGTAGACATGTGAATGAGACCCAAGTCTGTGTTTGCAGCCCACTAACGTTCTTTGTGTAGAAGTTTGACTAAGACCCAAGTCTGTGTTTGCAGACCACTAACGTTCTTTGTGAAGAAGTCTGAATGAGACCCAAGTCTGTGTTTGCAGCCCACTAACGTTCTGTGTGTAGGAGTGTGAATGAGACCCAAGTCTTTGTTGCAGCCAACTAACGTTCTGTGTGTAGAAGTACGAATGAGATCCAAGTCTGTGTTTGCAGCCCATTAACGTTCTGTGTGTAGAAGTGTGAACGAGACCCAAGTCTGTGTTTGCAGCCCACTATCGTTCTCTGTGTAGATGTGTGAATGGGATCCAAGTCTGTGTTTGCAGCCCTCCAACGTTCTGTGTATAGAAGTGTGAATGTGACCCAAGTCTGTGTATACAGCCCACTAGCGTTCTGTGTGTAGATATGTGAATGAGATCCAAGTCTGCGTTTGCAGCCCAGTAACGTTCTGTGTGTAGAAGTGGGAATGAGACCCAAGTCTGTGTTGGCAGCCCAAAAAACGTTCTGTGTGTAGAAATATGAATGAGACCCAAGTCAGTTTTTGCAGCCCACAAACGTTCTGTGTGTGGAAATGTGATTGAGATCCAAGTCTGTGTTTGCAGCCCAGTAACGTTCTGTGTGTAGAAGTGTGAATGATACCCAAGTCTGTGTTTGGAGCCCACTAACGTTCTGTGTGTAGAAGTGTGAATGAGACCCATATCTGTGTTTACAGCCCAGTTACGTTCTGTGTATAGACGTGTGAATGAGACCGAAGTCTGTGTTTGCAGCCCACTAACGTTCTGTGTGTAGAAGTGTGAATGAGACCCAAGTCTTTATTGCAGCCCACTATCGTTCTGTGTGTAGAAGTGCGAATGAGACCCAAGTCTGTGTTTGCAACCCACTAACGTTCTGTGTGTAGAAGTGTGAACGAGACCTAAGTCTGTGTTTGCAGCCCACTATCGTTCTCTGTGTAGAAGTGTGAATGAGACCCAAGTCAGTATTTGCAGCCCACTAACGTTCTGTGTGTAGACATGTGAATGAGACCCAAGTCTGTGTTTGCAGCCCACTTACGTTCTGTGTGTAGAAGTTTGACTAAGACCCAAGTCTGTGTTTGGAGACCACTAACGTTCTGTGTGAAGAAGTCTGAATGAGACCCAAGTCTGTGTTTGCAGCCCAGTAACGTTCTGTGTGTAGAAGTGTGAATGAGACCCAACTCTGTGTTTGCAGCCCACTAACGTTCTGTGTGTAGAAGAGTGAATGAGATCCAAGTCTGTGTTTGCTGCCCACTAACGTTCTCTGTATAAAAGAGTGAACGAGACCCCAGTCTGTGCTTGCAGCCCACTAATGTTCTGTGTGTAGAAGTGTGAATGAGACCCAAGTCTGTGTTTGCAGCCCACTAACGTCATGTGTGTAGAAGTGTGAATGAGATCCAAGTCTGTGCTTGCAGCCCTCTAATGTTCTGTGAGTAGAAGAGTGAATGAGATCCAAGTCTGTGTTTGTAGCCCACTAATGTTCTGTGTGTAGAAGTGTGAATGAGACCCAAGTCTGTGCTTGCAGCCCACTAATGTTCTGTGTGTAGAAGTGTGAATGAGAACCAAGTCTTTGCTGCAGCCACCTAACGTTCTGTGTGTAGAAGTGCAAATGAGACCCAAGTCTGTGTTTGCAACCCACTAACTTTCTGTGTGTAGAAGTGTGAACGAGACCCAAGTTTGTGTTTGCAGCCCACTATCGTTCTCTGTGTAGAAGTGTGAATGAGACCCAAGTCAGTTTTTGCAGCCCACTAATGTTCTCTGTGTAGAAGTGTGAATGAGACCCAAGTCAGTTTTTGCAGCCCACTAATGTTCTGTGTGTAGAAGTGTGAATGAGACTCAAGTCTGTGTTTACAGCCAGTAACGTTCTGTGTGTAGAAGTGTCAAGGAGACCCATGTCAGTGTTTGCATCCCTCTAACGTTCTGTGTGTAGAAGTGTGAATGAGATACAAGTCTGAGATTGCAGCCCACTAACATTCTGTGTGTAGAAATCTGAACAAGACCCAAGTCTGTGTTTGCAGCCCACTAACGTTCTGTGTGTCGAAATGTGAATGAGACCCAAGTCTGTGTTTGCAGTTCACAAACGTTCTGTGTGTGGAAATTTGAATGAGATCCAAGCCTGTGTTTGCAGCCCAGTTACGTTCTGTGTGTAGAAATGTGAATGAGACCCAAGTCTGTGTTTGCAGACCACTATCGTTCTCTGTGTAGACGTGTGAATGAGATCCAAGTCCGTGTTTGCAGCCCATAAACGTTCTGTGTGTAGAAATGTGAATGGGTCCCAAGTCATTGTTTGCAGCCCACAAACGTTCTGTGTGAGGAAATGTGAATGAGATTCAAGTCTGTGTATGCAGCCCAGTAACGTTCTGTGTGTAGAAGTGTGAATGAGACCCAAGTCTGTGTTTGCAGCCCACTAACGTTCTGTGTGTAGAAGTGTGAATGACATCCAAGTCTGTGTTTGCATTCCACAAACGTACTGTGTGTAGAAATGTGAATTGGACCCAAGTCAGTGTTTGCAGCCCACAAACGTTCTGTGTGTGGAAATGTGAATGAGATTCAAGTCTGTGTTTGCAGCCCAGTAACGCTCTGTGTGTAGAAGTGTGAATGAGACCCAAGTCTGTGTTTGCAGCCCATTAACGTTTTCTGTGTAGATGTGTGAATGGGATCCAAGTCTGAGTTTGCAGCCCTCCAACGTTCTGTGTATAGAAGTGTGAATGTGACCCAAATCTGTGTATACAGCCCACTAGCGTTCTGTGTTTAGATGTGTGAATGAGATCCAAGTCTGCGTTTGCAGCCCAGTAACGTTCTGTGTGTAGAAGTGGGAATGAGACCCAAGTCTGTGTTGGCAGCCCACAAACGTTCTGTGTGTAGAAATATGAATGAGACCCAAGTCAGTTTTTGCAGCCCACAAACGTTCTGTGTGTGGAAATGTGATTGAGATCCAAGTCTGTGTTTGCAGCCCAGTAACGTTCTGTGTGTAGAAGTGTGAATGATACCCAAGTCTGTGTTTGCAGCCCACTAACGTTCTGTGTTTAGAAGTGTGAATGAGACCCATATCTGTGTTTACAGCCCAGTTACGTTCTGTGTATAGACGTGTGAATGAGACCGAAGTCTGTGTTTGCAGCCCACTAACGTTCTGTGTGTAGAAGTGTGAATGAGACCCAAGTCTTTGTTGCAGCCCACTATCGTTCTGTGTGTAGAAGTGCGAATGAGACCCAAGTCTGTGTTTGCAACCCACTAACGTTCTGTGTGTAGAAGTGTGAACGAGACCTAAGTCTGTTTTTGCAGCCCACTATCGTTCTCTGTGTAGAAGTGTGAATGAGAACCAAGTCAGTATTTGCAGCCCACTAACGTTCTGTGTGTAGACATGTGAATGAGACCCAAGTCTGTGTTTGCAGCCCACTAACGTTCTGTGTGTAGAAGTTTGACTAAGACCCAAGTCTGTGTTTGCAGAACACTAACGTTCTGTGTGAAGAAGTCTGAATGATACCCAAGTCTGTGTTTGCAGCCCAGTAACGTTCTGTGTGTAGAAGTGTGAATGAGACGCAACTCTGTGTTTGCAGCCCACTAACGTTCTGTGTGTAGAAGAGTGAATGAGATCCAAGTCTGTGTTTGCTGCCCACTAACGTTCTCTGTGTAAAAGAGTGAATGAGACCCAAGTCTGTGCTTGCAGCCCACTAATGTTCTGTGTGTAGAAGTGTGAATGAGACCCAAGTCTGTGCTTGCAGCCCACTAACGTCCTGTGTGTAGAAGTGTGTATGAGATCCAAGTCTGTGCTTGCAGCCCTCTAATGTTCTGTTTGTAGAAGATTGAATGAGATCCAAGTCTGTGTTTGTAGCCCACTAATGTTCTGTGTGTAGAAGTGTGAATGAGACCCAAGTCTGTGCTTGCAGCCCACTAATGTTCTGTGTGTAGAAGTGTGAATGAAACCCAAGTCTGTGTTTGCAATCCACTAATGTTCTGTGTGTAGAAGAGTGAATGAGATCCAAGTCTGTGCTTGCAGCCCACTAGTTCGGTGTGCAGAAGTGTGAATGAGATACAAGTCTATATTTCAGCCCGGTAACGTTCTGTGTGTAGAAGTGTGAATGAGACCCAAGTCTGTGTTTGCAGCCCACAAACTTTCTGTGTGTAGAAGTGTGAATGAGACCCAAGTCTGTGTTTACAGCCCCATAGCGTTCTGTGTGTAGTAGTGTGAATGAGATCCAAGTCAGTGTCTTCAGCCCACTAAAGTTCTGCGTGTAGAAGTGTGAATGAGATCCAAGTCTGTGTTTGTAGCCCGGTAACATTCTGTGTGTAGAAGTGTGAATGAGACCCAAGTCTGTGTTTGCAGCCAACTAACGTTCTGTGTGTAGAAGTGTGAATGAGAACCAAGTCTGTGTTTACAGCCCCATAGCGTTCTGTGTGTAGTAGTGTGAATGAGATCCAAGTCTGTGTTTGCAGCCCAGTAACGTTCTGTGTGTAAAGTGTGAATGAGACCCAAGTCTATGTGTGCAGCCCACTAACGTTCTGTGTGTAGAAGTGTGGATGAGACCCAAGTCTGTGTTTACAGCCCCATAGCGTTCTGTGTGTAGTAGTGTGAATGAGATCCAAGTCTGTGTGTGCAGCCCACTAATGTTCTGTGTGTAGAAGTGTGAACGAGACCCAAGTCTGTATTTGCAGCCCACAAACGTTCTGTGTGTAGAAGTGTGAATGAGACCCAAGTCTGTGTTTACAGCCCCATAGCGTTCTGTGTGTAGTAGTGTGAATGAGATCCAAGTCTGTGTTTGCAGCCCAGTAACGTTCTGTGTGTAGAAGTGTGAATGAGACCCAAGTCTATGTGTGCAGCCCACTAACGTTCTGTGTGTAGAAGTGTGGATGAGTCCCAAGTCTGTGTGTGCAGCCCACTAATGTTCTGTGTGTAGAAGTGTGAACGAGACCCAAGTCTGTATTTGCAGCCCAGTAACGTTCTGTGTGTAGAAGTGTGAATGAGATCCAAGTCAGTGTTTTCAGACCACTGACGTTCTGAGTGTAGAAGTGTGAATGAGATCGAAGTCTGTATTTCAGCCCACAAACGTTCTGTGTGTGGAAATGTGAATGAGATCCAAGTCTGTGTTTGCAGCCCAGTAACGTTGTGTGTGTAGAAGTGTGAATGAGACCCATGTCTGTGTTTGCAGCCCACTAACGTTCTCTGTGTAGAAGTGTGAATGAGACCCAAGTCTGTGTTTTCAGCCCACTTACGTTCTGTGTGTGGAATTGTGAACGAGATCCTAGTCTGTGTTTTCAGCCCACTAACGTTCTGTGTGTAGAAGTGTGAATGTGATCCAAGTCTGTATTTCAGCCCGGTAACGTTCTGTGTGTAGAAGTGTGAATGAGACCCAAGTCTGTGTTTGCAGCCCACTAACGTTCTGTGTGTAGAAGTGTGAATGAGACCCAAGTCTGTGTTTTCAGCCCACTTACGTTCTGTGTGTAGAAGTGTGAATGAGATCCAAGTCTATATTTCAGCCCGGTAACGTTCTGTGTGTAGAAGTTTTAATGAGACCCAAGTCTGTGTTTGCAGCCCACAAACATTCTGTGTGTAGAAGTGTGAATGAGACCCAAGTCTGTGTTTACAGCCCCATAGTGTTCTGTGTGTAGTAGTGTGAATGAGATCCAAGTCAGTGTTTTCAGCCCACTAACGTTCTGTGTTTAGAAATGTGAGTGAGATCCAAGTCTGTGTTTGTAGCCCGGTAACGTTCTGTGTGTAGAAGTGTGAATGAGAACCAAGTCTGTGTTTGCAGCCAACTAACGTTCTGTGTGTAGAAGAGTGTATGAGACCCATTTCTGGGTGTGCAGCCCACTAACGTTCTGTGTGTAGAAGTGTGGATGAGACCCAAGTCTGTGTTTGCAGCCCACTAACTTTCTGTGTGTAGAAATGTGAATGAGACCCAAGTCTGTGTTTGCAGCCCAGAAACGTTCTGTTTGTGGAAATGTGAATGAGATCCAAGTCTGTGTATGAAGCCCAGTAACGTTCTCTGTGTAGAAGTGTGAATGAGACCCAAGTTTGTGTTTGCAGCCCAGTAACGTTCTGTGTGTAGAAGTGTGAATGAGACCCAAGAGTGTGTTTGCAGCCCACTAACGTTCTGTGTGTAGAAGTGTGAATGTGACCCAAGTCTGTGTATACAGCCCACTAGCATTCTGTGTGTAGAAGTGTGAATGAGATCCAAGTCTGCGTTTGCAGCCCAGTAATGTTCTGTGTGTAGAATTGGGAATGAGACCCAAGTCTGTGTTGCCTTCCCACAAACGTTCTGTGTGTAGAAATGTGAATGAGACCCAAGTCAGTGTTTGCAGCCCACTAACGTCCTGTGTGTAAAAGTGTGAATGAGACCCATGTCTGTGTTTACAGCCCAGTAACGTTCTGTGTATAGACGTGTGAATGAGACCCAAGTCTTTGTTTGCAGCCCACTAACGTTCTGTGTGTAGAAGTGTGAACGAGACCCAAGTTTGTGTTTGCTGCCCACTATCGTTCTCTGTGTAGAAGTGTGAATGAGACCCAAGTCAGTATTTGCAGCCCACTAACGTTATGTGTGTAGACATGTGAATGAGACCAAAGTCTGTGTTTGCAGCCCACAACCGATCTGTGTGTAGAAGTTTGACTAAGACCCAAGTCTGTGTTTGCAGACCACTAACGTTCTGTGTGAAGAAGTGTGAATGACACCCAAGTCTTTGTTGCAGCCCACTAACATTCTGTGTATAGATGTGTGAATGAGACCCAAGTTTGTGTTTGCAGCCCACTAGCGTTCTGTGTGAAGGATTGTGAATGAGTCCCAAGTCTGTTTTGCAGACAACTAACGTTCTGTGTGTAGATGTGTGAATGACATCCAAGACTGTGTTTGCAGCCCACTTACGTTCTGTGTGTAGATGTGTGTATGAGACACAAATCTGTGTTTGTAGCCCAGTAACGTTCTGTGTGCAGAAGTGTGAATGAGTCCCAAGTCTGTGTTTGCATCCCACTTACGTTCTGTGTGTAGACGTGCGAATGAGATCCAAGTTTGTGTTTGCAACCCACTAACGTTATGTGCGTAGAAGTGTGAATGAGACCCAAGTCTGTGTTTACCGCCCACTAGCGTTCTGTGTGTAGAAGTGTGAATGAGATCCAAGTCAGTGATTGCACCCCAGTAATGTTCTGTGTGTAGAAGTGTGAATGAGACCCAAGTCTGTGTGTGCAGCCCAGTAACGTTCTGTGTGTAGAAGTGTGAATGTGATCCAAGTCTGTGGGTGCAGCCCACTAACGTTCTGTGTGTAGACATGTGAACGATATCCAAGTCTGTGTGTGCAGCCCACTAACGTTTTGTGTGTAGAAGTGTGAATTAGACCAAAGCCAGTGTTTGAAGCCCACTAACGTTCTGTGTGTAGAAGTATGAACGAGACCCAAGTCTGTGTTTGCAGCCCACAAACGTTCTGTGTGTGGTAATGTGAATGAGATCCAAGCCTGTGTTTGCAGCCCAGTTACGTTCTGTGTGTAGAAATGTGAATGAGACCCAAGTCTGTGTTTGCAGACCACTATTGTTCTCTGTGTAGACGTGTGAATGAGATCCAAGTCCGTGTTTGCAGCCCATAAACGTTCTGTGTGTAGAAATGAGAATGGGACCCAAGTCAGTGTTTGCAGCCCACAAACGTTCTGTGTGTGGAAATGTGAATGAGATTCAAGTCTGTGTATGCAGCCCAGTAACGTTCTGTGTGTAGAAGTGTGAATGATACCCAAGTCTGTGTTTGCAGCCCACTAACGTTCTGTGTGTAGAAGTGTGAATGACATCCAAGTCTGTGTTTGCATTCCACAAACGTACTGTGTGTAGAAATGTGAATGGGACCCAAGTCTGTGTTTGCAACCCACTAACGTTATGTGTGTAGAAGTGTGAATGAGACCCAAGTCTGTGTTTACAGCCCAGTAACGTTCTGTGTATAGAAGTGAGAATGAGACCCAAGTCAGTGTTTGCAGCCCACTAACGTTCTGTGAGTAGGAGTGTGAATGAGACCCATATCTGTGTTTACAGCCCAGTTACGTTCTGTGTATAGACGTGTGAATGAGACCGAAGTCTGTGTTTGCAGCCCACTAACGTTCTGTGTGTAGAAGTGTGAATGAGACCCAAGTCTTTGTTGCAGCCCACTATCGTTCTGTGTGTAGAATTGCGAATGAGACCCAAGTCTGTGTTTGCAACCCACTAACGTTCTGTGTGTAGAAGTGTGAACGAGACCCAACTCTGTGTTTGCAGCCCACTAACGTTCTGTGTGTAGAAGAGTGAATGAGATCCATGTCTGTGTTTGCTGCCCACTAACGTTCTCTGTGTAAAAGAGTGAATGAGACCCAAGTCTGTGTTTGCAGCCCACTAACGTTCTGTGTGTAGAAGTTTGACTAAGACCCAAGTCTGTGTTTGCAGAACACTAACGTTCTGTGTGAAGAAGTCTGAATGATACCCAAGTCTGTGTTTGCAGCCCAGTAACGTTCTGTGTGTAGAAGTGTGAATGAGACCCAACTCTGTGTTTGCAGCCCACTAACGTTCTGTGTGTAGAAGAGTGAATGAGATCCATGTCTGTGTTTGCTGCCCACTAACGTTCTCTGTGTAAAAGAGTGAATGAGACCCAAGTCTGTGCTTGCAGCCCACTAATGTTCTGTGTGTAGAAGTGTGAATGAGACCCAAGTCTGTGCTTGCAGCCCACTAACGTCCTGTGTGTAGAAGTGTGTATGAGATCCAAGTCTGTGCTTGCAGCCCTCTAATGTTCTGTTTGTAGAAGATTGAATGAGATCCAAGTCTGTGTTTGTAGCCCACTAATGTTCTGTGTGTAGAAGTGTGAATGAGACCCAAGTCTGTGCTTGCAGCCCACTAATGTTCTGTGTGTAGAAGTGTGAATGAAACCCAAGTCTGTGTTTGCAATCCACTAATGTTCTGTGTGTAGAAGAGTGAATGAGATCCAAGTCTGTGCTTGCAGCCCACTAGTTCGGTGTGCAGAAGTGTGAATGAGATACAAGTCTATATTTCAGCCCGGTAACGTTCTGTGTGTAGAAGTGTGAATGAGACCCAAGTCTGTGTTTGCAGCCCACAAACTTTCTGTGTGTAGAAGTGTGAATGAGACCCAAGTCTGTGTTTACAGCCCCATAGCGTTCTGTGTGTAGTAGTGTGAATGAGATCCAAGTCAGTGTCTTCAGCCCACTAAAGTTCTGTGTGTAGAAGTCTGAATGGGATCCAAGTCTGTGTTTGTAGCCCGGTAACATTCTGTGTGTAGAAGTGTGAATGAGACCCAAGTCTGTGTTTGCAGCCAACTAACGTTCTGTGTGTAGAAGTGTGAATGAGAACCAAGTCTGTGTTTACAGCCCCATAGCGTTCTGTGTGTAGTAGTGTGAATGAGATCCAAGTCTGTGTTTGCAGCCCAGTAACGTTCTGTGTGTAGAAGTGTGAATGAGACCCAAGTCTATGTGTGCAGCCCACTAACGTTCTGTGTGTAGAAGTGTGGATGAGACCCAAGTCTGTGTTTACAGCCCCATAGCGTTCTGTGTGTAGTAGTGTGAATGAGATCCAAGTCTGTGTGTGCAGCCCACTAATGTTCTGTGTGTAGAAGTGTGAACGAGACCCAAGTCTGTATTTGCAGCCCACAAACGTTCTGTGTGTAGAAGTGTGAATGAGACCCAAGTCTGTGTTTACAGCCCCATAGCGTTCTGTGTGTAGTAGTGTGAATGAGATCCAAGTCTGTGTTTGCAGCCCAGTAACGTTCTGTGTGTAGAAGTGTGAATGAGACCCAAGTCTATGTGTGCAGCCCACTAACGTTCTGTGTGTAGAAGTGTGGATGAGTCCCAAGTCTGTGTGTGCAGCCCACTAATGTTCTGTGTGTAGAAGTGTGAACGAGACCCAAGTCTGTATTTGCAGCCCAGTAACGTTCTGTGTGTAGAAGTGTGAATGAGATCCAAGTCAGTGTTTTCAGACCACTGACGTTCTGAGTGTAGAAGTGTGAATGAGATCGAAGTCTGTATTTCAGCCCACAAACGATCTGTGTGTGGAAATGTGAATGAGATCCAAGTCTGTGTTTGCAGCCCAGTAACGTTGTGTGTGTAGAAGTGTGAATGAGACCCATGTCTGTGTTTGCAGCCCACTAACGTTCTCTGTGTAGAAGTGTGAATGAGACCCAAGTCTGTGTTCTCAGCCCACTTACGTTCTGTGTGTGGAATTGTGAACGAGATCCTAGTCTGTGTTTTCAGCCCACTAACGTTCTGTGTGTAGAAGTGTGAAAGTGATCCAAGTCTGTATTTCAGCCCGGTAACGTTCTGTGTGTAGAAGTGTGAATGAGACCCAAGTCTGTGTTTGCAGCCCACTAACGTTCTGTGTGTAGAAGTGTGAATGAGACCCAAGTCTGTGTTTTCAGCCCACTTACGTTCTGTGTGTAGAAGTGTGAATGAGATCCAAGTCTATATTACAGCCCGGTAACGTTCTGTGTGTAGCAGTTTTAATGAGACCCAAGTCTGTGTTTGCAGCCCACAAACATTCTGTGTGTAGAAGTGTGAATGAGACCCAAGTCTGTGTTTACAGCCCCATAGTGTTCTGTGTGTAGTAGTGTGAATGAGATCCAAGTCAGTGTTTTCAGCCCACTAACGTTCTGTGTGTAGAAATGTGAATGAGATCCAAGTCTGTGTTTGTAGCCCGGTAACGTTCTGTGTGTAGAAGTGTGAATGAGACCCAAGTCTGTGTTTGCAGCCAACTAACGTTCTGTGTGTAGAAGAGTGTATGAGACCCATTTCTGGGTGTGCAGCCCACTAACGTTCTGTGTGTAGAAGTGTGGATGAGACCCAAGTCTGTGTTTGCAGCCCACTAACTTTCTGTGTGTAGAAATGTGAATGAGACCCAAGTCTGTGTTTGCAGCCCAGAAACGTTCTGTTTGTGGAAATGTGAATGAGATCCAAGTCTGTGTATGCAGCCCAGTAACGTTCTGTGTGTAGAAGTGTGAATGAGACCCAAGTGTGTGTTTGCAGCCCAGTAACGTTCTGTGTGTAGAAGTGTGAATGAGACCCAAAAGTGTGTTTGCAGCCCACTAACGTTCTGTGTGTAGAAGTGTGAATGTGACCCAAGTCTGTGTATACAGCCCACTAGCATTCTGTGTGTAGAAGTGTGAATGAGATCCAAGTCTGCGTTTGCAGCCCAGTAATGTTCTGTGTGTAGAATTGGGAATGAGACCCAAGTCTGTGTTGCCTTCCCACAAACGTTCTCTGTGTAGAAATGTGAATGAGACCCAAGTCAGTGTTTGCAGCCCACTAACGTCCTGTGTGTAAAAGTGTGAATGAGACCCATGTCTGTGTTTACAGCCCAGTAACGTTCTGTGTATAGACGTGTGAATGAGACCCAAGTCTTTGTTTGCAGCCCACTAACGTTCTGTGTGTAGAAGTGTGAACGAGACCCAAGTTTGTGTTTGCAGCCCACTATCGTTCTCTGTGAAGAAGTGTGAATGAGACCCAAGTCAGTATTTGCTGCCCACTAACGTTATGTGTGTAGACATGTGAATGAGACCAAAGTCTGTGTTTGCAGCCCACAACCGATCTGTGTGTAGAAGTTTGACTAACACCCAAGTCTGTGTTTGCAGACCACTAACGTTCTGTGTGAAGAAGTGTGAATGACACCCAAGTCTTTGTTGCAGCCCACTAACATTCTGTGTATAGATGTGTGAATGAGACCCAAGTTTGTGTTTGCAGCCCACTAGCGTTCTGTGTGAAGGATTGTGAATGAGTCCCAAGTCTGTTTTGCAGACAACTAACGTTCTGTGTGTAGATGTGTGAATGACATCCAAGTCTGTGTTTGCAGCCCACTTACGTTCTGTGTGTAGATGTGTGTATGAGACACAAATCTGTGTTTGTAGCCCAGTAACGTTCTGTGTGCAGAAGTGTGAATGAGTCCCAAGTCTGTGTTTGCATCCCAGTAATGTTCTGTGTGTAGAAGTGTGAATGAGACCCAAGTCTGTGTGTGCAGCCCAGTAACGTTCTGTGTGTAGAAGTGTGAATGTGATCCAAGTCTGTGGGTGCAGCCCACTAACGTTCTGTGTGTAGACATGTGAACGATATCAAGGTCTGTGTGTGCAGCCCACTATCGTTCTGTGTGTAGAAGTGTGAATTAGACCAAAGCCAGTGTTTGAAGCCCACTAACGTTCTGTGTGTAGAAGTGTGAACGAGACCCAAGTCTGTATTTGCAGCCCACGAACGTTCTGTGTGTAGAAGAGTGATAGAGACCCAACTCTGAATTTGCAGCCCACTAACGTTGTCTTTGTAGAAGTGTGAATGAGACCCAAGTCAGTTTTTGCAGCCCACTAATGTTCTCTGTGTAGAAGTGTGAATGAGACCCAAGTCAGTGTTTGCAGCCCACTAATGTTCTGTGTGTAGAAGTGTGAATGAGACTCAAGTCTGTGTTTACAGCCAGTAACGTTCTGTGTGTAGAAGTGTCAAGGAGACCCATGTCAGTGTTTGCATCCTCTAACGTTCTGTGTGTAGAAGTGTGAATGAGATACAAGTCTGAGATTGCAGCCCACTAACATTCTGTGTGTAGAAATCTGAACAAGACCCAAGTCTGTGTTTGCAGCCCACTAACGTTCTGTGTTTCGAAATGTGAATGAGACCCAAGTCTGTGTTTGCAGCCCACAAACGTTCTGTGTGTGGAAATGTGAATGAGATCCAAGCCTGTGTTTGCAGCCCAGTTACGTTCTGTGTGTAGAAATGTGAATGAGACCCAAGTCTGTGTTTGCAGACCACTATTGTTCTCTGTGTAGACGTGTGAATGAGATCCAAGTCCGTGTTTGCAGCCCATAAACGTTCTGTGTGTAGAAATGAGAATGGGACCCAAGTAAGTGTTTGCAGCCCACAAACGTTCTGTGTGTGGAAATGTGAATGAGATTCAAGTCTGTGTATGCAGCCCAGTAACGTTCTGTGTGTAGAAGTGTGAATGAGACCCAAGTCTGTGTTTGCAGCCCACTAACGTTCTGTGTGTAGAAGTGTGAATGACATCCAAGTCTGTGTTTGCATTCCACAAACGTACTGTGTGTAGAAATGTGAATGGGACCCAAGTCAGTGTTTGCAGCCCACAAACGTTCTGTGTGTGGAAATGTGAATGAGATTCAAGTCTGTGTATGCAGCCCAGTAACTTTCTGTGTGTAGAAGTGTGAATGAGACCCAAGTCTGTGTTTGCAACCCACTAACGTTATGTGTGTAGAAGTGTGAATGAGACCCAAGTCTGTGTTTACAGCCCAGTAACGTTCTGTGTATAGAAGTGTGAATGAGACCCAAGTCAGTGTTTGCAGCCCACTAACGTTCTGTGAGTAGGAGTGTGAATGAGACCCAAGTCTTTGTTGCAGCCAACTAACGTTCTGTGTGTAGAAGTGCGAATGAGATCCAAGTCTGTGTTTGCAACCCACTAACGTTCTGTGTGTAGAAGTGTGAACGAGACCCAAGTCTGTGTGTGCAGCCCACTATCGTTCTCTGTGTAAAAGTATGAATGAGACCCAAGTCTGTGTTGGCAGCCCAGTAACGCTCTGTGTGTAGAAGTATGAATGAGACCCAAGTCTGTGTTTGCAGCCCATTAACGTTCTCTGTGTAGATGTGTGAATGGGATCCAAGTCTGTGTTTGCAGCTCTCCAACGTTCTGTGTATGGAAGTGTGAATGTGACCCAAGTCTGTGTATACAGCCCACTAGCGTTCTGCGTGTAGATGTGAGAATGAGATCCAAGTCTGCGTTTGCAGCCCAGTAACGTTCTGTGTGTAGAAGTGGGAATGAGACCCAAGTCTGTGTTGGCAGCCCACAAACGTTCTGTGTGTAGAAATATGAATGAGACCCAAGTCAGTTTTTGCAGCCCACAAACGTTCTGTGTGTGGAAATGTGATTGAGATCCAAGTCTGTGTTTGCAGCCCAGTAACGTTCTGTGTGTAGAAGTGTGAATGATACCCCAGTCTGTGTTTGCAGCCCACTAACGTTCTGTGTGTAGAAGTGTGAATGAGACCCAAGTCTTTGTTGCAGCCCACTATCGTTCTGTGTGTAGAAGTGTGAATGAGACCCAAGTCAGTACTTGCAGCCCACTAACGTTCTGTGTGTAGGCATGTGAATGAGACCCATATCTGTGTTTACAGCCCAGTTACGTTCTGTGTATAGACGTGTGAATGAGACCGAAGTCAGTGTTTGCAGCCCACTAACGTTCTGTGTGTAGAAGTGCGAATGAGACCCAAGTCTGTGTTTGCAACCCACTAACGTTCTGTGTGTAGAAGTTTGACTAAGACCCAAGTCTGTGTTTGCAGACCACTAACGTTCTGTGTGAAGAAGACTGAATGAGACCCAAGTCTGTGTTTGCAGCCCAGTAACGTTCTGTGTGTAGAAGTGTGAATGAGACCCAACTCTGTGTTTGCAGCCCACTAACGTTCTGTGTGTAGAAGAGTGAATAAGATTCAAGTCTGTGTTTGCTGCCCACTAACGTTCTCTGTGTAAAAGAGTGAATGAGACCCAAGTCTGTGCTTGCAGCCCACTAATGTTGTGTGCGTAGAAGTGTGAATGAGACCCAAGTCTGTGCTTGCAGCCCACTAACGTCCTGTGTGTAGAAGTGTGAATGAGATCCAAGTCTGTGCTTGCAGCCCTCTAATGTTCTGTGTGTAGAAGAGTGAATGAGATCCAAGTCTGTGTTTGTAGCCCACTAATGTTCCGTGTGTAGAAGTGTGAATGAGACCCAAGTCTGTGCTTGCAGCCCACTAATGTTCTGTGTGTAGAAGTGTGAATGAGACCCAAGTCTGTGTTTGCAATCCACTAATGTTCTGCGTGTAGAAGAGTGAATGAGATCCAAGTCTGTGCTTGCAGCCCACTAATGTTCTGTGTGTAGAAGTGTGAATGAGACCCAAGTCTGTGTTTGCAGCCCACTAATGTTCTGTGTGTAGAAGTGTGAATGAGACCCAAGTCTGTGTTTGCAATCCACTAATGTTCTGTGTGTAGAAGTGTGAATGAGATCCAAGTCTGTGCTTGCAGCCCACTAATGTTCTGTGTGTAGAAGTGTGAATGAGACCCAAGTCTGTGTTTGCAATCCACTAATGTTCTGTGTGTAGAAGAGTGAATGAGATCCAAGTCTGTGTTTGTAGCCCACTAATGTTCTGTGTGTAGAAGTGTGAATGAGACCCAAGTCTGTGCTTGCTGCCCACTAATGTTCTGTGTGTAGAAGTGTGAATGAGACCCATGTCTGTGTTTGCAATCCACTAATGTTCTGTGTGTAGAAGAGTGAATGAGATCCAAGTCTGTGCTTGCAGCCCACTAATGTTCTGTGTGTAGAAGTGTGAATGAGACCCAAGTCTGTGTTTGCAGCCCACAAACGTTCTGTGTGTAGATGTGTGAATGAGACCCAAGTCTGTGTTTACAGCCCCATAGCGTTCTGTGTGTAGTAGCGTGAATGAGATCCAAGTCAGTGTCTTCAGCCCACTAACGTTCTGTGTGTAGAAGTGTGAATGAGATCCAAGTCTGTGTTTGTAGCCCGGTAACGTTCTGTGTGTAGAAGTGTGAATGAGACCCAAGTCTGTGTTTGCAGCCAACTAACGTTCTGTGTGTAGAAGAGTGTATGAGACACAAATCTGTGTTTGCAGCCCAGTAACGTTCTGTGTGTAGAAGTTTGACTAAGACCCAAGTCTGTGTTTGCAGCCCACTAACGTTCTGTGTGTAGAAGTTTGACTAAGACCCAAGTCTGTGTTTGCAGCCCAGTAACGTTCTGTGTGTAGAAGAGTGTATGAGACACAAATCTGTGTTGCAGCCCAGTAACGTTCTGTGTGTAGAAGAGTGTATGAGACACAAATCTGTGTTTACAGCCCCATAGCGTTCTGTGTGTAGAAGTGTGAATGAGACCCAAGTCTGTGATTACAGCCCCATAGCGTTCTGTGTGTAGTAGTGTGAATGAGATCCAAGTCTGTGTTTGCAGCCCAGTAACGTTCTGTGTGTAGAAGTGTGAATGAGACCCAAGTCTATGTGTGCAGCCCACTAACGTTCTGTGTGTAGAAGTGTGGATGAGACCCAAGTCTGTGTGTGCATCCCACTAATGTTCTGTGTGTAGAAGTGTGAACGAGACCCAAGTCTGTATTTGCAGCCCACTAACGTTCTGTGTGTAGAAGTGTGAATGAGATCCAAGTCAGTGTTTTCAGCCCACTAACGTTCTGTGTGTAGAAGTGTGAATGAGACCCAAGTCAGTGTTTTCAGCCCACTAACGTTCTGTGTGTAGAAGTGTGAATGAGATCCAAGTCTGTATTTCAGCCCACAAACGTTCTGTGTGTGGAATTGTGAACGAGATCCTAGTCTGTGTTTTCAGCCCACTAACGTTCTGTGTGTAGAAGTGTGAAAGAGATCCAAGTCAGTGTTTTCAGACCACTGACGTTCTGAGTGTAGAAGTGTGAATGAGATCGAAGTGTGTATTTCAGCCCACAAACGTTCTGTGTGTGGAAATGTGAATGAGATCCAAGTCTGTGTTTGCAGCCCAGTAACGTTGTGTGTGTGGAAGTGTGAATGAGACCCATGTCTGTGTTTGCAGCCCACTAACGTTCTCTGTGTAGAAGTGTGAATGAGACTCAAGTCTGTGTTTTCAGTCCACTTACGTTCTGTGTGTGGAATTGTGAACGAGATCCTAGTCTGTGTTTTCAGCCCACTAACGTTCTGTGTGTAGAAGTGTGAATGAGATCCAAGTCTGTATTTCAGCCCGGTAACGTTCTGTGTGTAGAAGTGTGAATGAGACCCAAGCCTGTGTTTGCAGCCCACTAACTTTGTGTGTGTAGAAGTGTGAATGAGACCCAAGTCTGTGTTTTCAGCCCACTTACGTTCTGTGTGTAGAAGTGTGAATGAGATCCAAGTCTATATTTCAGCCCGGTAACGTTCTGTGTGTAGAAGTGTGAATGAGACCCAAGTCTGTGTTTGCAGCCCACAAACGTTCTGTGTGTAGAAGTGTGAATGAGACCCAAGACTGTGTTTACAGCCCCATAGTGATCTGTGTGTAGTAGTGTGAATGAGATCCAAGTCAGTGTTTTCAGCCCACTTACGTTCTGTGTGTAGAAGTGTGAATGAGATCCAAGTCTGTGTTTGTAGCCCGGTAACGTTCTTTGTGTAGAAGTGTGAATGAGACCCAAGTCTGTGTTTGCAGCCAACTAACGTTCTGTGTGTAGAAGAGTGTATGAGACCCATTTCTGGGTGTGCAGCCCACTAACGTTCTGTGTGTAGAAGTGTGGATGAGACCCAAGTCTGTGTTTGCAGCCCACTAACTTTCTGTGTGTAGAAATGTGAATGAGACCCAAGTCTGTTTGCAGCCCACAAACGTTCTGTTTGTGGAAATGTGAATGAGATCCAAGTCTGTGTATGCAGCCCAGTAACGTTCTGTGTGTAGAAGTGTGAATGAGACCCATGTGTGTGTTTGCATCCCAGTAACGTTCTGTGTGTAGAAATGTGAATGTGACCCAAGTCTGTGAATACAGCCCACTAGCATTCTGTGTGTAGAAGTGTGAATGAGATCCAAGTCTGCGTTTGCAGCCCAGTAATGTTCTGTGTGTAGAAGTGGGAATGAGACCCAAGTCTGTGTTGGCAGCCCACAAACGTTCTGGGCGTAGAAATGTGAATGAGACCCAAGTCAGTGTTTGCAGCCCACTAACGTTCTGTGTGTAGAAGTGTGAATGACACCCAAGTCTTTGCTGCAGCCACCTAACGTTCTGTGTGTAGAAGTGCAAATGAGACCCAAGTCTGTGTTTGCAACCCACTAACGTTCTGTGTGTAAAAGTGTGAACGAGACCCAAGTTTGTGTTTGCAGCCCACTATCGTTCTCTGTGTAGAAGTGTGAATGAGACCCAAGTCAGTATTTGCAGCCCACTAACGTTCTGTGTGTAGACATGTGAATGAGACCAAAGTCTGTGTTTGCAGCCCACAAACGATCTGTGTGTAGAAGTTTGACTAAGACCCAAGTCTGTGTTTGCAGACCACTAACGTTCTGTGTGAAGAAGTGTGAATGACACCCAAGTCTTTGTTGCAGCCCACTAACATTCTGAGTATAGATGTGTGAATGAGACCCAAGTTTGTGTTTGCAGCCCACTAGCGTTCTGTGTGAAGGATTGTGAATGAGACCCAAGTCTGTTTTGCAGACAACTAACGTTCTGTGTGTAGATGTGTGAATGACATCCAAGTCTGTGTTTGCAGCCCACTTACGTTCTGTGTGTAGATGTGTGTATGAGACACAAATCTGTGTTTGTAGCCCAGTAACGTTCTGTGTGCAGAAGTATGAATGAGACCCAAGTCTGTGTTTGCAGCCCACTAATGTTCTGTGTGTAGAAGTGTGAATGAAACCCAAGTCTGTGTTTGCAATCCACTAATGTTCTGTGTGTAGAAGAGTGAATGAGATCCAAGTCTGTGCTTTCAGCCCACTAACGTTCGGTGTGCAGAAGTGTGAATGAGATACAAGTCTATATTTCAGCCCGGTAACGTTCTCTGTGTAGAAGTGTGAATGAGACCCAAGTCTGTGTTTGCAGCCCACAAACTTTCTGTGTGTAGAAGTGTGAATGAGACCCAAGTCTGTGTTTACAGCCCCATAGCGTTCTGTGTGTAGTAGTGTGAATGAGATCCAAGTCAGTGTCTTCAGCCCACTAAAGTTCTGCGTGTAGAAGTGTGAATGAGATCCAAGTCTGTGTTTGTAGCCCGGTAACATTCTGTGTGTAGAAGTATGAATGAGACCCAAGTCTGTGTTTGCAGCCAACTAACGTTCTGTGTGTAGAAGTGTGAATGAGACCCAAGTCTGTGTTTACAGCCCCATAGCGTTCTGTGTGTAGTATTGTGAATGAGATCCAAGTCTGTGTTTGCAGCCCAGTAGCGTTCTGTGTGTAGAAGTGTGAATGAGACCCAAGTCTATGTGTGCAGCCCACTAACGTTCTGTGTGTAGAAGTGTGGATGAGACCCAAGTCTGTGTTTACAGCCCCATAGCGTTCTGTGTGTAGTAGTGTGAATGAGATCCAAGTCTGTGTGTGCAGCCCACTAATGTTCTGTGTGTAGAAGTGTGAACGAGACCCAAGTCTGTATTTGCAGCTCACAAACGTTCTGTGTGTAGAAGTGTGAATGAGACCCAAGTCTGTGTTTACAGCCCCATAGCGTTCTGTGTGTAGTAGTGTGAATGAGATCCAAGTCTGTGTTTGCAGCCCAGTAACGTTCTGTGTGTAGAAGTGTGAATGAGACCCAAGTCTATGTGTGCAGCCCACTAACGTTCTGTGTGTAGAAGTGTGGATGAGTCCCAAGTCTGTGTGTGCAGCCCACTAATGTTCTGTGTGTAGAAGTGTGAACGAGACCCAAGTCTGTATTTGCAGCCCAGTAACGTTCTGTGTGTAGAAGTGTGAATGAGATCCAAGTCAGTGTTTTCAGACCACTGGCGTTCTGAGAGTAGAAGTGTGAATGAGATCGAAGTCTGTATTTCAACCCACAAACGTTCTGTGTGTGGAAATGTGAATGAGATCCAAGTCTGTGTTTGCAGCCCAGTAACGTTGTGTGTGTAGAAGTGTGAATGAGACCCATGTCTGTGTTTGCAGTCCACTAACGTTCTCTGTGTAGAAGTGTGAATGAGACCCAAGTCTGTGTTTTCAGCCCACTTACGTTCTGTGTGTGGAATTGTGAACCTGATCCTAGTCTGTGTTTTCAGCCCACTAACGTTATGTATGTAGAAGTGTGAATGTGATCCAAGTCTGTATTTCAGCCCGGTAACGTTCTGTGTGTAGAAGTGTGAATGAGACCCAAGTCTGTGTTTGCAGCCCACTAACGTTCTGTGTGTAGAAGTGTGAATGAGACCCAAGTCTGTGTTTTCAGCCCACTTACGTTCTGTGTGTAGAAGTGTGAATGCGATCCAAGTCTATATTTCAGCCCGGTAACGTTCTGTGTGTAGAAGTTTTAATGAGACCCAAGTCTGTGTTTGCAGCCCACAAACGTTCTGTGTGTAGAAGTGTGAATGAGACCCAAGTCTGTGTTTACAGCCCCATAGTGTTCTGTGTGTAGTAGTGTGAATGAGATCCAAGTCAGTGTTTTCAGCTCACTAACGTTCTGTGTGTAGAAATGTGAATGAGATCCAAGTCTGTGTTTGTAGCCCGGTAACGTTCTGTGTGTAGAAGTGTGAATGAGACCCAAGTCTGTGTTTGCAGCCAACTAACGTTCTGTGTGTAGAAGAGTGTATGAGACCCATTTCTGGGTGTGCAGCCCACTAACGTTCTGTGTGTAGAAGTGTGGATGAGACCCAAGTCTGTGTTTGCAGCCCACTAACTTTCTGTGTGTAGAAATGTGAATGAGACCCAAGTCTGTGTTTGCAGCCCAGAAACGTTCTGTTTGTGGAAATGTGAATGAGATCCAAGTCTGTGTATGCAGCCCTGTAACGTTCTGTGTGTAGAAGTGTGAATGAGACCCAAGTGTGTGTTTGCAGCCCAGTAACGTTCTGTGTGTAGAAGTGTGAATGAGACCCAAGAGTGTGTTTGCAGCCCACTAACGTTCTGTGTGTAGAAGTGTGAATGTGACCCAAGTCTGTGTATACAGCCCACTAGCATTCTGTGTGTAGAAGTGTGAATGAGATCCAAGTCTGCGTTTGCAGCCCAGTAATGTTCTGTGTGTAGAATTGGGAATGAGACCCAAGTCTGTGTTGCCTTCCCACAAACGTTCTGTGTGTAGAAATGTGAATGAGACCCAAGTCAGTGTTTGCAGCCCACTAACGTCCTGTGTGTAAAAGTGTGAATGAGACCCATGTCTGTGTTTACAGCCCAGTAACGTTCTGTGTATAGACATGTGAATGAGACCCAAGTCTTTGTTTGCAGCCCACTAACGTTCTGTGTGTAGAAGTGTGAACGAGACCCAAGTTTGTGTTTGCAGCCCACTATCGTTCTCTGTGTAGAAGTGTGAATGAGACCCAAGTCAGTATTTGCAGCCCACTAACGTTATGTGTGTAGACATGTGAATGAGACCAAAGTCTGTGTTTGCAGCCCACAACCGATCTGTGTGTAGAAGTTTGACTAAGACCCAAGTCTGTGTTTGCAGACCACTAACGTTCTGTGTGAAGAAGTGTGAATGACACCCAAGTCTTTGTTGCAGCCCACTAACATTCTGTGTATAGATGTGTGAATGAGACCCAAGTTTGTGTTTGCAGCTCACTAGCGTTCTGTGTGAAGGATTGTGAATGAGTCCCAAGTCTGTTTTGCAGACAACTAACGTTCTGTGTGTAGATGTGTGAATGACATCCAAGTCTGTGTTTGCAGCCCACTTACGTTCTGTGTGTAGATGTGTGTATGAGACACAAATCTGTGTTTGTAGCCCAGTAACGTTCTGTGTGCAGAAGTGTGAATGAGTCCCAAGTCTGTGTTTGCATCCCACTTACGTTCTGTGTGTAGACGTGCGAATGAGATCCAAGTATGTGTTTGCAACCCACTAACGTTATGTGCGTAGAAGTGTGAATGAGACCCAAGTCTGTGTTTACCGCCCACTAGCGTTCTGTGTGTAGAAGTGTGAATGAGATCCAAGTCAGTGATTGCAGCCCAGTAATGTTCTGTGTGTAGAAGTGTGAATGAGACCCAAGTCTGTGTGTGCAGCCCAGTAACGTTCTGTGTGTAGAAGTGTGAATGTGACCCAAGTCTGTGGGTGCAGCCCACTAACGTTCTGTGTGTAGACATGTGAACGATATCCAAGTCTGTGTGTGCAGCCCACTAACGTTCTGTGTGTAGAAGTGTGAATTAGACCAAAGCCAGTGTTTGAAGCCCACTAACGTTCTGTGTGTAGAAGTGTGAACGAGACCCAAGTCTGTATTTGCAGCCCACGAACGTTCTGTGTGTAGAAGAGTGATAGAGACCCAACTCTGAATTTGCAGCCCACTAACGTTGTCTTTGTAGAAGTGTGAATGAGACCCAAGTCAGTTTTTGCAGCCCACTAATGTTCTCTGTGTAGAAGTGTGAATGAGACCCAAGTCAGTGTTTGCAGCCCACTAATGTTCTGTGTGTAGAAGTGTGAATGAGACTCAAGTCTGTGTTTACAGCCAGTAACGTTCTGTGTGTAGAAGTGTCAAGGAGACCCATGTCAGTGTTTGCATCCCTCTAACGTTCTGTGTGTAGAAGTGTGAATGAGATACAAGTCTGAGATTGCAGCCCACTAACATTCTGTGTGTAGAAATCTGAACAAGACCCAAGTCTGTGTTTGCAGCCCACTAACGTTCTGTGTGTCGAAATGTGAATGAGACCCAAGTCTGTGTTTGCAGCCCACAAACGTTCTGTGTGTGGAAATGTGAATGAGATCCAAGCCTGTGTTTGCAGCCCAGTTACGTTCTGTGTGTAGAAATGTGAATGAGACCCAAGTCTGTGTTTGCAGCCCACTATCGTTCTCTGTGTAGACGTGTGAATGAGATCCAAGTCCGTTTTTGCAGCCCATAAACGTTCTGTGTGTAGAAATGAGAATGGGACCCAAGTCAGTGTTTGCAGCCCACAAACGTTCTGTGTGTGGAAATGTGAATGAGATTCAAGTCTGTGTATGCAGCCCAGTAACGTTCTGTGGGTAGAAGTGTGAATGAGACCCAAGTCTGTGTTTGCAGCCCACTAACGTTCTGTGTGTAGAAGTGTGAATGACATCCAAGTCTGTGTTTGCATTCCACAAACGTACTGTGTGTAGAAATGTGAATGGGACCCAAGTTAGTGTTTGCAGCCCACAAACGTTCTGTGTGTGGAAATGTGAATGAGATTCAAGTCTGTGTATGCAGCCCAGTAACTTTCTGTGTGTAGAAGTGTGAATGAGACCTAAGTCTGTGTTTGCAACCCACTAACGTTCTGTGTGTAGAAGTGTGAATGAGACCCAAGTCTGTGTTTACAGCCCAGTAACGTTCTGTGTATAGAAGTGTGAATGAGACCCAAGTCTGTGTTTGCAGCCCACTAACGTTCTGTGAGTAGGAGTGTGAATGAGACCCAAGTCTTTGTTGCAGCCAACTAACGTTCTGTGTGTAGAAGTGCGAATGAGATCCAAGTCTGTGTTTGCAACCCACTAACGTTCTGTGTGTAGAAGTGTGAACGAGACCCAAGTCTGTGTTTGCAGCCCACTATCGTTCTCTGTGTAAAAGTATGAATGAGACCCAAGTCTGTGTTTGCAGCCCAGTAACGCTCTGTGTGTAGAAGTGTTAATGAGACCCAAGTCTGTGTTTGCAGCCCATTAACGTTCTCTGTGTAGATGTGTGAATGGGATCCAAGTCTGTGTTTGCAGCCCTCCAACGTTCTGTGTATAGAAGTGTGAATGTGACCCAAGTCTGTGTATACAGCCCACTAGCGTTCTGTGTGTAGATGTGAGAATGAGATCCAAGTCTGCGTTTGCAGCCCAGTAACGTTCTGTGTGTAGAAGTGGGAATGAGACCCAAGTCTGTGTTGGCAGCCCACAAACGTTCTGTGTGTAGAAATATGAATGAGACCCAAGTCAGTTTTTGCAGCCCACAAACGTTCTGTGGGTGGAAATGTGATTGAGATCCAAGTCTGTGTTTGCAGCCCAGTAACGTTCTGTGTGTAGAAGTGTGAATGATACCCCAGTCTGTGTTTGCAGCCCACTAACGTTCTGTGTTTAGAAGTGTGAATGAGACCCATATCTGTGTTTACAGCCCAGTTACGTTCTGTGTATAGACGTGTGAATGAGACCGAAGTCTGTGTTTGCAGCCCACTAACGTTCTGTGTGTAGAAGTGTGAATGAGACCCAAGTATTTGTTGCAGCCCACTATCGTTCTGTGTGTAGAAGTGTGAATGAGACCCAAGTCAGTATTTGCAGCCCACTAACGTTCTGTGTGTAGGCATGTGAATGAGACCCATATCTATGTTTACAGCCCAGTTACGTTCTGTGTATAGACGTGTGAATGAGACCGAAGTCTGTGTTTGCAGCCCACTAACGTTCTGTGTGTAGAAGTGCGAATGAGACCCAAGTCTGTGTTTGCAACCCACTAACGTTCTGTGTGTAGAAGTGTGAACGAGACCTAAGTCTGTTTTTGCAGCCCACTATCGTTCTCTGTGTAGAAGTGTGAATGAGACCCAAGTCAGTATTTGCAGCCCACTAACGTTCTGTGTGTAGACATGTGAATGAGACCCAAGTCTGTGTTTGCAGCCCACTAACGTTCTGTGTGTAGAAGTTTGACTAAGACCCAAGTCTGTGTTTGCAGACCACTAACGTCCTGTGTGAAGAAGACTGAATGAGACCCAAGTCTGTGTTTGCAGCCCAGTAACGTTCTGTGTGTAGAAGTGTGAATGAGACCCAACTCTGTGTTTGCAGCCCACTAACGTTCTGTGTGTAGAAGAGTGAATAACATCCAAGTCTGTGTTTGCTGCCCACTAACGTTCTCTGTGTAAAAGAGTGAATGAGACCCAAGTCTGTGCTTGCAGCCCACTAATGTTGTGTGCGTAGAAGTGTGAATGTGACCCAAGTCTGTGCTTGCAGCCCACTAACGTCCTGTGTGTAGAAGTGTGAATGAGATCCAAGTCTGTGCTTGCAGCCCTCTAATGTTCTGTGTGTAGAAGAGTGAATGAGATCCAAGTCTGTGTTTGTAGCCCACTAATGTTCCGTGTGTAGAAGTGTGAATGAGACCCAAGTCTGTGCTTGCAGCCCACTAATGTTCTGTGTGTAGAAGTGTGAATGAGACCCAAGTCTGTGTTTGCAATCCACTAATGTTCTGTGTGTAGAAGAGTGAATGAGATCCAAGTCTGTGCTTGCAGCCCACTAATGTTCTGTGTGTAGAAGTGTGAATGAGACCCAAGTCTGTGTTTGCAGCCCACAAACGTTCTGTGTGTAGATGTGTGAATGAGACCCAAGTCTGTGTTTACAGCCCCATAGCGTTCTGTGTGTAGTAGCGTGAATGAGATCCAAGTCAGTGTCTTCAGCCCACTAACGTTCTGTGTGTAGAAGTGTGAATGAGATCCAAGTCTGTGTTTGTAGCCCGGTAACGTTCTGTGTGTAGAAGTGTGAATGAGACCCAAGTCTGTGTTTGCAGCCAACTAACGTTCTGTGTGTAGAAGAGTGTATGAGACACAAATCTGTGTTTGCAGCCCAGTAACGTTCTGTGTGTAGAAGTTTGACTAAGACCCAAGTCTGTGTTTGCAGCCCACTAACGTTCTGTGTGTAGAAGTTTGACTAAGACCCAAGTCTGTGTTTGCAGCCCAGTAACGTTCTGTGTGTGGAAGAGTGTATGAGACACAAATCTGTGTTGCAGCCCAGTAACGTTCTGTGTGTAGAAGAGTGTATGAGACACAAATCTGTGTTTACAGCCCCATAGCGTTCTGTGTGTAGAAGTGTGAATGAGACCCAAGTCTGTGTTTACAGCCCCATAGCGTTCTGTGTGTAGTAGTGTGAATGAGATCCAAGTCTGTGTTTGCAGCCCAGTAACGTTCTGTGTGTAGAAGTGTGAATGAGACCCAAGTCTATGTGTGCAGCACACTAACGTTCTGTGTGTAGAAGTGTGGATGAGACCCAAGTCTGTGTGTGCAGCCCACAAACGTTCTGTGTGTGGAAATGTGAATGAGATTCAAGTCTGTGTATGCAGCCCAGTAACGTTCTGTGGGTAGAAGTGTGAATGAGACCCAAGTCTGTGTTTGCAGCCCACTTACGTTCTGTGTGTAGAAGTGTGAATGACATCCAAGTCTGTGTTTGCATTCCACAAACGTACTGTGTGTAGAAATGTGAATGGGACCCAAGTTAGTGTTTGCAGCCCACAAACGTTCTGTGTGTGGAAATGTGAATGAGATTCAAGTCTGTGTATGCAGCCCAGTAACTTTCTGTGTGTAGAAGTGTGAATGAGACCCAAGTCTGTGTTTGCAACCCACTAACGTTCTGTGTGTAGAAGTGTGAATGAGACCCAAGTCTGTGTTTACAGCCCAGTAACGTTCTGTGTATAGAAGTGTGAATGAGACCCAAGTCTGTGTTTGCAGCCCACTAACGTTCTGTGAGTAGGAGTGTGAATGAGACCCAAGTCTTTGTTGCAGCCAACTAACGTTCTGTGTGTAGAAGTGCGAATGAGATCCAAGTCTGTGTTTGCAACCCACTAACGTTCTGTGTGTAGAAGTGTGAACGAGACCCAAGTCTGTGTTTGCAGCCCACTATCGTTCTCTGTGTAAAAGTATGAATGAGACCCAAGTCTGTGTTTGCAGCCCAGTAACGCTCTGTGTGTAGAAGTGTTAATGAGACCCAAGTCTGTGTTTGCAGCCCATTAACGTTCTCTGTGTAGATGTGTGAATGGGATCCAAGTCTGTGTTTGCAGCCCTCCAACGTTCTGTGTATAGAAGTGTGAATGTGACCCAAGTCTGTGTATACAGCCCACTAGCGTTCTGTGTGTAGATGTGAGAATGAGATCCAAGTCTTCGTTTGCAGCCCAGTAACGTTCTGTGTGTAGAAGTGGGAATGAGACCCAAGTCTGTGTTGGCAGCCCACAAACGTTCTGTGTGTAAAAATATGAATGAGACCCAAGTCAGTTTTTGCAGCCCACAAACGTTCTGTGGGTGGAAATGTGATTGAGATCCAAGTCTGTGTTTGCAGCCCAGTAACGTTCTGTGTGTAGAAGTGTGAATGATACCCCAGTCTGTGTTTGCAGCCCACTAACGTTCTGTGTTTAGAAGTGTGAATGAGACCCATATCTGTGTTTACAGCCCAGTTACGTTCTGTGTATAGACGTGTGAATGAGACCGAAGTCTGTGTTTGCAGCCCACTAACGTTCTGTGTGTAGAAGTGTGAATGAGACCCAAGTCTTTGTTGCAGCCCACTATCGTTCTGTGTGTAGAAGTGTGAATGAGACCCAAGTCAGTATTTGCAGCCCACTAACGTTCTGTGTGTAGGCATGTGAATGAGACCCATATCTATGTTTACAGCCCAGTTACGTTCTGTGTATAGACGTGTGAATGAGACCGAAGTCTGTGTTTGCAGCCCACTAACGTTCTGTGTGTAGAAGTGCGAATGAGACCCAAGTCTGTGTTTGCAACCCACTAACGTTCTGTGTGTAGAAGTGTGAACGAGACCTAAGTCTGTTTTTGCAGCCCACTATCGTTCTCTGTGTAGAAGTGTGAATGAGACCCAAGTCAGTATTTGCAGCCCACTAACGTTCTGTGTGTAGACATGTGAATGAGACCCAAGTCTGTGTTTGCAGCCCACTAACGTTCTGTGTGTAGAAGTTTGACTAAGACCCAAGTCTGTGTTTGCAGACCACTAACGTCCTGTGTGAAGAAGACTGAATGAGACCCAAGTCTGTGTTTGCAGCCCAGTAACGTTCTGTGTGTAGAAGTGTGAATGAGACCCAACTCTGTGTTTGCAGCCCACTAACGTTCTGTGTGTAGAAGAGTGAATAACATCCAAGTCTGTGTTTGCTGCCCACTAACGTTCTCTGTGTAAAAGAGTGAATGAGACCCAAGTCTGTGCTTGCAGCCCACTAATGTTGTGTGCGTAGAAGTGTGAATGTGACCCAAGTCTGTGCTTGCAGCCCACTAACGTCCTGTGTGTAGAAGTGTGAATGAGATCCAAGTCTGTGCTTGCAGCCCTCTAATGTTCTGTGTGTAGAAGAGTGAATGAGATCCAAGTCTGTGTTTGTAGCCCACTAATGTTCCGTGTGTAGAAGTGTGAATGAGACCCAAGTCTGTGCTTGCAGCCCACTAATGTTCTGTGTGTAGAAGTGTGAATGAGACCCAAGTCTGTGTTTGCAATCCACTAATGTTCTGTGTGTAGAAGAGTGAATGAGATCCAAGTCTGTGCTTGCAGCCCACTAATGTTCTGTGTGTAGAAGTGTGAATGAGACCCAAGTCTGTGTTTGCAGCCCACTAATGTTCTGTGTGTAGAAGTGTGAATGAGACCCAAGTCTGTGTTTGCAATCCACTAATGCTCTGTGTGTAGAAGTGTGAATGAGATCCAAGTCTGTGCTTGCAGCCCACTAATGTTCTGTGTGTAGAAGTGTGAATGAGACCCAAATCTGTGTTTGCAATCCACTAATGTTCTGTGTGTAGAAGAGTGAATGAGATCCAAGTCTGTGTTTGTAGCCCACTAATGTTCTGTGTGTAGAAGTGTGAATGAGACCCAAGTCTGTGCTTGCAGCCCACTAATGTTCTGTGTGTATAAGTGTGAATGAGACCCATGTCTGTGTTTGCAATCCACTAATGTTCTGTGTGTAGAAGAGTGAATGAGATCCAAGTCTGTGCTTGCAGCCCACTAATGTTCTGTGTGTAGAAGTGTGAATGAGACCCAAGTCTGTGTTTGCAGCCCACAAACGTTCTGTGTGTAGATGTGTGAATGAGACCCAAGTCTGTGTTTACAGCCCCATAGCGTTCTGTGTGTAGTAGCGTGAATGAGATCCAAGTCAGTGTCTTCAGCCCACTAACGTTCTGTGTGTAGAAGTGTGAATGAGATCCAAGTCTGTGTTTGTAGCCCGGTAACGTTCTGTGTGTAGAAGTGTGAATGAGACCCAAGTCTGTGTTTGCAGCCAACTAACGTTCTGTGTGTAGAAGAGTGTATGAGACACAAATCTGTGTTTGCAGCCCAGTAACGTTCTGTGTGTAGAAGTTTGACTAAGACCCAAGTCTGTGTTTGCAGCCCACTAACGTTCTGTGTGTAGAAGTTTGACTAAGACCCAAGTCTGTGTTTGCAGCCCAGTAACGTTCTGTGTGTGGAAGAGTGTATGAGACACAAATCTGTGTTGCAGCCCAGTAACGTTCTGTGTGTAGAAGAGTGTATGAGACACAAATCTGTGTTTACAGCCCCATAGCGTTCTGTGTGTAGAAGTGTGAATGAGACCCAAGTCTGTGTTTACAGCCCCATAGCGTTCTGTGTGTAGTAGTGTGAATGAGATCCAAGTCTGTGTTTGCAGCCCAGTAACGTTCTGTGTGTAGAAGTGTGAATGAGACCCAAGTCTATGTGTGCAGCCCACTAACGTTCTGTGTGTAGAAGTGTGGATGAGACCCAAGTCTGTGTGTGCAGCCCACTAATGTTCTGTGTGTAGAAGTGTGAACGAGACCCAAGTCTGTATTTGCAGCCCACTAACGTTCTGTGTGTAGAAGTGTGAATGAGATCCAAGTCAGTGTTTTCAGCCCACTAACGTTCTGTGTGTAGAAGTGTGAATGAGACCCAAGTCAGTGTTTTCAGCCCACTAACGTTCTGTGTGTAGAAGTGTGAATGAGATCCAAGTCTGTATTTCAGCCCACAAACGTTCTGTGTGTGGAATTGTGAACGAGATCCTAGTCTGTGTTTTCAGCCCACTAACGTTCTGTGTGTAGAAGTGTGAATGAGACCCAAGTCAGTGTTTTCAGCCCACTAACGTTCTGTGTGTAGAAGTGTGAATGAGATCCAAGTCTGTATTTCAGCCCACAAACGTTCTGTGTGTGGAATTGTGAACGAGATCCTAGTCTGTGTTTGCAGCCCAATCACGTTGTGTGTGTGGAAGTGTGAATGAGACCCATGTCTGTGTTTGCAGCCCACTAACGTTCTCTGTGTAGAAGTGTGAATGAGACTCAAGTCTGTGTTTTCAGTCCACTTACGTTCTGTGTGTGGAATTGTGAACGAGATCCTAGTCTGTGTTTTCAGCCCACTAACGTTCTGTGTGTAGAAGTGTGAATGAGATCCAAGTCTGTATTTCAGCCCGGTAACGTTCTGTGTGTAGAAGTGTGAATGAGACCCAAGTCTGTGTTAGCAGCCCACTAACTTTGTGTGTGTAGAAGTGTGAATGAGACCCAAGTCTGTGTTTTCAGCCCACTTACGTTCTGTGTGTAGAAGTGTGAATGAGATCCAAGTCTATATTTCAGCCCGGTAACGTTCTGTGTGTAGAAGTGTGAATGAGACCCAAGTCTGTGTTTGCAGCCCACAAACGTTCTGTGTGTAGAAGTGTGAATGAGACCCAAGACTATGTTTACAGCCCCATAGTGTTCTGTGTGTAGTAGTGTGAATGAGATCCAAGTCAGTGTTTTCAGCCCACTTACGTTCTGTGTGTAGAAGTGTGAATGAGATCCAAGTCTGTGTTTGTAGCCCGGTAACGTTCTTTGTGTAGAAGTGTGAATGAGACCCAAGTCTGTGTTTGCAGCCAACTAACGTTCTGTGTGTAGAAGAGTGTATGAGACCCATTTCTGGGTGTGCAGCCCACTGACGTTCTGTGTGTAGAAGTGTGGATGAGACCCAAGTCTGTGTTTGCAGCCCACTAACTTTCTGTGTGTAGAAATGTGAATGAGACCCAAGTCTGTTTGCAGCCCACAAACGTTCTGTTTGTGGAAATGTGAATGAGATCCAAGTCTGTGTATGCAGCCAAGTAACGTTCTGTGTGTAGAAGTGTGAATGAGACCCATGTGTGTGTTTGCATCCCAGTAACGTTCTGTGTGTAGAAGTGTGAATGAGACCCAAGAGTGTGTTTGCAGCCCACTAACGTTCTGTGTGTAGAAGTGTGAATGTGACCCAAGTCTGTGAATACAGCCCACTAGCATTCTGTGTGTAGAAGTGTGAATGAGATCCAAGTCTGCGTTTGCAGCCCAGTAATGTTCTGTGTGTAGAAGTGGGAATGAGACCCAAGTCTGTGTTGGCAGCCCACAAACGTTCTGTGCGTAGAAATGTGAATGAGACCCAAGTCAGTGTTTGCAGCCCACTAACGTTCTGTGTGTAGAAGTGTGAATGACACCCAAGTCTTTGCTGCAGCCACCTAACGTTCTGTGTGTAGAAGTGCAAATGAGACCCAAGTCTGTGTTTGCAACCCACTAACGTTCTGTGTGTAAAAGTGTGAACGAGACCCAAGTTTGTGTTTGCAGCCCACTATCGTTCTCTGTGTAGAAGTGTGAATGAGACCCAAGTCAGTATTTGCAGCCCACTAACGTTCTGTGTGTAGACATGTGAATGAGACCAAAGTCTGTGTTTGCAGCCCACAAACGATCTGTGTGTAGAAGTTTGACTAAGACCCAAGTCTGTGTTTGCAGACCACTTACGTTCTGTGTGAAGAAGTGTGAATGACACCCAAGTCTTTGTTGCAGCCCACTAACATTCTGTGTATAGATGTGTGAATGAGACCCAAGTTTGTGTTTGCAGCCCACTAGCGTTGTGTGTGAAGGATTGTGAATGAGACCCAAGTCTGTTTTGCAGACAACTAACGTTCTGTGTGTAGATGTGTGAATGACATCCAAGTCTGTGTTTGCAGCCCACTTGCGTTCTGTGTGTAGATTTGTGTATGAGACACAAATCTGTGTTTGTAGCCCAGTAACGTTCTGTGTGCAGAAGTATGAATGAGACCCAAGTCTGTGTTTGCAGCCCACTTACGTTCTGTGTGTAAACGTGTGAATGAGATCCAAGTTTGTGTTTGCAACCCACTAACGTTATGTGTGTAGAAGTGTGAATGAGACCCAAGTCTGTGTTTACCGCCCACTAGCGTTCTGTGTGTAGACGTGTGAATGTGATCCAAGTCAGTGATTGCAGACCAGTAATGTTCTGTGTGTAGAAGTGTGAATGAGACCCAAGTCTGTATTTGCAGCCCACGAACGTTCTGTGTGTAGAAGAGTGAATGAGACCCAAGTCTGAATTTGCAGCCCACTAACGTTGTCTTTGTAGAAGTGTGAATGAGACCAAAGTCAGTGTTTGCAGCCCACTAATGTTCTCTGTGTAGAAGTGTGAATGAGACCCAAGTCAGTGTTTGCAGCCCACTAATGTTCTGTGTGTAGAAGTGTGAATGAGACTCAAGTCTGTGGTTACAGCCAGTAACGTTCTGTGTGTAGAAGTGTCAAGGAGACCCATGTCAGTGTTTGGCATCCCTCTAACGTTCTGTGTGTAGAAGTGTGAATGAGATACAATTCTGAGATTGCAGCCCACTAACATTCTGTGTGTAGAAATCTGAACGAGACCAAAGCCTGTGTTTGCAGCCCACTAACGTTCTGTGTGTCGAAATGTGAATGAGACCCAAGTCTGTGTTTGCAGCCCACAAACGTTCTGTGTGTGGAAATGTGAATGAGATCCAAGCCTGTGTTTGCAGCCCAGTTACGTTCTGTGTGTAGAAATGTGAATGAGACCCAAGTCTGTGTTTGCAGACCATTATCGTTCTCTGTGTAGACGTGTGAATTAGATCCAAGTCCGTGTTTGCAGCCCACAAACGTTCTGTGTGTAGAAATGTGAATGAGACCCAAGTCTGTGTTTGCAGACCACTATCGTTCTCTGTGTAGACGTGTGAATGAGATCCAAGTCCGTGTGTGCAGCCCACAAACGTTCTGTGTGTGGAAATGTGAATGAGATTCAAGTCTGAGTATGCAGCCCAGTAACGTTCTGTGTGTAGAAGTGTGAATGAGACCCAAGTCTGTGTTTGCAACCCACTAACGTTCTGTGTGTAGAAGTGTGGATGAGACCCAAGACTGTGTTTTCAGCCCACTAACGTTCTGTGTGTAGAAGTGTGAATGAGATCCAAGTCTGTATTTCAGCCCACAAACGTTCTGTGTGTGGAAATGTGAATGAGATCCAAGTCTGTGTTTGCAGCCCAGTATCGTTCTGTGTGTAGAAGTGTGAATGAGATCCAAGTCAGTGTTTTCAGACCACTGACGTTCTGTGTGTAGGAGTGTGAATGAGACCCAAGTCTTTGTTGCAGCCAACTAACGTTCTGAGTGTAGAATTGCGAATGAGATCCAAGTCTGTGTTTGCAACCCACTAACGTTCTGTATGTAGAAGTGTGAACGAGACCCAAGTCTGTGTTTGCAGCCCACTATCGTTCTCTGTGTAAAAGTATGAATGAGACCCAAGTCAGTGTTAGCAGCCCACTAACGTTCTGTGTGTAGACATGGTAATGAGACCCAAGTCTGTGTTTGCAGCCCACTAACGTTCTGTGTGTAGAAGTTTGACTAAGACCCAAGTCTGTGTTTGCAGACAACTAACGTTCTGTGTGAAGAAGTGTAAATGAGACACAAGTCTGTGTTTGCAGCCCAGTAACGTTCTGTGTGTAGACATTTGAATGAGACCCATGTCTGTGTTTGCCACCCACTAACGTTCTGTGTGTATAAGTGTGAAATAGACCCAAGTCTGTGTTTGCAGACCACTAATGTTCTGTGTGTAGAAGTGTGAATGAGACAAGTCTGTGTTTGCAACCCACTAACGTTCTGTGTGTAGAAGTGAGAACGAGACCCAAGTCTGTGTTTGCAGCCCAAAAACGTTCTGTGTGTAGAAGTGTGAATGAGATCCAAGTCTGTTTGCTGCCCACTAACGTCCTCTGTGTAAGTGAGTGAATGAGACCCAAGTCTGTGCTTGCAGCCCACTAACGTTCTCGGTGTAGAAGTGTGAATGAGACCCAAGTCTATGTTTACAGCCCCATAGCGTTTGTGTGTAGAAGTGTGAATGAGATCCAAGTCTGTGTTTCCAGCCCAGTAACGTTCTGTGTGTAGAAGTGTGAAAGAGACCCATTTCTGTGTGCGCAGCCCACTAACGTTCTGTATGTAGAAGTGTGGATGAGACCCAAGTCTGTGTTTTCAGCCCAGTATCGTTCTGTGTGTAGAAGTGTGAATGAGACCCAAGTCAGTGTTTTCAGACCACTGACGTTCTGAGTGTAGAAGTGTGAATGAGATCGAAGTCTGTATTTCAGCCCACAAACGTTCTGTGTGTGGAAATGTGAATGAGATCCAAGTCTGTGTTTGCAGTCCAGTAACGTTGTTTGTGTAGAAGTGTGAATGAGATCCAAGTCTGTGTTTGCAACCCACTAACGTTCTGTGTGTAGAAGTGAGAACGAGACCCAAGTCTGTGTTTGCAGCCCTCTAACGTTCTGTGTGTAGAAGTGTGAATGAGATCCAAGTCTGTATTTCAGCCCAGAAACGTTCTGTGTGTGGAAATGTGAATGAGATCCAAGTCTGTGTTTGCAGCCCATTATCGTTCTGTGTGTAGAAGTGTGAATGAGATCCAAGTCAGTGCTTTCAGACCACTGACGTTCTGAGTGTAGAAGTGTGAATGAGATCGAAGTCTGTATTTCAGCCCACAAACGTTCTGTGTGTGGAAATGTGAATGAGATCCAAGTCTGTGTTTGCAGTCCAGTAACGTTGTTTGTGTAGAAGTGTGAATGAGATCCAAGTCTGTGTTTGCAGCCCAGTAACGTTCTGTGTGTAGAAGTGTGAATGAGACCCAAGTCTGTGTTTGCAGCCCATTAACGTTCTGTGTGCAGAAGTGTGAATGAGACCCAAATCTGTGTTTGCAGCCCTTTAACGTTCTGTGTGTAGAAGTGTGAATGAGATCCAAGTCTGTGTTTGAAGCACAGTAACGTTCTGTGTGTAGAAGTGTGAATGAGACACAAGTCTGTGTATACAGCCCACTAACGTTGAGTGTGTAGAAGTGTGAATGAGATCCAGGTCTGTGTTTGCAACACACTAACGTTCTGTGTGTAGAAATGTGAATGAGATCCAAGTCTGTGTTTGCAGTCCAGTAACGTTCTGTGTGTAGAAGTGTGAATGAGACACAAGTCTGTGTTTGCAGCCCATAAACGCTCTGTGTGTAGAAGTGTGAATGAGATCCAAGTCTGTGTTTGCAGCCCACTACCGTTGAGTATGTAGAAGTGTGAATGAGATCCAAGTCTGCGTTAGCAGCCCATTAACGCTCTGTGTGTAGTAGTGTGAATGAGATCCAAGTCTGAGTTTGCAGCCCAGTAACGTTCTCTGTGTAGAAGTGTGAATGAGACACAAGTCTGTGTTTGCAGCCCAGTAACGCTCTGTGTGTAGAAGTGTGAATGAGACCCAAGTCTGTGTTTGCAGCCCATTAACGTTCTCTGTGTAGATGTGTGAATGAGATCCAAGTCTGTGTTTGCAGCCCACCAACGTTCTGTGTATAGAAGTGTGAATGTGACCCAAGTCTGTGTATACAGCCCACTAGCGTTCTGTGTGTAGAAGTGTGAATGAGATCCAAGTCTGCGATTGCAGCCCAGTAACGTTCTGTGTGTAGAAGTGGGAATGAGACCCAAGTCTGTGTTGGCAGCCCACAAACGTTCTGTGTGTAGAAATATGAATGAGACCCAAGTCAGTTTTTGCAGCCCAGAAACGTTCTGTGTGTGGAAATGTGTTTGAGATCCAAGTCTGTGTTTGCAAACCACTAATGTTCTGTGTGTAGAAGTGTGAATGAGACCCAACTCAGTGTTTGCAGCCCACTAACGTTCTGTGTGTAGAAGAGTGAATGAGATCCAAGTCTGTGTTTGCTGCCCACTAACGTTCTCTGTGTAAAAGAGTGAATGAGACCCAAGTCTGTGCTTGCAGCCCACTAATGTTCTGTGTGTAGAAGTGTGAATGAGACCCAAGTCTGTGTTTGCAGCCCACTAACGTTCTGTGTGTAGAAGTGTGAATGAGATCCAAGTCTGTGCTTGCAGCCCACTAATGTTCTGTGTGTAGAAGAGTGAATGAGATCCAAGTCTGTGTTTGTAGCCCACTAATGTTCTGTGTGTAGAAGTGTGAATGAGACCCAAGTCTGTGCTTGCAGCCCACTAATTTTCTGTGTGTAGAAGTGTGAATGAGCCCCAAGTCTGTGTTTGCAATCCACTAATGTTCTGTGTGTAGAAGAGTGAATGAGATCCAAGTCTGTGCTTGCAGCCCACTAACGTTCTCTGTGTAGAAGTGTGAATGAGACCCAAGTCTGTGTTTGCAGCCCACAAACCTTCTGTGTGTAGAAGTGTGAATGAGACCCAAGTCTGTGTTTACAGCCCCATAGTGTTCTGTGTGTAGTAGTGTGAATGAGATCCAAGTCAGTGTTTTCAGCCCACTAACGTTCTGTGTGTAGAAGTGTGAATGAGATCCAAGTCTGTGTTTGTAGCCCGGTAACGGTCTGTGTGTAGAAGAGTGTATGAGACACAAATCTGTGTTTGCAGCCCAGTAACGTTCTGTGTGCAGAAGTGTGATTGAGACCCAAGTCTGTGTTTGCAGCCCACTAACTTTCTGTGTGTAGAAGTGTGAATGAGACCCAAGTCTGTGTTTACAGTCCCATAGCGTTCTGTGTGTAGTAGTGTGAATGAGATCCAAGTCTGTGTGTGCAGCCCACTAATGTTCTGTGTGTAGAAGTGTGAACGAGACCCAAGTCTGTATTTGCAGCCCACTAACGTTCTGTGTGTAGAAGTGTGAATGAGATCCAAGTCAGTGTTTTCAGCCCACTAACGTTCTGTGTGTAGAATTGTGAATTAGATCCAAGTCAGTGTTTTCAGCCCACTAACGTTCTGTGTGTAGAAGTGTGAATGAGATCCAAGTCTGTATTTCAGCCCACAAACGTTCTGCGTGTGGAAATGTGAATGAGATCCAAGTCTGTGTTTGCAGCCCAGTATCGTTCTGTGTGTAGAAGTGTGAATGAGATCCAAGTCAGTGTTTTCAGACCACTGACGTTCTGAGTGTAGAAGTGTGAATGAGATCGAAGTCTGTATTTCAGCCCACAAACGTTCAGTGTGTGGAAATGTGAATGAGATCCAAGTCTGTGTTTGCAGCCCAGTAACGTTGTGTGTGTAGAAGTGTGAATGAGACCCATGTCTGTGTTTGCAGCCCACTAACGTTCTCTGTGTAGAAGGGTGAATGAGACCCAAGTCTGTGTTTTCAGCCCACTTACGTTCTGTGTGTGGAATTGTGAACGAGATCCTAGTCTGTTGTTTCAGCCCATTAACGTTCTGTGTGTAGAAGTGTGAATGAGATCCAAGTCTGTATTTCAGCCCGGTAACGTTCTGTGTGTAGAAGTGTGAATGAGACCCAAGTCTGTGTTTGCAGCCCACTAACGTTCTGTGTGTAGAAGTGTGAATGAGACCCAAGTCTGTGTTTTCAGCCCACATACGTTCTGTGTGTAGAAGTGTGAATGAGATCCAAGTCTGTATTTCAGCCCGGTAACGTTCTGTGTGTAGAAGTGTGAATGAGACCCAAGTCTGTGTTTGCAGCCCACTAACTTTCCTTGTGTAGAAGTGTGTATGAGACACAAATCTGTGTTTGCAGCCTTGTAAAGTTCTGTGTGCAGAAGTGTGAATGAGACCCAAGCCTGTGTTTGCAGCCCACTAACGTTCTGTGTGTAGAAGTGTGAATAAGACCCAAGTCTGTGTTTACAGCCCCATACCGTTCTGTGTGTAGAAGTGTGAATGAGATCCAAGTCTGTGTTTGCAGCCCAGTAACGATCTGTGTGTAGAAGTGTGAATGAGACCCATTTCTGGGTGTGCAGCCCACTAACGTTCTGTGTGTAGAAGTGTGGATGAGACCCAAGTCTGTGTTTGCAGCCCACTAACTTTCTGTGTGTAGAAATGTGAATGAGACCCAAGTCTGTGTTTGCAGCCCACAAACGTTCTGTTTGTGGAAATGTGAATGAGATCCAAGTCTGTGAATGCAGCCCAGTAAGGTTCTGTGTGTAGAAGTGTGAATGAGACCCAAGTGTGTGTTTGCAGCCCAGTAACGTTCTGTGTGTAGAAGTGTGAATGAGACCCAAGAGTGTGTTTGCAGCCCACTAACGTTCTGTGTGTAGAAGTGTGAATGTGACCCAAGTCTGTGTATACAGCCCACTAGCATTCTGTGCGTAGAAGTGTGAATGAGATCCAAGTCTGCGTTTGCAGCCCAGTAATGTTCTGTGTGTAGAAGTGGGAATGAGACCCAAGTCTGTGTTGGCAGCCCACAAACGTTCTGTGTGTAGAAAAGTGAATGAGACCCAAGTCAGTATTTGCAGCCCAAAAACGTTCTGTGTGTGTTAATGTGAATGAGGTCCAAGTCTGTGTTTGCAGCCCAGTAACGTTCTGTGTGTAGAAGTGTGAATGACACCCAAGTCTGTCTCTGCATCCCACTAACGTTCTGTGTGTAGAAGTGTTAATTAGACCCATGTCTGTGTTTACAGCCCAGTAACGTTCTGTGTATAGACGTGTGAATGAGACCCATGTCTTTGTTTGCAGCCCACTAACGTTCTGTGTGTGGAAGTGTGAATGAGACCCAAGTCTTTGCTGCAGCCACCTAACGTTCTGTGTGTAGAAGTGCAAATGAGACCCAAGTCTGTGTTTGCAACCCACTAACGTTCTGTGTGTAGAAGTGTGAACGAGACCCAAGTCTGTGTTTGCAGCCCACTAACGTCCTGTGTGTAGAAGTGTGAATGAGATCCAAGTCTGTGCTTGCGGCCCTCTAATGTTCTGTGTGTAGAAGAGTGAATGAGATCCAAGTCTGTGTTTGTAGCCCACTATTGTTCTGTGTGTAGAAGTGTGAATGAGACCCAAGTCTGTGCTTGCAGCCCACTAATGTTCTGTGTGTAGAAGTGTGAATGAGACCCAAGTCTGTGTTTGCAATCCACTAATGTTCTGTGTGTAGAAGAGTGAATGAGATCCAAGTCTGTGCTTGCAGCCCACTATCGTCCTGTGTGTAGAAGTGTGAATGAGACCCAAGTCTGTATTTCAGCCCCATAGCGTTCTGTGTGTAGTAGTGTGAATGAGATCCAAGTCTGTGTTTGCAGCCCAGTAACGTTCTGTGTGTAGAAGTGTGTATGAGATCCAAGTCAGTGTTTGCAGCCCAGTAACGTTCGGTGTGCAGAAGTGTAAATGAGACCCAAGTCTGTGTTTGCAGCCCACTAAAGTTCTGTGTGTAGAAGTGAGAATGAGACCCAAGTCTGTATTTCAGCCCCATAGCGTTCTGTGTGTAGTAGTGTGAATGAGATCCAAGTCTGTGTTTGCAGCCCAGTAACGTTCTGTGTGTAGAAGTGTGAATGAGACCCAAGTCTGTGTGTGCAGCCCACTAACGTTCTGTGTGTAGAAGTGTGGATGAGACCCAAGTCTGTGTGTGCAGCCCAGTAACGTTCTGTGTGTAGAAGTGTGAATGAGACCCAAGTCTGTGTGTGCAGCCCACTAACGTTCTGTGTGTAGAAGTGTGGATGAGACCCAAGTCTGTGTTTGCAGCCCACTAACGTTCTGTGTGTAGAAGTGTGAATGAGACCCAAGTCTGTGTTTTCAGCCCACATACGTTCTGTGTGTAGAAGTGTGAATGAGATCCAAGTCTGTATTTCAGCCCGGTAACGTTCTGTGTGTAGAAGTGTGAATGAGACCCAAGTCTGTGTTTGCAGCCCACTAACTTTCCTTGTGTAGAAGTGTGTATGAGACACAAATCTGTGTTTGCAGCCCAGTAAAGTTCTGTGTGCAGAAGTGTGAATGAGACCCAAGCCTGTGTTTGCAGCCCACTAACGTTCTGTGTGTAGAAGTGTGAATGAGACCCAAGTTTGTGTTTACAGCCCCATAGCGTTCTGTGTGTAGAAGTGTGAATGAGATCCAAGTCTGTGTTTGCAGCCCAGTAACGATCTGTGTGTAGAAGTGTGAATGAGACCCATTTCTGGGTGTGCAGCCCACTAACGTTCTGTGTGTAGAAGTGTGAATGAGACCCAAGTCTGTGTTTGCAGCCCACTAACTTTCTGTGTGTAGAAATGTGAATGAGACCCAAGTCTGTGTTTGCAGCCCACAAACGTTCTGTTTGTGGAAATGTGAATGAGATCCAAGTCTGTGTATGCAGCCCAGTAACGTTCTGTGTGTAGAAGTGTGAATGAGACCCAAGTGTGTGTTTGCAGCCCAGTAACGTTCTGTGTGTAGAAGTGTGAATGAGACCCAAGAGTGTGTTTGCAGCCCACTAACGTTGTGTGTGTAGAAGTGTGAATGTGACCCAAGTCTGTGTATACAGCCCACTAGCATTCTGTGCGTAGAAGTGTGAATGAGATCCAAGTCTGCGTTTGCAGCCCAGTAATGTTCTGTGTGTAGAAGTGGGAATGAGACCCAAGTCTGTGTTGGCAGCCCACAAACGTTCTGTGTGTAGAAAAGTGAATGAGACCCAAGTCAGTATTTGCAGCCCAAAAACGTTCTGTGTGAGTTAATGTGAATGAGGTCCAAGTCTGTGTTTGCAGCCCAGTAACGTTCTGTGTGTAGAAGTGTGAATGACACCCAAGTCTGTCTCTGCAGCCCACTAACGTTCTGTGTGTAGAAGTGTGAATTAGACCCATGTCTGTGTTTACAGCCCAGTAACGTTCTGTGTATAGACGTGTGAATGAGACCCATGTCTTTGTTTGCAGCCCACTAACGTTCTGTGTGTGGAAGTGTGAATGAGACCCAAGTCTTTGCTGCAGCCACCTAACGTTCTGTGTGTAGAAGTGCAAATGAGACCCAAGTCTGTGTTTGCAACCCACTAACGTTCTGTGTGTAGAAGTGTGAACGAGACCAAAGTTTGTGTTTGCAGCCCACTATCGTTCGCTGTGTAGAAGTGTGAATGAGACCCAAGTCAGTATTTGCAGCCCACTAACGTTCTGTGTGTAGACATGTGAATGAGACCCAAGTCTGTGTTTGCAGCCCACTAACGTTCTGTGTGTAGAAGTTTGACTAAGACCCAAGTCTGTGTTTGCAGACCACTAACGTTCTGTGTGAAGAAGTCTGAATGAGACCCAAGTCTGTGTTTGCAGCCCACTAACGTTCTGTGTGTAGGAGTGTGAATGAGACCCAAGTCTTTGTTGCAGCCAACTAACGTTCTGTGTGTCGAAATGTGAATGAGACCCAAGTCTGTGTTTGCAGCCCACAAACGTTCTGTGTGTGGAAATGTGAATGAGATCCAAGCCTGTGTTTGCAGCCCAGTTACGTTCTGTGTGTAGAAATGTGAATGAGACCCAAGTCTGTGTTTGCAGACCATTATCGTTCTCTGTGTAGACGTGTGAATTAGATCCAAGTCCGTGTTTGCAGCCCACAAACGTTCTGTGTGTAGAAATGTGAATGAGACCCAAGTCTGTGTTTGCAGACCACTATCGTTCTCTGTGTAGACGTGTGAATGAGATCCAAGTCCGTGTGTGCAGCCCACAAACGTTCTGTGTGTGGAAATGTGAATGAGATTCAAGTCTGAGTATGCAGCCCAGTAACGTTCTGTGTGTAGAAGTGTGAATGAGACCCAAGTCTGTGTTTGCAACCCACTAACGTTCTGTGTGTAGAAGTGTGGATGAGACCCAAGTCTGTGTTTTCAGCCCACTAACGTTCTGTGTGTAGAAGTGTGAATGAGATCCAAGTCTGTATTTCAGCCCACAAACGTTCTGTGTGTGGAAATGTGAATGAGATCCAAGTCTGTGTTTGCAGCCCAGTATCGTTCTGTGTGTAGAAGTGTGAATGAGATCCAAGTCAGTGTTTTCAGACCACTGACGTTCTGTGTGTAGGAGTGTGAATGAGACCCAAGTCTTTGTTGCAGCCAACTAACGTTCTGAGTGTAGAATTGCGAATGAGATCCAAGTCTGTGTTTGCAACCCACTAACGTTCTGTATGTAGAAGTGTGAACGAGACCCAAGTCTGTGTTTGCAGCCCACTATCGTTCTCTGTGTAAAAGTATGAATGAGACCCAAGTCAGTGTTAGCAGCCCACTAACGTTCTGTGTGTAGACATGGTAATGAGACCCAAGTCTGTGTTTGCAGCCCACTAACGTTCTGTGTGTAGAAGTTTGACTAAGACCCAAGTCTGTGTTTGCAGACAACTAACGTTCTGTGTGAAGAAGTGTAAATGAGACACAAGTCTGTGTTTGCAGCCCAGTAACGTTCTGTGTGTAGACATTTGAATGAGACCCATGTCTGTGTTTGCCACCCACTAACGTTCTGTGTGTATAAGTGTGAAATAGACCCAAGTCTGTGTTTGCAGACCACTAATGTTCTGTGTGTAGAAGTGTGAATGAGACAAGTCTGTGTTTGCAACCCACTAACGTTCTGTGTGTAGAAGTGAGAACGAGACCCAAGTCTGTGTTTGCAGCCCAAAAACGTTCTGTGTGTAGAAGTGTGAATGAGATCCAAGTCTGTTTGCTGCCCACTAACGTCCTCTGTGTAAGTGAGTGAATGAGACCCAAGTCTGTGCTTGCAGCCCACTAACGTTCTCGGTGTAGAAGTGTGAATGAGACCCAAGTCTATGTTTACAGCCCCATAGCGTTTGTGTGTAGAAGTGTGAATGAGATCCAAGTCTGTGTTTCCAGCCCAGTAACGTTCTGTGTGTAGAAGTGTGAAAGAGACCCATTTCTGTGTGCGCAGCCCACTAACGTTCTGTATGTAGAAGTGTGGATGAGACCCAAGTCTGTGTTTTCAGCCCAGTATCGTTCTGTGTGTAGAAGTGTGAATGAGACCCAAGTCAGTGTTTTCAGACCACTGACGTTCTGAGTGTAGAAGTGTGAATGAGATCGAAGTCTGTATTTCAGCCCACAAACGTTCTGTGTGTGGAAATGTGAATGAGATCCAAGTCTGTGTTTGCAGTCCAGTAACGTTGTTTGTGTAGAAGTGTGAATGAGATCCAAGTCTGTGTTTGCAACCCACTAACGTTCTGTGTGTAGAAGTGAGAACGAGACCCAAGTCTGTGTTTGCAGCCCTCTAACGTTCTGTGTGTAGAAGTGTGAATGAGATCCAAGTCTGTATTTCAGCCCAGAAACGTTCTGTGTGTGGAAATGTGAATGAGATCCAAGTCTGTGTTTGCAGCCCATTATCGTTCTGTGTGTAGAAGTGTGAATGAGATCCAAGTCAGTGTTTTCAGACCACTGACGTTCTGAGTGTAGAAGTGTGAATGAGATCGAAGTCTGTATTTCAGCCCACAAACGTTCTGTGTGTGGAAATGTGAATGAGATCCAAGTCTGTGTTTGCAGTCCAGTAACGTTGTTTGTGTAGAAGTGTGAATGAGATCCAAGTCTGTGTTTGCAGCCCAGTAACGTTCTGTGTGTAGAAGTGTGAATGAGACCCAAGTCTGTGTTTGCAGCCCATTAACGTTCTGTGTGCAGAAGTGTGAATGAGACCCAAATCTGTGTTTGCAGACCACTAACGTTCTGTGTGTAGAAGTGTGAACGAGACCCAAGTCTGTGTTCGCAGCCCATTAACGTTCAGTGTGTAGATTTGTGAATGAGACCCAAATCTGTGTTTGCAGCCCTTTAACGTTCTGTCTGTAGAAGTGTGAATGAGATCCAAGTCTGTGTTTGAAGCACAGTAACGTTCTGTGTGTAGAAGTGTGAATGAGACACAAGTCTGTGTATACAGCCCACTAACGTTGAGTGTGTAGAAGTGTGAATGAGATCCAGGTCTGTGTTTGCAACACACTAACGTTCTGTGTGTAGAAATGTGAATGAGATCCAAGTCTGTGTTTGCAGTCCAGTAACGTTCTGTGTGTAGAAGTGTGAATGAGACACAAGTCTGTGTTTGCAGCCCATAAACGCTCTGTGTGTAGAAGTGTGAATGAGATCCAAGTCTGTGTTTGCAGCCCACTAACGTTGAGTATGTAGAAGTGTGAATGAGATCCAAGTCTGCGTTAGCAGCCCATTAACGCTCTGTGTGTAGTAGTGTGAATGAGATCCAAGTCTGAGTTTGCAGCCCAGTAACGTTCTCTGTGTAGAAGTGTGAATGAGACACAAGTCTGTGTTTGCAGCCCAGTAACGCTCTGTGTGTAGAAGTGTGAATGAGACCCAAGTCTGTGTTTGCAGCCCATTAACGTTCTCTGTGTAGATGTGTGAATGAGATCCAAGTCTGTGTTTGCAGCCCACCAACGTTCTGTGTATAGAAGTGTGAATGTGACCCAAGTCTGTGTATACAGCCCACTAGCGTTCTGTGTGTAGAAGTGTGAATGAGATCCAAGTCTGCGATTGCAGCCCAGTAACGTTCTGTGTGTAGAAGTGGGAATGAGACCCAAGTCTGTGTTGGCAGCCCACAAACGTTCTGTGTGTAGAAATATGAATGAGACCCAAGTCAGTTTTTGCAGCCCAGAAACGTTCTGTGTGTGGAAATGTGTTTGAGATCCAAGTCTGTGTTTGCAAACCACTAATGTTCTGTGTGTAGAAGTGTGAATGAGACCCAACTCAGTGTTTGCAGCCCACTAACGTTCTGTGTGTAGAAGAGTGAATGAGATCCAAGTCTGTGTTTGCTGCCCACTAACGTTCTCTGTGTAAAAGAGTGAATGAGACCCAAGTCTGTGCTTGCAGCCCACTAATGTTCTGTGTGTAGAAGTGTGAATGAGACCCAAGTCTGTGTTTGCAGCCCACTAACGTTCTGTGTGTAGAAGTGTGAATGAGATCCAAGTCTGTGCTTGCAGCCCACTAATGTTCTGTGTGTAGAAGAGTGAATGAGATCCAAGTCTGTGTTTGTAGCCCACTAATGTTCTGTGTGTAGAAGTGTGAATGAGACCCAAGTCTGTGCTTGCAGCCCACTAATTTTCTGTGTGAAGAAGTGTGAATGAGACCCAAGTCTGTGTTTGCAATCCACTAATGTTCTGTGTGTAGAAGAGTGAATGAGATCCAAGTCTGTGCTTGCAGCCCACTAACGTTCTCTGTGTAGAAGTGTGAATGAGACCCAAGTCTGTGTTTGCAGCCCACAAACCTTCTGTGTGTAGAAGTGTGAATGAGACCCAAGTCTGTGTTTACAGCCCCATAGTGTTCTGTGTGTAGTAGTGTGAATGAGATCCAAGTCAGTGTTTTCAGCCCACTAACGTTCTGTGTGTAGAAGTGTGAATGAGATCCAAGTCTGTGTTTGTAGCCCGGTAACGGTCTGTGTGTAGAAGAGTGTATGAGACACAAATCTGTGTTTGCAGCCCAGTAACGTTCTGTGTGCAGAAGTGTGATTGAGACCCAAGTCTGTGTTTGCAGCCCACTAACTTTCTGTGTGTAGAAGTGTGAATGAGACCCAAGTCTGTGTTTACAGTCCCATAGCGTTCTGTGTGTAGTAGTGTGAATGAGATCCAAGTCTGTGTGTGCAGCCCACTAATGTTCTGTGTGTAGAAGTGTGAACGAGACCCAAGTCTGTATTTGCAGCCCACTAACGTTCTGTGTGTAGAAGTGTGAATGAGATCCAAGTCAGTGTTTTCAGCCCACTAACGTTCTGTGTGTAGAATTGTGAATTAGATCCAAGTCAGTGTTTTCAGCCCACTAACGTTCTGTGTGTAGAAGTGTGAATGAGATCCAAGTCTGTATTTCAGCCCACAAACGTTCTGCGTGTGGAAATGTGAATGAGATCCAAGTCTGTGTTTGCAGCCCAGTATCGTTCTGTGTGTAGAAGTGTGAATGAGATCCAAGTCAGTGTTTTCAGACCACTGACGTTCTGAGTGTAGAAGTGTGAATGAGATCGAAGTCTGTATTTCAGCCCACAAACGTTCAGTGTGTGGAAATGTGAATGAGATCCAAGTCTGTGTTTGCAGCCCAGTAACGTTGTGTGTGTAGAAGTGTGAATGAGACCCATGTCTGTGTTTGCAGCCCACTAACGTTCTCTGTGTAGAAGGGTGAATGAGACCCAAGTCTGTGTTTTCAGCCCACTTACGTTCTGTGTGTGGAATTGTGAACGAGATCCTAGTCTGTTGTTTCAGCCCATTAACGTTCTGTGTGTAGAAGTGTGAATGAGATCCAAGTCTGTATTTCAGCCCGGTAACGTTCTGTGTGTAGAAGTGTGAATGAGACCCAAGTCTGTGTTTGCAGCCCACTAACGTTCTGTGTGTAGAAGTGTGAATGAGACCCAAGTCTGTGTTTTCAGCCCACATACGTTCTGTGTGTAGAAGTGTGAATGAGATCCAAGTCTGTATTTCAGCCCGGTAACGTTCTGTGTGTAGAAGTGTGAATGAGACCCAAGTCTGTGTTTGCAGCCCACTAACTTTCCTTGTGTAGAAGTGTGTATGAGACACAAATCTGTGTTTGCAGCCTTGTAACGTTCTGTGTGCAGAAGTGTGAATGAGACCCAAGCCTGTGTTTGCAGCCCACAAACGTTCTGTGTGTAGAAGTGTGAATGAGACCCAAGTCTGTGTTTACAGCCCCATACCGTTCTGTGTGTAGAAGTGTGAATGAGATCCAAGTCTGTGTTTGCAGCCCAGTAACGATCTGTGTGTAGAAGTGTGAATGAGACCCATTTCTGGGTGTGCAGCCCACTAACGTTCTGTGTGTAGAAGTGTGGATGAGACCCAAGTCTGTGTTTGCAGCCCACTAACTTTCTGTGTGTAGAAATGTGAATGAGACCCAAGTCTGTGTTTGCAGCCCACAAACGTTCTGTTTGTGGAAATGTGAATGAGATCCAAGTCTGTGAATGCAGCCCAGTAAGGTTCTGTGTGTAGAAGTGTGAATGAGACCCAAGTGTGTGTTTGCAGCCCAGTAACGTTCTGTGTGTAGAAGTGTGAATGAGACCCAAGAGTGTGTTTGCAGCCCACTAACGTTCTGTGTGTAGAAGTGTGAATGTGACCCAAGTCTGTGTATACAGCCCACTAGCATTCTGTGCGTAGAAGTGTGAATGAGATCCAAGTCTGCGTTTGCAGCCCAGTAATGTTCTGTGTGTAGAAGTGGGAATGAGACCCAAGTCTGTGTTGGCAGCCCACAAACGTTCTGTGTGTAGAAAAGTGAATGAGACCCAAGTCAGTATTTGCAGCCCAAAAACGTTCTGTGTGTGTTAATGTGAATGAGGTCCAAGTCTGTGTTTGCAGCCCAGTAACGTTCTGTGTGTAGAAGTGTGAATGACACCCAAGTCTGTCTCTGCAGCCCACTAACGTTCTGTGTGTAGAAGTGTTAATTAGACCCATGTCTGTGTTTACAGCCCAGTAACGTTCTGTGTATAGACGTGTGAATGAGACCCATGTCTTTGTTTGCAGCCCACTAACGTTCTGTGTGTGGAAGTGTGAATGAGACCCAAGTCTTTGCTGCAGCCACCTAACGTTCTGTGTGTAGAAGTGCAAATGAGACCCAAGTCTGTGTTTGCAACCCACTAACGTTCTGTGTGTAGAAGTGTGAACGAGACCCAAGTCTGTGTTTGCAGCCCACTAACGTCCTGTGTGTAGAAGTGTGAATGAGATCCAAGTCTGTGCTTGCGGCCCTCTAATGTTCTGTGTGTAGAAGAGTGAATGAGATCCAAGTCTGTGTTTGTAGCCCACTATTGTTCTGTGTGTAGAAGTGTGAATGAGACCCAAGTCTGTGCTTGCAGCCCACTAATGTTCTGTGTGTAGAAGTGTGAATGAGACCCAAGTCTGTGTTTGCAATCCACTAATGTTCTGTGTGTAGAAGAGTGAATGAGATCCAAGTCTGTGCTTGCAGCCCACTATCGTCCTGTGTGTAGAAGTGTGAATGAGACCCAAGTCTGTATTTCAGCCCCATAGCGTTCTGTGTGTAGTAGTGTGAATGAGATCCAAGTCTGTGTTTGCAGCCCAGTAACGTTCTGTGTGTAGAAGTGTGTATGAGATCCAAGTCAGTGTTTGCAGCCCAGTAACGTTCGGTGTGCAGAAGTGTAAATGAGACCCAAGTCTGTGTTTGCAGCCCACTAAAGTTCTGTGTGTAGAAGTGAGAATGAGACACAAGTCTGTATTTCAGCCCCATAGCGTTCTGTGTGTAGTAGTGTGAATGAGATCCAAGTCTGTGTTTGCAGCCCAGTAACGTTCTGTGTGTAGAAGTGTGAATGAGACCCAAGTCTGTGTGTGCAGCCCACTAACGTTCTGAGTGTAGAAGTGTGGATGAGACCCAAGTCTGTGTGTGCAGCCCAGTAACGTTCTGTGTGTAGAAGTGTGAATGAGACCCAAGTCTGTGTGTGCAGCCCACTAACGTTCTGTGTGTAGAAGTGTGGATGAGACCCAAGTCTGTGTTTGCAGCCCACTAACGTTCTGTGTGTAGAAGTGTGAATGAGACCCAAGTCTGTGTTTTCAGCCCACATACGTTCTGTGTGTAGAAGTGTGAATGAGATCCAAGTCTGTATTTCAGCCCGGTAACGTTCTGTGTGTAGAAGTGTGAATGAGACCCAAGTCTGTGTTTGCAGCCCACTAACTTTCCTTGTGTAGAAGTGTGTATGAGACACAAATCTGTGTTTGCAGCCCAGTAAAGTTCTGTGTGCAGAAGTGTGAATGAGACCCAAGCCTGTGTTTGCAGCCCACTAACGTTCTGTGTGTAGAAGTGTGAATGAGACCCAAGTCTGTGTTTACAGCCCCATAGCGTTCTGTGTGTAGAAGTGTGAATGAGATCCAAGTCTGTGTTTGCAGCCCAGTAACGATCTGTGTGTAGAAGTGTGAATGAGACCCATTTCTGGGTGTGCAGCCCACTAACGTTCTGTGTGTAGAAGTGTGAATGAGACCCAAGTCTGTGTTTGCAGCCCACTAACTTTCTGTGTGTAGAAATGTGAATGAGACCCAAGTCTGTGTTTGCAGCCCACAAACGTTCTGTTTGTGGAAATGTGAATGAGATCCAAGTCTGTGTATGCAGCCCAGTAACGTTCTGTGTGTAGAAGTGTGAATGAGACCCAAGTGTGTGTTTGCAGCCCAGTAACGTTCTGTGTGTAGAAGTGTGAATGAGACCCAAGAGTGTGTTTGCAGCCCACTAACGTTGTGTGTGTAGAAGTGTGAATGTGACCCAAGTCTGTGTATACAGCCCACTAGCATTCTGTGCGTAGAAGTGTGAATGAGATCCAAGTCTGCGTTTGCAGCCCAGTAATGTTCTGTGTGTAGAAGTGGGAATGAGACCCAAGTCTGTGTTGGCAGCCCACAAACGTTCTGTGTGTAGAAAAGTGAATGAGACCCAAGTCAGTATTTGCAGCCCAAAAACGTTCTGTGTGAGTTAATGTGAATGAGGTCCAAGTCTGTGTTTGCAGCCCAGTAACGTTCTGTGTGTAGAAGTGTGAATGACACCCAAGTCTGTCTCTGCAGCCCACTAACGTTCTGTGTGTAGAAGTGTGAATTAGACCCATGTCTGTGTTTACAGCCCAGTAACGTTCTGTGTATAGACGTGTGAATGAGACCCATGTCTTTGTTTGCAGCCCACTAACGTTCTGTGTGTGGAAGTGTGAATGAGACCCAAGTCTTTGCTGCAGCCACCTAACGTTCTGTGTGTAGAAGTGCAAATGAGACCCAAGTCTGTGTTTGCAACCCACTAACGTTCTGTGTGTAGAAGTGTGAACGAGACCAAAGTTTGTGTTTGCAGCCCACTATCGTTCGCTGTGTAGAAGTGTGAATGAGACCCAAGTCAGTATTTGCAGCCCACTAACGTTCTGTGTGTAGACATGTGAATGAGACCCAAGTCTGTGTTTGCAGCCCACTAACGTTCTGTGTGTAGAAGTTTGACTAAGACCCAAGTCTGTGTTTGCAGACCACTAACGTTCTGTGTGAAGAAGTCTGAATGAGACCCAAGTCTGTGTTTGCAGCCCACTAACGTTCTGTGTGTAGGAGTGTGAATGAGACCCAAGTCTTTGTTGCAGCCAACTAACGTTCTGTGTGTAGAAGTGCGAATGAGATCCAAGTCTGTGTTTGCAACCCTCTAACGTTCTGTGTGTAGAAGTGTGAACGAGACCCAAGTCTGTGTTTGCAGCCCACTATCGTTCTCTGTGTAAAAGTATGAATGGGACCCAAGTCTGTGTTTGCAGCCCAGTAACGCTCTGTGTGTAGAAGTGTGAATGAGACCCAAGTCTGTGTTTGCAGCCCATTAACGTTCTCTGTGTAGATGTGTGAATGAGATCCAAGTCTGTGTTTGCAGCCCTCCAACGTTCTGTGTATAGAAGTGTGAATGTGACCCATGTCTGTGTATACAGCCCACTAGCGTTCTGTGTGTAGATGTGTGAATGAGATCCAAGTCTGCGTTTGCAGCCCAGTAACGTTCTGTGTGTAGAAGTGGGAATGAGACCCAAGTCTGTGTTGGCAGCCCACAATCGTTCTGTGTGTAGAAAAAATGAATGAGACCCAAGTCAGTTTTTGCAGCCCACAAACGTTCTGTGTGTGGAAATGTGATTGAGATCCAAGTCTGTGTTTGCAGCCCAGTAACGTTCTGTGTGTAGAAGTGTGAATGATACCCAAGTCTGTGTTTGGAGCCCACTAACGTTCTGTGTGTAGAAGTGTGAATGAGACCCATATCTGTGTTTACAGCCCAGTTACGTTCTGTGTATAGACGTGTGAATGAGACCCAAGTCTTTGTTGCAGCCCAGTAACGTTCTGTGTGTAGAAGTGTGAACGAGACCTAAGTCTGTGTTTGCAGCCCACTATCGTTCTCTGTTTAGAAGTGTGAATGAGACCAAAGTCAGTATTTGCAGCCCACTAAGGTTCTGTGTGTAGACATGTGAATGACACCCAAGTCTGTGTTTGCAGCCCACTAACGTTCTGTGTGTAGAAGTTTGACTAAGACCCAAGTCTGTGTTTGCAGACCACTAACGTTCAGTGTGAAGAAGTCTGAATGAGACCCAAGTCTGTGTTTGCAGCCCAGTAACGTTCTGTGAGTAGAAGTGTGAATGAGACCCAACTCTGTGTTTGCAGCCCACTAACGTTCTGTGTGTAGAAGAGTGAATGAGATCCAAGTCTGTGTTTGCTGCCCACTAACGTTCTCTGTGTAAAAGAGTGAATGAGACCCAAGTCTGTGCTTGCAGCCCACTAATGTTCTGTGTGTAGAAGTGTGAATGAGACCCAAGTCTGTGTTTGCAGCCCACTAACGTCCTGTGTGTAGAAGTGTGAATGAGATCCAAGTCTGTGCTTGCAGCCCTCTAATGTTCTGTGTGTAGAAGAGTGAATGAGATCCAAGTCTGTGTTTGTAGCCCACTATTGTTCTGTGTGTAGAAGTGTGAATGAGACCCAAGTCTGTGCTTGCAGCCCACTAATGTTCTGTGTGTAGAAGTGTGAATGAGACCCAAGTCTGTGTTTGCAATCCACTAATGTTCTGTGTGTAGAAGAGTGAATGAGATCCAAGTCTGTGCTTGCAGCCCACTATCGTCCTGTGTGTAGAAGTGTGAATGAGACCCAAGTCTGTGTGTGCAGCCCACTAACGTTCTGTGTGTAGAAGTGTGGATGAGACCCGTGTCGGTGTGTGCAGCCCAGTAACGTTCTGTGTGTAGAAGTGTGAATGAGACCCAAGTCTGTGTGTGCAGCCCACTAACGTTCTGTGTGTAGAAGTGTGGATGAGACCCAAGTCTGTGTTTGCAGCCCAGTAACGTTCGGTGTGCAGAAGTGTAAATGAGACCCAAGTCTGTGTTTGCAGCCCACTAACGTTCTGTGTGTAGAAGTGTGAATGAGACCCAAGTCTGTGTTTACAGCCCCATAGCGTTCTGTGTGTAGTAGTGTGAATGAGATCCAAGTCTGTGTTTGCAGCCCAGTAACGTTCTGTGTGTAGAAGTGTGAATGAGACCCAAGTCTGTGTGTGCAGCCCACTAACGTTCTGTGTGTAGAAGTGTGGATGAGACCCAAGTCTGTGTGTGCAGCCCACTAATGTTCTGTGTGTAGAAGTGTGAACGAGACCCAAGTCTGTATTTGCAGCCCACTAACGTTCTGTGTGTAGAAGTGTGAATGAGATCCAAGTCAGTGTTTTCAGCCCACTAACGTTGAGTGTGTAGAAGTGTGAATGAGATCCAAGTCTGCGTTAGCAGCCCATTAACGCTCTGTGTGTAGAAGTGTGAATGAGATCCAAGTCTGAGTTTGCAGCCCAGTAACGTTCTCTGTGTATAAGTGTGAATGAGACACAAGTCTGTGTTTGCAGCCCAGTAACGCTCTGTGTGTAGAAGTGTGAATGAGACCCAAGTCTGTGTTTGCAGCCCATTAACGTTCTCTGTGTAGATGTGTGAATGAGATCCAAGTCTGTGTTTGCAGCCCACCAACGTTCTGTGTATAGAAGTGTGAATGTGACCCAAGTCTGTGTATACAGCCCACTAGCGTTCTGTGTGTAGAAGTGTGAATGAGATCCAAGTCTGCGATTGCAGCCCAGTAACGTTCTGTGTGTAGAAGTGGGAATGAGACCCAAGTCTGTGTTGGCAGCCCACAAACGTTCTGTGTGTAGAAATATGAATGAGACCCAAGTCAGTTTTTGCAGCCCAGAAACGTTCTGTGTGTAGAAGAGTGAATGAGATCCAAGTCTGTGTTTGCTGCCCACTAACGTTCTCTGTGTAAAAGAGTGAATGAGACCCAAGTCTGTGCTTGCAGCCCACTAATGTTCTGTCTGTAGAAGTGTGAATGAGACCCAACTCAGTGTTTGCAGCCCACTAACGTTCTGTGTGTAGAAGAGTGAATGAGATCCAAGTCTGTGTTTGCTGCCCACTAACGTTCTCTGTGTAAAAGAGTGAATGAGACCCAAGTCTGTGCTTGCAGCCCACTAATGTTCTGTGTGTAGAAGTGTGAATGAGACCCAAGTCTGTGTTTGCAGCCCACTAACGTTCTGTGTGTAGAAGTGTGAATGAGATCCAAGTCTGTGCTTGCAGCCCACTAATGTTCTGTGTGTAGAAGAGTGAATGAGATCCAAGTCTGTGTTTGTAGCCCACTAATGTTCTGTGTGTAGAAGTGTGAATGAGACCCAAGTCTGTGCTTGCAGCCCACTAATTTTCTGTGTGTAGAAGTGTGAATGAGACCCAAGTCTGTGTTTGCAATCCACTAATGTTCTGTGTGTAGAAGAGTGAATGAGATCCAAGTCTGTGCTTGCAGCCCACTAACGTTCTCTGTGTAGAAGTGTGAATGAGACCCAAGTCTGTGTTTGCAGCCCACAAACCTTCTGTGTGTAGAAGTGTGAATGAGACCCAAGTCTGTGTTTACAGCCCCATAGTGTTCTGTGTGTAGTAGTGTGAATGAGATCCAAGTCAGTGTTTTCAGCCCACTAACGTTCTTTGTGTAGAAGTGTGAATGAGATCCAAGTCTGTGTTTGTAGCCCGGTAACGGTCTGTGTGTAGAAGTGTGAAAGAGACCCAAGTCTGTGTTTGCAGCCAACTAACGTTCTGTGTGTAGAAGAGTGTATGAGACACAAATCTGTGTTTGCAGCCCAGTAACGTTCTGTGTGCAGAAGTGTGATTGAGACCCAAGTCTGTGTTTGCAGCCCACTAACTTTCTGTGTGTAGAAGTGTGAATGAGACCCAAGTCTGTGTTTACAGTCCCATAGCGTTCTGTGTGTAGTAGTGTGAATGAGATCCAAGTCTGTGTGTGCAGCCCACTAATGTTCTGTGTGTAGAAGTGTGAACGAGACCCAAGTCTGTATTTGCAGCCCCCTAACGTTCTGTGTGTAGAAGTGTGAATGAGATCCAAGTCAGTGTTTTCAGCCCACTAACGTTCTGTGTGTAGAATTGTGAATTAGATCCAAGTCAGTGTTTTCAGCCCACTAACGTTCTGTGTGTAGAAGTGTGAATGAGATCCAAGTCTGTATTTCAGCCCACAAACGTTCTGTGTGTGGAAATGTGAATGAGATCCAAGTCTGTGTTTGCAGCCCAGTATCGTTCTGTGTGTAGAAGTGTGAATGAGATCCAAGTCAGTGTTTTCAGACCACTGACGTTCTGAGTGTAGAAGTGTGAATGAGATCGAAGTCTGTATTTCAGCCCACAAACGTTCAGTGTGTGGAAATGTGAATGAGATCCAAGTCTGTGTTTGCAGCCCAGTAACGTTGTGTGTGTAGAAGTGTGAATGAGACCCATGTCTGTGTTTGCAGCCCACTAACGTTCTCTGTGTAGAAGGGTGAATGAGACCCAAGTCTGTGTTTTCAGCCCACTTACGTTCTGTGTGTGGAATTGTGAACGAGATCCTAGTCTGTTGTTTCAGCCCATTAACGTTCTGTGTGTAGAAGTGTGAATGAGATCCAAGTCTGTATTTCCGCCCGGTAACGTTCTGTGTGTAGAAGTGTGAATGAGACCCAAGTCTGTGTTTGCAGCCCACTAACGTTCTGTGTGTAGAAGTGTGAATGAGACCCAAGTCTGTGTTTTCAGCCCACATACGTTCTGTGTGTAGAAGTGTGAATGAGATCCAAGTCTGTATTTCAGCCCGGTAACGTTCTGTGTGTAGAAGTGTGAATGAGACCCAAGTCTGTGTTTGCAGCCCACTAACTTTCCTTGTGTAGAAGTGTGTATGAGACACAAATCTGTGTTTGCAGCCCAGTAAAGTTCTGTGTGCAGAAGTGTGAATGAGAGCCAAGCCTGTGTTTGCAGCCCACTAACGTTCTGTGTGTAGAAGTGTGAATGAGACCCAAGTCTGTGTTTACAGCCCCATAGCGTTCTGTGTGTAGAAGTGTGAATGAGATCCAAGTCTGTGTTTGCAGCCCAGTAACGATCTGTGTGTAGAAGTGTGAATGAAACCCATTTCTGGGTGTGCAGCCCACTAACGTTCTGTGTGTAGAAGTGTGGATGAGACCCAAGTCTGTGTTTGCAGCCCACTAACTTTCTGTGTGTAGAAATGTGAATGAGACCCAAGTCTGTGTTTGCAGCCCACAAACGTTCTGTTTGTGGAAATGTGAATGAGATCCAAGTCTGTGTATGCAGCCCAGTAACGTTCTGTGTGTAGAAGTGTGAATGAGACCCAAGTGTGTGTTTGCAGCCCAGTAACGTTCTGTGTGTAGAAGTGTGAATGAGACCCAAGAGTGTGTTTGCAGCCCACTAACGTTCTGTGTGTAGAAGTGTGAATGTGACCCAAGTCTGTGTATACAGCCCACTATCATTCTGTGCGTAGAAGTGTGAATGAGATCCAAGTCTGCGTTTGCAGCCCAGTAATGTTCTGTGTGTAGAAGTGGGAATGAGACCCAAGTCTGTGCTGGCAGCCCACAAACGTTCTGTGTGTAGAAAAGTGAATGAGACCCAAGTCAGTATTTGCAGCCCAAAAACGTTCTGTGTGTGTTAATGTGAATGAGGTCGAAGTCTGTGTTTGCAGCCCAGTAACGTTCTGTGTGTAGAAGTGTGAATGACACCCAAGTCTGTCTCTGCAGCCCACTAACGTTCTGTGTGTAGAAGTGTGAATTAGACCCATGTCTGTGTTTACAGCCCAGTAACGTTCTGTGTATAGACGTGTGAATGAGACCCATGTCTTTGTTTGCAGCCCACTAACGTTCTGTGTGTGGAAGTGTGAATGAGACCCAAGTCTTTGCTACAGCCACCTAACGTTCTGTGTGTAGAAGTGCAAATGAGACCCAAGTCTGTGTTTGCAACCCACTAACGTTCTGTGTGTAGAAGTGTGAACGAGACCCAAGTTTGTGTTTGCAGCCCACTATCGTTCGCTGTGTAGAAGTGTGAATGAGACCCAAGTCAGTATTTGCAGCCCACTAACGTTCTGTGTGTAGACATGTGAATGAGACCCAAGTCTGTGTTTGCAGCCCACTAACGTTCTGTGTGTAGAAGTTTGACTAAGACCCAAGTCTGTGTTTGCAGACCACTAACGTTCTGTGTGAAGAAGTCTGAATGAGACCCAAGTCTGTGTTTGCAGCCCACTAACGTTCTGTGTGTAGGAGTGTGAATGAGACCCAAGTCTTTGTTGCAGCCAACTAACGTTCTGTGTGTAGAAGTGCGAATGAGATCCAAGTCTGTGTTTGCAACCCTCTAACGTTCTGTGTGTAGAAGTGTGAACGAGACCCAAGTCTGTGTTTGCAGCCCACTATCGTTCTCTGTGTAAAAGTATGAATGGGACCCAAGTCTGTGTTTGCAGCCCAGTAACGCTCTGTGTGTAGAAGTGTGAATGAGACCCAAGTCTGTGTTTGCAGCCCATTAACGTTCTCTGTGTAGATGTGTGAATGAGATCCAAGTCTGTGTTTGCAGCCCTCCAACGTTCTGTGTATAGAAGTGTGAATGTGACCCAAGTCTGTGTATACAGCCCACTAGCGTTCTGTGTGTAGATGTGTGAATGAGATCCAAGTCTGCGTTTGCAGCCCAGTAACGTTCTGTGTGTAGAAGTGGGAATGAGACCCAAGTCTGTGTTGGCAGCCCACAAACGTTCTGTGTGTAGAAAAAATGAATGAGACCCAAGTCAGTTTTTGCAGCCCACAAACGTTCTGTGTGTGGAAATGTGATTGAGATCAAAGTCTGTGTTTGCAGCCCAGTAACGTTCTGTGTGTAGAAGTGTGAATGATACCCAAGTCTGTGTTTGGAGCCCACTAACGTTCTGTGTGTAGAAGTGTGAATGAGACCCATATCTGTGTTTACAGCCCAGTTACGTTCTGTGTATAGACGTGTGAATGAGACTCAAGTCTTTCTTGCAGCCCAGTAACGTTCTGTGTGTAGAAGTGTGAACGAGACCTAAGTCTGTGTTTGCAGCCCACTATCGTTCTCTGTGTAGAAGTGTGAATGAGACCAAAGTCAGTATTTGCAGCCCACTAACGTTCTGTGTGTAGACATGTGAATGACACCCAAGTCTGTGTTTGCAGCCCACTAACGTTCTGTGTGTAGAAGTTTGACTAAGACCCAAGTCTGTGTTTGCAGACCACTAACGTTCTGTGTGAAGAAGTCTGAATGAGACCCAAGTCTGTGTTTGCAGCCCAGTAACGTTCTGTGAGTAGAAGTGTGAATGAGACCCTACTCTGTGTTTGCAGCCCACTTACGTTCTGTGTGTAGAAGAGTGAATGAGATCCAAGTCTGTGTTTGCTGCCCACTAACGTTCTCTGTGTAAAAGAGTGAATGAGACCCAAGTCTGTGCTTGCAGCCCACTAATGTTCTGTGTGTAGAAGTGTGAATGAGACCCAAGTCTGTGTTTGCAGCCCACTAACGTCCTGTGTGTAGAAGTGTGAATGAGATCCAAGTCTGTGCTTGCAGCCCTCTAATGTTCTGTGTGTAGAAGAGTGAATGAGATCCAAGTCTTAGTTTGTAGCCCACTATTGTTCTGTGTGTAGAAGTGTGAATGAGACCCAAGTCTGTGCTTGCAGCCCACTAATGTTCTGTGTGTAGAAGTGTGAATGAGACCCAAGTCTGTGTTTGCAATCCACTAATGTTCTGTGTGTAGAAGAGTGAATGAGATCCAAGTATGTGCTTGCAGCCCACTATCGTCCTGTGTGTAGAAGTGTGAATGAGACCCAAGTCTGTATTTCAGCCCCATAGCGTTCTGTGTGTAGTAGTGTGAATGAGATCCAAGTCTGTGTTTGCAGCCCAGTAACGTTCTGTGTGTAGAAGTGTGTATGAGATCCAAGTCAGTGTTTGCAGCCCAGTAACGTTCGGTGTGCAGAAGTGTACATGAGACCCAAGTCTGTGTTTGCAGCCCACTAACGTTCTGTGTGTAGAAGTGTGAATGAGACCCAAGTCTGTATTTCAGCCCCATAGCGTTCTGTGTGTAGTAGTGTGAATGAGATCCAAGTCTGTGTTTGCAGACCAGTAACGTTCTGTGTGTAGAAGTGTGAATGAGACCCAAGTCTGTGTGTGCAGCCCACTAACGTTCTGTGTGTAGAAGTGTGGATGAGACCCAAGTCTGTGTGTGCAGCCCAGTAACGTTCTGTGTGTAGAAGTGTGAATGAGACCCAAGTCTGTGTGTGCAGCCCACTAACGTTCTGTGTGTAGAAGTGTGGATGAGACCCAAGTCTGTGTTTGCAGCCCAGTAACGTTCGGTGTGCAGAAGTGTAAATGAGACCCAAGTCTGTGTTTGCAGCCCACTAACGTTCTGTGTGTAGAAGTGTGAATGAGACCCAAGTCTGTGTTTACAGCCCCATAGCGTTCTGTGTGTAGTAGTGTGAATGAGATCCAAGTCTGTGTTTGCAGCCCAGTAACGTTCTGTGTGTAGAAGTGTGAATGAGACCCAAGTCTGTGTGTGCAGCCCACTAACGTTCTGTGTGTAGAAGTGTGGATGAGACCCAAGTCTGTGTGTGCAGCCCACTAATGTTCTGTGTGTAGAAGTGTGAACGAGACCCAAGTCTGTATTTGCAGCCCACTAACGTTCTGTGTGTAGAAGTGTGAATGAGATCCAAGTCAGTGTTTTCAGCCCACTAACGTTCTGTGTGTAGAAGTGTGAATGAGACCCAAGTCAGTGTTTTCAGCCCACTAACGTTCTGTGTGTAGAAGTGTGAATGGGATCCAAGTCTGTATTTCAGCCCACAAACGTTCTGTGTGTGGAATTGTGAACGAGATCCTAGTCTGTGTTTTCAGCCCACTAACGTTCTGTGTGTAGAAGTGTGAACGAGACCCAAGTCTGTATTTGCAGCCCAGTAACGTTCTGTGTGTAGAAGTGTGAATGAGATCCATGTCAGTGTTTTCAGACCACTGACGTTCTGAGTGTAGAAGTGTGAATGAGATCGAAGTCTGTATTTCAGCCCACAAACGTTCTGTGTGTGGAAATGTGAATGAGATCCAAGTCTGTGTTTGCAGCCCAGTAACGTTGTGTGTGTGGAAGTGTGAATGAGACCCATGTCTGTCTTTGCAGCCCACTAACGTTCTCTGTGTAGAAGTGTGAATGAGACTCAAGTCTGTGTTTTCAGCCCACTTACGTTCTGTGTGTGGAATTGTGAACGAGATCCTAGTCTGTGTTTTCAGCCCACTAACGTTCTGTGTGTAGAAGTGTGAATGAGATCCAAGTCTGTATTTCAGCCCGGTAACGTTCTGTGTGTAGAAGTGTGAATGAGACCCAAGTCTGTGTTTGCAGCCCACTAACGTTCTGTGTGTAGAACTGTGAATGAGACCCAAGTATGTGTTTTCAGCCCACTTACGTTCTGTGTGTAGAAGTGTGAATGAGATCCAAGTCTATATTTCAGCCCGGTAACGTTCTGTGTGTAGAAGTGTGAATGAGACCCAAGTCTGTGTTTGCAGCCCACAAACGTTCTGTGTGTAGAAGTGTGAATGAGACCCAAGTCTGTGTTTACAGCCCCATAGTGTTCTGTGTGTAGTAGTGTGAATGAGATCCAAGTCAGTGTTTTCAGCCCACTAACGTTCTGTGTGTAGAAGTGTGAATGAGATCCAAGTCTGTGTTTGTAGCCCGGTAACGTTCTGTGTGTAGAAGTGTGAATGAGACCCAAGTCTGTGTTTGCAGCCAACTAACGTTCTGTGTGTAGAAGAGTGTATGAGACCCATTTCTGGGTGTGCAGCCCACTAACGTTCTGTGTGTAGAAGTGTGGATGAGACCCAAGTCTGTGTTTGCAGCCCACTAACTTTCTGTGTGTAGAAATGTGAATGAGACCCAAGTCTGTTTGCAGCCCACAAACGTTCTGTTTGTGGAAATGTGAATGAGATCCAAGTCTGTGTATGCAGCCCAGTAACGTTCTGTGTGTAGAAGTGTGAATGAGACCCAAGTGTGTGTTTGCAGCCCAGTAACGTTCTGTGTGTAGAAGTGTGAATGAGACCCAAGAGTGTGTTTGCAGCCCACTAATGTTCTGTGTGTAGAAGTGTGAATGTGACCCAAGTCTGTGTATACAGCCCACTAGCATTCTGTGTGTAGAAGTGTGAATGAGATCCAAGTCTGCGTTTGCAGCCCAGTAATGTTCTGTGTGTAGAAGTGGGAATGAGACCCAAGTCTGTGTTGGCAGCCCACAAACGTTCTGTGTGTAGAAATGTGAATGAGACCCAAGTCAGTGTTTGCAGCCCAAAAACGTTCCGTGTGTGGAAATGTGAATGAGGTCCAAGCCTGTGTTTGCAGCCCAGTAACGTTCTGTGTCTAGAAGTGTGAATGAGACCCAAGTCTGTGTTTGCAGCCCACTTACATTCTGTGTGTAGAAGTGTGAATGAGACCCATGTCGGTGTTTACAGCCCAGTAACGTTCTGTGTATTGACGTGAGAATGAGACCCAAGTCTTTGTTTGCAGCCCACTAACGTTCTGTGTGTAGAAGTGTGAATGAGACCCAAGTCTTTGCTGCAGCCACCTAACGTTCTGTGTGTAGAAGTGCAAATGAGACCCAAGTCTGTGTTTGCAACCCACTAACTTTCTGTGTGTAGAAGTGTGAACGACACCCAAGTTTGAGTTTGCAGCCCACTATCGTTCTCTGTGTAGAAGTGTGAATGAGACCCAAGTCAGTATTTGCAGCCCACTAACGTTCTGTGTGTAGACATGTGAATGAGATCAAAGTCTGTGTTTGCAGCCCACAAACGATCTGTGTGTGGAAGTTTGACTAACACCCAAGTCTGTGTTTGCAGACCACTAACGTTCTGTGCGAAGAAGTGTGAATGACACCCAAGTTTTTGTTGCAGCCCACTAACATTCTGTGTATAGATGTGTGAATGAGACCCAAGTTTGTGTTTGCAGCCCACTAGCGTTCTGTGTGAAGGATTGTGAATGAGACCCAAGTCTGTTTTGCAGACAACTAACGTTCTGTGTGTAGATGTGTGAATGACATCCAAGTCTGTGTTTGCAGCCCACTTACGTTCTGTTTGTAGATGTGTGTATGAGACACAAATCTGTGTTTGTAGCCCAGTAACGTTCTGTGTGCAGAAGTGTGAATGAGACCCAAGTCTGTGTTTGCAGCCCACTTACGTTCTGTGTGTAGACGTGTGAATGAGATCCAAGTTTGTGTTTGCAACCCACTAACGTTATGTGTGTAGAAGTGTGAATAAGACCCAAGTCTGTGTTTACCGCCCACTAGCGTTCTGTGTGTAGACGTGTGAATGAGATCCAAGTCAGTGATTGCAGCCCAGTAATGTTCTGTGTGTAGAAGTGTGAATGAGACCCAAGTCTGTATTTGCAGCCCACGAACGTTCTGTGTGTAGAAGAGTGAAAGAGACCCAAGTCTGAATTTGCAGCCCACTAACGTTGTCTTTGTAGAAGTGTGAATGAGACCCAAGTCAGTGTTTGCAGCCCTCTAATGTTCTCTGTGTAGAAGTGTATATGAGACCCAAGTCAGTGTTTGCAGCCCACTAATGTTCTGTGTGTAGAAGTGTGAATGAGACTCAAGTCTGTGTTTACAGCCAGTAACGTTCTGTGTGTAGAAGTGTCAAGGAGACCCATGTCAGTGTTTGGCATCCCTCTAACGTTCTGTGTGTAGAAGTGTGAATGAGATACAAGTCTGAGATTGCAGCCCACTAACATTCTGTGTGTAGAAATCTGAACGAGACCCAAGTCTGTGTTTGCAGCCCACTAAAGTTCTGTGTGTCGAAATGTGAATGAGACCCAAGTCTGTGTTTGCAGCCCACAAACGTTCTGAGTGTGGAAATGTGAATGAGATCCAAGCCTGTGTTTGCAGCCCAGTTACGTTCTGTGTGTAGAAATGTGAATGAGACCCAAGTCTGTGTTTGCAGACCACTATCGTTCTCTGTGTAGACGTGTGAATGAGATCCAAGTCCGTGTTTGCAGGCCACAAACGTTCTGTGTGTAGAAATGTGAATGGGACCCAAGTCAGTGTTTGCAGCCCACAAACGTTCTGTGTGTGGAAATGTGAATGAGATTCAAGTCTGTGTATGCAGCCCAGTAACGTTCTGTGTGTAGAAGTGTGAATGAGACCCAAGTCTGTGTTTGCAACCCACTAACGTTCTGTGTGTAGAAGTGTGAATGAGACCCAAGTCTGTGTTTACAGCCCAGTAACGTTCTGTGTATAGAAGTGTGAATGAGACCCAAGTCTGTGTTTGCAGCCCACTAACGTTCTGTGTGTAGGAGTGTGAATGAGACCCAAGTCTTTGTTGCAGCCAACTAACGTTCTGTGTGTAGAAGTTGGAATGAGATCCAAGTCTGTGTTTGCAACCCACTAACGTTCTGTGTGTAGAAGTGTGAACGAGACCCAAGTCTGTGTTTGCAGCCCACTATCGTTCTCTGTGTAAAAGTATGAATGAGACCCAAGTCAGTGTTAGCAGCCCACTAACGTTCCGTGTGTAGACATGGTAATGAGACCAAAGTCTGTGTTTGCAGCCCACTAACGTTCTGTGTGTAGAAGTTTGACTAAGACCCAAGTCTGTGTTTGCAGACAACTAACGTTCTGTGTGAAGAAGTGTAAATGAGACACAAGTCTGTGTTTGCAGCCCAGTAACGTTCTGTGTAGACATTTGAATGAGACCCATGTCTGTGTTTTCCACCCACTAACGTTCTGTGTGTATAAGTGTGAAATAGACCCAAGTCTGTGTTTGCAGACCACTAATGTTCTGTGTGTAGAAGTGTGAATGAGAGAAGTCTGTGTTTGCAGCCCACTAACGTTCTGTGTGTAGAAGTGAGAACGAGACCCAAGTCTGTGTTTGCAGCCCACTAACGTTCTGTGTGCAGAAGTGTGAATGAGATCCAAGTCTGTGTTTGCTGCCCACTAACGTCCTCTGTGAAAATGAGTGAATGAGACCCAAGTCTGTGCTTGCAGCCCACTAACGTTCTCGGTGTAGAAGTGTGAATGAGACCCAAGTCTATGTTTACAGCCCCATAGCGTTTGTGTGTAGAAGTGTGAATGAGATCCAAGTCTGTGTTTCCAGCCCAGTAACGTTCTGTGTGTAGAAGTGTGAATGAGACCCAAGTCTGTCTCTGCAGCCCACTAACGTTCTGTTTGTAGAAGTGTGAATGAGACCCATGTCTGTGTTTACAGCACAGTAACGTTCTGTGTATAGACGTGTGAATGAGACCCATGTCTTTGTTTGCAGCCCACTAACGTTCTGTGTGTGGAAGTGTGAATGAGACCCAAGTCTTTGCTGCAGCCACCTAACGTTCTGTGTGTAGAAGTGCAAATGAGACCCAAGTCTGTGTTTGCAACCCACTAACGTTCTGTGCGTAGAAGTGTGAACGAGACCCAAGTTTGTGTTTGCAGCCCACTATCGTTCGCTGTGTAGAAGTGTGAATGAGACCCAAGTCAGTATTTGCAGCCCACTAACGTTCTGTGTGTAGACATGTGAATGAGACCCAAGTCTGTGTTTGCAGCCCACTAACGTTCTTTGTGTAGAAGTTTGACTAAGACCCAAGTCTGTGTTTGCAGACCACTAACGTTCTTTGTGAAGAAGTCTGAATGAGACCCAAGTCTGTGTTTGCAGCCCACTAACGTTTTGTGTGTAGGAGTGTGAATGAGACCCAAGTCTTTGTTGCAGCCAAATAACGTTCTGTGTGTAGAAGTGAGAATGAGATCCAAGTCTGTGTTTGCAACCCACTAACGTTCTGTGTGTAGAAGTGTGAACGAGACCCAAGTCTGTGTTTGCAGCCCACTATCGTTCTCTGTGTAAACGTATGAATAGGACCCAAGTCTGTGTTTGCAGCCCAGTAACGCTCTGTGTGTAGAAGTGTGAATGAGACCCAAGTCTGTGTTTGCAGCCCATTAACGTTCTCTGTGTAGATGTGTGAATGGGATCCAAGTCTGTGTTTGCAGCCCTCCAACGTTCTGTGTATAGAAGTGTGAATGTGACCCAAGTCTGTGTATACAGCCCACTAGCGTTCTGTGTGTAGATGTGTGAATGAGATCCAAGTCTGCGTTTGCAGCCCAGTAACGTTCTGTGTGCAGAAGTGGGAATGAGACCCAAGTCTGTGTTGGCAGCCCAAAAAACGTTCTGTGTGTAGAAATATGAATGAGACCCAAGTCAGTTTTTGCAGCCCACAAACGTTCTGTGTGTGGAAATGTGATTGAGATCCAAGTCTGTGTTTGCAGCCCAGTAACGTTCTGTGTGTAGAAGTGTGAATGATACCCAAGTCTGTGTTTGGAGCCCACTAACGTTCTGTGTGTAGAAGTGTGAATGAGACCCATATCTGTGTTTACAGCCCAGTTACGTTCTGTGTATAGACGTATGAATGAGACCGAAGTCTGTGTTTGCAGCCCACTAACGTTCTGTGTGTAGAAGTGTGAATGAGACCCAAGTCTTTGTTGCAGCCCACTATCGTTCTGTGTGTAGAAGTGCGAATGAGACCCAAGTCTGTGTTTGCAACCCACTAACGTTCTGTGTGTAGAAGTGTGAACGAGACCTAAGTCTGTGTTTGCAGCCCACTATCTTTTTCTGTGTAGAAGTGTGAATGAGACCCAAGTCAGTATTTGCAGCCCACTAACGTTCTGTGTGTAGACATGTGAATGAGACCCAAGTCTGTGTTTGCAGCCCACTAACGTTCTGTGTGTAGAAGTTTGACTAAGACCCAAGTCTGTGTTTGCACACCACTAACGTTCTGTGTGAAGAATTCTGAATGAGACCCAAGTCTGTGTTTGCAGCCCAGTAACGTTCTGTGTGTAGAAGTGTGAATGAGACCCAACTCTGTGTTTGCAGCCCACTAACGTTCTGTGTGTAGAAGAGTGAATGAGATCCAAGTCTGTGTTTGCTGCCCACTAACGTTCTCTGTGTAAAAGAGTGAACTAGACCCAAGTCTGTGCTTGCAGCCCACTAATGTTCTGTGTGTAGAAGTGTGAATGAGACCCAAGTCTGTGTTTGCAGCCCACTAACGTCCTGTGTGTAGAAGTGTGAATGAGATCCAAGTCTGTGCTTGCAGCCCTCTAATGTTCTGTGTGTAGAAGAGTGAATGAGATCCAAGTCTGTATTTGTAGCCCACTAATGTTCTGTGTGTAGAAGTGTGAATGAGACCCAGGTCTGTGCTTGCAGCCCATTAATGTTCTGTGTGTAGAAGTGTGAATGAGACCCAAGTCTGTGTTTGCAATCCACTAATGTTCTGTGTGTAGAAGTGTGAATGAGACCCAAGTCTGTGTTTGCAATCCACTAATGTACTGTGTGTAGAAGAGTGAATGAGATCCAAGTCTGTGCTTGCAGCCCACAAACGTTCTGTGTGTAGAAGTGTGAATGAGACCCAAGTCTGTGTTTACAGCCCCATAGCGTTCTGTGTGTAGTAGTGTGAATGAGATCCAAGTCAGTGTTTTCAGCCCACTAACGTTCTGTGTGTATAAGTGTGAATGAGATCCAAGTCTGCGTTTGTAGCCAGGTAACGTTCTGTGTGTAGAAGTGTGAATGAGACCCAAGTCTGTGTTTGCAGCCCACTAACGTTCTGTGTGTAGAAGAGTGTATGAGACACAAATATGTGTTTGCAGCCCAGTAACGTTCTGTGTGTGGAATTGTGAATGAGACCCAAGTCTGTGTTAACAGCCCCATAGCGTTCTGTGTGTAGTAGTGTGAATGAGATCCAAGTCTGTGCTTGCAGCCCACTAACGTTCGGTGTGCAGAAGTGTAAATGAGACCCAAGTCTGTGTTTGCAGCCCACTAACGTTCTGTGTGTAGAAGTGTGAATGAGACCCAAGTCTGTGTTTACAGCCCACAAACGTTCTGTGTGTAGAAATGTGAATGAGACCCAAGTCAGTGTTTGCAGCCCAAAAACGTTCCGTGTGTGGAAATGTGAATGAGGTCCAAGCCTGTGTTTGCAGCCCAGTAACGTTCTGTGTCTAGAAGTGTGAATGAGACCCAAGTCTGTGTTTGCAGCCCACTTACATTCTGTTTGTTGAAGTGTGAATGAGACCCATGTCTGTGTTTACAGCCCAGTAACGTTCTGTGTATTGACGTGAGAATGAGACCCAAGTCTTTTTTTGCAGCCCACTAACGTTCTGTGTGTAGAAGTGTGAATGAGACCCAAGTCTTTGCTGCAGCCACCTAACGTTCTGTGTGTAGAAGTGCAAATGAGACCCAAGTCTGTGTTTGCAACCCACTAACTTTCTGTGTGTAGAAGTGTGAACGAGACCCAAGTTTGAGTTTGCAGCCCACTATCGTTCTCTGTGTAGAAGTGTGAATGAGACCCAAGTCAGTATTTGCAACCCACTAACGTTCTGTGTGTAGACATGTGAATGAGACCAAAGTCTGTGTTTGCAGCCCACAAACGATCTGTGTGTGGAAGTTTGACTAACACCCAAGTCTGTGTTTGCAGACCACTAACGTTCTGTGCGAAGAAGTGTGAATGACACCCAAGTTTTTGTTGCAGCCCACTAACATTCTGTGTATAGATGTGTGAATGAGACCCAAGTTTGTGTTTGCAGCCCACTAGCGTTCTGTGTGAAGGATTGTGAATGAGACCCAAGTCTGTTTTGCAGACAACTAACGTTCTGTGTGTAGATGTGTGAATGACATCCAAGTCTGTGTTTGCAGCCCACTTACGTTCTGTGTGTAGATGTGTGTATGAGACACAAATCTGTGTTTGTAGCCCAGTAACGTTCTGTGTGCAGAAGTGTGAATGAGACCCAAGTCTGTGTTTGCAGCCCACTTACGTTCTGTGTGTAGACGTGTGAATGAGATCCAAGTTTGTGTTTGCAACCCACTAACGTTATGTGTGTAGAAGTGTGAATAAGACCCAAGTCTGTGTTTACCGCCCACTAGCGTTCTGTGTGTAGACGTGTGAATGAGATCCAAGTAAGTGATTGCAGCCCAGTAATGTTCTGTGTGTAGAAGTGTGAATGAGACCCAAGTCTGTATTTGCAGCCCACGAACGTTCTGTGTGTAGAAGAGTGAAAGAGACCCAAGTCTGAATTTGCAGCCCACTAACGTTGTCTTTGTAGAAGTGTGAATGAGACCCAAGTCAGTGTTTGCAGCCCTCTAATGTTCTCTGTGTAGAAGTGTATATGAGACCCAAGTCAGTGTTTGCAGCCCACTAATGTTCTGTGTGTAGAAGTGTGAATGAGACTCAAGTCTGTGTTTACAGCCAGTAACGTTCTGTGTGTAGAAGTGTCAAGGAGACCCATGTCAGTGTTTGGCATCCCTCTAACGTTCTGTGTGTAGAAGTTTGAATGAGATACAAGTCTGAGATTGCAGCCCACTAACATTCTGTGTGTAGAAATCTGAACGAGACCCAAGTCTGTGTTTGCAGCCCACTAAAGTTCTGTGTGTCGAAATGTGAATGAGACCCAAGTCTGTGTTTGCAGCCCACAAACGTTCTGAGTGTGGAAATGTGAATGAGATCCAAGCCTGTGTTTGCAGCCCAGTTACGTTCTGTGTGTAGAAATGTGAATGAGACCCAAGTCTGTGTTTGCAGACCACTATCGTTCTCTGTGTGGACGTCTGAATGAGATCCAAGTCCGTGTTTGCAGGCCACAAACGTTCTGTGTGTAGAAATGTGAATGGGACCCAAGTCAGTGTTTGCAGCCCACAAACGTTCTGTGTGTGGAAATGTGAATGAGATTCAAGTCTGTGTATGCAGCCCAGTAACGTTCTGTGTGTAGAAGTGTGAATGAGACCCAAGTCTGTGTTTGCAACCCACTAACGTTCTGTGTGTAGAAGTGTGAATGAGACCCAAGTCTGTGTTTACAGCCCAGTAACGTTCTGTGTATAGAAGTGTGAATGAGACCCAAGTCTGTGTTTGCAGCCCACTAACGTTCTGTGTGTAGGAGTGTGAATGAGACCCAAGTCTTTGTTGCAGCCAACTAACGTTCTGTGTGTAGAAGTTGGAATGAGATCCAAGTCTGTGTTTGCAACCCACTAACGTTCTGTGTGTAGAAGTGTGAACGAGACCCAAGTCTGTGTTTGCAGCCCACTATCGTTCTCTGTGTAAAAGTATGAATGAGACCCAAGTCAGTGTTAGCAGCCCACTAACGTTCCGTGTGTAGATATGGTAATGAGACCAAAGTCTGTGTTTGCAGCCCACTAACGTTCTGTGTGTAGAAGTTTGACTAAGACCCAAGTCTGTGTTTGCAGACAACTAACGTTCTGTGTGAAGAAGTGTAAATGAGACACAAGTCTGTGTTTGCAGCCCAGTAACGTTCTGTGTAGACATTTGAATGAGACCCATGTCTGTGTTTGCCACCCACTAACGTTCTGTGTGTATAAGTGTGAAATAGACCCAAGTCTGTGTTTGCAGACCACTAATGTTCTGTGTGTAGAAGTGTGAATGAGAGAAGTCTGTGTTTGCAGCCCACTAACGTTCTGTGTGTAGAAGTGAGAACGAGACCCAAGTCTGTGTTTGCAGCCCACTAACGTTCTGTGTGCAGAAGTGTGAATGAGATCCAAGTCTGTGTTTGCTGCCCACTAACGTCCTCTGTGAAAATGAGTGAATGAGACCCAAGTCTGTGCTTGCAGCCCACTAACGTTCTCGGTGTAGAAGTGTGAATGAGACCCAAGTCTATGTTTACAGCCCCATAGCGTTTGTGTGTAGAAGTGTGAATGAGATCCAAGTCTGTGTTTCCAGCCCAGTAACGTTCTGTGTGTAGAAGTGTGAATGAGACCCAAGTCTGTCTCTGCAGCCCACTAACGTTCTGTTTGTAGAAGAGTGAATGAGACCCATGTCTGTGTTTACAGCACAGTAACGTTCTGTGTATAGACGTGTGAATGAGACCCATGTCTTTGTTTGCAGCCCACTAACGTTCTGTGTGTGGAAGTGTGAATGAGACCCAAGTCTTTGCTGCAGCCACCTAACGTTCTGTGTGTAGAAGTGCAAATGAGACCCAAGTCTGTGTTTGCAACCTACTAACGTTCTGTGCGTAGAAGTGTGAACGAGACCCAAGTTTGTGTTTGCAGCCCACTATCGTTCGCTGTGTAGAAGTGTGAATGAGACCCAAGTCAGTATTTGCAGCCCACTAACGTTCTGTGTGTAGACATGTGAATGAGACCCAAGTCTGTGTTTGCAGCCCACTAACGTTCTTTGTGTAGAAGTTTGACTAAGACCCAAGTCTGTGTTTGCAGACCACTAACGTTCTTTGTGAAGAAGTCTGAATGAGACCCAAGTCTGTGTTTGCAGCCCACTAACGTTTTGTGTGTAGGAGTGTGAATGAGACCCAAGTCTTTGTTGCAGCCAAATAACGTTCTGTGTGTAGAAGTGAGAATGAGATCCAAGTCTGTGTTTGCAACCCACTAACGTTCTGTGTGTAGAAGTGTGAACGAGACCCAAGTCTGTGTTTGCAGCCCACTATCGTTTTCTGTGTAAACGTATGAATAGGACCCAAGTCTGTGTTTGCAGCCCAGTAACGCTCTGTGTATAGAAGTGTGAATGAGACCCAAGTCTGTGTTTGCAGCCCATTAACGTTCTCTGTGTAGATGTGTGAATGGGATCCAAGTCTGGTTTTGCAGCCCTCCAACGTTCTGTGTATAGAAGTGTGAATGTGACCCAAGTCTGTGTATACAGCCCACTAGCGTTCTGTGTGTAGATGTGTGAATGAGATCCAAGTCTGCGTTTGCAGCCCAGTAACGTTCTGTGTGCAGAACTGGGAATGAGACCCAAGTCTGTGTTGGCAGCCCAAAAAACGTTCTGTGTGTAGAAATATGAATGAGACCCAAGTCAGTTTTTGCAGCCCACAAACGTTCTGTGTGTGGAAATGTGATTGAGATCCAAGTCTGTGTTTGCAGCCCAGTAACGTTCTGTGTGTAGAAGTGTGAATGATACCCAAGTCTGTGTTTGGAGCCCACTAACGTTCTGTGTGTAGAAGTGTGAATGAGACCCATATCTGTGTTTACAGCCCAGTTACGTTCTGTGTATAGACGTATGAATGAGACCGAAGTCTGTGTTTGCAGCCCACTAACGTTCTGTGTGTAGAAGTGTGAATGAGACCCAAGTCTTTGTTGCAGCCCACTATCGTTCTGTGTGTAGAAGTGCGAATGAGACCCAAGTCTGTGTTTGCAACCCACTAACGTTCTGTGTGTAGAAGTGTGAACGAGACCTAAATCTGTGTTTGCAGCCCACTATCTTTTTCTGTGTAGAAGTGTGAATGAGACCCAAGTCAGTATTTGCAGCCCACTAACGTTCTGTGTGTAGACATGTGAATGAGACCCAAGTCTGTGTTTGCAGCCCACTAACGTTCTGTGTGTAGAAGTTTGACTAAGACCCAAGTCTGTGTTTGCAGACCACTAACGTTCTGTGTGAAGAATTCTGAATGAGACCCAAGTCTGTGTTTGCAGCCCAGTAACGTTCTGTGTGTAGAAGTGTGAATGAGACCCAACTCTGTGTTTGCAGCCCACTAACGTTCTGTGTGTAGAAGAGTGAATGATATCCAAGTCTGTGTTTGCTGCCCACTAACGTTCTCTGTGTAAAAGAGTGAACTAGACCCAAGTCTGTGCTTGCAGCCCACTTATGTTCTGTGTGTAGAAGTGTGAATGAGACCCAAGTCTGTGTTTGCAGCCCACTAACGTCCTGTGTGTAGAAGTGTGAATGAGATCCAAGTCTGTGCTTGCAGCCCTCTAATGTTCTGTGTGTAGAAGAGTGAATGAGATCCAAGTCTGTATTTGTAGCCCACTAATGTTCTGTGTGTAGAAGTGTGAATGAGACCCAAGTCTGTGCTTGCAGCCCACTAATGTTCTGTGTGTAGAAGTGTGAATGAGACCCAAGTCTGTGTTTGCAATCCACTAATGTTCTGTGTGTAGAAGTGTGAATGAGACCCAAGTCTGTGCTTGCAGCCCACTAATGTTCTGTGTGTAGAAGTGTGAATGAGACCCAAGTCTGTGTTTGCAATCCACTAATGTACTGTGTGTAGAAGAGTGAATGAGATCCAAGTCTGTGCTTGCAGCCCACAAACGTTCTGTGTGTAGAAGTGTGAATGAGACCCAAGTCTGTGTTTACAGCCCCATAGCGTTCTGTGTGTAGTAGTGTGAATGAGATCCAAGTCAGTGTTTTCAGCCCACTAACGTTCTGTGTGTAGAAGTGTGAATGAGATCCAAGTCTGCGTTTGTAGCCAGGTAACGTTCTGTGTGTAGAAGTGTGAATGAGACCCAAGTCTGTGTTTGCAGCCCACTAACGTTCTGTGTGTAGAAGAGTGTATGAGACACAAATCTGTGTTTGCAGCCCAGTAACGTTCTGTGTGTGGAATTGTGAATGAGACCCAAGTCTGTGTTTACAGCCCCATAGCGTTCTGTGTGTAGTAGTGTGAATGAGATCCAAGTCTGTGCTTGCAGCCCACTAACGTTCGGTGTGCAGAAGTGTAAATGAGACCCAAGTCTGTGTTTGCAGCCCACTAACGTTCTGTGTGTAGAACTGTGAATGAGACCCAAGTCTGTGTTTACAGCCCCATAGCGTTCTGTGTGTAGTAGTGTGAATGAGATCCAAGTCTGTGTTTGCAGCCCAGTAACGTTCTGTAGGTAGAAGTGTGAATGAGACCCAAGTCTGTGTGTGCAGCCCACTAACGTTCTGTGTGTAGAAGTGTGGATGAGACCCAAGTCTGTGTGTGCAGCCCACTAATGTTCTGTGTGTAGAAGTGTGAACGAGACCAAAGTCTGTATTTGCAGCCCACTAACGTTCTGTGTGTAGAAGTGTGAATGAGATCCAAGTCAGTGTTTTCAGCCCACTGACGTTCTGTGTGTAGAAGTGTGAATGAGACCCAAGTCAGTGTTTTCATCCCAATAACGTTCTGTGTGTAGAAGTGTGAATGGGATCCAAGTCTGTATTTCAGCCCACAAACGTTCTGTGTGTGGAATTGTGAACGAGATCCTAGTCTGTGTTTTCAGCCCACTAACGTTCTGTGTGTAGAAGTGTGAACGAGACCCAAGTCTGAATTTGCAGCCCAGTAACGTTCTGTGTGTAGAAGTGTGAATGAGATCCAAGTCAGTGTTTTCAGACCACTGACGTTCTGAGTGTAGAAGTGTGAATGAGATCGAAGTCTGTATTTCAGCCCACAAACGTTATGTGTGTGGAAATGTGAATGAGATCCAAGTCTGTGTTTGCAGCCCAGTAACGTTGTGTGTGTGGAAGTGTGAATGAGACCCATGTCTGTCTTTGCAGCCCACTAACGTTCTCTGTGTAGAAGTGTGAATGAGACTCAAGTCTGTGTTTTCAGCCCACTTACTTTCTGTGTGTGGAATTGTGAACGAGATCCTAGTCTGTGTTTTCAGCCCACTAACGTTCTGTGTGTAGAAGTGTGAATGAGATCCAAGTCTGTATTTCAGCCCGGTAACGTTCTGTGTGTAGAAGTGTGAATGAGACCCAAGTCTGTGTTTGCAGCCCACTATCGTTCTGTGTGTAGAAGTGTGAATGAGACCCAAGTCTGTGTTTTCAGCCCACTTACGTTCTGTGTGTAGAAGTGTGAATGAGATCCAAGTCTATATTTCAGCCCGGTAACGTTCTGTGTGTAGAAGTGTGAATGAGACCCAAGTCTGTGTTTGCAGCCCACAAACGTTCTGTGTGTAGAAGTGTGAATGAGACCCAAGTCTGTGTTTACAGCCCCATAGTGTTCTGTGTGTAGTAGTGTGAATGAGATCCAAGTAAGTGTTTTCAGCCCACTAACGTTCTGTGTGTAGAAGTGTGAATGAGATCCAAGTCTGTGTTTGTAGCCCGGTAACGTTCTGTGTGTAGAAGTGTGAATGAGACCCAAGTCTGTGTTTGCAGCCAACTAACGTTCTGTGTGTAGAAGAGTGTATGAGACCCATTTCTGGGTGTGCAGCCCACTTACGTTCTGTGTGTAGAAGTGTGGATGAGACCCAAGTCTGTGTTTGCAGCCCACTAACTTTCTGTGTGTAGAAATGTGAATGAGACCCAAGTCTGTTTGCAGCCCACAAACGTTCTGTTTGTGGAAATGTGAATGAGATCCAAGTCTGTGTATGCAGCCCAGTAACGTTCTGTGTGTAGAAGTGTGAATGAGACCCAAGTGTGTGTTTGCAGCCCAGTAACGTTCTGTGTGTAGAAGTGTGAATGAGACCCAAGAGTGTGTTTGCAGCCCACTAACGTTCTGTGTGTAGAAGTGTGAATGTGACCCAAGTCTGTGTATACAGCCCACTAGCATTCTGTGTGTAGAAGTGTGAATGAGATCCAAGTCTGCGTTTGCAGCCCAGTAATGTTCTGTGTGTAGAAGTGGGAATGAGACCCAAGTCTGTGTTGGCAGCCCACAAACGTTCTGTGTGTAGAAATGTGAATGAGACCCAAGTCAGTGTTTGCAGCCCAAAAACGTTCCGTGTGTGGAAATGTGAATGAGGTCCAAGCCTGTGTTTGCAGCCCAGTAACGTTCTGTGTGTAGAAGTGTGAATGAGACCCAAGTCTGTGTTTGCTGCCCACTTACGTTCTGTGTGTAGAAGTGTGAATGAGACCCATGTCTGTGTTTACAACCCAGTAACGTTCTGTGTGTAGAAGTGTGAATGAGACCCAAGTCTTTGCTGCAGCCACGTAACGTTCTGTGTGTAGAAGTGCAAATGAGACCCAAGTCTGTGTTTGCAACCCACTAACTTTCTGTGTGTAGAAGTGTGAACAAGACCCAAGTTTGTGTTTGCAGCCCACTATCGTTCTCTGTGTAGAAGTGTGAATGAGACCCAAGTCAGTATTTGCAGCCCACTAACGTTCTGTGTGTAGACATGTGAATGAGACCAAAGTCTGTGTTTGCAGCCCACAAACGATCTGTGTATAGAAGTTTGACTAAGACCCAAGTCTGTGTTTGCAGACCACTAACGTTCTGTGCGAAGAATTGTGAATGACACCCAAGTCTTTGTTGCAGCCCACTAACATTCTGTGTATAGATGTGTGAATGAGACCCAAGTTTGTGTTTGCAGCCCACTAGCGTTCTGTGTGAAGGATTGTGAATGAGACCCAAGTCTGTTTTGCAGACAACTAACGTTCTGTGTGTAGATGTGTGAATGACATCCAAGTCTGTGTTTGCAGCCCACTTACGTTCTGTGTGTAGATGTGTGTATGAGACACAAATCTGTGTTTGTAGCCCAGTAACGTTCTGTGTGCAGAAGTATGAATGAGACCCAAGTCTGTGTTTGCAGCCCACTTACGTTCTGTGTGTAGACGTGTGAATGAGATCCAAGTCAGTGATTGCAGCCCAGTAATGTTCTGTGTGTAGAAGTGTGAATGAGACCCAAGTCTGTATTTGCAGCCCACGAACGTTCTGTGTGTAGAAGAGTGAAAGAGACCCAAGTCTGAATTTGCAGCCCACTAACGTTGTCTTTGTAGAAGTGTGAATGAGACCCAAGTCAGTGTTTGCAGCCCACTAATGTTCTCTGTGTAGAAGTGTGAATGAGACCCAAGTCAGTGTTTGCAGCCCACTAATGTTCTGTGTGTAGAAGTGTGAATGAGATACAAGTCTGAGATTGCAGCCCACTAACATTCTGTGTGTAGAAATCTGAACGGGACCCAAGTCTGTGTTTGCAGCCCACTAACGTTCTGTGTGTCTAAATGTGAATGAGACCCAAGTCTGTGTTTGCAGCCCACAAACGTTCTGTGTGTGGAAATGTGAATGAGATCCAAGCCTGTTTTTGCAGCCCAGTTACGTTCTGTGTGTAGAAATGTGAATGAGACCCAAGTCTGTGTTTGCAGACCACTATCGTTCTCTGTGTAGACGTGTGAATGAGATCCAAGTCCGTGTTTGCATCCCACAAACGTTCTGTGTGTAGAAATGTGAATGGGACCCATGTCAGTGTTTGAAGCCCACAAACGTTCTGTGTGTGGAAATGTGAATGAGATTCAAGTCTGTGTATGCAGCCCAGTAACGTTCTGTGTGTAGACATTTGAATGAGACCCATGTCTGTGTTTGCCACCCACTAACGTTCTGTGTGTATAAGTGTGAAATAGACCCAAGTCTGTGTTTGCAGACCACTAATGTTCTGTGTGTAGAAGTGTGAATGAGACAAGTCTGTGTTTGCAACCCACTAACGTTCTGTGTGTAGAAGTGAGAACGAGACCCAAGTCTGTGTTTGCAGCCCACTAACGTTCTGTGTGTAGAAGTGTGAATGAGATCCAAGTCTGTGTTTGCTGCCCACTAACGTCCTCTGTGTAAATGAGTGAATGAGACCCAAGTCTGTGCTTGCAGCCCACTAACGTTCTCGGTGTAGAAGTGTGAATGAGACCCAAGTCTATGTTTACAGCCCCATAGCAATTGTGTGTAGAAGTGTGAATGAGATCCAAGTCTGTGTTTCCAGCCCAGTAACGTTCTGTGTGTAGATGTGTGAAAGAGACCCATTTCTGTGAGTGCAGCCCACTAACGTTCTGTATGTGAAGTGTGGATGAGACCCAAGTCTGTGTTTGCAGCCCACTAACGTTCTGTGTGTAGAAGTGTGAATGAGATCCAAGTCTATGCTTGCAGCCCACTAATGTTCTGTGTGTAGAAGAGTGAATGAGATCCAAGTCTGTGTTTGCAGCCCAGTAACGTTCTCTGTGTAGAAGTGTGAATGAGACATAAGTCTGTGTTTGCAGCCCAGTAACGCTCTGCGTGTAGAAGTGTGAATGAGACCCAAGTCTGTGTTTGCAGCCCATTAACGGTCTCTGTGTAGATGTGTGAATGAGATCCAAGTCTGTGTTTGCAGCCCACCAACGTTCTGTGTATAGAAGTGTGAATGTGACCCAAGTCTGTGTATACAGCCCACTAGCGTTCTGTGTGTAGAAGTGTGAATGAGATCCAAGTCTGCGTTTGCAGCCCAGTAACGTTCTGTGTGTAGAAGTGGGAATGAGACCCAAGTCTGTGTTGGCAGCCCACAAACGTTCTGTGTGTAGAAATATGAATGAGACCCAAGTCAGTTTTTGCAGCCCAGAAACGTTCTGTGTGTGGAAATGTGATTGAGATCCAAGTCTGTGTTTGCAGACCACTAATGTTCTGTGTGTAGAAGTGTGAATGAGACCCAACTCAGTGTTTGCAGCCCACTAACGTTCTGTGTGTAGAAGAGTGAATGAGATCCAAGTCTGTGTTTGCTGCCCACTTACGTTCTCTGTGTAAAAGAGTGAATGAGACCCAAGTCTGTGCTTGCAGCCCACTAATGTTCTGTGGGTAGAAGTGTGAATGAGACCCAAGTCTGTGTTTGCAGCCCACTAACGTTCAGTGTGTAGAAGTGTGAATGAGATCCAAGTCTATGCTTGCAGCCAACTAATGTTCTGTGTGTAGAAGTGTGAATGTGACCCAAGTCTGTGTATACAGCCCACTAGCATTCTGTGTGTAGAAGTGTGAATGAGATCCAAGTCTGCGTTTGCAGCCCAGTAATGTTCTGTGTGTAGAAGTGGGAATGAGACCCAAGTCTGTGTTGGCAGCCCACAAACGTTCTGTGTGTAGAAATGTGAATGAGACCCAAGTCAGTGTTTGCAGCCCAAAAACGTTCTGTGTGTGGAAATGTGAATGAGGTCCAAGTCTGTGTTTGCAGCCCAGTAACGTTCTGTGTGTAGAAGTGTGAATGAGACCCAAGTCTGTCTCTGCAGCCCACTAACGTTCTGTGTGTAGAAGTGTGAATGAGACCCATGTCTGTGTTTACAGCCCAGTAACGTTCTGTGTATAGACGTGTGAATGAGACCCATGTCTTTGTTTGCATCCCACTAACGTTCTGTGTGTGGAAGTGTGAATGAGACCCAAGTCTTTGCTGCAGCCACCTAACGTTCTGTGTGTAGAAGTGCAAATGAGACCCAAGTCTGTGTTTGCAACCCACTAACGTTCTGTGTGTAGAAGTGTGAACGAGACCCAAATTTGTGTTTGCAGCCCACTATCGTTCGCTGTGTAGAAGTGTGAATGAGACCCAAGTCAGTATTTGCAGCCCACTAACGTTCTGTGTGTAGACATGTGAGTGAGACCGAAGTCTGTGTTTGCAGCCCACAAACGATCTGTGTGTAGAAATTTGACTAAGACCCAAGTCTGTGTTTGCAGACCACTAACGTTCTGTGTGAAGAAGTGTGAATGAGACCCAAGTCTTTGTTGCTGCCCACTAACATTCTGTGTATAGAAGTGTGAATGAGACCCAAGTTTGTATTTGCAGCCCACTAGCGTTCTGTGTGAAGGATTGTGAATGAGACCCAAGTCTGTTTTGCAGACAACTAACGTTCTGTGTGTAGATGTGTGAATGACATCCAAGTCTGTGTTTGCAGCCCACTGTCGTTCTGTGTGTAGATGTGTGTATGAGACACAAATCTGTGTTTGTAGCCCAGTAACGTTCTGTGTGCAGAAGTGTGAATGAGACCCAAGTCTGTGTTTGCAGCCCACTAACGTTCTGTGTGTAGAAGTGTGAATGAGACCCAAGTCTGTGTTTACAGTCCCATAGCGTTCTGTGTGTAGTAGTGTGAATGAGATCCAATTCTGTGTTTGCAGCCCAGTAACATTCTGTGTGTAGAAGTGCGAATGAGACCCAAGTCTGTGTGTGCAGCCCACTAACGTTCTGTGTGTAGAAGTGTGGATGAGACCCAAGTCTGTGTGTGCAGCCCACTAATGTTCTGTGTGTAGAAGTGTGAACGAGACCCAAGTCTGTATTTGCAGCCCACTAACGTTCAGTGTGTAGAAGTGTGAATGAGATCCAAGTCAGTGTTTTCAGCCCACTAACGTTCTGTGTGTAGAAGTGTGAATGAGATCCAAGTCAGTGTTTTCAGCCCACTAACGTTCTGTGTGTAGAAGTGTGAATGAGATCCAAGTCTGTATTTCAGCCCACAAACGTTCTGTGTGTGGAAATGTGAATGAGATCCAAGTCTGTGTTTACAGCCCAGTATCGTTCTGTGTGTAGAAGTGTGAATGAGATCCAAGTCAGTGTTTTCAGACCACTGACGTTCTGAGTGTAGAAGTGTGAATGAGATCGAAGTCTGTATTTCAGCCCACAAACGTTCTGTGTGTGGAAATGTGAATGAGATCCAAGTCTGTGTTTGCAGCCCAGTAACGTTGTGTGTGTAGAAGTGTGAATGAGACCCATGTCTGTGTTTGCAGCCCACTAACGTTCTCTGTGTAGAAGGGTGAATGAGACCCAAGTCTGTGTTTTCAGCCCACTTACGTTCTGTGTGTGGAATTGTGAACGAGATCCTAGTCTGTGTTTTCAGCCCATTAACGTTCTGTGTGTAGAAGTGTGAATGAGATCCAAGTCTGTATTTCAGCCCGGTAACGTTCTGTGTGTAGAAGTGTGAATGAGACCCAAGTCTGTGTTTGCAGCCCACTAACGTTCTGTGTGTAGAAGTGTGAATGAGACCCAAGTCTGTGTTTTCAGCCCACTTACGTTCTGTGTGTAGAAGTGTGAATGAGATCCAAGTCTGTATTTCAGCCCGGTAACGTTCTGAGTGTAGAAGTGTGAATGAGACCCAGGTCTGTGTTTGCAGCCCACTAACTTTCCTTGTGTAGAAGTGTGTATGAGACACAAATCTGTGTTTGCAGCCCAGTAAAGTTCTGTGTGCAGAAGTGTGAATGAGACCCAAGCCTGTGTTTGCAGCCCACTAACGTTCTGTGTGTAGAAGTGTGAATGAGACCCAAGTCTGTGTTTACAGCCCCATAGCGTTCTGTGTGTAGAAGTGTGAATGAGGTCCAAGTCTGTGTTTGCAGCCCAGTAACGATCTGTGTGTAGAAGTGTGAATGAGACCCATTTCTGGGTGTGCAGCCCACTAACGTTCTGTGTGTAGAATTGTGAATGAGACCCAAGAGTGTGTTTGCAGCCCACTAACGTTCTGTGTGTAGAAGTGTGAATGTGACCCAAGTCTGTGTATACAGCCCACTAGCATTCTGTGTGTAGAAGTGTGAATGAGATCCAAGTCTGCGTTTGCAGCCCAGTAATGTTCTGTGTGTAGAAGTGGGAATGAGACCCAAGTCTGTGTTGGCAGCCCACAAACGTTCTGTGTGTAGAAATGTGAATGAGACCCAAGTCAGTGTTTGCAGCCCAAAAACGTTCTGTGTGTGGAAATGTGAATGAGGTCCAAGTCTGTGTTTGCAGCCCAGTAACGTTCTGTGTGTAGAAGTGTGAATGAGACCCAAGTCTGTCTCTGCAGCCCACTAACGTTCTGTGTGTAGAAGTGTGAATGAGACCCATGTCTGTGTTTACAGCCCAGTAACGTTCTGTGTATAGACGTGTGAATGAGACCCATGTCTTTGTTTGCAGCCCACTAACGTTCTGTGTGTGGAAGTGTGAATGAGACCCAAGTCTTTGCTGCAGCCACCTAACGTTCTGTGTGTAGAAGTGCAAATGAGACCCAAGTCTGTGTTTGCAACCCACTAACGTTCTGTGTGTAGAAGTGTGAACGAGACTCAAATTTGTGTTTGCAGCCCACTATCGTTCGCTGTGTAGAAGTGTGAATGAGACCCAAGTCAGTATTTGCAGCCCACTAACGTTCTGTGTGTAGACATGTGAGTGAGACCGAAGTCTGTGTTTGCAGCCCACAAACGATTTGTGTGTAGAAATTTGACTAAGACCCAAGTCTGTGTTTGCAGACCACTAACGTTCTGTGTGAAGAAGTGTGAATGAGACCCAAGTCTTTGTTGCTGCCCACTAACATTCTGTGTATAGAAGTATGAATGAGACCCAAGTTTGTGTTTGCAGCCCACTAGCGTTCTGTGTGAAGGATTGTGAATGAGACCCAAGTCTGTTTTGCAGACAACTAACGTTCTGTGTGTAGATGTGTGAATGACATCCAAGTCTGTGTTTGCAGCCCACTTTCGTTCTGTGTGTAGATGTGTGTATGAGACACAAATCTGTGTTTGTAGCCCAGTAACGTTCTGTGTGCAGAAGTGTGAATGAGACCCAAGTCTGTGTTTGCAGCCCACTTACGTTCTGTGTGTAGACGTGTGAATGAGATCCAAGTTTGTGTTTGCAACCCACTAACGTTATGTGTGTAGAAGTGTGAATGAGACCCAAGTCTGTGTTTACCGCCCACTAGCGTTCTGTGTGTAGAAGTGTGAATGAGATCCAAGTCTGTGATTGAAGCCCAGTAATGTTCTGTGTGTAGAAGTGTGAATGAGACCCAAGTCTGTGTGTGCAGCCAAGTAACGTTCTGTGTGTAGAAGTGTGAATGTGACCCAAGTCTGTGTGTGCAGCCCACTTACGTTCTGTGTGTAGACATGTGAACGATATCCAAGTCTGTGTGTGCAGCCCACTAACGTTCTGTGTGTAGAAGTGTGAATTAGACCAAAGCCAGTGTTTGAAGCCCACTAACGTTCTGTGTGTAGAAGTGTGAACGAGACCCAAGTCTGTATTTGCAGCCCACGAACGTTCTGTGTGTAGAAGAGTGAAAGAGACCCAAATCTGAATTAGCAGCCCACTAACGTTGTCTTTGTAGAAGTGTGAATGAGACCCAAGTCAGTGTTTGCAGCCCACTAATGTTCTCTGTGTAGAAGTGTGAATGAGACCCAAGTCAGTGTGTGCAGCCCACTAATGTTCTGTGTGTAGAAGTGTGAATGAGACTCAAGCCTGTGTTTACAGCCAGTAACGTTCTGTGTGTAGAAGTGTCAAGGAGACCCATGTCAGTGTTTGCATCCCTCTAACGTTCTGTGTGTAGAAGTGTGAATGAGATACAAGTCTGAGATTGCAGCCCACTAACATTCTATGTGTAGAAATCTGAACGAGACCCAAGTCTGTGTTTGCAACCCACTAACGTTCTGTGTGTCGAAATGTGAATGAGACCAAAGTCTGTGTTTGCAGCCCACAAAGTTCTGTGTGTGGAAATGTGAATGAGATCCAAGCCTGTGTTTGCAGCCCAGTTACGTTCTGTGTGTAGAAATGTGAATGAGACCCAAGTCTGTGTTTGCAGACCACTATCGTTCTCTGTGTAGACGTGTGAATGAGAACCAAGTCCGTGTTTGCAGCCCACAAACGTTCTGTGTGTAGAAATGTGAATGGGACCCAAGTCAGTGTTTGCAGCCCACAAACGTTCTGTGTGTGGAAATGTGAATGAGATTCAAGTCTGTATATGCAGCCCAGTAACGTTCTGTGTGTAGAAGTGTGAATGAGACCCAAGTCTGTGTTTGCAGCCCACTAACGTTCTGTGTGTAGAAGTGTGAATGACATCCAAGTCTGTGTTTGCAGGCCACAAACGTTCTGTGTGTAGAAATGTGAATGGGACCCAAGTCAGTGTTTGCAGCCCACAAACGTTCTGTGTGTGAAAATGTGAATGAGATTCAAGTCTGTGTATGCAGCCAAGTAATGTTCTGTGTTAGAAGTGTGAATGAGACCCAAGTCTGTGTTTGCAGCCCACTAACGTTCTGTGTGTAGAAGTGTGAATGAGACCCAAGTCTGTGTTTACAGCCCAGTAACGTTCTGTGTATAGAAGTGAGATTGAGACCCAAGTCTGTGTTTGCAGCCCACTAACGTTCTGTGTGTAGGAGTGTGAATGAGACCCAAGTCTTTGTTGCAGCCAACTAACGTTCTGTGTGTAGAAATGTGAACGAGACCCAAGTCTGTGTTTGCAGCCCACTATCGTTCTCTGTGTAAAAGTATGAATGAGACCCAAGTCAATGTTAGCAGCCCACTAACGTTCTGTGTGTAGACATGGTAATGAGACCCAAGTCTGTGTTTGCAGCCCACTAACGTTCTGTGTTTAGAAGTTTGACTAAGACCCAAGTCTGTGTTTGCAGACAACTAACGTTCTGTGTGAAGAAGTGTAAATGAGACCCAAGTCTGTGTTTGCAGCCCAGTAACGTTCTGTGTGTAGACATTTGAAGGAGACCCATGTCTGTGTTTGCCACCCACTAACGTTCTGTGTGTATAAGTGTGAATTAGACCCAAGTCTGTGTTTGCAGACCACTAATGTTCTGTGTGTAGAAGTGTGAATGAGACAAGTCTGTGTTTGCAATCCACTAACGTTCTGTGTGTAGAAGTGAGAACGAGACCCAAGTCTGTGTTTGCAGCCCACTAACGTTCTGTGTGTAGAAGTGTGAATGAGATCCAAGTCTGTGTTTGCTGCCCACTAACGTCCTCTGTGTAAATGAGTGAATGAGACCCAAGTCTGTGCTTGCAGCCCACTAACGTTCTCGGTGTAGAAGTGTGAATGAGACCCAAGTCTATGTTTACAGCCCCATAGCGTTTGTGTGTAGAAGTGTGAATGAGATCCAAGTCTGTGTTTGCAGCCCAGTAACGTTCTGTGTGTAGAAGTGTGAAAGAGACCCATTTCTGTGTGTGCAGCCCACTAACGTTCTGTATGTAGAAGTGTGGATGAGACCCAAGTCTGTGTTTGCAGCCCACTAACGTTCTGTGTGTAGAAATGTGAATGAGGCCCAAGTCTGTGTTTGCAGCCCACAAACGTTCTGTGTGTGGTAATGTGAATGAGATCCAAGTCTGTGTTTGCAGCCCAGTAACGTTCTGTGTGTAGAAGTGTGAATGAGACCCATGTCTGTGTTTGCAACCCACTAACGTTCTGTGTGTAGAAGTGTGAATGAGATCCAAGTCTGTGTTTGCAGCCCAGTAACGTTCTGTGTGTAGAAGTGTGAATGAGACCCAAGTCTGTGTTTGCAGCCCATTATTGCTCTGAGTGTAGAAGTGTGAATGAGACCCAAGTCTGTGTATACAGCCCACTAACGTTGAGTGTGTAGAAGTGTGAATGAGATCCAAGTCTGTGTTTGCAACCCACTAACGTTCTGTGTGTAGAAATGTGCATGAGATCCAAGTCTGTGTTTGCAGCCCAGTAACGTTCTGTGTGTAGAAGTGTGAATGAGACACAAGTCTGTGTTTGCAGCCCATTAACGCTCTGTGTGTAGAAGTGTGAATGAGATCCAAGTCTGTGGTTGCAGCCCACTAACGTTGAGTGTGTAGAAGTGTGAATGAGATCCAAGTCTGTGTTTGCAGCCCATTAACGCTCTGTGTATAGAAGTGTGAATGAGATCCAAGTCTGTGATTGCAGCCCAGTAACGTTCTCTGTGTAGAAGTGTGAATGAGACCCAAGTCTGTGTTTGCAGCCCAGTAACGCTCTGTGTGTAGAAGTGTGAATGAGACCCAAGTCTGTGTTTGCAGCCCATTAACGTTCTGTGTGTAGAAGTGGGAATGAGACCCAAGTCTGTGTTGGCAGCCCACAAACGTTCTGTGTGTAGAAATATGAATGAGACCCAAGTCTGTGTTTTCAGCCCCATAGCGTTCTGTGTGTGGAAATGTGATTGAGATCCAAGTCTGTGTTTGCAGCCCAGTAACGTTCTGTGTGTAGAAGTGTGAATGATACCCAAGTCTGTGTTTGCAGCCCACTAACGTTCTGTGTGTAGAAGTGTGAATGAGACCCATATCTGTGTTTACAGCCCAATTACGTTCTCTGTATAGACGTGTGAATGAGACCCAAGTCTGTGTTTGCAGCCCACTAACGTTCTGTGTGTAGAAGTGTGAATGAGACCCAAGTCTTTGTTGCAGCCCACTATCGTTCTGTGTGTAGAAGTGCGAATGAGACCCAAGTCTGTGTTTGCAACCCACTAACGTTCTGTGTGTAGAAGTGTGAACGAGACCCAAATCTGTGTTTGCAGCCCACTATCGTTCTCTGTGTAGAAGTGTGAATGAGACCCAAGTAAGTATTTCCAGCCCACTAACGTTCTGTGTTTAGACATGTGAATGAGACCCAAGTCTGTGTTTGCAGCCCACTAACGTTCTGTGTGTAGAAGTTTGACTAAGACCCAAGTCTGAGTTTGCAGACCACTAACGTTCTGTGTGAAGAAGTGTGAATGAGACCCAAGTCTGTGTTTGCAGCCCAGTAACGTTCTATGTGTAGACATGTGAATGAGACCCATGTCTGTGTTTGCCGCCCACTAACGTTCTGTGTGTAGAAGTGTGAATAAGACCCAAGTCTGTGTTTGCAGACCACTAATGTTCTGTGTGTGGAAGTGTGAATGAGACCCAACTCTGTGTTTGCAGCCCACTAACGTTCTGTGTGTAGAAGAGTGAATGAGATCCAAGTCTGTGTTTGCTGCCCACTAACGTTCTCTGTGTAATTGAGTGATTGAGACCCAAGTCTGTGCTTGCAGCCCACTAATGTTCTGTGTGTAGAAGAGTGAATGAGATCCAAGTCTGTGTTTGTAGCCCACTAATGTTCTGTGTGTAGAAGTGTGAATGAGACCCAAGTCTGTGCTTGCAGCCCACTAATGTTCTGTGTGTAGAAGTGTGAATGAGACCCAAGTCTGTGTTTGCAGCCCACTAATGTTCTGTGTGTAGAAGAGTGAATTAGATCCAAGGCTGTGCTTGCAGCCCACTAACGTTCTCTGTGTAGAAATGTGAATGAGACCCAAGTCTGTGTTTGCAGCCCACAATCGTTCTGTGTGTAGAAGTGTGAATGAGACCCAAGTCTGTGTTTACAGCCCCATAGTGTTCTGTGTGTAGTAGTGTGAATGAGATCCAAGTCAGTGTTTTCAGCCCACTAACGTTCTGTGTGTAGAAGTGTGAATGAGATCCAAGTCTGTGTTTGTAGCCCGGTAACGTTCTGTGTGTAGAAGTGTGAATGAGACCCAAGTCTGTGTTTGCATCCAACTAACGTTCTGTGTGTAGAAGAGTGTATGAGACACAAATCTGTGTTTGCAGCCCAGTAACGTTCTGTGTTCAGAAGTGTGAATGAGACCCAAGTCTGTGTTTGCAGCCCACTAACGTTCTGTGTGTAGAAGTGTGAATGAGACCCAAGTCTGTGTTTACAGCCCCATAGCGTTCTGTGTGTAGTAGTGTGAATGAGATCCAAGTCTGTGTTTGCAGCCCAGTAACGTTCTGTGGGTAGAAGTGTGAATGAGACCCAAGTCTGTGTGTGCAGCCCACTAACGTTCTGTGTGTAGAAGTGTGGATGAGACCCAAGTCTGTGTGTGCAGCCCACTAATGTTCTGTGTGTAGAAGTGTGAACGAGACCCAAGTCTGTATTTGCAGCCCACTAACGTTCTGTGTGTAGAAGTGTGAATGAGACCCAAGTCTGAGTTTGCAGCCCACTAACCTTTTCTGTGTAGAAGTGTGAATGAGACCCAAGTCTGTATTTGCAGCCCACTAACGTTCTGTGTGTAGAAGTGTGAAAGAGACCCAAGTCTGTGTTTGCAGCCCACTAACGTTCTCTGTGTAGAAGTGTGAATGAGACCCTAGTCTGTGTTTGCAGCCAACAAACGTTCTGTGTGTAGAAGTGTGAATGAGACCCAAATCTGTGTTTACAGCCCCATAGCGTTCTGTGTGTAGTAGTGTGAATGAGATCCAAGTCTGTGTTTGCAGCCCAGTAACGTTCTGTGTGTAGAAGTGTGAATGAGACCCAAGTCTGTGTGTGCAGCCCACTAACGTTCTGTGTGTAGAAGTGTGGATGAGACCCAAGTCTGTGTGTGCAGCCTACTATCGTTCTGTGTGAAGAAGTGTGAACGAGACCCAAGTTTGTATTTGCAGCCCAGTAACTTTCTGTGTGTAAAATTGTGAATGAGACCCAAGTCTGTGTTTGCAGTCCACGAACGTTCTCTGTGTAAAAGTGTGAATGAGACCCAAGTCTGTGTTTGCAGCCCACAAACGTTCTGTGTGTAGAAGTGTGAATGAGACCCAAGTCTGTGTTTGCAGCCCAGTAACGTTCTGTGTGTAGAAGTGTTAATGAGAACCAAGTCTGCGTTTGCAGCCCAGTAATGTCCTGTGTGTAGCAGTGTGAATGAGACCCAAGTCTGTGTTGGCAGCCCACAAACGTTCTGTGTGTAGAAATGTGAATGTGACCCAAGTCAGTGTTTGCAGCCCACAAACGTTGTGTGTGTAGAAATGCGAATGAGACCCAGGATTGTGTTTTGATGAGACCCAAGTCTGTCTTAGCAGCCCACAAACTTTCTGTGTGTAGAAATGTGAATGAGACCCAAGTCAGTGTTTGCAGCCCACAAACGATGTGTGTGTAGAAATGCGAATGAGACCCAAGTTTGTGTTTGCAGCCCTCTATTGTTCTGTATGTACAAGTGTGAATGAGACCCAAGTCTGTGTTCGCAGCCCAGTAACATTCTGTGTGTAGATATGTCAAGGAGACCCTCTGCATGACGTATCTTTTCACATCATTTGGTGTTGTCATAGGTTTCATTATCGCCACGCTTATAAGGAAGACGTCATTTGAATGTGGTAACCCGTTGTAATCCCACCTAGAGCATTATCTGATGCCCAAATGACTCATTCTTTCGAAATTTTCTTTGTCAATATTCACTCGTCCTAAATCATGTCAGTAATATGAATGTGTATCTTCCCGCCCAGAAGACAAAAACAACCATATGATTGCTACAATAGGTCTGGAAAAGAAAGAGAGCTAAATTTAATTGTTCCCCAAGAGTATCTTGATCGTCCCCCTCCGCACCCCTCGGTAGCATGCTGAGCTTCTATGCCCAAGATCGCGGTTTCAAACCCGGCCGAAGTCGTCGGATTTTTAAGAGCGTTAAAATTTGCCCATTGCGCCCTCATTTGGAGGGGAAGTAAAGCCGACGGTCTCATGTCACAGATTTATGGCATGTAAAAGAACCTTCCACTAACTACAATTGTGTGAAGTCAAATTTGTAGGTTATTTTTGATTTACCATCTGTAGTTCCAACGTTCGTAGCCAGGTACCAGTTGCAGTAGCATCAAATTGCCAATTTTGCGGCTAGGTGTCGTTGACGGTAGCATTTGGCAGAAAAAGTAGGAACTACTTGAAATCGATCGTCTGCAGTCCTTACTTAAATTATAAGAGATAACACACAATAATGAAGCCATCAAAATTAACACCGGTTGTCAGAGAGATTCTACACACACCCTAAGTACACGGGGCCATATTACCGCGTTGTCGCAGCCCCTAATCTGCGGAACCATCGAAGCAGTGTTTTGTCCGCCACGTGCCGTAGTGGCCAGCATTCTTGGCTGTCACCCTGGAGGTCAGAGTTCAATTCCCGGCTCTGTCAAGAAATTTAATTCTGGTCTGAGGGCTGAAACGTGGTATACTCAATATCTTGAGGCAGAATTGAGAAGAGTCGGGTTCAAATCCCATCCCAGTCATCCTGGATTTTGTTTTCCGTGACTTCCACTTCTACTCCAGGAAAATGCTGGGATGGTACCTAACTTAAGGCCACGGCCGCTTCCTACCCAATTCATACCTCAGTAACAGATACACATACTAGTAATATTTCACAGTAACACAGGCTATCAGACACATTTTACACATACCCAAATACACGTGGCTACATGACCGCAATGTCGCAAGGCCTTTAAAAGAATCAACAACAACTACAACAACAAACAACAAAGATCAATGTGTGTATTAATATAGCTATTACCATCCGTTCAATGGAGCAAGGACTCCAGTCACAAGAAATGCATGCTGTTAACGAGTGGGCTCCGAGAACACAAAACCTGTTACGGTGGTCCTTTTTCCTTTTTTATAGACAAAAATATGCCTAGATCTATGTTCAGTAGTCACTGAAGCACCACACAAGTAAACTAAAGTGTTTATATCATATTAGGAATCAATTAATAGCGCGCTTTCAAACAACAATCACGTACTTTACACAAAACTACAAAAAAGGCGCCGAGTCCCTTAATCATTGCGCGGGTTAGTTTCTTTCACAAAAGATACTATATAGATTGTGTAGGCTGTCAAACTTATCGCACCCCCGCTGGAAGACTGCCACAAGTCAAAAAGGACACATTTTCAGGAGAAGTATTTAAAGATACCAGCTAATGGGAAAAATATAAATATTTACATAATTAAAGTGAAAGTAATATATTACTAATTTTTAACATTGTCTAGTACTAAGTTATACAATAACATACAAAGTTCTTTCATGGATTATAATTACGTGTTTTAATAAAAATAATAATAATTTTTAGTTATGGCAGTTTTCTATTCAGTGCCGTAGACAAGAGTTTAGTGCTTTTCAGTCGGTCAACACGAATGTACCCAAAAGAGATGGGTTATGCCCTAATCCTGAAATAAATTACATGAGATTAATAAAACACTAGGATGACCAGTTTCGATCGTCAAGCGATCATCATCAGATCCAATACACTTAGGCTATAAAATCTATGTTTGAAATACAGGTGAAAATATTTACAATATGTACAATTATTTAGTTGCAGTATTGGTACTGCAACTGTCAGTGTATGCTAAATGCAGTATATATGTTAGGTGAAATGCTAAATGGTGATGGCTATCCGGAGATTGTACTTTAGAGAGATTATATGGTTGTAAACTATGGTTAAACTATAAAATTTTTGGCTAACTACTTATCTGATTGTCTTCCGTACTACAGCTATTCGCAGTTTCCGTGCTCACTTGAACTCGCTGTGCGGTCGACTGCGGTGGTTATCTTAACGACTGGTTTTTCCCTGCCTTCCCCCCCTGTCCCTACGTGCTGTGGGGAGTGATCGCGATGTGTTTATGTGAGGTGTTGCCAACCTAGATAAGATGTATGTTATTGAATGAGGTGGATCTACAACTATTAAAGACCGTGGATTAGTCCTCGCCACGCGTGGAGCATAACCCATTCGAACTAAGCGTTGACGGTCTTATGAGGACGTCCCGGCACCTTTAATACTGCCTCTAATATGGGCCTTGGTTTATTGCAGAAGAAAAGTACATCGTACACCTGATCCAGATAACATTTACCTATTAAAAAACCCCTAATTTCCCCCCTTTTTTTATCTAGCTTGGCTGTGTCGCTAAATTGTGTTTTGTTTCCGACAGGGTGTGTTTTTTAGTAGCGTGAAGAGGGGTGAGCTCTCCATGAACGTGTGTTCATTTAGATTGTTGGGATTGTTTCGTTTGGCTAGGTGTATCTCGATTGCTTCCTTTATGTCAAGAGCTCTGCCTTTCGATTCGTGATGGATTATTTTAAGGTCCGACTCTATGTTGGTAAAGCTATGCCCTGCGTCACACATATGTTCGCACACGGCTGAATGTGTTCCGTATCTTATCGCATTTCTATGTTCATTATAACGTGTGTCTACTCGCCTTCCACTCTGCCCGATGTAATTAGCTTGACAATCGGTGTCTTGGCACGTTATAGAATATACCCCTGACCTTGAATACGGGTCACGTTTATTTAGATTACTATTTAGGAGGTGCCTAGCGGTTGTGTTTTTCGTCGTGAAAGCTATCTTTATGCCTCGCTTTTTGAATAGGTTAGTGATTTTATATGTATTCGCATTCACATAGTTGAAACGCGCAAATTTTTTCTCATTACTGTCCGGTTTGGGAATCGTTTTATCTTTATTTTTATGTTTGGCTATAATTTGATTTATTTTGCTTGGCGAGAAGTTGTTTTCCTTTGCTATTTGCATAATAGTTCTTATTTCCTTATTATAGTTGTCTTTTGACATGGGTATGTTTAAAGCCCTGTGCACCATTGAATTGAAACCCGCTAGTTTGTGCGTACTGGGGTGATTAGACTGATTGTCGATTGCATGCGAGGTTTGTGTTGCTTTCCGGAATATGGAATATGAAAGGTCGTTGTCTTTACGTTCAATAGTTATATCGAGATAATTTATTTTCCGGTCTATTTCGGATTCCTTAGTGAATTTGATAGAATGGTGAAGGCTATTAATGGATTGGAGAATTGTTTCTTCGCTTGTTAGTTCAGTATCGTAGATGCAAATTACATCATCTACGTATCTTTTCCATATTACTATTCCCTTTGTTGTAGTCTTTTCTAAGAACGCATTTTCTAGTGCATTGATGAAGATGTCAGCGATTAACCCACTTAGTGGCGATCCCATTGCTAGGCCTTCTCTCTGTGTGTATATTTTATTGTCGAATTGAAACACGTTTTGGGTGAGAACGACCCTCAGTAATCTCACAATCTCTTCAATTTCTTTTACCAAATTGTTGGATTTTAAGTTGTTTTCGATAGTGTTGATTGCTTCAATAATCGGAATATTGGTGTACATGTTAGTTGCGTCGAAGGATACTAGCCTGAAGCTAGGTTTCATTTGTAGGGTGTTCAATGCTGTTACTAGTTCTGTTGTGTTCTTTACAGAGTTGTTTTTGTCGTTGGAAAGACGGCATTTTAAGATTCGTGTTGACCGACTGAAAAGCACTAAACTCTTGTTTACTAAGGCAACACTGAAAATATGGCTTCAAACACCACAACAGTGCCGTAGAATTGCTATATATAGGATCTGAGTTGTGAGAGTTTTACAGGATACAGACTTGATCATAGGCATTTATAAGTACCACATACTTCAAAATTCATGTTTTTTGTACTTGTGGCAGTCTTCCAGCGGGGGTGCGTTATATGAAGATTTCCAATTATTATCTTTCTCACAGGATTATTTTTACAGATTTTATTAGTACCCAAAGGAATAAAAATGTAATTATTTAGCTTCAAGTTTCTGAATAGTTTGTTTACCTGGCAGAGAAAAAAACCCACCAACACACTATCTTTAAAAGTAGTTGGGAGGTAATTTGTAACACTTGTCATATCACTAATCTTGGATTGGAAATTTTAGCATAGTCACTTATTAATTGCTTGGCATCACAAGGGATAAGATGTCTCTCATCAAATCTGCTACACAGGTATGGGTAAAGGTGTATCTTCAAATGTCCCCACAAATTTGGTTTGGCATATTCTACTTTGTCTTCTCACGGCTATTGGTTAACACGTGTCTGTTCAAACCAGGCTTGATGGCAAATTTGGCTCCGCATGTGCTACTCGAGAAGGGCTTCTCACCAGTATGGCTTGACATGTGTGCCTTCAAATGAACTCTCCGGTTAAATTTGTATCCGCATGTGCTACACGGGAAGGGCTTCTCCCCAGTATGGGTTGACATGTGTCTCTTCAAAATTCCATTCAGACTAAACGTGGCTTTGCAAGTGCTACACGAGAAGGGCTTCTCACTAGTATGGGCGGACATGTGTTTCTTCAAATTACCTTTCAGACTAAATTTTGCTTTGCATGTGCTACAAGAGAAGGACTTCTCAACAGAATGGGTCAATATGTTTGTCTTCAAACTACCATTCTGAATAAATTTGGCTTCGCGTATGCTACACGAGAAGGGCTTTTCGCCTGTATGGATTAGCATATGTCTCCTCAAATTACCATTCTGAATAAATTTGCTTTCGCATGTCCTACACGAGTACCGCTTCTCCCCAGTATCGGTTAACAGGTGAGTCTTCAAATTTTGTTGATTTGTAATATTTCTTTCAGATACAGTGCTGGTATTCTGTCCTCCAGTATTACATAATGCGTATATATTCCTTACAGCAGGATCCGAAGTATCAGGACATCCCAGCCTGAAATCATTGGTATTAATACAATGCAGTTCGCTCATAATTATGTTGAACTAGCAGTAGTACCCGGCATCGCCCGGTGGAATGATGATAATATCTCAGTCTCCTTAACACTCAACGTGATAAATTATATTTATTTATGAAGACGACTACTACTGAACGGGTATATCAAACTTACAATCTAATGGAATTACATATTTTAAAAATCACAGGCTAGGTTGACTGTGGTGTTTCTTAGTAGTATAATGGACATAACATCTAGGTCATTTGCCCTTTTGATGAGGATGATAATGAAGACGACTACTATTGAACTGGTACATCAAACTTACAAACTAATGGAAATGCACATTTTAAAAGTCACAGGCTAGGTAGACTATGGTGTTGCTTAGTAGTATAATGGACGTAACATCTAGGTCATTTGCCCTTTTGATAAGGAAGATAATGAAGACGACTACTACTGAACGGGTATATCAAACTTACAAACTAATGGAAATACATATTTTAAAAATCACAGGTTAGGTAGACTGTGGTGTTGCTTAGTAGTATAAAGGACGTAACATCCAGGTCATTTGCCCGTTTGATGAGGATGAAAATGAAGACGACTACTATTGAACGGGTATATCAAACTTACAATCTAATGGAAGTACACACTTAAAAAATCACAGGCGATGAAGACTGTGGTGTTGCTTAGTAGTATAAGGGACGTAACATCTAGGTCATTTGCCCTTTTGATAAGGATGATAATTGAAACGACTCTTGAATTGACACGACAAACTTACAGACTACCGTGATAGAAATATTTCAAAATTCACAGGCGATGAAGACGTATTGTGTGTGGTGATAAGTGGTATAATGGGTGTAACATCTAGGTCATTTGCCCTTATGATGAAAATAATAAGGTAATGAAAAATTAATACTAAACGAACATGGTGTAATTTTAAATCTGATATAGGTAATTCAGATTTCTACCTTCGATGTCCTCCAAAGTCTGAACCTTATTTTCTGGCTTAGGCCTATACTCGAAGCGTCTAGTGAAAGAGCTTATGAAGTAAAGCTCGGGTCCAAGCTGCACGAGCCTGAGAATATCGCAGTTGATGACGATATATGATGACAGACATTCGGAGGGGTTCCCGGTCCTATACATTGGCAGGTGAATCACTCACTCTTTCGTAACACTACAGTGGTTTGAGCAAAGGCCCTGTATGAACATCAGCATAGTCAGCAATACCAGGTAACACGGCGGCCTCCGGACAGTCCTCTCATGTCACCTCGCAATGAATCAGTAAGCTATTCTCACACCTACCCCCTCCTCCAACCATCCACCCTTCAGGGTCTCACAACTTGTGGGACGTGGGCTTGCGACCGCGGGACCGCAGCTGAGTCCGGCTTTGCTTCTACTTACTGGTGCCGGGCTCCTTTCAGTTCTCTTTCCAGTCAGCCTCCCTTGGTCAAACTCTTGTTCTCTTCCGACCCCCATGGTATCAGGGTATCCGAGACCTAGCGACTCTTTCACTTTCCCGCCTTAATTGGCCCTTGTATAATCATTCCTGATAGCCTCATTCTTCGAGGTGTCAGTCTTCTTTCTCTTTTCTTAATATCTCATATCTTCTGCTTAAGGCCCCCAAGGAGGCAGGGTGTGTGCAGCTCCATCACACTTGGTGCACCCTGGATAGTGCTTCATCCTCAAGAGCTCATGGCTGGTGAGTTCGGGAGCTGGCAACCCTGAGGGTTTCCTGAGCTGGGTCCGGTTTTACCCCTTTTATTCATTGCCTTTGGGACAGAACCTGTCCTCTTTCCCTTTCCTATCTGCATTGCGTGTTTCTCCTTCCTTCAAAGTCCTCAATTGTCATTTATCTAGGGTTGAGGGCATTTCATTTCCTCCTGTCTTTTATTTCCCTTATTCCATTCTTTTGTCCCTATCTTCTTCTAGCCCATAAGTTTTGTAGTTAGTTTTAGTATTAGTTTCATTTTCACGATCCCCAAACCATTAGGGGCGATAACCTCGATGTTAGGCCCCTTTAAACAACAATTATCATCATCATCATCACAACTGGGATTGTGCAATCTGGTTACTGTGGCATTTAAAACTTCATGTTAAGTCCCTCACCCTTTTGTGTTACATACATAATTTGTAGCTAGAAGCCTTCCCTGGAATCCACACAACAACTGACCTAAGTATCATCGCAATCGGATGAATGGTATAAGAACGCATAGGGGACATACATACACTACAACTATTGAATTGGCACGTCAAACTTACAAACTAACGTAATAGTAATAATGAATCACAGTCGAGCAAGACAAAATTTGGTTGAGATGGGTGAAACGGTGTAGATTTTAGCAAAGGGCCTAAATGCAGGGAAAGGAGTCGTCTGCCCAAATTGTCAAGTAGAGAGGGTTACACATCGGGTTCCAAAGGGTATGTATATAAAATTTGGTTGAGATGGGTGAAATGGTGTAGATTTTTGCCAAAGGGCCTTAATGCAGGGAAAGGAGTGGTCTGCCCAAAATTAAAAGTAAATGTAGGGAAAGGAGTGGACTGCCCAAAATTTCAAGTAGACAGGATAACTCGTTGGGTTACAGAGGATAAGTATGTAAAATTTGGTTGAGATGGGTGAAACGGTGTAGATTTTTCTCAAACGGCCTAAATGCGGGTAATGGACTGGTCTGTCCGAAATTTCAAGTGGACAGTGTTACTCGCAGGGTACCAAAGGGTAAGTATCCGAATGTTGGTTCTGATCGGTGAAACAGTGTAGATTTGTGTCAAAGGGCCTCAACGCAGGGGATGGAGTAGCCTCTCCGTAATTTCAAGAGATATTGTTAGTCGCAGTGTTCCAAAGGGTAAATATACAAATTTAGGTTGAGATCGGTGAAACGGTGTAGATTTGGGCCAAAGAGCCTAAATGCATGGAATGGAATGGTCTGTCCGCAATTTTAAGCAGACAGTGTTACTCGCAGGGTTCCAAAGGGTAAGTATACAAATTTTGGTTCAGATCGGTGATACGGTGTAGATTTGTGCAAAAGGGCCTAAATGCTGGGAATGGGGGTGGTCTGTCCGAAATTTAAAGTTGACAGGGTTACTCGTCGGGTTCCAAAGGGTAAGTATACAAATTTTGGTTCAGATTGGTGGAACGGTGTAGATTTGTATACCTAACAGACAAACAGACAGACAGACAGACAAACTTTGTGCTTTATATATATAGATTATCTTAGAATGGTGAATAATACTTTCAAAATACAGAGATCTAACTTATGAAATGATAAATGGACCAACATTCATTAATATCACTAGCTTGCCACGGTGGTTGGTTGGATATCGTGTCGGTCTACTAACCACAAGATTGCAGGTTCGCTCCTGGTCGTGGTAAGTGATTTTTTTTTAAAGGCGGCAAAAATACGATACGCATGTCATACGATGTCGGCATGTCAAAGAAACCATTTGAATTCAGTTGGCCGAGTTCATAATGGCAAAATTAATCTCGGGAGTTTCCAACAACACTAAGTTCCTCATTTCTCTACTAGAAAGCGCTATAGTGTTCAAGGAGATTAGATTCCTAACATCTAACCTCCTTGACTTTCATAGTCAAGGAACAACGAAATTCGACATGCAAGCTACCCTCTGGGTGTCAAATAGCAAAGCTTGCACCAGGCACCCGAGGCCATACGATATTATTATTATTATTAATATCACTACCAGGAATACTGTCCTTATATAATACCTAGAACTGATCTCAGTTTTAATATTCAATGCTATGTTTTTCATACAGTCTGAATATTATCAAATACTTATATACTATGCAAACAAAATGGTGCATCACATCGGAGTATTTGGAGTCATAGGTTTCCTTGATAAATATGAAATCCGTATCTAGTTCAAAAGTACTGATTATACATGCAAATGGCAAATTATTACCAGACACATTCTGTTTGCCAAAAGTCAACTTAGTTCCATGATCAAATACACACATCAAAAAAAGTTTTGCATCACCTCGGTTCCAAGAGTTCCGGAACCGTTAAATACAAAGGGAATAGAGATCAACACAAACAACATTTCAGCTCGTTTTATTGCTCATGAGACCCACACATTGCATGTTGTACCATCATACTGCTAGACTTTCAGCATTTGTGGTCCAGATTGCAGTACACACCACTACCTCTAATACCCAGTAGCACGTCCTCTTGCATTGATGCATGCCTGTATTCGCCGTGGCATACTATCCACAAGTTCATCAAGACACTGTTGGTCCAAATTGTCCCACTCCTCAACGACAATTCGGCGTAAATCTCTCAGAGTGGTTGGTGGGTCAAGACGTCCATAAACAGCCCTTTTCAACATATCCCAGGCATGTTCGATAGGGTTCATGTCTGGCGAACATGCTGGCCACTGTAGTCGAGCGATGTCGTTATCTTGAAGGAACGCATTCACAAGATGTGCACGATGAGGTCGAGAATTGTCGTCCATGAAGACAAATGCCTCTCCAATATTCTGCCGATATGGTTGCACTATGGGTCGGAGGATGTCATTCAGGTATCGTAAAGCCGTTTCGGAGCCTTCCATGACCACCAGTGGCGTACGTCGGCCCCACATAATGCCACCCCAAAACATCAGGGAACCACCACCTTGCTGCACTCGCTGGACAGTGTGTCTAAGACGTTCAGCCTGACCAGGGTGCCTCCAAACACGTCTCCGACGATTGTCTGGTTGAAGGCATATGCGACACTCATCGGTGAAGAGAACGTGATGCCAATTCCGTGGGGTCCATTCAGCATGTTGTTGGGCCCATCTGTACCGCGCTGCATGGTGTCGGGGTTGCAAAGCTGGACCTCGCCATGGACGTCGGGAGTGAAGTTGCGCATCATGCAGCCTATTGCGCACAGTTTGAGTTGAAACACGACGTCCTGTGGCTGAACGAAACGCATTATTCAACATGGTGGCATTGCTGTCAGGGTTCCTCCGAGCGGCAATCCGTAAGTAGCGGTCATCCACTACAGTAGTAGCCCTTGGGCGGCCTGAGCGAGGCCTGTCATCGACAGTTCCTGTATCTCTGTACCTCCTCCATGTCCGAACAACATCGCTTTGGTTCACTCTGAGACGCCTGGAAACTTCCCTTGTTGAGAGCCCTTCTTGACACAAAGTAACAATGCGGATGCGATCGAACTGCGGTATTGACCTTCTAGGCATGGTAGAACTACAGACAACATGAGCAGCGTACCTTCGTCCTGGTGGAATGACTGGAACTGATCGGCTGTCGTACCCCCTCCGTCTAATAGGCCCTGCTCATGCATGGTTGTTTACATCTTTGAGCAGTTTTAGTGACATCTATGAACAGTCAAAGGGACTGTATCTTGGATACAATATACACAGTCAACGTCTATATGCCGGAGATCTGGGAACCGAGGTGATGCAAAACTTTTTTTGATGTGTGTATATAATTGAAATTATTGAATGGTTACGGAAATTGTGTGCTAATTCAAACTAGCAGTGAAAGTGTTCAACTTATTTTTCACCACATTGTGCCACATGGATGTCGGGGATATGACTATTTAATATAATCTGCATAACTGAAATCCATCTGACTTAGGAAGTGCGTGCTCGTATAGGTGACAGAATAATCCATATTATATTCCCTACAGAATAGCCATGCTGGTATTTGGATTAAGATGGGAATATCGGATATGCAAATCATGTGATTTCGAAACCATATGGGCTATTATGCTTCACTCTTGAATACATCGCGGATGAATGGTTATTTTGGGCTACATATATTATGTGGAGTTGAGTGATTAGGTTTATGTCCAAGAAACTATCAAATACTATATATAACGGTGGCTTGATACAATCTACAGAAAGTGGTAACTCGGTAACATTAACCACTACATATAGCGATTATTTATCCACTCTTGGCTCTCCACAATGAGACTCCCGTCTGACCACGTACTGTAGCTGGGAACATAAAATAAGCAATTTTCCCCCCAACGATGCAATATCTCGACCTCCTATTTAGACGTCAACAAATTCACACTTTGTACACTGTTCGATATTACATTCTATGTTTCAAAATATCTGACATAAGTATCTCAGAGGTTTGTCAAACTTGGCACAATATCCTAAAAGTAATGAAATACAGTAAGAAATTTCACTTCTTGCACAGATCGATGCATTGGTTTAAATAAATCCGTAAACGCGCGTGCAAAAGTGGCTGAGCTTTCGCACGGGCGGCGTATTTGTTGAGTGACGTCACTCATTCTTGAGATTACCATTCTATCTCCGCAGAACCTACACACCCTACATCCGAAGGAATTCGTTCAAAATAAACTATTATTGGTTATCCCCTAGAGTTCATGTCCTCGACCCGTCCTTCCATAACAACTGTAAGGTTTAATAACCACTCGTCAGACTCATTTACCCTCCTCCACTTGTCCTAATACCCTTCATTAAGTACTATACTTAATCTTTTAATCATCACTATTTTCCTACAACACAATCCAATATTTCTATTTTTATATATTCTGTAGCAAAAACAATCCAAGTATCGCATCCATATAGCGCCAAGCTCCAGGCAATGGCTTCAAAAATGACTTTTTAATACCTAGATCTATATTTTATTTAAACAGATGTCAACCCAACCTTTATATCGTATTTGCATTGTCCATTCTGCGCCCAAGTTGGAGTCACCAACGTCTCTTAGTGTTTCAACAGCCAATCGATTTCAATATTTTTATTTTAAATCTTACTGCTGCATTCCGTTTATTCTGTTTCAAATACAATGATTTTATTATGAAAACTTTCCTCAACACCTCGTACACACCGTTTGGAAACATGATCAAATCCTCTGGTGAGAGGCCAAGATAACATTGTCGTTAGTAAGTCACCGAGTTTCGTCCTCTATTCTCCTTCAAATTTATTTGGCATTTCCTTCATTACTTGTCGTATGTATAGATTACCTTACCTAATATCATTCTAAATGCCAGTTTCTCTCTCATGTCTATCGAATCTAATAAATACCAGCTGGTTATAGACACACTCAGAATCCTGAATTGTATTCCGAAACTTTTCAAACTGGCAAACAATATCTCCAATTAACATTATACACAGCTTTATTTGTACTAAATATGCCAAGATCGTTTTACTCTCGATGTTTATTCTACCGAGAACAGTCTAATACTTAATACAACTACCCTTGTTCTTCTGATTCTTGTTCACTGAACTTGTTTTTACCTAACTCGGCTGTCATCCAATCCATCTGTTTCATCATCGTCATCAGCTTCTAAAGGCTAAAAGCCTTGTCGTTGCAGCCATTTCTTACAGTCTTCAGCAGTCCTCTTCACATTGGCCAACGAGTCACCTTCCATCTCCTTGACAATGCTCTTGAGATACGATTGTCTTGGTCGTCCCCTTTGTTTTTTCCCCAAAATTTTTCCTTAAAAAATTACCTGGAGGAGAGTGTCATGTCTAAGTGTGTGTCCCATGGATTTTGCATTCCTTTACTTGATGGTGTTCAACAGGCATCGATTCTCCTGAATTTGGTTCAGAACCAGCTCATTTGTCTTTCTTTCCATCCAGCTTGTTCGGGTCTTTCGTCTCCAAAACCACATTTCAGCTGCCTCAAGTTTTGATTCTTCTCCTTTCCCAAGTGTCCATGTTTCACAACCATGGGTCAACAAACTCCAAACAAAGGTCTCGAGAAATGACTTCCTTATCTTCAAGTTGAGGTGGCCATTGAGCAGCAAATTTTCTTATTTTGAAAGGCTTTCATCGCCAACTCTATTCTTTACTTAATTTCTGAGATCCATCCATTGTCATAATTAATCACACTTCCCAAATAGCAAAATTCCGTTACTTGTTCAATGGCACTATCACTTAACATTATATTAGCTAAAATTGGTTGTTTCTCTCTATCAACTACCATTAATTATGTCTTCCGAGAATTAAATCTTAGCCCGAATTTTCCTAAGGATTTCTGAAAAACTTTTAACATGCAGAGTTTGCTAAAATTGCAATATCATCTGCAAAGCGAATGCTATGTACCTGTAATCCATTACATTTAAATTCATTTGTTTTCTCTTTTAATGTATTTACTGCAGTTTCTATATAGATATTAAAAAGAAATGGTGATAGAGTACAACCCTGCCTTACACCTTTTCTTATTTCTGCTTCTCTTTTATTGCCATCAACTGTTATTTCTGTAGTTTGATTTTTATATAAGTTCAGAATAAGGCGCCTGTCTTTCCAGTCAATCCCGACTTTGGCAAATATAAGAAATAAGGTTATCCAATTGACATTATCAAATACCTATTCTATATCAATGAATACTATATAGGTCTTTTGATTAACTTCCAGTCTTCTTTCTAAAATCTGACGCAATGCAAGGATAGCTTCCCTTGTCCCTTTCCTTGTTCTAAATCCATACTGATCACTATCCAGATGTTGTTCAATTTTCTTGCTTAGTCTACCTTTGATGATGATCAATACAATCTTTGATGCATATGAAAGAATGGCTAAAGTTCTATAATTAGAACATTCACAAGCATTTCCTTTCTTGGGTAGTGTGATTGTTCAAATTTTAATAAAATCAGGAGGTGCAATTCCGTCCTCATAGCATTTAGTAATTATTTGAAAAAGGTACTTTTTAATGCTTACATCACAACATTTTAAGAGCTCTGCAGGAATGTTATCTACACCAGTTGCTTTATTTCCATTCAGTTTAGTGAGTGCTGCATAAAACTCTGCTTTAGTTACAGTTGGACCTTTATCATCTTCTTCAATTAGTTCTTCATCTTCTATATAAATACTATTGTCAGTAATATCTGGTCCATCATACAAATCTTCAAGGTATTCCTTCTATCGCTCACATACCTTTTCATTTTCCAACAATAGCTGAGTTGCTACAATGCATAGGGGCTGAATATCTGGACAGTTTATTTCGCTTATTATTACTTTTTATCTTTGGCAGGTATGTGAAGGGTTATCGAACAGTATGCCATTGTCTCTATACTGAAGAAAGCAGGAGCTGACAGATTGGAAGGTTCTCCGACAATGAGTGTGATGACTTACGCTTCTAAGTTTTTATTAGAAGGATAAACAAATGCTGGTGATGAAGAAATTGAAGAAATGTATGATCAATTAGAAGAATTGTTTCACATAGTAAAGGAGAATTCAAACATATCTGGCGTAGCTGGAAGTATGCTGAGCGTCTATGCCCATGATCGCGAGTTCAAACCCGTCGGAATTTTTAAGAGCGTTAAAATCCCTCAAAATGCCTTCCTTCGGAGGGGAAGTAAAGCCGGCGGTCCCATTTCATAGATTTATGGCATGTTACAGAATCTTCCACTAATTACACATGTGCATACCTGCCAACCTCTCAAAATGAAAAATCGGGAGATTTGACGCGGCGGCGATTGGGAGGGGGGGGGGCGTGATGCAACATAATACATACACAGGCTAAGACATTTCAGCAAATATATAAGTTACACTATTAAACTGTACATGACTAACATGATATGACATCCCAGTTTACAAATGTACTTAAGACTGAGTTATTTCAAATTCTAACTAGTCTATCTAACAAGCATACCTTTCTTTCGACAACAGTCAGGCATACAAAACTAGTGACGTATCGAAGATCATATTATTGGTCGTTGTTGCAGGCGACTGTGGCTGAGTTTGCCCTCTTCAAAAAGGTCTTGCTATATTCTTGCTCAAAACACTTCCCTTTCTGAATCGACTTCAGAGTTATAAGTTTGTCAAAAGTCTTGTCGGAGAGAGATCACCTCAAATGCGTTCTTGGTTTTCTGACAAGACTGAACATCCTCTTACACTCTGCATTACTATGCGGAATGATCAGAATGGAAAGCATAACTTTAGACAATTTGTCATACTTGAGTTCTGGCTGAGCCATATCTCCCGGCAATTTTTGGGTCTGGGAACATCATCCTAAATAAAGGACCGGTGTGATCGGAACAATTGACAGGGAGGTTATGTTCAATAATAAACGATGTGAACAATACTTCTGCACGTGTTATACTGTCAGTGTCTTCCTCCTTACACTTGAAATAATCAAGTTTCTTGTTTTTCTCAACACATTGTACATTGTCTTTATGTTTCTTTGAGAGCACATGTTTTGAAATGTCTCCCTTTCCTCCATGTGAGATACTGAAATCACACCTACAGACACTACAAAATGCAAATGTTGCGCCTCTTCTTGACTCAGTTATATGCGGACAGTTATCTGTGTGCAACTTTTTAATGTCACATCATATTTCTTCGCCATATTACCGAAGAACAGACGCAATCACTCAGATCGATAAATCACAATAGCCTACGGGCATATTAACGCCAAAAACATCTAACTACGTTATACATAAATCACATAATTTCACGTGTGAAACAGATACAATATTCCTCAGCGCACAACTACCTATCACCCACAGGTCATTATGCAAAACATCTAGGAACAAGCGCTGAATTAACCATCGACGATTTCAAACAAAGACGTATTACAAGCGAACTTTTTAAAACAGCAGGACGTGACGCGGGAGTCAGTACGCAGTTATTTATTTATCCGAGTCCAAAACACATACATATATACATATAAATTACACTAAATTTCATTACTCCAGTGTTCAACTGTTAGAATGGCACAGTCATTGGCTTCTATCAAGTCCTGCATAGTACATGGACTTGATAACATGCTGCAATTCAGAAGGTGCTCAGGGTCTTGTCTTTCACCACATCTACAAAGTTCTTCAGCACTGTATCCCCACTTCTTTAAATTGCTTTTGCACCGACTCACACCAGTTCTCAGTCGGTTTAGCGTCTTCCAGGATTCGTATTGTAGGTGGTAGCCAGCTGCCGGCTTCTCCTTCATTTCCCACGATCCTCCTGGTGATTTTGCTTTCCAAAGTTCAATTCGGCGAGCTTCAGCTGAGGAATGAATTGATATTGTTGTTTGGAGGAAGCTCTTTCTTGATTTTAGCCTAGGTGGATGGACATCAAGTCCATACATTGGATGTCTTGGATCTGTTTCTTGCTTTTTCTTCTCTACTTCTGCCACTACTTGTCTTCTAACTTCTGGAGGTGCTACTCCCATAAGCGGAAAGATCTTATCGACAGAAGTTGGACGTAGACAGCCTGTCACAATGCGGCCTGTCTCATGGAGGGCAACATCTACTTGGTTGGCATGAGCAGAGTTCCTCCAGACTGGGGCAGCATATTCTGCAGCAGAGAAACTCAGAGCAAGGGCAGTTGTACGCAGGACACTAGGCTGAGCTCCCCATCTGGTGTTTGTGAGCTTCCGAACGATGTTGTTCCTGGTGCATACCTTCCGTTTGATGTCCATGCAATGCTGTTTATAGGTCAGCGCGCGATCCAGCTTTACTGCTAAGTATTTAGGATGAACACAGTGTTTCAGATTGTGACCTTCCCAGGTGACGTAGAGCTGCCTTCTCGCCTCCCTATTGCGCAGGTGAAACGCGCATATTTGGGTTTTCTCTGGGTTGGGTTTCAAGTAGTTATCATTGTAGTAGATGGCTAAGTCTTCAAGAGCAGATGTCAGCTTTAACTCTACCTCTTCAAACGTTGATCCTTGAGCAGCAACAGCAGTGTCATCTGCGTAGATGAATGCTCTGGTCCTAGTGTTAAGTGGCTGGTCGTTAGTGTAGATATTATATAATAATGGAGCTAGCACACTTCCCTGTGGGAGGCCATTCTTTTGGTTCCTCCATCGGCTTTTCTTATCCTTGAGGGTGACAAAAAATCGTCGATTCTGCAACAAACACTGAATAAACTGTGTTAGTCGAAAGTCTCTAGTTGTTGAGTACAGCTTCTTTGTCAATCGCTTGTGGTTTACAGTATCATAAGCAGCTGTGAGGTCCACAAAAGCAACTCCAGTAATCTGTTTCCTTTCATATCCATCCTCAATATACTGGGTTAAGTTCAATATTTGACCAGTACACGATTTCCCTGGTCTGAAACCTGATTGCTCCTTAATGATCTCTCTGTCAACAAAGTTGGAAATTCGGTTCAAAATCATTCTCTCCAGGGCCTTACAGAGATGACAGAGAAGCGATACAGGTCTGAAATTCTTGGGTTCATTTGGTTCTTTACCTGGTTTGAGCAAGGCCACAACTTTTGCTTTACGCCATAACTTCGGGATTATCATTTTAGTCACACAGGTGTTCATCAGTTGTAGGATCCATTCGATAGTGAAGGGGCCAAAATGTTTTATTTGCTCAGGTCTTATATCATCCAAACCTGCAGCTTTGTTGTGTTTCATCTGTTGAATAACAGTTCTTAATTCTTCCGTTGTGAATCGTGTACCAAGATGGTTATTCTCCTGTTCATATCGTTGGATTTTTGTTTCTTTGGACCTTCTTGAGGCTTTACCGTTCAGCAGTAGTTGATTGGCTATTTGGTCAGCGGTAACTTTATCCGATTCCTGGGTTGGAACTGTAGGATCACCATTGAGATTCTTCAATAATTTCCAAGCTTGACGACTTGTGCGCTTCATGTCCAAACTTTCGAGAAGATTACGCCATTTGTCTGTTCTTGATTTTGATATGGCTTGGAGAAGGTGTTCTCCAGTTAGTATTGTTTCCTCTGCGAATGGGTCCTTTTCATATAGTTGTTCATATTTGTTAAGGAGGGATTTTGAGTCCTTATCGAGTCCAGGAATATACATTGTTCTGCAGCCCTTTGGGATGTGTTTACGGGAGATAGTACGCAGTTGTCGATTATCGATACAGAGCGAAACAGCGGTATCGAGATATAACTTCAAAACACGTCAAGTCGACCCGTTCGATCGACGACTGGAGTGTCATCTCGCACATTCAATCCGAAATTACGCGTGGGATTTTTGAAAAATCGGGAGATTTAATACGTTAAGCGGGAGGGCGGGAGACATGGTCTGAAATCGGGAGTCTCCCGCCTAAATCGGGAGTTGGCAGGTATGCATGTGTGAAGCTAAATTATCGGTTAAACACTTGACTAACGCTTTTAGGTTCCAACGTTCGTCACCAGGAGCCGACTGCGGTGGCATCTGGTAACCTAGATCTGAGCTAGTGGTCGTTAACGGTGGCGTTTGGCAGCACAAGTATTAACTACTTGAAAAAAAATGAATGTCATTACTAAAATTGAAAACAGACAACACACACAAATACAACCATCACAATTAACACCGGTTGTCAGACAGATTCTACAGGCACACTAAGTAAGCGGAGCTACATGACCGCGTTGTCGCAGCCCCTAAACTAAGGAACCAATCAGGCTAACTAACTTCTCTCAAATACTTCCAGACAGAGAGAATTCCGAACAATAATTCGTGGGCAAGTGAAGAGTTAAGTTAATATCAATAATGTATCTGCTTTGACGAGACAAGCAGTTAAATGTGAGATATATCTGACGTTGCAAACTAAACTTAATCGTATCCAAAACATTCAGTTATGCATACACGAAAGTTGAATACAGTAACATGTTTCCTCATATGTTGCAAGTAGTGGTTTTGTAAGAGTTCAAGGCCCTCCTCCTCCTCCCCTCCTCATAAGATGGCGGCCGTAGCTTAACTTAACCTAGCTTGTGAACCAAGAAGGCTAGAGACTTGAACGAGGTGTCAAATTACTCGGGCTGACGCCCCCTTTCCTCTAAACAAATTATTTCAATCCCAAAATGAAACCTACCCCTACTACGGGGTGAAATTGTAATATTTTAGAAAATCTCGCTTTTCAAGTTCAACATGTGAGAGTTTGAATGCCAATATGGAATTAAAGGTTGTTCCACACAAGAGACATGTGTAAGGTGGAAAGCTACTATGCATTAACATGCTTGTTATTTGTTGTTTACGCATGCCTACTCATAGCTTTTTGTAAGAGGGTGGGCTTTTTAAAGATGGTGGCTGTAGTGTAACCTAACCTAACCCAACCCACGAGGGGTGATAAAAAGTATTTCAAGCGACGCTTGTCGATCGGCAAACCAATAATCAAAGAGGGGCATGTCAGCCCTTGAGGCGAGAGCCCCTTTTGATTGATCCCTGTTGATTGGTCCCTTTTGATTTCTGTTGATTTGTCCCTTAGGACTGGTCCCTGTTTACTAGCCCCCATGGGCGGGCCCCTTTTGCGGAGGTTCATTTTTGACGGAACCTTTTTGACGGGTCCCTGTCAATGGGTCCCTGTGGACGGGTCATTGTTGACGAGTCCCCGAGGACGGGTCCTTGTTGACGGGTCCCTAAAGATGGGTCCTTGTGGACGGGTCCTTGTTGACGAGTCCCTGTGGACGGGTCCTTGTTAATGAGTCGCGAACCCATGGTCGGATTTTAACAAATGAGGTGTCGTTGAACTCGGGATGACACCCCCTTTCCAGTAGACAACATATTTCCACCCCAAAATCAACCCTACCCTACTAGGGGGTGAAAGAGTATTTTTTTTAGGTAAAGATTGCCTTCCATGTGCTACATGTATACATTTCAATGATAATATGAAATTAAACGTTGTTCCACACACAAGAGACATGTGTAGGGAGGAAAGCTAATATGAATTAACATGCTTGTTTTTTGTTTTTACGCATGCGCACTTGGGATTTTTGTAAGAGGGCGAGCTCTTTGAAAAATGATTTTTTAAGAAGGGGTTTTGGTGGTGAGGAGAGAGCTAGATAGTCGCCTACTTTCCTACCATTTTTGCGGATATCTCACGAACGCAAGGTTGGATTTGGACGTGTGACGTGTCAAATCGCTTGTCTCGAAGCACTCTATATATTATTAATAGGTTAAAGTTTTGAGAATGAGGGAAACAGGCATTTTGGGGGTAAATCCATGATTTTAGACTTTTTCCGATATCTCACGAATGCATGATCGGATTTGGTCCTATGAAGTGTCAAATGGCTTGTCTCAAAACCCTCTTTATTTTGGTAATAGGTTAAAGTTTTTGAGAATGTGGGAAACATAATTTTTTGGTGTAAAGCTGTGATTTTAGACTTTCTGTTATATCTCACAAACCAATAACGCCAGAGACGTGTACGAGGGGTCGTAGGACTCGGGGTGACGCCCCCTTTCGAATATAGTATTTATGTTTAAAAATAATTGTGAAAGGGTCCAACGACACTTTTGTTGAAAAACTTTTAATATTTGAAACTTTTTTTAAATCTGTATAAAATGTTCATGAAGAGTGGTTGTAGATAGATATAAAGAGACGATACCACTGGACACGTGTTTCAACGAGGCTATTACTGGCCACGGTGGTGATATCGCAATACAGCAATCGCTATTTAATGAGACAGCGGTTCGAAGGTTCGTTTTCCGATTTTTCCTATGAATGACTTCCTAATTCCTAATCCCTCTGCAGGGGGTCTTTAACGTGTAAACGATTATGAGTGATATGACAAATGATAATTCCTTGATCAGATGAAGCTGGCTTTAGATAGAACAAACAGAACTTGTTATATGTTGCTTGAAGTGAGTGTAGAAAACAAACTTGCTGGGGAGACTGACAGGATGTGGATGTTATTTGAGCTTAATGGAATGCATTGACCTGACTTGACAACAGGGCAATGAAAAAAGCACAGAGATGCTGAGGACACTTGAAGGTCAAACGATATGGCAACCATGGTGGGAGGGGGAAGCGAAGATGATGTCGCTGACCACGTTGGCCATGTTCAGTGGATGAATTTATATTTTGCGAAGCATTGATCGGAGAGGGTCATGTGACGACTAATTTTAAGGGTATTTATTTTTCCGATCTTTACTATGGTGGACTCATTGATTGAAATAATCCAAAACTGCTAGGACATGGCCTTGAGATTTTATAAACCGATAATGGGATTTTGACATACAAGGTCCCCCCAGAACTTGACATGATGTAATTCTTTTATGGCTTATGAATTTCGCCCCAAAAAAGAACCAAAACAACAAGATCAAGGACTTTTGCTTTTCTTAATATATTGCAAACCCATATCGTTAGATGTTTACTGTGAGTGACGAAACGTAGCTAGGTAAAGAAAGAATTATTGTAGGCTACATGTATGGGGACTGACACGTCTTTGATCATTGGAACTTGTTTTCAGATCTGACTGTAGTACATAGGGTGTATAGGTTGTAGGCATGGCTTGACAAACGGTGTACACAAAATTCAATTTATCGATTCAGGAATGAAGAATAGACTATCATTAATTAATTGGTTAAAGAGTGTAGCTAAAAATAAAAAAATGGTGACTACATTAAACTTAACTGAACCAAGTCGAATCAAGCCCAACTGAACCAAACCAAGCCTAAAGCAAACCAAACCTAATCAAGAACAGACCAAGGGTTTAAGTGTAAAACTTGTGGGGAAATGCAGTCATTGGCAATGTACAAAGAAAGGGATAACGCTCTACCTTCAGAGGGTAAGGTAAAGCTAGCGCATGGTGCTAATGCACATTCCCAAGTAAATGAACCACACACACACACACAATTATCCTGTGCTGTTTTTATGAGTTGACTGTTAAAACTTACTCAGTGGTTACTGAGCAAGATGGTCGCTATGCACAACATGCTTTAAGTACTTAAGGCTAATCATCTATACACACACTTGCTTGTTCTAAACTAAACTGTGTTGCTGTCAGTGCTCAGACAGTAGGCCGATGACAAAATGCATTGCTAACAGAAATATAATCATTGCCGGTAGTCTAATGTTACCAGCTAACCATTTTGTGTTGCAGTGGTAAGCACTTTTGACTCTTGTACTGGTGGTCTTAACTCGATTTCTAGCTCTGAGGCCTAGAACGAGTCAAAATAAGAAACAAGGGCATGGTGGTGCAGTGGATAAAACTGATTACACGAGTCTTTTCAAATGATTACTTGGATTACAAATACAAAGGTGAACTGGGTTTGATATACAGGTTATGCTGTCTATCACACTAGACTGTAAGAAAGTCAAAAGAACAAAAGGCGTAGGTAGAGCAGTGGTAAAATGGCTATGTTTAGAGAACTACCTAACGGTTTTATGAACTGGCAAAGCTATATAACATAAACAGTGCAGGATGCAAATCATCAATCAAATTTGTATCTTGTGGAACAGAGAAAATGAACTTTTACCTTGATGGATAACAAATGTGTGCAGACGAATGACCTGTGCATTAGCCTAACATAGGGTTATAACCACGAGGAGGAGGTGTGATTTCTATATTTTATTGTTTAGAGACATGGCTTTTTTTTATAACCAGTAGATTTAGTAGTTTCAGTATTTTGTAAATATTCATTTTTGTAATTGTAAATTGTGGAAACATGTTCTTGTAATAGTAGATGTTAAATGTATAACTAAAAGTTCTTTGGGATAAGTGTGCGTGTCAATGATGTTTTCTGGGATAAATAGCGTGGCTGTATTTGTTTTCAAAGACAGGTATGGTTGTGTGAATATATGACTAGAGATAGAATGAAAGAGAGAGAGAAAGCTTGTGTGTGAGGGTAGCATTAATTGTTCGACCAGGGCACACGGCAAGGTAGGATGGTGGAAATATTAATGTATATAGCAAATGGTAAATACTATACTGTAGTTTTTTAATAGTTGTGTTTTTTTAAATGGAGCGGTACATAGGTGTTATTTTGTAAAACAGTCTTACCTACAGTAGTATTAGTATTAGGCATATACGTTTTTGGAATCAAACAGAAAGAGACTGCATTATTGCCATGGTCAAGCACTTCCATTAAGACCATTTCAAGAAAATTTAAATCATCAAATGTGTTTTTTTACAAAAATAAACTTTCAACATGGACTAAATCACAAACGTTTCGACAGTGATATGCAAAAAAATAAAAAATAAGAAATCCATGTTTCCATATCAACACAATTTAAAAACTTAAAAATACATTTAACAAATGTAAATGGGAAATTGACAAATGTGTAAACAACAAAATGGAAAATTCCTGTTTCCATATCATGACATTCAAAAACTTTAAACTGACATTTTCAAAACATGTAAATGGAAAATTGACAAATGGTAATGTGTGAAATGTGAAAATGAAAAATGAACAAATGGCTATCATTATTTTTAAAAATAAAAAACATCGTGTTCTATGGTTAAAGTGTGAATCTAACCATATCTACTTATTTGGATCACCCGAGACTAAGTAGACATGTTTTAGTCCTAATACCACTTTTAAAATTTTATGTTAAAGCTGAAATTGAACCCAAGAGCTTTAGAGTGCCAGCTAACTATGCTAACCGCTACGCCACAAAGACAACTTTGCACTACTCTTAATGATCAATAATAAGAAAAAGAATAATAAATGTTGAATTTTTTAAACCATGAACATGGTGACACTGTTTCTGTTGCACAGTCTGCTAGCCACTAGCCAGCAGCTGGGGTCTTGGAGAACGATACAGTTGACATTTTGTAATGAGATGTGACATGTTTCAAAGTATTATGGGTTGCTGTTGAGTGAAAACTAATCCTGTACAAGGAAGCAAGGGTTCGAACCCCTTAGCTGACATAACTATTGCCTGAACATGGCTTGACGACACTGTATTATTATGATACTCGGTACACAAAACCATAGATAGAGTGTATTGTTTAAGATCACTCTCTTTCTGGTGACAATTAATGGTTAACAATGGCATTAATAGAAGGGCGCGGGGACAGCAATTAAGAAAAACAGACAATACCCATACATTATTTTTATTTATTTAATGTAAGTACTTGTACATTAGTTACATACAAAATACATTTCTCTTTTCTCTATTACTATTTAGTCCTTTTTGATCCTCTTGCATATAAAGGGTAGATAACCTTGTAGTTCAGCCCCTTAAAACATCAACAACACAACCTTTTGCATAGCCTGCGATGTTGATGACTCTTGAGACGTGGAAGATGAATTAAACATAACTTTTACAGCAGGGGTTAAATGTTGCTCTATGAACACAGCACTATTTTGAGTAGCAACAGTTTTTTCTTGTACTAGCTTTTTAGCATTGTCATGATTTTTTGTTGACACTAACAGTTTTTCATCTGGTACACCACATTGATGATCACTCACACTTAAAACCTTACCATTTCTACTTTTTAGATTGCCTCGACATCTTTTTGACCTCTCTTTTGAGCATCGCCAAAATATTATTCCTTTTACATTTTGACGACTATAGTTATAAGAGTAGCCTTTATAGAGTACACGTTCTTTACCGTTGTTAGTTGTAGTAAGTTCCATAGTAGCAACTAACCTGTTAGTCTGATTTGCTCACTACAAAGGTTATAACTTTTCTGGTAATAAAATCATTTAGCGTTGGCTTTTATATTTAATATGTACAGTTTGAAGTGACAGCAAAAGTGGTAGCAAAAGTGGTAGAAAATATTACATGTATTTTTAAGAAATAGTTTAAGCGGTTATGTGGGTCCATTACATAATAATTTTGGCACGACGAAGCTCATTTTCTATATCCAATAGTTCTTTCTCATATTCAGTATAACCGCCCTATTTATAGGCATGCAATTGCTGAAGCCGCCGGATAAGCTTACTTGGATTGTTCCAGTAGACAAATTTAACAAATGATTGTTTTGGAGTAAACAAAGCATTACCATTATCATTATTATTATTATCATCATCATCATAATAACAACCATTATCATTATCATCATCATCATCATCATAATCATCACTATTACTATGTAGTCCTTCTTGTTTCTTTTGCAATAGCACATTTTTGCACAGCCTTGTTGCCTTTGATAATGTTGGAAGTTTTTACAGACATTGACAACTGTCCTAACACGACTTTGTGAGGAGATGAAAAATTCTTTTTAACAAACAATGCCCCATCTTGAGCTGCAATATCTCTTTCTGGGACTAGTGTTTTAGCATTTTGAAGAGTTTTTTTTAACATCAACGATGTTATATCTGGTACACTACATTGATGATCACTCACACTTAAGAACACACTATTTTTACTTTTCAGCTCACCTCGACACTGTTTTGAACGATGTTTTGAACAACGCCAAATAACAGTTCCATTTTTATTGGTTCGTTTTACAATATATGTATATCCTTTATAGTATGCATATGGCTTACCATAGCTATTCGTTGACACTTCCATGTCAATTGTCAAGCATGAACTAATCTCTAGTAAAGGTCACTCCATAATATAAATAATAGTGTAAAGTGAGAGGAAAAGAGGGTGCAAAAGTGATGCAAAAGTGGGTGCAAAAGTAGGTGCAAAAGGGGGTGAATAAGTGGGCGCAAAGTGGGTGCAAATGTGGGTGCAAAATTGGATGTAAAAGTGGGTGCAGTTTATAGTAGGCACGATTTTACAAGAATGTGATTTTAGTAAATGTAATTTCTAAACCCAAGTAATGTGTAGTCCGTTGGTTTTGAACTATGCAAGCGTAAACATGTCACATGCACTGGTGATGGATACTCAAGGCTTTAAGGTCAACGAAAACAAGTATATATTTAAAGAGGTGGCTATTAGTGATTGCACAACACTGAATCTAATTTAGAAATTTGACAAAGGGCCTAAATGCACTTTTGTTAATATCTCGCGAACCAATAAGACTAGAGCATTGTATAAGGTATTGTTGGACTTTTTGCCGGAGACTGCTGATAAACACCTATATTCTCACGGCACAAACCTATGTTTCGCACGGCCCTCGTCTGTGGGAACATAGGTGTCCACTTGTGCACCCACTTTTGCACCCTATTTTACACCCACTTTTGCACCCACATTTGCACCCACTTTGCACCCACATTTGCACCTACTTTTTGCACCCACTTTTGCACTCACTTTTGCACCCACTTTTCCTCTCACTTTAAACTAATATTTATATTATGGAGTGAACTTTACTAGAGATTAGTTCATGCTTGACAATTGACATGGAAGTGTCAACGAATAGCTATGGTAAGCCATATGCATACTATAAAGGATATACATATATTGTAAATCGAACCAATAAAAATGGAACTGTTATTTGGCGTTGTTCAAAACATCGTTCAAAACAGTGTCGAGGTGAGCTGAAAAGTAAAAATAGTGTGTTCTTAAGTGTGAGTGATCATCAATGTAGTGTACCAGATATAACATCGTTGATGTTAAAAAAAACTCTTCAAAATGCTAAAACACTAGTCCCAGAAAGAGATATTGCAGCTCAAGATGGGGCATTGTTTGTTAAAAAGAATTTTTCATCTCCTCACAAAGTCGTGTTAGGATAGTTGTCAATGTCTGTAAAAACTCCCAACATTATCAAAGGCAACAAGGCTGTGCAAAAATGTGCTATTGCAAAAGAATCAAGAAGGACTATATACTAATAGTGATGATTATGATGATGATGATGATGATAATGATAATGGTTATTATTATGATGATGATGATGATAATAATAATGATAATGGTAATGCTTTGTTTACTCCAAAACAATCATTTGTTAAATTTGTCTACTGGAACAATCCAAGTAAGCTAATCCGGCGGCTTCAGCAATTGCATGCCTATAAACAGGGCGGTTATACTGAATATGAGAAAGAACTATTGGATATAGAAAATGAGCTTCGTCGTGCCAAGATTATTATGTAATGGACCCACATAACCGCTTAAACTATTTCTTAAAAATACATGTAATATTTTCTACCACTTTTGCTACCACTTTTGCTGTCACTTCAAACTGTACATATTAAATATAAAAGCCAACGCTAAATGATTGTATTACCAGAACAGTTATAACCTTTGTAGTGAGCAAATCAGACTAACAGTTTAGTTGCTACTATGGAACTTACTACAACTAACAAAGATAAAGAACGTGTACTCTATAAAGGCTACTCTTATAACTATAATCGTCAAAATGTAAAAGGAATAATATTTTGACGATGTTCAAAAGAGGTCAAAAAATATCGAGGCAATCTAAAAAGTAGAAATGGTAAGGTTTTAAGTGTGAGTGATCATCAATGTGGTGTACCAGATGAAACACTGTTAGTGTCAACAAAAAATCATGACAATGCTAAAAAGCTAGTACAAGAAAAAAAGCTGTTGCTACTTAAAATAGTGCAGCGTTTTTTGAGCAACATTTAACCCCTGCTGTCAAAGTTATGTTTAATCCATCTTCCACGTCTCAAGAGTCATCAACATCACAGACTATGCAAAAGGTTGTGTTGTTGATGTTTTAGGGGCTGAACTGCAAGGTAATCCACCCTTTATATGCAAGAGGATCAAAAAGGACTAAATAGTATTAGAGAAAAGAGAAATGTATTTTGTATGTAACGAATGTACAAGTACATACATTAAATAAATAAAAATAATGTTTGGGTATTGTCTGTTTTTCTTAATTGCTATCCCCACGTCCTACTATTAATGCCATTGTTAACCATTAACAGTCTCAAGAAAGAGAGTGATCTTAAACAATACACTCTATATATGGTTTTGTGTACCGAGTATCATAATAATACAGTGTCGTCAAGCCATGTTCAGGCAATAGTTATGTCAGCTAAGGGGTTCGAACCCTTGCTTCCTTGTACAGGATTAGTTTTCACTCAACAGCAACCCATAATACTTTGAAACATGTCACATCTCATTTCAAAATGTCAACTGTATCGTTCTCCAAGACCCCAGCTGCTGGCTAGTGGCTAGCAGACTGTGCAACAGAAACAGTGTCACCATGTTCATGGTTTAAAAAATTCAACATTTATTATTCTTTTACTTATTATTGTTCATTAAGAGAAGTGCAAAGTTGTCTTTGTGGCGTAGCGGTTAGCATAGTTAGCTGGCACTCTAAAGCTCTTGGGTTCAACATCAGCTTTAACATAAAATTTAAAAGTGGTATTAGGACTAAAACTCGTCTACTTAGTCTCGGGTGATCCAAATAATAGATGTGGTTTGATTCACACTTTAACCATAGAACACGATGTTTTTTATTTTTAAAAATAAAGATAGCCATTTGTTCATTTTTCATTTTCACATTTCACACATTACCATTTGTCAATTTTCAATTTACATATTTTGAAAATGTCAGTTTAAAGTTTTTGAATGTCATGATATGGAAACAGGAATTTTCCATTTTGTTGTTTACACATTTGTCAATTTCCCATTTACATTTTTAAATGGTTATTTTTAAGTTTTAAATTGTGTTGATATGGAAACATGGATTTTTTATTTTTATTTTTTTGCATATCACTGTCGAAACGTTTGTGATTTAGTCCATGTTGAAAGTTTAGTTTTGTAAAAAAACACATTTCATGATTTAAATTTTCTTGAAATGGTCTTAATGGAAGTGCTTGACCATGGCAATAGTGCAGTCTCTTTCTGTTTGATTCCAAAAACGTATATGCCTAATACTACTACTACTATTGTAGGTAAGACTGTTTTACAAAATAACACCTATGTACCGCTCCATTTTAAAAAACACAACTATTAAAAAACTACAGTATAGTATTTACCATTTGCTATATACATTAATATTTCCACCACCCTACCGTGCCGTGATTGCTCTGGTCGAACAATTAATGCTACCCTCACACACAAGCTTTCTCTCTCTCTTTCATTCTATCTCTAGTCATACATTCACACAACCATACCTCTCTTTGAAAACAAATACAACCGCGCTATTTATCCCAGAAAACATCCTTGACATGCACACTTATCCCAAAGAACTTTTAGTTATACATTTATCATCTATTACAAAAAATTGTTTCCACAATTTACAATTACAAAAATGAATATTTACAAAATACTAAATCTACTAAATCTACTGGTTATAAAAAAAAAGCCATGTCTCTAAACAATAAAATATAGAAATCACACCTCTTCCTCGTGGTTATAACCCTATGGTAGGCTAATGCATAGGTCATTCGTCTGCACACATTTGTTATCCATCAAGGTAAAAGTGCACATTCTCTGTTCCACAAGACACAAATTTGATTGATGATTTGCACCCTGCACTGTTTATGCGATATAGTTTTGCCAGTTCATAAAACCGTTAGGTAGTTATCTAAACATAGCCTTTTTACCACTGCTCTACCTACGCCTTTTGTTCTTTTGACATTCTTACAGTCTAGTGTGATAGACAGCATTACCTGTATATCAAACCCAGTTCACCTTTGTATTTGTAATCCAAGTAATAATTTGAAAAGACGCAAGCGTAATCAGTTTTAAACATTATCTCTGGGTTTTGTTTTGTTCTTTTGTTTGTTTATGACATGTATATTAACCTGAAATCGAACCCTGGTATACCTTAGTGAAAAGGCTTACAGCTTAACCACTGCACCACCATGCCCTTGTTTCTTATTTTGACTCGTTCTAGGCCTCAGAGCTGGAAATCGAGTTAAGACCACCAGTACAAGAGTCAAAAGTGCTTACCACTGCAACACAAAATGGTTAGCTGGTAACATTAGACAACCGGAAATGATTATATTTCTGTTAGCAACGCATTTTGTCATCAGCCCACTGTCTGAGCACTGACAGCAACACAGTTTAGTTTAGAACAAGCAAGTGTGTGTATAGATTATTAGCCTTAAGTACTTAAAGCTTGTTGTGCATAGCGACCATCTTGCTCAGTAACCACTGAGTAAGTTTTAACAGTCAACTCATAAAAACAGCATAGGATAATTGTGTGTGTGTGTGGTTCATGTACTTGGGAATGTGCATTAGCACCATACGCTAGCTTTACCTTACCCTCTACAGGTAGAGCGTTATCCCTTCCTTTGGACATTGCCAATGACTGCATTTCCCCACTAGTTTTACACTTAAGCCCTTGGCTTGTTCTTGATTAGGTTTGGTTTGCTTTAGGCTTGGTTTGGTTAAGTTGGGCTTGATTCGACTTGGTTCAGTTTAGTTTAATGTAGTCACCATTTTTTTATTTTTAGCTACACTCTTTAACCAATCAATTAATGATAGTCTACTCTTTATTCTTGAATCGATAAATTGAATTTTGTGTACACCGTTTGTCAAGCCATGCCTACAACCTATACTCCCTATGTACTACAGTCAGATCTGAAAACACGTTCCAATGGTCAAAGACGTGTCAGTCACCATACATGTAGCCTACAATAATTCTTTCTTTACCTAGCTACGTTTCGTCAATCACAGTAAACATCTAACAATATGGGTATTGAACCGGCTGAGCTATGGTTCATGTGATATTTTTTATGACAGAGCATTCATGATGGGATGTTGTACTTTTGAACACACCCAGGAAGCCACGTGAAGCTGAGAGATCACGCGATACTTTGAAGTAGCGGTGAACCGCACTTTTGACTTTGGTGTAAACTGCCAATTATTATCTGAGGTCTTATTAATTATTTTTATCTTTCCTACGAGACTCAGAATATTCCATTTCGTCATGCTGCATTATTAAAACATTTTGGAGAATGTTTATTTTATTTTAGGTAAGGTAATACCCTTGCAGATACGCAAAAAGGAACGTAAGTAGTCGCTCAACGTTTTCGTTTTGACGACCTACTTTCTAGAGACACCCAGTACCGGAGCACTGCGTCTTGAGAATCCGCCTTGTGTAGGCGTGGAATTACATTTGTCCTACGAGACGTAGAAGAATATCCGCTGGTTAGCGTTAAAAGTGATTATAAGGTGCCATCGAGCAAGCAAATACTAATATTCACTGTCGATGAAGTCCAGTGAATTAAATAAGAAGCTTGGGAAATAATTATTGGCAAGTATAGTGTATTGCACAACATTGCTGTGACATCACATATTACCCACGCGTATGTGGAGGGCAGATGCCTAGTGGAAATATACAGGTAATAGTGTTACAATTATCCTGAATAAGTGTGATTATAATTGTATGAGATATTTAAATTGCCAAAGTGGAAATCTCATCTTTGAAACGTCGTATAATTCACGGATGCTGCGTGATACAAAAGTAGCGTCACTAGCACGTGTAGCATTATAAAATAGTGTTAGCTCACATGCTAATCCACATCTGCAAGATTAAGGCTGTGTCGTATTTTATAATTGAAGCCTATAATAGTCACGACGGACATTATAATTTTGGAAGTGAGAGGATGAATAATCACGCAACTTATTTCGCTACCCACGTGATTGGACTTTTCTTCACCATGGTTGAAGCAGTCAACATGGGCTAATACCATCCCGGTATGGGGGGGGGGGGGTGACGTTTCTACAGGAACCAGCATGATGGTGGAACTTCCAGAACGATGAACGAGAGGGAAGGAGCCAAAATGCCATTTCCAGGCATATCCACGAAAATGTCGACAGGGACAAATCGAACCCTGGTCTTTGGGGGAGTCCAGATGGGAATCCTGATGAGGAGGATACCGATCCAGAGAGCCAGAGAGGTTTATGTACAACCCTTGTTGTGGAATAGAGAGCTGAGTGAGAGCTCCTCCATTTCGTGAGTTTTTGTCACACCCCTTCTTTGTTCTAGTTTCTGGTGGTATAGTAGTTTTAATGTAGTTTGTGAATCAACCACACTCAGTGTCAGCCATTTTTCTAGGTAGGGATGTAACTAGATTAGTTAGATGTCATTTATTTCAGTTTAGAGTGAGACACCCTTGGGGTCAGACATTTTGGTCAGCCCTGGTGCAGCTTGGTGAACGTCGTGGAACGTCAATGCCTACCTTTTTGCTAAACCTGATCGTAGTCATTTTGAGGCTATTTTGTTCAACCCTACTTGGGGTAATTTTCAAGTCTTTGCTGACTGTAGTTATGGCAATCAGATGCCTTGGTTATTAATTGACTGCATTCTTCGCAGCCATCCTTTGTTACACCCCTGACTGTCATTAGAACGGTCGTATCATTTAGGTAGTCGACAGTAACTACCAGTTTGTAAATGCATTATATTTCATTTTGAATAAGCTCAGAAGCTATTCTTGGTCATGTTTGAACCTAACAACTAGAAGGAATGTTTCGTTGCCTAGCATCGAACGCGGTTCCCAACGTATCATTAAGCAGATCTAGTGTGTAAATCTGTGCCACATTTATCATATTTTTCTTGTGTCGTGTGAGACACGTTTTTATTTGATGTTCTAGCAACTACTGAGTTGCATTTTTAAAGCAAAGAGCTTCAGTTATTGTAAGTTTACTTTCATTTAGACGTCTTTGGTAGAAAGACGGAAGTGTATTACTATACTCAGATTTATAGCGTGCGTTTGATACACGGACTCTGTAGAGATCCGTAACCTATGGTAAAGTTTTTTATGAACCGGCCAAGTGCAGGTTTTGTATTGATTAAATCGCCGGCCTTGAATAAACTGGTTATGTAACCCAGTGACCTAGAGCACGCCTGCTTCATTGTGAGACAAAACTACTATAGACGAGGACAGAGTACAATTTGTATTCGCTTTTCCTTTCATTGCTATTTTGCTTATGGAAATCAGTTTCCACTCTTGTATTTGATCACTTGTTTTATGGATCGGTTTTTGTTAGTTTAACGCTCTGTTGCGTGTATTGTCGTATGACAGGTACAGTTATGTAAGGTTTTCTATAGGATGGTGAAGTCTACCCTGTTATAGCAGGATGTTATTGTATGCTTTGTCCGGGGATGATCCCGTTGACCAGAAGTTATTGGAAGGTAACTGTTGTACAGGCCTATCCCAGAGTTATTGAACGCGAGCTTAGCGCCGCTGGTAACCCGTGTTATTGTGTGTCCGAGTTGTTATACTCGTTGATTATATTCCGACTGTTGAGTCGAGGCTTTTTGGTGGAGAATGATCTCAGTTGGAGACACTCCGTGCCCAGGCTATTGTCAATGTTATTCGCCATAAACCTACGATAAACCTATAAACCGACATTCTAATAATAAGACGCATAATTGTTGTAAAACAAGCCTAACTAACGATTCTTTCTATCTAACTTTGTTCTTTGCATTCTGGAACTGTTGACATAGCCGTGCAGTTGAAGATAATTTCCTTGTGAGGAAATGACTAGGACAGTTGACATTTTTGTAGCGACCTGAAGCATGTGCGAACCTAGAGTTCGTAGCTTGTGGAGCTCAGGCCATGCGATGTCAGACGTGGTCTCAACTGCGCATTCGTCACCGTAACTATACACATTAGATGACTATGGTTTACAAAGAGTAAACCAAGGTGTAGGCAGGAATTTTTAATAAAACTACTGTGTCTATTTCGTTATTAATTTATGATGTCAAGTGTATTAAACCCTACATGTTACTTTATTGTGTGCTGTTAGCACATAGTTATTAAGCATAATTAAATTGTTTGTTTTTCATGGCTGTACACTTAGCTTTTGGATGTAATTGTTTTCTTTTACGGACGTCATCGCCGTAAATTTTGTTAATTGATAGGACTTAGCTAGTTGTATTAATGTTAAATTTAAATGTCGAAATGGTACCATCCTAACCTAGATTTGTTTTGCTACCCTGTTAAATGTAAATTCAGATATTAGCTTGATCTTGTAACTTGAACTAGGGACTTGCGTCGTACCATATTCCTAGCGTTGCTGTTGTTGCTTTATCATTGTGAGTTAGATCTTTCGCGAGGGTTTTCAGTAACATCTCAGGTAGGGGACCTGTTCTTTATCTTTGTTTATTTATTAATTTGCGGACTAGCCGATTATAACCCTCCGAACTAGGCTAGGGGCTTGTGAATTTTAATAAATTTTCACGGTGTTTTACATGAGTCTGGATGTTTATTTTCTCAGTCTAGTTTTAAGGTGAACCTTTCCTTAGGCGGTCTATGACCATCGTCACCATGTACCACGATCCCTGTGGACTACGGACTCTCGTGCCGCTTTAGCCTTTATGGAAGGTCACCTGATCCTCACGGTACTTTTTATTCGATTTATGTGTCGTTAGTTGAGTCATCGTGGTTGTTGACATCAACTAAACGGTCTCAGTATGCAATATATTAAGAAAAGCAAAGGTCCATGATCTTGTAGTTTTGGGTCTTTTTTGGGGCGAAATTCATAAGCCATAAAAGAATGACATCATGTCAAGTTCTGGGGGGACCTTGTATGTCAAAATCCCATTATCGGTTTATAAAATCTCAAGGCCATGCCCTAGCATTTTTGGATTATTTCAATCAATGAGTCCACCATAGGAAAGATCGGAAAAATAAATACCCTTAGAACAAGTCGTCACATGACGCTCTCCGATCAATGCTTCGCAAAATATAAATTCATCCACTGAACATGGCCAACGTGGTCAGCGACATCATCTTCGCTTCCCCCTCCCACCGTGGTTGCCATATCGCCTGACCTTCAAGTGTCCTCAGCATCTCTGTGCTTTTTTCATTGCCCTGTTGTCAAGTCAGGTCAATGCATTCCAATAAGCTCAAATATCATCCACATCCTGTCAGTCTGCCCCAGCAAGTTTGTATTCTACACTCACTTCAAGCAACATATAACCAAGTTCAGTTTGTTCTATCTAAAGCCATCTTCAACTGATCAAGGAATTATCATTTGTCATGTCACTCATAATCGGTTACACGTTAAAGACCCCCTGCAGAGGGGTTAGGAATTAGGAAGTCCATCATAGGAAAAATCGGAAGACGAACCCTCGACCTGCCGTCTCATCAAATAGCGATTGCTGTAGTGGGATATCACCACCGTGGCTAGTGATAGCCTCGTTGAAACACGTGCCCAGTGGTATCGTCGCTCTCACTATCTACATCCACTCTTCATGAACATTTTATACAGATTTTAAAAAAGTTTTAAAAATTAAAAGTTTTTCAACAAAATTGTCGTTAGACCCTTTCACAATTTTTTTTAAAACATAAATACTATATTCGAAAGGGGGGCGTCACTCCGAGTCCTACGACCCCTCGTACACGTCTCTGGCGTTATTGGTTTGTGAGACATAACAGAAAGTCGAAAATCACAACTTTACACCAAAAAATTCTGTTTCCCTCATTCTCAAAAACTTTAACCTGTTACCAAAATAAAGAGGGTTTAGAGGCAAGCCTTTTGACACGTCATAGGAACAAATCCGACCATGCATTCGTGAGATATCTGAAAAAGTCTAAAAACATGGTTTTACCCCAAAAAGCCTGTTTCCCTCATTCTCAAAACGTTAATCTATTAATAACATATAGAGGGCTTCGAGACAAGCGATTTGACACGTCACACGTTCATATCTGACCTTGCGTTCGTGAGATATCGGCAAACATCGTAGGAAAGTAGGCGACTATCTAGCTCTCTCCTCACCACCAAAACCCCTTCTTATAAATCATTTTTCAAAGAGCTCACCCTCTTACAAAAATCCTCAGTGCGCATGCGTAAAAACAAAAAACAAGCATGTTAATTCATATTGGCTTTCCTCCGTACAAAATGTCTCTTGTGTGTGGAACAACGTTTAATTTCATATTATCATTGAAATGTATACATGTAACACATGGAAAGCAATCTTTACCGAAAAAAATACACTTTCACCCCCTAGTAGGGTAGGTTTGATTTTTGGGTGGAAATATGTTGTCCATTGGAAAGGGGCTGTCAACTCGAGTTCAACGACACCTCATGTGTTAATATCCGACCATTGGTTCGCGACTCATTCACAAGGACCCGTCCACAGGGACTCGTCAACAAGGACCCGTCCACAAGACCCGTCCACAGGGACCCATCAACAGGGACCCGTCAAAAATTACCCCCCGTGAAAAAGGGCCCGTCCAAGGGGGGGGGTAGTAAACAGGGACCAGTCCAAAGGAACAAATCAACAGAAATCAATCAAAAGGGACAAATCAACAGGGATCAAACAAAAGGGGCTCTCGCCTCAAGGCCTGACATGCCCCTCTTTGATTATTGGTTTGCCGATCGACAAGCGTCGCTTGAAATACTTTTTTGATCACCCCTCGTGGGTTGGGTTAGGTTAGGTTACACTACAGCCACCGTCTTTAAAAAGCCCACCCTCTTACAAAAAGCTATGAATGGGCATGCGTAAAAAACAAAAAACAATCATGTTAGTTCATAGTGGCATTCCACCATACACATGTCTCTTCTGTGGAACAGCGTTCAATCCCATATTGGTATTAAACTCTCACATGTTGAACTTGAAAAGCGAGATTTTCTAAAATATTTCAATTTCACCCCCTAGTAGGGGTAGGTTTCATTTTGGGGTTGAAATAATTTGTCTAGAGGAAAGGGGGCGTCAGCTCGAGTAATTTGACACCTCGTTCAACTTTCTAGCCTTCTTGGTTCACAAGCTAGGTTAAGTTAAGCTACGGCCACCATCTTGGGAGGAGGGGAGGAGGAGGAGGGCCTTGAACTCTTACAAAACCACGACTGTTGTACACTTACTCATTTGGATGATTTCCACTTGCTGCACTTTCCCCAACGTGGATTTCTTCTTTCATGTCCTAGGAATAAAGTGAATTGATTAATTATTTTATTTTTTTGGCATCACTAATACTTTTTACACCAAGAGCAAACTATGCAATTGTTAATCACGGCAGAGTTGAAGTGAAGTGGTTATGTCTTCCCTAGTTCCAAAACTTATAATACACAATCTCCTCAAGAACACAAAATGCTGACACACTGCCTTAATGGAAGTAATTGCTTTAAGTATTGAGGACAAATGAACGTATTTTTACATTTTTAACTGGAAGGCTTTAGGAGGCGTTAGGATCTAACACATCCACCTATCACTAAGTAAAAAGCGACTATATCCTCAATATTTGTACCATCCCATCTTTCGAGAATGAAGGTCAGACATCTTAAATTTACAATATTATACAACAAATTTCTCACAAAACACTGAAATTAAAGCAAAATTACAAAATAATTTAGTGTATGTACATAAATTATATGCCTCTAGAGGGAATTTATTGCGGAGTATATTGCCGCTACACAATTCTAGTAATATCAAACATTATAAGTCTACTGGTGAACGGTAGCACATAGTTTGCAAGGTAGGCACAAGCCGGGGAAGAAATGGGAGTAACTTATTAATAGCGAAGTCTATTTCAAATGTATTTATTTATTTAGTCACACGTCATTTAGAATGCTTTCAATAAAGGATTCCAGGCATCGTTGCTATTAATTGACATACAGAAATTTATGAATGCAAGTTTGAAACTTATGTAATGAATCCACCCTTTATAGTTCCTGCCTTAGAACAGAAAAAAGGCTGAGCTAATTTCAATCATTATAGAGCTTAAATGTGCCAAGCCATGTGATTACTGTCATAAGCTGACTGGGCAAAATACCTTCCAACAAAAATCCTTCAAATAGTTGTTCATGGTTCCCCATTTTCATCTCCATTTCAACGTTAGGACGGGAACACTTAACAGACTATGGTCGCTTTCTTCTGACTACTAATCATATATTAATAATACCAATCCCCATTAACAACTCTTATAGGCTGGACAATAGGGATATTAAGAGATAGAAGAGAAACAACTATAAGAAATGTGGTAAGAAGGAGGGTTTCTTCGGAACGTACTGCGCCCGAATTCCTCTAGGTCACAGTCCCAAATCCGCGCAGAAGGAAAAAGGATCGTAGGGATGTAATTACCCGGCTAAGAATTGAACATGTCCTACCGGACTAATGACTAGGGAACCCTGAACACACATAACGCACATCTAACTATACTACCAACTAGTTGCATACAGAACAGCTTAAGAAAAATAAAAAATTTAGCACTAATGAGCAACTCGACTCTCGGGTAATTAAGGTAAATATGTCGATAGACTGTCTGCATCTAGCTAGCGGTATCGTTATCGCGTAATTAAGCATTAAAATATGAATCAACTCTATAAAAACATAGCAAGTGTATACAAAACGATTGCCTTTTATTAACTAATAATGACATTACATAAATGTCCCTAACACTTTTGAAAGATACAATAAAAGCACTCAAAATAAAATAGCTGCCCTTCTCTAGGCTTAGTATAACTAAAATGAGTCTCTTGTGCATCACACACAAATTATGTGAAAATAATATCTTTCCTTGAAAGTTGTTGCAAAACAAACAACACTATCACTACTTCTGTTGTACTTCACTTTAACGTTCAACTTCTACAAACATGTTCCCTGTTTAATACAGTCGTTCAAGTCTCCTCAGTATAGCGTCAAATCTACAAATCTGAATACAGCAATTAATAATAATACTGTTTATATGCACTTTTATACACTATCGCGTCCTGCACGATTTCTTTATGTTTGTCTCCAATTGTATACAGTTTATTCCTACATCCTTATCTCGTATATCACACAATAAAATTGTCAAATCCTGTATTACATTGTTATAACCAATGTGAATTATTGTTACAAACGGTTAAGTTCAAGACTATTCACTTAAATATACAAATCCGATATTTAACAATCAATAATATTACAAACTTGCAACGCATGACTTTCAGATAAGCTTCCAAAATAAAAATATAGGTGTGCATGGCATTAACCCTCACTGCTCACACTCGTGATTCTCCAAAAAATACACATTACGGCTTTACCTCACTGACACATAGTATTTCACATCCTTCCATCATAAATTCTTTATCTCACACACTTCATAAACATATTATCGCGTCCTTATTACTCTTCCTTCGACATAATTGCTTGTCGTATATATTCTCCTCTTAGCACTTTCACAAACTTCTATGAACCATATCAAATACTTTCAACAAAGTAAGATATTCAGAATTCCTACTAGATAATACGAATGTAACACCTTTCATGAATTCACTACTCCTCCTCCGACAATCTTCTATCAATTATACAATTTCGTGCTATAGTTCATCCATACATCTCTCACAAATATTATTGCCGCAAATCTCTTCACATTCTCGCTTCCATAAATCATGCCGTATTTCTTCTCTCTGCTTTAAATTCACTTCTGTTACAATTTCTAGCTTTGCTCTGAATCTTAAGTCTGCTCGTGTTTGTCATTCAAATAACAATATCTTTATCTCCCGTCTCTCCTTACAATAGATACTTAATATCCTTCCTTTCATTTTAAAAGATCTTTTCATAACAAATATTGATTTACAATACCTTATAATTACGTTTTCATCATTCAGCTATGACTTTAAAATACGCATACTGTTCAATATAAACTTCTGGGTTTTACAATATCATCTTCTCAGACAATGGAGTTCCTTCAATGCAAATATTGAATACTCCTGTCAATAATTACGGTTTTATACATCATAATTTCGTTCCTGAGACGAATTAGCTTCATATACTTAGGATCATCATGTCCTCTCTTTCTCTTGTATCACATGTACAAATTTACGCTTGTCAAAACTCATGACTACTTTCTCTACACTGTTACAATATTTATTTAACATACTTATTACCGTTTCTCTGAAGTTACAACCATATCTAGGAAATATACTTTGTTACCGGAAAGGATTTATCTTCAAGCAAAAATTTTAAGCGTTCTAATAAACTGCAAAAATAATTACGGTGTCGAATATCATCAATAAACGTTCAAAATATGTCCAAATGACGTATGAATATTTCTACCAAAATTTCTAAATTCTAGCCAAAATAATAACATGGGCTATGAATATAAGATAAGATGTTGGTCATTATACTGAAATATCGTGTACAAGTTCCATCTACATAGGTGTGTAAAATTGCACTTGTCTACCTTCAAAACTGTGGCCGCTGGTAACATCTGATGATGTTGGTATCTGTGGAATTTCTCCCAGGCGCCTTCGGGAATGTGACACCTGCCTGCCACCCGGTCTGCATGAGTCACACCGCTTCCGTGTAAACCGCTGGGCTTGTTGTACAGCAATGGGCTGAGAAAAAACGGTAATCAGCTGGGACTCGACTGGCAGCCTCCCCCCGTCCCCGTTGACCACGCTCCTACGCAGCGTTTCACTCTTCTCGACCCGATGACCTAGATACTCCTCACATTTCATTCTTGGGTCCATTTTGTTTCTTCCCATCTCTGGATGTTGTTGGATGTCGGTAGTGTTGCAATGTTCTTTCTTTACACGAGAAATCACATCAGCTTGTGAATTTCTCTCCACTGTAGTAGCTTGTTGCGTTTATTCGAACGAACTGCAGATGTTGACGCAGCTCGCTCCCTTTTGTTATGGTCATATCTGGATCTCGCATGTTAGTATAGCTTTACTTTCCCTTCATAGTGGAAGAATTAAAACATTCTCCTTCCTTCTAAATGATTAGTAGTCGTAATCTCTCCCCTTCGACCTAATGCTTTATACATCTTGTATAGTGTGATGTGTTTCTTCCTTGAAGTATGGCAATGCCTTTGGCTTCTCTTCTGCGTAGTCTTGCGTTCGAAATTTCGATGTACTGCTACAAAGTATAGTTTTACGACTTATATCACTCGTTGTTTCTGCTAAATACTTCTTCTCAATTGTATTATCAGCTTATTCATACTTGTTGTTCCATGTTTCTACTATGTTTCTTCATCTTGAAGTCTAATATTTTCCAAGTCTTTACCTCTTGTAGATTAGAGAGTGAATCGTTGTACGTGTTGCCTCCTTGAAAGTTCAGATAGAAAGAGCCTCGTTACTTGGCGTTCGCTAGCCTCCTCCGTTCGATTTCCCTCGTAAATTCACTGAACTAGCCTCACTCCGCTCTGAAAATTCACTCCTTCGCTTATATCTACCCTCTCAATTATCCAATTTCATTTCCGTCTTGCCAATTAAATTCCTTTTTCCTTCCCTTTGAATTTGATATGCCACAATCCTTTATAACATTAAAATAATGTATTTAATATTGATCAGTTCCTCTGTAATCAATCTTTTATCTGATTGGCTGTCGACTCTTTATGGCGCGCGCTGATCACGCGTCGTCCCCACTTCTCTCTTCTCTGGCTCGTGTTTGACCTCTGCTCATCCTTGCCATGTCCCCTCGTACCCAAAACAGGTTTCTCGCAGCTAACACTGATAAAACTGTGCACTATGCTGGACTTGTCTCAAATCATTTATGCTTGGTTAAAATGTATCAAGTAATAAAATTTCCATTTCTTCTCCAAATACAAATATTTATTCTGGCTAAAATTTTACCAATGGCTTGTTGATGCATAATCTCTCTTCCTGAGTGTATATAAGATTCATATCTCGAAAATTTTATACACTATTTTCCTTTGATGCTCTCGGTTCGTACCTTGTCCGGTTATGTTGTCTTGACTAGACATAATTTCGAGCGCATTTCCCCTCTCGACCTTAAAAGAAAGTCCATTCTATACTTTCTGTTATCACATATTATACTTGTACATAAATATGCAGTCGAAATTGTGTCTCTTACTGTATCTTGGGGTAAAATCTCTTAAATTTAGAGTGATTGTATTTTCCAATAATACGATCATCGCTCAATCTGGCAATAGCGTAGCAGTTGTTGCCATATACTTAAGCTACTTTGAAGGAGCCTTTGAATAGGTTAGAGAACTCGACATATACCTTTTTCAAAACATCAGCCTTCACGGGCATCCTTGTAAGAACTAAGTTTCCTTCTCTCAGTGGTCGGCTGAATCGTTTTCCTCTCGTTCTCTTTAATCTCTTTTCTGCTTGTTAGTTAAGGTGTTCTCTTGCTTCCTCTATTCTTCTATTCATAGGGGTTTCTATATCCTCTCGACTATCTATAATTCCGTCCCATGGTCTTCTTGGTTTTTCATTGAAATGTAACACACTAGGAATCTCATTCGTGCTTTCATGACGAGTACTATTCATGCAGTATTCTCCCAGTTCGCATGGTTGTCTGAACTATATAGGCGAATGCACTTAGAAAGATCAAGCATCTGTCTTTCTATATGATTTGTCTGTGGACTGCATATAGAACGATAGATATGGCTAATATCTAGTCTATCCATTGTTTCTTCAAACTCTCCTGCTGTATACTGAGTTCCATGATCCGTAATTAATTTCTCTGGCTTTCCTAGCTTCGGTATCACGTTCTTCTCTATATGTTTCAAAACAGCTTTCGTTGTTGCCTTCTGCATGGGGTTTAACATGATGATTTTAGAAAATGCATCCATCGTGACGAGTACATATTGGTTTTCTCTAATACACTTGGGGGCAGGACCAAAAATGTCCTGGCTAAACAATTCCAATGGTTTCGTTGGTATAATGGACTTCGGTTTCTCAAATAACAATTCAGAATTGTATTTGTTCTTTTGGCAAAGTTCACAAGATCGTATGACTATCGCAATAGATTCTCGCATATTGATCCAGTAATTTTTTTCATGGGCGGTGCTGTAGGCTTTGTCTAACTAACCGTGTCCAGTACACTTGTGTGTTAACCAAACAACTGGTACAATTAATTCTGGCGGTACCACTACTATGTTCTTGGTATGTCCTGCATCCACATATTTGCAATCCTTGTCTCCTTGTAAAACAAAGTGTCCAGACTTCCTCCTCACTTCTACGTAATTTACATTCTGTACATTTATTCTTCCGGTTAAATACTTATACATGTTTCTCAGAAATGCATCCTTCCTCTGAAAAGTGGTTATTCTAGCTAACTTGTCCAATGTTGCCTGATCTTCATCATCCCTCTGGATTACACTGATTCTGACGTTGGTCTTGGATGTTGGCTGCCTCGATAATATATCTGCTAACAGATTATCTTTTCCTGGCACGTGACTAATGGTTGCATTGAACTGTTGCAAGAACATAGTCCATCTCGTCATCCTGTCACTAGACAAATCGGATTTCAACATAAATTCCAATGCTTTATGATCTGTTCTTACGAGTATGGGATGTCCTAGCAATATCTTTTTCCACTGTTGAAGCGCATTAATGACCGCTAATGCCTCCAGCTCTGTGGTATAGTAGTTCACTTCGTGTGACCGCAGCTTCCTGCTGTTGAATGCTATGTAATGGTTGTTTCCTTCAGCGTCTTTCTGGTATAAGAGAGCGCTCATTCCAATCCTCGATGCATCTGTCCCCACAATAAATGTCCTTTCAAAGTCTGGATATTCCAACTTCATATTGTTCTTTAACATCTCCTTAGCTTGCGTGAAAGCATTCTCGGCCGTTGCGTCCCACTTCCATCTGTTATTCTTCTTCAAAAGTTCATGAAGTGGTGCCATCACTTCAGAATAACGTGGACAATGACTGCTAAAAAATTGGCATAAACCAACGAAGGCTCGAATATCCTTTATTTTCTTCGGTCTTGAGTAGTGTGGTAACAGGGGTTCTACGACACTTCTTTTTGAACCCTCCTCGTTTCGAACCCGAACCTCATATCTCGCTAACCAAACATGGGATTAGAATATACAGGGTGTCCTAGCACTCGTAGTGACGCCCCCTACTTTCCTATAGCCTCTTTATTTAATTAAAAGACCGAAACTAAAAGGTCATTCGCGAGTAGTGCGGTAGTGTTGGTTTTCTCAAGTCGCGCTCGTGCTTGAATATGTATGCCTATGTTGGGAAAGGGTTAGGTGGTGGGGGAGGAGTAGGGTCGAGTGAGGGGTCGTTTAGATGGTATTTTTTCCGCTCTAGGTGATGGTGAGGTTATTTTTTAAAATGGATGGAATTTGGAAACGCCATTTGTGGTAAACGTGTGTTTTTTGACATTATGGCAATGAATGTTTTTTGTACGCCTGCGCTCATGGGGATTTTGTAAAAGAGCGGGCTTTTTAAATGATGATTTATAAATGAGTTTTCTAATGTCTATTTAAAGAAACCAAAAAAACTAATAGGTCATCGGCTTTTTAGTATCTCGCTAACCAATAATCAGATTTAAACCTATGGGGTGTCGTAGGACTCGTGGTGAAATCCCCTTTTCTATGGACGGGGTATATCCACCCCAAAATAAAAACTACCTTACCCTGGGGGTGAAATAGTAATTTTTTTGTATGTGCGCACACGGACGGCTTTTGTCAGAAGGACCTAACTACACGTTTGTTAAAATTTTCTGAACCCCTCATGGGATTTTGCCATAGGCAGTATCCTAGCCCTGGGGGTGACACCCCGTTTTTGAATGTATGATTCATTTTTGTCAAAAGGGCCTAACTACACTTTTGTTCATATCTCGCGAACCAATCATGCTAGGGACTTATATGAGTGGTCCCAGCACTTGGGGCGACGTCCCCCGTTTGGGGTTGAAACTACCCCCCAAAATTGAAATATCCATATCTTGGAAACGAAGAACCCTAAAATTAGATGTGATAGCTTAAAAAATAGGGGATGATATAGGCTTTTACCTCGAATGGTCATTCCACCCCTAAAACAGCAAATAGTCATGTTATGGGAAAAAAACGTGTTAAACACCTAAAAATGATAAATGAACCTAAGATCTTTTGTTTCTGATGAAAAATAGCAGGGGGTGAAAACCACCCCCAAAATTGAAAAATCCATATCTAGGAAACGAAGAATCCTAAAATTAGGTGTGATAGCTTAAATAATAGGGGATGATATAGGCTTTTACCTCGATTGATCATTTCACCCCTAAAACTGTAAATAGTCAAGTTATGGGAAAAAACGCGTTAAACACCTAAAAATGATATATGAACCTACGATCTTTTGTTTTTAATGAAAAATAGCAGGGAGGGGGGTGAAAACAACCCCCCAAATTGAAAAATCCATATCTAGGAAACAAAGAATCCTAAAATTAGGTGTGATAGCTTAAAAAATAGGGGATGATATAGGCTTTTACCTCGATTGATCATTTCACCCCTAAAACAGTAAATAGTCATGTTATGGGGAAAAAACGTGTTAAACACCTAAAAATGATATATGAACCTAAGATCTTTTGTTTTTGAAGAAAAATTGCAAGGGGTGGAAACTTCCCCCCCCCAATATTGAAAAATCCATATCTAGGAAACGAAGAATACTAAAATTAGGTGTGATAGCTTAAAAAATAGGGGATGATATAGGCTTTTACCTCGATTGATCATTTCACCCCTAAAACTGTAAATAGTCAAGTTATGGGAAAAAACGCGTTAAACACCTAAAAATGATATATGAACCTACGATCTTTTGTTTTTAATGAAAAATAGCAGGGAGGGGGGTGAAAACAACCCCCCAAATTGAAAAATCCATATCTAGGAAACAAAGAATCCTAAAATTAGGTGTGATAGCTTAAAAAATAGGGGATGATATAGGCTTTTACCTCGATTGATCATTTCACCCCTAAAACAGTAAATAGTCATGTTATGGGGAAAAAACGTGTTAAACACCTAAAAATGATATATGAACCTAAGATCTTTTGTTTTTGAAGAAAAATTGCAAGGGGTGGAAACTTCCCTACCAATATTGAAAAATCCATATCTAGGAAACGAAGAATACTAAAATTAGGTGTGATAGCTTAAAAAATAGGGGATGATATAGGCTTTTACCTCGATTGATCATTTCAACCCTAAAACAGTAAATAGTCATGTTATGGGGGAAAACGTGTTAAACACCTAAAAATGATAAATGAACCTACGATCTTTTGTTTTTAATGAAAAATAGCAGGGGGGTGGAAACTACCCCCCAAATTGAAAAATCAATATATGGAAACGAAGAACCCTAAAATTAGGTATGAAAGCTTAAAAAATAGGCCATGACATGCGCTTTTACCTGGATAGGTCATTTCACCCCTAAAACAGTAAATAGTAATGTTACAGGGGAAAAAGGTATCAAACACCTAAAAGCATAAGCGTTTTGTGAAACCATGCTTTAATGGACATGTGTATGGAGGATGATTGTTATTATTATTATTATTATTAGGTAATTATGGATTAATGTGTGGATAGATACCTAACCAGTGGGGAGCGTGATGGCGCAGGTGCTTAGCTGCTCGTCTTTACCCGGACAGCTGGGGTTTCAAATCCTGGTGACAGCGGGGGTTGGAATTTTCACCTGAAAAATCACTGGGCGTCAGAAAGGGCATTCGGCCTTAAATCCCCGGCCAAAACCAAAATGAGCCTGGTTGGCTCCGGCGACTCAAAATAATAGGGAAAAGCCGAAGAAAGAAAGGTAACTCACCAGTAATAGTAAACATTGGTTTGAGCTATTGAAAGAGTCAGGATGGCCAACCCTTTGCCATTGTTCACGAAGGGACCCCAAAAAGTTTTACCCGTCAAGACTCAGAATCCTGTTGCAGCCTTTAGAAAAAAAATCGAACGGGGCCTCTGTGGTGACAGTGGAGTTATATTCATGATGCTTTTTAAACAAACATACGCTTGCATATTACCGCTGTGTTGAATCTGCACAGAGACACTGGCATTGGTTTGTGTAGTGTGCCTTGGTGATAACAGCACAGCGATCTTGTCAGCAAGTTTCATATTACTCGTCTGCTTTATAGTGGACGAGCTCTGCACCGTGTTATCATACAGGACATGACTAGATCGTTGTTAGGTTTGACAAAGGCTTAGTGAAGCTTATTGCAACCTTGAAATGAATGTCATGGTATAGTCGGGGTTGGAAGCCAAGACCTTAGGGTTGATAACCAAGTAGGTTAACCACTACACGGTAAGATGGTCAAATAATAATGTAACAGAACATATAGGAACGTTTTCTATAGTTTAACGAATTGGCTAAGAGCCATACCATGAGAGGTGTAGGTAATGGAAATTGAATCCTTAGCTGATGATTATACTACTTGTAATCTATAGTCATGCCCACGTGTAAGCAATCATGTTAGAAAAAGAATTGTATGGCTTGTTTTAAACGGAGAATAATTGTGTTTACTGTGAAACACAAATCTGAATTTAAAATTAGTTTATGTCCTACATGATGTTTGAACTCTTTTTTATTTATACTTGAGACAAACGCTAACATAGTTGTCATTCAGAAGCCATGGCCGCCTCTTTTCTAATCCTACACGGTACGCTGAAGTTAAAATGAATAATGATCACGTTACAGACAGCCAGTTTCAAAGCCATGAGAACTAAGTGAACAAAGAATAAAATTCATGAGCCAGTGAGGAATTCAACATGCTGTCCTTTGGACAAAAGAGAAGCGTTCTACAAACTTAACCACCAAGCTGTCCTATCGACCCTCAATGGTTTGGCTCATCGTAAAGATGAAAATTAAATCTAAGCTATAACTAAAACTAACTACACTCTTATATACTAGAAGAAGAAATGGAAAACAAAAGGGCAATAGGACAAATAAAGGACAGAAGGAATAAAAAATGGCCCTCAACCCTCAAGCATGTGGATTGAGGGAGTTGGAAGGAAGGAGAGCCATGAAAGGCAGATAGAAAAGTATAATAGGAGAGGCTCTGCCCCAGAGGTAATTGATAAAGAGGAGGAAAACTGGACTCAGCTCAGAAATCCCTTGGGGTCGCCAACTTCCAAACTGATCAGCCGTAAGCCCCTTGAGGGTGTAGCCATATGCAGAGTGCACCGCAAGTGGTGGGGCTATACACACCCTACCTTCTTGAGGGGGCTTGAGCCAAGGACAGGAAATAACATGAAAATACAAACAAGGCTGCCTCCTCACACTAGTAGGATATCAGAGAAATAAATAAACAAGGGCCAATGAAGTTGCAAAAGGAAGAGACTCCCTAGGCCTCGGATACCCTAATCATGTTGGGGTCGGTAGAGAACAAGAGTTGAGCAAGTGTGGTCGACAGGAAATAAGACAGAGAGGAGCCTAGCAAAAGTTAGTGGAAGCAATGACGGTCTCAGCTGGGACTCCGTGATCGTCAACCTACATGACACTAGATATGACGCCCAGGGGTGGAATTAAAGACCTCTTTTGTTTTATATAACTGGCTTTTAAGAACGCTAACACATGGCATGCCTTATAATGCAATACTGGTCCTAGGGTATGCAAAATTGTATTAGAAACTCGGCTAATAATAGTGTACATGGCCATGATTATTTTCCCAAGTATAGTACTTGGGACTGATAACCATGATGTCCAAGCTCCTAAGTAAGACAAAAACAAATGATTTTCATTTTCCAATGAGTTGGGGTGAGGTGAGGTGAGTTTTCTATACACCAAACTGATGTGGTTTCCTACTTCTATTCCAGGCAAATGCACAGTTGATGTTAAGAATAGTGAAATGGTTTGCAACTGCCCAATGCTAGGACCTGATTAGTGGCTTTTAAAAAATGGAATAAATGGAGTACACTTCCCCCTAACCAACAAGAGGAGTGTTGGATCCCCCACAACAATCATTCTTAAAGTCAATATAAATGACTATGCACTTCAGCTCATGACGGTCTCCTCTCTCCTATCCTACCCCTTGGTGGAGAAAGACACACTCTAATACAACCATCATAGTGACAGGTTATCTGTTAAATACCTAACTATCCCCAGATTTACCTTTAATTTCCCTAAAATCCACTACATTTTCCGCAAATTGACCAAATGACACAACATTCCAGCAAAATTCAACAAATGACTACCAGATTTATTGAAATTCCATTGATTTACCTAAGCATGGTTTAAACTAACTCAAATTCGTATAAAATTAGACGAATATAGATGAAAATTCACTAAAATTTACCAAACTTACCCAAAGTGGGCTACAAACCATGACATTTATTCATTTTTTTTGTAAATTCACTAGATGTACTCGAAAATTCCATAATATTGCCTTTACATGCATGCTTTTATTGTTGCTGTTGTTGTTTCGTTTACCACACTCCCTGCAGACAAATACCTGAACATGACTTTCTGTTAGGCTAGGACCTCTACATTGGGCGTGATAGTTGAGTTTCATGTTTCATAAACTCGTCTCTGAGGTGGGTGTCAGAAAAGACATTCAGCTGTAAAAACCACACTCTGACATCGACTTTCATAACCTCTTACGTTGAGGTTGATAACACTAACGACATTGAATGATTGAACTGTTTCCTTTTCACAATTCCTGTCTATACTTTCCTCTTGAAGGTTGCTAAAATGCAATTAAATTTAATAAATACCTTTCATTTGTTTAATGATATGGTGTTGATGATGGATATATACGTTAAGACTAATTTTTGTTAGGTCTTGACTGGCCTTGCAATAAGAAATTGACAAACCAAACATGGGTTATCTACCAGGGGAACACTTTCGCCACTATGTTGGTTGTTGACCAGTAAGTACAGTTCTAGTAATGAGACAGAAATCCAACACAAACAATGAGCGCGCAATGCGGTGGAGATTGGTACCACGATGTACTGTCGGTTATGTAGCTATGTGGAATGTACATCACATATGGTTTACTTGAAGGTTTGGAGGTTCCATTAAAGATATTTCTACAATAAACCATTTTCAAATGGTCATTCGTTGGTGTGAAAATATTTATTATATGGTATTTTATGTAAAACAATTATGATTTATAAAAATTTTATACGTTTACTGTATTCTTATTTAATGTAAGCACTGGAGGCACTATCGACCAAAATAAAGCACTATCTAGAATGTATATTGCATACTTGAAGGTTTGGTGATCCCATTAAAGGTATTCCTACAATAAATGATTTTTAAGTTCTCGTTTTATGGCATGATTATTTAATATATGCTATTTGCTAATAGGATTTGACACTGGAATTATTTTACAAGTAGTTATTTTAATGACCAACAGAGTTTAATGTTAACAAGGCAGAGCTCAATTTGAAATTTTGAATAACATGTTGCATGTTATACATCATATCCAACTACTGTAAGGCTTGTGATTTATTTAATGCCTTTAACCCTATATTAAACACTCAGTTTGCAATACTGATAACTGCAATGTTACTGACAAAAATTGAAAAAAAACAAAAATCAGCATTGAAAAACCAAAAAGTGGTTGAGCATATATATATATAGTGGGGAAAAGATAAGTTTTGTAAACACTCATGTCCAACAAGACTAATTAAATCAGTATCTGTCAGGGTGGCCGAGTGGTTAAGGCGTATGACTTAAGATCAAATTTCCAAATATATAAGGAAGCAAGGGTTCGAATCCCTTCCCTGACATAACTATTGCTTGAACATGCAAGAAAACAAGAAAAATACACAAGCTATGTTTATCAATTTAATAATTTTTTTTACAAGAGATAGACTCACAGAATACAGCTCTTTTGGTTTATCATTTCTTTTAAACATAACACTTGTTGAAAATTATTTTTAGGGGATGGGGTGTTGCTACGTTGACCCATCACACAATAATAGCAGCTTTACGAAGTTCATTTTCTATATTTAATAGCTCTTTCTCATAACCAATATGACCAACCTGTTTACAGGCATGCAAGAGCTGTAGACGTTCGACTAATATATTAGGATCGTTCCATTTGCTATTTTTTATGAATGGTTTTAGAATCTCGGGAAGCAGTTCTTCATTATCACCATCATTATGATTATCATCCTCATTATTATAATCATTTTCATAATGATGATCATTATCATCGTTATCATTACCATCATAATTTCCACCTGTGTCCACAGTCTGTTCAATGGTTTGAGTTGCCTTTGATAGTGTTGAAAGCTTCTTTTTAGATGTGCTAGAATGCTTTAACATTGTTATGTTATTATTACCACTATTACCTTTCCCCACTAACTTTTTGATGGGGTATATTGTCTCTGATAGGGTTGAGGGCTTTTGAGATGTGGGTGCATGTCTGAACATGGGTTTCACAGGAGGTGTTAAAGGTTTCTCATTAAACAACTCGCTAACAGCATGAGTGCGTTGTAGTGTATTAAACTTGAGGTTAATATTATCTTGAGCAGCACTATCTTTCTCTTGGACTTGGTTTCTTGCTTTGGTTTGGTTTTTCCTTACATTTAGACTAGCGTGAATATTAAGTTTACATTCATGATTGTTTGAAGAAAGTACGTCCAATTCTTTTGTTTTAAGCATTCCTCGACACTGTTTGGATCGTAGCTTTGAACAGCGCCAAATAACAGTTCCATTTTTATTGCTTCGTTTCACAATATATGAATATTCTTTATAGTATGCATAAGGCTTACCATACCTAGTCACTGATACTTCCATATCAACTGTCAAGCACAAACTAATCTCTAGTAAAGACAACTTGGTAATAACAACAATAGTTTAATGTGGGAGCATATATATACATTCAAAAAGAGGGAGCAAAGGTGGGGGGGGGGGGGGGAAAGTGGGAGCAAAAAGTGGTAGCAAATGTGGGAGAAAAAAATAAATGTGAGCAAAAAAGTGGGAGCAAATATGGGATCAAATGTGGGAGCAAAGCAAATATAAAAAGTGGGAGCAAATATGCTAACAAATATGTCAACAAATATACCAGCAAAAGTAAATACACAAGTCAAGATAGATTAAAGTGCAAAGAAAATATGGAAGCAAATATGAGAGCAAAAATTGTGTTTTTCTAAAACAACTAGACATAACAAACTTAGTCATAACCTAACCAAACCTAACCTAACCAAACCTAACCAAACCTAACCTCACCTAACCTCACCTAACCTAACCTCACCTCACCTAACTTCACCTAACCTAACCTAACCTAACCTAACTTCACCTAACCTAACTTGACTGAACTTTACCTAACCTAACCCATCATAACTTCACCTAACCTAACTTTACCTAATCTAACATCACCTAACCTAACTTTCAACTCTCAGATCAAAATTAAATTCTAGGCATAGTTGAGATGGAACCCAAGACTTCAGGGATAACACACAAGTATACTAGCAACTACACCGCAAAATGGGCAAATGGGTAAGGATTTAAGACGACACACAAAAGACAACACCCAAAAGACGTTTGTGTCGTCTTAAATCCTTACACGTATCACAACGTATAAAATAGGATTTAAGACGACACTCAAAACACGTTTTATATTCATTAAGTCCGTTATTATTAGGAACCATTTCTGCCAACAGATGCTTACTGAATATGGCAAGACTTTACACTCCTGGGTTAGTCAGTCTTTCTTGCTAAGGATCCTCTATTTACCATAGACAAGGCTATACATGTTAGTTCCGAACACTTAGTCTTAATTGTATATGAAATTTATATGCACAGCTTATACAAGGACGTTTTGCATGCAGTCAAACTTTGTAAGATAGTTACATACAACACACAAAGTATGTTTCCGCTACCTAGCGGTGGATATGAGTACTCACTGGCGATATCCGAGGTGAGATGATTAGCTCACACATTTGCTCACACATTTGCTCCCATATTTGCCTCCATATTGACTCCCATATTGGCTCCCACATTTGCTCCCATATTTGCTCCCACTTTTGCCCCCATATTGGCTCCCATATTTGCTCCCATATTGGCCCCCATATTGGCTCCCACTTTTTTTTTGCTTCCCATATTAATGCCAACTCTTATAACTATAAGCAGCAGCAAAATGTAAATGGAATAATATTTCTGATAATGTTCAAAACAAAAGTCCTGAGGTCTTGGGTTTGAATTCCCAAACTATGGTTGACAGCCAATGAGTTACACTACAGGAAACTTTTACTTTATGTTGTGTTGCATGATAATTTGCACATTTTGCGGTGTGGTGGCTAGTATACTTGTGTGTTATCCCTGAAGTCTTGGGTTCCAACTCAACTATGCCTAGAATTTAATTTTGATCTGAGAGTTGAAAGTTAGGTTTGGTGAAGTTAGATTAGGTACAGATAGGTTAGGAGAAGTTATGATGGGTTAGGTTAGGTAAAGTTCAGTCAAGTTAGGTTAGGTGAAGTTAGGTTAGGTAAGGTTAGGTTAGGGGAAGTTAGGTGAGGTGAGGTTAGGTTAGGTGAGGTTAGGTGAGGTTAGGTTTGGTTAGGTTTGGTTAGGTTAGGTTTGGTTAGGTTAGGTTAGGTTATGACTAAGTTTGTTATGTCTAGTTGTTTTAGAAAAACACCATTTTTGCTCTCATATTTGCTTCCATATTTTCTCTGCAATTTAATCTATCTTGACTTGTGTATTTACTTTTGCTGGTATATTTGTTGACATATTTGTTAGCATATTTGCTCCCACTTTTTATATTTGCTTTGCTCCCACTTTTTTGCTCACATTTATTTTTTTCTCCCACATTTCCTACCACTTTTGCTCCCACTTTTTACCCCCCACCTTTGCTCCCACTTTTGGCATGTATATAAGCTCCCACATTAATCTATTGTTGTTATTACCAAGTTGTGTTTACTAGAGATTAGTTTGTGCTTGACAGTTGATATGGAAGTATCAGTGACTAGGTATAGTAAGCCTTATGCATACTATAAAGAATATTCATATATTGTGAAACGAAGCAATAAAAATGGAACTGTTATTTGGCACTGTTCAAAGCAACGATCGAAACAGTGTCGAGGAATGCTTAAAACAAAAGAATTGGACGTACTTTCTTCAAACAATCATGAATGTAATCTTAATAATCACGCTAGTCTAAATGTAAGGAAAACCCAAACCAAAGCAAGAAACCAAGTCCAAGAGAAAGATAGTGCTGCTCAAGATAATATTAACCTCAAGTTTAATACACTACAACGCACTCATGCTGTTAGCGAGTTGTTTAATGAGAAACCTTTAACACCTCCTGTGAAACCCATGTTCAGACATGCACCCACATCTCAAAAGCCCTCAACCCTATCAGAGACAATATACCCCATCAAAAAGTTAGTGGGGAAAGGTAATAGTGGTAATAATAACATAACAATGTTAAAGCATTCTAGCACATCTAAAAAGAAGCTTTCAACACTATCAAAGGCAACTCAAACCATTGAACAGACTGTGGACACAGGTGGAAATTATGATGGTAATGATAACGATGATAATGATCATCATTATGAAAATGATTATAAAAATGAGGATTATAATCATAATGATGGTGATAATGAAGAACTGCTTCCCGAGATTCTAAAACCATTCATAAAAAATAGCAAATGGAACGATCCTAATATATTAGTCGAACGTCTACAGCTCTTGCATGCCTGTAAACAGGTTGGTCATATTGGTTATGAGAAAGAGCTATTAAATATAGAAAATGAACTTCGTAAAGCTGCTATTATTGTGTGATGGGTCAACGTAGCAACACCCCATTCCCTAAAAAATAATTTTCAACAAGTGTAATGTTTAAAAGAAATGATAAACCAAAAGAGCTGTATTCTGTGTGTCTATCTCTTGTAAAAAAAATGATTAAATTGATAAACATAGTTTGAGTATATTTCTCGTTTTCTTGCTTGTTCAAGCAATAGTTATGTCAGGGAAGGGATTCGAACCCTTGCTTCCTTACATATTTGGAAATTTGATCTTAAGTCATACGCCTTAACCACTCGGCCACCCTGACAGTTACTGATTTAATTAGTCTTGTTGGAGATGAGTGTTTACAAAACTTTTCTTTTCCCCACTATATATACATGCTCAACCACTTTTTGGTTTGGCAATGCTCATTTTTGTTTTGTTTCAATTTTTTTTCAGTAACATTGCAGTTATCAGTATTGCAAACTGAGTGTTTAATATAGGGTTAAAGGCATTAAATAAATCACAAGCCTTACAGTAGTTGCATATGATGTATAACATGCAACATGTTATTCAAAATTTCAAATAGAGCTGTGCCTTGTTAACATTAAACTCTGTTGGTCATTAAAATAACTACTTGTAAAATAATTCCAGTGTCAAATCCTATTAGCAAATAGCATATATTAAATAATCATGCCATAACACGAAAACTTAAAAATCATTTATTGTAGGAATACCTTTAATGGGATCACCAAACCTTCAAGTATGCAATATACATTCTAGATAGTGCTGTATTTTGGTCGATAGTGCCTCCAGTGCTTACATTAAATAAGAATAGAGTAAACGTATAAAATTTTTATAAATCATAATTGTTTACATAAAATACCATATAATAAATATTTTCACACCAACGAATGACCATTTGAAAATGGTTTATTGTAGAAATATCTTTAATGGAACCTCCAAACCTACAAGTAAACCATACGTGATGAACATTCCACATAGCTACATAACCGACAGTACATCGTGGTACCAATCTCCACCGCATTGCGCGCTCATTGTTTGTGTTGGATTTCTGTCTCATTACTAGAATTGTACTTACTGGTCAATAACCAACATAGTGGCCAAAGTGTTCCCCTGGTAGATAACCCATGTTTGGTTTGTCAATTTATTATTGCAAGGTCAGTCAAGACCTAACAAAAATTAGTCTTAACGTATATATCCATCATCAACACCATATCATTAAACAAATGAAACCATCTTAAGGTATTTATTAAATTTAATTGCATTTTAGCAACCTTCAAGAGGAAAGTATAGACAGGAATTGTGAAAAGGAAACCGTTCAATCATTCAATGTCGTTAGTGTTATCAACCTCAACGTAAGAGGTTATGAAAGTCGATGTCAGAGTGTGGTTTTTACAGCTGAATGTCTTTCCTGACACCCATCTCAGAGACGAGTTTATGAAAGATGAAACTCAACTATCACGTCCAATGTAGAGGTCCTAGCCTAACAGAAAGTCATGTTCAGGTATTTGTCTGCAGGGAGTGTGGTAAACGAAACAACAACAGCAACAATAAAAGCATGCATGTAAAGGCAATATTATGGAATTTTCGAGTACATCTAGTGAATTTACAAAAAAAATGAATAAATGTCATGGTTTGTAGCCCACTTTGGGTAAGTTTGGTAAATTTTAGTGAATTTTCATCTATATTCGTCTAATTTTATATGAATTTGAGGTAGTTTAAACCATGCTTAGGTAAATCAATGGAATTTCAATAAATCTGGTAGCCATTTGTTGAATTTTGCTGGAATGTTGTGTCATTTGGTCAATTTGCGGAAAATGTAGTGGATTTTAGGGAAATTTAAGGTAAATCTGGGGATAGTTAGGTATTTAACAGATAACCTGTCACTATGATGGTTGTATTAGAGTGTGTCTTTCTCCACCAAGGGGTAGGATTGGAGAGAGGAGACCGTCATGAGCTGAAGTGCATAGTCATTTATATTGACTTTAAGAATGATTGTTGTGGGGGATCGAACACTCCTCTTGTTGGTTTTGGGGGAAGTGTACTCCATTTATTCCATTTTTTAAAAGCCACTAATCAGGTCCTAGCATTGGGCAGTTGCAAACCATTTCACTATTCTTAACATCAACTGTGCATTTGCCTGGAGTAGAAGTAGGAAACCACATCAGTTTGGTGTATAGAAAACTCACCTCACCTCACCCCAACTCATTGGAAAATGAAAATCATTTGTTTTTGTCTTACTTAGATGCTTGGAAATCATGGTTATCAGTCCCATGTACTATACTTGGGAAAATAATCATGGCCATGTACACTATTATTAGCTGAGTTTCTAATACAATTTTGCATACCCTAGTACCAGTATTGCATTATAAGGCATGCCATGTGTTAGGCCCCTTAAAACAACAATTATCATCATTATTTTATTATCTTAAAAGCCAGTGATATAAAAGAAAAGAGGTCTTTAATTCCACCCCTGGGCGTCATATCTAGTGTCATGTAGGTTGACGATCACGGAGTCCCAGCTGAGACCGTCATTGCTTCCACTAACTTGTGCTAGGCTCCTCTCTGTCTTATTTCCTGTCGATCACACTTGCTCAACTCATGTTCTCTACCGACCCCAACATGATTAGGGTATCCGAGGCCTAGGGAGTCTCTTCCTTTTGCAACTTCATTGGCCCTTGTTTATTTATTTTTTCTGATATCCTACTAGTGTGAGGAGGCAGCCTTGTTTGTATTTTCATGTTATTTCCTGTCCTTGGCTCAAGCCCCCTCAAGAAGGTAGGGTGTGTATAGCCCCACCACTTGCGGTGCACTCTGCATATGGCTACACCCTCAAGAGGCTTACGGCTGATTAGTTTGGAAGTTGGCGACCCCAAGGGATTTCTGAGCTGAGTCCAGTTTTCCTCCTCTTTATCAATTACCTCTGGGGCAGAGCCTCTCCTATTATACTTTTCTATCTGCCTTTCATGGCTCTCCTTCCCTCCAACTCCCTCAATCCACATGCTTGAGGGTTGAGGGCCATTTTTTATTCCTTCTGTCCTTTATTTGTCCTATTGCCCTTTTGTTTTCCATTTCTTCTTCTAGTATATAAGAGTGTAGTTAGTTTTAGTTATAGCTTAGATTTAATTTTCATCTTTACGATGAGCCAAACCATTGAGGGTCGATAGGACAGCTTGGTGGTTAAGTTTGTAGAACGCTTCTCTTTTGTCCAAAGGACGGCATGTTGAATTCCTCACTGGCTCATGAATTTTATTCTTTGTTCACTTAGTTCTCACGGCTTTGAAACTGGCTGTCTGTAACGTGATCATTATTCATTTTAACTTCAGCGTACGGTGTAGGATTAGAAAAGAGGCGGCCATGGCTTCTGAATGACAACTATGTTAGCGTTTGTCTAAAGTATAAATAAAAAAGAGTTCAAACATCATGTAGGACATAAACTAATTTTAAATTCAGATTTGTGTTTCACAGTAAACACAATTATTCTCCGTTTAAAACAAGCCATAAAATTCTTTTTCTAACATAATTGCTTACACGTGGGCATGGCTATAGATTACAAGTAGTATAATCATCAGCTAAGGATTCAATTTCCATTACCTACACCTCTCATGGTATGGCTCTTAGCCAATTCGTTAAACTATGGAAAACGTTTCTATATGTTCTGTTACATTATTATTTGACCATCTCACCGTGTACTGGTTAAACTACTTGGTTATCAACCCTAAGGTCTTGGCTTCCAACCCCGACTATACCATGACATTCATTTCAAGGTTGCAATAAGCTTCACTAAGCCTTTGTCAAACCTAACAACGATCTAGTCATGTCCTGTATGATAACACGGTGCAGAGCACGTCCACTATCAAGCAGACGAGTAATATGAAACATGCTGACAAGATCGCTGTGCTGTTATCACCAAGGCACACTACACAAACCAAAGCCAGTGTCTCTGTGCAGATTCAACACAGCGGTAGTATGCAAGCGTATGTTTGTTTAAAAAGCATCATGAATATAACTCCACTGTCACCACAGAGGCCCCGGTTCGATTTTTTTTCTAAAGGCTGCAACAGGATACTGAGTCTTGACGGGTAAAACTTTTTGGGGTCCATTCGTGAACCATGGCAAAGGGTTGGCCATCCTGACTTCTTCAATAGCTCAAACCAATGTCTACTATTACTGGTGAGTTACCTTTCTTTCTTCTTCTTTTTTTTCTTTCTTCGGCTTTTCCCTATTATTTTGAGTCGCCGTAGCCAACCAGGCTCATTTTGGTTTTGGCCGGGGATTAAAGGCCGAATGCCCTTCCTGACGCCACGTGATTTTTCAGGTGAAAATTCCTAGCCCGCTGTCACCGGGATTTGAAACCCAAGCTGTCCGGGTAAAAACGAGCAGCTAAGCACATGCGCCATCACGCTCCCCACTGGTTAGTTTTCTATCCACACATTAATCCATAATTACCTAATAATAATAATAATAATAATAACAATCATCCTCCATACACATGTCCATTAAAGCATAGTTTCACAAAACGCTTATGCTTTTAGGTGTTTGATACCTTTTTCCCCTGTAACATTACTATTTACTGGTTTAGGGGTGAAATGACCTATCCAGGTAAAAGCGCATGTCATGGCCTATTTTTTAAGCTTTCACACCTAATTTTAGGGTTCTTTGTTTCCAAGATATTGATTTTTCAATTTGGGGGGTAGTTTCCACCCCTGCTATTTTTCATTAAAAACAAAAGATCTTCGGTTCATATATCATTTTTAGGTGTTTAACACGTTTTCCTCATAACATGACTATTTACTATTTTAGGGGTGAAATGACCAATCGAGGTAAAAGCCCATATCATCCCCTATTTTTAAGCTATCACACCTAATTTTAGGCTTCATCGTTTCCTAGATATGGATTTTTCGGTTTGGGGGGTTGTTTTCACCACCCTGCTATTTTTCATCAAAAACAAAAGATCTTAGGTTCATTTATAATTTTTAGGTGTTTAACACGTTTCCCCCCATAACAAGACTATTTACTGTTTTAGGGGTGAAATGATCAATCGAGGTAAAAGCCTATATCATCCCCTATTTTTAAGCTATCACACCTAATTTTAGACTTCTTCGTTTCCTAGATATGGATTTTTCAATTTTGGGGGGTTGTTTTCACCTCCCTGCTATTTTTCTTCATAAACAAAAGATCTTAGGTTCATTTATCATTTTTAGGTGTTTAACACGTTTTTCCCCCATAACATGACTATTTACTGTTTTAGGGGTGAAATGATCAATCGAGGTAAAAGCGTATATCATCCCCTATTTTTTAAGCTATCACACCTAATTTTAGGCTTCTTCGTTTCCTAGATATGGATTTTTCAATTTGGGGGGTTGATTTCACCCCCCTGCTATTTTTCATTAAAAAGAAAAGATCTTAGGTTCATATATCATTTTTAGGTGTTTAACACGTTTTTTCCCCACAACATGACTATTTACTTTTTAGGGGTGAAATGATCAATCGAGGTAATAGCCTAAATCATCCCCTATTTTTTAAGCTATCACACCTAATTCTAGGATTCTTCGTTTCCTAGATATGGATTTTTCAATTTGGGGGGTTGTTTTCACCCCCTGCTATTTTTCATTAAAAACAAAAGATCTTAGGTTCATATATCATTTTTAGGTGTTGAACACGTTTGTTCCCCTTAACATGACTATTTACTGTTTTAGGGGTGAAATGATCAATCGAGGTAAAAGCCTATATCATCCCCTATTTTTAAGCTATGACACCTAATTTTAGGATTCTTCGTTTCCTAGATATGGATTTTTCAATTTGGGGGGTTGTTTTCACCCCTCCGCTGCTATTTTTCATTAAAAACAAAAGATCTTATGTTCATATATCATTTTTAGGTGTTTAACGCGTTTTTTCCCCATAACATGACTATTTACTGTTTTAGGGGTGAAATGATCAATCGAGGTAAAAGCCTATATCATCCCCTATTTTTTAACCTATCACACCTAATTTTAGGATTCTTCGTTTCCTAGATATGGATTTTTCAATTTTGGGGGTGGTTTCCACCCCCTGCTATTTTTCATCAAAAACAAAAGATCTTAGGTTCATTTATCATTTTTAGGTGTTTAACGCGTTTTTTCCCCACAACATGACTATTTACTGTTTTAGGGGTGGAATGACCAATCGAGGTAAAAGCCTATATCATCCCCTATTTTTAAGCTATCACACCTAATTTTAGGGTTCTTCATTTCCAAGATATGGATTTTTCAATTTTGGGGGGTAGTTTCACCTCCAAACGGGGGACGTTGCCCCAAGTGCTAGGACCCCTCATACAAGTCCCTAGCATGATTGGTTCGCGAGATATGAACAAAAGTGTAGTTAGGCCCTTTTGACAAAAATGAATCATACATTCAAAAACGGGGTGTCACCCCCAGGGCTAGGATACTGCCTATGGCATAATCCCATGAGGGGTTCAGAAAATATTAACAAACGTGTAGTTAGGTCCTTTTGACAAAAGCCGTCCGTGTGCGCACATACAAAAAAAATTACTATTTCACCCCCCGGGTAAGGGTAGTTTTTATTTTGGGGTGGATATACCCCGTCCATAGAAAAGGAGATTTCACCACGAGTCCTACGACACCCCATAGGATTAAATCCGATTATTGGTTAGCGAGATACTAAAAAGCCGATGACCTATTAGTTTTTTGGGTTTCTTTAAATACATATTAAAAAACTCATTTATAAATCATCATTTAAAAAGTTCGCTCTTTTACAAAATCCCCAAGTGCGCAGGCGTACAAAAAACATTCATTGCCACAATGTCAAAAAACACACATTTACCCCAAATGGCGTTTCCAAATTCCATCCATTTTAAAAAAATTACCTCACCATCACCTAGAGCGGAAAAAATACGTTCTAAACGACCCCTCACTCGACCCTACTCCTCCCCCACCACCTAACCCTTTCCCAACATAGGCATACATATTCAAGCACGAGCGCGACTTGAGAAAACCAACACTACCCCACTACTCGCGAATGACCTTTTAGTTTTGGTCTTTTAATTAAATAAAGAGGCTATAGGAAAGTCACTACGAGTGCTAGGACACCTGTATGTTCTAATCCCATGTTTGGTTAGCGAGATATGAGGTTCGGGGCCGATACGAGGAGGGTTCAAAAAGAAGTGTCGTAGAACCCCTGTTACCACACTACTGTCTTGGAAATTCCATAATTGCTCCGATCTTATTATTGTTCGGATGATAAACAAATTGATCTATGGTGTGTCCTAGGAAGTTTATTTTCTCATGGAAAAAATGGCATTTGTTGAAGTTGACCTTTATATTAGCTTCCCGTAAATTTTCAAACAATGTTTTTAGCTGTACTAAATGTTAGGTTTAATGCTCTTTCGAGCGCGTCTTAATAAATTAAATAAATGTTGCTCTGGCGTTTCTGAGGAAATAATCAAGTCATCAACGTAGCATATGACGTACTTCTTAACTTCATTACTCAGCTCATTATCCAGGGCTGGGCTAGAGTTCACTCGACGAAACGTGTAAGTAGTCTCGTTAAATAAGAATCCTGTATAGCATCTGCTATCTTCAGTCAACTCTATCTGGTAAAAACTGGCCGTTAAGTTTTTCCACGGAATTTTCTTAGTAGTTCCCTGTTCTTTCATCAGTAACAAGTTGATATGACGAGCATCTAAACAAACTCTCAGACTTCCATCAACCTTCTTCACCACAGTAATGGGATTCAAATAAGTGGTAGCCTGTTTCTGGATAATTCCGTCCTTTTCCATTCCTTTTATAATCTCGGCAACTTCCTCTTGATACTTTTCAGGAATAGGAGAGAGTTTCTTCTGAAATGAAGCATTATCTATCAAACGAATCTGGTATTTGAAACCTCTGATCACTCCTGGTTTGTCATCAAATATATCAGCAAAATGCATAATTAATGCCTCCAATTTCTCCTGATAATATTCATAATTTTCTATGGGATATATGGGATGTCTTCTTCCTTCCTCTTCTACTTCCATGACCATTTCTTCCAATTCCATCTTCTATGCAGTACTCTACTTTGATTTTGAAGTTCCATTCTCAGTTTCACCATTATTAAATCGTATAATTCCATTTTTGAAGTCTATGATAGCTCCCGATTGTGTAATAAAATCAATACCCAGTATTGCATCAAAACTAATGTGGTTCAATACTATGAATATCACTTCATTCATATCTCTGATCATTTATATGGAACTCCAACAATGCTTGTGCCTTGCACTTCATAGTTTTGTCTTTAATAATCCTCTTACTTTTATTGTCGACACAGGCAATGCAGTTAATAAATTACCTGCTTCTAGTTTCTGGAAACTTTTCTCTGATAATATTGAAGCTGCAGCGCCAGTGTCTATAAGAGTCCTTAAAGTATTCTCTCCTACTTTTATAAGAATAACAGGTAGCCTAGCTGTGCTTCCTCTCTTCGGCTCCTCTCTTTCATATAACAACTCCTCATCTGTGACTTCGTATAGTTCGTTAATGGCGATCTCGTTCCTTAAAATTGTGTGATCTACGCTCCCTCCTACTTTCTTTTCTGAAATGGCGTTTTTTTTCCAGTCCTGTCATGATTCTGACCTTCACGACTAGTGCCTGGTTGCGGTTCCTCATTTTCTTGCGTCTGACGTTGGGTTTGTTCCTTTCATTCTTCTCTTCCACTTGTTTTTTTTTTTCTGTATTCCTGACTTTCTCATTCTCTATCTTCATAATACCTCTGCACATTTCCATTATCTCTCCACCTGCATCTTTGATAATTGTTTCGTTGTTGTTGTTGTTGTTGCATAGGGCGGTGTTGATTCTGTTGTTGTTGTTGGTTACCCTCAATCCAATTTCTATATCTGGAATACCTCCTTGGATCTTCTCCATTCTGTCTTTCGAAATAACTATATCTGCGGAATCCATCATTGTTGTTGTTATTGTACTGGTATCCAGTCCTTCTTTGTCTGTCATCCCAGTAACGATTTTTATACGGCCAACCTTCTCTGGTTCGGTTGTAACCTGGATCGTATCTTGTCCTACCATAATTATTATGCCTTATGGGATCTGTTCTATTTGGGTTTACATCAGTTTGTTGGGTCCGATCTACCAACACTGTGTGTATTTCCCTGTTATCATGTCTGGTACGTGGATTATGAGTTTGAGTTTGGCCTGGAGTCTGCGATATTGATCTCGTATGGTCCAAACGTCGCAGCATCTCTGCCATGTCCTCCAATGTGCATACATTTGATGAAATTAAATGTTTCCTGACCTCGGCTGGTAACTGTCTGGATATGACGTGTATCAGCTCCTGTTCTGCTAATGGGGTCAGAAGATGTTGAAGTAACTCGCATAACGTGTCGGTACTGAATATGGGTACTTCTTGGAATACATTTCAACTCTAATATCGTGCTGTAATTCTTCACTCCAAAATCGTTTTAATAGCGCCTCTGCAAATTCATCGAATGTGTTGTAGGTGTATCGGAAAGCTCTGTGCCAAATTAGGGCCTCCGATGCAAGATATTTCTCCACAACTCTCATTTCTCTTTCTCTTGGAATCCTATTTTCATGTAAGTAGCATCGCATGTCCCGTAAAAATTCTACGGCTGTGACATTTCCTTCCCCAGTGAACTTGTCTGGTTTTTCTTCATGGCTCTTGATCACTACCACGTTCTGATTACTTCTGTTCGCACACTGATCATATGATCTTCCTAACATATCCGGTTCTCTGGTTATTCTCTCCGTGCGTTGTTCCAAAAATATTGCGTGACCTGCTAATCATGTGAGTGTCAACGCTCTCCCTGTCTTCATCCTGTCCATCTTGTCCAATTCTTAGTTTGTTCAGTTCTCCACTCAGTTTGCTGTCTCTTTCCTTAAAGAATTCTTCTAAGTTTTGTTTCATGTTGGGTGTGTACCTGATCGACAGTAATTTCATTTGCTCGTTAAGCTCACCGATTTCCTTCTCCTGTTTCGACTTGACCTTCGCTATCTCAGTATTGACCTCATCTACTAATTTCCTAACCTGTTCTAATTCTTTGAGTTTAATCCCATCAGTTTTACTTGTAATTTCACTTAATGTTGTAACATTAGATTCTTCTAAAGTGTCAATGCGTTTTGTTAACTCCTCTCTTAACCCAGTTACATGTATGCTAGATTTACGTTCAATTTCTTTGACCTCTTTCATAATTTTACCATGCATTTCACATATATGGTCACTACTATTCTTTAACACTTCCTCTTTCAATTTGAAAACAGCATCATTAATACACTTATTTATGTCCTCATTGATACCTTCAGAAATCAACTTTTGTTGATTTATCACTTTTTGTTGAAGCTCATCAACTGTACCATTTAAGGTAGTCAGCTGATTCTGCAGCTCACCTTGGGATCCTGAAATTGTGTTAAAATGGTTTGTGTTGTCTACTTTGATTGTGTCTATGCTCTTTTGTAGATTCTCCTGTAGCTCTTGTAGTCATTTCTCTGCGTCAGTTTGGGATGCTTTAGCTTCCATCTGAGCTCTTCTGGCTTCTTCTTGGGCTAGTCTGCTTTCTTCATGAGCCAGTCTACTCATTTCTTGGTATACTTTTCCTTCATTCTGAGCCTTTTCCAAAGCTAATCTGATCTCCTCCTGAACCTTTTTAGCTTCTTATTGGTCTTTTTCTTGGGATAATCTAGCTTCTTCTTGAGATAGTATAGCTTCTTCTTGAGCTTTTTTGGCATCTTCTTGGGCTATCGCTAACTCTGCTTTCACTTCAGCCTTTGCAGCAGCTGATGTGTCCTTAATTTCTTTCCCTGACTTTTTTGTGTTTTCATGTGTATGTGCATGTAGGGCTTCCACTTCGGCAGTTAAACCTGCCTGACTGCTTCTCAACTGCTCCAATATTGACCTGATGTAGGTCATGTCCTCAGACGACATACTCTTTATATGTATATGAGAAATAGGGAAGTATTACTATACTAAACACAGCGAAATTCCATAATGACCAACAAATAAATTATCTTAGATAAACCAAAGTATTTCGTAAATATGTTCTACCTGCCTATCAAATGTCTACGCTAACAATAACGATGTCTACTACGTCGTACAAACAAAACTGACCTCAATTCAATACTCAATTCTAACTAAAAATTTACTTAATCACAATAACAACTTAACACTTACGCTTTACTTGACCAAAACGTAATTTGCCGGAACAATGCAAGATATGCCTCTCAACTAAATGTACCCCTCATATCAGACAATGGGTATTCACTTCCACAACTTATTAGATTGGGATCGGCATTTGCAAATACAAACAAAACTCGACTGTGTCGTACACCAAACTTGCTTAACAAAGCCATGATTACGAAATATCACCTAGTGTAACAAACTCGACACAACCGGTGGTCACTCATCTCAGGGAATTCAAATTCACAAATTCGAATGGCCCAGGCAATCAACAGCGTCGAAGCCACACTTGTTGGGCGACCATAAATTAAATATGCTATATATGCGCCCGAATTCCTCTAGGTCACAGTCCCAAATCCGCACGGATGGAAAAAGGATCGTAGGGATGTCAATACCCGGCTAAGAATTGAACATGTCCTACCGGACTAATGACTAGGGAACCCTGAACACACATAACGCACACCTAACTATATTACCAACTAGTTGCATTCAGAACAGCTTAAGAAAAATAAAAAATTGGACACTAATGAGCTACTCGACTCTCGGGTAATTAAGGTAAATGAGTCGATAGACTGTCTGCATCTAGCTAGCGGTATCGTTATCGTGTAATTAAGCATTGAAATAAGAATCAGCTCTATAAAAACGTAGCAAGTGTATAAAAGAACGCTTGCATTTTATTAACTAATAATGACATTGCATAAATGTCCCTAACACTGTTGAAAGATACAATAAAAACACTCAAAATAAAATAGCTGCCCTTCTCTAGGCTTATTATAACTAAAATGAGTCTCTTGTGCAACACACACAAATTATGAGAAAATAATATCTGTCCTAGAAAAATGTTGCAAAACAAACAACACTATCACTACTTCTGTTGTACTTCAGTTTAACGTTCAACTTCTACAAACATGTTCCCTGTGTAATACAGTCGTTAAAGTGTCCTCAGTATAGCGTCAAATCTACAAATCTGAATAAAGTAATTAATTATAATACTGTTTATATACACTTATATACACAATCGCGTCCTGCACGATTTCTTTATGTTTGTCTACAATTGTATAGACTTCATTCCTACATCCTTCTCTCGTATATCGCACAATAAATTTGTCAAATCCTGTATTACATTGTTATAACCAATGTGAATTATTGTTACAAACGGTTAAGTTCATGACTATTCACTTAAATATACAAATCCGGTATTTAATAATCAATAATATTACAAACTTGCGACGCATGACTTTCAGATAAGCTTCCAAAATAAAAATATAGGTGTGCATGGCATTAACCCTCACTGCTCACACTCGTGATTCTCCAAAACACATATTACGGCTTTACCTCACTGACACATAGTATTTCATATCCTTCCATCATAAATTCTTTATCTCACACACTTCATAAACATATTATCGCATCCTTATTACTCTTCCTTCGACATAATTGCTTGTCGTATATATTATCCTCTTAGCACTTTCAAAAACTTCTATGAACCATATCAAATACTTTCAACAAAGTAAGATATTCAGAATTCCTACTAGATATTACGAATGTAACACCTTTCATGAATTCACTACTCCTCCTCCGACATAATCTTCTATCGATTATACAATTCCATGCTATATTTCATCTATACATCTCTCACAAATATTATTGCCGCAAATCTCTTCACATTCTCGCCTCCATAAATCATGCCGTATTTCTTCTCTCTGCTTTAAATACACTTCTGTCACAATTTCTAGCTTTGCTCTGAATCATGTCTGCTCGCATTTGTCATTCAAATAACAATATCTTTACCTCCCGTCTCTCCGTACAATAGATACTTTATATCCTTCCTTTCATTTTATAAATCTTTTCGTAACAAATATTGATTTACAATACCTTATAATTCCGTTTTCATCATTAAGCTATGCCTTTAAAATACGCATACTGTTCTTACGTTCAATATAAACTTCTGGGTTTTATAATATCATCTTCTCAGACAATGGAGTTCCGTCAATACAAATATTGAATACTCCTGTCAATAATTACGGTTTTATACATCATAATTTCGTTCCTGAGACGAATTAGCTTCATACACTTAGGATCATCTCTTGTATTATATGTACATATTTACGCTTGTCAAAACTCATAACTACTTTCTCTCCACTGTTACTATATTTATTTAACATACTTATTACCGTTTCTCTGATGTTACAACAATATCTACGAAGTATAGGATTTATCTTCAAGCAAAAATTCTAAGCGTTCTAATAAAATCCTAAATTAATTACGGTGTCGAATATCATCAATAAACGTTCAAAATACGTACAAATGACGTATGAAGATTTCTACCAAAATTTCTAAATTCAAGACAAAATAATAACATGGGCTATGAATATAAGATAAGATGTTGGTCATTATACTGGAATATCGTGTGCAAGTTCTAACTACATAGGTGTGTAAAATTGCACTTGTCTACCTTCAAAACTGTGGCCGCTGGTAACATCTGATGATGTTGGTATCTGTGGAATTCCTCCCACGCGCCTTCGGGAATGTGACACTTGCCTGCCACCTGGTCTGCATGAGTCACACCGCTTCCGTGTAGACCGCTGGGCTTGTTGTACAGCAATGGGGTGAGAAAAACCGGTAAGCAGCTGGGACTCGACTGGCAGCCTCCCCCCGTCCATGCCGTTGACCTCGCTCCTCCGCAGCGTTTCACTCTTCTCGGCCCGATGACCTAGATACTCCTCACGTTTCATTCTTGGGTCCATCTTCTTTCTTCCCGTCTCTGGATGTTGTTGGATGTCGGTAGTGTTGCAATGTTCTTTCTTTACACGAGAAATCACCTCAGCTTATGAATTTCTCTCCACTGTAGTAGCTTGTTGCGTTTATTCGAACGAACTGCAAATGTTGACGCAGCTCGTTCCCATTTGTTATGTTGTCATGGTCATATCTGGATCTCGCTTGATAGTATATCTTTACTTTCCCTTCATAGTGGAAGAATTATAACATTCTCCTTCCTTCTAAATAATTAGTAGTCGTAATCTCTCCCCTTCGACCTAATACTTTATACATCTTGTATAGTGTCATGTGTTTCCTCCTTGAAGTATGACAATGCCTTTGGCTTCTCTTCTGCGTAGTCTTGCGTTCAAAGTTTCGATGTACTGCTACAAAGTATACTTTCACGACTTATATCACTCGTTGTTTCTGCTAAAAACTTCTTCTCAATTGTATTATAATTCTGACCTTAAGTCCACAGTGGGTACCGAATGCAAACACATGTTTGCTTCCCATAATATAATTAAGGTGCATCCCCCATTACCTCAGTGATCAGAAAAAACATTGTACATTGTTGGTGGTCCCAGGTTCAAGTCCCAGCTGGATAAGATATCTCAGTTCTTCATCCTTGCATCAAAACAGCTCGTACTCTCTGTACTATACAAAAGCTAACAGATAAGCACTTCTGTTTGCCATCAATACAGTAGTGAAAATAAAACTCCTAATCCCGAAATGCTATTAGGTCATATGGAGATGTCATGTCTTGTAAGGACGCATGGAGGTGCTTAACTCTTCCAGATCTGAAGATGTTATTACTCATTCGATACGTGGAACGATGTCCGTAATAGGACAGTCTGCAATCTTAATATCCCTAACATGGTCCATACGACTTGTTTCACAAATATGTTTCCCTTTGCATAGGTAGAATTATGTGTTACACATGACTTGTTAACTTTCACTGAAGAAATCAAGGAATAAATAACATACTGAAGTTAATTCAACTTCGCATTCACAGAGTTTTCTTATGTCAACGGATACATGGCAAAGACAGAAAAGTTTTGTCAAGTTCAAATCAGAATTCATTTCAGTTCATACACATATGCCAAGTGTTGGCCTAGAAGATTATCACTAGCATTGAGTGTGTGTGTGGAGACTTAGTGGTGTTGGTGCAGTAACTTACTGTTAATATATAACGTTAATATCTGTCATAATAATCAAGCAAATTTGATGAATGTTGTGTAAATAAATATTGCATAGTGTGTTGTGCATTTTACTGTATTGAGTTCCTAATGCAATATTGATCATAAGAATACTCAAGGTAGGGAGAAATTTAATGAACTTATAATACTTGACATCTTATCAGGATTGTTAGGCACTGTATTGAAAGTATGGAATCTGAATCTGAATATTTTTTTACAAACACCGGTCCTCGGTCTAATAAGTTTCCTTCTTCTTCAACAGTCCGTAACAATATCAATATCATAATCACATGTAATTCGTTTCAGGTTATTCTTCAAGAGATATGCAGGTATCCTTCCGGATGATTAATTCCCCAAATTCTTTCATAATGTAACGTCTGTAGTTTCATCTATGCTGATGTTGGGTGTTGCTTTTAAGAGCGGAACAGCGAGGTCATCTACTCTATCTCCCATGATGGCCATACAAACCAAACTTTCTTGTTATTGCTGTGGTTTTTGCATCATATTTACAGATTCTCAAGATGTTTTATGCATGCCTTAATTTTACATCCACAAACCTTAACATAAATGTTATAAACAGACCAATTGAAGTGTCTGTTATAAACACTATTGTCGGGTTATGGCTAAAACAGGTGTTTGCCCATCTTATTGGTTTATTGCCACTTGACCTACTAATGAGAATGATGTCTTGACCAACAGTCCACCAAATTCATTTTAACAGAGGCCTACTAACACAATAGCAAACACACAACTGATATTTCACTCACAACTACAACAAATTCACACGTTCCATGCTTCTAGAGAGTAATGTTCTTCACACTTGTTCAGAAATCCCGAATAGGTATTAGAATAAAGTAAATAGATATCGGAAGAGCTAGAATAGTCAACCAAACTTCGAAGATAGTCCACTCCATCAAGATCAAACGTTTGATGAAAGGTGGCTCTATCAAGATGCACAATATGGCTTTAGACACCTTCTTTCATACTTATTATATTACACGCATCATGTATCTCAGCTCATGCGCAGAACGAAGAGGCCCTACAAGCAATGCAGCAAATCACTGACCCCAGGATATAGGCAACAAACAACACAAAGAAGGTGAGATTGAAGTTTCCGCCTTTGCATCAGATTACCAGCAGTATATGAGGATAAGGAAGCAATCTACCGATAACACGGTCAGTACCATAACACAGGGCTCTGTGGCCATTTCACTCACATCAGTTGCAAATACAAAACAAAATTCATGGAATACTTGATTTTGATATCAAGAAAGCTTCTAGTTATACGTTTTACCATTAATCTAGCGACCATGAGACACGCGACCTCCATTTTTTAGAGGAATCACAACCACAAGTCGTGATACTTCACTCCGAAGGAACTAACAAGAAACTTAGTCATTTGTAATAGACTGTTCCCTTGTTCCATTTGTGAAGTTATTGGTATTGTTCTGTGTAATTGGTTCACTGCATGACATACCATGCCCAGTTAAAGGACAGAAAATGGCCTGGATCATCTGAGATAGGCTGTCTTCCTAAGAATTTCAACATTATTTCATTATTTACTAGCAGCCTCAATATTGCATTCATATGTTGGTACTCCATTTTCATATAGAAGTTATGCAGAAATTACTAAATGTATCACTGTATTCTGGCGAGGTAGTCTGAAATTTTAGAAACTATTTCTTTGTCGCGGAGTTTGAAGCGAGATTAGAGTATATAGAGAATCTCTTAAATATTATGATCATCTACAAAATTTCAATACAAAATTGGAGAAGCAAATCATGCATGGAATTTGATGATTTCCAACAACCAAACACCAGATATTAAAAATCCAAAGAAGGCCCCAGAAATCACTACAATTACATTCATGTTTCGTATTAATTCCTAAATCTTTCATCAGTGCAAATGATCCCCTCCCAAACCTTTGAAAATATCAGCCACACTTGCTGGAGGAATATCAGATATATGTTTAAACATATAACATGACTTAACAACCAAACAAGCTACTCTCAAGATAATTAGGCACTTACAACTCTCGATGAAGATGGTGTTTCCGTCTTGACTAATGGGACTATCTCTGCAGTTACTTTCTCATGGATAGTAACTTGCATGATATGTGCTCCCTACAGAGAAACAACAATTTGTTAATAATGTACCTCACGAGGCATAAGAAATATATTTTGTACACACGTAAGCACGATAGACATTCATCTAGTTCTATATGTCTCGGATTAGTTCTCAACTCAATGAATAATTTTAAGAAATTTGATAAGGTTAGAATAGCAACCCTGAAGCCGCGTTAAGTGCTCATTAGCTGACTTAAAAATCATTTATAATTTTCTGACTTATACTTTCAAGGTTTTGAATGTTTCACAAGACAATAGAATAGCTTACCTATTACTTACGATGTATTTGCAGCTATCAGAACACAGAATCCAATACATTCATGTAGCTACAGTGTTATAAATTCACCAATAAAATTGATACATTTGTCTTTCATTTTAAGAAAATTCAAATAGGTGTTTGATTCAAGATGAAAATAAACACGAGCTTGAATATGTAAAAGATACTTGCATTTCTGAACCTTTCTCACGAACGATTTCCAAAAATCAGTAACTGTCAACATTAAATATGATAACCTACAGTCGCATATCATGTGATCGAGTGGTTATGAAGTTAAATACAATTCAAAACCTCAATATCCAGTGTCCGAGTTTCACTAGCACACACTTACTAATATGCCAAGGATTATTCGAAGTTTATTTATTTATTTATTTGTTGATGGTACACAACAGGGCTCAGTGTGCGCCCCAATAATAGTGCACCTACACAGTAAGATACATTTCCTGATATGTCTGCATTAAGTATTAATATCTTAATGTAATTCTTAAAACTAAGAAGTTCACACAGATCAAAATGCATAGTAGTAAAAAGATAATATAAAAACTAAATCTAAATATGATCTAATGCCAAATATAAAAACAGGTTTTGAAATTATTACATAATAAACTAAAAGGTAACATCAATAACTAGGGAACAGGCCTATCCACATATATACATTGTTGATTCTGTTATGTGTGATAATTTTATTTCAAGTATGAATTAGAGTGACTGGGTTATAATTTCCAAGAATGGTCTGATTGAGAGACAGAAATCTAGTTTCCAGTTTACACGAACCGCATCGTTGTAAATACAGCAAAGCCTCCATACAGGTGAATTGTTATGTGAAGTGGTATTGGTTATATCAGTTTTGAATGTTATGGTTGATCTTGTAGTTAAGCGAGGGATGTTGAAATTTAGGAGCGATAGGAAAAATGAGTTATCAATTTGACCGTTAATGACTTTATAAAGGAATTTCATATCATTCACTTGCCTTCGAGACTCCAAACTAGTCATGCCGAAATTCAACAAAAGTTCACCGTAGGGTACCATGTGTGGGTAATTGCCCGTTATTTTGAGGTGTAAATATCTGAGGAATTTCTTTTGAACTTGCTCAATGGACTTAATGCATGTTTTCTGCCAGGGACTCCATACTTGGCTGGCGTACTCGAGCTTGGATCTCACCATGGCAGTATAAAGTTTTATGCAGGTACTGGTCCTAATGAATGGCTTAGTGTTTCTTATTATAAACCCTAACATGCGGTAAGCATCCCCGACCGTCTTTTGCACATGATAAGTGAAAGCAAGCTCCCGGTCAAACAGAATCCCTAGATCTTTCTTCTCGCTTACTGTTTTCAATGACTTAGGTCCAATTCCATAAACAAATGTGATTGGGTTCTTCTTACGTGTAAAGGTCATAACAACACACTTCGGTACGTTTAAGTATATTGTTTTCTATACTCCATTTGTGTATATTATTTAGGTCATTTTGTAGTAGAGTGCAGTCATTAGTGGAAGAAATTGATTTAAAAATTTTGAAGTCATCTGCATATAAAAGACTATTTGAGTGCAGTATACATCGTGGCAAATCATTTATCATTGCTAGAAAAATCAAAGGTCCAAGGTTCGAACCTTTGGGTATTCCGGAATGAACTATGTATTCCTTTGAGACAATTTTCTGGAACAAAACAAATTGTTTCCTGTCTCTGAGATAGGAGATGAACAATTTTAGTAATGGGTGGGAAAGTCCCAAAATACATAATTTTTTAAGAAGGATATCGTGATTTATTGTGTCGAAAGCTTTCTCGAAATCTGTAAATATGACATCCATCTGCCCTCCTTTATCTAACTGGGGCCGATAACCTAGATGTTAGGCCCCTTAAAACAACAATCATCATCATCATCATCATTTATCTAACTCTTTAGATATAATTTGAGTAAAATTAATTGCATTCGTCACTGTAGATTTCCTGGATAGGAAACCATGTTGGTTATCTGTTAGGAGTGGTCTGAGAAATACTGATATTCTTCCGTACAATATGAATTCAAATACCTTGGCTACTGCGGATAAAATAGATATAGGACGGTAGTTATTAATTAGTGATGGGTCTCCCGATTTTAGTATAGGGCAGACGCGAGTGATTTTCCAGGCGTCAGGGAACGTACAAGTTTGTATTGCTAAGTTAAATATAAAGTGTAACGGGTCCCTGAGGCATTCAGCACATCCCTTAACTACATACGGTGGAATATTATCAGGACCAGCCGACGACTTAGGTTTTAATTTTTTAAATGCCATTTCTATCTCTTCCTTTGAGACAAGTTTTATGTGAAGGGTGTTGGGAGTATTCGAATTGCAGGCTGGGACTTTGTATTGGGCTGACTGAGAGTCATACACTGATTTGAAATATGACGCCAAACCTTCAACAATGGAATCACCCCTGTCCAATTCTTCATTATTATATTTAAAAGTGTCGCATGAGTTCCTATTTTTTTTCTTGTTTTTAATAAACGTCCAAAATTTCTTTGAGTCCCTGCTAATGTTTTGTTCAATATTATGGATATATTTCTTATAAGATAATTTAATGTCCTATTTAATTTCTGACCTTAATTCTTCAAAACGTAGTCTATGATGATTTGAGTAATGTTTTCTCTTCCTATGGTGTTCCTTCTCCTTCAATTTACTCTTTATTTCCTTAGAGAACCAGACAGGATATTTTCTGCCCGTTTGTCGTTTACATATAGGAACGGTTTCGCCAAGTACTGTGTTAAAAATCTGATAAAACAGGTCTACTGCAGTATTTACATCAGTGCACTCGTATATTTGACCCCAGGCACTATCCCTCAACCGAGTGTACGTTTGCTCAAAATCGGCTTCCCGGAAGTTATAGGTATCATTAGGCTGGATAATTACTTGGTTTCGACATATAGTTAGAGATATTTCCACATCCAGAGCTGGGTGATGGCGATCCTGCGGTAAGAGTGGGTCTGTGTTTTCCGTTACATTTATGTTGGGTTTGTTGGATAGAACTAAGTCCAGCGTCCTCCCGTTACGGTTTAGTACTGAATTATAAGATTTTAGCTGAAGATAATTAATAAAATTTACGAGTTCTCTTGTGTGAATATTGTCATCTTTAATTATTGTACTTTGTATTGTTGGGGTATTGAAGTCACCAAATATTAATAAATTTTTATCATATATTTCTGTGCGGGATTCCATCCACCGATATAGTTGCCTGTACGATTCTACTTTTGAAGCTGGTGGGATGTAAACATTACAGACGTACCAAATATTTCCTGAAATAACCAGTTTCACTAATAGACATTCCAAGCTGCCAGTCATTCTTTCGACCTTGAGTACTGTTAATCCGCTCCGAACCAAGACAGCCACCCCACCCCCTGTTCTGGCAGGCCTCTCAGCCCTGTATACTCTGTACATATCACAACAGACCTCACTGTCAGCGATTTTACTAGATAACCAAGTTTCTGTAATTAGAATTAAGTCATGCTTTTTGGTGATCAGGTTTTCATTGAATAAATCTAATTTTGTATTCATTCCTCCTACATTTTGATAATAAATGGATAATCTAGATTTTGATACCATTAGAGAGTGTTCAGGTCATCCTCATTTCGAATTACGATGACTCGAGAACCTTCAGATTTGCGTATTTTAATGTGTCCATTTCTTACCCACAAGAAAGAATACTCCTTCTCTCTCCTGATGTTCCGAGCTTGTGACAGTAATTTCCTCTTCTCTGGTGATAAACTTTCGTTCACATAAATTACACTGTCCCCAGGAAGACCGACGTGACGAGTGGAGAGATTCCGTTTCACCCGGCGACGCTCCATGAAACGCTCCTTATCGTCCCGCCGAACGAATTTTAAGATGATGCCACTGTGTTGATGATTAGGTGACTTAGGCAGTCGATGACAGGCATCTACCATTGTTTCAGTGATGACCACATCCAGAGCTTGGCCTACTTTCTTCACAGTTTCAATAATGTTTTCGTTAGGAACTTCCGGGACACCGTGTATTTCCACCGTATTCCTACGTGTGTACTGCTCAGATTCTCCTAGGCGGTTTTCTAGGGATTTTAGCTTCGCCTTGAGATTGACATTTTGCTGGGTTAATGTGTCAATCTGTCCTTTACATTCCTTAATTTCTGTCTGCTGTTTAGAAATTAATGTTACACAATCGTCTAGTTTCTTATGGCACAATTCCAATGAGTTACCTAGATCAGTCTCTCTCGCTCTTTGTTCGTCTTTTATGATTTTAAGTTGTTCTTTTACGTCTTTCAGCATTCCATAAATATTCTCCATTGATGGAGTGTCTTTGTCACTTACACTGTCACTTATAGTTGCACTATAATCCACACATTGCACACACAGCCACTCGGTGAATCTGTTCAATGTATTCACACATTTCTTATGGAACCACTTTTTACATGAACCACACTGTACCTTTCCAGCCTTCCCCAAGCTACCACCACACTCTCCACAGTCGCCCATGTTGCCGATGCAGGTGAGAACTCCTATTTAACCAATTTATGAGGTAGTTAGTAATTCTAACTGATGTTCTTATTAGTTACTGGGCAACGTATGCACTTATATTGTCGGGTGACAAATATGGTTTAGGTTTTTCCTCGAATACACTCTTAAATACACAATGTTTTCGGAGCTACTCCCTGCCGTGTTGTTCACTCAGCCGCCATGTTTTTGGTTACCTAATTCAGCTGCACGACTTAACCTTACAGGTGATGCACGTTTTGTCATAATTATCAAGGTTGTTTCAAAAAAGACAATAAATAACCACTTTAAAATAAATTATAGACATCTGACGAAATAATAAATAAACAGCCCGAGGGAGCGCAATATTAATAACATAGACTGCATGAGCATGATATCCCCATTCCTTATGACGTGTTAATTATAATAAACTATTTATTACCTAAAGTCAATATTTAGAACACTGTGCCCTTCCTCAGCGTGGAATAGGATAAGGAACTGCGCAGTACGGTACCAAAAGTTCACAGAGTAAAATTTCAAAAAAAAACAGATGTTACAATAACCTTGTTAATAAAGCATATAAAAATGACTTGAAAAACAACATAGAATTGAAGAGATGTGTATATTGAATAAGTTAGGTTATAAAAATGATGCTTGATGTGTATTTGCCAGATATTGTAGAGTGAAACTTTGGAAATATGTGCGACGAAGTTTTTATGAAATGTTGAGAACTACATAACATTTGAGAATTATCCAAAGTAGGAAATAAAATATACAATCACCTGGCAATCAAGTTCTTCTTTAACTAATGCACTCTGAGTTATGGATCTTGCATCTTCAAAAGCATCATCAGGTTCTTAAATTATCATCCCCACCGGCCTATCAGACGGTGGCTGCTCATTCAAATCCTAGAAAGTAATAAACAAGCATGACTATATGTAAAAGTTGAAGAATAAGAGCTAATGATGATAATAGTAATAATAATAATAATAACAATAGCAAGAAACTGTTACAAAACATTTGCTGATGAACAATCACCTTACCAAGCACGTAGTTAAGTCATAAACATGCAGAAGAGGCCCTAGAAATAATACTTCTCACATATTACTTCCATGAACTTTTATTGTCCTGAAGAACAATTGTTAATAATAATAATATCCATTATTATGAATTTGAAGTATAAAAAGGAATTATTTACTCTGATCATCATTTATCTTTAATTAAAATTAAGTTTCAACCTGACAGACCCAAAATCAGAACATTCAAAATATCCTCGAATTGATCTGGAATGTCTTAAAAACAAATTCAAACAATCTCCTTGCAAATATCACGAACCAAAATCCTGTCATTTAGATGGCATTAGAAGATACACTATTGGCAGTTTCCCGGATTATTGGTGTTCTTCCTCGAAAACATTAAGACAGATGAAGTATAACATAAATTTCTCGCCCAATCAATATCATGGCAGCTGCAGCAATTCAGTTTGAATCACGCTGACAGTACCCATCCTGAGAGATTTTTCCCTGCGTTATCCACACTCCCTCCAGGCAAATGACGCGATAGTACTTTACTTCACGACTGAGTCGTGACGCAAAGAGAGAATCTCAACATTCCAGAAGGCCTATACCTATAGATGTAATTAAAAAATCAACATCTAAGACATTATACTACAATAATCAAACCTGAAGCTCTATATGGCTCAGAAACATTGATCATTGAAGGTAGATCTCTTAGTAAGAACATAGAAAAACAAGAAAGTAAAATATTTAGGGAAATCCTTGGTCCAGTCTGCTCAGAAGGAATCTGGGAGTAACGAAAGCCTTGGGAAATTTATCAGCATTCTGAAAAGATCACTGACACCTTCAGGAAAAGGCATTTAAAGTTCTACGGAAACATCCTCAGAATGAACCATCGCAGGATCACCAAAAGATCCTTAACCTTGCTCAATCAATGAAGTCAATAACCAGTGGTTTAGTTAAATAGAAAATGAACTTCAAGAAATTGGAATCACAGAAGAAATTATATAAGATCGACCCCAGTTTAAAACAGTAATTAACAACCACCATTTTGCTGAGAAAATGAATGCAAGGACCAATAAATCATGGACTGAAGAACGGAGGTGTTAATATTATTATTAGGAAAATTAAAAGCAAATATTACAGATTCAGATTACTATTTGGTAGGGGCCGATAACCTGGATGTTAGGCCCCTCAAAACAAGAATTATAACCATCACTATTTGGTAGTATTAAATACATGACATAATTCCTATTAATTACAGTACACAAAGATTTGTCACGCCCATCAGTAATGGTAGGCTACACAATATATGGAACTAAAATACAACTTACAATCTCAGGGAATTCTTCTGGTTCACATTTGATAGATGGTTGGCCCTCCATAATGTTGAGGAATCTAAAACACAGGATAATTAGGTAATATATCAGGATACACTGTAACAAGTACAGGATATATTTGCCATTTACACACAGAAAAGGTTAATCGTATATTCCAATACCTTTCCAGGAATTTTTCTTGCGTTTTGCTCTATATTCTTTAAATGTATGCAACCGTACATAAAATGGAATTTCTATCTACGTCAGGGATTTGATGATGATGAATTGGTATCCCTGTAAATGTCTACCCCTCCGGAACATTCCAGAAGCGTTTCCTTCTTAGTAACCAATAAAGAGGTGGTGGTGTTGATTGCTGCTTCAAGGGGCCCAACTATTTGGTACTGATATGGAATGAATAGCCTTATTTTGGTAAGAACCTTCCACATGAAATGTTTGCATCATCACAAATTATAAATGTCTTGGAGGTGTTAGTGTGTTTAACATATGAACAGTGCTAGATTGTCTAAATAGGACTGGGGATTCAGAGAGACAGTGCAATTGCTGAAGCGCAGTAGGCCTACTAGGAAACCAAGTCAACAGTTTTAATGTCTACATTACTCAGCATAATGTACAGACTTTCAACCCCCAGTCACTTTGATATGAATTGTCAAGGAAAAGGGAAAAAATTGCACTATACTGAGCATAGATATTATATACTGTATATTGTGACAGTACACAACACGAGCCGAGGATTGAACCAACAACTTTCACGCAGCGTGAGTACAGAATTAATGAGTGAGATATCTGCGCGGATGAACAACTTTGTTCTGCACCGCACGTTACATCTTACACGCAAGGTTCACGATCAACTTAAATTTCAAATAAAGATTTGTAATTAAGTATTCTGCGTTTGTGGATACGTCTTACATAAAATGTCGATATAATAGGCCTAAATAGTATATGACGAATACACGTAGGTCCTATTATTAATTTACCTGAGTGTGATATTGCCGAGCAGTGTTCCTTATTGACAGAACTACAGTTTTACAATATTACGGTACATGTAATGTTCTTAGAATTATTTAGATTTAACTTTAGACTAAAATATTGAGAGTAAAACACACTTTCCGTTCTCTAGGAAGGACCAGGCGTAACCAGTTGCACTTTACTCTCACATAGTCTGCATTCCAGTATTAAGACATACGTCTGTAGCCTGAAATGATACTTCACCTGATTGGTCAGAAGAAACTCACTGCCGTGAAATCTGATTGGCCTCCTAATATACCCGTTCCATGTGTATTTTACTGTTCCTTTCCGCTGCTTGTGCCTGACAAACATCACGTGACCGTTGCAGATTTGAAATGCTACAGCTTTTCTTTGGCTGGGGCCGCCATTAAGGGAGGAAACGAATACTGGAGATTATTTACAAGAAAAAGTAAGTATGCTATGCTTTCCAACATGTACTGAACGCTTATTTCATTCATTAGGGTGCGTGTTACAATATTTCCTTTCTTTTCAGATGGATGCAGAAGAGTGAGGGGCAGATGACATCGTAGTTTCGACCCTTGAAACCTCAATAACCAACTAACTAGAGTTTCAGAGGAGAGATTTATACGAAACAGCCTGTAAGTTTTCTTTATGAATACAATTTGCCGTTATTTTATTCACTTTTCCAAAGGGATTTTTTTTTAATACCGGTATTCGTTCTATCAAACCTACATTTTTGCCTCATGTGTATACAGCGTATGTTAAAGCCGAGGTACCGTACTGTATTTGATTTACTGTAAGTGGGCATATGCAAAAATCTTGTTACGATACAATATAACATTTGAGAATAGGCGTTGCGCGGGAATTGAACCCGGTTAGTGTTCGGTTGGGAGTAGGCTATTGATATTGCGAATTTTCAGTCTCAACACAATAGGCCTATTTTCCCAATTAGGCTATTGTGACATCCTAAATTATAACCTGAAAAAAATAAAAAAAGATTTTGGTGGTGCATTTCTATTATTAGCCTACGGTAGTCATTTTGTTAGCATCTCTCAATAAATTGTTTGATTTGTAATGCAGGACACAGGAACCTGACTTATCAGTTTCAGTTAGATGTTGAATGATAATCTATTGAAATTGCAGTTCATTATGACTAATATACTGGAAATATGTGCTAAATTACGTAATTATATACGGTATGTTTCATTATTGTTGAATTTGAACTGCGGCAGCCATGTTGCTCACTCCAGCTGACAAGGGGAGGATACGATGCATGGGTCATCGATTCGAACCATTCTTAGTACACGTGTAGGGCATGACCAGGCGTATATCAGGTGCAAGTAGTAAGGTGCGCTTCTCAGCCGATACCGAGAAATTAATTAATTGCAGTGCAGCGGTAAGAGCCCTGCTTCGTATGCGCTGGATCGAATCCCACCGGTGAGTTTTTGCATTGAGTTTTTTTTTTCTTTTTGTAAACATTGCCAATTCGTACACGTGTAAGGTAAATGCACCAATGGCCGTCATGTTAAGGGAGAGTTAGACAAGAAATCATATGCACTGTACACATTTTGGTAAATTTAATCAACAAAAGCACTGTACCTAACCTCAAACACTAGGAAAGACCAAATATCAAAGATATTCGTTTTAAAAATGACCTATTTTTAAAAAAAAGTCTGTTATTGCGCCATTGTTCGGCACGATGTATTTGGATTTTTCCTATGTTCGTCACCCGTTTGCACCAATTGGCGTCACATTGTTAATTTTCCTTGTCTGCTGTTTATAATGCATTTCTGTCAATTGTTGCGTAATGCACCGATTTATCGACTTGGAGGCTAACATTTACGAATAAAACAGTACCAGTAATTATGTTTTTTAATAAAAATGCAATATTAAAAAAAAAAAAAGACTGCAACAGGAAGCGGGATTGGTGGGTAGAAGACTTACGAGCAGGAAAATATCGTAATTCTGCTCTAAACAAGTGAGACCACGGCATAACAGCCCGGAAAATGACCATTCGCCGAGGCCTAACACCGATTGTTGCCATAGAAACCCTCTGAATTCGCCACTCATGTACATTTTTCTTCCAGTCAGTCTTTAGTAGCTTAAAAACCAAGTGTGAGAAGTGCCCGTCTATGAATAATGTCAGGGAGAGGAATCTCCTTCTCAACCAACCCAGGATGAAATATGTTACTGAGAAATTCGCAAAACATTTCCCCCCGTCATTCACCCGTTTGGCGATTTGCCAATGCCCCAGTGTGCTGGCATTGAGGCAATAATGATGTCTTGCGGCAGACGATCATACTTGAACACTGCAAGGGTAGGAGAAATATCGCCGTGGGCATTGCCTGTTAGAAGTACCGTCAAGCATTCTTTCTCATCCGAATTCACTTGCTGATATATTGTCTTGTAACCCCTGTTCGCCAGTACGGTACCGGTTTTCGTCACTGAGCCAATAGTCGTCACTCTCGTATATAAGTACATATAATAAGGATGTCAACGGCTCTTTCACAATGCACGAAGTCTTACGAGATTCGCCATATCTTCGTTGCCGATAATGAGCAACTTTGCGAAATCATGCGTACGATGTAATATGTTATCCCAGCGTCAAACATCTCGTGTGAGTTGAGCTGTCTTGACGCGGCGTATTGCTTCTCGCATGTGCTAAGCAGGCACGCGTGTTAATTATGTGCATGCGTGCTATGTTCCGACATTTTAAAATGTTACAAGTGTGTGATATAGTTGGTAATTGTTTCTGTAACATACGCGATTTGCTGTTTCTGTAACATACGCGATTTGCTATTTCGTGCGCATGTTCCTAGTTTGGTTAGAAATGCTGGCGACGAACACGGGTTTTTAAAACCGGCACTTGCTTGTGCCGCGCCATAGCCCTGCTGTACTCTTGAAAGCGCGCGCGTAGTACATACGAGGGCTGTTTTCTTTTTCAATTTCCGATGGACTGTATAAAAACAACAGATTGACATACCAAACTGATTTTACTACTCAATGTTTGCTTGCTATATTCGTAAGTCTCAACATAATCGCCAAATCAATTGAAACATTTGTCGTACCATTACACCAGCTTTCCAATGTCCTCGGCAAAATATTCTGCCGCCACTGAGGTGGGACCTCGGGACAATCTCCTGAAGTTTTTTCTGTTTGACGAGGCATTGCCGCCCAACCATACCTTCGATTCTCGAAAGAGGTGAAAATCATTCAGTGCTGGTTTGGACTAAACGGCAGATGGTCCAAAACTTCACAGTTGAATTCTTTGAAAAATCTATCGTAACGTTGGTACAGTGTGGTTGTGAATGGTTTTCACCTTTTTCGAGAATTGAAGGTATGTTTGGGCGGCAACGCCTAGCCAAAAGGGAAAAACTTCAGGAGAGACTCCAGACGTACCCACCTCTTTGGCGACACAATGTTTTGCCGAGGGCATTGGAAAGCTGGTGTAACGATATGACAAATGTTTCAATCGTTTTGGCGATTATGTTGAGACATAAGAATAAAACAAGCTAACATTTAGTGTAAAATTCAGTTTGGTATGTCAATCTATTATTTTTATACAGTCCATCGGAACTTGAAAAAAAAAACAGCCCTCGTATGTACTACGCGCACGCTTTTAATAGTACAGCAGGGGACCATGGCGCGCCACAAGCTCAGCCAAGGCCACCGCAGTAGCGAATAACAAATCTGCCGCTTGCCGTTCTTACTTTATATGAAAGACCCTGTGCATTTACATTGTGCTGTTATTATGTAGATCTGTCTCTTTGACAGCCGTAGGTCTACGCTGGCTGCGTGCGCGCAGCGGTAATGTTCTCGCCTGCTGTTGCAGGATCGAATCCTGGCGCAGTTATCTGGAATTTGAGGGTGTGCAAATGCGAGGGAGCCGTGTCAGTAGATTTCCTGGCACGTTATAGATCCCCTTTGGGGCGAAATTCCCCCAGCCTGGGGTCTCTAAAAGCCGCAGTAGTTGAAAGGGACGTAAAACAAATAACATTATTATTATCAGTAGGTCTAGGCCTAGGATTTTTAGGCGAGCTAAAGGGGATTCTTTTTAAGTTGAGATGGAAAAATATTTTCAAACACTAAATCTTTGCTTTCAAGTAATATGACAGAGTCGTGCGGAAGAAAATAAATCGAAACACGTAGGCTACTCTTAATGAGAACGAATTTCTAGTATATATCATACTTCAAATATTTTATTGCTCCCTTGACCATAGAAACCTGTTAAGTTTTATGTAATAGGGCCCAGGACACATTAGACTGGAACCATTGTCTAAAACCATTGGATTGGACTAAACTAAGGTTAGAATGGTCGCGGGAAGCTAGCGGGGCTCGGTTGACAAAAGGAACATTGATCTGGACGAAAGACCACCTATACAATTAGTACCGTTTGCGTGGGGTTGGCAATACTGTTGTAACGCCGATAATGGCAGACACAGCTGGAATTTTTACTATACCCTATAAGTAGAGGTGTTAGTTTTTGTTAATTTGCGATAAAACGAAAAGTCATATTTAGAGGTTAGGATGTTTTATTTTCACGTATTTACATGTTTTGTGCCGCCCAGGAGTGAAATTAAATCGCGAAATAACGCGAATTTTGTGAATAACACCACAAATACCGCAATCTGCGAAATAAAAACAAATTTTCATATTTTTTCCCCACACCAATCCGAACATTTTTGTCCACAAGCCGATAATCGAATTTGGTTGGTGTTCAACTCGAGAGAATGATCGATTGTATAGTTTCGCGAGGGGTAATACTACGATATACGTCATATTACGATATACTGTCGATATTCTCGTTACTCGTTGGATTTTAGCGCTGTGGTAAACAGCTGTTATATCGCGGCGTGAATAGTTTGGCCGACTACCTCCAAAAGGTTATGTGATAGTTGTTTATAATGTAAACTACGTTTGCCTCCTGTTACATCGGTAGCGAGTGTAAATTATAGTAGAGAATTCTATATAATTTAATAAAAAGTGCGCAAATTGTGCGTTATCATCGAAGCTAGTGTGTTATTTGCGTGAATCAGTTGGCGACCACGTGTTCGTCGTATTAGTTCCGAACTTGGCAGTACAGGAAGATGAGACGCGACGTAATTTAAATATTATGACACGAATTCAGAAATAAATTTTGCGTGTGGTTACGAATTTATACTGGCGTGTGACTACAGTCAACCGTGTGATAACAGTGTTTGTTACTGGGCATCGCTCAGTTGAGTTTAAAAATGCCGAAGGTAGCTGTTTCTGCCACAGACAGACTTAACACTTTCAGCCCCATGTGTATCAATTTGATACATGGTAAGTTATGAGCTCAGCCCCTATGTGTATCACATTGATACACCGTTAAATCCAGCTAGAAAGGTGGTAAGTTCACCCACAGCCCAAGGCTTACTATTGCATGAACTCGTTATTTCGGTGGCCTACGGGTGTTTAAAAACAACTAAAAACATTTTGCCATTTTCAGCACTCCGAAATTAGGTGTGAGTCAATAAGATGCACATGGGCTATGAGTAAGTATGTATGCACTTTGCGTGTGCGTCAATTTGTTCCCCCTTCCCAAAAAAAGGACACTTAAAAATTTTTGCTAATTTTTTGTTATTTATAACACTTTCATATAAATTTTCACATTGTTTTTTGTTACTAGTGCTAAGTTACGTTACAATAGGCTAGGTCATATTATAAAAAAGTTAAATGGACACAGGAATCAGCATTAGGTGTAAATACATACAATACTCAGTAGATTCCTTCAATGAATTTCTTTTATAATTTACTGAAAGCAACATTTTACTTTGGACTACTTCTTTACACATCTATGTTTCTTGAAAAAACAGTCCATACACATGTACTTGAATTCTGGGCAACCAACGCACATAGTTCGTACTTGACAACATCTCTTAGCAGCTAGTTTCCTCCCATCACGTGCTGATAAAAGTTGGTAGCAAGAAGTGCATCTACCTCTGGGCCTATCTTCAATGGTTTGGAGAGTGTGGTTCGAAGGTAGGTCGCATTGTTGTGAAGACGTTCCAAAAGCAGGTAAGTAACAAGGTCTTCTCGGAATGATACAATGTCTTTTGGTGCAAAAACAGTAGACTTGTAAACTGAGTGTGCATTAACAACAGCTGTATTAGTCAAGAGCTCAAACATAAGTTTTCTGTACCATTTTACACCTCGACGTACAGATGTACCATAACATGCTAGCTGATCTGAAACATCAATGAATGATTTTCCTCCATTGTATTGCAAAACTGTAGATGGTTTCCTTTTAACACCCCATTTGTTAGTAGTTTCAACCAGTTCAGGAACATGTTTTGTTGTTAAGAACATCACATCCCTTTTGTCTTTCCATTTTCCCATTATTACTCCGGTGTTGCTTTCCTTGACAATCATCTGGCCTTTGCGAAGTGTACTTTTCTCGACTGTTTTAGAGTTCATTTTTCTCTTTTTACGAAGTGTTCCAACTAGATGTGTCTGTTGATCATTTAGTTGGTGAGCCAGTGGGACACTCGTATAAAAATTGTCAGTGTATAAAGTACGTCCTTCTCGTAACAATGGACGCACTAATTCCATAACTGTGGTAGCAGAAGCTAACTGACCGCGTGGGATGTTTTCTTTTCCAGCAAATACTTTCAAGTGCCAGGTGTAACCACCCTTCAGACATAACTTGAATAACTTAATCCCATACCGATGCCTTTTGTTTGGGATGTATTGGCGAAATTTGATCCTACCACGAAAAGGGATCATAGACTCATCAATACATATTTCCTCCTGTGGATTCATGGCATTTTGAAATTTAACATTTAGTCCACTGACCAGTGGTCTTATTTTTGCCAATCTGTCATTTGGTAGGGCACTCTCGTTGTTGGCAATGTGTAAGTTACTAAGAATCATTTCAAATCTATTACGACTCATAGCTTTGGATAATGTACTGTGGTAAATAGCATTTTTGGACCAATAGTTCCTTAGTTTAGGTTTTTTATCTACACCCATCCATAACACTAGACCGAAAAAAGTTAGCATGTCATCCCTTGTAACATCTTTCCATTTTTCTAACATAGGACACTTTTTCTCCTTCGATATGGCATCAACAATACTTTGCTCAGCATACCTATTAGTTTCATTGACCAACAGATCTAAAATGTCACTATCAACAAACAGAGAATAAAATTCAAAAGGCGAATTTGTAGATAGTTTATTATTAGCAGTCTGGGATACACCTGGTGGCTCTCTAGGAGTGTAATCAAAGGTACTCAAGTTACCTTCAACCTTCTGCCAAATTATGACTTCACCTTCTTTTGTTATCACTTTCGTCATCATCATCAGTTTTCAAAATGACACTCTCATTCTGTTCCTCCTCCTGTAATATTTCCACGTCATTGAGGTTAGGTTGGTCCATCACAATATTATCACTATCACTACTGTCGAAATCAAGGTCTGCCTAGTGCACTGTCGGATCATCTGAGTCACTCATATTTCTAAAAATACTAAGTTCACTACTATCTGAATACATTCCGATTTCGTCTCTTATCTCATCAGAATCCATGTTACTGCAATATCATACCAGCACTAGAAGTAAACAATACAATTTGGAGGGAAAACTGGCAGACAAGAAAAGGCTGTGCATTGGTGCCAACCCTCAAACAATATTTGACCCACCACTGCCCTGCGGTCCCACAGCCCCAGGGAGAAGAAGACACTATGCTATTTCAATGTACGTGTGAATCTGAAAGCCTCACGCGTTGAAGAAGGAGCCTATGTCATGTGTGACAATATGATACACATGGGGCTGGGCGCCTAACTTTGTGTGTATCGGAATGATGCACATGGGGCTGAGCACGTGCTAATTAAAACATCGTGGGCTGGGAGGAAATGTGCTTGTCATTCGCATGGGGCTGAAAGTGTTAAAGAATATAAGAATGAAGGATTTATAATTTCTTGTGGCATTCTTATGTGCAAATATTGTGATTGTCGGTTAGATTATCGCAGGAAAGATGCATTAGACAAACATTGTAAATCGGAGAAGCATTCAAAACGCCGAGAAAATTCGCGTATTGAAGTTAGTGTTCCTAGAGTGGCCACCTTAAAAGAAACATTATCAAATGCTAGTCGTGTGAAGGATATGAAAGAAGAGTTTATTTTGGACACTACTACTGCGTTTGTGAAAGCTAATATACCAGTAGAGAAACTAGACAATCCTGCTATCCGTACTTGGTTTAATAAGTACGTTCGCGGAAGTGGAGATTTACCATCAGCAAATCAGATTCGTCAGAAATACATCCCCATGATTGGCGAAAGAAGGAGGGAAGAAATTAGGGAAGATATAAAAAACAAAGACGTGTTTCTGCTATGTGACGAAACAACTGACAAGAATGGTAGGTGTGTTTTCAACATTCTTTTTCGTCCATCAGTACCATCAACTGAAATGAACACCCATCTGGCTGCCTCTGTTGTTCTAGATTCTGCCAATAGCGTAAATTGCTCCAATGCGATATTAGACACCTTGAATTCCTATGAAATTGAACGGGAGCGTGTAGTGGCAGTAGTTACAGACTCAGCACGCTACATGACAAAATGTGTAACTACTCTTCAAGGATTGATTGAAGAATTAAGTCATGTTCAGTGCTGGGCTCATAAAGTCAATCTTATCGGCTGCGTATTTGAAAACGAGCTGGACGAATTGAACATGTCTATAGTAAAGACAAAGAATGTCTTTTTAAATACGCGAAAAAGAAGAAGCAATTACGTTGCATTTCTAAGGGAGAAATATGAAAACACAGAAAAAGAGAATGAAATTCTAGCTTTCCCAATGCCTGTATGTACAAGATGGAATTCATGGTTTAAGGCTGCAATGTATATGGCCACACATGTGGAAGATCTGGTAGAATTTTTCAAAACATTGGAAGATTCAAATTCTGGGGTCAAATTTTTCCAACAAGCATCGACTTCAACAATACAATTTATTCAATTACAAGCATTGTATGTTTCTGTTGTTGGTGCCTCTCTTATGGACTTGCTTAATTTCTTGGAGGGATCTAAGTACCCAACAATTCACTTACTGGCTGGGAAGCTAGATGACCTTGAGGTAAAGCTCAAGCTATTAGGCGATGGTGGAATGTTCAATCATACACGATCCTCCAGAACTTGGAACAGCTTCCTCAAAAGATGCAGATAGAGGTTAAGTCCAAGCTTACGTGTGTTGCCCAGTCAGCTCTAGTGAAAGTCAGGACTTTAAGGACCACGGATCCAGCCAGGAAGGCTGTAGAAGCCATCGGGTCATTGTTTGATCCTCGGCATGCACCTAAGAACGTATCTCCCACAGAACTGCTTCAATTTAAGAAGAATGCCCCATTTCTTACGAAGATGGAGTCTCAACAGTTTTTAGAGGCTCACAGCATTTACCTGACTGCAATCAAGAACCAACTGCGTCATGAAGATAATGTGAATGTTCCAGAGATCCTCGTGGGATTAAGGCCTGCTCACCGAGACTATGCAACAGCTGCATTAAAGTGTGTGTGTGGTATCCTTGTTCAAATGTGGTTTCTGAAAGGTCATTTTCGAAATACAGTCTCATAGTAAGTGATAGGAGGCGAAAATTGACAGCTGCAAAAGCTGAGACTTTAACCATGATCTACTTCCAGTGATTTCACTGCAGTATTTGGATAAAACTGAAAAAGGTATTCACTGAAATGTGTTTCGAGATGGTGAATGTAAAATAAAAATGTGACTTCCATATAAGTATTATCTCATTCTTCCATAGCCATGTTTAACGTTTTACCCTGCTGTTTTGTTTTTTACTTTGTTTTATTAATTGTTTATATTTTTAAATGCACTTATTGTACAAACCTTATCGCTTTCCAAATTTTAACATGTCATCCCCCGAAAAAATAATAAAAACACAAAACACCACCTTTTGAATTTTAAATCAACAAATCTTCAAAAAAATAACAACACTTTCTAACACCTCTACCTATAAGTTATGTTATAATTCGGGATGGCGGGTGGGTTATACATAGTGATGTGCTTGAGCTCGGCTCGAACAGATGACGTCGGAGTTCAAACAAGTTCGAGCTTTCGTGCGCGCCGTGACCTATCGGTGTGCTCTTATGAGCCCAGAAACCTCAAGCAAGCTGTGTTCGAGCATTGTGCTAGGCGGTACTGGCTCGTCCTGTGTACTGCTGTATAGTTTGTGCATATAACCCCTTCAAACAGTAGCTGTAATGTGGAGACAGCCACAATCTGTTTTTGTGCGATGATTCGATGCACATGTCTCCCCAGAATATTCAAACTGCCTACAGATCAAAGGCGACGGGTCACAACACGTTCTTCGTACAATCGTGTGGCAACAGTATGTGTATAATATGCAATTAATTTGTTCCGTTTCAGGAACATACTTTTGTTAATATCCTCGACAGTATTACATCCTTCCCAGAAACCAAAGACTTATCAGTGACGGGGAGGGGGAATAATCCATATTAATATTGTTATTATTATGAACAATTTTGTTTACGTCGCACCGACACAGATAGGTCGTATGGTGACATTGGGATAGAAGAGGGCTAGGCGCGGAAGGATGCGGCAGTGGCCTTTTATTAACGTACAGCCCCAGCATGTGCCTGGTGCGCAAATGGGAAACCATCTGCAGGGCTCTCAACAGTGGCATTCGAATCATTCAGTATAACAAATTTAAAGTTTCCGCCTAATCAACACTAATTTATTATTTTAGTTAACTTCAGGGTACATGTTTCGGAATTAGTTCCAATTCCTTCTTCAGCCCTTTATAATTCATATTCGGAAAACATAGACTAAAAAGACCACGTCCATGTAGAAACATATCACACTGATATTAAAACACTATAAAAACTAATTAAACACTTTAAAACATGACAAGCTTATGGACATTACAAACAAATAAAACAATAAAACATTCCTGCTGTTAATAGCCACTTAATTAATAATCACTATTGTGCACACCTAACAAGAATGTGCACAATAGTGATTATTAATTAGTTTTTATAGTGTTTTAATATCAGTGTGATATGTTTCTACATGGACGTGGTCTTTTTAGTCTATGATGTTTTCCGAATATGAATTATAAAGGGCTGAAGAAGGAATTGGAACTAATTCTGAAACATGTACCCTGAAGCTAACTAAAATAATAAATGAGTGCTGATTAGGCGGAAACTTAAAATTTGTTATACTGAATTATAAAACGTCAACACGGAACCTGCAATGGACTCTTCTTCGAATAGTGGCATTCGAACCGCTAATAGTCTTAATACATTCACACATACCGTACGAGAGGGAAAGGTTGCATAAAACATTGTCTAGGCCAGTGGTTCCCAACCTGGGGTATGCGTAGCCCTTGGTGGTATGCAACGAATTGCTTAGGGGTACTCCAAAATTAAACGGTATTGGCGGGCGCCATGTTCCCATCGTAAGTTTCAGTCGTAATGTACCGGCGTGCAGTGCCGTCTTATTCACGCACATCAAGATCAATGTTCCCACCCTCTCCCATCCCCTGTCATTTTCACCGACCCACTGCTATTGTCTTGATTTGTCTACTTTTGCCAAACTAATCGCTAGGATTAATTAGTTTCCAATAAAATCAAAAACAAAAAGATGTTATATACTGTACTGTATTGTTTATTTTCCTCAGCTCAATGTTTATACATCTTCATTTGCCCAAGTAAATGAAAGTAAAATTGAAAAATTATATTTAGCATTTTATTGAAATGAAATGCATACTAACAGCAAACAAATAATAAATGAAAAATATTAGTTATACGGTATTCAAATAATACGTTTTATCATTAATGTTTTTATTGAGTTATGTACATATTGCCCGTAAAATATTGAACGTTTTAGGGGTACTATTTTAGATAAATATCTATAAAGGGGTACGGGAGGAAAAAAGGTTGGGAATCGCTGGTCTGGGCCGTCAGTGCTCCGTTTACTTTATGTGTGAGGTCGGCTAACAGTTCGAACAGCTTCGATACCGTATCAAGCCGGCGACACCGCACAATGCACGATTCCCAGTCTGCTAACCAAGTAGCTGCCAATGGTTTCTTTCATCAAGGCGGCCGTCGAACCAAGTAGTGATGTATAATTTGGTCTCGTCCAACTTTTACATCAGTAATTTTCGGCCAGACAGGCATCTAACATCGCTGAGTGGGAGTGTGCTGAGGCACATTATAGGAGTCTGTCAAGAGCTGTGAGATATTGTTGGTGTTAGGAAATTTTGCATTTATGACACATATTATATTATGGGCTTTATACATAGTTCGGTCATGCGTCGGCACTGCAAAAGAAGAGCCAAAATTACTGTAGTACAGGAGAGGGATCTGGTGCATATGCCCCAGGTTAGGTTTGTGGTTGTATGTAAAACCTTAGTCGACGTTCGACACTTTTGAACTCAGCAGCAAAACCGGCACCAAACGATAATGTTGGCACTGCTGAAATAATGCAATAACACCCTCGTAGTCATTTTCCGTAATCAGTTGGTGGCTCTCTTATATTCTGCTCTCGCAACATAAATATCTCAGCTCTCCACACAAAAAACAAAAGTTTGTTTTGTGTTTGTATCTTCTCATCCTTGTCCCATAATTCAGTCACGACTAGAATTTTACTATGTAAGTTGTGATGAAAAAAGGGGATGGGGGATGGGTTATAGTCAGTGGAGGAAAAAACCTCTTATTACCACAGCATTTCCACAATTATTATTTATTACAAAAGTTTGGTGCTTTTCAGTCGGTCAACACGATTGTAACCAAATGAGATGGGTTATTCCCTAACCCTGAAAAAAAAATTAGGCTACATGAGATTAATAAATTTTGTTTGTTACAAAAAGGAACTGGCTGCTTGTAATGTTCTTGCCTGCTGGGTCCAAGGTTGAAGATTCGTATCCTGGCACAGTCAGTTGGCATTTGAGGGTGAGCAAATGCGAGGGAGCCGTGTCAGTAGATTTACTGGCACGTTCAAGATCCCCTCCGGTCTTCGCATAACATGGCCATACCACCTTATCCTGGACTCCAAAGGTTTCTCAGTTACCGGTATAGGCGTTACTTTGAAACTGCCTCGCACATGTTCATTACGGATTTTATCTTTTGAGAGTAACTCCATCTGCCCAATGTAACATATGGATTTCAGTGGTATGTAGGTTTTGCTCGTGTGGCTTTGTAGTAGCCCATGTTTCACTATCATAGAGTAGGATTGGCCTTACGGCAGTTTTATAAACTTTACCCTTCGTTCTTATGGGTTGCTTTATGAATCATCATTTTAGAGATGGCTTTCCTAACTTCCACTTCTGTGATTTCATTAATAAATCCTTGCGTCATAGGTCGTTCCACTTCTTGTCACCTGAGACAAAGACTAACACAGGGCCGCCACCTAAGAATTATTGGTCTAGGCAAATGTAACTTTTACAAAAGCAATTAGTAACAGTATGCGTGGGGTTGGCGTTGCTTTAGTTGTGCATAATTCATGCGGATGATGGCCAACACAGCTGGAATTTTACTCTGTCGTGATATATAAGGGAAATCTATTTTGAATCAATACAGAAGGTATTGACATAGCTAAAATCAGTAATTTAGTAAATTTTTTCAAGGATTCTCGTCTCCTCAACTGTTGCCAGCTACTCTGGAGAACACAGAAGTTGACTCATGTTTCAAGGATGCAATGTAATTCTATGTGCCAGGGACAAATGACTTGCCTTTCAATATACTCTACCTTCTGTGCCCACCGTTATTACTTTTTTTACTATTACACTGTAGGTTGAAGTCTTGTTTTGTGCATCAGAACTTTGTTATGTTTTTCTCTTTGATTGTATATGATAAAGGCCCAAATACCATTATATCTGGTAAATTGTAAAAGATGACCCATCAAACGAGCATGGAAATTTCTACTATTATTACCGGTAGGTTGTGTGTTTTACAGAGAGTGGGCCTACAAACCACATAGATGACGCTAAAAGTTAGAACGTACGAAACATGTGGGACACCACCTGTGACATCCAGCTCTAACTGCCTTTGCCCTGTCTCCGAGCAATTATGTCCGACATGGTAATGCATAGAAAAACCAAAAGTGTCTCCACATAAGCTCAGAGGTAGAGTAACGGAAGCCAAATCTGGAAGTTGTGAGTTCGTGTTGTGCTTCCTATCCTTCATCTATATGGTTTGTACACTCTTTGTACAATGAACGACCTAATAGCCCAAGTCCACTATGGCCATTGACAGTATATTTTCTTGATAAGCATAGCCTGCATTCTTACATGTTCAGTGCCTTATAAGTTACATTCCACATTTATTATATTAATAGCTTCATGTTTGTATTCTTACAGATCTGTCCACTAGATCCAGTTGAACTGCAAGTTGCTTGGAACAGACCTGGGCGAGAATGCAGTTTCAGTTGTGTGGTTCTTTTTATAATATGCAGTAATTGTATTTCTTGTACTACATTGTGTAATGCAAAATAAAAATTACTTTTTCAATTACCAACCTCCTGGGTTTTAAATTTGATTGTTTCTCCTTCCTTCTCATAATCCATTTGCAAAAGGGTCATGGGATTCAAACAAGAATTTGGAACCTATGCAGGAATAATGGGACAATGAAGAAAGGGGGGAGTAAGGTATGTGCACTGGAATTTGGAGGTTGTCTGTTTGGTAACCTGACTCCGTTGATTTGATAGCATTTAGCAGATCATATATTATGTTGTTTTATTTGAACTAACATCAATACAAAAGGAACTAATAATATCTATCTAGATATGTACAGTTCACGCCACAGTATTTGGTCGGTGAGTTCCGATTGCACAGTCCTCTGTACGACTGTGCAATCAGGACTAACCAAGCAAAATTGTGGCGTGAACTGTATATTTGCTGCCAGTGTTACATAATGAACGACAAATTTCAACTTATTGAATATAGTGTTGACTGCATGTAAAACATTTTATCAGAAGTTATTATATTAATGTTAAAATTGATCCACAAACGATCTAGCTCTGCGGATTATTTATAAAAATGTGATATCTCAGGGGTTTAGTTTACGGTATGTGTGGTTTTTTTTGTCTGTTTTAAGGAAAAATACTGTATGAATTGTTTATATGTAGAGCTGAGCAAGTGGCACAGCCAATTTTAGTTCTGGTGCCAATTAATGTGTAAAGTCACCAGGCCTTAACAGAAGCGATAATGTGCTCTGCAGTTCAAATTTTTTACTTTTCAACTTGAAATTTTGTATTCGCTTTTCAGTACTATGTAGCCAACATCACTGCAGGTTGAACACCATGACAAGTTCCCATCGATTTCAATTTATACTACTTTCTTTGTCATGTTAGCGGCCAACGCAGTGAATTCGGGACCATATAGAAATTGATTTAAGTTTTCATCTAAATGTAAAAGGGTTTTACCATAAGACCTTTTTATCCCTGAACACTTCCAATTTTTAGGTAATGGAAAGAGCAGATATTTTGTTAGGAGAATTTGATATCCTGTTTTTCTACAAATAGCCCTTTAAAACCTTGAAAATAATCGTATATCACAATACATTCGCCAGATGTCAGCACATCGCACTGCAATGTGAGTGCAAACATGTTGCTTGAGTCTTCAGTCTTTTGACTGGTTTGATACAGCCTTCCAAGCCTCCCTGTCCTGAGCTAATCGTTTCATCTCTACATAGCTACCACACCCTACATCTGAGACAATCTGTTTAACATATTCTAACCTTGGTCTACCCCTGCAGTTCTTGTCATCGACCCTTCCTTCCATAACTAAGCTTGCTATTCCTGGGTGTCTTAGTATACGGTATGTCCTACCAAGCTATCTCTTCTCTTCATTAGCAGTCGCCAGAAACATCTCTCCTCTCCCACTCGTCTTTATACCTCTTCTTTTGTAAACCTATCTACCCATCTAATCTTCATTCTCCTGTAACACCGCATTTCAAACGCTTCCATTCTCCTCCTTTTTGCTGCACCAATAGTCCAGTGCCACGCTCCTGACAAAGGCCTTCAAAAATGACTAACTAATCAACAAAGTCAACCCCTGGCACTACAGCCCACGAAGGGCCTAGGCCGACCAAGCGACAGCTGCCCAGCCATTTGGCCTGCAGATATTGGGGTGACGCGTGATCAGCGCATCGGGTCCCCTCGGCCGTTAATCTTGGTTTTCGTGATCGGAGTGCTGCCTCACTGTCAGACAGCTACTCGATTGTCCTCACGAGGCTGAATGCACCCCGTTCCAACCCTCACGTCAGTTTTTAAAATTCCTGACGGGGCCGGCATGACTTCCTAATACCTAAATCTATATTCGATGTCAACTGATTCCTTTTCTATAGAAATGCTTTCCTTGCCTGAGCTAACCTACTTTTTATATCCTCTTTGCTTCGTCCATCATTGGTTATTTTGCTTCCTAAGTAACAGAAGTCTCCTGCTTCCTTTGAAAATATCCATATACTAAAATTATTGGTGGGCTGATGGCAATAATAAAGTTTTATGAAAGTAATCCTGTATGCTCTGGAGTTTCATTCTTGTACTGATCTACCATAGTGATGACAATATATTGGTACAAAATAAATCCTTTGCTCCTTTAGATATATTTCATGAGTTGTTGATTCACTGTAGGGACTTAGGGTGTTTCTGATAACCTGTATGATGGCTGTTCTAGAGTGTGAATTTCTAATTGAGGCTAGGATTTTGATATGAGCCTGCAGAGGCCTTAATTTGGGTACCATCCCGGAAATTCTTGACTGCATTTCGAATCACAGTGCCAATAGCAGCCATCCTGAGTATGGTTTTCTCCAGTCCTGTTTCTTCAATCCCGGTGAATGCTGGCAATTAACCTCATTTGTGTTTTATTTTCGTTAACCGCTCACAAAACCCAAATTATAATTTGATAATGGTTGTCATATAAAGGGGCAGAACAGCGTCATTATCTTTCCTTCCTAGAATTTTTATCTCTACCTACTCTAAAACAGAGTCCCCCCCCCATTCTTGAATGTTACGGGTAATCTCCAGAACCACTGGATGGATTTTGATGCAGTTTTCACCATTCTGTAAAGGATATCTCGAGGAAGGTTTCTATAGAAAATTATTTATGATCAATGGAAGCCACGCAGTAACGATTTCAGTGGAAATCTCGAGAGAAAAAAAAACTGGCTTCCGTGCGCTTTATAAGCTTCCCATGAGCAAACTGTTAAAAATATCAATATACTATGAGTGTATGAAATGTTCAGCATGGAAAGTTCTACAAAAAAATCTGGTAGAGCATATCTCTATCGATACATCACTCACTGTGAGTGTTTTTACCTTTTCATTTCCTTCAACAATCTCCATTCAATTTACGAATAAGCTAAGGGCGAGCCTGTCACCCCAGTTACAGCCTAGCTAGCGGGCGAACCTATTACCCCAGATACAGTCAGCAGCAAACTCTCGAGTTGTGTTGTATTAGGACTTCAGAGAAGAGGGATTGTGCTTTGGAGTTTCCCTGGAAATGGAACTCGGCTTTTCTTCATTTCGCCTGTGAATTTTAAGATTGGATGGAAGGGCGATTTGTGTTTCATGCACCACGCCATTCTTAAATTACGTCTGACAAGAATTCGTTGCACATGCATCTCCATGATAATATAATTAATAGTCCAGTCAGTGATTTTAACCCATCATGCCGAGACGTAAAACGGATAGAGGTTCATTGACATAAAAGAAAAAGTGCTTATCACGTTCCCGGGCAAAGCCGAGGCGGGTTGTTAGTTTATTAATTAGTATCCCAGGCCCGAAGTAATTCATCTACCAGCCCTTTTGATAATAGGAATAATAATAAATTATTAAATCGAAGGATAGGCCTATTACGGAAGATTTTAGGCAACAGATGGGTTGATGGGCTGGTATCATTGAGATTCAGTGAACAATTATACACTAAGATAGAACCAATAATGTCGTCTATCAAAAGGAAATAATTCCTGTTCTATGGGCACATCTTCCATATGATTGAATACCGACTAAGAAACTCTAGAATTTTAAAAACAACTAAATAGACGTGGTTCCAAGAACGTGAGAAAAAACTGATGCAAATTAGTATTCCAGAAGAAAAAAAACACGGCTGATTTGAGTCTCGGCGAATTGAAACGTCACAGGATGGCAAGATTACAACAGATATCAGTCAGAACCTGTTTAACAGGCCGGCCAAATGTCTTCCTGTTAGTAATGTTACGAATGCTAGACAGTTTCGTCGCCCGCGCGTGACTCAGGCCGCCCTAGGCTATTCCAGACTGTGTGTTGCCAGCGCCTTACGCAACAGGGCTGTAAAAACAAAAGGTCAAGATCTAGAACCTACGCAGCCCTCCCAGAAATTGAACTTTCGAGAAACCGTGAACCCTGGCCCGCTCTCGAAGCATCCATTGAGTCATCAGCTCCGATATTATAAGAGCGACCCTGGCCGGTGAGGACGGACTGTGTTTTCTGAGCGAATGTGTGTGTTCCACTGTGCGACAGAGGTTATTGCAGTGAAGTGTTGTGTGGATTGCGAAACCCAGTGAGATTCTTTCCGAGCAGAGCAGTGTGTAGCAGACTCGTAAGTAACTGTCGTTTGTGTACTTAAGGAAGTGTGCAGGTATTTCAGTGAGTGATGGACTGGCTGGACACGGTCTACCTAGTTAGTGAACGGACAGCTGCTCGAAAAAGTGAAAGGGAAGTGTTCCGAACAAGAGGGAAACTAGAGTGAGATACTAATTGCTTGTATTTGTTTATTGTGTGGTGTACTGTAACTTGCTAGACCTGCAATAAAATGTATATTTCTTTAAAGGGCCAAACTGTGTTGTGCTTTTAACCACTGTAGTCGAATTAACGAACGTGCTACTAGGGCTAACACGTAACAGTAATTTTCTTTTCACACATGAATAAAGTCTGCAGGATTTGTCAGAATGCCGTCTCTTTTGTAATAGCCTCGCCCACAACCCCACATACGCTCTGCATCATGGCAAACAAGTGTTATGTAAAACTCTTTTTGATGTGTATATTTAGCAGGGTTGTGGAGAGCGAACACGGGCTCTAGGACAAGGAAGTGCGAGCCAGTCCATCTCTGTTCCTATCTTGACATTCCCATTTTCAAGCTTCCCCTCCCCCACAAAAAATATATCCGTGGAGTTTTATTTTTATTTAGGCCTACAGTACTTTTTAGTTGTTGATAATCAGGCTGCAGCGAGCGTTGATGGTTGTTTTAAGGTTGTTACAGGAGTGAGGTAAGGCAGTAATATTTCACCACTACTGTTTATTTTATATAGGACCATTTGCTGAAGGCATAGGTGGAATTCAATTGGGTGGAAACCAGGTAAGCAGTCTGGCCTATGCTGATGGTGTGGTTGTAATGACAGACTCCGTCAAAAACTTACATGCCAACGTGTTAGAACTTGCAACAGAATTGTAGGGAATGTGGTATGAAAATCAGCATTCCAAAGAAAAAGGTAGCTTGTAGTTCAACGTGACCGTTAATCTGGCGATCATGTGCCACGGAACCTCCTTTTCACGTGCAATCCGAACCACAGGACATGGCATTTAATTTCGGAAATCTCACATGCATTCTAAAGATGAAGCTTATGTCGGTAGGGAAGAAAAGCAAGAAAATAAAATGCCAGGTAGGAGGTTCTAATTTGGAGCAGGTAGATCATTTTAAGAACCGTACTGTACTGAAGCTGTTTATTCTCTCAGAATAACAGAGTCGAGGTGTTGAAAAGCTAATGAAGTGAGCTTTCAGTTGCGCTCTACAGTATTCAGCAAGAGAGAAGTCAGTGTAGCGACGAAACTCTCCCTACATCGCTCAGTATTGAGACCGATCTTGCATTACGGAAGTGAGAGTTTGGTAGACACAGGATTACATAGACTAAGCTAGAGGTAACGGATGAGGGTAGCATGACTGATAGCTGGGACACATGGATTTGAGCAATGGCTGGAGGGTACTCGAACAGTACGGTACTCGCATTATATATTTGCTGATGAGTGGCCGTTGCATTTCTGAGAATTTGTGCTGTCAACTCCTATTCATAAGACATTAACCCACTTTGTGGGGCTGGGGAGTTCTGTCGACCGACTTAGTCTAATGCACTCGGCACACACATCAGTGTTTGCCACACTATTGTCAGCGTGCCAATTTGAGAAATATTTCTGCTCAGGCTAGTAGGCCTACATTCGATATACAGTACGGTACCTTACCTGGAAGTATGGTATAGCTGACCGGCACAATTATAGCGTGGGCACTGTAATGAAGGCTACGTTAGTTATTAATACGCTAGATTAAACTGTTCGTATGAGTCGACTCAGATGATGGGGTAATGTTGGGAGAATGGGAGAGGAGATATTACCTTGAGTTCGGCTGTAGATGGTAAGAGAAGGAGAAGCAGACCTGGGAGGTAATGTTTAGATTCAGTTTGAATTATTTCAAACTGAGAGACGTAGAAGCAGAGGGGACCGTAGTGCTAACTGCTAATAGGGAATCATGGTGGCGACTTGTTACAAAAGAGAGACTTACAGACTAGATTGGGCGCACAAGGTCATAGTATCATTTTTTTCTTTTGTACGTTTTAATTATGTACAATATGTATTTTAAATGTAATTTTCGTTGCACCTGACCGACAAAGTAATTCTCATGATAAGAATAAGTCGAAGGCCTTTCACAATCGTATGAATTATGAAAAAGGTTATTTAGACGTTTTGCGCTCTATAAAGACTGCTGTTTTTCTGGTTGTGAAGATTGGCCTTTTCAGTCGGTCAACACGAATGTACCCAAACGAGTTGGGTTATACCCTAATCCTGAAAAAAATTACATGAGATTAATAAATACCATAGGATGACCAGTTTCGATCGTCAAGCGATCATCATCAGATGATAATCTATATCTATCTATAGACCTATATATAAAGCTCAATGTTTCTCTGTCTGTTATTTATACAAATCTACACCGTTTCACCGATCTGAACCAAAATTTGTACACTTACCCTTTGGAACCCTACGGGTAACCCCGTCTACATTAAATCTCGGACAGACGACTCCATTCCCTGCATTTAGGCCCTTTGTCAAAAATCTACACCCTTTCACCGATCTGAACCAAAATTTGTATACTTACCCTTTGGAACCCTGCGAGTAACACTATCTGCTTGAAATTTCGGATAGACCACTTCATTCCCTGCATTTAGGCCCTTTGGCACAATTCTACATCGTTTCACCGATCTGAACCAAACTTAACTTGGAATCCTGCGGGTAACACTGCCAACTTGATATTTTGGACAACTCTCTCCATTCCTACATTTAGAACAACAGACGAAATGAACTTGAAAACCACGTTTCAAGGTCCTAGAACCATTCATGTCCGTGGTAGTGTAACTGTATTTTTATAAGTCTATTGTTGGGTGGCAATGCGGGCTGCATCACGTCACCCCTACCAGTGTTCTGGTGCAGAATTGCGAAAATAGTAACATCATGAGCTGCGTATAAATTGCAGTCACGGTGAGTAATTAGTGCAAATAGATTTCTTAGGCCCCTTAAAACAGTATCATCATGAAAATATTATGCCTCTGAATAAGTGCGGTGGTGATGGTGCATTACATAGGGGTTATCAGCTGCAATAAGCGTTGGTTCTTTCAAATTTACTTTCATTTATTCCGATCCTCATCCTTGAGCGGTATGTGACGATACCTCAGGAGCTCCTGACAACCGAAGTTTTCCAAAGTGCTCTGATTATTTTTCTACGGCCCTATGCGACAAAGGACGACACTATTGATCTGTACTTTTCTAACAGCCAATTAGATATAGGCCCTAGGCACAGTCTTTCTAATCATATTTTTCAGTTCGTTTGTAAATTACATGTGTCAGTACTGTAGTAAGTAAATAGCCGTTTCCCTATTCATTATTATCATTACATGTTACATCCATTATACTGCACTACTTATCACCCCCACTACCATAACCACCACAATAATTATATATTTGAAATATTTTTTTCTGTCAGTTTAAGTATTGTTACGTGCCACCCCCCTAGTGGCACTTTTGTTGACTGGATTACGGTGGGTTGAAGCACAACACAGATTGTTCCTTTAAAGAAATAATTAACTTTATTGCGGCCAGAAAGATCCACCACTCAACAGCAAATACAAGCAATTATTACCTTACTCCAGTTTCCTCAAGTCTCTTCCCTGGGGAGCGCTCTTGCCCCCCTTTCACTTGTCAACAGACCACAGTTAATCCTCTCGCTAATGAGTCCGGTCCCGTACGCTGGCTGGAAATAGCTGCACTAAGTCTATCACTCACTGTTTTGCAACTCACCACAATGACCTCTGTCGCACTAGGTAAGCGCACTCACTCAAACACAGGCAGTCCCCTGTATGCCTCTCACTCCCTCGCTGTCAAGAGAATCGGCTTCACTAGGGGTTTCGCAAGTCACCACACCTCTGTCGCTCAGGATAAACGCTCGCACTAGCTGGTAAAACACAACAACAACTGCTTGACCGGCCGCTCTTATATAGCAGGCCGGTGACTCAATAAATGCTTCTAGACCCATCCAGGGTTCACGGCTTCTCGAGGTTTCCTTCACTGGCGGAGTCACGAATATTCTGGACCATCCCTTTGTCCTAGTAGTCCTGTTGCATAAGGCGCACGCAATACACTGAGGCAGAGCAGCCCAGCCCTGGGGCAGTTGTGACTCATGCGGCGAGCGTTGAAACAAACTCACAGCCCTAACAGTATCATGTGCCAGTTCTATCACCATTTTAGCATTTCACCAAACGCCATATAGATTACAACTAACATATACCGACAAGTTACAATACCAATACCGCAACTAAATAAATGTACATATTGAAAATAGTTTCACCCGTATTGACAAATATCGATTTTATAGCCTAAGTGTAATGGATGTGATCATGATCGCTTGACGATCGAAACTGGCCATCCTATGGTATTTATTAATCTCATGTAATTTTTTCAGGATTAGGGCATAACCCAGCTCTTTTGGGTACATTCGTGTTGACCAACTGAAAAGCACCAAACTTTTGTTTACTAAGGCAACATTAAAAAATGGCTTCAAACCCCATATTATCATAATGTTTATTAACTAAATACATTTTATGTTCTCCTTGTAAAATCTTGATCCTCTCGTGGCGCAGTGGCTAGCATTGTTGGCTGTCACCCACGAGGTACCGGGTTCGATCCCCGGCTCTGCCAAGAATTTAAAAGTCTTGGTATGGTCTGGTACGGGGTCTCCCAGCTTGGTGATGCAAAATGGGAACCTGGCGGATGCTATGGCAAGAGGAGGAGTGGAAAGGAACTGGCCACCCGACCACACGCGAACTTCGGCTCGGGATGCCTGGTGAGTGATCCCTTTCTAATTCAGGTCGCCTACGTCCCTGGAGGTGATATGGCACTCTATTTTTTTTTGTAAAATTTTGCAGTCCGTTCACAAGATTTGGATACATATAACATATCCCTATAAGAAAATTTCATATTTCTTTGGAAATCCAATTTTTTGACTCCCAGTGAGTCCTTCTCGTCAGGCCAGAAACACCTACCTACAGTACATCCTATTGAAGTCTGTTCGCTTCTGCGAATGTTTTTTTTTGTGGCTATGTTTCCCGCACGGTTTGAAACACTCGTTCATTTTGCCCCATTATTTTTTTTCCGTTATAATTGCAGTATGAACACGGTGTTCTGATTATTTACTTAACTTACGTTTCATTTGAATTGTTGTTCTTTATTATTCTTGTCAACTCACCTTTTTCTGAAGTGTCTTTCTAGACGCACCATACTGTCACACTTTTTCATGAGGTACTGTGCTCATCTCAGCGGCAACCGTCGCAATGTGCTTGGGGCTGTGCGCTGATTGGCTGTTTGACGCCCCGCCTTCATTCTGGATTGTTCGACGCGCTGTCGTCATTTCCACTATAAATTCTCCGCTTCGCCGTTCTGCGGCCTTGTCTACATCTACCTGCTTGAACCAGTCTGACCACGGCTGCCTGCCGTTCCACAGCAAGGCCCTTCTTGGGAAGGCCCTGTTAGTAAACATTGAGTGGCTGGAACCTTGCCAGGCGGCATGCTTCATCACTCGGACTCTGTCATGCTGGGCGCGGCATGAGTAAACGACCTTCACCTCAGCAACTAAGTCAGCCCGCTAGCTCACTACAACTCGGCGATGAGAAACTACAATTGATTGTAACCCGCCAGACAGATCATTACCAAGAGGTCTGTTCCTGCGGGGTGCAATTCGCCAATGGAGCCACCATCCATCTTTCTCGGAACGCATGCCGAGGCAGCTTAGAGGAAGCCTTCGTTTGGATCACAACCCGCTTCCTGCGGGCCAAATACTAAGTACAAAAGTATCGAATTATTGGTAACGTGAACTACCTTCACTTGGTTTATACATTTTTCAAGGCTAAGCCTTTTTTCTTGCTTCTTGCTTGTTTTTAGATATTTTTCTTAAACATACTTTTTTAATCGCCTTTATATGGCCTTTTTATGCATTTTTATTATAATTCTTCTTTATTCTAAGTTTCCTGGAGAAACCTTGCATTTTTTATTAGCTTCTTTTAATTATTCTTCTAAATGAAAATGTTTGTTATTACTTCACAAATCAAATAAATGTATCAAACCTTGGTTATCAATATTTGGTCTCTTCCTCATCGCTCTATTTAAATTTCACTGTGTGTCCGAATCCCAATCCCCCTTTTCCCAGTTGGGGTGCTAACTACTCACCCCTTTACCATGGTACCTCAAACCCGGGATCGAACCCAGAACCTTTATTCTGAGACCACAAATTCTATTCCAAAAAAAAAAAAAACAGAACTTGTGTAATCTAATATTTGCCTTATACATTTCAGTATATCGTGGCTAGCGCAGGAGATCTGCGGGAAAGCGGAGACAATCCCAGCTTACTCCATAACTGGTTTCTTTCTGGAAAGCAGGTCCGTCTGGTGCCGCAAGCAGCTTTGGTAGGTGAGTTATTCCAACTTCCCAGCCATGCCAGTAATAATAGACGATAAACTGTTAAACTCTCGGGCGGCCTACAAAGGTCAACTTACCCGTTTTCAAAAATATCTAGCCACTCTACCGAAAGAGGAACAAAATCTTGATATTATATCTCAGCGTTTAAAAGCTTTTGAACAGGCGTACGAGAAATATGATCTCGTGCAACTTGAAATTGAAATCAAAAGTCCAGAACATCAATCAGATAGGGAAGAAGTAGAGAGTAATTACTTTGATACACACGCTCAGGCTGTGGCATTAGTAAGAACTTTGACCCTGGCGTTGAAGGTAGAGGAAACTCAAGGAAGAATTAGCGACCATGGGAATGGTATCAAACCATTGCTACCTAAAATTGAAATTCCGCATTTTTCAGGAAAGGAAGAGATGTGGCAATCATTCTTTGAATTGTTCAGTTCATTAGTACATAATAATGCCACACTTCCGGAAATTCAGAAATTTCATTACTTAAAATCCATTTTGCAGGGGCCACCCCTTCAACTTATAAGAGAACTTCCCTTAACAGGAGAAAACTATAACATTGCTATCGAGCTTCTTAAGGGCCGTTATGGCAATGAAAAATTATGTTTACAGAGGCACATTCAAGCCTTATTTAACCTGCCCGCATTGCGAGCTGACAGCTTGTCAACACTGCGAGCCTTAAGTGACACGGTCCAACTACACGTCAGAGCATTGGCACGGTTGAATCAACCGGTCGAGCACTGGGATCTATTCTTAGTTCACTTGGTTACTTCTAAATTTGATTCATCAACTTTAAAGGCATGGGAAAGGGAATTAACAAATGACACTTCATATACTTATGGCTCATTGCTTACGTTTATGAATAATAGATGTCAGGTTTTGTCAGCTGTAGCCTGTCATATGTCAGGGAGTGCAGATAACAAATCTAATGTTGTGAAACCAGTCGGTGCCAAAATAAACAAATCTGCTGTCTTTACTGTTCAGCATAACTCAACGGATTGTATTCTCTGTAAAGCACCTCACAGGTTATATTCCTGCGTTGCCTTTAAAGCCCTTTCTACCGATGAAAGACGCAAATTAATAGCTCAAAAAAGATATTGCTATAACTGTTTGTCAACTAGGCATATGGTGCCTGATTGCTTATCTAAAAATACTTGCTCCCATTGCAAGGCTCAACATCATACCTTGCTTCATAGGTTTGAAAAGCCACGTCAGGCTCCTTCCCCTGGATGTTCTAAAGATGCATCCCCAGGAGCTAATGCGCAATCTTATACTCAGAGCTCTAGCTCAATTCGTAGTTCCCAGGTGCTACTATCAACCGTGTTAATAAAAGTTCAAGACTCTTCTGGTAGATGGCTTGAAGCACGTGCCCTATTGGATAATGCTGCCACCCATGACTTCATAAGTGAGCGTCTCATTAAGAAACTTGGTCTTCCCAAGCAACCTACATTAATTCAGGTTACCGGTATTAACAATAGCAATGTTAAATCTTTGCATTTTGTTCGTGTTCACATCAAAGATGCTGTTAATTCTAACACAACATTTCAGTTGAATTGCCTTGCCTTCTTTTGAAATTAGAAAGTGGCAATTTCCGCATAACATTCAGTTGGCGGACCCAACATTTAATACGAGCGCCCCGGTAGACATACTTCTCAGTGCCCAAGTATTTTGGCAATGTCTCCTTAGCTCTAAGGTTAAAATATCACCTGGAGTGTTTGTTCATCATACCAAGCTAGGTTGGTTAGTAACGGGTCAGGTCCCTCGTAAGTCGTTTCAAAATTTCTCTCAATGTCATTTTGTCAATACAAGTCTCGATTACAACTTAGAAAGATTTTGGAAAATCGAAACTATAGATTCAGTTTCACCTTCCTCGGTTGAAAATGAAATGTGTGAAAAACTGTTTCGTGAAACAACCAAACGCAATTCAGAGGGTAGATTTGTTGTAACAATGCCCCGAGTGGATAATCCACCTCTTTTATTTGAAACACACCCTAGGGCTCTTAGAGCACTCTATGCTGTGGAAAACAAATTTAAACGTGACCCTGTTGTTAAAGCTCAATACTCCACGTTTATGGAGGAATATGAGGCACTTGATCACATGGAGGTTGTTACCAAGAAAGATGATGCTTCTTATACCCCATCTGAAATCATTTACCTCAATCATCACCCAGTTTGGAAGAATGAGATTTTAAAGGAAAACATAAGGGTGGTCTTTAATGGCTCTGCTTTGGATGCCAATGGAACTTCTCTGAATGACACATTATTATCAGGCCCCCCTATTCAATCTGACATTTCTTCTGTTTTAATGAATTTTCGCTTGTTCCCTATCGCAGTGATATCTGATATCAAGCAGATGTATAGACAGATTTTGGTCGATCAACAACAGCGCGACCTTCAGAGAATTCTTTGGCGCGACGAGCCTACTAAACCTGTCAAGATCTTTCGGCTAAAAACCTTAACCTATGGACTAAAGCCTTCTGCTTTTTTAGCCATACGTACGTTGAAATTACTTGCTGAACAGGATGGCCCGTTGTATTCTCCTAAGGCTTCTGAAGTGTTAAAATCATCATTCTACGTTGACGATTTTCTTCATTCATTTGAGTCAGTGCCTGAAGCACTACAGGTCTCTAAAGATTTGACAGCTTTGCTTTTGGGAGGCGGATTTCCCTTGTGCAAATGGAACTCTAATTCGGAAGAATTTCTTTCCAAATTTCCATTAACTTCAGTCTATAACGACTCAGTAGAGCTTCTTCAAGAAAGTAATTCTATCAAAACCTTAGGCATCTATTGGAGTCCTCAAAAGGATTTTTTCTTTTTCAAAATTAATCTCAGTGACATCAAACCGCAAACTAAGCGGCAAATTTTGTCTGAGATTGCAAAAATATTTGATCCTCTCCAATTTTTGGCGCCAATTATCGTCACCGCAAAACTTTTCATGCAAGACCTTTGGTCCTTGAAAACTGGTTGGGATGAACCAGTTCCTTCCGAGTTGCAAAAAAATTGGATTTCTTATAGAAATAGCTTGGAAGATCTCTCCAATGTCATTATCCCGCGAGTGATTATTCCCTTTCCCTCCTGTGGAGGATATGAACTTCACATCTTTGCCGATAGCTCATTGAAAGCTTATGGGTGTTGTGCGTATATTGTTTGCCGCAATTTTGACCAGTCATATTTCTTTTCCAATTTAATTTGCGCTAAGTCAAAGGTGGCTCCTCTTAAATCCTTATCCTTGCCACGACTGGAACTTTGTGCTGCTCTTCTGGCGGTTGAATTATCGGTCAAAATCCGCCAATCTTTGAAAATCCGATTTAGCAAAACTTACTTTTGGAGTGACTCAGCCATCACGTTGGCATGGATTGCCAAACCCTCCTCGCATTGGCAGGTGTTTGTAGCTAATAGAGTGTCCAAAATACAACAATTGTCTAACTTTGAACAATGGCATCATGTATCTGGCAAGGAGAATCCTGCAGATGTCATCTCTCGGGGATGTTCCCCTCTTATGTTGGCTAACCTGACATTATACTGGCACGGTCCTTCTTGGCTTCTACAAGAACCTTCCGCTTGGCCAAATTTTCCTCTTCCGGAATTATCAGACTTGCCAGATGTTGGTAAGATTACTGGATCTTCTCTTTTCGTTTCTGACTCTCCCCTTCTCTTGCATCGATATTCCTCTTTTCATAAATTGGTGAGGGTTATGGCTTATCTCCTTCGTTGGAAATATTTTGTGGTAGAACAACCTTTTTTTCCTAAGCCATATTTAACCCTTTCTGAATTAGGTTTAGCCACTACAAAAATCTTATGGCTTACTCAACAAGAAATATTCTCTGAAGAATGTCAGGTGTTGTCTCAAGGTCAATCCCTCAAGAAATCGAGTAGGCTTTCCTCACTCGCCCCCTTTTTGGATGCTGATGGTTTATTAAGAGTGGGAGGACGTTTATCTTTGGCTGATCTTTCTGAGGATAAAAAACACCCAATTATTCTTCCTTCAAAGCATCATGTCACTTCTCTAATCATTCGTCAGTATCATTACCAGCATCTTCATGCTGGAACCCGTACATTACTTTCCATCATTCGGGAAAGGTATTGGCCCATAAACGGAGTCCATGAAGTTACCTCTGTTATCCGGAAGTGCATTCCATGTTTTAAATCCAACCCTAAAATTACCACTCAGCTCATGGGTGATCTTCCCAACTTTAGATCTGCGCCTGCTAGACCTTTTGCCTTTACGGGGGTGGATTATTCCGGGCCTTTTGTTTACAGAAAAAATTCTCCTGAGGCCAAAAGATGTATTTGTGGAAAACTCTATATTTCGCTGTTTGTATGTATGGTCACCGGAGCAGTACACTTAGAACTAGTTACCAACGCCTCTACTGCTTATTTTTTGGCAGCTTTTGCCAGATTTTCTGCTCGCCGAGGGCTTCCTTCAGAAGTATTCTCCGACAATGCTAAAAATTTTATCGGAGCTTCTGAGCAAATTAAGAGAGCTCTTACTCAAAATGCAGCGCTGGAAAGGATTACTGATTATGCTCACCAGAGAAATTTCAAGTGGCACTTCATCCCCCCTTATGCGCCCCATCAAGGTGGACGGTGGGAGTCTTGTGTGAAACTCACCAAGAAACACCTTAGACGTGTTTGTGGCCACACCCCCCTATCTCATGAAGAGTTTAACTCCTTAATTATTTTTATTGAGGGCATAATTAATTCTCGTCCTGTATCACCCTTATCTAATGACCCTTCAGATCTTCTACCATTAACGCCGGGCCATTTTCTTATCGGTGGTCCATTGACTGCCTCCCCATCTTTATCATATTCTAATTCTCCATCTTCTTTAGCCATTTCTTGGCGCAAAATTGAAAGTTTGCGCAACAATTTTTGGCGCCGCTGGAGGTTGGAATACCTCGGTTTGCTTCAGCAGCGTGGCAAATGGCGTGTTTCCTGCTCTAACCTTCAGATTGGGGACTTGGTCCTTTTGAGAGACCCTAGTCCCCCTCTTGTCTGGAATTTGGGTAGGATTGTTGAGTGCTTTCCTGGCAGAGATGGTGGGATTCGCGTGGTAAAACTGCAGACTTCTGCTGGCCAGTTTCTCAGGCCAATCACTATGATTGCTCCTTTGCCACGCGAGACCTAACTTCTGCGACTTCTTACTGCAATTTTTTCTCGCCCCTCCCAGCATGTTCGCTTCTGCGAATGTTTTTTTTTTGTGGCTATGTTTCCCGCACGGTTTGAAACACTCGTTCATTTTGCCCCATTATTTTTTTTCCGTTATAATTGCAGTATGAACACGGTGTTCTGATTATTTACTTAACTTACGTTTCATTTGAATTGTTGTTCTTTATTATTCTTGTCAACTCACCTTTTTCTGAAGTGTCTTTCTAGACGCACCATACTGTCACACTTTTTCATGAGGTACTGTGCTCATCTCAGCGGCAACCGTCGCAATGTGCTTGGGGCTGTGCGCTGATTGGCTGTTTGACGCCCCGCCTTCATTCTGGATTGTTCGACGCGCTGTCGTCATTTCCACTATAAATTCTCCGCTTCGCCGTTCTGCGGCCTTGTCTACATCTACCTGCTTGAACCAGTCTGACCACGGCTGCCTGCCGTTCCACAGCAAGGCCCTTCTTGGGAAGGCCCTGTTAGTAAACATTGAGTGGCTGGAACCTTGCCAGGCGGCATGCTTCATCACTCGGACTCTGTCATGCTGGGCGCGGCATGAGTCAACGACCTTCACCTCAGCAACTAAGTCAGCCCGCTAGCTCACTACAACTCGGCGATGAGAAACTACAATTGATTGTAACCCGCCAGACAGATCATTACCAAGAGGTCTGTTCCTGCGGGGTGCAATTCGCCAATGGAGCCACCATCCATCTTTCTCGGAACGCATGCCGAGGCAGCTTAGAGGAAGCCTTCGTTTGGATCACAACCCGCTTCCTGCGGGCCAAATACTAAGTACAAAAGTATCGAATTATTGGTAACGTGAACTACCTTCACTTGGTTTATACATTTTTCAAGGCTAAGCCTTTTTTCTTGCTTCTTGCTTGTTTTTAGATATTTTTCTTAAACATACTTTTTTAATCGCCTTTATATGGCCTTTTTATGCATTTTTATTATAATTCTTCTTTATTCTAAGTTTCCTGGAGAAACCTTGCATTTTTTATTAGCTTCTTTTAATTATTCTTCTAAATGAAAATGTTTGTTATTACTTCACAAATCAAATAAATGTATCAAACCTTGGTTATCAATATTTGGTCTCTTCCTCATCGCTCTATTTAAATTTCACTGTGTGCCCGAATCCCAATCCCCCTTTTCCCAGTTGGGGTGCTAACTACTCACCCTTTTCCAAAGTCCATTGTCTGTGGCATTACCTTTTGCCAGGGGACTGAAAGCATAGTGAAATGCTCAAAGTTCTTTTATATTGTTGTTTCGTTTGACAGGCTGAGTGGCGCAGCAGTAACGTTCTCGCCTGTTGGTTGAGAACCATCGAATCCTGGCGCAGTCTGTTGGTATTTGCCGGTGCGCAAATGCGAGGGAGCCGTGTCAGTATTTACTGGCAGGTTCAAGATCTCATACGGGGTGAGATTCTGGCACCCCGTCCTCTCTAAAAGCCGCAGTAGGCAAAGGGACGTAAAACCAATAGCACTATTATTATGTTGTTTCGTTTAGGAGTTTGGATATCGTGGCCATTTATCGCTTAATATTTGGTTGTGTGTAGAATTAGCTTGAAAACCTGTTACTGAGTTGTCTGTAGTATTCCATGTACTTGTAACTGAGGCTAGTATTGGGAAGAAGGTGACAGTGGCCATGCCGGCATTTGCCTGAAGTGGAAATGGGAAACTTATTAAAATCTCTTCCAGGAAGGTGGAAGTTTGAACTAAACCTACCGTACCGTTTTTGAGTTTTGTCTCCCAAGGCTGAGTGAACATTGTTCCCATCTTTAGACTAACTTTCTTGACAAAGCAGACAATCGAACCCGGGATGTTAGAACCTGAGTCTCAACATGAACCCCGAGACCATAAAAGTCGGCTAAGAAGGATACAGATTATCATTATTTTTCAACAGGATGGACAGAAGCAGTCGTCAACTACTGTCCCGATGGGAAGAGATCTCTAGGTCCCCCCAGGAAAATGCATATCTTTTGTATAGACCGTAACATTTCTTCTAGGACTAGGCTATTAGCCTACATGAAAGGATGATGATTATATATTTAACAGACGGATCCGAAAGAGGGTTGTTGTTGTTGATTCATTTAGGGTCTTTGCGACATCGTGGTCATGTAGCCCCAAGTACTTGGGTGTGTGTGTGTTGAATTTGTCGGATAACCTGTGTTATTGTGATGGCTGCATTCGTGTGTGTAGTTGTAATTCAGATGAGGGTGGGAAGGAGACGAGCCGTGGCCTTAATTTAGGAACCATCTCGGCAATCGCCTGGAGTAGAAGTGGGAAACCACCGTAAAACACTTCCAGGATTGCTGAGGTAGGAATCGAGGACTCACGAGGCAGGGTGTACCCTGTCCAGCCATGATAATTAAATTTCTTGACAGAGCCGGGAATCGAACCCGGGCCTCCACGGTGACAGCCACTAGGCAACGAAGCTGACGAAGCGGAAAGAGTTCTACGACTGATCTCAAAGTTTCTTTTTATAATTATTTATAATTTTCGGGGTAGCAAGGATACATGTTATTAGCCTAAAAATGTAAAAGTAGGTTCATGATATCCGTCCGGGACATACAGTAAATAAAAGGTAATAAGGTAATATCAACTTTGCGGTCATCATCGAGTAACTCCATACCTCCAAAACAATTCACCGTATCGGTATCTACTGATTGTGAACATGTTCAAGATAATACTGTTAATGGTTTTACATCCCTTTTAACTACTGCGGCTTTTAGAGACGCCGGAATTTTGCTCCGAAGGGGATCTTTACCGTGCCCGTAAATCTACTGACACGGCTCCCTCGCATTTGCGCACCCTCAATTGCCAGCTGGCTGCGCCAGGATTCGATCCTGCAACCTTGGGCACAGCAAGCGAGAACGTTACCGCTGAGCCACGCAGCCAGCCGAACATGTTGATGAGAATGCCACTTTAATTACCAGGGTGATTCGAATTTATCCACAAACCAACTCTGGCAATAAACAAAGCGGCATATCCATTTAATTTCATAGTGCCATAATTTGCCTCACAGCAAGGTACATAACGCTTCCTTGGCGTCTTGGAGTATTGTAATGAAATATTAGTGAAGAGTTTGATTGTTAAATTCATCGATTCTACATACAACTTAATACAAAAAACAACAAAGTCACTTCTACAACTTTCAGCAGTCCGCCCCGCTAGCACTCTTGGCTGTCACCGCGGAGTCCCGGGTTCGATTCCCGGCTCTGCCAAGAAATTTAATTCTGAGGGCTGGAACGAGGTACACTGAGAAGAGGTGGGTTCGATTCCCACTTCAGCTACCCTGGAAGTGGTTTTCCGTGGTTTCCCACTTCTACTGGTTCATACATTAAGGCCACGGCCGCCTCTTTCCCAATCCTCATTGATTTACAAATACACACACTAATACACCTATCACAATAACACTGGTTATCAGACAAATTCTACACACACGCAAGTATGACCACGATGTCGCCAAGCCCTAAATGGAACAACAACTTTCAGCAGGTCTCATCTACCACAAGGAATTGCACCGGTGTTGGAAGAGTAAGCAATAGACTGATTTAAAGTTCTGTCCTGTTACTGTAATCAACAAAAGCTAGCCCGTGAGCTTAGCATGGAGGAAAGAAAGAAAGGAGATGCCTTCGCTGCGCTGCCTAGCGCAAGCTTCTGAAGCCAAACGGCTCGCCCACTTTGGTTGCAAGAAAATGGCTGTCCCTATGCTTAAAGCCGTAAACCACTCCAACTAGTAATGGATTTTAGTGACATAAAACTGCAATGACTAGTCAAGATTTTTTCTTAGATAGGCAGAATACACTCTGTACATCACGATACTTGGCACAAATAAGCTGCGTTATCGTTTTAAAAGCCAATTTAAATATAAATATGAGAGCACCTTTGCGAGACTAGTTTTATAAGGAAGACGCGGAAAAACGTAATAATACGCTGAAACACTGATTAAATTGAATGCAGGTGTCTGAAGATGGAGTTATACCAAAGAAGGAACATCTTGGGAATTAATAATGCCGAACTAATTACGGTATTTACACCAAATTGAGTTTTATGTTCTTATTGGTGTTGAGGCATTCATCAGTTTTTAGGCCTAATTTCGAGCACAGCTAATTTCACTCATTGGTCGTACACATTTTGATATTCAAGAATACGAACCTCAAAATTAATAAACAGAACAATTAAAAAAGGACGCATATTTGCACAAAAATACGGTATAGTCTATACGTTTCGGTACCGTACGGTATTTTCTTTGTGGGGGGTAGAAACTTGACGATTAGCCTCGAATTGATTAATTATGTAGGCCTACCGTAATTCTTGACCGACAGCCGTTTGATTATTTGGGATTTCCAGAGGAATGATTTTTATTTTTTTGGTATATAGGGTAGGCCTACACATGCTGCGATTAGAATTGAGAGTTTTTTTAAAATAACTTATCACTACTGTTATTACGTTTCCAAAGTTGTATAACCGGAGCACGATAAAAACCAGGGCCAAAATAAGGTTTAGGCACGCACAATGCCTCATGCAAGTCACAGAACACCGAATACGAGTTAAGGTTACGCCCACTTTGGTTGCAGCGCTTGGCTTCACTCATACGAGCTCAGGGCATCTCCTCTTATTCTTTCCTCCATGGAGCTTAGCGTATTTTTCACATCTTACGGCCTCCCCACAGTGTTGCCAATTCTAGCAACAGCACGGCTTCTACATCTGTCAATCGGCGGATCAGGGCGAGTGTGAGTTGAGGGAAGGCAAGTACACTCCGCATCAAGCGCTGTTGACACTAGGAGATTGCGTGTTGTTCTACTGCTAATAATACCAATTCTACTGTAATTACGAACTACTTTTCCGTTAAAGGGTATGAATCCCTTGAAACTATTCCCATATCACAAATTTGAAATACCCAACTGACCAATCGCAATGCTCGTGCCACTATGATCTATTGACATTCAGTGGACACTGTACTGCTCGGGTTTAAGCTCTGTGATCTTGCGGGGTGAAGGGCAGAGGCAGGGAAGGGTCAGGCGAGAATTGAGAAGCCTGTTAACAGACCGCCGTGTTACCTGATATTCCCGTCTATTCCAATACTGCTAACATGAGGTCTTTGCTGAAACCAGTGTGGCGTTGCGAATGAGTGAGTGAGTCACCGACCAATGTATTTGGTTCTGTTACTAGGCACGGACCGGGAAACCTAATCACTCGACACCATCACTTCTCATAGTGCGCGATCCACATTCCTCTCAGGTTCACGCAGCTCCAACCCGAGCAGTATCGATATCCCCAGAAACACAGATTGCATCACATAGCTGACAAGCTTGTAGTTCATACATCTACCGCTGGCAAGGATTCGTCATCCAGGTATTTTCATAATTTCTTTTAGGGTAGCTACAAAACTGCCGGTTATATTCTCACCTCCGAGGTTAAAGAATCGAATTCTGGCAGCCAGAATGCTTAGATAAAAGAGACCGCAGTAGTAGACTAGATTTACTGCCACGATAAAAAAAAAACTTTTGTTACCTACAACCACCTCAATTTTACGTAGTGTTAAAAAAGTAAGGAAGGTTGTAGATTTGGTTTGTTGGTTCCTCAGTTTAGGGGCTGCGACAATGCGGTCATGTAGCCCCGTGTACTTTGGGTGTGTGTAGAATCTGTCTGATAACCGGTGTTAATTGTGATGACTATTAGTGTGTGTTTCTGTTTCTTAATTCAAATAAGGACTGCAGACTGCATTTTTAAAGTAGTTCCTACTTTTGCCGCCAAACGCCACCGTCAACAACTACTAGTTCAGAACTTGGCCACTTCTCATAGTGCGCGATCCACATTCCTCTCAGGTTCACGCAGCTTCAACCCGAGCTTCAACACAAGGCCACAGGGTCAGACTACCTCTAATTTAGTATATTGATATTTTTAACAGCTCCTGGCGACGAACATCTTGAACCTAATTTAGCTTCGCACAGGTGTAATTAGTGGAAGGTTCTTTAACATGCCATAACTCTATGACATAGGACCACAGATTACCTACTACTACAGATAGCCGACAGCCATGCTAATTCTTGGCACCTAAGACTTCAGCGCTGTCTGGTGTTTGGCCGTGGTACTAGTTGACGTGTAGCACGGCCGTGCGGGTAGCCTACCCCACCCCTTCCCCTCGTTCCACTAAATATTCTCGTCCTAAATTCTCTATCCACTTCAATGTTCCGAAAATCACAATCTTCCCAATACTTATAGCACGTTTTTAAGTGAGGAGATAATCATATGATCAACAAGAAATAAATCACAATCAAAATACCAATAACATTTTTTTAAATAATACCAAAGTGGGAAATTGTGAATTACAGAACTCTGAAATGAACAATCACAGCATTTAGGACATGTTAGTTAGTTATTGTTGTTTTAAGAGGCGGAACTACGAGCTCATATGCCCCTATTTTAAGACATGACCTCATCAATAATTTACATGTTTACATTTCTTTCAGTTGCAATTGGAGCATATTGCATTGGTGACAAGAATTAGGCTACTAAAAGGCCTGCAGCATATTATTACTCACCTTAAAAAAATGGTCCCTTCCAATTAACCACAGTAGGCCTATTTAGGCCTATAACCAATTAGTTATTAGAATAAACTGCAAAGGAAAAGTACTGGGAAGGGATAATATTCATATCTTAAAATGCTTGATGCTGTTAGGAATAACAGTAAAATGTTAGGAGAGAATGCTAAGGAAACAGGTGGTGTAACCAGATCACACTAAAATTGTTAGTGCAATTAGTGCCAAATTATTAGGAGACTGAAATTTCAGAAAAATAATTGGATATTACAAAATTTCTATACAGTAGTTAATTTCATATTCCCTTTAAAATATATCCAGTTCACCAATTTTTGCAGGGTGAAATACAGTAAGTACATAAAAAAAAATCATCGCACACTAATACAGTAAATTCTATGACATGCTGTGAAGGGGAAAGGAGAAATAGGACTTTCAATGAAAAACAAGAAAAACACTCAATACTGGTAGAAATCATCATGTTTTATTTTAAAAGTTGTCAACGAAGAAAAATAACAGTGAGAGTCAAGATCACACTTAGGAAAAATACAGTAATCAAATCTGGTCCTCCTAAAAGTACGTGTTGAGGCATGTTCCTTTCTTCTTTCTTGCCAAGGCATAACAGTAGGCTATAGCACAGGATAATGAACCTCTTCCCTCTTTTATGCCATCACTAACACTGATGAACAGCAAATTCCTACAACACATGCAAGTTTGTATGTTGAAACAGTAAACTTAATAAAATATGTAATGCTTCAAATGGAGAACTTCAATTTGCTGATTCGTGTATGGTTGCTTCTACTATAACTACATTTTAAAAGAATCTCTTATTGTACAGTCATAGTGTTGTTGATTTAATTCATTTAGGGCTTTTGATAACATTCATTTAGCCCTGTGTACTTGGAAGTGTGTAGGATTTGTATGATAATCTGTGTTATTGTAGTATCTGTAGTAGTGTGTACTGCTCGGGTCTAAGCTGCGTGAACCTAAGAGGAATGTGCATCGCAGACTATGAGAAGTGGTGTTGACGAGTGATGAGGTACCTCAGTCCGTGCATAGTACAGAACCAAATACATTGGTCGGTGACTCACTCATTCTTTCGTAACACCACAGTGGTTTGAGCAACGGCCCTATGTAAGCATTATTGGAATAGAAAGGAATACCAGATATCATGACGGGCTGTTGAGAGACCCTTCTCTTCTCGCCTGACCCTTCCTTGCTCTTTCCCCTCACCCCGCAAGTTCACAGAGCTTGGACCCGAGCAGTATAGCCTACTTTTTGTAATTCAGGTGACGAATGGAAAGGAGGCAGCCATAGTTTTAAGTTAGGATCAATCCCAGCACTAGCCTGGAGTGGAAGTGGGGAAACCACGGAAAACCACTTCTTGGATGGCCGAGGTGAGAATCGAACCTACCTCTTCTCATTTCTGGCTCACGAAGCTGATTGTGAGTCGTTCCAACCCTCAGACCAGAATTAAATTACTTGGAAACTAGCCCAGGACCTCAGGAGTGGCAGCTACCACACCACAAGGTGGTATTATAGTAGCACTGAATGAAAGTAGAACGAGTGATAACATTCTCTATAAGGGGCAGATGACCTTGTAGTTCAGCCCCTTGAAACAACAATAACTCACTACCTATAAGTGTATTTTCCAGAGTTGGAATCTGACAGTTCAGCACCACTGGGCAAAAACAGTTGACGACTAGATCGCTCTCATAGCTTGTTGCCACGGAAACTATACAACGCTGCCAATTTGTGTGATGCTATTTGACCACGTGCTTGTCGCCGATCAGTCGCTTGTTTGGTTGCCTCCAGTGCACACTCACCTTGCTGCGTTTCATAATCTGTTGTTTTTATGAGTTATAATTGTTTGATTTAATTGGTTAATTACTTTTTTGTGTAGGATTTATAACTTACTTATTTACACTTATAATTCATTAGAGATAAATTTCATACTGTTAGTTACCATGCCAATAAGAGTTTGTTATCTAGACCTCCTATACGGTTACCTAGGCAACAAATATTCATCATCTAGGCCAGGGGTTCTCAGCCTGTGGTACGCTTACCCTTTAGGGGCATGCGAAACATTTCAGGGGGTACGCAGGCCATCCTTCTACTCGATCCACATGCGCAGTGAGCTTCGTGCCATGCTACTGTGTGAGTTATTTATGGCGCGTGTATTTGACTTCCACAAAGAATTGCATATTTTCTTTACCGAGCACAATTCTAATTAATCATCAGTATTCAATGACTGGTTGGCTTTTAAAATTGACCTATTTAAGTGATATTTTTGAAAAACTGAACATTTGGAATAAGTGTATGCAAGATAGTGTTTCTGATATGTTCTATGTTGAAATGAAAACTAACGCAATGATTGCAAAAATCATCCTTTGGGAAAAGGAACTGAAAAACAACAACTATATTTCGTTTTATTAAAATATCTTTCCTTATAAAATTACAAAGGTTAAACCATACTAACTAAATACCTTTTACATTTTTAATAACCATTATTACTGCCTAAGAAAGGTTAGTAGGGGGTACGCAGGATGTTAAATTTTTTAAAGGGGTACGATGGTTGAAAAAGGTTGAGAACCCCTGATCTAGGCCTAAAAACATCATCTTTCTCAGTGAAGCGAACGAACTTCATCTGTATTATGCCTATTATTTGGAATGTTATTCGAAGAGAAAATTCTGTTTATTAAAACTGATTGAGACGAGAACCTTCATTTGACCCTCACAACTTGGTTAATACGGATGCGTGACTATCCCCACTTTGCGTGACAACATTCAGGGTTGCATATATGGCTATCACGCTACCTATTAGTTAATTATTGTTCCAGGCCAAACCCATTGGTCTAGAGAAAGATTTATTGATGTGTGACTATTCGCACTGTGTGTGACAAGTACTTGGGTTGCATAGGCTGCACTATCTAAGTTAGTAATATTTGGTCGAGGCAAATACTTAAAAGTTGTTGCATCTAGACCGTCATTGGAGTTGCGATGGACTGTGGTGAAATCGTTAACATGATAGAGGGAGAGGGATTGGGATTTCTACGTTCAATATCTGCCATTGCTAAACTATTTGCTGGCTTATTCTCGTTGTAGTTGTTCGAATAGCTTCAAAAGAAATATTTATATTCTGCACAAAGTCTTGACATGTTTATCATTTCGTGTAGTTTTAGGAATGATTCCTTGTATAAAGTTTCAATCGAATTAATGCTCTCGTGTCCGGCAGGTTTCATCTGCATCGGAGTTGAAAAATGAAATTGTTCCAACGTTAATTGTATCTTGAGAATCACCTGTTGCTGGTTGTATTACTATGTATAACGTGGTTGTGACCATTAGGTTATCTAGTAACTTATCATGTTATGTGTACTACTTACAAATGCACATTTTGGTTGTAGCATATGGACATTGTACTGTGATCAGAACGTTGTGAAATTGAATACGAGTATCTCAAAAATAAAGCACACAAAAGTTTTCTAGTTATATCTTAATGCTACAACCAATATGTGCATTTGTAAGTGCACATATCATAAGTTCATAGATACTGGTCTCGCAACCATGTTATACATTGTAATATCACCAGCAATAGGTGATCCAGATACAATTATCGTTGGAACAATTTCATTTTTCAACTCCGATGCAGATGAAACCTGCTGGACACAAGAGAGCATAGCATTAATACGATTAAAACTTTTATACAAGGAATCGTTCATTAAACTACATAAAATGATATAGGCCTACATATTAAGTTAAGAGCTTTGTGGAGTAAATAAATATTTCTGAGCTATTTGAACAACTACAAAGAGAATAAGCCAGCAAATAATGGTTTGGCAATGGCAGATATCGAACATAGAAATCTCAATTCCTCTATCGATGTTAACAAAATCACTACAGTCCATCGCAACTCCAATGGCACAGTCTAAATGCAATAACTTCTAAGTATTTTACACTCAAATACTATGGTATATCGCTGATCCAGTTTTGAAGAATTTGCTAACACCCAAAATACGAACCAATAAGGAACTTTTAATTAAATTATTAAAGGATATCAATTTCTCTTAACACTTGGTAACCTAGTTCATAATCCATTTACGCTGATGCTGAAGAAGGTACAGTACCGGTATCAATGTATTGCCAAAACATGTAGCCTACATTGTTTAATAAATATTACATCATAGAATTGACAGGGCAGTGGTTCATCAAATGTATCACCAGCCAATATGGTTAACTATTATCACAATAAAATGGTAAATATATACGCATTATAATTCTGTATTTGTCCATAATTCACACGTAGGCTATAATGGTCGACACAGCTGGAATTTTACTATATAAGTCGTGATCTAATAAAGGGTACGGTGGGTTATAGATAGCGGAGGAGTAAACTAAGTTACCGTACATAATTTCTAGATTCAATTTGTATCATTACAGAAGGTAGTTATTTTGGCTAATATCCTTCGCAGTCTATAACCCACCCACCTTTCTCTTTTTAGATGACAACTTATATATATTCCATCTGTGTCAGCCATTATCCACGTGAATTATGCACAAGTACAGTATTGTCAACCCCACGTATATGGTATCAATAATCAATAGATAGCACGGACTGAGTTAGCCATGTATGCAACCCCGGTTTTTGTCACGCATAATCTTTTCTATTTTTTATTATTTTTTTTTGTTAATCTTTTCTAGACCAATGGGTTTTGCCTGGACCGATAATTACTAGGTAGCGCGGGCAGCATTAGCCATACATGCACCCCTCGCTTTTGTCACACACAGTGGAATTAGTCAATCATATGACCGACCTCATGACAGGTGTATTTTGTAGGCCTATCTTACATGTTGGCAACACGAAAGTGACGTCAATGTATGCACCTAGGTAACAGTTGAAGAGACCTCATGCGCTTGAGGAACATGGCTGCCATCGTTCAATGGGCAAGAAACAAAAGTCCCCTAGATTACGAATATAAGGTATGAAAATCATGTATTATCCGTATAAACGAAGTTGAGAGTTTCAAAGAGGCAGGTTCTCATCTCATTCACTATTAATTACAAGGTAGGACCGCGTTAGCCTTACATGCTCCCCTAGTTTTTGTCACGCACAGTGGGAGAGTCACACAGGCAAAGAAAATTTGCAAATGAAGAGTTAAAAAAAATATGTTAAGTGTTGTACCGGTATATTTCCACACGATACTGCAATTTTTGTAGCAAGAGTATCGTTACTTCACTTTTAATATTGCCTGCAGGACGACCTATGTTATGGGTAAGGTTTACATTTCTGGACGGGTGTCTCTGTGTCCAGTAGCTGGCTTTAACAGTAGGTCTATTTGGGTGGTGGCTTCATCTTTTTACAGGAACTGTAGAATTTGTAACAATTTGAAAAGCCACACTGAAGGATGCATGCAGGTACACGTGGAAAGTAGCAACCACGTAAGCATAAAATGCTTGTCGATAATATATTCAATGGTCACTGGCATTCATAGGTCCATGGCTTTTGCCAACTTGTGCTAAATTTCAGCATTCCACAGAGCATACGTACAGCTATTGTGAATCACCAGTTAGTCATGTTTCTCCACTTTGTTATAAATCCAATTATAAACATGCAATTTTTTAAAATAAATATAGGCCTACTGTATATATACATATATTTTGTGCACTCCTAGTTAAACTGTTTTGCCTGAAAAAAAAAAAAAAAAAAATATATGCAAGCAGTTTACTCGTTTCATGTCACTGTGTTCAAAAGAGGAGGACATTAGGTTTTGAAATCAATAACATCAAGAGAAGCAAGGCATGCAACACTGGTTTAACTTAAGTTATTGGGGTACAATGGTACAGGCTAGCTCAAATTATCTTGTTTTGCCATTTTCCATACCGTACTCAACAGCAGTGAGTTCCTGAGTTTTAGCCTCATGTAAAATCTACATTATGTTGCACATTGCCATCTGCAGTAGGAGTTATTGCACTTGAATTGATAGATGCAACCCAAACATAGACTTCTTACCTGGTCATTTGTCAGGAGAGTAATTGCCACATTCCTCTGCTATTTCGAGAACAGCAATTTAGGATTTGTTCACAGAATTGGTAGACCTACCTATGGGATAAATAAGAGTGAAAGTTAATTGATATGTCAAGTAGAATATCACCTGTACACTGCTTCAAATAACAATTCAAAACTATATTTTTCACACGCAATACAGAAACACGTTTTAATTTAAATTCTTAAAATAAGCGTACTTACTTGTCGTAGCAGATGAAGAACTGTTTACTTCTCATTACCACGAAGACAATTTGATATAAGAAAGATGAGATAGAACACAACATTAGCTTATTTAGCTTATTTGTATACGGCCAATATTATTACATACAACTCATAAACAGAGCCGCCATGGCATGGTCAGTGCCGCCAACCCAGTAGAAATAATGTTTATTTAATGATAAGTGCCGTAATTATCGTCTGTGAGCAAGATAATTGCAAGGAAATGTCAATTAGGAATTATGTGTATATTTATTGACTAAATATAGTGATATGTTTGCAATTTAATTACAACGTTGTATCATGCATATGTTGGCAACACGATATACAGCGCTCCATACGACTGGCACGTGCTACTACACCGATGGTGCCAAATGATCCCTATCTGGTTGACACCCCCTGCATAGGACCGCCGGCATGCTACGCCATCGAAGCCGCTGATAAAGATAAGGATAATAATTTTCTCGGTGGCTCAGTGGTAGGGGATCCGCCGCATGCTACAGAGTTCGATTTCCGGCAAAACTCCACCGCATTCCGTGTCCTACGACTTTTGGTGATTACTAGACACTGCGTATGTGTTAAATTGGTAAAAGTTTTATCCATATTGACTAATGGTAATATGTATTGGCAGGGCAGATTACACAATACATATTAAGACACAAATAATTAAATCCCAGTCACATGTAGCCCACTAGAGTTCTGGTTAGTCCGTTAGTTGAGGGGAATATATTATACCGGTAGGCCATATTTAATGTACCGTAGGGTACCGGTTATGCTATCACTTTGAATCAAATTTTGGCAGTCAGGATGCTCGAATAAAAGAGAGCGTAGTAGTAGATTTACTGCCACGCTAATAAATAAAAACTTTTGTTACGTACAACGAATGTTGTAGTTTTACGTGACCTTTATCTCGCGATCATGAGCCACGGGACCTGCATTTTACGTGGAATCCGAACCACGACAGGCTATTTCACTTCGAAAATCTCACATGGATTAACCGGGAATCGAACCAGCTCCGCCTTGGTGAGAGGCAAACAGCTTGACCACTGCAACATCACGCCCCAAAGGAATGCCAAACCGCAGATTAATAGTTATGCACAAGGCCACAGGGTCAGACTACCTCTAATTTAGTATATTGATATTTTTACGAGTTTGCTCAGGGGAAGCTTATAAAGCGCACGGATGCCAGTTTTTTTTCTCGCGATTTTCATTAAAATCGTTACTGCATGGCTTCCATTGATCATAAATAATTTTCTATAGAAACCTTCCTCGAGATATCCTTTACAGAATGGTGAAAACTGCATCAAAATTCATCCAGTGGTTCTGGAGATTACCCGTAACATCCAAGAATGGGAGGACTCTGTTTTAGAGTAGGTAGAGATTAAAATTCTAGGAAGGAAAGATAATGTCGCTGTTCCGCCCCTTTATATGACAACCATTATCAAATTATAATTTGGGTTTTGTGAGCGGTTAACGAAAATAAAACACAAATGAGGTTAATTGCCAGCATTCACCGGGATTGAAGAAACAGGACTGGAGAAAACCATACTCAGGATGGCTGCTATTGGCACAGTGATTCGAAATGCAGTCAAGAATTTCCGGGAGGTACCCAAATTAAGGCCTCTGCAGGTTCATATCAAAATCCTAGCTTCAATTAGAAATTCACACTCTAGAACAGCCATCATACAGGTTATCAGAAACACCCTAAGTCCCTACAGTGAATCAACAACTCAAGAAATATATCTAAAGGAGCAAAGGATTTATTTTGTACCAATAGATTGTCATCACTATGGTAGATCAGTACAAGAATGAAACTCCAGAGCATACAGGATTACTTTCATAAAACTTTATTGCCATAAGCCCACCCATAATTTTAGTATATGGATATTTTCAAAGGAAGTAGGAGACTTCTGTTACTTAGGAAGCAAAATAACCAATGATGGACGAAGCAAAGAGGATATAAAAAGTAGGTTAGCTCAGGCAAGGAAAGCATTTCTACAGAAAAGGAATCAGTTGACATCGAATATAGATTTAGGTATTAGGAAGTCTTGCCGGCCCCGTCAGGGATTTTAAAAACTGACGTGAGGGTTGGAATGGGGTGCACTCAGCCTCGTGAGGACAATCGAGTAGCTGCCTGACAGTGAGGCAGCACTCCGATCACGAAAACCAAGATTAACGGCCGAGGGGACCCGATGCGCTGATCACACGTCACCACAATATCTGCAGGCCAAATGGCTGGGCAGCTGTCGCTTGGTCGGCCTAGGCCCTTCGTGGGCTGTAGTGCCAGGGGTTGACTTTGTTGATTAGGAAGTCATTTTTGAAGGCCTTTGTCGGGAGCGTGGCACTGGACTATTGGTGCAGCAGAAAGGAGGAGAATGGAAGCGTTTGAAATGCGGTGTTACAGGAGAATGAAGATTAGATGGGTAGATAGGTTTACAAAAGATGAGGTATAAAGACGAGTGGGAGAGGAGAGATGTTTCTGGCGACTGCTAATGAAGAGAAGAGATAGCTTGGTAGGACATATACTAAGACACCCAGGAATAGCAAGCTTAGTTATGGAAGGAAGGGTCGATGACAAGAACTGCAGGGGTAGACCAAGGTTAGCATATGTTAAACAGATTGCCTCAGATGTAGGGTGTGGTAGCTATGTAGAGATGAAACGATTAGCTCAGGACAGGGAGGCTTGGAAGGCTGTATCAAACCAGTCAAAAGACTGAAGACTCAAGCAACATGTTTGCACTCACATTGCAGTGCGATGTGCTGACATCTGGCGAATGTATTGTGATATACGATTATTTTCAAGGTTTTAAAGGGCTATTTGTAGACAAACAGTATATTAAATCGTCCGAACAGAAAATCTGCTCTTTCCATTACCTAAAAATTGGAAGTGTTCAGGGATAAAAAGGTTTTATGGTAACCCTTTTACCTTTAGATGAAAACTTAAATCAATTTCTATATGGTCCCGAATTCACTGCGTTGGCCGCTAACATGACAAAGAAAGTAGTATAAATTGAAATCAATGGGAACTTGTCATGGTGTTCAACCTGCAATGATGTTAACTACCCAATACTGAAAAGCCAATACAAAATTTCAAGTTGATAAGTAAAACATTTGAACTGCAAAGCACATTATCGCTTCTGTTAAGGCCTGGTGACTTTACACATTAATTGGCACCAGAACTAAAATTGGCTGTGCCACTTGCTCAGCTCTACATAAAAACAAATCATACAGTATTTTTCCTTAAAACAGACAAAAAAAAATACTCATACCGTAAACTAAACCCCCGAGATATCACATTTTTATAAATAATCCGCAGAGCTAGATCATTTGTGGATCAATTTTAACATTAATATAATAACTTCTGATAAAATGTTTTACATGCAGTCAACACTATATTCAATAAGTTGAAATTTGTCGTTCATTATGTAACACTGGCAGCAAATATACAGTTCATGCCACGATTTTGGTCGGTTAGTCCTGATTGCAGAGTCGTACAGAGGACTGTGCAATCGGAACTCACCGACCAAATACCGTGGCGTGAACTGTACATATCTAGATAGATATTATTAGTTCCTTTTGTATTGATGTTAGTTCAAATAAAACAACTTAATATATTATCTGCTAAATGCTATCAAATCAACTGAGTCAGGTTACCAAACAGACAACCTCCAAATTCCAGTGCACATACCTTACTCCCCCCTTTCTTCATTGTCCCATTATTCCAGCATAGGTTCAAAATTCTTGTTTGAATCCCATGACCCTTTTGCAAATGGATTATGAGAAGGAAGGAGAAACAATCAAATTTAAAACCCAGGAGGTTGGTAATTGAAAAAGTAATTTTTATTTTGCATTACACAATGTAGTACAAGAAATACAATTACTGCATATTATAAAAAGAACCACACAACTGAAACTGCATTCTCGCCCAGGTCTGTTCCAAGCAACTTGCAGTTCAACTGGATCTAGTGGACAGATCTGTAAGAATACAAACATGAAGCTATTAATATAATAAATGTGGAATGTAACTTATAAGGCACTGAACATGTAAGAATGCAGGCTATGCTTATCAAGAAAATATACTGTCAATGGCCATAGTGGACTTGGGCTATTAGGTCGTTCATTGTACAAAGAGTGTACAAACCATATAGATGAAGGATAGGAAGCACAACACGAACTCACAACTTCCAGATTTGGCTTCCGTTACTCTACCTCTGAGCTTATGTGGAGACACTTTTGGTTTTTCTATGCATTACCATGTCGGACATAATTGCTCGGAGACAGGGCAAAGGCAGTTAGAGCTGGATGTCACAGGTTGTGTCCCACATGTTTCGTACGTTCTAACTTTTAGCGTCATCTATGTGGTTTGTAGGCCCACTCTCTGTAAAACACACAACCACCGGTAATAATAGTAGAAATTTCCTTGCTCGTTTGATGGGTCATCTTTTACAATTTACCAGATATAATGGTATTTGGGCCTTTATCATATACAATCAGAGAGAAAAACATAACAGAAAGTTCTGATGCACAAAACAAGACTTCAACCTACAGTGTAATAGTAAAAAAAGTAATAACGGTGGGCACAGAAGGTAGAGCATATTGAAAGGCAAGTCATTTGTCCCTGGCACATAGAATTACATGTCATCCTTGAAACTTCTGTGTTCTCCAGAGTAGCTGGCAACAGTTGAGGAGACGAGAACCCTTGAAAAAATTTACTAAACTACTGATTTTAGCTATGTCAATACCTTCTGTAATGATTCAAAATAGATTTCCCTTATATATCATGACAGAGTAAAATTCCAGCGGTGTTGGCCATCATCCGCATGAATTATGCACAACTAAAGCAACGCCAACCCCACGCATACTGTTACTAATTGCTTTTGTAAAAGTTACATTTGCCTAGACCAATAATTCTTAGGTGGCGGCCCTGTGTTAGTCTTTGTCTCAGGTGACAAGAAGTTGAACTACCTATGACGCAAGGATTTGTTAATGAAATCACAGAAGTGGAAGTTAGGAAAGCCATCTCTAAAATGATGATTCATAAAGCAACCCATAAGAACGAAGGGTAAAGTTTATAAAACTGCCGTAAGGCCAATCCTTCTCTATGGTAGTGAAACATGGGCTACTACAAAGCCACATGAGCAAAAGCTACATACCACTGAAATGTGTATGTTACGTTGGGCAGGTGGAGTTACTCTCAAAAGATAAAATCCGTAATGAACATGTGTGAGGCAGTTTAAAAGTAGCGCCTATACCGGTAACTGAGAAACCTTTGGAGTCCAGGATAAGGTGGTATGGCCATGTTATGCGAAGACCGGAGGGGATCTTTAACGTGCCAGTAAATCTACTGACACGGCTCCCTCGCATTTGCGCACCCTCGATTGCCAACTGACTGTGCCAGGATACGAATCTTCAACCTTGGACCCAGCAGGCAAGGACATTACAAGCAGCCAGGAATTGTTATACAGAAGCTACTATATCCCGATACTGACCTATGCTTCAGAAACGTGGACAATGAAGAAAAGAGACATAAGCAGAATACAGGCAGGTGAAATGAAGTTCCTGCGAAGTAGGATCGGAGTAACAAGAAGAGACAGGGTGAGGAATGAAAAGGTCAGGGAAATGGTGAAAGAGGAGCCCTTGCAAGGTAGGATCGAGACATCAAGACTGAGGTGGTATGGACACTTAAAGAGATTGGATGAGAAGAAGATTCCCTAGAGGATACATGAGATGCAGATGCACAAGAAACGACCAAGGGGAAGACCAAGAGATAGAAGGCTGAAAGGAGTGGAGGAATGTGTCAAGAAGAGAGGCGAGGACTGGACCAGAGTGACAGCGGAGAGGTGGTGGGATGAAAGAACTAAGTGGCGAGGCTTATGTTCCAAACAGACCCAGCCTGGGGCTGGAAACTGTACAAGATGATGATGAGTTCCTTTTTGTAACAAACAAAATTTATTAATCTCATGTAGCCTAATTTTTTTTCAGGGTTAGGGAATAACCCATCTCATTTGGTTACAATCGTGTTGACCGACTGAAAAGCACCAAACTTTTGTAATAAATAATAATTGTGGAAATGCTGTGGTAATAGAGGTTTTCTTCTCCACTGAGTATAACCCATCCCCCATCCCCTTTTTTCATCACAACTTACATAGTAAAATTCCAGTCGTGACTGAATTATGGGACAAGGATGAGAAGATACAAACACAAAACAAACTTTTGTTTTTTGTGTGGAGAGCTGAGATATTTATGTTGCGAGAGCAGAATATAAGAGAGCCACCAACTGATTACGGAAAATGACTACGAGGGTGTTATTGCATTATTTCAGCAGTGCCAACATTATCGTTTGGTGCCGGTTTTGCTGCTGAGTTCAAAAGTGTCGAACGTCGACTAAGGTTTTACATACAACCACAAACCTAACCTGGGGCATATGCACCAGATCCCTCTCCTGTACTACAGTAATTTTGGCTCTTCTTTTGCAGTGCCGACGCATGACCGAACTATGTATAAAGCCCATAATATAATATGTGTCAAATGCAAAATTTCCTAACACCAACAATATCTCACAGCTCTTGACAGACTCCTATAATGTGCCTCAGCGCACTCCCACGTAGCGAGGTTAGATGCCTGTCTGGCCGAAAATTACTGATGTAAAAGTTGGACGAGACCAAATTATACATCACTACTTGGTTCGACGGCTGCCTTGATGAAAGAAACCATTGGCAGCTACTTGGTTAGCAGACTGGGAATCGTGCATTGTGCGGTGTCGCCGGCTCGATACGGTATCGAAGCTGTTCAAACTGTTAGCCGACCTCACACATAAAGTAAGCGGAGCACTGACGGCCCAGACCAGCGATTCCCAACCTTTTTTCCTCCCGTACCCCTTTATACATATTTATCTAAAATAGTACCCCTAAAACGTTCAATATTTTACGGGCAATATGTACATAACTTAATAAAAACATTAATGATAAAACATTATTTGAATACCGTATAACTAATATTTTTCATTTATTATTTGTTTGCTGTTAGTATGCATTACATTTCAATAAAATGCTACATATAATTTTTCAATTTTACTTTCATTTGCTTGGGCAAATGAAGATGTATAATCATTTAGCTGAGGAAAATAAACAGTAGAGTACATAACATCTTTTTGTTTTTGATTTTATTGGAAACTAATTAATTCTAGCGATTAGTTTGGCAAAACTAGACAAATCAAGACAATAGCAGTGGGTCGGTGAAAGTGACTGGGGATGGGATAGGGTGGGAACATTGATCTTGATGTGCGTGAATAAGACGGCACTGCGCGCCGGTACATTACGACTGAAACGTACGATGGGAACATGGTGCCCGCCATTACCGTTTAATTTTGGAGTACCCCTAAGCGATTCGTTGCATACCACCAAGGACTACGCGTACCCCTGGTTGGGAACCACTGGACTAGACAATGTTTGATGCAACCTTTCCCTCTCGTACTGTATGTGTGAACCTATTAAGACTATTAGAGGTTCGAATGCCACTGTCGAGAGCCCTGCAGATGGTTTCCCTTTTGCACACCAGGCACATGCTGGGGCTGTACGTTAATAAAAGGCCACTGCCGCATCCTTCCGCGCCTAGCCCTCTTCTATCCCAATGTCACCATACGACCTATCTGTGTCGGTGCGACGTAAACCAAATTGTACATAATAATAACAATATTAATATGGATTATTCCCGCCCCCCCCCCCCCCCCATTGATAAGTCTTGGGTTTCTGGGAAGGATGTAATACTGTCGAGGATATTAACAAAAGTATGTTCCTGAAACGGAACAAATTAATTGCATATTATACACACACTGTTGCCGCACGATAGTACGAACAACGTGTTGTGACCCGTCGCCTTTGTTCTGTAGGCAGTTTGTATATTCTGGGGAGACATGTGCATCGAATCATCGCACAAAAACAGATTGTGGCTGTCTTCACATTACAGATACTGTTTGAAGGGGTTATATGCACAAACTATACAGCAGTACACAGGACGAGCCAGTACCGCCTAGCACAATGCTCGAACACAGCTTGCTTGAGGTTTCTGGGCTCATAAGAGCACGCCGATAGGTCAAGGCGCGCACAGAAGCTCGAACTTGTTCGAACTCTGACATCATCTGTTCGAGCAGAGCTCAAGCACATCACTATCTATAACCCACCCGCCATCCCAAATTATAACAGGACTTGGTTCATTGTGACATTGCGATCCGGCCCCGTCTGGGGAAATTTTAGTGACATCAGTGACGTTACCGTGATGTCACGGCTGACGTATTCAGTCGCATTGCTTGCCGGGAGCTTGTCAGCTTATTAATATGTTAGTTTCGCGCTCGGTTTTCTCGTGACGGTCGGCCATTTTTCTTCACCTGTTTGCGTACGGTGAACGTCATTTTAACAATTAATATTCCTGTTAATAATCTATAGAATGAGATTGTGATATTAGTAGTGTCGTCTACGCAATTGTGTTGGCGAATTGTAATGATAGTGTTGAATTCGTGAATGGCGTTACTCGTTAGCGTTTTGATATTAGCAGTGACTTGTTCGCGGGTTGTGTGGGCGATTTCTAAGAAAATTGTTGATTTCCGTAACTTGTCGCAATCAATTGACGAAAGTGTTATGTGATTCATTGTGTGGACGATAATTACTGCTTCTTCTTCTACATGGGGAAAAATACGGCCTGTGGGATCCATTGGTGAGTGTTAATAAAGTTGTTCATATATTTCTTTTGGTTGTTGCTGATAATTGAAAATTTGCACTCTGTGGGGGAATACACATGGTAAAATAGGAATGGGTGGGTAAAATATAGGCAGAAATTGGCATTTACAAGAACCTATATAGGTAATTTTTTGACGGTTCATACAGTATGTCTGTGAGGCGTTATTAAACAGCATGGTAAGGATAGTGATTTTTAATTGAGATACAAGTATTTGCAGCCAATATTGGAAAACATAAAAATACCGAACCAGCGGTGAGGGGGGCGCGGCCCCCCTCCTCCTCAAAAACAATATTATTGACAACTTAAAAAAAAAAAAAAAAACGAAACTACACAAAACCATAACATTATTGACCACAATGTTTTATAAGAATATTACAATGTGTCAGCGATAGGTTGTGTTTGTGGTGTTGATGGAAATTAATGCATCTGCCAGCAGCTAGGTTAGGTTTGTGTATGCCTGAGAAATGTGTTAATGTACCGTATTGATGCCAATTGGCGATTATTACAAACCGCGATCGTTTGTGCATAACTTTTTTATAAAAACAAATTGGCTTCTTTTGTGATGTTATCATCCACTTGACGAAATGCCTCTCTGGTAAGATTATGGGAAAATCTTTGGTTATATTGGGTGGTGACAACTCAATAACAGAAATTGTAAAATCCTTCGAAACCCATTGTTTCGTCATCTGTAATTGATTTATTTCCCTACCTCAATTTGATACGCCTTACATACGAAAATGTTTTAATTGAGGGTTACATTTATACGATTTTGTATTGGAATGGGTAATTGGTCTACTTAGCTAAATTATGTCGGCGATATTTACGAAAATATTCCGATATAAGGTTATATTTTTAAAATTTTGTATCTGTATCTTTCCTATATAGCTGAATTTTAGATGATGACAAACATCGCAATTTATTTTAATTTTATAATTAAAAATATTGTATCGAAATCAGTGCTTGACCTATATAGCTCAATTAAAGATTCCGATGCGCAGAAAAATTTCTCGATTTTAATTTTCCACATCGAAATCTATAATTGGCCTAGGTAGATCAATTACAGATTCCGATATACTTTGTAAATTTTCTACGCATCGGAATCTTTAATTGAGCTATGTAGGTGAATTGCAGATCTCGATGCACGGTTTTCCAATTATGAAATTGCAAGAATGACGATGTGTATCGGAATCTATAATTGATCTACATAGTCCAATTATAGATTTCGATGCGGAAAATTAAAAATATCAATTGAAATCGCGAAATTTTTCTACGCATCGAAATATGCAATTGAGCTATGTAGGCGAATTTTAGATTTCGATGCACGTTTTTTCAATTATGAAATTGTAATAATTACGATGTGTATCGGAATCTACAATTGATCTATATAGTCCAATTGTAGATTTCGATGCGGAAAATAGAAAATATCAATTGAAATCGCGAAAATTTTTCTACGCATCGAAATATACAATTTAGCTATGTAGGTGAATTGTAGATTTCGATGCACGTTTTTTCAATTATGAAATTGTAAGAATTACGATGTGTATCGGAATCTACAATTGATCTATATAGTCCAATTGTAGATTTCGATGCGGAAAATTGAAATTATCAATTGAAATCGCGAAATTTTTCTACGCATCGAAATATGCAATTGACTTACAGAGCTCAATTATAGATACCGATGCGTAAAAAAATCTTGTGAATTCGAAGGCATTTGTGTTTCCCCACCCAAAAACCCCTATTACCCAGGCTTTTCCCGTAAGCTTGCTCGAGGAGTGACGGCGTTGATGACGTCATGGTAGACGCCATTTTGTTTTAGGGGAATTTAATCGCGGCGGCATCGCAATGGAATATTATCCCCATGACTTATAGGGTATAGTAAAAATTCCAGCTATACCTGCCATTATCGGCGTTACAACAGTATTGCCAACCCCACGCATACGGTACTAATTGTATAGGTGGTCTTTCGTCCAGATCAATGTTCCTTTTGTCAACCGTGCCCCGCTAGCTTCCCGCGACCATTCTAACCTTAGTTTAGTCCAATCCAATGGTTTTTGACAATGGTTCCAGTCTAGCGTGTCCTGGGCCCTATTTCATAAAACACAACAGGTCCGACAATTGTGACAATTTGACATAATTGTCAACGTGTCGCGACACTTTTATCTGACAATATGTCAGTGTGACAGGAGAAATATTGTAAAATGTACGCCTGTCACAGAACCGTTTTCTTAACCTTGACAAATTGTCAAATCCAACTGTCGAGGTCATGTACACTTCGATAGTTCCGTGAATCGATAATATACAATAACTCGATTCACATGAACTGTTCAATGTGAGATAATCATAATAAAGGATTTACTATTTATTAAAACATTCATTTATTTGAAGAAATACACACAAACTGTGCAAAATTACTAGACCTATATATTTACATACTTTACTGGATAAATGTGATTATCATTACAGCTTCTAATAATACGTTACAGGCCCAACCATTTACCTTTCTGACAATTGCGAATATATACTGTACAATACAGGCACGAATTGAATGCTCAACAAATATTTGTCTCGGCCACGACCTTTCTTTAGTAAATAATATATTATGAAGTTTCTATGGTCAAGGGAGCAATAAAATATTTAAAGTATGATATATACTAGAAATTCGTTCTCATTAAGAGTAGCCTACGTGTTTTGATTTATTTTCTTCCGCACGACACTGTCATATTACTTGAAAGCAAAGATTTAGTCTTTGAAAATATTTTTCATCTCAACTTAAGAATCCCCTTTATCTCACCTAAAAACCCTAGGCCTAGACCTACTGATAATGATATTTGTTTTACGTCCCTTTCAACTACTGCGGCTTTTAGAGAACCGGGGTGGGGAAATTTTGCCCCAAAGGGGATCTATAACGTGCCAGGAAATCTACTGACACGGCTCCCTCGCATTTGCACACCCTCAAATTCCAGATAACTGTGACAGGATTTGATCCTGCAACAGCAGGCGAGAACGTTACCGCTGCGCGCACGGAGCCAGCGTAGACCTACGGCTGTCAAAGAGACAGATCTACATAATAACAACACACTGTAAATGCACAGGGTCTTTCATATAAAGTAAGAACGGCAAGCGGCAGATTTGTTATTCCCTACTGCGGTGGCCTTGGCTGAGCTTGTGGCGCGCCATGGTCCCCTGCTGTACTATTAAAAGCGCGCGCGTAGTACATACGAGGGCTGTTTTTTTTTTTCAAGTTCCGATGGACTGTATAAAAATAATAGATTGACATACCAAACTGAATTTTACACTAAATGTTAGCTTGTTTTATTCTTATGTCTCAACATAATCGCTAAAACGATTGAAACATTTGTCATATCGTTACACCAGCTTTCCAATGCCCTCGGCAAAACATTGTGTCGCCAAAGAGGTGGGTACGTCTGGAGTCTCTCCTGAAGTTTTACCCTTTTGCTAGGCGTTGCCGCCCAAACATACCTTCAATTCTCGAAAAAGGTGAAAACCATTCACAACCACACTGTACCAACGTTACGATAGATTTTTCAAAGAATTCAACTGTGAAGTTTTGGACCATCTGCCGTTTAGTCCAAACCAGCACTGAATGATTTTCACCTCTTTCGAGAATTGAAGGTATGGTTGGGCGGCAATGCCTCGTCAAAAAGAAAAAACTTCAGATTGTCCAGAGGTACCCACCTCAGTGGCAGCAGAATATTTTGCCGAGGACATTGGAAAGCTGGTGTAATGGTACGACAAATGTTTCAATTGTTTTGGCGATTATGTTGAGACTTACGAATATAACAAGCAAACATTGAGTAGTAAAATCAGTTTGGTATGTCAATCTGTTGTTTTTATACAGTCCATCGGAAATTGAAAAAGAAAACAGCCCTCGTATGTACTACGCGTGCGCTTTAAATAGTACAGCAGGGGGCCATGGCGCGGCACAAGCTCGGCCAAGGCCACCGTAGCAGCGAATAACAAACCTGCCGCTTGCTGTTCTGATTTTATATGAAAGACCCTGTTTATTGGTTCTGAAACGTTAACGCAAACTTTAACATTATCGTGCACTAGTGTTCGTCACACATGTGCTCTAAAGATCATCAGCTATGACGACCTATGGACACGATCATCAAACGACAATTTAACTAATGCAGGGTGCTTCAGAACTACAATATTGCCGCTGTTAGTTAGGTCTTACAAGGAGATATGACAATGTGCCATTTATCATCACAAATGACTAGCATTGGTAAAGTGCCTGGTTTAAAAACCCGTGTTCGTCGCCAGCATTTCTAACCAAACTAGGAACATGCGCACGAAATAGCAAATCGCGTATGTTACAGAAACAATTACCAACTATATCACACACTTGTAACATTTTAAAATGTCGGAACATAACACGCATGCACATAATTAACACGCGTGCCTGCTTAGCACATGCGAGAAGCAATACGCCGCGTCAAGACAGCTCAACTCACACGAGATGTTTGACGCTGGGATAACATATTACATCGCACGCATGATTTCGCAAAGTTGCTCATTATCGGCAACGAAGATATGACGAATCTCGTAAGACTTCGTGCATTGTGAAAGACCCGTTGACATCCTTATTATATGCACTTATATACGAGAGTGACGACTATTGGCTCAGTGACAAAAACCGGTACCGTACAGTTACCGGTTCAACTATACCATCCGATACATCGGTATCTGGGGAATATTTAGGGAGATCAGTGTCGTCACCGTGATCTCACGGCTGACGTATTGCTATCGGTAACGCTATTGGTTGGCTGACGTATTGCTATCGGTAACGCTATTGGTTGTCAGCTGATTACTACGTCAGTTCCGTGGTCAGTTCGTCGCGAGATTTTGCTGGAGTCGGTGCGCCATTTTTTTATTGTCACGCGATCGCGTTTTCTAAGAGTAATATTAAAATAAATATTCCCGTGAATAACCTGTAAAATAAGATTTTGATATTAGCAGTGTCGTGTGCTCGATTGTGTTGACGATTTGTATTAAAATTGTTTAAATCCTGAAGTTGTTGCATTAAACTAAAAGCCTTTACTTGTGGTGGAAAATCAGTGCTTCTGCTTGTACATGTGGAATAATACAGCATTTGGAATATATCGGTGAGTTTTTACGTTGTTCATACATATATTTTGGTTGTTGAATTTAATATGAAAGTTGTTTAAACGATAATATTACGTCAGGATCGGTGTTGGGGAATACGCCTGTTAAAATAGTAATGGATTTAGACAAATTGGCATGTACATGAACACCTGTAAAATAGATATGACAATGTTTTGTATTAGACCTATCGGAATCTTTAATTGAACTATATAGCTCAAATATAGATTTCGATACATAGAAAGAAATTGACGGTTTTTGTGTTTGCAGCCAATATTGGAAAACATAAAAATACCAACCTATCGGAGGGGAGGGGAGGGGGGTGTGTCCCCCCCCCCCCCCGCAAAAACAACATTATTGACCACAATGTTTTATGATGGCATTGACCTGTATCGGAATCTTTAATTGAACTATATAGTTCAAATATAGATTTCGATACATAGAAAGAAATTGACGGTTTTTGTGTTTTTCCACCCAAAAAAACTCCTCTTACGTGAATTTGCGAATTCTTTTTATGTATCGGAATCTTTAATTGAACTATATAGCTCAAATATAGATTTCGATACATAGAATACGTGAATTTGCGATTTTTTAATTTATCGGAATCTTTAGTTGAACTATCTAGCTCAAATATAGATTTCGATACATAAAAAAATTGACATTTTTTGGCGTTTCCCCACCCAAAAAACCCCTATTACCCAGGCTTTTCCCGTATGCTTGCCAGAGGTGTATTTCGTGACGTCGTTGATGACGTCACGGAAGCCGCCATTTTGTTTTAGGGGAATTTCATAAGCGGTCGTATCGCAATGTATAGTAGTCCCCAGTTACCTTAATAATGTACAACTACCTTAGGCCTATTATATGAATGGAGCCCCCCAGAAGGAAATCCTACGTACGTCACTGATCTTAATCACTCTACTACTGCCGCTTTTTAATCGCTCCATTCCAACGATTCTAACAACACTGTAGGCTATAAATATAACGGAAAACTTCCCAACGCACAGAAATACGAAAAGATAGGTTAAGGTAATAATAGACATGTAAACAAGGCACCTGTAGAGTTTTCGATGACAATTGTACAACCACGGCTGACATATTCATTAGTTCATAAAGAAAAACTGGTGACATGTGTGACATATTTGTCAGATTTCTACCTGTCGGCATTACAACTTTATGAAACAGATTTCTGACAATATGTCACGACAATTTACAAAATTGTCGCAACATATTTGTCGATTTATCATGCTTTGAGAAACGGAAACTTGTCGAACTATCAAATTATCCGGATATTTTACGTCATCTGGCACATGTCGACTTGTCCAGTTTATTGATATAGGGCCCAGATCAACGGTTACAGCCTAATGCGTCTAGATTCTAGCTTCCAGCCGCAGACGAATGGGTTTTGCCTAGTGGTGGTGTATTTTATATCTTACATGTTGGGCAAACTGCCGTGACACCAACGTCTCGTCATGTGTTGCTCACAAGAGGAGGATACGATGCATGGGTCACCGATCCGAACCATCTTTAGTACACGTGTAGGGCATTACCAGGCGTGTAACAGGTGCAAGTAGTAAGTTGCGCTTCTCAGCAGTTTCCGAGAAATTAATTAATTGCAATTACATGTCGGCGTCTATGTGCGTCGTACGCTAGCAAGAATCCGAAGAATCCTGCTTAATAAGCGCGGGATCGCTGAATCGAATGCCACCGGTGAGCCTTTGCAGTGTGTTGTGTTTTTTTTTTTGTACCGATAACACGAGTCACCGCTTGCGGGGTACGTGGGTGGTCTGATGGTTCACAGACGTGCAATGAACGGAACAGACTGGGCCTTAAATGTATATATTTATACATATAGGCTACATATATATATAATAGAATATACCTGACCGTGTATAATAACAATGTATTTGCAATGCCAATGCTGTATATTATGTAGTCACAAACGTTTAACCCCCATACGACGATTTCGGAATCTCTTTTCCCGCTCACATAACACGTTATTACAATTGACTGCAAAATAAACATTCAAGATACATACACGTGTATGAATTGGCAATGTTTACAAAAAAAAACTCATTGCAAAAACTCACCGGTGGGATTTGATCCAGCGCATACGAAGCAGGGCTCTTACCGCTGCACTGCAATTAATTTCTCGGTATCGGCTGAGAAGCGCACCTTACTACTTGTACCTGATATACGCCTGGTCATGCCCTACAAGTGTACTAAGAATGGTTCGAATCGATGACCCATGCATCGTATCCTCCCCTTGTCAGCTGGAGTGAGCAACATGGCTGCCGTAGTTCAAATTCAACAAGAATGAAACATACCGTATATAATTATGTAATTTAGCACATGTTTCCAGTATATTAGTCATAATGAACTGCAATTTCAATAGATTATCATTCAACATCTAACTGAAACTGATAAGTCAGGTTCCTGTGTCCTGCACTACAAATCAAACAATTTATTGAGAGATGCTAACAAAATAACTACCGTAGCCTAATAATAGAAATGCACCACCAAAATCTTTTTTTTTTTTTCAGGTTATAATTTAGGATGTCCCAATAGCCTAATTGGGAAAATAGGCCTATTGTGTTGAGACTGAAAATTCGCAATATCAATAGGCTCCCAACCGGACATCAACAATTTGGGGCGTAATGACGCAGTGGTCAGTTTCCTCTCAGCAAGACGGACCGGGTTCAATTCCCGGGCAACGCCTATTCTCAAATGTTATATTGTATCGTAACAAGATTTTTGCATATGCCCACTTACAGTAAATCAAATACAGTACGGTACCTCGGCTTTAACATACGCTGTATACACATGAGGCAAAAATGTAGGTTTGATAGAACGAATATTTAAAAAAAATCCCTTTGGAAAAGTGAATAAAATAACGGCAAATTGTATTCATAAAGAAAACTTACAGGCTGTTTCGTATAAATCTCTCCTCTGAAACTCTAGTTAGTTGGTTATTGAGGTTTCAAGGGTCGAAACTACGATGTCATCTGCACCTCACTCTTCTGCATCCATCTGAAAAGAAAGGAAATATTGTAACACGCACCCTAATGAATGAAATAAGCGTTCAGTACATGTTGGAAAGCTTAGCATACTTACTTTTTCTTGTAAATAATCTCCAGTATTCGTTTCCTCCCTCAATGGCGACCCCAGCTGTGGCATCAAATCTGCAACGGTCACGTGATGTTTGTCAGGCACAAGCAGCGGAAAGGAACAGTAAAATACACATGGAACGGGTATATTAGGAGGCCAATCAGATTTCAAGGCAATGAGTTTCTTCTGACCAATCAGGTGAAGTATCATTTCAGGCTACAGACGTATGTGTATTAAGGTACCGAGAGTTCAAAGATATTAGCTAAACTCCCTGCCTCTCGTGTTACCATGCGACCACTTCACAACAAAACTCACATCTCTGTCTCGTAGGACTAGCGTTACCAACAGTCCAAACGCAGGACATTGCTCAGAATACAGCAAGACATTCGAGCAAAATGTCTGACAAGTTCAATCGATAGCAAAATTATACATAATATGTATATTGCACATAACGTTTTACAAAAGGAAATACCTTACTTAATGACCAGTCCCTGCTGCGATTCTTTTCCTTTGAAGCTGTATTCTTCAGCAGAACCGACTTTTGAAAGAAGACGCGAATTATTTTCTTGAAGCAGATATTTATCGAATTGTTCACACTACGTATCTTTGAAATTGATCGTCACAAGTAACATTCTACCAACATTGAGCATATACGGTACGGTATGAATAAACACACATTGCTGCCTGGTCTGGCAAACTGGCAAATTGTACTTAAGTTCGGAAACAAAACGCAATGTTCTGATACCGGTACTTATTAAAGAAAACAGACCATTGTTGGTCTAGTGTTGTGTCTTAATCCAAAGTTGAACTTTTAGAATAAGACCTTACGGTACGTTGCAGAACTGGTCGAATAATGTTTAACTTTCAGTATTTCTACACCTTTTGACTGTAACTTAATTATTGAATAAATGGTACAATATCGTCAAAACTGTGGTCCTTATTGTTTTGAAGTCTTAACCAATTGAATCACTTGAATTCCTACATAGATTGCATCAATTTATCAAAGTACCGGTACCGTACTCATCGCAGGTTTCATAGAAACATAAACACCTTGCATTCTATATCCAAACCATCTTCTGAAAATGTATTTAACATCTATCTGACTTTAAGCGGAAAACCTAAATGAGCAATCAAGAAAAAATGCCTAACATTTCGATAAATTAGAAATGCCGGTCGGACATAACCACAATGAATGAAAAGAAGGACATGTTGGTAACCCTCCGTAGGACGAATCCACTTAAAAGGAAGATTGTTATACAGACCCTGTAAAATGAGACTATCTGTCGCGGTAAAACAGTTCCAAGATACATACCGTACCGTGCCTCACTTCTGTACCATCAGCTGGGCTGTAGGCCTACTGGTCACAAGCACGTCTTCACGCTGCTTCTCTAAGTAGACTCGCAGGCTAATGTTTACATCACTAGACTAACCACACGGTATAACGCATTCTTACTTTCATCGTGGAGACGTAATTTTATTGTGTTTTCCTTACAAACCTTAGGGGGCTGCGTGGCGCAGTCGGTGGAGGCTCTGAGCTTCTAACTGAAAGGGAGTGGGTTCGATCCCCACCCAGGTAGTAGATTTTAGAAACATAACTACCACTTTCGGAAACGCAAATGGCCCTGGGGTTTACTCAGCCTACACCAGAAATGAGTACCAGGGTAATTCCTGGGAGCAAAGACGGCCGGGCGTGAGCTGACAACTCCATCCCATCTAGTGCCGATGTCACAATGAGTGGAAACCTCTACCTTCCACTGCTCCCAGGGCCTCCACGGCGTGTACGGAGTTGGCTTGGCTTCGCTTACAAACCTTACTAAACAATTATTCCTAGCCTCGGTGGCGTACGCAGGATTTCTTTCTCGGGGGAAGTTCATTCATAGTTTTGTAGCCTACGGTACATTATTATAACATTACTGTTATTTCTATTATTAATCATAAATAGCAATAAATGAACATTCTCTATGCTTGTAAATTACTTTCATTATAGCCTATTTTCCAACACAATGAGCTTAATTGCAAATAATATGCAAAAATAATAAAACGAATATGGAAAACAGTACGGTTTCCTACCTATCTATTTCACGACCGTATTGCAAGAGAGCGATATTATTGAAAGCGGACGCGGTTCCATCTCATAATCTATAAGTATGAGAAACAAGCAAAACGTAAATAAAATTACGTTAATAGGCCATGCAGATGGTGATGGACATTCCTAGCTCTGTTTAATTCATGTGCATTCATTTGTTGTGGATCTGTTTATACAAATGTCGGCCATTAGTCCACTTAGCAGTGATCCCTTCGCTAAGCCCTCTGATTGAGCGTATATTGGGATCACCTGGAGGTGTAATCGATGCTATTTGTCCACATAGCAGTGATTCCTTAGCTAAACCCTCTGATTGTGCGTATATTGGGATCTCCTCGTGGTGTAATGGCCGCTATTAGTCCACTTAGCAGTGAACCTTTCGCTTAGTCCTCTGATTGAGCGTATATTGGGGTCACCTGGTGGTGTAATGGCTGCTATTAGTCCACTTAGCGGTGATACCTTGGCTAAGCCCTCTGATCGAGCGTATATTGGGATCACCTCGTGGGTGTAATGGCTGCTATTAGTCCGCTTTGAAGTGATCCCTTCGCTAAGCCCTCTGATTGAGCTTATATTGGGATCACCTCGTGGTGTAATGGCTGCTGTTAGTCCACTTAATAGTGATCTCTTCACTAAGTGCTCAGATTGAGCGTATATTGGGGTCAGCTTGTGGTGTAATGGCTGCTATTTGTCCACTTAGCAGTGATCCCTTCGCTAACGCTCTGATTGAGCGTATATTGGGGTCACCACGTGGTGTAATGGCTGCTATTCGCTAAGCCCTATGATTGAGCGTATACTGGGGTCACCTCGTGGTGTAATGGCTGCTATTAGTCCACTTAGCGGTGATCCCTTCGCTAAGCCCTCTGATTGAGCGTATATTGGGATCTCCTCGTGGTGTAAAAGCTGCTATTAGTCCTCTTAGCAGTGAGCCCTTCGCTAAGAGCTCTGATTGAGCGTATATAGGGGTCAACTCTTGGTGCAATGACTGCTATTTGTCCACTTAGCGGTGATCCCTTCTCTAAGCGCTCAGATTGAGCGTATATTGGGGTCACCTCGTGGTGTAATGGCTGCTATTAGTCCGCTTAGCAGTGATCCCTTCGCTAAGCGCTCAGATTGAGCGTATATTGGGGTCACCTCGTGGTGTAATGGCTGCTATTAGTCCACTTAGCAGTGATCCCTTCGCTAACGCTCTGATTGAGCGTATATAGGGGTCAACTCTTGGTGCAATGACTGCTATTTGTCCACTTAGCGGTGATCCCTTCGCTAAGCCCTCTGATTGAGCGTATATGGGGATCATCTCGTGGTGTAATGGCAGCTCTTAGTTCACTTAGCAGTGATCCCTTCGCTAAGCGCTCTGATTGAGCGTATATTGGGGTCACCTGGTGGCGTAATGGCTGTATTAGCCAGCTTAGCGATGATCCCTTCGCTAAGCCCTCTGATTGAGCGTATATTGGGATCTCCTCGTGGTGTAATGGCTGCTATTAATCCACTTAGCAGTGAGCCCTTCGCTAAGCGCTCTGATTGAGCGTATATAGGGGTCAACTCTTGGTGCAATGACTGCTATTTGTCCACTTAGCGGTGATCCCTTCTCTAAGCGCTCAGATTGAGCGTATATTGGGGTCACCTCGTGGTGTAATGGCTGCTATTAGTCCGCTTAGCAGTGATCCCTTCGCTAAGCGCTCAGATTGAGCGTATATTGGGGTCACCTCGAGGTGTAATGGCTGCTATTAGTCCACTTAGCAGTGATCCCTTCGCTAACGCTCTGATTGAGCGTATATTGGGGTCACCACGTGGTGTAATGGCTGCTATTCGCTAAGCCCTATGATTGAGCGTATACTGGGGTCACCTCGTGGTGTAATGGCAGCTATTAGTCCACTTAGCGGTGATCCCTTCGCTAAGCCCTCTGATTGAGCGTATATTGGGATCTCCTCGTGGTGTAAAAGCTGTTCTTAGTCCTCTTAGCAGTGAGCCCTTCGCTAAGAGCTATGATTGAGCGTATAATGGGGTCACCTCGTGGTGTAATGGCTGCTATTAGTCCAATTAGCGGTCATCCCTTCGCTAAGCCCTCTGATTGAGCGTATATTGGGATCACCTCGAGGTGTAATGGCTGCAATTAGTCCACTTAGCGGTGATCTCCTCGCTAAGCCCTCTGATTGAGCGTATATTGGGATCACCTCGTGGTGTAATGGCTGCTATTAGTCCACTTAGCAGTGATCCCTTCGCTAAGCGCTCTGGATGAGCGTATATTGGGGTCACCTGGTGGCGTAATGGCTGTATTAACCAGCTTAGCGGTCATCCCTTCGCTAAGCCCTCTGATTGAGCGTATATTGGGGTCACCTCGTGGTGTAATGGCTGCAATTAGTCCACTTAGCGGTGATCCCTTCGCTAAGCCCTCTGATTGAGCGTATATTGGGATCACCTCGTGGTGTAATGGCTGTAATTAGTCCACTTAGCGGTGATCCCTTCGCTAAGCGCTCTGATTGAGCGTATATTAGGATCTCCTCGTGGTGTAAAAGCTGCTATTAGTTACTTAGCAGTGATCCCTTCGCTAAGAGCTCTGATTGAGCGTATATTGGGATCACCTCGTGGTATAATGGCTGCTATTAATCCACTTAGCAGTGAGCCCTTCGCTAAGAGCTCTGATTGAGCGTATATTGGGGTCACCTCGTGGTGTAATGGCGGCTATTAGTCCACTTAGCTGCGATCCCTTCGGTAAGCCCTGTGATTGAGAGTATATTGGGATCACCTCGTGGTGTAATGGCGGCTATTAGTCCACTTAGCAGTGATCCCTTCGCTAAGCGCTCCAATTGAGCGTATATTGGGATCACCTCGTGAAGTAATGGCTGCTATTAGTCCACTTAGCAGTGATCCCTTCGCTAAGCCTTCTGATTGAGCGCATATTGGGATCACCTCGTGGTGTAATGGCTGCTATTAGTCCACTTAGCCGTGATCCCTTCGCTAAGCGCTCGGATTGAGCGTGTATTGGTGTCACCTGGTGGTGTAATGGCTGTTATTAGACCACTTAACAGTGATCCCTTCGCTAAGCGCTCAGATTGAGCATATATTGGGATCACCTCTTGATGTAATGGTTGCTATTAGACCTCTTAGCAGTGAACCCTTCGCTAACGGCTCTGATTGAGCGTATATTGGGGTCACCTGGTGGTGTAATGACTGCTATTAGTCCACTTAGCGGTGATCCCTTCGCTAAGCCCTCTGATTGAGCGTATATGGGGATCATCTCGTGGTGTAATGGCAGCTCTTAGTCCACTTAGCAGTGATCCCTTCGCTAAGCGCTCTGATTGAGCGTATATTGGGGTCACCTGGTGGCGTAATGGCTGTATTAGCCAGCTTAGCGGTGATCCCTTCGCTAAGCCCTCTGATTGAGCGTATATTGGGATCTCCTCGTGGTGTAATGGCTGCTATTAGTCCACTTAGCATTGAGCCCTTCGCTAAGCCTTCTGATTGAGCATATATTGGAATCACCTCTTGATGTAATGGTTGCTATTAATCCTCTTAGCAGCGAGCCCTTCGCTAAGCCCTCTGATTGAGCGTATATTGGGATCACGTCGTGGTGTAATGGCTGCTATTAATCCACTTTGCAGTGATCCCTTCGCTAAGCGCTCTGATTGAGCATATATTGGAATCACCTCTTGATGTAATGGTTGCTATTAATCCTCTTAGCAGCGAGCCCTTCGCTAAGAGCTCTGATTGAACGTATATTGGGGTCACCTGGTGGTGTAATGGCTGCTATTAGTCCACTTAGCGGTGATCCCTTCACTAAGCCCTCTGATTGAGCGCATATTGGGATCACCTCGTGGTGTAATGGCTGCTATTTGTCCACTTAGCAGTGATCCCTTCACTAAGCCCTCTGATTGAGCGCATATTGGGATCACCTCGTGGTGTAATGGATGCTATTAGTCCACTTAGCGGTGATCCCTTCGCTAAGCGCTCTGATTGAGCGTATATTGGTGTACCGGTACTAGGAAGACCGTGGTGTGAAAGAGGGCCCTAATCCCATATCCAAGTTAATTTCTGAACCAATCATGTACTGTACTTATCCAAGAAATGAAAGCAACATCTTTTTAACAAATATATTAAACAATAACAAGGATTATTACAAACATAAAGGACAGTAACACTTGGAAAAATGCAATTAAATTTAGCCTGTGGTGGACAAAGGAAAAGAAAGACCAAGGGGAAGGGGGCGAGCCCAAATCACCAAATTAAATCAATTACGCTAAAGAAATAATAATTACGCCCAAAAGATGTAAAATAAAACCGCAATTGAAAACCTCGTACAAACGGTAGAGTTAAACCACCTATTAAGTAAAATTCCGAATAATTACACCGGAAAAGGAGCAATGTTGCGGCAGAAAGAAAGAATGATACACGCTTTAGGAACGGAAACCTCGATACAAAGAAAATCCGTAAAAGAATTTACTTATTTGGTTTACAAATTAGATCCTTCATGCAAAGACACAGATCAAACACGTCTACCTCAGGCAACATCAACCACAATACTGATAATATAAAAAAGGTGTACTTTTTTAATATGGCGACCGTCGCCAGGAAACGGCAATAATAGGGGAATAAAAAACTTAATAAACGAAAGCACGACCATCAGTATGCCAAGATTAAATGGAATATCAATAAATTAATAATTTTTATGAGAGCTGTGGATCGCAAAATTTTAGGTTATAAAGCTTGGCACCAGGAACTCGACCACAGCAAAGCCACCAATGGTCTTGGCAGAAATTGTCCGAGCACCCCACAAAACACAAGAAAGGCACAAGGCCCCAGGATAGGCAAAAGGAAATAAGTTAAAATTCAACCCAAACTTCCACGAAAGAATCAAAGATAAGAAACCCAAAATAAAACCAGGTAAATACTAAAACCACACAACACAAAGAATAAAAGGAACGACATTAGAACAACGCAAAGTTCCGAACCCATTACCAAATCAAGTTGAGAAAATGTGAGACAAAACAGAAAGCAGAATAAGTAAAGAAACATGATTCTCGGACATTTCAGCCAAGCCAAGGATCACCTCACCGTAGGGTTTATAATCATATAGGATATTAACTTACGCGGCCACAAAAATATAAAGGAACAATGTTACCAATTTTGATTCAGTATCGCCGAACATAATATAACATTTTCGTGCTCCGACACGAGCCAAAACTCGCCCAGATAAAGAACTATACAAATTTTACATCTCTCTTGCGAGATCTTCTAAGATGGACTGTCGATGTTTTATTGTTCAAATTGTTGAACTCAATCCTGTGTTGATTCAGAACTGCCAACACAACCTCAGACTAGGCCAAAACTTGACTATTAGAAAGTCAGAAATATTATTGCTTAACAGTTGTCGGCACTTGCAAATGGCCTGTGATTGGATCCACAGCAATAGCCAATCACCTTTCGACAGGATCGCGATCTCATTGGCCACAGCTGATAATATTAGAAAGATTTGTGGGAAATGCATGGAGTTATGAATCTTATTGATGTAGGTTGGATTTCTAGGTTAAGTTCATGTACAGGGGCAAGTTGTAGAAACATCAGGCATTATAACGTGAAAATCAGGGTAATATTCTCCTCCCTCCAACGTTCGCCGTGGGAGATGTGTTGACACCAATTTCCAACTCTTGGACCGACGAGCAAGAATGTGGTTACAATCGAGGCATCACTGCAGCTCCAATTCGGTATCAGTCTGGGCACTCCACACGTCCGCCAGCAGAAAATCCAGAGAGGCTCCCATCATGATGTTGACATGGTCCTGAACTGCCATCAGACGACCCTGGCCGGACATCGCTGACCGCAATAGTACCTTTACAGCTCTTGGGCACAAGACTTTTTCTGCAACACATAAACCAACCCAGGAATCGGACCCAGAATTAGAGCTCCGGGTCATCAATCAACCCCTTTCACAACCTGATCGTACATTAATTGCGAAGGATAAGATCCATACTCCATCACGTAGTTTGAATTTGAGTTGTTAAATTTTACTTCCATACTTCTTTTGTCATTTCAATGTTGTCGATGTACATACTGTCATGGCCCGGTTTTGGTTTAGCCTTAAACCACACCGGACGTGCAACCCCGGTTCAATCCGGATTATGAGAGCCTGCAAGGAGGTGCTAGGTAAGCACGCAGGAGTTCCGATTTTTGTGCTTATAAGCCGCGACCTCTGGTGTGGTGGGGAGCAGTGAGTTAGAGTTGAGAGAGAGGAGGACTGTCCATGAGGGCAGCGTAAACGAGAGCGACGTAAGTTTGACGATCGGGGGATCGTAGCATTGCGAACAAGCACCCGTTGACCAAAGGGACTGGTGCTGAGCATCGTCAGAGAGAGAGACGGCTGAGTGATCAGGTGAGATCTTGTATTATTGTTTCTTTTGTTGGAGGGAGTCTTTTGAGCAAGCCCTGTACCTGCACGGTGGATTTCTGGAAGCTGTTGAAAGGAATAAACCGGCAGTACATCAGAGATCTCTTTTTATTGGGGAGCTACCCCGGAATCCTGAACTCCATCATTCCCCCCTCTTTTAGCATAAGTGGTGTGCTGTCAATCGTGGGTAAGGCAGCCACTGATATAACACAAAGAGGTCTTTATTTCCACCCCCCCCCCCCAGGGGCTCACATCTAAAGGTATGCGGGTAGGCGACCACGGGAGCCTCAGCAGTGTCCGGCATTGCAACTACTGAATTGTGCCGGGCCCTTCTCTGTCTTATTTCCTTTCGACCACACTTGGTCAACTCTTGTTCTCTACCGACCCTGAGGGTATCCAAGGCCTAGGGAGTCTCTTTCATTTTTCCATCTTAATTGGCCCGTTGTTTATTTTTGTTTTTCTGATACCCTCGTTGTGTTAGGAGGCAGCCTTCTTTTTATTTTCATGTTATTTCCTGCCTTTTGCTCAACTCCCTCTTAAGGTAGGGTGTGTATAGCCCCAACACTTGTGGTGCACTCTGCATATGGCTACATCCTCAGGGGCTTACGACTGATCAGTTTGGATGTTGGCGACCCTAAGAGATTCCTGAGCTGGTTTCGGTTTTCCCCCTTTTATCCATTACTTCTGGGGAAGAGCCTCTCCTCTTTTACTTTTCTATTTGCCTTTCATGGCTCTCCTTCCTTCCAACTCTCTCAATCCACATTCTTGAGGGTTGAGGGCCATTTTTTATTCCTTCTGTCCTTTATTTGCTCTAATGTCCTTTTGTTTTCCATTTCATCTTCTAGTATATAAGTTAGTAGTTAGTTTTAGTTATAGTTTAGATTTAATATCCATCTTAACGATCACCCAAACCATTAGGAATCGATAGGACAGCATAGTGATTAAGTTTATAAAACGCATGTCTTTTGTTCGTAACAACACCAGTTTCCATTCCTGACCGGATCGTGAATATTTTTGATTTTAACTGCGGTGTACAGTGTAGAATTGAAAAGAGTTCAAACATCATGTAGGACACGAACTATTATTAAATTCAGATTTGTATTTCACAGTTAACACAATCATTCTCCGTTTAAAACAACCCATAAATTTTATTTCTATCATGATAGCTTATAGGCGGGCATTGCTATAGCTTACATGTAGTAGGGTCATCAGCTAAGGATTTAATTTAAATTACCTACACCTCTCATTGTATGGCTCTTAGTCAATTCGTTAAACTACAGAAAACTTTTCTATATGTTCTTTTACATTATCATTTGACCATCTCACAGTGTAGTGGTTAACATACTTGGTTATCAACCCTGACGCCTTGGCTTCCAACCCCGACTATACCAAGAAATTGATTTTCATTTTAAGGTTGCATTAAGGTTCACTGAGCCTTGTCAACCCTTACCTAACAACTGTCTAGTCATGTACGTTAACACGGCGCGGAGCATGTCCACTATCAAGTAGACGAGTAATATGAAACTTCCTGGCAACATCGCCGTGCTGTTATCACCCAGACTCACTACACAAACAAAAGCCAGTGTCTCTGTGCAGATTCAAACCAGTGGTTACTACTGGAAGCGTATGTTTGTTTAAAAAGCATCATTGATTTAACTCCACTGTCACCACAGAGGCCCAAGGTTCGATTTTTTTTCTAAAGGCTGCAACAGGGTACACTGAGTCTTGAAAGGTAAAACTTTTGGGGTCAATTCATGGACCATGACAAAAGGTTGGCCATCCTGACTTCTTCAAAAACTCAAACAAATGTTTACCATTACTGGTTAGTTACCTATTTTTTCTTGTTTTTCTTTCTTCGGCTTTTCAAAATATTCCACTACGCAGTCACCGGGATTTGAACCCCAGCCGTCTGGGTAAAGACCAGCAGCTAAGCCACTGCGCCATCACGCTCCCCACTGGTTTGTTATCTATACACACATTAATCCATAATTACCTAATAATAATAATAATAATAATAGTAATAATAATCCTCCATACACACGTCCTTTAAAGCGTGGTTTCACAAAACGCTTGTGCTTTTTAAGTGTTTAATAACTTTTTCCCCTGAAACATCGCATTTCTCTGTTTTAAGAGTGAAATATCTATCGAGGTTAAAGCGTATGTCATCACCTATTTTTCAATCATCACACATAACTTTAGGCTTCTTAGTTTGCAACATATCGATTTTTTCAATTTGGGGTAGTTTTCACCACCGCCTTCTGTAATTTTTCATAAAAAACAAAAATATCTTAGATTCAATTATCAGTTTTACCCGTTTAACACCTTTTTTCCCCTGTAAAATTACTATTTACTGTTTTAGCGGTCAAATGACCTATCCAGGTAAGTGCGTATGTCATGACATCTTTTTTTTTTAGCTATCAAGCCTAATTTTAGGGTTCTTAGTTTCCAAGATATCGATTTTCAATTTGGGCGTAGTTTTCATCCCCCTGCTATTTTTCATCAAAAACAAAAGATCTTAGGTTCATTTATCATTTTTAGGTGTTTAACACTTTTTTCCCATAACATGACTATTTACTGTTTTAGGGGTAAAATGACCAATCGAGGTAAAAGCCTATGTTATCGCCTCTTTTTTCAGCAATCACGCCTAATTTTAGGGTTCTTAGTTTCCATGATGTTGATTATTCAATTTTGGGGGGTAGTTTCATCCCCCAAAGCGGGACGTTGGTGTATTCTTGGAATACACGGTACAAGAGAATATAATTCGTATTGCTTTTGCATGTTCATTCCTTCCTCTTTATCAGACACCAACAGTGATCTTCCATTTTCTCTTTGTTGATCAGGTCTCTAATATCTTTTGTGAGTTTGTTCTAGATATAGCTTCTATGACCCACCTAGCGTCATCTAGCAGCGAATCACTGAAGCTCCTCAATTCTTCCTGGTGCAAGAGGATTCACTTTTCCATCTGGCCATCAGATCTCGTCACCATCGCCAGCTATCAACTCTTAGAAGACCATGCATCAAGAAAAACATTTATTTTTGTAAAGTTGTTTCTTGTTTATGTGCAACCTCTTTGTTCCTCCCCTCTCTCGCCCGCTTCCCCCTCTTCTCCCCTCCCCCTACTGCTCTTCTCCGCGCGCGCAGCCTGCTCGCTCAGTCACTTCAGTTCTACACTTCTCTGCGTCGTGAGCAACCGCGCACTCACTCTCTTAAGTGCACTCAACTCCTTGTTGGTTATGCCGTCTAGGCTAGTGCTTTTCTGCGTCTAGCAGCTCTCACTTCTAAGTCGGCAGTTGACTCGATCAGTCAGGGCTCAACTAGAGCCAGTCTCCTCAACCCAAGAGGCATACTCTCTTCTACGCTATGTTGGCAAAGTAGTTATCGTCAAAAGGAACTTCACCTTCAACATGAAATCAAGATAAGTACCATCTTAAAGTTTTAACCTCATCTTCATGGTTTTAACATTCACGTGCTTTTAACGATACTTTTATAGACAGTGTGAGATTATTTATTTTGGGGCAAAAATCATTCTTCGTGGGATTTGCCATGTTGAGCTTTTGTTCGTATAAGCCAACCTTACTAAAAAAGAGCTTTTCTTAAGCTATTCAAATGAGAAATCCTCTCACTACGTGGGATATTATCTAATACCCGCTGTCTATAATTCACCAAGCTAGTTCCTCCGTTGGATTTTCTTGACCCCATTTTTCTATAAAGATCGTTCAGGAACCTTCCAGATTCTGTACTTGATCTACAAGTCCTGTCGTCATGTATTTTTTCCTCACTCGTGAGAATACTATTTAAAATTGAAGAATCTCATTTCTGAATTAAAAGCTTAATAGCTAACTTTCTTCCACCGCTGGAACCGCTGGAATGTTCTATGGTACATTTAATTGTAACTCCCAACTTTCTCAAGAAATAGACTCTCGCCTATCTAGTGCAATCAGTTATTTTCCTCATTGCAATAACTTTCTTTTTCATAAACTTTCGTGTTTCTACAGTGAACTTTGCATCCATCTTTACAGACTATAGTGATAACCAGTGCTTGCTCCACTTTTCTACCGCGTCGCGATCGTCCGTTTGTATTAAATACGGCCATGAACATTGATCCTATATCCCAATGATCTTTCCTCAACCTTCTACTAACAACCCATATTAATAAAACTGTAACTTTTCTATAAGGTGTCACTCTCGAAGTGCCCTTCCATTTTTTCTTGTTTGTTGTTGTTTGGGTCTTCAGTCTTTTGACTGGTTTGATGCAGCTCTCCAAGCCTCCCTGTCCTGAGCTAATCGTTTCATCTCTACATAACTACCACACCCTACATCTGAGGCAATCTGTTTAACATATTCTAACCTTGGTCTACCCCTACAGTTCTTGTCCTCGACCCTTCCTTCCATAACTAAGCTTGCTATTCCTGGGTGTCTTAGTATGTGTCCTACCAACCTATCTCTTCTCTTCATTAGCAGTCGCCAGAAACATCTCTCCTCTCCCACTCGTCTTAATACCTCTATGTTTGTAACCCTATCTACCCATCTGATCTTCATCATTCTCCTGTAACACCACATTTCAAATGCTTCTATTCTCCTCTTTTCTGCTGCACCAATAGTCCAAGTTTCACTTCCATAGAGCGCCACGCTCCAGACAAAGGCTTTCAAAAATGACTTCCTAATACCTAAATCTATATTCGATGTCAGCAGATTCCTTTTTTGTAGAATAGCTTTCTTTGCCTGAGCCAACCTACTTTTTAAATCCTCTTTGCTTCGTCCATCACTGGTTATTCTACTTCCTAAGTAACAGAAGTCTTCTACTTCCTTCAGCTTTTCACCTGTCAATTTGATCTCCATAGAGGTTTCTGATTTATTTCGGCTGCATTCCAGTATTTTTGTTTTACATTTATTAATTTTCATCATGAATTCTTTCCGTAAGACGGAGTCCATACCATTCAAAAACTCATTCAAATCCTCAGGCTTGTCGGCCAAGATGACGATGTCATCAGCAAATCTCAGAGTTGAAATTATTTCTCCTTGAATCTTCACTCCCACTTTAAATTTTTTCTAATTTCCTTCATTGCTTGTTCAATGTAAAGATTGAAAAGTATGGGTGATAAGTTGCAGCCTTGCCTTACACCTTTCTGAATACCAGCTTCTCTCTCATGTCCTTCAACTCGAATGACTGCTGTCTGGTTTCTGTATAGATTGTATATCACCCTCCTATCTCTGTACCTTATTCCAATCGATTTCAAAATGTCAAACAATTTAGTCCAATCAACGTTATCAAAAGCCTTTTCTAAGTCTACAAAAGCCATGAACGTTCTCTTATCTTTCCTTATTCTACCTTCCAAAATCAGCCTAAGACTTAGTACAGCTTCCCTTGTTCCTACATTTCTCCTGAAACCAAACTGGTCTTCACCCAACTCCGTTTCTATCTGGCTTTCAATCCTCTTGTAAATTATCCTAGACAGGATCTTTGAAGCATGAGTAATCAAGCTGATTGTACGGTAATCTTCACATCTGACAGCTCCCACTTTCTTTGGTATAGGGATGATTACATTCTTCTTGAAATCAGGGGGTACCTCACCTGTCTCATAAATCCTACACACCAAGTGAAATAACCTGATCAGACCTTCATCTCCTATGCAGCGTAGCAACTCAATCGGTATATCATCTATGCCTGGTGCTTTGTTCCTGCTTAAGTCTTCCAAAGCTCTATCAAATTCTGATCTCAATATTAAATCTCCTTTCGCATCCTCATCAATTTCCTCCTCCCTTTCCATTACATGATTCTCAATCTCCTTTCCCTTATACAAACTCTCTATGTAAGCTTTCCATCTCTCAACCTTTTCTTCCCTATCTGTTAGAGGCTTTCCATTTGTGTCCTTAATATTACAGCACTTGGTATTCTTTTCCCCAAAAGTATTCTTAATCCTTCGATAAGCTGTGTCTACTTTACCTAATTTCAGACAATTTTCTATACCTGCACATTTCTCTTTCAACCATTCTTCTTTCGCTTCCTTGCACTTCTTGTTAACCTCATTTCTCAGACGTCTGTATTCTGCTTTCCCCTTCTCATCTCTTACATTCTTGTGTTTCCGCCTTTCATCCATCAATTCTAGTATATCCTGAGTGATCCACGGTTTTCTACCTATTCTTTCTTTCCTACCAATGTTTTCCTCTGCGGATTTTGTTATTTCATTCTTCAAAAGTGCCCATTCGTCTGCAATCGAAGTTTGTTTAGGGTTTTTCATTAGTCCTTCCTTTATACTCTTCTTGAATCTTTCGTTTACATCCTTCTCTTTCAGTCTGTCTATTGCCCACCTTTTTGGCTTTTGACTTTTCTTCAGTTTCTTCAACTTTAATCTGCATTTCATTACGACCGGATTGTGGTCAGAGTTTATGTCAGCACCAGGATATGCTTTACAATCCAAAATCTGGTTTCGAAACCTCTGCTTGACCATAATGAAGTCGATTTGGTAACGCCCTGTATCTCCTGGTCTCATCCATGTGTATATTCTTCTATTGTGGTTATTGAATAAGGTGTTAGCTATGACCAACTCATGCTCGGTGCAGAATTCTACCAGCCTGCTTCCTCGATCATTCCTTTCACCTAATCCGAAATCTCCTACTATTTTCCCTTCTCTCCCTTTTCCTACCACAGCATTCCAATCTCCCATTACTATAACATTTTCATCGCCCTTGATATACCTCAGAATTTCGTCTATTTCTTCGTAGACCTTTTCAACATCCTCATCATCAGCTTGACTGGCAGGCATATAGACTTGTACCACTGTGGTGCAGGTAGGTTTAGTATTGATTTTTGCTACAATAATCCGTTCACTATATTGTTCATAATATTCCACCCGCTGTCCAAGTTTCCTACTCAATATGAGGCCAACCCCTGCTTGGCCATTGTTTGATTTAGTGCTAATGACCCTATAGTCTCCTGACCAAAAGTCCTGTTCTTCCTGCCAGCGCATTTCACTAATCCCAACCAAATCCAACCTCAACCTATCCATTTCCCTTTCTAAGTTTTCTAACCTTCCACTTCCTAGCAGACTTCTAACATTCCACGCTCCGATCCGTAGAATGTCAGATTTCCTCTTTGTCACTTCTGTGATGTTAACCCCCTCTCGAGTAGTCCCCACCCGGAGATCCGAACGGGGGACTAGTTTACCTCCGGATTGAAATTTTACAAGGGAGGAGGCCATCATCACATGTAATTATGCATAGAGAGGTGCATATCCTCGGGAATAGCATACGGCTGTAGTTTCCCGTTGCTTTCAGCCGTGCAGCAGGACGCAGTGTAGCCATTATTTGGCTTATATTATCAATATCTTAACCGTCTATAAGACTAGTAAAGAATTGATTTATTCTGAAAGGCTGCTACTCCCTTTCAGAATAAGTAAAGAGCAATTCTACTAAACAAAAATACTAACCTTCTACCGTACTAACAATTAAATACCAAAATTCTACTAACGAAAAAAATACTAAAGTTCCACCAACAACAAATACTACCACTAAAACAGTCTGTCACCAGGCACACTCACATGCACCCTCACACATCACAGTCTACTGAAACAATGAACTAGAACTAATAAACAATGCAACTGCTACCAGACACACTCACACACCACAGTCTAATAGGACAATGACATATATCTAATAGACAAACTAATTACCTACTTACAACTAAAACTATCATTACAACATGTATAAACATTTGCTGTACACTGTTTCACTGCGTTCGGATGGTTAAATCGCGAGAAAAGTATATTTAAATGTTTCAACTTCGCTTCGCTTTCAACTGTGCTATTATGAATTAATTATTTCAGAGATAAATAAAGGAAAATTATATGAATTGCATGAGTATCACACTAAAAGCCAAGATTACAAATTCAAAAGTTAAATCTTAGAAGTACAATATACAGAAACATTTCAATTCAAATCTTTGAGGTTAGGAAGTTGACTAGATCACACGGCGCATGCGCCAGTTGTAAATCCATGAGTATTGCCAACAGCGTCAACCGTGCATCACTGCCTACATTGTTGCCAACAATAGTATTCATTACAGATAATACTGTATATTATAATATTGTATTATAATATAATCATAATTAAACATAAATACCACGAATGTATAGGCCTCCGTGGCTTAGGCGGCAGCACGCCGGCCTCTCACCGCTGGATCCGTGGTTCAAATCCCGGTCACTCCATGTTTAACATTAATTAATTACTGTGTAACTACGTGTTTTAAACACGATTTAAACTTACATTGTTTCTTCCCTATAATCAGGGAAAACAATTCTTTCAACTCTTGCGTGAGTTGTTTCTAGGTGTCACGAAATGGAAACTGCCCCATTTTGGCTCGTGATTCCTACTTAAACGTGGAAAGTCTAGAACCTTCCTTTTGACTTTTCCTTCAGGTTTCACCGTAAGTGACCTGTTCTCTTTTGTATAATTGCTATAAAGTAATTCAGCTTAAATATAAGAAGTTGTAAGAACTTCTATCTTATTCTTCATGTTTTTCTTATTGTTATTTTCGAAGTTGTTGCTCTCTCTAGAACATTCTCTCAGGAATTTCTCAAGGTACACTTTTGTACTCAATTTAATGTTTATCTTTGATTACTTCATTTGTCCTTTTAAAATCTTACTAAGATTTTAGTATGTATAAGGTTTAAAACCTTAAGAATTGTTATTTGCCTGGAGCAATTTCTAAATGTTGTCGGAGGTCTGCGACCCCAAATTGTTAATAAGATTGAAATTATATACATGTTAAATTTACTCTTCTTTGAATTGTTAAATAAATTAAATATTTGGTTTTGGATTTATCATTTCTCAAATACCACGGTTAAGCAAGAGTCTGTCTTCCCTGACTCTTCCAAAGTTTATGCCATCGTTAATACAGAACAATTCTGCTACTATTTGTCTGGCCAGACCATCACTCTTCCCCATAGTAGTGTTATACATGCTTGAGAGGGATTATACTAAAGCCACTCTCTTGCAAACCGCCCAAGTTCTAGCTGTGTTTCCCGTCAGCTTAGACCAAGCCCTTACTTATTTTAGGTATCCGAGAGCGGATTTGTGGTGGCAACCGCCTCTAAGTGTGTTTAAGGTTAAATTTATAAATTTTGTGGGACTCTCCTCCTATTTTTCTATCCTTTTTCTCCAATCCAAAATCTACTTCCTTTTCTTAATCATCTTTCCTTGGTGGGTGGGTTATTCCTTAGCCAATAATCTACCCAAAATTTGGTGCCGAAACCCGGGAGAGTCCATTTGTCATTTTTCTGTTTGGCAATATTTTGCATATTATTAATATCTGTTTTGAATCTTTCAGCTATAACCACATCGTGCAAAGCCTGTGAAGGGGAAAGAGGCCGCTCCTGTCCCCCTTGGTGTGTCCCGTTCTCTCTACTTATTTGCTGCTGCCAGCTTGACAGCATTTCCAAGGTTCAACAGTTTCGTGAGTTACATTTCAATTTATTTTCTTTGACATGGCTCCTACTGAAAAAGATGAAACTCTCATTGCTAGACGTTCTTCCTATAAAGGGCAACTCACTAGATTCAGAAATTTTATCAACAAATTAAATCCCGCTGAGTGTGATTTAGACATCCTAACACAACGCCTTAAGTTGTACGAACGGTCCTATGATTATTACGATCAAATTCAAACCGAGATTGAATCCGCTTGCCCAGAACTTCAATCGGATCGGGACGAGGTCGAACCCTTGTACCTTGAAGGGATTGCCAAGGCCCACCAACTGATCCGCAGTATCTCAGAACCGGACACTAGGGTCATCAATCCGGCCCAGTTCGCACCCGCTTCAGTTCACAAGAACAAACCGAAACCGTTACTTCCTAAGATAAGCCTACCGCACTTCTCAGGCCAGGAAGGTGAATGGTATTCTTTTTATGAACTTTACTGCTCACTCGTTCATGACAATAAGGAAATTCCCGACATTCATAAATTCTACTTCTTACGTACTTCTTTGGAAAGCGAGGCCTTGGCCTTGGTCCAATCACTGCCTTTAAGCTCAGATAACTACCACATCGCCTTTAATCTCCTTAAAGAGAGATATGGCAATTTACGTTTGAGTGTAGCTCGCCACATACGCTGTCTCTTCAACCTGCCAGCCGTCAAAACTAATGACGTCACCTCTTTAAGGGACCTCTTAGACTCTATGCAGTTAAATGTTAGAGCATTATACCAACTTAAGCAGCCTGTCCAAACATGGGACACCATACTTATTCATCTAGCTACATCCAGATTCGATTTTTCGACTTTAAAGGCTTGGGAGGTCGAACTTGCCCGCAAAGAGGAATTTTCGTTCGAACACTTAATCTCGTTTCTCAACAGCCGATGCCAAGTCCTTACAGCACTCGCATTTCAGTGCGAAAAGGTCGAAACGAATCATCAGTGTCAAATTTTTGAAAAAACTTGCTTCTTCAAAGAGACATCAGCCCCCATCTGTCGAAAACAAGCAAACCCATTCTTCTTTCAATCATTCAAGAGAACATATCAGGCCGCTTAACAAATCTTTAAAATGCACGCTCTGTAAAAAGCTTCACACATTGTATTTGTGCAAATCCTTTAAAGAATTGTCTGTCGAAGATCGAAGGAAGGTTGTCTTGAATAGCAAACATTGCTTCAACTGTTTGTCACCTAAGCATTCTTCTTCAAACTGCACGTCTTCCAATCTTTGTTTTCATTTAAAAAATCGCACCACTCTTTATTGCACGTTCATGATAAATCGAGGTCACCAGCACCCGCCTCTTCAAGCTCCTTGCAGAGCCGCTCCGAACAAACTAATGCTTCTTCCTGCATTTCTAACGCCGAAACATCTCACAGTGCGCAAACCCTTTTGACCACTGTACAATTCGAAATCCAAGATAAATTTGGAAATTGGGTTAGAACCCGCGGTCTTCTTGATTCCGCTTCAACTCATAATTTTGTTTCGCGATCGTTAATTAAAAAACTAGGTCTTTCGTCATCGCCGACTTCTATCAATGTTTCTGGCATTGACAATTTGAAAACTCAAGTCTTGCAGTCTTCAAAATTGAAAATCAGAGACGTTTGTCAAAGAAACACCAATCTTAACTTAAACTGTCTCGTTCTTACCAGTATTGGCAAGGATACTCCTAGCAGCTCTATTAATACTTCCGGTTTAAACATTCCCTCGCACTTAAGGTTAGCTGATCCTCAGTTTAATGCTCAAGGTCCCATTGATGTACTTTTCAGTGCCAATGTTTTTTGGAAGTGCCTTCGCAAACAAACACGTAAGTTATCTTCAACCGTGGTCGCTAGAGACACCGATTTTGGTTGGGTTATTACTGGTGAAATCCAACATCCCAGTGTTCAAACCAAAGCGCAATGTCATTTTGTTACAGCTGACATAAATCCCCTTTCTGAAAAAGAGAACGCTCATGTTTTCGATCTCGATACTTTTGAAAACCACTTGCCGAAACGATGTATTATCGTGAACAACTACGCCACCTTGGTAAGTTGTTTAAATGATTTTGCCTTATTTCCGCATAAGATGGCAATTCAATTTCGCCTTGCCTTGTGTTACTTCGTCTACCTTCTCATGTCATTTTTTATAGCAGGTAATTGCTTAAACTCTCTATCGAAAACTATCTTCCCCTTGTGTAAAACCATGGCTATCAGTCACCATCACTTTGCTGTTAGCCATGTTTCACTTCTTTCGCTATTTAGAAGGATGGCCACGGCCGGCTCCTCCCCCCTTCCTCACAATTGGAAGCCGCTTTTGAAACCGCTTGAAAATCTGAATTCCCTAGCATCTAGAATAACTATTCTTACGCATAAACTCCTTCTCAATGTCCCAGCTTTTCTTCTTTGCTCGGAAGAATTAAGCTATTTTCTGTCGAAAATTGTCGGATTCCGTAATCCTCAAAATTATGCGAAATTGATTTCCTACTTTATTTCTTATGTCTCTAAATTGTTTGTTCACGTTCAAGCTACGGATGATTGCATGTCGTGTTACTCGTTCCGCTTTAAGTTACAGCTGATTCAACTAGTGTTGTTTGTTTATATCGAACTGCTTGTTTTTCAAACTTGTTTGTATGCAAGCTTGAGTAAGGCCAAGTTGCTGTTTATTTCCGGTATGCCTGCCAAAGGTCAGAGCAAGCTTCCCTTATCTCAACTCTGGCTGATTGCCAACCATTGTCTAGTGAGTCGCTTCTGCAAATACAGAAGCCGTTCAACTCATCACCAAAATAAACTTGTACTAGTCAAGGACACTTTCAGATATTTATATTCCTTATCTCGTTGTACTATGTGGGTCAAGGCCGCGCTTGCCTGTGTCTTCCACTTACTCACGCTCGTATTCTACAATTGCTTCGATTCTTGTTTTATAAAATCGTTGCATATCCTTTACGCGCTTATGTATTGCACTCTGCTTACATATTTTGCGATCTTATTGTTCACTGATGAACAAACTAGTTTTTTCTCGTCGTTACATTCGATGTGTTTTTGCATTTATACTTGTCATGTCACGTTTCTCGCTGACTTAAGTATTTTTCTGAGTAATCCCTTTGATACTTATTATGACTTAAGGTCATTGTTTATGGCTACTAGATTGTTACCTATGGCGTCCTTGCCTCCTACTCGCATAGTTCCTTTGTTTATTTGGTATATTCTTATCCTTAATAGAGGTACTTGTTTCTATACGCTTTGTTTAAACTTTTCAATTCTCTTTTCGCATCATATCGCAATCTTTACTAGTGCCTTATTTCCCGCAGTTTCTAGCTATTTTGTGATTGAAGGTGTCGTTAATTCTTGTCCTTTAACTCCGCTTTCCAATGACCCTGATGACCTGCTTCCACTTACACCTGGTCACTTCCTTACACGCACTTCTCTTTCTGTCCCTCCTCCTCTTCCCAATTCTTATAGGGATTCTAATCTACCTATCGTTTGGCGTAAACTTGATGCCCTCCGCAATTCCTTTTGGAAGAGGTGGAACTTGGAATATTTAACTTCCTTGCAACGGGGACAGAAGTGGTTTCTTTCCAGTCCCGACATTAAAGTGGGGGACTTGGTCTTAGTTAGGGATGTTTCACCCCCTCTAGTATGGATCTCTGGTAGAGTGACCGAGTGTTATCCTGGAAGAGATGGGAGAGTCAGGGTGGCCAAAATCTTGACCACTAATGGTCCTATCACAAAACAACCATTACCTTTAATTGTTTACTTGTTTTTCTTGTTCTCTGTTGGTGTTTCCCCCTCCCAGTATGGTGTATTCTTGGAATACACGGTACAAGAGAATATAATTCTTATTGCTTTTGCATGTTCATTCCTTCCTCTTTATCAAACACCAACAGTGATCTTCCATTTTCTCTTTGTTGATCAGGTCTCTTATATCTTTTGTGAGTTTGTTCTAGATATAGCTTCTATGACCCACCTAGCGTCATCTAGCAGCGAATCTCTGAAGCTCCTCGATTCTTCCTGGTACAAGAGGATTTACTTTTCCATCTGGCCATCTGATCTCGTCACCATCGCCAGCTATCAACTCTTAGAAGACCATGCGTCAAGAAAAACATTTATTTTTGTAAAGTTGTTTCTTGTTTATGTGCAACCTCTTTGTTCCTCCCCTCTCTCGCCCGCTTCCCCCTCTTCTCCCCTCCCCCTACTGCTCTTCTCCGCGCGCGCAGCCTGCTCGCTCAGTCACTTCAGTTCTACACTTCTCTGCGTCGTGAGCAACCGCGCACTCACTCTCTTAAGTGCACTCAACTCCTTGTTGGTTATGCCGTCTAGGCTAGTGCTTTTCTGCGTCTAGCAGCTCTCACTTCTAAGTCGGCAGTTGACTCGATCAGTCAGGGCTCAACTAGAGCCAGTCTCCTCAACCCAAGAGGCATACTCTCTTCTACGCTATGTTGGCAAAGTAGTTATCGTCAAAAGGAACTTCACCTTCAACATGAAATCAAGATAAGTACCATCTTAAAGTTTTAACCTCATCTTCATGGTTTTAACTTTCACGTGCTTTTAACGATACTTTTATAGACAGTGTGAGATTATTTATTTTGGGGCAAAAATCATTCTTCGTGGGATTTGCCATGTTGAGCTTTTGTTTGTATAAGCCAACCTTACTAAAAAAGAGCTTTTCTTAAGCTATTCAAATGAGAAATCCTCTCACTACGTGGGATATTATCTAATACCCGCTGTCTATAATTCACCAAGCTAGTTCCTCCGTTGGATTTTCTTGACCCCATTTTTCTATAAAGATCGTTCTGGAACCTTCCAGATTCTGTACTTGATCTACAAGTCCTGTCGTCATGTATTTTTTCCTCACTCGTGAGAATACTATTTAAAATTGAAGAATCTCATTTCTGAATTAAAAGCTTAATAGCTAACTTTCTTCCACCGCTGGAACCGCTGGAATGTTCTATGGTACATTTAATTGTAACTCCCAACTTTCTCAAGAAATAGACTCTCGCCTATCTAGTGCAATCAGTTATTTTCCTCATTGCAATAACTTTCTTTTTCATAAACTTTCGTGTTTCTACAGTGAACTTTGCATCCATCTTTACAGACTATAGTGATAACCAGTGCTTGCTCCACTTTTCTACCGCGTCGCGATCGTCCGTTTGTATTAAATACGGCCATGAACATTGATCCTATATCCCAATGATCTTTCCTCAACCTTCTACTAACAACCCATATTAATAAAACTGTAACTTTTCTATAAGGTGTCACTCTCGAAGTGCCCTTCCATTTTTTCTTGTTTAACATTAATTAATTACTGTGTAACTACGTGTTTTAAACACGATTTAAACTTACATTGTTTCTTCCCTATAATCAGGGAAAACAATTCTTTCAACTCTTGCGTGAGTTGTTTCTAGGTGTCACGAAATGGAAACTGCCCCATTTTGGCTCGTGATTCCTACTTAAACGTGGAAAGTCTAGAACCTTCCTTTTGACTTTTCCTTCAGGTTTCACCGTAAGTGACCTGTTCTCTTTTGTATAATTGCTATAAAGTAATTCAGCTTAAATATAAGAAGTTGTAAGAACTTCTATCTTATTCTTCATGTTTTTCTTATTGTTATTTTCGAAGTTGTTGCTCTCTCTAGAACATTCTCTCAGGAATTTCTCAAGGTACACTTTTGTACTCAATTTAATGTTTATCTTTGATTACTTCATTTGTCCTTTTAAAATCTTACTAAGATTTTAGTATGTATAAGGTTTAAAACCTTAAGAATTGTTATTTGCCTGGAGCAATTTCTAAATGTTGTCGGAGGTCTGCGACCCCAAATTGTTAATAAGATTGAAATTATATACATGTTAAAGTTACGCTTCTTTGAATTGTTAAATAAATTAAATATTTGGTTTTGGATTTATCATTTCTCAAATACCACGGTTAAGCAAGTGTCTGTCTTCCCTGACTCTTCCAAAGTTTATGCCATCGTTAATACAGAACAATTCTGCTACTATTTGTCTGGCCAGACCATCATTCTTCCCCACAGTAGTGTTATACATGCTTGAGAGGGATTATACTAAAGCCACTCTCTTGCAAACCGCCCAAGTTCTAGCTGTGTTTCCCGTCAGTTTAGACCAAGCCCTTACTTATTTTAGGTATCCGAGAGCGGATTTGTGGTGGCAACCGCCTCTAAGTGTGTTTAAGGTTAAACTTATAAATTTTGTGGGACTCTCCTCCTATTTTTCTATCCTTTTTCTCCAATCCAAAATCTACTTCCTTTTCTTAATCATCTTCCCTTGGTGGGTGGGTTATTCCTTAGCCAATAATCTACCCAGACGTCGCCCCAAGTGCTAGGACCCCTCATACAAGACCCTAGCATAATTGGTTTGCGAGATATTAACAAAAGTGTAGTTAGGCCCTTTTGACAAAAAACTAATCATACATTCAAAAACGGAACGTCACCCCAAGTGCTAGGATACTGCCTATGGCAAAATCCCATCAGGGGTTCAGAAAATATTATCAAAAGTCCAGTAAAGCCCTTTTGACAAATGCCGCTGGTGTGCATACATACAAAAAATATTATTTACCCCCGGGTAAGGGTAGTTTTTATTTTGGGGGTGGACATACCCCGTCCATAGGAAAGGGGGGTTCACCACGAGTCCTACGACACCCCATATGTTTAAATCGCATTATTGGTTAGCGAGATACTAAAAAAGCCAATGGCCTATTAGTTTTTTGGGTTTATTTAAATCAATATTAAAAAACTCATCTATAAATAATCATTTAAAAAGCCCGCTCTCTTACAAAAGCCGCCAAGTGCGTATGCATACAAAAAACACAACTATCTCACCCCACGGGTAAGGGTAGTTTTTTATTTTGGGGTAGACATACCTTGTCCATAGAAAAGGGGGGTTCACCACGAGTCCTACGACACCCCATATGTTTAAATCGCATTATTGGTTAGCGAGATACTAAAAAAACGATGACCTATTAGATTTTTGGGTTTATTTAAATAAATATTAAAAAAACTCATTTATTAATAATCATTTAAAAAGCCCGCTCTCTTACAAAAGCCGCCAAGTGCGTATGCATACAAAAAACACAACTATCTCACCCCACGGGTAAGGGTACTTTCTATTTTGTGGTGGACATACCTCGTCCATAGGAAAGGGGAGTTCACCACGAGTCCTCCGACACCCCATAAGTTTAAATCGCATTATTGGTTAGCGAGATACTAAAAAGCCGATGACCTATTAGTTTTTTGGTTTATTTAAATAAATATTTAAAAAACTCATTTATTAATATTCATTTAAAAAGCCCGCTCTCTTACAAAAGCCGCCAAGTGCGTATGCATAAAAAACGATCTCACCCCCTGGGTAAGGGTAGTTTTTATTTTGGGGTAGACATACCTTGTCCACAGAAAAGGGGGGTTCACCACGAGTCCTACGACACCCCATATGTTTAAATCGCATTATTGGTTAGCGAGATACTAAATAGCGAATGACCTATTAGTTTTTGGGTTCTTTAATTTTTTTAATAACTCATCTATAAATAATCATTTACAAAGCCCGCCTACTTACAAACGACGATACAAAAAAATAACATCATACACGTCATGATCACTTTTATTAAATATACCAAAAATGTCAAAACAAAACGAATACCTCAAATTGCGTTTCTAAATTCCACCCATTTTGAAAAATAACCTCACCATTGAATAGAGCGGGTAAAATACCATTTAAACGATCCCTCACTCAAACCTACTCCTCCCTCACTACTTAACCTTTTCCCAGCATAGCCATGCGTATTCAAGCACATACGCGACTTGCAGGAGAACTGCAAAACGTGCATAGGTTTTTCACCTAGCGACTTCAAATTTATAGTGCAGATACACCAGGTAAATACCAACCATTCATGTCAAACAAACTTTTTTTTCTCATCTTCACAGTTTCCAAAATACTGACCATTTTTCAAAATTCATTTTCTTTTGGCCTACACACTTGAAACTTGGTTTCTGCCTAGAGGGCATAGGCACCTTTCATTAACGTCAAACAAACTTTTTTCTTATCTTCACAGTTTCCAAAATAATCAAAAATTCAAAAACATGAATTTTCATTTTTTTAAATACCAACACACATGTTTAGCAAAGAGGACGTCACCCCAACGTCAACAACATCTCATTCGTTATTATCCGACCACCCGTTCGCCAATTATCGCCATGTTCGCGAGAAAGTAGGCTATCATTTTTTTCCTCCTACACACTTCAAACTTGCTGTCCACCTAGAGGGCATAGCCACCTTTCATTAACGTCAAACAAGCTTTTTTTTCTCATCTTCACCGTTTCCAAAATAGCGCCAATTTCAAAATCAAAAATTTTCAAAAAAAAAAATTAAAAATACCCACACACATTCTTCGCAGAGAGGACGTCATCCCAACGCCAAAAACACCTCGTTTGTTATAATACGATCATGCGTTCGGGAGATATCGGCAAAGTTCGTAGGAAAGTAGGCTCTGGCTCAGCACTCTCTGTACCCCACTACTTACAAATATGTTACCCATGAGAGCAGATGATCATGAAGTTAATCGAACTATTGAAGTCGAGTTTAAGAAGAACGTTGTCACAGAGACCAATGAGGGACAAATACGGATGGTTTAGATTCCTAGGATGTAAGTACATATGTATACTATACGTACTGACAATAGAAATAAATAGTAACTAGCAGACCCGTGCGAGAACTCGCGCATTATGGCTTGTTTGCGCCCCATGTGCACAGACTACCCGCTCGGCTCGTGTGCTATGCGGGCTGTAGGCTATCGTCTTGTTCATTTGTTTAAAAGCACTTTATAAACAAATACACACATTTCCGTTGACTTTTAAAGAAATGCAAGATTTTTTCCTGTGCGATTGAGACAATTTGGAAGATTTTGGTACAAATGCACCTTCTAAATCCCTCTGGTTTAGGAGCTTGAGTTTTGAGAAACATACACCTCAAGCCTTAACCTATTATATAATAAGATGAGTAGGGGTATACGGACTTTGTGCGCTTGCTGTATGATTTTCATACCTTGTTCCATCTTCTGTGGGACATTACCAACTGAAATTATTAACCCTGGACACTACTGCACCGGAAATGTGTGTTAAATTACTTAAATATGTATTTTATTGCTCATTCAACGATGGCAGCCATGTTCGACAGTGCACGAGGTCTCTTCAACTGTTACTAAGACGCGCACATTGACATCAACACAGTTGTCAGCATGTGGGATACAAAATACACCACACAGGTCTGGTCTGGATAAAGATTAGTGATGCCTCACTGTGCACAGGTCTGGTCTGGATAAAGATTAGTGATGCCTCACTGTGCACAGGTCTGGTCTGGATAAAGATTATTGATGCCTCACTGTGCACAGGTCTGGTCTGGATAAAGATTATTGATGCGTCACTGTGCACAGGTCTGGTCTGGATAAAGATTGTTGATGCCTCACTGTGCACAGGTCTGGTCTGGATAAAGATTAGTGATGCCTCACTGTGCACAGGTCTGGTCTGGATAAAGATTAGTGATGCCTCACTGTGCACAGGTCTGGTCTGGATAAAGATTAGTGATGCCTCACTGTGCACAGGTCTAGTCTGGATAAAGATTGTTGATGCCTCACTGTGCACAGGTCTGGTCTGGATAAAGATCACTGATGCCTCACTGTGCACAGGTCTGGTCTGGATAAAGATTATTGATGCCTCACTGTGCACAGGTCTGGTCTGGATAAAGATAATTGATGCGTCACTGTGCACAGGACTGGTCTGGGTAAAGATTATTGATGCCTCACTGTGCACGACAGAAACCAGGTGTGTATGTGTAAACTCTGTAGAAAACCGTGCGTGATGTATCACTTCAATAAATGCGCCAAACGGACAAAGTCGATTTTAATAAGATAGTACTATCAGTCAACACTGATATTAATTATTAGCATTGTCGTAACGGTTAATGTTTAAATCTGTAGGTATTCTAATGCATTCATGAGGTTTCCTATTATTATTACTGTATTGTGAACATTATGTAGGAGAGTGCAAGAGCATATTTAAAAATGTTATAATAATTAGGGTAATGAATATTGTAAACCTTTTTGCTGGCCATTCGGCTGCAATACATGTTTATTGATTTATGTGTGGCTAACGGCTATCTAGTAATTATTGGTCCGGGCAAAGCCCATTGGATTGGATTTTAGAAGTTTCACTCTCACAAAAAAATAACATTGACAAAAACCAGGGCTGTATACGAGTGCGCGTGTTCTAGCTCTAAAGGCACTTTTATGTCTTGTGCAGCAAATACGTTTTCTTTACGAATAGTGTTCACAAATTCCTGACCTTTACGTTCGAGTCCCACCTTGACCATCCTGGAAGTGGGGTTTTCCAAGGATTCCCATTTCTACTCAAGGCAAATGCTGGGATAGCCACTGCCACCTCCTTCCTAATCCTACCCCCAATTTACAAATTAAAACACACCCTAGTACAGCCATCACAATAACATAATTATGTTATGAGCCAAATTTCACACACACCCAAAAATACGAGACGCTATATGACCGCGATGTTGCAGTTTCTAAATATAAGCAACATCAACAACAGATGAGATTCGTAGCGCGCTACGTACGCTATAAAAAGAACCACCATAATCCTTAAAAGAGCATAGTCCCTATATCAACTGACAAAGTAGGCTAACGTCAAAACGGCTCGATTTCGAAATCGTCAAATATAAAATTGCAAAAATCACTAAGAATTTGATATTGTCTGATTCCAAATGTTGCGTGCTGAGTGATTCAAGTTCAAATATGATTCCATATCTCGTACTTTCAATAGTGCGGTAGTTTCAAATTACGTTTGAATTGGCGCTTCTCAAGTGATTAAAATTTCAGTAACCGCAGTATTAGCTTGGTTACTGATTTCAAGAGCCTGGTTATAACCAAACTATACTCGAGTTAAAAACCAAGACCGACTCCAATACTCAGACCTTAAGGCTGTGCTACCGAAAAATAAAATATTTTTTTAATTTTATTTTTTCTTCTTAATCTAGTATATAGGTCTTCGGGACTTGTTATATGCCACTTTTGTAAAATATAGACTGTTCGTTTGTTCAGGGCATGGCTTCAAAGTGTCTACTTTGAGGGTTAAAGGTACATACGTCAGGACAAAACTAATAACCGGAGAATTTCGAAATTTCTGTGCAATAACCCTTGTAATAGCAGCTTCATTATGAACAATTTTTATTTCAAAATTCAACATTTTATATAAAAGGATCATATTTCAATAACCTTTTTATTGTAAAAAAATGCTATAATAACTTCAAACTTATCCAATATTGTAGAGGCTCTAATTCTGAGCAGTTCGAATGTTTGATGAAAGGAACTGTTTAGTGATAAACCCGTGACGTATGTACCTTTGACTAGTCTTCAACTCGGAAAAACGGTAACTACACAGGCTACACGATAGGCTACCCGCACTACCACTTGCAGCAAGCTTCATTCCCCCACCCTACTACCTAGCACCGCACCTCCCGTGGCGGGTCAATCCTTTCCTTACGCAGCATTCCATTCTACTTACCTTGGAGTGAAAAGAAAAAAAAAAGAAAAATAATAACTCGCCTTCTTGCAAAACCTTTTCCTGCGCACTGAGTCTGACTAGACCGAGTCTTGAGGAAGCAATACAAGAATATATCTCGCCCCTTTCTCGTTTCATTTCCTAATTCTGCGTTCGGGTTTCGTAATTGAGTGATAGGGCAGTAGTGTATTTCTATAACATTCACACTTTATTCTACTATGCCACGAAAGCATCCTCCTCCAATGAAACGTTCCAGAAGAGGCCGCCCAGCAAAGGCTACGTGGGAGAAAAGAAAACAACAAGAAATCACGTTGAATGTTTCAAACGATTCTGCTCAATTGGAAGACTCGGAAGAGATATTCAACAGATTGTTAGGTGAAAGCACTCCCCCAACAGGCAACGATGCAAGTCGGTAAGTAAACTATTGTTACAATATATAAATTAATTATTAATTAATTAATTAATTCATTAATTTTAAAGGACTTGATATTTTTTTTAGTGGATTACCTACTTGAAAAACGTGTTGTTGTTGCTTATTTTAGAGACTGAGACATCGAGGTCATATAGCCCCGTGTATTTTTGGGTGTGTATGGAATTTGTGTGATTACATGTGTTAATGTGATGACTGTACTATTGTGTGAATTTCTAAATTGGGGATAGGATTGCTTTTAGAGAGGAACCATCCCATACTCTTAATGCGTATTTGCTTTCTGTATGTTAATACTAATCAAGGTAATATTTTTTAAAATTGTGTGATTTCAGGTGTGAAGATCAAGATTATTACACAAATTTTTCGAACGATTTAGGAAGTGATACAGATGATGACAATGAGTCTGATTGTGAAGTACCACCGATGGTAATTGAAAGGAATACTGAGGCCAACGAACTGCCTCCAATAGGGCGACGCATCGTTGATATTGGTCACGTTATGAAAGAAATAGAATTAGTAACGAGCCCTTCCAAACATTGTACCACGGGAAAATACAAATACAAAAAAGAAATAAAAAATGGATTATATTGTACATGGATTTATTATTGTTATAACTGCGAAAACGAATATGCTGTAACTTCGGAGCCTGTTTACCAAAAAAATGGAAGTGAACGATGCTCTGGTATGGGGTTTCACACACCTAGATGCACGGGGCTATATGGAAGTTCGCGTTTCTTATTTTGTGATTCATTGTCATAATGTTCAGTTCTTAAAATCAGGTAAAAATAGTGGTACCACCATGTATCAACAATAATATAAAAATCAAGCAGTTCAATGTAAATCCTGTTCGCCTATTTTCTAATTACGGTAACTGGAGGACATATTTTCAGATATTTCCAAATTACTGAGTTAAATTAAACTGTGGAAATATCCCTACATATGAATTTGCCTAATAATTCAAATAGCACTGTTTCCAAATATCTAGTTTGTACTGGCAGTTACAGCGGATCCATCACGTTTTTCCTCTTCTATCAGAAATACCTCGCACTGCTCTTCTTTCTGTAGCACAATGAATTTTGTGCGAAGTGATAAATTCGTATTGTACGTTACTCATACATGTGACGCCCATGGTTTAAGCAAATTTTCGTTTTAGAAAGAAATATTTCATTTGATTATTGCTGGCCGTTAAGTAAAATATATAACTAAATCATGTACTTCTTACTTAGTCACTTTGATAACGACAAACATCGCAGAATCATTTAACTATTATTATTATTATACATTCATACTTAAGAATGTCGCATAAATGTTCCTTGAGTTAAGAGCCTCCCTATGTCTGTTCTGTAATTTTCTTCTTTCAGAAGCCCATCATTATCAATCCCTCCTTGAACTTTGGCTTTATCACCTAATTGATCTATATTGAATTGTAACTTTCAGTCGGTCAATACGACTATAAGCCCAAAAAATTAGGATTCAATTAGCTTCTACGCTCATAAGTAGGCTACATGCCTTGCAAGAAGATTCCATTGGAATCATATAGCCTACAACATTACGATGTCTATCAGTTATGAATTTACCATTTTGTCTCAACTGATTTACCGTCTACTTTTGATTGAGAGTGCGAATCTCAGTCGCTTTGATAACGGAACAAAAACACCGCAGATCAACTTAACTATTAGCCTATAAATGTCTTCGATCGTAGAAGATTTAACACTACATGTTAAGAATCTACAACAATGGTAGATTGCTGTTCATTTGTAGCAATAATTGCTCTGTTCTAAAGAAATGGACCACAGTACTATGGCACACCTTGAATAAAAATATACGAATAACGATCGCAGAACGGCGCAAATTTGGACGAGTGTACACGAGGTTACATGACCGCGTTGTCGCAGCCCCTAACCTGAGGAACCAACAAACATCTCTGCGGGAGATAAAATTTTGCGTGAAGAAGTAACAGACTGTTAGATAGTTACACATCAGTTCCAAACCTTGCATAAGGACAGTGTGACCACAAGTATAAAAATGGACCTCACATGACGAGAAACTTATCGTCCCCATAAGACAATAAAATGTTAAAAATATGCATAGAAATACAAAAAACAAAGTTAATAAAGCTCCAATTGTAAAATACTTTCTCGCAATAAATGAGGTCTGATCCTTCTACGAAAACCTGCATATTTTTCCTATTATAGCATAACTCTAGTTTGCCCGGTGAAATATACCTCCACCTTCCGGCGTGCCGAGAGGATTTTCTTTTGAATATAAATACACAGCCTATTACGTCAGCAACAAAGAAGTTTTCTATTGTATCATTTGTCAATTGATTATCAGAAACTTCAATTTATGAAATAAACTGGTTACAATGACCACTCGAATATCAACATTCTCGGAATTCCAGAGGGGGGCCACAGCCCCACCTTGCCCCTACCAGCGGGCGGCCCTATATTTTTTCTCTCGGTTAATATTGCAATGAAAATAAAAATAAAGAGCCTCAATGTATTTCTACATTTGTATTAATTCCATTCCTTGAAACTGGTAGGTATACTGTAAGCTTTAATTGTGTATTCATTTTGTGTGTCATATATCCAGCGCAGTAAATCTGTGTTCAGAAAATATGTTGTTGTTTTGTAGTGGATCTGAGGAGGTTAAGTAGTGTCTTAAATTACTTCCTGTTGAACTGCACGATTCAAACGACAAATTGAACATCTGAATGGCTGGAAGAAGTTTGTATTAATATAATTCAAGATTTTATACTGTAGTAGCTTTATATTGCAGTGTTAAAACACGTTTAAAAACTTATTTTGTTTATTTCGCTATCGTTTAACTCTCCAGGGTTGGCTTTTCCCACGGACTAAGTGAGGGATCCCACCTCTACCACCACTGAGGGCATTGTCCTGGAGCTTGAAAGATTGGGTCGGGGATACAACTGGGGTGTGTGACCAGCACTACGCCCAGCCGGCCTCACCTGCAAAGCGAACAGGGGCCTGATGAAGGGATGGGAAGAGTGGGAGGGTTAGGCATGGAAGTGGGAAGGAGGCGGCCGTGGCCTTACGGTAGGTACCATCCCGGCATTTACCAGAAGACGAAGTGGTTTTCCGCTTCGAGGATGGTATATTGTCTTATTAATATTATATGTATTTTTATGATAAACTTTGCCAATTTTGATGTTTTCTCTTTTTTTTTTCTTTTCAAAATTACAAGAAATAAAATCTGACGTGATGCAGAAAATCTGAACACATGGCACTTCAAACGCCCCGACCCATTTTATCCGGCTGGACGACAGTGCTCAAGATTGCAATAAGGTAACGGCTCGGAAACAGATCGCTGTGCGACTTATGTACAAGCGAGGCTTACAACAGAGAGGGGAAGATAGTGTGCGAATGAGGAGTATGGAAGGGAGGAGGGGAAGTGGTAATTCACATGCGCTGACTGGGAAGGGACGGCAGTGCTGCCATCTCTTGTCCAGGGCTTGTCAGCAGTACTAGTAGCTCAGCCTTAGCTGACGTCACTGTAGACATTACCCGACTAAAACTGTCCTAACTCCCTAACGGTTGGAGATAAGTATATGCGTTCGCGGGCTTTTTTGTAGAGCTTGAACAGCTCTACATTTCGTACGCATATACTTGGGGTCTATCAATGACGGTTCAGGCAGCGTAAGCCTTGGAAGGCACGCCTTTCAACTTATTCCGTATTTTTTTCTAGAATACATTTTCATTTTGTAGAATATCCATAAACATTTTCAGTTTCTTATTGCTTTTAATCTTTCACCTAAATCACGTGAAGTTTGCAAGAGACCTTTGGCCTAAATATTTATATTTCGTGAAGTTACCCGAGTCTCGCGGCATTTACGCGTAGGCCCTACGTCAGTCATGCCTCTAGGCTGTATAGCTAGTCTCAAGTTAAACCGCACTTCGTTCCCATACAGCCGTCATTCCAGTACTACCTACAGTTCAATCGGCATAACTTACCAACAGCGTCTAGCGTGATAGTGACTGCTGCTTGCCGGTAACAGTGATTTCCAGCGGCCGCGCCAATTTATCACGGTTCTATACATCGCAAAAGGAGCGATTTCGTTTAGCGCGTCAACTTCGGACTGAGATTACGTCAAAACGGAAGTTAATTTACATTCAAAACAAGTTTAGAAAAAAGTATCTTATCGACATATTCGTTACAACGGGATGCGCGATCGTAATTTATGTGAAATATATTCCTTAGAAGCGGACTTTTCCTTATATCGGGGTTCGTTAGAAGGGGGTTTAAATAACACTGTGCTTATGGTGATTTGGCTGGGACTTACGAAAATCTTCGTTAAAAGCGGGCACGTTAAACCGGGGTTTTACTGTAGTTCTATTGATTAAGATACCGTCTGAGAGACATGGATTCGTTTTGCTTTACTTCTGACACGTTCCTGTTCCACATTCCCCAGATAACGTTATGTTCAGTTCCCTATTCTCATTCTTATCTCCAGCATCTACAAACTTTGATGTATTTTTATTTTAGTGTATTTTTGAGCACATATACTGCATCCATTACTTTCCCACATAAGAGGCTATGTTCCTCTCTCCTGCTTTTCTTTATGCCTTGATTTTATGAACCCCCTTAACCATTCCCTTATCGTGAATCCTTGTGGTCTATTGTTTATAGCGAGGGTTACTTACCAAGAGATCAGCTGAATGCTGGAATATTGAATATACCACAAAAAAACACAAAAGTCTGGCATTTATTTTATGTTGTGACCTTTGAAGAGATAACTTCCATTCTGTATGTAAATAGGCCTACTGATCCAGACCGTCTGTGTTGTATTACGTATGGAAGAAATAACTACCGTTCTGTATGTAAATAGGCCTACTGATCTAGATCGTCTTGAGTTTTATTACGTTTGGAAGAAATGAAAGGAAATGGAAACCGGTTAAATGTTTATTTTACTCTCAGATTCCTGTAGCGTTAATGCCTGATATAATTCCACCAATGGAAAGGAACATATTTGTGAGACAAGTAATTTCTCTGCAGGTCGATACTCGTCATAGGAGGGATATTAAGATTGAAGAACGTCCTTCACGGCAGATTGTTCCATGCAGTAAAGCAGAATGTCCTACACCGGAGATTGTTCCATGGATCAAAGTAGAATCAGAGTCTTCAGTTGTGAAAGGAGTAAGTACCTTATCGAGTTAATACTGTATGCCTCTTTAAAACACAAGACCTGTTCATCTCCTAATGACCAAATGGTATTCAGGGATTCCAGAATTGAATTTTCACAACTGTGTTGATGACAAATTGTGTTTTGTACTAAAAGCACAAACCTTTTGATGGAAGGTGAAGTGATAACATTTCTGACCCATGCTGGAGATAAACCAGTGACTGCAGGTTTTGTACGCAGTTACCCTGACCAATGAGCTAAAATCTTGTTAATCCACGCCTTTTGTAACTCATTTGTGAACCCTTGTTGTAATATATGACTTTACACAATGCCTGAACTGCTGTGTTCTGTGGAGTTATTTTTAGCCTGTAAATCTGTTTCCGTCTTTAATGATTTATATGTAGACTTTAAATATCTCTCCCAGGGGCTGACAGCTATTAGGACACAGGTTATAATCAATGGGGCCCAACATCCTACTTCCTTCCTTTAGCCATCTTAAGGTCAACACTTGCCACAATCTGTGCAGGCTAACTGAGTACCGTCTGACCCTCCTCGGGCCATGAGTCTGAGCGTCTAGCGCAACTACTGAAGGTCATGATGGTCGTCATGTCTGGACACGATAAAAGTTTAATATACCCACTGTCACTCAGAAGGCTTCCATGGGACACGAAGATCCCGCGCTTATCTCACAAAATGCCTCCCCTGAACCTTGTTCTTGTCAGTTGTCCCCATTCAGATGTCTACTTGACTTTTTCCTCTGTCCTTTTTAAAGATTTGTAAGATGGTCCTATCATCTCCCATCCTTAGTAAATGACCAGCCCATTGAAGTCTTCTGGAGTTAATGATGTTGAGTATTGGTGCTTGCTGTCATAGTGAGTGTATGCCATATAATGGTAATTAAAATTAAATAATTTTAAATGCAATATCTTTCCTCCCTTATAAAGGGTCAATAGTTGCTGTATTTGAAGACCAAGGTTCAGTAGGATCAATGTCACTATTTTGCTTCGGATTATTATAGTTTTATATAGTGTTTCTGCACCATGTTTTGTTGGTAGGACATCTCAGAGAGCTTTATAGGACTTCAATATAGGGTGTTTCTCTTTCAGCAGTGTCTTTATTTATTAGCTAGAAGTTTTGTGCTTCTCAATATTCAATGCCCAATAATGAGAGTAGGATAGGATTCGTGATAGACTGGGTTTGTTATTCAAGAAACCTGGTTTTTATCGAAGCAGCTTAGTTTTATTCTATTATGCAGAACGTAGAAATTAATCCTGACGATTTCTTCTAAGGGGGCTTACACTTAAACTTTTAACGGCTGTATTAGCCGTACTTTTTAAGTTTCTGTCGATTCTATGATCCTTATTTAAATTGGATTTCTTTATTTGTATTGTTGGTGGATGTCTCTGGATTGGCGCTTTTTCCCACTTTACGTTCTTTTACCCAACGCATTCTGAGATAAGAGTCTCCTCCCTGTAGGCCTAGTGGTAAGGTATCCTCGCATGCTTGTGCATAGGGAATGGACTTCCTCCTGGGATAATAATGGGCACATGTCCCAGTTTATATTTCTGTAGACCAAATGACAGTTGCAATATCAACTTAACCCGGTCCCAACATTTAGAAAAAAACATGAGGTAAATGTTGTTGGTTCCAAGATGAGCCGGAACAATAACTGCTACATCACCCCTGCTAATAGAGTCTGTATTCTGCCCTCGCTCGAAGGAGCTTCCCAATTATCCCCAAGTGTTATCGTCTGACGTGCATACAGTAGGTCACCTGTGAGCTGCTCAGGGCATTAATAGTTGCGAACTGTCTTGTTCCAGGGCACTTACTGTATTTATTCTCTTTGTCTGAATAACTCTGCATTTCGTACCCTGTGGAATGTATTAAAACTCCATCTTCTGGTTTGTTGCTGAGTCAGTGCGAGCTGTGTGGTTCAGCTTACAGCACACTAGTACGAGATGTAGAAGACGGAGAGCAGCATCTGTGTGAACAGAGAAGGGCTCTGGAACAACAGCAAGATCAACTTAACGTGAGGGAGAGAAATTTAGAATCGTGGGAATCAGTTCTTGAAGCAAGAGAAGAGGTTATGTCTCAGCGAGAGTCTTCCTGTTTTGAGTTAGAGAGAGCTCTGGCTGAGAGAGAAGAGCAAGTGAAGAAAGCTCTTGCTGAGAGAGAAGAGCAAGTGGAGAGAGCTCTTGCCGAGCGAAAGGAGCAAGTGGCGAGAGCTCTTTCTGAGAGAGAGGAGCAAGTGGAGAGAGCTCTTGCCGAGAGAAAAGAGCAAGTGGACAGAGCTTTTGCTGAGAGAGAGGAGCAAGTGGAGAGAGCTCTTGCTGAGAGAGAAGATCAACTAAATAGAATTCTTGCCAAGCGAGAGAGAGTGGTTCAAGAAAGGGAACGTCTCCTACAGAAGAGAGAACATCTGTGCTCAGAGTGCGATCAGGAGTGGAACAAGAGGTATGGAGGCCCGCGATGGCAGGACGTTTTTCAAGAGGAGCAGGTGCTTCCTTGGGCAGCTGAAGAGGGCCATCTCTCTGTAGTTAAGTTCCTCTTTCAGAGATCTACCACCGAAGATGACAAGCGGTTGGCCCTCAACGCCGCCGCTGAATACGGACGCCTGGAAGTAGTGAAGTATTTGGTGGAGCGGGAGAACAGTCTGTCATTCGGGGAGTGCTACATGGACGTCAACACGATCAGCCATTTTCAAGGACTGCCGGCGGTGCACTTAGCAGCCAAAGGAGGACATATTGATGAAGTTCAGTACTTAGCCAACAAGAGGGCATCACTGGTCAGTCCCGGCTGGTCCTTGCTTCACACAGCTGCACTGTGGGGACAGGTTGAAGTAGTCAGATTCTTGATGAGAGACCATCACATAGACCCCCTTGTTACAGACTGCAGCGGGCTTACCCCCCTCCACCTTGCTGCATGGTCTGGTCACCTCGAGGTGGTGCGCTACCTGGTGGCCGAGTGTCGAGTAGACACTTGTGTTAGAGACAATCTTCAGTACACTCCTCTACACCATGCTGCAGAGTCTGGTCACCTCGAGGTGGTGCACTACCTGGTGACCGAGCATCATGTAGACACTTGTATTAGAGACCGTGATCAGTTCACTCCTCTACACTGTGCTGCACAGTCTGGTCACCTCGAGGTGAGGCGCTACCTGGTGGCCGAGTGTCGAGTAGACACTTGTGTTAGAGACAATCCTCAGTACACTCCTCTACACCATACTGCAGAGTCTGGTCACCTCGAGGTGGTGCACTACCTGGTGACCGACTGTCATGTAGACACTTGTATTAGAGACCGTGATCAGTTCACTCCTCTACACTGTGCTGCACAGTCTGGTCACCTCAAGGTGGTGCGCTACCTGGTGACCGAGTGTCATGCTAATGTGAATGTGAAAGACAGGTATGATCGTACACCTAAGGATGTTAGTAGGGGAGCTGTGAGAGGTTCCTTGTCCAGTGTTTGATAGGAAAATACTGCTAAACTTATCCTCTGCAACACGTGAATGAGCCTGGTCACTAAGTTAACTCCCGACTCACCTTCATGCTGTCATCTAAATATTCACACCAGAATAGTTTCTAATCTGTTAAGTATGTTGATGTGTTGTTTTCCGATTCCCCATTCATGTAATAGGCTAATACCCGTTTTGACGTCACGGTTGCGATCCTGATAACCTATGATCTGGATAATTAGCAATCATAATCAACGCCCTTTGTCACGAGTGCGTGTTTAGACGTCGCATCTTGGAACGGCAGGATTATTATTATTATTAGCGTATGGCATAAGTAACATATATACAATTAAATATGATACAATAACAAGAAACAATTTCAAATAGAAATGTCCAGTCCTTCGATCCACTTTAGTGCTGCCTCTGATGGGATCAAGAAATCAGCCCAGCTACCCGAGTAGGCTCTCAGCTTGCAGCTGCCGACGATATGAGCGATGGTTTGCCGTGGAGCACCACAGTCGCATTCTGGTGACGTTAAACAGTTCCACTTGTAGAGTGAGTCCCTGCATCTTCCATGGCCTGTCCGAACTCTGTTAAGAGTGGCCCACTGCCTGCGTGGTAGATGGAATCCACTAGCTATTTGCGCACCAGAAAAGATGTTGTGTAGGGACAAGTCTGTGGAAGTTTCCCAACGGTCTTTCCAAACTTTCACAGCGTCGAAGTTGTTGTGAGCCATGTCAGTAGCATCACGCAAAGGTAGATGGCGTGACTTCAATCATTGAAGATTGAGTGCAGGGATGTCTTCTTGTATGGGTAGTTCAGGATTTCTGCAGATTTTTTGGTACTCTCTTAATAGGACATTCGATCTGCGCAGATCAGGTGGAATTATTCCCGTGAGCAGCGGGAGCCAATGGATTGGCGTGGATCTGATTGTGCCCGAAATAAGGTGCATGCTGTTGTTTAGCTGCGTGTCAACATATCGGGTATACGGGCTATTTAACCATACTGGAGAGCAGTACTCTGCACTGGAGTAAACCAGACCAAGGTCAGAATGTCGTAGAGTGCTTGCAGTAGATCCCCAAGTGGTCCCACACAGTTTCTGAAGAATGTTGTTCCGAGTTTTCAGTTTCTTTGATAAGTTCGATAGATGTTGCTTGAATGATAGAGTGCGATCTAAGGTTATACCAAGATATTTAGGAAACCAGTTATGACGAAGAACTCGGTTACAGAAGCTTATGTTCAATTTGCTGTTAGCCAGTCGGTTATTTAAGTGGAAGCATGACACTTCTGTTTTACTTGCACTAGGACTGAGTCTTCATTTCTTGAAATATACCTCTAGAGTGGACAGGTCCCTTGTGAGGATTTCCTCAGTTTTCTTGAGATCTTGATGCTGTGTGGCTAGTGCAAGATCATCAGCATAACAGAATTTCCTGCAATTTGTCTCAGGAAGATCAGAGATGTATAGATTGAACAGTAGAGGGGACAGAACTGATCCTTGGGGTAAACCATTCTTGAGTTTTCTCTCTGTGCTCTTACTGTTGCCTGAGTACACCTGGAATCTCCTGTCACTTAGCATGTTGTTGACAACCTGAACGATGGTTCTGCAGGGTATGACTTTGAGGAGCTTGTAGATCATACCTTCTCTCCAGACAGTATCGAAGGCAGCAGTGAGGTCTATAAACGCAGCAGATGTTTTAAGCTTCTTTTGGAATCCTGCCTCAATATATGATGTGAGTGATAGTACTTGATCACAACAGCTGCGACTTGGTCTAAAACCTGCCTGATCTGCAGGAATGTGTGCCAAGATTGTGGAGTTAATTCTGTTAAAGATAAGCCTCTCAAACAGTTTGTAGCAGCAGCTAAGAAGAGCTATCGGTCTATAACTTTCAGGTCTATTAGAGAGTTTTCCAGGTTTCAGGACAGATATTATCTTTGCCTTCATGAATTCTGATGGGATTTCCCCAGTGTTTAAAATGTCCGTAAAGAACTCTGCCAGCCATCTCTTTGCATTATTACCCATGTGTATGAAGAATTCTGGGTGAACTCCATCGAAACCAGGAGCTTTACCGGACTTCAGATCCTTGAGTGAGGCATCTATTTCGTTAGATGTGAAGGCACAAGAGTAGTTTGATTTGCGAGGTGTTGTTAATTTCAGAGCTCGAAGCTGCCGTCTGATGTACCTGGTGTGTTTCTTATCTGCTGGAACTCGAGATGTTGCAACGATGTGAGACGCTATTTCATCAGGTGTCACCGCAGGCTGGTTTTTAACAACTGGTGCGCTTTCTCCGAGTTTTCTAAGGAGGCTCCATGCCTTTCGACTGGAGTGAGTGAAGTCCATATTTCCTACAGTTTCAGCCCATCTTTGACTTCGGTTAGCATCCAAACTTGACAGGAGTTGGTCAGCAACATGTAAGTCTCCACTTTGTTGGAAGTCATTGTAAAGTGCCTCACGGCAGGATAATCGAGTAAAACAGTATGACATCGCAAAGTTCTGCCAACTTTTGAATTCCAAGTGTTATAGCAGAAAATTACAATACTGTAGTTTGTTTCCTCCAGTTTTGAAGTACTGTATTTCAGGTATTCATTTTACAGAATTCAACGTGCTAATGTATATTTTTAATTAATTACAAATGCTGAGGAGATAATATGCAAGGCCTACTGTTGGTGTGCACAGGTATAGGATATTTATTGCACAAATACTGCTTGGTTCGTCCATAGTGATTTGGTCCTATCGGAATCCCTTCTATGTCTATGACAATAAATGTACATCTTTATTATTAGTCTTTAACGGCTTTCCTCGATGATGAGAATTTTTCCGTGTTTAAGAACAGGTTTGATTGTTCTCCTTCCATCATTCGTCTCCCTCAATGTTCGTATATCTGATATCAACCAACATGGCCAACATTACATACTGGTACTTCTCGCTTTCAAAACACAAGACAATCCAAAATTTCCATTATTTCCACTGCCTACTTCACTTACGTAGCATTGGGATAGAACACACCGACGATCGCAATGGCCACGAACACGATTATCTGGTTGTGGGGACAGGATCGGGCTGATCCTGTTGGAGGGAAAGTTAATCGAGATAATGTAATCCTGTTGCGTTTAGACGTCCCAACTTAATCTGTATTAGGGCGTAATTGGGATAGCGACCAGGATGTCTAAACGGGGTATAATAGATCAGTGTACTGCACCCGAATTCCACATAGTCATAGCCTATATCCGCTGAGATGGAAAAGGATCGTAGGGAGGTCGATACCCAGCCAGATAAACCAACACTACCCTACTAGGATAATGACTAGGAAACCCTCGATACATACCGGCCATGCAACAACACTACTGATTAGTTACACATTTACTAGAAATAAAATACCCATAACGTGATGGTAGGACGAGAATATCGGATCTCGGGCATAAACGGTGAAAGTTGAGACTACGTGAATTCTAGTAACTAATTCGCAGTATTATCGCATGTCAATTGCAAAATGAAAAGGTGATCAGATTTATAAAAACGAACAGGCAAACAAAAAAAAATAGTGCCTGGGATTTATTACCAAAAATTACAAACAATAAACTCCCTATCAGCAATAAAAATAAAGCAAGTTGAAATAAAATAAATCACACATCAGATAGTCCTTCTATCTGGGCTATAAATGTTAATAAACAATGTCGTTACAAAAATGTAATTATTTAAGAAATTAATAAAATGTTTACGCATTTAATAATCACCCTGTGACTCTGTCACTGAAGCAGTCTGATCAGCACCAGCTGTTCAATCATCAAAATTTAAGTTAACAATATAAAACCCTGAATTATACACATACGTGCATAAAATGTGAATATATAAGATAATGATAATAATATTAATTAAATATAGTTGAAATATATACATTATATACACCTTTCTATGTTTAACACGGTATTAAAAATACTATTCGCACAATCAGTCGCGACCTGACAGTCCTCTAGTGTCTGTGTTTTCAAAAACGGTTCTATGAACAATGTTTCACACAACAATAAATTTTCAGGTATCTCTGGTAACTTGTCATAATAAGTAAAGCTTGTATATCGAACACTGAAGTTAAATATAGCTTAGAATATGTTGTGTCAATGAATAAAATACAATAACATAAAGAGCGATGCGAAACTACATAAAAACCTCAAAATATACATCGTGGATCTGATACTGATACTCTCTGACATGGACAATACAAATATTAACCCTTATGTCAGTGCTGTAACAATTCGTTGCTCCACATGGCAATACGTTTCCTTCTCTCGTAATACGGTGAACAATATGCATAAATAGCGTCTGCTACGCTCCAAATATAACATACTTATTTCTTTTCATTATTAACAACAATCTTCATCGGCATTACTTCAATAAGAAACCCATCTTGCTACAAACTTGTAGAAGAATCAGTGACTTTACTAGGTAAATACGCAATTGTATACTACCGTTCAGAGTGCACTCCTAACCACATCTCTCCTCTAAATTATTTAACCTCGTGCATTTTTAACAACAATTACATGTTTGTTCACTACTATTCATCTCACACAGTATTTCTTATTTCTTTCAATAGCGCTTTTCGTTCTCTTAGTTCCAAAATAGACTGTTTTTCCACGTTACCAAATATAAACAATACTAACTCGTAGTTTGCTCGTCTTTACTAGTTAATAAATATAAATACATTTCCTCACGCATCTGATGTACATTTAAATGAATGAAATTATTCATATTTAAGCTTGTTTTAAGTCATACAAGACTTCAGGTAGACTAACAAATCTCCTGGTCTGCTGTCATTTCAGTTTAACAATGTTTCCAAGGAAATTGTTAATAACTATAGGCATCATTTGACCTCAATTGCCACTAACATGATCCTATTTTATAGTGCACTTTCATAATAACAATAGTCAAATAAATTGTATTCCGCAATTGGAATTTTATAATTTCCATATTGTTATAAATAAGTGTTTCAGTTATATTCTGACATAATAATGTTTGTTAAACAATGTTACAGTATTTTACAATAATGCTTTCTTTATGATAATGCAATATAATTATACAAATGTATTCTGTCGCTGTTACACATTTGTAACTATCAATGGCAATCTTAACGTTCAAAATATTCTTACTATTGAAAAGTATTTCCAATGAAATATGTTACTATCGAAGCATTCCCTTATAAAACGAGTTTCATTCAAAAGTGAGCATGTTAAAAACGATTCCCTCAAAAATATATAAGAAACGAAGTATCTAAGGTAAAAGATGAATGAAATTACGTCTGAAACGACACACGTAGACATATCAAAGAATTACAGTGAATCTCTAAAATTTAGCTACAACAAACATAGGATAAAGATAAGAATATCTACAATGAAGTTGGTCACCCCTCAATAACAACAAATACTACTGCAAAACTACAGATCTTAGAGCATTCAGTTTTTCTACCTTTCTGATGGCTTCTGGTGTCGTGAATACCTTCATTAGATGTGCTCGATGCTCGGATCGAACTGCTGGTGCGAGTCGTCTGCGTTGGAAACGGGTTCCTGCCATGTGCGTGCCAGCCATATGATCGCCCCCAGGTCTGGATCGTGCTGCGAACACCTGCGAGACAGCTCGTCCTTCACGGCTATCGGCAAGTCTTCTCTTTTCACGGTCAGCGACATGGTATCTGGATCTCTTGGTCCAAACGACTGCATGCGTCCATCTTCTTCTTCTCGTGTAGCCGATCGTCATCATCAATGTATATCTGAATGTCCTGGGTTGATATCTCTTTCTGGTGGTAATGGACATCTCGCTTGTAGTATTGGAAGTCATCTCAGAATACTGCATGTTGTTAAGCAGTTGTAGATTTATCGATTTCCGGTCTTCTAGATCACTCTGAATCTCCGATCCATGGTATAGACTAACCTCCTTCCATTTGTTTAGTTGCTCATTATAATCTCAATAATAGTTGAATAAGTTTGTCCTCCCTGACTCAGGTTTATTACGGTCATCTTGACTGTGATATTGTACTGTAGAATGTTGAATGCTGCAATAATATAGCTGTAGTAAGCAATGCTGCTGTTTATCGCTTCGCTGATGAATAGTGCTCTTGTAGCGAAGTCTTCTTCTAATGGTTTTGATACTGGATAAATGCTTTTCTCTTCTATAGCTAGTACATTTATATTTCACCTGCTTCTCGTATTTCTTCCTCGGCGAATGGTTGATCTCCAAACGGTCCTACTTCGTCTGTCGTCCGTACTTCTTTATCATGGCAATGCTCTGCTGGACGCGTGACTGAAAACGTCTGCTCGGTTCAAGAAGCTGAGTAAGAGTCCTGGCTTCCCTCTCTGCGATGGCGCGCGTGCCAAAACTAGCCTGCTCTGCTAGCCTCACACGGATGCATTTTAATAGAAATATACACATAGTTTCTCTCCTAGCCAATAATTTATACTTCTATTTAACCAAATACATTCCATATTGTATTCTACACCTTTAGAAGTGTTCATATCGCTTTATATAAGCCAAATTTATATAAAAGCGATTCCCACAAAATTTTTGTGCCTCAATCTGATTGGCTGTTGAAATAACATGATAGAAGCTCCTGGATCTAGCCTCTTATCAATGGGTCGTGTGCATAATCTGTTATTGTCGCCATGACCAACCAAAACAGGTTTTCTGCTTGCTAACATGAAGCCTTGTTCAATTTACAGCCTCGAATGATCTGACTCTTCCTTAGGTAACATCTCATTCACCAGAATATTTCCAAAGAATAATTCCATAAAATGCTCCAAAATTTTCCAAAATAGTTTCATTGTGCATCATTCACTTCCCAAAATGCATATATAAATATTAAATTGATTGAATTCCAAATTTACAATTTTTCTCTCCCATGGTTCACAAGTCGGTTCGAACCTCGGCTCAGTCAAAGTCTTAAGCTGGGCTGAATTCGAGTTCAGTACTTTGCTTTAAGGGCAGCTTATTAGAAACGGAAATATTGATACCAACTTAGAAACTATATAATTTTCTGCCGCTAGCCAAAGACTTCGAGTTCTGAATCCAGACAAGTATTTTATTCTCAAATCATAAAGAAACTCCTTGATATTTCAGCAGGTGTTGGTGTGCTTGTGGATTCCTTGAGACTGCGTGAGGTTCACATCACACGATCCATTGGTCATCTGTCCCGTGATTTTGGTGTTGGTCATAGATCGCATGTGTTTCGTGAATATAAAGTGATGGACCACTTGGTCATCTGCCCTGTATATTTGGATTTGGTATTCATTTTGATAACCTGTGTTTTGAGGTGATTGTAGCCATCTCTTGGGATGTTAGGGAGAAAATGCTGTTTTATTGAAACATGAAGAATGTAGCATGACAATATATACATTAGCTCATGCTGGAGTCCCTTCCTGGTGTAGAGGCTATCCTTCTTGGTTGTCGCCCCGGAGGTCTGGGTTCGATGCCTGGTTCTGCCAAGAATTGTAATTCTGTTGTGAGGGCTGAGGCTGTCTTGACGAAAGAATTCATGATGAAAATTATAAAATGTAAAACAAAAATAATGGAATGCAGTTGAAAGTTACCAGAAAGAAATCAGAAACCCCAATGGATGTCGAATTGGCAGGTGAAAAGCTTAAGTAGGAGACTTCGGTTACTTGGGAAGCAAAATAGCCAGTGGTGGACGAAGCAAGGAGAATATAAAATTAGGTTAGCACAGGCAAGGAAAGCATTTCTACAGAAAAGGAATCTGTTGACGTTTAATATACTGTACAGCCTCCCAGGGGTATGCACCCCTTGGAGTCCATCCCCCCGGCATCTGGCCAAATCCCCTAAAATGGCAACCCTTGGAAAGCCGGGGCAACATCCATTAATACTGTAAGGACAGCTTGCTACTCCATAAAGCAGCTCAAGCCTTACGTAATCATAACACTCAGCGACATAGTACTAACTGGGGCAGCATGCCAACACAATGCTGACAGCAGGACGTCAGAAGGTATAAGAAGGCACCCTAATGAGGTCAAAGGCTCTCTCCATTGTCAGTGCTTCATCGAGTCAGCCGGAGGCTACGCCGGTGTCAACCGAGGTGAGTCAGTCAATCGTGTTCAGAGTTCCTATTTTTGTAACCCGTAACACACCACTTGTACACATTGTGAACATAATCTCATTCCCTACAAGGGACTCATACTCAAAACTATAGACCAATAAACACTTGGTCCACACTCTACACTAGCATTACTGTTATACGCCTCTTTACGTCCCAACGCCCTTCCTTATTCCCGTCACGTAAAGACGTGACAGACGGTAGTCCATTAGCGCTAACTCAGGTACCTTTGTGTCTCTCGAGCCGGCTCGGCTGCCAGCAAGCAGCGCGTGCCACTCGGCTGATACGAACAGAGTCAGTTACATAATAAGCAGTCAGCTGAGCTAAGCGACCAGCACAGCGACCCTGTGCAGTGGGTCCCATCCCCTCAAACACTACCACATTATTTATAGGAACGCCCCCTAGTTCCTAGCACACCACAACACTCTACACTGGTCAGCTTACCCTGACAAGGGAAGCTACCCTTTTAGGCACCACCTTATAAATTAGTACAACAACTCTCCCTTTTAGATCCACCCCCAAATAAGGGATCTAAAACACTGGTGGAGGCGCGGGCCTACGCACAGTAGAACGGGACTCAACCAACGAGCCCTCGTAGGTAAAACGACCCCTTCCGTACCGCAAAAAGCCAAGCAAATAGTGAGAAAATTTTTCCCCCAGACAAAAAGCACCATTTTTTTTTGTTTGCTCCAAACCAGCTACACAGGAGAAGGTCTTAGTAAAACAACCCCAGTCAAAGTCATTTTTTTTCCCTTTTCTCAACACATATAGGACGATGTATGCGCCCGCACGAAAGGCCATGCTGAGGAACATCCATTGGGAGCGTTCAGAGGAAAAACTCAAGAACCACTCAAACGACATCTCTGTAGACGCATTAGCGCAGCAATTTGCGAAAACGTCTCTCTCAGCACGTACCGCAACACAAGGGCGGGAGGCTACCATGGCCACAGGGCGAAAGACAAATAGACCACCCTCCAGTACAATGCGGGGACACACACACACATGCCACCAATTCCCGGAACCGGCCCGGAAGCCTGACAAAACAGCGAATTGGCGAAGCCGGGGACATGTCCCTCCCACACCAATACAGAGAACAACGGGATTACCCACCCCGACACCACGTCAAACAACAGACAAACAAACAACCGGGGGGACAAGGGAAGACACAGGAGGGAAGAGCGAGCGAGAGCCTACAGACAAACACATTACCGGGATTATAGAGACCCAACTAGACCGACAGAAGGAGCACATGCTCCGGTAAGGGATGAAACCCGCAATCGTCGGCAAAACGAACATAACATTTGGACATCCACGCTACAACATCACGATAGGGCATACAGGTACACTAGGCACACGGACCTGACTAGGCATGCAATGGCTAATTCAGCGCCAGGACCACGAGTGCAAGTGCAGACGTGGACTCATACCGAGACTCACACCCGGTACACGTACAGAACCACATACAGTTGGTAGGGCCATCAGCCCACCCGAGAGAGGACATAAGCGTGGATACGCTGACTCGACAATTTGCGAGGATGTCCCTCTCGCCACGTACTGCCACAGAATGGAAGGAGTTCGCCGTGGCCACAGTCAAGGAAACGGCCAGGTTAGGCTCCAGTTTACTACAAAATAAACCTAACACAAACACACGTCCTTCAGCTCCGGATCGGAAGGCAATTTTGCCAAACCGAGGGGCAGAGCCTAGAACAATCCCCTCGGAACAGAGGGATGAGAGGGAGTTGAAGCCAGGGCCATTAAACACACATGATATGACAGGGAAACAAAGGGACATAACCACGTCATGGGCTGACGACATAGAGCCCGCCCTACAGTACATAAAGACTACATACACGTACACAGATAGGCTAACACATTGGCAGGAGTCGGCCGTGGCCACAGGCCGAAAAGCGGTCAGACTACACGCCACCACATTGCTAGGCCGGACACAAGCCATTAAGCGACCTTTACCGCCAGTTCAAAGGGCAGATTTGCCAGAACAAAGGCGAACACCGGTATTAGTCCCTCAGGATGCACGATATACGCACGAACATTTTGACCGGGCATTACCACACAGTACACGGGGATTAGGAAAGGTGTTCTCACCTACCCCACAAAACCACGCAGTCAAATATATCCACACTCCCGTAAAATCTACTAGGGCAGCGCCAAGCGCAATTAGGCCCTCGAATACAGGTACACTCAAACCTATAGACACGCGCTACGGTGGAAGTAGGCCAAAGCATACTTTGCTAGAAATTCCGCCGGAAGGTAGCAAAGGAACACCCCAGTGGATTTCAGAGGCCCATAATCTAATAACAGGGCAAAACCCTTCACCTTTCTGAGCACTGAAGCTCGAAAGAGGATAACGACTTCCACCAGGGCCACAGAAATAAACTAAAATCGCTAACACCAACATTATAGGCCACATAAGTTCTTTCACACGGGGGCGATAAGAAAATGGTCCAACAAGTACATAATAAACATAAAATCGCATATTTTTCTTTCTTATTTTATGTATATACAGTGCAATATAGCCAAATTAGAAGGAACAATTCTAAATCCTGCCTGTTTTTTTTTTCGGAACCATGGCATTTTCCTCTCAGGCCATCAATGGTTATTGGGCGAAGTGATTAACGCCATAACGTAAAGTCTCTAATATGCTAAGCCAAGTGGAAGCCAAGCAGGCTTCAGGCCGAAAAAGAGATATTTTGAACACAACTTAAGCATAAAATCACAGCATAAAGCCTAAGTGAGTCTTTCTAAGTAGAAATGACTCAACGTTCTATGTTAGGGTTCCACAGTTTGATAGATTCTCCTGTTGCGGGCGAAAGCCGTAAGTGTGGCAGGAATTAAGAATCTCAAACTAACTTCAAAAATTTGGTGAGATGTGCTTTAACCAACTGAAAAGCCCAACTGCACACCGGGACGAGACACTGTCATTTTGGTGAGTTACAATTACTTTGAAGGGCAGGTTTGACTCCCATAGTGCACTGGCTTTGCTCGTGACGTGGATACAAGTGTATCAATTACGTCTTGCAATGGCCTTCCTAATGTGTACTAGACAGTGTCGGTAGATTCCCCTGAGACGTAACCAGTTTACGGTAGTACTCACGTTACCAAAATGGTAAATACTACACTCAGGTCACAAGCACATTTTTTTTAAACATTTTTTATAGTGTTCCCGACATAATTTTTAGAGACTATCGCCACCTGCTGTTATTTTCTTTCAAAGTGCTCTCTTAATCCAGAGTGGGGCATAGCTCATTTTTTTTCTATTATGACGCAGGCATTAGGCCCGATGAAAGAAAGGTGGCCAAGTTAAACAAATATACATATTTAATACATAGGTACACGTAAAGGCGGAAATACTGCCAAAAGGAAAGGAAGTAATCCCACGGGCAGGCGTGAAAAGAGGGCCAAGAAATAGCCCACTGACCGAACCGGGATACGATCCTAACACTCACCAGAACTGTCCCGGAGACACAACCTTCATGGTGCCGGAAACAATCACTCTGGGTAAAAGACGGTCTCCAAACCCGCAACCTTCTGAATACCAGGAATATAAGGTTGAGTAGATATCCAGTTCTAGAATAGAATAATGGGAAAGCTAAGACAAATTGGGACAGTCCCACTAACAGCGGGTCATAAACGAAAAACAATACAATCGCCTCTGGCATCTGGTCACCAAACACGCGACTAGCGGACCAGACACACTCGCGTACAACGCATATGGGATTTCCGAAGTGAAATGCCATGGCCTATGGTTTGGATTCCAAGTAAAACGGAAATCCCGTGGCGCATGAGCTACAGTTCAACGGTCATATTAAACCACAAGTTTTTTTCTACAATGAGAGAGGCACTGCTAGTAATCACTATAGACAGCAGTCAGGTTCACACACACACACGTGCAGAAAACTAGGACGTGGGCAGAGCATGAAACAAATGAAAGCACACAACATCGTAATTCAACACCGTCGTATCAGCAGTAACATACTCCTCAATGAGCAAGACTGCTCGACACTGACAAGCCGAGCCAAAGCCTACTGGACAGAAATCAACGCATCATTCACGCCCGATTTAGAGACCCTATATCTTCCAAAATTACACTACGAGGGGAAATCAAAAACATACAAACTCTACACAGGTATGCATTCTTTCATATGCGCATTGCACATCCACGGGAACGTGCCATATTATATGCGGCACGGAAATGATCACACCAAGTCTTTACAGACAACCGGATTCGAACCCATGACCACACACCACACGCGTACCAAAAACTAACTATCCAATGGTATTTTTGGTACACGGAACACAAGCAAAACCCACACTGGGAAAGCCCCAAGCCCTGGAACACAACGCAAACATAAAACACAGAGAATGACATAAGGTCACGGGTCTGAGTTCCAGTAAAAAATTTAGACACAAAGGAGAACAGCTAGTCAGGCTCCCAACCACACCGAAATTGGCCCATACAAATGCATGAACAGGGAATACTACATTTCCTCCCACCAAAAACCAGACATAAAATTTCGAATTACACCAGCATAGAGGAATACATTTCACAAACACAGGTAGGAAAATTTCACAAGACACAAGTCTTAGGGAACAATGGCCACACGACGTCATTACCTAACTAGGGCGAATTGCTACATTAAGCCGCTAGGAATCCAAAACAATGACCACACTTGCATTCGTGCAGAAAGGCACATACCAGCGGATGACAAACAGTAACTTCCCGGCCTGGTATTACACATACCAATTGCTGACTGCAGACTATTCACACTGCAATACTGCGGTGACGAGACACTATTGCGTATCGCCCGTGACCGTGAAATTACACACACATAACAATTATAACACCATACATTTTTTTTTCTCCACACTGCAAAAACATTTGGCAATGGACAAGACGTGACACAGCGGAACTTATCTTGGGCCTATAAGGGCACGTTGGCAAGCCACGGGCGCCTTCTGCCCACACAGGCGATACATATTACGACTTGGCCTGCAACAGACCAACCGTCCGCGTGGTGTAGCGGTACATAGGCACACACACGCACTCGCACTCAACAATTAGGAGCAAACACAGACAAGATCTCCCCCCTAATAACTTCTCTTATCGCTCGTAAGGCATAGGAGTCATTACAGATGACTAGCACATGACCAGTCGCACTACGACCACTGGCCACATCTACACTGCAAATGGCCGACCAGATTAGGTCATGCAGCTCTACTATCCCAAGGCGCGGATAGAAAGCCAACATGGACCAAGGGAGGATGACAGGAGAACAGGCTACCAGCGTACCACCTTACTCCCTTCCCATAACCTTCTCACGCCTGACATAAACAACGCAAACACATCTACACGACCAAAAACAGCTACACTACATTACAAACTACACACAGGGGTTGATGGACTTCATGCGTCTAAAAAGCAGGCATGCTACGCCTTGCGTCACGATGCTAACACCTGAGTATTAGGGGTGTGTCAGCAAACATTAAAGAAGCATAATGCGCCTCTCCAAATGAGAGAGGAGGCCATAGATATATACTAACCATTCTTTAGTACTTAAACACTCCCGCATGAGAGGGATATATTGGTATTAGGCCCCACCCTACAACTATCCGTACATGAAGGCAGAAACTTCATATCCAGACACATGCATGAGTATCCCATCCAATTACCAGGGATTTTAATATCAAACCTGCATGAATTTTCGTATTTTTGCAATCCCGGGAATTACCTCCCCACTCCACTCACTATAGAAGCATCCCAGTGCCACCACCGGTTCCAGGCCACCACTAACGTGGAACCCAAAGGTGCGCAAACCCATCCTACCATACTTTAAGCCCACTCAACAAATAACTACCCCCAGATCCTAATAACAGGGCACCTGACATTACAGACCCTACTAACACCTCCATTAAGGTAAAGAAAGCATTATTGCTGGAAAGCTGACATAGCGATGGTAGGCCAGAAGTAGCCTATGTACTTAGAAGATCTACAACCCCGCTACACTGGAAATATTTTACATTTTTACACAGAGATTAAACTATTTACACAGGTTACGACACATTTTTTTTTCTTCTTACAACGGAATCTGATACGATCTGATGGTTGACAACGGTGTAAGCCGAAGGTCGGAGGGACCACACTGGAGCAGAGCTGGGGAAGGCGATGTGGACCCTTACCCCAGTTGGCTCATCAAATCACTGACCTGACCAAATAGACGAACCACGTAAGGTCAAAGCATTCGCGGCCTGGTCGGGCAAGCTCTGGAATCCTAGGGGCGCATAAACCGCCCCTGGGAGGAAGGGATGCTACACCCACTTTGTGCCACGGTCGTCGAAGCCAAGACCTGCAGGGAGACTTTCTGAGAATGGCGGGAGAAATAGCTCACTCCGCGCCGGCCTCGGGAGCTATCCCTAGAGACGACCCCATTATGACTAGACTTCTAGTTAAGTTTAAATTTAAGTAGGCACGGCTTCCATAGCGGGAAGCAAAACTCCTGTGCGTTGGAGCAAAACACACTGCGGCCCATAGAGGCAAATTCATATATCAATGCGAAAAAGCATACTACGGCGGCCCATAGAGGCAAATTTATATATCAATGCGAAAATGCATACTACGGCGGCCCATAGAGGCAAATATCACTGCGAAAAGCAGATTGCGACGGCCGATTAAGGCGAAGACAATATTATGCCATTGGACCACACTGTCCAATGCCCACATAAATGGCGACGCAACGGGCAACCAGAGGGCATTAAGAGAGGGGCATTGCGCGCCCCTCACAGGGGCCAAGTGGGCGGCTCAACTACGATAAATCGGAACAGCAAACGGTCATGAACTAGGAAGTTACAGCGGGCGAAACGGTTAGCTTAGTGGCACCGTAAGCGCCTGCGAATAGATTAGTACTAATAATAGACGTCGACACCTAGAGTTAAGGGGACGGAATCTAGCGACCCTAGAGACAACCGGTGTTTCTGGGGCTCGTGCGGGTGGTGATCTGGGGATTTAATTGCCCCAGGCGATCGTCCTAGGCCAAATTTAGTTGTAAGACGGTTGCATTTGACACGCAACCTAGGATTAAGCAAATTTATTCACCGCTGTTGCCAGGTATGGCGCAGCACATTTCGGCAATAGATTAAGGCAACCCTCTCGGCTTAGTAATAGTTTTTTTTAAATTATTAGACCATAATTAAGTTAGATAGTATTAAGTAACGCCGGTCGGCACTCGGTGACTATAAATCCGTTACCGAGGTAAGCCCGACAATACTTAGGACAAACTAGGTTAAAATAGGCATAATCAAAGTGGAATATATCGGCACCCGGTAACCACAATTCCGCTACCGGGGTAAGACCAACTACATATTATTTACGGCATTACGGCACCGTATAGGGTAAGCCCGGCCTTGCAGCTAAGTAACATTAATCATGCTATTTTTTTTCAGTGAAAGAAGAGCTTCAACCAGTACTAATATGTTTTTTCTAAACCTCGCCATTTTTTTTTCACAGGCATCGTCACCAGATACAGAAAACTGGTGACAGGAATTTCACTACCATATAGCAGTGGCATATTATTTACAGCATGCCATGATGTGTACTATTTTTTTTATTTTATATACGTCAACTTGCACTAATCCCGACACACTCGCAAACACTCACCACATTTTTCTTTTTCAGCTACACACTCAAAAATAAATCTGCACAGCAGGACTGGTGCCTGTGGGGTACCAGGCTTACTGGCAGATCAACTAAAATATAAACACATAAAGCGTCAAAATGCGACGCAGATTACGACAATGAGGGCGCAACCGATTTGTGGCAGTGACTCTCATTGTCAAGTGTGAAAGCATTCACCCACAGAGGATGCTTCACAGATTAGGTATTAAGCATACATGCAAGCGGTACGACCACTATACCGTACCAAGAAGTGGCCGTACAGGATCAGCCGTGAGACGGCAAGCGTACGTACAGACGGGTAGCGTGCACGCGAGGTACCTCACAAAAACTATAATTATAAGGGATTAGCGCGATTAAGTAGACATAAGACCACTGTAATTCATAATTTTTAAGGATAAACTTTATACAATTATTCCACTAGACATAAGGTCATTGTAATTTATAATTTTTCAGGATAAACTTTATACAATTATTCCACTGGAAAGCGACAATATTCCTGAATGTCAGAATCGCAACATAGCACATTAAACACTATATATCTTTTTGTTTGTTTATCAAGATGCCAATGTACATAATGTGTATGATTTGTTTTCTTTCATCTTTCCTTCTTCTAACTTCCCCATTTGTCAGGGTGTTCCGTTTTTTCCCAAACCAATAAACGTCTTTTGAATATTTCCCTTAAATTATACCCTGGAACACCCATTTTTCTATTTTCTTCCACCTTTCTTATTGCAGGGAGCACTTTTTCCCTAAGATAGGGCGGACGACGCCATCATCCGTTCGGCCCTGGGTTTTTCCTCCCTGCACAGCTATGTAACACATCACCATCAGAAACCATGTTTTTTTTTAAACTAGCAATATGCCAGCAATAGCAAGGGCAATTTTTTTTTTACATGTCGAACTTATTTTAATGTTCAATTTTTCTCAAATGTCAATTTTTTCCCAATGTTAATCAAATCTTTCGCAATGTCAATTTTTTTTGTTTGTTTTTTCACAATGTCAATGTATACATATATCTGTAAATCCCATAACCCTCCCCTCTGAACACGGGCTGACCTCACACCCACACTTCGATACGACGCCACCAGGAGATACGAGGGGGTTTCAAGGACCACTACGTCAACATCCCAACTTCCAGTTCCGTTCCCGTTCGCGAGGACGCGAACAAATGAAGGAAGACTCTTGTACAGCCTCCCAGGGGTATGCACACCTTGGAGTCCATCCCCCCGGCATCTGGCCAAATCCCCTAAAATGGCAACCCTTGGAAAGCCGGGGCAACATCCATTAATACTGTAAGGACAGCTTGCTACTCCATAAAGCAGCTCAAGCCTTACGTAATCATTACACTCAGCGACATAGTACTAACTGGGGCAGCATGCCAACACAATGCTGACAGCAGGACGTCAGAAGGTATAAGAAGGCACCCTAATGAGGTCAAAGGCTCTCTCCATTGTCAGTGCTTCATCGAGTCAGCCGGAGGCTACGCCGGTGTCAACCGAGGTGAGTCAGTCAATCGTGTTCAGAGTTCCTATTTTTGTAACCCGTAACACACCACTTGTACACATTGTGAACATAATCTCATTCCCTACAAGGGACTCATACTCAAAACTATAGACCAATAAACACTTGGTCCACACTCTACACTAGCATTACTGTTATACGCCTCTTTACGTCCCAACGCCCTTCCTTATTCCCGTCACGTAAAGACGTGACAGACGGTAGTCCATTAGCGCTAACTCAGGTACCTTTGTGTCTCTCGAGCCGGCTCGGCTGCCAGCAAGCAGCGCGTGCCACTCGGCTGATACGAACAGAGTCAGTTACATAATAAGCAGTCAGCTGAGCTAAGCGACCAGCACAGCGACCCTGTGCAGTGGGTCCCATCCCCTCAAACACTACCACATTATTTATAGGAACGCCCCCTAGTTCCTAGCACACCACAACACTCTACACTGGTCAGCTTACCCTGACAAGGGAAGCTACCCTTTTAGGCACCACCTTATAAATTAGTACAACAACTCTCCCTTTTAGATCCACCCCCAAATAAGGGATCTAAAACAATACATATAGGTATTAGGAAGTCATCTTTGAAAGCATTTGTCTGGAGCATGCCGGCGCTCTATGAAAGTGAAACTTAGACTCTTTGGGTAGCAGAGAAGACGGGAATTGAAGCGTTTGAAATGTGGTGTTAGAGGAGAATGATGAAGATCAGACGGGTAGATAGGGTTTCGAATGAAGAGATATTAAGACGAGTGGGTGAGGAGAGATGTTTCTGGCGACTGCTAATGAAGAGAGGAGATAGGTTGGTAGGACACTTACTAAGGCACCCAGGAATAGAAAACTTGGTTGGTGGTTCCCTAGTTATGGGGCTGCGAAACCGCGGTCATGTAGCCCCGTGAAATTTGGGTTTGTGTAGAATTTGTCCCATAACAAGTGTTAATTGTGATGGCTGTATTAGTATGTGTTACATGTGATTCAGGTAAGGACTGCAGACGATCAATTTTCAAGTAGTTCCTACTTTTGCCAACAAATGCTACCGTCCAATGATACGAACTACGGACTTGGCTATGACATGCCATCGCAAACAGTACCTTGCGGCAAAGGTTTGATCTAATGTAGCGTTGTCAAATCCAACTTTCAAATTTTGGCAAGTATTGTTAGTGAAAGGTTATTTTACATACCATAAATCTATGATTTGGCCCTCCGGCTTTCCTTCCTCTCCAAAGGAAAGCATACTGAGGGATTTTTAACGCTCTTTAAGAATCCAACCTTGGGCATGGAAGCTCAGCATGCTACCAACTACGCCACCGAAGCCGCCTACAAACTTAGTTATAGAAGGGTGGGTTGAGGATAAGAACTGTAGAGGTAGACCAAGGTTAGAAAATGTTAAACAGATTGACTCGGATGTAGGGTGTGGTAGGTATGTGGAGATGAAACGATTAGCTCAGGACCGGGAAGCTGAGAGTTGCATCAAACCAGGTGAAAGGCTGAAGAATCAAACAATGAGGTCTGGAACGGGGTCCTGTGAGGCTCGTGAGGCAAAACTGGGTTTGATTCCCACCTCAGCCATTCTTGAAGGGGTTTCCCCATTTCTACTCCAGGCAAATGCTGGGATGGTTCCTGGCTTCCTGCCTAATCCTTACCTTAGTTACAAATAAAGCTATCTTAATCACACAGGTTGATCAGACAAACAGTCCACACCCACCCAAGTACACGGGGTTAAATGACCACCATGTCCAAGCCCCTCAAATGGAGGAGAGTCAAAATGCTTCTGGATGACTTGGATGGAGATTCAAAAGCTCAAAGTAGAAAATTGGGAGGAATGATTTTGATGAGTGTAAACCTAACCCCCAATCATGATGTTATAAAATAACGGCATCTGTGTCTACAAACGAGAGGGAGGGAATCTGATGGAAAACAAATTTGATTCTTGGAGTATTGATTACAAAGCAATGAAAACTCAAATACAATTCAGGGACCAGCTGAACAGAAATAAATTGCCGCGAACGAAGATAAAACGTTGTCCATTAGTGAGAAATGTAATGCCGGTGTGTTTCTAGCCTGCACCCAGTGTTGTTCCTCATTCAATCAACAAATGATAGGGACTTACTCCCACATGTTTGATTTGTATTTCTGAAAGAGCTTTAATAATCAGACTGGGCCACTGATCACGAAATTAGTACAGAGGTGAAGGGGAGATGGAATTCCTCTCAACAGCAGTCACCTAATGACAAAAGTACTTGATGCAGGTAATTTTCCTGTTTAGAATAAAATATATGATCCAGACAAGTTGACTAAGGATTCCTAGGTGATCTCTCATTATGGCTTTCGAACCTTTCAGTGTCGTGGTAACTATATCTTGAAATTGACTTTATACAATTTAAATGCCTTCAGTAAAAATTTGGAATTGTGCCTCCTGTGCTTCTCATTAGCCCTAACCCCACCTTATTTCCATTGATCTAGTTTTCTTTAAAGTATGTAACTATGGGCTTGTAGATGCCTGTCATCTCAGAATCAACTCTACTTAGCTGTTCAGCATCATCTACACACCTAGCATCCCTCTCTTCTGTTAGCTCATGGATATCCACACGACGCACACCATCTCCTGCAGCAAGACATTGAGCGAAACGTGAACTCGGAAAACCATATTCTCCGCCGCGATTTGGTGTTACCTCATTTGTATTCACAGTTGCAGGTTTTAGCCTATATTCATTTATGAAAAAATAGGATTATGAGATTACCTTTTGTCCGTGTGTGTGATTCGTGTGTGTGTGTGTGTGTGTGTTTTCCCTTAAATAACTTCTAAACGGCAAAAGCGATTTCAATGAAACTCGGTAAGTACATAGCACTATTCCGGACAACCCCGACCGTGCCCTTCAAATTGTGTTACGACTCACCAATCCAACATGGCGGCTGTTCGAAATATTTTACCAGCATTCAATATCTCCAAAACTATTACCGATATCACCCAGAAATTTGTACATTGATAAAGGGATCTACTAGAAGTTCACCTATGTGGCGTTTGAAAACCTGGCGACTACAAAACCAACTTGGCGGCCAACCGAAGTTGCGTCTTTTAAATAGACGTTTCTCGTGGTTTAACCAACCAAACGCAATGCAACTTGGTACAGTATAAGTTTATACACATTGTAATGCACCAACAGCTAACTTCGTCCAATTGTTTACATAACCTCAAGATGGCAGCTGTGCGAATTATTTCACCGACATTCTATATCTCTGAAACTATTAGAGGTATCAGTCTGAATTTTTTTTCGGAGATAAAGGGCACTACTGGACGTTCATCTATGTGACTTTCAAAAACCGGTTAACTACAAAACGAACATGGCGGCCAAGCGAATTTGAAAGATTTTAATAGATTTTTCTCGCGATTTAATGATCCAAACGCAATGAAGCTTGGTACAGCAAATGTTTATACACATTGTAATGCACTGGTATCTAATTTAGTTCAATTGTTTACATAACCTCAAGATGGCGGCTGTGCGAATTTTAAAATTAAGTTTGTATTTCTTGTGTCGTAATCATGCAATCGAAGGGAAAGTTAGAATAATGAACCAACGCAATAATTTTCCTTTAATGGTGCATGACTCTATTACCTATACATATAACAATCCAACATGGCGACCATCCGAAATATTTAGACGGATCTCAATATCTACGAATCTATTACAGCAATCAACTGATTTTTTTTAATGTTCATAGGGGCTATGAACATAAGTTCACCTATAAGCTTTCAATAACCTGGAGATCACAAATCCAACATGGCGGCGACGCGAAGAATAAATGTTCACATGGACGTTTCTCGCAATTTAACCATTCAAGTGCAGTGAAACTTGGTTCAGTATATCCTTACAACTGTTAATCTATTGGCATTTAATTTATCTCAATTGTTTCCATAACCACAAGATGGCAGCTGCGTGACATTTTAAAATATCGTTTTTACTTCTTGTGCCCTAATCATGCGATTGATGCTTGAATACTACACGTACACCATAATCTTCATGTAACAGTACGTAACTCTAAGACCTACATATATAAAAATCCAATATGGCAACCATCCGAAATATTTAGTCGTTTCTCAATATCTACGAATCTATTACAGCAATCAAACTGAAATTTTGTATGTTGATAGTGGCAATTAACATAAGTAGGATATATGAAAATAGGCTGTATAGTTCTTCACGGAACTACTTGTTTCATCTTGGGTGCTTGTCGCCTAAGTATTTCACAGTTATGGCCGCAATCGGTGGCTTACAGGATGGCTTGAGGTATGACAAGACATTCAAAAACATAAACGTATATCAACGTTTCAACTCTCTCGTAGACACTTACTGCATAATTGTGTTCAGTTTGGGGGCTTACCGCAGCCAAACCTTCGAGGCTTTGAGATATCAACCTTATATACTTGCAGATACCGTATTATATAAATAGTTCTTGTTTTAGGGAGCTTAACGCTTTAGTATTTCACAGCACCACTAGCTGTGTTGTGGGCTTTGGTAGTCTTGGATCTGATGATGCTTGCCCGATGAGAAAACATGCGCTGTGGCTAACACTCTAGGCTGTCATGAGGTTCGGGTTAGAGTCCGGTGTTAACTCAGCCCCGTGCCGCTGTGGCTAACACTCTAGGGCTAGGCTGTCAGCCCTGAGGTCCTGGTTAGTGTCTGGGGTACACTCAGCCTCGTGCCACTGTGGCTAACACTCTAGGGCTAGGCTGTCTCCCCTGAGGTCCGGGTTAGAGTCAGGGGTACTCTCAGCCTTGTGCCACTGTGGCTAACACTCTAGGGCTGGGCTGTCACCCCTGAGGTCCGGGTTAGAGTCTGGGGTACACTCAGCCTCGTGCCGCTGTGGCTAACACTCTAGGGCTAGGCTGTCACCCCTGAGGTCCGGGTGAGATTCTGGGGTACACTCAGCCTCGTGCCGCTGTGGCTAACACTCTAGGGCTAGGCTGTCACCCCTGAGGTCCGGGTTAGAGTCTGGGGTACACTCAGCCTCGTGCCGCTGTGGCTAACACTCTAGGGCTAGGCTGTCACCCCTGAGGTCCGGGTTAGATTCTGGGGTACACTCAGCCTCGTGCCGCTGTGGCTAACACTCTAGGGCTAGGCTGTCATCCCTGAGGTCCGGGTTAGAGTCTGGGGTACACTCAGCCTCGTGGCGCTGTGGCTAACACTCTAGGCTGACACCCCTGAAGTCCCGGTTAGAGTCTAGGGTACACTCAGCCTCGTGAGGCAGAACTAAGAAGAGATGGGTTCGCTTCCCACCTCAGCTATCCTGGAAGTGGTTTTCCTCGATTTCTTACCTCTGCTTCAGGTAAATGCTGGGATTGTTCCTAACGTCATGCCATGGCCACCTTCTTTGCAGTCCTACTCTCAATTACAAGTATACACACTTCTGCTGACAGAACAATAACATTGGTTATCACTCAGACACACCCAAGTGCACGGAGCTGTGTGACCATGATTTGGCAGTGCATTTTAATTAATCAACAGCTTATTTGAATTAGGCTCAAACCTTTGTACTTTCTGTTCTATGCTGACTCAAACAATTATGAGCTAACATGCAGCAGAAAGCTCACGATTTCACCATATTTGTAAAGCAACATCGCTGTTATATATCACATTGACATCTTTTGAGTTTGTTTCTCAAGTTTTATGGATCAGAGTCCCCGTAAGGAACGTGAATATATGTTTTAATGATGGAAGGTTTTTCGTGAAAAAGCTAATGGAAGTTTCACACTTGATCTTACAACTTGTGTTCACCCTTATTATTACTCATTAAATCCCGGATCCTGTACTTTGAAATAATCTGCTGATGCTGATTTACATTTCCAACCTCTTTATGTGCAAATATATTGTGTAAACAGTTTTCCTCTATTTTGGATCTGGTGATTGCATTCCCAACATCATGTGACTGTGCTAATACATGCTGATTCATTCATCCATTTACAGGCAACATTTTCAAATACATTCTAAATATCTGATTTTCCTTCACAGGAGCATTGGTGTAAATGGGTTGGGGTTTTAAGATTAAGTTGTGATCCTTCTGTATGTGACTCCGAGAAATGAATAAAGAGATCTCCTTTTCTTTCATTGTTCAGGAGAATCCTGTACGAATATTTACCACACTCCACAATTACCTAGGTACATCACACTTGTGTATTGCTTTAGTTAAGATAGGAAAGGGTGCAAAATGATTTCTTAGAAAGGAAAGGTTGCAAATTTATATTTTACTCATTTAACAAGTAATGTAATAATTTGAAACATCAGTGTATGTTATAAAATGATTTCTGCTTGCTTATCTGAAAGTGTATAAAACCATCATTTATTTCTATGATACCAGTTCTTCCTACAGCTGTTGTGGTCTGTGGACGATGTTTCTTTGTGTGTAAATATTTTAAAATGTTCATCTAAGTGTAAATAAAACAGCATCTTAATGTATACGTGGCTTGTTTGATGCATTAACTACCATATGTTTTGTTCCTGTAGATAGAAGCTGATCCCTCAGCACAGCAATGGTGCTTTAACAACCATGTGCGTTGTTCCTGTAGATAGAAGCTGATCCCTCAGCACAGCAATGGTGCTATAACAACCATGTGCATTGTCCCTGTAGATAGAAGCTGATTTCTCAGCAGAGCAATGGTGCTTTAACAACCATATGCATTGTTCCTGTAGATAGAAGCTGATCCCTCGGCATAGCAAAGGTGCTTGAACAACCATATGCTTTGTTCCTGTATATAGAAGCTGATCCCTCAGCACAGCAATGATGCTTGAACAACCATGTGCATTGTTCCTGTAGATAGAAGCTGATCCCTCAGCATAGCAATGGTGCTTGAACAACCATATGCATTGTCCTGTAGGTAGAAGCTGATCCCTCAGCACAGCAATGGTGCTTTAACAACCATGTGCATTCTTCCTGTAGATATAAGCTGATCCCTCAGCCCAGCAATGGTGCTTTAACAACCATGTGCATTGTTCCTGTAGATAGGAGCTGATCCCTCAGCGCAGCAGTGGTGCTTTAACAACCATGTGCATTGTTCCTGTAGAAAGAAGCTGATCCCTCAGCACAGCAATGGTGCATTAACAACCATGTGCATTGTTCCTGTAGATAGGAGCTGATCCCTCAGCGCAGCAGTGGTGCTTTAACAACCATGTGCATTGTTCCTGTAGATAGGAGCTGATCCCTCAGCGCAGCAGTGGTGCTTTAACAACCATGTGCATTGTTCCTGTAGATATAAGCTGATCCCACAGCCCAGCAATGGTGCTTTAACAACCATATGCATTGTTCCTGTAGATAGAACCTGATCCCTCAGCACAGCAATGGTGCTTTAACAACCATATGCTTTGTTCCTGTAGATAGACGCTGATCCCTCAGCACAGCAATGGTGCTTTAACAACCATGGGCATTGTTCCTGTAGATAGAAGCTGATCCCTCAGCACAGCAGTGGTGCTTTAACAACCATGTTCATTGTTCCTGTAGATAGAAGCTGATCCCTCAGCACAGCAATGGTGCTTTAACAACCATAGGCATTGTTCCTGTAGATAGACGCTGATCCCTCAGCACAGCAGTGGTGCTTTAACAACCATGGGCATTGTTCCTGTAGATAGAAGCTGATCCCTCAGCACAGCAGTGGTGCCTTAACAACCATGTCCATTGTTCCTGTAGATAGAAGCTGATCCCTCAGCACAGCAATGGTGCTTTAACAACCATATGCATTGTTCCTGTAGATAGAACCTGATCCCTCAGCACAGAAATGGTGCTTTAGCAACCATATGCATTGTTCCTGTAGATAGAAGCTGATCACTCAGCACAGCAGTGGTGCTTTAACAAACATGTCCATTGTTCCTGTAAATAGAAGCTGATCCCTCAGCACAGCAATGGTGCTTTAAGAACCATGTCCATTGTTCCTGTAGATAGAAGCTGATCCCTCAGCACAGCAATGGTGCTTTAACAACCATGGGCATTGTTCCTGTAGATAGAAGCTGATCCCTCAGCACAGCAATGGTGCTTTAAGGACCATGTCCATTGTTCCTGTAGATAGAAGCTGATCCCTCAGCACAGCAATGATTCTTTAACAACCATATGCATTGTTCCTGTAGATAGAACCTGATCCCTCAGCACAGAAATGGTGCTTTAACAACCATGTCCATTGTTCCTGTAGATAGAAGCTGATCCCTCAGCACAGCAATGGTGCTTTAACAACCATAGGCTTTGTTCCTGTAGATAGAAGCTGATCCCTCAGCACAGCAGTGGTGCTTTAACAACCATGGGCATTGTTCTTGTAGATAGAAGCTGATCCCTCAGCACAGCAGTGGTGCTTTAACAACCATGTCCATTGTTCCTGTAGATAGAAGCTGATCCCTCAGCACAGGAATGGTGCTTTAAGAACCATGTCCATTGTTCCTGTAGATAGAAGCTGATCCCTCAGCACAGCAATGATGCTTTAACAACCATATGCATTGTTCCTGTAGATAGAACCTGATCCCTCAGCACAGAAATGGTGCTTTAGCAACCATATGCATTGTTCCTGTAGATAGAAGCTGATCACTCAGCACAGCAGTGGTGCTTTAACAAACATGTCCATTGTTCCTGTAGATAGAAGCTGATCCATCAGCACAGCAATGGTTTTTTAACAACCATATGCATTGTTCCTGTAGATAGAAGCTGATCCCTCAGCACAGCAATGGTGCTATTGCAACCATGTCCAATGTTCCTGTAGATAGAAGCTGATCCCTCAGCACAGCAGTGGTGCTTTAACAACCATATGCATGGTTCCTGTAGATAGACGCTGATCCCTCAGCACAGCAATGATACTTTAACAACCATATGCATTGTTCCTGTAGACAGAAGCTGATCCCTCAGCAGAGCAATGGTGCTTTAACAACCATATGCATTGCTCCTGTAGACAGAAGCTTATCCCTCAGCACAGCAATGGTGCTTTAACAACCATATGCATTGCTCCTGTTGATGGAAGCTGATCCCTCAGCACAGCAATGGTGCTTTAACAACCATGTGCCTTGTTCCTGTAGATGGAAGCTGATCCCTAAGCACAACAATGGTGCTTTAACAACCATTAGCATTCTTCCTGTAGATAGACGCTGATCCCTCAGCACAGCAATGGTGCTTTAACAACCATGTGCCTTGTTTCTGTAGATAGAAGCTGATCCCTCAGCACAGCAATGGTGCTTTAACAACAATGGGCATTGTTCCTGTAGATAGAAGCTGATCCCTCAGCACAGCAGTGGTGCTTTAACAACCATGTCCATTGTTCCTGTAGATAGAAGCTGATCCATCAGCACAGCAATGGTGCTTTAAGAACCATGTCCATTTTTCCTGTAGATAGAAGCTGATCCCTCAGCACAGCAGTGGTGCTTTAACAACCATGGGCATTGTTCCTGTTGATGGAAGCTGATCCCTCAGCACAGCAATGGTGCTTTATAAACCATGTCCATTGTTCCTGTAGATGGAAGCTGATCCCTCAGCACAGCAGTGGTGCTTTTACAACCATGGGCATTGTTCCTGTAGATAGAAGCTGATCCCTCAGCACAGCAGTGGTGCTTTAACAACCATGGGCATTGTTCCTGTAGATAGAAGCTGATCCCTCAGCACAGCAGTGGTGCTTTAACAACCATGTCCATTGTTCCTGTAAATAGAAGCTGATCCCTCAGCACAGCAATGGTGCTTTAAGAACCATGTCCATTTTTCCTGTAGATAGAAGCTGATCCCTCAGCACAGCAATGGTGCTTTAACAACCATATGCATTGTTCCTGTAGGTGGATGCTGATCCCTCAGCACAGCACTGGTGCTTTAACAACCATGTCCTTTGTTCCTGTGGATAGAAGCTGATCCCTCAGCACAGCAATGGTGCTTTAACAACCATATGCATTGTTACTGTAGATAGAATCTGATCCCTCAGCACAGCAATGGTGCTTTAACAACCATGTCCATTGTTCCTGTAGATAGAAGCCGATCCCTCAGCACAGCAATGGTGCCTTAGCAACCATGTGCATTGTTCCTGTAGATAGAAGCTGATCCCTCAGCAATGGAGCTTTAAAACCATGTGCATTGTTCCTGTAGATAGAAGCTGATCACTCAGCACAGCAATGGTGCTTTAACAACCGTATGCATTGTCCCTGTAGATACAAGCTGTTCCCTCGTGAGAGCATTGATGCTTTAACAACCATATGCATTGTTCCTGCAGATAGAAGCTGATCCCTCAGCACAGCAATGGTGCTTTAACACCATGTGCATTGTTCCTGTAGACAGAAGCTGATCCCTCAGCACAGCAATGGTGCTTTAACAACCATATGCATTGTTCCTGTAGACAGAAGCTGATCCCTCAGCTCAGCAATGGTGCTTTAACAACCACATGCATTGTTCATGTAGACAGAAGCTGATCCCTCAGCACAGCAATGATGCATTAACAACCATATGTTTTGTTCCTGTAGACAGAAGCTGATCCCTCAGCACAGCAATGGTGCTTTAACAACCATATGCATTGTTCCTGTAGATAGAAGCTGATCCCTCAGGTCAGCAATGATGCTTTAACAACCATGTCCATTGTTCCTGTAGATCCTGTAGATAGAAGCCGATCCCTCAGCACAGCAATGGTGCCTTAGCAACCATGTGCATTGTTCCTGTAGATAGATGCTGATCCCTCAGCACAGCAATGGAGCTTTAAAACCATGTGCATTGTTCCTGTAGATAGAAGCTGATCACTCAGCACAGCAATGGTGCTTTAACAACCGTATGCATTGTCCCTGTAGATAGAAGCTGTTCCCTCGTGAGAGCATTGATGCTTTAACAACCATATGCATTGTTCCTGTAGATAGAAGCTGATCCCTCAGCACAGCAATGGTGCTATAACACCATGTGCATTGTTCCTGTAGACAGAAGCTGATCCCTCAGCACAGCAATGATGCTTGAACAACCATATGCATTGTTCCTGTAGACAGAAGCTGATCCCTCAGCACAGCAATGGTGCTTTAACAACTATATGCATTGTTCCTATAGACAGAATCTGATCCCTCAGCACAGCAATGGTGCTTTAACAACCATATGCATTGTTCATGTAGACAGAAGCTGATCCCTCAGCAAAGCAATGGTGCTTTAACACCATGTGCATTGTTCATGTAGACAGAAGCTGATCCCTCAGCACAGCAATGGTGCTTTAACAACCATATGCATTGTTCCTGTAGACAGAAGCTGATCCCTCAGCACAGCAATGGTGCTTTAACAAGCATATGCATTGTTCCTGTAGTTAGAAGCTGATCCCTCAGCACAGCAATGGTGCTTTAACAAGCATATGCATTGTTCCTGTAGTTAGAAGCTGATCCCTCAGCACAGCAATGATGCTTTAACAACCATATGCTTTGTTGCTGTAGACAGAAGCTGATCCCTCAGCACAGCAATGGTGCTTTAACAACCATATGCATTGTTCCTGTAGACAGAAGCTGATCCCTCAGCACAGCAGTGGTGCTTTAACAACCATATGCATTGTTCCTGTAGACAGAAGCTGATCCCTCAGCACAGCAATGGTGCTTTAACAACCATGGGCATTGTTCCTGTAGATAGAAGCTGATCCCTCAGCGCAGCAATGGTGCTTTACAACCATATGCATTGTTCCTGTAGACAGAAGCTGATCCCTCAGCACAGCAATGGTGCTTTAACAAGCATATGCATTGTTCCTGTAGATAGAAGCTGATCCCTCAGCACAGCAATGGTGCTTTAACAAGCATATGCATTGTTCCTGTAGACAGAAGCTGATCCCTCAGCACAGCAATGGTGCTTTAACAACCATATGCATTGTTCCTGTAGATAGAAGCTGATCCCTCAGCGCAGCAATGGTGCTTTAACAACCATGGGCATTGTTCCTGTAGATAGAAGCTGTTCCCTCGTGAGAGCATTTATGCTTTAACAACCATATGCATTGTTCCTGTAGACAGAAGCTGATCCCTCAGCACAGCAATGGTGCTTTAACAACCATATGCATTGTTCCTGTAGACAGAAGCTGATCCCTCAGCACAGCAATGGTGCTTTAACAAGCATATGCATTGTTCCTGTAGATAGAAGCTGATCCCTCAGCACAGCAATGGTGCTTTAACAACCATATGCATTGTTCCTGTAGATAGAAGCTGATCCCTCAGCACAGCAATGGTGCTTTATCAACCATATGCATTGTTCCTGGAGACAGAAGCTGATCCCTCAGCACAGCAGTGGTGCTTTAACAACCATATGCATTGTTCCTGTAGACAGAAGCTGATCCCTCAGCACAGCAGTGGTGCTTTAACAACCATATGCATTGTTCCTGTAGATAGAAGCTGATCCCTCAGCACAGCAACGGTGCTTGAACAACCATATGCATTGTTCGTGTAGACAGAAGCTGATCCCTCAGCACAGCAGTGGTGCTTTAACAACCATATGCATTGTTCCTGTAGATAGAAGCTGATCCCTCAGCACAGCAATGGTGCTTTAACAAGCATATGCATTGTTCCTGTAGACAGAAGCTGATCCCTCAGCACAGCAGTGGTGCTTTAACAACCATATGCATTGTTCCTGTAGATAAAAGCTGATCCCTCAGCACAGCAGTGGTGCTTTAACAACCATATGCATTGTTCCTGTAGATAGAAGCTGATCCCTCAGCACAGCAGTGGTGCTTTAACAACCATATGCATTGTTCCTGTAGATAGAAGCTGATCCCTCAGCACAGCAATGGTGCTTTAACAACCATATGCATTGTTCCTGTAGATAGAAGCTAATCCCTCAGCACAGCAATGGTGCTTTAACAACCATATGCATTGTTCCTGTAGATAGAAGCTGATCCCTCAGCACAGCAATGGTGCTTTAACAACCATATGCATTGTTCCTGTAGACAGAAGCTGATCCCTCAGCACAGCAATGGTGCTTTAACAACCATATGCATTGTTCCTGTAGACAGAAGCTGATCCCTCAGCACAGCAATGGTGCTTTAACAAGCATATGCATTGTTCCTGTAGATAGAAGCTGATCCCTCAGCACAGTAATGGTGCTTTAACAACCATATGCTTTGTTGCTGTAGATAGAAGCTGATCCCTCAGCACAGCAATGGTGCTTTAACAACCATATGCATTGTTCCTGTAGATAGAAGCTGATCCCTCAGCACAGCAATGGTGCTTTAACAACCATATGCATTGTTCCTGTAGATAGAAGCTGATCCCTCAGCACAGCAATGGTGCTTTAACAACCATATGCTTTGTTGCTGTAGATAGAAGCTGATCCCTCAGCACAGCAATGGTGCCTTAACAACCATATGCATTGTTCCTGTAGATAGAAGCTGATCCCTCAGCACAGCAATGGTGCTTTAACAACCATATGCATTGTTCCTGTAGACAGAAGCTGATCCCTCAGCACAGCAATGGTGCTTTAACAAGCATATGCATTGTTCCTGTAGATAGAAGCTGATCCCTCAGCACAGCAATGGTGCTTTAACAACCATATGCATTGTTCCTGTAGATAGAAGCTGATCCCTCAGCACAGCAATGGTGCTTTACCAACCATATGCTTTGTTGCTGTAGATAGAAGCTGATCCCTCAGCACAGCAATGGTGCTTTAACAACCATATGCATTGTTCCTGTAGATAGAAGCTGATCCCTCAGCACAGCAATGGTGCTTTAACAACCATATGCATTGTTCCTGTAGATAGAAGCTGATCCCTCAGCACAGCAATGGTGCTTTAACAACCATATGCATTGTTGCTGTAGACAGAAGCTAATCCCTCAGCACAGCAATGGTGCTTAAACAACCATATGCATTGTTCCTGTAGATAGAAGCTGATCCCTCAGCACAGCAATGGTGCTTTAACAACCATATGCATTGTTCCTGTAGACAGAAGCTGATCCCTCAGCACAGCAATGGTGCTTTAACAAGCATATGCATTGTTCCTGTAGATAGAAGCTGATCCCTCAGCACAGCAATGGTGCTTTAACAACCATATGCATTGTTCCTGTAGATAGAAGCTGATCCCTCAGCACAGCAATGGTGCTTTTACAAGCATATGCATTGTTCCTGTAGATAGAAGCTGATCCCTCAGCACAGCAATGGTGCATTAACAACCATATGCATTGTTCCTGTAGACAGAAGCTGATCCCTCAGCACAGCAATGGTGCTTTAACAAGCATATGCATTGTTCCTGTAGATAGAAGCTGATCCCTCAGCACAGCAATGGTGCTTTAACAACCATATGCTTTGTTCCTGTAGATAGAAGCTGGTCCCTCAGCACAGCAATGGTGCTTTAACAACCATATGCATTGTTCCTGTAGATAGAAGCTGATCCCTCAGCACAGCAATGGTGCTTTAACAACCATGTGCATTGTTCCTGTAGCAGAAGCTGATCCCTCAGCACAGCAATGGTGCTTTAACAAGCATATGCATTGTTCCTGTAGACAGAAGCTGATCCCTCAGCACAGCAATGGTGCTTTAACCAGCATATGCATTGTTCCTGTAGATTGAAGCTGATCCCTCAGCGCAGCAATGGTGCTTTAACAACCATATGCATTGTTCCTGTAGATAGAAGCTGATCACTCAGCACAGCAATGGTGCTTTAACAAGCATATGCATTGTTCCTGTAGATAGAAGCTGATCCCTCAGCACAGCAATGGTGCTTTAACAAGCATATGCATTGTTCCTGTAGATAGAAGCTGATCCCTCAGCACAGCAATGGTGCTTTAACAACCATATGCAATGTTCCTGTAGATAGAAGCTGATCACTCATCACAGCAATGGTGCTTTAACAACCATATGCATTGTTCCTGTAGACAGAAGCTGATCCCTCAGCACAGCAATGGTGCTCTAACAAGCATATGCATTGTTCCTGTAGATAGAAGCTGATCCCTCAGCACAGCAATGGTGCTTTAACAACCATATGCTTTGTTGCTGTAGATAGATGCTGATCCCTCAGCACAGCAATGGTGCTTTAACAACCATGTCCATTGTTCCTGTAGATAGAAGCCGATCCCTCAGCACAGCAATGGTGCCTTAGCAACCATGTGCATTGTTCCTGTAGATAGAAGCTGATCCCTCAGCAATGGAGTTTTAAAACCATGTGCATTGTTCCTGTAGATAGAAGCTGATCACTCAGCACAGCAATGGTGCTTTAACAACCGTATGCATTGTCCCTGTAGATACAAGCTGTTCCCTCGTGAGAGCATTGATGCTTTAACAACCATATGCATTGTTCCTGCAGATAGAAGCTGATCCCTCAGCACAGCAATGGTGCTTTAACACCATGTGCATTGTTCCTGTAGACAGAAGCTGATCCCTCAGCACAGCAATGATGCTTTAACAACCATATGCATTGTTCCTGTAGACAGAAGCTGATCCCTCAGCACAGCAATGGTGCTTTAACAACCATATGCATTGTTCCTGTAGACAGAAGCTGATCCCTCAGCACAGCAATGGTGCTTTAACAACCACATGCATTGTTCATGTAGACAGAAGCTGATCCCTCAGCACAGCAATGATGCATTAACAACCATATGTTTTGTTCCTGTAGACAGAAGCTGATCCCTCAGCAGAGCAATGGTGCTTTAACAACCATATGCATTGTTCCTGTAGATAGAAGCTGATCCCTCAGGTCAGCAATGATGCTTTAACAACCATGTCCATTGTTCCTGTAGATCCTGTAGATAGAAGCCGATCCCTCAGCACAGCAATGGTGCCTTAGCAACCATGTGCATTGTTCCTGTAGATAGATGCTGATCCCTCAGCACAGCAATGGAGCTTTAAAACCATGTGCATTGTTCCTGTAGATAGAAGCTGATCACTCAGCACAGCAATGGTGCTTTAACAACCGTATGCATTGTCCCTGTAGATAGAAGCTGTTCCCTCGTGAGAGCATTGATGCTTTAACAACCATATGCATTGTTCCTGTAGATAGAAGCTGATCCCTCAGCACGGCAATGGTGCTTTAACACCATGTGCATTGTTCCTGTAGACAGAAGCTGATCCCTCAGCACAGCAATGATGCTTGAACAACCATATGCATTGTTCCTGTAGACAGAAGCTGATCCCTCAGCACAGCAATGGTGCTTTAACAACTATATGCATTGTTCCTATAGACAGAATCTGATCCCTCAGCACAGCAATGGTGCTTTAACAACCATATGCATTGTTCATGTAGACAGAAGCTGATCCCTCAGCAAAGCAATGGTGCTTTAACACCATGTGCATTGTTCATGTAGACAGAAGCTGATCCCTCAGCACAGCAATGGTGCTTTAACAACCATATGCATTGTTCCTGTAGACAGAAGCTGATCCCTCAGCACAGCAATGGTGCTTTAACAAGCATATGCATTGTTCCTGTAGTTAGAAGCTGATCCCTCAGCACAGCAATGGTGCTTTAACAAGCATATGCATTGTTCCTGTAGTTAGAAGCTGATCCCTCAGCACAGCAATGATGCTTTAACAACCATATGCTTTGTTGCTGTAGACAGAAGCTGATCCCTCAGCACAGCAATGGTGCTTTAACAACCATATGCATTGTTCCTGTAGACAGAAGCTGATCCCTCAGCACAGCAATGGTGCTTTAACAAGCATATGCATTGTTCCTGTAGATAGAAGCTGATTCCTCAGCACAGCAATGGTGCTTTAACAAGCATATGCATTGTTCCTGTAGATAGAAGCTGATCCCTCAGCACAGCAGTGGTGCTTTAACAACCATATGCATTGTTCCTGTAGACAGAAGCTGATCCCTCAGCACAGCAATGGTGCTTTAACAACCATGGGCATTGTTCCTGTAGATAGAAGCTGATCCCTCAGCGCAGCAATGGTGCTTTAACAACCATATGCATTGTTCCTGTAGACAGAAGCTGATCCCTCAGCACAGCAATGGTGCTTTAACAAGCATATGCATTGTTCCTGTAGATAGAAGCTGATCCCTCAGCACAGCAATGGTGCTTTAACAAGCATATGCATTGTTCCTGTAGACAGAAGCTGATCCCTCAGCACAGCAATGGTGCTTTAACAACCATATGCATTGTTCCTGTAGATAGAAGCTGATCCCTCAGCGCAGCAATGGTGCTTTAACAACCATGGGCATTGTTCCTGTAGATAGAAGCTGTTCCCTCGTGAGAGCATTTATACTTTAACAACCATATGCATTGTTCCTGTAGACAGAAGCTGATCCCTCAGCACAGCAATGGTGCTTTAACAACCATATGCATTGTTCCTGTAGACAGAAGCTGATCCCTCAGCACAGCAATGGTGCTTTAACAAGCATAGGCATTGTTCCTGTAGATAGAAGCTGATCCCTCAGCACAGCAATGGTGCTTTAACAACCATATGCATTGTTCCTGTAGATAGAAGCTGATCTCTCAGCACAGCAATGGTGCTTTATCAACCATATGCATTGTTCCTGGAGATAGAAGCTGATCCCTCAGCACAGCAGTGGTGCTTTAACAACCATATGCATTGTTCCTGTAGACAGAAGCTGATCCCTCAGCACAGCAGTGGTGCTTTAACAACCATATGCATTGTTCCTGTAGATAGAAGCTGATCCCTCAGCACAGCAATGGTGCTTGAACAACCATATGCATTGTTCCTGTAGACAGAAGCTGATCCCTCAGCACAGCAGTGGTGCTTTAACAACCATATGCATTGTTCCTGTAGATAAAAGCTGATCCCTCAGCACAGCAGTGGTGCTTTAACAACCATATGCATTGTTCCTGTAGATAGAAGCTGATCCGTCAGCACAGCAGTGGTGCTTTAACAACCATATGCATTGTTCCTGTAGATAGAAGCTGATCCCTCAGCACAGCAATGGTGCTTTAACAACCATATGCATTGTTCCTGTAGATAGAAGCTAATCCCTCAGCACAGCAATGGTGCTTTAACAACCATATGCATTGTTCCTGTAGATAGAAGCTGATCCCTCAGCACAGCAATGGTGCTTTAACAACCATATGCATTGTTCCTGTAGACAGAAGCTGATCCCTCAGCACAGCAATGGTGCTTTAACAACCATATGCATTGTTCCTGTAGACAGAAGCTGATCCCTCAGCACAGCAATGGTGCTTTAACAAGCATATGCATTGTTCCTGTAGATAGAAGCTGATCCCTCAGCACAGCAATGGTGCTTTAACAACCATATGCTTTGTTGCTGTAGATAGAAGCTGATCCCTCAGCACAGCAATGGTGCTTTAACAACCATATGCATTGTTCCTGTAGATAGAAGCTGATCCCTCAGCACAGCAATGGTGCTTTAACAACCATATGCATTGTTCCTGTAGATAGAAGCTGATCCCTCAGCACAGCAATGGTGCTTTAACAACCATATGCTTTGTTGCTGTAGATAGAAGCTGATCCCTCAGCACAGCAATGGTGCTTTAACAACCATATGCATTGTTCCTGAAGATAGAAGCTGATCCCTCAGCACAGCAATGGTGCTTTAACAACCATATGCATTGTTCCTGTAGACAGAATCTGATCCCTCAGCACAGCAATGGTGCTTTAACAAGCATATGCATTGTTCCTGTAGATAGAAGCTGATCCCTCAGAACAGCAATGGTGCTTTAACAACCATATGCATTGTTCCTGTAGATAGAAGCTGATCCATCAGCACAGCAATGGTGCTTTAACAACCATATGCTTTGTTGCTGTAGATAGAAGCTGATCCCTCAGCACAGCAATGGTGCTTTAACAACCATATGCATTGTTCCTGTAGATAGAAGCTGATCCCTCAGCACAGCAATGGTGCTTTAACAACCATATGCATTGTTCCTGTAGATAGAAGCTGATCCCTCAGCACAGCAATGGTGCTTTAACAACCATATGCATTGTTGCTGTAGACAGAAGCTAATCCCTCAGCACAGCAATGGTGCTTAAACAACCATATGCATTGTTCCTGTAGATAGAAGCTGATCCCTCAGCACAGCAATGGTGCTTTAACAACCATATGCATTGTTCCTGTAGACAGAAGCTGATCCCTCAACACAGCAATGGTGCTTTAACAAGCATATGCATTGTTCCTGTAGATAGAAGCTGATCCCTCAGCACAGCAATGGTGCTTTAACAACCATATGCATTGTTCCTGTAGATAGAAGCTGATCCCTCAGCACAGCAATGGTGCTTTAACAAGCATATGCATTGTTCCTGTAGATAGAAGCTGATCCCTCAGCACAGCAATGGTGCATTAACAACCATATGCATTGTTCCTGTAGACAGAAGCTGATCCCTCAGCACAGCAATGGTGCTTTAACAAGCATATGCATTGTTCCTGTAGATAGAAGCTGATCCCTCAGCACAGCAATGGTGCTTTAACAACCATATGCTTTGTTCCTGTAGATAGAAGCTGGTCCCTCAGCACAGCAATGGTGCTTTAACAACCATATGCATTGTTCCTGTAGATAGAAGCTGATCCCTCAGCACAGCAATGGTGCTTTAACAACCATGTGCATTGTTCCTGTAGCAGAAGCTGATCCCTCAGCACAGCAATGGTGCTTTAACAAGCATATGCATTGTTCCTGTAGACAGAAGCTGATCCCTCAGCACAGCAATGGTGCTTTAACCAGCATATGCATTGTTCCTGTAGATTGAAGCTGATCCCTCAGCGCAGCAATGGTGCTTTAACAACCATATGCATTGTTCCTGTAGATAGAAGCTGATCCCTCAGCACAGCAATGGTGCTTTAACAAGCATATGCCTTGTTCCTGTAGATAGAAGCTGATCCCTCAGCACAGCAATGGTGCTTTAACAAGCATATGCATTGTTCCTGTAGATAGAAGCTGATCCCTCAGCACAGCAATGGTGCTTTAACAACCATATGCAATGTTCCTGTAGATAGAAGCTGATCACTCATCACAGCAATGGTGCTTTAACAACCATATGCATTGTTCCTGTAGACAGAAGCTGATCCCTCAGCACAGCAATGGTGCTTTAACAAGCATATGCATTGTTCCTGTAGATAGAAGCTGATCCCTCAGCACAGCAATGGTGCTTTAACAACCATATGCTTTGTTGCTGTAGATAGATGCTGATCCCTCAGCACAGCAATGTCGCTTTAACAACCATATGCATTGTTCCTGTAGATAGAAGCTGATCCCTCAGCACAGCAATGGTGCTTTAACAACCATATGCATTGTTCCTGTAGACAGAAGCTGATCCCTCAGCACAGCAATGGTGCTTTAACAAGCATATGCATTGTTCCTGTAGATAGAAGCTGATCCCTCAGCACAGCAATGGTGCTTTAACAACCATATCCATTGTTCCTGTAGACAGAAGCTGATCCCTCAGCACAGCAATGGTGCTTTAACAAGCATATGCATTGTTCCTGTAGATAGAAGCTGATCCCTCAGCACAGCAATGGTGCTTTAACAACCATATGCATTGTTCCTGTAGACAGAAGCTGATCCCTCATCACAGCAATGGTGCTCTAACAACCATGTCCATTGTTCCTGTAGACAAAAGCTGTTCCCTCAGCACAGCAATGGTGCTTTAACAACCATATGCATTGTTCCTGTAGACAGAAGCTGTTCCCTCAGCACAGCAATGATGCTTTAACAACCATATGCATTGTTCCTGTAGACAGAAGCTGATCCCTCATCACAGCAATGGTGCTTTAACAACCATATGCATTGTTCCTGTAGACAGAAGCTGTTCCCTCAGCGCAGCAATGACCGTTGTTTCGGCAAAGGAAGACTGAACTGTTCGGGATGGTCCCTCTCGGTCACATAGGTCATCAAAAAATTTCACTCACAAGGGGTGCAATTTAAACCTGTTCCAAAATAGAGCACCACCAATAACAACAATTTCAGTCTTTAAAAGTGACATATTATGCAAAGAATATATAAACTCTAAAGTACCGTGTTCGTATGTTGGTAGCTTGACGTCACAAGCACTGGCTGGGAAAATTAATTATCGTTTAATAGAATGCGATCTGTGAATATTTCTCTGAAATTGGTCGACCTCATTCGTTTGTATAGGCTACCTACCTAATTACATTTAGGAAAATAATAAGGCGTAACACCGCTTGTTAGTTTAAGAAAACTGTGGAATTGTTAGTTTACTTTTTATCGTCTATTATTTTTATAAACTGAGAATAGCTTGAGCGGAACCTCATTAAAAAGCTGTGGTTTGTTTACGTTCTTATGGCCATTCCTCTGGTTTCAGTCGAGCGGCAGCACTGTCACTTGAGAATGCGAACACCGATAGTTAGAAGTGGTTTGTAATAATCATACTATACATTTTATTGCTAAAACGATTTTTTACTAAAACCATGGGCTCCATAACTAATATACGATAGGCCAACGCGTTTATCACTTCGTTCAAGTGTTACAAATACACACCAGTACAGATATCACTGTGACACAGGTCATCAGACATTCAACACGCACACACAACTACATGAACACGATGTCGCAAATTCCCCAAAAGAATCAACAACAACAACAACAAGTGTTTCATGATTCAATTAAGAGCAATAGTACCGTGGTCCTGATTGGTTATGAAGAAGAAAATGAAACATTCATGAGCCAGGCTGTTTTTCTGAAAGCCTAAACGTAGTAAGAGGAAGATAACAGGCGCGTAAAGTGACAGTATTGGACAGAACTAAGGGTGCAGCGTTCACGAGGTGTTGGTGTTAGTTAAATGGCACTCGGATTGATATTTGAACACTAGAAGATGTATTTTGGCTCATTTCTAAACATGTTGACCAAAGAATCGACACAGGAACAGGAAGTCACAGCCTGCTCATCACAAAGACATAGTGCAAGCAAGCATTACCAACATACTTAGTAACTAAAATTAAAAACTAAAGTTGTACAGAACAATTGATTATCTTATGATAATAATACATTCCAACACCCTCACTTAATCGATTGTTTGTACACACAACACATGGATTTTTCTGCCATCCCATGGATGCAATGCAATCATGTTTTGCTCTTGAAAGTTCTTTTGTTGGCATAACAGCAATCATCTGTTCAGTTGACAAGTATTGTACACTGACAACACCACATTTCACCCAACGCTTTAATTGATGGAACCTAGCATCAATGTGTTTACTATTGCTACCAGATGACTGGTTCAGATACATATTGATAGCTCGTTGGTTATCAATAAATATTTTAATACATTTCATTGGGACTGATAATTCCCCAAGAAGACCTCATAAATACAGACCATCCCTAGCACATTCACTAGTAGCAACATACTCTAGTTACAGATCTTAGTTTTCTTGCCTGCCAACTTATGGCGCCACCTGCTAGCTGGAACACATAGCCAGTAACAGATTTCCTATCAACAGCCAGAGTTGGGCAAAATACCCCCAAAATGTATTTTCGATACAAAATACAAAATACTCACAAAAATGTATTTTAGATACAAAATACAAAATACACTTATAAAATTCCTGAAAATACAAAATAGTATTTTAAAATAAAATTCAAAATACAAATTACTTTAGTAAAATATGCTTCTCTTCCATTCAAACTATTCAAAATATTATTATTATTATTATTATTATTATTATATATATATATATTATTATCGGTGATCTGGTCGGGTGGTTGCATTAACGTGAAGGCCAAAGGGTTCAAATCCCACCGTCAGCCTCCATGAAATTGTTTTTCGCAACAGTACTTCCTGATAGGCCTTGGTCGCTTCCCTTGCCCTATTGTCATTTCGTTTCCCATCCAGCTCTGTGTTGAGGATGGCGTGAGGAGGGTCATCCAGCCGTGAAAACCACTGCCACATAGAAGCCTACCTCACCTCGACCCCGAACCCACAAAATGGGAAATATATACGGGATAGAAATTGTTATTATTATTATTATCGTATGACCTAAGCCACCTCGTGGAGATCTTTTGAGCTAGTACCTTCATCTGCCGTGAATCAAACTACCATTAATACACCAGAGTGGTACAATACTATTTTGTATAAATTTGTGGCTTTCTTTTTATATACGGTATGTTGATTAAATAAGAGGCTTTGCGACATCGTGGTCACGTAGCCCTTGTGCTTGGGTGTGTGTGTGAGGAATTTGTCTGATAACCAGTGTTATTGCAATGGCTATATTAGTGTGTGTATTTGTAATTCAGATGCCATCCCAGTATTCGCCTGGAGTATTATTGGGAAACCACGGCAAACCACTTCCAGGATGGGTGAAATGGGATTCGAACCTGCCTCTTCTCGGTTTTGCCTCACGAGGCCTCATACCAGAATTACATTTCTTGCCAGAGTCGGAAATCGAACCCGGGCTTCCGTGGTGACAGCCAAGAGCGCTAGCCACTACGCAACGCAACAAGGCGGACTTATATATACAGTATATATATCGTATATATAGCGTTAACTACCGGGTGAGTTAGCCGTGGTCGTTACGGCATGACTGCTGGCAGTCGCTCACATCCGGGAGGCGAGGAAGTTCGAATCCCCCCGCCGGCAACCTTGAAGATGGTCTTCTGTTGTTTCCCATCTTCCTTCCAGGCAAATGCCGGGGTTGGTCCCTAACTATAGGTCACAGCCGCTACCTTCCAACTCCTTGTCCTTACATTCAAACTTTCCTCCCCAGACAACACTCCACACGTGACGGTATGTGTAGCTCACCCATTGGGTGTCCGCCTCGAAGCAGCTACAAAACTGGCGAGCCGAACATGTTCTCGGACACTCCAGGCACTAAAAGCCATACGCTTAAAAAAAATACACTGGATGACACTCTTGAGAGAACGCTATCTTTCAAAGGTTATCCAACAAAGACTGCTGACAACCGCAAGACGCGGAATCACATTTTGTGGAAGCTTTGTGGTTCCACTAAGGGTCCAACACCAATGCTCTCTGTTGTTCAGCTGTTGACTTCGTATAATCTGTCACTGAATAGGCTACTCTGCACCAGTGTGGATAAAGAGTTAGTTGTCGTTGCAGTATTGTGTTCATGTAGCCCCGTGTACTTTTGCGTGTGTGGAATTTGTCTGATGAATTGTGTTACTGTAATTAGTGTGTGTAGCCTATTTGTATTTCAGATGAGGATTGGGAAGGTGGCGACCATACCCTTAATTTAGGTACCATCCCGGCATTTGCCTGAAGTAGAAGTGGGGAAACCACTTGCAGGATAATTGAGTTGCCTCAGACCAGAATTATATTTCTTGACAGATTCGGGAATCGAAACTGGACCTCAGGAGTGACAGCCAAGAATACTAGCCACTGCGCCACGAGGTGGTTGGATAAATAGCTCTCATGTTAAGATAATAGATCTTCATAATTAATGCACGGAAGTTCATGCAAAATCATATTTTTGCATATTTATGCATATTTTGGTTATTTTCGAACAATGAATCATATTTTTCTCCTTTGCCTGTTTAAGTGCATATCTTTAATTGAGAATGGCATATATTCTAATTTCCTATTGTTTTGAAGCGCTGTTTGTTACGTCATGTTCAGTCGTATATTTCTATTCGGACTCCGAGAGTCTCGTGACTGGTTAGTCAAAACCTGAACATTTCCTTGTTAATGATAAAGTTTCTTTCATCACCCTTAAATCACCCAGAGTATTTGTATCATCTGCTAATTAGTAGTATGCACTGCCTGTTAGGAAAAACCCGATTCTCCAACAACTGAAATACCTTTGTTCCTTTCACTTTACTACCAGTTCACAATAGGGGTTCACCATATGAATAACCAGGAATTTCCACAAATAATACCTGGACCTATTATCTCAAATTCCTTAATTCCAACCTTCAGTGAAATACCAAGCTGCTAACCATCAACCACAGAAAGCAAGGAGTTATGACTCCATTGTTAAGTTGCGAAATTTTGTGAAAACATTTGGAAGTGATTTTTTTTCTACCAATGATATTGCCCTCTATTGTAAAATTTGTGAAACAAATGTAGGGAGTTTCTAGAAAGTTTTCAGTGGCTCAACATTTGGAAACTGCCAAACATGAGCGAAATGTCGTTAAAAAGATAAGGAAACCCACATCAATTCGGCCCTTGTTAGCAAGCAGAAAATTCAGGAGACTATCGCAGGATAATACTGAAATTATTTTAATACCTAGTACGTTTCAGTCCCTTTTGCAAGTTAATATTAATTATTTTTATTCAGCATTCACTATGTAAATATTGTAAAATTAGTTTCATTTTTTAAAATCAATGGCTATTACAATTGTATACCAGTTACACTTTAAAATTAACATAATAAAATAATTATCGATGGTCAACACTGCTTGAAGCTCCATAAAATAATATTTCCTACTACTGTATTTAGAACTGTTTCTTAGTTGACATATTTTAAAAATAGGTGTAGTTATATGTCCGTCTGTTCATATTTTCTTTATATTCAAAATAGAAACGCTAAAGATTTTAGCGCTGTCAGGCAAACAGTGAGGCATATCATTCAGACTACTCTCTGAAATCCCAAAATGGTTATGTAAGGGACACTACAGTCAATTGACTCCATATGTTTAAATGTACATTCGGTTATAAATTCTCCTTTGTAAGTAATACCGTATGCTACTAAAAATAATAAATTATTTATAATTATTACCTCCAACCAACAACGGTAGCTGGGACCCAGTTATCTGTGGTCTCGGTAGACGTGGGTTCGAACCTCACCACCGGCCGTCCATGAAATAGCATTCCGTGGTTTCCCATTTTCAACTACAGACAAATGCTGGGACGGCACATTCGAAGGTGCCACGGCCGCTTCCTTCCAAGTCCGTGCATAGTTTCATTCACCTTCATTCATATCATCTCTCATTAACTCCTCTCACGAGGTTGGCGACAGGAAGGGCATCCGGGTGTATAAACTAACCACCATAAGGACGCGAACAAATATATCATCTCTTTTCTGTCCCAGTTGAAATGGGAATAATACGCATTATAGTTATTATTACCGTATTATTATTATCATCTTATCATTACCGACAGTGGTAGCTACGCTTGCTAACGCACAGCGCTAGGCCATGGGGCCAAGCTCCATACGGACTTGGTAGACGTGGGTTTGAACCCCACCGTCGACCGTCCTTGAAATGGTTTTCCGTGGTTTCCCCACTTTCATCTCGAGGCAAATGCTGGGACGGTACCTTCTGACAGGCCACGGCCGCTTCCTTCCACATCCTTGCCCAGCTTCATTCATCTAGATCTCTCGTTAACAACTCTCATGTTGGTGTCAGGAAGGGCATCCGATCGTAAAAATTCCGCCACATAGCGTTTCATCGCATCTCATCCCCGATCCCGTTAAATCGGTAAAAGTAAGGGGTAGACATACATACATACATCGTCATCCAACCTTATCGTAGAGGGCGTGGTGGAGCAGCGGTCAAGCTGTTGGCCTCTCACCAAGGCGGAGTGGGTTCAATTCCCAGTCAATGCATGTGAAATGCCATGTTCAGTGATTCGGATTCCACGTAAAAAGAGGTCCCGTGGCTCATGATATCGAGATTAACGGTCACGTAAAACTACAATCTTCCATCTTCCTTCCATCCTTAACGTATGCAACTACTGTATCCAAGACAAATACAGAGATCCAAGTTTCTTTTTCTGGCACTGACAGGGCATCTGCTCAATCCTAGACCATAATAAATACACCCATGCATACTACTACAAAAATCACACAAACACACGTTATCAGACATATTTAACACACACCAAAATACATCGGGCTGATGACCAAGATTTACTAACAGCAACCACCATATATATTTTCGTCTGCCTCGTGGTGCAGTGGCTAGCAAACCTGCGAAGAGCGGAAGTGGTTTTCCTCTTATACTTCAGGAAAATGCCGGGATGGTTCCTAACTTAAGGCCACTGCCGTCTCCTTCCCCAAATTAAATATAAACCCACTACGGTACTACTATGACATTGACCCACAATAACACGGTTATGCATGATATATACATATACACACCCAAGTACACGGGACTAAATGATCACGATGTACAAACCCGTCAAATGAAAGAACAGCAACTTATTTCTCAATTCAAAGTTTTATACAAACGTTACATTACTCTTACGGGAGACAATTGCCGCATTTTGTACAGCCCTTGTGTGAGCACTTCCAGAAATTTTCGAACAATACTAGTTAAAAGGTTCAGACAACCTCTTGCGTTTGGGAATTTCATACTAGGTAGCATGAGGCTAAAAGGTTTCAAAGATTAACCACACTGATAACAGAACATCTGAGAGACATCCTTCGGAGATTTTGTTCTATATGCATCCTAATTAAATAGCATTGCACATGGTCTTACCAGGTTGCTTTATTGCTGGCAAAGTTGTATTGTTCTCAAACTTAATGTCTATCAATTGACTTAAATTATGAAAAGGGAAGATAATGGAAGATAAAACTGAAAATTACCTAATGCAGTGATGTATTTTGATTCAATTTTATGTATTTTGAAAATACAAAATACTCATGAAAAGTATTTTCGATACAGATACAAAATACATGTCCCAAAATGTATTTTCTATACAAAATACAAGATACAAATGTATCGAAAATACGTATTTTAAATACATGTATTTTCGATACTGCCCAACTCTGTCAACAGCATAATCGGAATCTGCATAACCAGTTAAACTACAACCTCCTTTACAATATTTCAGCCCTATGCGCATTGTACCCTTCAGGTATCTAACCACTCTCAGGGCAGCATTGAAATGTTCATCATTATTGCAACTATTGAACTGGCTTTGATAACTAACAGATATCAGGACTGGTGCCTACCGCCAGATACAAAAGGGCACCAATCAATTTTTGATACAGTGGATTTATTTATTTTATTTCTCGTGTCGGAAACATAGAAATGTACAGTTGCTATACAGGGACATACAAGGGTAAAACTGACTAATTATATAACACGTGCCCAATACTGGACAACATCCAAGGCGCTCGGAGTGGCAAACAGGAGATCTTCCTCTGCACAAGATGAAGGGCACAGAGGGCAATGAAGCATGTGTCTTGTGGTTTGTTCTTGTCAACATTCGCAAGACGTGTCACATGTACTGAGATTGTCTCGGGATCTTCCAACTCCTGATCGTAACCTGTTTAGGGATTTCCACACCAACCAGCTTTCGTTGTGTCCGGGCGGAAGTTCTTCAGCTACTGGCATCCAGCCGCAGGGGTTAGGGGGTCGACTTCTTCCATATTTCCAGCCTTACCTTCTCTTGTGAGACGGTAAGCATCTCAGATGTCCTCAGGAAGCTCTTTCGGGACCTCAGCCGTTGCTGAGGAGGATTATAACCGTGCAGTGGGTGGGCGCTGTTCTCTTCCACTCTCAGCCACTCCCTGTTGGCAGCCACCTATATGCGTACACAAGGTGGTGCTATTCCAGTCAGGTAGTAGAGCTTATCTGTTGGGGTAGGTTTTAAGCAACCTGTTATCAACCTGCAGGTTTCGTTCAGAGCTGTATCTACCTATCTGTCATGAGATGACCTGTACCAAACTGGGGAAGCAAATTCAACAGTAGAAAAGCACAATGCCATTGCAGAAGTTCGAATAGTCTCTGGATGTGAGCCCCATTGTGTCCCTACTAGTTTGCGGATCAGGTTATTTCGTGTGGATATTTTCATTTTGTTATTCTTACAGTGGGGTTTGAATGTAAGAGCTATATCAAAGGTTACTCCCAGGTATTTAGGGGTGTGACAATGCTGCAATCGGATACCTGTCCATTCTATGCGTACCTCACGATGAGCTTCCCTGTTCCTTAAGTGGAAGATGGATTTGGTCTGAGTTAGTTCCAACTGTAATAACTTGATATATTTCTCAGCGCCGATGTCAGATATCTTTCCACTGATTCAAAACAAGTGCAAGGGCTAGGTCGTCAGCATACAAGAAGCTTCTTGTGTCTTGGGACAGTGGCTGATCGTTGGTATGGTTGTTGAAGAGAAATGGAGCCAGGACGCTTCCCTGAGGTAGGCCATTTTTCTGTACTCTCCAACGACTGCGTTGCCCCTGGAAGTCCACAAAAAACCTACGGTTTTGAAGGAGAGTGCTGATAAGTCTAACTAACTTAGATGGGAATCCTTGGTCATACTGCACAGCGGATGATTTGCAGAATTAATTGGCCTGACGAGTTTTACCCCAAGTGTTCGCTGGTTTACACTCCTCCAAAACATAGCTTTTGACAATGTCGAGAGCATAGCTCTCTTGATCCAATTTAACTGAATGTGATTTCCGGTCTCTTGTCGCTCTCATATCTCGACATTCACTTACAGGACCCAAGTCCCTTATTTTAAAACATTTAGACATAGTTTCCTTAAGTTTCTTAGTTTCCTACTTACTGTTTGAGAAAATATAGAAGTCATCAACGTGCAAGCCTGTCGCTACACATGTTCTACCTTCGTTCTTAGTGTAGACGCATGCATCATACTCTGAATTCTGGAACTTATGTCTTATAAGAAAATCATTAATTTTATCATTCCAGGATTTGGCAGCTTGCTTGAGACCATATCAAGTTCTTTGCAATCTGGGCACTTTATCTTCATTGACCTATTCCAGAAAACCGTCCGGCTGCTCCATGTAAATTGTTTGGGGCAAATCACTATTTAGAAAAGCAGTTCTTACGTCCACATGGTCTATATCCCAGTCTGACTCGGCAGTGGGGGCAAATAGGACACTTAACGATGAGAGCCTGACAACAGGTGCCAAATTCTGATCGTTGTCTCTACCTGGAACCTGAGTGAATCCTTTCGCCACATGTCTTGCTTTGTAGCGCTTGGACCCATTAAGTCTTTCTTAAGTTTGTAGACCCACTTACACTGATATGACACGTAAATCTTATATATATATATATATATATATATATATATATATATATAAGGATGTTCGTTTGTTCGACTTTTATGTGTTCATGAACCATTCATCCGATTGCGATCAAAATTTGGTGAGGCGTTGTAAACACTTCCGGGATGGTTATAGGCATAGTTAATCCAATTTACAAAAAAGACTGCGCGAGTAGTTTAAACAAATGAGTGTTGGTGATGCGGTCATATAGCCTACAATTCATCCGAATGCGACCAAATTTTAGTGGGTTGTTTAGCACACTTCCGGGATGTTATAGGCATAGTTAATCCAATTTACAATAGATAGCGCGCGAGTAGTTTGAACAAATGAGTGTTTGCTATGCGTTCATATACAATTCATCCGATTGCGATCAAATTTTGGTGAGTTGTTGTGCACATTTCCGAGAAAGTTATAGGCATAGTAAATCCAATTTACAATAGATGGCGCGCGAGTAGCTTCAACAAAATGACGTGTGATTCGTTTCAACAGAGACTACATGCGATCATATACCATTCATCCCATTGCGATTAAATTTGGGTGAGATGTTGTGTACACTCCAGAGAAGGTTTCTGGCTTAGTAAATCCATTTTACAATAGGTAGCGGACGAGCAGATTCAACAAATGAGTGACGACGCGTGAAACGTTTCAACAAAGTCCCGTATGCGTTCATATACCATTCGTCCCATTGCGATTAAATTTGGGTGAGTTTTTGTATACACTCCAGGGAAGGTTTCTGGCTTAGTACATGCATTTTACAATAGGTAGCGCATGATTTTATTCAACAAATGAGCGACGGCACGTGAATCGTTTCAGCCAAGTACCCTAAGCGTTCATATACCATTCATCCCATTGCGATGAATCTTTGGTGAATCGTTGAGTACACTCCAGGAAAGGTTTCAGGCTTAGTAAATCTATTTTTCAATAGGTAGCGTACGAGTAGATTCAACAAATGAGTGACGGCACGCGTATCGTTTAGACAAAATCCCGTATGCGTTCATATGCCATTCATCCGATTGCGATGAAATATTGGTGAAATGTTGTGCGCACTCCCACGAATGTTTCTAAAGTAGTTAGTCCATTTTACGATAGTTTACAGGCAGTTAACGAAAATTAAAAAAGATTGATTCCAAAAGCATTTCAAGAAACGAAAATACAACGCTAACACTTTCATTGATTGGCATTGCAACGCATGCCGGGTACAGCTAGTTCGTAAATAAATAAAATAGTTAATTAGACGACAAGGTTAACCTCTACGCCGTACAAACAGACGAATTGACAAACAAACAATCAGCGCTACATGACTGACATACCAAATACAAATGATAACAATATACTAACATGAAATATTTCTCCTTCCATACCGCACCAGTGTTGCCCTTTACCAAACAGGGAACAATAACCTTTTGCATTTGTATTTGTATTTTGGATCACATCAAGCGACCGAGAATCAAAATAAAAGGTACTAACATAAGCTTTTACTTCCAGGTAGCACTGAAACTGTTCCTCTTTTCCAGACAGCAGCAAATCCAACAGGAACACATTTAAAAATATACTTAATCTTTGTACTTTCCTTTTAATGTAATAGCTGCACCCTTATTACAGGTATTTAGTAATGGAACTATTCACTGTGACTGCCCCAGGGCAGCAGCCTGTCCTCTCCTTTTGACACAACACACTCTTTACACTACACCACAATACCTCGATTCATTCCTTTACTTACATTAGCACGACCAAGATAAATCCGCACAGCAATGGCTGATATCTGTGGGATACCAGTTGTTACTGACAGATACCCAATATAACGCTCACATGTGGTGAGAGCCGTCACAAGCTTGTAAGTGGCGACTTTCACTGCTAAGGTAAGCTCACTCGCCCACAGAGGGTGACTTACAAACTTTAAACTACAGTGGCAACATAGATATAAGTTACTTTAGAACGGCCGTCTAGTTACTAAGTTAATTCATAAGTTTGGATCCTAAGTTTGTTCTATAAACAACAACGAGGTATAGCGCGCATAGGGGTAAACAATTATACAACAACAGAGCTCCACGATACGATGGTACACTTGTTTTTATTTTATTGTTACATTGTATGTACATTTGTTTTTTATTTTATTTTTATTATTATTATTGTTATACGCTACTCCTGGTGTCGAATTTTTTTTGCCGTGTTACTTGTCCATCTTTATTCCACTGTATTACTTACATGCACACTCTTTTTCTTTTCTCTCTTCCTAATACACGATGTTCAAATGCTCTATTTACTCCTATCAATAAAAACGATGCATATTCTTCCAAACTTCTAAACCTCACACAGCATGTTTTCTCTTTTTCTTCATTATCACTGGAGTACATTGTATTTCTCTTTTCCAACTTGTTTATTTTTTTCTCTTTGCAACACTTATAGCAACACATGTTCCATTGCCATAATGTCTTGTACTGCTTATATATATATATATATATATATATATATATATATATATATATATATATATATATATATATTGTGACGTATTACGTCTTCGATATCGCTAGGTAAAAATTGTGTTCTAAACATTATATAACATTGTTCCACCCTTCAACCCTACCTACCCAAAGTACACGGCTACGGCAACTACACATAAATCGACACTTGCCAGACTGCTGCACTTCCAACATACCCCTACATCTACACGCCCAGGAGAAGAAAATAAGAGAAGAAAAGAAGAAGAAGCCACCCTTACGTCCAAGTCCAATCTGTGAGAACACAGGTTTAGCCGGGAAGGAGGATTGTTATATCCTGAGGCTCCGCACAGGGTACAGTTTATACATCTAATAACATTCACAACAGCTACAACCACTGCCCTCTATCGGCCATCTATCTAACACACTTCAAACCCTATCTCTACCCTGAGCCACCTAGGGAAGCAACATGTACCAACTATTTCATCATTATTACCAAACACAAGCTGCTAGCTACTAAAGTAGAGCAGGTATATGCTAACTCTTAGTCAGCAGAATCATCCACTATAAAATAAGTCACACCTCAAGGGCTCGTTGTCTTGTCTGCCTACGACACCGAGCTAGTGGCAGCGGAAGCTCTGGACGCCGACCATCGAATACAAGTTAGTGTACGAACGGGTAATCCCGCTGTTATTTCCTATCCATACACCACCCCTGTAAAACTTGTAATACATAATGTTATTGGTTTTACGTCCCTTTTAACTACCCTGGCTTGTAAAACTTGTAATCGCCTTCATCTTGCATTGTAAATTGTGGGCTACTGCACTACATTTAATTGGAGAAGTCTACTCACTTCTCCAAAGTGATTTTAGTAAACTTCCACATTCCATCACAACGAGCCTCTTGTCTATTTTTATTGTACGCTCACCATTTGCCCATGCGACTCAGATCCTGTTGAGTCATCGCTGTTAATAACCTGCTCGCCCACATCGCATTGTGGACAGCACGTCTCCAGGCATAGAGCAAGCTATTGTCCGTCTAGTGACCGTGCGCGTTCTCTCTCGCCGTTACTTAGAAAGTAGCCCGGTTTTAATCCTCGACTAGGAGCACCTCCAGACGTGCCGAGAGTCTAGAGCCTCTCAAATTGTAACACTTGATCAAAACATCAGGTAGGTGACACATAAAAAACCCCGCACCCCTTAAAACTTAGTTATACTCCATAAAAGCTACAACAATATTTAGTATTTGGACTTCGTATATATTTTTGAATTTAGATTTGATTTTCATTCTTCGACGAGCGAGATTTTATTGAGGGGGATTTTACCGTAAATACTAGTTTTTGTGTGCGATTAGATATTTCGTTAATATTTTGATGGGAGATGTGCTTAACCGACCGTATTTTTGTAGGAAGTAGGAATTAGATAGTGTCCTTATAAGTGTGCAAGACTTGATTTTATATTGGTTCTTATTTGAACATTAAGGTAATGTGAGATAGACTTTGTATAACATGACAATATTATGACTGTCAATTTTTAAACGAAAATAATTGAGATTTCTTGAGTATCGGACGATGACAGCTGATCACTTAATATTACGCAGAAGTCAATTTGAAATGCGGCTGAAACTCAATAAAGGTTTTGTTAAATATTAAGCGAACTGTAAGAACTATACTTGTTCAAATGGTACATTTAAAGCATTTTGAGTAGGAAATGCAGATTGCATTAGAATGTGGAGAGAGAATTTAAGCATTGATGATTTCAACAATTATGAACGACAAGCAGGGAGCTATTATTATTAACTTGTAATGACGAATGTTGTGTATTTTTAATTCGTTGGAGTACTGCAAGTATGTGAAACACGTCTTACGTAGGAGATATTCTGCAGATTTTTAATTGTTGGAAGAGCGCATTGTTGTAATAATGGACCATAAAAGGAGGTATTTTATATTGGAAAGTGGATTCCAATCGATCATGTTGACGATGGTAAATATTTGCAACAGATTTAATAAGTGGAAAGTTGTTGTTTTTGAATTTTTGTGCCAGCTTAAAAGTGAATTATATTTTGGGAATTGAATCTTGTGGAGATGTGACGATCTATTCCACATGTGTCTGTATTACAGTATATGAGGAAGCTGTATTAGATAATGATGCGTTAAGCTGATGTTTAAAGGCGACTATAGAAGGTCATGTGTCTGTATTACAGTATATGAGGGAGCTGTATAAGATAATGATGCGTTAATCTGATGTATAAAGGCGACTATAGAAGGTCATGTATCGACAGAAAACCCACGAATTACGAAATTGCATTGAAGCAATATTTCATGGTTATTATTATTATTATTGTATTTAACGACAGCTAGATTATTAAAGCATGAGCTAGACTTTGTTGAACGGCCATGCCTATCACTAATACGACGAACACAATCAAGATAATTTGAGTATGTGGTTCTCGTTTTTCATTAATGCCTGCTTTTTTTTTTGAAAAAGTTCGAGGACGAGTACTGGCAGTGAGACACGCAGAGAGACAGACAATGCTACGAGTTATATATTGTAAAAATGTTGTAGATAAATTGTAAATAGAAGAGATTGGAAACGATAACAACTGATCGTGTAAATACTGTTATAGAGATAGAATGGAGTCTCGTGATGTATAGAGTAAATGCATTAGGTTTTGATGAACCGAACTTATGGTATTATTTTAATTTAGGGGTTTTATTTAATTTATAAACTCCGAACTTATTTTTCAAATGCAGATGGCATTCAAAAGAATGGATTCTTCATATTTATTTTATTTTAATAGTGAAGTTAAAGATTTAATTCATCCAATTATTTAATTTTGTCGTTGTTTGAGGACGGGAGTGTCCGTATTTAAATTAGTATTTGTAATGTTTTATATTAATAAATCGTAGGACACGAGAGTTTCGCCTTTCCACCGTTTTCTAGAAACCAAGCGATATTGATGCCTAATAATTATGGTGAGGTCATGCTATGGAATTAAGGACAGGCGCCCAATTTATCTCATTTGCCCCGAGAAGCGCAGGTTTCTCGCTCTACAAATGATGAGTAGTGTTTTTTTTACGGGTTCTACAGCCACCTACGGCTTTCCACCTACAAGATGGTGGTGGCGCGATATCTCTCGAACGCATGGTTGGATTTCGACGAATGAGGTGTCGTTGAACTCAAGCTGAAACCCCCTTTCCATTGGACAACATATTTCAACCCCCAAATAAAGCCTACCCCTACTAGGGGGTGAAATTTTATATTTTTAGAAAATCTCGCTTTCCAAGTGCGATAAGTGAGAGTTTGAATGCCAATATGGAATTGAACGCTGTTCCACACAAGAGACATGTGTACTGTGATAAGCCACTATGAATTAACATGCTTGTTTTTTGTTTTTTACGCATGCCCACTGATGGTTTTTGTAAGAGGGCGGGCTTTTTAAAGATGGCGGCTGTAGTGTAACCTAACCCAACCCACGAGGGTTGATCAAAAAGTATTCCAAGAAGCGCTTGTCGATAGCAAACCAATAATGAAAGAGGACATGTCATTGTTGACGAGTCCCTGTGGACCGGTCATTGTTGACGAGTCCCTGTGGACGGGTCATTGTTGACGGGTCCTTGTAGACAAGTCCTTGTTGATGGGTCCCTGTTGACAGGTCCTTTTGACTAATCCCTTGGACTGGCCCCTTTGGACTGATCCCTATGGACTGACCCATGTATTTATCCAAATTATGTCAAAGGGCCTAACTACATTTGTGTGTAAAGCAGTGTGTTGAACTACCGTTGTTCGCCAGTCCTTATCACTACAATTTGATAACGATATGAAAGGAAAGTGACAAAATACATGTGAACACGTGCGAGATGACATTATTACCGGCCCCTTTGTGAAAACCACATGTAAGCTAACAAGTCACATCCTGTTTTGCTTTCTATAAGAGTAAAACTTAGTAGATAGAGGACATGTCAAGGGCTAAGTGCAAAAATTTGGTGGATGAATATGTTCTAGTGCTAGGGTTAATGAACACACTCTAGTACACGGGGCACATGCAATTTCAGGACAGGTCAAGGGATCTAACTTGGGTGATGGATGTGTCATTTGTAGTTGAAAGAGAATAATGCACGTTTTTAAGATGTTAAAACTGAGGAGATGGTACGTGCAGTAAGCCGACTTGTTATTTCCTGTGTCATATTGCTGACATGGCAGAGAGCGCTCAGTTCTGTTGCTATGACTAACGCTGCAGTAATTTAAAACCACAGGTGTTCATCAAGACAATGGTTGATGATCATGCAAAGTCAGCAGTAATCTGATACCGCACAGGAGTTCCTAGTGCCCTTTGGACTGGCAGGTGTACAGGAAAGGAATTGCAATGATCTGCAAAAAACTGCTGACACACAGCAATTTCAGCCTATATAAGGGAGTTGTCATATATTTCCCTACTGTCTGTCTTTATTACTTGCTACGAGTGAACAGTGCTTCATTACTGCTCAACAGTTGCAAAAAAGACTTTTTGGAGGAAAATCGTTAAATTATTTTGCATGGTAAGTACTTATTATTAATGGATTGTAGTCTTTTATTACTTATTGATGTTGAAGTTATTGATTGGAATGTATTGATTGATTTATTTGTTTACAGATAATTGACGTACCGTAGGTTAGCAGATTCCTGTACCTACTTCAGCAGTTGATAAATTGTTAAAGGTAAGTACCCCCTATAATAACTTTTATACAGCCAGAGCGATATTTTCCAATGTTCACCGCTAGATGTCAGTGATAATGGTTTAATTGATACTCAAAGTTGGAACTACTTGGCTATGATGTGTTAAGCTAAATTTGTAGGTAGGTTTTGATTAACACTACATTAAGTTCCAACGTTCACTGCTAGGTGTTAGTGACAATAATATTTGTTAACCAATGTTGGATCTAATCGACAATTATGAGAAGCCGAATTTGTAGGTTAGATTTGATTAACGCTTTATCAAGTTCCAATGTTCACTACTTGGTGTCAGTGACATAGGGAATATTTAAAGACTTAACCTCAGCTCACCTAACGTAAACTAACTTTACCTAACTTAACCTTGTCATGTAACATGTTCTACACGTTTAGACTTGCTTCATGGTTGGCTATGATGTCACACTTAGCTCACCTAAATGGCGGCCACTAGTTTCTATTATTTAAAAACAAGAGATCAAGTGAAATGGGTGTTTAACGCTCTATTAAGTCTGAACGTTCACTACTAGGTGTTAATGATAATGGTATATTTGATAGCCAAAGTTGGAACTACATGCCAATTGTGTGTAAAGCTAAATGTGTAGGTTAGATTTGATTAACGCTCTATTAAGTTCAAATGTTTACTGCTAGGTGTCAATGACAATGGTATTTGCTAGCCAAAGTTGGAACTACTTGACCATGTTGTGAAGCTAAATTTGTAGGTTAGATTTGATTATCGCTTAATTAAGTTCCATTGTTCACTGCTTGGTGTCAGTGACAGTGATATATTTTGGTAATCAAAAAGTTGGATCAACTTGAAATTAGACTTGATATGAGTTCACAAACAATTAAATTAAATACTTTGCTACAACCATTGACTATAATTTATTTATAATAAATAAACTATTTATATTTTACTTCGTTTAATATTTTATTAACATTGATGATTTCTCTCTTTTATAGGTAATTTGAAAAAGTGACCATTATGTTCAAGTGTGGGGAATGTAATAAACTGTTTTCAAGACCGGACAGCCTTCAACGTCATGCAAGTGTTAAACATAATCTTAAAATGTTTGCGTGCAGTTATTGTACTACGACATTTAACAGACAGGATAATCTTACACAACATGTACGTTTAAAACATGTCAGTTCAGCACCATTCTCATGTTAAGTTTGCGAACTTGGTTTTTCTACTGTAAAGCGATATCAATCCCACATGGTTGAAGTGCATGGTGAACAACCTGAATTAAAAACTGTAAAACCATCAACTAGCACAGAACCATTAAATGAATGTAATGAAGTAGGAGGTGACTGTTCAGAAATAAATGTTCAAAAGGGTGAACGTTTTTAAGATTGTAAAAATAGTTATTCAGCGAAAAGGATGAATAATGGTGAACCTTTAATAACACATTTTGATGTATGCAATATTGATATACCCTTTTCAATGATGCAGAGACATTTGCGCAGTATCAATCATAAAAATAATGCTTGTCATGAAAACAATTCTGGAAATATTCAACAAATTGGTAGTGCATTTAAAAGTCGAATTGCTAGTTGAAGACTTTATTGTAAAGAAAAAACTCAAAGTATTGAATCATTTTAAAAAAAGTTCAACCTACTGTGTTTGGCTTGGTAGGTAATGTTTTATTAGAGCATAAAACAAATTAAATGAATTTTGAACTTTTTGGACTCTATGTAAAAACTGGAACCGAAGGTGAAATTACGGATATCAAATCTTTTAATACAAAAAAAAATTGTTAGTGAATCAACTAATATCAGTGATATATACCAAAATATTTCAAGTGCAATCATTGTGAAGAGTGAAGAGTTCCAGGAAAGGGAGTCAGGCTGGTCTTTGGTTGTAGTACTTTATTTAGAAACCAACCTGAATAAATATAACCCCCTTCGAGCATCATCATATATTGATGTGCCAGCATGGATCAAACGTAAGCATGCTAGTGTAAACGTTATTATTAGTGGCCATGCATGTTTTGCGTGGGCTGTAACCTCAGCTCTCCATCCAGCAGTGATGAATGAAAAGAGAACATCATCTTATCCTCACTATTCCTCAGTGTAAGATTTAGAAGAAATAGAATTTCCTATGTCGATAAAAGTTATTAAATATTTTGAAAATCAGAACAATATAAGTATTAATGTTTATGGATTTGAAAACAAGAGTATAGTTGGTCCTCTATATTACACTCAGGAAAAAAAGAATGCTCATGTTAAATTACTATACATAACTAAAGGTACAAATGCTCACTATTGTTGGATAAAACATTTAAGTAGACTTGTTGGTAGTCAGATATCTAAAGATAAATCAAAAAAGTTGTTGTGTGATGGTTGTTTGATATATTTTAGAAAAGAGGATGAACTAACTCAACATCAAAAATGGGGTTGTAATCATGTTTGTACGGTATTACCTACTCCTGGAAATACCATTCCAAAATTTAAGGACTTTGAAAAGCAGCTTCGAGTGCCATTTGATATATATGCTGACTTTGAAGCTTTGTTAAACCTTTTAATACATGTGCATAGAATCCAACCAAACCTTTTACCAACACCACTCACATTCATGAACCTTTTAGCTTTGCATATTATATTAAATGTAGCTCGTTAAATAAGTTTGAACTCTTTAGAGAACCTGATGCACCTAAAGTTTTTATGGAAAGACATGAAAAAGATGCAATTCGTATATCCTCTATTTTAAATACTATCATTCAAATGGAGCCACTAACATCATCACAGCAAACGTGTTTTAAAACTGAAACTAATTGTTTTATATGTAGTGAATGTTTATGTACAGATAGGGTTCGCGATCATGATCATTTAACAGGAAAAATATCGTGGTGCTGCTCACCGAGAATGTAATTTTAAGTATAGAGTTACTAAATTAATTCCAGTCATTCTCCATATCGGTAGCAAATACGATAACCACTTTATCGTTAAAGAATTTGGAGCTTCAGATGTAAAAATCGATGTGATTCCAAATAATGAGCTATACATATCGTTTACAAAATACGTCAAAACTGACAATAAAAAACTATCAAACTACGATTTTTAGATTCATTCCGCTTTATGCCAAGTAGTCTTGATAAGCTTGCAAGTAATTTAAAATCAGATCAGTTTTGTGAAATTCAACGTGTCTTTCCAAAAGATGATGATTTTAATTTGATTCGTCAAAAGGGTATATTCCCTTATGAATATATTAACTGTCTAGAACGTCTTGAGGAATGTTCTGTGCCACCAAAAGATGCATTTTGTTGTTGTTTGAGTCTTCAGTCTTTTGACTGGTTTGATGCAGCCCTCCATGCGTCCCTGTCCTGAGCTAATCGTTTCATCTCTACATAGCTACCACACCCTACATCCGAGGCAATCTGTTTAACATATTCTAACCTTGGTCTACCCCTACAGTTCTTGTCCTCGACCCTTCCTTCCATAACTAAGCTTGCTATTCCTGGGTGTCTTAGTATGTGTCCTACCAACCTATCTCTTCTCTTCATTAGCAGTCCCCAGAAACATCTCTCCTCTCCCACTCGCCTTAATACCTCTTCGTTTGTAACCCTATCTACCCATCTGATTTTCATCATTCTCCTGTAACACCACATTTCAAATGCCTCAATTCTCCTCTTTTCTGCTGCACCAATAGTCCAAGTTTCACTTCCATAGAGCGCCACGCTCCAGACAAAGGCTTTCAAAAATGACTTCCTAATACCTAAATCTATATTCGATGTCAACAGATTCCTTTTTTGTAGAAAGGCTTTCCTTGCCTGAGCCAACCTACTTTTTATATCCTCTTTGCTTCGTCCATCACTGGTTATTCTGCTTCCTAAGTAACAGAAGTCTCCTACTTCCTTCAGCTTTTCACCTGCCAATTTGATCTCCATAGAGGTTTCTGATTTATTTCGGCTGCATTCCAGTATTTTTGTTTTACATTTATTAATTTTCATCATGAAGTCCTTCCGTAAGACGGAATCCATACCATTCAAAAACTCATTCAAATCCTCAGGCTTGTCGGCCAAGATTTACAGTTCTTTAAACACAAGTCATATCAGTGATCAGGAATATTTACATGCACAACGTGTATAAACACAGTTTGACATTCAAACTTTAGGTGATTTTTCAGACATATATTTGAAGACAGATGTGTTATTATTAGCTGATGTGTTTGAAAATTTTAGGAATGTTTGTATTAAAGCCTATGACCTTGATCCTTGTCAGTATTTCACTGCTCCTGGGTTAAGTTTTAGTTCAATGTTGAAAAATACAATAGTAAATTTAGAATTGATGACTGATATAGACATGATTAATTTTATGAAATCATCAATTCGAGGTGGATTAAGCCAATGTAGTGGGCGATATTCTAAAGCAAATAATAAATACATGCCTGGCTACAACCCTTGTGAAGAGTCAAAGTATATTGTCTACCTTGATGCAAATAACCAATATGGTTGGGCTATGAGTCAATAACTACCACTAAAAGATTTTCGCTGGCTGACACAACCTGAAATTGATGTTTTCCATGTTAACACTTTAAATGATAACGATGAAAAAGGTTATATTTTAGAGGTAAATCTTGAGTACCCTAAAGAGTTACATGATGAACGTAATGATTTACCATTTTGTCCCGAGAATATGAAATCTCCATACATCACATCACGAACAAAAATATTAATTGCTAATGTAAATGATAAATGTAAATATGTAATACATTATCAAAACTTAAAACAGTGTCTACAGCATGGATTAAAACTAACTAAAATTCATTGTGTATTACAATTTCATCAGTCAGCATGGCTCAAACCATATATTGATCTGAACAATAATTTAAGAACACTATCAAGAAATGCTTTTGAAAAAGATTTTTACAAAGTTATGAATAATAGTGTTTTTGGAAAGACTATGGAGAATATTGATAAGCGAGTTGATGTAAAGCTGATAACAAAGTGGGAGAATGAAGGTCAAAGGTATGGTGCGAACAACTTAATAAGCAAGCCTAACTTCCATAGCTGTTCTATTATTCAAGAGGATTTAGTTGTAATACAAATGAAACGTCTTAAAGTAACCTAAAACAAACCCATATATGTGGGGTATGCCATTCTGGAATTGTCAAAAACACTTATGTATGAATTTCACTATGATTATGTTAAGAAAAACTATCATGATAATGCAAAATTACTCTATACAGATACAGATTCTTTTATTTATGAATTTAAAACTGATGATTTTTATGAGGATATCAAAACTGAGCTAAATAGGTTTGATACAAGTGACTACCCCAAGGATAATATCTACCATTTACCTCTAGTAAACAAAAAGGTTCTAGGAAAATTTAAGGATGAATGTGCTGATGTTGTTATAGACACCTTTGTAGGCACAAAATCTAAATCATACAGCTATATGACGATTGATGATGTAGTAATAAAAAATTAAAAAGGAGTGAAAAAGAATGTTGTTAGTAAAGAGTTAGACATAAGTGATTATAAGAACTGTATAGTCAGTAACCCACCTATATTATAAAAGAAAATGTGTGTATTTAGAAGTAAAAATCATCAGCTACATACCAATTTGCTGAACAAAGTTGCTTTAAGTAATGAAGACAACAAACGATTCATTATACCCAACACATTTGATACTCTTGCTAGGGGGAATCGTCGCATTGATGACTATTATTTTACTTAAGCCTAATGTTTACCATATTGTATCATTTGTAGTGTGTTTTATTTTGTGATATATTTGTAAAACTGTATGTAGAATGTATAATGTTAGACTACTATAGTTTTAGTTTAAAATAACACACTTTACTTTAAAAATTAACTTTTTATATTATGGTTAAGCAAATGATTAAAAAATGTACAAAATGTGAAAAACTGAACAAGGCAATGTAAAAATGTAAAGTGAAAATTGAAAATATCCATGTGTGAAAATTGGTTAATTTTTTTTAAATGTACAAAATGTAAAACTAAACAAGGTTAATGTAAAAATGTAATGTGGAAATTGTAAATATCCATGTGTGAAAAAAAAATAAAGAAATGGCTATCACCATTTAAAAATTAAAAGACATTGTGATTTGGTAAACCTTGTTTTTTATTTCACAACAAATAGTGCTTTACAAAATAGAATACAAAGAAAAATACCAATTCCTCAATCCTTTTCAATGTTCATGTCCACTCATCATTAACTTTCCTTTTATAGCACTAATCACATTGAGGGCTGCCAACCTTTCTCCCACTGAGGCATCACAGGATGTCAAACGTTGTTTAGCTTTTTTCATTAATAACTTATCCGCCACACGTCTTAATGCAGGATGTCTATAGCGATAAGAAAGGTCATGTTCTTTGCACGCTTGATCCAAAGGATTAATAGGTACATCCCCACGTTGCAAAAGTTGATTCAGGTTTGCTCCATGACCACAAAAACGATAACCAGGAAGATGGATTTCAAAAGGTAAGTATTGAATGACTTTGTCAATGACGCCATGACCAGTAAAAGTTTGACATATCGTTTTCCACAGGTGGAGAAAAGGTTTGATTTTCCTCTTCATCTGTAGACGATGCTGATGTTGTTGCTTTTTTCTCGCCATCACACCCGTGGAATGTGGAAACAAAGTCTTTACACTGACTTTTATGACCGTGATAGAGTTTGACTAGCTGGCAAGTAGCACACTGTCGCATAGAGGGTATTTTCGCCATGGCCACTTGCTTATGGTGATTATAATCTGTACATGGTTGCATTTCACTTAACACAGGGTCTTGAGTCCATGATTTTGGTACATGTTGACAGATTTTTTTACTGCATTTGCTGCAACATAATAAATGAACGATTTTGGAAGAGCCAATAATTCTTCATTGGTAAAACTGTCTAGTTTCTTTTTACACACAAAGAACTTTCCATTCGCTTTATCGGTAGCATCCCCTTTCTCCATGGTATAATGTAGATGTTTACAGGTCGCTTGTAGAAATCTCACTGGTGTCATTCATAGGTAAACCTAGAGTTTTAATTTTATTTAACAACTCCCAGCAGGCATTGTTGGGTAGCCAATGAAAGAGATGCCACACCTGTGCCAGGGCTTTATGGGTAATGTTGTCACAGGGGCAGCGATCCATGAGTGTTTGCAGCGAGGGACAGCCCAAGTTCATTAAATCGATACATTGACAGTAAGACGTCAAAAATGGGTGTTGCCATTGACGTTTTTCACTACCTTTCACAAATACCACAAGGGCAGAGGACAAGTGGGCTTTCATGACCATGTCCAGGTGCTTATATGAAATGGTTCCTTGATTCCAGTCTAGTTGCATATGAGTTTCAACCCACTGGGTTTGTTTACGGTCTTTATCACACAACAAATCAAACGCATAGGGTGGTTTAAACACCAAATGGGTAGCTTGCGATATACAAAAAGTGGAACTATCGATGATGGCCACTTCTTTAAATATAAATTTGTTATCTCCAATTGTAAACCCTTGACAGTCGACAATTAGTGTACGCAACATCTTCACTCTTGTCTGGATCAAGTCCAACTGACCACAGACTGACTATCGTCCAGTAAGTTGTACCCATGACATTTACTTACATTCAATTCTATTAAAAAAATAAAAAACACTGAGTAGTCACTATGGAGGTTAGGGTATGACAGGGGGCATAAGGGATAATAATATAACAACAACAACCAATTGTTTATTACATTATTTCATTAGCATAACAAATTTTACAATCTTTTGTCATTCTAGGATAGGTGCGGTATCAACTCATACAACAAAAAAGGCTTTTGTGTTTATAGCGTCCACAACACCGATGATATCCCAATGTCTCTAAACTGGGTGTTTCTGACTGTAAGCTGCTCATTGAAGCATCATTGACACCATAAAGTCCTCACGTATCATAACTTTTTTCATCACTCAGAGGCACCAGTGAGTGGTAACTTGAATGACAGTGTATATTACCCTCATCCATTCTACACAGGTAGGGGCAGGCGGGTGACCAGCGCTGATGTTCTTTCATGGGTTCATCACTTTCTTGCCATTGGTCTATGATGATGGGACAAAACACTCATTTCACTTCATCTCTTGTTTTTAAATAATAGAATCCAGCGGCCGCCAAGGCTTGAGGGTTTATGAAGGACACAGGCCACGTTGCAAAGATGTTGAAACGTTGTTCCTCAGAGTTTAAATTCATGGGCGTGACGTCTCTTGATGTTTTAAAGCAAATCATGACTGAGCAGCATGATGTAGGTTGACCTGTTATTTATACACTCGTCACTTGGTTGGACAGTGGATAATATTTGACTTGTTTGTGATGAATGATCAAACAGTAGGCGGTCGTATTGGCTGGAACATTATCATGCGTTTCGAAATCTAGTCGAATGTCAATATTCGATGGCTTCACAGACTCTTCCAAGTAGGAACAGTCAACGACAATCAGTGGCGCCCTTGTCTTAAAAGCTTGGGGTGACAACATGGGGCAATTCTCTTTTTGATACTATGACCATCTGAATTTAGAAAACAAGTCGTACAGGGGGCCAAACTTATTTTTTGAAAAATCCAGATCCAGTCCTTCATAGGGAGACACAGCACCGTTGAGGAAAAGACGTGCATTTTTTAATTTAGGTGATCAAATTGCGTGGCATCTTTGGTTTGTTGATACTTGCGATTTGTTTGAAAACCAACGATCATGTAGAGAGGTCTCTCTGTATAGCGGGCTGTTTTTACAGACCAACTGTGTGTGTTGGTGGTGGGCAATAGCGGGTACTCATGGAGTGCCCAGCTTCTAAATTCCATGGGTAGAGGCATATCTCTCTCTACCATCTTGAGTATGTCCAGTTTTTAGGTAGATTTCATTAGAAAGCTAACTATTGCAATGGGTCCCATGTTTCGACTTCCGGAAAATTTCGACATATCTTCGCGTTTCACATCCCCCAGACCCCAAAACCACCGTCAGTTCAAAAGTTTATATATAATTTATGTATATATATATATATATATGTATATATATATGTATATCAGTTTCTTGTGGACACGATAACTGCCGTAATTTTGCACCAATTACTTCGAATTTTTTACCGAAGATGTATACCTATAAAATCTCGGTCGAGTTCGTTACTGGGCTAAATCGGTCGAAGGGGGTGAAAATGGGGGTCTTTTTTCGAAAAAGTGAAATTTCGCTATAACTCTCTTAATACGTGCAATATCGAATCCATTCAAAGTTCATAATATGTGTCGGATAAGTGCCAAAAATTTATGTCAGATAAGATTTTTGATAGCACCAACCATTGACCAAAGGGGTGGAAAAAAGTGGGTTTTTCGGGAAACATTAATCATATCTCTCTTAATAGGCACAATATAAAAACCGTACAAAATGGACAATATTCCCCTAATAATTACCTAAAACTTTTGTCTGAAAGAATTTTTGATATGACCCACCATTACGCCAAGGGACGAGAAAAATGATTTCGGAATTATAAGAAAATGCCAAGAGCTATCAGTGGTTGCCATGGCAACACTACTAAATTGATTAGGCATGGACCATCAGACGTTGCCATGACAACGCACTTGCACGAGATCAGATTCAGTATTTCCATCTGATTTGTCTCCTACCCCCCACTCTTTTCCCCTTCCTTGGTCCCTCCGTGCTCCGTTGAGCAGGTCTCACTTCTCAGTCGGCAGTTGACTCGATCAGTTAAAGCTCCACTCGAGCTAGCCTCCTCAAACCAAGAGGCATACTCTCTTCTACGCCATGTTGGCAAAGTAGTTATCTTCAAAGGAAACTTCGCCTTCAACATGAAATCAAGATAAGTACCATTTTAAAGGTTTTAACCTCATCTTCATCAATTTTATCTACATGCTTTTATTGGTTATTTTATAGACAGCGTGAGAGTACTTGTGGGGCGGTAATCATTCTTCGCGGGATTTTCCATGTTGGGCTTTTGTCTAATCAAGCCAATCTTGGTGAAAATCAGCATTTCTTATGCTTGCAAAATGAGAAATCCTCTCACTACGTGGGATATTATCTAATACCCGCTGTCTATAAATTATAAAGCTAGTTCCTCCGCTGGATTAACTTTGACTCCATTCTTCTATAAAGATCGTTCTGGAACTTTCCAGATCTGGTACTCTATCTGCGAGGCTTGCCGTCAGGTATTTTTCACTCACTTGTGAAAATACTAGTTAAAATGAGGAATCTTCCTTAAATTACTGCAATAGCTAACTTTCGTCCACCGTTGGGATGTTCTATGGCGCATTTAACTGTAATCCACCATTTTCTCCAGCAATAGACTCTCGCCTACCTAGTGCAACCAGTTCTTTCCAGCATTGTAAAAACTTTCTTTCTCATGAACTTTCGAGTTTCTACAGTGAATTTTGCATCAATCTTTACAGACTATAGTGATAATCAGTGCTTGTTCCACTTTTCTACCGCGTCGCGATCGTCCGTTTATATTAAATACGGCCATGAACATTTTTTCCTCCATCCCTATTGCTCTTTCCTAAACCTCTTACTAACAATCTGTAATAAACTTTTAAATTTAAGTCTGTTTCAATAAGGTGTCACTCACGAAGTGCCCTTCCAACTTTGCTATTTTAACATTAATTAAATTCTGCATAATTGCTTGTGTGATACAAGTTTCCAATCACATTGTTCCTTTCCTATAATCAGGGAAAATAATTCCTTAAACTCTTGAGCGAGTCATGTTCAGGTTTCACGAAATGGAAACTGTCCCATTTGGCTAGTGATTCCTGCTCAAACTTGGGAAGTCTAGAACCTTCCTTTTAACTTTCTTCAGGTTTCACAGTAAGTGACCTGCCCTCTTTTGTACAATTCTCATATAGTAATTCTGTATAAATATAAGAAGTTGTAGGAACTTCTATCTTATTTTTTCATGTTTTTATTATTGTTATTTTCGAAGTAATCACTGTCTCTAGAACATTTTCTCAAGAATTTCTTAAGGTACACTCTTTGTACTCCAATTCACGTTCAAACTTTAATTGCTTCATTGTTTATTTGTTTAAATCTTATAAAGATTTTAGAAACATGTAAGGTTTGAAACCTTGTAAATTGTCAATTGCCTGGAGCAAACGTTTAATGTTGCGAGGTCTGCGACCCCATTTGTTAAAAAGTTCAAATGAACTATGTTTGTCAAAATTATATTACATAATTGTTAATTTCCTCAAACTTCTTGGAATTGTAAAATAAATGAAGCGTATCCTTTCGCTTTTTCATTTACGAATACAAAGTTTAGGCAAAATCCTGTCTTCCTTGACTCTCCTCACTTAATGACATTAAAATCATTAATAGGGCTTTCACCATTTGTTGCATTTGAGCAAGAACTCTTAATTTTCACCTCACTAAAGATCTTTTTAGCTTTAATAGCTAATTCTAATTGGCCAGTAAGGCAAGTAAAGCTCGCTAAGCCAGCTACCTGCTTGCGGAGACCCTCTCCGAAAACTTATGGTCAGTTTTCTAAAAGATAAGTGTTTCTTTTTGTCTAAACTTTTAGCCGGCTCCTCGCTGAGTAAAAGCTTAGCCATTTTCCAATGCAACCATTGGTTTATTTACCAAGATTACTCCATAAGGCATAATCCTTTATCATTTTCCTTCTTAGAGACACTTGGTCGCCCTTACAGGAACTCCATAATTTTGGAAATTGAAAATACCAAACCTGAGTTAAATCATTGGCATTCTTCGAATTATTTTGAAAAACCCAATTTCTTTGAGAAGACACACAGTAAATTTGTTCCTCTCAGTCTTGCCAGACCATCACTCTTCCCCTTAGTAGTTTTATATATGCTTGAGAGGGATTATACGAAAGCCACTCTGTTGCAAACCGCCCAAGTTCTATCTGTGTTTCTCGTCAGCTTAGACCAAGTCCTTACTCATTTTAGGTATCCGAAAGCGGATTTTCGGTGGCAACCACCTTTAAGTGTGTTTAAAGCTAAATTTATTAATTTTGTGGGACTCTCCTCCTATTTTTCTATCCTTCTTTTCCAATCCCAAATCTACTTCCTTCTCTTAATCATCTTCCCTTGGTGGGTGGGTTATTCCTCAGTCAATAAACTACCCAGTAGGTGTAGAGCCATCGCCTTTGGTGAGCCGAACTTCAATCTGAATGACACTTTCATGCGGTAGGGTGTAAATATCTTGGTTGTTGATTACAAATTGAATTTCATCAATGTTATTGAGTCCAGGTGTTTGAGCTTGATAGGAATCGAGATCAATTCTTACCACTTCTGGTTGCTCCTCGATGTGGTTCGCTACCTCTAGGATAGAATTCATCATGGGGGTTGACGTGGTAACCCAAATGCTGTAAAATCTGCTTGTCCATAGATGTTAACGTGTATTCACGTGACAAACAACTAACGCCATTCATAGACGGTGTTGTTGCTTTATACACAAACTTCATAGTGGCTTTAGCACCAACTTGTAAGGCACTGGTGTGGTAGAATCTAGATCAATGAGTTGTTGATCTCTATTGATCAGTCTTAATGTTATATTACTAATACCATCGACAGACACAGAATGAAGAAGCACCACTGGAGGGTTTTCACGAATAATATAACCATTGGGCGATGTCACAATAAAGTCATCAAGCGAATGCGATGGTTCTTGATTGCTGTACACTTTGCTAATAATATTACACGTCACCGACACGTGATGGTTCTCAAGGAATTTCACTTCATGGTCTGATTCGTGTTTTTTGTTGGGCTCCAACACGCGTGGTTTAAATCCTAGTAATGGACCAATAGAATCGGTATGTGTTTAAAGTCAATTTTGAATGTAGAAAAAATTCTGCAGCGATAAGTGTATTTCCTACAAGTTCAAAATTGCGCGTTCCATCGAGAAATGACTTTAAACCATATTCATTGATCAACACCACATAAATGTGTTCATAAATGTCATCTATCGTATATCCACCAGAGTTCAGGGTGACCACACAATCATCATAGTAAAACTTGTTGTTCACATTTCCACGCATGTTGTATATTCTATTGTACGTTTCAAGTGAAACAAGTCCCAAACCATAAGGTCTTCCACTCAATTCGATAGGCGGGTAAAAGTCTAGGCTGACTACGGGTCCACGTCCATGCAGTGTAAACGTTTTACTTTCTGCCGACATACTGTGAACGTTTTTGCTTATGCTGCGCCTTATATAAAAAATTAAACACAAACGTCCACACTGTTGGCTGTTAAACGTTTGCTCACGTTTCACATTATAATATAGCTTGATCCTGTTTCCAAAATAGGTCACTAGTTCCATGGGCAGGGGCAAATTCCCAAAACTGTCAAAGTACCATACAGTGGATCCCTCTTTGACATAAGCTACATAATGCGTTCCTGGTCCTCGGTGATCATCCAAATTGACAACAGCACATTCCTGTTTCCAGGGTCGTGGGGGTAATTGGTTTCGCATAAACACACCTCGAAAATGAGAAAGCTTTAGTTGTTTATCATAGCTTTTCACTTGTTCATGGGTCAGGGCATGTCTTGCTATGGTTGAGGTTATTTTTTGTTTTTTTTTAATATTTCGAAATTGTGAAATCCCAAATCCTTGTTGATAAAAGGCCGGTTTTAAATGAGCCTTTCTAGCCCCCATAGCAATGGCTTCCATAGTTTCATTGTGTCGCTGACTTTCTTTTAGTTGTTGTTTGCCCTGCTGTGTGGCTTTGATGGTCTTCGCCACTGCACTGGCACCGCCCAAAGTGAACCCAGAGCTGCCAGATCGGCAAATAAAGCAGGTACAAATTCCGCTCCTTTGGGGACTGGAACCACTCGCCCTTGTTTTGAACCCTGTCGCTGACGTTTTGGAATAACACGTCTCTGTGCCGCTCGAAGGGCTTTTCTTATGGTCAACGCATTATTTTTTATTTTTTTATTTTGCAAGGGCTTGTCCACGAATGTCTTAAGTCCAGGCTTTGCCAATGACAGGGTCTTATTTTTAGTCTTTCTCACCATATACCTTTTTTTACCATGATGATCATGATGACCAACAACCTTTCACAAGAAAGTTTAAGTCACAACTAACGTCAGGTTGTTATATCATGGCTGTATATTCTAATTCCACATAAAGTGGGAAATCGTTTATGGTTTTTCCCGCTTGCTTTTCATCCCATGTCAACATGAGATGAAATGATAATTCGTCACCTGCATTAACCATTTCATGGTTATGGACCGACATCCTATGACTATTTATCTCTATTTTTAAATGGTTCTCATCGGTATGGCTATTTGATGTGAATGGTTCCATCATAGTGTAATGGATAGTGGTTTAAACCTGAAGCAGGCATATAGCTCAGGTGCTGGTCATGGACTAGCGGTAAATTGTTTCTGTCATTCACAGGTCTTTCATTTGTCAGATACACTAAAATACAGATGGGATGAATTTATAAAGCCTTTTCATTTCATAGGTCACGTAACGCTTGGTACAGACATCATCATCTTCTTGCGGGTCCTCCACGTGAATAATGCGGTGATGATTAGCCGAATAGCCATTCACTGTAAGCCGAGGCACTTTATTATAAAATTCATACACTTTGTTATCTACATACATTTTTGTAGTAACATCTGTAGACACTTGAGGATGTTTCACATGGGTTAACCGCTTTCCCTTAAAGTCATAATCTCCCTGTTGAGTGCGTGGCACTACAGACCTATCCACAAAGTGTTTATTAGCAGGATCTGTTTCTTGTTTAGGATCATATATGAGGACTGACCTAGCTTTGGCCATCAACGCACGTCCAAAGACATCCATCGTCAACCTGTAGTACAAGTCTACTGTTTTTATGACAAGACTCGGTTCCATGTATATAGACAGCCTGCTAGCCGCTCTAAGCCTTAGTTGAAATGAAGATCATTAAGCAGCAAGAGTCATTCCCCGTGGGGGACATGGTTTCCCATCTCTGTCCCTCATCACATGAACAACGTCATGGCTCCCTGTTTCCATATTCCATTCGCTGCATCATTGAGGGGCCTTCGGGATGTCAAAAGACTAATCTTTTGTTGACGCTTATCACAGCGCCCAATGGTCTGCGTTTTCAAAATATTTATATCTTTGCAAAATCTCTCTACCAACCCCTCTACGTGTTTCTGGATCAAGTCATGTCTGGATTACAAAATGAGAATATGGGTTATTTCACATTTTCCATGCAAGAAAATGTTATTTGACCGGATGAGGTCAAGCCTGATTCACTTATGATTTTCGATGATGTATCTACTGAACGACAAGGCATCATTCAAAGCTATTTCAGCATGGGTCGTCACAAACATATCAATTGCTTCTATATTGGACAAACATATTCTAAAATGTCGAAACAGTTGATTCGTGACAATGCCAATGTCATTGTTTTATTTCGCCAGGACGAGAGGAATAGTCGTCACATTTATAATGAACATGTGAATCCGGATATGACCTTTCAAATGTTTACTGAATTGTGTACTAAGTGCTGGAACACTCATCGTCATGCCTGTTAAGTGATTGACAAACAAAGTGAACTCAGCCAAGGACGTTATCGCTTAGGCTTTGATCATTTTATTGCTATTTAAGGCAGTGTCTCATTCCTTCTCAAGTCATTTGTCAAGACACCATGGCGTTAGCAGAGAGTCAATTGAAAAAGCATATTATTAGAGCAAAAAATACTATTCGCCAAAAGTTTCGTCAATTGAAACGATCACGTGCAGATCATGCTTTGTTTATTCAACAACATTTAGCGCCTCCGCTAAAAGCCATGTTTAAACCCTCTTTCAAGCCATCTGAAACGCTACCCACTGTTTCACGAGCCACGCAGACACTACACAAGGACCCTGTGGAAGAGGAAGATTCGACTAGTGTTAGCGAGGTTGAGGATGATGAGCAAGTGTTAACGCCTCAAAAAAAAAGACCTCACCCCTCGCAGAGTTTTTAAGAAAAAATAAATCCTTGGCCATGGTCGAAACACCTTGCCCTTCCAGATCGTCTCCGTTTTCACAACTCTTGGCCACCCCTCAACATAAAGCTCAACTGAAAAACATTTTAATAAAATAGTATGGATCAACACTGGACCCCTATTTTCCCAAATAATTATTGGAAACACAGATACCACATATGGTGTTCGCTATGAGGATGATAGTTTTAAAATTGGGGATTCATCGATTAAATTTTCTCGTACTAAAGCTGTCATTAAAACATCAACTATAAATTAACACCACGACTGTTAAAGCTGCTATTCTCTCGGACCCCCTCTTCCCATGATTATACGCCAGAGGACTTTGGCAAATATAAATCCATTTTATTGGACACCCATGCCTACAAAAGACAGTATGATCCCTCTCAACAAGTGAATGCCAATATATCTCATAAATATAAAACCATCATTGCAAAAATGTTCTCCACCAGTCAAAGTGGTCGTCTTAAAGTGTCCGCTTCAGGAGTGACATTTAAACCATTAAAACCCCTTGTGGATGTTACCTACTGGCACAATCCCAATAAGCTCGTCCAGCGACTACAGCTGTTGCATGCTTCACGTCAAGCTGGTCATACCGGTCACGATTGGGAAATTTAAGTAATTGAAGAAGAACTTCGAAATGCCAAAATTATTGTTTAAGCCCTCACCCATTAAAATGGGTATTGCTCACGAGTTGCAATGCCCAGTAAGGCGTCACTATCCGCGACTCAAGGTGATTTCACAAGGTGTGGATGAACTTTGGCAAGCAGACTTGGTTGAAATGATTCCCTATGCTAGCGTTAACGATGGTGTACGCTATATGTTGACGGTCATTGATGTGTATTCCAAAATGGCGTTTGTTGAACCTGTGCATCGCAAGTCTGGTGCACTAGTCACCAAGGCCTTTCATCATATTATTCAACAATCTAAACGTCAACCTCAGTTGTTACAAACCGACCAGGGAAAGGAATTTTTCAACCAGGACTTCTCCAGTTTTCTCAAATCTATGGATATTCACCATTACACCACATACAGCAATCCCAAAGCCAGTGTGATCGAGCGGTTTAACCGAACATTGAAAACTCATATGTGGAAAGCGTTTACCGCTCAAGGCTCATATCGCTGGTTGGACTTGTTACCTGAACTAGTGTCACGTTACAATGACACCAAACACAGAACCATTGAAACCAAGCCACGACTTGTGACCAAAATATTCCACGACTGGATAAACTGTTTAACCCCATAAAAAAAGCAAACTCTAAACGTCACCGCCTTAACATCGGGGACCATATTCGTGTGAGCAAATTTAAGTCTGTCTTCGACAAGGCCTACACACAAAATTGGGGGACCGAACTATTTCGAATTCGACAAGTCAACCTGAACAGCCCAGTCACATATTTACTCGAGGACCTCAACCATCAACCCATAAAAGGCAGGTTTTATCTCCAAGAACTCCAAAAGTCAGCGTTTCCAAAACATTACCTTGTGGAAAAAGTGTTGAAACAAAAAGGAAATAAACTATATGTAAAATGGTTGGGATTTAGCTCAGCCTTTAATTCTTGGATTAATAAATTACATGTTGTATGAAACTGTGCATCTTATATTTATTTATTCACTCATGTTGTACTTAACCTACAGCCCTGTGTGAGCACAGTCCGCAGCTTCACATGTATTATGAGCAATACATATTTCTTTCTCTCTTCACCTGTGTTCTCTCTTACACCGTCCCTCCCCCTCCCGCATACTCCCCTTTTCCACCCACCGCTGCCAAACAGGTTGTGACTTTTTAGCTGGTATTGCGCACGTGCACAGTTAACGTTCAAGGTGAACACCTGTGGTAGGTCAAATTACACATGAACTTGCATTTTCTCACGTACGAACCGAAACAGAGGTGACTTGTTAGCTTACATGTGGTTTTCACAAAGGGGCCGGTAATAATGTCATCTCGCACGTGTTCACATGAATTTCATCACTTTCCTTTCATATCGTTCTCAAATTGTAGTGGTAAGGACTGGCAAACAACGTTAGTTTAACACACTGCTTTACACACAAATGTAGTTAGGCCCCTTGAAATAATTTGGATAAATGCATGGGTCAGTCCAAAGGGGCCAGTCCAAAGGGATTAGTATATAGGACCTGTCAACAGGGACCCATCAACAGCGACTTGTCAACAAGGACCTGTCAAAATGACCTGTCAACAAGGACCAGTCCACAGGGACTCGTCAACAATGGCAGGGGCTCTCGCCTCAAAGCCTGACATGTCCTCTCTTATTATTGTTTTTTTGCTATCGACAAGCGCTGCTTGGAATACTTTTTGATCACCCCTCGTGGGTTGGGTTAGGTTACACTACAGCCACCATCTTTAAAAAGCCCGCCCTCTTACAAAAACCATGAGTGGGCATGCGTAAAAAACAAAAAAGAAGCATGTTAATTCATAGTGGCATTCCACGATACACATGTGTCTTGTGTGGAACAACGTTTAATTCCATATTGGCATTCAAACTCTCACTTGTCACACTTGGAATGCGAGATTTTCAAAAAAATACAATTTCACCCCCTAGTAGGGGCAGGTTTTATTTTGGGGTGGAAATATGTTGTCCAAAGGAAAGGGGGTGTCAGCCTGGGTTCAATGACACCTCATTCGTCAAAATCCAACCATGCGTTCGAGAGATATCGCGCCGCCGCCATCTTGTAGGTGGAAAGCCGTAGGTGGATGAAGAACCCGTAAAAAACACTACTTTGATGGATAAAGTCCTAATTCCGTAGCGTAACGTCTTTGTCTTATGTGTCGCGACTCATCCCATGTACCAGGCATTTCCTTTGGTGGTTTACCTAGCTGGGACCCCGAAGAAGCTGCGATCCACCCATCTGGATACTGGTAGGTGGTTTACCTAGCTGGGGCCACGAAGAAGCTGCGATCCGCCCATCTGGATACTGGTGGGTGGTTTACCTAGCTCGGGTCACGAAGAAGCTGCGATCCGCCTATCTGGATACTGGTAGGTGGTTTACCTAGCTGGGGCCACGAAGAAGCTGCGATCCTCCCATCTGGATACTAGTAGGTGGTTTACCTAGCTGGGGCCACGAAGAAGCTGCGATCCTCCCATCTGGATACTAGTAGGTGGTTTACATAGCTGGGGCCACGAAGAAGCTGCGATCCGCCCATCTGGATACTGGTAGGTGGTTTACCTAGCTGGGGCCACGAAGAAGCTGCGATCCGCCCATCTGGATACTGGTAGGTGGTTTATCTAGCTGGGGCTATATATAAACTGCGATCCGGCCATCTGCATAATGGTAGGTGGTTTGAAAAGGGCACAATATTAATATATAAATCGTTGAGGAATTCGATACCAAATGAAGGAAAGAAAGAAGAGCAGGAAATATGAGATTATACCGGTATTGAATATATGGAAAGATTTATCATTTTGCCACTTACCTCGCTAGTAAATCATTCAAGTGCCGCATTTGTCGTCAATCAATCTATGCTTGACATTTCACCTTTCCGCTATGACAAATAGCCTAATTAGAGAAAATATTAATCATAATGATAATAATAATGATAAACTAGATTAATCTGATGCGTAGCACAAACAAATCAGCCAAAACCTGACACAAACGCTTTGGTTAGTGCCAACAAGCAAACTGCTGAATTAACTCTGTTAGAGGGAATTTAGTTTTCGTTTGTTGGTAAAAAGCCTCGCCTTTACAGGGCTCTGCAGGCTCCCTATTAGCTGTCGTCCGCCTGCTTTAGACTATGGAGCCTGGTATCCAGGCACAGAAGATCATGTTTGAATGCTACCCCCTGGAAGTTGCACGATTATTATTCTGTTTTTTCCAGTTGTCTGTACATTTCTAGTCCAAAACGTATTTGCTAACAACATTCTACCGGTACAGAGGCGCTTCAAAATAGAAAGATATCATCCTACACTGATGTAAAATCTGCTTTTCGTATGTCAATCATAAAACCGTGTTTCTTGCTAGGAAAAGTCAGAGAATATGCTAATGTGTGTGTCCTGAATTCCTTTGTGAGTATAAAAACAAGTAGTTCCGTGAAGAACTAAATAGCCTATTTTCATATATCCTACGAATATCAATTGCCTCTATCAACATACAAATTGTCAGTTTGATTGCTGTAATAGATTCTTAGATATTGAGAACCGTCTAAAAAATATTGGACGGTCACCATATTGGATTTTTATCTTATAGGCCTTAGATTTATGTACTATTACATGAAGATTATCGTGTAGATGTTTTATTTAAACTTCAATGGCATCATTAGGACACAAGAAATAAAAGAGGAAATTTAAAATTTCGCTCAGCCACCATCTTGTGGTTATGAAAGTAATTTAAATGAATTAGATGCCAGTCGATTAAAATTTGTATAAGCATATAACGTATCGAGTTTCACTGCGCTCGGATGGTTAAAACGCAAGATACGTCCATTTGGATATTAAAATTTCGCGTCACCGCCATGTTGGATATGTACTCGCCAGGTTATTTGACGTCCCATAGGTGAACTTATGCTTATAGCCTCTATACACTTACAAAATTTCAGTTTGAATGCTGTAGTAGATTAATAAATATGGAGAACTGTCTAAATATTTCGGGTGGACGCCATGTTGGACTTTAATATATGTAGGCCATAGAGTTATGTACTATTAGATGATGACTATTGTGTACGTTCATTATGAAAATGTTGATTTCGATCGCATGATTAGAACACAAGAAATAAAAACTTAATTTTCGAAATTAACACAGCCGCCATCTTGAGGTTATATAAACAATTGATCTACATTAGATACCAGTGTATTACAATGTGTATTAACATTTGCTGTACCAAGTTTCATTGGGATTGGAGGGTTAAATCGCGAGGAAAGTCTATTTAAAACTTTCAATTTCGCTTGGCCGCTATGTTCGTTTTTTAGTTAACCGGTTTTTGAAAGTCTCATAAATGAACTTTCAGTAGTGCCCTTTATCTCCGGACAAAATTTCATGGTGACACCGGTAATAGTTTCAGAGATATAGAATGCCGATGAAATATTTCGCACAGCCGCCATCTTGAGATTATTTAAACAATTGAACGAAGTTAGATGTCGGTGCATTGCAATGTGTATAAACATATACTGTACCAAGTTTCATTGTGTTCGTTTGTTTAAATCGCGGGAAACGTCAATTTAAAAGTCGCAACTTCGCTTGGCCACCATGTTGGTTTTGTAGATACCAGGATTTCAAAAGTCGCATAGGTGAACTTCTAGTATAGTTCCCTTTATTACCGTACAAAATTCCATGGTGATATCTGTAATAGTTTCGAAGATGTTGAATGTTGGTCAAATACTTCGCACAGCCGCCATGTTGGATTGGTGAGACGTAACAAAATTTGAAGGGCACGGTCGGGGTTGCTCGGCATAGTGCTACGAACTTACAGAGTTTCATTGAAATTGCTCCAGCCGTTTAGAAGTTATTAGGGGAGGACACACAAAACTCTATCACACACACACCATCACACACAGACAGACACACGGACAAAAGGTGATCTCTTAAGCCTATTTTTTTTTTCAAAAATGAAAATAGGCTAATAAAGAGAGCTTCGAAGCCATTCTTCAATGTTGCCACATTAACAATTAATATTGTGTCTAAGAATCGTTCCAATTACTGTAAAATGTGAAAAGAAACTGAAATAAATTACAAAGGATTAAGATTTATATATATTATTGAGGACTATTGAAGAAGAAAACTAAGAGATGACATGTTTTTGCTCGTCAAGGTAGCATCATCAGATCCAAATATACAAGACAAATAACTCTACAAAACACCATCAAACCTGCAGTGACAGCCCTCTCTAAATAAAATACAATAAAACCAGTTAGGAGACGGAGTGAGTGTGGTAACAATTACTGAAACATATTAAGGCAATAAACTGAAAAAAGAACTATTCATTTTATTTTCGCAAATCTTAGATATGACTATACCATCATCAAATATAGGATTGTTCCCACAAACTAATCTATCTTCGTAGATTATAGATTCTCGCCGCTATGGTTTGCCCTTATGGTGCCGATATATCGGCCAAGGGAGCATCTGATAAAAATGCCACTGGCCGATCTATGTATTTTTCGTTTGTTTTATTTCCATACACACAGCGATTTAACTATTGTAACAAAGACGACGCGGAAACCATTCCTTCTCAGATTATCTGAGTGAAGTGTGTGAGAGTGAATATTCTACTGATGGCGAGGCTTTGATTTTACTGAAGAAAATCCACCTTATGCCGGAGGACTGCCAACGTATATCATTGTAGAAATTGATTGTACTCAATGCCTATTTTATAGAATTACTCTATGCTTGGGATATTTATAAACAATTAAATAAATATTAACATTTCCATCACAAAAGATACTATTTAGATTGTGTAGGCTGTCAAATTTATATTAAGAATTCCTATTATTTTCCTTCTCACAGGATTATTTTTACAGATTTCATTAACACCTAAATGAAGGAAATTGTAATTATTTAGCTTCTAGTTCGTGAATAATTTGTTTACCTGCTAAATAAAATACCAACACACTATCTTGAAAATATAGGGGGGAGATAATTTTGTAACACTTGTAATTTGACTAAACTAGGCTTGGTAATTTTAGCATATTCACTTATTAATTTCTGGGCTTCAAAAGGGATAAGAAGTATCTCATCAAATCTTAACCCTTTTGATGTCAAGCAACTAATTAATGCCACTTCTCAATACATTTTGCAAAGCACATGGTACATGAAGAAGGTGAGGGTTAACATGTGCGCCTTGAAAACTCCTTTGACGGCTAATTGGCTTCACATATGCTACATTCGAATAGTACCTGTCGCTATGGGTTATCAATTGTCTCTTCAAAACTTTTCTGTTAACAAAAATGGCTTTTGAAGCCATTCAATAACACAAGTGCTTCGAAGTACCTTCCATTCAAGTATCCCTTATAAGTAAATTTGCCTTCGCATATGTAACACAGGTATGGGTAAAGGTGTATCTTCAAATGTCCCAACAATTTGGGCTTGGCATTTGCTACTTGGTCTCCTCCCCAGTATGGGTAAACATGTGTCTCTTCAAATGACCTTTCCGGCTAAATTTGACTCCGCACGTGCCACACGAGTATGGCCTCTCTCCAGTATGGGTAATCAAGTGTACCTTCAAATTACCCTTATGAGTAAATTTAGCTCCGCATGTGCTACATGAAAATGGCTTCTCACCAGTATGGGTTAACATGTGGCTCTTTAAATGAGCACTGAGGCCAAATTTGGCTCCGCATGAGCTACACGAGAATGGCTTCTCACAAGAGAATGGCTTTTCGCCAGAATGGGTTAACATGTGTTTCTTCAAAACATTGCTGTAGGCAAATTTTACTGCGCACGTGCTACACGACAATGGCTTCTCTCCAGCATGGGTTAACATGTGTATCTTCAATACATTTTTGTACGCAAATTTTACTCCGCACGTGTTACAGGAGAATGGCTTCTCCCCAGAGTGGGTTAACATGTGTCTCTTCAAATTACCTTTCCGACTAAATTTGACTCCGCATGTGCTACATGAGAATGGCTTCTCTCCAGTATGGGAAATCAAGTGTACCTTCAAATTACACATATGAGTAAATTTGGCTTCGCACGTGCCACAGGAGTAGGGCATCTCACCAGTATGAGTTAACATGTGTGTCTTCAAAGTACCGTTCTGACTAAATTTGGCTTCACACAGGCCACAGGAGTATGGCTTCTCCCCAGTATGTGTTAACATGTGTGTCTTCAATCTGCCATTCTTACTAAATTTGGCTTCACACGTGCCACAGGAGTATGGCTTCTTCCCAGTATGGGATAACTTGTGCGACTTCAAATTAGCACTGAGAGCAAATTTGGCTCCGCATGTGCTACACGTGTACTGCATTTCCCCAGTATGGGTTAACAGACTGGTCGTCAAATTTTGTTGATTTGTAATATTTCTTTCAGATACAGTGCTGGTATTCAGTCCTGTAGTATTACATAATGGGTATATCTTCCTTACAGCAGGATCCGAAGTATCAGAACATCCCAGCCTGAAATCATTGGTATTAATACAATGTAGGGTGCTCATAATTATGTTGAATTATCTGAGAATGGTGAATAATACTTTCAAAATACAGAGATCTAACTTATGAAATGATAACTGGACCAACATTCATTAAAATCACTACCAGGAATACTATCATTATCTAATACGTGGAACTGATCTCAGTTTTAATATTCAATGCTATGTTTTTCATACAGTCTGAATATTTTAAAATACTTATATACTATGCAATCAAAAAGGTGCGTTACATCGGAGTATTTGGAGCCATAGGTTTCCTTGACAAATATGAAATCCGTATCTATTTCAAAATTACTGATTATATATAGAAATGGCAAATTATTTCCAGACACGTTCTGTTTGCCAAAAGTCAACTTTGTCCTTGATAAGTTATATAATTGAAATTATTGAATGGTTACGGAAATTGTGTGCTAATTCATAATAGCAGTGAAAGTGTTCAACTTATTTTACACCACATTGAGCCACTTTAACAACATGGATGTACGATGATATTACTATCTGGATAACTGAAATCCATCTGACTTAAGAAGTGCGTGCTCGTACAGGTGACAGAATAATCCATATTATATTCCCTACAGAATAGCCATGCTGGCATTTGCATTAAGGCGGGAATTTTAGATATGCAAATCATGCTATTTCGAAACCAAACGGGCTATCATGCTTCACTTTGGAATAAATCGCGGATGAATGGTTTCATAGAGCTACATAAATTGTGTGGAGGTGAGTGATTAGCTTTAGGTCCAAGAAAATATCAGATACTATTTATAACGGTGGCTTTTTATAATATACAGAAAGTGGTAACTCGTTAACATTAACCACTCCATATAGCGAACATTTATCCAACTCTTGGGTCACCATAATGCAACCCCCGTCTGACCACGTACTGAAGCTGGGAACATAAAATTAGCAATTTCCCCCCCAACGAATCAATATCTCGAGCTTCTAGTCAGACGCCAAGAAATTCACACTTTGTACACTGTTATTCTAAATTAAAAGTCGATGTTACATTCTATGTTTCAAAATATTTGACATAAGTATCTCAGAGGTTTGTCAAACTTGGCACAATATCCTAAAAGTGATGAAATAGAGTAAGAGATTTGACTTCTAGCACAAATCGATGCATTTGCTTAAATAAATCCGTAAACGCGCGTGCAAAAGCGGCTGAGCTTTCGCACGGGCGGCGTATATGTTGAGTGACATCACTCATTCTTGAGATTACCATTCTATCTCCGCAGAACCTACACACCCTACATCCGAAGGTTGTTTGAGTCTTCAGTCTTTTGACTGGTTTGATGCAGCGCTCCATGCCTCCCTGTCCTGAGCTAATCGTTTCATATCTACATAGCTACCACACCCTACATCCGAGGCAATCTGTTTAACATATTCTAACCTTGGTCTACCCCTACAGTTCTTGTCCTCGACCCTTCCATAACTAAGCTTGCTATTCCTGGGTGTCTTAGCATGTGTCCTACTAACCTATCTCTTCTCTTCATTAGCAGTCGCCAGAAACATTTCTCCTCTCCCACTCGTCTTAATACCTCTTCGTTTGTAACCCTATCTACCCATCTGATCTTCATCATTCTCCTGTAACACCACATTTCAAATGCTTCAATTCTCCTCTTTTCTGCTGCAGCAATAGTCCAAGTTTCACTTCCATAGAGCGCCACGCTCCAGACAAAGGCTTTCAAAAATGACTTCCTCATACCTAAATCTTTATTCGATGTCAACAGATTCCTTTTTTGTAGAAATGCTTTCCTTGCCTGAGCCAACCTACTTTTTATATCCTCTTTGCTTCGTCCATCACTGGTTATTTTGCTTCCTAAGTAACAGAAGTCTCCTACTTCCTTCAGCTTTTCACCTGCCAATTTGATGTCCATAGAGGTTTCTGATTTATTTCGGCTGCATTCTAGTAGTTTTGTTTTACAATTATTAATTTTCATCATGTATTCTTTCCGTAAGACCGAGTCCATACCATTCAAAAACTCATTCAAATCCTCAGGCTTGTCGGCCAAGATGACGATGTCATCAGCAAATCTCAGAGTTGAAATTATTTCTCCTTGAATCTTCACTCCCACTTTAAAATTTTCTCTAATTTCCTTCATTGCTTGTTCAATGTAAAGATTGAAAAGAATGGGTGATAAGTTGCAGCCTTGCCTAACACCTTTCTGAATATCAGCTTCTCTCTCATGTCCTTCAGCTCGAATGACTACTGTTTGGTTTCTGTATAGATTGTAGATCACCCTCCTATCCCTGTACTTTATTCCAATAGATTTCAAAATGTCAAACAATTTAGTCCAATCAACGTTATCAAAAGCCCTTTCTAAGTCTACAAATGCCATGAACGTTCTCTTATCTTTCCTTATTCTTCCTTCCAAAATCAGCCTAAGACTAAGTACAGCTTCCCTTGTTCCTACATTTCTCCTGAAACCAAACTGGTCTTCACCCAACTCCCTTTCTATCTGGCTTTCAATCCTCTTGTGAATTATTCTAGACAGGATCTTTGAAGCGTGACTAATCAAACTGATTGTACGGTAATCTTCACATCTGTCAGCTCCCACTTTCTTTGGTATAGGGATGATTACATTCTTCTTGAAATCAGGGGGTACCTGTATCATAAATCCTACACACCAAGTGAAATAACCTGATCAGACCTTCATCTCCTATGCAGCGTAGCAACTCAATCGGTATATCATATACGCCTGGTGCTTTGTTCCTGCTTAAGTCTTGCAAAGCTCTATCAAATTCTGATCTCAATATTAAATCTCCTTTCGCATCCTCATCAATTTCCTCCTCCCTTTCCATTACATGATTCTCAATCTCCTTTCCCTTATACAAACTCTCTATGTAAGCTTTCCATCTCTCAACCTTTTCTTCCCTATCTGTTAGAGGCTTTCCATTTGTGTCCTTAATATTACAGCACTTAGTCTCCTTTTCCCCAAATGTATTCTTAATCCTTCGATAAGCTGTGTCTACTTTTCCTAATTTCAGACAATTCTCTATACCTGCACATTTCTCTTTCAACCATTCTTCTTTCGTTTCCTTGCACTTCTTGTTGACCTCATTTCTCAGACGTCTGTATTCTGCTTTCCCCTTTTCATCTCTTACATTCTTGTGTTTCCGCCTTTCATCCATCAATTCTAGTATATCCTGAGTGATCCACGGTTTTCTACCTATTCTTTCTTTCCTACCAATGTTTTCTTCTGCGGATTTTGTTATTTCATTCTTCAAAAGAGCCCATTCGTCTGCAATTGAAGTTTGATTAGGGATTTCATTAGTCCTTCCTTTATACTCTTCTTGAATCCCTCGTTTACATCCTTTATATTCAGTCTGTCTATTGCCCACCTTTTTATCTTTTGACTTTTCTTCAGTTTCTTGAACTTTAATCTGCATTTCATTACAACCAGATTGTGGTCAGAGTTTATGTCAGCACCAGGATATGTTTCACAATCCAAAATCTGGTTCCGAAACCTCTGCTTGACCATAATGAAGTCGATTTGATAACGCCCTTTATCTCCTGGTCTCATCCATGTGTATATTCATCTATTGGGGTTATTGAATAAGGTGTTAGCTATGACCAACTCATGCTCGGTGCAGAATTCCATCAGCCCGCTTCCTCGATCATTCCTTTCACCTAATCCGAAATCTCCTATTATCTTCCCTTCTCACCCTTTTCCTACCATAGCATTCCAATCTCCCATTACTATAACATTTTCATCACCCTTGATATACCTCCGCATTTCGTCTATTTCTTCGTAGACCTTTTCAACATCCTCATCATCAGCTTGACTGGTAGGCATATACTTGTACCACTGTGGTGCACGTAGGTTTAGTATTGATTTTTGCTACAACAATCCGATCACTATATTGCTCATAATATTCCACCCGCTGTCCAAGTTTCCTACTCAATATGAGACCAACCCCTGCTTGGCCATTGTTTGATTTATTGCTAAAGACCCTCTAGTCTCCTGACCAAAAGTCCTGTTCTTCCTGCCAGCGCATTTCACTAATTCCAACCAAATCCAACCTTAACCTATCCATTTCCCTTTCTAAGTTTTCTAACCTTCCACTTCCTAGCAGACTTCTAACATTCCACGCTCCGATCAGTAGAATGTCAGATTTCATCCTTGACACTTCTGTGATGTTAACCCCCTCTCGAGTAGTCCACACCCGAAGATCCAAACGGGGGACTAGTTTACCTCCGGATTGGAATTTTACAAGGGAGGAGGCCATCATCACATGTAATTATACATAGAGAGGTGCATATCCTCGGGAATAGCATTACGGCTGTAATTTCCCGTTGCTTTCGTTCAAAATAAACTATTCTTGGGTATCCCCTAGAGTTCTTGTCCTCGACCCGTCCTTCCAGAACAACTGTAAGGTTTCAATTCCAGTTGCCATAGTATGTGCCATACCAAGCTATCTCTTTTATGCATAACCACTCGTCAGACTCATTTACCTTCCCCCACTCGTCCTAATACCCTTCATAAGTACTATATTTAACCTTTAAATCATCACTATTTTCCTACAACACCACAATCAAATATTTCTATTTTTATATATTCTGCAGCAAAAACAATCCAAGATTCACATCCATATAGCGCCAAGCTCCTGGCAATGGCATCAAAAATGGATTTTAATATCTAGATCGATATTTCATTTAAATAGATGTCAACCCAACCTTTATATCTTATTTGATTTGTCCATTCTGCGCCCAAGTTGGAGTCACCAACATCTCTTAGTGTTTCAACAGCCAATCGATTTCAATATTTTTATTTTAAATCTTCCTGCTGCATTTCGTTTATTTCTGTTTCAAATACAATGATTTTATTATAAAATCGTCCCTCAACACCTCGTACACACCGTTTAGAAACATGATCAAATCCTCTGGTGATGAGGCTAAGATAACGTTGTCGTTAGTAAGTCACCGAGTCGAAATGACTTCATCTTCGTCCTCAATTCCCCTTCAAATTTCTTTGGCATTTCCTTCGTTACTTGCCGTATGTATAGATTGAAAAGTACGAATGATAAAATGCATTCCTACCAAATATCATTCTAAATACCAGTTTCTCTCTCATGTCTATCGAATCTAATAAATACCAGCTGGTTGTAGGCACACTCAGAATCCTGAATTGTATTCCGAAACTTTTCAAACTGTCAAACAATGTCTCCAATCAACATTATACACAGCTTTATTTATACTAAATATGCCAAGAACGTTTTCCTCTCGATCTTTATTCTACCACGAACAGTCTAAAACTTAATACATCTACCCTTGTTCCTCTAATTCTTGTTCACTGAACTTGTCTTTACCTGACTCGGCAGTCATCCAATCCATCTGTTTCATCATCGTCATCAGCTTCTAAAGGCTAAAAGCCTTGTCGTTGCAGCCAATTCTTACCGTCTTCAGCAGTCCACTTCACATTGGCATACGAGTCACCTTCAATCTCCTTGACAATGTTCTTGAGATACGATTGTCTTGGTCATCCCCTTTGTTTTTCCCCAAAGCTTTTCCTTAAAAAATTACCTGGAGGAGAGTGCCATGTCCAAGTATGTGTCCCATGGATTTTGCATACCTTTACCTGATGGTGTTCAACAGGCATCGATTCTCCTGAATTTGGTTCAGAACAAGCTCATTTGTCTTTCTTTCCATCCAGCTTGTTCGGGTCATTCGTCTCCAAAACCACATTTCAGCTGCCTCAAGTTTTGATTCTTCTCCTTTCCCAAGTGTCCATGTTTCACAACCATAGGTCAACACACTCTAAACAAAGGTCTTGAGAAATGACTTCCTTATCTTCAAGTTGAGGGCGCCATTGAGCAGCAAATACTTCTTATTTTGAAAGGCTTTCTTCGCCAATGCTATTCTTTTCTTAATTTCTTAGATGCACTTATTGTCATAATTAATCACACTTCCCAAATAGTCCGTTACTTTTTCAATGGCACAATCATTTAACATTATATTAGCTAAAATTGGTTGTTTCTTTTTATCAACTACCATTAATTATGTCTTCCGAGAATTAAATCTTAGCCCGAATTTTCCTAAGGATTTCTGAAAAACTTTTAACATGTTATTCATTTCACATGCAGAGTTTGCTAAAATTGCAATATCATCTGCAAAGCGAATGCTATGTACCTGTAATCCATTACATCTTAATTCTTTTGTTTTCTCTTTTAATGAATTTACTGCAGCTTCTATATAGATATTAAAAAGAAATGGTGATAGAGTACAACCCTGCATTACACCTCTTCTTATTTTTGCTTCTCTTTTATTGCCGTCAACTGTTATTTCGTTAATTTGACTTTTATATAAGTTCAGAATAAGGCACCTGTCTTTTCAGTCAATCCCGACTTTGACAAATATAAAAAATAAGGTTTTCCAATTGACATTATTAAATGCCTTTTCTATATCAATGAATACTTGATGATTAACTTCCAGTCTTCTTTCTAAAATCTGACGTAATGCTAGGATAGCCTCCCTAGTCCCTTTCCTTGTTCTAAATCCATACTGATCACTATCCAGATGTTGTTCAATTTTCTTGCTTAGTCTATCTTTGATGATGATTAATACAATCTTTGATGCATGTGAAAGAATGGCTTATGTTCTTTAATTAAAACATTCACAAGCATTTCCTTTCTTGGGTAGTGTGATTGTTCAAATTTTAATAAAATCAGGAGGTAAAATTCCGTCCTCATAGCATTTAGTAATGATTTGAAAAAGGTATTCTTTAATGCTTACATCACAACATTTTAAGAGCTCTGCAGGAATGTTATCTACACCAGTTGCTTTGTTTCCATTCAGTTTAGTGAGTGCTGCATAGAACTCCGCTTTAGTTATAGTTGGACCTTTATCATCTTCTACAATTAGTTCTTCATTTTCTATATAAATACTATTGTCAGTAATATCCGGTCCATCATACAAATCTTCAAGGTGTTCCTTCCATCGCCCACATACTTTTTCATTTTCAAACAATAGCTTCCCTTTGGAATCCTTACCTACGTTTCTTGTGATGCGTAGTTGATAGCTCAAAGATTTCACTTAAAAATAAGCTTTGGCAGGTTTCCCATTCTTCAGGTCATCCTCAATACCCACGCATACCCGCGTCATCCAATTTTCTTCCTCTTTGCGACATTTCCTTGTTATTTGATTCTTTAGAGACTAATACGCTTGAGTGTATATATTTCTAAATGTGTTCCTTTATTCAATAAGCTCTAGGATTGCCTGGGTCATCCATTTCTTTTTCGATTCCAATTTCCCTTTGCCTAGTACCTTAGTTGCAGCTGATTCTAAGCCATTTCTTATATCATCCCATCCTAAAGTCTCATCCTTAACGAATTATCTAACATCTTTAAATTTTTGTACTACATTAGAATCCTGAAGCTTATTTAAACACCATCTTTTTGTCCAAATGATTCATTCCTCTTGAACCTTATATCACATTTAGCTGCAACTAGGATGTGATCACTACCAATTTCCGCCCCAGGGTAACTATGACTGGCTTTCACTTGGTTCCTATATCCTTGTTTAACTATGATGTAGTAAATTTGCAACCTTCTTCTATCCTCAGGTGCTATCCAGGTGTAACGTCTTCTCTTGGGAACTTCGAAACAGGTTTAAGTTATTACCATCTCATGTTGCTCACAGAATTCGAGTAATGTTTCTCCTCTCACATTGACATCACCCATGCCAAACTTTCTAGCATACTTAACATTATTTTGACAGCCAACGGAAGCATTAAAATGACCCATTAAAATAATGTTTGAATTCTCCTTTACTATGTCAAACAATTCTTCTATTTGATCATACATTTCTTCAATTTCTTCATCATCAGCATTTGTTTATGCTTCTATTAAAAACTTGGAAGCGTTAGTCATCACACTCATTGTCGAAGAACCTTCCAATCTTTAAGCTCCTGCTTTCTTCAGTATAGAGACAATGGCATACTGTTCGATAACCCTTCACATACCTGTCGAAGATCCAAAGTATTAATAAGCTAAATAAACTGACCAGATCTTCAGCCCTTATGCATCGTAGCAACTCAGTTCGTACATAACCGATGTCTGGTGGTCCCTAACTACGTAGCGGCCAACCAATTCTGATTCAAATATTAAACCTTCTCTTTTATCCTCTCCTCTTTCACTTCATTATTCTTGATATTCTTAGCCCTGTACAAACGCTCTATGTGTTCATTCTATCATTCTACCTTATATTCTATATCTATTAGAGGTTTTCACTTCAGTCTCTAACATTAGAGCACTTAAGCCAACTTTACCCGAAATAATTCTTAATCTTTCGATAAGCTGCATAAACGATTCCTACTTAAAACAATTATGTACATTAGGATATTTCTGTAGTTTCATTTAAGGAGCATGTACATCTTGGTCATTTAGCCCCGAGTACTTTGGTTGCATTTTTAAGGTTTGAATATTTCTGATAAACTTTGTGTTCTGATGTCAAATAGAGTATTTGGAATCAAGTCTAGGATTGGAGAGGACGCGGGTGTGGCCTGAAGTTAAACTCAATCCCCGTGTTTGCCTGAAGTAAAAGTAGGAAATCCAAAATGAACAGTTCGAGGATGGCTGGTGAGGAAATCGCGCCTATCTCTTCTCAATTTGGCCTCATGAGGCCGAATGTACCCAGTCCCAGTCCTCAGACCAGAATTAAAATCCTTGGCTGGGGCAACAACCAAATCCAAACCTCCGGGTCGACAGCCAACTACTCTATCCACAACACCTTGAGATAGTCATTCTCATATTCATTCGAACCATTTTCCTTAGCTTTATTTTACTTCATCATTACCTCAATTTTCAGACGTCTGTATTCTGCTTTCACTATTCCATGTCATTCACTCTTGCTCATCCATCTTTCATTCATATTGCAGTATATTCTGAGCGAACCAAAATCTGTACCTTCTACTCATTCATATTGCAGTATATTCTGAGCGAACCAAACTCTGTACCTTCTACTCATTCACATTGCAGTATATTCTGAGCGAACCAAAAACTGCATTTTCTACTCATTGATATTGTAGTATATTCTGGGCTAACCAAAATCTGCACCTTCTACTCATTCATACTGTAGTATATTCTGAGCGAACCAAAATCTGTACCTTCTACTCATTCATATTGTAGTATATTCTGAGTGAACCAAAATCTGCACCTTCTACTCATTAATATTGTAGTATATTCTGAGCGAACCAAAATGTGTACCTTCTACTCATTCATATTGTAGTATATTCTGAGTGAACCAAAATCTTCACCTTCTACTCATTCATATTATAGTACATTCTGAGCGAACCAAAATCTGTACCTTCTACTCATTCATATTGTAGTATATTCTGAGCGAACCAAAATCTGTACTTTCTACTCATTCATATTGCAGTATATTCTGAGCGAACCAAAATCTGCACCTTCTACTCATTCATATTGCAGTATATTCTGAGCGAACCAAAATCTGAACCTTCTACTCATTCATATTGTAGTATATTCTGTGCGAACCAGAATCTGCACCTTCTACTAATTCATATTGTAGTATATTCTGAGCGAACCAAAATGTGTACCTTCTACTCATTCATATTGTAGTATATTCTGAGCGAACCAAAATCTGCACCTTCTACTCATTCATATTGCAGTATATTCTGAGCGAACCAAAATCTACACCTTCTGCTCATTCATATTGTAGTATATTCTGAGCGAACCAAAATCTGTACCTTCTACTCATTCATATTGTAGTATATTCTGAGTGAACCAAAATCTGCACCTTCTACTCATTCAAATTGTAGTATATTCTGAGCGAACCAAAATGTGTACCTTCTACTCATTCATATTGTAGTATATTCTGAGCAAACCAAAATCTGTACCTTTTACTCATTCATATTGTAGTATATTCTGAGTGAACCAAAATCTGCACCTTCTACTCATTCATATTGTAGAATATTCTGAGCGAACCAAAATGTGTACCTTCTACTCATTCATATTGTAGTATATTCTGAGCGAACCAAAATCTGTACTTTCTACTCATTCATATTGCAGTATATTCTGAGCGAACCAAAATCTGCACCTTCTACTCATTCATATTGCAGTATATTCTGAGCGAACCAAAATCTGCACCTTCTACTCATTCATATAGCAGTATATTCTGAGCGAACCAAAATCTGCACCTTCTACTCATTCATATTGTAGTATATTCTGAGCGAACCAAAATCTGCACCTTCTACTCATTCATATTGTAGTATATTTTGAGCGAACCAAAATCTGCACCTTCTACTCATTCATATTGTAGTATATTCTGAGCGAACCAAAATCTGTACCTTCTACTCATTCATATTGTAGTATATTCTGAGTGAACCAAAATCTGCACCTTCTACTCATTCAAATTGTAGTATATTCTGAGCGAACCAAAATGTGTACCTTCTACTCATTCATATTGTAGTATATTCTGAGCAAACCAAAATCTGTACCTTTTACTCATTCATATTGTAGTATATTCTGAGTGAACCAAAATCTGCACCTTCTACTCATTCATATTGTAGAATATTCTGAGCGAACCAAAATGTGTACCTTCTACTCATTCATATTGTAGTATATTCTGAGCGAACCAAAATCTGTACTTTCTACTCATTCATATTGCAGTATATTCTGAGCGAACCAAAATCTGCACCTTCTACTCATTCATATTGCAGTATATTCTGAGCGAACCAAAATCTGCACCTTCTACTCATTCATATTGCAGTATATTCTTAGCGAACCAAAATCTGCACCTTCTACTCATTCATATTGTAGTATATTCTGAGCGAACCAAAATCTGCACCTTCTTCTCATTCATATTGTAGTATATTTTGAGCGAACCAAAATCTGCACCTTCTACTCATTCATATTGTAGTATATTCTGAGCGAACCAAAATCTGCACCTTCTACTCATTCATATTGCAGTATATTCTGAGCGAACCAAAATCTGCACCTTCTGCTCATTCATATTGTAGTATATTCTGAGCGAACCAAAATCTGTACCTTCTACTCATTCATATTGTAGTATATTCTGAGTGAACCAAAATCTGCACCTTCTACTCATTCATATTGTAGTATATTCTGAGCGAAACAAAATGTGTACCTTCTACTCATTCATATTGTAGTATATTCTGAGCGAACCAAAATCTGTACCTTCTACTCATTCATGTTGTAGTATATTCTGAGTGAACCAAAATCTGCACCTTCTACTCATTCATATTGTAGTATATTCTGAGCGAACCAAAATGTGTACCTTCTACTCATTCATATTGTAGTATATTCTGAGCGAACCAAAATCTGCACCTTCTACTCATTCATATTGTAGTATATTCTGAACGAACCAAAATCTGTACCTTCTACTCATTCATATTGTAGTATATTCTGAGCGAACCAAAATCTGCACCTTCTACTCATTCATATTGCAGTATATTCTGAGCGAACCAAAATCTGCACCTTCTACTCATTCATATTGTAGTATATTCTGAGCGAACCAAAATCTGCACTTCTACTCATTCATATTGTAGTATATTCTGAGCGGACCAAAATCTGTACCTTCTACTCATCCATATTGTAGTATACTCTGAGCGAACCAAAATCTGTACCTTCTACTCATTCATATTGTAGTATATTCTGAGCGAACCAAAATCTGCACCTTCTACTCATTCATATTGCAGTATATTCTGAGCGAACCAAAATCTGTACCTTCTACTCATTCATATTGTAGTATACTCTGAGCGAACCAAAATCTGTACCTTCTATTCAAAACAGGATAATTAGAGAGGCAATAGAGGTCGTGAAGCATCCCAATAATTTCAATCGCGAAGATGGGTTCAAACTCAGCAACATTTGGAAAGTTCTCCTAGCGCGCGACTGCCAGGGGCGGGGACCAATCAGCGAGCAGCGTGACGACAATGCAGGGCAAGCAAGCACATCTGACTGGCAATAACCGGTAGTTTGAGTACGGACACCAACTCGTACCTACCCATGATTATGGCTGCTACAATGTCAGCCGAAACGTCGGGAAATATTTACCGATATACGACGCGGCTCAATCCTGTAAGCCAAGATGATAAACCATATAACATTACATGAAGTATCTGCAAAGCTTCTGTATGAAATATTAAGATACTCTCAGTCTTCCCAATAATTTAGTAAACATAATTATATTATATGGTGGCGAATCCATTTTGTCTTACTTCCGTCCCATAAAGCCTTAAATCTATCAGTTTGCCTCAACAGCTGACAGAGCGGTGGACAAATGGCCTGTGGGTGGACGACATACATAGGTGGTTCTAGCGGGAGGTGGTACTCGTGAGAAGAAGCTCCGAAAGGTCTCAAGAGATGCCGAGAGAATCTCAAGAAAGTTCCAAAAGCTAATGCTAGGTCTCGTAAGGTCTAGAATTTCAAATCCACCTGGAAAGGCCGAGACTATCCCTCCAAATATGTAAGGACGCCACTCAGCAAAGTTCAGTGATGCGTGTACGACGGTACAATCAGTCAACAACGTGGGCTAAAGCGAATCAGCGAGTCAGTCGAGTGTGACACAGCAGTTAAGTACACTGTAACCGAAACTTTTGGTTACATAGCCCACCCTTGGGTTTCTGTAAAAATGTATTAGCGCCATGGTGTGTGATGTGGGTAAATGAGGTTACCTACCATGGCCACCTAATGATGGAGCACCACAGAGAGTCTAGTGTTTTGTGGTGGTCCAGCAGTGGGTGACAGGTGGCTTGTTACTATGGTGATGTCATGTTTTATTCAAGATTAAGTTATGTTCTGAGGTATGGCAATGTTATGTTTTGGATAAATAGATTTTATGTCTGGAGGTATGCAGATGTAGAAAGAGACGTTTAAGAAAACGTAAGAAGAAAAGAAAGGAGCACAAGGATATTAAATATTGTGTTAGGTATCTAGAATTAGTTATCTGTGGCGGTCTCCCGGACACCTCCCTAAGCTAACCTGCGCGCTGCCAGCTCGGCAAGTTTTCACTGGAGCCACCTACCGCTCTGTGGCGGTCTTCCGGACTCCTCCCTAAGCTAACCTGCGCGCTGCCAGCTCTGGAAGTTTTCACCGGAGCTAGCTACCGCTCTGTGGCGGTCTCCGGGACTCCTCCCTAAGCTAACCTGCGCGCTGCCAGCTCTGAGAGTTTTCACCGGAGCCAGCTACCGCTCTGTGACAGTCTCCCGGACTCCTCCCTAAGCTAACCTGCGCGTTACCAGCTCTGTAAGTTTTCACCGCAGCCAGCTACCGCTCTGTGGCGGTCCCCCAGACTCCTCCCTAAGCTAACCTGCGCGTTACAAGCTCTGCAAGCTTTCACCGGAGCCAGTTACAGCTCTGTAGCGGTCTCCCGGACTCCTCCCTAAGTTAACCTGCGCGTTACCAGCTCTGCAAGTTTTCACCGGAGCCAGCTACAGTTCTGTGGCGGTCTCCCGGACTCCTCCCTAAGCTAACCTGCGCGTTACCATGTCTGCAAGTTTTCACCGGAGCCAGCTACCGCTCTGTGGCGGTCTCCCAGACTCCTCCCTAAGCTAACCTGCACGTTACCAGCTCTGCACGTTTTCACCGGAGCCAGCTACCGCTCTGTGGTGGTCTCCCGGACTCCTCCCTAAGCAAACCTGCGCGTTACCAGCTCTGAAAGTTTCCATCGGAGCCAGCTACAGCTCTGTGGCGGTCTCCCGGACTCCTCCCTAAGCTAACCTGCGCGTTACCAGCTCTGCAAGTTTTTACAGGAGCCAGATACCGCTCTGTGGCGGTCTCCTGGACTCCCCCTTAAGCTAACCTGTGCGTTACCAGCTCTGCAAGTTTTCACCGGAGCCATCTACTGCCCTGTGGCGGTCTCCCGGACTCCCCCTTAAGATAACATGCGCGTTACCAGCTCTGCAAGATTTCACCGGAGCCAGCTACCGCTCTGTGGCGGCCTCCCGGACTCCTCCCTAAGCTAACCTGCGCGTTACCAGCTCTGCAAGTTTTCACCGGAGCCAGCTACCACTCTATGGCGGTCTCCCGGACCCCTCCCTAAGCTAACCTGCGAGTTACCAGCTCTGCGAGTTTTCACCGGAGCCATCTACCGCTCTGTGGCGGTCTCCTGGACTCCTCCCTAAGCTAACCTGCGCGTTACCAGCTCTGCAAGTTTTCACCGGAGCCAGCTACCGCTCTGTGGCGGTCTCCCGAACTCCTCCCTAAGCTAACCTGCGCCTTACTTGCTCGCAGACGGGTTTGCACAGGCACAACCCAGGTACTTTCCAGATCCTCTGCCCTTCAGTTTGCGCCACTTCTTGAACTGGGTCTCAACAACCTCAATACCACTCAGCGAGGCCGTAAGCCAGGTTTCAGTTCACCACATGAGTGCAGCACCACCACTACAATCGCAGTCCTCCGCCACACTTGCCGGACACGTGACCACCACTACCTTGGTCTCGGGTTATAGATCCCCACAGCCACCTCGATATGGCTCCTTTACCACCACAGTACTCCACCACACTTGCTGGGCACGTCACCACTACAGCCTTGATCCCGGGTTATAGACCCTCACAGCCACCTCGATATGGCTCCTGTACCACCTCACTCCTCCGCCACACTTGCCGGACACGTCACCACCACCACCTTGGTCTCGGGTTATAGATCCCCACAGCCACCTCGATATGGCTCCTTTACCACCACAGTACTCCACAACACTTGCTGTGCACGTCACCACTACAGTCTTGGTCCCGGGTTATAGACCCTCACAGCCACCTCGGTATGGCTCCTTTACCACTACTGACACAATTTGTTCTAGAGCTACTAACTTTTGGCGGCTGCCAACTATTTTATCCAGCGCTGATGAAACTTTTGGCGCTGTCAACAACAATCATGAGCCATGAATGCTGGATCCAGCAGCAACAACAACAACAACAACAACAATGGCAATAATGTCTGTCAATGGTGGGATTCAAACTTCTTACTTCGTCACGCCATGAGTTGACCCTCATGGTTGTCACAAGACAAATATTTCCTAATTAACGTATTGGTATGCTGCTAATGGAAATGTAGGCCTATCATCGTGCAGTCTCATAGGCAACACCAGGGCAATCAACTTGTGGGGAAAATAATGAAAACAATATGGAGCCTCTTCTGAATTATGTAGTACGTCTACTTAATTGTACCACACTCCTGTTCCATCTTCCTGTCGATATCCGTTGGTGATTGGGGCAGATGACCTCCCTGTTTCACTATAACTCCCTTGGTCAACTCTTGTTCTCTTCAGAGCTTCGAAGCTTATGGAGTCTTTCGTGGCCTTTTTCGGAAGCCTTCATAGGGAGGTTAAGGCTGCTTGAGCTTTTAGTTCTCGCAGTAAAGTAGTGCAGTTGCACTCTATATAAAGGGTGGTAGCGCGCAGTTCGTTACTCTTGTAGGGGTCCGGGCGGGGACACCAAGAGCCCGCCGATGAGCCAGCTTGGTGTCCTAGGCGAAACCCCACACAAGACACGGCACAAACCTAGAAGAATTGCTGAGGTTTAATTCACTGGCCGTGAAAGCCAAAATACCAACTTTTTGAAAGCTTTCTTACGAAGGATATGGCTGCTTGAGATTTTAGTTCTCGCAGTAAAGTAATGCAGATGCACTCTATATAATGGGAGGTAGCGCGCAGTTCGTTACTCCTGTGGGGGTCCAGTCGGGGACACCAATAGCCCGCCGATGAACCAGCTTGGTGTCCTAGGCGAACCCCACACAAGACACGGCACAAACCTAGAAGAATTGCTGAGTTTTAATTCACTGGCCGTGAAAGCCAATATATCACCTGAGCTAAACTCAGAAAACACATAAGTGAATCGGGGATAAGACAAGTATCCCAATACCAACACTATTCCACTTAGATGCAGAATCATAAGGCGTCGTTTCAAGAATGTCCAATTCTATTTAAAGATTATTAGATCCCATTCCCTTAAACCATTAAACAATTGGTTCATAATCATATCATAATTTATCATTTTTGAACATTTATCAATTATCATTTTCCTCATGGAATATTAAACTCATTATTATTTATTGAAATTCAGTGTTCCTCCAACACAAATTTGTAGTGATGTTATTATTATTATTATGGAATTAGAAAATATTTTATGATCATCAGGACGTGTTAAAAATAGTGTAAATGCTTTCCAAGTGTCATAATCCTGCTGCCTTTTATGCAAATGGGGTAGGACATCCCATATTATTATTATTATTATTATTATTATTAAAGAATGACATTTTGAGGATCCACCTCACCTACAAGTCTAAGCAATATATGAAAGTATTCGCCTGGCATAATATGCAACCAATATAATATAAGGAAGATTAATGACGGCTAGGGAAGTTAACGGATTATTACGGAAATTTTGGAAATGTATGGCACAAAAATAAGATTCACATAAGTCTGAAGGCTTCTACCTTAGATGTTCTGTGGAGGAGGATCATCCCTCGGTGCGGGTCAGAACCTGGCACCACGGACACGTGATGGCTCCACCCTAGGGAAGAGTCGTATCCAAGCATTTGCCTCATGCTGCCTTCATATCCACAGGAATATGCCCTTAACAGGCATCGCTTCTGGTGCCCCATCGGGGAATCCTGGTATCGCTCGCCTCACCTAGTGCCTCTTCTAGCCGACCATAATTTTGGAACTGTTGGGTCGTGACGTCATAATCCTAGGGGGTCGTCCTGGACTCCACCACAAACGCACAATCGGCATTTCGATATTGTAGTCCAACGTTTCTGAATATCCAATTATTCTGACTGTCTCAATTATAACCAGTGAAATATTATGTGGCTTGATAATAATAATATCCATGTGATATAATATTTCAGATCTTCCTGTTCTGTTTCAAGCACGAAGTTTTCCACAAAACGACATTGAATAAGTTCTTATAGTCGCTCACAATCACTTCACAGTTTGACATAATTCCAGTTCATAAATTTGACATAATTCCAGTTCATAAATATCAAGCATTGGGTGGAAGTTTACAGACAGTCAAATTATCAGTCAGTTGCGTGAAAAACAAGCCCATATCCACATACCTTCAATTCTTCCAATATTCCCGTAATGATGAATTTTCACAAGCACATGAATAACAATAATAATAATAAGTTGTGGTGAATCACAAAGGCACTTTACTTTCCACGCAATGGTATAAAAATGAAATTATGTCTTCCGACAGACGAGCAGAGTAACGTGGAGATGTTATTTTAAGTATTCTATAATAGAGGCCTGGCCTCACGGAGTATTTCCGCAGTATTACGACGGCGTAACGTCATACGAATCATAACAGGTGAACACCACTGATCAAAGCTGATCAACACTGATTGAATGCAACCTTGGCCTTCCTTGGCTTTTATCAACATCAAGGTCAAATATCGATACCTGCAGTTGCATTACGTAATGTTATGCATTCGGTCCTATTGGTTCCCACGATGGAATATACTAGAAGGTTTCTTATATCAATTGAAACTTCATAAATTAAACAGGAGAATAATACCATATAGAATTCCGAAGTGCTGATGCCTTCCTCTTCCTTATTTGATACAAACAAGTATATTGTGCTTCGTCACTTGGGCCACGCGCTCGCTTCAAAACATGGCGAGTCGACAGCTTGCCGCGACCTTGGTCTCGCCTCAGCGCGCTCAATTCAAATATCACATCACGCCAGTATCTCCACTCCTTATAAGGGTACAATATCACGGCGGCGACAAAACCAATTGATTGACGAAATTTGTACGTTCATCACCAAAAAAGTATCCAAAGAAACAGAGGATGCAAAAATGTTTAGCATGGCTTGCGATGGTACGTTTGAAAAGTCCAGAAAGGAACAACTGTCTTTTATTGTATGATATGCTGATGATAAAACAGCTCGTATTCATGAAAGGCTAATAGGTCTTGTAGAATCACTCTCTACAACAGGTAAAGCCTTAATGGATACTTTCGAAAACTTGTGCACTCAGCGTGGACTTAACTGGAGATCTCAGCTTGTTGGACAATCGCATGATGGCGCCACAAACATGCGTGCTGAAATCAATGGTCTACAAGGTTTGATTCGAGAAGTTAATCGTATGGCTATATATATCTGGTGCTGGGCACATAGGCTAAATCTGGTTGTTATTAAGGCTGTAGGATTTTCGGTGGATGCCGTAGAAGCAGTTTGCTTTTATAAGTAGGTCCAAGCTACGCATTGAAATGTACAGTAAAATGCAAACTGAACACAATGAGATTGGAAAGGGTTACTACCACTAGGTGGATATCTCATTCGAGGGCTATAGATACAGTGCTTTTGACTCATGGTGCCGTGATTGAAACTCTCGAAGAAATAAGGCGTATTGAAGGACCAGGAAATTATGAAGCTGCAGCCCCTAGCCGCTGGACTGATCACTTATTTCACTAAATAAACATTTGTCTACACAGCAATAGCTTTTCTAAAAATATTTGCAATTGTTGATCCGTTCACAAAAATTTGTGAGTTTGTGCCTTTAAACCAAACTAGTCGTCTGAGAAAGAAGAAGAAAATGCCAGGTGAGTTAGCAAACGATGAGCCTATTGCTGACCCTCTAGAAATCCCTAGGGTTCACACTTTCCTTGAATCTGTGGACATTGTCGTGAGTCAAGAAAGAACGTTTCATGGGTGAGACCAATAATGACAAAATTGTTCTTGGACTCCTGAAAGACACGGCTTTGTTGTCTAAAGCCCGCTTAACTCAAGTTCGAGAAAATAGTGAAAGTAAGCCTGTGGATGCCTTTGCTTGTTTCAAATCAGTTTATGGCAAATTCGTTGATGATGAAGGGGCGATGAAAGATTACATAGCATTTTCCCGTTGCTTTGAGGGTATTCTAAAATCAATACCTCTACCCGAGAGACTTCAAGATGAGCCTGTGTCATTCGAACCCGTGCAATCGGAATCAGATTTGGACGGAGGATAAGGATCTAGGCGGTTGCTTTGATGATGAAACAGACGGCGACATCATAACGGTACCAGAGATAGATCTTCATGAAGATGTGTGTAACAGTGAGGTAGAGGAGGAAGTGGAAAACGAAGCACAAGCGAATCAGGAAGATGAAAATAGCAAGGAAAGCGATGGACAGCTTAATGTTGGCAGCCTTCTTGAGATTTTCAGAGCGTTTTGCTTAGCTAAACTTAAAAGTGTCTTCCCAAATTTGTATTTTATCCTGAAGATTGCTGTCACTCTCCCAGTAGCGAGCGTTTCGAATGAGGTCTCCTTTTCCAAGCTTAAACGCGTAAAAACAGACTTGCGCACCACCATGGGTGGAGATCGTCTGGAGGCTTTACTTATCACTGCAAGTGAGTGGGATAATGATTTTGAAAAAGTCATTAACATATTCGCATCCAAGAGCTCTCTGCTTGCAAAAAAAAAAACTTTTGTTTTAACAGCTGATTGTGCAGATTGATTTTTGTCTCAACTTGATTTCGAAGCTCATTTATGAATGTGTTGTATTGATTGTATTTCCAGTATTGTAGCTTGATTTTTTGTGTTCGAAGCTATTTCATCAAGGTTTTGTATTGCAGCTTGAGATTGATTATTGCCTGGAATAAAACACCTCGATTTCAAAACTCATGGTTTAATTTTTATGTCGAAATCCTACTCAATGTTTACTTCTCAAAAGTGTTACGGTATGTTTTCATGTCGATCGCACAACTGTCTAGAAGAAACGTATAATGCGTAAGTCACGATTCATTTTGGGCAGGAGTTGAGGGTTAAAATCATCTAATCTACCTTCTCGTTTAGCGTTGAAAATTCACAAACATGTTTGCTGGCGTTTTACATTATAAAAAAACTACAAAAAACAACGTTTTTCTGAATTTGAATTAAACAATTACACTTAAAAATGTGTTTTTAATAGATTCATAAAAACTATGGTGCGGGGGAGGGCCCTTGATTATGGGGGTGGGTCCCAGAGGCTTGCCTCACCTGGGCGCCACTGTCAACAGGTGCAGGTGACCTCGATGTTACGCACCTTAAAACATTGAACCCACAACCACCTGTCCAAATGATGCAAAGTGTTAAAAGACTTCTACCACTGGCAGCCAGTGAGACGCTGGGGCTCTTAGTTGCGCCTAGTTGTGCCAGAATCCAATTGTCTTGTTTCCTATCCGATTTTCCTTTTGATCGTACAGTCTAGTCTGCAAGCTTGTAATTCTAAACAATTCGCCACCTAGATCCCCTATTAGCAGTTAGCCTCTCCTTCTACACCTCTCATTTTGATTTTGTCACGCACAATGGGGGTAGAAACTCATCAATAATATTCATCCAAACCTAAGGTTTTTGCCTAGCCCAATATTTTAATCCTAGACCAATTATTGTTAGGCGAAATCCTATCCAAAACTTCGTTTTGTGTAATCCAATGGGTTTTGACAATGGTTTTAGCCTGCCAGCTGCGTTAGCGATATAGACATCCCTGTTTTTTGTCATGCACCAATAATCTTTAATAAGTGTGGGGTATTTTGTATCCCACATGTTGGCAACAATGTGTGCACCTCGGTGTGAGCACCTTGTTGACAGTTGAATGAGATTCAAGCGCGGTTGGAACATGATTACTAACGTTAAAAGATCAATAAATAAAAACACATACTTACATAATTTAGCACGTATTTCAGGTGCAGTGGTGACCATGGTTACTAATTTGAATAGGTAATGTCCCCCAGAAGATGAAACAGAGTATGTAAAAGCCACGTTCTGGTCTAATTCAGAATTAATAAATGTTTCACTGCTCCTATTTTGTTGTTTCCACCTAGCATTCTACTTTCTTGCATTTCTTCCCAATTGTTGAAATGCTGATCTTCATACCATACTCCCCACATTTCTGTTCAAGTTCAAACATATTGACTTGCAAACTTTCGACAGAGGCCGTCATTACAACCGGGTCATCCGAATAGGCCAGATTACTCACCTTGAAATTCACCCAGCCGGTTGAACAAATGGCCTATAAGCCTCGCCACACTCCTATTAATACCTTCCCTCAGGTGCTCTATCGTACGCCTTCTCTAGATACACAAACACATCTGTCTCTTCCTCTCATTTCTCAGTAACTTGACGCATACGGAAATGTTGAGCATCCATCTTACTCTCGGCCAATTGTTCTCCTTTCTACAATGCCTGAGTACACTTCCACTATAATTTCTGTAACCTTCCTTATAAATTGGTGTCATTACTGCTTTTCTCTAGTGTGAGGGTACATTTCCTAAACCCCACGCGAATTCGATTATCCTAAGCAACCATTTCAGCCCTGCTTTCCCATTTACAATATCTAACTGAAATTCAACTAACCCTGCCGCTTTGAAGCATTCGTGTTTATTTACCACCCTCTCCGTTTCTTCAACCTTCATCCTGTCCTCCTCCTGCAGAACCTCAAAGTCTGCCTCATTGCCAGATAAGTCTCCATTAAGGGGAGGTATGACTGAATTTTTTACTTTCAAAGTTTTCATCATAACATTACCAGATTTTAATCAATTACAAAGAGAGTTGCTGGCATCTATTGTGTTAATAAATATTTATATAGCTTCATTAGTACTTGAGTTATTGAACATTTCTGCCGTAGATGGAAGCATGCTGAGCGTCTATGCCCAAGATCGCGAGTTCAAACCGTCGGAATTTTAAAGAGCGTTAAAATCCCTCAGTAGGTCTTCCTTCGGAGGGGAAGTAAAGCCGGCGGTCCCATGTCATAGATTTATGGCAGGTTACAGAATCTTCCACTAATTACACCTGTGTGAAGCTAAATTGTAGGTTAAACACTTGACTAACGTTCGTCACCAGGAGCCGACTGCGGTGGCATCTGGTAACCTAGATCAGACTTATTGGTCGTTGACGGTGGCGTTTGGCGGCAAAAGTATTCACTACTTGAAAAAATTGAATGTCTGCAGTCCTTACTTGAATTGAAAACACATAACACACACAAATACAACCATCACAATTAACACCCGTTGTCAGACATATTCTACAGACACCCTAAGTAAGCTGAGCTAATGACCGCGTTGTCGCAGCCCATAAACTGAGGAACCAACCAGGCTAACTAACTTCTCTCAAATACTTGCAGACAGAGAGATTTCCGAACAATAATTCGTGGGCAAGTGAAGAGTTAAGTTAATATCAATAATGTATCTACTTTGACGAGACAAACAGTAAAATGCGAGATATATCTGACGTTGGAAACAAAACTTATTCGTATCCAAAACATTCAGTTATGCACACACAAAAGTTAAATAACTTGTTTCCTCATATTTGTACACTTACTCATTTGAATGGTTTCTACTTGCAGCACTTTCCCCATCCTGGGTTTCTTCTTTCATGTCCTACGGATAAAGTGAATTGATTAATTATTTTATATATTTGGCATCACTAATACTTAAAGTATGTAATTGTAAATCACGGCAGAGTTGAAGTGAAGCATTACACAGATGTGGTTATGTCTTCCCTAGTTCTAAAACTTATTATACACAATCTCCTCAAGATAACAAAATGCTGACTCACTGCCTTAATGGAAGTAATCGCTTTAAGGATTGAGGACAAATGAACGTATTTTTACTTTATTAACTGGAAGGTTTAAGAGGCGTTAGGATCCAACCCATCCACCTATCATTAAGTAAAAAGCGACTATATCCTCAATATTTGTACCATCCCATCTTTCGAGAAGGAAGGTCAGACATCTTACATTTACAATATTATACAAAACACTTCTCAAAAAACACTGCAATTAAAGCAAAATTACAAAAGAATTTATTGTAAGTACATAAATTATATGCCTGTAGAGGGAATTTATTGTGGAGTATGTTGCTAGTAATATCAAACATTATAAGTCTACTGGTGAACGGTAGCACATAGTTTGCAAGGTAGGTACAAGCCGGGGAAGAAATTGGTGTAACTTATTAATGGCGAAGTCTATTTCAAATGTATTTATATATTTAGTCAGACGTCATTTAGAATGCTTTCAATAAGGGATTCCAGGCATCGTTGGTATTAATTGACATACAGAAATTTATGAATGCAAGTTTGAAACTTATATATTGAATCCACCCTTTATTGTTCCTGCCTTTGAACAGAAAAAAGGCTGAGCTAATTTCAACCAATACAGAGGCCATGTGATTACTGTCAGAAGATGACTGGGCTAGATACCTACCAACAAAAATCCTTGAAATGATTGTTCATGGTTCCCCATTTTCATCTCCAGGTGAACGTTAGGACGGGATGGTCGCTTCCTTCCGACTCCTAATCATCATCATCATCATCATCATGTTGAGGAGTTTCCGACCGCTGGTCGGGTCTGCTTGGAACATAAGCCTCTCCATCGTTTCCTGTCCATCCACCATCTCTCGTCTTTCACTGTGCCCCAGCACACTCCACTTTCCTCCACAATCTTCTTAACTCCTTTTGTCCATCTGTCCCTTGGTCTCCGTCCCTTCATCTCCATTCCAAACATCTTCTTCGGTATCCTCTCCTCTCGCATCCTCCTCACATGTCCATACCATTGAAGCCTAGATCGCTCTATTCTATTTTGCAATGGTTCCTCTCTTACCATCTCTCTGACTCTCTCATTCCTTACTCTGTCCATTCTCGTTACTCTTACCCTATCCCTCTGGAACTTCATATCCACTGCTCGTATTTTATTCTTGTCCCTTTCCTTCATCACCCATGTTTCTGATCCATATGTCAAAATTGGCACAAAGTAGGTCTTGTAGATGATTCCTTTACATTTTTGTGGTACATCTTTATTCCATATCATCCCCCTAACACTCTTGAAAAATCCATCTGCGCACCTTCCCCTTTCATTTATTTCCATCCTATTGCCTCCCTTTTCTTCAATTATGCTTCCCAAGTACTTGAAGCATTCTACTTTCTGCAACTGCTGTCCTCCAAGTGTTATGCCCATATCCAGTCTGTTCTTCCTCCTCGTTGTGATGACCACTTCACTCTTTTGTGCTGAGAACTTCATCCCATATGATAACACTACCTTCTCCCACTCATCTAATTGCTCTTGTACTTCTTCCTCATCCTCTCCCCATACCAGAAGGTCATCAGCAAACAACATTGCCTTCATTATCCCTTCCCCAATGCTATTTACCACTTTTCGTATGATTTCATCCATCACCACTATAAATAACAGGAGTGAGAGGGCACTTCCTTGTTTCAGACCACTCTCCAGTTGAAACCATTCCGTTCTCTCCCTTCCCACCTTTACACAGCTTTTTCTTCCATCGTACATTGATTTCACTCTTGCCTCTGTCTCCTTGCTCACAGCTTTTGCTCTCATTGCTTCCCATACCTTGTTTCTATTAATACAATCATATGCTTTCTCAATATCCGAGAAGGTCATCACCAGATCTTTCCCATATTCATAATGGTGTTCTTGTAGCTGTCTTACAGCAAAGATTAGGTCAACTGTTGACCTTCCTGGCCTGAATCCACACTGTTCTTCCCTCAGCACATCTTCAACTTTTGTCCTAATTCTTCTCTCCAGTACCTTCTCAAATATTTTGGCGCAGTGGCACATGAGTGTAATTCCCCTGTAGTTCTTGCATTCCTTCCTACTTCCTTTTTTAAATATGGGTATTATTATCCCTCTTTTCCAGTCCTCTGATATTTTCTTCTCCCTCCATATCACTTTCATTACTCGAAAGAGCCACTGTGTTCCCATCACCCCTGCTGCTCTCACCATATCCACAATCACTTCGTCTATTCCCGGTGCCTTTCCCCCTTTCATCTTCTTTAATGCTTCCTCCACTTCTTTCCATGTCAATTCCTTCTCTAAAATGTCTTGGTCACTGTCTGTTTTGTCCTCCACAATGTCCACTACGCTGGTTTTAGTTGGATTTAGGAGTTCCTTGAAGTATTCTTTCCAGATAATCTTTACTTCCTCCATACTTTCAACCTCCTTTCCATTCCTGTCCACCATTCTGACATTTTCCCCTGTATCTCTTCTCTTTGCCTTTATCATTCCATACAACACCTTCCTACTGCCATCACAGTCCTCCTCCATCACTTCTGTCCATTTCTCCAGCCATTTCTTTTTCTCTTCCTTCACTACTTCTCCTGCATCTTTCTTCCGTTCTTGGTATTCGTCTCTTGTTCTGTCTGTCCTCTGTTGGAACCATTTCCTGAATGCTTCATTTTTCTTTTTCACTGCTTCCTTAGTTCTGGGGTTCCACCATGGTGTTTCCTTCCACCTTTTATTTCCACTAGTTCTGCCACACACGACTTCCGCTGCTTCTACCAACACGTCCCTGAACCTATTCCATTCTTCTTCATCTGTTCTCGGATCATCCTTCGGTAATTCGTTACTCACTATTATCTGGAACTTCTCCTTATTTCCATCCTCTTTCAGCTTGCATGTCCTTATTCTTCTTTCTTGATTCTCAGTTCTCCTCTTTTCCTTCAGTCCTCTCACCTTGGCGACCAGCAGACGGTGGTCACTGTCCAGGGCTTCTGAAGATATTACCCTTATATCCGTGATACTCTTCTTTGTCTCCTTCCCGCATAGAATGTAGTCCACCACTGATTTCCTAGTCAAATCTCTGCTGTACCAAGTAATTTTATGGCTCTCTCTCTTCTTGTACTGTGTGTTTCCAACCATTAGCCCATTATCTTACACCGTTCCAAAAATCTCTCTCCTTCCTTATTCCTGTTTCCCCATCCTTCACCACCAATCACATCCTCAAAACCTCTTCTATCAGTTCCGACATGGGCATTTAGGACCCCCATGACTATCAGGTTTCTCCCTACTAACTGCTTGTGTAACTCTTCTTCAAACTCGTCCTTCTCGTCTTTTAATCATATTTCAATAATACCAATCCCCATTAACAACTCTCATAGGCTGGACAAAAGGGCGAACGGCTGTAAAAACCACTGCCACATATAGGTTCAAAATGCATTTCACCTCCTCCCTAACACCGCAGAAATAGGGATATTAAGAGATAGAAGAGAAACAACTATAAGAAATGTGGTAAGAAGGAGGGTTTCTTCAGAACGTACCATAAGTTAAAATAAGTGGACTTAAGTATTAACAATTACTTTCTTTGTATGTTTCTAGCTAATTCTCTTACTTTTATCTCATATCTTCAATTATTTAATAAATATACACTAAAGACCAAGTGCAAGTTATAGCAATGCTCAGGATTGGGATGGAGGTAATCACGGTCATAAGTTAAAACAATCCCACAACTGCTTAGCCCCCATGAGTGGATCTCTGAGGGGAATACAGAAATCCTAATGCAATTGGGTTATTCTGACCATAAGTCCACAGTGGGTACCGAATGCAACCATATGTTAGCTTCACATAATGTAATTAAGGTGCATCCCCCATTAGCTCAGTGATCAGAACAACATTGTACATTGTCGGTGGTCCCAGGTTCTAGTCCCAGGTGGATTAGATATCTCAGTTCTTCATCCTTACATCAAAACGGCTCGTACTCTCTGTACTAAACAAAAGCTAACAGATAAGCACTTCAGTTTGCCATCAATACAGTAGTGAAAATAAAACTCCTAGTCCCGAAATGCTATTAGGTGATAAGGAGATGTCATGTCTTGTAAGAACGCAGGAAGGTGCTGTTCACTTTTCAGTGAAAATTACAAAGTTTAGTTATTTAGATTTATAACATAACCTCTTACCTGTCATATGTAATTCCATTTTTCTTCAATCTGAACTTGCTAGCACGTGTTCCATGATACTGTAAATGATTTCCGGAAGTAACATTGGTCATGCGGATCATTTTTAAGTTGGCCCCTTACTCTGATTGGCCTTCAGCAGCTATCGAGAATTCTCCACGCTCTCGGATTGGCCGACGTCACCCGTCTGCATCACGCAACACGCGTGATCGCCGGTATAAAGCCTGAACGCTGCCTACTTCAATTGCCATATCTTCGCAATTTCTCAGCCATTCACTAGTCTCGGCTGTCTTCACCATCTGCGTGAAACTACGAGAAACTTCGAGAAACTACGTGCAGAAATTGGACCATGCCAATCAAGGAACGACTCGGCACCTGTCGCTATCTTCAAACATGACAACATACTCCTAGAACTTCTAAGATAAGAGTCATGAAGATCGTCTCTGCACAAACTCTACAAAATTACTTCTCTACTCAAGTGCTGGCACATTGCCTTAAATCGCTAGTCCAACTCAATTTGTCATCGCTAGCGAGTTCTTCTCAATCGACAACGTGTCGATATTAGGCCTACTGCAATCATCGATTTTGACAGCATCTACTCAAGGTGGCATTTATCTTCAGTGCTAAACAATCTACAACATTTCGAAAGTGATCAACAAGTGTTCCCGGAAATATCTCAAAGTTAAGTGCTAACTCTAACCTCCAATTTGCCTAGTGTACCTGCCATGTTCAACCTAACCCAACTCATTTGTTTAACGTGGCCACAAGTGCGTTGCCCTTTTAAAGTGAAACCTACGGTATGTTAAAACAATTACATTTTGTTTTCTTGCATGCTTGTTATAACTTATTTAAACAAATTCTCTTGTTTGAAACGATTTGCGGGATGTAAGTTACTCCCCTGGTGCTTGTCGATCTTACTGATGGTTTACGAAATTGTTTCATTCAAACCAAAGCATGCCAACCAAGCATATTTCTATTTTCTAGTCACTATTTGAAGCTCATATGGAGTAATGAAGATATTCTCCTATGACTTTGGCCCTGCATATGCAAGCAGCTTTAATTTTGTAAATTTTGCAAGAATCCTTAATTTTGTAAATTATGCTAAGACTATTCTACCTAGCGACCTTAAACCATAAAATGGTCAACTTATCTTTATCTCTTGTTGATTTATACTTCATTAGAATTTATAGTCTATGCATTGTTTTTCAAGTGTTGTTGGCTGGTGCCTACAGTGTTTCTACTGTCTGTTTCTAAGGTTGTTGTTATTGTTGATCTTTATGCAAATTATAAATAAAGATCATTGTTATTGGCAAACTGTTTCTATTAGCTATTTTCTTTCTTGATGTCCCATTTGTCTCTACATAGTAAAGTTCACTTGTATATTAAGCTAGAGGCATCACCTCTAGCTTTTTCTGAAAGGGGAGTTCTAGCATCGACGGATACTAACAATCTGTGGTGCCGAAACCCGGGACCTTTAAATAACCTTTATAATTGTTTAATGTATGAAACAGGTTGCCAAGCAATTCGATAAACTATTGCAGCTTTCTACTTCTGTTATTAATGCTAATTGTATTTTTCAGCTATCGCTATGAAAGCTGTGTTGGGGTGAGCGGAGATGTCCCTTGTTACCACCTCTACCAGTACCAATACTACTGCTACCACTTCAGACGCTCGGCAGTCTAGCAGATCGGTGAGTGCAAGTACTCGAAGTTCCGCCATGTCTCTTCCTAAGGAGCTTGTAGCCAAAAGAACCGCCTGTAAAAACCAACTTACTCGTTTTCAGCAGTTTTTGGTTTCCAAATCTTTTGATGATCACAATTATGACGTTCTAGTTCAACGTTTTAACGTTTATCAGCAACATTTTCAAGAGTATGATGTGTTGCAAACCGAAATTGAAAATATCGAACCTGATCAAGTACAGGGTCGTAGTTCTGTTAAAGAACTGTATTAAAATACGTATGGCGAAGCTAAGATTTTAATTAAGCAATTAGCCACCCATCAAAAAACCGAAGTTAGCAAACCTTTTCTTCCTAAAATCCAACTTCCTACCTTTTCAGGGGAGGCAAAACAGTGGGATTCCTTTTTTGAACTTTTTTCTTCTCTAATACATGATAATAGATCATTCTCTGAGATTCAAAAATTTTATTATTTAAAATCTGTTCTTCAGGGCCCTCCTTTAAAATTCATTGAAGCTTTACCTCTCACAACCAAAAATTACTCGGTAGCTATTGACCTCATCCAACAGCGATATGGCAATGCCAAACTCAGGATTCAGCGCCATATGAACGCCTTGTTCAATTTACCTGCTTCACGCCCTGATAATTTTACATCCCTCAGAAGTCTGGGAGACACTGTTGAACTCCATTTAAGAGCCCTAGAACATCTTAAACAATCTGTTGAACATTGGGATCTTTTCCTTTTACATCTCACTACCTCCAAATTTGACCTTAATACTCGTAAAGCATGGGAATCCGATTTAGTGGACAAACCGAAACCCACATTTAAAGTTTTGATCTCTTTCATAAAGAAACGTTGTCAAATTCTTTCTGCTTTAATCAATAAAGCTGAAGGTCCCACCGATCTCAGCAGAAGTAAACCCACCAAGCATTTCTCAGAAAAGTCTTCACATTCTCATGTTTTCACCATACAAGGTAATAAAACCTCGTGTATTCTTTGCAATAATCCTCACCCTTTATATTTCTGCAACACCTTCAAAGGCCTTTCAGTTGACGATCGTAGAAAAGCTGTGTCTCGGAACAAATGTTGTTTTAACTGCCTCTCTTCAAGGCATATCTTAGCGAATTGCCCTTCAAAAGTAGTTTGCATGCATTGCAAGCTAAGACATCATTCTAACCTACACCGCTTCGAAAAGCCACGGTCTATTCAGGGGACGGTTTTTAATCCTAATGCTCAACCAGCCCTGAGCCTCACTAGTGATGCTTCTCCACCTAGCTCTTCTGTTTCTACTGTAAATACCGTTGCCCAATCTTACAATCAAACAACCCCCTCATGGCGTAGTGCTCAAGTTTTGTTATCTGCAATTCAGGTCCAAGTACAAGATTCTTCCGGCAATTGGCACTTAGTACGAACCTTGCTCGACAAAGCGGCAACCCATGACTTCATAACCTCGTCATTAGTTGAAAACGTAGGTCTCAAACCACTCTCCACCAATACTGAAATATCTGGTATCAACAACAGTAAGTCTACTTCCTTAAATTATGTCAAGCTGCAGGTGAAAGATTCAGTCCAATATGGCACTAACTTTCATCTAAACTGTCTGTCCATTCCGATTATTGGCAGTCCTACTCCCAGTCGCTCTTTTCCTTTGACGAATGGAAATTTCCCTCTGATCTAAAACTGGATGACCCTCAATTCTATAAAAGCTCTCACGTTGACATTCCTTTTGGCGTTAACACATTTTGGCAAAATCTTCTTCCGTCAAGGGTTAATATTTCATCTGGTATCTACGCCCACCATACAAAATTTGGCTGGCATATCACAGGTTATATTCCTCTTCAAACTGTTCAAGGTTCATCTCAATGCCATTTCACTAATGCAGATCTTCATCAGCGTCTGGAAAAGTTTGGCAAATCGAGTCCATTGAATCTGTTCCTTCTCTTTCATCAGAAGATGAATTTTGTGAACAACATTTTTTGGAAACCACTGTTCGTAACCCGGATGGCAGATTCAATGTCACAATGCCACGCATTTCTTCTCCTCCTTCTTTATGTGATTCCTATCCGAAAGCTCTTAAAGCTTTATTTTCAGTTGAGCATCAACTCAAGCAAGATCCTTCCACTCGCAAACAATACCTTGATTTCATGGAGGATTACGAAGCTTCTAGCCATATGGATACTGTTCAAGATTTCAACCCTTCTTTAGATTCAGTGTATTTAAATCACCATCCAGAGTGGAAGAATCCCTCGACCAAAGAAAAGATAAGAGTTGTTTTTAATGGTTCTGCCCCTGATGCCAATGGCATTTCCTTGAATGACACTCTCCTATCTGGACCTGACATTCAGTCTGATCTCCCTTCTATTCTTTTAAATTTTCGTCTATTTCCAATTGGAATCATAGCCGACATACAACAAATGTATAGACACATTCTGATTAATTCAGAACAACAAAATCTTCAACGAATTCTCTGGCGTGATGCTCCTACTAAATCCATCAAGATCTTTAAATAAAAACCGTAACGTATGGGCGCAAACCATCAGCTTTTCTTGCCATTCGTACTTTGAAACATCTTGCCGACCAAGATGGTCATTTGTTTCCTTCTGAAACTCCTATTTTGTTAAAAAAAATCCTTCTACGATGATGACTTTCTGTTTTCTTTTAAGAATGTATCTGAGGCTATCGAACTCTCTCAAAGTTTAAAATCTTTACTTAGCAGAGGAGGATTCTTACTTCATCGTTGGAACTCAAATTCTGAGGAACTTCTGTCCAACCTCTTGCCACATTATTCTGTCGATACTCCAGTAGAGCTTTATCAATTGGAGGATGCTACTAAAGTTTTGGGAATACACTGGTATCCTAAAGCTGACTCATTCTTTTATGAAGTAATTTTGTCTTCCTCACCTCCACAAACCAAAAGACAAATGCTATCAGAAATAGCTAAGATATATGACTCGCTTCAATTCATTGCACCCGTAATTATTCTAGCTAAAATCTTTATGCAAGAGCTATGGTCCTTGTCTTGAACTCTGTGCCACACTACTTGCTGCCGAATTAGCTAACACACTCAAACAAACACTTAACTGTAAGTTCTCGCACTCATATTTTTGGACAGATTCCTCTATTGCTTTGGCATGTATTTCTAAACCTCCTTCTAATTGGCAAACCTTTATAGCTAACAGAGTTGAGAAAATTCAAACTGTTTCTAAACCAGAACAATGGAACCATGTTTCTAGCAAAGACAAACCCGCCGGCCTCATTTCTCGTGGTTGTTCACCTAACTCACTTTTTTCAATCCCGTTTGTACTGGCACGGCCCTTCATGGCTTTCTGAAAGAATTCAAAACCGACCTTCCAACTCTAATTTCCCGTTAGAGGATATTCCTGAAATCAGTAAAAAAGCTTCTGCCGTTGTAACTGCCAACACTCCTTCCCTGTTGGAACGTTGCTCTTCTTTTCAAAAACTAGTGCGCATCACTGCTTTTGTGCTTAGATGGAAATTTTAGTACTAGATCAACTTCTATTCCCTCAGCCTTTTCTTTCGGCTGTTGAACTGAAGATTGCCACCAACAAAGTTCTTTGGCTCACCCAGAGAGAGGCGTTCTCAGTCGAAATAAACATATTGGCTAAAGGTCAAACTCTCAAGAAACACAGCAGGCTTTTTGCCTTATGCCTTTTTCTAGATGACGATGGTTTGTTGAGAGAGGGCGCAGACTTTCTCTCACCGACTTCTCTGATGATGAAAAACACCCTAATAACCTTCCGTCTAAACATCATGTCACTCGGATAATCATTCGTCAGTTTCAATATCAAGACTTACATGTTGGTTCTATAACCCTTCTATGCTTGATACGGGAACAATACAGGCCGATTAATGGTTTACACGAAGTTACTTCTGTTATACATAAATGCATTACTTGTTTCAAAGCTAAGCCTAAACCCCATCAGAAACTCATGGCTGACCTTCCCCCATTTCTTTCAACCCCTTGCAGAACTTTTTCCTTCACCGGCATTGATTACGCCGGTCCGTTTGTGTATCAACAAAATCACCCTAGTGCTAAAAGAAAAATCCTTATAAAACTATACATTTCTCTATTTGTCTGTATGGTCACTGGCTCTATTCATCTTGAGCTCGTAACTAGTACCTCCACCTCATATTTTCGTTCCGCTTTCTCTAAATTCATTTCACGAAGGGTCATTCCTTCAGAAGTCCTCTCTGATAATGCCAAAACCTTTGTTGGAGCTTCACAGCGGTGGTATGATGCCCTTTGTTCCCCTCGTGCGAAAGAACGAATCTCCAATTACTCGCACTTACAACAATTCAAATGGCATTTCATCCCTCCTTATGCTCCCCATCTCGGCGGACGATGGGAATCTTGTGTGAAACTTACAAAAACTCATTTAAAGAAAACTCTTGGCTCTAGTATTGTAACTTACGAAGAATTCAATTCTTTAGTTATTCTCATTGAGGGAATTGTCAACTTACGACCTCTTTCTCCTCTTTCCAAAGATCCTTCTGATTTCCTTCCTTTGACCCCAGGTCATTTTCTGGTGGGCAGTTCCTTAGCTGCGCCTCCTCCGTTGCTTGATCGTAAACTTGATCTTTCTTTGCCTATTTTGTGGAAAAAGATAGAATCCCTCAAAGCTCAATTATGGAAGAGGTGGAGACTTGAGTATTTTCACTCACTCCAAAGGAGGAACAAGTGGCAGCTCTCTCGACCTAACCTTCAGGAGGGTGATTTGGTTCTTCTCAAAGACCCAAGTCCTCCTCTTGTATGGAACACTGGTCGTGTTATAAAATGTCATTATGGCAGAGATGCTGAGTTCGAGTGGTCAAACATAAAACTCCAGCTGGACAATGTGTTCGTCCTATTTCAGTCATTTGCCCTCTGCCACTCTAGCTCTTCTTTCTCTTATGTTATTTTTGGTTTTCTCTTCCTTATGTCCCTCTGACAGTATGTTCACTTTTCAGTGAAAATTACAAAGTTTAATTATTTAGATTTATAACATAACCTCTTACCTGTCATATGTCATTCCATTTTTCTTCAATCTGTACTTGCTAACACGTGTTCCATGATACTGTAAATGATTTCCGGAAGTAATATTGGTCACGAGGTTCATTTTAAGGTGGCCCCTTACTCTGATTGGCCTTCAGCGGCTTTCGAGAATTCTCCGAGCTCTCGGATTGGCCGACGTCACCTGTCTGCATCACGCAACCCGCGTGATCACCGGTATAAAGCCTGAACGCTGCCTACTTCAATTGTCATATCTTCGCCATTTCTCAGCCATTCACTAGTCTCGGCGGTCTTCACCATCTGCGTGAAACTACGAGAAACTTCGAGAAACTACGTGCAGAAATTGGACCATGCCAATCAAGGAACGACTCGGCACCTGTCGCTATCTTCAAACATGACAACATACACCAACAACTTCTAAGATAAGGGTCATGAAGATCGTCTCTGCACAAACTCTACAAAATTACTTCTCTACTGAAGTACTGGCACATTGCCTTAAATCGCTAGTCCAACTCAATTTGTCATCGCTAGCGAGTTCTTCTCAATCGACAACGTGTCTATATTAGGCCTACTGCAATCATCGATTTTGACAGCATCTACTCAAGGTGGCATTTATCTTCAGTGCTAAACAATCTGCAACATTTCGAAAGTGATCAACAAGTGTTCCCGGAAATATCTCAAAGTTATGTGCTAACTCTAACCCCTGGCCAAGGTAAGTGATTTTTGAAGGCGACAAAAATCACGATACTCATGTCATACGTTGTTGGCATGTTAAAGAACCCATTTGAATTCAGTAGGCCGTGTTCAATGGCAAAATTAATCTCGGGATTTTCTGCCAACACAAAGTTCCTCCATGAAAGCGCTGTAGTGTCAAGGAGTTTAGATATCTAACCTCCTTGACTTTCATAGCGTTCAAAGGTACGACGAAATTCGACATGCAAGCTACCCTCTGGGTGTCAATTAACAAAGCTTGCACCAGGCACCCGAGGCCATACGATATTATTATTATTATTACCTCCAGTTTGCCTAGTGTACCTGCCATGTTCAACCTAACCCAACTTATTTGTTTAACGTGGCCACAAGTGCGTTGCCCTTTTAAAGTGAAACCTACGGTATGTTAAAACAATTACATTTTGTTTTCTTGCATGCTTGTTATTACTTATTTAAACATATTCTCTTGTTTGAAACGACTTGCGGGATGTAAGTTACTCCCCTGGTGCTTGTGCATCTTACTGATGGTTGACGAAATTGTTTCATTCAAACCAAAGCATGCCAACCAAGCATATTTCTATTTTCTAGTCACTATTTGAAGCTGACATGGAGCAATGAAGTTATTCTCCTATGACTTTGGCTCTGCATTTGCAAGCAGCTTTAATTTTGTAAATTTTGCAAGAATCCTTAATTTTGTAAATTATGGTAGGACTATTCTACCTAGCGACCTTAAACCATAGAATGGTCAACGTATCCTTATCTCTTGTTGATTTATACTTCATTAGAATTTATAGTCTATGCATTGTTTTTCAAGTGTTGTTGGCTGGTGCGTACAGTGTTTCTACTGTCTGTTTCTAAGGTTGTTGTTAATGTTGATCTTTACGCGAATTATAAATAAAGATCATTGTTATTGGCAAACGGTTTCTATTAGCTATTTTCTGTTTTGATGTCCCATTTGTCTCTACATGGTAAAGTTCACTTGTATATTAAGCTAGAGGCTTCATCTCTAGTTCTTTCTGAAAGGGGAGCTCTAGCATCGACGGATACTAACCATCTGTGGTGCAAAACCCGGGACCTTTAAATAACCTTTATAATTGTTTGTTGTATGAAACAGGTTGCCAAGCAATTCGATAAGTTATTGCAGCTTTCTACTTCTGTTATTAATGCTAATTGTATTTTTCAGCTATCACTATGAAAGCTGTGTTGGGGTGAGCGGAGATGTCCCTAGTTACCACCTCTACCAGTACCAATACTACTACTACTACTTCAGACGCTCGGCAGTCTAGCAGATCGGTGAGTGAAAGTACTCGAAGTTCCGCCATGTCTCTTCCTAAGGAGCTAGTAGCCAAAAGAACCGCCTGTAAAAACAAACTTACTCGTTTTCAGCAGTTTTTGGCTTCAAAATCTTTTGATGATCACAATTATGACGTTCTAGTTCAACGTTTTAACGTTTATCAGCAACATTGTGAAGAGTATGATGTGTTGCAAACCGAAATTGAGACAATCGAACCTGATCAAGAAGAGGATTGTAGTTCTGTTGAAGAACTGTATTACAATATGTATGGCGAAGCTAAGGATTTAATTAAGCAATTAGCAACCCATCAAAAAACCGTAGTTAGAAAACCTTTTCTTCCTAAAATCCAACTTCCTACCTTCTCAGGGGAGGAAAAACAGTGGGATTCCTTTTTTGAACTTTTTTCTTCTCTAATACATGATAATAGATCATTCCCTGAGATTCAAAAATTTTATTATTTAAAATCTGTTCTTCAGGGCCCTCCTTTAAAATTCATTGAAGCTTTACCTCTCACAACCGAAAATTACTCGGTAGCTATTGACCTCATCCAACAGCGATATGGCAATGCCAAACTCAGGATTCAGCGCCATATGAACGCCTTGTTCAATTTACCTGCTTCACGCCCTGATAATTTACCATCGCTTAGAAGTCTGGGAGACACCGTTGAACTCCATGTAAGAGCCCTAGAACATCTTAAACAACCTGTTGAACATTGGGATATTTTTCTTTTACATCTCACTACCTCCAATATGACCGTATTACAAGTAAAGCATGGGAATCCGATTTAGTGGACAAACCTGAACCCACATTTAAAGTTTTGATCTCTTTCATAAAGAAACGTTGTCAAATTCTTTCTGCTTTAATCAATAAAGCTGAAGGTTCCACCGATCTCAGCAGAAGTAAACCCACCAAGCATTTCTCGGAAAAGTCTTCACATTCTCATGTTTTCACCATACAAGGTAATAAAACCTCGTGTATTCTTTGCAATAATCCTCACCCTTTACATTTCTGCAACACCTTAAAAGACCTTTCAGTTGACGATCGTAGAAAAGCTGTGTCTCGGAACAAATGTTGTTTTAACTGTCTCTCTCCAAGGCATACCTTAGCGGACTGTCCTTCGAAAGGAGTTTGTATGCATTGCAAGCTAAGACATCATTCTACCCTACACCGCTTCGAAAATCCACGGTCTATTCAGGGGACGGTTTTTAATCCTAATGCTCAACCAGCCCTGAGCCTCACTAGTGATGCTGCCCCACTTTGCTCTTCTCTTTCTACTGTAAATACCGTTGCCCAATCTTACAATCAAACAATCCCCTCATGGCGTAGTGCTCAAGTTTTGTTATCTACAATTCAGGTCCAAGTGCAAGATTCTTCTGGCAATTGGCACTTAGTACGAGCCTTGCTCGACAATGCAGCAACCAATGAATTTATAACCTCGTCATTAGTTGAAAAGTTAGGTCTCAACCCTATCTCCACCAAGATTGAAAAATCTGGTATCAACAACAGCAAGTCTACTTCCTTAAATTATGTCAAGCTGCAGGTGAAAGATTCAGTCCAATATGGCACTAGCTTTCATCTAAACTGTCTGTCCATTCCGATTATTGGCAGTCCTACTCCCAGTAGCTCTTTTTCCGTTGACGAATGGAAATTTCCTGTGATCTAAAACTGGCTGACCCTCAATTCTATAAAAGATCTCACGTTGACATTATTTTTGGCGCTAACACATTTAGGCAAAATCTTCTTCCGTCAAGGGTTAATATTTCATCTGGTATCTACGCCCACCATACAAAATTTGGCTGGCTTATCACAGGTTATATTCCTTTTCAAACTGTTCAAGGTTCACCTCAATGTCATTTCACTAAAGCAGATCTTCATCAGCGTCTGGAAAAATTTTGGCAAATCGAGTCCATTGAATCTGTTCCTTCTCTTTCATCAGAAGATGAATTTTGTGAACAACATTTTTTGGAAACCACTGTTCGTAACCCAGATGGCAGATTCAATGTCACAATGCCACGCATTTCTTCTCCTCCTTCTTTATGTGATTCCTATCCGAAAGCTCTTAAAGCTTTATTTTCAGTTGAGCATCAACTCAAGCAAGATCCTTCCACTCGCAAACAATACCTTGAATTCATGGAGGATTACGAAGCTTCTAACCATATCGAGACTGTTCAAGATTTCAACCCTTCTTTAGATTCAGTGTATTTAAATCACCTTCCAGTGTGGAAGAATCCCTCCACCAAAGAAAAGATAAGAGTTGTTTTAATGGTTCTGTCCCTGAGGCCAATGGCATTTCCTTAAATGACACTCTCCTATCTGGACCTGCCATTCAGTCCGATCTCCCCTCTATTCTTTTAAATTTTCGTCTATTTCCAATTGGAATCATAGCCGACATCCAACAAATGTATAGACAAATTCTGATTAATTCCGAACAACAAAATCTTCAACAAATTCTCTGGCGTGATGCTCCCACTAAAACCATCAAGATCTTTAAATTAAAAACCGTAACGTATGGGCTCAAACCATCGGCTTTTCTTGCCATTCGTACTTTGAAACATTTCGCCAACCTAGATAGTCATTTGTTTCCTTCTGAAACTCCTATTTTGTTTAAAAAAATCCTTCTACGTTGATGATTTAATGTTTTCTTTTAAGAATGTATCTGAGGCTAACGAACTCTCTCAAAGTTTAGAATCTTTACTTAGCAAAGGAGGATTCTTACTTCATCGTTGGAACTCAAATTCTGAGGAACTTCTGTCCAAACTTTTGCCACATTATATTGTCGACACTCCAGTAGAGCTTTGTCAATTGGAGGATGCTACTAAAGTTTTGGGAATACACTGGTATCCTAAAGCTGACTCCTTCTTTTACGAAGTAAATTTGTCTTCCTCACCTCCACAAACCAAAAGACAAGTGCTATCAGAAATAGCTAAGATATATGACCCGCTTCAATTCATTGCACCCGTAATTATTCTAGCTAAAATCTTTATGCAGGAGCTATGGTCCTTGAACTCGGATTGGGATGATCCCATTCCTCCTTCGCTTTTACAAAAGTGGCTTACCTTCCGGCATAGTCTTTGTGATCTCTCACTAGTAGACATTCCCAGAGTGCTAGTTCCGTTCTTTTGTTCTCTTGTCCTGGATTTGCACCTTTTTGCTGACAGTTCGACCAAAGCATACGGATGTTGTGCTTACATTGTAAGCCGCTCCCCTTTTTTCTCCAATTTGATATGTGCTAAATCTAAGGTTGCGCCTTTTAAATCCGTTTCATTACCTCGTCTTGAACTCTGTGCCACACTTCTTGCTGCCGAATTAGCTAACACACTCAAACAAACACTTAACTGTAAGTTCTCGCACACATATTTTTGGACAGATTCCTCTATTGCTTTGGCATGGATTTCTAAACCTCCTTCTAATTGGCAAACCTTTGTAGCTAACAGAGTTGAGAAAATTCAAACTGTTTCTAAAGCAGAACAATGGAACCGTGTTTCTAGCAAAGACAGCCCCGCCGGCCTATTTCTCGTGGTTGTTCACCTAAGTCACTTTCTCAATCCCGTTTGTACGGGCACGGCCCTTCATGGCTTTCTGAAAGAATTCAAAACCGACCTTCCAACTCTAATTTCCCGTTAGAGGATATTCCAGAAATCAGCAAAAAAGCTTCTGCCTTTGTAACTGCCAACACTCCTTCCCTGTTGGAACGTTGCTCTTCTTTTAAGAAACTAGTGCGCATCCCTGCTTATGTGCTTAGATGGAAATTTCGGGTACTAGATCAACCTCTATTCCCTCAGCCTTTTCTTTCGGCTGTTGAACTGCAGAGTGCCACCATCAAAGTTCTTTGGCTCACCCAGAGAGAGGCGTTCTCAGTCGAAATAAAAATGTTGGCTAAAGGTCAAACTCTCAAGAAACACAGCAGGCTTTTTGCCTTATGCTCTTTTCTAGATGACGATGGTTCGTTGAGAGTGGGCGGCAGACTTTCTCTTTCTGACTTCTCTGATGAAAAAACGCACCCTATTATCCTTCCGTCTAAACATCATGCCACTCTGATAATCATTCGTCAGTTTCATTATCAAAACTTACATGTTGGTTCTAGAACCCTTCTGTGCTTGATACGGGAAAAATACTGGCCGATTAATGGTTTACACGAAGTCACTTCCGTTATACATAAATGTATTACTTGTTTCAAAGCCAAGCCTAAACCTCATCAGCAACTCATGGCTGACCTTCCCCCATTTCGTTCAGCCCCTTGCAGACCTTTTTCCTTCATCGGCATTGATTACGCCGGTCCGTTTGTGTATCAACAAAATCACCCTAGTGCTAAAAGGAAAATCCTTGGAAAACGATACATTTCTCTATTTGTCTGTATGGTCACTGGCTCTATTCATCTTGAGCTCGTAACTAGTGCCTCCACATCATATTTTCGTTCCGCTTTCTCCAGTCATTTCACGAAGGGGCATTCCTTCAGAAATCTTCTCTGATAATGCCGAAACCTTTGTTGGAGCTTCACAGCAGTGGTATAAAGCCCTTTGTTCCCCTCGTGCGAAAGAACAAATCTCCAATTACTCGCACTTATAGCAATTCAAATGGCATTTCATCCCTCCTTATACTCCCCATCAGGGGGGACGATGGGAATCTTGTGTGAAACACACAAAAACTCATTTAAAGAAAGCTCTTGGCTCTAGTATTGTAAGTTACGAAGAATTCAATTCTTTAATTATCCTCATTGAGGGAATTGTCAACTTACGACCTCTTTCTCCTCTTTCCAAAGATCCTTCTGATTTCCTTCCTTTGACCCCAGGTCATTTTCTGGTGGGCAGTTCCTTAGCTGCGCCTCCTCCGTTGCTTGATCGTAAACTTGATCTTTCTTTGCCTATTTTGTGGAAAAAGATAGAATCCCTCAAAGCTCAATTATGGAAGAGGTGGAGACTTGAGTATTTTCACTCACTCCAAAGGAGGAACAAGTGGCAGCTCTCTCGACCTAACCTTCAGGAGGGTGATTTGGTTCTTCTCAAAGACCCAAGTCCTCCTCTTGTATGGAACACTGGTCGTGTTATAAAATGTCATTATGGCAGAGATGCTGAGTTCGAGTGGTCAAACATAAAACTCCAGCTGGACAATGTGTTCGTCCTATTTCAGTCATTTGCCCTCTGCCACTCTAGCTCTTCTTTCTCTTATGTTATTTTTGGTTTTCTCTTCCTTATGTCCCTCTGACAGTATGTTCACTTTTCAGTGAAAATTACAAAGTTTAATTATTTAGATTTATAACATAACCTCTTACCTGTCATATGTCATTCCATTTTTCTTCAATCTGTACTTGCTAACACGTGTTCCATGATACTGTAAATGATTTCCGGAAGTAATATTGGTCACGAGGTTCATTTTAAGGTGGCCCCTTACTCTGATTGGCCTTCAGCGGCTTTCGAGAATTCTCCGAGCTCTCGGATTGGCCGACGTCACCTGTCTGCATCACGCAACCCGCGTGATCACCGGTATAAAGCCTGAACGCTGCCTACTTCAATTGCCATATCTTCGCCATTTCTCAGCCATTCACGACTCGGCACCTGTCGCTATCTTCAAACATGACTACATACTCCAAGAACTTCCAAGATAAGGGTCATGAAGATCGTCTCCGCACAAACTCTACAAAATTACTTCTCTACTGAAGTACTGGCACATTGCCTTAAATCGCTAGTCCAACTCAATTCGTTATCGCTAACGAGTTCTTCTCAATCGACAACGAGTCGATATTGTACAGCCCGGGGGCAGTACCCCCTAAGACTCACCCCTCCATCATTCATCAAAAGCACCCTCATAGGTACACCACAGGCCTCAGGTACTTGTTCAAACACAAGCAGGCCCGGCATACTGCTGACAGCCACGCTTACGCAATACAAACACAAACACAGTAACTGGAGCGACAACAATGAAGAAATGCTGACCAGGCAGTAGGGGGAGGCCTTAAAGGCTAGGCCCGGAAGATCCCCATTATCTGTTCTTGTCCAGCGGCCCTGCCCTATGAGGTCCGTTCCAGCTCTTCACCAGGTGAGAACTAGCCGTGTGCTCACATTCCTTATCTTTGTAAATCCATACCCTAAACATTTGTACACTTTACAACTTGTACTGCACTTCATATTTGCTTAACTCCCCAAAAAGGGACATCACATCACAGCTACTGGCCAATAAACACTTGATCAGTAAACACGCACGTTTATTACTAATCACACTCCATTTTACATGCTTATACCCAACCTGACCTTAGTCATAATTGCCCCTGACCGCGGCGACCAGGAATTGCATCGTGAGGTTCTATTGTACTCGAGCAAGCGACCCGACCGAAGAGTGCCGAGTCACCGACTCTGCACGCACGCTGAATTGCACACTCTACCTAATTGGTAGGCTAGATTAGTAGCCTGCACTTAGACGTTCATCCCCTAGTAGGTAAGCGCATCCTGCAGGGACGCCCCCAATAGATTAAGCATTCACACCAATACACTACACTGGTAGTCTCTCCCAATCACGGGAAGCTACCCTCACCCGGAAACAGCCCTCAAAATTAGAACACCTACACTACTCTGTTTATCCCACCCCCTTCAAAGGGATAAAACATATTTGGTGGAGGCACCGCTACCACGCAAAATAAGGGTAAGGAAATCAAACAACGAGCCGTCGTGGTAGAGCGATCCATACCGCAAGTACCCAAGCAAGACTATTATTTTTCCTCTCCCAGAATACGCTCCACATTTTTTTCTTTTTCTCTTCCCCCCTTTTTTACACGGGGACTAATATTATTACACCCATTCCACCCTCCCCATAGTGCAAGGTCGGTGGAAATTAAATGACCACGTTTAGAACCACACTAAGAGACTTTGCGCACCATTTGCCTTTTAGCACAACTCCACTACTACCGAAGTTCAGAATTAAAAACGCTGACTTAATAACTGAACACACTTCAGTACGCCTCCTTCAGGAACTCGAATTAAAGGCATTAGAAATCCGCGCTCAATACCCAGCAGCGGCAGCACTAGTCACACATTTTACACGATCCCAGGCCCAGACCAGTGCGCAGGGACAACATTCACCAATATCCAGCGCTAGTGAGGCAGATTGCTTACCAACACTCCATCCCCTATTGTTACAGCAACTGCAAATCACAGAGCAAAAGACTGATAATCTGCTCGCGCGCATCACACAGTTATTGGGTACTGACGCTGTTAAGGCAGACAACCACACGACAGAGACGGTCCTAGATATACATACTATCCTAGAGACAGTAAAACAGGATCTAGACAGGACAGTGGAAGTAGTGAAATCCACACAGTACGACATTACACCATCGATCAGTGACGACATATCAGGCGACGAGCCCCCTGGCAACGTAACACACGTGTCATACACAGGGAGTGAGGTTAATTCCCCTCAAAACAACACAAACCCAGACACCTCAGCACATGATAGAAGTGCGGACAGCGTAATCGAGCAGGATATGAATAGGCACACCGAATATCCAATGATCCACCCCACAAAGTTCACGGGGGAGAGCCAGGATCCGGAGGAATATCTCAGGGTCTACAATAGAACGTCTCGGATCAATGGCTGGAGCGACGAAGTCAGGAAACGGCTCCTACCTGCATACCTAACAAAGTCGGCCATGACATGGTACGAGCTCCATGAGGACAATCTAGAAAACGCCACATGGGACGAAATCACTTTGTTGCTGAAAAGTGAATTCCAGCTCACACCAGACGATGAGGACCTGTATGACAAAATTAGACAGAGGTCACAGGGGCCTACAGAGAGCGCGCAGACGTATATAAACGCGAAACTGCTGATGTGCGACAAATACAACGCAGCCATGCCGCATAAGCAAAAAGTTAAGTTGCTAATGCAGGGCCTTAGGCCATCCATCGTGGACAAACTATGCATCATGAACAACCCTACGGTCCAGCATATGCTCAACAATATAAAAACAATAGAGGCCGGGAGAAAGATCACGGAAAAAGCTACGGAGAAAGCCGTGAATCAGCATTTTCATCCAGAAAAGGACGACACCAGTCAAAAGATGGATGAGTTAGTGGACAGGATGGAGAAGCTAACAATAGCTGCCATCCAAGCAGGCGGGGGACCACTCAGGAGTGAACATACTGACACGGAAGAACTGTATTATCCCGAGAGGGAAAGGGGTTACACGGACAGGAGACACTACGAGCGGGAGAAAACATACTACCCTCCACAGCGGCCGACAACACAATATACGCAGGACAGGCCACATTACCCTCCACGATATTCACCGGTCTCATAAACAAATGTGGAGCCAACCTACCCCTCACGTCGACCATCATCCCCATACACACCGGATTACTACCCTTCAGAGTACGACCACAGTATTCCTCGGCGAAGCAGCCCGCCACCGAGCAGACAGGGCTATGCTTCCCCACAATATAGGGGAAATGGGGACTATCGGGAAAACCCACCCCCAAGCAGGCAAGGCTATGCATCCCCATATTATAGAGGAAATGGGGACAATCGGGGAAACCCACCCCCAAGTACGCAGGGCTATGCATCCCCACAATACAGGGGAAACGGGGAATACCGGGAGAACCCACCCCCAGGCAGACAGGGACATGCACCCCCGCAGTATAGGGGAAAGGGGAATCGCCGGGAAAACCCGCCCCAGCAGAAGCAGACGTACACCCCACCCTGTCGGAGACAAGAACACAGACCACAGGTCAGAAACAACGGAGCAACAATCCCACAGAAAGGACGGGAGGCCCGGGACACGTACACGAAGGGACCGGAACACTATCCGCTCTCCGACGAACACCCGAGAGAGTTTAGGGACGAGGCACCCCACCGGACAGACAGAAGGGCAATGCTTCCCATACCCGGTTACCCACCGCAAGCGGGGAGTTGGCGCAGTCACTCCGAGGGGGGACAGACATACAGCACGGGGAGACGCACACCTACGTTTCCAAAACAACGCCTAGACGGGGAGGTTCGGCTAGCTAAAAAAGCTGCGGAGGTTCCTCCCCTAACACAACACCAGAGAGTCCCCTCACCTAAACAGACTCGCAAGAGCAGGGGGAAGAAGCAGCCAACTAAAACAAGGGCTGACGATCCGCCCCCGGACCGTTTCCAAACACCCCGTAAAAGGGGACGGCAATTGCCTGTTCAGGGCCATTAGCTTTTTAGTCCGCCATGCCGAAGATCACCACAGGGAGTACAGGCGGGAAACGGTTAAACACATCCTGGCCAACTGGGAAGAGTACCGGGATTTTGTGGCGGACGAACAGGAAAACCCATTCCAGACCGGGGTACACTACGAAAGATAGATGGGTAGGGATGGTACCTATGCTGGCGCCGTAGAAGTGACCGCTCTCGGCAAGGTACTTAAGCTGAACATACATGCATACACTGACGTACACTCGCCGCCACTATTCACAACCACGGGATTCGACAGGGCCCTGCACATACTATTCACGGGGAACCCTAGGGCGGGACACTATACGCCCCTCATAATCACGCGCGAACAAGACGCAGACAATCAGTCCACAACACAACCGGACATGAAAATATCACCGGCAGCGAGACAGGGGGAAAAAGGCAAATCCACACCCTCCAGACGGGAAACCACACCCCCTACGCCACAACACGGGGCGGGAAGTGACCCCACACAGGAGCAGGACGCAAACACACTTGGCATAGGGGAGCCAGCAACAGGAATCGAACTCGCGACCGCCTGGAACAAAAAACGAGGTCACATGTGCAAACGAAGGGTTAGGTTTGCAGACACACCCTCACGGGAGGAGGAGAGGAACAACACACCCACTCAGAAACTGGGAAGTGTGAACACATTAACCGCTCGCCAGAATCCCTGTATTTTGACAGCGCGGGCAGTGAAGAGAGCAGGCAGTGTACTGACAGGGCACATTTCGCTGACCGAGATAAAGAACTCGAGCCAGGAAATAAGCCGCGAGGCCAAGCGTGCCAAGAACAATGAGCAGCCAGCTCCATGCTTCTTCAGCACAAATGTAACGCAGGGCATCAACAGTGGCGCACACAGGGACAAGGACACTAAGGTAGTAACAACAACAACAACAACATACACCCTCTACAATACATCTTTACAGGGGGAAGGACTCCAATTAGCGGCATTGACAGTACACGCCAGCATAAATGGCCACAGGGTGCAAGCCCTCGTTGACACTGGTGCAGCAGTAAGCTGCGTCAACAGAAAACACGTCACCGAAGGGCAGATACACGGTGTCACGGGTGACATCCGGCTGGTAGCGGCCAATGCTCAGACGCTAGAAAACTCGGGGGTGGCAAATAAACACATTAGGCTAGACCATTTTGCGACAACACACCCCATGTTCGTGATAGAACATCTTTCTGCGTCAGCAATAATTGGCATGGATTTCCTCGCCAAGTACGAAGCTAGCATAAATTTTGCTAGCCGCAAGATGCTTTTAATGCATGACCAGAGGCTCACTACACATCCCATGGCATACACCAGGAAAACAGATGGGATTCGAGCGGAGCGAGAAATCCACGAGCACCAGGCCTCCACACTGAACACAATCGACAAACACAAAGGCACACACACAGATAAGACGATCAATCACACTCACAGACAGGACCTGACAACGGAACAAGATAGGAGGCTCACGGAGCTCCTGGAAGACAATAGGGATATCTTTGCCCATTCGTTGAAAGATCTCGCGGTGACAGACCTTATCGAGCATCATGTCACACTCACCAGTGACCGACCAGTCCACCAGCCCCCCTTCAGAGTGAGTCAGAAGGAGAGGCACGCTATCGACACTCAGATTAAAGAGATGCTCGAAGCGGAAGTAATAGTGCCGGTGGTCTCGAATTACAGTGCTCCGGTCTTGCTGACCAAGAAGCGAGATGGTTCCCACAGGTTTTGTACACAATACCTTAGGCTCAACAAGTTAATAGAAAATGACAGTTATCCACTGCCACGGGCCGATACCTATTTGGATGCCCTCGGTGGGGCCAGCTGGTTCAGCTCGATGGATTGTTATAGTGGCTTCTATTCAATCCCCGTTTATGAACCGGACAGGCACAAGCTGGCGTTCGTTACAGAAAACGGCCTCTATACCTATACAAGGTTACCAATGGGCCTCCGTAACGCCAGTCAGACCTTCCAAAAGCTAGTGGATAAGGCATTTTCAGGGCTAAAATGGCGCTCGGTGCTCGTCTACGTGGACGACATAACGGTCCTCTCCCACACCTTTGACGAGCATCTCGTACACTTGGAGGAGGCTTTCGCAAGGTTCAGAGAGGCCAAATTAAGGCTTAAACCTTCGAAGTGTCAATTTGCCAGACAGCAGATTAACATACTGGGCCATATTGTTAACAAAGAAGGCATTATTCCCGACCCAGCGAAGACGGACGCCATAACGGACATCCCGATGCCTACAAATCTGAAACAATTGTGTAGCTTCATTGGTCTGGCTTCCTATTACAGGAAGTACATCTATAGGATCGCACACATTGCCCACCCTCTAACCAAACTCACACGTGAAAAGACGCCCTTCCACATTAAACAAGAACATATAGATGCCTTCAACACACTTAAGCAACTATTGACCACCCCACCATTACTGCAACACTTCCATAGTGATAGGCCCACATTTTTACACGTGGACGCAAGCCAGTATGGACTGGGAGCTGCCCTATTACAGGAAGATACGGAGGGGCGCATACAGCCAGTGGCTTATGCTAGCAGAAAATTAACGGCCGTCGAAACCAGATACTCTGCCACAGAGCGTGAAATGCTGGCATTTTCATGGGGAGTGAACTATTTCCGGGTATACCTCTATGGTATCCAGTTCACGGTAATGACTGACCACGCGAGCCTGCTTTTTTGGGACAAATTCAAAAACCCAAATTCGCGACTCAATAGGTTTATATTCCGTCTTTACGAATATAACTTCTTGGTCAAGCATAAGAAGGACGCTACACACCTAGATGCAGATGGGTTGTCTAGGCTGCCAGTAGCCGATCCCCCAGATGACAGTAAGGACCACGAATGGGACGACATGCCGACTTTTGCCCTGACGTTGGTTAACATAAAGCAGGAGCAAGGCGTGATCCATACCTGAAAAAGATTCTAATGGCACTAGAAAACTTGGAAAAGGTAGATTCCAAGACAGCACGGCTGTCTATGCGATTTTTCCTAGACAAAGACGGGGTACTGAAATTTAAACCCACAGCCATGCACGATAATGCACCTATAGCGGTTCCGGACTCATTGAAAGAGAGTATCATGACCGGACACCATAATAGCCCAATGGCAGGGGCACATTTGGGTACGCATAAAACATACCATAGAATCCGGGATAAGTATTACTGGGTAAACATGAAGGGCGACATAGATACCTTCGTAAAGACATGTCACACCTGCCAGCGATTTAAAGCAAGGCCTGGCAAGCCTCATGGATAACTCAACCCTATTCCAGTAGGAGAACTATTCCACAGAATCGGGATAGATGTTAAAGGCCCCATCTCCACATCTGAAAAAGGTAATAAATACATACTTGTGGCCACAGAGTATCTTACCCGGTACATGATTACAAAGGCTGTTCCCAAAGCAGTCACGAACAGCATAGTGGAATTTCTATTTGACATAGTCACGCGATATGGCCTATTCCAAACCCTATTATCCAATAGAGGGACTATTTTCACCTCGAGAGTGCTCCAACCGTTTCTGGAGATACTAAGGATAAGGGCATACACAACCACGAGTTTTTCCCCACAGACTAATGGGCTCACAGAAAGCATGAACAAAATCATCGGCACAGCGCTAGCCAAGTTCACGGGGGACACAGGAACAGACTGGGATAATTACCTGCAGCCCATTACATTCAGTTACAACACTTCAATATCCACGGCCACAAAACACTCTCCACACTTCCTGTTGCACGGCTATACAACCAGAAGCCCCATCGACAACATATGCATCCCACAGGACACTCTCACAGACAACGCAACCCGGTTAGAGTATTTGCAGATAGCTCGCATGAACGCCAGAAGAAACATAACCGCGGTGCAGAAGAAACAAAAAGAACGGTACGATCGTCAACGGAAGACCGTGGAATACACACCCGGGCAATTGGTTATGGTTTCCAATTCCACCCTAAAAAGAACGTGTCCGAGTTCCTCCTACCACGTTGGACACGTCCCTTCAAAGTCTGCAGGAAGTTATCTGACCTGAACTACATAGTGAACGTGCGGCATGGACACAAACTCATCAAGGACACTATACACGCCCGCCGCATGAAGGCGTACTACACTCGGAAAACAACACCCACACGTAAGGGCGGGAACACTGCAAAAAGGAAAGGAAATGATTCCGCTGGCAGACGAGAAAAGAAAGCCAAGAGATAGCTTTCGAACCCCGAGGACCTCACCAGGATACGATCCTGACACAGACATCTAACTACCACCGACGAATATATTCGCATCAGACCTACAGTAACACAAAAATTGGGGACACAATATATATGAACAGAGGTAGGGTCTTTTACATGACGAGGAACAAAAGGCACACCATGTATGCAGACAATGGAAAAGCGTGTCAGCAAACCCACGCACACTTGCTCAACACATGCGATAAACAGACCACTAGACTAGCAGCAGGTACTTCACACACCATTGAAACTTGACACTATCGCCAGTCAGCGATAAGACATAAATGAACATGCGGCATCCGTAAGTACAAGACAGGCTAGGAACGCTCTCACTCTGGCAGTAATATACACAATCATTCACGCCATTTTCAAAGCCGGATAACTCCCGAAATTAAAGTACGAGGGACGTTCCGAATTACACAAAACTCTCACACTAATGTACATTTTCGCACGCGTATTTCAAACATACAATACACGCCACGGCACATTAAACACAGAAATTGTGGTCCCGAGGCATTAGGCCTAGGCCAAGGCATATGCGCACGCACAGAACAGATACCATACCTCTGTGGGTTGCGTCAAACCCGCATGCCTGTACCAAACATATTACATACATAATAGACAGTTTACAGCCTCCAGCAGCTTAGGCTAACGAATGGTATAAGGTATGCATCAGGGCCTAACACATCCAACACACAGAAACACGATACAAACGTGCCAAAAGGAAGCTAGCCAATGGCATTTTGGCGCCATAACACAAATAGAGCCCACACTAGGGACGCACAAAATCCCAACAGACAACGCAGACATAAAACACGGAGTGTTACACGGAATCACGGGTCCGAATACCCAATAAAACCGGACACCGTGAAAAACAAAACTGTCGACCGACGAAAGATCAGTTAGATCCAACACACAGGTTTTTCAACCTGGAAAGTCAGAAAACACAGCCAGCGCGACTAGACACCAGATGGACACATTTACAGGGGAAAATTCACTCCCACCTAGACGGAAACTGGCCAAAATTTAGGCAATTCCCAAGTACGTTAAAATTAAACTAGGAATATGGACTCGGACACAGACAATCACACGGGCGGCATCGCACAGACGGCATGTATACACAATCCCATAAAGAAAAACCATAGGGTCCCATACAGACACTGTGCCCCAGAGAGTATAGCTAAAAGTGAAGATAGGCATAAGAATGTTTATATTATACGTATATGAATGGCATATTATTACTGTATACACGCTTTAAACATACACTAGGGGTGGCAGATGAATTACACTAATGCCACACACAAGCACGTAAACGAGTAAGCCACACAATCATGAACACAGGAAGGTTCTTTTACATACAGGAAAGTAGGCCCGTTCTAAGGTACTCGCTATAATGGCCTACTTAGGGCATTAGCGACCCCGGGATTGCCAATAGGGGACGTACCGGGAACGCCAGGCCTCTACGGAGACCACAAGATACTTTTTTTTGGACCAAAGCGCCCGACACCTGAATACGGGGACGCCACGGGCATAGACAAACGCTCACACAAAGCAGGTAACACCACATCTCTACGGCCAAAAATCATGGCAATGTAGATTACCCCGGACATAAAATAGTAGAGCAAGACACAATGGGGAACGAATCGCGAAAACAAATTCTCAAACAAGCTTGTGAGCGGGAAAAAGGTGACAAGGTAGCACGTTGGCCTTCCTAGAATGCAAACACATGTCAACATACAGACAGTGGCGGAAGTCACGTTTTTACATATCATTAAAGACTTTCCGTACACAAGGAAACCAAACAAATACACAAAAAAACAAAACACTGCGTTGCAAATGAGCGAATTCCAGCGCGTTGCGACACACTGTTGCCGGAAGGCATTCTTGTAATAGCAAGGCGTGACAATGACATGCAGACATGATGACACTGACATAAAAACAATAAAAATAACGATATACAGTGACACGGATGTTGATACAGGAAGTGAGAGCGCCATTACAATAGGCTCCGCATCCGATAGTACACAAATACTGCGGGCCGGATTGATCTCGGAAGAACAGGATCCCATACGCCTATCATTAGCGACACTAGGAACATGTCTACAAGGGTGATAACACGCAGTACGCGGCACCTGACAATCAGCCACGCGACGCGAGATAAGCCTTCTCCGATAACATCCCACGCGCCAGCATACGGCAGCGGTGGGCGACCTCACACACACAGGCGCGCTAATTACAGCCACGGCCACTTCCTTCCCACACGCGCCCAACAATCAGGGGCGGATACAGACAGATTCCATGAGGGAACAAACCCCTCCCCCTAATAATTTCTTTTCTTGTTTTTTTTTCTCTCTCTCTCTAAAATTCATTACAGGCAATTACGCTATGCCAATTTATACTCACGATCACATGCTATCCCACGTTATGAACAGGAGACCAGGTTAGGCCGTGACGTCACAGCGTCACCGCACTTAAACATCCTAAGGGCAGCTCGAGGGCGGTGCCCACAGACACACACATTTTCACACAACGTAGGTATCACAGACCCACGGGTACTCCACAGACTGGTATTTTAGGAGACAGTAGGTGCTTTATGACATCTCAACTTAGCCAGCGTACATCCCAAGGAGCGGGTAGAGAACACATAGCGACCAAGAGAGGATGACATCCTACACTAGGAGTAGAGGTGGATAATGCCATCAGGATGGCCATGGTACCAACTACGGGCTACCATCCCCACACCCTTCTTCCTACATACCCTATTACCTGTAACACTATCCAACACAGACATACAGAACATAAAAACACCTACACTACATTTCAAAACATACATACATACATGCTTCTAATAAATTAAGGTTTGCTACACCTTGGCCCCAAACGCCTACACCTGAGTATTAGAGGTGATTCGGAAACTAATATCAAGCGGCAATGCACATCTCTGTGTAGAGAGATGAGGCCATACTGATACTAACAAGTATTTTATTAAATAATCCCGCATGCAAGGGACATAAACTTATCGTATCCCAGCACAAACCTTATCCTCAAATGAGGGCAGACACGCCTCATATCCATCCTAATGCATGAGGTATCCTATACACACACCAGGGTTTGTATTATTATTTCACCCGCATGACATTTTCAAAATTTTGCACATCTGGGAAAAACCCACCCCATCCACTCACAGTAAATACCTCCTAACAGCATCATCGACTCCCGGCCACCATGAACATGGAGTCCAGCGATGCATGACCCCCTCCTACCACGCTTTAACCCCATTCAGCTAATAACACCCCCGGATCCTAATAACAAGGGACCAAACGCCCTACAAACCTACTAATACCTCTAGGAAAGTACCAAGGCATCACCGCTGGAAATCCGACACGGCAATGACAAGCCTAAAGTAGTCACTGCATTTCGAAGATTCTACAACCCCAGAACACTAAAAATTATACATAATTACATAGTACACAAAAACATATTTACAAATCACACTAATTTTTTTAAAGGAATCTGACATCACACTAGATGGTGATGAGAAGGTAAATGGGGAGCAGAATCGCCACACAAGGACAGAGCTGGAGAAGGCGGTGATGAGGCCTGACCCAGTCTACTGACAGACGTAGCGTCAAAGCCAGACCTGCAGGGGAGACTTTTTGACGGCTAGTAGGAGAATTAACCAGCTCCATACTAGACTCAGGAGACGACCCTCGAGACGACAAACTACGACTAGACTTGTAGTTAGCTTGTAATATAAGTAGCGTTCCTATGGCGAGGAACAAGGCTTCCATTCGCGTGAAGTGAAGATAGTGTGCCAAGGGTCCAGGGGGACAACCCCTGGCCACGCAAGACCTCATCCGGATATGGGGCGAAGAGGATTCCCGGACGCTAAATTCCCGGATGATATTATTTTATCGGATGATTTTTCCCGAACGATGTCCCGTGCCCACATAAATGGATGACAGCGAGTCCCCAGAGCTTAAATGGCAACGCAGCGAGCGGCCAGAGATGTAAATGAGGAAGGCGGCGGGCACCTCACAGCGGCCTGGGCCACAGATTAATAAATATAAATGAATGATAAATGGCGAATAAAGCGAATATAAGCTATACAATTATAAACGAAATTGATATCCGCGCGCAGCGTTTGCACCTAGCAACGCAGTCACACAGGCCTCTATACACTACACATTAGTTATTAACGGGAGAACCCCACGAAACACATGGGTGACAATGTGCAAGGGAGGTCACTAGGTAGGGGTAACTCCTTCTAGGCGAATGGTATTTCCAAACTACTATACGTACGGGTCCAATGGAGGAGCCGTGTTGAGCACGAAACGTAGTGCCCAAACCACAATCTGCATGCGTAGTCACTCGGATTACCGATACCACACTGCAAATTGGACGAAGGTCCCTGGGTACTATACGCATGCTCGCGTATTTCGACAGTCAAAGGCGCAGTGTAAGCCCTATTAGGCACCCGTAATCCCAATACCCCCCTACGCATTGCACGCCATCAAAATTCTAGTAGGTAAGGTAGTTGCATTTGGAACGCAACTTAGACTTAAGCAAATTTAATAAGCACTGTTGTAAAACAGTAGCTACAGTACATTTCGGCACTAGACTAAGGACTATTTCGGCTTGTACATACAAAATATTTTTTTTAGTATTAATTAATATAATCTAGGCTAAGCACTTTTTAATTAAGATAGAGCGTTCGGCACCTGGCAACTAAAACCGTTACCAGGGTAAGACTGACAACCCATTGCGAAAACACGCGTATGCGACGCGAACGCGACATATGGCGTTTGGCACCTTATAGGGTAAGTCCGAGCAACATTCAACGGCACAGGTAATGTGAACGCGACATAGGCGCGTATCCGTAATATTTGGCCAAGGGCATATATACCACATGTCTTTGTTTTTCAGCAAAGATCTCCTTCACTGCGGCATCGCGGGAATGCTGACAACATGATTTACCAGGTAAAGGTGACGTCACACATACACTACACACAACTGGAGTACACGGAGGAGACATACAATTACACATGTACACAAAAGATTAGAGTAAGTAGGCTAAGATAGGACTCTAGCCGGCATAGGTTAAAATAGAGTAATATAAAGTGCCAAAGGCAAGCGATATCGGCATGCACCTATAAATGGTATATATGACTTATACAATATTTCTATGCTCTATTACAGATCACCCGAGCAGCAATCTACTAATATACTTTGTCCACAGGGCCACAACGCAATAAACATGTCTTTTGTAAATATATTTTCAACACCAACTTGTACACACTCTCCTATGTCACAAACACATACACTCTCCACAAGACTTTCAGTTGCACCCCTTAACGGTGACAACACAGTGGTCAACGATGCACAGTAACCATGGAATACTGAGTATCAATGAACACAAAAACATATTATGCACGCAAATGAAGCGTGGATTCAGTGTTTAAGGGCGGCTTGTAGCGCCGCGCCTTCGGCGCTAAGGTGGAATTCCTAACCACGGTGGGAAAACCACTAGGGTATAAGAGAAAACAAAATGAGACAGCGGATTAGCCACTGAACCCTCGCAGGAACGGCCACTTAAGGACGCGTCAGAAGCAAGGTAGAGAATTAACAGCGCAAGAGGTATAAAATAACTGGCCACTTAAAAGAGCTCTACAAGGTAATATATAATAGTTGTAAATTATTTTGTATTTTATAGTTGTACCATGATAACGTTAGACACGTACATGTTCCACATGGTTGGATAATATACCTATACATAGAGTACCAACATGGCAACCATCATTATTACTATGTTATTATTATTATTATGTTTATTATAAATGTCATGATTATTATTATTATTATCAGGTCATGCCTGTTATCATCATCATGATTACCAATGTCATCATACAATGCTACCATAACTACCACAGGACTATCACCAGCCTGTATACGGCACCATTATTGCCATCTTCGCCACGGCGAATATTGTTATATTTTTTTCCAATGTATTATATATACACGCACACTGATTATGCTTTTGTTTCTTTCATTTTCTTTCTACTAACGTTAAAATTTGTGAAGGTGCTCTGTTTCATCCCAACAACAATAAATCATTCTGATATATACCTTTAACTTATACCCTGGGGCACCTGTTTTTCTATTTTCTTCCATCTTTTATACAATACCTTGCCTATACTTTGTAGACACAAGGTACATGCAGGGAGCAATTTTTTTCCCAGACAACGACGGACGACACAACCACCCGTCCAACCATGGTTTTTTTCCTTCCTGCATGGCACCAATACGCATATATCTATGTTTTTCCTTCCTATTTTCGTTAACAGCAATAACATCAAGAACATGTATTTTTCTGTTTTTTTATTTCCAATGTCAAGTTTCATAATGATTAATTTTAGATGAATAATGAACATGTATATACCCAAAACCCACCCCCTCTGAGCACACGCTAAACTCACATCACCACCAGGACAACACGACATCGATACACCCACACGACACCGACACTGAAGAGGAAGGAGAAGAAGACGAGGGACAAGAAGAAAACGAGGAAAATCATTACAACGACACGCCCACTCTATTTCCCGTTCGCGAGGACGCGAACAAACGACGAAGGGGTCTAGTACAGCCCGCGGGCAGTACCCCCTAAGACCCACCCCTCCATCTTTCATCAAAACCACCCTCATAGGCACACCACAGGCATCAGGAACTTCTTGAAACACAAGCAGGCCCCGGCATATTGCTGACAGCCACGCCTACGCAATACAAACACAAACACAGTAACTGGAGCGACAACAATGAGGAAATGCTGACCAGGCAGTGGGGGGAGGCCTTAAAGGCTAGGCCCGGAAGGTCCCCATTATCTGTTCTTGGCCAGCGGCCCTGCCCTACGAGGTCCGTTCCAGCTCTTCACCAAGTGAGAACTAGCCGTGTGCTCAGATTCCTTATGTTTGTAAACACCAACCCTAAACATTTGTACACTTTACAACTTGTACTGCACTTCATATTTGCTTAACTCCCCAAATAGGGACATCACATCACAGCTACTGGCCAATAAACACTTGGTCAGTAAACACGCACGTTTATTACTAATCACACTCCATTTTACATCCTTATACCCAACATAACCTTAGTCATAATTGCCCCTGAACGCGGCGACCAGGAATTGCATCGTCAGGTTCTATTGTACTCGAGCAAGCGACCCGACCGAAGAGTGCCGAGTCACCGACTCTGCACGCACGCTGAATTGCTCACTCTACCTAATTGGTAGGCTAGATTAGTAGCCTGCACGTTCATCCCCTAGTAGGTAAGCGCATCCTGCAGGGACACCCCCAATAGATTACGCAATCACACCAACACACTAAACTGGTAGTCTCTCCCAATCACGGGAAGCTACCCTCATCCGGAAACAGCCCTCAAAATTAGCACACCTACACTACTCTGTTTATCCCACCCCCTTAAAGGGATAAAACAATATTAGGCCTACTGCAATCATCGATTTTGACAGCATCTACTCAAGGTGGCATTTATCTTCAGAGCTAAACAATCTACAACATTTCGAAAGTGATCAACAAGTGTCCCCGGAAATCTCTCAAAGAACTGCCCCAGCAAGTTAAGTGCTAACTCTAACCTCCAATTTGCCTAGTGTACCTGCCATGTTCAACCTAACCCAACTTATTTGTTTAACGTGGCCACAAGTACGTTGCTCTTTTAAAGTGAAACCTACGGTATGTTAAAACAATTACATTTTGTTTTCTTGCATGCTTGTTATAACTTATTTAAACACATTCTCTTGTTTGAAACGACTTGCGGGATGTAAGTTACTCCCCTGGTGCTTGTCGATCTTACTGATGGTTGACGAAATTGTTTCATTCAAACCAAAGCATGCCAACCAAGCATATTTCTATTTTCTAGTCACTATTTGAAGCTCATATGGAGCAATGAAGTTATTCTCCTATGACTTTGGCCCTGCATTTGCAAGCAGCTTTAATTTTGTAAATTTTGCAAGAATCCTTAATTTTGTAAATTATGCTAGGACTATTCTACCTAGTGACCTTAAACCTCAAAATGGTCAACTTATCCTTATCTCTTGTTGATTTATACTTCATTAGAATTTATAGTCTATGCATTGTTTTTCAAGTCTTGTTGGCTGGTGCCTACAGTGTTTCTACTGTCTGTTTCTAAGGTTGTTGTTATTGTTGATCTTTATGCAAATTATAAATAAAGATCATTGTTATTGGCAAACTGTTTCTATTAGCCATTTTCTTTTTTGATGTCCCATTTGTCTCTAAATAGTTAAGTTCACTTGTATATTAAGCTAGAGGCTTCACCTCTAGTTCTTTCTGAAAGGGGACGTCTAGCATCAACAGATCCTAACTAGGTGCTTAACTCTTCTAGGACTGAAGATGTTATTTCTGATTCGATACGTGGAACGATGTCCGGAATAGGACAGTCTGCAATCTCAATATCCCAAACATGGTCCATATGACTTGTTTCAAAAATATATTTCCCTTTGCATAGGAAGAATTATGTGTTACACATGACTATTAAACTTGCACTGAAGAAATCAAGGAATAAATAACATGCTGAAGTTAATTCAACTTCGCATTCATAGAGTTTTCTTATGTCAACAGATACATGGCAAAGACAGAAAAGTTTGTAAAGTTCAAATCAGAATTCATTTCAGTTCCTACACATATGCCAAGTGTTGGCCTAGCAGATTATCACTAGCATTGAGTGTGGGTGAGTGGAGGCTTGGTTGTGTTGGTGCAATAACTCACTGTTAATATATAACGTTAATATCTGTCATAATAATCACGCAAAGTTGATGAATGTTGTGTAAAGAAATATTGCATAGTGTGTTGTGCGTGTTACTGTATTGAGTTCCTAAAGCAATATTGATCTCAAGAATACTCAAGGTAAGGAGAAATTTAATGAACTTATAATACTTGACATCTTATCAGGATTGTTAGCCACTGTATTAAAAGTATGGAATATGAATACAAATGATTTTTTTTACAAATACCGGGCCTCGGTCTAATAAGTTTCCTTCTTCATCAACAGTCCAAAACAATATAAATATCATAATCACATGTAATCTATTTCAGGTTATTCTTCAAAAGATATGCAGGTTTCCTGGACCTTCTGGATGATTAATTCCCCAAATTCTTTCATAATGGAAAGTAAAAACTAACTGTGACTGTTAGGTAACGTCTGTAGTTTCATAATGGAAGGTAACAACGAGCTGTGACTGTTTAGTAACGTCTGTAGTTTCATAATGGAAGGAAACAACTAACTGTGACTGCTTAGTAACGTCTATAGTTTCATAATGGAAGGTAACAACTAGCTGTGACTGTTTAGTAACGTCTGTAGTTTCACAATGAAAGGTAAGAACTAGTTCTGACTGTTGAGTAACGTCTGTAGTTTCAGAATGGATCGTAACAACTAGCTGTGACTGTTTAGTAACGTCTGTAGTTTCACAATGGAAGGTAACAACTAGCTGTGACTGTTTAGTAATGTCCGTAGTTCCACAATGGAAGGTAACAACTAGCTGTGACTTTTTAGTAACGTCTGTAGTTTCACAATGGAAGGTAACAAGTAGCTGTGACTGTTTAGTAACGTCTGTAGTTTCATAATGGAAGGTAACAACTAGCTGTGACTGTTTGGTAACGTCTGTAGTTTCAGAATGGAAGGTAACAACTAGCTGTTACTGTTTAGTGACGTCTGTAGTTTCATAATGGAAGGTAACAACTAGCTGTGACTGTTTAGTAACGTCTGAGGTTTCACAATGGAAGGTAACAACTAGCTGTGACTGTTTAGTAACGTCTGTATTTTCATAATGGAAGGTAACAACTAGCTGTGACTGTTTAGTAACGTCTGTAGTATCACAATGGAAGGTAACAACTAGCTGAGACTGTTTAGTAACGTCTGTTTTTCACAATGGAAGGTAACAACTAGCTGTGACTGTTGAGTAACATCTGTAGTTTCATAATGGTTGGTAACAACTAGCTGTGACTGTTCAGTAACGTCCGTAGTTTCACAATGGAAGGTAACAACTAGCTGTGACTGTTTAGTAACGTCTGTAGTTTCACAATGGATGGTAACAACTAGCTGTGACTGTATAGTAACGTCTGTAGTTTCACAATGGAAGGTAACAACTAGGTGTGACTGTTTAGTAACGTCTGTAGTTTCACAATGGAAGGTAACAACTAGCTGTGGCTGGTTAGTAACGTCTGTAGTTTCACAATGGAGGATAACAACTAGCTGTGACTGTATAGTTACGTCTGTAGTTTCACAATGGAAGGTAACAACTAGCTGTGACTGTTAAGTAACGTCTGTAGTTTCACAGTGGAAGGTAACAACTAGCTGTGATTGTTTAGTAACGTCTGTAGTTTCACAATGGATGGTAACAACTAGCTGTGACTGTTTAGTAACGTCTGTAGTTTCACAATGGAAGGTAACAACTAGCTGTGACTGTTTAGTAACATCTGTAGTTTCACAATGGAAGGTAACAACTAGCTGTGACTGTTTAGTAACGTCTCTAGTTTCACAATGGAAGGTAACAAGTACCTGTGACTGTTTAGTAATGTCTGTAGTTTCACAATGGAACGTAACAAGTACCTGTGACGGTTTAGTAACGTCAGTAGTTTCACAATGGATGGTAACAACTAGCTGTGACTGTTTAGTAATGTCTGTAGTCTCATAATGGAAGGTAACAACCAGCTGTGACTGTTTATAAAGTCTGTTTTTCACAATGGAAGGTAACACCTAGCTGTGACTGTTTAGTAAAGTCTGTAGTTTCAGAATGGAAGGTAACAACTAGCTGTCACTGTTTAGTAACGTCTGTAGTTTCAAAATGGAAGGTAACAACTGGCTGTGACTGTTTAGTTACGTCTGTAGTTTCATAATGGAAGGTAACAACTGGCTGCGACTGTTTAGTAACGTCTGTAGTTTCATAATGGAAGGTAACAACTAGCTGTGACTGTTTAGTAACGTCTGTAGTTTCATAACGGAAGGTAACAACTAGTTGTGACTGTTTAGTAACGTCTGGAGTTTCACAATGGAAAGTAACAACTAGCTGTGATAATTTAGTAACGTCTGTAGTTTCACAATGGAAGGTAACAACTAGCTGTGACTGTTCAGCAATGTCTGTAGTTTCACAAAGGATGGTAACAACTAGCTGTGACTATTTAGTAACGTCTGTAGTTTCACAATGGAAGGTAACAACTAGCTGTGACTGTTTAGTAACGTCTGTAGTGTCATAATGGAAGGTAACAACTAGCTGTGACCGTTTGTAACATCTGTAGTTTCATAATGGAAGGTAACAACTAGCCGTGACTGCTTAGTATTGTCTGTAGTTCCACAAAGGAAGGTAACAACTAGCTGTGACTGTTTATAAACGCCTGTAGTTTCATAATGGCAGGTAACAACTACCTGTAACTGTTTAGTAACATCTGTAGTTTCATAATGGAAGGAAACAACTAACTGTGACAGTTTAGTAACGTCTGTAGGTTCAGAATGGAAGGAAACAACTAGCAGTGACTGTTTAGTAACGTCAGTAGTTTCACAATGGAAGGTAACAACTAGCTGTGGCTGTTTAGTAATGTCAGTAGGTTCAGAATGGAAGGTAACAGCTAGCCGCGACTGTTTAGTAATGTCTGTAGTTTCACAATGGAAGGTAACAACTAGCTGTGACAGTTTAGTAACGTCTGTAGTTTCATAATAGAATGAAACAACTAGCTGTGACTGTTTAGTAACGTCTGTAGATTCATAATTGAAGGTAACAACTAGCTGTGATTGTTTAGTAACGTCTGTAGTTTCATAATGGTAGGTAACAACTAGCTGTGACTGTTTAGTAATGTCTGTAGTTTCACAATGGAAGGTAACAACTAGCCGTGACTGTTTAGTAACGTCTGTAGTTTCATAATGGAAGGTAACAACTAGCTGTGACTGTTTAGTGGCGTCTGTAGTTTCACAATGGAAGGTAACAACTAGCTGTGACTGTTTAGTAACATCTGTAGTTTCACAATGGAAGGTAACAACTAGCTTTGACTGTTTAGTAACGTCTGTAGTTTCACAATGGAAGGTAACAAGTAGCTGTGACTGTTTAGTAACGTCTGTAGTTTCACAATGGAAGGTAACAACTAACTGTGACTGTTTAGTAACGTCTGTAGTGTCGTAATGGATGGTAACAACTAGCTGTGACTGTTTAGTAACGACTGTTTTTCACAATGGAAGGCAACAACTAGCTGTGACCGTTTGTAACATCTGTAGTTTCATAATGGAAGGTAACAACTAGCGGTGACTGCTTAGTATTGTCTGTAGTTCCACAAAGGACGGTAACAATTAGCTGTGACTGTTTATAAACGCCTGTAGTTTCATAATGGCAGGTAACAACTACCTGTAACTGTTTAGTAACATCTGTAGTTTCATAATGGAAGGAAACAACTAACTGTGACAGTTTAGTAACGTCTGTAGGTTCAGAATGGAAGGAAACAACTAGCAGTGACTGTTTAGTAACGTCAGTAGTTTCACAACGGAAGGTAACAACTAGCTGTGACTGTTTAGTAACGTCAGTAGGTCCAGAATGGAAGGTAACAACTTGCAGTGACTGTTTAGTATCGTCTGTAGTTTCATAATGGAAGGTAACAACTAGCCATGACTGCTTAGTAACGTCTGTAGTTTCACAATGGAAGGCAACAACTAGCTGTGACTGTTTAGTAACGTCTGTAGTTTCACAATGGAAATTAACAACTAGCTGTGACTGTTTAGTAACGTCTGTAGTTTCACAATGGATGGTAACAGTTAGCTGTGACTGTTTAGTAACGTCTGAAGCGTCATAATGGAAGGTAACAACTAGCTGTGACTGTTTAGTAACATCAGCAGTTTCATAATGGAAGGTAACAACTAGCTGTGACTGTTTATAAACGCCTGTAGTTTCATAATGGAAGGTAACAACTTGCAGTGACTGTTTAGTAACGTCTGTAGGTTCAGAATGGAAGGTAACAACTAGCTGTGACTGTTTAGAAACGTCTGTTTTTCACAATGGAAGGTAACAACTAGCTGTGACTGTTTAGTAACGTCTGTAGTTTCACAATGGATGGTAACAAGTAGCTGTGACAGTTTAGTAACGTCTGTAGTTTCACAATGGAAGGTAACAACTAGCTGTGACTGTTTAGTAACGTCTGTAGTTTAACAATGGAAGGAAACAACTAGCTGTGACTGTTTAGTATCGTCTGTAGTTTCACAATGGATGGTAACAAGCACCTGTGACTGTTTAGTAACGTCTGTAGTTTCACAATGGATGGTAACAGTTAGCTGTGACTGTTTAGTAACGTCTGAAGCGTCATAATGGAAGGTAACAACTAGCTGTGACTGTTTAGTAACATCAGCAGTTTCATAATGGAAGGTAACAACTAGCTGTGACTGTTTATAAACGCCTGTAGTTTCATAATGGAAGGTAACAACTAGCTGTGACTGTTTAGTAACGCCTGTTGTTTCACAATGGAAGGTAACAACAAGCTGTGACCGTTTATTATCATCTGTGTAGTTTCATAATGGAAGGTAACAACTAGCTGTGACTGCTTAGTAACAACTAGTAACAAGTGTAGTTTCATCTATGTTGATGATGGGTGTTGCTTTTAAGAGTGGAACAGCGAGGTCATCTACTCTATCTCCCATGGTGGCCACAAACCAAGCTTTCATGTTATTGCTGTGGTTTTTGCATCATATTTACAGATTCCCAAGATATTTTATGCATGCCTTAATTTTACATCCACAAACCTTTATGTAAATGTAATGTTGTAAACAGACCAATTGAAGTGTCTGTTATACAAACTATTGTTTCATTCACCAGCCTGTTGGGTTATGGCTAAAACGGGTGTTTGCCCATCTTATTGCCACATGACCTACTAATGAGAACGATGTCTTTATCAACAGTCCACCAAATTCATTTTAACAGAGTCCTACTAACACAATAGCAAACAAACCATTGATATTTCACTCAGAACTACAACAAATTCACATGTTTCATGCTTCTAGAGAGTAACGTTCTTCACACTTGTTCAGACATCCCGAATGGGTATTAGAATAAAGTAAATAGATATCAGAAGAGCCAGAATAGTCAACCAAACCACGAAGATAGTCCACTCCATCAAGATCAAACGTTTGATGAAAGGTGACTCTATCCAGATGCACAAATTGTAAATGACAATTTGGCTTTAGACACCTTCTTTCATACTTGTTATATTACACACAAGTTATATATTTGTGAAGTTATTGGTATTGTTCTGTGTAATTGGTTCACTGCATGACATTCCATGCCCAGTTAAAGGACAGAAAATGGCCTGGATCATCTGAGAAAGGCTATCTTCCTAAGAATTTCAACATTATTTCCTAGCAGCCACAATATTGCATTCATATGTTGATACTCCATTTTCGTATAGATGTTATGCAGAATTTATTGTATTCTGGCGAGGTAGTCTGTAGTTATAGAAACTATTTCTGTGTCGCGGAATTTGAAGCGAGATTAGAGTATATAGAGAATCTCTTAAATATTATGATCCTCTACAAAATTTCAATACAAAATTGGAGAAGCAAATCATGCATGGAATTTGATGATTTGCAACAACCAAACACCAGATATTAAAAATACAAAGAAGGCCCCAGAAATTACTACAATTACATTCGGGTTTCGTGTTAATTCCTAAATCTTTGATCAGTGCAAATGATCCCCACAAACCTTTGCAAATATCAGCCACACTTGCTTGAGGAACATCAGATATCATTAAGCATATAACAAGACTTAACAGCCAAAAAAGATACTTTCAAGATAATTAGGCACTTACAACTCTCGATGAAGATGGTGTTTCCTTCTTGACTAATGGGACTATCTCTGCAGTCACTTTCTCATGTATAGTTACTTCCATGATATGTGCTCCCTACAGAGAAACAACCATTTTGTTAATCAAGTACCTCACGAGGCATAAGAAATATATTTTGTACACACGTAAGCATGATAGACATTCATCTAGTTCTATATATCACGGATTAGTTCTCAACTCAATGAATAAATTTAGGAAATTTGATAAGGTTAGAATAGCAACCCTGAAGCTGAAATTTCGCTGCGTTAAGTGCTCATTAGCTGACTTTAACATAATTTATATTTTTCTAACTTATACCTTCAAAGTTTGGAATGTTTCACAAGACATAAATACAATAGAATAGCTTACCTATTACTTACGATGTATATGCAGCTATCAGAACACAAAATACTTTATTTCTCAGAATCCAATACTTACATGTAGCTACAGTGTTAGAAATTCACCAATAAAATTTGATACATTTGTCTGTCATTTTAAGAAAATTCAAATAGGTGTTTGATTTAAGATGAAAATAAACACGAGCTTGAACATGTAAAACATACTTGCATTTCTGAACTTTTCTCAAGAACGATTTCCAAATATCAGTAACTGTCAACATTAAATGATGTTATGATAACCTACAGTCACATATCATGTGATCGAGTGGTCATGAAGTTAAAGACAATTCAAAACCTCAATACCCAGTCTCCGAGTTTCACTAGCACACACTTATTAATATGCCAAGGATTATTCGAAGTTTTGCTATAATTATTCAAGGTTGTTTCAAAAAGGACAATAAATAATCACTTTAAAATAATAAATAAACAGCCCAAGGGAGCGATCTCACTCAATGCGCAATATTAATATCATAGACTGCATGAGCATGATATCCCCATTCCTTAAGACGTGTTAATTATAATAAACTATTTATTACCTAAAGTCAATATTTAGAACATTGTGCCCTTCCTCAGCGTGGAATAGGATAAGGAACTGTGCATTACCGTACCAAAAGTTCACAGAGTAAAATTTCAAAAAACCAAATCTGTTTCAATAACCTTGTTAATAAAGCATATAAAAATGACTTGAAAAAAGCATAGAATTGAAGAGATGTGTATATTGAATAAGTTAGCTTGATGTGTATTTGACAGATATTGTACAGAGAAACTTTGGAAATATGTGTGATGAAGTTTTTATGAAATGTTGAGTACTATATAACTTTGAAAACATTTGAGAATTATCCAAAGTAGGAAATAAAGTACACAATCACCTGGCAATCAAGTTCTTCTTTAACAAATGCACTCTGAGTTATGAATCTAGCATCTTCAAAAGCATCATCAGGTTCTACAATTTTCATCCCCACCGGCCTATCAGACGGTGGCTGCTCATTCAAATCCTGGGAAGTAATAAACAAGCATGACTATATGTAAAAGTTGAAGAATAAGAGCTAATGATGATAATAATAGGAATAATAATAATAATAACAGCAAGAAACTGTTACAAAACATTTGCTGATGAACAATCACCTCACCAAGCACGTAGTTATATCATAAACATGCGTAAGAGGCCCTATAAGTAATACTTCTCACAGATTACTTCGATGACATTCTATCCTCCTGAAGAACAATTGTTAATAATAATAATAATAATCATTATTATGATTTTGACGTAAAAAACCTTAAATACTCTGATCATCATTTATCTTTAATTAAAGTTAAGTTTCAAGCTGACAGACCCTAAGTCAGAACATTTAAAATATCCTCGAATTGATCTGGAATGTCTTAAAACCAAATTCAAACAATCTCCTTGCAAATATCACGAACCGAAATCCTGTAATTTAGATGGCATTAGAAGATACATTATTGGGAGTTTCCCGGATTATTGGGGTTCTTCCTCGAAAACGTTAAGACAGATGGTTGAACAAGACCAGCGATAAGGCCATAGACCTTCTAATTCAAACCTTTCAAAGGTACAGTTCCAATGAAATAGAAACAAAATTGGCGTGAATTCTTCAAAGACCAGAAGGAAGCCTCGAGAATCATCAGATCTGAAAAACACACATTACATAAAAAACAGTACAAGGAACTGTTACAGAACATTTGCTGACGAACCATCACACTACCAAGCACCTAGTTTATAACTTACAACATCCGGATGAGGCCCTGAAATAAAAAGGAAAACTGCAAACTTGTCACAGATTATTGTACTTCCATGACCTTTGAACCTACGATCATCCTGAAGAACAAATCTGACTTGAGGAACGGATTCCTAATCCAGATTCAGAACTCTCTTCATTAGAAGAAATCAAGCAAGTAACCGTAAACTAAACTTAAAACTAACAAAGCTCAAAAGACAACTGAAATATTGAAATTAAGAGGTGAAAGCCTAACTAAAAAATGTCAAGTAACTCTTGCAGATACATAGAGAAAATTCCTAAAGACAGGAATTGCAATTAAATTCACCCACTAATTTAAAAAAGGGAAAGAACATACATTAATACCTATGGAAAAATATCCTCAATATCACTCGCGTACAAAATTCTCTCTAAAGCATTATTCACGAGACTTGAAATCCAAACTCATCAACTAATTGGCGAATAACAGGCATGATTCTGTACAGATTAAATTCACAATCTCAAAATCATCTTGCAAATTCATAAAGCCAGGCAAACAATGCTCACTTTGGAGACTTCAGAAGAGCGGACGATTCAGTAGACCTACACACACTATTCAATATTCTAGAAGATTTCAAAGTTGACAGGAAAACAAGAGTAATAATCCGACAGACACTGACAGCCATAACTTCAATAGTTAAATTTAAGCGAACTTTCTGATCGTAATCATATTAGCAAAGCTTCGACAAGGAGATGGGATATCTCCAAAAGGGGGAGATGGGCGGGGGGGGGGGGAGAGGAAATGGGGGGGGGGTGGAACAAAACAAATAACTTTTGGTCGACGACTCAAAAATAAAATTCATCTGCAGTGTTTGGCATTCGCAGTTGATCAAGCTATACTCTCCAACAATAGACAAGAGGCAGTTGAGGTCCTTTAGACTTCACTAAATTGTACCAAAGACCGGACTCCAAATGCATAGACGAATCCGAGCGTCATCTAGACAGAAAACCACTGAAGACTAAATTCGGCAAAAAAAATCATCAAGTAAATAAATTCAAACCCCACGGCTTTAACCCCACGGCATAGCCGTGGTCATTGCACCGTGCACCTCGGCAGCTGCAGCAATTCAGTTTGAATCCCACTGACAGTACCCATCCTGAGTGATTTTTCTCAACATTCCAGAAGGTCTATACCTATAAATGTAATTAAAAAATCAACATCTATGACATTATACCACAGTAATCAAACCTGAAGCTCTATATGGCTCAGAAACATTGATCACTGAAGGTACCGTAGATCTCTTAGTAAGGACATAGAGAAGCAAGAAAGTACAATCCTTGGTCCAGTATGCTCAGAAGGAATTCGGGAGAAACGAAAGCCTTGGGAAATTTATCAGCATTCTGAAAAGATCACTGACACTTTCAGGAAAAGGCATTTTAAGTTCTACGGTAACATTCTCAGAATGAACCATCGCAGGTAGACCAAAAGATTGTCAACCTTGCTCTATCAAAGAAAGTTAAGAACCAGTGGCTTAGAGAAATAGAAAATGAACTTCAGGAAATTGGTATCAAAGAAGAAATTATATAAGATCGACCCCAGTTTAAAACAGTAATTAACAACCACCATTTTGCTGAGAAAATGAATGCAAGGACCAATAAATCATGGACTGAGAACGGAGGTGTTAATATTATTATTAGGAAAATTAAAAGCAAACATGACAGATTCGGATGACTATTTGGTAGTGTACCCGATACCTAGTTGAGGCTATCGGCTACGCCAGCAGACATTAAGCCGTAGTTGAGATTATGGGAAGAGTTATGAAAAGATAGCGCTCAAATCGAGTCAAGAGGAATGTCAAGATGACGTAGAAGGTCTAGGATTAAGAAGGCACTGCCAGCAGTCAAGCAGATATGGAACATGGTATTTAAATATCTCAGAAGAGAAGATATAACAAGCATTATATATGGTAATAATTTGAAGGAAGTCAGATAACCTTAAGTTATTGTATAACTTAATAGCCGAGATGATGGGGGTTCGAGAATATATTTGTGACGCAAGACCACAGAGGTGGGGAGAACGTCACGTGACTGCGCCAGGGAGGTGCAGGTCAATACAGTCTAGAGACAGTCAGTCGAGCTCAGTTAGCAAGAGAGTCAAGTACAGCGAGCAACGCAGTCGAGTTCTGTACGCAAAGGAGTAGGACACATGCCGAGCGTATGGTAAAGTCGCGCAGCGAACAGCATTTGTCACGCAAAGTGAAAGCGACAGGTTTACTTCACCAAGCAGCGAACGGAAAGTAGGTCAGTGAGCCAGGCAGACACCCGCAGTAGGCAGCGTGAAGACCGGTTACAGAACCAGCTGTACGGGCCAAGCAAGCATGAGAAGGCCGGGGTTTAGAACAGAACTGTAATAGTAGTTGGAGAACTTTATTTCGAGCTGCATTTTGGTAACGCAGAACAGCATAGCAGAGCGGCATGGCGAGGCCAGCTTTAGGCGGAGATTATTCTAGAACATTGCAGTAGAGACGAGCGGGTTATTTCCAATTGTATACGCAAGCAATATGATAGAAGCTGAACTTCATTACAACATTGAGTTGGGACTTGTATTCAGTAATTGAATTGTGCAGGCAGATAGTTACGAGATACAGCAACTGTGAACTTTAAATGAACATAGTTATTCAATGACATTACGACTATGCATTTCATAACGGAACATGCAGAGTGACCATGGGGTCCGAATAACATTAACGATTTTTAGGGAAACGGAATGTTACAAGCATATGCACTTATGAACATTGGCACGTGCATTAATGCAACTCTTTCTTAAGAAGTGTTATAAATTACCGAGTACGAACACAGATACAGGGTGTTTCATAAACTTATACACTCTCATTAATAAAATTTATTTTCTGCAAGTGAGACTTAACCGCTGTGGAGATTGAACTTTCAACACTCAAACCGAACATTGTATGGAACAGTGGCGTAACGTAAAAGAGGAATATGGGGTCCGCTGTTTCTATGAACTTTTTCGTGAGGATTTGGACAGTATCCGCTATGGATAACCAGCAGTTCATCATGTCGGAGTAAACGAAGACAGAGACGCGATGGCACCACGGAGCGATGGATTCGATTCCTGAAGAGGAGGAGGTCCACCAGCTGATTCACTTGGGATTTGAAGGCAATCGTCATTGCGTGGGTGGAATGATATTCACGCCGATCTTTCGAGAAATTCATTACATAAGGATAATCGACGATCTTTGAAATTTAATAACAGCTGATTATGAGAAGGTACTGTAAGAGTTATAACTTCCTGATACAATTATTTTCATGAATACTGGGCACACATGTATATTTTTCTAATAGGAGTGATACGATTATTTAGACATGGCTTTGACTTTATATGCTTCAAATTTTGCTAGAATATGGCGTGACCATATGATATGGCAGGCATCATTATACGAAATTCTCACCATTGGTTGGCTTTATTAAGCAGATGTTTGGTCTTTTAGACATTTTTCCGGTAAGGATAGTTTTCATGAATAGTTTTTTTTTTGTGTGACGAGTATTTCTAACTCGTGATCTGCAATTGATTATCTAAATTACTTCGTCAGTTCATTGCATACTAGCGAGTGTGTATTATTCATCAGTAGGGATTTTTTCCATTGGATTGTTTGGAGATATTAAGATGTTATTCACTTTAGTGAATGAATATCGCTTTTATATGACAACGAGAGACTTGTTGATTCCGATCTGGTACATTCACTCATTTAGTCTTCGAGATGGGGTCTTTCGTATTTATACGATTGTATGGTGGTTACTCATCTTACCCATCGTTCAGGGCACTATCATGTTAGACGACGGGGCGAGGTCTTTCGTATTTATACGATTGTATGGTGGTTACTCATCTTACTTGCCATTGAGGGACTCATTTTTATCATCCGAGTGTACTTTAGATTGTAAGAGAATCAAACAAGGAACTACTAGTCACATATCAGTCGAATTTTTGTTAAATAAAGTAAAGATAAATGTCAGCAGGGTTACATTTTGTAATTCTTGTTTGCCAATCCAATATTTTGTGGCTATACTCTTTTGAGAGTACTTTCAGTTAACAGCTGATACAGCTGATGCTTTTGATAATTTTTATGATTGAATTTGATACCTTTGAGAAGGATTTAAAGTAATTGAATCTTATAAGATGAATCATTAATGGTCAGATTTATTTTAAGGCAGATCAGTATTGCATATTTTGATGTGAGAGATTATAGCACATTGGTATTTTTCTGTGATGTGAATTATGAGAATTCCAAGAGAATTTATGCTATTTGAAAGCAGATCTTGAATTACTAAGGTAATATTTTTTCTAATTGTTTAAGAAGTTGTCTAGATGTGATCAGAGCAATTACAGTTATTGGAGATTGTGTGCGTTGATAATTTGAAGCCAGTTATATATTTTTTGTAGATCATGCAACATGGTTAAGTGAAGTTTGTGATGGGCATTTTGTGGAAGTTGCCAAGTGATAGTTGCAATGTTGCTAATGTATTTTGAGGCAGACATGAGGTTGTCGAACCCAGTCTAGCGTAATTTTTGAGATTCATGCTGTATGTGCTGAATATTTATGGAGTTTTGTGGAATAATTGTGGTATTCAAATGTGATATTTGAAGATGTGAGAATATAGAAAGTAGTTGTGGATAGTCAGATCCAACGTGATGTCGTGAAGGCAATAATATTTTTTGGCATGATAATTAAATACGAGATATAACTTGGAAGTGATAAAACTGTAAGACAACGTTCTATAACCCATATTAAACAATTTGTTAGGAAATTAAACAAATAAATAAAGTTGATAATACAAGATTTCTGATAATAATAATTAATGAAATAATAATCTGAAATTTAAGCATATTAATGATCTGACCTAATGAAATAAAAATCAGAATGACTAGATGAAATAAAAAAATCTAAATAACCAGAAGAATAAAATTTAAATAAATTGATAAATTAAATTTTGGAATAAATCAACGAATTAAATAAATGGATGGATTAAAGATTGAATAAATAAACTGATTTAAATAAATTAATAGATGATTGGATAGATGATGAATAACTGAATTAGAAGGTGATAATTAATTAAAGAAGCTGATGATTAATGAATTTATATGGAATTAAATAAATTTAATTGAGATATGACTTAAAGGAATTGCAACTTGAGTTGAGGAATTAAACAATTTATAGTGATGATTTAAGATGATTTAATCTGAAGGAGATGATAAAATAAGAGTGTGTGGATAATTAGAAAGTATAGTGAAGTGATGATAATAATTTTCATTTAAATGATTTAATGGTGATGAGTTAATGATTCTGACAGGAATATATTGAATTTTGAGATGAAAATTAATGTGAGAAATATTTAACTTTGATGATGATGAGTATGACCAATGAGCAGTGGATTTTCTGTAATTCACAAACAAGCAATTATTAATGACAATGTAAATAGTGTAAATTAATTATTCGATGTTTAGGAGCATTTTTTCTAACATATTCAACATTTGAATTATGCCATGCAAGCCATAAATTACGTGATATTTAAAATATGTGATTATAATATGTGTGTTTAGACAGATTAATAATATTTTCAAATCCACATTCATGATGTTAATTTAAAGAGAAATTAGGTCTCAGGTATCACGAATGTCAGTGACGAAAGACATAGTGCTACGGTGATCCTGAGAACCCAAGAGAACTTTAGAGATTTTTCCCATTTTATGTGGATTAAATACTTTTGATTAGAAAAGAGATGGTTCGATTTTTGGACAATGACAATTTAACGTTGGCATTCGACCATGCTCTCAGGTAGGATGAATATTTAAAATGTCTGTCTGACTATCAAAGTGAAATAAATTTGTTTTTATCTTAGTTGTGATCTGATGATGGTGTGATTTCCCTTTTTCTTTCCTTGTCTTGATTAAGGCTTAACCGGAAAGGATGTGGTTTGCTAGGAGTTCAGTTGATGGCGCCCATTTATATTTGCATTTTGTTATTAAACTTAAGCCCGTAACGAGCCTAGAGATACTTTGTCTCGTGTTACCCTCTGCTTTTTCGATATCTCAGCTGAATTTCCGACACATTCCTAATTTGACTAGATGTTCATTTAACTCCGCTCTGTCCTGGAACTCCAGGAATGCGATGTAATAGCAGATGGGTCATCGCATCCCCAGGACGAACGGGTACAGAGAGAGAGAGGGAGAATTGGCGCCCAACGTGGGGCCTCGATTTTGTTTATTCTATGGAATCACATCAGATTTAGATTACTGAGAGATTGATCTCAAGTTCATTTAATTGTGTTATAAAATTTATTAAACTTAGTCAGACAATATACTTGTGTGCCCATTCCAGTGTTCATGTTAATCGTATTAGTATTATATCATGTTAGTTATAAGTCATTTTTCCTATACCCAAGTGAATGCAGGAATTGAGACATTGTGATGTGTTGTTGTCTAACGTCTCTGAATAAAACGTCTATTGAAAATATAATTATGTTGCCGGAAGATTTAGCTAAGGTGTTAGGAGAGTTACAGAGTGGCGTGTCTGGTATTGCAGAAACTATTTCTAAAATGGAAACAGATGTTAAAGAACAGATAAATAGTTCAGAAGCTAGGTTAGAAGCTAGATGTAAAGAAAATGTGCAAGCATTACAGACTAGTAATGAGGATAATTTAAAGTCATTAGAGACCAGGTTACAGTCAAATAGTGAAGATAATTTAAAGTCATTGGAGACTAGATTACAGTCTAGTACTGAAAGTCATTTGAAAGCTAGTGAAGCTAACTTGAAGGATAGTTTTAAATCATTGGAAGAGAAATTACAAGCTCGTAGTGAAGAAACTAACACAGAGTTGGAAAACAAGTTAACTAGGTTAGAGAATAGATTAACTTTAAAGAATAATGAGATGCTTAAGACTTTACAATTAGATATAATTGCAGTAAATATGAAAGGAGAGAAAAATGTTCAAATATTAAGAAAGAATATTATTGAATTAGAAAGTAGAGGAGAAGAAAACATTCTTACTTTAAGAACAGACGTTATGTCTATACAGAAAGACATGAAATCGGATGTATCGAAGTTGAGATTCGACATTGATGGTTTAGTGGCAGATGTAGGCAAAATTCAAGAGTGGTCTACCGAAGTATCTTTCGAAACTAAACTCAAAGGTCTAGGGATGAATCTAGGTAAGGAGATCAAAGGTTTAAAGTCAGTAATTGGGACCATTAAAGAGGATGTCTTAGGAGAGGTTAATTCTAATTTAAAATAATTAGAGAATCAATTGCAGAAAGATATTAGGAAAATGGATGATGATATAGAGCAAAAGGTTAATGAAAACTTAGCTTTATTCAAAAATAGAGTCGGTGCAATCGTGGAAGAACGGTATAGTATGGTCGATGCCGAAGCAAAAGAAAAACGTGCAGGATTAGATGAGAAATTAATCGCAGGTATGGCGAACTTAGAAGCGAGATTTACGGAGAACAAGGAAGCGATGAAGATAGACTCAACTCTATTTAGAACAGATGTTGATCTGTTAAAGGAACAAGTCGCGTCAGTAAAGAATACATGCGAAGACAAGATAGACAAGTTGAAAAACGATTTAGAAGAGAGTAACAAAACGCAGAATGTTACGTCGTTGGATGATTTGAAGACTCATGTCAAGACCGTAGAGAAACTGGCAGAAGATAGGATGACTAAACTAGAATCTATGATTAATAGTTTCACCAGTCAAAATATTACATCAGGGGAAATATCGATAAATCAGACACCTATAGACCGCAGTATGAGTAATCAAGAGGTTAGCATGGGAGAAGACCGTCAAACGCAACAGAATGTGACATTCGAAAGGGCAAGTTCAACCCCTCGGGATAATCCGAATTCGAATAGGAGTACGTTGGGTACAAGTGAACGATACTCAGGTCCAGTTACCATTATCAGAAATCTGGATGATAAGCCAAGGAAGTTTTCGGGAAACACAGGAGTCACACCAGTCGAATTTCTGCGAGATATTCGCGATTACATGGCGGAACATAGAGTAGCCAAGGAGAGAGAACTAAGGATAGTCGAACGCGCCTTAGACGAGCCTGCGTTAACTTGGTTTAGGGCATTCAGGAGCAATTTTGCGAATATGGAGCAATTTGCCATAGCATTCTTAAGGAGATTTTGGAGTGCAGAGGATCAGCTGAACGTTAGAGCAGAAATGTATTCGAAGCGTTATTCTGCGTCACATCCGACGCATTATGCTAATTAATTTACTTCACAATTGGCTAAATTACAGTTTTTGATTCCTCCATTGCCAGAAGAAGAGCTTTTGCAAGCTATAGCGAGACAGTTACCGATTGAGGTACAGCGATCACTCATAGCATCGGGAGCGAACACACTTGAGCACTATGGCGACATTTTACGGCGATTAGACTATACAAGCGCTCATGTTACACCTAGAAATGCAAGAAACGACAATCGAAACACGCAAGAGGTGAATTCGGTAGTCGTTGATAACGCAGCTCAGACGGATAGAAGAGATTCCTGGGGAAACAGAAGGAACGAAGGAAATCGAGGAAACATCCATAACGTTCGTGGAAATGATCGATATAGAGGACCATATGAGAGGCCATACGATCAGGACGCAAGAGACAGCCGATACAGAAACTATAATCAGAATTCCAGATACCAAGATAGGAATAGATACAACAATAGATATCGTGGTAGAAACAACTGGAACCAAGGTCAACAGTATAATCAGAACGACACGCAGGATGGCAGAAGAAATGATCCAAATGAAAGACGAGATAATCGTGAATATGAGAGATCGAGGCAAGAAAGTAGACAGCCTAGTACACCACCCGAGGAGACAGTCAGAGATGTCAGTCGAACAAGCACGAGTGGTGAAGGAAGAAATAGACGTCAAAGTAATACAGAATCAAGATGCTAATCTTTGGAAATCAATCATCATTGTTGAGAGACAGAAAGTACCATCATGCTGAATAAGAGGATTGTAGAGCTATCGTGTACATGTGTAGTATATAGAATGCCTGAGAGTGTATTTTTTTCTCAATCCTGATAAAAAAGGAGATGTACGGGAGAGATGTACCCGATACCTAGTTGAGGCTATCGGCTACGCCAGCAGACATTAAGCCGTAGTTCAGATTATGGGAAGGGTTATGAAAAGATAGCGCTCAAATCGAGTCAAGAGGAATGTCAAGATGACGTAGAAGGTCTAGGATTAAGAAGGCACTGCCAGCAGTCAAGCAGATGGAATTATGGGTGGAAATATGAAGCTTTATTAAGATCTATATGGAACATGGTATTTAAACATCTCAGAAGAGAAGATATAACAAGCATTATATATGGTAATAATTTGAAGGAAGTCAGATAACCCTAAGTTATTGTATAACTTAATAGCCGAGATGATGGGGGTTCGAGAATATATTTGTGACGCAAGACCACAGAGGTGGGGAGAACGTCACGTGACTGCGCCAGGGAGGTGCAGGTCAATGCAGTCTAGAGACAGTCAGTCGAGCTCAGTTAGCAAGAGAGTCAAGTACAGCGAGCAACGCAGTCGAGTTCTGTAAGCAAAGGAGTAGGACACATGCCGAGCGTATGGTAAAGTCGCGCAGCGAACAGCATTTGTCACGCAAAGTGAAAGCGACAGGTTTACTTCACCAAGCAGCGAACGGAAAGTAGGTCAGTGAGCCAGGCAGACACCCGCAGTAGGCAGCGTGAAGACCGGTTACAGAACCAGCTGTACGGGCCAAGCAAGCATGAGAAGGCCGGGGTTTACAACAGAACTGTAATAGTAGTTGGAGAACTTTATTTCGAGCTGCATTTTGGTAACGCAGAACAGCATAGCAGAGCGGCATGGCGAGGCCAGCTTTAGGCGGAGATTATTCTAGAACATTGCAGTAGAGACGAGCGGGTTATTTCCAATTTTATACGCAAGCAATATGATAGAAGCTGAACTTCATTACAACATTGAGTTGGAACTTGTATTCAGTAATTGAATTGTGCAGGCAGATAGTTACGAGATACTGCAACTGTGAACTTTAAATGAACATAGTTATTCAATGACATTACGACTATGCATTTCATAACGGAACATGCAGAGTGACCATGGGGTCCGAATAACATTAACGATTTTTAGGCAAACGGAATGTTACAAGCATATGCACTTATGAACATTGGCACGTGCATTAATGCAACTCTTTCTTATGAAGTGTTATAAATTACCGAGTACGAACACAGATACAGGGTGTTTCATAAACTTATACACTCTCATAAATAAAATTTATTTTCTGCAAGTGAGACTTAACCGCTGTGGAGATTGAACTTTCAACACTCAAACCGAACATTGTATGGAACAGTGGCGTAACGTAGAAGAGGAATATGGGGTCCGCTGTTTCTATGAACTTTTTCGTGAGGATTTGGACAGTATCCGCTATGGATAACCAGCAGTTCATCATGTCGGAGTAAACGAAGACAGAGACGCGATGGCACCACGGAGCGATGGATTCGATTCCTGAAGAGGAGGAGGTCCACCAGCTGATTCACTTGGGATTTGAAGGCAATCGTCATTGCGTGGGTGGAATGATATTCACGCCGATCTTTCGAGAAATTCATTACATAAGGATAATCGACGATCTTTGAAATTTAAAAAACAGCTGATTATGAGAAGGTACTGTAAGAGTTATAACTTCCTGATACGATTATTTTCATGAATACTGGGCACACATGTATATTTTTCTAATAGGAGTGATACGATTATTTAGACATGGCTTTGACTTTATATGCTTCAAATTTTGCTAGAATATGGCGTGACCATATGATATGGCAGGCATCATTATACGAAATTCTCACCATTGGTTGGCTTTATTAAGCAGATGTTTGGTCTTTTAGACATTTTTCCAGTAAGGATAGTTCTCATGAATAGTTTTTTTTGTGTGACGAGTATTTCGAACTCGTGATCTGCAATTGATTATCTAAATTACTTCGTCAGTTCATTGCATACTAGCGAGTGTGTATTATTCATCAGTAGGGATTTTTTCCATTGGATTGTTTGGAGATATTAAGATGTTATTCACTTTAGTGAATGAATATCGCTTTTATATGACGAGAGACTTGTTGATTCCGATCTGGTACATTCACTCATTTAGTCTTCGAGATGGGGTCTTTCGTATTTATACGATTGTATGGTGGTTACTCATCTTACCCATCGTTCAGGGCACTATCATGTTAGACGACGGGGCGAGGTCTTTCGTATGTATACGATTGTATGGTGGTTACTCATCTTACTTGCCATTGAGGGACTCATTTTTATCATCCGAGTGTACTTGAGATTGTAAGAGAATCAAACAAGGAACTACTAGTCACATATCAGTCGAATTTTTGTTAAATAAAGTAAAGATAAATGTCAGCAGGGTTACATTTTGTAATTCTTGTTTGCCAATCCAATATTTTGTGGCTATACTCTTTTGAGAGTACTTTCAGTTAACAGCTGATACAGCTGATGCTTTTGATAATTTTTATGATTGAATTTGATAACTTTGAGAAGGATTTAAAGTAATTGAATCTTATAAGATGAATCATTAATGGTCAGATTTATTTTAAGGCAGATCAGTATTACATATTTTGATGTGAGAGATTATAGCACATTGGTGTTTTTCTGTGATGTGAATTATGAGAATTGTAAGAGAATTTATGCTATTTGAAAGCAGATCTTGAATTACTCAGGTAATATTTTTTCTAATTGTTTAAGAAGTTGTCTAGATGTGATCAGAGTAATTACAGTTATTGGAGATTGTGTGCGTTGATAATTTGAAGCCAGTTATATATTTTTTGTAGATCATGCAACATGGTTAAGTGAAGTTTGTGATAGGCATTTTGTGGAAGTTGCCAAGTGATAGTTGCAATGTTGCTAATGTATTTTGAGGCAGACATAAGGTTGTCGAACCCAGTCTAGCGTAATTTTTGAGATTCATGCTGTATGTGCTGAATATTTATGGAGTTTTGTGGAATAATTGTGGTATTCAAATGTGATATTTGAAGAAGTGAGAATATATAATGTAGTTGTGGATAGTCAGATCCAACGTGATGTCGTGAAGGCAATAATATTTTTTGGCATGATAATTAAATACGAGATATAACTTGGAAGTGATAAAACTGTAAGACAACGTTCTCTAACCCATATTAAACAATTTGTTAGGAAATTAAACAAATAAATAAAGTTGATAATACAAGATTTCTGATAATAATAATTAATGAAATAATAATCTGAAATTTAAGCATATTAATGATCTGACCTAATGAAATAAAAATCAGAATGACTAGATGAAATAATAAAAATCTAAATAACCAGAAGAATAAAATTTAAATAAATTGATAAATTAAATTTTGGAATAAATCAACGAATTAAATAAATGGATGAATTAAAGATTGAATAAATAAACTGATTTAAATAAAGTAATAGATGATTGGATAGATGATGAATAACTGAATTAGAAGGTGATAATTAATTAAAGAAGCTGATGATTAATGAATTTATATGGAATTAAATAAATTTAATTGAGATATGACTTAAAGGAAATGCAACTTGAGTTGAGGAATTAAACAATTTATAGTGATGATTTAAGATGATTTAATCTGAAGGAGATGATAAAATAAGAGTGTGTGCATAATTAGAAAGTATAGTAAAGTGATGATAATAATTTTCATTTAAATGATTTAATGGTGATGAGTTAATGATTCTGACAGGAATATATTGAATTTTGAGATGAAAATTAATGTGAGAAATATTTAACTTTGATGATGATGAGTATGACCAATGAGCAGTGGATTTTCTGTAATTCACAAACAAGCAATTATTAATGACAATGTAAATAGTGTAAATTAATTATTCGATGTTTAGGAGCATTTTTTCTAACATATTCAACATTTGAATTATGCCATGCAAGCCATAAATTACGTGATATTTAAAATATGTGATTATAATATGTGTGTTTAGACAGATTAATAATATTTTCAAATCCACATTCATGATGTTAATTTAAAGAGAAATTAGGTCTCAGTTATCACGAATGTCAGTGACGAAAGACATAGTGCTACGGTGATCCTGAGAACCCAAGAGAACTTTAGAGATTTTTCCCATTTTATGTGGATTAAATACTTTTGATTAGAAAAGAGATGGTTCGATTTTTGGACAATGACAATTTAACGTTGGCATTCGACCATGCTCTCAGGTAGGATGAATATTTAAAATGTCTGTCTGACTATCAAAGTGAAATAAATTTGTTTTTATCTTAGTTGTGATCTGATGATGGTGTGATTTCCCTTTTTCTTTCCTTGTCTTGATTAAGGCTTAACCGGAAAGGATGTGGTTTGCTAGGAGTTCAGTTGATGGCGCCCATTTATATTTGCATTTTTTTTATTAAACTTAAGCCCGTAACGACCCTAGAGATACTTTGTCTCGTGTTACCCTCTGCTTTTTCGATATCTCAGCTGAATTTCCGACACATTCCAAATTTGACTAGATGTTCATTTAACTCCGCTCTGTCCTGGAACTCCAGGAATGCGATGTAATAGCAGATGGGTCATCGCATCCCCAGGACGAACGGGTACAGTAGGAAGCCGATAACCTATATGTTAGGCCCCTCAAAACAAGAATTATGACCATCACTATTTGGTAGTATTAAGTACATGACATAATTCCTATTAATTACAGTACACAAAGATTTGTCATGCCCATCAGTAATGGTAAACAATATATGGAACTAAAATACAACTTACAATCTCAGGGAATTCTTCTGGTTCACATTTGATAGATGGTTGGCCCTCCATAATGTTGAGGAATCTAAAACACAGGATAATTAAGTACCCGTAATATACTTTAACATTCAGGATACACTGTAACAAGTACAGGATATATTTGTCATTTACACACAGAAAAGTTTAATGGTATATTCCAATACCCTTCCAGAAATATTTCTTGTGTTTTGCTCTATATTCTTTAAATGTATGCAACCATACATAAAATGGAATTTCTATCTACGTCAGGGCTTTGAGGATGATGAATTGGTATCCCTGTAAATGTCTACCCCTCCAGAACATTCCAGAAGTATTTCCTTCTTAGTAACCAATAAAGAGGTGGTGGTGTTGATTGCTGCTTCAAGGGGCCTAACTATTTGGTACTGATATGGAATTAATAGCCTTATTTTGGTAAGAACCTTCCACATGAACTGTTTGCATCATCACAAATTATAATCGTCCAGGAGGTGTTTGTGTGTTTATCATATGAACAGTGATAGATTGTCTAAATAGGACTGGGGATTCAGAGAGACAGTGCAATTGCTGAAGCGCAGTAGGCCTACTAGTTAATGTCTACATTACTCAGCATAATGTACAGACTTTCAACCCCAAATCACTTTCATATGAATTGTCAAAGCAAACGGAACAAATTGCACTATACTTTGCATAGATATTATATATATTGTAACCGTACACAACACGAGCCGAGGATTGAACCAAAATCTTTCACGCAGCGTGAGTACAGAATTAATGAGTGAGATATCTGCGTGGATTAACAACTTTGATCTGCAGCGCACGTTACAGTACATCTTACACGCTAGGTTCACGATCAACCGAAATTTCAAATAAAGATTTGTAATTAAGTATTCTGCATTTGTGGAAACGTCTTACATCAAATGCTGATATAATAGGCCTAAATAGTGCATAACGAATACACGGAGGTCCTATTATTACTTTTCCTGAGTGTGATATTGCCGAACAGTGTTCCTTATTGACAGAACTACAGTTTTACAATATTACGGTACATGTAATTTTCTTAGAATTATTTAGAGTTTAACTTTAGACTAAAATATCGAGAGAGAAACACACTTTCCATTGTCTAGGAAGGACCAGGCGTAACCAGTCGCACTTGACTCTCACACAGTCTGCATTCCAGTATTAAGGTACCGAGAGTTCAAAGATATTGGCTGAAATCCCTGCCTCTCATGTTACAATGCGACCACTTCACAACAAAACTCTCATAATTGTCTCGTAGGACTAGCGTTACCAACTGGAAATTTCCAAATGCTCAGAAAATAGCAAGACATAGGGAAAAAATCACAGTCAGTCTGAAAGACTAGACGTTGTATCATTTCAAATGACGCATGCTACAAATGCTACACATGTTAGAAAGGCTCAGGAGGGCTTCTCGCTTTGCTCGAAGCCCCAGTACTCTATCAACAGACTGCATTGCCCATTAACTTCGTATTCCCGCGCGGGCACCTCTTTAAGGGTCACGGGAAGAAATGTGTTTATTGTACTTGTATTAGAGATGTGTTTGGTTGAATAAAGCGTAAATTGTGTTCTTTTTTTATAGCGGTTTTGTGGCCCTTCATCCCAGGCAAGCCGGCGGAAACCTTTGCCTCCCTGTCAGAAGGACCATTTGGCCGTAAATTTGAATTAGTGTAGTGTAGTATGAGTGTCCAGATTTAGACAATAGCCTACTCCATGAAGGGGTCATGACTGTACCATATGTGTTTGTTTAATGAATAGTGTATCTGAAATAAGGGAAGAATACTGATTTACAGATTTGTGGAGTGAGTTACTGATATTTAAAAGGTCGCTCGACGCCAGGCCTCTTTCAACAGACTCCAATAATCATTAGCGTCTGGTTCTCGCTCCCCGCGTGAGCAAGACGTCACTGTCCCGCGCAGCTGCATGACGTCACTTCCCGCGCGGCTGCATGACGTCACGTCCGTCACCGTGTCCGTGTCCGTAACGCATAACGATGGACCCCAACCATAGTCGACAAGATCATTTGAAATGATAAAAATGTCTGACATGTTCAATCGATAGCAATATTATACCGGTACATAATATGTATATTAAACATAACTTTTTACAAAAGGAAATACCTTACTTAATAATCAGTCCCTGCTGCAGTTCTTTTCCTTGAAGCTGTATTCTTCGGCAAAACCTACTTATGAAAGAAGACGCGAATTATTTTCTTGAAGCACATATTTATAGAATTGTTCACACTACGTATCTTTGAAATAGATCGTCAAAAGTAACATTCTACCGACATTGAGCATATACGGTACGGTATGAATAAACACACATTGCTGCCTGGTCTGGCAAACTGGCAAATTGTACTTAAGTTCAGAAACAAAACTCGATGTTCTGATACCGGTACTTATTAAAGAAAACAGACCATTGTTGGTCTAGTGTTGTGTCTTAATCAAAAGTTGAACTTTTAAAATAAGCCCTTACCGTACCTACGTTGCAGAACTGGTCGAATAATTTTTAACCTACAGTATTTCTACACCTTTTGACTGTAAATATTGAATAAATGGTACAATATCGTCAAAACTGTGGTCCTTAATGTTTGAAGTCTTAACCAATTGGAACACTTGAATTCCTACATAGGTTGCATCAATTTATCCAAGTACCGGTACTCCTTGCAGGTTTCATAGAAACATAAACACCTTGCATTCTATATCCAAACCATCTTCTGAAAATGTATTATCATTTCTAATGATCTTGTCGACTTCGTCGTTATGATTGGGTCCAACGATATGCGTAACGGGGACGGAGACGGAGACGGAAGTGACGTCATGCAGCCGCGCGGGAACTGAGTGCGTGACGTCGTGCAGCCACGCGGGAAGCGGAAGCTAATGGTTATTGGAGTCTGTTGAAAGAGTCCTGCGGCGTCGAGCGACCTGGGGCTTTGAGCGAAGCGAACACAAGAATACAGGGTGACCTCTAAATCGATATACAAGATGCCATATAAGAATACAGCGTGCCTCCTAGAGAGGTGTGCAGGATGTCAGAGCAAAATACAGTACAAGATGCCAGATAAGAATACAGGGTGCCTCCTAAAGAGATATACAAGATGCCAGATAAGAATACAAGGTGACTGTTAAAGAGGTGTACAAAATGGCAGAGAATTACATATGGTGACTCCTAAAGAGGTGCACAAGATGTCAGACAATAATACAGGGTGCCTCCTAAAGAGGTGTGCAGGATGTTAGAGCAAAATACAGTACAAGATGCCGGTTAAGAATACAGGGTGACTCATAAAGAGATATACAAGATGCCAGATAAGTATACAAGGTGACTCTTAAAGAGGTTTACAAGATGGCAGAGAAGAATACAGGATGACCCCTAAAGAGGTGCACAAGATGTCAGACAAGATTATAGGGTCACTCCTAAAGAGGTGTAAAAGATGTCACACAAGAATAAAGGGTGACCCCTAAAGAGATATACAAGATGCCAGATAAGAATACAAGGTGACTCTTAAACAGGTGTACAAGATGGCAGAGAAGAATACAGGGTGACTCCTAAAGAGGTGCACAAGATGTCAGACAAGAATACAGGGTGACTCCTAAAGAGGTTTACAAGATGTCACACAAGAATACAGGGTGATTTCTAAAGAGATATACAAGATGCCAGATAAGAATACAGGGTGCCACCTAAAGAGGTGTGCAGGATGTCAGAGCAAATTACAGGGTGACACTTAACGAGGTGCCCGCGCGGGAAGCCTAAGTTAATGGGTAATGGAGTCTGTTGAAGGACTCCTGGGGCTTCGAGCGTGGCGAGAAGCCCTCCTTAGCCTTTCTAACGTGTGTAGCATTTGTAGCATGCGTCATTTGAAATGATATAACGTCTAGTCTTTCAGACTGACTGTATTTTTTTTTACATCTATCTGTCTTTAAGCGGAAAACCTAAATGAGCAATCAAGACAAAATGCCTAACATTTCGATAAATTAGAAATGCCGGTCGGTCATAACCACAATGAATGAAAAGCAGGACATGTTGGTAACCCTCCGTAGGACGAATCCACTTAAAAGGAAGATTCTTATACAGACCCTGTAAAATGAGACAATATGTCGCGGTAAAACTGTTCCAAGATAGCCTACATACCGTACCTCACTTCTGTACCATCAGCTGGGCTGTAGGCCTACTGGTCACAAGCACGTCTTCACGCTGCTTCCCTAAGTAGACTCGCAGGCTAATGTTTACATCACTAGACTAACCACACGGTATAACGCATTCTTACTTTCATCGTGGAGACGTAATTTTATTGTGTTTTCCTTGTGTTTTCTTTACAAATCTAACAAAACAATTATCCCTAGCCTCAGTGGCGTACGCAGGATTTCTTTCTCGGGGGAGGTTCATTCATAGTCTTGTACATTATTAAAACATTACTGTTATCTTGATTATTAATCATAAATAGCAATACATGAACATTCTCTTTGCATGTAAATTATTTTCATTATAGCCTATTTTCCAACACAGTGAACTTAATTGCAAATAATATGCAAAATGGATAAAACGAATATGGTAAACCGTACGGTATCCTACATACCTATCTATTTCACGACCGTATTGCAAGAGAGCGATATAATTGATAGCAGACGCGGTTCCATCTGAAAATCTATAGGTATGAGAAACAAGCAAAACCTAATAAAATTACGTTGATAGGCTTTGCAGATGGTGATGGATATTCCTAGCCTTGTTCCATCCATGTGCATTCATTTGTTGTAGATCTGTTGATGAAAATGTCGGCTATTAGTCCACTTAGCAGCTATCCCTTCGCTAGGCGCTCTGATTGAGTGTATATTGGGATCTCCTCGAGGTGTAATGACTGCTATTAGTCCACTTAGCAGTGATCCCTTCGCGAAGCCCTCTGATTGAGCGTCGTATATTGGGATCTCCTCGTGGTGTAATGGCTGTTATTAGTCCATTTAACAGTGATCCCTTCGCTAAGCCCTCTGATTGAGCGTATATTGGTGTACCGGTACTAAGAAGACCGTAGTGTGAAAGAGGGCCCTAATCCCAGAACCAAGTTATACTGTACTTATCCAAGAAATGAAAGCAACATCTTTTTAACAATTATATTAAACAATAACAAGGATTATTACAAACATAAAGGACAGTAACACTTGGAAAATTACAATTAAATTAAGCCTGTAACAGACAAAGGGAAAGAAAGAACAAGGGGAAGGAGGCGTGCCCAAATCAACAAATTAAATCAATTACGCAATAGAAATAATAAAAGGCCCAAAATACGTAAAATAAAACGGCAATTGAAAACCTCGTACAAGAGGTAGAGTTAAACCAACTATAAAGAAAAATTCCGAATAATTACACCGGAAAAGGAGCATTATTGAGGCAGAAAGAAAGAATGTTACACGTTTTAGGAACGGAAATCTCGATACGAAGAAAACCCGTAAAAGAATTAACTTATTTGCTTTACAAATTAGATCCTTCATGCAAAGACACGTATCAAACACGTCTACCTCAGGCAGCATCAATCATAATACTGATAATATAAAAAAGGTTTACTTTTTAATATGGTGACCGTCGACAGGAAACGACAATAATAGGGAAACAAAAACCTTAATAAACGAAAGTACAACCATCAGTAGACCAAGATTCAATGGAATATCAATAAATTAATAATTTTTATGAGAGCTGTGGATCGCACAATTTTAGGTTATAAAGCTTAGCACCAGAAACTCGACCACAGAAAAGCCCCGAATGGTCCCGGCAGAAATTGTCCGAGCACCTCACAAAACACAATAAAGGCACAAGGCCCCAGGATAGGCAAAAGGAAATAAGTTAAAATTCAACCCAAACTTCCACGAAAGAATGAACGATAAGAAACCCAAAATAAAACAAGGTAAATACTCAAACAACACAACACAAAGAATCATAGGAACGACATAAGAAAAGCGTAAGGTCCCGAACCCATTACCAAATCAAGTTGAGAAAATGTGAGACAAAACAGAAAGCAGAATAAGTAAAGAAACATGATTCTCGGACATTTCAGCCAAGCCAAGGATCACCTCACGGTAGGGTTTATAATCATATGGGATATTACCTTACGCGGCCACATTTCAGCCAAGTCAAGGAACACCTCACCGTAGGGTTTATAATCATATGGGATATTACCTTACGCGGCCACAAAAATATAAAGGAACAATGTTACCAATTTTGATTCAGTATCGACGAATATAATATAACATTTTGGGGCTCCGACACGAGCCAAAACTCGCCCCGATAAAGAACTATACAAATTTTACATCTCTCTCGCGAGATCTTCCAAGATGGACTGTCGATGTTTTATTGTTTAAATAGTTGACTTAAATTCTTAGTTGGTTCAGAACTGCCAACACAACCTCAGACTAGGACAAAACTTGACTATTAGTAAGTCACATATATTATTGCTAAACAGTTTTCGGCACTTGCAAATGGCCTGTGATTGGATCCACAGCAATAGCCAATCACCTTTCGTCAGGATTGGGATCTCATTGGCCACAGCTGATAATATTAGAAAGATTTGTGGGAAACACATGGAGATATGAATCTTATTGATGCAGGTTGGATTTCTAGGTTAAGTTCATGTACAGGGGCAAGTTGTAGAAACATCAGGCATTGTAACGTGAAAATCACGGTACAATTCTCCCCCCTCCAACGTTTGCCTTGGGAGATGTGTTGACACCAATTTCCAACTCTTGGACCGAGGAGCAAGAATGTGGTTACAATCGAGACATCACGGCAGTTCCAATTCGGGATCAGTCGGGGCACTCCAGACGTCCGCCAGCAGAAAATCCAGAGAGGCTCTCATCATGATGTTGACATGCTCCTGAACTGCCGTCCGACGACCCTGGCCAGACATCGCTGACTACAATAGTACTTTTACAGCTCTTGGGCACCCGACTTCCTCAGCAACACATAAACCAACCCATTAAACGGCCCCAGAAGTAGAGCTCCGGGTCATCAATCATCCCCTTTCACAACCTGATCGTACATTAATTGCGAAGGATAAGATCCATACTCCATCACGCAGTTTGAATTTCAGTTGCTAAATTTTACTTCCATACTTCTTTTGTCATTTCAATGTTGTCGATGTATATACATTCACATCTGATTTTATGTCAACAATAAATATATCTTCCCCTTAGTTCATTACATTTACCTTCAGCAGCCAAAATTAAAGAGAAGGTGCCATTACAAATTATGTTTGAAAATAGAAAGATCCACAGCCCCACAATTAAATGATTGAAGAGGTACACATCAAAATAAAGAGAATCAACAGTAAGTGAAATTTTAAAATTTATACATTAGGTTCGGTCTCCCTTTCGCCTGCAGATTTGCAGTACGATAGATGAGTCCGAAAGATTCTTTTCTTTAAAGAGTCTTTCAACAACACTGTTACAGGTTTTAAAAGTGACAACATGTCATAAAGACCTCTATATCGTGCTTGGAGCTTCCCAGAGATTTCGTGACCCGGAGCTTTAGGCAAAAATTCTTAATGTAAACAAGATCACCAATTTGAAACTTACACGGAGTACGTCCCAGATTGTATCTCTCAGCAAGTTTTCCATGAGATATTTTAGTAGCCTTTTGTGCCTCTTTCCATATTTGTTTAACACCGTCTGCGCAATATAGGACAGAAGGTTAACGTGGATAGACCACCCAACAACCGTTAGGAATCACAAGTTACATCACTCACCAGATCCAGAAGAACAATAACAAAATTTCCAAAATCAATCAAAATAAGAATAAAGCAAGAGACAACACAATATGACAGTGTGGATACGAACTGGAATCTCTGACACACTCCATTCATACAAGCACATTCAAATTCAAATTTCCCAAATAAAATTTTACCACCCACTAAAATGAAATTACAGTAATGCTCAAGTATGGAAATAGGAATCGCCAAAATATCATTACAAATTAAAAACACACTTTGCAATCCTTGGAACATTACACGTTTTACGACACCTGACCTACACGGAGTAGCAGAGACCAAAAAAAAGAAAAGAAATCCCCAGTACTCACCTTACCCAAAAAAATGAATTCATCGTCCGGAGAACATTGATGGAATAGTACCAACCCCTCAAAATAATAACCATACCTTTCATCGTCACATCTCACAGCCCCATACCTGCAATCAGTTAAAATCGATTAAGCCTGGCCGGACTTCGAACCAAGTATGATGCCACATTCTGTCCCCGGCGCGAACCAAATAGCGGATACCATAGCGAAAAAAGCACTTGCACACTTGGCTACGTCTAAAACGATTAAATCTATAGTTTAGAATAAAAATACAGCCTAACCTTACATAACTTCACTTGACACCACCCGCGAAATAATTCACAACAAAACTAGGTTACCGCTCGTACACACCGATTCATAGTTTTCACACGACAATATCCCAGAACGATCTCTTAGCAAACAAAAGATTTCCAAAACAGAGCATACATCACGTTACACAAACAACCCACAATAACATTTACACATGATCGAATTTTAAATGAATCTCACCTTGGTCAGATTCCCCTGAATAGTCAATTACGTTTAAGCCTACACAATTTTGCAGTATGTCCTGAGCGCCCACATACAGAGCACTTAAATGGTCTATCAACATCAGCATCATTAATTTTTCCATTGGGTCGCACAGGCCTAATATCAGGAGGTCTAATGTTGGGAGGCGGAACCTTGACACAAACCCTCTGAGCATCTGCTTGACGAATGCATTCTGCTTCATTAGCAACTGCATACTGATCTTTAATAGTTTTCGGACGATCCCCTACGCTAAGAAGCGACCGATACTCAGGGGTAACACCCACAATTATGTTTCATACAATCTCACGTTCAAATAAATATAAACAGAAAACCTTTGCATATTATAGAATATCTTGGGCTTACGAATTTAAGGACTCTGTAAAAGTATTGGTGCACTATCGGACCCATTAGTATAGCAGGAATGAAAACAGAAAGGACCTCTTCCAAAAATACATCGATACACACGCCACTGGACATGGCACCCACAACCATGTTACGTATCTCCCCAGAGGTATGAGGAAAAATCAGTTGAAAAATTAGTGCGTCAGAAAACCGAAAACACTAGCATATTCATGAATTTCCACTAGCTCCATCAGTAGTATCAGTGGTAAAATCCTTTAGCTTAGAGAAACAAACAGTTAATGGATGACTTAAATTCCCAAAACTCGAATTCGAAAATACGGAACCATTACCAGGCGAAAGTTGAAAACGCGGCGAGGCACAATTATTACCTGCCCCAGGCAACGAGAGACCACTGGGTGCACAAGAATATCGACGTGACCGTTCCGTAGGAACATAGCAGTGATCCCTTATCTAAGACCTCTGATTGAGCGTATATTGGGATCTCCTCGTGGTGTAATGGCTGCTATTAGTCCACTTAGGAGTGATCCCTTCGCTAAGCGCTCTGATTGAGCGTATATTGGTGTCACCTCGTGGTGTAATGGCTGCTATTAGTCCACATAGCGGTGATCCCCTCGCTAAGCCCTCTGATTGAGCGTATATTGGGATTTCCTCGTGGTGTAATGGGTGCTATTGGTCCACTTAGGAGTGATCCCTTCGCTAAGCGCTCTGATTAAGCGTATATTGGGACCTCCTCGTGCTGTAATGGCTGCTATTAGTCCACTTAGCGTTGATCCCTTCGCTAAGCGCTCTGGTTGAGCGTATATTGGGGTCACCTCGTGGTGTAATGGCTGCTATTAGTGCACTTAGCAGTCATCCCTTCCCTAAACGCTCTCATTGAGCGCATATTGGGATCTCCTAGTGGTGTGATGGCTGCTATTAGTTCACTTAGCAGTGATCCCTTCGCTAAGCCCTCTGATTGAGAGGATATTGTGGTCACCTCGTGGTGTAATGGCTGCTATTAGTCCACTTAGCGGTGATCTCTTCGTGAAGTGCTCTCATTGAGCGCATATTGGGATCTCCTCGTGGTGTAATGGCTGCTATTAGTCCATTTAGAAGTGATCCCTTCGCTAAGCCCTCTGATTGAGCGTATATTGGGATCTCCTCGTGGTGTAATGGCTGCTATTAGTCCACTTAGCGGTGATCCCTTCGCTAAGCCTTCTCATTGAGCGCATATTAGGATCACTCCTTGGTGTAATGGCTGCCATTAGTCCACTTATGAGTGCTCCCTTCGCTAAGCGCTCTGATTGAGCGTATATTGGGATCTCCTCGTGGTGTAATGGCTGCTATTAGTCCACTTAGCGGTGATCCCTTTGCTAAGCCCTCTCATTGAGCGCATAATGGGATCTCCTCGTGGTGTAATGACTGCTATTAGTCCACTTAGGAGTGATCCCTTCGCTAAGCGCTCTGATTGGAGCGTATATTGGGATCTCCTCGTGGTGTAATGACCGCTATTAGTCCACTTAGCGGTGATCCCTTCGCTAAGCGCTCTGGTTGAGCGTATATTGGGGTCACCTCGTGGTGTAATGGCTGCTATTAGTCCACTTAGCAGTGATCCCTTCGCTAAGCCCTCTGATTGAGAGGATATTGTGGTCACCTCGTGGTGTAATGGCTGCTATTAGTCCACATAGCGGTGATCTCTTCGTGAAGCTCTCTCATTGAGCGCACATTGGGATCTCCTCGTGGTGTAATGGCTGCTATTAGTCCATTTAGAAGTGATCCCTTCGCTAAGCCCTCTGATTGAGCGTATATTGGGATGTCCTCGTGGTGTAATGGCTGCTATTAGTCCACTTAGCGGTGATCCCTTCGCTAAGCCTTCTCATTGAGCGCATATTGGGATCACCCCTTGGTGTAATGGCTGCCATTAGTCCAGTTATGAGTGCTCCCTTCGCTAAGCGCTCTGATTGAGCGTTTATTGGGATCTCCTCGTGGTGTAATGGCTGCTATTAGTCCACTTAGCGGTGATCCCTTTGCTAAGCCCTCTCATTGAGCGCATATTGGGATCACCCCTTGCTGTGTAATGGCTGCCATCAGTCCAGTTATGAGTGATTCCTTCGCTAAGCGCTCTCATTAGAGCGTATATTGGGATCTCCTCGTGGTGTAATGGCCGCTATTAGTCCACTTAGCGGTGATCCCTTCGCTAAGCCTTCTCATTGAGCGCATATTGGGATCACCCCATGGTGTAATGGCTGCCATTCCTCCACTTATGAGTGATCCCTTCGCTAAGCGCTCTGATTGAGCGTATATTGGGATCTCCTCGTGGTGTAATGGCTGCTATTAGTCCACTTAGCGGTGATCCCTTTGCTAAGCCCTCTCATTGAGCGCATATTGGGATCTCCTCGTGGTGTAATGGCTGCTATTAGTCCACTTAGGAGTGATCCCTTCGCTAAGCGCTCTCATTAGAGCGTATATTGGGATCTCCTCGTGGTGTAATGGCCGCTATTAGTCCACTTAGCGGTGATCTCTTCGTGAAGCGCTGTCATTGAGCGCACATTGGGATCTCCTCGTCGTGTAATGGCTGCTATTAGTCCATTTAGAAGTGATCCCTTCGCTAAGCCCTCTGATTGAGCGTATATTGGGATGTCCTCGTGGTGTAATGGCTGCTATTAGTCCACTTAGCGGTGATCCCTTCGCTAAGCCTTCTCATTGAGCGCATATTGGGATCACCCCATGGGGTAATGGCTGCCATTCCTCCACTTATGAGTGATCCCTTCGCTAAGCGCTCTGATTGAGCGTATATTGGGATCTCCTCGTGGTGTAATGGCTGCTATTAGTCCACTTAGCGGTGATCCCTTTGCTAAGCCCTCTCATTGAGCGCATATTGGGATCTCCTAGTGGTGTAATGGCTGCTATTAGTCCACTTAGCAGGATCCCTTCGCTAAGCCCTCTGATTGAGAGGATATTGTGGTCATCTCGTGGTGTAATGGCTGCTATTAGTCCACTTAGCGGTGATCTCTTCGTTAAGCGCTCTCATTGAGCGCACATTGGGATCTCCTCGTGGTGAAATGGCTGCTATTAGTCCATTTAGAAGTGATCCCTTCGCTAAGCCCTCTGATTGAGCGTATATTTGGATGTCCTCGTGGTGTAATGGCTGCTATTAGTCCACTTAGCGGTGATCCCTTCGCTAAGCCTTCTCATTGAGCGCATATTGGGATCACCCCTTGGTGTAATGGCTGCCATTATTCCACTTATGAGTGATCCCTTCGCTAAGCGTTCTGATTGAGCGTATATTGGGATCTCCTCGTGGTGTAATGGCTGCTATTAGTCCACTTAGCGGTGAATCCTTTGCTAAGCCCTCTCATTGAGCGCATATTGGGATCTCCTCGTGATGTAATGGCTGCTATTAGTCCACATAGGAGTGATCCCTTCGCTAAGCGCTCTGATTAGAGCGTATATTGGGATCTCCTCGTGGTGTAATGGCCGCTATTAGTCCACTTAGCGGTGATCCCTTCGCTAAGCGCTCTGGTTGAGCGTATATTGGGGTCACCTCGTGGTGTAATGGCTGCTATTAGTCCACTTAGCAGTGATCACTTCCCTAAACGCTCTCATTGAGCGCATATTGGGATCTCCTAGTGGTGTAATGGCTGCTATTAGTCCACTTAGCAGTGATCCCTTCGCTAAGCCCTCTGATTGAGGGAATATTTTGGTCACCTCGTGGTGTAATGGCTGCTATTAGTCCACTTAGCAGTTTTCCCTTCGGTAAGCCCTCTGATTGAGCGTATATTGGGATCCCCTCGTGGTGTAATGGCTGCTATTAGTCCACTTAGCGGTGATCCCTTCGCTAAGCGCTCTGATTGAGCGTATATTGGGATCACCTCGTGGTGTAATGGCTGCTATTAGTCCACTTAGCGGTGATCCCTTCGCTAAGCGCTCTGATTGAGCGTGTATTGGGATCACCTCGTAGTGTAATGGCTGCTATTAGTCCACTTAGCAGTGATCCCTTCGCTAGGCGCTCTGATTTAGGGGATATTTTTGTCACCTCGTGGTTAAATGGCTGCTATTAGTCCACCTAGCGGTGATCCCTTCGCAATGCCCTCTGATTGAGCGTATATTGGTGTACCGGTACTAAGAAAACCGTAGTGTGAAAGAGGGCCCTAATCCCATAACCGAGTTAATTTCTAAACCAAACATATACTGTACTTATCCAAGAAATGCAAGCAATATCTTTTAAACAAATTTATTAAACAATAACAAGGATTATTACAAACTTAAAAGAAAATAACACTTGGAAAAATACAATTAAATTAAGCCTGTAACAGACAAAGGGAAATAAAGAACAAGGGGAAGGAGGCTGCCCAAATCACCAAATTAAATCAATTAATCAAAAGAAATAATAATAACGTCCGAAATACGTAAAATAAAACGGCCATTGAGAACCTCGTACAAGAGGTAGAGTGAAACCACCTATAAAGAAAAATTCCAAATAATTACACAGGAAGAGGAGCAATGCTGAGGCAGAAAGAAAGATTGATACCCGTTTTAGGAACGGGAACTTCGATACGAAGAAAATCCGTAAAAGAATTAACTTATTTGCTATACTAATTAGATCTTTCATGCAACGACACGGATCAAACACGTCTACCTCAGGCAACATCAACCACAATACTGATAATACAAAAAAGGTTTACTTTTCTAAATATGGCGACCGTCGCCAGGAAAGGACAATAATGGGGAAACAAAAACCTTAATAAACGAAAGTACGACCATCAGTAGGCCAAGATTAAATGGAATATCAATAAATTAATAATTCTTATGAGAGCTGTGGATCGCACAACTCGACCACAGCAAAGCCCCCAATGGCCTTGGCAGAAATTATCCGAGCACCCCCCTCCCTCAAAACACAAGAAAGGCACAAGGCCCCAGGATAGCCAAAAGGAAATAAGTCAAAATTCAACCAAAACTTCCACGAAAGAATGAAAGATAAGAAACTCAAAATAAAACAAGGTAAATACTCAAACAACGCAACACAAAGAATAATAGGCACGACATAAGAAGAACGTAAGGTCCCGAACCCATTACCAAATCAAGTTCAGAAAATGTGAGACAAAACAGAAAGCAGAATAAGTAAAGAAACATGATTCTCGGACATTTCAGCCAAGCCAAGGATCACCTCACCGTAGGGTTTATAATCATATAGGATATTACCTTACGCGGCCACATTTCAGCCAAGCCAAGGATCACCTCACCGTAGGGTTTATAATCATATGGGATATTACCTTACGCGGTCACAAAAATATAAAGGAACAATGTTACCAATTTTGATTCAGTATCGCCGATCATAATATAATATTTTCGGGCTCCGACACGAGCCAAAACTCGCTCCGATAAAGACCTATACAAATTTTATATCTCTCTTGCGAGATCTTCCAAGATGGACTGTGGATGTTTTATTCTTTGAATTGTTGACCTAAATTCTGAGTTGATTCAGAACTGCCAACACAACCTCAGACTAGGCCAAAACTTGACTATTAGAAAATCACATATATTATTGCTTAACAGTTTTCGGCACTTGCAAATGGCCTGTGATTGGATCCACAGCAATAGACAATCACCTTTCGACAGGATCGCGATCTCATTGGCCACAGCTGATAATATTTGAAAGATTTGTGGGACAAACATGAAGATATAAATCTTATTGATGTAGGTTGGATTTCTAGGTTAAGTTCATGTACAGGGGAAGGTTGTAAAAACATCAGGCATTGTAACGTGAAAATCACGGTACAATTCTCCCCCTCCAACGTTCGCCCTGGGAGATGTGTTGACAACAATTTCCAACTCTTGGACCGACGAGCAAGAATGTGGTTACAATCGAGGCATCGCGGCAGCTCCATTTCGGTATCAGTCGGGGCACTCCAGACGTCCGCCAGCAGAAAATCCAGAGAGGCTCCCATCATGTTATTGACATGCTCCTGAACTGCCATCAGACGACCCTGGTCAGACATCGCTGGTTGTGGCGACGCTACTATTAATTGGAGGAGTGGAGTCAAACCCAGGGCCTGGTCAGCTGGGATGGCAAGAAATTGAAAAAATAAGGGAAATTGTAAAGGAAGTGTCACAAAATGACCCGATCCGGGACATTCTTCGAGAACAATGTAAGGAATTCAGGGAGATGAAGACATGTATAACAGAAGTGATGGGAATAGTGACAGAAAGGCTGACCGAGAATAGTAGAGAGATAAAGACCAAGGAGAAAAGGTGAAGATATTAGAAGTGGAGGTGAAAGGATTCAGGAAGACCAAGCTGGATGAGAGAAAGAAAAACGTCTTCATTTACGGAATAAAGGAAGATGTCAATGAAAGCACCGAGGATCTGACATCCAAGGTACTCCGAGTGATTTGTGAAGGCATGCGGATAAACATTGGAGGTTCAGAGATTGACAATGTGACCAGGATAGGGCGGGGAAAGTGTCGTTAGTTTCTTCGCTGATGGCTCATAGAATTCTGACGAACACAAGGAATCTGAAAGGGGAGAGGATAAGGGTAAGGAGAGAAATGAGTAAAGAAGAAGCAAGCAAGCAACGGACCTTGCAGTTTCATTTAAGGAAGGCAAGGAACTAGGGTCTCAAGGCTTATGTAAAAGGCAATAGACTGGCGGTTAGCGGCAACAACTGGGATCGGGTTTGGACAGTGGCACAACTCCAGGATATGGAGAAGCAACAACAACAGGAGCCAGTTAGATCTAGCAACCAGGTGGAAGCAGTTGTCGGTTCAGAGGGAAGTACGGTGGTGACTCAACAGAGAGCATCGACCCCAAAGTCCAATACGGAAGTGGCGCGAGCAGGAACGACTAACGTCAGCACCAGGAACACAGGAGAACCGCGTGGTTTCCAGAAAGGTGAGACTGTCAAACAACGAGTTACTAGTCTAAAAGAACTTTGGGGCAAGAAAACCTTGACAGAGCAGTTGAATGTGGAGAAGGAGGTCATTTCTTCTCCAGCTGGCAGTATACTAGAGCTAGAGAAAGCTAGAGTTACTAGAAGTAAAGCCACCGCCAGCGAAGAGGGTAGGGGTAAAAAATAACTAACCTGGAATGTTGCAAGCGTAAATATAGAGGGATTCTTAAATGGGAGATGGAATGATGTAGTTTTGACCCTAATAGAAGATATGCAGATTGTAGGATTTGTTGAGAGTTGGCTCCCTGCAGGTTGTGAGGTTAAAATAGATGGCTTCAATGTATATAAAAAACCTAAGATTAGGAAAGCTCGTTCCGGTAGGTTCCCGGGGGGGACTGTTGTTTTAATTAAAGAAGAGGTGAGGGAATTATCAGAATTTTTTAGTTCAGAACTGGAAGAAGTAGTGTGGGTTAAAGCAGATATTAGGGGTGTACCCGATTTGGAGTATGACCACTAAGCTACGGTGCTGCGTGAACGGCCGGGGGCCGCAAATATTACGTCACGGTGGTTTGATCTTGCCCGAATGACCGGTGGAGGTCAGTGCACTTGTGTGATGATGTCACGACCGGGAGTAAGGAGATGTATATGCGAGCTACCCCCACCCCCTTACGGCGGGGAGGATAGCGAGGCCGCTTGGCAGGTGATCGCCAGACGAGCTTGCTCATTCTTATGTTTGATTCTGTTCGTGTCCAGAACATGTTTAGTGCGGGCCGGTATCGCTGTGTGTGTTGTATTCTTACGGTCGTAAGGGCGATCTATTAGATGCAAGTTTGTCACTTGCAAATCGCAAGCAAACGGCAGTGTGAAAGTGATGGTCCATATTCGTAAGTATTGGGACTTGCACTGACATACAGAAGAAGTTGGAGCCACGTAAGTTGAAAAATCATATAAACATTACCAGCTTAAAGCAGCAGTGATACACAGTCTGAAGGCTGGATATTTCTCATCCTGTGCTACAAGCTTACACACTATTCAATGGAAATCAGTTGGGACATCTTTGCGACAGAACATTGCACATTTAATCAAAGCCGTGATGGCAAGTGAACATGGCTTTAGGCATCATTGGAACTCTGTAATAGTTCACATAGTTCATTGAACATTGCTTCACGCCGGAATTCTGGAACAGTCTTTGCCAATTACACTGAACACAATCCTACTTCTGAACATTCTAGATCGAATTGGAACTGTGGCGGCGTTTTACTCTAAAATAATGGGGCAACATATTAATGAAGTAAATGTCTTCGTGAGGAAGGAGAGATATACAGTGTCGAATATTTCTAATTACACCATGGTACATTGAAACACGCAGAAGGCGTGATGGAGGGATGGAACTTTGATCCAGGATGCGTCGCGACGATCTTCGCAAGCAGACGCCTGCCGCCCTAATGCCCGCAATTATTATAATAATCCTTACATGGTCTCGTGGTCTCGAATCCACAACTAGATTCAAGAATAATCCAGAATCAAACTCCATCAAATGATTATTGAAGTATCAGTGCAACCATACTCGATGATTTCGTTAAATTGCTCAGGCAATTGCTGATCAAAATAATTAGTAAAGAGGACAGAGAAAGAAAGATTAAATTTTGCCTCACAAAAGCAATGAGCCTTTGTCAAAATGAGCCATAAATTCTCTAAGAGAGACCAAATAATTAGATCAAAATATTTAAACATCATGATAGGATTATAATAATAATTGCGGGCATTGGGGATGATTATTGAATTGACAAAAGATTATCGAATTTTGAACAAGATTATTAGTTTAGGATTCACTAAAAGATTTTGAATTGAGCATGAGATATTGAATTAAGGATTTCGATTTGATTAAAAGATTTATTTTTGAACTGATCCTGATAATCAGTGGACTGATTTGGACAATTGTTGATTTTAGGAACTGAGTTAGATGTGTTCATATTATATTATTGTCAGTTATAATTGTAAATAAGTTTGGACAATTAGATAGACTGTTTTGTGTGCATTTACGGTAGTACAATGCCGATATCAATTCATTAGCAAGCAGTTTCACATCACAGGGCGCATTAGCTTGATTATTTGATGGTGTATTTTTTTCTTTCATATAATTGAAGTTAGGTCGCTCAGGGATGAGCGTTAATAATGTTTCGTGTCATGTGCGCCTAAAAATCCCTGCAGCGACAGAAGAGACTTTTAGTTGGCTTTCGTTTCAGTCCTGTGATGTATTTTTTTTATTGATCCGATTTGGCAAGATTCAGAAAGACATTACACCATATCTTAGGGATTCTCTAGCCGTCGAGATCATAGGCAGGGTGTGGAATTTTAATGCATGCTGAATCCATGAATAAATAAGGATCATTATCCTTTACCTTCTTAAATTTCTTTTATCTGTGTCATTTCTATTTTCCTTCTTTTAACTCTAGCTTCTTCAGGAATGTGTACTTGCAAACTCTAGTTTGATGGCGCCCTCTTTCCCATCCCGTAACGACCGTGAGATACTCTGTCTCGTGCCACCCGAGCCGTTTTTCTTATATTATCAAACTCGAATTCAGGCAATTCGTTTTATTCCTGCTACTTTTTTATTGCACTCCCCTGTTCTTTCACGGAAATTGTGTGGTGTAATTTTTGGCCGGGTCATCGCACATATTTCCGGGACGGGCACAGGGGTAATAGGGAAGGAACGGTATGTTTTGGCTTTGTCTACAACCCTCCGGAGAATTCCCCGTATGCAAGAGAAAGCTTTTTCGATGAGTTAGCTATTGAAATAAACAGAATTCAAAATATATATGAAGAGACGGAGATTGTGCTTCTAGGGTACTTCAATGCGAGGGTTGCAGACTGAATGCCCCTTTACAGCAAGGAGGTTGCCGAGGCCTCATGTGGGGATAGGCACAGCAAAGGCAGGGAGTGCAACAAGAACGGAGAAAAGATTTTGGAACTATGTGGAGCAGAAGAGTTATATATACTAAATGGTGTCTGTGTGGGGGATGAAGGAGCTAACTTAACATATATAACAGAGAATGGAGGAAGTGTAATAGACTTAGCAATATGTTCCAGAGGAGCACTAGCCCTAATTAAGAGGTTCACTGTTGAAGAATGGGGGGAATAACACCACCTACCAATTGTCGTCAATATGCAGGGAGCGGTGACAAAACCAATAGGGAATCCACAATTTAAAGCCAAAGAGAGTAAAGTAAATAGATTCAGATGGAGGGAGGAAAACTGCAGAGAGTTCCGGAACTACTTCTAGGTGGAACATTTTGAGCTGATAAAGGTAGGGATAAGTTTAATGATCAGTAATGATGAAATTGAAGGGGTAATTAGTATGATTGAGAATGCAAGTATGATGGCCGGGCGGAAAATGTGCGTGAAGGCTACGACAAAGGTAGGGAGAATTAAAGAATGGTACGATGAATCTTGTAGATGGAAGAAAACCGACGTTATTAGGGCACTGAAGTTATACAAGAGAGGAGGGGATGATACGACAAGAGTAGAATGTTGTCGTCTAAGGAAAGAATATAGGGAACTGCTCAGCAAAACGAAAAATGAGTGGCAGGGTAAGGAAGCAACTGCACTAAATAAGGATTCTAAAGCTAGCGACTGTAGGAAAGTGTGGAGCAGGATAAATTCTTGCTGTAGGGGGCGCAGAAGTGGAGGTGGGAGCTCTATTAGTGATGAAGTATGGATTACATATTATGAGAATCTGTTAAATGCTGAAGATTATTGGAGGAGGAGAGATGAGTTTGGCGTCCCGAGGGGGCTGGAGGCCGCTCTACCTATGCTGAACCAAGTCATATCGATAGATGAAATTAAGGAAGTAATAGCAAAAAGTAAAGGAGGGAAGTCGGGTGCTATTTCGGGGAGTTGAGTAAGAATAGGTTCATGATGGGAAGCTTGGTAAAAATCTTTAACAAGATTTTTGAAGGAGGTAGATTTCCGAGGGCGTGGCAGGAGGGGATAATTTATCCAATATATAAGAAACGTGGGGATAAACTAGACCCAGGCAACTATAGAGGCATAACTTTGCTTGATAATTCGAGCAAAATGTACACCGGGGTCTTATCCAAGCGTTTAGTAGCATGGGCAGAGAACTATTCGGTGTTCTCGAGACTCCAGACAGGGTTCAGGAAAGGGATGAGGACCAGTGACAATATAATGGTGGTGAAAACGGTTATGGGCAAGTACATAAGAAGGAAAAGAGGTAAGCTGTATATTACAGTTATTGATTTGTAGAAGGCGTTTGATTCAGTGAGCTGGGGAGCTGTCATGGCTAAACTGGGAAAAATCGGGGTGTCACATAAAATGATAAGAGCAATTGAGAATGTGTATTCCGAAGTGAAATGTGCAATTAAAACTAAAGATGATGTAATTGTAGGAGAGATAAAGTCTAATATAGGATTAAAACAGGGATGCAAATTATCCCCGGAGCTTTTTTTGTGCTATTTTTCAACGATATTTTCGATTCAAAGGGCTTTGGGCAACGGTCCAACCCTTGCTTGGACAATTATGATATCCCGGGCCTAGCTTTAGCTGATGACATCCTTCTGCTTGCTCTAACACCCTATAATATGCAATATAGTCTTGACGAAATTGTGAAATACTGTGAGGACTGGAACTTAAAAATTAACCCGAGTAAGACCAAAGTTATGGTGTGCAAAAAGGGAGTTAAACTTGCTAAGAATGAAAAGTAGGTCATGTATGGGTTACAGTTAGAGACAGTGAAAAAACTTCAATATCTAGGGACGATAATGACGACTAATGGAAAATGGACCGAACAAATTAAAAGGGCAAAATCGAAAGGGCTAGCGGCATTGGCGAGTGTCAAAGAGTTAGAGCGTAAGCTACCGAATCTTGAATACAAAGTGTATAAGAATGTGTTTAACGCACTCGTTGTTTCAAGAGCAGTTTATGAAGTGGAAGTATGGGGTTTAGAGGAAGGAACGGCAACCCTGGACAGTATTGTAAGTAGGTTTGCCAATATAATTTTGGGGCTACCTAGTTGCACGGCGAATTGTGGAGCGAGAATGTTGTGTGAGGATGTAAGCGTTAGACAACATATCATAAAGGTGGTTTATTCTAGTAATTTGGAAAAATGAATGTTTCCAGGGCCAAAGATGTCGCAGGCTTAAAAAGTATGGATGTCGTATGCTCTGAGAAAATTAATGACAAAGGCAGTTTACTTGAGACTATTCATTTCATGGGACATTTTCAGAAATGGTTTGACGATGAAAGACTGCACTGGTTAACGGACGTATTTCTGCCATACATTGAGGACATTCAGCAACATCCCGAAAAGTTCAGGAAATTTACTAAAGAGACTTACCACGCTCTGGAGTTGACAACTCTCTCTTCAGCGGCATGCATACGATATTTAATAAGCATCAATTTCCACTATGCCTTAACGAGGAATTTATCGAGTGACGATGTCGAGCTCTTTTTCAGTCACCTCAGACGAAAGGGGAGGGGGGTGTTCAATGATGGATGTGAGATATTGTATCCACGCTATTGAATCTACCCTTTGCCCACGGTGGGTGAGTGGTCAACGTGTCGGTCTACTAACCCCAAGCTTGCAGGTTCGCTCCTGGCCGTGGTGAGTGATTTTTGAAAGGCGGCAAAATTTACGATACCATGTCATACGATGTTGGCATGCCAAATAACCCATTTGAATTCAGTAGGCCGGGTTCATAATGGAAAAATTAATCTCGGAAGCTTCCGCCAACACAAAGTTCCTCATTTATCTACTAGAAAGCGCTATAGTGTTCAAGGAGCTTAGATATCTAACCTCCTTGACTTGCATAGTGCTTCAAGGAACAATGAAATTCTACATGCTACCCTTTGGGTATCAAATAACAAAGCTTGCACCTGGCACCCGAGGCCTTACGATTAAAAATTAAAATAAAAACTTGAATTATCGCAGCTTCGAGCAATGGAAACGTCGAACTAAGGAATGAAGACTTAGTATCCAGCGTAAGGTCCAGGTTCTTTTCTAGGAACCAACTTCAAGAGCCAGGTGAAGGACATGTCACGGATTCTGCCTTCGAACACGTCCTTGCTATAGCTGGAAACCCCGTTGAAGGTAGCCTACATTTTCAACCTGCCCATTTATTTTCATGTCATTGCGTTTTTATCTAAACACGATTACGGTATTTTACAATTTTGCATCCAACATAGCAGTAGCAATGGTGGCAGGCTACCTAGTGCACGTAGCAGAAGAAAATACCAGTTGTGAAGGTTGTTTGCAACATATTTCTCTTCCTGCGAGTGAAAACCCGGTCCTCAGCCGCATACGATTTCAAGATTGTGCAGAACTGAGGTACCCTAAAACATCATTTGTGGTGTTACTAGAGCAAATTATGCAATGCGTATCACGTGCAGTCCAGTATCTGCCACGGAAGAACTTACTGACAAACTGCACACTCTTATTATAAGACAAGTTCTGTCAAACAATTAAGTGTGACCAATGCGACGATTCTGAACTTCCGATTCTCCTTTTCAAGAAGTTCCTGTGGCCGCTCCTGGACAACCTAGCCTTCAATCGCACGAGCAGGAATGAACGATTTTTACAGCTTCACAATAAGCCTCTGAACAGGAAAGTACTGAAGCTCTAAGAAAAGACTGCTTGTTTATGATATTCCGGTGAGTTAGAGATAAGAATGATAAACCACACTTTTGTAAATGTGCATGAAATAGCCCGAGTATTCTCTCATCTCAATACTAAATTCATATAGTGCGCTCATATTGAGGGTGTTACAATGCGATCCTAGAGGCAGAATGATGAACTCGGTTGTCCCCCAGTCGGGGTGCGGCATCTCCCGGCCTTGTATTATAACCAAATAGCTTATAAAGATAATAGCGGAAACTTGGCCGTAAAAGCATGCGCTCGCCTGGAGACAGCGATCACAGTGCCATCTCTTGGTGCGAGTTGACAGCATTACTCTCCTTGCCACCCACAGCCAAGGCTAGTAAACTACAGAGGTTGCCTCAATATGGAGCTCTTAGGCGAGGGGAATGCGGAGGGAAGGGAAAGGACGTGACGTCACACGTTTCCTCGTAGCGCGCGAGGCGCGAGATATGCAAGGAAAGTCAGCTTTCCCACACATTATATTCTATGGATTGCAGTGGTTTAAACACGTGTTTTAATCCCTTTTTTTTATAAACATGCCAGGTCAAAGATATGCTGTGGCAGTTTGTCACAGTTATTATAAAGTTGTCGTTTTTCACGATGCCTAAAGACGCATGCATTCGCAATCAGTGGATTGCTGTATGTAAGCGAAAATATCATTGCAACCCTCAAACAAGTAGGATAATTATGTTCCCTCCACTTTAAGAGTGAAGACTTCGAATTAGACTACAGGGCCGAATTGCTTAATATAAAGCTAAGATTCCCAAGGAATCTAAAACCAAATGGTAAGTGAGCCTAGCTGGCCTACTCTTTAAGTTTCGATGACCTGCTAGGATGATTTTAAAGCTGTTAATATTTTTGTCATATTTCGTACATGTTATCAGGGGCGTATTGAGCCATGTTTAGCATCTCTCTTTTCTTTATTTTCTTTGGCGGCCGTCCCGGTTGACTCAGACGCCATGTGAGATACTTTCTGTCCGGACGTGCCTTGAGGCTCTCCGCCTTATTATTTAAAATGTAATGTTTTTCCTTTTTATTTAACATTGCAATTATGCCGAAGCCTTCCATTTACTCATTAAGTAACACATCTAACCTTGTGTCCACTATGCTCATTTCCTAAATTTAACTTTTCTTTTTGATCTTTGTCGTTTGCTTGGATTTGCTGTGGAACCAATTGAAATAGCGGTCTCCTGTTTTATTTTGTTTGAGTCTTCGTTTAACCTTTTATTTGTGCCGTGAAATATAGCTGCGAGTGATTTTGTGAGTGTATGTTTTTCTTGCTGCCAGGTGCATTGATGCTGTTTTGTTTGGGCATATCTTCGAATGGGTCTTCCGTGGTTTGTGGACGTTGGCGTTTCGACCATTCTCCCAACACGAGGCATGACACCATATACTTTAGCCCTTATGTATTCCCTTCATTCCATGCTTCGTGCAACTGAATCACGGCGGTAACTTTAAGTAGGCCTTACCGTATTCAGCTCGAACTCGAAACGGAAGTTGGGGACCATATAGGTTTAGCATGTTTTGCTAGACTACCTACAAGCACGAGTTGCTTTGTGTATTATTACTGCATCGTCGGCAGGCATTTTGTGTGTTTGATTGCGTGTATGTATCATGATATATTTCACGGACACTTGACGTCATATGTTTCTCCTTGTAGTATCTTTGGTTTTTGCATTTCTTTTCTCTGGGGACTGCCAGCTCGATCGCATCCCCATTGCTCGCCACAGCCTCTGCGACACGCACACAGCCTCTTGTTTTATCTTTGCTATGCTTGTTATTTGTGGTCGTCATGACAACCATCCATCTCTAGGCTGAGAAGTGATTGTTGTTGACCAGCGACCGGCTCGATTGCCTCTTGATCTTTTACTTCCTCCCTTTATACATCGTTTTCACGGAAGTGAGCACAGGTATGAATTTAATTTGTTAACGTTATTTACTATCGTAAGTTATTTATTTGACCCCTAGGTGAAGGGTATTCTTTTTTTTTGTGTGTGTTATTCTTGCCGGGTTTCTTTGTGTGTTCGGTTTCAATTCATTAAATTTCCATTTCTTTATCCATGTGTCTTATTTAGTAGTGTTTGGCGATCGGGCTGCTCGCTCTCTCTCTTCAAACCTAGGCCTAACTTATTCTAGCTTTCTAGCACCAGGAGGGTATTCCTACCACTCGTCGTGGGACCACCTTCACGGAGTCTGGAGTCGCTCGGCACATCTGGCCTGCAAGTACGGGCCCAGCACAGGTCAGAAATTAACATCCATTTCCACTGCGTACTCCTTTCTTTTCTAGTTGGTTCCAGTGATGCAGCTAGGAGGCACGCCAAGAATATGTTTATTTTAATAGGGCGGTGCGGATGGTATCAGTTGCGAGGTTAAGACTCCTGGTCGCTTAGCCATATCCATTGGATTTTAATATTTCGCTGCATATTTTTCAATGTTGTTTTTATTCTGTTTCATGTTCCCTATTGCATACTATGCAAACAAATATTGAGAGTCAATGTGAGCTTCCAAGGAGTATGGACCATAAAAATAACAAACTGTAAGGAGAGTGCAATGAGTTGGACCCTATCAACGAACCCCAGCATTGGTAATGTACTAACCAACCCTACTTCTTGTTTCGTACTCATTTCAGGCGCAGGACGGAGGCAAGACATTTGTAGTTATTGTTTTGAATTGTAGCTAGCAGTACTTCTGTAGTTTAGCCATGTATTCTCTCCCAGGTTGTAACGTGAAGAAGGAGCTCTTCCAGTCTGACGATGATCTGCTATCGTTTGAAAGTATCTGTGGGAAAGACACTAATCCATTGACTGAGGTGAAAGGCCATCGCAAGGGAGGCGTAGCCAATATAGTGTCCAAGTGGGGAATTTCATTTTCTGGTGAACTGGGAGTTTCGTCTGTATTTGAGTTCTTAGACAGGGTCAGTGAACTCTGCCATAGTTATGACCTCGAACCAGATGACATTGTTGTCTGCCTACCGTTATTGTTGAGTGGCTTAGCTTTAAAATGGTATCGACTTACCAACAGATCTTTCATCTCGTGGGCTGATTTCTGTAAGTCAATAAAGGAGCGGTTTACGACTTATGATTTTGAACATGACTTGAAGGCTGAAATTCATCGCCGTACCCAGGGTTTGGAAGAGCCTGTAGACGATTTTGTTACTGGGCTAATGACTTTAATAAGTAGGTTGTCGCAGCCCCTTCCCCTTATTGAAACTGTTGATATTGTGTATAGAAATCTGGCACCTGAGTACAAGTCTTTCATACGCCGGTCCAGTGTGTACAGTGTGGCTGACATTGTTGATCAAGGACGTGAATGCGAGTTCAATCGGCGCCTGCGCAAGTCATATGTACCCCCACCCCTCCCCTCTGACAGTTTGTTTCCAGAGACTGAATGCTTGCAATCCCAGAATCAGAGGACTGCGCACCCATCTTCATTATCTCATCAGCAGGACCGGGCAGTTAACCGTCCCCACTCGCATATTGTCGGGAGTATTCCCAATGCTACTTCTTCAGCGAATCCCGCTCCTCAGGATCAACAGTTACCTCGAAAGCCGAACATGTATAACCGTATAAAATGTTGGATTTGTGATCGTTTGGGGCATCATTTTAATTCCTGCCGTGCGCCCTCTCGTGTGTTTTGTCACACATGTGGTCTTCGTGACGTGACGCACATAGCCTGTCCTAGATGTGCTTCGCGTCAGGGAAACGAGCATGGGTCCCCGGTTTAGACCCGCCGGAGTGGCCATGTAATGAAGTTCGCCGGAAAATGAACATTTCCACGACTGGAAACTTCTGTCCTTGGGTCCCTGTAAGTGTTAAGAAATTGTCGATACCCGCTTTACTGGATTCTGGTGCTTCACGTTCATTTATTCAGCGCTCCATCGCGGAACAGCTTCCTGTTACTCAGATTTGTCCACAAGATTGGGGTTTAAAATTTTATTCTGCGTCGAAGTCATCTATTTCTGTTTCTAGCGTTGTAACATGTCATATTAAGATATGTGGTTATTCTTGGGATTGGAACTTCCATGTGGTGGATGACTTATCTACGCCTATGATCTTAGGTTCTGATTTTATGCACAAAACAGGGTTGAGGCTTGATTTTTCGGATCATTCCTTCAGTTTTTTGTTTAAATCCAAGGAGCGGTGTCATTTTAATACCTGTGAAGCGAGTGTTCCTTGTAGTTTTTCTGGTATCTCTGCTGTTCTGAACCCTCCTACTTTATTCACGAGTCAACGTGACGCTTTATCTGATTTGGTGAATGAATTTCCTGATGTTCTCACGTGGGAACTGGGTTCCACTATCGGCTACGAGTGTCATATTGATTTAACTGATGAGGTTCCAGTTAGGTCGACGCCATTTTCTTGCTCTCCACCCAAACTCATTGCCATGAGAGAATATATTCATGATCTTAAGGCACGCGGTGTTGTGAGTCCTTCTAAGTCTTCTTATGGTAGTCCAGCATTCCTGGTGCCTAAGAAAGAGGGTACTTTTCGTTTAGTAGTTGATTATCGTCGACTCAACTCTAAGGTGGTGTTCGTCAACTTTCCCCTTCCAACTCTGGAGAGCGCTTTTCAGCATTTTCACGGGGCGAAGTACTATTCCGTCCTAGATTTGAAATGTGCATATTATCAAATTCCTCTCGATCCCGAGAGCCGTAAGGTAACTGCGTTCTCCACTCCGTTCGGCCTTTTTGAGTTCAATAAGTTACCCATGGGCATTTCTATCGGCGAACAAGTTTTGAGTAGGGTTTTGGACGAGTTATTTGGAGATTTAAAGTATTCATCTGTGTTTAACTATCTTGATGACCTCAAGATTTACAGTCAGTCTTTTGAGGATCACCTGATCCATTTACGTGAAGTCCTATGTCGTCATCGCAGAGCCGGACTCACTGTTAACCCGGACAAAATCTCTTTGGCTTCGAAGCAAATCAAATTTTTAGGTCACATTCTTTCGGATGTGGGCATAGAAGTTAACCCTGAGCGTGTCCAATGTATCCAAGAGTTCCCTACTCCCACGAATGTGAAAGCAGTCCGACGTTTTTTGGGAATGGCAGGCTTTTACAGTAGGTTCATTAAGGGCTTTTCGGACATTTCAGCGCCCCTGAATTATTTGAAGAAGAAGAATGTACGTTTCGTGTGGGGCCCCGACCAGTGTCTCGCCTTTTAGAAATTGAAAGAATGTCTTTCTTCTGCTCCCGTCCTTCGAACTCCGGATTTTGGAAAAGATTTTGTTACATTGTGATGCGAGTGATATCGCAGTTTCTTGTGTGCTTAGTCAGCAGGTGAATGGTAATTAGGCACCCATCGCTTTTGCCAGTCGGATGCTGAACGATTGCGAACGCCGGTATTCCACTTTCGAGAAAGAAAGTCTGGCTGTCGTATTCGGCTGTGAACGTTTCAGATCTTTTCTAGAACATCGGCATTTCATAGTGTATACCGACAATGAAGCTCTGTCCTGGATGCGCTCGCATGTCAAAAAATTGGAACGTATAAATCGTTGGATTCTTCATCTATCCTCTTTCAGCTTTGACATCATTCACGTCAGAGGCAGTGAAAATGTTGTAGCGGATTGCTTGTCACGCATGTTTGAGGAACCTCCTCCCATTGTTGAGATCCCCGAGCCACTGAATCTTCTCCAACACATTCCATGGTCTTTTACTGACATCCGCACGTACCAAGCAGATGACCCATTTTGTGTCACATTGCGTGAAAAAATTCTCGGGAAAGATCCTGGTGTATCTGAGTTTTCATTGCGCAATGATGTTATAGTGCATACCGCTCCTCGATCTTCGAAATGTAGGATTTTCGTGCCAGAGAATATACGAAGTATGCTCTTGGCGTATTTCCATGAATCCTGTTTTGGATTACATTTAGGTATGACGAAGACTTTCCATAAAATCTCTCAGGAATTCTTCTGGCCTCATTTGAAAGCGGATGCTTTTGCTTTCGTCCGAAAATGTGTTACGTGTCAACGTTCTAAGCCAGCAAAGAATTCTCGCATTGGACTTCACCACGCTGACACGATGTCATATCCTAATGAGCGCCTGTTTATAGATTATTTTGGTCCCCTAGTTAGGTCATCTTCTGGTCATCAAGCTATACATACTGTCGTTGATGGATTTTCAAAATTTGTATGGTTATTTCCTGTCAGGGAAATCACAACACGTACCACTGTTAGGCTTTTGACCAATCATATTTTTGGTGTTTTTGGTCCTCCAAAGTTTTTAGTGTCCGATAAAGCGAGCGTTTTCCGGTCCAAGTCTTTTAGATCAATGTGTTTTTCTTGGGGAATTGATCATGTCTTTTTGGCACCCTACCACCCTCAGCCAAATCACGTTGAAAGGTTTCATCGTAACTTGAAGGCTTGCTTGAGTGCGTTCCACAACGCAGATCAGTCACGTTGGGACGCAAATCTTCAGTTTTTCTCCTTAGGATTTAACACTGCTCTTCACGAATCGACAAATTCTACCCCTTCGGAATTGTTTTTAGGAAGGCGTATTGTTGATCCACTTCAGCTTCAGTGGAAAATAGGTTATCTGGCTGCGCCATCCCGCCTTACCTCAGTCAAAGAAAAATGGGAAGTTGCTGTACGGCATCTGAAAAGGGCACGAGATCGCGTGGCGTCTCGCTATAACAAGGGTAGGCAACCTGTTTGTTTTCAGGTGAATGACGACGTGCTAGTGCGCCTGCACCCACAGAGTTCGACCAAGAATAAGGAGTCAGCTAAGCTAATGCTTCGCTGGAGCACGCCCAAAACTATCACTAGATTTTTAACACCTGTCCCTGTTGAATTGATCTCCAAGGAGAATCCCACCGACGTATCCAGAGCTCACATATCTCAATTGAAACCATTTATTGTGTAACCTTCTTATTTGCTGTGATTAATGTTGTCCTTTTTCTGCGTAGGTTAGCCAATCATAATTTGCTTATGTTATCCAAGGAATCTAGTATTCATATGGCGTCTCCTTTACCTGCGTATTATTGAACCAATTTTGACCGAGGCAGAGTCAAGTACAAATTTACGAGCTCAAGAAAGAAAATAATACAAGAAGAAATAGGCCTACATACTCTGTGTAACTTAATATTTATTGTAAAAATATGTATTTTTGCGAACTCGGCCAGTAGAGAATTTATATTCTATAAATAATGGACACATTATATCGCTTCTTTGTTATTTTAATACGTCACTTTCATGATGGGCATAAGGAGAATGGCAGACTTCGGCGTCAAAGGGCGAAAGTCTTTCGTTTATGATTTTCGTCCGTGTCTCTATCTACTTTTCTTGTCATTGTAACGCTCAGGTGAACCGTAATACCATTATGACAAGCCCAGGGATCGTCAAAGGAACGCGCGCCTTTGGGGACCCCGAAGGAGCTCTGTCCTGATATTGCGATCGCCGAAGCGATCGGATTATCTTTATATATTACTGCCTTTTATAACTGTATTCTTTCTGATATGGCTCAATTGCTTAAGTGATTGTTATATCGATCACCCTCCCCCCTCATATTTTGTGTACTGTTATAATTGTTGACAAACCACCTGTGTGATAAGGATGTTGTGTATTTTGGAAAACTTGGGACATGATTGATTTCAAAGCGGTGGTGCTTAGTGATGTAAAAAGAAAAATCTTTTATTATTATAAATAATTTTTCTTTTGGGGGGTGGTGTGGATCCTGAGCCATGTTTAACATCTCTCTTTTCTTTATTTTCTTTGGCGGCCGTCCCGGTTGACTCAGACGCCATGTGAGATGCTTTCTGTCCGGATGTGCCTTGAGGCTCTCCGCCTTATTATTTAAAATGTAATGTTTTTCCTTTTTATTTAACATTGCTATTATGCCGAAGCCTTCCATTTACTCATGTAGTAACACATCTAACCTTGTGTCCACTATGCTCATTTCCTAAATTTAACTTTTCTTTTTGATCTTCGTTGTTTGCTTGGATTTGCTGTGGAACCAATCGAAATGGCGGTCTCCTGTTTTATTTTGTTTGAGTCTTCGTTTAACCTTTTATTTGTGCCGTGAAATATAGCTGCGAGTGATTTTGTGAGTGTATGTTTTTCTTGCTGCCAGGTGCATTGATGCTGTTTTGTTTGGGCATATCTTCGAATGGGTCTCCCGTGGTTTGTGGACGTTGGCGTTTCGACCATTCTCCCAACACGAGGCATGACACCATATATTTTAGCCCTTATGTGTTCCCTTCATTCCATGCTTCGTGCAACTGAATCACGGCGGTAACTTTAAGTAGGCCTTACCGTATTCAGCTCGAACTCGGAACGGAAGTTGGGGACCATATAGGTTTAGCATGTTTTGTTAGACTACCTACAAGCACGAGTTGCTTTGTGTATTATTACTGCATCGTCGGCAGGCATTTTGTGTGTTTGATTGCGTGTATGTATCACGATATATTTCACGGACACTTGACGTCATATGTTTCTCCTTGTAGTATCTTTGGTTTTTGTATTTCTTTTCTCTGGGGACTGCCAGCTTGATCGCATCCCCATTGCTCGCCACAGCCTCTGCGACACGCACACAGCCTCTTGTTTTATCTTTGCTATGCTTGTTATTTGTGGTCGTCATGACAACCATCCATCTCTAGGCTGAGAAGTGATTGTTGTTGACCAGCGACCGGCTCGATTGCCTCTTGATCTTTTACTTCCTCCCTTTATACATCGTTTTCACGGAAGTGAGCACAGGTATGAATTTAATTTGTTAACGTTATTTACTATCGTAAGTTATTTATTGTTATTTATATTTATCTTCCCCGTTTGAAAGTGACTTTATTTGACCCCTAGGAGAAGTGTATTCTTTTTTTGTGTGTGTTATTCTGGCCGGGTTTCTTTGTGTGTTCGGTTTCAATTCATTAAATTTCCATTTCTTTAGCCATGTGTCTTATTTAGTAGTGTTTGGCGATCGGGCTGCTCGCTCTCTCTCTCTCTTCAAACCTAGGCCTAACTTATTCTAGCTTTCTAGCACCAGGAGGGTATTCCTACCACTCGTCGTGGGATTACCTTCACAGAGTCTGGAGTCGCTCGGCACATCTGGCCTGCAAGTACGGGCCCAGCACAGGTCAGAAATTAACATCCATTTCCACTGCGTACTCCTTTCTTTTCTAGTTGGATCCATGATGCAGCTAGGAGGCACGCCAAGAATATGTTTATTTTAATAGGGCGGTGCAGTATATACAATTTTTTTCGAGGGGGGGGGGGGGGGGGCTGACTATCGTGGAAAATTGTGAGTACTAAATGAATTTTCTATTATAACCTATGTAGTATGAATGGAAATTATCTAAATGGGCTACTTGTCAATTTATAAAGCAGAAACGTCAACACTCATTTCTTTTACAAATTGATAATTATTTCTTAAAAGTAGACTACTGTGAAATACATTGTATGTTGTACCAAGTTGGCTTTTCTGGGAGGGGGGATCTGGAGCGCCCTCAGCCCCCCCCCCCCTCCCCCTTATATACGCCTAGACTAGATGGAAAATTTCATGAGTAATTCTCTTTGGATTGGTAAAAATTCTTTGCAAATATTCCAGAAAGCGGTCATCATTTCAATAAAATCCCTTCAACTTCTGTACCAAGATATGGCCCGTAGGCATAATACAAAGTACATTATCACTCATAGGCTAAATCAAGATGTACTGGAAACCCTCTTTTCACAATTGCGAACCCGTGGTGGCTTACACGATCTTCCTTCTTCCCTTAATTGCATTTACAGACTGAGGATGATTATTTTAGGAAAAAATCCAGAAGTAATTCAAAAGCAAGCAAACGCTGCTGATCCAGATTCAGATGAATATTCAGTTGCTAAAGCACTAAACAAAGCTGGCATAGTGTCTGAATCAAGTAACATGCTTCCAGAACGAACCTTAGGGAGCAATGTGCAACCCGAGTCCTTCATTGTCAATATCATGGAACAAAGTGAGGAAGATGGCAAGGCTTATGTTGCAGGTTATGTAGCCCACAAGTTCCAAGATAAATTTCCACAACTTGGGAACTTAACCTATGGAATGCAAACTCAACACGATTATGCATTACCAACCTGGATTAAACACTTGTCATACGGTGGTATGACCGATCCGTCATAAACTTGGCTAAACCAGTTCCGGCACATTTCAGCAAAATTCGTCACATTTCACGGAAAATACGGATTTCAATGAGGCAAGAATGTTCTAAGAAGAACGAAAGATTTTGTGTAGAGAGAAGTTCCTGACGTACCGTCTGGTGGGGTTGAGGCAGCTGTGATAACAATTTTCTTCATCAGAATGAAACATTCCAATTCTATCTTGCATAAAAAGTGGTTATTGGAAGTCACTAACACCCACGATACTGCTACCGAGTCTAGGCGAATTTCCAAGAAATTCAAGAAGATCACAACAAAAAATGTACGTAGGCTGCATTCAGTTATTTTATCACCCATTTACCAATAATTTCATGAGAATAAACTGTTCTTTGCGTACTCAACAGCTGATGTTGACAGTTTCGTTACGTTCCCCACATGGCGCGTTTGGTATCTTGTGACGTCATCCGCCTTGTGAGCGCTGATTGGTGAGTGAAAATTGAGGCAACCTCTGTAGTTTATAAGCCTTGACCCACAGCTAGCATTTTTGAGTGCGCAACAACCGAAATTTACATTGTGAAGTTAACATATGTCTCGGCTTGATATTTAGGCAGCAAATAATTTAAAGATTAGTGTTAAAAGTAACAAAAGACACTTGGTTCTGTACAATTTATATAGAATTCAAAAAAATACTGCAGATAATTCATGACATGGTATTGGTATGGGTTACTGAAGTCTGGAATATGCCCATACTTACCCGTAAGCATTTACACTTATTGATGTGTTACTTTTCGTAATTTAACACTTCCTATGTTTATATACGATTCAGAAGAATCATTTGCCTTATTCACAAATGCCTTTATGAAGACTGCAAAATATGTGCTAGCCAACAACAGAATACAGTTCTTGCATACTCCCTCCGGTGTGGCTCATTCACTCGTAAGTAAATTAACCATCTTGATTTTGACCCCATGCGTGCTTTCAATCAAAAATTGATCAAAATTGCACCTAAATACTGGTATTTAAAAACGAGTTGAGCACGCTTAATTACATTAAAAAAAACAGTTAGTTACCTTCTTGTATATTTCCTAATAAAGTCAGTAAAATTAAAATTTGTGTTTCTGAACTTGTTAGATTACACCAACCTCCTTTAGCTTTAATACGTACACTTTAGAGACAGATGACCTCGCTGTTCCGCCCCTTATAACAACAATAAATAACTACGTGCACTTTCAATCGGAAATATTGAAGCATGTTGTTGAATGTTAGGCCTACTGTACCGTAGGGTCACCACGTTTTATAATTATGCTGTTATTTCAATATTAACATTAGGCCTACTATCAACAACCTACAAAGATCTTACCCCTGACTTAACAAGTTTTTGTTCCTGAAATCTTTCTCCACAAAGTGGTCTGAGCATACAACATGAGTTTTGTTTAAATGTTCTGGGCCATTCCTTTCCAAAACGTCATCTAAGTCAGCTCTTCGGCTTCGAATAACCCACTGCGTGCATCTATAAATAAATAAATAAATAAATAAATAAAGAAAGAAAAGGCTAAAATATGCTAAATTATATTTTAAAATAATTCTGTATTAAAAGAAAACCGAACTATCAGTGTAACGGAAGGCTACTTGTTTACAATAAATTCATACTTACATTTCCTTATTTCTTTGTTGTTTATAATTATTATATATTATATATATATATATATTATATATTATATATTATATATGGCACAAATACTCCCCGGCCCGTACCAACCATTGTTGTTGTTTGAGTCTTCAGTCTTTTGACTGGTTTGATGCAGATCTCCATGCCTCCCTGTCCTGAGCTAATCGTTTCATCTCTACATAGCTACCATACCCTACATCCGAGGCAATCTGTTTAACATATTCTAACCTTGGTCTACCCCTACAGTTCTTGTCCTCGACCCTTCCTTCCATAACTAAGCTTGCTATTCCTGGGTGTCTTAGTATGTGTCCTACCAACCTATCTCTTCTCTTCATTAGCAGTCGCCAGAAACATCTCTCCTCTCCCACTCGTCTTAATACCTTTTTGTTTTGTAACCCTATCTACCCATCTGATCTTAATCATTCTCCTGTAACACCACATTTCAAATGCTTCAATTCTCCTCTTTTCTGCTGCACCAATAGTCCAAGTTTCACTTCCATAGAGCGCCACGCTCCAGACAAAGGCTTTCAAAAATGACTTCCTAATACCTAAATCTATATTCGATGTCAGCAGATTCCTTTTTTGTAGAAATGCTTTTCTTGCCTGAGCCAACCTACTTTTTATATCCTCTTTGCTTTGGCCATCACTGGTTATTCTGCTTCCTAAGTAACAGAAATCTCCTACTTCCTTCAGCTTTTCACCTGCCAATTTGATCTCCATAGAGGTTTCTGATTTATTTCGGCTGCATTCCAGTATTTTTGTTTTACATTTATTAATTTTAATCATGAATTCTTTCCGTAAGACGGAGTCCATACCATTCAAAAACTCATTCAAATCCTCAGGCGTGTCAGCCAAAATGACGATGTTATCGGCAAATCTCAGAGTTGAAATTATTTCTCCTTGAATCTTCACTCCCACTTTAAATTTTTCTCTAATTTCCTTCAAGGAAATCCATTACAATTGGATAATTAGATCATCCACAGGTCAAGAATTTCTTATAATTGTTTGGTTGGATCTCACGGTTGTAAATCAGGTGGTCTTACGTTGCCAACTCAGACCGCTAGGCGGTGCTGGGGAGCGCTGTCTCATGTTTTGGCGAGGAGTTTCCGCTATTATCTTTATAAGCTAATTGTTATAACGTAGGCAACGGGTGAAACCAAGGTGGGTGAAACAATGATAGCCCAAGGTATCCAAGTGATATAGCCTACTCAAGTACACTCACTGATAGCCTAACTGAAACTATGCACGACAAATATCAACAAGTATGGTACTGGTACGCTGATAGGTGCCAACAATCTGCAGAAAATATATGAATGAAACTATTATCGAGCAGTATAAAATATGACGAGAAAGTCGTTGTAACTTACATGTAAATATCGGGTGTTATAGGTCCTATCACCGGTATATGCGACTCATGGGCGAATTCACCACTGGTTCACAGTCTACCATAGAACAATTTCCCAACTGTCACGTTCAAAGTTAAAGCCCCAAAACAATCCTGGAACCAGTCTGAAAAGCAATACATGGACTCCATTACACCGACCAATCTAGATCTAGCTTCCAGCATGTTTCTAATAATAAATTGAGCATTCCAAATACATGTGGTCATTTCAATTTGATGGACCTTTATTATACGCAAATGAATTTTGATCGATTCCGTCCAGTCTAAAGCCCTACTTTTCCACTCGCGTAACAATCTTATACCTTTCACTAATTTGGTGAATGTATTAACTGTGGTGGTAAGCGTCCGTGGCTTAGGCGGCAGCACGCCGGCATCTCACCGCTGGGTCCGTGGTTCAAATCCCGGTCACTCCATGTGAGATCTGTGCTGGACAAAACGGAGGCAGACAGGTTTTTCTCCGGGTACTCCGGTTTTCCCTGTCAAAATTTCATTCCAGCAACACTCTCCACTATCATTTCATTTCATCTGTCATTCATTTAATCATTGCCCCAGAGGAGTGCGTCAGGCCTCGGCAGCCGGCACAGTTCATATCCTCGCCGCTCGATGGGGGCTTCATTCATTCCATTCCTGACCCGGTCGGAGACTGGAAGCAAGCTGTGGATTTTCATTTTCATTAACTGTGGTCGCCCACCGCCCAGTTTCTGTAGTGTGGAGTTTTATTACATGTCGTTGTCTAATATGGGGTTCGTGGTTATAGGAGAGAAAATGTTTTATTACAATTATTATTTATTATTACAAACCACAATCCAGCAAATTTCAGTAGTTTAGCAAATGTATGTTTGACTTTCGTGCAGTGTTACAGAATAACATAATATATACAGTAGGCTACTAAACTATATTTTTAATTTAGATTGTGTTATCTTGTTCAATGTACATGTTGCGCGGCTATAAACCATACGCTTAATAATATTACTGTAAGTTATGTGACCAAGGATAAATTCAAAGTCACTTCCGTTCAATTTAATGCATTTTGTTTTGAACCAGGCGGTTTGTAACACCGGGAAGATGTATCCTTGACTCCTTGACAGAGGTAAGCTGCTACGAACATCTTTATGATGATATTATGCAAGTTACTTTAGTATTGTAAGTGTGTGTGGATAAGTACATCTTTCTCTAACTTCCGTTTAGTGCGGAGAATGTAAGAGATTTCGTTTGAACTCGGCTTTCTGTGGTCTACGGTTTATGCAACTGGCCTTGATTCCCAAAGAAGATCAGTTACCTAAAACCTATTTGAGTCCAGTTGAGAGGTGTTTAATGTACAATGTGTTTATCCCCGTCTCGACAAAACCCAATTCACTTCTGTATAATTAGACTGTGTACAAACTGGCGTTAATAATACTCATGGATTCCTTTTTATCCGCGAAGTCTCAATGATGTGTATTAGAAATTACTCGACATTGTTCACTTGAGCGTAATGATCAAGTAGGATTTACTGTTATTGATATTGTGAACCTCGCCGGATATATTCGGAATACCAATATTACATTTGGAGGACTGAGATTACCCCATTTGAAGTACCGTACCGGTACCGTGTTATATATAAGGCTATATTGGTGAATTAGTGCATTTGTAAATAATTTGAATTTGTGTGTTCTAGTTTTCTAACATAATGGAGGAACAATCAGTAATCAAAAGTGGGGCCCCCGAATGGTCGACACAAACAGATGACTTGGCCGACATTGTAAGTGTATTTTAACTCCATATATTGTGTAGTTAGCAGGGTTAACTATGTTATACAGTAGGTTAACTAGGGGTCACATTGTGTAACATTGCAATCTCAGTGACGTCCAAGATAAAATGTTTGTAGTTAGCAGGGTTAACTATGTTAAATAGTAGGTTAACTAGGGGTCACATTGTGTAACATTGCAATCTCAGTGACGTCCAAGATAAAATGTTTGTAGTTAGCAGGGTTAACTATGATAAACTGTAGGTTAACTAGAGGTCACATTGTGTAACATTGCATTCTTAGTGACGTCCAAGATAAAATGCTTTTTGTTAGCAGGGTTAACTATGTTAAACAGTAGGTTAACTAGAGGTCATATTGTGTAACATTGCAATCTTAGTGACGTCCAAGATAAAATGTTTGTAGTTAGCAGGGTTAACTATGTTAAACAGTAGGTTAAATAGGGGTCACATTGTGTAACATTGCAATCTTAGTGACGTTCAAGATAAAATGCTTGTAGTTAGCAGGGTTAACTATGTTAAACAGTAGGTTAACTAGGGGTCATATTGTGTAACATTGCAATCTCAGTGACGTCCAACATAAAATGCTTGTAGTTAGCAGCGTTAACTATGTTAAACAGTAGGTTAACTAGGGGTCATATTGTGTCTGTATATTCATACTTGTGTATTACTTGCTTTTGAGAAGGAGATACAATGTTTAAACATTCAATCTCATTTTCCTTCCCTAAATTCAATGCCACGTTTTTATGCAATAGAGAGGAACATAGCCGTTGTTTTGAGTTATGCTCTACCGGTACAGTGCTGCCACTTAGTAATATATATGTCACTACACTGACTCACTAAAGATAATTAGATTTGGAATCCCCTCTGTTCCAAGTCTTGGATTGCTGGAGAGAGCATTATTTATTGCAATTAACTTATCACTTGTTGTCTACAAAAGCATACTAAAATCAATAAATTAACCAAACTAAACATTATTGCAATCAAGTTAAAATATCCTACGGTGTTTGAAGCCATTTTCAGTGTTGCCTTAGTCAACGAAAGTCTGGTGCTTTTCAGTCGGTCAACACGATTGTACCCAAGTCCTGAAAATAATTTACACGAGAATAATAAATACAGTTCTGTCACGTTCCTGTTCCACATTCCCCAGATAACGTTATGTTCAGTTCCCTGTTCTCATTCTTATCTCCAGCATCTACACACTTTGATGTATTTTTATTTTAGTGTATTTTTGAGCACATATACTGCATCCTTTACTTTCCCACATAGGAGGCCTCTGTCCTCTTTGTTACCCATCTTTATGCCTTGATTTTATGAACCCCCTTAACCATTCCCTTATCGCGAATACTTGTGGTCTATTGTTTATAGCGAGGGTTACTTATCTAGAGATCAGCTGAATACTGGAATGTTCAAGATACCACACAAAACACAGAAGTTTGGCTTTTATTTTATTTTGTGCCCTTTGAAGAAATAACTACTGTTCTGTATGTAAATAGGCCTACTGATCCAGACCGTCTGTGTTGTATTACGTTTGGAAGAAATAACTACCATTCTCTATGCAAATAGGCCTACTGTTCTGTATGTAAATTGGCCTACTGATCTAGATCGTCTGTGTTGTATTACGTTTGGAAGAAACAACTACCATTCTGTATGCAAATAGGCCTACTGATCTAGACCGTCTGTGTTGTATTACGTTTGGAAGAAATAACTACTGTTCTGTATGTAAATAGGCCTACTGATCCAGACCGCCTGTGTTATATTACGTTTGGAAGAAACCAAAGGAAATGGATTCCTGTTAAATGTTTATTTTATTCTAAGATTCCTGTATCGTAATTTTTCACGTCAGATGCCTGATAAAACTCCACCAATGGAAAGGAACATATTTGTGAGACAAGTCATTTCCCTGCAGGGCGATACTCGCCATAGGAGGGATATTAAGATTGAAGAAAGTCCTCCACGGCAGATTGTTCCATGCAATAAAGCAGGATGTCCTACACCGGAGATTGTTCCATGGATCAAAGTAGAATCAGCGTCTTCAGTTGTGAAAGGAGTAAGTACCTTATCGAGTTAATACTGTATGCCTCTTTAAAACACAAGACCTGTTCATCTCCTAATCACCAAATGGTATTTAGGGATTCCAGAAATGTATTTTCACAACTGTGTTGCTGACAAATTGTCTATTTAGCGCAGGCATTGAAGTAAAAATATCGCCTTAACCTCAAAAAAAAATTGTTATAAAGCTATTTTTTTCAGAATCCATTAATTCGACCCTAGGGAACAACATATCAAAATACTCGGCCGTACATGTGCCGGCTTCCTTGATTTCCAGGTCTGGAAACATGGAATTCCAGTAATTTTTAGCTATAACTTTTCAATAATAAACGTAAAGGAAACATGACAGATGGTCTGAAAAGCTAAAAATGTGGTCTTTGTTATATTACGCATGATTTTTGGGTACCGGTATATACTTCATTTTCAGTCGTTGCTGTACCTGCAGCAAAATCAAACCTCAAAAATTTTGAATTTCGCGCGTTATTTTGTTACAATCTACCCCGAAAGGAGAAAAGCATTGCCTCAAGTCTTATATATGGAATCTGCATGCTTTCTTCTATCATTTGATACTATCGTTCGGTTTTTACGGGCGTTCCAGGACGGTGATGAAGAATTCCTGGAATTCCATGTTTCCAGGCCTGGAAATCAAGGAAGCCGGCACATGTGCGCCCGAGTATTTGGATAAGTTGTTCCCTAGGGTCGAATTAATGGGTTCTGAAAAAAATAGCTTTATAACATTTTTTTGGACCTAAAAATCTTATTTTCCTGGGCTAATTCTACAGAAAGCCCAATCCTTTTGATGGGGCCTAATTTGTACCGGACATCCTACTTCCTTCCTTTTGCCAGCTTTAGGTCAACACTTGCCACAATCTGTGCAGGCTACTGAGTACCGTTTGACCCTCCTCGGGGCCATGAGTCTGAGAGTCTAGCGCAACAACTGAAGGTCATGACGGTCGCCATGTCTGGCCACGATATGTATTGGGGGGATTGCCATCGTGTGTATGTGAAATATACTTACATTCCCCTTAAATCCCAACATTTCCTTAAAAGTCTACAAGATTTGAATTTTCGCATTTTCTGACCATTATAAACGAAACACTTTTGCCATGGGGACCTTGCAGCGGTCTGGTTATTCAGTGTTGCCAACCTGTGAGTGGTGAAAATCGCCCAGTGTTTTCACCCAAAATTCTGCAGATAATTAACATTCTTTTGGCTAACTGTGTAAACAAAAAAGGGTTGCCATCGTGGCCAAGTTGCAATGATCTTGAATAATCTGGTTTGCCAACCTGTGAGTTGTGAATTTCACGCAGATTCTCTCCATAGATCACCTAGATTTGAATTTTGGTACCATTTGGCACCCTCTATAAACTAAATGGGTTGCAACGGTAACCTCGCATTCCCTCATTGGTCATGATGGTTGTCATGGTAACCAGGCACGTGGTGTTACTCACGTTGGTCTGACAGGGAAACTACCTGACTTAACAACAGGTGGAATCTTGTTTTGAGACAGCCCATGACGTCACGTTATGACAGTCTTTAGCAGTCTCATATCAGATGAGTTATTCGAGGATTAGGTTGGGGAAAGGCGGGTCAACTAAGTTGGTTCTTGGCTGTGGCCCAAGAGAAAGTAGGTAGCCAGCTTTTAAATTGTCCTAACAGCGATGAATACTAGGCAGGAGGAAGAGGGCCGACCATATTAGGGTTTAGTGGCCACCATTTTGGTTCTTGGCTAGGATAAAAGAATCAGCTGGTTTATAGATTGTTAACCTGTGGTAATGTTGTCCGTATTGACCTGTGTCTGTTAATTTTAAAACATATATTTATATTGAATACATGTTCACAAGGAATGTTACTATGCTGCTCCCACTTCTCGTAATGCTATGCACTCTATTAATCATCAAATGTTTTCTCTCAATTCACGATTATTCTACAGCGAGAAATTACTTCATAGAGCTCAACTGAATATCATAATGAGGATGCTACCTAATAAAACAATCGTCTGCATTGAATGTATTTTGTTAACTAAAGAAAATAACCTGCATCTTTTATGTTAATGGATATTAAATTAAATAGGAACCAAGCAAATTTGGTATTTCGATTATGTCAGTGTAAGTTAACAAGTAATCTGTAAGTTGTAATGGCACCTATGCCAAGGAATATATTTGTGAAGCAAATCATTTCTCTGCAGGATAATACTGACCTTACCGGGGATATTAAGACTGAAGAATGTCCCTCACCAGAGTTTGTTCCGTGCATTGAACTAGAAATAGCATCTTCGGATTTCAAACTGGTAAGTATTTTATCAAGTTACAACTTTATGCCCTTATCATCAAACGGTATTTAGAGATTCTAGAACTGAATTTCACAGCAGTATTGATGATGAATGGAAGCGTTCGGCTGTTAGGTTATGTGGAGTACAGAAATTGCAAGCCTTTTGTAGAAAGGCAACAAATATCTGACCTTTTTGGGGCTTGAACCTGCGGCTTCACACGCTGTTGCTCTGAGCACTGAGCTAATAGGGGATGCATTTAAATCTCATTGGCCAAAGTCATTTTATGTGAAGGTCTTAATACAATAGACTTGGAGGATTTTGATGGTATACCAATTTTTCTTGGTTTGGTCTAATATATTCTAGTCAGGGGGCTGAAATTAGATGCTCTCATGAGGGCAACTCAGGGTAGATGGGTTTCACTACATCAGCAAACCTTGAAGTGGTCTTCAGTGGTTTATTACTGCAACTTCCAGGCAATTGCTGGGATGATTTTAACAAATGTCCGTGATTGCCCCCATCCCAATGCTGAGCAATACAAGTTCATGCACATGGCTATGAACATAAAAGTAATTAATTAGGATAAGAGATGAAAATGAGAGAATTTTACAGACATATGAAGAACACAATTAACTCTTAATTCTTTTTAGTAAATATTGACAAATCTTCTCTCTTACCAAATATCATTTTTAATGTTGCGTGAGGATAGGCCTTATTATTCCCATTCATGGGAACCATGTAAAGCTTAGCCGAGGTACGTGATCATATCCACTTATCTTCTGGGCTTACAGACAGACTGACCATGTGGCCTGGCACATTAATCTAAAATGTGCTGAGCTCTTAGTCTGTTCTAAGGCAGGAACTATAAGTGTTCGATTCAATTCCCAAGTTTCAAGCTAGGATTTCTAATTTCCTGAATATCTGTCTATACTACAGATCTCAGGAAATCTGTTCACTTAAATGACGTGTGACTACATTCATAACAGCATTTGAAATATACTTCTCTATTAGTTCACCAAACACTTCCTAGGCCTGTACTACCATTGCAAACTATGTGCTCCTGTACACCAGAAGACATATAGTGCTTGTAGCTAGTAGCATCAAGTTGCTGCAATATTGATGTTATATACTCTACACCCCCCTCCAGGAGACATATAATGCTTGTAGCTAGTAGTATCAAGTTGCTGCAACATTGACGTTATATACTCTACACAACACTCCCCCCTCCTACGACCCCTTCTGGTCTTATTGTTAAATCTTTTAAAATAAATGTTCATTTTTCCATTATTCTTAAGGATAATATTTCCATTAAGTTAGTGATGTCAGCATTTTCTCTCGCACTAAGATTCACTTGATCTCTAAAGGGGTGATGACTCGATGGTGTATTATACGTTACAGAACTAGGGAGGTCATAACGATCATCTCCATCAGTAAGATGTGATGGACAGTATGAAACTAGAGTCTGGTAGTTGATAAGCGAATATATCTTCACTTCTGTTGAGCTGTGCTGTGCAATTACATATCTTGTAATTTGTGTGAAATGTATAAGTAGTTCGCAAAGCAATGAATTATTCCATCTTATTCCTAGGATATGAAAGAAGAAATCCAGGTTGAAGAAAGCGATGCAAGTGGAAGTCATTTGAATGAGTAAGTGGACAACATAATGAGAAATGTGTTCTTCCACTTTCATGAATGTATAACTGAAAATGTTGAATTTGAATAAGGTTTCTTTGGAGCAAAAGATAATTGTCTTAAGTGTATCTGCCAATGAAGTTATTTATCTTACTGCCTGTCTCATTATAGAAGTAGATATTAATATTAACTTTCCATTTTGCAACCCACAAAATATCCATTCCCTTTCAGTTCTCACTGACTGAAGTAATAAGTTACTTGTGGAAAACCCTTTTATATGGTTGGAGGAAATATTCACACTGCAGTGAAAGGAATGTGACTGCGATATGAGTTTGTGAGGAACGTCTACTATTATAAAACTCCCGTAGTGTGTTGCTGATGACTCCTTCATAACCTCAAATACTGAGCGTAAATAGCTTCCTCTTCACCTGGTATTGGCACTAGTAAATCCAATCAAATATCTACTTCAACTAATCTTAAACACCGGGAGGATATAACTAATTTGCCAGGTATCAACATATCCCACATAAGCTGCTGCGGTGATAGTTGGTTTACTGTTTAGAGCTTGGGAATTCCAGACAACATTATGTGGGGGTTTTCTGAGAGAACATAATGTTGGGTTGGGGTTTGGTTATCCAGTTCACCAGCTTCTCGGCCCAACTGAGAGTTGTCCCTTCCTTGTGTCTGAGGAGTCTTTCTTGTGTACTTTGCTCATGTACACATTGGGCAGGCAGGTCTTGCTGTAGTGTTTACCTACGAGCACAACAGGTATGTCAGTCTAAATCAGCTAGATAATTCAATTCTTGCGAATTATGATATTTTTATTGGAATATACTTTCGTGTCTACATCATGAAGCTCCAGCAAATATTCTAGTATTTTGCCGTATTTGTTGCGGGGTTTCGCCTAGGTGCATAAAGTCAGGCTCATCAGCGAGCTCTTGGTCCACACTGCCCGGACCGCTGGAGGGGTAGCGGACTTCTGGGCCATGCTTTTTATTAGCGCCTTGTTGTTCGTTTTGCCTTAAGCCTGAGGTGTCGCTGTTAACAACCCAAGATATAGAGTGACTGTGTTATGCAACCCGCCTTGCCAACACTATGTGCATGCTTCGATATGACAATTGTGTCTTCTTCAGAGTTAATAGAAACTCAAATGGAGATCCTTACAAATTTGAATTAAAATAAGATGAAAAATTCCACATAAAAATTTAATTTTTCGACTTTAGAAACATGTGGTTACTAAAATGGAGTTGCAATTTATTCCGGTGAAATGTTAAAACAATGGCTTATCACCGTTGTAGCTGTAGTGGTAACGTGTCCGGCAAGTGTGGTGGTACAGGAGCCATACCAAGGTGGCTGTGGGGGTCTATAACCCAGGACCAAGGCTGTACTGGGGACGTGTCCGGAAAGTGTGGAGGTACAGGAGCCATACCGAGGTGGCTGTGGGGATCTATAACCCAGGACCAAGGCTGTAGTGGTGACGTGTCCAGCAAGTGTGGTGGTACAGGAGCCTTACCGAGGTGGCTGTGGGGATCTATAACCCAGGACCAAGGCTGTAGTGGTGACGTGTCCAGCAAGTGTGGTGGTACAGGAGCCTTACCGAGGTGGCTGTGGGGGTCTATAACCCAGGACCAAGGCTGTAGTGGTAACGTGTCCGGCAAGTTTGGTGGTACAGGAGCCTTACCGAGGTGGCTGTGGGGGTCTATAACCCAGGACCAAGGCTCTAGTGGTAACGTGTCCGGCAAGTGTGGTGGTACAGGAGCCATACCGAGGCGGCTGAGGGGTCTATAACCCAGGACCAAGGCTGTAGTGGTGATGTGTCTGGCAAATGTGGTGGTACAGGAGCCATACCGAGGTGGCTGTGGAAGCCTATAACCCGGGACCAAGGCTGCAGTGGTGATGTGTCCGGCAAGTGTGGTGGTACAGGAGCCTTGCCAAGGTGGCTGTGGGGTTTATAACCAGGGACCAAGGCTGTAGTGGTGATGTGTCCACCAAGTGTGGTGGAGGACTGTGGTGGTACAGGGGCCATACCGAGGTGGCTGTGGGGGTCTATAACCCGGGACCAAGGCTGTAGTGGTGACGTGTCCGGCAAGTGTGGTGGAGGACTGTGGTGTTACAGGGGCCATACCGAGGAGGCTGTGGTGGTCTAAACCCAGGACCAAGGCTGTAGTGGTGACATGTCCACAAAGTGTGGTGGAGGACTGTGGTGGTACAGGGGCCATACCGAGGTGGCTGTGGGGGTCTATAACCCGGGACCAAGGTTATAGTGGTGGCGTGTCCACCAAGAGTGGTGGAGGACTGAGGTAATACAGGGGCCATACCGAGGTGGCTGTAGGGGTCAATAATCCGGGACCAAGACTGTAGTGGTGACGTGTCCACCAAGTGTGATGGAGGACTGTGGTGGTACAGGGGCCACAGCGAGGTGGCTGTGGGGGTCTATAACCCGGGACTAAGGCTGTAGAGATGACATGTCCGGCAAGTGTGGTGGAGGACTGTGGTGGTACAGGGGCCATACCGAGGTGGCTGTGGGGGTCTATAACCCGGGACCAAGGTTGTAGCCGTGGCGTGTCCGGCAAGTGTGGTGGAGGACTGTGGTGGTACAGGAGCCTCACCAAGGTGGCTGTGGGGGTCTATAACCCAGGACCAAGGCTGTAGTGGTGACTTGTCCAGCAAGTGTGGTGGAGGACTGTGGTGGTACAGGGGGCATACGGAGGAGGCGGTGGGGGTCTATAACCCGGGACCAAGGTTGTAGCGATGACGTGTCTGGCAAGTGTGGTGGAGGACTGTGGTGGTACAGGAGCCATACTGAGGTGGCTGTGGGGGTTTATAGCCCGGGACCAAGGCTGTAGTGGTGACGTGTCCAGCAAGTGTGGTGGTACAGGAGCCATACCGAGGTGGCTGTGGGGGTCTATAACCCGGGACCAAGGCTGTAGTGGTGACGTGTCTACCAAGTGTGGTGGAGAACTGTGGTGGTACAGGGGCCATACCGAGGTGGCTGTGGGGGTTTATAGCCCGGGACCAAGGCTGTAGTGGTGACGTGTCCAGCAAGTGTGGTCGAGGACTGTGGTGGTACAGGAGCCATACCGAGTTGGCTGTGGGGGTCTATATCCCGGAACCAAGCTGTAGTGGTGACGTGTCCAGCAAGTGTGGTGGAGGACTGTGGTGGTACAGGAGCCATACCGAGGTGGCTGTGAGGGTTTGTAACTCGGGACCAAGTCTATAGTGGTGGCGTGTTCACCAAGTGTGGTGGAGGACTGTGGTGGTACAGGAGCCATACTGAGGTGGCTGTGGGGGTCTATAACCCGGGACCAAGCTGGTAGTGGTGAAGTGTCCAGCAAGTGTGGTCGAGGACTGTGGTGGTACAGGAGCCATATCGAGGTGGCTGTGGGGGTCTACAACCCGGGACCAAGCTGGTAGTGGTGATGTGTCCAGCAAGTGTGGTGGAGGACTGTTGTGGTACAGGAGCCATACCGAGGTGGCTGTGGGGGTCTATAACCCGGGACCAAGGCTGTAGTGGTGATGTGTCCAGCAAGTGTGGTGGAGGACTGTGGTGCTACAGGAGCCATACCGAGGTGGCTGTGGGGGTCTATAACCCGGGACCAAGGCTGTAGTGTTGATGTGTCCAGCAAGTGTGGTGGAGGACTCTGGTGGTACAGGAGCCATACCGAGGTGGCTGTGGGGGTCTATAACCCGGGACCAAGCTGTAGTGGTGACGTGTCCAGCAAGTGTGGTGGAGGACTGTGGTGGTACAGGAGCCATATCGTGGTGGCTGTGGGGGTCTATAACCCGGGACCAAGCTGGTAGTGGTGACGTGTCCGGCAAGTGTGGTGGAGGACTGCGATTGTAGCGGTGGTGCTGCACTCATGTGGTGAACTAAAACCTCGCTGAGCGGTATTGTGGTTGTTGAGACCTAGTCCAAGAAGAGGCGCAAACTGAAGGGCAGAGGATCTGGAAAGTACCTGTGTTGTGCCTGTGCAGACCCGTCTGCGAGCAGACAACGCGCATGTTAGCTTAGGGAGGAGTCCGGGAGACTGCCACAGAGTGGTAGCTGGCTCTGGTGAAAACTTGCAGAGCGGGTAACGAGCAGGTTAACTTAGGGAGGAATCCGGGAGACCGCCACAGAGCAGTAGCTGGCTCCGGTGAAAACTTGCAGAGCTGGTATCGCGCAGATTAGTTTAGGGAGGAGTCCGGGAGACCGCCACAGAGCGGTAGCTGGCGCCGGTGAAAACTTGCAATGCTGGTAACGTGCAGGTTATCTTAGGGAGGAGTCCGGGAGACCGTCACAGCGTGGTAGCGGGCTCCGGTGAAAACTTGCAGAGCTGGTAACGTGCAGGTTAGCTTAGGGAGGAGTCCAGGAGACCGCCACAGAGTGGTAGCTGGCTCCGGTGAAAACTTGCAGAGCAGGTAACGAGCAGGTTAGCTTAGGGAGGAGTCCAGGAGACCGCCACAGAGCAGTAGCTGGCTCCGATGAAAACTTGCAGAGCTGGTAACGTGCAGGTTAGCTTAGGGAGGAGTCCGGGAAACCGCCACAGAGCGGTAGCTGGCTCCGGTGAAAACTTGCAGAGCAGGTAACGAGCAGGTTAGCTTAGGGAGTAGTCCGGGAGCCCGCACAGAGCGGTAGCTGGCTCCGGTGAAAGCTTGCAGAGCAGGTAACGTGCAGGTTAGCTTAGGGAGGAGTCCGGGAGGCCGCCACAGAGCGGTAGCTGGCTCCGGTGAAAACTTTCAGAGCTGGTAACGTGCAGGTTAGCTTAGGGAGGAGTCCAGGAGACCGCCACAGAGCGGTAGCTGGCTCCGGTGAAAACTTGCAGAGCTGGTAACGTGCAGGTTAGCTTAGGGAGGAGTCCGGGAGACCGCCACAGAGCGGTAGCTGGCTCCGGTGAAAACTTGCAGAGCTGGTAACGTGCAGGTTAGCTTAGGGAGGAGTCCGGGAGGCCGCCACAGAGTGGTAGCTGGCTCCGGTGAAAACTTGCAGGGCTGGTAACGTGCAGGTTAACTTAGGGAGGAGTCCGGGAGACCGCCACAGAGCGGTAGCTGGCTCCGGTGAAAACTTGCAGAGCTGGTAACGCGCAGGTTAGCTTAGGGAGGAGTCCAGGAGACCGCTACAGAGCAGTAGCTGGCTCCGGTGAAAATTTGCAGAGCTGGTAACATGCAGGTTTGCTTAGGGAGGAGTCCGGGAGCCCGCACAGACCAGTAGCTGGCTCCGGTGAAAACTTGCAGAGCTGGTAACGCGCAGGTTAGCTTAGTGAGGAGTCCAGGAGACCGCCACAGAGCGGTGGCTGGCTCCGGTGAAAACTTGCAGAGCAGGTAACGAGCTGGTTTGCTTAGGGAGGAGTCCGGGAGCCCGCACAGAGCAGTAGCTGGCTCCGGTGAAAACTTGCAGAGCTGGTAACGTGCAGGTTAGCTTAGGGAGGAGTCCGAGAGACCGCCGCAGAGTGGTAGCTGGCTCCGGTGAAAACTTGCAGAGCTGGTAACGCGCAGGTTAGCTTAGGGAGGAGTCCGGGAGACCGCCACAGAGCGGTAGCTGGCTCCGATGAAAACTTGCAGAGCTTGTAACGTGCAGGTTAGCTTAGGGAGGAGTCTGGGAGACCACCACAGAGTGGTAGCTGGCTCCGGTGAAAACTTGCAGAGCAGGTAACGAGCAGGTTAGCTTAGGGAGGAGTCCGGGAGACCGCCACAGAGCAGTAGCTGGCTCCGGTGAAAACTTGCAGAGCTGGTAACGTGCAGGTTAGCTTAGGGAGGAGTCCGGGAGACCGCCACAGAGTGGTAGCTGGCTCCGGTGAAAACTTGCAGAGCTGGTAACGCGCAGGTTAGCTTAGGGAGGAGTCCAGGAGCCCGCCACCGAGCGGTAGCTGGCTCCGGTGGAAACTTGCAGAGCAGGTAACGAGCAGGTTAGCTTAGGGAGGAGTTCGGGAGCCCGCACAGAGCAGTAGCTGGCTCCGGTGAAAACTTGCAGAGCTGGTAACGTGCAGGTTAGCTTAGGGAGGAGTCCGAGGGACCGCCACAGAGTGGTAGCTGGCTCCGGTGAAAACTTGCAGAGCTGGTAACGCGCAGGTTAGCTTAGGGAGGAGTCCGGGAGACCACCACAGAGCGGTAGTTGGCTCCGGTGAAAACTGGCAGAGATGGTAGAACGCAACTACATACCGCTGTATCGCATAATGATTGAGCACTAGAGCCACGGAACCCCGCTCTCTCGTTTGTAATAAATATGATATCCAAGCTCTGGGTACTGTAGCGATGTACTAATATACACTTATTTATTAATAACTAAACTAGTTAACCAACACGGTGACAGTTCAAATACAAATACCCTGAAGAAAGTTTTAAATCACAAACATATAATAATAAAAAATATTCTTCACTTACATTTTTTTTCTGGTTGTTCTCTGGCAATCGATACTATCAATACTTGTTTGTGAACATGTAAGCAAGTTTCCATTACCTGCATCTCTTGTGCAGTGTCCACAACAACTTTCATGAAGAAAGGGTCCCTCACATTATTTAATATCCTTCGGCTCCTTTCTTTTCTTCTTACGTTTTCTTAAACGTCTCTTTCTACATCAGCATACCTCTAGACATAAAATCTATTTATCCAAAACATAACATTGCCACACCTCAGAACATAACTTAATCTTGAATAAAACATGACATCACCATAGTAACAAAGCCACCTGTCACCCACTGCTGGACCACCACAAAACACTAGACTCTCTGTGGTACTCCAGCAATAGGTGGCCATGGTAGGTAACCTCATTTACCCACATCACACACCATGGCGCTGATACATACTTACAGAAACCCAAGGATGGGTTATGTAACCAAAGGTTTTGGTTACAGTCTACTTATCTGCTGTGTCACACTCGACTGATTCGCATTAGCCCACTTTGTTGACTGTACCGTCGTACACACATCACTGAACTTTGCTGAGTGGCGTTCTTACATATTTGGAGGGATAGTGTCGGCCTTTCCAGGTGGATTTGAAATTCTAGACCTTACGAGACCTAGCATTAGCTTTTGGGACTTTCTTGAGATTCTCTCGGCATCTCTTGAGACCTTTCGGAGCTTCTTCTCATGAGTACCTCCTCCCGTTAGAACCACCTATGTATGTCTTCCACCCACAGGCCATTTGTCCAGCGCGCTTTGTCTGGTGTTGAGGCAAACTGATAGATTTAAGGCTTTAGGGGACGGAAGTAAGACAAAATGGTGGATTCGCCACCATATAATATAATTATTTTGACTAAATTATTGGTAAGACTGAGAGTATTTTAATATTTCATACATAAGCTTTGCAGATACATCATGTAATGTTATACGGTTATCTTGGCTTACAGGATTGAGCCGCGTCGCATATCGGTTATTATTTCCCGACGTTTCGGCTGACATTGCAGCAGCCTTAATCATGGGTAGGTACGAGTTGGTGTCCGTCCTCAAACTAACGGTTATTGCCAGTCAAATGTGCTTGTTTGCCCTGCATTGTCGTCACGCTGCTCGCTGATTGGTCCCCGCCCCTGGCAGTCGCGCGCCAGGAGAATTTTCCAAATGTTGCAAAGTTTGAAACCATCTTCGCGATTGAAATTATTGGGATGCTTCACGGCCTCTATTGCCTCTCTAATTAATCTGTTGTGATATCTGGGAATTTTAGGAACAGTTTCGGCCTTAAATTCGATGGCGTGTCTCGTGACGTCAGCATGTCAGGTATTGCAGATCTGTAGTTTATCTGTTTCGTGTCTCGAATGTGTTCTGAAATCCTAATGGAAACGCGTCTTTTTGTTTACGCTATGTAAACCTGTCCACGGGAGCAAGGCACTTTGTTAACTCCCGCGTCCTGGTTTGGCAGCTTTATCTCGTTTGATTTACGCACCACTTGCGTCAGCTTGTTTATAGGATGCATCACAGTTGTCACATCTTGTTTCTTAAGCAGCCTGGTGATTCTATCCGTCAATCCCTGTACGTACGGCAGAAAGGCTTTATGGTAGGTCCTATCTTCGTTCTTTTTGCCAGTTCTTCGGCTTTGTTCTAACTTCCGTGTGGCCCTATTTATTTGTCCTTTGCTGTAGCCATTAGCTAGGAGCGTGTTCCAAACATGTTTCTTCTCTTCATTCATGCTATCCTTATCGCAAATGTGGTTGGCTCTGGTGAGGAGTGTTCTAGCTACCATCTCTTTCTGCGATGGAGGATGACTTGAGTTAGCATGTAGGTACTGATCTGTGTGAGTATCATTCCTATAGATCCTGTGTCCGAGCGTGTTATCTGTTCGTTTATAGAGCAGGACGTCTAAGAAGGCCAGCTGATTATTTTCTTCTACTTCCATTGTGAAGTTGATGCTTGGATGTCTGGAGCACATGACGTCTAGAAAGTTCTGAAGTGTGGTGCGTCCATGTTCCCATATCAAAAAAGACGTTGTCTACGTATCTGAACCAACACTTAGGCTTCAATGGGCTCTCCTTTATCGCTTCTTCTTCGCAGTTAGCCATAAACACGTTAGCCAGTAGTGGAGAGAGGGGGGAACCCATGGCTGCTCCCTCCGTTTGCTGAAACATCTGCCCATTGAATACGAAGACTGTGGAGTTAACGCAGTGTTCAGTTAAATCCACTAAGTCCGTTGGACCTCCTGTGGCTGTAAGTTTTTCCCTGATTAACTGTGTGGCGTCAGGTACAGGAACACTGGTAAATAGGGTCCCCACATCGAAGCCTGCCACTAGATTACCGTCACTCAGGTTTATTCTCGCTATGATATCTGTAAAGTGCTGCGAATTTTCACGTGAGAGGCTGGCGTAGGGAATAATGGCTGCAGTACCTGGTTCAAATATTTAGCCAGGGGGTGAGTTGGATACGCTATGGCGCTAACTATAGGCCGCAGAGGCAATCGGGCTTGTGTATTTTAGGTAGGCCGTAGAACGTGGGAGTTCTTGAGTAGCAAGGTACTAGGGATTTCTGCTTCTCGTCTGGAATAGATGACTCCTCACTTAGCCACGTGGTTGTTAGTTCTATCTTCCTTATGGGGTTCTTCGGGAGTAGGAATAAAAGGGCGATTCTGGCGCAGGGGCTAATGCGCAAGATGGCCGCCACGCGCAACCAGCTCTATGTTATTATTATGGAAGGATCTGTCAGAGCTGGCGCAGTGGCTAATGGGCAATGTGGCCGCCACGCCCTGAGACCGTGTGTGACGTCACAGAGAGAGGTCGGCCAATTATTATTATTATTATTATTATTATTATTATTAGGTAATAATTGATTGATCATGTACAATCAAGAGCAGCCTTATATTGTCCACCTCTTGGTGTACTGGCTAGCATTCTTGGATGTTACTGCAAAGGCCTGGGTTCGATTCCTGGCTCTGCCAAGAAATTTAATTTCTGGTCTCGAGAGTGGAACGGGGTACACTCAGCCTTGTTAGGCAAAACTGACAGGAACTAGAGTTTCTTTTCATACCTCAGCCATTCTGCTTAACCAAACTTCACCTAACCTAACCTAACCAAAACAAACCTAACCAAACCTAACCTAACTTAACCTAACCTAACTTAACCTAACTTCAAAGTCAGAGCAAATATGAGAGCAAATGGGAGAGCACACATAATAAACTAAGTTATAACCTAACCTAACATAACCTAACCTAACTTCAAAGTCAGAGCAAAAACAAAGTGAGAGCAAATGAGAGAGCACAAATAATAAACTTAGTTATAACCTAACCCACAGAAACCTCATTTAAAGATTTTAGATTTTACATTTTAACATTTTAACATTTTAGATTTTTGATTATTTATTTTACATTTTTTAGATTTTACATTTTTGAATTTTATGTATTTTAAATTTTAGTTTTTTTAGATTTTACATTTTAAATTTAAGATTTTTTGATTTAAGATTTTACATTTTTCGAAAATAGTAAACTACAAGGTGGGTAGATTATTGACTGAGGAATAACCTAACCACCAAGGGAAGATGATTAAGAAAAGGAGATGGGTTTCGGACTGGAGAGAAAGGAGAGGGAAGTAGGAGAAGAGTCCCACAAAAGTTATAATTTTAACCTTAAATGCACTTAGAGGCGGTTGACACTGCAAATCCGCTCTCTGATACCTAAAGTGGGTAAGGACTTGGTCGAAGCTGACGGGAACCGCAGCTAAGACTTGGGCGGTTTGCCAGAGAAAGGCTTTAGTGTATTCCCTCTCAAGCATGCATAAGACTACTATGGGGAAGGGTGATAGTCTGGCAAGACAAATAGTAAAAGATTTATTCTGTATTAACGATGGCATGAACTGAGGAAGAGTTAGGAAAGCCAGGACCTTGCCTAACTGTAGTATTTGTGAAATGATAAATCCAAAAACAAATATTTAATTTATTTAACAAGGCAATAGAAGTTAATAACTTTAACAAGTATATATTTCCAATTTGGTTAACAATGTTTGGGTCACAGACCTCAGAAATCATTTGACGGTTGCTCCAGGCAATTGACAATTCCTTAGGTTTTAAACCTTATATGTACTAAAATCTTTGTAAGATTTAAAAAAGACAAATGAAGTGATTAAAGTTAGACATTAAATTGAATACAAAGAGTGTACTTTAAGAAATTTCCATGTAACTATTTTAGAAAAAATTACAACTTTGAAAGTAACAAAAAAAAGCGGGTAGAATAAAGGAGAAGTTCCTATAACTTCTTATATTTATACTGAATTACTTTTATGATAGCTATGCAAAATAGAGCAGGTCACTAACTGTGAAACCTGAAGAGAAAGACAAAAGGAAGGTTCTAGACCTTCTGTGTTTAGATAGGAATCACGAGACAAATGGGGCAAGTTTCACTTTCGTGAGACCTAGAAATAACTCACTAATGAGTTAAAAGAATTGTATTCTCTAATTAGAAGGGAGAAACAATGTAAGTTTAAAACGTGTGCTAGACACGTAGTTATGCAGAAGTTAATTAATTACACATAAGAAAAAATGGGAGGGCACATCTTTAGATTGACACCTCGTTGAAACAGACCTAAATTTAACAATTTATTATGGATTGTTAGTAAGAGGTTTAGGAAAGAGAAATTGGGATTGAGGATAAATGTTCATGGCCTTATTTATGATAATCGGACGAACGCGACGCGGAAGAGATACTGAGAGAACACTGTTTATCACTATAGTTCGTTGAAATGGATGAAAAGTTCACTGTAGCAGCGTAATAGTTTATGGTAAAGAAATTTGTTGCAATTGTGAAAAATGACTGGTTGCACTAGATAAGCAAAAGTCTATTACTTGAGAAGATTGTAGATTATCATTAAAACGCTTGAGCAAATCCAACGGAGGAAAAAAAGTTAGCTATTGAGCGTTAAATAATAAGGAAGATTTCCTAATTTGGAATGGTATTCACACATGTGAGTGGAAAATACATGACGGCGTGACTCGTAGATTCTGGAAGGTTCCAGGGCAATCTGGATTGAAGAATGGGGTCAAAGTTATTCCAGCGGTGGAACGAGCTTAATAATTTTATAGACAGCGGGTATTCAATAATCTCCCACGGTGTGAGAAGATTTCTCATTTGATAAGCATAAGAAATGCTGCTTTTCACAAAGATTGGCTTAAATGGACAGAAGTCCAACATGGAAAATACCACGAAGAATTATTTTCCCCCAAAATATAGTAATTTCACAATGCCTATAAAATAATCGTTAAAAGCATGAAGATAGTGAAACCGATGAAGATGAAGTTAAAACCTTAAGTATGTACTTATCTTGGTTGCATGTCGAAGGTGAAGTTCCCTTTGAAGGATACTTAATGTGCCAACATGGCGTAGGATGTAGATAGTGCCTCTTGGTTAGAGGAGACTGGCTCTAGTTGAGCTTTGACCGACCGAGTCAACTGCCGACTTACAAGTGAGACCCACTCAGCGAAGCACGGAGGGTCCAAGGAAGGGAAAGAGTGGGGGTAGGTACAAAAGGTCTTTTTCACTCGACTATAAAGGGTCTCCGAAAACCACATTTAAAGGCCCTTAAATTAACAGTGTCTGTGATATTCCCAGAAAACTAACTTCGTTCTGATATACCTATGAAGGAACGACAAACCCCTAACCACTGCACCAGTAGCTGAATTGATAAAGTCTGATTATTCATACCAAGGATAAATCAGTCATAGCATTCATGATTGAGATTGTGCTAAGTGTACTCTTTACAACTAGAATATTCGCGGGCGAAGCCGCGACGGGTATTGCTAGTAGATCTTATTTGTATTAATTTACAGTTAATTGTTTTAGCCTAATTTTAAAATTATTATTAATTGTAATTTTTGTTTTCTTTAACATTTTATTGTTCATAATTACTTTTATAATTTTACAATTAAGATAGTAAAATTATTCGAAATTTCAATTTTATAAGCTTATTTATTTTCAAAATTTAGAGCCTTATAAAGCATTATTAAACAATTAAAACTAGTAAACAATTAGGCTAAAATTAAAACGGAAATAAAACTACGATAATATTTTTGTTACCATTTTTTTAATATTTTACTTTCTATATTAATTGTTATTATTTAAACATTAATCTATCTATCTATCGCTTGGCCGCCATGTTCGTTTTGTAGTTAACCGGTTTTTGAAAGTCTCATAGATGAACTTCCAGCAGTATCCTCTATCTCCGTACAAATTTTCAGGGTGATACCGGTAATAGTTTCAGAGATATAGAATGCCGGATTATCATTTTAAATTTTGTAAATATTGTCAATTCAAATTACAGTACAGTAAGTATGTAGTTAGTTTTAGTTGTAAGTATGAAGTTAATTTGTTTATTAGATATATGTCATTGTTCTATTAGACTGTGGTGTGTGAGTGTGTCTGGTGAGGGTGCATGTGAGTGGGCCTGGTGACAGACTGTTTTAGTGGTAGTATTTGTTTGTTGGTGAAACTTTAGTATTTTTTTCGTTAGTAGAATTTTGGTATTTAATTGTTAGTAGAAGGTTAGTATTTTGTAGTAGAACTGCTCTTTACTTATTCTGAAAGGGAGTAGCAGCCTTTCAGAATAAATCAATTCTTTACTAGTCTAATAGACGGTTAAGATATTGATAATATAAACCAACTAATGGCTACACTGCGTTCTGCTGCACGGCTGAAAGCAACGGGAAACTACAGCCGGAATGCTATTCCCGAGGATATGCACCTCTCTATGCATAATTACATGTGATGATGGCCTCCTCCCTTGTAAAATTTCAATCCGGAGGTAAAATAGTCCCCCGTTCGGATCTCCGGGTGGAGACTACTCGAGAGGGGGTTAACATCACAGAAGTGACAAAGAGGAAATCTGACATTCTACGGATCGGAGCGTGGAATGTTAGAAGTCTGCTAGGAAGTGGAAAGTTAGAAAACTTAGAAAGGGAAATGGATAGGTTGAGGTTGGATTTGGTTGGGATTAGTGAAATGCGCTGGCAGGAAGAGCAGGACTTTTGGTCAGGAGACTATAGGGTCATTAGCACTAAATCAAACAATGGCCAAGCAGGGGTTGGTCTCATATTGAGTAGGAAACTTGGACAGCGGGTGGAATATTATGAGCAATACAGTGAACGGATTATTGTAGCAAAAATCAATACTAAACCTACGTGCACCACAGTGGTACAAATCTATATGCCTACCAGTCAAGCTGATGATGAGGATGTTGAAAAGGTCTATGAAGAAATAGATGACATTCTGAGGCATATCAAAGGTGATGAAAATGTTATAGTAATGGGAGATTGGAATGCTGTGGTAGGAAAAGGGAGAGAAGGGAAGATAGTAGGAGATTTCGGATTAGGTGAAAGGAATGATCGAGGAAGCAGGCTGATGGAATTCTGCACCGAACATGAGTTGGTCATAGCTAACACCTTGTTCGATAACCACAATAGAAGAATATACACATGGATGAGACCAGGAGATACAGGGCGTTACCAAATCGACTTCATTATGGTCAAGCAGAGGTTTCGAAACCAGATTTTGGATTGTAAAACATATCCTGGTGCTGACATAAACTCTGACCACAATCTGGTTGTAATTAAATGCAGATTAAAGTTGAAGAAACTGAAGAAAAGTCAAAAGCCAAAAAGGTGGGCAATAGACAGACTGAAAGTGAAGGATGTAAACGAAAGATTCAAGAAGAGTATAAAGGAAGGACTAATCAAAACCCCTAAACAAACTTCAATTGCAGACGAATGGGCACTTTTGAAGAATGAAATAACAAAATCCGCAGAAGAAAACATTGGTAGGAAAGAAAGAATAGGTAGAAAACCGTGGATCACTCAGGATATACTAGAATTGATGGATGAAAGGCGGAAACACAAGAATCTAAGAGATGAAAAGGGGAAAGCAGAATACATACGTCTGAGAAATGAGGTTAACAAGAAGTGCAAGGAAGCGAAAGAAGAATGGTTGAAAGAGAAATGTGCAGGTATAGAAAATTGTGTAAAATTAGGAAAATTAGACACAGCTTATTGAAGGATTAAGAATACTTTTGGGGAAAAGAAGACGAAGTGCTGTAATATTAAGGACACAAATGGAAAGCCTCTAACAGATAGGGAAGAAAAGGTTGAGAGATGGAAAGCTTACATAGAGTGCTTGTATAAGGGAAAGGAGATTGAGAATCATGTAATGGAAAGGGAGGAGGAAATTGATGAGGATGCAAAAGGAGATTTAATATTGAGATCAGAATTTGACAGAGCATTAGAGGACTTAGGCAGGAACAAAGCACCGGGCATAGATGATATACCGATTGAGTTGCTACGCTGCATAGGAGATGAAGGTCTGATCAGGTTATTTCACTTGGTGTGTAGGATTTATGAGACAGGTGAGGTACCCCCTGATTTCAAGAAGAATGTTATCATCCCTATACCAAAGAAAGTGGGAGCTGACAGATGTGAAGATTACCGTACAATCAGCTTGATTACTCATGCTTCAAAGATCCTGTCTAGAATAATTTACAAGAGGATTGAAAGCCAGATAGAAACGGAGTTGGGTGAAGACCAGTTTGGTTTCAGGAGAAATGTAGGAACAAGGGATGCTTTACTAAGTCTTAGGCTGATTTTGGAAGGTAGAATAAGGAAAGATAAGAGAACGTTCATGGCATTTGTAGACTTAGAAAAGGCTTTTGATAACGTTGATTGGACTAAATTGTTTGACATTTTGAAATCTATTGGAATAAAGTACAGGGATAGGAGGGTGATATACAATCTATACAGAAACCAGACATCAGTCATTCGAGCTGAAGGACATGAGAGAGAAGCTGGTATTCAGAAAGGGGTAAGGCAAGGCTGCAACTTATCACCCATACTTTTCAATCTTTACATTGAACAAGCAATGAAGGAAGTTGGAGAAAAATTTAAAGCGGGAGTGAAGATTCAAGGAGAAATAATTTCAACTCTGAGATTTGCTGATGACATCGTCATCTTGGCCGACAAGCCTGAGGATTTGAATGAGTTTTTGAATGGTATGGATTCCGTCTTACGGAAGGAATTCATGATGAAAATTAATAAATGTAAAACAAAAATACTGGAATGCAGCCTCTATGGAGATCAAATTGGCAGGTGAAAAGCTGAAGGAAGTAGGAGACTTCTGTTACTTATGAAGCTGAATAACCAGTGATGGACGAAGCAAAGAGGATATAAAAGTAGGTTGGCTCAGGCAAGGAAAGCCTTTCTACAAAAAAGGAATCTGTTGACATCGAATATAAATTTAGGTATTAGGAAGTCATTTTTGAAAGCCTTTGTCTGGAGCGTAGCGCTCTTTGGAAGTTAAACTTGGACTATTGGTGCAGCAGAAAAGAGGAGAATTGAAGCATTTGAAATGTGGTGTTACAGGAGAATGATGAAGATCAGATGGGTAGATAGGGTTACAAACGAAGAGGTATTAAGGCGAGTGGGAGAGGAGAGATGTTTCTGGCGACTGCTAATGAAGAGAAGAGATAGGTTGGTAGGACACATACTAAGACACCCAGGAATAGCAAGCTTAGTTATGGAAGGAAGGGTCGAGGACAAGAACTGTAGGGGTAGACCAAGGTTAGAATATGTTAAACAGATAGCCTCGGATGTAGGGTGTGGTAGCTATGTAGAGATGAAACGATTGACTCAGGACAGGGAGGCATGGAGAGCTGCATCAAACCAGTCAAAAGACTGAAGACTCAAACAACAACAGGAGACAAAAGGAGAACATATAAGCATGACCAACATAAGAATTTAAATTCTCTTGAGGAGATGGTCTTCAAAGAGTTGATAACAGGCGATACTAGCACAGCATGGTGAGTGAAAAAGTAGACGAAGTTCTCTTGCTCATGGAGATAATAGCTGGCGATGGCAGCGAGAACTGGTGGCCAGATGGATAAGGAAGTCCTCTTGCACCAGGAAGAATTGATGAGTTTCAGAGATACGCTGCTAGATGACGCTAGGTGGGTCATGGAAGATATATATCTAGAACAGACTCACGATGACATAAGAGATTTACCCATCAAAGAGAAAATAGAAGATCACTGTTGGTGTTTGATAAAAAAGGAAGAAATGAACATGCAAAGAGCATTAAAAATTATATTCTCTCGTACCGTGTATTCCAAGAATACACCACAAGGTCACATACCTAACCTCACCAACCCTAACTTACGCTAATCCAAAGGTTAATGCACATACACAAAGTATATAACGGCACATGCAACTATCCTTATGCTAGTCTTATAGGCTACTGTACAACATGATCACTACCCCAACCGGGTATTTTTTTTATCATTTTGTTGTTTACACATTTGTCAATTTACCAATTTCCCATTTTTCAGTTTTTTTAATGTCAGTTTTAAGTTTTTCAATTTCATAATATGGAAACATGGAATTTGCATTTTGTTGTTTACACATTTGTCAATTTTCCAATTTCCCAATTTCAGTATTTTAAAAATGTCAAGTTTTTAGTTTTTCAATTTCATAATATGGAAACATGGATTTTTGCATTTTGTTGTTTACACATGTATCAATTTCACAATTTCTCATTTACAGTTTCTAAAATGTCAGTTTAAAGTTTTTCAATTTCATGATATAGAAACATGGATTTTCCAATTTGTTGTTTACACATTTGTCGATTTACCAAATTCCCTTTTACAGTTTTTAAAAATTCAGGTTAATGTTTTTTCTATTTTATCAATATGGAAACATGGATTTTCCAATTTGTGTTTTACATGTTCATTTTGCATTAGGAGTGGGGAGAGGTGGGTAGTAATTAGAAATGTACAAGCAGTGTCCATACAATATTTTAATTTTAAATACATGTACACTATTTACACTTAATACATTTTTATATATATTCTTTTTTATTTTGTTTTCTATTTTTTATTTTTTATTGCTATTGTTTTATTTCCTAAATTGTTTTGTTTTATGTATTTGCTAGTTGCAGGCAGACGATTTTGATATTCATAACTTAACTCTTTAAGTATGGTCAATGATTGAGTAATGACCATAGGCATGTGTACCTATACCATCAGCATCAATCACTCTTTTATCATCACCAGGACACAAAGCAATTTTGTTTAGTCTTATAGATGATATGTCATGTTGTTTAGAAGCGATAATGGTCATGGGTATTCTTTTGACATCGTTTTTCATGACACAATCCTTATAATCTTGAAAGCTTATACTATTTTTGACAACACCTCTGTTAATACCTTTAATCTTTTTGATTTCTTTACCATTTATGTCTAAAGCGTACATTTTAGCTCTAAGTCCAACAAATGCTTTTATAATTTGTCCACAAGCCTCGTCTTTAAATTTCCCCAACGTTTTCTTGTTTGATGTAGAGTAACATATGTGATTAGTAGGATAATCTGATGTGTCCAGGTGTTCTAGGAAATCCAACTTGTCTTGATATACATTTGGGGTGTTAACCAAATAAATGAACGAGTCGGTATCCATATACATGAGTTTAAGATTGTTCATTCCATAATAGGGTAGCAGGACATCATAGTGGTGGGAATACATGAGAGTTTTTGATATATCCAGTGTACACATTCCAATATATATAGGCTTATTGAATACAAAGTTACGTTTAGCCATGTGGAAAGCAGCTAGGTTAGGACCATAAATTGTTCTGTCAATAAATGTCGGCTTTGCTATTAGCTTTTCTGCCTTTTTTGCTGTCAGTCACAAGACGTATGCCTATTCTTTTACGGATATTTTCCATTGTTTTTCCAAAAATGGCATTGTTGAATAATTTGTACAGATTTTTCTCAAAATCATTTTTGGCTTGTTTTTGAAGGTTGTTATTAAAATCAACGTATGCCTTTAACCAAGGTCTTTGCTTAAACTTTAACACACGATGAATTTTTATCAATTTTATTCCATGATCTAAAGCCTGTTTTAATGCCATGTAGTGAACAACATATCGCCTTCGATTTCCAAGATGAGGAATTAGTTTTTTCAGAGACGAACTCTTAGGTTGTGTACACTCTGGTAGGACAGGTAAATCGTTATGTAGATCATGAAAGTCAGATGGGTAATCAACATCAACGTCTAGAATGTATCCCACAGGATCGTCTTCCTTTAGTTTTTCTAGATCAACAGTATCTGGAGAAACCCACTGAAATCCACCATAAGGAAGAGAGTGACATATGGCCCACCCGTATTGGTTGTTGGCATCATCATAGGTAATAAACTGCGATGGTTTCTCAGAATCATAGGTTTCCATGTATTTATTGTTAGCTTCAGCATACCGATGAGACACCTGGCATATGCCTCCACGCATTCCAGACTCGATTAGAAGAATCTGATCGTAATCCTGTAGCAATTCCAGTTCAATGCCTGTGTAAAGGAGCATTGCCTTGAAACTTAAACCAGGTGAAGTAAAAAAGTGTGCAGCATCCACTCGGTGTGTTTCTAGTGTTTTGTTTCTAAACGTTTCAAAGCTGTCTACTAGATGGAGTAGATCTGAAGTTAGGTAGAGATCACTATATTCCCCTAGAGTTTTAATGTTGAATTGATTCCACACATTTTTGGCATGTTCATAGTCTTGACTAACATCTTCTTGACTTAATTTGTTAAAGAATACCCCTTTTGGAGGTAAACACGTTTCACTTAACTTTTCCCAGGAATCCATGTAGTCATAACAAAATACCTCTTTACGAGTCATGAGGATTGCATTTTCTTTTCCAAAGTACCTGTTTGTTTCAGGGTATGATATTAAGTTGGAAACTAAGTTTTCCAAAATTACTTGGCATTAACCGAAACGTGTCCACAAATCGAAGCTTAACATTTCCTACATATTTGGTGAAGGAAATGTACTTTTCTTTGGAGTTAGCGATAACATCCACTCTCACAGTAGTACACCCCAATTGCTTTACAATGAAATTTGCGTCATAGCCACTCATAATATGTAGAAATACAGCAACGGGGTTACATGTTTTACACCTCAAATTACAGTTATTGTGAGCACTTCCACGGTATTCCCCTGTAATATGGCAATGGTCTCGAACTTTCCAGTCCTCTTTGGTAAATGGTTTTTCACACAAATAACAGGTTTCAGAACATTGGAACCCTGCTTCTTGATCCTGAGTTAAGGCCTTTGGAACATTTAAGCTGTAAAGGCGATCAATTTCATTAGCTATTGAGATCAAACAGTCCATAAACTTTTCTGCAGCGTCAGGTCCACGATAAATAACAGGTTGGCTTGGAGGGTTTGTCTTTATGTGTTCGACAGCAGGTGAGGGTTTAACGTATAAACCAAAGCTCATAGGAACATGACTCTGGTAAGGCACTGTATAACTTGCTTCAGGATTGGGTAAACATGATTGATATGGTAAGAGTATACTTTCGAAATCTGCATAGATAACGTAAGGTATTCTCAGCATTTTTTCAACATTGATGAATTTCATAATTGAGTTTTTAATAGGCATTTCAACCCCAGCAATGTCATGCTGGACACACAAAGCTCTATGTTCTTTTAATTTTTCCATTCCTTGTTGTCCATATCGATTATCGAAGTGAGTAAAACACCGTTTACACGTATATATCTTATGTTGATGGAGGGTAATCTGATGTCTTACTAGTTTATCAAAATCTTTGATAAAGACGTAGTGTTTCTGTCCGGATGATGAACTTAGCAGAAGGAGGTCGCGATGGTCTTGTAGCTCTTGATCCACAACCTTTAGAGGGAACAGTTTGTTGTCTTGTTGCAGTCCAAATACATTAATGGATATGTCGTTGGCTTTCTCAAATTTGGGAATGTCAGCTAGTAATGTAGGAAATGATATTACAGAAAAATCATACTTGTTGTCCAGGTCCTTGTATTTACTAATGCGTTGAGCATCCTTTTTAACAAGTTGTGCTAAAGTGGCATTCATAAAACACTTTTCATCATTCAAGTTTTCAGGATTAATGCAGGCTTTTCTTGCTTGTATAGCTGCTGGTAATGGAATATATGTGCTTCCACGCAAGGGATTGTACTTATTTATTTTCAATCGTACTCCTTCCACTGCTAACAAAGCCCAATTACTGCCTTTTAACTCAGATTCTTCAATTTCCGTAGTTAACTTTTTAAATTGTGTTTCCAAAAAACTTCTTAAGCCAGTTTCCAAAAATAGAGCCAGATTTCGTGTTTTAAAAGCCCGATCTGTAATTTCGTTGGTGGACGTATGATTGAATCTACATTCTGCCACAAGATTAACTTTGATTGACTTGTGCATTGATAGTTCTTTCTGCATAGCTTGTATTATTTGCTGTTTAGACTCTTTAAGGTATGAATTTAAATCCCTACACGTATCAAAACAAATTAAATAGGATTTAAGTCGACCTTTAAAAGATGTCTCATATTCAATAAGTCCATTTTTGTCTGGGACCAATGACAGTAGGTAATGTTTTGTAGGCTCCGCTTTTTGTCTTTTAGCTGCCGACACAACATTACAACATTCTTCATGCCGACGTCCATTGTAGGCATTGTTGAATTTACTGCCACACGTTTTACACTCATGAAATTCCTCACACGAAACTTCATGACGCTTTCTATCATAGTCCCGAAGAAAAGTTTTTCCACACTGTTTACACATATAGCTAGGAATGGGTTCTTCCATCATGAGACTTGATTTCTGCAAACAGCTGCTTACTGCGTATCACAGGGCTAGAGGTGTTTCGGTGAGACGTTCTTTCACGATGTGAACACCGAGAGAAGTAGTAGTCAACTGGTGATATTCTTGTTAAGGGTCCTCTAATATACCCCTAGTCTAGACAAACAGCTCTTTACAGCGTATGACAAGGCTTTAGACTGGACAGTGAGACTGTCTTTCACGATGTGAACACAGTAACAAGTAGTAGTCAACTGATTATATACTTGCTAAGGGTTCTCTAATATACAATAGTCAAGACCAACAGCTACTTACTGTGTAGTACAAGGCTGAAAAATAGTTGTTTTGACAATCTTTCACGATGTGGTCATTGTGAGTGGTGGTAGTCAACTGATGATATTCTTGCTAAGGGTCCTCTAGTATACCCCTAGTTAAGGGCAACAGCTGCTCACTGCTTATGACAAAGCTAAAGACTGGTTGTTTCAATGGTCTTTCACAATGTAAACACTGCGATAGGTAGTAGTCAACTGAAAATAATCTTACACCATACTCAAGGTTATCAGGTACTTACTGCATATCAAAAGGCTGTACACTCATGTGTTAGACAGTTTTTTTTTTGCTAAAGACCCTCTATATTCCCTACACAAGGCTATACATGTTAGTTCTAAACAATTAGTGGTTAATTGTATAATAAATTTAAATACACAGCATATACGAGCACGTTTTCACTCGTAAAACTTTACCAAATAGTCAAAATGCGACACGTAAAGTATGTTGCCGCTATCTAGCGGTGACTATGAGAACTACTTGAACGACCAGCATGCTACCTAGCGCTCCATTTCAACACTCGCTCACTGAACGACCAGCATTCTATCTAGCGGTCGATATCAATACTCACTCAACTACCAGCCTGCTACACATCGGTCAATACAACACCTCACTCAACTACCAGCATGCTACATGGCTTTTATCGTCAGTTTTTGTTGGCTTTTTTGTTGGCTTTTGTTGGCTTTTTGTAGGCTTTTGTTGGATTTTGTACTAGCTCTTTCATATTTTCTCTTGCTTGTTGGGGCTTATTTGGTCTTGGAAAGTATGTCAGTCCTTTTTTATGGCTGCATAATGCTTACAGCCATGTTTGTAAGCAGCAACAACAACAACAAGAACACACAAAATTAAAAAAAAAATACTCTAAGGTTTATCAATGACTCTCAACTCTTACACTTACCTCTATCCCATGCCTAGTCAAAAAAATAGTGTATTTTTCAAATTTTTCAAAAAAGATTTTGAAAGTATGCTATATCATTGAACAAAAAATCCTAAAAAGACATATGTTAACTCCAACACCTACCTCTATACCACTCTCAGTCCAAAAATAGTGTATTTTTCAAATTTTCCAAAACATATTTCCAAAATGGGGTATATTTCCAAAATTAGAAATTTTACAAAAATGTTTGTTTCACATAAATGAATAGCCTTTGTCTCCTCTACTGCCGTACAATGTACCAGGTCTCTAGGACAACAAAAATAAAATTTTGAAAATGGGCTATATTTCCAAAATTAGGAATTCTATAAAAAAGATTGTTTGACATAAATCATTGGCCTTTATCCCCTCTATCTGTAAACCAAGTCTCAGGTCTCTAGAACAATAAAAATAAAACTTTGAAAACGGGCTATATTTCCAAAATTAAGAATTCTACAAAAACGTTTGTTTGACATAAATCAATGGTCTTTACCTCCTCTAGCACCGTACCAAATTTCAAGTTTCTAGGAAAATGAAAAATAATTTTGAAAAATGGTCACTATATTGGAAACTAGGGATTCTACAAAAGAAGTATGTTTAACATAAATGAAAGGTCACTATCCCCTCTACCTGTAAACTAAGTCCCAGGTCTGTAGGATAAAAATGAAAAAAAGTTCATTTGGGAAAGTAGGCGATTTTTCATAAAACCAAACATTCTAAAAAGTGTTCTATGGGCATAAAAGAATGGTATCTATGTCTTTTAATTTTTATAATAAAACTTTTTTATTTTTCGTGTTTTTTGAAAAAAAAGTGTCATATTGAAATTCCTATATTTTGGAAAATAGGAAGTACACAAAAAACTTTGTTTGACGTAAATCAATGGTCCTTTTCCCCTCTAACCCCGAAATAAATTTCTAATCTCTAGGACAAAAACTGTGCAGTAGTGGTTTTTGGGCGGTTCTAGCGCCCCCCTCCTCCTCACAAGATGGCGGCCGCGTAAGTCCAACTACTTACATGGCAAGCACACCTATGTTCCCACGGACGAGGACCGCGCCCAACATAGGTTTGTGCCGTTGCTACATAGGTGTGCGTGCCATGTAAGTAGTATGGACTCACTCGGCCGCCATCTTGTGAGGTGGAGGTGGTGCCAGAACCCCCCTAAAACCACTACTGCACAGTGTTTGTCCTAGAGATTTGAAATTTATTTAGGGGCTAGACTGGAAAGGGACCATTGATTTACGTCAAACAAAGTTTTTTGTGAACTTCCTAGTTTCCAAAATATAGGAATTTCAAAATTACACTTTTTTTCAAAAAAAAAACACGAAAAATAAAAAAGTTTCATTATAAAAATTAAAGGACATAGAGACAGTTCTCTTATGCCCATAGAACACTTTTTAGAATGTGTGGTTTTATGAAAAATCGCCTACTTTCCCAATTGAACTTTGATCATTTTTAACCTACAGACCTGGGACTTACTTTACAGGTAGAGGGGATAGAGACCTTTCATTTATGTTAAACATACTTTTTTGTAGAATTCCTGGTTTCCAAAATAGTGACCAATTTTCAAAATTATTTTTCTTTTGTCCTAGAAACTTGAAATTTGGTATGGTGCTAGAGGAGGTAAAGACCATTGATTTATGTCAAACAAACCTTTTTGTAGAATTCCTAATTTGGAAATATAGCCCAATTTCAAAGTTTTATTTTTGTTGTTCTAGAGACCTGAGACTTGGTTGACAGGTAGAGGGGATAAAGGCCAATGATTTATGTCCAACAATCTTTTTTTATAGAATTCCTAATGTTGGAAATAAAGCCCATTTTCAAAATTTTATTTTTTGTTGTCCTAGAGACCTGGTACTTTGTACGGCAGTAGAGGAGACAAAGGCCATTGATTTATATCAAACAAACATTTTTGTAAAATTTCTAATTTTGGAAATATACCCCATTTTGGAAATATGTTTTGGAAAATTTCAAAAATACACTATTTTTGGACTGAGAGTGGTATTGAGGTTGGTGTTTGAGTTAACATATGTCTTTTCAGGATTTTTTGTTCAATGATATAGCCTACATTCAAAATCTTTTTTGAAAAATTTGAAAAATACACTATTTTTTTGACTAGGCATGGGATAGGGGTAAGTGTAAGAGTTGAGAGTCGTTGATAAACCATAGAGTACTTTTTTTTGGAATTTTGTGTGTTCTTGTTGTTGTTGTTGATGCTGCTTACAAACATGTCTGTAAGCATTATGCAGCCATAAAAAAGGACTGACATACTTTCCAAGACCAAATACGCCCCAACAAGCAAGAGCAAATATGAAAGAGCTATTACCACATCCAACAAAAGCCAACAAAAAGCCAACAAATGCCAACAAAAAGCCAACAAAAAATGACGAAAAAAAGCCATGTAGCATGCTGGTAGTTGAGTGAGTTGTTATATTGACCGATAGGTAGCAGGCTGGTAGTTGAGTGAGTATTGATATCGACCGCTGGATAGTATGCTGGTCGTTCGGTGAAAGAATGTTGAAATGGAGCACTTGGTTGCATGCTGGTCGTTCAAGTAGTTCTCATAGTCACCGCTAGAGAGCGGCAACATACTTTACGTGTCGCATTTTGACTATTTGGTAAAGTTTTACCGAGTGAAAACGTGCTCGTATATGCTGTGTATTTAAATTTATTATACAATTAACCACTAAGTGTTTAGAACTAACATGTATAGCCTTGTGTAGGGAATATAGAGGGTCTTTAGCAAAAAAAAATGACTGTCTAACACATGAGTGTACAGCCTTTTGATATGCAGTAAGTACCTGATACCCTTGAGTATGGTGTAAGAATATTTTCAGTTAGTAGGAAATATAAGGCGGTTCTGGGACAGGGGCTAATGCGCAAGATGGCCGCAGCGCGCAACCAGCCCTATGTTATTCTTATGGAGGGGTCATTCAGAGCTGACGCAGTGGCTAATGGGCAAGATGGCTGCCAAGCCCTGAGACCGTGTATGACGTCACAGGGAGAGGTCGGCCGTGTAGTTGTTAAATGGAATATTTATTATTATTATTATTATTATTATTAGGTAATTATTGATTGATAGCTTGCCACGGTGGGTGAATGGTTATTGTGTCGGACTACTAACCCCAAGCTTGCAGATTCGCTCTTAGTCGTGGTAAGTGATTCTTGAAAGTTGGCAAAAATTAAGACACGCATGTCATACGATGTAGGCATGTAAATAACCCAGGGAGAGGTCGGCTATGTAGTTGCTGAATGGAATATTTATTATTATTATTAGGTAATTATTGATTGATCATGTACAATCAAGACCAGCCTTATATTCCCCCACTTTATGGTGTAGTGGCTAGCATTTTTTGGCTGTTACTGTGGAGGCTCGGGTTCGAGTCCTGGCTCTGTCAAGACATTTAATTCTAGGCTGAGGGTTGGAATGGGGTACACTCAACCTTGTGAGGCAAAACTGACAGAAGCTGGCTTTTGATTCATACCGCTGCCATTCTGCCTAACCCAACTTCACTTAACCTAATCTAACCTAACCTTACCTAACCTAACCAGATCCCACCTTACCTTACCTTACCTAACCTAACCTAACTTCAAAGTCAGAAGGTACAATACATTTATTGTTTTTTATACCCTCATAAATTAGATATAGAGAATGTCCACCACGATTTAGATCCTCGAGCACATTTTTCTGACATATATCATTAAAACGTGTAGAAAGGAATGTCTGATAAATTTCAATAACACATAATACAAGTTCACTATACATTGTATCCACTTTTTGAATGTTAATGATACGGAAAAGAGTATGCATTGGTAATTCAGTGAGCTTTTTCTCTCTAATCAACAGTTCTACCCCCATAGCATTGTGAATATTTATTGTAGTAGCCTATAAAGAAACAAAAAAAATCATATCTATTACAGTTTTGCTATAAGTGACCAGAACCACCATAACATTTTATTCTAATAAGGAGATTTCCATAATGATAAGAAATAAAATGCTTACCGTAATGATGGATTGTGTGTAGGTAAACGTCTTTTGCTGCATGATACCACTACTAAACTGATAGTCATACAACAGACAAGTGAATTCATGTTTTGCTGACGTAACCGTATGTTCCCACGCACTTTCTGTGTGTTGAACGCGCTGTAGTGGCTAAATTTGAAACTAGATGAGATGATTTGCTGACGTAATCATATGTTCACCTGCACGCACACGCAAGCCCCTGTGGACGGGTCCTTGTGGACGAGTCCCTGTGGACGGGTCATTGTTGACGGGTCCTTGTTGACGGGTCCTTGTGGACGAGCCCCTGTGGACGAGTCCCTGTTGACGGGTCATTGTTGACGGGTCCTTTTTGACTAATCCCTTTAGACCGGTCCCTTTGGACTGGTCCCTAATGCTATAATGAAATTAAACGTTGTTCCACATGAAACGCAAGCAAAGAGCCGATCGCTACTATGAATTAACATGTTTTTTTGTTTGTTTTGTTTTTACTCATGTGCACTTGGAGGGTTTTTGTAAGAGGGCGGGCTTTTTGAATACAGATTTATAGATGAGTTATTTTTTTTAAAATACCAAAAGATCTAAAACTAATAGGTCATTAGCTTTTTAATATCTCATGATCCAATAAGGCTAGGGACTTGTATGAGAGGTCGTTGGACTTGAGGTGACATTCTTTTTTTTGAATGTATTATTTATTTTTATCAAAAGGGCTTAACTACACTTTTTTAATATCTCGCTAACTAATAATCAGAGAGGGATAAGTGAGGTGTCATGGGACTCAGGATGGTTAACCCTTTTCCATAGTCAAGGAATTTACCCAAAATACCCAATACATTAAGGTCATTGACCTGAGATTTTATAAACTAATAATTGGATACGAACATGTGAGATGTTTACCATGTGTGATGAAACATAGCTAGGTAGAGAAAGAATTAGTGTAGGTGACTGACAAGTCTTTTACCATTGAAACTTGTTTTCAGATCAAACTGCAGTATAGAGAGAGTATAGGTTGCAGGTATGGGTTAATAAATGAGAAACGGTGTACGCAAACTCTGATTTATCAAGAATTAAGAGTAGACTATCTTTATTTGATTGGTTAAAGAGGATAGCTAAAACACAAAAATGCTCAGTGGTTACCGAGACAAAATGGTTGCTACACACAACAAGCTTTAAATACTTGAGGCTAATAATCAATACACACACACACTCGCTTGTTCTAAACTAAACTGTGTTGCTGTCAGTGCTCAGACAGTAGGCTGATGACGAAATGCATTGCTAACAGAAATATAATCATTTCCAGTTGTCTAATGTTACCAGCTGTGTTGCAGTGGTAAGCACTTTTAGCTCTTGTACTGGTGGTCTTAACTCGAATTCCAGGTCTGAGGCCTAGAACAAGTTGAACTTAGAAACAAGGGCATAGTGGTGCAGTGGTTAAGCTGTTAGCCTTTCACTAGGGGTTCGATTTCAGGTTAATATGCATGTCATAAACATATTAAACAAAACAAAACAGAGATAACGTTTAAAACTGATTACATTTGTGTCTTTTCAAATTATTACTTGGATTACAAATACAAAGGTGAACTGGGTTTGATATACAGTTAATGCTGTCTATCACACACTAGACTGTAAGAAAGCCGAAAGAGCAAAAGGCGTAGGTAGAGCAGTGGTAAAATTGCTATATGTAGAGAACTACCTGGCAAAGCTATATCGCATAAACAGTGCTGGATACAATCCAGTAATTAAATTTGTATCTTGTGGAACAGAGAAATGCACTTACGTGTGAAAATGTAAGTTCATGTGTAATATGACCTAACACACAAGTGTTCACCTGTGCACATGCATGATAAGAGCTAACAAGTCACATTCTGTTTAGTTCGTACGTAACGTTAGGTTAGGGCTAATGCACACACCCTAGTACACGAGGCACATGCCATTTGAGAGCAGGTCAAGGGATCTAACTTGGTGGATGGATGTGTTCTAACGAGTCATTTGTAGTTGAAAGAGAATAATACTTGTTCTTAAGATGTTAAAACTGAGGAAATGAATGTACAGTAAGACGTCTTGTTATTTCCTGTGTCATATTACAGACATGGCAGAGAGCACACGGTTCTGTTGCTATGACTACGCTGCAGTAATTTGAAACCCTACGTGTTCATTAAGACAATGGGTGATGATTATGCAAAGTTAGCAGTCATTGGATATTACACAGGTGTTCCTTCCGGTGTCATGTTGCTGACATGGCAGGGGAGCGTACAGTTCTATTGCTACGACTAACGCTGCAGTAATTTGAAAGCCCAAGGTGTTGATCAAGACAATGGGTGATGAATATGCAAAGTCAGCAGTAATTGGATACCACACATCAACATTGACTAAATCATAAACGTGTTGTCATAACCATTAGAAACCTCATTTAAAGATTTTAGATTTTACATTCTAAATTTAAGATTTTTTTTGATTTTTAGATTTTACTTTTTTACATTTTCCTAAAAGAGTAAACAACAAGGTCACATACCTAATCTCATTAAACCTAACTTTATCAAACCTAACTTAAGCTAATCCAAAGGCTAATGCACATACCCAAAGCATATAAGGTACATGCAACTATCCTTATGCTAGTCTTACAGGTTACTGTACAACATGATCACTACCCAAACGGATTTTTTTTTCATTTTGTTGTTTACACATATGTCAATTTTCCAATTCCCCATTTTCAGTTTTTTTAATGTCAGGTTTTTAGTGTTTTCAATTTCATAATATGGAAAACATGGATTTTTGCATTTTGTTGTTTACACATTTATTAATTTCATAATTTCCCATTTTCAGTTCTTAAAATGTCAGTTTAAAGTTTTTCAATTTCATGATATAAAAACATGGATTTTCCAATTTATTGTTTTCTCATTTGTCAATTTACCAAATTCACATTTACATTTTTTTTTAAATTTCAGTTTAGTGTTTTTTGTTCTATTTGTTAATATGGAAACATGGATTTTTTTTTACAATTTGTGTTTTACATGTCATGCAATTATCCTTATGCTAGTCTTATAGGTTACTGTACAACATTATTACTATCCCCCCACTGGATTTTGTTTTTTCATTTTTTGTTGTTTATACATATGCCAATTTTCCAATTTACCATTTTCAGTTTTTTTATGTCAGTTTTTAGTTTTTTTTTTCAATTTGATAATATGGAAAACATGGATTTTCCAATTTGTTGTTTTCACATTTATCAATTTACCAAATTCCCATTTACAGTTTTTAAAATTTCAGTTTAATGTTGTTGTTTTTTTCTATTTGTCAATATGGAAACAAGGATTTTTTTCCAATTTGTGTTTTACATGTTCATTTTGCATTAGGAGTGGAGAAAGGTGGGTAGTAATTAAAAAATGTGCAAGCAGTGCCCATTTTTGACAGGTCATTGTTGACTAGTCCTTTTCATACAACAGACAAGTAAGTTCATGTTTCGCATGCATTACTAAAAATGTAATACCATGCAAGTGTTTAACATTTTTACAAATTAGCTTATGTATTAGTTTATGTGTGGGGTCTCATGTTGAGCATTTTGTATTGACTTATTTGACAAGTTATTTTTGTCAATGCATTTAGTGGATTTTTCTCTTGGTCTTGGAAAGTATATCAGTCCATTTTATCACAACATAATGCTTACTGCCATGTTTTTAAGCAGCAACAACACACTTAACTTTCAAAAAAAAAAACACTAAAGTACTCTAAGGTGTCTAAGATGACTAAAGTGCCTAGTCAAGAACATTATTTTTTTTTGCAAAAAAAGGTGAATGGGTAAAGTAGACTATATGTTTAAACTAAAAAAAAATCTTCTTGATAAATCAGAGTTTGCGTACACCGTTTCTCATTTATTAACCCATACCTGCAACCTATACTCTCTCTATACTGCAGTTTGATCTGAAAACAAGTTTCAATGGTAAAAGACTTGTCAGTCACCTACACTAATTCTTTCTCTACCTAGCTAAGTTTCATCACACATGGTAAACATCTCACATGTTCGTATCCAATTATTAGTTTATAAAATCTCAGGTCAATGACCTTAATGTATTGGGTATTTTGGGTAAATTCCTTGGCTATGTAAAAGGGTTAACCATCCTGAGTCCCATGACACCTCACTTATCCCTCTCTGATTATTAGTTAGCGAGATATTAAAAAAGTGTAGTTAAGCCCTTTTGATAAAAATAAATAATACATTCAAAGAAAAGAATGTCACCTCAAGTCCAACGACCTCTCATACAAGTCCCTAGCCTTATTGGATCATGAGATATTAAAAAGCTAATGACCTATTAGTTTTAGATCTTTTGGTATTTAAAAAAAATAACTCATCTATAAATCTGTATTCAAAAAGCCCGCCCTCTTACAAAAACCCTCCAAGTGCACATGTGTAAAAACAAAACAAACAAAAAAACATGTTAATTCATAGTAGCGATCGGCTCTTTGCTTGCGTTTCATGTGGAACAACGTTTAATTTCATTATAGCATTAGGGACCAGTCCAAAGGGACCGGTCTAAAGGGATTAGTCAAAAAGGACCCGTCAACAATGACCCGTCAACAGGGACTCGTCCACAGGGGCTCGTCCACAAGGACCCGTCAACAAGGACCCGTCAACAATGACCCGTCCACAGGGACTCGTCCACAAGGACCCGTCCACAGGGGCTTGCGTGTGCGTGCAGGTGAACATATGATTACGTCAGCAAATCATCTCATCTAGTTTCAAATTTAGCCACTACAGCGCGTTCAACACACAGAAAGTGCGTGGGAACATACGGTTACGTCAGCGAAACATGAATTCACTTGTCTGCTGTATGACTATCAATTTAGTAGTGGTATCATACAGCAAAAGACGTTTACCTACACACAATCCATCATTACGGTAAGCATTTTATTTCTTATCATTATGGAAATCTCCTTATTAGAATAAAATGTTATGGTGGTTCTGGTCACTTATAGCTAAACTGTAATAGATATGATTTTTTTTTGTTTCTTTATAGGCTACTACAATAAATATTCACAATGCTATGGGGGTAGAACTGTTGATTAGAGAGAAAAAGCTCACTGAATTACCAATGCATACTCTTTTCCGTATCATTAACATTCAAAAAGTGGACACAATGTATAGTGAACTTGTATTATGTGTTATTGAAATTTATCAGACATTCCTTTCTACACGTTTTAATGATATATGTCAGAAAAATGTGCTCGAGGATCTAAATCGTGGTGGACATTCTCTATATCTAATTTATGAGGGTATAAAAACAATAAATGTATTGTACCTTCTGACTTTGAAGTTAAGTTAGGTTAGGTTAGGTAAGGTAAGGTAAGGTGGGATCTGGTTAGGTTAGGTAAGGTTAGGTTAGATTAGGTTAAGTGAAGTTGGGTTAGGCAGAATGGCAGCGGTATGAATCAAAAGCCAGCTTCTGTCAGTTTTGCCTCACAAGGTTGAGTGTACCCCGTTCCAACCCTCAGCCTAGAATTAAATGTCTTGACAGAGCCAGGACTCGAACCCGAGCCTCCACAGTAACAGCCAAAAAATGCTAGCCACTACACCATAAAGTGGGGGAATATAAGGCTGGTCTTGATTGTACATGATCAATCAATAATTACCTAATAATAATAATAAATATTCCATTTAGCAACTACATAGCCGACCTCTCCCTGGGTTCTTTACATGCCTACATCGTATGACATGCGTGTCTTAATTTTTGCCAACTTTCAAAAATCACTTACCACGACCAAGAGCGAATCTGCAAGCTTGGGGTTAGTAGTCCGACACAATAACCATTCACCCACCGTGGCAAGCTATCAATCAATAATTACCTAATAATAATAATAATAATAATAATAATAAATATTCCATTTAACAACTACACGGCCGACCTCTCCCTGTGACGTCATACATGGTCTCAGGGCTTGGCAGCCATCTTGCCCATTAGCCACTGCGTCAGCTCTGAATGACCCCTCCATAAGAATAACATAGGGATGGTTGCGCGCGGCGGCCATCTTGCGCATTAGCCCCTGTCCCAGAACCGCCTTATATTTCCTACTTCAGTTGACTACTACCTATCGCAGTGTTTACATTGTGAAAGACCATTGAAGCAACCAGTCTTTAGCATTGTCATAAGCGGTGAGCAACTGTTACCCTGACTAGGGGTATATTAGAGGACCCTTAGCAAGAATATGATCAGTTGACTACCACCACTCACAGTGACCACATCGTGAAAGATTGTCAAAACAACTATTGTACAGCCTTGTACTACACAGTAAGTAGCTGTTGGTCTTGACTTTGTATATTAGAGAACCCTTAGGAAGTATATAATCAGTTGACTACTACTTGTTACTGTGTTCACATCGTGAAAGACCGTCTCACTGTCCAGTCTACAGCCTTGACATACGCTGTAAAGAGCTGTTTGTCTAGACTAGTGGTATATTAGAGGACCCATAACAAGAATATCACCAGTTGACTACTACCTCGCTCGGTGTTCACATCGTGAAAGATCGTCTCACCGACGAACCTCTAGCCCTGTGATACGCAGTAAGCAGCTGTTAGCAGAAATCAAGACTCATGATGGAAGAACCCATTCCTAGCTATATGTGTAAACAGTGTGGAAAAACTTTTCTTCGGGACTATGATAGAAAGCGTCATGAAGTTTCGTGAGGGGTATTTCATGAGTGTAAAACGTGTGGCAGTAAATTCAACAATGCCTACAATGGACGTTGGCATGAAGAATGTTGTAATGTTGTGTCGGCAGCTAAAAGACAAAAAGCGGAGCCTACAAAACATTACCTACTGTCATTGGTCCCAGACAAAAATTGACTTATTGAATATGAGACATCTTTTAAAGGTCGACTTAAATCCTATTTCATTCGTTGTGATACGTGTAAGGATTTAAATTCATACCTTAAAGAGTCCAAACAGCAAATAATACAAGCTATGCAGAAAGAACTATCAATGTACAAGTCAATCAAAGTTAATCTTGTGGCTGGATGTAGATTCATTCATACGTCCACCAACGAAATTACAGATCGGGCTTTTAAGCACGAAATCAGGCTCTATTTTTGGAAACAGACTTAAGTAGATTTTTGGAAACACAATTTACAAAGTTAACTACGGAAATGGATGAATCTGAGTTAAAAGGCAGTAATTGGGCTTTGTTAGCAGTGGAAGGAGTATGCACCCTTCAATAAAGCATGGTTTTCTCAAGAGTCATCTACGGGGTCGTGTTCAGTCCTGACTGCGTTATACAGCAATGTTCGCTTAAAACAACATGCTCTAATGAATAGAAAGGTCCATGACAGAGGCTATACTAGAAATAATATAAATAACAAGTAGAATACAATATATTTAATGACTGAAAATATGTGCATAATAATAATAATAAATAAAGGAAATCCTCCCTGACTTTCACCCCCTAAATGAATAAATATAACACTGAGCGGTAAGACTCGCTCGTCACAACAAAACAATGTGAATGCAGCTTCACTCAAAATGATAAATTATAACATGAACTTGAGCTGTAAGAACTCACTCGTCACAACATATGGATACAAGTCCATTTTTTTTCTGGTCAAGAAGTTATATAATATGTGGTGTACTGCTCGTTAATAAGAAACTGAGTACTGATGCGAGTCCGTTTACAACTGAAACAGTCATGTTACTCACGGAGTTGCATCTTTTAAATCACACTATGGCTATGGGACCCACCCTTAATTAATACACTATTATTACTACTGACACATGCAAGATCTAATAATACAAAAATATGACGAATCTCCCTGAGATTCCAGCTGGTGCCAGAGCACATAAATGAACAAAAAGAGCATGCCAGAAATAGGCCAAAACGCTCTCATCATAACATGGGAACATTGCCTCGCGCACCCTAAGTTGACACGGGTCATTGAACGCGTAAAATAAACACACAATAATTGAACCAACAACAACAAAATACAAGCCTAACGGCTAAAAACTATGTTTACAATTTTTATAAAACTCCAGACAAACACGAGTTTCGGAAGCTACCTTACAACTATGGACAGCACCCATTTAATCAATCAATACTCATTATAACCGATCAGGTTTTGGGAATTTAAACAACGTCTAAAATTGACGTACAGGATCCAAGCCTGTTACTAATGACAAGTCGCGTTATCTGATTTGAGCGCACCCCTCTTGTATGAGTCAACACTGCCTCAATTATCTCTCTCAGTCGCTCAAGCCAGGTGCAGTTTCCGCCTGGAAACGCTAACATATCTCACTCATCCCCCTGGATGGCAAGAAAACACAAATATATACCCCAAGTCCAGCCTCGCGAGGTCATGAACTGGGCTAATGTGGAGCAAGTCAGAATAATCACCATGATATATTCTCGCTAGCACATCAGAAAAATCACACTACGCACCAAAAGCTTGGACTGACTCTCATACACATATCACTGGGTCGGCTCAAAACAGATCAACAATATTACGTCCATTGACACATTAACAAAAAATACACAACAAAAACTCGGGTGCAAAGTGCCATCCCGTTCAGATCTGCTGAAAAGCAACTATCAAAATAATCCTGATCCGTCATAAAATTCTACTCACAAATATTCTTTACCCTCCAAATTCTATTTTTAATCTCAAATTTAATTCAGTTCCATTTTTGTTATAAGGCATACCTCCGAATATTAATGCTTGACCGCGTTTTACGCAAGCGAACGCGAGCACGAGCTGCGCGTCGCCCCGTAAAGTTGAACAAAACACAATCACAATATTTACAAATTACACAACGCTCGGCTTGTCCCATATTTAATGTGTCAGTAAAACAAGAACTAATATCTACATTACCAAACAAGCAAACAAATATCTACAAAATATGTCCCAAAATACCATAGCTGATTTAATAAATAAATAAATTCATTTGTACTTATTCTTTAAAACAGCGTCAAGGAAACGTCTGCAGCCATCTCCTTTAAGATGTTTATCTCGTCATCGACATCTTCTGGCAAATGTCCTGCTGGTTCCAAGATCCGGTCTCGTTCTTAGACGTTAGCTCGTGCTGAATTAAATAAAGTTTTGTCAGATGCACACACGATATATTTCCTACTACATTCACCTATCAAGTTCTAAATTCCTTGACAGTCTATTTGGTGAATTATTTCGATGAACTAGTCCTACTGATAGTGCTGGGACTACAAATAAATCACTGAAGTTATACTTATAACTTGACGAAACTGTTCCATGTTCAAATAAAAATCAACGTCACGTTATCAGACGCACGAATTAAAGAGTGTGAACGTTACGTCCTCAGACGCACAAAAATAAGTGTATGACGTTACGTCCTCAGACGCACGAAAATAAGTGATTCTCTCGAAGCATCCTGGATCCTTATAAATGAAATTGACTAGGGTAGGTGTGGAAGGGGATTTATGAGAGAATATTCCATAATAATTATCAGACTAGCATGCGATCGGTATCATTGAGTTCGTAGCGATGTGGAGGTTACGATTATGCTGTAGCCGGCTCGAATCGATCGTGGAATTAATCTGTAGATAACTCCCGCGTTAATCTACCAGGGTGCGTTATCAAGCCGAGTTGCCGCTAAAACAAGGCGTCTTGATATTATTGGCCCAGACTTTTGTATGTCTTTGCGCGCTTTTACATGTATTTCTGCAGTAGGGAGTGGTTAACATGAAGATTGACCAATTGCCTCGTAGCATTCGATTTTTTTCTTGGCGCCAACCTTCATAGCAACAGGCCATAATGTGCGTGCCCAAGCCGTCTCCGCGCTAAATGTTGCACCTGTCCTATGTGTCAAGAATATTTATGCTTCTTCCTAAAAATACCACAGGAGCTTAAACCATTGTGTCCTCTCGGCCACTGATTTCTCAATATTTCCCAACACCGTCTGGCTCTCATATCTGCTGTCTGTAGAAATGTATCAAAAGATGATGAATAATTATTAGAATCCTTTATACAGCCTGTGGATAAAGGGTTCACAATCCTCCTGCATGGAAAAAATCGAACATAGCATATAGTGGATTTAAAAAAAACACATAACATCTGTAATCCATTTCTGCCAATCCTAGAGAAATCTCCCTCTCATCAGTCTAGTCTAGCCGCCACTGTCGTTGGAGTGTCAACACGCACTCGTGTTTACTTCCAGCTTCCTCATTCATTCAGACATTCCCAAGCCTGCCTGCTTGTCTGATCGCCTAAGGCTAGTACCTCCCCTTTCCAGTACCCTTATCTCTCTCGCTCGTTCTCTCGCTGTGTCGTCATCGTCAGAGCTCATTAGTGTTAGACCACAGCAGGCTGCTCCCTACTTCCTCGTTCAACTGACGTACTCACTGACCCATGTATAGTTGGATGTGCAAAAGTACTTCCATATATTTAATTTGCAGCATTATTTCTGCGTTCCCAAGGTTCGCTAGTAAAATACAATTTTAAATTCGCCGCATTGTAGACAGACAATGTACCTGTACTCAATTCTTTCACTCTGTATGCGTTGTTACCAAGATTACGTACTGCACCAGAATTTATTGAAGGTCATTACTCAAGAACTGATCTGGAGATGAACCAAGACCCCAGAAAATAAATGAGTGGATAAAAAATTTTATTTATTAAAAATTTCGAGAAATATGGGAAAAACTGTATGGAAATGAGTGAAATACTATAGATCTTATGCATTTATAAAAGGCGAGGAAGTAGGAATGATTTAAAGATGAACATGTATTCCATTATATGAATGTGGGAGGTCCATATTACGAGGAACATCACGCCACTTGAAGCGAGAGTTACGTCATGAGAGAGGGGAAATTACGAAGGTCGAACTGCGGACTGAAGTGAGGAGAGGTGGTAGGAGTTACGTCACACCACGAGAGGGGAGGAAGAGAGACTGGAACTTGAGGACTGCGGAGAACAGGACGAGAGAGTTCTTTCCAATTTGAGATTTGAACGAGACAAGACCTCGAGCAGAAACGAGTTTTCTTATAATAGTGCTACGGTTCATAAAAGTTGGAAGCAAGGAAGAGTGCAATTCCAGAACTTACAGTAACTTAGGAGCAAGCTACAATATATAAAGCAGAACGGAACAGTACAACCATATATTGCAGTGCTTATGCAAAGTTGTTCCACATAGCTTGAAACATTTCGACGAGAAGCTATTCAGCATTTCTACGTGTAAAAGCATATTCGAATATTACATTGAAAATGCAAGTTAAAAGTCAGCAACGGGGAGGTCTCAATTACATTATCAGAAATATGAATATTACCATGTGCTAAGGTAAAAGCATAGGGAAGTGAAGATTACAAGGATGTCAGTTGAATTCCAGATTCACTAACATGAAGGCGCAACATAACATCTACGCAAAGCGCCACATCACCGAGCAAAACTTACATTTCTACAAGAGTTTTAACACATCTTGGAATACGAAAACGCTTGCATAAACGACAATATACCACCGTGATGTCTATTCTGAAGAAAACCGATGTCTATTCTGAAGAAAACCGATGTCTATTCTGAAGAACCCCGATGTCTATTCTGAAGAAACCCAGATGTCTATTCTGAAGAGATGGAGAATCGAAGCCAGACTACTTGCAGTGAACGAGGAACGGAGAGCTGGCGGAGCTGTTCACGGCGAGGTCATTCACCACGAGTCCAGCTGGCTCTGTCACAAACCGGTCTTCATAGCTGTGGGCGATGCTATGGAGCACGACAAGTGTGGTTTGGGAGCAGAGATGCAGGTATTTTCAACAGTCCAGAAGCCAGCACAAGGTAGTGAAGAAATTGTCTTTTATCATGTAGAATTGTAGTTATGTTCTGTGATTATCCAATTGACCAACCGCATATTTTCCAACCGCATATTTTTCAACAATATTTTTAACAGTATTTTCAACAGCAATTTTTTAACTGCATTATTTAAAACGTATAATTTTGTCAAAGTAATTAAATTTGTGTAGATCTTGTTATAGTGATTTTTCGTATTTTTCTACGGAGTTATTTGCCTTGTTCTTGAAAATTTCAGTCACTTGGATGAAATTTTGGCATGTTGATGCTATTAACACTAAGGTTATATTAATGTAAAATCGTGTAATATTTTTCATATTTGCGTTAGATTTAATTTAATTAAATCTGTTTTATCGCAGCGATGGAATATAAGTGAATTGTTCAGAGGAACTCAGAACGAATTGTTTAGAGGAATATAAAACGAAGTATTGAAAGGAATATAAATGAATTGTTTAAAAGAATATAAACAAATTGTTTAAAGGAATATAAAGCAAATTATTTAAAAGAATGTAGAGTGAACTATTTAAAAGGAATAGAACGTTGAACGAATGAAAGAAGGAGTAAGATTGTAATTGAAGTAAAATGAAGTTTATTGGAGCAAATTTAAGTACAGCATATTTAAGAAGTAATGTCACGAAGTGTAAAGAATATTTCGACAACTCATGATGTTGATTCGAGTGTCAGAAATGTATTATGAACGGAAGTATTACGAAAAGCTTATTCACATATGTCTAATGAGATTTAGAGCGTTAAAAAGCATAGATGAATTTGTTAAACAAATATATTAACGGAAAGAAGTCAAACTTATATCTTTTGTTAAGAATATGAATATTTACTGATATTTCTTGAAAAGTTGTAATAAAATGTAAAGCTGAATTTAAACACGTGAACAAGAAAGTTAACAAAGTTAAATCACAGGGTGATCAGAAAGTGAAAGTACAGAGATTTATTGCAGAAATGGAATTATGAGCACGAGGCGAAGTTATATCAGGATAGAGGAGAAATGTTAAAGTAAAGGAAGTATATGTATTGAAGTGGAAGTTTATAGTTGATTTACCGTGCAAATTAAGGAGATATAAACGTAAAAGGAGTTACGTAATTTTACGAAGGGAGGCTGAGGAGTCTCTAAGTTTTTCTAGTATTGATTGCAATATTTGTGAAGTTATGTGAGTGTATTGAAGGAAGATTCTGTACAGGGTGTTTAAGAGAGAAAGTAATTGTTGTATAATTCTGAAGGAGGAGTGTGGAAACGAAGGTTAATGCCGTGCACGTCCAGTATTCACGTTTATCAGAAGATTGTTATCTCAGTAAAGAATTTCAGAACTTATTTCAGTATTTCATGATATATAGATAAAGGTAAAAAGGAACAGTGCTTAGCTTAAATGTTTGTCACTTATGTTCAATTGATTATGACGAGTATTTATTACTTTCAACACGATAGTTGCGGTGTATGTTTGGATTTGATGTCTAAGAAAATTGAGTAGATGAAAGACTTATTGGAGGAAGAAAATTTAATCTTCGACATTATACAGTGTAAAATTTGAAATTCATAAAAGAATGTATATATGCACATAGTTCATGAATAATTTTGATTAGATATGGAACTACGGTTCATAGTTGAAGCGGACCTGTATAAAATAGGGCAATACTTAATAACACGCCGTTTCACATTTTCTAACTATATAAATGGCACTTGCAAATTTATTTTTGCAGTTATTTTTGTTGAAGTGTCAGGGAGACACAATATTCAGGGAGGAAGCCAGTTTTTTATACTTGTTTTTTTAGCTTAATAAACGGCTGGCTCTTTTTAGCGACTTAGTCAATTTTTATCTAAGCTGATACCGTTTTCATTGTCTTCATCGTCGAAAATAGTACTACGAGGTATAGATACAGGCGCTCGCTATAGATTAGACCTTATCACCCCTCGAGATCGGAGTTTCTCAATTTGCTCTAAATGTAAATGATAGTAGAAATTTGTACCTTGTCTAGTAGTACTATTTTCTTTACGAATAATATTTATCCTGTATGTTCCTGAAATTCCCAATTTTACTTAGTAGGCATGGTAAGTTTGTGAGCTGGGTAACTTACATGTCTGCAATCCTTTTTCGAGCTGTGTATATAAGTACTGATGGGTTTCTTCGGGCGCATATAGATGATATTATTTAAATGGCGTGCCCATCCGTGGGGCATTCGAAAAGTATTCGAAGAGCATTCGAAAGAGCACTCGAGAGAAGAAGTTTGGAAGTACTCGGGAGTGAGGCCATATTAGTTTTGAAAAGAAAAATGCTGATCCCAAATTTAATGATTGTTGAGATGAACACAACATCAGGAGATTAGTGGAGTACACTATAGTTGTGAGGCATAATTTTTAAACCAGCTAACGACATTTGTCATGTAACAGTAAATTTAAAAGTAAATTCATGTTGTTAAACATAGGTTAAGTGAGATGATAGAATGAAGCGATGTCAGTTCAGTAAAATGGGACGATGAGATATACGAGATAACTCGCGATTAAAATAGATGTAAGTAGGATTAAGATGTTTTATATATTCCATCACTGGTATAAAATGCATGCGTTGGTCAATCTGGATATTCACTGGTAATTTTTGTAGTCGATACATCCCTTATTCTCAAGAAAAGAAGAATTATGTCAACGAATGATATGACGTTCATTCGAACGATGCTTGAAACCATGAAGGAAGGTCAAAGTACGTTGACCAAAGACCTTAAAGCCCTCCACCAATTGACACACAACAACATTAAACAGTTGAAAACCGAGATTCAGAAACCAGTAGCTACTGTAAAATCAGAAGTCAAGGCAGAGTTATCAGTTGCTCAAACACTTACTACGGCTAGTATAACATTAGCACAGAAAGAAGCTAGGAAAATACATGAGGAGGTCAAGAAAAATCAGGAAAAAGCACAGGAAGAAGCTAAGTTAGCTTTAGAGGGGGCCAGAAAGGAAGATAGACTAGCTAGAGAGAAGGAAAGAGAAGAAGCCAAGTTAGCTTTGGAAGAGGCAAATAGGATAAGAGCAGAGATAAGATTAGCTCAGGAAAAAGCTCGCGAGGAGGACAGGTTAAGTCAGGAGCAGGCTAGATTAGAAGATAGAAAGATCCAAGCCGAAATAAGAGCAGCACAGGAGGAGGTCAGGAAAAATCAGGACAAAGCTCAGAAAGAAGCTAGGAAAATACATGAGGAAGCTAGGAAAAATCAAGTCAAACAGGACATGGCAGGAAAAGTGATAGAAATCCAATTAGCTAACTGTAATCACATGATAGAACTAGAACAGAAATTACAGGCTAGTATTAGCTCAATTAAGGAAGAAAATAACACTCATCATGTACACATTTCAGGGGCCCAGAACAAACTCAAGGAGCAACTTGACAATCTAAATGGCACTGTTGGTGAATTACAGGTCAAGTTGGAAGGTCAAAGTAAACTGATTGAAGAGGGTATAAATGTACATATAAATGCTTCCATTGTAATGGCAGTTACGGACATGAAGGAGGAGGTCGTAACAGTCACAACTCAAATCATAACAGAAATACACCATAAATTAGCAAATGACATTAAAGCTATAGAGTTATGTTCCAATATTAATGTTAGCAAGGTACGGGAAGATCTATCTAAGCGGATAGATACATTACAAGTTAATAATGTAGCCACGCTGACAGAGATTGTTAATAAAACAAATTTAACTAACTCAAACGAATTTGACAAAATTAAATGTACGGTCGATGAGATAAGCATAGAACTAGCGAAAATTCGATCAAAGCAGGATAAGGACACCAGCGAGATAGAACAGCAGTTAAAGTCACTTACGATAGGAGATGCTACATTTTCATCTACGTTGAGAACTGAAGTCAGGGAGGACATCAGACAGGACTTGACGAGATTTTTCCAAGCAAGAGATGAAAAATTGAAAGAAGAAATAAGAAGATTAGAGGCTAGGACGGACAGGATAGAAGAGGATAAGGAAAGCGAGATTAGTCAACAGCAAATTCCGAAGTCCAATTTTAACTTCAGTCGAGAGCCATTTCAAACTGAAATAGGGGAATTTGGAGGAGATTTTGAACCTTACCAGAGTAGGTCAAATGCCAATGTCATCGTAATCAAGAATAATGATGAGAAACCGAACAAATTCAGTGGAGTAGGAAACATTACTGCAGTAGAATTTCTGAGAGACATGAGGTCGTATTTAGAAGACAATAGGATACCTCGTGAAATACATATGAGGGTTGTAGAAAAATACTTGGATTCAGAAGCGTTAGTATGGCACAGAGCTTTCAGATACACGTATCAAACATTTGAAGAATTCGCTATAGCTCTGCAGAAACGATTTTGGAGCAAGGAACTTCAACAAGATATACGAGCAGACATTTATTCTAAGAAGTATGCATATTCTAGTCCAACGAAATACGCAAGTTTCTTCACGAAACAATTAGCACGCTTGCAGTATTTGCAACCCCCTTTGGCGGAAGAAGACTTGGTTCACGCTATTTCATGCCAGCTACCAACGGAAGTTAGGAGACACCTCATTTCGGCAAACGTGAAAACTCTAGAAGGAATGGCAGAAATTTTGAGAAGACTGGATCACACGTCTAATGTGTCCACCAACTCAACTGGAAATCAAAACCAGAGAGGTAGAAACCAGGAACCGAGAGAAATTCATACCATACACATCGATCAAATGCAGCAAACAGAGGAGAACAAAAATGGAGTAGGTCCAACGAGATCCAGGATGTATGGACAGAATCGATTTCGACCAGATTATCAAAGACCTAGAGAAGGAAGACCATATGAAAATCAAAGATGGAGGAATAACTATTACACCAGGAACAATGATTATCGTAGAGAGGGATATTATAGCCGAAATAACCCTACGAATAATTATGGATATCGGAGATATCAGACCTGGAGAAACACGAATAATTATTCAAGACAGCAACAACAGCAAAGTCAACAAAATCAAGGTTGGAGGAATAATAACAATGTAAGAAGGTATTATGATGACTGGGAAAGAGAAAGTCAGGAATACCTAAGGAATCTCAGAGAAAGGAACGCGAGAGACCAAAATCAGGGACAACATAACCTGAATCAAGAACCTCAACCTGGAACAAGCAGAGATAGAAGGAATGAAGACCCAGGAGGAGTACAAAAAAAACGTCAAATTCCAAAAAGTAAAAGGAGAAGAAAACAGCACCGTAACCAGACATGAAATCCAGATTAATGAGTTGTATGAAGCCACGAATGAAGATCTCCTGTATGAGAGAGAAGAGACAAAAACAGACAGAGTAGCGAGATTACCGATTATAGAAATCATATCAGAAGGAGAATGCCTGAGAATACTACTAGATACGGGAGCAACAGCATCAATTTTATCAGAGAACTGTTTTCACAGATTGAAAGATGGAAATTCACTTATAGCAATGCCCGTTTCAACTATTAAAGTCAGGGGCGTATTTAACGACAAGACCATGAAATGTAAAGTCCAAGCACTAATGGAATTCTCTATAAATGAATACAGATATGAGCAGATATTCATAGTCTTGAGCCAGATAAATTTTGATGCTATTTTAGGCATTGATTTTATAACAAAGACTGGAGCTGTGATCGATTTACGAAATGGAGTTATAAGATTTAATGAAGGCCTACATCAATCAGAGGATACGAGGAAGGATGAGAATGAGTGTAGTTTGATTGACGAAACTACAGAAGAAAATCTTGTGAAGATTGTTATGGAAGTTGAAGCAGAAGGAATACCTCACTATGGCAGAAAGATTGAGAATTTTGAAGATCAGAGGGAGAAATTGGAAGAATTGGTCACGACTTATGCAGACATTTTTGATAACAAGCCAGGCATTATAAGAGGATATAAATATCAGATTAAGCTCGCTGATGACACACCTTTTCAGAAGAAATTGTATCCAATTCCGGAGAAGTATCAAGCTGAAGTGACAGAGCTCATAAAAGGCATGGAAAAAGAAGGGATTATAAGAAAGCAAGCCACTCCTTATTTAAATCCACTCACTGTTGTGAAGAAAGCAGATGGTAGTCTTAGACTATGTTTAGATGCCAGGGGCATAAATACTCTTCTGCTGAAAGAATTCGACAGGCCACCGAAAATTAGAGAACTACTGAGAAGATTCAAGAAAAAAACCTGTTTCTCAGTGATAGATTTAACTGCAGCATTTCATCAAATAGAGCTTACAGAAGACAGCAAATGTTATACAGGGTTCATGTTCAATCAAACCTGTTATGTATACCAAAGAGTACCATATGGATTGGTAAATTCAAGTCCAGCACTTATCAGAGCCTTGGATGACAAGTTGAGTGAAGAAGTGAAACAATTTGCTATTTGCTACGTGAATGATATCATCATATCTTCAGAGACACCGGAGCAACATTTCATGCATTTGACGAAGCTATTTGATAACCTCAGAAGTGCAAACATCAAGGTGAAATTGGTTAAATGTCATTTCTTTCAAGAGAAGATCAACTTTCTTGGGCATACTATAGACAGATTTGGTTACCATCCGAATGAAGACAAGATTGAAGCGATTTTGAAATTTCCAACACCCAAGAAAATCAAAGACATCAGAGCTTTTGCGGGTCTTTGTCAGTTTTTCAGTACTCATTGTCCACGTTATTCAGAAATCATGGCACCTCTACATGAGCTTCTAAAGAAGAACAATAGATGGAAATGGGATGCAGCTGCTGAGAATGCCTTTATTCAAGCAAAGGAAATGCTCAGAGATAACATCAAGTTGGAGTACCCAGATTTTGAAAGAACATTCATCATAGAAACGGATGCTTCACGAGTTGGTATTAGTGCAGTCTTATATCAGAAGGATCAAGATGGCAATCCTCACTATATTTCATTCAGCAGTAGGAAGTTACGCACGCACGAACTGAATTACTTCACGACGGAGCTTGAAGCTTTAGCCGTCATAAATGCTCTACAAAATTGGAAGAAATTATTGCTGGGCCACAAGATCATAATCAGAACGGATCATAAAGCACTAGAATTCATGTTGAAGTCAGACTTGTCAAGCGATAGGATGACCAGATGGGCCATGTTTTTGCAACAATTTGATGCCACGATAGTTCATGTACCTGGAAAAGACAACCTACTAGCAGATATTCTTTCCAGACATCCGATTCCTGATGAGAGAGATGTGAGAGTTAATGTTATCCAGACAGATATTGAAGATCAAGAAACGCTGGATAAGCTGAGAAGAATTCCTCTTTTTCGAAAGAAGCATGCACCATTCAGGAACATTTATCGATTTTTGTCAGGGAGAATGACAAGGAGGCACGCCTAATACTTCGAAACGAGAAGGAAAGCTAGACACTATATTCTCGTGGGAGAAACTGTATGTAAATACATTGATGCCAGACATACGAAAGTACGAGTTGCTATTCCACCAGAACTTATTGTGCCACTAATTTGGTTAGTACACAAAAGTATAGGCCACGGAGGAGTTGACAAAACATACTATACCATGTTAGAAAAATTCTACTGGATTAATATGAGAGAATCCATAACCATAGTGATCAGATCTTGTGAACTGTGTCAGAAGAATAAATATAATTCTGAACTATTGAAGGAGAGACCTAAAGCGATTATTCCGACGAAACCATTGGAATTGTTTAGTCAGGATATTTTTGGACCTGCACCTAAAGGAGACAGAGGAAACCAGTATGTGTTAGTTACAATGGATGTATTCTCCAAAATTGTAATGCTCAATCCCATGCAGAAAGCAACAACGAGGAATGTTTTATATCACCTGGAGAGGAACATTATTCCAAAGTTAGGAAAACCAGAGAGACTATTAACAGACCATGGAACGCAATTCACTTCTGCAGAATTTCAGGGAGCGATGGATAGGTTGGATATTGTTCACCTATTTTCATCAGTTCGAAGCCCAGAGACGAATCCTATTGAAAGAACTATGCTGGAATTTTCAAAGTACATTCGCTTGTATAGTGCAGATAATCATGCGAATTGGGTAAAGATTGTACCACTAGTGGAATTTTGCATCAATAATACGAGACATGAGAGCACCAACGATATTCCAATCATGTTGCATTTTGAAGAGAAACCCGTACGACCATGGAACGGAATCTTCAATATTCCGGAAGATAACGAACCACCGATGGACCAGAGAATCGAAGAAGCGAGGATCCAGTTGAACAAGGCGGTTGAGAAGAGATTAAAACGTTTAGAAGGGAAGAAATTCAGTGGACCGCTACGAGAAGGTGACCTTGTATTAGTCAGGATTCCTGTGAAAGCTGACGTACTGAAAAAAGTGTATATCAAATTCAGTAACCTGTTCAGAGGACCGTTCAAAGTAGATACAGTCTACGGTAATAATTGCTTAAAATTGTAAGAGTGGAAGATAATAGATCCATTGGAAAATTCAACCATTCCAAATTGAAAAGATTTTACCCACAGATACAGTAAAATAAATAAATTCAGTCTCACAGAACGGAGAAATTACTGGTATTAAAGAAAGTACAGGCTATACTTTACTTTAAATTAGCAACAGGGAAATGCGCCAGAATTTATTGAAGGTCATTACTCAAGAACTGATCTGGAGATGAACCAAGACCCCAGAAAATAAATGAGTGGATGAAAATTTTTATTTATTAAAAATTTCGAGAAATATGGGAAAAACTGTATGGAAATGAGTGAAATACTATAGATCTTATACATTTATAAAAGGCGAGGAAGTAGGAATGATTTAAAGATGAACATGTATTCCATTATATGAATGTGGGAGGTCCATATTACGAGAAACATCACGCCACTTGAAGCGAGAGTTACGTCATGAGAGAGGGGAAGTTACGAAGGTCGAACTGCGGACTGAAGTGAGGAGAGGTGGTAGGAGTTACGTCACACCACGAGAGGGGAGGAAGAGAGACTGGAACTTGAGGACTGCGGAGAACAGGACGAGAGAGTTCTTTCCAATTTGAGATTTGAACGAGACAAGACCTCGAGCAGAAACGAGTTTTCTTATAATAGTGCAGTAGGGGGATGGTGGGTGTTCTGCTTAGTGTCATGGCCGCCGCGTGAGTCCAAGCCAATATCTCGTGAACCCATGATCCGATTTTGACAAATGAGGTGTCGTTGGACTCGGGTTGATGCCCTCTTTCCTATGGACCATGTATTATATTTTTCAAAAATTCTTTGAATTTTTTTGTTTTCGAAAGTTGGTGATAGCTTGAAAACTAAACTTGATAGAACGTTGTGCCATGGCTCAAACGAATGGTCTTTATGCCCTTTATTTTCTATAATGAAACTTTTTTACTTTTATGTTTTTTTTTGAAAACACTCGAATTTTGAAAATCCTATATTTTGGAAACTAGGAACTCTACAAAAACGTTTATTTGACATAAATGAAAGGTCCCTATGCCCTCTACCCCCAAAATAAATTTCAAGTCTCTAGAGAAAAAAATTGTGTGTAGTAGTGGGATGAGGGGAAAGCTGCTTCCAAAAGCAAGTGGTGAGCCCCTGCGACCTTGGAATGGAAGGAGTGATGCTAGGAGGGCGTGCTTGGATTCGTTTTTTCGTCTCGTCGTGCTCTTTACGGGAATGTCGGTGTCGAAAAGATGAAAATTTGGAAACACAGTCTTTTTGGGGTAAAAACGTGATTTTAGACTTTTTGCTATATCTCGCGAACCAATAACGCTAAGGGCGTGTACGACAGGTCCAAGGACTCGGGGTGACGTCCTTTTAGCTATAGACCACTCTTTATAATTTTAAAAAAATTTGGAAACGCGATTTTGGGGGTAAACATGTGTTTTTTGTGATTTTTGCCGATATCTCACGAACCAATAACGCTAGAGACATGTACGAGGTGTCCTAGGACTCGGGCTAACGCCCCCTTTCAAATGTGGTAGCTATTTGTCCAAAAAAGATAATTCACAAAGGGCCTAACGCCGTACATGTTGAAATAACGTTTTCTTTTTCTTTGCCTGTTTATAATGTCCATGAAGCGTGGCGGTTGAGAGAGACGATACGGCTGGGTGTGTTTCAACAAACCTGTCGCTGACCAAGGTGGCTGTGTTCAATAGATCAATCGCTATTTCGGCGGGTCGGTGTATGACAGAGCGAGGGTGCGTTTTCTGATATTTTACCTTTGACGTGTAAACGGTGATGAGAACTTGGTTCTATGTTGGTCGAAGCGAGTAGAGAAAACAAACTTACAGGAGGTGAATGTCATTTGAGCTTATTGAAAGGCTTCGATCTGACTTGACAACAGGTGACGCTTGAAGGTGAAATAATCTGAGCATTGTGGTGGCAGGGAAGTGCGAAATGCATGTGAATTTGAGTGAAACCACATGTAGGCTAAACCAGTGACATCCTGTCTTGCTTCGTACGTGACAAAATGCAAGTCCAGGTGAAATTTGATCTACCGCAGGTGTTCACCTGGGACGTTATCTGTCCACGTGCGCGATAACTGTTAACAAGTCACATCCTGTTTTGCTTCGTACGTGACAAAATGCAAGTTGACGTGAAATTTGATCTGGCACAGGTGTTCACCTGGGACGTTATCTGTCCACGTGCATGATAACAGAATGGTCAAAGCGTGGGAAAAAAAAGATTATACATGCAACGTAGCATATATAAAGACATGTCGTTATCATTTCCACGCTCACTTAGGTGACTACCTTTGAACACACTGCGTTTATCAGTTTTGGTGTTGGTGGAAAATACTTAACCTTGTTGTGGGGTAGGTATTTATTTATATATTTATTGATTTTTATATAAATACATGCAATTATTTATTGATTGGGTAATTAATGATTTTATTTATTTATTTGTTTGCAGATAACGTGTATAGCCTGTCGTGTGTCTGTGGGAAATATATATTATAAGAAAGAGAAAGACAGACCGATAGAAGAGGAAACCATTTCCACACTAGCCCACGAGACGGGAATATAGCAAAGCATTACACGTGAAGGTGAGATTTGTTTTATTATATAATATAACCTGTTTGATTTTGTTTTTGTTTATGAAATGCATAAACTATATGGAATGGATATACTTATGGTGGTTTATTTTATTTCTTTTTAGATATTTGGAAAAAAGGGTTCACTGCTATAATAAATACAGTTGAAAACCAAGAGGCTTTAGAGTGGAACCCTTGTCAAGCAGTCTACAGGTGAAAACTCAGGTGAGAGTGTTCTTTCAAAATAATGTCTTTTACTGCTGAGAATACGTTAACTTGGGAACCCATAAACAGTTGTTTCAAATCGCGTGTGTGCTCTGGCCGCGTGGTCAATGTTAGAAAAAGTTTGATTCCCAAAGAATTTTTAGAATCTTGTTTTGAAATTTTTAAAATTGAAATTTGTACAGCGCAAAAGTTGCATACGGCTTTAAAGGTGAATACAGAACTGGTGTGCGATTTCATATATAAAAAGAAGGACGTAGAGCATAAAGAGACATTCTATATTTGCAGTAAAATGCAAGAGCTGTTCATAGCCCATAATTTGGAACAGTGGTATGAAACCCACGTGGTGAATGCCTTGCTATCAAAATTTGATAAACTGCAACAAGGACCGAGTGGTCTAGCCTTAGACAAAATTCATTATTTACAAATCAACATTTGTCAATTCAACCCGTTGAATGCTGGGTCTAGCTATATTAAAACACCACTAGCCATAGCTTTGAAAAAGGCTGTGGTGAATATTAAGAATCGTGACAATGATTGCTTTCTGTGGGCTGTGGCTGCGTACTTGCAGCCAGCTCAAGATCGTAATGGTTGTTGGCCGGGAAAGTACAAGGCCAAGTTTGATGAATTAAAACAAACTTTAAATTTAACTCGAGTATCGTTCCCTATGGACTTAACCGAGATCCATAGGTTTGAACAAGATAACCAAGACTTTTCGTTCATGGTGTATGGCCTTAATGATAATGAGATTGTGGGTCCTCTTTATGCCACAAAAGAACCGAAACGACACCATATTCATCTTTTATATCTATCTGAGGGGGAGGTGAATCACTATTGCCTCATTAAAAGCTTAAGTAGATTGCTAAGCAGTCAAATGTCTAAACATAAACCTAAGAAACATATTTGTGACCGTTGTCTGCAATATTTTACCACTCCTACGCTTTTGGAACGTCATAGGGTAGATTGTGTTACTCAGGAAGCGGTGAGATTGATATTGCCACAAGGGGACAAGGCTGTGTTAAAGTTTAAGGACATTCATAAGCGTGACACTGTTCCCTATGTGGTATATGCAGATTTCGAAGCTCTCACCACACCCATGGCGGGATGTGAACCAGATCCCACCATGAGCTCAACCACACCCATTCAAAAACATGAACCTTTTGCCATAGGATTTAATGTGGTGTGTGCCCATGACCCCACACAATCCGTTTACAAATACCGTGAGGGGCCAGATTGTGCCAAATGGTTCTTGGATGAACTTGTCAAGTTGGCTCATGATGTACAGGAATTATTGGACCACCCAGTACCCATGAGCCTATCTCCAGAACAGCAGCAGCAGTATGAGCATGCCATGACATGCCATATTTGCGAAAAGCCACTGATCAGTGCTGAAGACACCGTTCGTGATCACTCACACTTTACGGGGCAGTTTCGTGGAGCTGCGCATAGTAAATGCAATTTGAACTTTCCAGCTCCTCGTTTCATCAGTGTCTTTTTCCACAATCTGGCAAATTATGACATTCAGTTTTTGATTCGTGAATTGGGTCATGTCAACAAGGGCTCGTTTACCATTATCCCCCAAAACCATGAGCGTTTTACAGCCCTGACATGGAGGTTGAGCAACTTTAGCATTCGATTTTTGGATTCCTTTAAGTTTATGGCATCCTCGCTAGACAGCCTTGTGAATGGCTTGAATGAGGAGGAATTAAAAAATACTAGAATGCATTTTAATGATCCTGAGCAATTTCAATTGTGCATTCGGAAAGGTATATTCCCGTATGATTTTTGCAACAGCTGGGACGTGTTAAAGCAAAGAAAACTCCCACCACAAGAGAAATTTTACTCCAAACTAACACGCAGTACCGTTTCCGATGAAGACTATGCACATGCATGTCAAGTTTGGCGAGTGTTTGGCATGAAGACGCTAAGTGAATATGCTTTGCATTACCTAAAACTGGATGTATTGCTGCTCACTGATGTGTTTGAAAAATTCCGTAACTTGTGTCAACACATTTACGGTCTTGACCCGGCTCACTATTATACGAGTCCTGGGCTCTCGTTTGATGCCGCTTTAAAATACACTCAAGTGGAATTGGATTTACTCACTGACGTAGACATGGTTCTATTTTTTGAAAAGGGCATTCGTGGCGGTTTTGTGTCACTTAACCAGCGCCATGCCGAAGCGAACAATGTCTACATGCCTGATTATACACCGGAAAAACAAGAATCGTACTTAATGTACTATGACGTGAATAATTTGTACGGTTACGCCATGAGTCAGCCTTTGCCCTATGGGAAGTTTGCTTGGCTGACAGACAAACAAGTGTCAGAATTTGATGTGATCATGGCTAGCCAAGAAACAGGCCGTGGATATGTGCTAGAAATGGATATTGAATATCCCTCATCCTTGTATGATGAACATGCCGATTTCCCATTCTGCCTTGAGCAAATGGTTCCCCCTGACAGTAAAGTGAAAATTGAAAAACTCATGGGCACACTTTACAACAAAAATCGGTATGTGCTACATATCCAAATGTTGGTGCAATGCCTCGCCCAAGGCTTGGTGTTGAAGAAAATCCACAGGGGTATTTCTTTTGCTCAAAAAGCATGGCTTGAGCCATACATGAGACTCAACACAGAGCACCGACAAATGGCAACACAGCAGTTTGAAATTAATTTTTTTAAATTAATGAACAACTGCATCTATGGCAAGTCTATGGAGAATGTCCGCAAATACCGTGACATTAAATTGGTCAATGTCTGGGAGGGGCAGTGGGGTGCCCGGCGGTACATTGCCAAGCCAAATTTCAAATCGATCAAAATTATCGATGAGGATTTGGCTACTATTGAAATGAGTAAGACCAGCGTGACCATGGATAAACCCATTTACTTGGGTCAAGTCATTTTAGACTTTTCTAAATCGGTTATGTATCGATTCCACTATGAGTTTGCCAAACGCCATTTTGAGGACGTCTCTCTTTTGTATATGGACACGGACTCATTCATTTACCACATTCGCCACTGCAACCCCTATGACGTCATGAGGCAACATAGTGACTGGTTCGACACCTCTTGCTATAACGCTGACAACGTGTTTCAGCTGCCCCTAAAAAACAAAAAGGAAATGGGCGTTTTAAAAGATGAATGCGGTGATTCCATTATGACGGAATTCGTAGGTTTGGCTTCAAAAATGTATGCTTACCGCACACTCGACTGTAAGGAAGCCAAGAGAGCAAAAGGTGTAGGTAGGGCAGTGGTAAAATCGCTACGTGTAGACAATTACCTAGCGGTTTTACGCACTGGCAAAGCTATGTCTCATACACAGTGCAGGATACAATCCAGCAACCATCATTTGTATCTTGTGGAACAGAGAAAACGCACCCTCGCCTCCATGGATAACAAGCGTGTGTGGGCTGATGACCTGCTCACCAGCCTGCCCTGGGGTTATGATCGCAACGAGGAGGAGGTGTGATTTCACTGTTTAATCGTTTATGGGACATAGCTTTATGTAACTTGTAGATTTAGTATTTTGTAAATATTGTTTTCTTGTCATTGTAAATAATAGATTTTGTAAATAGTGACAACCCACTTGAACCTTTTGCTCTTTAAAAAAGTTCTATGCAACCTTATTTTTTAAAAATTTTTTGATTGGTAAATAGTGTGATTCTTGTAACGCTGTACAAAATTGAGTTTTTTTGTAAATATGAAATAAGTAAGATTTTTAGTAACTTTAATAACTAGTATTTAATTATTTTTTGAAATAGTAAAATGGTAAACTAAAAAAAGTTCTTTTGGGATGAGTGTACATGTCGAGAATGTGCTTTTGGGAATAAATAAAGTGGTTGTGTTTGTTCCCAAAGACAGGTGTGAATGTATGAGTGGAAAGAGAAAGCTGATGTATATGGTTGACCAGAGCAAACACGGTGAGGTAGGGTGGGTGGGTGGGGAGGGGGTAAATGGTCACTTATATACTCATTTTGTTTTAAATAGTTTCGTTTTTTCATTGAAATGTGGCAGTCAAAAGACATTATTTTTGTAAAAACAGTCTTACCTGCAGTAGTCGTAGACCTCGACGTTTCTCCAAACACGCATCAGCACATTGCAGTATTATCAAGGTCAAGCACTTGCATCAACATCATTGTCAAATCTCAACTTTCGACATACACCAAATGGAAAAAATGTGAAAACAGCAAAATGGAAAATCCATGTTTCCATATCACCAAAACAGCAAAACTTAAAACGGACATTTTTAAAAACTGGAAATGGCCATGTGTGAAATTTGAAAATTCAAAAACTTCAAACGGACATTGTTTAAAATGTGTCATCAGCAAAATGGAAAAATCCATATCATCAAAACAAACGTTTTCAAAAACTGTAAATTGCAAATTAGCAAAATGGCAATGTGTGAAATGTGAAAATGAGAAATCAGCCATCAACATCATGGTTTTTTATAAATAATAAAAACAAAACAAAAACATCGTGCTCTCTCAAACCTTTGTTTTTATTTCATAGTCATAGTGAATTGACAAAAGAAAAATAGAATACAAACAAATCCCAATTCCTCACTCCTCAATGTTTATGTCCATGCATCATCAACTTTCCTTTCATAGCACTCATGACAATCAGGGCTGCCATCCTTTCACCCACTGAGGCATCACTGGATGTGAAACGTTGTTTAGCTTTCTTTAATAACAATTTATCTGCCACATGTCTTAAACCAGGATGACTATGGCGATAAAAAAGGTCATGTTCCTTGCATGCTTGATCCAAAAGATTAATGGGTACATCACCACGTTGTAAACGTTTTTCGAGACGAGTTCCAGGGCCGCAAAAACGATAACCTGGAAGATGGATTTCGAAAGGTAGGTATTGAATCACTTTGTCAATGACGCCATTGCCAGTACAGGTCTGGCATATCCTTTTCCATCGATGGTAAAAAGGTTTGGTCTTCCTCCTCCTCTGTGGACGATGTTTGTGTTTGTTGTTGTTGTTGCTTTTTCTCGCCATGACACTCGTGGAATGATTCAACAAAGTCTTTGCATGGACTTTTATGACCGTGATACAGTTTCACTAGCTGGCAAGTCGCACACTGACGCATAGACGGTATTTTTGCCATGGCCACTTGCTTATGGTGATCGTAATCCGTACAGGGTTGCAATTCACTCAACACAGGGTCTTGAGTCCATGATTTTGGTACATGTTGCCAGATTTCTTTGACCGCGTTGGCAGCCACATAATAAATGAACGACTTGGGCAGCGCCAAGAGTTCCTCTTTGGTAAAACTGTCTAGTTTCTTTTTGCACACAAAGAACTTGCCGATGGCTTTGTCCGTAGCATTGCCTTTCTCCATGGTATCACGTGCTGTAGATGTTTACACGTCGCTTGTAGAAATCTCACTGACGTCATTCACAGGTAAATCTTGAGTTATAATTTTGTTCAACAACTCCCAGCAGGCATGGGTGGTTAACCAATGAAAGAGATGCCACGCATGCGATAGGGCTGTATGGGTAATGTTGCCACAGGAACAAGTATCCATGAGCGTTTGCAGGGAGGGGCAGCCCAACTCCATGAGGTCGATACATTGGCAGTAAGACGCCAAAAATGGTTGCAACCATTGACGTTTTTCATTACCTTTCACAAATACCACATTGGCCGAGGACAAGTGTGCTTTCATAACCACATCCAAATATTTATAGGAAATGGTTCCCTGATTCCAGTCTAGTTGCCTATGATTTTCAATCCACTGGGTTTGTTTACGGTCTTTTTCACACAACAAATCAAAAGCATGGGGTGGTTTAAATAGCAAATGCGTAGCTTGCGATATCCAAAACGTGGTACAATCGATCATGGCCACTTGTTTAAATATAAATTTGTTGTCACCAATTTTAAACCCTTGGCAATCCACAATGAGTGTGCGCAACATGTTGACGCTTGCCTGGACCAAGTTCAACTGACGACTGACGGACGATCAGGTGTGATCATGACATAGACTTACCTGCCATGCTAGTTTCAAAATTGAGGTTAGGGTAGGACAGTGGGGGCATGCAAAATAAGAATTTAAGAATTACATCATTTTATTATCATAACACGTCTTACAGGCTTTTGTCATTTTAGGATAAGGACGATAGCAACTGATACAACAATATAGTCTCTTGTGTTTGTAACGTCCATAACACCGATGATGTCCCAATGTCTCTAAACTAGGCGTTTTTGATGGTGAGCTGCTCACCGAAGCACCATGGACACCATACGGTCCACACGTATCGTAACTTGTTTTCTTTTCATCATCCAGAGTCACAAGTGAGGGATAGCTTGAATGACAGGATATATTTCCCACTTCCACTCTACGCAGGTAGGGGCAGGTGGGTGACCAGCGCTGATGTTCCTGCATGGGTTCATCGCCCTCCTGCCATTGGTCTATGATGATGGGACAAAAGGCACATTTCACTTCATCTCTTGTTTTTAAATAGTAGAATCCAGCAGCCGCCAAGGCTTGAGGGTTTATGAAAGGCACTGGCCATGTGGCAAAAGTCTTGAAACGTTGTTCCTCAGAGTTTAAATTCATGGATGTAACGTCTCTTGAGGCTTTAAAGCAAGACATGACTGAGCGGCTTGACGTGGGTTGAGCTGTTATTTATACACTCGTCACTTGGTTGGATAGTGGATAATAGTTGACTTGTTTGTGATGAATAATCAGACAGTAGGCCGTCGTATTGGCTGGTACATTGTCATGCGTTTCAAAATCTAGTCGAATGTCGATATTGGATGGCTTGACAGACTCTTCCAGGTAAGAACAGTCAAAGACAATCAGTGGTGCTCTTGCCTTAAACGCTTGGGGTAGTAGCATGGGGCCGTTCTCTTTTTGATAATACGACCATCGAAATTTAGAAAACAAGTCGTACAGGGGGCCAAACTTATTTTTTGAAAAATCCAAATCCAGTCCTTCATAGGGAAACACAGCTCCGTTGAGGAAAAGACGTGCATTTCTCAATTGCAGGTGATCAAATTGCGTGGCATCTTTGGTTTGTTGATACTTGCGATTCGTTTGAAATCCCACGATCAGGTAGAGAGGTCTCTCTGTATAGCGAGCTGTTTTTACAGACCAACTGTGTGTGTTGGTAGTGGGCAATAGCGGATACTCATGGAGTGCCCAGCTTCTAAATTCCATGGGTAGAGGCATATCTCTCTTTACCATTTTGAGTACGTCCAGTTTTTTGCTATCTTCAAGGGTCACATGAGGCACTTTCCATAGCAAGCGTTGTAGTTGAATTTTTGAATCGATGGGGGCATTGTCGGCTCCCTTGAGTGCATTATTATCACTCCTGTCTCTCACCAGATAAAGCACTTGCCTTGCGTTAACCACAATGCGTTGGTGATCTTCAGCAAAGCCTAGAACCAGTTTAAGAGGTAAATATCCAGTAAAGGTCCCATCGGTGTGTACCATCCAGTCATTGGTCGAGTCAGGACACCAACCTGCCATGCAAAGTGTTTTACCTTCTTCCTCACTATAAGAGGGGTATAGTTTCATGACACTGGAAATGCCAACATTTCGAGTGCTATCCACCACGATATCGTTAATGACATACCGCACTTCAGAAAACAGAAAGGCTAAACCATGGTTGGCCAACTTGGATGTGGTGGGTGTAGAGGGCTTTGGTGAGCCGACCTTCAATCTGAATGACACTTTCATGCGGTAGGGTGTAAATATCTTGGTTGTTGATAACAAATTGAATTTCATCATTGTTATTGAGTCCAGGTGTTTGAGCTTGATAGGAATGGAGATCAATTCTTACCACTCCTGGTTGCTCCTCGATGCGGTTCGCTATCTCTAGGATAGAATTCATCATGAGGATTGACGTGGTAACCCAAATGCTGTAAAATCTGCTTGTTCTGAGATGTTAACGTGTATTCACGTGGCAAACAACTAACACCATTCCTAGACGGTGTTGTTGCTTTATACACAAACTTCATAGTGGCTTTAGCACCAACTTGTAAGTCACTGGTGTGGTAGAATCTAGATCAATGAGTTGTTGATCTCTATTGATCAGTCTTAATGTTATATTACTAATACTATCAACAGCCACAGAATGAAAAAGCACCACTGGAGGGTTTTCACGAATAATATAGCCATTGGGCGATGTCACAATAAAGTCATAAAGTGAATGCGATGGTTCTTGATTGGTGTACACTTGGCTAATAATATTACACGTCACCGACACATGATGGTCCTCAATGAATTTCACTTCATGGTCTGATTCATGTTTTTTGTTGGGCTCCAACACACGTGGTTTAAATCCTAGTAATGGACCAATGGAATCGGGGTGTGTTTTAAAGTCAATGTTGAATGAGGAGAAAATACTGCAGCGATGAGTGTTGGTATTTCCTACAAGTTCAAACTTGTGCGTTCTGTCGAGAAATGACTTTAAACCATATTGATTGATCAACACCACATAAATGTGTTCATAAATATCATCGATCGTGTATCCACCAGAGTTCAAGGTGAGCACAGAATCATCATAGTAAAACTTGTTGTTCACATTTTCACGTATGTTGTATATTCGATTGTACGTTTCAAGAGAAACAAGTCCTAAACCATAGGGTTTTTCACTCAATTCGATAGGCGGGTAAAAGTCTAGGCTGACTTCAGGTCCACGTCCATGCACTGTAAACGTTTTACTTTCTGCCGACATACTGGTGGCGTTTTTGCTTATGCTGCGTCTTATATAAAAAAATTAAACACAAACGTCCACACTGTTGGCTGTTAAACGTTTGCTCTCGTTTCACATTATAATATATCTTGATCCTGTTTCCAAAATAGGTCACTAGTTCCATGGGCGGGGGCAAATTCCCAAAACTGTCAAAGTACCATACCGTGGATCCCTCTTTGGCATAAGCTACATAATGCGTTCCTGGTCCTCGGTGATCATCCAAATTGACAACAGCACATTCCTGTTTCCAGGGTCGTGGGGGTAATTGGTTTCGCATAAACACACCTCGAAAATGAGAAAGCTTTAGTTGTTTAGCATAGCTCTCCACTTGTTGATGCGTCAGGGCATGTCTCGCTATGGCAGAGGTTAAATTTTTTTTTTTTTAATATTTCGAAATGGTGAAATCCCAAATCCTTGTTGATAAAAGGCTGGCTTTAAATTGGCATTTCTACCCCCCATGGCAATCGCTTCCATCGTTTCATTGTGTCGCTGACTTTCTTTGAGTTGTTGTTTGCCCTGCTGCGCGGCTTTAATGGTTTTCGCCACTGCACTGGCACCGCCCAAAAGTGAGCCCAGAGCAGCCAAACCAGCAAATAATGCAGGTAAAAATCCCGCTCGTTTGGGGACGGGAATCACTCGCCCTTGGTTTGAAACCTGTCGCCGACGTTTTGGAATAACCTGTCTCTGTGCTGCTCGAAGGGCTTTCCTTATGGTCAATACATTATTTTTTCTTTTTTTCTTTCGCAAGGGCTTGTCCTCGTATGTTGAAAACCCTGGCTTTGCCAAGGACAATGTCCTTTTTTTAGTCTTTCTCACTGCATACCTTTGTTTCACCATGATGATAATGACCAACAACCTTTCACACGAAAGTTTAAATCACAACTAACGTCAGATGGTTATTTCATGGCTGTATATTCCAATTCCACATAAAGTGGGAAATCGTTTATGGTTTTTCCCGCTTGCTTTTCATCCCATGTCAACATGAGATGAAGAGATAATTCGTCCCCTGCATTGACCATTTCATGGTTATGGATCAACATCCTATGACCATTTATCTTTATTTGTAAATGGTTCTCATCAGGTATGGCATATTTGATGTGAATGGTTCCATCATAGTGTAATCGATAGTGGCTTAAACCCGAAGCAAGCACATAGGTCAAGTGCTGATCATGGACTAGCGGTAAATGGTTTCTGTCAATCACAGGTTTTTCATTTGTCAGATACACTAAAAATACAGATGGGATAAATGTATAAAGCCTTTTCATTTCATAGGTCATGTAACGCTTGGTACAAACATCGTCTTCGTCTTGTGGGTCTTCCACGTGAATAATCCGATGGTGATTAGCGCTATAGCCATTCACCGTAAGCTGTGGCACTTTGTCATAAAACTCATACACTTTGTTATCCACATACTTTTTCGTAGTAACGTCTGTAGATACTTGAGGATGTTTTACATGGGTTAACCGCTTTCCCTTAAAGTCATAATCTCCCTGTTTTGTGCGTGGCACTACTGACCTATCCACATAGTGTTTATTAGCAGGATTTGTTTCTTGTTTAGGATCATGTATGGAGACAGGCCTACCTTTGGCCATCAACGCACGTCCAAAGACATCCATCGTCAACCTGTAGTACCAGTCTACTGTTTCTATGACAAGGCTCGGTGTCCTGTATATAGACAGCCTGCTAGCCTGTCTAAGCCTTAGTTGAAATGAAGATTATTAAGCAGCAAGAGTCATTCCCCGTGGGGGACATGGTTTCCCATCTCTGTCCCACATCACGTGAACAACGCCATGGTTCACTGTTTCCATCTTCCATTCGCTGCATCATTGTGGGGCCTTCCGGCTGTGGAAAGACAAATCTTTTGCTAACGCTCATCACAGCGCCCAATGGTCTGCGTTTTCAAAATATTTATATTTTTGCAAAATCTCTCTACCAACCCCTCTACGTGTTTCTGGATCAAGTCATGTCTGGATTACAAAAAGAGAATATGGGTTATTTCACATTTTCCATGCAAGAAAATGTGATTTCACCGGATGAGGTAAAGCCTGATTCACTCATGATTTTCGATGATGTATCCACTGAACGTCAAGGCATCATTCAAAGCTATTTCAGCATGGGTCGTCACAAACATATCGATTGCTTCTATCTTGGACAAACGTATTCTAAAATGTCCAAACAGTTGATTCGTGACAATGCCAATGTCATTGTTTTATTTCGCCAGGACGAGAGGAACACTCGTCACATTTATAATGAACATGTGAATCCGGATATGACCTTTCAAATGTTTACAGAATTGTGTGCCAAGTGCTGGAACACTCAACGTCATGCCTGTTTAGTGATTGACAAACAAAGTGAACTCAACCAAGGACGGTATCGCTTAGGGTTTGATCATTTTATTGCTATTTAAGGCCCTGTCTCATTCCCCATCAAGTCATTTGTCAAGACACCATGGCGTTAGCAGAGAGTCAATTGAAAAAGCATATTATTAGAGCAAAAAATACTATTCGCCAAAAGTTTCGTCAATTGAAACAATCACGTGCCAATCATGCTTTGTTTATTCAGCAACATTTAGCACCTCCACTAAAAGCCATGTTGAAACCCTCTTTCAAGCCATCTGAAACGCTACCCACCGTTTCACAAGCCACGCAGACACTGCACGAGGACCCTGAGGAAGAGGAAGAGGAACAGGAAGATTTGACTAGTGTTAGTGAAGTTGAGGATGAGGAGGAACAAGTGTTTACACCTCAAAAAAAGGCAGCACCCCTTGCAGAGTTTTTGAGAAAAAAGAAATCCTTGGCCATGGTCGAAACACCTTGCCCTTCCAAAGCGTCTCCGTTTTCACAACTCTTGGCCACCCCTCAACATAAAGCTCAACTGAAAACCATTTTAATAAAATATTATGGATCAACATTGGAACCCTATTTCACCGATCTATTTATTGGAAACACAGATACCACGTATGGTGTTCGCTATGAGGATGATAGTTTTAAAATTGGCGATTCATCCATTAAATTTGCTCGTACTAAAGCTGTCATTAAAAACATCAACTATAAATTAACGCCAGGACTGTTAAAGCTGCTCTTTTCTCGGACCCCCTCTTCCCATGATTATACGTCAGAGGACCTTGACAAATATAAATCCATTTTATTGGATACCCATGCTCACAAAAGACAGTATGATCCCACGCAACAAGTGAATGCCAATATATCTCAAAAATATAAAACCCTCATTGCAAAAATGTTTCCCACCAGTCAAAGTACTCGTCGTAAAGCATCCGCTTCGGGAGTGACATTTAAACCATTAAAACCCCTTGTGGATGTTACGTACTGGCACAATCCCAATAAGCTCGTCCAGCGGCTACAGTTGTTGCATGCCTCACGTCAAGCTGGCCATACCGGTCACGATTGGGAAATTCAAGAAATTGAACAAGAACTTCGAAATGCCAAAATTATTGTTTAAGCCCTCACCCATTAAAATGGGTATTGCTCACGAGTTGCATCGCCCAGCTAGGCGTCACTATCCGCGACTCAAGGTGATTTCACGAGGTGTGGATGAAGTTTGGCAGGCTGACTTGGTTGAAATGATACCCTATGCTGGCGTTAACGACGGTGTACGCTATATGTTGACCGTCATTGATGTCTATTCCAAAATGGCCTTTGTTGAACCTGTGCGTCGCAAGTCTGGCCCACTAGTTACCAAGGCCTTTCAACATATTATTCAACACTCCACACGTCAACCTCAGCTGCTACAAACCGACCAGGGGAAAGAATTTTTCAACAAGGACTTCTCCAGTTTTCTCAAATCTAAGGATATTCACCATTACACCACGTACAGCAATCTGAAAGCCAGTGTGGTCGAGCGGTTCATCCGAACATTGAAAACCCATATGTGGAAAGCGTTTACCGCTCAGGGCAGTTATCGCTGGTTGGACATGTTACCTGAGCTAGTGTCACGTTACAATGACACCAACCATAGAACGATTGGGACCAAGCCACGTCTCGTAACTAAAAATATTCAGCGATTGGATAAACTGTTTAACCCCATAAAAACAGCCGATCCTAAACGTCACCGACTGAACATTGGGGATTTTGTTCGTGTGAGCAAATTTAAGTCTGCCTTCAATAAGGGCTACACGCCTCAGTGGGGGACTGAACTATTTCGAATTCGTCGAGTCTACTTGGACAGTCCAGTCACCTATTTACTCGAGGACCTCAACCATCAACCCATAAAAGGTAGATTTTATCTCCATGAACTTCAGAAAACATCATTTCCTCAGCATTATCTTGTGGAAAAAGTGTTGAAACAAAAAGGAAATAAACTCTACGTCAAATGGTTAGGGTTTAACTCTACGTTTAATTCTTGGATCAATAAACTACATGTTGTGTGAACCTGTGTACTTTTTATTTATTCACACATGTTGTACACCACCTATAGCTCTATGTGTACAGTCTTCAGCTCCACATATTTCTTTCTCTTTCCACTTGTGTTCTCTCTTACATTACCCCTCCCCCTCTCCCTCCCTTCACCTCCCACCACTGGTGTTTGCAGCTCTTGCCTATCTATTGGTTGTGACATCATTCCGACAAGTTGCATCATACTTTTTACTGATTCAGCGATTCCCACGCTTTGAACATTCTCTTATCGTGCACGTGGACAGATAACGTCCCAGGCGAACACCTGTGCCGGATCAAATTTCACGTCAACTTGCATTTTGTCACGTACGAAGCAAAACAGGATGTGACTTGTTAACAGTTATCGCGCACGTGGACAGATAACGTCCCAGGTGAACACCTGCGGTAGATCAAATTTCACCTGGACTTGCATTTTGTCACGTACGAAGCAAGACAGGATGTCACTGGTTTAGCCTACATGTGGTTTCACTCAAATTCACATGCATTTCGCACTTCCCTGCCACCACAATGCTCAGATTATTTCACCTTCAAGCGTCACCTGTTGTCAAGTCAGATCGAAGCCTTTCAATAAGCTCAAATGACATTCACCTCCTGTAAGTTTGTTTTCTCTACTCGCTTCGACCAACATAGAACCAAGTTCTCATCACCGTTTACACGTCAAAGGTAAAATATCAGAAAACGCACCCTCGCTCTGTCATACACCGACCCGCCGAAATAGCGATTGATCTATTGAACACAGCCACCTTGGTCAGCGACAGGTTTGTTGAAACACACACACACACACACCCAGCCGTATCGTCTCTCTCAACCGCCACGCTTCATGGACATTATAAACAGGCAAAGAAAAAGAAAACGTTATTTCAACATGTACGGCGTTAGGCCCTTTGTGAATTATCTTTTTTGGACAAATAGCTACCACTTTTGAAAGGGGGCGTTAGCCCGAGTCCTAGGACACCTCGTACATGTCTCTAGCGTTATTGGTTCGTGAGATATCGGCAAAAATCACAAAAAACACATGTTTACCCCCAAAATCGCGTTTCCAAAATTTTTTAAAATTATAACGAGTGGTCTATAGCAAAGAGGACGTCACCCCGAGTCCTTGGACCTGTCGTACACGCCCTTAGCGTTATTGGTTCGCGAGATATAGCAAAACGTCTAAAATCACGTTTTTACCCCAAAAAGACTGTGTTTCCAAATTTTCATCTTTTCGACACCGACATTCCCGTAAAGAGCACGACGAGACGAAAAAAACGAATCCAAGCACGCCCTCCTAGCATCACTCCTTCCATTCCAAGGTCGCAGGGGCTCACCACTTGCTTTTGGAAGCAGCTTTCCCCTCATCCCACTACTACACACAATTTTTTTCTCTAGAGACTTGAAATTTATTTTGGGGGTAGAGGGCATAGGGACCTTTCATTTATGTCAAATAAACGTTTTTGTAGAGTTCCTAGTTTCCAAAATATAGGATTTTCAAAATTCGAGTGTTTTCAAAAAAAACATAAAAGTAAAAAAGTTTCATTATAGAAAATAAAGGGCATAAAGACCATTCGTTTGAGCCATGGCACAACGTTCTATCATGTTTAGTTTTCAAGCTATCACCAACTTTCGAAAACAAAAAAATTCAAAGAATTTTTGAAAAATATAATACATGGTCCATAGGAAAGAGGGCATCAACCCGAGTCCAACGACACCTCATTTGTCAAAATCGGATCATGGGTTCACGAGATATTGGCTTGGACTCACGCGGCGGCCATGACACTAAGCAGAACACCCACCATCCCCCTACTTAGTGCTACGGTTCATAAAAGTTGGAAGCAAGGAAGAGTGCAATTCCAGAACTTACAGTAACTTAGGAGCAAGCTACAATATATAAAGCAGAACGGAACAGTACAACCATATATTGCAGTGCTTATGCAAAGTTGTTCCACATAGCTTGAAACATTTCGACGAGAAGCTATTCAGCATTTCTACGTGTAAAAGCATATTCGAACATTACATTGAAAATGCAAGTTAAAAGTCAGCAACGGGGAGGTCTCAATTACATTATCAGAAATATGAATATTACCATGTGCTAAGGTAAAAGCATAGGGAAGTGAAGATTACAAGGATGTCAGTTGAATTCCAGATTCACTAACATGAAGGCGCAACATAACATCTACGCAAAGCGCCACATCACCGAGCAAAACTTACATTTCTACAAGAGTTTTAACACATCTTGGAATACGAAAACGCTTGCATAAACGACAATATACCACCGTGATGTCTATTCTGAAGAAAACCGATGTCTATTCTGAAGAAAACCGATGTCTATTCTGAAGAAACCCGATGTCTATTCTGAAAAAACCCAGATGTCTATTCTGAAGAGATGGAGAATCGAAGCCAGACTACTTGCAGTGAACGAGGAACGGAGAGCTGGTGGAGCTGTTCACGGCGAGGTCATTCACCACGAGTCCAGCTGGCTCTGTCACAAACCGGTCTTCATAGCTGTGGGCGATGCTATGGAGCACGACAAGTGTGGTTTGGGAGCAGAGATGCAGGTATTTTCAACAGTCCAGAAGCCAGCACAAGGTAGTGAAGAAATTGTCTTTTATCATGTAGAATTGTAGTTATGTTCTGTGATTATCCAATTGACCAACCGCATATTTTCCAACCGCATATTTTTCAACAATATTTTCAACAGTATTTTCAACAGTAATTTTTTAACTGCATTATTTAAAACGTATAATTTTGTCAAAGAAATTAAATTTGTGTAGATCTTGTTATAGTGATTTTTCGTATTTTTCTACAGAGTTATTTGCCTTGTTCTTGAAAATTTCAGTCACTTGGACGAAATTTTGGCATGTTGATGCTCTTAACACTAAGGTTATATTAATGTAAAATCGTGTAATATTTTTCATATTTGCGTTAGATTTAAATTAATTAAATCTGTTTTATCGCAGCGATGGAATATAAATGAATTGTTCAGAGAAACTCAGAACGAATTGTTTAGAGGAATATAAAACGAAGTATTGATAGGAATATAAATGAATTGTTTAAAAGAATATAAACAAATTGTTTAAAGGAATATCAAGCAAATTATTTAAAAGAATGTAGAGTGAACTATTTAAAAGGAATAGAACGTTGAACGAATGAAAGAAGGAGTAAGATTGTAATTGAAGTAAAATGAAGTTTATTGGAGTAAATTTAAGTACAGCATATTTAAGAAGTAATGTCACGAAGTGTAAAGAATATTTCGACAACTCATGATGTTGATTCGAGTGTCAGAAATTTATTATGAACGGAAGTATTACGAAAAGGAAGAAGGAAGGAAGGAAGATTGTAGTTTTACGTGACCGTGAATCTTGTGATTATGAACCACGGGACCTCCTTTTTACGTGGAATCCGAACCACAGGACATGGCATTTCACTTCGAAAATCTCACATGCATTGACCGGGAATCGAACCCAGACCGCCTTGGTGAGAGGCATACAGCTAGACCGCTGAGCCACCACGCCCCCTATTACGAAAAGCTAATACACATATGTCTAATGAGATTTAGAACGTTAAAAAGCATAGATGAATTTGTTAAACAAATATATTAACGGAAAGAAGTCAAACTTATATCTTTTGTTAAGAATATGAATATTTACTGATATTTCTTGAAAAGTTGTAATAAAATGTAAAGCTGAATTTAAACACGTGAACAAGAAAGTTAACAAAGTTAAATCACAGGGTGATCAGAAAGTGAAAGTACAGAGATTTATTGCAGAAATGGAATTATGAGCACGAGGCGAAGTTATATCAGGATAGAGGAGAAATGTTAATGTAAAGGAAGTATATGTATTGAAGTGGAAGTTTATAGTTGAATTACCGTGCAAATTAAGGAGATATAAACGTAAAAGGAGTTACGTAATTTTACGAAGGGAGGCTGAGGAGTCTCTAAGTTTTTCTAGTATTGATTGCAATAATTGTGAAGTTATGTGAGTGTATTGAAGGAAGATTCTGTACAGGGTGTTTAAGAGAGAAAGTAATTGTTGTATAATTATGAAGGAGGAGTGTGGAAACGACGGTTAATGCCGTGCACGTCCAGTATTCACGTTTATCAGAAGATTGTTAACTCAGTAAAGAATTTCAGAACTTATTTCAGTATTTCATGATATATAGATAAAGGTAAAAAGGAACAGTGCTTAGCTTAAATGTTTGTCACTTATGTTCAATTGATTATGACGAGTATTTATTACTTTCAACACGATAGTTGCGGTGTATGTTTGGATTTGATGTTTAAGAAAATTGAGTAGATGAAAGACTTATTGGAGGAAGAAAATTTAATCTTCGACATTATGAAGTGTAATATTTGAAATTCATAAAAGAATGTATATATGCACATAGTTCATGAATAATTTTGATTAGATATGGAACTACGGTTCATAGTTGAAGCGGACCTGTATAAAATAGGGCAATACTTAATAACACTCCGTTTCACATTTTCTAACTATATAAATGCCACGTGCAAATTTATTTTTGCAGTTATTTTTGTTGAAGTGTCAGGGAGACACAATATTTAGGGAGGAAGCCAGTTTTTTATACTTGTTTTTTTAGCTTAATAAACGGCTGGCGCTTTTCAGCGACTTAGTCAATTTTTATCTAAGCTGATACCGTTTTCATTGTCGTCATCGTCGAAAATAGTACTACGAGGTATAGATACAGGCGCTCACTATAGATTAGACCTTATCACCCCTCGAGATCGGAGTTTCTCAATTTGCTCTAAATGTAAATGATAGTAGAAATATGTACCTTGTCTAGTAGTACTATTTTCTTTACGAATAATATTTATCCTGTATGTTCCTGAAATTCCCAATTTTACTTAGTAGGCATGGTAAGTTTGTGAGCTGGGTAACTTACATGTCTGCAATCCTTTTTCGAGCTGTGGATATAAGTACTGATGGGTTTCTTCGGGCGCAGTACAATACAGAAGGGTCCGGTAAATTTTGGACTGAACTTGTTAAATACCTTCTTCTCTGGATCAGATGTCGCTGGCTTCCGTACTAATACAAGCTCGTTGACTAATAGTTCTCTGTGATACCTCTTATTTCTGACACGACGTAATCTGCGATCCGCCTGGTTTCTCATATGGACTCTCGTTCTCTCAATTCTCAACTCATGACCAACCATGGGATCTTGTGGACAATTGATGATGTTGCTCCACGATCTTACTGGATATTCGTTCATGTGCAAGACCATGGGAATCCGGCCTGTCGACTCATGTCTAGTTGTATTCATACAGGTCTCTACGTCTTTGATCCTGTCTACCCTCTTGTGATGTTCATTGGGAATGAAGATCCTTAAGTATTTAGTAACACATTTTATTGCGCGTTCGCTAGGATTAGCTTGAGGGTGGCGAATGCTACTAAACATGTGTTTCACATCCAAGTCTTCCATACCTTTTTTGAATTCGGCGCTCGTAAAATAGCTTCCATGGTCCGACAATATAAACTCTGGTTTTCCAAGGATTGGAATAACTCTATTCCGAATACGACTGAGTACTTGCTTCGATGTAGTTTTCTGAATGGGGCACAATACGACAAACTTAGAAAACACATCAATACACACTAGCAAGTGACGGCAACCTCGCCTACCTTTCGGGATTGGACCGAAACAGTCCAGGGCCACAAGCTCGCAGGGTTTCTGAGGTAGCAATGGTCTAGGATACTGCCTCATTAAGTAATTATTCGGTTTCGTCCTCTGACAGGGATCGCAAGTCGTTATTACGTCACAGATGGTAGTCCTCATTCGCGGCCATGTAAACGTTTCTCCTATGGTCGCCTGTGCCTAGTCTAATCCCACGTGACCGAAACTTTCATATATGTGCCAAGTAAGTCCTATTTGTAATGATGCAGGTACCATGATACGTAATTTGGTGTGTTCTTCATCTATCCATTTATGCAGTAAATTGTTGAGGTAGACATATCTTCCTTCTCTGGCTTTTGCTTCTCTGTAGGCTGGGGTTCTTGCTGGTAATTCCTTCTTAAAATACTGGATCATTTGATACATCCACGGTTCTGCTTCCTGCTCTCGTCGTATCTCCCGTAATTCCTCCAAGAATGCATGGTCCTTTGCTGTTAACTCAATATGCTGTACTATCGCTGTTTCTTCGGTATCAGGCTCGGGGTTCCTGCTTAATACATCCGGAATTACATTATTTTTTCCTGGGCAGTGTTCAATTTCTATGGTAAATTGTTGTATGTAGATGGACCAACGTGTCACACGCTCGCTAGCCATAGACGTCTTGAACAAAAACGTTAGTGCCTTGTGGTCTGTTCTAATAACAATGGGGTAACCATATACAATTCGTTTCCATTGTTGTAAAGCATGAAGTATTGCCAACAATTCGAGTTCCGTGACCGTATAGTTGCGCTCGTGTTTACGCAATCTGCGGCTCACAAATGCTAAATAATCACGCTGTTGAAGGTTATCTGGATCTTCTTGGTATAACATTGCTCCTATACCAACCATGGAAGCATCCGCTTGGATAATAAATTTCCGTTGAAGGTCTGGATAACCTAGTTTGATACAATTTTCCAGTAATAATTTGGTCTCTTGAAATGATTTCTCACACTCAGCGTTCCAAAGCCATTTGTTGTTCTTCTTCAGCATTTTGTTCATAGGTGCTACGGTTTCAGTATATCCCGGGCAGTTTTCCTTAAAGAAGCCCGTCACGCCAAGGAAAGCTCTGATATATTTCACTCTCGTTGGTGTAGGGAAATTCTTTATTGCCTCTATCTTCGCAGGGTTTGGTCTCACTCCATCCTGGTCAATGATGTGCCCCAATTATAAAATCTCCTTCTTAAAAAATGGGATTTCTTCAAGTTGACTTTAAAATTTGCAGTTGTAAGGTTGTTCAAAAGTTTATCCAAATTTTCCATATGTGTCTCGATGTTATCTGAAGCCAAGAGTATATCGTCAATATCTTCACTTCTTCAGTCAGGTTCCGATCCAAGGCTCGAATTAATGCGCATCCAGCAGTTTTAACGCCGAAGGGCATGCGGACGAAGCAATATGTCTGATTATCGAACAAGAAGCCAGTAAGAAGCTGTGACTTCTCATCCTGTTCGATATGGTGAAACGAATTCGTCAGATCTACAGATGAATAGATACTCTTGTTCTTAAATCCTTTTAAGACGTCTCTGATGATTGGCGCTCTGTCATACTCGGGAAAAATAAGGCGCATGTTTAGATTTCTGACGTCTAGACAAAGTCTAATGGATCCATTTGGTTTTGTGACTGCCAAAATCGCATTTAAATAAGGTGTAGGAGTCTTCTTAATCACCCCAGCTTGCAACATATCATCTATAATCCTTTTGACCTGCTCCCGATATTTTTCTGGTATAGGGTACAATTTGCTTCGAAATGGGGACCAATCCTCAACCTGCATGGAATACTGAATGTTTATTATCTTCCCTGGAACTGTGTCAAACACTGCCTTGTGTCTTCTTAAGATCTCCTCAAGTTTCTTCCTATGTTCGACCCCTAGTTGGATGTCACTGAGCCGCTCCTGTAATAGTTCTTCAAACTGAGTACCGCTGTCTTCTCCTTCTGCTAGTACAACCCGTATCTCCTGAGAGTCACTCTCTTCATTTAATTCCACAACAGCCACATCTATAAGGTCATCTTCCGCCTTTAGTATCTCCCCTTCTGTCTCCTCTGCTATTGCCTCAAATGCCCATGAACTCACGTCTTTCCCTGTAGTGATTTCATCCATGTGTAGGCCCACATCCTTCAGTTTATCAAACTCCTTAAAATTGACTGTATTATTATGCAAATCTATGACTGCCTGGTAGTCACAAATGAAATTTGCACCCAAAATAATGTTAAAATTCATTTTAGCGATTATGATGAAAGTCTGTCCAAATATATGGTCTAATATATCCAATTCTATAAATGCCTGACGTTTGCAAGTGACGGTGCGTTCAGGAATGACGCCCCTCACCTTGAGTTGCGGTACTGGAATCACAGGAATATTCTGACTCCGTCCCAACTCTCGAACCAAAGCCTCCGATACAAGACTGATTTGTGACCCCGTGTCAACTAAGCATCTCACGTTAATTCCACCAATCTTGGCATAAATAATAGGTAGTTGTTTGATATCATCGTTCCGTGGTTTTACAATCTCCTCCAGGCAATCTTCCGGCAAAGCTATCCACTCTTGTATGTGTGCCACGACCCATCCTTCTTCACGATGCGGCTGTTGCTCTCTCAGGGTGAGTCATTTTTCAATTATTGGGATTTTTTTTACAACCCCCGCGACTGCCATCATCCCTCTGTCGCGTATTTCCCTGACGTTCTTCCTGATTCAATAAACTCTCGGCCCCCTCAATGTGAGTGTCTGGATTTGACCTCATATTAATTGCATGTTCCCAATGTTTTTGTTCGTCCCCTCCATTAGCGTATAATTCTTCCAGGTAACGCTGCGATTCGGCGTGCCTGTCATTCCATTCATTCCTATAATTTTGATAGTCCCCCTGGTTCTGATATCTCCTTTCACGCCACTGTCGATTCTCATTATTGTTATTTTCGTAACGTCTGTAGGGTTCCTCATCTCTCCTATTATTTCTCCATTGTTGGTATCTTCGCTGCTGATACCTATTGTTGCCCTGGTTCTGCCTATCATTATTATTTTCATGACGCTGGTGTGACCTATTTTCGTCACCCTCCTGACCTCGTCTCGGTGTTGTTGACACACTTGTATTTGTGGCCTGCGACCTGGTGTGTACTTGAGCGGGTTTAACCACCTCCGTTGTGTTTACAAGTTCCAGCTGTCGTCCCCCTCTCTGCTGCAAGTGAGATGTTGTCTCGTCAATCTGACGTAAGATTTGTTTGGCTCGAACCGCTGTGTCCACGTTTGCTGCTACTAACACCTGCTGAACATTGACTGGCAACTGCCGTGCAATCGTCATAACCAGGTCCGATTCTTCTAAAGGGTGATCAAGATCCCGAAATTTCAACAATTGTAGCGAAAAGAAATCTGAGTATTTCGTCTGCTGAGTTGACTGATATTTTCTCGAATAAAGTTCCATTCTAAGGCTTTGTTGTAGAGAAGCCGACCAATACTTTTTAAGGAACGCGTTCTTGAACTCGTCCATCCCTCCGAAAGTATACTTGAAACTCAAGAACCACGTAAGTACATTTCCCGAAAGAAATCGTTCCATCAGTCTTAAACGACGCGCGGGCGATATATTATTATCATTAAAATAGTGATCCATCTCTTTAAGGTACGCCTTCGGTGTGACACCGGAATTTTCTGTGAATTTATTTGGTTTAAATTCATTTCATCGAATTATTTGTATGACTTGAGGGTGCTGATAGCCATGTTGAGGAGTAGAGGTTCCACCAACGTTGTTGTGAAATCCTTCAGTGTTAGTCGTTAATGGGCTGCCTGTCAGTCCGTGGCCATTCTCCGCGCTAATTGCCCCCTGGCTTTTTGAGTCAACTTCCTTATCTTTAGGGTGCTCTGTCTGAAATAACGTGTTCTGTCCTAGTGAACGCAACTCTGCTTTTATGATTCTGTCCGACTGTTCTTTCATTTTACTCTTGATTTCTTCCTCAAGTGCTTTAATGCGCGTATGATTATCACCTACGGTCTTTATGATTGTTAACCGTTCTTCTTTAGAGTCGCTGCTCATCTTACGCCAATCCTTTCTGATGCTATCTTTAATCGCTCCCAGTTTTTCTTCCATCTGCTGTTTCGTGTCCTCCTGACTCGATTCTATCTTCTCAAGCCTGTCTTCTAGACGTAGATTATTCTCATCTATCGTACTCTTCAAATTATCCTGGTCCGATTCTATGTTTCGCCATCGCTCTGCTGATTGTATTTCTAACTTATCCATGTATTTTATCAGGCCCGTAATACTTTCATTTACTGCTGACAATTGTCCCTGGATAAACGTAGAATCCTCCTCCATTTTATCAAACCGCTTTTCAAGACCATCCTGTGCCGTTTTAACCTCACTGTTATTTACCGTGCATGCTAATTCTATCTGAGCTAGTTTTGCTAATACAGTTTCGTCCAAATCATTTAATTTACGGTTGAAGGTGCCTCTAATTTTTGTATTTGACCTAGCTGTTTGCCGTTATTCTTACTTACATCAAGCGCGAATTGAACCATCTGCTGTGTAGTGTACTCTTTCATCTCTGCAGATAATGTGGCAAACTGACTCGTATTTCTACTCTCTTGCGCTTCTAATTGTTTATTTATAGTTTCATTTACTTGCGCTTGTAATGAGTTACCCTGTTCAATTAATTTAATTCCTAACGACTCATTCTGTTCAGATAATTGTGCATTCTGTTCAGATATCTTAGTGTTTAATTTTTCACTCTGTTCAGCTGATTGTGTTTTAAACTCGCCTGACTGTTCGTTTAATTGTTTAGTTATAGTGTCATTCATTTGAGTTTGGAATGACTCATTCTGTTCAGATAATTGTGCCTTCTGTTCATATAATTGTGTTTTTATAGTGTCATTCATTTGAGTCTGGAATGACTCATTTTGTTCCGCTAATTTAATGTCTAAATTTTCACTTCGTTCCTTTAATAGTTTCTGGGTTCGTGTCGTGGCACTTTCATTGATCGCCTGAATTTCCGCTACTGTTGCCATTATCACACAAAAAATATATATCACTGAGAAAACAGGAGGATGGCATGCAAATGTCCCCCTGACACTCACATATATAATTCTTGACATACATTTACTTCATTTGACCACTTTCAGTTCATTTGAACTTATTCCCTTTACTCCCGCAAATCAATCATCACTGAATGGTTCTAACTTTACTTAATAAATTTTTAACCCCGCACATATTCAGTCATAAAATTACTATCCAGATCGGATGTTAACACTGACTAATTAACACAGTATTAATTGTCATTTAAGGCTACCAGCCTCCTAATATATTCATCAGTTTGACTTTCTAAACAAATCTAATTTTATATTTAATCAATGGGCGCCCGATTTCACGTACTTACATCAATATACAAAACGTGAATCTTATTTTAACTTGCAAACTCGTGATTCTACTGTATATTCCATTTTCTTGGCGGTATTTCTCTTCGCCGTATTTACGTTAACAAAATATCACTTCCGGTGATTTCAAACAGTCAAAAACAGCCAAATACCACATGTAGGGTAACAGCTTGTCTACGATCCGCTAGAAAAGCGCAAAACCGCGAAACTCCCCACGATGACTGCGCCAGCTTGTCTATGCACCCTTCAATAAAGCATGGTTTTCTCAAGAGTCATCTACGGGGTCGTGTTCAGTCCTGACTGCGTTATACAGCAAAGTTCGCTTAAAACAACATGCTCTAATGAATAGAAAGGTCCATGACAGAGGCTATAGTAGAAATAAAATGAATAACAAGTAGAATAAAATATATATAATGACTGAAAATATGTGAATAATAATAATAATAAATAAAGGAAATCCTGCCTGACTTTCACCCCCTAAATTAATAAATATAACACTGAGCGGTAAGACTCGCTCGTCACAACAAAACAATGTGAATACAGCTTCACTCAAAATGATAAATCATAACATAAACTCGAGCTGTAAGAACTCACTCGTCATAACATATGGATACAAGTCCATTTTTTTCTGGTCAAGAAGTTATATAATGTGTGGTGTACTGCTCGTTAATAAGAAACTGAGTACTGATGCGAGTCCGTTTACAACTGTAACAGTCATGTTACTCACGGAGTTGCATCTTTTAAATCACACTATGGCTATGGGACCCACCCTTAATTAATACACTATAATTACTACTGACACATGCAAGATCTAATAATACAAAAATATGACGAATCTCCCTGAGATTCCAGCTGGTGCCAGAGCACATAAATGAACAAAAAGAGCATGCCAGAAATAGGCCAAAACGCTCTCATCATAACATGGGAACATAGCCTCGCGCACCCTAAGTTGACACGGGTCATTGAATGCGTAAAATAAACACACAAAAATTGAACCAACAACAACAAAATACAAGCCTAACGGCTAAAATCTATGTTTACATTTTCATAAAACGCCAGACAAACACGAGTTTCGGAAGCTACCTTACAACTATGCACAGCACCCATTTAATCAATCAATACTCATTATAACCGATCAGGTTTTGTGAATTTAAACAACGTCTAAAATTGACGTACAGGATCCAAGCCTGTTACTAATGACAAGTCACGTTATCTGATTTGAGCGCGCCCCTCTTGTGTGAATCAACACTGCCTCAATTATGTCTCTCAGTCGCTCTAGCCAGGTGCAGTTTCCGTCTGGAAACGCTAACATATCTCACTCATTCACCTGGATGGCAAGAAAACACAAATATATACCACAAGTCCACCCTCGCGAGGTCATGAACTGGGCTAATGTGGAGCAAATCAGATTAATCACCATGATATATTCTCGCTAGCACATCATAAAAATCACACTACGCACCAAAAGCTTGGACTAACTCTCATACACATATCACTGGGTCGGCTCAAAACAGATCAACAATATTGCGTCCATTAACTCATTAACAACAATACACAACAAAAACTCGAGTGCAAAGTGCCATCCCGTTCAGATCTGCTGAAAAGCAACTATCAAAATAATCCTGATCCGTCATAAAATTCTACTCACAAATATTCTTTACCCTCCAAATTCTATTTTTAATCTCAAATTTAATTCAGTTCCATTTTTGTTATAAGGCATACCTCCGAATATTAATGCTTGACCGCGTTTTACGCAAGCGAACGAGAGCCCGAGCTGCGCGTCTCCCCGTAAAGTTGAACAAAACACAATCACAATATTTACAAATTACACAACGCTCGGCTTGTCCCATATTTAATGTGTCAGTAAAACAAGAACTAATATCTACATTACCAAACAAGCAAACAAATATCTGCAAAATATGTCCCATAATACCATAGCTGATTTAATAAATAATTAAATTCATTTGTACTCAATCTTTAAAACAGCGTCAAGGAAACGTCTGCAGCCATCTGCTTTAAGATGTTTATCTCGTCATCGACATCTTCTGGCAAATGTCCTGCTGGTTTCAAGATCCGGTCTCGTTCTTAGACGTCATCTCGTGCTGAATTAAATAAAGTTTTGTCAGATACACACACGATATATTTCCTTCTACATTCACCTATCAAGTACTAAATTCCTTGACAGTCTATTTGGTGAATTATTTCGATGAACTAGTCCTACTGATAGTGCTGGGACTACAAATAAATCACTGAAGTTATACTTATAACTTGACGAAACTGTTCCATGTTCAAATAAAAATCAACGTCACGTTATCAGACGCACGAATTAAAGAGTGTGAACGTTACGTCCTCAGACGCACAAAAATAAGTGTATGACGTTACGTCCTCAGACGCACGAAAATAAGTGATTCTCTCGAAGCATTCTGGATCCTTATAAATGAAATTGACTAGGGTAGATGTGGAAGGGGATTTATGAGAGAATATTCCATAATAATTATCAGACTAGCATGCGATCGGTATCATTAAGTTCGTAGCGATGTGGAGGTTACGATTATGCTGTTGCCGGCTCGAATCGATCGTGGAATTAATCTGTAGATAACACCCCCGTTAATTCACCAGGGCGGGGTCTATAACCTCGATGTTAGGCCCCTTAAAACAACAATTATCATCATCATCAATTTACCAGGGTGCGTTATCAAGCCGAGTTGCCGCTAAAACAAGGCGTCTTGATATTATTGGCCCAGACTCTTGTATGTCTTTGCGCGCTTTTACATGTATTTCTGCAGTAGGGAGTGGTTAACATGAAGATTGACCAATTGCCTCGTAGCATTCGATTTTCTTCTTGGCGCCAACCTTCATAGCAACAGGCCATAATGTGCGTGCCCAAGCCGTCTCCGCTCTAAAAGTTGCACCTGTCCTATGGGTCAAGAATATTTATGCTTCTTCCTAAAAATACCACAGGAGCTTAAACCATTGTGTCCTCTCGGCCACTGATTTCTCAATATTTCCCAACACCGTCCGGCTCTCATATCTGCTGTCTGTAGAAATGTATCAAACGATGATGAATAATTATTAGAATCCTTTATACAGCCTGTGGATAAAGGGTTCAATAATCAGTTGACTACTACTTGTTACAGTGTTCACATCGTGAAAGACCGTCTCACTGTCCAGTCTACAGCCTTGTCATACGCTGTAAAGAGCTGTTTGTCTAGACTAGGGGTATATTAGAGGACCCATAACAAGAATATCACCAGTTGACTACTACCTCTCTCGGTGTTCACATCGTGAAAGAACGTCTCACCGACCAACCTCTAGCCCTGTGATACGCAGTAAGCAGCTGTTAGCAGAAATCAAGACTCATGATGGAAGAACCCATTCCTAGCTATATGTGTAAACAGTGTGGAAGAACTTTTCTTCGGGACTATGATAGGAAGCGTCATGAAGTTTCGTGTGGGGATTTCATGAGTGTAAAGCGTGTGGAAGTAAATTCAACAATGCCTATAATGGACGTCGGCATGAAGAATGTTGTAATGTTGTGTCGGCAGCTAAAAGACAAAGAGCGGAGCCTACAAAACATTACCTACTGTCATAGGTCCCAGACAAAAATGGACTTATTGAATATGAGACATCTTTTAAAGGTCGACTTAAATCCTATTTCATTCGTTGTGATACGTGTAAGGATTTAAATTCATACCTTAAAGAGTCCAAACAGCAAATAATACAAGCTATGCAGAAAGAACTATCAATGCACAAGTCAATCAAAGTTAATCTTGTGGCAGAATGTAGATTCATTCATACGTCAACCAACGAAATTACAGATCGGGCTTTTAAAACACGAAATCAGGCTCTATTTTTGGAAACAGACTTAAGTAGTTTTTTGGAAACACAATTTACAAACTTAACTACGGAAATGGAAGAATCTGAGTTCAAAGGCAGTAATTGGGCTTTGTTAGCAGTGGAAGGAGAACGATTGAAAATAAATAAGTGCAATCCCTTGCGTGGAAGCACATATATTCCATTACCTGCAGCTATACAAGCAAGAAAAACCTGCGTTAATCCTGAAAACTTGAAAGATGAAAAGTGTTTTATGTATGCCATTTTAGCAAAATTGGTTAAAAAGATGCTCAACGCATTAGTAAATACAAGGACCTGGACAACAAGTATGATTTTTCTGTAATAGCATTTCCTACTTTACTAGCTGACATTCCCAAATTTGAGAAAGCCAACGACATATCCATTAATGTATTTGGACTGGAACAAGACAACAAACTGTTCCCTCTAAAGGTTGTGGATCAGGAGCTACAAGACCATCGCGACCTCCTTCTGCTAAGTTCATCATCCGGACAGAACCACTACGTCTTTATCAAAGATTTTGATAAACTAGTAAGACATCAGATTACCCAACATCAACATAAGATATATACGTGTAAACGGTGTTTTACTCACTTCGATAATCGATATGGACAACAAGGAATGGAAAAATTAAAAGAACATAGAGCTTATTTGTGTGTCCAGCATGACATTGCTGGGGTTGAAATGCCTATTAAAACTCAATTGTGAAATTCTTCAATGTTGAAAAAAATGCTGAGAATACCTTACGTTATCTATGCAGATTTCGAAAGTATACTCGTACGATATCAAACATGTTTACCCAATCCTGAAGCAAGTTATACAGTGCAATACCAGAGTCATGTTCCTATGAGCTTTGGTTTATACGTTAAACCCTCACCTGCTGTCGAACACATAAAGACAAACCTTCCAAGCCAACCTGTTATTTATTGTGGACCTGACGCTGCAGAAAAGTTTATGGACTGTTTGATCTCAATAGCTAATGAAATTGATCGCCTTTACAGCTTAAATGTTCCAAAGGCCTTAACTCAGGATCAAGAAGCAGCGTTCCAATGTTCTGAAACCTGTTACTTGTGTGAAAAACCATTTACCAAAGAGGACTGGTAAGTTCGAGACCATTGCCATATTACAGGGGAATACCTTGGAAGTGCTCACAATAACTGTAATTTGAGGTGTAAAACACGTAACCCCGTTCCTGTATACCTACATAATATGAGTGGCTACGACGCAAATTTCATTGTAAATCAATTGGGATGTACTACTGAGAGAGAGGTTGTTATCGCTAACTCCAAAGAAAAGTACATTTCCTTCACCAAATATGTAGGAAAAGTTAAGCTTCGATTTGTGGTCACGTTTCGGTTAATGCCGAGTAGTATGGAAAACTTAGTTTCCAACTTAACATCATACCCTGAAACAGACAAGTACTTTGGAAAAGAAAATGCAATGCTCATGACTCGTAATGGGGTATTTTTTAATGACTACATTGATTCCTGGGAAAAGTTAAGTGAAACGTGTTTACCTCCAAAAGAGGTATTCTTTATATATTAAGTCAAGAAGACTATGAACATGCCAAAAATGTGTGGAATCAGTTCAACATTAAAACTCTAGGGGAATATAGTGACCTCTACCTAACTTCAGATGTACTCCTTCTAGCAGACAGCTTTGAAACGTTTAGAAACAAAACACTAGAAACACACCGAATGGATGCTGCACACTTTTTTTACTTCGCCTGGTTTAAGTTTCGAGGCAATGCTCCTTTACACAGGCATTGAACTGGAATTGCTACAGGATTACGATCAGATTCTTCTAATCGAGTCTGGAATACGTGGAGGCATATGCCAAGTGTCTCATCGGTATGCTGAAGCTAACAATAAATACATGGAAACCTATGATTCTGAGAAACCATCGCAGTTTATTACCTATGATGATGCCAACAACCAATACGGGTGGGCTATGTGTCACTCTCTTCCTTATGGTGGATTTCAGTGGGTTTCTCCAGATACTGTTGATCTAGAAAAACTGAAGGAAGACGATCCTGTGGGATACATTCTAGACGTTGATGTTGATTAACCATCTGACCTTCATGATCTACATAACGATTTACCTTTCCTACCAGAGTGTACACAACCTAAGGGTTCGTCTCTGAAAAAACTAATTCCTCATCTTGGAAATCGAAGGCGATATGTTGTTCACTACATGGCATTAAAACAGGCTTTAGATCATGGAATAAAATTGATAAAAATTCATCGTGTGTTAATGTTTAAGCAAAGACCTTGGTTAAAGGCGTACGTTGATTTTAATAACAACCTTCGAAAACAAGCCAAAAATGATTTTGTGAAAAATCTGTACAAATTATTCAACAATGCCATTTTTGGAAAAACAATGGAAAATATCCGTAAAAGAATAGACATACGTCTTGTGACTGACAGCAAAAAGGCAGAAAAGCTAATAGCAAAGCCGACATTTATTGACAGAACAATTTATGGTCCTAACCTAGCTGCTTTCCACATGGCTAAACCTAACATTGTATTCAATAAGCCTATATATATTGGAATGTGTATACTGAATATTTCAAAAACTCTCATATATTCCCACCACTATGATGTCCTGCTACCCTATTATGGAATGAACAATCTTAAACTCATGTATATGGATTCCGACTCGTTCATTTATTTGGTTAACATCCCAGATGTATATCAAGACAAGTTGGATTTCCTAGAACACCTGGACACATCAGATTATCCTACTAATCACATATGTTTCTCTACATCAAACAAGAAAACGTTGGGGAAATTTAAAGACGAGGCTTGTGGACAAATTATAAAAGCATTTGTTGGACTTAGAGCTAAAATGTACGCTTTAGACATAATTGGTAAAGAAATAAAAAAGATTAAATGTATTAACAGAGGTGTTGTCAAAAATTGTATAAGCTTTCAAGATTATAAGGATTGTGTCATGAAAAGACAATGTAAAAAGAATACCCATGAACATTATCGCTTCTAAACAACATGACATATCATCTATAAGACTAAACAAAATTGCTTTGTGTCCTGGTGATGATAAAAGAGTGATTGATGCTGATGGTATAGGTACACATGCCTATGGTTATTACTCAATCATTAACCATGCTTAAAGAGTTAAGTTATGAATATCAAAATCGTCTGCCTGCAACCAGCAAATACACAAAACAAAACAATTTAGGGAATAAAACAATAGCACTACAAAAATAAAAAATAGAAAACAAAATAAAAAGAATATACATAAAAATGTATTAAGTGTAAATAGTGTACATGTATTTAAAATAATAATATTGTATGGACACTGCTTGTACATTTCTAATTACTACCCACCTCTCCCCACTCCTAATGCAAAATGAACATGTAAAACACAAATTGGAAAATCCATATTTCCATATTGATAAAATAGAAAAAACATTAAACTGAATTTTTAAAAACTGTAAATGGGAATTTGGTAAATTGACAAATGTGTAAACAACAAATTGGAAAATCCACGTTTCTATATCATGAAATTGAAAAACTTTAAACTAACATTTTAAAAACTGTAAATGGGAAATTGTGAAATTGATACATGTGTAAACAACAAAATGCAAAAATCCATGTTTCCATGTTATGAAATTGAAAAACTAAAAACTGACATTTTTAAAATACTGAAAATGGGAAATTGACAAATGTGTAAGCAACAAAATGCATATTCCATGTTTCCATATTATGAAACTGAAAAACGTAAAACTGACATAAAAAACTGAAAATGGGAAATTGGAAAATTGACAAATGTGTAAACAACAAAATTTAAAAAAAATTACCCGGTTGGGGTAGTGATCATGTTGTACAGTAGCCTATAAGACTAGCATAAGGATAGTTGCATGTGCCCTTATATACTTTGTGTATGTGCATTCGCCTTTGGATTAGCTTAAGTTAGGGTTGGTGAGGTTAGTTATGTGACCTTGTAATTTACACTTTTCGGAAAATGTTAAAGGTAAAATATAAAATCAAAAAATCTTAAATTTAAAATGTAAAATCTAAAAAAACTAAAATTTAGAATACAAACAATTCAAAAATGTAAAATCTAAAAAATGTAAAATAAATAATCAAAAATGTAAAATTTTAAAATGAAAAATCTAGAATCTTTAAATGAGGTTTTCTGTGGGTTTGGTTAGGTTAGGTTAGGTTATAACTAAGTTTATTATTTGTGCTCTCTCATTTGCTCTTACTTTTTTTTTGCTCTGACTTTGAAGTTAGGTTAGGTTAGGTTATGTTATGTTAGGTTAGGTTATAACTTAGTTTATTATGTGTGCTCTCCCATTTGCTCTCATATTTGCTCTGACTTTGAGGTTAGGTTAGGTTATAACTAAGTTTATTATTTGTGCTCTCTCATTTGCTCTTACTTTTTTGCTCTGACTTTGAAGTTAGGTTAAGTTAGGTTAGGTTAGGTTAAGTTAGGTTAGGTTAAGTTAGGTTAAGTTAGGTTAGGTTTGGTTAGGTTAGGTGAAGTTTGGTTAGGCAGAATAGCTGAGGTATGAAACGAAACTCTAGCTCCTGTCAGTTTTGCCTCACAAGGCTGAGTGTACCCCGCACCACTCTCGAGACCAGAAATTTAATGTCTTGGCATAGCCAGGAATCGAACCCAGGCCTTTGCAGTAACATCCAAGAATGCTAGCCACTACACCAAGAGGTGGACAATATAAGGCTGCTCTTGATTGTACATGATCAATCAATTATTACCTAATAATAATAATAATAATAATAATAAATATTCCATTTAGCAACTTTACGGCCGACCTCTCACTGTGATGTCACACACGGTCTCAGGGCGTGGCGGCCATATTGCCCATTAGCCACTGCGCCAGCTCTGACTGACCCCTCCATAAGAATAACATAGAGCTGGTTGCGCATGGCGGCCATCTTGCGCATTAGCCCCTGCGCCAGAATCACCCTTTTATTCCTACTTTCGGTTTCGCCTTATAAGCTGTGTCTGAAAGGAGGCTGTGAACTTTATCCACCTAGTCTTGGGTGTCGAATACAACCGTAGCATTCGCTTTGTCTGCTGGCAAAATCGTAATGCTTTCATTGCTTCGTAGCTCTTTAAGGGCCTGACGTTCTTCCCTGCTGATGCTGCTTGAGACGGGCCTGGCATGTTTGATTATCTGAGAGGCCTCTGCCCTAATTTCTTCTGCTTCTAAGGCTTGTAGATGATAGATAGAAGCTTCTACCCCGCAGATAAGATCTTCCGTATGAGGGTATCTCGGTGTGATTGCTTAATTATATCCTTTGGCTAACAGGGCCTTAATTGGCTCGCCCAGTGGCAGGGATGGCAAATGATCACTATGCGCTTACTGTCTAGTGCATACGTTGAAGATGATTTCTGCCTTTGTTGCAGCAAGTCAAATTTCTTTATATGTGTAGCTGTTGTTTTCTGTATTATGGAAACTGCTTGCCTTGCAGTTATGTTATCGTCCAATCGTCAGGAGACAGTCGTAGCATTAGCTTGAACTGTATGTCATATAGGTCTCGCGTCACCATATCTAGTTCACGACGGCAGTTCCGGACTCGTTCATGTCACAGGGCACTTTCAGTTCGGAGTAAGATTCTCCTCGCAGGCGAAGAAATATGATGTTTTACGTGGATAAACTTAGGTGAAATGTCGTAGTCTCTGTAGCGATTCAAAAAGACAAGTGAGCTCAGCAAGCGCGACCGTTTCTGGCGTAGAATGTCCAATTTCCTGCTGTAGGAGTGAGTTTCCTCCCCGTAGAGGCGTATATATTTAGATCGCAGACTTTCGCGGCCGGTGTCTAGTTTATCATCTTGGCTTACAGGATTGAGCCGCGTCGCATATCGGTTATTATTTCTCGCTGTTTCGGCTGACATTGCAGCAGCCTTAATCATGGGTAGGTACGATTTGTTGTCCGTACTCAAACTAACGGTTTCTGATCTCCAGCCGAGGGCTACTCGAGAGGGGGTTAACATCACAAAGGTGACAAATGGGATGTCTGGCATTCTACTGGTTGAAACATGAATATTAGAAGTGTGATTCTCCAGAGGAAGGTTTAGGAACTTGAAATTGGAAATAGATAGGTTGAAGTTGGATTTGTGTTGGATTAGTGACGTATGCAGGCAGAAAGAATGGGACTTCTGGCCTGGAGACTAGAAGATATTTCGCTCTAAATCAAATAACGGTTATGGAGAATAAGTCTCACATTGACTGGGGAACTTGGCCAGTGTTTAGAACATTATGAGCATTATAGGCTTATTGTAGTTTAAATTAGAACGAAAACTACGTGCATTAGAGCAGTATAAGTCTAGCAGGCTACCCATAAAAGAGATATTTAAGAAGATATAAAATTCTACTAACAAATACAGAAGGTGTAATTCTGCAGATTGTAAATGTTGAAAAGTAGATTGAAATGCCGTGATAAGAAGCGGAAGAGAAGAAATGATAGCGGCGAAATTTAGAATGCATGAAATATTCGAACGACTGAGCAGGCTGGTAGAAATCTGCACCGATAACTAGTAAGGCATAGCTAACACGTTTCTAACGAACACAACAGAATTATAAACACTGGAATGAGACTAGGAGGTATAGGACGTTTATTAACTGATTTTATTGTGGTCAAGAAGAGATTCCAAAATCTGAATTGGGATTACAAAACGAACTCTGTGGGCAACACAAATTCTGCCTACAATCTGGTTGTTATGAAGGGGATGAGAACTCCAATGCAAGGAACTTGGATTTTTGATAGAGAAACCTGTAGATGTGAACATTTTCAGAGAGGAAAGAAGGTACAGATTTAGGTTCGTTCAGAATATACTACAATATTAATGAAAGATGGATGAACAAGAGCGAATGACATGAAATTGAGAAAGCAGAAAATAACGTCTGAAAATTGAGGCAATGATGAAGTACAATAAAGCTAAGGAAAATGGTTCGAATAAATATGAGAATGACTATCTCAAGGTATTGCGGATAGAGTAGGAGGTTTGGATTTGGTTGTTGGCCCAGACAAGGATTTTAATTCTGGTCTGAGGACTGGGACTGGGCACGTTCAGCCTCATGAGGCCAAATTGAGAAGAGGTGGGCGTGATTTCCTCACCAGGCATCCTCGAACTCTTCATTTTGGATTTACTACTTCTACTCTAGGCAAACACGGGGATTGTTTTTAACTTCAGACCACACCCGCCTCCTTCCCAATCCTAGACATGATTCCAAATACACAATTTAATACAGACATCCGAATACACAGGTTATCATAAATATTCAAACATTAAAAATGCAAGCAAAGTACTCGGGGCTAAATGACCAAGATGTACATGCTCCTTAAATGAAACTACAGAAATATCCAAGTGTTCATCATTGTTTTTAAGTAGGAATTGTTTATACAGCTTATCAAAAGATTAAGAATTATTTCGGGTAAAGATGGCTTAAGTGCTCTAATGTTTGAGACTGAGGTGAAAACCTTTAATAGATATAGAATAGGAGGTATACTCATAGAATTATCACATAGAGCGTTTGTATGGGGCTAAGAATATCAAGAATAATGAAGTGAAAGAGAAGTGGAAACAGCTGAGGATAAAAGAGAAGATTTAATATTGGAATCAGAGTTGGTTGGCCGCTACGAAGTTAGGGACCACCAAACATCTGTTATGTACGAACTGAGTTGCTACGATGCATAGGGGCTGAAGATATGGTCAGTTTATTTCGCTTATTAATACTTTGGGTTCTTGACAGGTATGTGAAGGGTTATCGAATAGTATGTCATTGTCTCTCTACTGAAGAAAGCAGGAGTTGACAGATTGGAAGGTTCTCCTGCAAAGAGTATGATGACTAACGCTTCCAAGATTTTATTAGAAGGATAAACAATTGCTGATGATGATGAAATTGAAGAAATGTATGATCAAATAGAAGAATTGTTTGACATAGTAAAGGAGAATTCAAACGTTATTTTAATGGGTCATTTTAATGCTTCCGTTGGCTCTCAAAATAATGTTAAGTATGCCAGAAAGTTTGGCACGGGTGATGTCAATGTGAGAGGGAAAAGATTACTCGAATTCTGTGACCAACATGAGATGGTAATAACATATACCTTTTTCGAAGTTCCCAAGAGAAGACGTTACACCTGGATAGCACCCGAGGATAGAAGAAGGTGGCAAATTGACTACATCATAGTAAAACAAAGATATAGTAACCAAGTGAAAGCCAGCCATAGTTACCCTGGGGCGGAAATTGATAGTGATCACGTCCTAGTTGCAGCTAATGTGATATAAGGTTCAAGAGGAATGAATAATTTGGACAAAAAGATGGTGTTTAAATAAGCTTCAGGATTCCAATGTAGGACAAAAATTTAAAGATGTTAGATAATTGGTTAAGGATGAGACTTTAGGATGGGATGGTTTACGAAATGGCTTAGAATCAGCTGCAAGAGAGGTACTAGGCAAAGGGAAATTGGAACCGAAAAAGAAATGGACGACCCAGGAAATCCTAGAGCTTATTGAATAAAGGAGCAAATTTAGTAATATAGACACTCAAGCGTATTAGTTTCTAAAGAATCAAATAACAAGGAAATGTCGCAAGGAGGAAGAAAATTTGATGATGCGGGTATGCGTGGGTATTGGGGATGACCTGCAGAATGGGAAACCTGACAAAGATTATTTTTAAGTGAAATCTTTGAGCTATCAACTACGCATCACAAGCAACGTAGTTAAGGATTCCAAAGGGAAGCTTTTGTTTGAAAATGAAAAGGTATGTGATCGATGGAAGGAATACCTTGAAGATTTGTATGATGGACCGGATATTACTGACAATAGTATTTATATAGAAGATGAAGAACTAATTGAAGAAGATTATAAAGGTCCAACTATAACTAAAGCAGAGTTTTAAGCACCACTCACTAAACTGAAAGGAAATAAAGCAACTGGTGTAGATAACATTCCTGCAGAGCTCTTAAAATGTTGTGATGTAAGCATTAAGGAATGCCTTTTTCAAATCATTACTAAATGCTATGAGGACGGAATTGTACCTCCTGATTTTATTAAAATTTGAACAATCACACTGCCCAAGAAAGGAAATGCTTGTGAATGTTCTAATTATAGAACTTTAGCCATTCTTTCGCATGCATCAAAGATTGTATTGATCATCATCAAAGATAGACTAAGCAGGAAAATTGAACAATATCTGGATAGTGATCAGTATGGATTTTGAACAAGGAATAGGACTAGGGAGGCTATCCTCGCATTACGTCCGATTTTAGAAAGAAGACTGGAAGTTAATCGAAAAACCTATCTATAATTCATTGATATAGAAAAGGCATTTAATAATGTCAATTGGAAGACCTTATTTCTTACATTTACCAAGTCGGGATTGACTGGACAGACAGGCGCCTTATTCTGAACTTATATAGAAGTCAAACTACCGAAATAACAGTTGATGGCAATAAAAGAGGAGCAAAAATAAGAAGAGGTGTAAGCCAGAGTTGTACTCTATCACCATTTCTTTTTAATATCTATATAGGAGCTGCAGTAAATACATTAAAAGAGAAAATAAAGAATTAAAATGTAATGGATTACAGGTACATAGCATTCGCTTTGAAGATGACATAGCAATTTTAGCCAACTCTGCATGTGAAATGAATAGCATGTTAACAGTTTTTCAGAAAACCTCAGGAAAATTCGGGCTAAGATTTAATTCTCCGAAGACATAATGAACGGTATTTGATGAAAAGAAACAACCAATTTTAGCTAATATAATGTTAAATGATAGTGCCATTGAACAAGTAACGGAATTTTGCTATTTGGGAAGTGTGATTAATTATGACAACAGATATATCTCAGAAATTAAGAAAAGAATAACGTTGGCGAAGAAAGCCTTTCAAAATAAGAAGAATTTGCTGCTCAATGGCCACCTCAACTTGAAGATAAGGAAGTCATTTCTAGAGACCTTTGTTTGGCGTGTGTTGACCTATGGTTGTGAAACATGGACATTTGGGAAAGGAGAAGAATCAAAACTTAAGCCAGGTGAAATGTGGTTTTGGAGACGAATGACCCGAACAAGCTGGATGGAAAGAAAGACAAATGAGCTTGCTCTGAACCAAATTCAGGAGAATCGATGCCTGTTGAACACCATCAAGTAAAGGAATGCAAAATCCATGGGACACATACTTAGACTTGACACTCTCGTCCAGGTAATCTTTTAAGGAAAAACTTTGGCGAAAAAAAGGGGACGACCAAGACAATCGTATCTCAAGAACATTGTCAAGGAGATGGAAGGTGACTCGTGTGCCAATGTGAAGAGGACTGCCGAAGACCGTAAGAAATGGCTGCAACGACAAGGCTTCTAGCCTTTAGATGCTGATGACGATGATGAAACAGATGGATTGGATGACAGCCGAGTTAGGTAAAGACAAGTTCAGTGAACAAGAATCAGAGCAACAAGGGTAGTTGTATTAAGTATTAGAATGTTCTTGGTAGAATAAAGATCGAGAGGAAAACGTTCGTGGCATACTTAGTATAAATAAAGCTGTGTATAATGCTGGAGATATTGTTTGACAGATTGAAAAGTTTCGGAATACAATTCAGGTTTCTGAGTGTGTCTACAACCAGCTGGTATTTATTAGATTCGATAGACATGAGAGAGAAACTGGTATTTAGAATGATATTAGGTAAGAATGCATTTTATCATTCGTACTTTTCAATCTATACATACGGCAAGTAACGAAGGAAATGCCAAAGAAATTTGAAGGGGAATTGAGGACGAAGATGAAGTTATTTCTACTGGGTGACTTACTAACGACAACGTTATCTTAGCCTCATCACCAGAAGATTTGATCATTTTTCTGAACGGTGTGTACGAGGTGTTGAGGAGAGATTTGATCATGTTTCTAAACGGTGTGTACGAGGTGTTGAGGGAAGATTTCATGATAAAATCATTGTATTTGAAACAGAAAAAACGGAATGCAGCAGGAAGATTTAAAATAAAAATATTGAAATCGATTGGCTGTTGTAACACTAAGAGACGTTGCTGACTCCAACTTGGGCGCAGAATGGACAAAGCAAATAAGATATAAAGGTTGGGTTGACGTCTGTTTAGATAAAATATAGATCTAGGTATTAAATAGTTTTTTTTGAAGCCATTGCCTGGAGCTTGGCGCTATATGGATGCGAATCTTGGATTGTTTTTGCTGCAGAATATATAAAAATAGAAATATTTGATTGTGGTGTTGTAGGAAATTAGTGATGATTTAAAGGATAAATATAGTACTTATGAAGGGTATTAGGACGAGTGGGGGAGGGTAAATAATTCTGACGAGGGATTATGCATAAAAGAGATACCTTGGTATGGCACATACTACGGCAACTGGAATTGAAACCTTGTTAAGGAAGGACGGGTCGAGGATAAGATCTCTAGGGGATACCCAAGAATAGTTTATTTTGAACGAATTCCTTCGGATGTAGGGTGTGTAGATACTGCGGAGATAGAATGGTAATCTCAAGAATGAGTGATGTCGCTCAACATATACGCCGCCCGTGTGAAAGCTCAGCCGCTTTTGCACGTGCGTTTACGGATTGGTTTAAGCAAATGCATCGATTTGTGCTCGAAGTCAAATCTCTTACTCTATTTCATCACTTTTAGGATATTGTGCCAAATTTGACAAACCTCTGTGCTACTTATGTCAAATATTTTGAAACATAGATTGTAACATCGATTATTAATTTAGAATAACAGTGTACAAAGTGTGAATTTCTTGTCGTCTAAATAGAAGGTTGATATATTGAATCGTTGGGGGGGGGGAATTGCTAATTTTATGTTCCCAGTTTCAGTACGTGGTCAGATGGGATTCGCATTGTAGTGTGCCAAGAGTTGGACAAATGTTCGCTATATGGAGTGGTTAATGTTAACGAGTTACCACTTTCTGTATATTATAAAAAGTCACCGTTATAAATAGTATCTGATATTTTCTTGTACCTAAAGCTAATCACTCACCTCCATACAATTTATGTAGCTCTAAGAAACCATTCATCTGCGATTTATTCCAAAGTGAAGCATGATAGCCCGTATGGTTTCGAAATAACATGATTTGTATATCCAAAATTCCCACGTTAATCCTAATGCCAGCACATGGCTATTCTGTAGGGAATATAAATGGACTATTCTGTCACCTGTACGAGCACGCACTTCTTAAGTCAGATGGATTGCAATTATCCAGATTCGATTTCATAGTCATATCCCCGTATATCCATGTTGTTAAAGCGGCACAATATGGTGTAAAATAAGTTCAACACTTGCACTGCTAGTATGAATTAGCACACAATTTCCGTAACCATTTAATAATTTCAATTATATAACTGATCAAGGACAAAGTTGACTTTTGGGAAACAGAATGTGCCTGGAAATAATTTGCCATTTCCATATATAATCAGTAATTTTGAAATAGATACGGATTTCATATTTGTCAAGGAAACCTATGGCTCCAAATACTCCGATGTGACGCACCTTTTTGTTTGCATATTATACAAGTATTTGAAAATATTCAGACTGGATGATAAACATAGCATTCAATATTAAAACTGAGATCAGTTCCACGTATTAGATGAGGACAGTATTTCTGGTAGTGATATTAATGAATGTTGGTCCAGTTATCATTTCAAAAGTTAGATCGCATCATTGTGAAAGTATTATTCACCATTCTCAGATAATTCAACTTAATTATGAGAGCACTGCATTGTATTAATACCAATGATTTCAGGTTGGGATGTCCTGATACATCGGATCCTGTTGAAAGGAATACATACGCATTATGTAATACTAGAGGACAGAACACCAGCACTGTACCTGAAAGAGATAATACAAATCAACCAAATTTGACGACCAATCCGTTGACCCATACAGGGGAGAAGACCTTCTCGTGTAGCACATGCAATGCAAAATTTAGACAGGAAAGATATTTGAAGAAACACATGTTGACCCATACAGGGGTGAAGCCCTTCTCGTGTAGCACATGCAAAGCAAAATTTAGACCGGAAAGATATTTGAAGAAACACATGTTGACCCATACAGGGGTGAAGCCATACTCCTGTGGCACGTGCGAAGCAAAATTTAGTGAAAGTGGTATTTTAAAAACACACATGTTAACCCATACTGGGGAGAAGCCATACTCCTGTGGCACGTGCGAAGCCAAATTTTCTGGGAAAGGGAGTTTGAATAATCACATTTTAACTCATACTGGAGAGAAGCCATTCTCGTGTCGTACATGCGGAGGTAAATATGTTTACAAAGATTCATTGAAGTAACACATGATAACCCATACTGGAGAGAAGCCGTTTTCGTGTAGCACATGCGGAGCCAAATTTTATTATAAGGTTAATTTGAAGGAACACTTGAATACCCATACTGCAGAGAGGCCGTTTTCGTGTAGCACATGCGGGGCCAATTTTAGTCGGAAGGGTGGTTTGAAGGTTCACTTGAATACCCATATTGAAGAAAAACCATTCTCGTGTAGCATATGCGGAGTCAAATTTAGCCGGAAAGATCATTTGAAGAAACACATGATTACCCATGTTCGGGAGGAGACTAAGTAGCATATGCCAAGCCAAAATTGTTGGGACAGCTGAAGATCCACTTTTACATATACCTGTGTAGCATATGCGAAGCCAAATTTACTTATAAGGGATATTTTTAAGGGAAGGTATTTGTAAGCACATGTGTTATTGCATAGCTGCGAAAGCCAAATTTGTTAACAGAAAACTTTTGAAGACACAAGTGAGAACCCATAGCGGCAGGTACTATTCGATTGTAGCATTTGTGAAGCCAATTTTGCCATCAAAGGAGTTTCGAAGGCGCACATGTTAATCCTCACCTTCTTCATGTACCATGTGCGTTGCAAAATATATTGAGAATGGGCATTAATTAATTGCTTGACATCAAAAGGGTTAAGATTTAATGAGATACTTCTTATCCCTTTTGATGCCCAGCAATTAATAAGTGAATATGCTAAAATTACAAAGCCTAGTTAAGTGAAATTACAAGTGTTACAAAATTATCTCCCTCCTACATTTTTCAAGGTAGTGTGTTGGTATTTTTTTCTCTAGCAGGTGAACAAATTATTCACGAACTAGAAGCTAAATAATTACAATTTCCTTCATTTGGGTGTGTATAAAATCTGTAAAAATAATCCTGTGAGAAGGAAAATAATAGGAATTCTTAATATAAATTTGACAGCCTAAAAAATCTAAATAGTATCTTTTGTGATGCAAATGTTAATATTTATTTAATTGTTTATAAATATCCCAAGCATAGAGTAATTATATCAAATAGGTATTGAGTACAATCAATTTCTACAATGATATACGTTGACAGTCCTCCGGCATAAGGTGGATTTTCGTCAGTGAAATCAAAGCCGTTGCCATCAGTAGAATATTCACTCTCACACACTTCACTTAGCACTTAAACCATTTTTATATCCCCGTCGCTGAAGGAGCTAGCCATATTTAACTCCATGTATATTAATAAGCTCCAAACAAGATCATATACTTCATACGATAACGAACACGGGAAGTCAGCTGACTGCAGCATGTTCAAAGAAAACCTATTATAAATGCAGTTATCCATGGAACTTAAACTTATCGAGATAATCTGAGAAGGAATGGTTTCCGCGTTGTCTTCGTTACAATAGTTAAATCGCTGTGTATATGGAAATAAAACAAACAAAAATACATAGATCGGCCAGTGGCATTTTTATCAGATGCTCCCTCGGCCGATATATCGGCACCATGTGGGCTAATCCATAGCGGCGAGAATCTATAACCTACGAAGATAGATTAGTTTGTGGCAACAATACTATATTTGTTGATGGTATAGTCATATCTAAGATTTGCGATAGTAAAATGATTATTTTTTTCAGCTTAATGTCTTAATATGATTCAGTTATAGTTACCACACTCACTACGTTTCCTAACCGGTTTTCTTGTATTTTGTTTAGAGAGGGCAGTCACTGCAGGTTTGATGGTGTTTTGTAGAGCTATTTGTCTTGTATATTTGGATCTGATGATGCTCCTTTGACGACCTAAAACATGTCATCTCTTAGTTTTCTTCTTCAATAGTCCTCAATAATATATATAAATCTTAATCCTTTGTAATTTATTTCAGTTTCTTTTCACATTTTACAGTAATAGGAATGATTCTTAGACACAATATTAATTGTTAATGTGGCAACACTGAAGAATGGCTTCAAAGCTGTCTTTATTAGCCTATTTTCATTTTTTGAAAATAAAATAGGCTAATGAGATCACCTTTTGTCCGTGTGTCTGTCTGTGTGTGATGGTGTGTGTGATGGATTTTTGTGAGTCCTCCCCTAATAATTTCTAAACGGCAGGAGCGATTTTAATGAAACTTGGTAAATTCATAGCACTATTCCGAGCAACCCCGGTCGTGCCCTTCAAATTTTGTTACGTCTCACCTATCCAACATGGCGGCTGTGCGAAATATTTCACCAGCATTCAATATCTCCGAAACTATTACAGATATCACCATGGAATTGTGTACGGTAATAAAGGGAACTATTCTAAAAGATCACCTATGAGACTTTTGAGAACCTGGTATCTACAAAACCAACATGGTGGCCAAGTGAAGTTGCGACATTTATATTGACGTTTCTCGCGATTTAACCAACCAAACGCAATGAAACATGGTACAGTATATGTTAATACCCATTGCAATACACCTACATCTAACTTCGTTCAATAGTTTTCATAATCTCAAGATAGCGGCTGTGCGAAATATTTCACCGGCATTCTATATCTCTGAAACTATTACCGGTATCACCATGAAATTTTGTACGGAGATAAAGAGCACTACTGGAAGATCATCTATGAGACTTTCAAAAACCGGTTAACTACAAAACGAACATGGCGGCCAAGCGAATTTGAAAGTTTTAAATAGATTTTTCTCGAGTTTTAACCCTCAAAACGCAATGAAACTTGGTACAGCAAATGTTTATACACGTTGTAATACACTGGTATCTAATGTAGTCCAAATTTGAATATATTAAAATAAATTTTAGTTAAAAACAGTTCAGTGGTATCAACAATTACCATTTATTTGAGTACCACATGACATTCGCAACATATCATCCCTCTCTTCAACACTACCAAAACTGTATTTGTTTTCGGAAATCTCATGTACCACAAGCGTTAAAGACTACTGATCCATTCAATTCGAAATAGACTCCCAGCTATTCGATATCTTCAACAATTACTTGGGAACAATAACATTTATCATGCAACAATGCGAAGGGATTTTCATTATTGTCTCAATTGACAATTTTAATTATTCATGAAGTGCGGATCTATAAGGCAACGGCAAAGATAAAGAGTCAATATAAAACACGATACAGATTACCGTTCCATTAAAAGGTTTAATACTTCAGAGCGCAGACATTGTCTGCCTCTGTCTGGGACCTACCCTAACCGACCTCCATTAAGAAAACGTCGAGACATTACGGCTTAATTTATGACATGGGGGAGAAGTCAAAGCTCCCTCCTCTTTAAGACGGGACTTCAAGACACCGCTTTCAAACAAGCGTGAACAGAACTTGGAAAGGCTACATATCACATTAATATAACAACATTATTCTGACGTTCCATTGACCTATTACTATAGCTCAGGTATGATTATAATTTCAAAGTATTAACACTGGGAAGTAAGAATTCAAAACCAACCTAATTAAGGGGCTTCCGACGTGAGAGACATCTGGTTCGATTCTCTGGCTTGCCTCTAGGACACTTCCATTTTCGAGGGCTAGGGCTAATTCCATAGAGCGAGGGTATTTAACCACTCCTAACAATAATAAAAGCAACTTTGGGAAAAGTATTCGCACTCAATTCCATGCTTGACAATAATATATAGCACCCTTTTTAAAACTTTGTCACAGCAAATACATACAAAATCAATTACTTCACCCAGCTGACCCACGCAATTATAATTCCTGGCATTACCTTCACTGCAATTTTTAGCGTGACCATTTATTATTTAGCACTCAAAGGCGACAATCAATACACTCGTGATGCCTTCCAAAGTTTAATATTTATGTCAACGTAATTCATTTTTATCTTCGTCCATAATTAACAGATTTGCCTTTCTAAGTCTCGACTTTTCATTACCAAGAACACAACTGGTTCTATAATTTTATTATTTCTTTAGCACACAACGGCTTATACTTGAAGATTATTTCCATATCATTTATGTTACATTTTCCTTTTTATATTATCCTGTTTGCCTTTTAAATAACATTATTCTTTTTATATTAACAAGTATTCCACTGAATACGATTTCGTTCGATTAACAATACATTTTAGCAATTTTTATATTAGATCCCGCACTTATTCTTTTCACACAGTTTTACATCCCTGTTTTTCAGTACTGGAGAATACTTTCTCCGTGGTTACCATTGCTATATGAGATTCCCGAATCCAAAACACATAATACATTTGGGTGTTACTTACATGGTTTATCCAGCCCCATTGTCCGAATTCCCGTGGAACGACATTAGGCCCACATCAAATTTCTTATTTCATGATGATACACACACTTACACTTATAAAATTTCCCTCTGGATTACACATTTTTAAATTAGTTTGAGGGTTTACACACATTTTCATTTCACTAAAAAAAATTATAACTTTCACTTAATATTATATTTACACACACAGAATTTCACTTTTTGGGTAACAAACACACGTGAGTTCTTTCTTCACCAAATCCCAGGGGTAAAAATGTCGACGTGTCCTTCTACCTTCTACTCTGAAATTGACAGTCTCGTACGAAATGAAACCTCATTGGATAAAAGTCCCTCCTAATTCTGTTGTTTAATTTATCGGCATTTACAATACTGCACGATAATGTAGTCTTTTCCGGTTCGCAATTGTCTATCTGGGAAAACGGTATATTTTTACGCTTACCCCTGAAGTCGCCATTCTGAGCTTTTACAATTGTTTATATGATAATATGCGTCGGAACTGAATTCGGACGGCTATTGTCTTTTCTCTGTGGATTACATCTATGAAACTCCACGTGGCTACGGATATCTCTTTGTAGATTCCTACTACTATCGCCACTGTGTTACCCTAATCTCCTCAACCAGGAAAATTAGGTTTTAGCTATTTTTTTACACCACCGTGGTTATACTAACGCACTGGGAAAACGTTTTTAGAGTATCTACTCTTTGCTGATGTCTCGTATACTTTCGAGATACTATGTTCTCACTTCGAATACTAGTGTCAGGGGTTCAACTACCCTCGCCGGCTAACGTATATTTTCACACACAGTTTATAGCTTGGCCTACCACCGTAGACTATTATACTTTTCGAAGTTCTAAATTGTACTTTTCCTTTGAAAAGAACTTCAAGGATTCAGAGCGTGGCGACACTGAAGAAAGCTGGACAGTACTTCGACTTGGAGTACTTCCGCGTCGTGATACAGGTTCGAGTCCTACTGTGCTGACAAGCAGCACGACCAATACGAGGTCTGATGAGTTACTGCTACCTCTTGCTTGGGCTACGGGCCGTTATATCTGATTCTGCCAAAAATAAATAAATTTCTCTTCTTCCTCACCACCAATTTCCAAAATAATCGTCGTACGAAGTTAAAAAATATCTCTGGAAAGCTGAGGTTTTAAACGTCTCGTAAGTATCTAAGTTTCCAGGAATCCATAGTACAAATCTTTAATATTAATTTCAATGTTCTCTTCAGATGTGTGGGTAGTGTATTCTTGTTGTCTCCCACCATCAGCTTCTGGTTCGGGGACTCACCAATTACGTAGTGATGAATTTGCATTTCTTTCCTGCATAATTTCTATAAACTTTATCCACTCTAAAATGTCTCATTCCCTGGATAATGATCACTGATTGAGTCCTTTCTTTACTTTAATGCCTGCATTATTATTATTATTATTATTTATTTACCATAAATCGTACACGAAGTATGGAAGGCCTAGTGAAAAAGGGCAAGCCCCACATACATATTTCATGCTCCACAGGCACAGCTTACATCTACATTTGTTTTAACAATATTTACAAGTTTTACAAAGATATTTGCAGTATTTACATATTTAGAATATTGACATAGTACATTTTCCTGTTCACTCACTCACTCACGCACGCACTTTCATAACCTCAATCACTCGATACATTCATTCATTCATTCCATTCAGATATTCATTCATTCAGCGAGACAATCAATCACTCATACATACGTTTATTTATACAATGTACCTTTTTACGTACGGCTTGAATTTCCGAAGAGGCAAGATCTTGGCATCCCCTGGCAGCGCGTTCCATAACCGCGCAGAGCGGCCGTAGAAACCTGTCATGTAAGCATTGCTACGTGCGAAGGGCGGAACGAGGGTTACACCTCGTCCTCTCCGAACTGAGCGATATGCCAATGACAGTCGGCAAAAAGGGTCAATATTAATGGAACTTGTAAGGGATTTTTTAAGAAAAATTAGATCAATTTGTTTGGCTGTTGCCTCTATAGATGGAAATTTTGACAAAGGGGAAGGGGAATAACGATCTATTAGCCTCTCTGCGCGGCGCTGTACACGCTGGAGCTTGTTTATGTTTTCCGCTGTAGTGGGATGCCAAGCAGGTAAGCCGTACGTTAATATTGGACGGACCATGCATGTGTAAGCCATCCTGAAGGCTCTAGGTTTACAACCTCTCATATTTCTGTACAAGAAACCCAGAACTTTGGTGGCCTTACATCTTGCCACTTCACTTTGAATGTTCCAATTCAGGGTGTCGGAGATTGTTACCCCTAATAGCTTTAAGTTTGTGCACTGTGGGATGACACTGTTCATAATTTTGTATTCATTCACAATGGGTTTTTGTGACCTGGTTATTCTTATGTATTTACATTTTTGTACATTTATATTTAAATTATTCACAGAACACCACAGCGATAAGTTGTCCAGATCTGATTTAAGACAGAGGGAATCTTCTTCACATTTAATGCCCCTGTATAGCACGGTGTCATCTGCATATAGTGACATTGATGAGGTGACACAACCAGGAAGATCGAGCACATATATAGTGAAGAGAAGAGGTCCGATCACAGAGCCCTGAATCACTCCAGAAGTAACTTGAGCAGCCTGCGATCGAGCTCCTCCGTACACCACGCACTGTGTTCGACCCTCTAGGAATGACCTCACCCATGCATGTAAGCTACCCCGTATGTTAAGCTGCTGTAGCTTTAACAAAAGTCTTTCATGAGACACTTGATCGAAGACCTTAGCCCAATCCAGTGCAATACAGTCCACTTGTTTCACTTCTGGCTGATTCAAGTAGAACTGAAACTCATCAATGACCTTTGTCAATAGAGTAGTGCAAGAACGACCCGGAAGAAAACCGTGCTGATTTGGATCGAGCAGATTGTTCTCCCGTAGGAATTCCAGCACACTGTTTGCTACTAGCCGCTCCATACATTTACAAATTATAGATGTTAGACACACCGGTCTGTAATTTGCAACATCTTCTCTGTCACCTTGCTTATATATTGGCACCACGTTAGCACATTTCCACTCATACGGAACAGAACCTTGGTTGATAGACAGGTTGAATAACGCACACAGAGAGGGCGCTAATGCTTCCGTACACTGCAGCAGGATCCGTCCGGGAACATCATCTGGGCCGGTCGCCGCATGTGGTCTAATCTTCCGTAGGCTCTGAATCACCTCAGTTGTTGTGAAGTACAGGTTGGAGAGTGGGAGGGGTGGAAGTGATGACCTTGGCAGAAGCAGGTTCATGGTCATACCCGGCTTAGAAAAGTTCTGCTTGAAACTGTCACTGAACGCTGTTGCAATATCTTGGGGTGCACTTAGGAATTTACCGTTACAGTGAAATGAGGCTGGCGCAGCGGTGCCGCGTCTTCTGGACAAAAATTTCCACATTTCACTGGTGCTGCTTATTTTGTGGATATAATTGTCGTATGTTTCGCGAATTAATTTCTTTGTTTGGTTCCTGATGTTCTTGTATTTTTCCCACATGATGTCGGTTGAGCAACTTTTCCATTTCTTGTATAAAACGTTCCTTTTCCTAATCATTTTAATGACTTCCTTCGTCACCCAAGGATAATTTTTCTTCCCACTAATGGTTATTTTCGGTATAGCTATATCCACACATTCAAAGAAACAATTTCGCCAGGCGTGCCACACTGAGTTGATGTCGCTGGTGTCCAGAATACATGGGGTGGGAAGGTGTTTGAGGAATAAAGATGATAGCAGTTTCCAGTCTGCCTTTTTGTAATTGTATACTGTCCTCACTGTGCTCTTGCTGCGTGGTTTGTTGTAATGCAATGTGGTAAAGATGGCTGCGTGATCACTGAAACCGGGTATGACTTCAGCTTTCTGTACGGAGGAAGGAAGGCTTGTGAGGAATAGGTCTATTGTGGAGCGTGTAGTTTGTGTGATTCGAGTTGCTTCGGTTATTAATTGGTCAAGGAATAAATCGTAGAATGCGGTAAGGAATTCATTAGCAATGGGATCCTTGGGAGTGGGAGGAGAGTTTTGCCAGTCTATTTCTAAATTAAAATCGCCTGTTATGTAAATGGACTTGTATTTGTGCTGGATGTATTGTACACGACGGAGGGACTCCAATAGTTCATCATTGATGTGCCGAGTTGAATTTGGAGCACGGTATACAGAGCCTATTAGAAATGTATTGTTTGCACACGTGAATTCCACCCACACAGCCTCAGCATCAGTTTCAAGCTCCCGTTGGCGAACAGGCCTTAACTCAGGTTTCATGGCTATTAGTACCCCTCCCCCTGATGTCCAGGTTCGATCTTTGCGGAACATGGTGTATGTTACCGGAAATATTTCTGGGTCGTTAGTGGATTTTTTCAGCCATGTCTCCCCTGAACACACAATTGACGGATTAAGTGCTGTGAGAAAAGAACGCAGGTCCGGTTGTTTGGAGGGACATGTTACACTTCGAGCATTGAAGGAAAAAATGGACAATGCTTTGCTATCCGAGGGTGTTACGTCACTATCTACACTATTTGCACTCTGTGTCGATGTATTAAAAAATGAGTTAGAGAACTGAGGTAAAGAACAGTTCCAACACAGCCACGATTGTTTCCCAGAGGTGATTATTTTGTGTTTTGAAGCACTGATTTTTGCACAAGTTCTGTGCGCTTGAGAGTGGCAAGATGTACATGTCACAAATAACTGATTCACACGACCCTTCGAATCACAAATTATACACACCTTATTCGGCCCTGGGTTCATCTCCACATCTCCACTGAGAGCCACAGACAGCACCACGAGATGTAATAATGTAGCGGGCGGTCTGGCAACCCCGCGCAGTGCTGGGCGCCCTCTGCCTGCTGCTGTGACTATCAGCCCCTCGCTTCCGCACCATGTGAGAGAAGATATATTGAGTTTACAAACTACCATGAGGTGTTCCTTCAGGTCCGAGTTCACACACGAGTCTTCAATTGTTAAAGAATGATCGAGGATCTTTTTCGAGGCACCCACTGAGCTTTTTACTAGGTAGAACACGAGGAAAAGTTGGAGCACTCGAACTGCTACACACCCGCTGGCCGCCATCTTGTATGTCAATATGGCTTAATTTCAATTATTTCTCTCATTTTCCAGCCTCTTCCTTCATGCGACGCTCCATTTTATTGTCGACCCGGGGCTATTTCCCAAACTTCATCTCTCTCGTCCATGGAAGTTTCCATATCTAATTTTTCCACGTGGGTAATCAGCTCTCTGGTGACTGTTCAAATGACATCACCGGGCAGCTGTGGCCTCGCAATCTCTGGTTGCACAACATCTCTTTGACCCACGCAATCTTATGAAGTATCAGCTTCTCAACTAACTTCAGAACTCCCTTCTAAAACCTGAATTTATTCCTTCTTTTCTTCGAACTATAAGGATATTAGTTCGATACTGAACCTCGCACATGGGTTCAAATCTCCCCTCCTTAGATAAATAAATTTTCGAAGTATTGAGGAAATTTATTTAATTATTTTCCATTGAAAATTTTCTTCTGTCTGTATCGAAGTCATCACACCATCTCTCAATACATTCTGGTTTCATTCCTTATTAGAATGCCGCAATTATTGGGGTTTTCTACTCTAAGTCATATCCGGTAATATTGTAGGCCGGGCTCGCTCTGTCCCTACCCGTCCTTACTTTCTCCATTTTCTTGGACTCTATGTCCTCGGAATGTCTTATTCCTTACGGGTGTGGTCTATCCCTACCCGTATCCTTATTTCCTCATTTTTATTTCTTAGCTTGCAATATTCCTCCTCAACATGCTCAATTATATCTCAATTCAACATATGTTCTCTCCAGTTCACATATACAGTTGAATGGTTGATCTATTTGTTCTCACTCCTATTTGTATCAAAAGTGGATTTTTCATTGACACATTCTATTCTCATCTGCTTCATCGAAGTCTTCGGGAGGGTAATATAATTTCAGATTAGCTGAATTTATAGTCACTTCGTGATTCGTTTCACAGTGCCGAATTCTATATGCATTATTTCTTAAATCCCTTATTATTCTATACGGGCCGTGGTACATTTTCTGGAATTTCTTATACACGCGGTTCCCTGGATCAGAAATGGCTGGTCTTTTCAGTAACACCATTTCTCCTGCTAGTAGTGGTCGATGATACCTTTTGTGCCTGTTTCTCCTTTGCCTCCTATCGGCTTGAGCTTTTAGATGCTCAAAGGCTCTCCTAATTCGTACATCTCTTCCAGGCTGAGCGTCTGTTGGTCTAGGAACGACCAGACTCCATGGTCTCTCTGGTTGCTCATTCCGATGTAACGTTATTGGTATCTCTCCCGTAGATTCATGTATCGTATTATTAATGCAAAATTCTATGATGTCAAGGATGTCTATCCATTTCCAATTTTCCTCGGCACAGTATATCCTACAATACTTGGCCGTTTCCCTCATAACTCTTTATACAGGATTTGCCTCAGGATGGCGAATGCTTGACAGGATCTGACGTATTCCAAGTCTCTCTAATTCCAGTCTAAATTCTATACTTGTAAAACAACTACTGTGATCCGATAACAAATTCTCTTGTTTACCCAGAATAGGTATCAATTTTTCTTTTAGTCGTTTTAAAACCTGTTTGGTACTAGCCTTCTGTATGGGGGCAACAACAACCATTTTTGTGAAGACATCCATAGCCACCATTATGTGTCTGTTTCCCCTCCTGGCCTTTGGCAAAGGTTCGAAGTTGTCAATTGAAATAATTTGACCTGGTCTCTCGGGCAACAGTGGTATTGGCTTTTGTCTCATCAAAACCGCATTTGACTTAATTCTTTGACATATGTCACATGTCTTTAAGGGAACCCGGACTCTAAAAATGATGAAATTTTCGTTTTTCAGATTATTAGAAAATAAAATACTACAGATTTTCCCCTTTACAATGACATATTAATCTCCCCTGTATCTCAACTCCAAATATTAAAAAATATTTTTTCAATAATGTGCTGTAGTGCACGTCGCCACATTTCATTTCCATGGATACGTACTCACTGAAAACATACTCAAATCTCTCGGTCTTTCCAAGGAGATAGTAGGCCTATGCATGTAGGACATATTTCTTGTGTTGGCTACATTTTCCGCTAGGCAATTGTTTTGTTTGCGTTTTGTATTCCTTGGATAGCCTACTATTGTTGGCATTGAGTAATTTGGTGGTTAGGCTTAGCTCAAGATTTGTACTGCATTTCTTTAGTGAAACTGTAACTTTCAAAACATGCCTCGATTTAGTAACAGAGCTTATAAGAAGAAAAAGCCTACAGGAAGGTACAGAAGTAGTGGCACTATGACAGTATCACACATTGTTGAAAGCTATAATTAGGGCATTGTACTTCCACACCCTATCGACTGACGAGAAACCACTACATGGCTTATGCCCTCAAGGTCTCAATTCCTGGTGCAAGAATAACAAATATCAGGGATCTGAACATCTTCACAGTCTACCAGAAGCTGTCATGAAGACAATTAAGCCAATTTTCACAGATTTATCTCAAACCGAACGTATGAAAAAAATGTCTACATTGTCGCACTCAAAATCAAAATGAGAGTCTGAATAATGTCATTTGGACCAGAATCCCAAAAAATGTGTTTGTGGAAATTTATACTCTTCACTTTGTAGTATATGATGCCATTGCCACCTACAACAATGGAAACATTACAAAGTGTGATATGCTGCAGAAGATGGGACAGACGGCAGGAAAGAACATGGTCAATCTGATGATGTCAATAGACAATGAGAGAAAACGGAATGCTGATAGATAAGGAGTCTGAGAGGAAAGCTAGACAAAGAATGAAAGCTGTAAACAGAAGGCTAGATGAGGAGATGTCTAGAGACACTGATAACCCCTCTTATGGTGCTGGACTTCATTAGAAAGTTAGTTCAACTTTGAACCTCGTTTTTCACAATTCCATTTTTATGCCATATAAGGATCATTTTATCCTAAACTATTAAATATAGAGACTTCAAATTTTCAAGCCTTCTATCATAGCCTTTTTGGCATACACGATCTATGACACATTTTATGGCGATGATATTAAGCCAAAAAATATTTTGAAAAATCAAAATTTAATTAATTAATATCTACCCAGAAAATACCCATATATTAATATCCCTTTGATACATGGTGTTAGATATGTATAATAAACCACTGTCAAAATTTCGTTCTTCTAGTATTAATAGTTTAGGAGATAATGTTCCCTACATTTAACATTGCAAGTATAGGCGGGTCCGGGTTCCCTTAATGTATCCCTTACAGTTTCTCTCAGTCTCGGCCTTACAAATGCTTCTTTCAGCATCGAGACTGTTTTGTCAACTCTCATGTGTCCAAAAGATCTATGGGCTAAACATACCAGATTCCTCTGCAAAATAGCAGGTACAACGATCCTCAATCGAGTATGGTCAGAGTCCGCAAACTTATATAATAATCGGTTAAAGAAAGTATAATCTTGAGCTATCTTATTAGCTTCAGTATACGCAGGCGTTCCCCTTATCAAACTCCCTTCTAAGGAAGATATGAGCATGTTCATCCATGGATCTTCACGTTGTCGTTGACCAATGCTTCTTAATTCATCCAAGGTATGCTGATCTCTGTCTTCTAAATCAATAGCCATACTTCCTCTTCTGTGGACTCTGGCTGTCTACTTAAATAATCTGGAACTACATTTTCTTTTCCTGGGCAGTACTCTATGTTTACATCGAACTGCTGTATGTATAAGTCCAGTGCATCAACCTTTGACTGGATAAATCCGTCTTCATCAAAAAGGTTAAGGCTTTATGATCTGTTCTTAACGTGACTGAAAACCCATATACAATCTTCCGCCAATATTGCAACGCATGCAATATCGCTAATAGCTCGATATCGCTGATTGTATAATTTTTCTCGTGTGGTTTCAGTCTTCGACTAGTGAAAGCTAGATAGTTTTTCCTCTCAGGGTTCTCCGGGTCTTCCTGATACAGCATCGCTCCTATTCCAATCTGGGATGCATCGGTCTGTATTACAAATCTCTGATTAAAATCAGGATATCCTAGCTTCACGTAATTTATGAGCATTTCCTTGGCCTCTATAAATGCTTTCTCCGATTCCTCCGTCCATTTCCACTTGCCACCCTTCTTCAGAAGGTCCTGCAGTGGTGCAACAGTTTTGGTGTAGGATGGACAATGTCCTGAGAAAAATCCAATCAATCCCAAAGGCTGGCAAAAGTTTTTCACTCTTAAAGGCCTGGGAAAATATCTCATCGATTCTAATTTGCATGTATTTGGTTTGGCACCATCTTTATCAATCACATGCCCCAAAAACGTAACTTGTCTTTGACAGAAGTTCGATTTCATCGAGATAATCCTGAAGTTAGCCCTTCTCAAATCTTCCAATAATCTCTTTAAATTTTCCAAGTGTTCCTCTACGTTTTCCGAGGTAAGCAATATGTCATCTACATAACGGATAGTGCAATCCTTTACTTCCTCTGACAGGTTGCGATCAAGTGCCCTTATTAGTGCTGATCCCGCTGTCTTCAAGCCAAATGGACATCTCTTAAAGCAATATGTTTGCTGATCGAACTGAAATCCAGTTAAAAGACTGGTTTTCTCTTCAAATTCGAGATGATGATACGAAGAAGTCATGTCAATATTTGTGAAATCTTCTTGCCTTTAAATTTCCTCAGTATTTCATTTATGGGTGGTGCCGAATCATTTTCTGATATAATCTTGGCGTTCAGATTCCTGGCATCCAAACACACCCTTACTGAGCCATCCGGTTTACTCACAATCACTAATGGACTAACATATGGTGTCGCCATCTTTTCTATTACACCTGCATCACTCATTTCCTGCAGTGTTTTCTTAGTTTGTGTGTATTGTTTTTCTGCAACCTGGTATGGTTTTTGTCTAAACGGTGCCCAATCATTTACTTGAAATGCGTATTTAAAATGTTGGATCTTTCCTGGCTTGCAATCGAATACGTCCCTGTAATTTAATAGCAATTTCTTTAAATTTTCCTTGTCTTCGAGGGTAATATTGGCTTCCTCTATTTTTCCTAACAGGTTGGTCTCGAACTCGGTTTCCATACTATCTTCAAGTTCTATGTTCACGACTTCAAATATCACTTCTATGTCCCTACAACCTTCCTCGGTCATTTCTTCCACATTCCATACCTGTTCTTCTATTCTTGCATCCTGTTCATGTAAAATAATGTTTTGCTCATCCACATCCTCTTTTTGAATCCTAATGCAATTTTGCGCTAGGTCTATTATGACCTTGTTCTCACGGATAAAATCAATACCCAATATAATATTGTATGCTAATTGACTTACCAGCAAAAAGCATTGTGAAATTTCAGTGTTACCCATGATCAAGTCAATGTACACCTGAAATTTGCATAGCAAAGATTTTTCAGGAATAATTCCCTTAAACTTCACGCTTGATGTGGGAATTTTTAATACACGACCTCTTGTTTCCAATTCATTTAGTAGGCTTTGCGTTATCAAACGTATAGTTGATCCAGTATCTATTAATGCTCTGACCAGTAATCCCTCTATCCTTAACATTATGATAGGTAATTCTCTTCTAATAGGTGGTATTCCTTCAAGATCCTCGTTAATTAGCTCATCTGGTCTAGCTATCCAATTTACAATCTCAACCTCCTCCCAGCTCCTGGTATGTTTCCACTTTTGATGATTTAATTTTGGAGTTTTTTTTTATCCTGAGGGCTCCCTTTTCCCTCATTCTTCAATTGAGCTTGTAACTCCAAGCTTTGAGCTCCATCCAGTCAGTCGGGTGATTTTCGGTTCTTAATTGCCTCACTCCAATGGACTCTTTGCGTCTCAGGTTCGTCTGTTAGTTTATTCATATAACGAAGACTTTCCTGATATCATTCTTCAATTTCCGCACGATATTCATCGCTTCTGTCCTCAGTACAAGGTCAGTTGAAGAATGAGGGAAAAGGGTGCCCTCAGGATTAAAAAAAACTCAAAAATTAAATCATCAAAAGTGGAAACATAGCAGGAGCTGGGAGGAGGTTGAGATTGTAAATTGGATAGCTTGACCAGATGAGCTAATTAACGTGGATGTTGAAGGAATACCACCTATTAGAAGAGAATTACCTATAATAATGTTAAGGATAGAGGGATTACTGGTCAGAGCATAAATAGATACTGGATCAACTATAAGTTTGATAACGCAAAGCCTACTAAATGAATTGGAAACAAGAGGTCGTGTATTTCTTCTGGGATAGTTTTCCCATTTCTCTGTTGTCCTGCCTCTAATTATTATTATAAGGTCGGTTTTCTCGTTGCCATATTTCTGGGATTTCTTCCTCGATATCCTCCTCTCCCCTAGGCTCTTGATGCCCATATTCTCGACCCAGTCCTTGAGTATCTGTACTGATTGACTGATTTCTTGTTGATGGTTTCTCTCTGTCCTCTTGACTACTGGCCATGTGTACCTGCGCAGTATGTTTTTGATGCCTGGGAGTAACGTGTGAAGTCGTCATGTCCAGCTGACGCAGTTCGCTCTCCACTTCCACAGCACTTCTGTCTTTGGATGAGATTAATAACCTTTGTATCTCATATGAAAGTTGTCTTGCAATGGCGGCACACAGGTCGTTTTCAGCTGGGGCGATTTCAAGTTCACGGAATTTGCACAGCTGAGCGGTGAAAAATTCTGAGTATTTAGTGGGTGCGTTAGTACTATATTTCTTAGAGAACAGATCTAGCCTCGGATTTTCCTGTACATCTGCAGCCCAATATCGTTTTAGAAAAGCTTCTCTAAAACATTCCACCGTGTCAAATGTATATCTGAAACTCCTGAACCAGGTGAGACAATTACCTGCCAACAGCTTCTCAATTGCTCTGTCTCCGATCCTGAGGAACTTTCATTTCATTTAGGTATTCCGCTACCTCTTTTAGCCAGTATTTAGGAGTAATTGACATATTATTACCCGTAAATTTAACCGGTCTATCCTCATTTGACTTGATAATGTTAATTATCTGCCCATTTGTTTGATTCATATAAGGGGTTGACATCGCTATAGGATATCCTGGGTTCTTATCAGGGCTCTCCCCTCCTAAGTCCCTATCTTGATTAGTGCCTCGGTTACTTGGATCTACCCATCCTGTCTTCTGGAATTCATCCTGACTTTCAAAATCGAATTTTCTTTCTCTCCTGCCACTCTCTTCTTGAGACATGAGCTGAACCTCCATTTGACTGTTCTTGTGTTCAGTCCTTTCCAACCGTGAGCTAAATTCGCTATCAAATCTTTCCTGTTTCTTCTTACTACTTTCAACTTCTTCTTTGATTTGAAATTTCTCTTCCCTGAAAATATCCCTTATTTCAGCTAATTGTTCCTCTACCTCTTTCTTGATGATCAGGACCTGTTCTTCTATAATTTCTGGCTTGACATCACCTCTGGTATCTAAGTCTTCCCGAATCTCGCTTATATTTTTCTCCATTTCTTTTTGTCCCTTGACAATATCTCCCTTAATTTCCTTAAGCATTTCCTCTTGTTTTCCCTTGATTGTTTTACAATACCTTTAAGTCGACCTGAACGCGGTCTACTTCAGTATTTGTTTCTCCTACTTGTACCTTTAATGTTTCTATGGTTTCCTGAACCCCATTAATACCCCTACTTATCTCGTCTATCTTCTGAGTATTCTCCTTATGTTCTTCGTCCCACTGCTTTCTTTCTCCCCGGAGATTTGTTTCGTAGGCATTTAATCTCTTATCTATTCCCTCCTCGTGCGTCTTCTAGCTCTCATCTACCTGCCCGGTAAAATGATCGAATTGGTTTTTCATGCTGTTCGCATCGGCTTGATTTTGCTTTTTCATTCCTTCAATTTCGTTTTAACGGTATCGAATTCTTTTCGAGATTTCCTACCTTTTTCTCGACCCCTACGAATCTGTCTCCTAGCGCTTCGAGACTACTTTTTATCTCATCCCGGGATGCCTGACAAAGGTTCTTGTTAGATTCTATATGAATTTTAACTCTTTCTGCACCCCTTCGATTTGGGTTACAAGTTCCTTTTTACATTCATCTACATTCTTTTTAAAAGTATCTTGCATTTCTTTTAATTGAGTTCCCATAGAACCAAACTTATCATTTAGAATTTTAAAATTTTCTAGACATTCCTTTTTGGTTTCGTCAATATTTTTTTCTATAGTATTTATTTGGATTTTCAACCCTGCATTAAATTCCTGATTTTCACTTTGAAATGTTTTCAATCTAATTCCAATTCAATATCAAAATTTTGAATTTTGGAATCCATTGTCTTTTCTATTTCAGCCTTCAGTGCCTTATTATTTTCTTTACTGTCAGCCTTTAGTTCATCTTTTACAACTACCAACTGTTTTTCAATGTTTTCACAATTTTCCGTTTTCATAGTGTCTATCTCAGCTTTCAGTTCACTGTTCATGTTTATACTGACGGCTTTCATAGATTCTAAATTCTCGTTTATGGATCCTAAATCTTTCTTAGTTTCCTCTCTAAGAGATTCTAATTAACCCTCCATATTAACACTGTCAGTTTTAAGAGATTCTAAATTCTCGTTTATGGATCCTAAATCTTTCTTAGTTTCCTCCTGTTGGAGGTTCAATTTAGCGTCTATAGATTTGAATCTAGCTTTACTGTCCGCCTTAATGGCCTCCAAATTTTCACTATTGTCCGCCTTAATGGCCTCCAAATTTTCACTATCGTCCGCCTTAATGGCCTCCAACTTTTCACTATTGTCCGCCTTAATGGCGTCCAAAAGCCCCAGCATCTCCTCACTAAATAACATTTTAATATCTTTAAAGAATATAGTGGGCCACTCTTCCCCACCACTGGTTCATGCATGAGAGATGATATCTCGAACTCATTTTTGGTCTCTTTTCAAATTTATTTCAGGACGGGTGCTCACCTGAGCCCTGCTAGAGTGGTCTATTAACTCATTAACACTCAAAATTGTCATGGAAGTAATTTTTCTAAAAATTAAATTTTTTTGGAAATAAACAAAATCTTCAAAATTGAAAATTCTGATTTTTCCAAGTAAAACTCGGGGTTTCCATGAAAAACTCAGCCCCAAAGTTCACGGGCCCCATATTAAATGATGGGGGGTTATCTAGGGCTTGCCGGTACGAGTTTTCATGGTCCGAATGCGGTCAGTTAATTTTATGTTATTATAGCTAGCCTGTCAGTATTTAATTTTAATCTTGTGACCAACTTGAAGTGCTCCATACGCATTGATCCAGACACATTATTTATATAGTCCCCCCATGTGACCTTTCGTAAAAGAAATATGCAAGTCTCTATCCAGCTGCTCAGACTTATCTCTTTGGGGGCATAGAACGTCCTCCCACTGAGTGATTCACACATTATAGGATCAAGCTTAGAATAACACTCCACTGAAATGAAATTCAAAGCCTACTAAATAAACTATTTAATTCTCAAAATTTGGCGATACAACAATACAAAACAACTGAGTCAACATCACACTTGTTCTAATGAACAAGGAACAATACACATTAATCATAAAAAAATCAATAATTTAGGTTCCAATGAACCCTAAACAAAAATCTCAAAATAAGTTTCACTTCCATTTAGCAACATTAAAACTTTCTCGAAAACGAGCTCTAAAACCCTTGGCTAATTTTATTACATAATTCTATGTTTAAGAAACATATGAAATATTCCAAATATGAATATATTAAAAGAAATTTGAGTTAAAACAATTCAATGGTATCAACAATTACCATTTATTTGAGTACCACATGACATTTGCAACATATCATCCCTCTCTTCAACACTACCAAAACTGTATTTGTTTTCGGAAATCTCATGTACCACAAGCGTTAAAGACTACTGATTCATTCAATTCGAAATAGACTCCCAGCTATTCGATATCTTCAACAATTACTTGGGAACAATTACATTTATCATGCAACAATGCGCAGGGATTTTCATTAATATCTCAATTGACAATTTTAATTATTCATGAAGTGCGGATTTATAAGGCAACGACAAAGATAAAAAAAAATCAATATAAAACACGGTACAGATTACCGTTCCGTTAAAAGGTTTAATACTTCAGAGCGCCGACATTGTCTGTCTCTGTCTGGGACCAACCCCAACCGACCTCCATTAAGAAAACGTCGAGTCATTACGGCTTAATTTGTGACATGGGGGAGAAGTCGATGCTCCCTCCTCTTTAAGACGGGACTTCAAATCACCGCTTTCAAACAAGCGTGAAAAGAACTTGGAAAGGCTACACATCACATTAATATAACAACATTATTCTGATGTTCCATTGACCTATTACTATAGCTCAGGTATGATTATAATTTCGGAGTATTAACACTGGGAAGTAAGAATTCAAAACCAATCATAATGAAGGGGCTTCCGACGTGAGAGACATCTGGTTCGATTCTCTGGCCTGCCTCTAGGACACTTCCATTTTCGAGGGCTAGGGCTAATTCCATAGAGCGAGGGTATTTAACCACTCCTAACAATAATAAAAGCAACTTTGGGAAAAGTATTCGCACTCAATTCCATGCTTGACAATAATAAATAGCACCCTTTTTAAAACTTTGTCACAGCAAATATATACAAAATCAATTACTTCACCCAGCTGACCCACGCAATTATAATTCCTGGCATTACCTTCACTGCAATTTTTAGCGTGACCATTTATTATTTAGCACTCAAAGGCGACAATCAATACACTCGTGATGCCTTCCAAAGTTTAATATTTATGTCAACGTAATTCATTTTTATCTTCGTCCATAATTAACAGATTTGCCTTTCTAAGTCTCGACTTTTCATTACCAAGAACACAACTGGTTCTATAATTTTATTATTTCTTTAGCACACAACGGCTTATACTTGAAGATTATTTCCATATCATTTATGTTACATTTTCCTTTTTATATTATCCTGTTTGCCTTTTAAGTAACATTTTTCTTTTTATATTCATAAGTATTCACTGAATACGATTTCATTTGATTAACAATAGATTTTAGCAATGTTTATATTAGATCCCGCACTTATTCTTTTCACACAGTTTTACATCCCTGATTTTCAATACTGGAGAATGCTTTCTCCGTGGTTACCATTGCTACATGAGATTCCCGAATCCAAAACACTTAATAAATTTGGGTGTTACTTACATGGTTTATCCGGCCCCATTGTCCGAATTCCAGTGGAACGACATTCGGCCCACATCAAATTTCTTATTTCATGATGATACACACAATTACACTTATAAAATTTCCCTCTGGATTACACATTTTTAAATTAGTATGAGGGTTTACACACATGTTCATTTCACAAAAAAAATTATAACTTTCACTTAATATTATATTTACACACACAGAATTTCACTTTTTGGGTCACAAACACACGTGAATTCTTCCTTCACCAAATCCCAGGGGTGCAAATTTCGACGTTGCCTTCTACCTTCTACTCTGAAATTGACAGTCTCGTACGAAATGAAACCTCCTTGGATAAAAGTTCCCTCCTAATTCTGGTGTTTAATTTATCGGCATTTACAATACTGCACGATAATGTAGTCTTTTCCGGTTCACAATTGTCTTTCTGGGAAAACGGTATATTTTTACGCTTACCCCTGAAGTCGCTATTCTGAGCTTTTACAATTGTTTATATGATAATATGCGTCGGAACTGAATTCGGACGGCTATTGTCTTTTCTCTGTGGATTACATCTATGAAACTCCACGTGGCTATGGATATCTCTTTGTAGATTCCTACTACTATCGCCACTGTGTTACCCTAATCTCCTCAATCAGGAAAATTAGGTCTTAGCTATGTTTTTACACCACCGTGGTTATACTAACACACTGGGAAAACGTTTTTTAGAGTATCTACTCTTTGCTGATGTCTCTTATACTTTCGAGATACTATGTTCTCACTTCGAATACTAGTGTCAGGGCTTCAACTACCCTCGCCGGCCAACGTATATTTTCACACTCAGTTTATAGCTTGGCCTACCACCGTAGACTATTATACTTTTTGAAGTTCTAAATTGTACTTTTCCTTGAAAATAACTTCAACCATTTAGAGCGCGGCGACACTGAAGAAAGCTGGACAGAACTTCGACTTAGAATACTTCCGCGTCGTGATACAGGTTCGAATCCTACTGTGCTGACAAGCAGCAAAACGATACGAGGTCTGATGAGTTACTGCATCCTCTTGCTTGGGCTACTGGCCCTTATATATGATTCTGGCAAAAATAAATAAATTTCTCTTCTTCCTCACTACCAATTTCCAAAATAATCGTCGACCGAAGTTTAAAAAAAATATCTCTGGAAAGCTGAGGTTTTAAACGTCTCAACAGAATCTAAGTTTCCAGGAATCGATCGTACAAATCTTTAACATTAATTAAAATGTTCTCTTCAGATGCGTGGGTAGTGTATTCTTGTTGTCTCCCACCATCAGCTTCTGGTTCGGGGACTCACCAATTACGTAGTGATGAATTTGCATTTCTTTCCTGCATAATTTCTATAAACTGTATCCACTCTAAAATGTCTCATTCCCTGGATAATGACACTGATGGAGTTCTATCTTTACTTTAATGCCTGCAAATGGCTTAATTTCAATTATTTCTCTTATTTTCCAGCCCCTCCCTTCATGTGACGCTGCCATTTTATTGTCGACTCGGGGCTATTTCCCAAACTTCATCTCTCTCGTCCATGGAAGTTTCCATATCTAATTTTACCACGTGAGTAATCAGCTCTCCGGTGACTGTTCAAATGACATCACCGGGCAGCTGTGGCCTGGCAATCTCTGGTTGCACAACATCTCTTTGCCCCACGCAATCTTATGAAGTATCAGCTTCTCAACTAACTTCAGAACTCCCTTCTAAAGCCTGCATTTATTCCTTCCTTTCTTCGAACTATAAGGATATGAGTTCGATACTGAACCTCTCCCATGTGTTCAATAGAGGCAATTGATATTTGTAGGATGTTTGAAAGTAGGGTATTTAGTTCTTCAGGGAACTACTTGTTTTTATACTCACAAAGGAATTCAGGACACAAACATTAGCATATTCTCTGACTTTTCCTAGCAAGAAACACGGTTTTATGATTGACATATGAAAAGCAGGTTTTAGATCAGTGTAGGATGATATCTTAATATTTTGAAGCGCCTCTGTACAAGTAGATTATTGTTAGCAAATACGTTTTGGACTAGAAATGTACAGACAACTGGAAACCACAGAATAATAATCGTGCAACTTCCAGGGTGTGGCATTCAAACATGATCTTCTGTGCCTGGATACCAGGCTCCATAGTTTAAGCAGGCGGACAACAGCTAATAGGGAGCCTGCAGAGCCCTGTAAAGGCGAGGCTTTATACCAACAAACGAAAACTGAATTCCCTCTAACAGAGTTAATTCAGCAGTTTGCTTGTTGGCACTAACCAAAGCGTTTGTGTTAGGTTTTGGCTGATTTGTTTGTGTTACGCATCAGATTACTTACGTTTATCATTTTTATTATCATTATAATTATTATTATTTCTAATTAGGCTGTTTGTCATAGCTGAAAGGTGAAATATCAATCATAGATTGATTGACGACAAATGCGGCACTTGAATGATTTACTAGCGAGGTAAGTGGCAAAATGATAAATCTTTCCATATAGTCAATACCGGTATAATCTCATATTTCCTGCTCTTCTTTCTTTCCTTCATTTGGTATCGAATCCTCAACGATTTATATATTAATATTGTGCCCTTTTCAAACCACCTACCAGTATCCAGATAGGCGGGTCGCAGCTTCTTCGTGGCCCCAGCTGGGTAAACCACCTACCAGTATCCAGATGGACGGATCGCAGTATCTTCGTGGCCCCAGCTAGGTAAACCACCTACCAGTATCCAGATGGGCGGATCGCAGCTTCTTCGTGGCCCCAGCTAGGTAAACCACCTACCAATATCCAGTTAGGCGAATCGCAGCTTCTTCGTGGTCCCAGCTAGGTAAACCACCTACCAGTATCCACATGGGCGGATCGCTGCTTCTTCGTGGCCCCAGCTAGGTAAACCACCTACCAGTATCCACATGGGCGAATCGCAGCTTCTTCGTGGTCCCAGCTAGGAAAACCACCTACCAGTATCCACATGGGCGGATTGCTGCTTCTTCGTGGCCCCAGCTAGGTAAACCACCTACCAGTATCCAGAGGGGCGAATCGCAGCTTCTTCGTGGCCCCAGCTAGGTAAACCACCTACCAGTATCCACATGGGCGAATCGCAGCTTCTTCGTGGTCCCAGCTAGGTAAACCACCTACCAATATCCAGATAGGCGGATCGCAGCTTCTTCGTGGCCCAAGCTAGGTAAACCACCTACCAGTATCCAGAGGGGCGAATCGCAGCTTCTTCGTGGCCCCAGCTAGGTAATCCACCTACCAGTACCCAGATGGGCGGATCGCAGCTTCTTCGTGGTCCCAGCTAGGTAAACCACCGTAGGAAATGCCTCGTACATGGGATGAGTCGGGACACATAAGACAAAGACGTTACGCAACGGAATTAGGACTTTATCCATCATGTGTAGAGCGAGAAATCTGCGCTTCTCGGGGAAAATGGGATAAATTGGGCGCCTGTCCTTAATTTCATAGCATGACCTCACCATAATTATCGGGCATCAATATCGCTTGGTTTCTATAAAACGGTGGACAGGCGAAACTCTCGTGTCCTACGATTTATAATTATAAAAATTACAAATACTTATTCAAATACGGACACTCCCGTCTTCAAAAACAACGACAAAATTAAATAATTGGATGAATTAAACATTTAACTTCACTATTAAAATAAAATAAATATGAAGAATCCACAATTCTGAATGCCATCTGCACTTCCAAAATATGTTCGGAATTTGTAAATGAAATAAAACCCCTAAATTAAAATAATACCATTAGTTCGGTTCATCAAAACTAAACACAATTACTCTATACATCACGAGACTCCATTCTATCTCAATAACAGTCTTTACATGATCAGTTGTTATGGTTTCCAATCTCTTTTAACTATTTACAATTTATCTACAACATTTTTACAATATCTCGTAGTATTGTCTGTCTGTCTTTCGGCGAGTTTCACTGCCAGAACTCGTCCTTGAACTTTTTGAAGAAAAAAACAGTAATTTATGAAAAACGAGAACCAGCTACTCAAATTACCTTGCTTGTGTTCGTCGTATTAGTGTTAGTCATGGCTGTTCGACAAAGTCTAGCTCATGCTTTAATAATCTAGCTCTCGTTAAAGAAAATAATAAAAATAATAATAACAATGAAATATTGCTTCAATGCAATTTCCTAATTCGTGCGTTTTTTGTCGATACATGACCGACTAGAGTCACCTTTAAACATCAAATTAACGCATCATTATCTTATACAGCTTCCTCACATACTGTAATACAGACACATGACCTTCTATAGTCGCCTTTAAACAGCAGATTAACGCATCTTTATCTTATACAGCTTCCTCATATACTGAAATACAGGCACATGACTTTCTATAGTCGCCTTTAAACATCAGATTAACGTATCTTTATCTTATACAACGTCCTCATATACTGTAATACAGATACATGACCTTCTATAGTCGCCTTTAAACATCAGATTAACGCATCTTTATCTTATACAGATTCCTCATATACTGTAATACAGACACATGACCTTCTATAGTCGATTTAAACATCAGAGTAACGCATCTTTATCTTATACAGCTTCCTCATATACATTAATACAGACACATGACCTTCTATAGTCGCCTTTAAACATCAGATTAATGCATCTTTATCTTATACAGCTTCCTCATATACTGAAATACCGACACATGACCTTCTATAGTCGCCTTTAAACATCAGTTTAACGCATCTTTATCTTATACAGCTTCCTCATATACTGAAATACAGACACATGACCTTCTATAGTCGCCTTTAAACATCAGATTAACGCATCTTTATCTTATACAGCTTCCTCATATACTGTAATACAGACACATGTCCTTCTATAGTTGCTTTTAAACATCAGATTAACGCATCTTTATCTTATACAGCTTCCTCATACACTGTAATACAGACACATGACCTTCTATAGTCGCCTTTAAACATCAGATTAACGCATCTTTATCTTATACAGCTTCCTCATACAGTTATACAGACACATGATCTTCTATAGTCGCCTTTAAACATCAGATTAACGCATCTTTATCTTATATAGCTTCCTCATATACTGTAATTCAGACTCATGTGGAATACATCTTCACCTCTCCACAAGATTCAGTTCCCAAAATATAGCTTCACCTTTAAGCTGGCACGAAAATTCAAAAACAACAACTTTCCACTTTTTAACTCTGTTACAAATATTCCCATCGTCAACATGATTGATTGGAATCCACATTCCTATATAAAATACCCTTTTCATTCTCCATTATTACAACAATGCGCTCTTCCAACAATTAAAAATCTACAGACTATCTCCTACGTAAGACATGTTTCACATACTTGCAGTACTTCAACATTCATCATTACAAGTTAATAATAATACCTCCCTGCTTGTCGTTCATAATTGTTGCAATCAACAATGCTTAAATTCTCTCTCCACATTCTATTGCAATCTGCAAAATGCTTTAAATGTACCATTTGAACAAGTATAGTCCTTACAGTTCGTTTTAGTATTTAACAAAACCTTCATTGAGTTTCTGTCGCATTTCAAATTGACTTCTGCGTAATATTAAGTGATCAGCTGTTATCGTCTGATACTCAAGAAAACTAAATTATTTTCGTTTAAAAATTGACAATCATAGTATTGTCCTGTTATACAATGTCTATCTCACATTACTTTAATGTTCAAATAAGAACCAATATAAAATCAAGTCTTGCACACTTATAAGGACACTATCTAATTCCTACTTCCTACAAAAATACGGTCGGTTAAGCACATCTCCCATAAAAATATGAACGAAATATCTAATCGCACACAAAGACTACTACCTATCCACCTCAATAAAATCTCACTCGTCGAAGAATAAAAATCAAATCTAAATTCAAAAATATTTACCAAGTCCAAATACTAAATATTGTTGTAGCTTTTGTGGGCTCTAACTAAGTTGTAAGGGGAGCGGGGCGTTGTATGTGTGTGTGTATGTGTCACATACGGGGGGTGGAGGTCCTCTTAGTCGAGGATTAAAACCGGGCTACTTTCTAATAAAAGCGAGTGCTAAGCAATTATGAGAAAGCGCACGGTCGCTAGACGGACAATAGCTTGCTCTATGCCTGGAGACGAGCTGTCCACAATGCGATGTGGCCGAGCAGGTTATTAACAGCGATGACTCAACAGGATCTGAGTCGCATGGGCAAATGGTGAGCGTACAATATAAATAGACAAGAAGCTAGTTGTGATGGAATGTGGAAGTTTACTAAAATCACTTTGGAGAAGTGAGTAGACTTCTCCAATTAAATGTAGTGCAGTAGCCCACAAGTTACAATGCAAGATGAAGGCGATTACAAGTTTTACAGGGTAGGTAGTGTACTTACTAGGGTATGAAGGCTGGGAACAATGCGGGGTTGCAGGAAGTAAAAGCATAGCATGCTTCATTGCGCCTGGCTGATCGGATTCTTAATCTATACAGTGGCATTTCATCCTACAATTGTTAGTAGGCGAGGTATATGGATGGATAGGTCAGCATAGCTAATCTGATTTGTTGGTATGTTAGTATTTGTAGTGTTAGAGGCCATCTTGGAATATTGACGTCACAAGGCGATACGTCACAACCTCCTTCACACCTTTGTCCCACTTCATAGAAGCATGTGGCGGAGAGCTACTCCCACGGGCGGGCACGATGCTTTATCGCCACGACTGGTGCCAAATATAGCACTTCGGAAATACAAAACCACTATCAGTATCCACCCACTAATATAATTAAGAAACCTAATAGCATGCCTATTCACGCGCAGTTTACTAATGAAGCCTCAACCCTTCAGCTCAATAACTGACCAGCCCATCCCCAGCCTCTAATAACTAATAATAAGTCTAAAGACCCAAAACTAACAAACAAACAAACAAAACTAACCAATCCCACATCCCAGGTAGGACCTCAGCACCTGATACCTAACCGACCATCCTAAGCCGCGACCTCTAATTAACAAATATTAACATACCAAAAAATCAGATTAACAATGCTGACCTATCCATCCATATACCTCGTCTACCAACAATTGTAAGATGAAATGCCACTGTATAGATTAAGAATCCGATCAGCCAGGCGCAATGAAGCATGCTATGCTTTTACTTCCTAGTAAATACACTACGCTTAGATAATAAGGGCAAAGGGCATGACATTAAAGGTATCACCAGCCAAACTCAAGGAATTAGCCAACCGGCCGGCACAGCTGCGTTCACCTGCAATTTCGCAGACAGACCATGTACAACAATTGCGAATCTATGGAACTAGCCAGCCGAAAGAATCAAAAATTGCTAGTCCAAAAAGACTCGTTAAGGTCGAACTAATTTCGGACAGGATCTTAGCCAAATCAGTGGCCGAAGGGACATTTTGCCATAACACAGCCATGACATGAACCGCGCTGAGTGGTGACGTCACTAGACTAGCCAGCGACGGCAGATGATCACGCAAATCGACACAGTGACGCAGAGCTTCTAGTATATAAGTTAGCTAATTTTAAGGTTATGTAAATGTCACCTATAAGCGGTGTAGCCAATTTTTCCTGCATCAAGCAGATGCCCCGTATAAGGGTTGATATAATGAATGATTTTTTCCTGCAGCGAGCAGATGCCCCGTATAGGGGATGATATAATGAATGATTTTTTTCTGCACTGAGCAGATGCCCCGTATAAGAGATGCTATAATGAATGAATTTTTCTGCAGCGAGCAGATGCCTCGTATAAGGGATGATATAATGAATGATTTTTTCCTGCACTGAGCAGATGCCCCGCATAAGGGATGATATAATGGATGACATTTTTCCTGCATTGAGCAGATGCCCCGTATAAGGGATGATATAATATAATAAAGAAATAAGTGCACCCTAGCACCCTCCCTGTCCATTTTCACCAACTATATACCTAGGTAATAGAATAAGGAACTAGTAATTAATTAAGTAAGAAAGGGGAGCGAGAGGGCGCATTTCGTATTTCACCCCACGGCCGATGATCTCGGTGACAGTGGAGTGAGATTCTCACCTGAAACTTTAATTAATAAATGAAAGAACATGAGAGTAAATAAGTAACTAAATAACGCCAGAACCATAAATCATCTGCATCGGAGTGAAGAAAGACTAGGGAAAGGCATTGGTTAGAAGACAAGTAAATAAGATGAATAAAGGAGAAAGTAAGGAGAGGGAGTGAGTAAGAAAAAGAGGAAGCAAAGAAATAAGTCAACAACAAGGTGAACCAAAAGCTAAAATAATCAATTAATAGGCTAAGACACGTAAATCTTATATATATATACAAGCTATACCCGGCATGCGTTGCAATGCCTATCAAAGAAAGTGTTGGCGTTATAATTTTGTTTCTTGAAGTACTTTTGAATACACAAGATTTTTTCAAATTTCCGTTAACTGCCTTTAAACTATCATGAAATGGATTTACAAATCTAGAAACATTCGAGGGAGCGTGCTCAACAACTCACCAAAGTTTCATCGCAATCGGATGAATGGCATATGACGCATACGGGATTTTGTTTTAATGATTCGTGCGCTGTCACTCATTTGTTGAATATACTCATGCACTGCATATTGTGAAATAGATTTACTAAGCCTGAAAAATTCCCTGGAGTGTATTCAACGATTCACCAAAGTTTCATCGCAATCGGATGAATGGTATATGAACTCATACCGTACTTTGTTGAAACGATTCGCGTGCCGTCGCTCATTTGTTGAATCTACTCGTGCGCTATCTAGTGTAAAATGGATTTATTAAGTCAGAAATCTTTCTTAGGGTGTACGCAATATCTCACCCAAGTTTCATCGTAATCGTACGAATGGTATATGAACGCATACAGGATTTTGTTTAAACGATTCGTGCGCTGTCACTCATTTGATGAATCTACTCGTGCGCTACCTCCTGTGAAATGGATTCACTAAGTTAGAAACATTCACGTAAGTGTACACAACAACTCATCAAAGTTTCATCGCAATCCATGAATGGTATGTAAACTCATGCGGGATTTTGTTTAAACGATTCTCGTGCTGTCACTCCTTTGTTGAATCTACTCATGCGCTGCCTATTGTAAAATAGATTTACTATGCCTGAAACCTTCCCTGTAGTGTACTCAACGATTCACCAAAGTTTCATCACAATCGGATGAATGGTATACAAACGCATACAGTACTTTATTGAAACGATTCGCGTGCCTTCGCTCATTTGTTGAATCTACTCGTGCGCTATCTATTGTAAAATGGATTTATTAAGCCAGAAATCTTCCTTAGGGTGTACGCAACATTTCATCCAAGTTTCATCGTAATCGGACGAATGGTATATGAACGCATACAGGATTTGGTTTAAACGATTCGTGCGCTGTCACTCATTTGTTGAATCTACTCGTGCGCTACCTCCCGTGAAATGGATTTACTAAGTTAGAAACCTTCACGTAAGTGTACACAACAACTCATCAAAGTTTCATCGCAATTGATGAATTGTATATAAACTTATACGGGATTATGTTGAAACGCTTCGCGTGTCGTCGCTCATTTGTTGAATCTACTCGTGCGCTACCTATTGCAAAAGGGATTTACTAAGCCAGAAGCCTTCGCTGGAGTGCACACATCTCATCCAAGTTTCATCGCAATCGGATGAATAGTATATGAACGCATACGGGACTTTGTTGAAACGCTCTAACGTGCAGAAACAAAGAGAAGAATTCGACACCACTGCCAACTATGGTACAAAACATAACTTTTCTCCCCGGGCGGAGTGTAAATTCTGGCGGCAGTTGTACAGGTTGCAACCAGGTGGCTCTAACGTGCAGAGACAAACAGTCCAAAGACATCAGCCTTCACCAAGGCTAGCGGTTTCCATGAGGACTGTTTTTGACTGTATATTGTGGTTCTATTATGTATAAATTGAGGTTCTAAAATTGTATTCATTCCTCCTACCGGGTCAAATTGTGAATCTAAACCATACATGGACCCACTCTAATAAACATAAAAAATTTCATCAAAATCGGCCCAGCCGTTTAGGAGGAGTTCAGTGACATACTCACGTGTCGAAGAATTATATACACTGCTCACAAAAATTAGGGGATATTATAATCTCAGCTATGTATGCTATGTGTTTCGTACCGCATTAGATGCAATCGCCCTCCTTTACTCCCAGAGAGGGTAAACATGTGTTTGCATCGCCCCTGCACATACACCACATGACGGAGGTCACTGTCCGTACTGTTGCTGTCAAAGGGTCTCACGGCGGTGGTTTGTTGCTGAGGTCAGAGCCAGTCCAATCCCGTTGTCAGTTAGTGAATGTCGTGACTTAAAGGGACAGCAATGCCTCCGCAACGTGATTTACCTGAATCAATGGCTTTGAGGGCCATAGGACGGATGGAAGCTGGACAGACACAACAAGTTGTGGCTCGAGCCCTTGTGGTGTCTTAAAGTGTGATCAAAGACTGTGGAATCGTTTTCAAACAACAGCTACTGCTCACAGAAGGGTAGAACAGGGTCGCCCACAGGCAACAAAAGCAAGGGATAACCGTTACCTCGTGTTAACAGCCCGCCGGAATAGACGGTAGAATGCAACTCAACTGAGAAGTGCCCCTCTAACAGCAACAGGACGCAGAGTATCAACCCAAACTGTCCGTAACCGGCTTCATGCACGTGGCTTCTATGCCTGTAGGCCCATTGTGTGTACCAGGTTAACTCCACAACACCGTAGAGATCGCAGAAACTGGGCGGAGGTGCATCGTGGGTGGAGGCATGCCGAATTGAGCTCAGTTCTGTTTTCTGATGAGTCGCGATTCAACGTGGAATCGGATAGTCGACGTGTTCGAATCTGGAGGAAACGAGGGACACGAAACCACCCATCTTTTGTACGAGAAAGATCCCCATATGGCGGTGGTGGATTGCTGGTGTGGGCTGGAATTAGCCTAGGTCGACGTACGGACCTCTACATCATCCCACGTGGTACTGTGACCACTGTAAGGTATAGAGACGAGATTCCCCGACCTTTTATCCTGCCGTATGCTGGTGCCATAGGTGCTTCCTTTGTGTTTATGGACGATAATGCACGTCCCCACAGAGCTGGGTTGGTGGAGGACATGCTGGAGGAGGAAGGTATCCAGCGTATGCCGTGGCCAGCTTCCTCGCCGTACTTAAATCCGATAGAGAACGTGTGGGATGCATTAGGCAGGCTCATTGCAGGCAGACCAGCACCTCCCACAACTGTTCCACAGCTGCAGATTGCTCTTATGGACGAGTGGCCACGTATCCCACAAGAACTCATTGATCATCTCATTGCATCAATGGCACACAGGTGTGCAGCAATGCTAGCCGGTCAAGGAGACCATACACCATACTGAAGAACAATATTCACCCATGGCCCACGATTATGGTAGTGTTAATATTGCTTTGTTTATTTGCCATATTCTCTCTTCATTCATGACATTTGATTCAAACCCTCATCAGGGGCTCTCTGGAATCATGGGCTGCTTTATCTGTCAGTATAGCATTAAGTAATTAATAAATGGTTGAAAAACTAAAAGATCTCGTATATTATTGCACCATTGTGAGCTGACCTTACAATATCCTCTAATTTTTATGAGCAGTGTATATAATTTAAAAAAAGTATGTTCGTTTGTTCGTCTTTTATGCGTTCATAAACCATTCATCGGATTGCGATCAAATTTTGGTGAGTTATTGTGAACACTTCCGGGATGGTTAGAGGCACAGTTAATGCAATTTACAATAAATTGCGCGCGAGTAGTTTAACAAATGAATGTTGGCAATGCGTTCATATAGTGTACAATTCATCGGATTGCGACCAAATTTTGGTGGGTTGTTTAGCACACTTCCGGGATGGTTATAGGTATAGTTAATCCAATTTACAATAGATAGCGCGCGCGTAGTTTAAACAAATGAGTGTTTGCAATGCGTTCATACACAATTCATCCGATTGCGATCAAATTTTGGTGAGTAGCTGTGCACACTTCCGGGAAAGTTATAGGCATAGTAAATCCAATTTACAATAGATGTAGCGTGAGTAGCTTCAACAAAATTGCGTGCGATTCGTTTCAACAAAGACCACCTGCGTTCATATACCATTCATCCCATTGTGACTAAGCTTGGGTGAGACGTTGTGTACACTCCAGGGAAGGTTTTTGGCTTCGTAAATCCATTTTACAATAGATAGCGCACGAGCAGATTCAACAAATGAGCGACGATGCGCGAAACGTTTCAACAAAATCCCGTATGCGTTCATAATCCTTTCATGCGATAGCGATGAAACTTGGGTGAGCTGTTGTGTACACTTCAAGGAAGGTATCTGAGTTGGTAAATCCATTTTACAATAGGTGGCGAACGAGTAGAATCAACAAATGAGCGACGACGTGCGAAGCGTTTCAACATAGTACCGTATGCGTTCATATACCATTCTTCCGATAGCGATGAAACTTGGGTGAGATGTTGTGCATACATCAGGGGATGCTTCTGGCTTAGATCATCCACTTTTCAATAGGTAGTGCACGAGTAGGTTCAACATATGAGTGACAACGCGCGAAGCGTTTCAACTAAGTCCCATATGCGTTCATATACCATTCGGGTGAAAGCGATGAAACTTGGGTGAGTCTTTGTGTACACTCCAGGGAAGGTTTCTGGCTTAGTACATGCATTTTACAATAGGTAGCACACAATTTTATTCAACAAATGAGTGACGGCACGTGAATCGTTTCAACCAAGTATATATCGTATGCGTTCATATACCATTCATCCGATTGCAATGAAACTTTGGTGAATTGTTATGTGCACTCCAGGAAAGCTTTCTGGCTTTGTAAATCCATTTTACAATAGGTAGCGCACGAGTAGATTCAACAAATGAGCGATGGTGCGTGAATCGTTACAACAAAGTGCCGTATGTGGCCATATACTATTAATTCGATTGCGATGAAACTTTAGTGAATTGTTGTGTACACTCCAGGGAAGGTGTCTGGCTTAGTACATGCATTTCACGATAGATAGCGCACGAGTACATCCAAAGAATGAGCGATGGCACGCGAATCGTTTCAAAAGAGTCCCATATGCATTCATATACCATTCATCCGATTGCGATGAGACTTTGGTGAATTGTTGAGTATACTCCAGGGAAAGTTTCAGGATCAGTAAATCTATTTTACAATAGGTAGCGTACGAGTAGATTCAACAAATGAGTGACGGCACGCGTATCGTTTGAAAAAAATCCCGTATGCGTTCATATGCCATTCATCTGATTGCGATGAAACTTTAATGAGTTGTTGTTTACACGCCTGGGAAGGTTTTCGACTTAGTAAATCCATTTTACAATAGGTAGTGTACGAGTAGATGCAACAAATGAGTGATGACGCATGAAGCGTTTCAACAAAATCCCGTATGCGTTCGTACACCATTCATCGATTGCGATGAGACTTTGCTGAGTTGTTGTATACACTTACGTGAAGGTTTCTAACTTAGTAAATCCATTTCACAGTAGGTAGCATAAGAGTAAATTTTTAAAATGAGTGACAGCGCAGTAGTACATCCAAAGAATGAGCGATGGCACGCGAATCGTTTCAAAAGAGTCCCATATGCATTCATATACCATTCATCCGATTGCGATGAGACTTTGGTGAATTGTTGAGTACACTCCAGGGAAAGTTTCAGGCTCAGTAAATCTATTTTACAATAGGTAGCGTACGAGTAGATTCAACAAATGAGTGACGGCACGCGTATCGTTTGAACAAAATCCCGTATGCGTTCATATGCCATTTATCTGATTGCGATGAAACCTTAATGAGTTGTTGTGTACACGCCTGGGAAGGTTTTCGACTTAGTAAATCCATTTTACAATAGGTAGTGTACGAGTAGATGCAACAAATGAGTGATGACGCATGAAGCGTTTCAACAAAATCCCGTATGCGTTCATACACCATTCATCGATTGCAATGAGACTTTGTTGAGTTCTTGTGTACACTTACGTGAAGGTTTCTAACTTAGTAAATTCAGTTCACAGTAGGTAGCACAAGAGTAAATTTAAAAAATGAGTGACAGCGCACGAGTCGTTTAAACGAAATTCCGTATGCGTTCATATCCCATTCGTCAGATTGCGATGAAACTTTGGTGAATGGTTGCGCACGCTCCTGCGAATGTTTCTAAATTAGTTAATCGATTTTACGACAGTTTAGAGGCAGTTAACGGCAATTGCACAAAAGATTGTTTCCAAAAGCACTTCAAGAAACAAAATTGCAACGCCAAAACTTTCTTTGATTGGCATTGCAACGTATGCCGGGTACAGCTAGTATGTACATAAAAAGGATGTTCGTTTGTTCGTCTTTTATGCGTTCATAAACCATTCATCCGATTGCGATCAAAATTTGGTGAGTTATTGTGAACACTTCATGGATGGTTATAGGCATAGTTAATCCAATTGCGCGCGAGAAATTTAAACAAATGTGTATTGGCGATGCGGTCATATAGCCTACAATTCACCCGATTGCGACCAAATTTTGGTGGGCTGTTTAGCACACTTTCTGGATGGTTATAGGCATAGTTAATCCAATTAACAATAGATAGCGCGCGAGTAGTTTGAACAAATGTGTGTTTGCTATGCGTTCATATACAATTCATCCGATTGCGATAAAATTTTGGTGATTTGTTGTGCACACTTCTGGGAAAGTTATAAGCATAGTAAATCAAATTTACAATAGATGTCGCGCGAGTAGCTTCAACAAAATGGCGTGCGATTCGTTTCAACAAAGACCACATGCGATCATATACCATTCATCCCATTGCGATTAAGCTTGGGTGAAATGTTGCGTACACTCCAGAGAAGGTTTCTGGCTTAGTAACTCCATTTTACAATAGGTAGCAGACGAGCAGATTCAACAAATGAGCGACGACGCGTGAAACGTTTCAACAAAGTCCCGTATGCGTTCATATACCATTCGTCCGATAGCGATGAATCTTCGGTGAGATGTTGTGTACACTTGATGGAAGGTTTGTGACTTAGTAAATCCATTTTACAATAGGTGGCAAACGAGTAGATTCAACAAATGAGCGACGACTTGCGAAGCGTTTCAACGAAGTCCCGTATGCGTTCATATACCATTCGTCCAATAGCGATGAAACTTGGGTGAGATGTTGTGTATACATCAGGGAAGGTTTCTGTCTTAGATCATCCACTTTTCAGTAGGTAGCGCATGAGTAGATTCAACAAAAGTGCGATAACGCGCGAAGCGTTTCAACAAAGTCCCATATGCGTTCATATACCATTCGTGAGAATGCGATGAAACTTGGGTGAGTTTTTGTGTACTCTCCAGGGAAGGTTTCTGTCTTAGTGCATGCATTTTACAATAGGTAGCGCACGATTTTATTCAACAAATGAGCGACGGCACGTGAATCTTTTCAACCAAGTACCGTATGCGTTCATATACCATTCCTCCCATTGCGATGAGACTTTGGTGAATCGTTGTGTACACTCCAGGAAAAGTTTCAGGCTTAGTAAATCTATTTTATAATAGGTAGTGTACGAGTAGATTTAACAAATGAGTGACGGCACGCGTATCGTTTAAACAAAATCCCGTATGCGTTCATATGCCATTCATCCGATTGCGATGAAGCTTTGGTGAATTGTTGTGCGCGCTCTCAAGAATGTTTTTAAATTAGTTAATCCATTTTACGATAGTTTAGAGGCAGTTAACGAAAATTGAAGAAAGATTGTTTCCAAAGGCATTTCAAGAAACGAAATTACAACGCCGACACTTTCTTTGATTGGCATTGCAACGCATGCCAGGTACAGCTAGTTCGTAAATAAATAAAATAGTTAATTAGTCGACAAGTTTAACCTCTACGCCGTACGGACAGACGAATTGACAAACAAACAAACAAACAGCGCTACATGACTGACATACCAAATACAAATGATAAGAATATACTAACATGAAAAATTTCTCCTCCCATACAGCACCAGTGTTGCCCTTTACCAAACAGGGAACAATAACCTTTTACATTTGTATATGTATTTTGGATCACACCAAGCGACAGAGAATCAAAATAAAAGGTACTAACATAAGCTTTTATTTCCAGGTAGCACTGAAACTGTTCCTCTTTTCCAGACAGCAGCAAATCCAACAGGAACACATTTAAAAATTTACTTAATCTTTGTACTTCCTTTTTCAGGTAATAGCTGCAGCCTTATTACAGGGATTTAGTAATGGAACTATTCACTGTGACTGTCCCAGGGCACCAGTCTGTCCTTCTCTCCTTTGACACAACACACTCATTACACTACACCACAATACCTCGATTCATTCCTTTACTTACATTAGCACGACCAAGATAAATCCGCACAGTAATGGCTGATATCTGTGGGATACCAGTTGTTACTGACGGATACCCAATATAACGCTCACATGTGGTGAGAGCCATCACAAGCTTGTAAGTGGCAACTTTCACTGCTATGGTAAGCTCACTCGCCCACAGAGGGTGGCTTACAAACTTTAAAATACAGTGGCCACATAGATATGTTACTTTCAAACGGCCGTCTAAAACTGAAGTCTAGTTACTAAGTTAATTCATAAGTTTGGACCCTAAGTTTGTTCTATTACCAACAACGAGGTATAGCGCGCATAGGGGTAAACAATTATACAACAACAGAGCTCTACGACACGATGGTACACTTGTTTTTATTTTATTGTTACATTGTATGTACATTTGTTTTTTATTTTATTTTTATTATTATTGTTATACGGTACTCCTGGTGTCGACATTTTTTTGCCGTGTTACTTGTCCATCTTTATTCCACTGTATTCCTTACATGCACACTCTTTTTCTTTTCTCTCTTCCTAATACACGATGTTCAAATGCTCTATTTACTCCTATCAATAAAAACGATGCATATTATTCCAAACTTCTAACCCTCACAGAGCATTTCTTTCTCTTTTTCATCTTTAACACTGTAGTACATTGTTTTTCTCGTTTCCAACTTGTTTATTTTTTTCTCTTTGCAACACTTATAGCAACACATGTTCCATTGCCATAATGCCTTGTACTGCTTATGTATATATATATTTTGTGATGTATTACGTCTTCAATATCGCTATGTAAAAATTGTGATCTAAACAATATATAACATTGTTCCACCCTTCAACCCTACCTACCCAAAGTACACGGCTACGACAACTACACCTACATCGACGCTTGCCAGACTGCTACACTTCCCACATACCCCTACATCTACACGACCAGGAGAAGAAAAGAAGAAGAATCCATTCTTACGTCCAAGTCCAATCTGTGAGGATACAGATTTAGCCGGGAAGGAGGATTGTTATATCCTGAGGCTCCGCACAGGGTACAGTTAATACATCTAATAACATTCAGAACAGCTACAACCACTACCCTCTATCGGCCATCTATCTAACACACTTCAGCCCCTCTCTCTACCCTGAGCCACCTAGGGAAGCAACATGTACCAACTATTTCATCATTATTACCAAACACAAGCGGCTAGCTACTAAAGTAGAGCAGGTATTTTCTAACCCTTAGTCAGCAGAATCATCCAGTATAAAATAACTCACACCTCAAGGGCTCGTTGTCTTGTCTGCCGACGACACCGCGCTAGTGCCAGCGGAAGCTCTGGACGCCGACCACCGAATACAAGTAAGTGTACGAACGGGTAATCCCACTGTTATTTCCTATCCATACACCACCCCCGTAAAACTTGTAATCGCCTTCATCATGCTTTGTAACTTGTGGGCTACTGCACTACATTTAATTGAAGAAGTCTACTCACTTCTCCAAAGTGATTTTTGTAAACTTCCACATTCCATCACAACTAACCTCTTGTCTATATTTATTGTACGCTCACCGTTTGCCCGTGCGACTCAGATCCTGTTGAGTCTTCGCTGTTAATAACCTGCTCGCCCACATCGCATTGTGGACAGCTCGTCTCCAGGCATAGAGCAAGCTATTGTCCGTCTAGCTACCGTGCGCTTTCTCATAATTGTTTAGCACTCGCTTTTACTTAGAATGTAGCCCAGTTTTAATCCTCAACTAGGAGCTACCAGAAGTGCCAAGCGTCTGGAGGCTCTCAAATTGTAACACTTGATCGAACCATCAGGTATTTTCACATCACCGTAGGCGACTCATACACGCACACATGCAAAACCCTTGCACCCCTTACGACTCAGTTATAGCCCATAAAAGCTACAACAATATTTAGTATTTGGACTTCGAAAATATTTTTGAATTTAGATTTGATTTTTATTCTTCGACGAGCGAGATTTTATTGAGGTGGATAGGTACTAGTTTTTGTGTGCGATTAAATATTTCGTTAATATTTTGATGGGAGATGTGCTTAACCGACCGTATTATTGTAGGAAGTAGAAATTAGATAGTGTCCTTATAAGTGTGCAAGACCTGATATTATATTGGTTCTTATTTGAACATTAAAGTAATGTGAGATAGACATTGTATAACAGGACAATATTATGACTGTCAATTTTTAAACGAAAATAATTGAGATTTCTTGAGTATCAGACGATAACAGCTGATCACTTAATACTACGCAGAAGTCAATTTGAAATGCGACAGAAACTCAATAAAGGTTTTGTTAAATACTAAAACGAACTGTAAGGACTATATTTGTTCAAATGGTACATTTAAAGCATTTTGCAGATTGCAATAGAATGTGGAGAGAGAATTTAAGCATTGTTGATTGCAACAATTATGAACGACAAGCAGGGAGGTATTATTATTAACTTATAATGATGAATGTTGAAGTACTGCAAGTATGTGAAATATGTTTTACGTAGGAGATAGTCTGCAGATTACTAATTGATGGAAGAGCGCATTGTTGTAATAATGGAGAACGAAAGAAGGTATTTTATATTGAAAAGTGGATTCCAATCGATCATGTTGACGATGGGAATATTTGTAACAGAGTTAATAAGTGGAAAGTTGTTGTTTTTGAAATTTCGTGCCAGCTTAAAGGTGAAGCTATATTTTGGGAAATGAACCTTGTGGAGATGTGACGATCTATTCCACATGTATCTGTATTACAGTATATGAGGAAGCTGTACAAGATAAAGATGTGTTAATCTGATGTTTAAAGTCGGCAATAGAAGGTCCTGTGTCTGTATTACAGTATATGAGGAAGCTGTATAAGATAAAGATGTGTTAATCTGATGTTTAAAGCGACTATAGAAGGTCATGTGTCTGTATTACAGTATATGAGGAAGCTGTATAAGATAACGATGCGTTAATCTGATGTTTAAAGGCGACTATAGAAGGTCATGTGTCTGTATTACAGTATATGAGGAAGCTGTATAAGATAAAGATGCGTTAATCTGATGTCTAAAGGCGACTATAAAAGGGCATGTGTCTGTATTACAGTATATGACGAAGCTGTATAAGAAAAAGATGCGTTAATCTGATGTTTAAAGGCGACTATAGAAGGTCATGTGTCTGTATTACAGTATATCAGGAAGCTGTATAAGATAAAGATGCGTTAATCTGATGTTTAAAGGCGACTATAGAAGTTCATGTGTCTGTATTACAGTATATCAGGAAGCTGTATAAGATAAAGATGCGTTAATCTGATGTTTAAAGGCGACTATAGAAGGTAATGTGTCTGTATTACAGTATAGGAGGAATCGGTATAAGATAAAGATGCGTTAATCTGATGTTTAAAGGCGACTATAGAAGGTCATAAATTTGTATTACAGTATTATGAGGAAGTTGTATAAGATAAAAATGCGTTAATTTGATGTTTGAAGGCGACTATAGGTCATGTATCGACAAAAAACGCACGAATTAGGGAATTGCATTGTAGCAATATTTCATTGTTATTATTATTTTTATTATTTTCTTTAACGAGAGCTAGATTATTAAAGCATGAGCTAGACTTTGTCGAACGGCCATGACTAACACTAATACGACGAACGCAAGCAAGGTAATTCGAGTAGGTGGTTCTCGCTTTTCATAAATTACTGTTTTTTTCTTCAAAAATTCAAGGACGAGTTCTGGCAGTTAAACTCGCAGACAGACAGACAATATTACGAGTTAGATATTTTAAAAATATTGTAGATAAATTGTAAATAGTTAAAAGAGATTGGAAACGATAACAGCTGATCATGTAAATACTGTTATTGAGATAGAATGGAGTCTCGTGGTGTATAGAGTAATTGTGTTTAGTTTTGATGAACCGAACTAATGGTATTATTTTAATTTATGGTTTTTATTTCATTTACAAACTCCGAACATATTTTGGAAATGCAGATGGCATTAAAAATATTGGATTCTTCATATTTATTTTATTTTAATAGTGAAGTTAAAGGTTTAATTCATCCAATTATTTAATTTTGTCGTTGTTTGAGGACGGGAGTGTCCGTATTTAAGTAAGTATTTGTAATGTTTCATATTAATAAGTCGTAGGACACGAGAGTTTCGTCTGTTCACCGTTTTATAGAAACCAAGTGATATTGATGCCTAATAATTATGGTCATGTCATGCTGTGGAATTAAGAACAGGCGCCCAATTTATCTCATTTGCCCCGAGGAGCGCAGGTTTCTCACTCTACCATTGATGGATCAAGTCCTAATTCCGTAGCGTAACGTCTTTGTCTTATGTGTCCCGACTCATCCCATGTATCAGGCACTTCCTTCGGTGGTTTACCTAGTTGGGGCCACGAAGAAGCTGCGATCTGCCCATCTGGATACAGGTAGGTGGTTTACCTAGCTGGGGCCACGAAGAAGCTGCGATCCGCCCATGTGGATACTGGTAGGTGGTTTACCTAGCTGGGGCCACGAAGAAGCTGCAATCCGCCCATCTGGATATTGGTAGGTGGTTTTAAAAGGGCACAATAATAATGCATAAATCGTTCATGAATTCGATACCAAATAAAGGAAAGAAAGAAGAGCAGGAAATATGAGAATATACCGGTATTGAATATATGGAAAGATTTATCATTTTGCCACTTACCTCGTTAGTAAAACTTTCAACTGCCGCATTTGTCGTCAATCAATCTGTGCTTGACATTTCAACTTTCCGCTATGACAAATAGCCTAAATAGAAATAATATTAATCATAGTGATAATAATAATGATAAACATGAGTAATCTGATGCGTATCACAAACAGATCAGCCAAATCCTGACTCAATCGCGTTGGTTAGTGCCAAGAAGCAAACTGCTGAATTAACTCTGTTAGGGGGAATTTAGTTTTCGTTTGTTGGTATAATGCCTCGCCTTTACAGAATTCTGCACGCTCCCTATTAGCTGTCGTCCACCTGCTTTAGACTATGGAGCCTGGTATCCAGACACAGGAGATCCTACCGCTGGAAGTCGTACGATTATTATTCTGTGGTTTCCAAAACAAATGGTACAATCACGCCACTCATTCAACATGGTTAATAATTGCAAACATTTCTCAAAGCGTGACAAATGTTAATTACACCATACACCCCTCCACCCGCTGTATCAGATATTTGCAAAAATTACTGAAAGAATGGCTTCAAATATTAGATGCGTGTCTACCTGATCCTCTGTCGGGATATCAGCATCAGCGGTAGTTTGACTAACTGAACCTTTTTATCTGCATAGCAAGCGTCGGGAAAAGACCCGGCCGTCCTTTTGCCTTGTCTCCGAACATATAGAAATGTGACTTTCCTTTCCGACATGAGTAACACAGCTTAACCCTGGAGTGGTCGCGTGGTCTACATATGTACTCCACTCGCGTGAAAACAAACACTGCTTTAAAACTTATTGCGCCACGTAGCTGACACTCCATGTACTTTAAGATGGATAGTTGATCCATGTGTTCAGTGCTGCGCGAATATCAGTTGCGTGTGGTTATGTTACAGGAGCCCTGTAAAGTCCGTGGTCTACACTGGTATGCCGTGCGACCAATTACGTAAGTTTTTTTGCTAGAGACTAAATCTACATTGTGCATTTATTATTGCTTTTAATATTGACATTGGCTTAACATCATCGTTAATAAGTATTTTTACACTATTTTGTCGGGGAATTTTTATTATTTTCCTTCTTCAGGAAATCATGGAGGTTAGGCAAGCGGCTCTAATCGCAGCGTGGTTGGAAGAAGCCGATAGTCAGACAGATGATTATGACGAACATTCAAGTTCAGACGAGGATGAAGACTATCTTGAGGAACAGATCACCGATTCTGAATCAGAGCAATAAATGCCAGGTGATTGATAACGAAACAGAACAAAGGAAATCTGAAATCATTACGTACTATAGCCTAATTGTACTAAAAATGGTGTTGATGTCTTCTGTCTATGACGAGTCCAGAAACTCAAGAGTAGGGGCATGGTGGCGCAGCGGTCAAGCTGTTGGCCTCTCACCAAGCTGGACTGGGTTCGATTCCCGGTCAATACATATGAGATTTTCAAAGTGAAATGCCATGTCCTGAGGTTCGGATTCCACGTTAAAAGGAGGTCCCGTGGCTCATAATCACAAGATTCACGGTCACGTAAAATTACAATCTTCTTTTCAGAAACTCAAGAAGATGGCCTGTAACTCTTTTCTATGATCTAATCAACCTCAGTGCTCTCAACGCGCTTTGCATACATACAGCAAACAAAAGCTATGAATCCGCTTACCGTCGTGACTTTCTTATCAGCCTGTCTCAGGCTATGACGAAACCATTGGCTCATAGCAGGTCGCAGGAAAACGCGTTGCTAAGTAGTCTAACGTTCACAATAAAACATTTTCTAGGCCTTCCGCAAGCTGAAACTCAGTCATCTGCACCAGGGCCCATGCGAAGGAATTATTTCGGTCGATGCCACAATTGCGGTAGAGCGCGTAATAAAAGCACTCGAAAAGTGTGTAATTCGAGCAATAAATTAATTTGTCCGGAGCATTCTAAATCTGTATGTTTGTCCTGCTCAGAAAACACTGATTAGATTTTAATAATTCTGTGCACTATTTTTAGCCTACTTTTCACATTTTGCAAACATGAGGAAAAAGTAGACTTATGAGATCGGGCAAATGTGTGCCTGTCTGTCCTTCCGTCTGTCTGTCCTTCTGTCTGTCTGGCTGCGTGTGTGTGTCCCCCCCCCCTATCAACTCGTAAACGGCTGCAGCAATCAAAACAAAGTTTGGTAGGAGTAAAGATCTATACCTGAATATCTCATGGCCATATTTGAAAATAATGTCAGTGCTACCAACTGCTGAAAAATCGCAATTGAAATTTGAGCTCCATGTTGGATATCTTGGAAGGTATGAATGGGAGCTATTTCAAAATTGGCACACGTATAGATAATAATATTGCAATTTAATTTCCAGGAGGCCATATACAGCATTGTTGCCAAAATGATTATAAGCCTGCTGATAGGTCCAAATTTTAAATGTATATAACTTCTACACTATCAATTGGATTTCAACCAAATTTCGTATGTGCTATGTGTACATAAACAGATACGACTGAGCGTATTCTTAGGAGCCATCAGGGCTGCCAACTGTTAATAAATGCTCTCAACTTTTTTTTATCCAAATACCCATATATCAGAAAGTATGCAAGCCGACAGCTTTAAATTATGCATACTTATAGTACCTGACATTCTACATTAATTTGGAGTAACTTATGTGCGTCAGTGCTACCAACATGATTCTAAACCTGCTGAGAGGTCCAACTTTAAATACATGTAACTTCTATACTATCATTTGGATTTCAACAAAATTTCGTGTGTGCTATGTGTACCATAACAGATATGACTATGCCGATTCTTAAGAGTAACCAGGGCTGCCAACTGTTAATAAATACTGTCTCTATTTTTGTTACCCAAATATCAATATATCAGAAAGTATGCATGCCAATATCTCTAAACTTTGCAGACGTATAGTACCTGGCATTCTAGATTAATTTAGAGTAACTAATATAGGCCTACGCCAGTTCTGCCAACATGATTCTAAGCCTGCTGATAGGTCCAATTTTAAAATGCATGTAACTTCTATACTAACTAATGAATTTCATTCAAAATTGACACAACAATAATCATATTATTTCAGATTATTTCTGACCAATACATGTATGTTATTGTTGCCAACATGATTTTACGCGCACTGCTAGATCCAATGTTTAACTGCATGTAACGTCCATGTTATGAATTGGACTTCAACCAAATTTTGTATTCTGTACCTTAAGAGATGGAACTAAGAATATATTCAGTCACCAGGGCTGCCAACTGTAGTTCTCTATTAGGCTACATTATGCCAGTTATACAGTATTTCGAACTAATTAGAAATTTCGATATTACCAACTTAATTTCGTCATTATTTTAGATAGATCCATATAGATTAATCATTGGCATGAATCTTAAATTTTAAGAAAAGTAGGCTCTTTAGTTCGTCACGAAACTTCTTGTTTTTATCTCAATTTTTGTAAACCTTGTGATTTTTTCGTAAGAAATGGCTGACTATTTGTTTCAGTATATTTTGATAAGAAAATTATCATATCTTTAGGTTATGTTGATTATAATTAATAAGAATTACATAGTTAATACGACTTATAAACAAATAAACGCAATTGTAAAATTAAATATATTATTTTATGTTCGACCCTCACTATTATGTGTTAGAAAACTGTATCATAATGATGGTCATTATAACACCGTTTTTCATTATGATACAGTTTCTCCAGCCAATCAGAGCTCGTTCATTGACCAATTAGGTAACGATACCTTCGCGCATGCACTCAAAATCCAACATGTCGGACATAAACACAACATCGAACTATAATAAATTACCGACATGGAATACGCACCGTCCATATGTTCGCGTAAATAAACTGTCGAATATGAAACAAGAAATAGCACTGTATATACCTTAAAATCACCAACACTAATTTCAACACAGCGCATTCAAACGACTCCGGTGACAATATTACTGAGGGACGGCAGATGTAAACATATGGCATTGCAAGCCCACAGAGCGCATGCGTCGGTCGTTCAAAGATCTTGAAGGGCAGAGAGATGTCTCGCGGTCGCTCTCCGATAACAAAATTCTTGTGGTTGACTCTCAACAGATATTTATGAATATTTATGTTAAAACATATAATAAAATTATAATTATCGTCGAACATAAACAGTCGTATGCAACTCGCCTATAATGGTAATTAAGACACTCGTATGGAAATTATAAAACTCGCATACGCTCGTTTTATAAAAAATACTCGTGTCTTAATTATAGCCATTATAGGCTCGTTGCATAATGTACTATTATGAATATTTAAAATGGCATACCTATGTAGACAATGCGACCACTCGCGTCACTATTAGGTACGCGACCACTGCAGGGTTAATATATAAATGCACTCTGTGAGGGTCCCTAGGATATTTAAGTCGTGCCCTGTGTCAAAGTGATGATAAATTAAAGTATACATAAAAGCACGTACTACGGTATCCCTCGGGAGTTCGCCTATGCGGTGTTAACACTTGCAACGACTTATGTTGCAAGACTGTACTAAGATTGCTCAACCTTTCAGTTGTCTTTCGTATTCTTAGACAACAATCACCGCTACTAGAATGCGCTAGTATGGACACGCTACCAGTAGTATTTGAATTATGACACACTTGTCGTTACATTTCTAGTCAAAATCGTATTTACTAACAATAATCTCTCTGTACAGAGACGCTTCAAAATAGCAAGATATCATCCTACACTGATCAAAAATCTGCTTTCATATGTCAATCATAAAACCATGTTTCTTGCTAGGAAATGTCGGAAAATATTCTGAAGTGTTTATCCTGAATTCCTTTGTGAGTATAAATATAAAGACAGCCATTCTACAGAGTTGCCACATTACCAATTAATATTGTATCTCTAGTCGGTAACATAAAATAAAGACAGCCTTGAAGCCATTCTACAGTGTTGCCACATTAACAATTAATATTGTATCTTTAGTCGGTAACATAAAATAAAGACAGCCTTGAAGCCATTCAACAGTTTTGCCACATTAACAATTAATATTGTGTCTTTCAGTCGGTCAACCTAAGAATCATTCCAATTACTGTAAAATGTGAAAAGAAACTGTAATTAATTACAAAGGATTAAGATTTATACATATTATTGAGGACTATTCAAGAAGAAAACTAAGAGATTTCATGTTTTTCTCGTCAAAGGAGCATCATCAGATCCAAATATACAAGACAAATAGCTCTACAAAACACCATCAACCCTGCAGTGACTGCCCTCTCTAAACAAAATACAAGAAAACCAGTTAGGAAACGTGGTGAGTGTGGTAACTATTACTGAAACATATTACGGCATTAAGTTGAAAAACGAACTATTCATTTTACTATCGCAAATCTTAGATATGACTATACCATCAACAAATATAGTATTGTTCCCACAAACTAATCTATCTTCGTAGATTATAGATTCTCGCCGCTATGGATTAGCCCTTATGGTGCCGATATATCGGCCGAGGGAGCATCTGATAAAAATGCCACTGGCCGAACTATGTATTTTTTTATTTCCATGCACACAGCGATTTAACTATAGTAACGAAGACAACGCGGAAACCATTCCTTATCTCGACAAGTTAAAGTTCCATGAATAACTGAATTTATAATAGGTATTTTTTGAACATGCTGCAGTCAACTGACACCCCGTGTGCGTTATCTTCTGAAGTATAAGCTTATTAATATACGTGGTGATAAATATGGCTAGCTCCTTCAGCGAAGTGGACATAAATACGGTTTTAGTGCTAAGTGAAGTGTGTGAATTTTCTATTGATGGCGGCGGCTTTGATTTTACTGACGAAAATCCTCCTAATGCTGGAGGACTGTAAACGTATATCATTGTAGAAATTGATCGTACTCGATACCTATTTGATAGAATAACTCTATGCTTGCGATATTTATAAACAATTCAATAAATATTAACTTATGAACCCGCGCAACGAATAAGGGACTCTACGCCACCTTGGTGTGTTTTGAGATTATGATGGAAATAGGTACCTGGTCGCATGTAGCAGGAAATGACGTGTTAAACGTGCACACAAGTGCCTCCTATGGGTATATATTTGCAGTTGAAATGCCACGTGCGTGGAAGAAGGACTCTGGTATTCCAAGACGGAGTGCTTCAGGAAGTTGGAGACCTCTCCGTCAGCTAGCAAACGTGACAATATCGGCCGTAGACGTAAAAGGAATATGCAAAAGTGGAACGATTACAATAGAAAGATATTGAATGATGCTGGGGAAGCATATGAAAATCGTCATGGATGTATAATTCCAGAAAAAATACAACCAGAAGAGGTGAGTAGAAAAAGGACCTTCGTGTTTTCACCTGGGTGTCTGCATGCCAGAATTTGTTATTAATAGGTCTGAATTTTGGAATGAGACATTTGAATACATCCCTGTTAATAATGTAGAGATTAAGTTGTTTTATTTAGGGAGTTGGGGCATCGTTATTATCAGCCCCGTGCACTTGAGTGTGTGAGCTGACTTATAATCTGCGTTTTTGTGGCGATTGCCAGGGTGTGTTTGTGTTTGCGGGGCTAGAATATGTGGGAATGTGAATTTGGCATGTTAGGTAGGCTATCATCCCGATATTTGTTTGGTGTAGAAATAGGAAAATACACAAGACCATTTTTAGGAGGTACCTGGAATCTACTCCTCGGTTATCCTCACAATATTAAGTGTACTTTGTTCCAACACTCGTATCAGAATTTAAATTCTCAATTGCATCACGGAGAATTAACTCGAGTCTTCTAAAAAAGGGCAGTTACTACACTCACCCCTAAACCACTCACAGCTACTGTAGAGAATAAGTGGCTCGTAATGTCTTAGTGTGATATATTCCACGATAAGCGATGTCCTGTTTACCACAAGGATCAACCCGCAAAAATTAAACTTTTCAGGGGGAAAGCACCATAGTACAACCTTGTCCCCTAATGTTCTAATTTATATAAATTTAGTGTAATATCCTCAGTTCTGTGAGACCTGCACCTAAGGTTACAGATTCGAACCCCAGCTCTACGATGGAGGATCTTTAATGCTGGTATAAGAATTGAAGCGCAGGGACGTAGGTAGCCAAGGGGTGCTAAACGTTGCTAGTGCACACGCATCCATCTCCTCCTCACACTTCAGCGCGCTCTCAATGTTGTGGGGGAATAATCGAGAGAATGTTTTAATATATTCAAAACACATGTACTTTTAGAGATCCAAGTCTGTGTTTGCAGCCCAATAACGTTCTGTGTGTAGAAGTGTGAATGAGACCCAAGTCTGTGTTTGCAGCCCACTAACGTTCTGTGTGTAGGCGTGTGAATGAGACCCAAGTCTGTGTTTGCAGCCCACTAACGTTCTGTGTGTAGAAGTGTGAATGAGACCCAAGTCTGTGTTTGCAGCCCACTAACGTTCTGTGTGTAGAAGTGTGAATGAGACCCAAGTGTGTATTTGTAGCCCAATAACGTTCTGTGTGTAGAAGTGTGAATGAGATCGAAGTCTGTGTTTCCAGCCCACTAATGTTCTGTGAGTAGACGTGTGAATGAGACCCAAGTCTGTGTTTGCAGCCCAGTAACGTTCTGTGTGTAGAAGTGTGAATGAGACCCAAGTCTGTGTTTGCAGCCCACTAACGTTTCATGTGTAGAAGTGCGAATGAGACCCAAGTCTGTGTTTGCAGCCCATTAACGTTCTGTGTGAAGTAGTGTGAATGAGACCCAAGTCTGTGTTTGCAGCCCACTAAAGTTCTGTGTGTAGAAGTGTGAATAAGACTCAAGACAGTGTTTGCAGCCCAGTAACGTTCTGTGTGTAGAAGTGTGAATAAGACTCAAGTCAGTGTTTGCATCCCAGGAACGTTCTGTGTGTAGAAGTGTGAATGAGACCCAAGTCTGTGTTTGTAGCCCAGTAACGTTCTGTGTGTACAAGTGTGAATAAGACCCAAGTCTGTGTTTGACCCCCAGTAACGTTCTGTGTGTAGAAGTGTGAATGAGACCCAAGTCTGTGTTTGCAGACCACTAACGTTCTGCGTGTAGAAGTGTGAATGAGACCCAAGTCTGTGTTTGCAGCCCACTAACGTTCTGTGTGTAGAAGTGTAATGAGACCCAAGTCTGTGTTTGCAGCCCAGTAACGTTCTGTGTGTACAAGTGTGAATGAGACCCAAGTCTGAGTTTGCAGCCCAGTGACGTTCTGTGTGTAGAGGAGTGAATGAGATCTAAGTCTGTGTTTGCAGCCCACTAACGTTCTGTGTGTAGAAATGTGGATGAGACACAAGTCTGTGTTTGCATCCCACTAACGTTCTGGGTGTAGAAGTGTGAATGAGACCCAAGTCTGTGTTTGCAGCCCTCTAACGTTCTGAGTGTAGAAGTGTGAATGAGACCCAAGTCTGTGTTTGCAGCCCACTAACGTTCTGTGTGTAGAAGTGTGAATGAGACCCTAGTCAGTGTTTGCAGCCCACTAACGTTCTGTGTGTAGAAGTGTGAATGATACCCAAGTCTGTGTTTGCAGCCCACTAACGTTCTGTGTGTAGAAGTGTGAATGAGACCCAAGTCAGTGTTTGCAGCCCACTAACGTTCTGTGTGTAGATGTACGAATGAGACCCAAGTCTGTGTTTGCAGCCCATTAACGTTCAGTGTGAAGTAGTGTGAATGAGACCCAAGTCTGTGTTTGCAGCCCACTAACGTTCTGTGTGTAGAAGTGTGAATAAGACTCAAGTCAGTGTTTGCAGTCCACTAACGTTCTGTGTCTAGAAGTGTGAATTGGACCCATGTCAGTGTTTACAGCCCAGTAACGTTCTGTGTGTAGAAGTGTGAATGAGACCCAAGTGTGTATTTGCAGCCCAGTAACGTTCAGTGTGTAGAAGTGTGAGACGCAAGTCTGTGATGTAGCCCATTAACGTTCTGTGTGTAGAAGAGTGAATGAGACCCAAGTCTGTGTTTGCAGCCCATTAACGTTCTGTGTGAAGTAGTGTGAATGAGACCGAAGACTGTGTTTGCAGCCAACTAACGTTCTGTGTGTAGAAGTGTGAATAAGACTCAAGACAGTGTTTGCAGCCCAGTAACGTTCTGTGTGTAGAAGTGTGAATAAGACTCAAGACAGTGTTTGCAGCCCAGTAACGTTCTGTGTGTAGAAGTGTGTATGAGACCCAAGTCTGTGTTTGCAGCCCAGTAACGTTCTGTGTGTAGAAGTTTGAATGAGACCCAAGTCGGTGTTTGCAGTCCACTAACGTTCTGTGTGTAGAAGTGTGAATGAGACCCAGGTCAGTGTTTGCAGCCCACTAACGTTCTGTGTGTAGAAGAGTGAATGAGACCCAAGTCTGTGCTTGCAGCCCACTAACGTTCTGTGTGTAGAAGTGTGAATGAGACCCTAGTCATTGTTTGCAGCCCACTAACGTTCTGTGTGTAGAAGTGTGAATGAGGCCCAATTCTGTGTTTGCAGCACAATAACCTTCTGTGTGTAGAAGTGTGAATGAGACCCAAGTCTGTGTTTGCAGCCCACTAACGTTCTGTGTGTAGTTGTGTGAATGAGACCCAAGTCTGTGTTTGCAGCCCACTAACGTTCTGTGTGTAGAAGTGTGAATGAGACCCAAGTGTGTGTTTGCAGCCCACTAACGTTCTGTGTGTAGAAGTGTGAATGAGACCCAAGTCTATGATTGCAGGCCACTAACGTTCTGTGTGTAGAAGTGCGAATGAGACCCAAGTCTGTGTTTGCAGCCCACTAACGTTCTGTGTGTAGAAGTGTGAATGAGACCCAAGTCTGTGTTTGCAGCCCACTAACGTTCTGTGTGTAGAAGTGTGAATGAGACCCAAGTCACTGTATACAGCCCACTAACGTTCTGTGTGTAGAAGTGTGAATGAGACCCATGTTTGCAGCACACTAACGTTCTGTGTGTAGAAGTGTGAATGCGACCCAAGTCTGTGTTTGCAGCCCTCTAACGTTCTGTATGTAGAAGTGTGAATGAGACCCAAATCTGTATTTGCAGCCCACTAGCGTTCTGTGTGTAGAAGTGTGAATGAGACCCAAGTCTTTGTTTGCAGCCCAGTAACGTTCTGTGTGTAGAAGTGAGAATGATACCCAAGTCTGTGTTTGCAGCCCACTAACGTTCTGTGTGTACAAGTGTGAATGAGACCCTCTGCAAGATGTATCTTTTCACATCATTCGGTGTTGTCATAGGTTTCATTATCGCCACGCTTATAAGGAAGACTTCATTTGAATGTGATAACCTGTTGAAATCCCACCTAGCTCATCATCTGATGCCCAAATGACTCACTCTTTCCAAATTATCTTTGTCAATCTTCACTCTTCCTAAATCATGTCAGTAATATGATTGTGTTTCTTCCCACCCAGTAGACAAAAACCACTCTAGGATTGTTACAATAGGTCTGAAAAAGAAAGAGAACTACAATTTAGTTGTTCCCCAAGAGTAACTTGAGCGTCCCCTCCGCACCCCTTGGTAGCATGCTGAGCTTCTATGCCCAAGATCGTGGTTTCAAACCCAGCCAATGTCGTAGGATTTTTAAGAGCGTTAAATTTCCCTTATTACGCCCTCATTTGGAGGTGAATTAAAGCCGGCGGTCTCATGTCATAAATTTATGGCATGTAAAAAAACTTCCACTAACTAAAATTGTGTGAAGTCAAATTTGTAGGTTAGTTTTGATTAACGCTCTGTAGTTCCAACGTTCGGAACCAGGTGCCAGTTGCAGTGGCATCTAATTGCCAATTTTGCGGCTAGGTGTCGTTGACGGTAGCATTTGGTAGCAAAGAGTGGGAACTACCTGAAATTGATAGTCTGCAGTCCTTACTTAAATTAAAACAGATAACACACGCTAGTAGAGCCATCAGAATTAACACCGGTTGTCAGACTGATTCCACACACACCCAAAGTACACGGGGCAACATGAACGCGTTGTTGCAGCACCTAAACTCAGGATCCATCCAAGCAGTGTTTTGTCCGCCTTGGTCCGTAGTGAAAAGCATTCTTGGCTATCACCCTGGAGGTCAGAGTTCGATTCCCGGACTTGTCATGAAATTTAATTCTGGTCTGAAGGCTGATACGGTGTACACCCAATATCTTGTGGCAGAATTGAGAAGAGACGAGTTCAATTCCCTTCCCAGTCATCCTGGACGTGGTTTTCCGTGACTTCCCACAACTACTCTAGGAAAATGCTAAGATGGTACCTAACTTAAGGCCACGGCCGCTTCCTACCCAATTCGTACCTCAGTAACAGATACACATACTAGTACTAACATCACAGTGACACACACCCAAATACACGTGGCTACATGACCGCAATGTCGCAAAGCCTTTAAAAGAATCAACAACAACAAACAACTAAGATCAGTGTGTGTATTAATATAGCTATTACCATCCGTTCAGTGGAATAAGGACTCCAGTCACAAGAAATGCATTCTGTTAACGAATGGGCTCCGAGACAACAAAACCTCTTACGGGGTTCCATCTTCCTATTTTATGGACAAAAATATGCCCAGATCTATGTTCAGTTGTCATTGAAGCATCACACAAGTAAACAACAATGTTTATATGATATTAGGGATCACTCGTATAAAATTTCGACGAAATTCACTTAATAGCGCTTTCAAACAACAAAAACGTACTTTACACAAAACTACAAAAATGGCGCGGAGTCCCTTAATCGTTGCGCGGGTCCATTTCTTTCACAAATATACTATTTAGATTGTGTAGCCTGTCATATTTGTACTAAAAACTCTAATTATTTTCTTTCTCACGAGGTTATTTTTACAGATTTTATTAATACCCAAATGAAGGAAATTGTATTTATTTAGCTTCAAGTTCCTGAATAGTTTGTTTACCTGCTAGAAAAAAAAAACAACACACTCTTAAAATATAGGTGGGAGATAATTTGTAATACTTGTAATATCACTAAGCTTGGATTCGTAATTTTAGCATATTCACTTATTAATTGCTTGCCATCAAAAGGGATTAGATGACTCTCATCAAATCTGCTACACAGGTATGGGTAAAGGTGTTTCAAATGTCCCAACAAATTTGGTTTGGCATATCCTACCTTGTCTTCTTACTACTACGGGTACATGAGTATCGCTTCTCACCAGTATGGGTAAACATGTGTCTGTTCAAATTGCCAATCTGACTAAATTTGGCTTCGCATGTGCTACATGAGAAGGGTATCTCGCCAGTATGGATTAGCATGTGTCTCTTCAAATCTAGCTTGATGGCAAATTTGGCTCCACATGTGCTACACAAGGAGGGCTTCTACCCAGAATGGGTTAGCATGTGTCTCTTTAAACTGCTAATCCTACCAAATTTGGCTTCGCATATGCTACAGGAGAAGGGCTTCTTCCCAGTATGGGTTAACATATGTCTTTTCAAACTACCATTTTTCGCAAATTTGGCTTCGCATGTGTTACACGAGAAGGGTTTCTCCCCAGTATGGGTTAACATGTGTGTTCTCAAATTTCCTTTTGCTCCAAATTTTAATTTGCAAATACTGCACGAGAAGGGCTTCTCCCCAGTATGAGTTAACAAGTGTCTTTTCAAACTACCATTTTCCGCAAATTTGGCTTCGCATGTGATACACGAGAAGGGTTTCTCCCCAGTATGGGTTAACATGTGTGTTCTCAAATTTCCTTTCGCTCTAAATTTTAATTTGCAAATACTGCACGAGAAGGGCTTCTCCCCAGTATGAGTTAACATGTGTCTTTTCAAACCACCATTCTTAGTAAATTTGGCTTCGCATGTGCTACACGAGAAAGGCGTCTCACCAGTATGGGTTAACATGTGCCTTTTCAAACAACCATTTTCCGTAAATTTGGCTTCGCATGTGCTACATGAGAAGGGTTTTTTGCCAGTATGGGTTAACATGTGTGTTTTCAAATGACATTTCACTCCAAACTATACTTTGCAAATACTGCACGAGAAGGGCTTCTCCCCAGTATGGATTGACATGTGTGCCTTCAAATGACCTTTCACAGTAAATTTGGCTTCGCATGTGCTACACGAGAAGGGTTTCTCGCCGGGATGGTTTAACATATGTCTCTTCAAACTACTGTAGGTTAACAGCTTGGTCGACAAATTTTCTTGATTTGTAATATTTCTTTCTGATACAGTGCTGGTATTCTGTCCTCTGGTATTACATAATGGGTATATCTTCCTTACAGCAGGATCCGAAGTATCAGGACATCCCAGCCTGAAACCGTTGGTATTAATACAATCCAGTGCGCTAATAAATATGTTGAATTATCTGAGAATGGTGAATAATACTTTCAAAATACAGAGATCTAACTTATAAAATGATAATTGGACCAACATTCATTAATATCACGACCAGAAATACTGTCCTTATCTAATACCTGGAACTGATCTCAGTTTTAATATTCAATGCTATGTTTTTCATACAGTCTGAATATTTTCAAATACTTATATACTAAGCAAACAAAATGGTGCGTCACATCGGAGTATTTGGAGTCATAGGTTTCCTTGATAAATATGAAATCCGTATCTAGTTCAAAAGTTCTGATTATACATGGAAATGGCAAATTATTTCCAGACACATTCTGTTTGCCAAAAGTCAACTTTGTCCTTGATCAGTTATATAATTGAAATTATTGAATGGTTACAGAAATTGTGTGCTAATTCATACTAGCAGTGCAAGTGTTCAACTTATTTTGCACCACATTGTGCCGCATGAACAACATGGATGTTTGGGGATATGACTATTTAATATAATCTGGATAACTGAAATCCATCTGACTTAGGAAGTGCGTGCTTGTAGAGGTGACAGAATAATCCATATTATATTCCCTACAGAACAGCCATGCTGGCATTTGGATTAAGGTGGGAATTTTGGATATGCAAATCATGTGATTTCGAAACCATATGGGCTTTTATGCTTCACTCTTGAATACATCGCGGATGAATTGCTATTTAGGGCTACATAAATTATGTGGAGTTGAGTGAGTAGCTTAATGTTCAAGAAAATATCAGATACTATATATAACGGTGGCTTGTTATAATATACAGAAAGTGGTAACTCGGTAACATTAATCACTCCATATAGCGAACATTTATCCAACTCTTGGCTCACCACAATGTGACTCCCGTCTGACCACGTACTGTAGCTGGGAACATAAAGTAAGCAATTTTTCCCCCAACGATTCAATATCTCAACCTCCTTTTTAGACGTCAACAAATACACACTTTGTACACTGTTCGATGTTACACTCTATGTTTCCAAATATCTGACATAAGTATCTCAGAGGTTTGTAAAACCTGGCACAATATCCTAAAAGTAATGAAATAGAGTAAGAGATTTCACTTCTTGCACAGATCGATGAATTTGCTTAAATAAATCCGCAAACGCGCGTGCAAAAGTGGCTGAGCTTTCGCACGGGCGGCGTATTTGTCGAGTGACGTCACTCATTCTTGAGAATACCATTCTATCTCCGCAGAACCTACACACCCTACATCCGAAGGAATTCGTTCAAAATAAACTATTATTGGTTATCCCCTGGAGTTCTTGTCCTCGACCCGTCCTTCCATATCAACTGTAAGGTTTCATAACCACTCGTCAGACTCATTTACCCTCCCCCACTCGTCCTAATACCCTTCATTAAGTACTATATTTAATCTTTTAATCACCACTATTTTCCTACAACACCACAATCATATATTTCTATTCCTATATATTCTGTATCAAAAACAATCCAAGTATCGCATCCACATAGCGCCAAGCTCCAGGTAATGGCTTCAAAAATGACTTTTTAATACCTAGATCTATATTTAATTTAAACATATGTCAACCCAAGCTTCATTTCGTATTTGCTTTGTCCATTCTGCGCCCAAGTTGGATTCACCAACGTCTTTTAGTGTTTTAACAGCCAATCGATTTCAATATTTTTATTTTAAATCTCCCTGCTGCATTCCGTTTATTTTGTTTCAGATACAATGATTTTATTATGAAAACTCTCCTCAACACCTCGTACACACCATTTAGAAACATGATAAAATTTTCTGGTGAGAAGCCAAGATAACATTGTCGTTAGTAAGTCACCGAGTCGAAATTACTTTATCTTCGTCCTCTAGTCTCCTTCAAATTTATTTGGCATTTCCTTCGTTATTTGCCGTATGTATAGATTGAAAAGTACGAATGATAAAATGCAGTCTTACCTATTATCGTTCCAAATTCCAGTTTCTCTCTCATGTCTATCAAATCTAATAAATACCAGCTGGTTGTAGACACACTCAGAATCCTGAATTGTATTCCGAAACTTTTCAAACTGGCAAACAATATCACCAATAAACATTATACACACCTTTATTTGTACTAAATATGCGAAGAACGTTTTAATCTCGATCTTTATTCTATCAAGAACATTCTAATACTTAATACAACTACCCTTGTTCTTCTGATTCTTCTTCACTGAACTTGTTTTTACCTATTTCGGCTGTCATCCAATCCATCTGTTTCATCAACGTCATCAACTTCTAAAGGCTAAAAGCCTTGTCGTTGCAGCCATTTCATATGGTCCTCTTCACATTGGCATACGAGTCACCTTCCATCTCCTTGACAATGTTCTTGAGATACGATTGTCTTGGTCGTCCCCTTTGTTTTTTCCCGAAGTTTTTCCTAAAAAAATTACCTGGAGGAGAGTGTCATGTTTAAGTATGTGTCCCATTGATTTTTCATTCCTTTACTTGATGGTGTTCAACAGGCATCGATTCTCCTGAATTTGGTTCAGGACAAGCTCATTTGTCTTTCTTTCCATCCAGCTTGTTCGGGTCATTCCTCTCCAAAACCGCATTTCAGCTGCCTCTAGTTTTGATTCTTCTCCTTTCCCAAGTGTCCATGTTTCAGAACCACAGGTCAACACACTCCAAACAAAGGTCTTGAGAAATGACTTCCTTATCTTCAAGTTGAGGAGGCCATTGAGCAGCAAATTCTTCATATTTTGAAAGGCTTTCTTCGCCACCGCTATTCTTTTCTTAATTTCTGAGATACATCTATTGTCATAATTAATCACACTTCCAAAATAGCAAAATTCCGTTACTTGTTCAATGGCACTATCACTTAACATTATATTAGCTAAAATTGGTTTTTTCAATCAAATACCATTAATTATGTCTTCCGAGAATTAAATCTTAGCCCGAATTTTCCTAAGGATTTCTGAAAAACTTTTAACATGCAGAGTTTGCTAAAATTGCAATATCATCTGCAAAGCGAATGCTATGTATCTGTAACCCATTACATCTTAATCCTTTTGTTTTCTCTTAATGTATTTACTGCAGCTTCTATATAGATATTAAAAAGAAATGGTGATAGAGTACAACACTGACTTACACCTCTTCTTATTTCTGTTTCCCTTTTATTGCCATCAACTGTTATTTCGGTAGTTTGATTTTTATATAAGTTCAGAATAAGGCGCCGGGCTTTCCAGTCAATCCCGACTTTGGCAAATAAAAGAAATAAGGTTTTCCCATTGACATTATCAAATGCTTTTTCTATATCAATGAATACTATATAGGTCTTTTGATTAACTTCCAGTCTTCTTTCTAAAATCTGACGTAATGCAAGGATAGCTTCCCTAGTCCCTTTCCTTGTTCTAAATCCATACTGATCACTATCCAGATGTTGTTAATTTTTCTTGCTTAATCTTGGATGATGATCAATACAATCTTTCATGCATGTGAAAGAATGGCTAAAGTTCTATAATTAGAACATTCAAAAGCATTTCCTTTCTTGGGTAGTGTGATTGTTCAAATTTTAATAAAATCAGGAGGTACAATTCCGTCCTAATAGCATTTAGTAATTATTTGAAAAAGGTATTCTTTAATGCTTACATCACAACATTTTAAGAGCTCTGCAGGAATGTTATCTACACCAGTTGCTTTATTTCAATTCAGTTTAGTGAGTGCTGCATAAAACCCTGCTTTAGTTATAGTTGGACCTATATCATATTCTTCAATTAGTTCTTCATCTTCTATATAAATGCTATTGTCAGTAATATCTGGTCCATCATACAAATCTTCAAGGTATTCCTTCCATCGCTCACATACCTTTTCATTTTCTAACAATAGCCGAGTTGCTACGATGCATAGGGGCTGAAGATCTGGGCAGTTCATTTTGCTTATTATTATTTTGGATCTTTGACAGGTATGTGAAGGGATATCGAACAGTATGCCATTGTCTCTATACTGAAGAAAGCAGGAGCTGACAGATTGGAAGTTTCTCCGACAATGAGTGCGATGACTAACGCTTCTAAGTTTTTATTTGAAGGATAAACAAATGCTGATGATGAAGAAATTGAAGAAATTTATGATCAAATAGAAGAATTGGTTGACATAGTAAAGGCGAATTCAAATATTTCTGACGTAGTTGGAAGTATGCTGAGCGTCTAAGCCCAAGATCGCGAGTTCAAACCCGTCGGAATTTTTAAGAGCGTTAAAATCCCTCAATATGCCTTCCTTCGGAGGGGAAGTAAACCCGGCGGTCCCATGTCATAGATTTATGGCATGTTACAGAATCTTACACTAATCACACCTGTGTGAAGCTAAATTATAGGTTAAACACTTGACTAATGCTCTTAGGTTCCAACGTTCGTCACCAGGAGCCGACTGCGGTGGCATCTGGTAACCTAGATCTGACCTAGTGGTCATTAACAGGGGAATTTGGCGGTAAAAGTATTAACTTGAAAAAAAATGAATGTCTGCAGTCCTTACTTGAATAGAAAACAGACAAAACTCACAAATAAAACCATCACAATTAACACCGGTTGTCAGCCAGATTTTACGGACACCCTAAGTAAGCGGAGCTACATGACCGCGTTGTCGCAGCCCCTAAACTAAGGAACCAACCAGGCTAACTATCTTCTCTCAAATACTTCCAGACAGAGAGAGTTACGAACAACAATTCGTGGGCAAGTGAAGAGTTAAATTAATACCAATAATGTATCTACTTTGACGAGACAAGCAGTAAAATGCGAGATATATCTGACGTTGCAAACAAAACTTATTCGTATCCAAAACATTCAGTTTTGCATACAGGAAAGTTAAATAACATATTTCCTCATATGCTGTACACTTACTCATTTGGATGATTTCCACTTGCTGCACTTTCCCCATCCTGGATTTCTTCTTTCATGTCCTAGGAATAAAGTGAATTGATTAATTATTTTACTTATTTGGCATAACTAATACTTTTTACACAAACAGCAAACTATGTAATTGTAAATCACGGCAGAGTTCAAGTGAAGCATTACAGAGATGTGGTTATGTCTTCCCTAGTTCTAAAACTTATAATACACAATCTCCTCAAGATAACAAAATGCTGACTCACTGCCTTAAAGGAGGTAATCGTATTAGGGATTGAGGACAAATGAATGTACTTTTACTTTTTTAACTGGGAGGCTTTAGGAGGCGTTAGGATCTAACACATCCACCTATCATTAAGTAAAATGCGACTATATCCTCAATATTTGTACCATCCCATCTTTCGAGAATGAAGGTCAGACATCTTACATTTATAATATCATACAACACTTTTCTCACAAAACACTGCAATTAAAGCAAAATACAAAAGAATTTAGTCTAAGTACATAAATTATATGCCTCTAGAGGGAATTTATTGTGGAGTATGTTGCTGCTACACAATGGTAGTAATATCAAGCATTATAAGTCTACTGGTGAACGGTAGCACATAGTTTGCAAGGTAGGTACAAGCCGGAGAAGAAATTGGAGTAACTTATTAATATTTAGTCACACATCATTTAGTATGCTTTCAATAAGGGATTCCAGGCATCTTTGATATTAATTGACATACAGAAATTTATGAATGCAAGTTTGAAACTTATATATTGAATCCACCCTTTATAGTTACTGCCTTAGAACAGAAAACATTCTGAGCTAATTTCAACCATTACAGAGCTTAAATGAGCCAGGCCATGTGATTACTGTCAGAAGATGACTGGGCAAGATACCTACCAACTAAAATACTTGAAATGGTTGTTCAAGGTTCCCCATTTTCATCTCCAGGTTAACGTTAGGACGGGAACACTTAACAGACCATGTTCGCTTCCATCCAACTCCTAATCATATTTTAATAATACCAATCCCCATTAACAACTCTTATAGGCTGAACAAAAGGGCGAACGGCTGTAAAAACCACTGCCACATTTAAGTTCAAAATTCATTTCACTTCCTCCCTAACACCGCAGAAATAGGGATATTAAGGGATAGAAGAGAAATAACTATAAGAAATGTGGTAAGAAGGAGGGTTTCTTCAGAACGTACCATAAGTTAAAATAAGTGGACTTAAGAATTAACAATTACTTTCTTCGTATGATTTTAGCTAATTCTCCTACTTTTATCTCATATCTTTAATTATTTAATAAATATACACTAAAGATCAAGTGCTTGTTATAGCAATGCTCAGGATTGGGATGGAGGTATTCACGGTCATAAGTTAAAACAATCCCAGCATGTGCCTGCAAGGCAACTACCTAGCCCGATGAGTGGATCTCTGAGGGGAATACAGATATCCTAATGCAATTGGGTTATTCTGACCTAAAGTCCACAGTGGGTACGAAATGCAACCATATGTTAGCTTCACATATTATAATTAAGGTGCATCCCCCATTAGCTCAGTGATCAGAACAACATTATACTTTGTCGGTGGTCCCAGGTGGATTAGATATCTCAGTTCTTCATCCTTACATCAAAACGGCTCGTACTCTCTGTATTATACAAAAGCTAACAGAAAAGCACTTCAGTTTGCCATCAATACAGTATTGAAAATAAAACTCCTAATCCCGAAATGCTATTGGGTGATAAGGAGATGTCATGTCTTGTAAGGACGCATGAAGGTGCTGAACTCTTCCAGATATGAAGATGTTATTTCTGATTCGATACGTGGAACGATGTCCGGAAGAGGACAGTCTGCGATCTTAATATCCCTAACATGGTCCATATGACTTGTTTCACAAATATATTTCCCTTTGCATAGGTAGAATTATGTGTTACACATGACTTGTAAACTTGCACTGAATAAATCAAGGAATAAATAATATACTGAAGTTAATTCAACTACGCATTCATAGTTTTCTTATGTCAACAGATACTTGGCAAAGACAAAAAAGTTTATAAAGTTCAAATCAGAATTCATTTCAGTTCCTACACATATGCCAAGTGTTGGCCTTGCAGATTACCACTAGCATTGAGTGTGTGTGTGTGGAGACTTAGTGGCATTGGTGCAGTAGCATACTGTTAATATATAACGATAATATCTTTCATAATAATCAAGCAAAGTTGATGAATGTAGTGTAAAGAAATATTGCATAGTATGTTGTGCGTTTTACTGTATGGAGTTCCTAAAGCAATATTGATCTGAAGAATACTCAAGGTAGGGAGAAATTTAATGAACTTATAATACTTGACATCTTATCAGGATTGTTAGGCACTTTATTAAAAGTATGGATTATGAATATAAATATTTTTTTACAAACACCGGGCCTCGCTCTATTAAGTTGCCTTCTTCTTCAACAGTCCGTAACAATATAAATATCATATTCACATGTAATTCATTTCAGGTTATTCTTCGAGAGATATGCAGGAATCCTGACTTTCTGGATGATTAATTCCCCAAATTCTTTCATAATGGAAGGTAACCACTAACTGTGACTGTTTAGTAACGTCTGTAGTTTCACAATGGAAGGTAACAACTAGCTGTGACTGTTTAGTAACGTCTGTAGTTTCATAATGGAAGGTAACAACTAACTGTGACTGTTTAGTAACGTCTGTAGTTTCCCAATAGAAGGTAACAACTAGCTGTGACTCTTTAGTAACGTCTGTAGTTTCATGATGGAAGGTCACAACTAGCAGTGACTGTTTGCTAACGTCTGTATATTCATAATGGAAGGTAACAACTAGCTGTGACTGTTTAGTAACGTCTGTAGTTTCACAATGGAAGGTAACAACTAGCTGTGACTGTTTAGTAACGTCTGTAGTTTCACAATGGAAGGTAACAACTAGCAGTGACTGTTTAGTAACGTCTGTAGTTTCATAATGGAAGGTAACAACTAGCTGTGACTGTTTAGTAACGTCTGTAGTTTCATAATGGAAGGTAGCAACTAGCAGTGACTGTTTAGTAACGTCTGTAGTTTCATAATGGAAGGTAACAACTAGCTGTGACTGTCTAGTAACTTCTGTAGTTTCATAATGGAAGGTAACAACTAGATGTGACTGTTTAGTAACGTCAGTAGTTTCACAATGGAAGGTAACAACTAGCTGTGACTGTTTAGTAATGTCTGTAGTTTCACAATGGAAGGTAACAACTAGCTGTGACTGTTTAGTAACGTCTGTAGTTTCACAATGGAAGGTAACAACTAGCTGTGACTGTTTAGTAACGTCTGTAGTTTCACAATGGAAGGTAACGACCAGCAGTGACTGTTTAGTAATGTCTGTAGTTTCATAATGGAAGGTAACAACTAGCTGTGACTGTTTAGTAATGTCTGTAGTTTCACAAGGGAAGGTAACAACTAGCTGTGACTGTTTAGTAACGTCTGTAGTTTCACAATGGAAGGTAACAACTAGCTGTGACTGTTTAGTAACGTCTGTAGTTTCATAATGGAAGGTAAAAACTAGTTGAGATTGTTTAGTAACGACTGTAGTTTCACAATGGAAGGTAACAACTAGCTGTGACTGTTTAGTAACGTCTGTAGTTTCACAATGGAAGGTAACAACTAGCTGTGACTGTTTAGTAACGTCTGTAGTTTCACAATGGAAGGTAACAACCAGCAGTGACTGTTTAGTAACGTCTGTAGTTTCATAATGGAAGGTAACAACTAGCTGTGACTGTTTAGTAATGTCTGTAGTTTCACAAGGGAAGGTAACAACTAGCTGTGACTGTTTAGTAACGTCTGTAGTTTCACAATGGAAGGTAACAACTAGCTGTGACTGTTTAGTACCGTCTGTAGTTTCATAATGGAAGGTAACAACTAACTGTGACTGTTTAGTAACGTCTGTAGTTTCACAATGGAAGGTAACAACTAGCTGTGACTCTTTAGTAACGTCTGTAGTTTCATAATGGAAGGTCACAACTAGCAGTGACTGTTTACTAACGTCTGTATATTCATAATGGAAGGTAACAACTAGCTGTGACTGTTTAGTAACGTCTGTAGTTTCACAATGGAAGGTAACAACTAGCTGTGACTGTTTAGTAACGTCTGTAGTTTCACAATGGAAGGTAACAACTAGCAGTGACTGTTTAAGTAACGTCTGTAGTTTCATAATGGAAGGTAACAACTAGCTGTGACTGTTTAGTAACGTCTGTAGTTTCATAATGGAAGGTAACAACTAGCAGTGACTGTTTAGTAACGTCTGTAGTTTCATAATGGAAGGTAACAATTAGCTGTGACTGTCTAGTAACTTCTTTAGTTTCATAATGGAAGGTAACAACTAGATGTGACTGTTTAGTAACGTCAGTAGTTTCACAATGGAAGGTAACAACTAGCTGTGACTGTTTAGTAATGTCTGTAGTTTCACAATGGAAGGTAACAACTAGCTGTGACTGTTTAGTAACGTCTGTAGTTTCACAATGGAAGGTAACAACTAGCTGTGACTGTTTAGTAACGTCTGTAGTTTCACAATGGAAGGTAACAACCAGCAGTGACTGTTTAGTAACGTCTGTAGTTTCATAATGGAAGGTAACAACTAGCTGTGACTGTTTAGTAATGTCTGTAGTTTCACAAGGGAAGGTAACAACTAGCTGTGACTGTTTAGTAACGTCTGTAGTTTCACAATGGAAGGTAACAACTAGCTGTGACTGTTTAGTAACGTCTGTAGTTTCATAATGGAAGGTAAAAACTAGTTGAGATTGTTTAGTAACGACTGTAGTTTCACTATGGAAGGTAACAACTAGCTGTGACTGATTAGTAACGTCTGTAGTTTCACAATGGAAGGTAACAACTAGCTGTGACTGTTTAGTAACATCTGTAGTTTCACAATGGAAGGTAACAACTAGCTGTGACTGTTTAGTAACGTTTGCAGTTTCATAATGGAACGTAACAACTAGCTGTGACTGTTTAGTAACGTCTGTAGTTTCATAATGGAAGGTAACAACTAGCTGTGACGGTTTAGTAACGTCTGTAGTTTCATAATGGAAGGTAACAACTGGCTGTGACTGTTTAGTAATGTCTGTAGTTTCATAATGGTAGGTAACAACTAACTGTGACTGTTTAGTAATGTCTGTAGTTTCACAAAGGAAGGTAACAACTAGCTGTGACAGTATAGTAACATCTGTAGTTTCACAATGGAAGGTAACAACTAGCTGTGACTGTTTAGTAACGTCTGTAGATTCATAATGGAAGGTAACAACTAGCTGTGACTGTTTAGTAATGTCTGTAGTTTCATAATGGAAGGTAACTACTAGCTGTGACTGTTTAGTAACATCTGTAGCTCCGCAATGGAAGTTATAAACTAGCTGTGACTGTTTAGTAACATCTATAGTTTGATAATGGAAGGTAACAACTAGCTGTGACTGTTTAGTAACGTCTGTAGTTTCATCTATGCTGATGATGGGTGTTGCTTTTAGAGGAAGAACAGCGAGGTCATCTACTCTATCTCCCATGATGGCCACAAACCAAGCTTTCTTGTTATTATTGAGGTTTTTGCATCATATTTACAGAATCCCAAGATGTTTTATGCATGCCTTAATCTTACATCCACAAACCTTAACGTAAATGTTGTAAACAGACCAATTGAAGTGTCTGTTATACACACTATTGTTTTATTCACCAGCCTGTTGGGTTATGGCTACAACAGGTGTTTGCCCATCTTATTGGGTTATTGCCACATGTCCAACCAATGAGAATGATGTCATTACCAACAATCCAGCAAATTCATTTTTACAGAGCCCTACTAACACAATAGCTAACACACAATTGATATTTCACTCACAACTACAACAATTTCACACGTTACACGCTTCTAGAAAGTAACGTTCTTCACGCTTGTTTAGAAATTCCGAATGGATATTAGAATAAAGTAAATAGACATCAAAGAGCTAGAATAGTCAACCAAACCTCGAAGATAGTCCACTCCAGCAAGATCAAACGTTTGATGAAAAGTGGCGCTATCAAGATGCACAAGATGTAAATAATCTTCACAGATTTTAAATGACAATATGGCTTTAGACACCTTCTTTCATACTTATTATATTACACGCAAGTTATATATTTTCATGTATCTCAGCTCATGCGCAGTACGAAGAGGCCCTACAAGCAATGCAGCACATCATTGACCCCAGGATATAGGCAACAAACAACACAAAGATGGTGAGATTGAAGTTTCCGCCTTTGCATCCGATTACCAGCAGTGTATGAGGATAAGGAAGCAATCTACTGATAACATGGTCAGTACCATAACACAGGGCTCTGTGGCCATTTCACTCACATCAGTTGCAAATACAAAACTAACTTCACGGAATACTTGTTTTTAATAGGAAGAAGGCTTCTAGTTTTACGTTTTTCCATTAATCTAGCGACCATGAGCCACGGGACCTCCATTTTTAAGAGGAATCAAAACCACAAGTCGTGATAATTCACTCCCAAGGAACTAACAAGAAAGCTAATCATTTGTGATAGACTGTTCCCTTGTTCCATTTGTGAAGTTATTGGTATTGTTCTGAGTAATTGGTTCACTGCATGACATACCATGCGCAGTTAAAGGACAGAAAATGGCCTGGATCATCTGAGAAAGGCTGTCTTCCTAAAAATTTCAACATTATTTACTAGCAGCCTCAATATTGCATTCATTTGTTGGTACGCCATTTTCGTATAGAAGTTATGCAGAAATTAATAAATGTATCACTGTATTCAGGCGAGGTAGTCTGAAGTTTTAGAAACTATTTCTGTGTGGCGGAATTTGAAGCGAGATTTGAATATATCAACCACACTTGCCGGAGGAACATCAGATATCTCTATATGAGTATCTCTTAAATATTATGATCATCTACAAAATTTCAATACCAAATTGGGGAAGCAAATCATGAATGGAATTTGATGATTTGCAACAACCGAACACCAGATATTAAAAATACAAAGAAGGCCCCTGGAATTACTACAATTACATTAAGGTTTCGTATTACTTCCTAAATCTTTGATCAGTGCAAATGATCCCCTCACAAACGTATCATGAAACCTTTGAATATATCAGCCACACTTGCTGGAGGATCATCAGATATCATTAAGCATATAACATGACTTAGCAACCAAAAAAGCTACTCTCAAGATAATTCGGCACTTACAACTCTCGATGAAAATGGTGTTTCCTTCTTGATTAATGGGACTATCTCTGCAGTCACTTTCTCATGGATAGTAACTTCCTTGTAGTCTGCAGTACCTTCCATATGTGTTCCCTACAGAGAAACACCAATGTGTTAAAAATGTACCTCATGAGGCAAAAGAAAAATATTTTGTACACACGTAAGCACGCTAGACATTCATCTAATTCTCTATGTCTCGGATTAGTTCTCAACTCAATGAATAATTTTAAGAAATTTGATAAGGTTAGAATAGCAACCCTGAAGCTGAAATTTTGATGCGTTAAGTGCTCATTAGCTGACTTTAAGTGCTCATTAGCTGGCTTTAGGTGCTCATTAGCTGACTTTAACATCATTTATATTTTTCTGACTTATACTTTCAAGGTTTTGAATGTTTTACAAGACAAAAATACAATAGAATACCTTACCTATTACTTACGATGTATATGTAGCTATCAGAACACAAAATACTTTATTTCTCAGAATCCAATACTTACATGTAGCTACATGATACATTTGTCTTTCATTTTAAGGAAATTCAAATAGGTGTCTGATTCAAGATGAAAATAAACACGAGCTTCAATATGTAAAACATACTTGCATTTCTGAACCTTTCTCAAGAACGATTTCCAAAAATCAGTAACTGTCAACATTAAATGATGATATGAAAACCTACAGTCGCATAGCATGTGATCGTGTGGTCATGGAGTTACAGACAATTCAAAACCTCAATACCCAGTCTCCGAGTTTCACTAGCACACACTTACTAATATGCCAAGGATTATTCGAAGTTCCTACCTAATTTAGCTGCACGACTTAACCTTACAAGTGATGCAAGTTTTGCCATAATTATTCAAGGTTGTTTCAAAAAGGACAATAATTAACCACTTCAAAATTGAAGCCTGCCCTACAAGAACGTTGTATATCATATTTATTACCTTTTCAGTATTAAAAGAAAATTACTTGTGCCTAATCTAATACCGAGATATGTTAAATACAGGTCTATACAGTCTTTCTTCCAACACTAAAGGAATATATTTCTCTTAAATGGCAGTATATAGGACTCACCATGATTTTCGTGCAGTTTCCTTGCAAGAAAGTTGTATATCACAACAGACCTAGAACGTTGTATATCACAAACCATTTTCTATGGCTAAAAATTATGAAAAATATTCCTCAGATTCATAATTATATGGAATGGAATATTGTATTGCTTACAAGGCTCCAGCTGTTTAGATTTTTGGGACAGAAACACACACACATACACACACATGGACAAAAGGTGATTTCATAAGCCTACTTGTTTTTCATAATTGAAAATAGGCTAAAAGAATTCTGTGATAATCAAGGGATTACATTAAAATTGTAGCAGCATTATAATCATTACACGTTCCTGGAAGTGCTATGCCGCCACCCAACTGATTGATATAAAACGTTCTTCTCTTGCATGACTTGAACTGCACGCCCTGAAGTTGCTGCAAAAGCTTTGCCACAATTCTTCAGTCGCTTCCGCACATTGTTATTCCACTGAAATTGATTTTTCTTCCTTTTCCTGCTCTTCGCGACACATTCAAATTGCCAACATCCGCCATCTTTGTTGATATACAACTTTCTTGCAGGAAAGCCACCTTTTGGGCCCAACATTTTCTGTCCATTTTTTTCAAATTGATTAATTTTAAGTTTGCAAAGTGTCGGTGTGATGATATCCAACCTTCTTAACCGAAAATCTCAACATGCCCAATTTCTGATAATACAACGTTCTTGTAGGGCAGGCTTCAATTATTATAGACATGTGACGAAATAATAAATAAACAGCCCAAGGGAGCGATCTCACTCAATGCGCAATATTAATAACATAGACTGCCCCATTCCTTATGACGTGTTAATTATAATCAACTATGTATTACTTAAAGTCAATATTTAGAACATTGTGACCTTCTTGAGCGTGGAATAGGATAAGGAACTGTGTAGTAGCGTACCAAAAGTTCACAGAGTAAATAAAAAAAAAACAGATCTGTTACAATAATCTTGTTAATAAAGCATATAAAAATTACTTGAAAAACATCATAGAATTGAAGAGATGTGTATATTGAATAAGTTAGCTTGATGTGTATTTGCCAGATATTGTAGGGAGAAACTTTGGAAATATGCGTGACGATGTTTTTATGAAATGTTGAGAACTACATAATTTTGAAAAAAATTGAGAATTATCCAAAGTAGGAAATAATGTACACAATCACCTGGCAATCAAGTTCTTCTTTAACAAGTGCACTCTGAGTTATGAATCTTGCATCTTCAAAAGCATCATCAGGTTCTTCAATTTTCATCCCCACCGGCCTATCAGACGGTGGCTGCTCATTCAAATCCTGGGAAGTAACAAACAAGCATGACTAGATGTAAAAGTTGGAGAATAAGAGCTAATGATGATTATAGTAATAATAATAATAATAATAATAATAATAATAACAATAGCAATAAACTGTTACAAAACATTACCAAGCACGTAGTTACGTCATAAACATGCGGAAGAGGCCCTAGAAATAAAACTTCTAACAGGCGGAAGAGGCCCTAGAAATAAAACTTCTAACAGATTACTTCCATAACCTTTTATCCTCCTGAAGAACAATTGTTAATAATAATAATAATCATTATTATGAATTTGAAGTATAAAAAGAAACTATTTACTCTGATCATCATTAACTTTAGTTAAAGTAAAGTTTCAACCTGACAGACCCAAAGTCAGAACATTTAAAATATCCTCGAATTGATCTGGAATATTTTAAAACCAAATGCAAACAATCTCCTTGCAAATATCACGAACCGAAATTCAGTCATTTAGATGGCATTAGAAGATACGCTATTGGGAGTTTCCGGATTATTGGGGTTCTTCCTCAAAAACGTTAAGACAGATGGTTGAACAAGACCAGCGATAAGGCCAAAATACTGTCATTTAGATGGCACTAGAAGATACACTATTGGGATCATATTGGTGTTCTTCCTCGAAAACGTTAAGACAGATGGTTGAACAAGACCAGCGATAAGGCCATAGACCTTCTAATTCAAACCTTTCAAAGGTACAGTTACAATGAAATAGAATCAAAATTAGCGTGAATTCTTCAAAGACCAGAAAGAAGCCTCGAGGATCATCAGATCTGAAAATCACACATTACATAAAAAACAGTACAAGGAACTGTTACAGAACATTTGCTGACGAACCATCACACAACCAAGCACCTAGTTTATAACTTACAACATCCGGATGAGGCCCTGAAATAAAAAGGAAAACTGCAAACTTGTCACAGATTACTTCCATGACCTTTGATCCTACGATCCTTCTGAAGAACAAATCTGACTTCAGAAACGGATTCCTAATCCAGATTCAGAACTCCCTTCATTAGAAGAAATCAAGCAAGTAACCATAAACTAAACTTAAAAATAACAAACCTCAAAAGAAAACTGAAATATTGAAATTAACAGGTGAAAGCCTAACTAAAAAATGTCAAGTAACTCTCGTAGATATATGGAGAAAATTCCCTAAGACAGGAATTGCAATCTAGTTCACCCACTTATTTAAGAAAGGGAAATAGCGTACATTAATACCTATGGAGAAATATCCTCACTATCACTCGCGTACAACATTCTCTCTAAAGCATTATTTACGAGACTTGAAATCCAAACTCATCAACTAATTGGCAAATAACAGGCATGATTAATAAATGACAGGTCGTGTACAGAATAAATTCACAATCTCAAAATCTTCTTGCAAATTCATAAAGCCAGGCAAACAATGCTCACTTTGGAGACTTCAGGACAGCGGACGATTCAGTAGACCTACACACACTGACAGCCATAACTTCAATAGTTAAATTTAAGTGAACATTCTGATCGTAATCATATTAGCAAAGACTTCGACAAGGAGATGGGCTATATCCAAAAATGTTCAATAGTGTCTTTGAATAACAGTCCAAGACGGGGGGAGGAGAGGGGCAGGAGGGGCGGGGGTGACAAAAGAAAAACTATTGGTGACGACTCAGAAATAAAATTCATCTGTAGTGTTTGGCATTCGCAGATGATCAAGCTATTCTTTCCAACAATAGACAAGAGGCAGTTCAGGTCCTTGAAAGACTTCACTAAATTGCAGCTAAGACCGGACTCCAAATGCATCGACGAAACCGCTCGTCATCTAGACAGGAAACCACTCAAGACTAAATAAATTCAAACCCCACGGCATAGCCGTGCTCATTGCACCGTGCACCACGGCCTTAATGGCAGCTGCAGCAATTCTGTTTGAATCCCACTGACAGTACCTATCCTGAGTGATTTTTCCCTGCGTTATCCACACTCCCTCCAGGCAAATGACGGGATAGTACTTTACTTCACGATTGAATCATGATGCAAACAAAGAGAGAATTTCAACATTCCAGAAGGCCTACACCTATAGATGTAATTACAAAATCAACATCTAAGACATTATACCACAGTAATCAAACCCGAAGCTCTATATGGCTCAGAGACATTGATCATTGAAGGTACCGTAGATCTCTTAGTAAGGACATAGAGAAACAAGAAAGTAAAATATTTCGGTAAATCCTTGGTCCAGTCTGATCAGAAGGAATCCGGGAGAAACGAAAGCCTTGGGAAATTTATCAGCATTCTGAAAAGATCACTGACACTTTCAGGAAAAGGCATTTTAAGTTTAACGGTAACATTCTCAGAATGAAAAATCGCAGGATCACCAAAAGATTCTCAACCTTGCTCTATCAATGGAAGTCAAGAACCAGTGGCTTAGTGAAATAGAAAAAGAACTTCAAGAAATTGGATTCACAGAAGAAATTATATAAGATGGACCCCAGTTTAAAACAGTAATTAACAACCACCATTTTGCTGAGAAAATGAATGCAAGGACCAATAAATCATGGACTGAAGAACGGAGGTGTTAATATTATTATTAGGAAAATTAAAAGCAAACATTACAGATTCAGATTACTATTTGGTAGGGGGACGATAACCTAGATGTTAGACACCTCAAAACAAGAATTATAACCAACACAATTTGGTAGTATTAAGTAAATGACATAATTGCTATTAATTATGCTACACAAAGATTTGTCATGCCCATCAGTAATGGTACACAATATATGGAACAAAAATACAACTTACAATCTCAGGGAATTCTTCTGGTTCACATTTGATAGATGGTTGGCCCTCCATAATGTTGAGGAATCTAAAACATAGGATAATTAAGTAACTTAATATACTTTAAATATCAGGATACACTGTAACAAGGACAGGATATATTTGTCATTTACACACAGAAAATTTTAATGGTATATTCCAATACCCTTCCAGGAATTATTCTTGTGTTTTGCTCTATATTCTTTAAATATATGCAACCGTACATAAAATGGATTTTCTATCTACGCCAGGGCTTTGAGGATGATTAATTGGTATCCCTGTAATGTCTACCCCTCCGGAACATTCCAGAAGTGTTTCCTTCTTAGCAGTGGCGTACCGACGAGGGGGTTCAGGGTTGACCCCCCCCAGGGATATTCCTTCACTTGAATCTATATATTGTCCCATCTATCACCTGTTTTACGGCATCGCTCGTTAGACGTCTTAACTCCGGCATACACCTTAGGTGTGGTCACGTTCCTCACTTAATAAATGCCCTGCACTCTACTCGCAGTGTTGGAGCTACCCATGGTTGCTGTTAAAGTGTGCGATCGGTAAGGCTATTCACGTCGCTTCGGGTTGCTTTAATTGTGTGTGCCCGTTTCCTTATAGATAATTCAGTAAAAGAGGAGTTTCTACAATTTATTCCAATTAATGATACAGATAAAATAATCAAGACAGGCAGATTTTGAGAGCCAATAGCAATTGAAGTAGGAACACGGAGAGCAAAACATTATTTTTCTCTCACATAATATCAATATTTTAAGCAACCACGTCACTATGGTCATGATTATACCACTGCATCGTTTCAGTCTCAATATTTAGTTACTGTTGTCCATATTTTTTAGAATTTCTTTTCATTCTTTTTATTGTGTCGAAAAAATGAGACCTAAAATATTTTTCATGCAAAGAGAGCGGTTATTTAATTGTTGTTTTTTATGAATATTAATCAAAGTATCATTTTAATTATGATGATGACTGTCGTTTTAAGGGGCGGAACAGCATGGTCATCTGTCCCTGTAATACCGGTAATGTTCACAATTACCCTATTATATTAATGAAAAACCCCCGCCCCCAGAAGGAAATCCTGCGTACGCCACTGCTTCTTAGTAACCAATAAAAAGGTGGTGGTGTTGATTGCAGCTTCAAGGGGTATTTATTTGGTACTGATATGGAATGAATAGCCTTATTTTGGTAAGAACCTTCCACATGAAATGTTTGCATCATCACAAATTATAAACGTCCAGGAGGTGTTTGTGTGTGTATCATATGAACAGTGCTAGATTGTCTAAATAGGACTGGGGATTCAGAGAGACAGTGGAATTGCTGAAGTTCAGTAGGCCTACTAGGACCCCAAGTCAACAGTTTTAATGTCTACATTACTCAGCATAATATACAGACTTTCAACCCCCAGTCACTTTGATACGAATTGTCAAAGCAAAGGGAACAAATTGCACTATACTGAGCATATTTATTATATATTGTGACCGTACACAACACGAGCCGAGGATTGAATCAACAACTTTCACGCAGCGTGAGTACAGAATTAATAACTTTGATCTGCAGCGCACGTTACATCTTACACGCTAGGTTCACGATCAACTTAAATTTCAAATAAAGATTTGTAATTAAGTATTCTGCGTTTGTGGAAACGTCTTACATCAAATGTTGATATAATAGGCCTAAATAGTATATGACGAATACACGTAGGTCTTATTATTACTTTACCTGAGTGTGATATTGCCGAACAGTGTTCCTTATTGACAGAACTACAGTTTTGTTCCTTATTGACAGAACTACAGTTTTACAATATTACGGTACATGCAATTTTCTTAGAATTATTTCGAGTTGAACTTTAGACTAAAATATCGAGAGAAAAACACACTTTCCGTTGTCTAGGAAGGACCAGGCGTAACCAGTCGCACTTGACTCCCACACAGTCGGCATTCCAGTATTAAGGTACCGAGAGTTCAAAGGTATTAGCTAAAATCCCTGCCTCTCGTGTTACAATGCGACCACTTCACAACAAAACTCACATATGTCTCGTAGGAGTCGTAGGACAAGCGTTACCAACTGGAAATTTCCAAATGCAAGACATTGCTCAGAAAAGAGCGAGACATTCGAGAAAAATGTCTGACAAGTTCAATCGATAGCAAAATTATACATAATATCTACCGGTATATTACACATAACTTTTTACAAAAGGAAACACCTTACCTAACGATCAGTCCCTGCTGCATTTCTTTTCCTTGAAGCTGTATTCTACAGCAGAACTTACTTTTGAAAGAAGATGCGAATTATTTTCTTGAAGCACATATCTATAGAATTGTTCACACTACGTATTTTTGAAATTGATCGTCACAAGTAACATTCTACCAACAAACGGTTCCTCCATTGAGCATATACGGTACGGTATGAATAAACACACATTGCTGCCTGGTCTGGCAAACTGGCAAATTGTACTAAAGTTCAGAAACAAAACTCAATGTTCTGATACCGGTACTTATTAAAGAAAACAGACCATTGTTGGTCTATTGTTGAGTCTTAATCCAAAGTTTTAATGTATACATATATAGTATTAATGCTTCTGATACGAATAAATAAATAAATAAATCCAAAGTTGAACTTTTACAATAAGCCCTTACGGTACGTTGCAGAACTGGTCGAATAATTTTTTATCTACAGTATTTCTACACCTATTGACTGTAAATATTCTTCTTATACAAACCCTGTAAAATGAGACAATCTGTCGCAGTAAAACTGTTCCAAGATACATACCGTCCCTCACTTCTTTACCATCAGCTGGGCTGTAGGCCTACTGCTCACAAGCACGTCTTCACGCTCCTTCTCTAAGTAGACTCGCAGGCTAATGTTTATATCACTAGACTAACCACACGGTATAACGCATTCTTACTTTCATCGTGGAGACGTAATTTAATTGTGTTTTCCTTACCACTTACTGCATAGTGTTGCCACAAGACAACATATCACTTTTCACCTATGTATGTAGGGGCAGAGTAAGTTTTACGGCAAACCATCAACGTCCATTCAATTGTGCACTCAAACACACATACCAGTGATGCCTTGATTTTTTTTACATAACATACGACAAAACAGCCCGACAACCAAAGGTACTCCTTCCACCCCGTCAAAATCCACGCGTACCAACCACCGTTTATTTTCAGTGGCCCTCCCCATCCAGTTACCACAGGTTTCTGGATTACCTTTGGCTCAACCTTAAAGACATTACCGACCTACGGTCGTGCAAGTATACTTGCGCATTGCAATTACGTAGCCATGGCCAGTAGGCAGTAATATTCGGTCTTCGAGAGTTTAAAGCTTAGCGTAGGAATCGCAAAAGATCATAAATTTATTCCATTATGGCATTCCACATCACATACGAGTGTTAAGGTATTAGCGCCAATTAAAAATTGTTGGTAAATCTATGACACTGAACGCCAATTGAATATTGAAGCTTGAAATTTTGTACACCAAACGCAAATGAAAAATAATTAATGCAGTAGAGGGTTAAAAATCTTACCAAACAATTATTCCTAGCCTCAGTGGCGTACGCAGGATTTCTTTCTCGGGGGAAGTTTATTCATAGTTTTGTACATTATTAAAACATTACTGCTATTTCGATTATTAATCATAAATAGCAATAAATGAACATTCTCTTTGCATGTAAATTATTTTCATTATAGCCTATATTCCAACACAATGAACTTAATTGCAAATAATATGCAAAATTAATAAAACGAATATGGTAAACCGTACGGTACCGGTATCATACATACCTATCTATTTCACAACCGTATTGCAAGAGAGCGATATTATTGATAGACGCGGTTCCATCAGAAAATCTATAGGTATGAGAAACAAGAAAAACGTAAATAAAATTACGTTACTAGGCCATGCAGATGGTGATGGATATCCCTAGCCTTGTTCCATTCATGTGCATTCATTTGTTGTAGATCTGTTTATGCAAATGTCGGCCGATAGTCCACTTAGCAGTGATCCCTTAGCTAAGCGCTCTGATTGAACGTATATTGGGATCTCCTCGTGGAGTAATGGCTGCTATTAGTCCACTTAGTGGTGATCCCTTCGCTAAGCTCTCTGATGAGCGTATATTGGGGTCGCCTCGTGGTGTAATGGCTGCTATTAGTCCACTTAGCAGTGATCCCTTCACTAGTCGCTCTGATTGAGCGTATGTTGGGGTCACCTCGTGGTGTAATCGCTGCTGTTCGCTTTTGCGAATGTTTTTTGTAGGCTATGTTTCCCGTACGGTTTGAAACACACTTTCAATTATTCTGCCCCATTATTTTTATTTCGTTATAATTGCAGTATGAACGCGTGTTCTGATTATTTATTTATTTATTTATTTATTTATTTAACTTGTGTTTAATTTGAATTGTTGTTATTTATGATTCTTGTCAACTCACCTTTTTTCTGAAGTGTCTTTCTAGACGCATCATACTGTCACACTTTCTCATGAGGTACTGTGCTCACCTCAGCGACAACCCTCGCAATGTGCATGGGGCTGTGCGTTGATTGGCTGTTTGACACCCCTCCTTCATTCTGGAATGTTCGGCGCGCTGTCGTCATTACTACTATATATTCTCCGCATCGTCGTCCTGCGGTGTCTGTCTTCACCTGCCCACGGCTGTCTGACCACTTCAGTGCAGCCTGCTCGGCGCACTGTTTATCAACACTGTTTGACCTGAAGCTATCTACGTGGCATGCTTCACTGCTTAGACTTTGTCGGGCCGAGCGGTCCGGGGTCAACAACCTTCATCTAGGCGACAGCTCCGTCACTTAAATTCTCTACAACTCGGCACGATGGAATCGTAACAGCTCGCACCTCCTAAATCAGGTCATTCCCAAGGGGCCTGGCTCTGCTGGTTAAGTTTCGCTGGAGGAATTATCATCTATCTTCTTTGGAAGCCACATCACGGCTTCTTAGAGAATAACTTCACTGGACTTCACGACCCACTCTACGCGGGCCAGCCAATTCATGGTCTACTCTCTGACCTTGGATTCTCGATGAACTAACTTGTCCTGCCTGGACAATCATCATCGCTTCCTGCTATTGTCAGCGGAGTCTCCGCAGGATTAATTATGGAAGTTACTCCCTGAATCAAGTACCGAACTGGTGGTAACCAATCACTCATTTTACACAATACAAGGCCAAGCCTTTACTATTTCTAACTTTGTTATCATGAATTTTTCTCTATGAAATTTTTCATCGAGTTGCCTGTTATTAGTCTTTCTTCATTCATTTTTTTTTCTAGTCAATGCTATTTCCATTTGGTTTTGAGTTTCCTGGGGAAGCAGGCATTTTTGAATTGCCTCCTTTAAATAATCCTTTTAATGCAAATAATTGTTACTATTTATCTAAATGTTTATAAAAATCAAATAAATGTATCAACAGTCAAGTAACTTTTGGTCTCTTCCATATAGTCCTATTAAAGTTCCCTGTGTGCCCTAAACCCAATCCAATGCTATTTCCCAGTTGGGGTGATATCTTAACATAAACCCCTTTCCAGCTGCTATTAGTTCACTTAGCGGTGATCCCTTCGCTAAGCCCTCTGATTGAGCGTATATTGGGGTCACCTCGTGGTGTAATGGCTGCTATTAGTCCACTTAGCAGTGATCCCTTCACTAAGGGCTCTGATTGAGCGTATATTGGGGCCACCTCGTGGTGTAATGGTTGCTATTAGTCCACTTAGCTGTGATCCCTTCGCTAAGCCCTCTGATTGAGCGTATATTGGGGTCACCTCGTGGTGTAATGGCTGCTATTAGTCCACTTAGCAGTGATCCCTTCGCTAAGCCCTCTGATTGAGCGTATATTGGGGCCACCTCGTGGTGTAATGGCTGCTATTAGTCCACTTAGCTGTGATCCCTTCGCTAAGCCCTCTGATTGAGCGTATATTGGGGTCACCTCGTGGTGTAATGGCTGCTATTAGTCCACTTAGCAGTGATCCCTTCGCTAAGCCCTCTGATTGAGCGTATATTGGGGCCACCTCGTGGTGTAATGGCTGCTATTAGTCCACTTAGCTGTGATCCCTTCGCTAAGCCCTCTGATTGAGCGTATATTGGGGTCACCTCGTGGTGTAATGGCTGCTATTAGTCCACTTAGCAGTGATCCCTTCGCTAAGCGTTATGATTGAGCGTGTATTGGGATCACCTCGTGGTGTAATGGCTGCTATTAGTCCACTTAGCAGTGATCCCTTCGCTAAGCCCTCTGATTGAGCGTATATTGGGGCCACCTCGTGGTGTAATGGCTGCTATTAGTCCACTTAGCGGTGATCCCTTCGCTAAGCCCTCTGATTGAGCGTATATTGGGGTCACCTCGTGGTGTAATGGCTGCTATTTGTCCACTTAGCAGTGATCCCTTCGCTAAGCCCTCTGATTGAGCGTATATTGGGGCCACCTCGTGGTGTAATGGCTGCTATTAGTCCACTTAGCGGTGATCCCTTCGCTAAGCCCTCTGATTGAGCGTGTATTGGGATCACCTCGTGGTGTAATGGCTGCTATTTGTCCACTTAGCAGTGATCCCTTCGCTAAGCGCTGTGATTGAGCGTATATTGGAATCACCTCGTGGTGAAATGGCTACTATTAGTCCACTTAGCGGTGATCCCTTCGCTAAGCGCCCTGATTGAGCGTATATTGGTGTACCGGTACTAAGAAGACCGTAGTGTGAAAGAGGGCCCTAATCCCAGAACCGAGTTAATTTCTAAACCAAACATATACTGTACTTTGCATATTAAGGCTTTCACGGCCCGGATTATTATATAAAAAAATCATGCTTTTGGGCTAATGCCGTAAGTAATTTTAATTTAAACCATACGTTTCAGAGAAACCTTGCCTCCTTTTTCAATGGAAATAAACAATGTGGCCAAAGAAAATATATCAATGAGATTACAAAAAATATAGATAAATTCCTCTGTTCGTCACCAGAGAGCAGCTGCCAGATATTACTGTATGGACCATGGTGGAACGGCGGACAGAGTAGTAAGTAACGAGAAGATAAAGGGGGCGGTGTGAAAATATAGAAAATCCTCGAAGAATGAGGAGGGGGGGGAGGGGGGAGGGTTAGATGGATATAAGGAAACAAACAAAAGGGAAGTGTAGCCGAACGATACCTAACGTCATACAGTCAACGGCGAAAAAACAGATGGAAACTCCTCCAGTGACGAACAAAGGAGATCAAATCCAGGCTCTGAGCCCTAGAGGGAAAATGTACAATTTTAAAAATGTGAAGAACAGAGAGACTGAGAGGAACTATCTCCCTAGATCCTTAATAACTGGTAGCCAAGTGTCACTTTGCTGATATCCAGTGTCTCTGTTAAAATTATTGGGATTTTTACGAATTTCAACTGCCTCCCTTATAATTCTAGACCAGTTGTGCTTAACAAGGGCAAGCGCATGAGCATCCTTGAAACATACATCGTGCCCTGAAGACAGGGCATGTTCAGCTATAGCTGATTTGTCAGGTTGGTTTAGACGGATGTTCCTTTGATGCTCTTTGATGCGAGTTGCAATGGACCGTCTTGTTTGTCCAATGTAGACTTTTCCGCAAGTACATGGGACTTCATACACCCCAGGTTATAGTATTGGGGACAATTTATCTTTGTTTAATGCTAAACGTTGACCAATTTTGGTCATAGTGCCGAAAACTGTTTTTATCTTGTGCTTGCGGAGAATCTTAGCAACGCGGTCAGTGGTGTTGTGAATATAAGGGAGGTAAGCAGTTCCTCTCACGTCGGAGCTCTGAGAAGGTTGTCTATCCCTCCTCCTGGGATGTAGGGACCTATATATATTGGATCCATTATAGCCATTACCCTTAAACATGGTTTGCAAGGCATGTAACTCTTCCTGAAGTGTTTCCATGTTTAAGGGTAATGGCTATAATGAATCCACTATATATAGGTCCCTACAAAACGGTCCATTGCAACTCGCATCAAAGAGCATCAAAGGAACATCCGTCTAAACCAACCTGACAAATCAGTTATAGTTGAACATGCCCTGTCTTCAGGGCACGATGTATGTTTCAGGGATGCTCATGCGCTTGCCCTTGTTAAGCACAACTGGTCAAGAATTATAAGGGAGGCAGTTGAAATTCGTAAAAATCCCAATAATTTTAACAAAGATACTGGATATCAGCTAAGTGACACTTGGCTACCAGTTATTAAGGATCTAGGGAGATAGTTCCTCTCAGTCTCTCTGTTCTTCACATATTTAAAATTGTACATTTTCCCTCTAGGGCTCAGAGCCTGGATTTGATCTCCTTTGTTCGTCACTGGAGGAGTTTCCATCTGTTTTTTCGCCGTTGACTGTATGACGTTAGGTATCGTTCAGCTACACTTCCCTTTTGTTGTTTCCTTATATCCATCTAACCCTCCCCCCTCCCCCCCCCTCCTCATTCTTCGAGGAGTTTCTATATTTTCACACCGCCCCTTTACCTTCTCGTTACTTACTACTCTGTCCGCCGTTCCACCATGGTCCATACAGTAATTTCTGGCAGCGGCTCTGTGGTGACGAACTGAGGAATTTATCTATATTTTTTGTAATCTCATTGATATATTTTCTTTGGCCACATTGTTTATTTCCATTGAAAAAGGAGGCAAGGTTTCTCCGAAACGTATGGTTTAAATTAAAAATACACACGGCATTAGCCCAAAAGCATGAATTATTTATATAATAATCCGGGCCCTGAAAGCCTTAATATGCAAATTAGAAACCTCTATGGGGAGGAAGTTGTTCGACAATCATCTAAATTTAGTAAGTTGGGGCGAAGAAGGAGCTCTCTGCTTTCATCCTTGTCCTTCTTTCTTAGATGCAGGGATCATAACATCATTCCCAACTGTGTAAAATTGAAGCAAACTATACACACTCATAAAGCTATGAGAATTTATCAGCACGCTAGCAAGGCACTCGTTATCGAGAGGATCCAGAACTCTCGTACTGAATTGGATGCAGTTTCCCGTGAGTTATTACACTTACATCTGCTTCTTAGTAGCATTCTCTCAGAGGAATTGTGGCTGTTCTTTGAACTTATCTTCGCTATTCAGGCCGAGAATAATTTTTGTCTGGCTGTAGATAGACAAAGAGCTAAGTTCCTTCGATTGTCCTCGAGACAAACAGCTCCTCGTACGGTTCTTGATACTAGTAAAGTGGTGGAATTATAGGGCAATGTCCTCAGGAAACAAATCCTTGATGAGTGACATGACCAAGTCCACCGGCACTCTGGTAAACAAGGTAAACAATCTTTCTAATACCCCTTTAGATGACTATCAAACAACTTTACTAAGCAGAGGTCTCAACTTTGCTCTCGCACCCTCCAAAATTCCGACAGAGGAGTTGATTATATCCGTTGAGGTTGCCATCTACAATTTACCTCCTGATGAAGCTGAAGAAGTTAGACAAGAAAGTGTGAGGATATTAAGATCCTCTAAAGTACCCGCACCCAATTTAACTCTTGGTGAAAGAAAGGCATTGAAGGAACTAAGAAATAATGACACCATTTCTATTCTTCATGCTGACAAGGGAAATGCGACAGTGGTGATGGATACCGTTGAATATAAAAGTAAAATATCGATTCTGTTATCTGATCCTGTCTACAGACTGTGCACTCGTGATCCAACCACTCGTGCATCCAATGCCACTGCTAAGCTTGTTAAACTGTCATCTATTCCAAAAGAAGAGGGAAGATGTCTTATTCCGAGAGATGCTGTTCCTCCGAGATTGTATGGTCTTCCAAAAATCCATAAGCAAGACGTCCCTCTTCGACCAATTGTTAGCACAATAGGTTCTCCAACTTATGCTCTTGCGCAATATCTCAGAAAGTTGCTTCAGCCGTACTTGGGGCGCACACAGTCCTAAATTAGGGATTCAACCCATTTCGTCGAAAAACTGTCAACCATCGCCGTTCAACCAAATGCTATTTTGGTGAGTTTGGATGTAGAGTCCTTGTTTACCAGAGTGGCGGTGGACTTGGTCATGTCACTCATCAAGGATTTGTTTCCTGAGGACATTGCCCTATTATTCCACCACTGCTTGTGTTCCAGTTATTTCTTGTGGGATGGTAAATATTACGAGCAGACTGATGGTGTGGCCATGGGAAGTCCACTCTCGCCTGTCGTGGCAAATTTTTTCATGGAACATTTTGAGGGGGAGGCTAAATCTTCGGCGTCTTTCAAACCTGTGATTTGGTGGAGGTATGTGGATGATACGTTCGTGGTATGGGAGGAGGGTTCTGAGAAACTGAACCACTTTCTGAACCACCTAAATCAGCTGCATCCTTCAATCCACTTCACAATGGAGCTAGAGTCAGGTGGATGCTTACCTTTTTTGGATGTCCTTGTGAGGAGGAAAGCGGATGGCTCCATGGGGCACAGCGTCTATCGTAAGCCAACTCACACTAACCGTTATTTTCATGCGGACTCCCTCCACCACCCAGCACAAAAGGAAGGAATGTCAACAACTCTAGCCAAAAGAGCGGAACGTATTTGTGAGGCATCAACTCTTCAGGAAGAGTTACATGCCTTACAAACCATGTTTAAGTGTAATGGCTATAATGAATCCACTATATATAGGTCCCTACATCCCAGAAGGAGGGATAGAAAACCTTCTCAGAGCTCCGACGTGAGAGGAACTGCTTACCTCCCTTATATTCACAACACCACTGACCGCGTTGCTAAGATTCTCCGCAAGCACAAGATAAAAACAGTTTTCGGCACTATGACCAAAATTGGTCAACGTTTAGCATTAAACAAAGATAAATTGTCCCCAATACTATAACCTGGGGTGTATGAAGTCCCATGTACTTACGGAAAAGTCTACATTGGACAAACAAAACGGTCCATTGCAACTCGCATCAAACAGCATCAAAGGAACATCCGTCTGAACCAACCTGACAAATCAGCTATAGCTGAACATGCCCTGTCTTCAGGGCACGATGTATGTTTCAAGGATGCTCATGCGCTTGCCCTTGTTAAGCACAACTGGTCTAGAATTATAAGGGAGGCAGTTGAAATTCGTAAAAATCCCAATAATTTTAACAGAGACACTGGATATCAGCTAAGTGACACATGGCTACCAGTTATTAAGGATCTAGGGAGATAGTTCCTCTCAGTCTCTCTGTTCTTCACATATTTAAAATTGTACATTTTCCCTCTAGGGCTCAGAGCCTGGATTTGATCTCCTTTGTTCGTCACTGGAGGAGTTTCCTTCTGTTTTTTCGCCTTTGACTGTATGACGTTAGGTATCGTTCAGCTACACTTCCCTTTTGTTTGTTTCCTTATATCCATCTAACCCTCCCACCTCCCCCCCCCCCCTCCACATTCTTCGAGGAGTTTTTATATTTTCACACCGCTTCCTTTACCTTCTCGTTACTTACTACTCTGTCCGCCGTTCCACCATGGTCCATACAGTAATTTCTGGCAGCTGCTCTCTGGTGACGAACAGAGGAATTTATCTATATATTTAGTAATCTCATTGATATATTTTCTTTGGCCACATTGTTTATTTCCATTGAAAAAGGAGGCAAGGTTTCTCCGAAACGTATGGTTTAATTTAAAAATACACACGGCATTAGCCCAAAAGCATGGATTATTTATACGAGGCACGTCCAGAAAGTAAGCTCCGTTTGGTAATTAAATTAAATTGTGTACAGATACAGAAAAAATATTTATTGCACAACATTCTACACCTCTTAAACTACCTTTTCACATAACTGCCGAACTTTTGCAGGCATTTGTCATAGCGTGGCACAAGTTTTTGATACCTCTTCATAGAAGTTTGCCGCCGACCCGTGAACGAGAGTGAAGACTCCCCTTAAGATATCCTACTGTTTGGTCACTACTGTTAGGCAAATTGCGTGCTTACCAGGAGAACTGCGTATGTTTAGGTGTTCTCCTGACCACATACGCAATTTGCCTAACAGTGATGGCCAAACAGTAGGATATCTTAAGGGGAGTCTTCACTCTCGTTTACGGGTCGGCGGCAAACTTCTATGAATAGGTATCCAAAAACTTGTGCCACGCTATGACAAATGCCTGCAAAAGTTCGGCAGTTATGTGAAAAGGTAGTTTAAGAGGTGTAGAATGTTGTGCAATAAATATTTTTTCTGTATCCGTACACAATTTAATTTAATTACCAAACGGAGCTTACTTTCTGGACGTGCCTCGTATATACTGTACTTATCCAAGAAATGAAAGCAACATCTTTTTAACAAATATATTAAACAATAACAAGGATTATTACAAACATAAAAGACAGTAACACTTGGAAAAATACAATTAAAATAAGCCTGTAACAGACAAAGTGAATGAAAGAACAAGGGGAAGGAGACGTACCCAAATAACCAAATTAAATCAATTAGGCAAAATAAATAATAATAATAATAATAATGACGTCCAAAATACGTAAAATAAAACGGCAATTGAAAAACTCGTACAAGAGGTAGAGTTAAACCACCTTTAAAGAAAAATTCCGAATAATTACACCGGAAAAGGAGCAATGTTGAGGCAGAAAGAAAGAATGATACCCGTTTTAGGAACGGAAACCTCAATACGAAGAAAATCCGTAAATGAATTAATTTATTTGCTTTACAAATTAGATCCTTCATGCAAAGACACGGATCAAACACGTCTACCTCAGACAACATCAATCACAATACTGATAATATAAAAAGGGTTTACTTTTTTAAAATGGGACCGTCGCCAGGAAACGACAATAATAAGGATACAAAAACCTTAATAAACGAAAGTACGATCATCAGTAGGCCAAGATTCAATGGAATATCAATAAATTAGTAATTTTTATGAGGGCTGTGGATCGCACAATTTTAGGTGATAAAGCTTAGCACCAGGAACTCGACCACAGTAAAGCCCCCAATGGTCCTGGCAGAAATTGTCCGAGCACCTCACAAAACACAAGAAAGGCACAAGTCCCCAGGATAAGCAAAAGGAAATAAGTTAAAATTCAACCCAAACTTCCACGAAAGAATGAAAGATAAGAAACCCAAAATAAAACAAGGTAAATACTCAAACAACACAACACAAAGAATAATAGGCACGACATAAGAGAAACGCAAGGGTCCGAACCCATTACCAAATCAAGTTGAGAAAATGTGAGACAAACCAGAAAGCAGAATAAGTAAAGAAACATGATTCTCGGACATTTCAGCCAATCCAAGGATCACATCACCGTAGGGTTTATAATCATATAGGATATTACCTTACGCGGCCACAAAAATATAAAGGAACAATGTTACCAATTTTAATCCAGCATCGCCGAACATAATATAACATTGTGGGGCTCCGACACGAGCCAAAACTCGCCCAGATAAAGAATTATACACATTTTACATCTCTCTTGCGAGATCTTCCAAGATGGACTGTCGATATTTTATTGTTTAAATTGTTGACCTAAATTCTGAGTTGATTCAGAACTGCCAACACAACCTCAGACTAGGCCAAAACTTGACTATTAGAAAGTCACATATATTATTGCTTAACAGTTTTCGGCACTTGCAAATGGCCTGTGATTGGATCCACAGCAATAGCCAATCAACTTTCGACAGGATCGCGATCTCATTGGCCCCAGCTGATAATATTAGAAAGATTTGTGGGAAACACATGGAGATATAAATCTTATTGATGTAGGTTGGATTTCTAGGTTAAGTTCATATACAGGGACAAGATGTAGAAACATCAGGCATTGTAACGTGAAAATCACGGTACAATTCTCCCCCCTCCAACGTTCGCCCTGGGAGATGTGTTGACACCAATTTCCAACTCTTGGACCGACGAGCAAGAATGTGGTTACAATCGAGGCATCACGGCAGCTCCAATTCGGTATCAGTCGGGGCACACCAGACGTCCACCAGCAGAAAATCCAGAGAGGCTCTCATCACAATGTTGACATGCTCCTGAACTGCCATCAGACGACGTTGGCCAGACATTGCTGACAGCAATAGTACTTTTACAGCTCTTGGGCACCCGACTTTCTCTGCAACACATAAACCAACCCATTAAACGGCCCCAGAAGTAGAGCTCCGGGTCATCAATCATCCCCTTTCATAACCTGATCGTACATTAATTGCGAAGGATAAGATCCATACTCCATCACGTAGTTTGAATTTGAGTTGTTAAATTTTACTTCCATAGTTCTTATGTCATTCCAATGTTGTCGATGTATATACTTTCACATTTGATTTAATTTCAACAATAAATATATCTTCCCCTTAGTTCATTATATTTACCTTCAGCAGCCAAAATTAAAGAGAAGGTGCCATTACAAATTATGTTTGAAAATAGAAAGATCCACAGCCCCATAATTAAATGATTGAAAAGGTACACATCAAAACAAAGAGAATCAATATTACCTGAAATTTTAAAATTTATACATTAGGTTCGGTCTCCCTTTCGCCTGCAGATTTGCAGTACGATAGATGAGTCCGAAAGATTATTTTCTTTAAAGAGTCTTTCAACAACACTGTTACAGGTTTTAAAAGTGACATTTCATTTAGACCTCTATATCGTGCTTGGAGATTCTCAGAGATTTCATGACTCGGAGCTTTAGGCAAAAAATCTTAATGTAAACAAGATCACCAATTTGAAACTTACACGGAGTACGTCCAAGATTGTACCTCTCAGCAAGTTTTCCATGAGATATTTTAGTAGCCTGTTGTACCTCTTTCCATATTTGTTTAACACCGTCTTAGCAATATAGGACAGAAGGTTAACGTGGATAGACCACCCAACAACCTTTAGGAATCACAAGTTACATCACTCACCAGATCCAGAAGAACAATAACAAAATTTCCAAAATCAATCAAAATAAGAATAAAGCAAGAGACAACACAATATGACAGTAAGGATACGAACTGGAATATCTGACACACTCCATTCATACAGGTACATTCAAATTCAAATTTCCCAAATAAAATTTTACCACCCACTAAAATGAAATTAGAGTAATGCTCAAGTATGCAAATAGGAATCGCCAAAATATCACTACAAATTATAAACACACTTTGCAATCCCTGGAACATTACACGTTTTACGACACCAGACCTACACGGAGTAGCAGAGCCCAAAAAAAGAAAAGAAACCCCCAGTACTTACCTTACCCACCCCCCAAAAAAATGAATTCATCGTCTGGAGAACATTGATGGAATAGTACCAGCCCCTCAAAATAATAACCTTACCTTTCATCGTCACATCTCACAGCCCCATACCTGCAATCAGTTAAAATCGGGTAAGCCTGGCCAGACTTCGAACCAAGTAAGATGCCACATTCTGTCCCCGACGCGAACCAAATAGCAGATACCATAGCGAAAAAAAAGCAATTGCACACTTGGCTTCGTCTCAAACGATTAAATCTATCGTTTAGAATAAAAATACAGCCTAACCTTACATAACCTCACTTGACCCCACCCGCAACATAATTCACAACAAAACTAGGTTACCGCTCGTACACACCGATTCATAGTTTTCACACGACAATATCCCAGAACGATCTCTTAGCAAACAAAAGATTTCCAAAACAGAGCATACATCACGTTACACAAACAACCCACAATAACATTTACACATGATCGAATTTTAAATGAATCACACCTTGGTCAGATTCCCCTGATTAGTCAATTACGTTTAAGCCTACACAATTTTTCAGTATGTCCTGAGCGCCCACATACAGAGCACTTAAATGGTCTACCAACATCAGCATCATTAATTTTTCCATTGGGTCCCACAGGCCTAATATCAGGAGGTCTAAATTTGGGAGGCGGAACCTTGACACAAACCCTCTGAGCATCAGCTTGACGAATGCATTCTGCTTCATTAGCAACTGCATAGAGATCTTTAATAGTTTTCGGACGATCCCCTACGCTAAGGAGCGACCGATACTCAGGGGTAACACCCACAATTATGTTTCTTACAATCTCACGTTCACATAAATATAAACAGAAAATCTTTGCATATTATAGAATATCTTGGGCTTACGAATTCAAGGACTCTGTAAAAGTATTGGTGCGCTATCGGACCCATTAGTCTAGCAGGAATGAATACAGAAAGGAACTTTTTCAAAAATACCTCGATACACACGCCACAGGACATGGCACCGACAACCATGTTACGTATCTCCCCAGAGGTGTGAGGAAAAATCAGTTGAAAAATTAGTGCGTCAGAAAACCGAAAACACTAGCATATTCAAGAATTTCCACCAACTCAAGCAAAAACCTTATGAATCCATCAGTAGTATCAGTGGTAAAATCCTTAAGCTTAGAGACACAAGCAATTAATGGATGACTTAAATTCCCAAAACTCGAATTCGAAAATGAGGAACCATTTCCAGGCGAAAGTTGAAAACGCGGCGAGACACAATTATTACTTGCTCCAGGCAACGAGAGACCACTGGGTGCACAAGAATATCGACGTGACCGTTCCGTAGGAACATAGCAATGATCCCTTCGCTAAGCCCTCTGATTGAGCGTATATTGGGATCTCCTCGTGGTGTAATGGCTGCTATTAGTCCACTTAGGAGTGATCCCCTTGCTAAGCCCTCTGATTGAGCGTATATTGGGGTCTCCTCGTGGTGTAATGGCTGCTATTTGTTCACTTAGCAGTGATCCCTTCGCTAAGCTCTCTGATTGAGTGTAAATTGGGATCACCTCGTGGTATAATGGCTGCTATTAGTCCACTTAGCGGTGATCCCTTCGCTAAGCCTTCTCATTGAGCGCATATTGGGATATCTTCGTGGGGTAATGGCTCTTATTAGTCCACTTAGGAGTGATCCCTTCGCTAAGCGCTCTGATTGAGCGTATATTGGGATCTCCTCGTGGTGTAATGGCTGCTATTAGTCCACTTAGCGGTGATCCCTTCGCTAAGCGCTCTGATTGAGCGTATATTGGGGTCACCTCGTGGTGTAATGGCTGCGATTAGTCCACTTAGCAGTGATCCCTTCGCTAAGCGCTTTGATTGAGCGTATATTGGGATCACCTCGTGGTGTAATGGCTGCTATTAGTCCTCTTAGGAGTGATCCCTTCGCTAAGCCCTCTGATTGAGCGTATATTGGGGTCACCTCGTGGTGTAATGGCTGCTATTAGTCCACTTAGCAGTGATCCCTTCGCTATGCCGTCTGATTGAGCGTATATTGGGGTCACCTCGTGGTGTAATGGCTGCTATTAGTCTACTTAGCGGTGATCCCTTCACTAAGCCCTCTGATTGAGCGAATATTGGGGTCACCTCGTGGTGTAATGGCTGCTATTAGTCCACTTTGCAGTGATCCCTTAGCTAATCCCTCTGATTGAGCGTATATTGGGTTCTCCTCGTGGTGTACTGGCTGCTATTAGTCATCTTAGCGATGATCGCTTCACTAAGCCGTCTGATTGAGCGCATATTGGGATCACCTCGTGGTGAAATGGCTGCTATTAGTCCACTTAGCAGTGATCCTTTCGCTAAGCGCTCTGATTGAGCGTATATTGGGGTCTCCTCGTGGTGTAATGGCTGATATTTGTTCACTTAGCAGTGATCCCTTCGCTAAGCCCTCTGATTTAGCGTATACTAGCAGAAGTACCCGTTCTTCGAACGGTGTTCGTAGTTAACACCAGACATTATCAATTGAGCTACTGTGCAATGGTTAGCGGTTTGTCATTCCATCAAGTTTATCAGAACGAAGTTAGTTTCTTGGGAATATCACCCACACTGTTAATTTAAGGCGCTTAAAATGTAGGTTTCGGAGACCCTTTATAGATTCCCGAATTATCTGTCTCACATTGAGAAGCGCAACATATGCTTAGGTCGTCCTTGTAGGATAATTTTTATATTTCGCATATTTTAGCATATATTGAGAAGTTTTCCTCTATATCCACCCTTCTACTGTATGAAAAGTACGGTGAAGAGTTTTATAAATGATTGGTGTATTGACTCTCATGGTTACCATACCTAATTTTAAGATGCACCAAGCATCCGAACACGAGGTATAGGCGTACATAAAGATACACAGAAAGACAGACAGACAATTCTATTGTCTACAACATATTACCCAGATATCCAAATATGGGTATATCTACCACACAGTATCAAATAAAATCATCCTTATGATGAACCCGTATGTCGACAAAAAAAAATTAGTTAAAATGTGCTCTCAGACTAAATTCACCTAACGTGTACTTCCTGACGTGAAATAAAATTGAAAGTCTTGTAGACGAAACGCAATACACGTCACATAAAAACTGACCCTCTACGTTGTGCTAGGTGCCCATACACAGGAAGACCCCTTTCATAAATTATAAAGGCTTCTGGTGCATGAAAATTCAGGTTCTCTAGACTCAAATTGCCCAAATTCCTAAAAGCCGCCAAAAATGCTAGTTCAATTCAGGAATTTTTGAAAATAATGTTGCTGTTTGGAGATATATTAGACTTTCTGTACTATATGTCGAACGTGAAAATTGCATGAAAAAATTCTAGGTTACCCCTTCACCCACTTCATTGTATTCATGAATTATACGGTCTACGTTAGTTCCGTGATAACCTTATAGCCATTTGCAAACTTTCACAGAAATGTAATAAATGGAGTGTCATTGCTTCTTACAGAACTAGATGGAAAGTTGTATGCCACCCCATGAGATAATGTTCACATGGTTACCGATTTTCATTCCTTCATTAGTTTGTTAAATTAAATTAAATTAGTTTTCTGGGAATATTTCACAAACTGTTGGATTTAGAGCCTTATAATGTAGTTTTCGAGGAACCTTTAGGGCCCCCGAGTTTTGTTGCTGGCACCGAGGGGCTTTGTCTCGTCGTTGTACGCCATAATATAATACTAATAATAATATAATATAGGGAGAAATTATAACTCCTATTTTTTATTATTTTTATTCAGCCAATAGCCATGTACTTTTCTTTTCAGGACGGGTCAGGGAAGGGATATTATCAGAGAAAGAAGCATTCACATCGCGCTTGAGCAAAATGGAAATGGCCTACCATTTAACTAAGGACATCTATATGAAAAGGTCAATATTCTTCAACGCAAAACTAAAACATTACTGCAGTGTCATCCGTCCGGAAGTCTTGCATACTTCTGAATGCCTCACGATGAACAAAAAAGGCTTGGTCGAGAAACTGGAGGCCAAAGAAAGAAAAATTTTGAGAAAGTTATTGGGTTCCATCAAAGATAATGGGGAATACAGAAAACGGCATAACCATAACCTATATACTCATGTGGAGAAGATAAGCAACGTCATCCGGAAGAGAAGGTTACCATTTGTTGGGCATGTGAAACGAATGAGCCCAGCGAGACTGACCAACCGCAACATAACTTACTTTCAGGAGAGGAAAACAAAATAGGCCTGGTTCATTGAACTGGATGAAGATCTGAAAGAAGTGGGGATTACACCAACAGACATTCAGGAGTGCGTCCCACTCAAAGGGAAACTTCAAGCTAGTAAAGGTTTCCAAGAAAAACCGAAGCTGAAAACGGGAAAGCTTTGGACCCAGGAACGGAAGGAAGTCCACCGAGAACGAATGCGGGCGTACAGGGCAAACATCAAAGCCAGTAGGAGACAGTTGGAATGACGCGGTCCATAGATGGCCTATACGAAATGAATGAATGAATGAGTGAATAATATGGGGATAGGAATATAATAGACCTGCCGTACCACACCCGCAGGTGTAAATCGCGTGAAAAAATTCTAGAGTACCCCTTGATCACCTTAAGCGCGTTAAACGTATTGATGAATTTTACGGCTTTGGTTCCGTGATAACCTTCTAGCCGTTTGCAAACTTTCACACTAATGTAATTAATGGAATTGCATTGCGTTGTACAGCAATAGATGGGACCTGTGAGAATCCGTTGGCATGGTTACTGGCTTGCATTCGTTCATTAGTTTATTAAATTAAATTAGTTTTCTCGGAATATCTAAAAACGGTTGGTCTTCGGTCCTTAAAATGTGGTTTTCGGGGACCCGAGTTTTGTCTCTCACATTGAGGGGCTGAAAATGGGTTTTGTCTCGTCCTTCTACACCTATCTCAGCATGTATTTTAAGGGGGTAGGCCCCCTTTTATGAGAGGTACGGAGAAGAGTTACATCAATGATTGGTGTCGTGCCTCTGATGGATATCTGTACCAAATTTTACGTTGATACACCCAGCCGTTCTCGAGTTATAAGGGAACAAATTTGTCCACAGACAAACAAACAAACAGACAGACAAACAAAAAAATTATTTTCGCGCGCATCCATCATAAAACAGTCTGAAACGTGTAAACATCTCAAATTTCCGTAGAAATTCACAGATAAACACACAAATTTTCATTTTTATATATAGAGAGATATACTGCACCGCTCGGTGTTGACCGTGTTTTATTGCACAGATTCTGGTTTTACTCGCTAACCGTTGGAGATATACGGAAAGTGATAAGGACCTTTCGGATAGAAAATTAAATGTTAAAGCTCATGTATACCATCAAAAGTTTGCTAATTCTTAGCGTTCTCTTTTTATTTGAGAAGGAAATATGAAATTTTGAAACCAAAGGGTCTAATGACGTCACTAAAATAGTCGCCATTTTGTAATAGTGCAAAATTTCGAAATCAAAATTATCCTATATGTAAACCTGGTAAATCAGCTACATCCATGCAAAATTTCATTTAAATCTGACCAGTGGTTCTTGAGTTATTGAGTAACAGACAGACAGACATACAGAAAGAGAGACACACACCATCTTATTTTTATATATTAGTATGATTGGCATCCCCTCGTGGTGTAATGGCTGCTATTAATCCACTTAGCGGTGATCCCTTCGCTAAGCCCTCTCATTGAGCGCATATTGGGATCTCCTCGTGGTGTAATGGCTGCGATTAGTCCACTTAGGAATGATCCCTTCGCTAAGCGCTCTGATTGAGCGAATATTGGAATCTCCTCGTGGTGTAATGGCTGCTATTAATCCACTTAGCAGTGATCGCTTCGCTAAGCGCTCTGATTGAGCGTATATTGGGGTCACCTCGTGGTGTAATGGCTGCTATTGGTCCGCTTAGCAGTGATCCCTTCGCTAAGCCCTCTGATTGAGCGTATATTGGTGTACCGGTACTAAGAAAACCGTAGTGTGAAAGAGGGCCCTAATCTCATAACCGAGTTAATTTCTAAACCAAACATATACTGTACTTATTCAAGAAATGCAAGCAATATCTTTTAAACAAATTTATTAAATAATAACAAGGATTATTACAAACATAAAGGACAGTAACACTTGGAAAAATGCAATTAAATTAAGCCTTTAACAGACAAAGGGAAATAAAGAACAAGGGGAAGGAGGCGTGCCCAAATCACCAAATTAAATCAATTACGCAAATGAAATAATAATAATAACGTCCAAAATACGTAAAATAAAACGGCCATTGAGAACCTCGTACAAGAGGTAGAGTAAACCACCTATAAAGAAAACTTCCGAATAATTACATCGGAAAAGGAGCAATGCTGAGGCAGAAAGAATGAATGATACCCGTTTTAGGAACGGGAACTTCGATACGAAGAAAATCCGTAAAAGAATTAATTTATTTGCTTTACAAATTAGATCCTTCATGCAAAGACACGGATCAAACAGGTCTACCTCAGGCAACATCAACCACAATACTGATAATATAAAAAGGTTTACTTTTCTAAATATGGCGACCGTCGCCAGGAAACAACAATAATAGGGAAACAGAAACCTTAATAAACGGAAGTACGACCATCAGTAGGCCAAGATTAAATGGAATATCAATAAATTAGTAATTTTATGATAGCTGAGGATCACACAACTCGACCAGAGCAAAGCCCCCAATGGCCTTGGCAGAAATTGTCCGAGCACCCCCCCCCCCCCTCCCCCAAAACACAAGAAAGGCACAAGGCCCCAGGATAGGCAAAAGGAAATAAGTTAAAATTCATCCCAAACTTCCACGAAAGAATCAAAGATAAAAAAACCAAAATAAAACCAGGTAAATACTCCAACAACACAACACAAAGAATCATAGGAACGACATAAGAAAAACGCAAAGTTCCGAACCCATTATCAAATCAAGTTGAGAAAATGTGAGACAAACCAGAAAGCAGAATAAGTAAAGAAACATGATTCTCGGACATTTCAGCCAAGCCAAGGATCACCTCACCGTAGGGTTTATAATCATATAGGATATTACCTTACGCGGCCACAAAAATATAAAGAAACAATGTTACTAATTATGATTGCTTGTCACGGTGGGTGAGCGGTTATAGTGTCGGACTACCAACCCCCAAGATTGCAGGCTCGCTCCTGGCCATGGTAAGTGATTTTTTTGAAGGCGACAAAAATCACGATACTCATGTCATACGTTGTTGGCATGTTAAAGAACCCATTTGAATTCAGTAGGCCGTGTTCAATAGCAAAATTAATCTCGGGATTTTCCGCCAACACAAAGTTCCTCCATTCTCTACTTGAAAGCGCTGTAGTGTCAAGGAGTTTAGATATCTAACCTCCTTGACTTTCATAGCGTTCAAAGGAACGACGAAATTCGACATGCAAGCTACCCTCTGGGTGTCAATTAACAAAGCTTGCACCAGGCACCCGTGGCCATACAATATTATTATTATACCAATTATGATTCAGTATCGCCGAACATAATATAACATTTTCGAGCTCCAACACGAGCCAAAACTCACCCCGATAAAGAACTATAAACATTTTACATCTCTCTTGCGAGATATTCCAAGATGGACTGTCGATGTTTTATTGTTTAAATTGTTGACCTAAATTCTGAGTTGATTCGGAACTGCCAACACAACCTCAGACTAGGCCAAAACTTGACTATTAGAAAGTCAGACATATTATTGCTTAACTTTTGTCGGCACTTTCAAATGGCCTGTGATTGGATTCACAGCAATACCCAATCACCTTTCGACAGGATCGCGATCTCATTGGCCAGAGCTGATAATATTAGAAAGATTTGGGGGAAATACATGGAGATATAAATCTTATTGATGTAGGTTGGATTTCTAGGTTAAGTTCATGTACAGGGTCAAGTTGTAGAAACATCAGGCATTGTAACGTGAAAATCAGGGTAAAATTCTCCTCCCTCCAACGTTCGCCCTGGGAGATGTGTTGACACCAATTTCCAACTCTTGGACCGACGAGCAAGAATGTGCTTACAATCGAGGCATCACTGCAGCTCCAATTCGGTATCAGTCGGGGCACTCCACACGTCCTCCAGCAGAAAATCCAGAGAGGCTCCCATCATGATATTGACATGGACCTGAATTGCCATCAGACGACCCTGGCCAGACATCGCTGACAGCAATAGTACCTTTACAGCTCTTGGGCACCAGACTTTTTCTGCAACACATAAACCAACCCAGGAAACGGCCCCAGAATTAGAGCTCCGGGTCATCAATCAACCCCTTTCACAACCTGATCGTACATTAATTGCGAAGGATAAGATTCATACTCCATCACGTAGTTTGAATTTGAGTTGTTAAATTTTACTTCCATAGTTCTTATATCATTTCAATGTTGTCGATGTTTCATACTTTCACATGTGATTTTATTTCAACAATAAATATATCTTTCCCTTAGTTCATTACATTTCCCTTCAGCAGCCAAAATTAAAGAGAAGGTGCCATTACAAATTACGTTTGAAAATAGAAAGATCATTAATTAAATGATTGAAAAGGTACACATCAAAATGAAGAGAATCAACATTACGTGAAGTTTTAAAATTTATACATAAGGTTCGGTCTCCCTTTCGCCTGCAAATTTGCAGTACGATAGATGAGTCCGAAAGATTCTTTTCTTTAAAGAGTCTTTCAACAACACTGTGACAGGACTTAAAAATGACAAAATTTCATATGGACCTCTATACGTGCTTGGAGCTTCCCAGACCCAGAGCTTTAGGCAAAAATTCTTAATGTAAACATGATCACCAAATTGAAACTTACATGGAGTACGTCCCGGATTGTATCTCTCAGCAAGTTTTCCATGAGATATTTTAGTAGCCTGTTGTGCCTCTTTCCATATTTGTTTAACACCGTCTGCGCAATATAGGACAGAAGGTCAACGTGGATAGGCCACCCAACAACCTTTATGAATCACAAGTTTGTACACTGGGGTCTTATCCAAGCGTTTAATAGCATGGGCAGAGGGCTGTTCGGTGTTCTCGAGACTCCAGACAGGGTTCAGAAAAGGGATGAGGACCAGTGACAATATAATGGTGGTGAAAACGATGATGGACAAGTACATAAGAAGGAAAAGCGGTAAGCTGTATATCACAGCTATTGATTTGGAGAAGGCGTTTGATTCAGTGAGCAGGGTAGCTGTCATGTCTAAAATGGGAAAAATCGGGGTGTCACATAAAATGATAAGAGCAACTGAGAATGTGTATTCCGAAGTGAAATGTGCAATTAAAACTAAAGATGATGTAATTGTAGGAGAGAATGTTTCAACTCTACTGTTCTTGCCCTCAATCAAGAAAATGAAATAGTGTTGCTAGGCGATTTTAACTCCCATATCTCCTGGACATCAATAGACAATGGTACCATACACTCTCCCCAAATAGATACTTTCATCTTATCAAATTTTATAAACGGTCTACGTCTGAAACAGTTCAATCTACACCCTACAAGGAAATCCGAAACACTGGACCTCATATTTTCAACCCTGCGTAATGTCACTGTGACCGTTGGAAGAAATATCCTAAACACCGACCATAGCTCAATAGAAGCCACTCTCCCCGTCCCAGCCACCAGACATAAAAATAGCCCCACCACCGATAAGAATGCTTTCCCTCTTTGGAGAACGGTCGACTGGCAAGCTGCCAATCCGTATTTATCATCTCTACCCTGGTGCCTGCTAACAGCTGAGAGAGACGTAAACAGCGCAGTGACCTTGTTTGAGGATTTACTTTACTCGACCATTAAAGAACAAGTTCCTTACTCCGTACCCAAATCCAACAAATACCCGCACTGGCTAAGTCAAAACACCAAACTCCTTCTCCAAAACAAAACTCGAGCGTGGTCACTGTGGAAATCAGTTCCCAATCCTCATACACGCAATGTATTTATTCTCCTTCGGAAAATTTCAAGAGTTCATATGACAGAAGATTACAACCGCTACATTTCTTCCATAACAGGAAACCTCAAGAATAACCCGAAGAAGTTCTTGACACTTATATCATCCCGTAGAAAGACTACCAGAATTCCACTTAACCTAAACCTCCATAATGAAGAAATCCCATTTGAATTGAGGTTCACACATTTCAATGAATATTTCCATTCAACCTTTTCAGTTCCCGTACCAATCCCCAGTCCCCCTCAACTTACTAGCGTCTGTTCTGATTGATTGTCTCAAATTTCAACGACCCCCGATGATATCCAAAATATTTTAAAAAGTCTGCCCGCAAACAAATCTACCGGATCATCAGACATAAGCCCTATATTCCTGAAAAACACCTCTGCATCTCTCAGCATCCCCTTATCCATGATACTCAACTGGTGCATGACTTCCGGCACTTTTCCTGACTCATGGAAAAGAGCTGATGTAACACCTGTCTTTAAATCAGGCAGCAAGCATGAAATTTCCTCATACAGACCTATATCTATCGTCCCTATACTCTCTTCAGTCTTCGAAAGAATAATATATTGACGTCTCCTCACTTTCACCAAACCACACCTCTCAGAAGAACAACATGGCTTCATTCCTGGAAAATCATGTTTAACAATTCTGACTGTTCTGAACCATCACATAATTTCTGCAATAGATCAAAAATCTCAGCTAGATGTAATCTACGTTGACCTGGCCAAAGCATTTGATTCCGTGAACCATTTCCTTCTCCTCCACAAGCTTGCTTCACGATACAACGTACATGGATCCTTCCTATCCCTAATACAAAGCTTCCTGTCCAATAGGCAACAACGGGTAGTGCTTCCAGGGTCTGTGTCGTCCTGGCTCCCAGTCTTATCAGGAGTAACTCAGGGCAGTATCCTGGGACCCCTTCTCTTCGTGCTCTATATGGACGATATAAACACATGTGTGCAAAATTCTCCGTGTTCCCTTCTTCTATACGCTGATGACCTCAAGATATTCAGAAAAATTTCCGGTTCTGACGACCACGCTGACCTCCAGGAAGCAGTGAATACATGTACCGATTGGTTCAACAAATGGAAGTTATCTCCAAATCCGAAAAAGTGCTTCAATGTGTCTTTCTCACTACTGAAATCGGGAAATCAGGAGGACTATAAAATATGTGGAAATATATTGGATACGGTTTCTCAGGTAAGAGATTTAGGTATTATTCACGATGATAAACTGACATTCTCTCCCCACATTGACCATATCAAATCTCGCGCAATGCGCAGTCTCGGCATTCTACACAGATTCACAGAAATTAAAGACCTCACTGCACTTAAATTATATTTCACCACATATGTTCTCCCTATCCTAGATTTCTCTTCTCCAATTTGGTCTACTTCGGCTATAACCAATATTTCTAAATTGAACAGTGTCTTTAATTTCTTCATATCAATTGTCAAAGCTCGCAATCCTTCACTAAGGCACTTTGCCAAATCCGACATTCTAAATCAGCTCAATTTACTCGACCTGAGAAGCCGTCAACAATTTACTGACCTGTGTTTGCTACATAAAATTATGAATGGTTACACAAAATGTAACATGCTTTACTTCCCACTCCATGTTCCCTCCCGTTCAACACGCCAGAACCACTTACACCACATACCTCGCCCACGTCTTGAAGTACAGAAGCGCTATTTTCCACCGTCTTCCTACCCTTAGCAACTCCCTTCCAAATATTGACATATTCTCTCCCTATCGAACATTCAAACATAACATTATAAGATCCCTTTCACCCTCAATTCCTAACCCCTCACTCTCCTAATCACTCACAACCGCAATCACTCCCTGCGTCCTTCCCGAGATTTATCCCTTCTGCCATCACTGCCAATTGTTACCTGTTATTGTTGTTGTTGTTTTTGTTAATATTATTTGAAATTGTTAAAATATTAGTATAAAATGACCTTTTCATGGTTGTATCTAATAATTATTAAATAAATAAATAAATAAAGTCTAATATAGGATTAAAACAGGGATGCAAATTATCCCCGGTGCTTTTTTTTTTTTTTTGCTATTTATCAACGATATTTTCGATTCAAAGGGCTTTGAGCAACGGTCCAACCCTTGCTTGGACAATTATGATATCCCGGGCCTAGCTTTTGCTGATGACATCCTTCTGCTTGCTCTAACACCCTATAATATGCAATATAGTATTGACGAGATTGTGAAATACTGTGAGGACTGGAACTTAAAAATTAACCCGAGTAAGACCAAAGTTATGGTCTGAAAAAAAAAGGGGTTAAACTGGCTAAGAATGAAAAGTGGGTCATGTATGGGTCACAGTTAGAGACGGTGAAGAAACTTGAGTATCTAGGGACGATAATGGCGAGTAATGGAAAATGGACCGAACAAATTAAAAGGGCAAAATCGAAAGGGCTAGCGGCATAGGCGAGTGTTAAAGTGTTAGAGCGTAAGTTTCCGAATCTTGACTACAAAGTGTATAAGAATGTGTTCAACGCACTCATCATTTCAAGAGCACTTTATGGAGTGGAAGTATGGGGTTTATAGGAAGGAACGAAAACCCTGGACAGTATTGTAAGTAGGTTTGCCAAGATAATGTTGGGGCTACCTAGTTGCACGGCGAATTGTGGAGCGAGAATGTTGTGTGAGGATGTAAGCATTATACAACATATCATAAAAAAGGTCATAAAGTCTTGGATTCGTTTAAAAGCCGGTGGAGAGGTGGGGGGGGGGGTGGGGGGAATGCTAAAGGTAGCCTACCTGCACCAAATGAAGCATCACAAGAGGGCTACTGGGTGGACGGCGTAAGAAGTGTACTGGAAAGATTAGGAATGGGTTATCTATGGGATAGGGACTTACAAAGAGGGGAAGGTAGGGTGTGTAAACAAGTGTGTAGAAGGGTCAATGACGTAGAGTTGCAGGTGCTAAGAGAAGAGTGCACCAGTAGGAGAACCTTAACGGAGTTCTGCGAAATAAGGAACTTTATGAGCATAAAGCCTCAATGTCTAATGAAAAGAGAAATGTGAGGGATAATTTGGTGGTTAATGGGGGTGTATAAAAACAAAGCGTTGAGAGAAGTAGGAAAAGAGGACATTTGCCTGTTTTGTGGGAAGGTTATGGGTGCAGCGCACCTGATCAGGGAATGCAAGGAAATTAAAACGATAAGAGCAAAGTTTGTAGACAAATCAGATCTAAACAGAATAGAAAATGAAAATGAGTATTGCACTTTAATAAAATTACTAAAAAGGGAATGGGGGAAAGCAGGTCAATTAGCAAAATATTTCAATACCATCAGGGCAATGTGGAATAGGAAAGCGTCGGATGAGATTCAGAACAAAGATGCATGTAAATTAAGCATACAAGTACAGGAGATGGCTTCCTAAGCTATAAATCTTGTCAAAGCCTAGGAGTGCCTATCTGTATTAACTAGGTATACGATTACTACAGTACATATTGCTGTCTGTAGATTTTTCCTGTGAGTTTGATGATTTTTTTTCCTTACTACAAAACTTATCAGACTCTTACAGTCAGTAAGGGCTTGATAGGGAAATAAAAGTAATTCTTTCGGTGATGTGTCTCCCATGTCATAAAATGAAGAACACTGTGTCCACATTTATGATTAAGAAAGAACTTTGTGCAGTCTCCATCAGAAAAATTGCCCAGTGATATTGTGAATGAAGATAACTACTGCAACGCATTATTAAGTTATGAAATATCTAGGAAGCTATGAAATGCCGAATGATCATTTGGTTTAATTAACTAATGCCATACTGTAAATTTATGTTATCCATGTGTTTATTGTCTGTATATCACGATATGACTCTGTGAGTTAAAGTGACAATTAACAAGTAGATAAAAAAAATATTAATTTATTTGATATTCTATATAATCTTGGCCTACTGACGGTGGTAACTTTCGTTTATTAAGGTTTTTGTTTCTCCATTATTGTCGTTGCATACTTGAGCATTACTGTAATTTTATTTTAGTGGGTGGTGAAATTTCATTGGGGAATTTTGAATTTGAATCTGCCCGTATGCATGGAGTGTGTCAGAGATTCCAGTTCGTATCCTCAGAGTGTTATTGTGTTGTCTCTTGCTTTATTATTATTTTGATTGATTTTGGAAATTGTGTTATTGTTCTTCAGGATCTGGTAAGTGATGTAACTTGTGATTCTTTTTTTTAAGTTTAGTTTGGGCAAGGGCCCAAATCTGTTTATTTAAACCAAATCTACTTGTAAACCTTTTTAATAATGTTCTGTATTGTGATTGATGTTGCCTGAGGTAGACGTGTTTAATCTGTGTCATTGCATGAAGGATCTAATTTGTAAAGCAGATACGCTAATTATTTTACGGATTTTCTTCGTATCTAGGTTTCCGTTCCTAAAACGTGTATCATTCTTTCTTTCTGCCTCAACATTGCTCCTTTCCCGGTGTAATTATTCGGCATTGTTCATTTAAAGGTGGTTTATCTCTACCTCTTGTACGAGGTTTTTCATTTGCCGTTTTATTTTACGTATTTTGGGCGTTTTTTGCGTAATTGATTTAATTTGGTGATTTGGGCACGCCTCCTTCCCCTTGTTCTTTCTTTCCCTTTGTCTGTTACAGGCTTAATTTAATTGTATTTTCCAAGTGTTACTGTCCTTTATGTTTGAAATAATCCTTGTTATTGTTTAATATATTTGTGTAAAAGATGTTGCTTTCATTTCTTGGATAAATACAGTATATGATTGGTTTAGAATTTAACTCGGTTCTGGGATTAGGGCCCTCTTTCACACTACGGTCTTCTTAGTACCGGTACAGTACTTGGGTAGCATTCGCGCGGTTATCGTTTTCTCAAATTATCTTTGGTTGTATCAATCGTGTAATTTAACGTCAGTTAGGTTAGGAGTGACTTGTGTATTTTATTCTAATCCTTGTATTGTCCTTCTGATTTCATGTAATGGCTCGTCCATTACCTGTTATTAAATTTTTGACGAGTGAGGAAGTGAAGTATGAACTTTCTATTCGTAACTTGGAGAGACCCGGAGATGAGAACTTGGCCCGGGCATTTCTTTCGGAGAATGCCGAGTTGGATGTGGTTCACCAAATGCTTGATGATGATGCATTTCAATCTAGTATGTTCCAGATTGTATCAGGTGTAGATGCAATTGTAAATGTAGTTAATATTTGCTTTTTGGACGGTATTAGTGTTGCTCAATATGATAGGATGTGCTCTCGGATAAAATATCTGTTTACCCGTATTGATGATGTGCTAATTGTTTCTGGTCATCGCTCGAGTGATTATATTCAGATTTTAATTGATTGCAAAATGAAACTCGAGGGGCGTGATTCCTATATTTTTGATAATGCTCGAAATATTAATTTGGAGAACCAAGTAGTAACTTCGACTAGTTCTAGCCTTGTTGCTAATGTGAGTACTGAGAATATAGAACATTCGGAATTTTATAACATCATCTGTTAATATACCTAATTCAGTCCTAACATTTTCTAGTTTTTCTGCTGTTTATAGTAGCCCTAGAATGAGCTGTATGGTAAGTTCTAGTTTTAAGCATAATGTAGGCTCGCGTGTGAATTGTAGTGAATATGTTAGACATAATACGTGGTGCAGTAAAGCAAACTTTCCTCTACATTGGGAATATTCAAGACACTTATCCTATCTCTTTCTTCTGAGACTTGTATCGTCCCATGTGTCAGTCATGTTACCAGTCTGAATAATTATGTTGATTTGTATAAGCCGAGGGTGAATATACCTGTTGGTAAGCCAATTGCCTCCGTCAGTACCTCTATGCCTGTCTTGGCCATGAATAATTCTAACTCGATTGTAAACGGCACTTATGCTCGTGCGGGTTCTCGAACAGTATGTGATTGTTCTTTTTCGGTATGTAGAATGACAATTACTTTTGGTTGTCGACAACCTAGCGTTCCCACGGATCGGTCACGTCGATATTCTTGTGCACCCAGTGGTCTCTCGTGGCCTGGGGCAAGTAATAATTGTGTCTCGCCGCGTTTTCAACTTTCGCCTGGTAATGGTTCCGTATTTTTAATTCGAGTTTTGGGAATTTAATTCATCCATTAACTGCTTGAGTCTCTAAGCTAAAGGATCTCACCACTGATACTACTGATGGATTCGTCAGGTTTTTGCGTGAGATGGGGAAAATTCATGAATATGCTTGTGTTTTTGGTTTTTCTGACGCACTAAATTTTCCACTGAGTTTTCCTCATACCTCTGGGGAGATACGTAACATGGTTGCCGGTGCTATGCCCAGTGGCGTGTGTATCGAGGTATTTTTGGAAGAGGTCCTTTCTGTATTCATTCCTGCTCGACTAATGAGTCCGATAGTGCACCAATATTTTTACAGAGTCCTTAAATTCGTATGCCCAAGATATTCTAAAGTATGCAAAGGTTTTTGGTTTGAATTTATGTGAACGTTAGATTGTAAGAAACATAATTGTGGGTGTGACCCCTGAGTATCGGTCGCCCCTTAGCGTAGGGGATCGTCCGAAAACTATTTAAGATCTTTATGCAGTTGATAATGAAGCAGAATGCCTTCGTCAAGCTGATGTTCAGAGGGTTTGTGCCAAGGTGAAAGTGAGGAGACGGCAATATATTATTCTTTCGAAGACTGAAGTGAGTATAGGGACGATAGATATAGGTCTGTATGAGGAAATTTCATGCTTGCTGCCTGATTTAAAGACAGGTGTTACATCAGCACTTTTCCATGAGTCAGGAAGATAAATAGGAACGTCGTAATATAAAAGCAAGTTTCCGAACCCATTACCAAATCAAGTTGAGAAAATATGAGTCAAAAACAGGAAGCATAATGAGTAAAGAAACATGATTCTTGGACATTTCAGCCAAGCCAAGGATCACCTCACCGTAGGGTTTATAATCATATAGGATATTACCTTACGCGGCCACAAAAATATAAAGAAACAATGTTACCAATTTTGATTCAGTATAAAAAATCATATTTATCACTTTTTGAAGAAACACAATTTAAGATCAACTAGACAATTTGGCTTTACAAAAAATATCAGCACCACTGATGCTATTGGGGTATTAACTAGGCGAATTTATGGAAATTTGAACAGTATGAAACACACCTTGGGCATATTTCTCGACTTGGAGAAGGCTTTTGACACCATACCTCACCATATTCTCTTTCAGAAGATGGAGAGATATGGCATCAGAGGCATAGCACTGAAATTGATAGAAAGCTATTTGACTCAAAGGATTCAATACGTTAGAATAAATGGAACTACAAAACTACCTATAAGAGTGAAAAGAGGAATACCACAAGGCACCGTGCTGCGTCCATTATTATTTTTGATTTTCATCAACGATATTGAATCATCTATGCGTGGAATTGAAAATGTTAATGTCATATCATACGCAGATGATGCAGAAGTTTGTGTTGAGGGTAGAACATGGGGAAATGTAAAACAAATTGCAACTACTGCATTGAAAATGTTAAAGATATGGCTAGATGGTAACGAACTATTTTTAAATATAACTAAATCAAAGTTCGTAATATTCAGTTTAAAAGCAGTTGAAGATGATTTTAATGAACTAAAAATACACACTTTGAACTGTAATCAGATCTGTGACTGTCCTTAAATAGCTAAAGTGGATACAGTTAAATATCTGGGATTTTTCACAGATAGTGACATGAAATGGAAAAGCCAATGCAAACACCTTACAAGTAAAATAAGAAAAACCATCTATATATTTCACAATTTAAAACATATTGTCAATTACAAATTAAGAAGAGACATCCACCATGCTGTAGTCCAGTCAGTTTTTACATATGGTATTCTTGCCTGGGGAGGCTCCTATGAAAATGTACTAAAAGTGTTCAGATAGTGCAGAATCTCATACTGCGAATAATGTTGAAGAAAGATAGATTTTATCTGACTATGAGACTGTATGCTGAGACAAGGGTCTTCAACTTCAAACAATTGTATGCTTTTGAAATATATAAATAAATTTTTAAAGATAGAAATAGAATTCAAGTTGTCAGTCACCGGTATTACTGAGAATCACTTTATTTTATGTCAACCTAAGTTAAATATAGCTAAACGATACTTTCTGTATTTCTCACCAAAATTATATAACATTCTACCAATTAAATTAAAAGAATTTAAAGGAAATCATGCAAACCTAAAAATGCATATAAAACATTTTCTCAGAAAAAACAAAATTAAAATTGAAAATATAATTAGTTGAGCCTACAAGTTTATACAAACACTAATTCAATTTTCCTTTTCATTCTTTATTTACATAGAACGTGTTATTCGCCTAAGCCATTATACAATTTTTAGATATAGTAATCAATGATAAACACGCCACACACAAGTTTGCAGCTTTTAGTGGCATATGTGATATTTCTTCCTGCTCTGTGTGAATTTGATATCCTATTTCGACCTGTCTTTATCATATTGTAACAATATAATTTAATAATTGTAAACGTACAGGTTAAACAATGAGTAGGAAGTGTAAGGAAATTCATAAAATGTGTACAGTTATTCTGAATTTTGCAACTTGTGTGTATTTGTGACGATTTAATCAATAAGTAACAATACGCCACTACTTGCATATAGCAATTATCCATGATACTGCGTATTTCTTCATACTACAAGAGTTATGTTCCTTTCATTAGGTAACTTCCTATGTTTTAAAATATCAATTGCAAGTGAAAAATGAAAATCCACAGCCTGCTTCCAGTCTCCGACCGGGTCAGGAATGGAATGAATGAAACCCCCATCAAGCGGCGAGGATATGAACTGTGCCGGCTGCCGAAGCCTGTCGCACTCCTCTGGGGCGACGAGTAAATGAATGACAGATGAAATGAAATGATAGTGGAGAGTGTTTCTGGAATGAAATTTTGACAGGGAAAACCGGAGTACCCGGAGAAAACCCTGTCTGCCTCCGTTTTGTCCAGCACAGATCTCACATGGAGTGACTGGGATTTGAACCACGGACCCAGCGGTGAGAGGCCGGCGTGCTGCCGCCTAAGCCACGGAGGCTCCCATCAATTGCAAGTCCCGGGAGTAATCATATCACGAAAGTAATTTGGCCATGAGGAGCTTTTCATATTATTAGTTCCCTTCTAATTGGTCAATTGGCAGTATCCAATCAGATAATTTATTTCTTTATAGCGCTAAATTTTCGCGGCAATCCATTGTCTCCATGCGTCAACTCACCTTGCTGGCTCCCATAATGCACTATAATCACTTGACTCGATCTGGCTTCACTGCAGAAACTGGTTCTAGGCACACTTCGAGAGTTCATATTTCAATGCTTTTTACTTAACAAGGGAACCGAAATTACAACAATTTTCTCCGATAATAATTCAAAATCGGGTTCAGTACCTGCCGCCTCCTTCCCACTTCGTTGCCTAGCCCTCCCCCTCTTCCCATCCCTTCAACAGGCCCCCGTTCGCTTTGCAGGTGAGGCCGCCTAGGCGTAGTGCTGGTCACACACCCCAGTTGTATCCCAGACTCAGAGTCTCAAACTCGAGGACACTGCCCTCAGTGGCGGTAGAAGTGGGATCCCTCGCTTAGTTCGTGGGAAAAGTGAACCCTGGAGGGTAAAACAATAGCGAAAAAAACATATACCTCATTTAGAAGTGTCATCTTGCCATTGACGACACGGCTACGAGCAAGGACATTCTACCGGCTCTTGATCAGGACTTGTTTTGTTTCGTGATTTGTTTAATTTTATCTTATATTTAATTTTAAATTGTTATTTGGTTGATATTTGTACAAGCGCGAAGGGCTAGCATAGCTGTAGTATGTGCTTTGATTTATAAATATGTTCCTATAGGGTAAATTCTGCCTGGTACTGAACCCATATTCACCCCAGCTTCAGCCATTGACTGAGTCGAGACTCGAACCGATCTATGAACTTCTCATGTTAAGAAGTGGAATTTGGAAATATAAATTTTATTTATTCACAGATATGTTGTAGGAAGTGAATAAAAGTATAATGAAAACTTTTTGGAGAATTTTGGAATATTTGAAGATACTTAGATTTGTGAATATTTCAGTGAATGATAATTTAACCAAGGAAGGATCTGATCATTCGATGCTGGAATATGACCATGGCTTCAAGTTAGCACGCTCAAGACCGGTTTTGGTTGGCCGAGTTGACAACAATCAAATTATGCACACGACCCGCTGATAAGAGGCTAGACAGGTAGAGTTTTTGATAATAAACCAACAGCCAATCAGTGTAGATCACATAATTTTTGTGGGAATTGCAATTACTTCAAATTTGCTTGTATAAAGCGAGATTAGCATTTCCACAGGTAAAGAAGAGCAAATTAAATTAATTTGGTAAAACAGAATTATAAATTTATGGACAGGAGAGGATATATTAGTGAAATTCCGTATAAAAGGACTCGATGCGAGGCTACAACCCAGGTCTGGAGGGCCACGCGTGCGATTGTCAGATGGGGAGATTTCATTCCTACTCAGACGCTTGAAGAGGCCGGACCTGTGTTTGGAAGGTTCCGAGCAAGCCACATAGTAATTGGAAGTACGGTAGGAGATTCAACTACATTGACAAGAGACAGCACGATTGCCGAGGAAGAAATGGAGACGCCGGTAAAACAGTAGAAACATTATTTCACTACTGAAACAAGCAACTTTATAACGCAGCGCATCTTAAGAAGACTTCTCTGCATACAAGTCTCACACATCGAAAGAACAAGCAGCTTTAATCTGACAAGCTACAAACGTTATTGCTACAATATTCTGAAGTTTATTCTACAAATATTCACCGAGATGACATTCTCAAATCAGAGGGAAAGACTGCATTCGTCTACTATTAAGAAGGCTACAATAACTTACTAAACAATGGAAGGAGGACAGTCTACTACACTATGGAACGGAGATTCAGAGTTGATCTTACAGACCGGGGACCGATGTCACCGCAGTAGTGGTTTTGGGATGGTTCTAGGCCCTCCACCTCCACATTCCTCCACACAAGATGGCGGCGGCGCGATATCTCTCGAACGCATGGTCAGATTTTAACAAATGAGGTGTCGTTGAACTCGGGCTGACACCTCCTTTCCTATGAACATTTTATTTCCATCCCAAAATAAAAGCTACCCCTACTAGGGGGTGAAATTTTAATTTTTAGAAAATCTTGCTTTCCAAGTGCAACATGTGGGAGTGTGAATGCTAATATAAAATTAAACGTTGTCCCACACAAGAGACACGTGTACGGTGGAAAGCCACTATGATTGAACATGCTTGTTTTTTGTTTTTACGCATGCCCACTCACAGCTTTGTAAGAGGGTGGGCTTTTTAAACAAGACGGCTGTAGTGTAACCTAACCTAACCCAACCCATGAGGGGTGATAAAAAGTATTCCAAGCGACGCTTGTCGATTGGCAATCCACTAATCAAAGAGGGGCGGACTGACCCCTGCTGACGGTTCATTGTGACAGGTCATTGTTGACAGGTCATGGTTGACGAGTCCTTGTGGACGAGTCCCTGTGGACGAGTCCTTGTTGACGGGTCCCTTTTGACTGATCCCTTTGGACCGGTCCCTTTGGCCTGGTCCCTATGGACTAGCCCATGAATTTATCCAAATTGTGCCACAGGGTCTAACTACATTTATATGTAAAGCAGTGTGTTGAACTGACGTTGTTCGCCAGCCCTCACTACTACAATGTGATAATGATATGAAAGGAAAGTGATGAAATACATGTGAACACGTGTGACATGACATCATTACAGTCCTCCTTGTGAAAACCACATGTAAGCTAAAAGTCACATCCTGTTTGATTCGTATAAGTGTAAACCCTGATGGATAGAGGACATGCCAAGGGGTTAAGTACAAAACTTGGTGGATGAATATGTTCTAGTGCTAATGTTAATGAACACACTCTAGTACATGGGGCACAGGCAATTTGAGGACAAGCCAAGGGATCTAACTTGGTGGATGGATGTGTCATTTGTAGTTGAAAGAGAATAATGCACATTCTTAAGATATTAAGACTGAGGAGATTGTACGTGCAGTAAGCCGACTTGTTATTGCCCGTGTCATATTGCTGACATGGCAGAGAGCGCACAGTTCTGTTGCTATGACTAACGCTGCAGTAATTTGAAACCGCAGGTGTTCGCAAGACAATGGGTGATGATTATACAAAGTTAGCAGTCATTGGATATTACACATGTGTTCCTTCCGGTGTCTTGCTGCTGACATGGCAGAGAACGCACAGTTCTGTTGCTATGACTAACGCTGCAGTAATTTAAAACCGCAGGTGTTCATCAAGACACTGGGTAATGATCATGCAAAGTCAGCAGTAATCTGATACCGCACAGGTGTTCCTAGTGTACTTTGGACTGACAGGTTTACAGGAAAGGAATTGCAATGATTTGCAAAACTGCTGACACAAGCAATCTCAGCCTATATAAGGGAGGTGTCATATAATTCCCTACTGTCTCTCTTTATTACTTGCTACGAGTGTACAGTGCTTTATTACTGCTCAACAGTTGTAAAAAGCCTTTTTGGTGGAAAATCATTAAAATATTTTGCAAGGTAAGTACTTATTCTTAATAATGGATTGTAGTCTTTTATTACTAATTGATGTTGAAGTTATTGATTGGAATGTATTTATTGATTGATTGATTTATTTGTTTACAGATAATTGGCGTACCTGTAGGTTAGCATATTCCTGTATCTAGTTGAGTCAGTGGCAGCAGTTGACAAATGATTAAAGGTAAGTACCCCCTCTAATAACTTTTAAAACAGCTAGAGCGATATTTTCCAATGTTCACCGCTAGATGTCAGTGACAATGGTTTATTTAATAGTCAAAGTTGGAACTACTTGACTATGATGTGTGAAGCTAAATTTGTAGGTTAGATTTGATTAGCACTCCATGAAGTTCCAACGTTCGCTGCTAGGTGTCAGTGACAATAATATTTGTTAACCAATGTTGGAACTACTCAACAATTATGTGAAGCTGAATTTGTAGGTTAGATTTTATTAACGTTTTATCATGTCTCAACGTTCACTACTAGGTGTCAGTGACAATGGTACGTGATAACTTATGTTGAAACTACTCGACAATGGTGTGTGAAGCTAACTTTGTAGGTTAGATTTGATTAGTACTCTAACAAGTTCCAATGTCCACCGCTAGGTGTCAGTGAGAGTGGTATATAGTAACCCACTGAGAACTACATGAAATTAGACTTGCTAGGAGTTCACAGATGATCGATTAAAGTACCCTGTTTTGACCATTGACTGGAATGTAATTCAAATATTAATATTTTACTTTGTTTTATCTTTTATCAACATTTATGATTTCTTTCTTTTATAGGTAATTTGGAAAGTGATCATCATGTTCGGGTGTGGTGACTGTAGGAAACAATTCTCAAGACCTGACAACCTTCAACGCCATGCAAATGCTAAACATAACATTAAAATGTCTGTGTGCAGTCATAGTGCTATGACATTTAACAGACAGGATAGTCTTACACGACATGTAAATTTAAAGCATGTCCGTTCATCACCTTTCTCATGTTCAGTTTGTGATCTTGGTTTTTCTGCTGTAAAGCGATATCAATCCCACATGGTTGAAGTGCATGGAGAACAACAGGAAGTGAAATCTGTAAAACCATCAACTAGCATGGAACCTTTAAACGAATGTGATGCTCAAAAGCGTAAACGTTCTCAAGAGTGTGAAAATAGTTGTGCAACAAAAAGAAAGAAGAATGGTGAGCCTTCGATAAAACATTGTGATGTATGTAATATTGATGTATCTTCTTCAATGATTCCAGGACATTTACGCAGTATTCATCATAAAAATAATGCTTGCCATGAAAGAAATTCTGCTATTATTCAACAAATTGGTAGTGCGTTTAAAAGTCGAATTGCTAGTTACAGACTTCATAGTGAAGAAAAAACTCAATGTATTGAATCATTTTTAAGAAATGTTCAACCTAGTGTGCTTGGCTTGGTAGAAAATGATTTAGTAGTGCATAAATCATCCAAAATGAATTTTGAACTCTTCGGACTATATGTAAAAAAAGGGAGTGAAGGTGAAATTACTGATATCAAATCTTTTAATACAAAAACATAATTGTTAGTGAATCAACTAATATTAGTGATACATACCAAAATATTTCAAGTGCTATCATTGTGAAAAGTGAAGAGGTCCAGGAAAGGGAGTCGGGCTGGACGTTGGTTGAAGTACTTTATTTAGAAACCAACATGAATAAATATAACCCCCTTCGAGCATCATCATACATTGATTTACCAGTATGGATCAAACGGAAGAAAGCTTGTGTAAACGTTATGAATAATGACCATGCATGTTTTGCGTGGGCTGAACCTCAGCTCTCCATCCAGCAGTGGACCATCTGTATAGAACATCATCTTATTCTCACTATTCCTCGGTGTTAGATTTTAAAGAAATGGAATTTCCTATGGAGATAAAAGACATTAAACATTTTGAAAAGCAGACCAATGTAAGTATTAATGTGTATGGAATTGAAAACAAGAGTATAGTAGGTCCTCTATATTATACTGAGGAAAAAAAAGGATGCCCATGTTAATTTACTATACATAACCGAAGGTGAAAATGCCCACTATTGTTGGATAAAACATTTAAGTAGACTTGTTGGTAGTCAGCTGTCAAAACGTAATAATAGGAAGTGGTGGTGTGATGGCTGCTTGCTATATTTTAGAAAAGAGGACCAACTAACTCAACATCAACAATGGGGTTGTAATCATGTTTGTACGGTATTACCTACTCCTAAAAATAACATTTTAAAATTTAAGGACTTTGAGAAGCAGCTTCGAGTACCATTCGTTATATATGCTGAATTTGAGGCTTTGCTTGAACCTTTTAATACATGTTCATCGAATCCAACCAAACCGTTTACCAACACTACTCACATTCATGAACTTTTTAGCTTTGCATATTCTATTAAATGTAGTTATGATGACTCGTTAAATAAGTTTGAACTGTATAGAGGACCTGATGCACCTAAAGTTTTTATGGAAAGACTTGAAAAAGATGCAATCCGTATATCCTCTATTTTAAATACTATCATTCCAATGGAGCCATTATCATCATCACAGCAAACGTGTTTTGAATGTGAAACTAATTGTTTTATATGTGGTGAATGTTTATATACAGATAGGGTTCGCTATCATGATCATTTAACAGGAATAAATCGTGGTGCTGCTCACCAAGAATGTAATTTAAAGTATAGAGTTTCTAAATTCATTCCAGTCATTCTACATAACGGTAGCAAATACGATAACCACTTTATCGTTAAAGAATTTGGAGCTTCAGATGTGAAAATTGATGTGATTCCAAATAATAAGGAGCAATACATATCGTTTACAAAATACGTCAAAACTGACAATAAAAAAACGATACAACTACGATTTTTAGATTAATTCCGCTTTATGCCAAGTAGTCTCGATAAACTTCCTAGTAATTTAAAATCAGATCAGTTTCGTGAAATTCAGCGTGTATTTCCAAACGAAGATGATTTTCATTTGATTCGTCAATAGGGTATATCCCCTTATGATTATATTAGCTGTCTAGATCGTCTTGAGGAATGTTCTTTACCACCAAGAGATGCATTTTACAGTTCTTTAAACACAAGTCATATCAGTGATGAGGAATATTTACATGCACAACGTGTATGGACACAGTTTGACATTCAAACTTTAGGTGAATTTTCAGATATATATTTGAAGACAGATATGTTATTATTAGCAGATGTTTTTGAAAATTTTCGGATTATTTGTATGAAAACTTACGACCTTGATCCTTGTCAGTATTTTACTGCTCCTGGGTTAAGTTTCAGTTCAATGTTGAAAAAGACAAAAGTAAATTTAGAATTGATGATTGATATAGACATGATTAATTTTATAAAATCATCAATTCGAGGTGGATTAAGCCAATGTAGTGGGCGATATTCTAAAGCAAATAATAAATACATGCCAAGCTACAATCCTTGTGAAGTGTCGAAGTATATTGTCTACCTTGATGAAAATAACCAATATGGTTGGGCTATGAGTCAATATCTACCACTGATAGATTTTCGCTGGCTGACACAACCGTAAATTAATGTTTTACATGTTAACACTTTAAATTATAACGATGAAAAAGGATATATTTTGAGGTAAATCTTGAATATCCTAAAGAGTTGCATGATGATCTTAATGATTTACCATTTTGTCCTGAGAATATTACATCTCCATATATCACATCACGAACAAAAATATTAATTGCAAATGTAAATGAAAAATGTAAATATTTAATACATTATCAAAACTTGAAACAGTGTCTACAGCATGGATTAAAACTAACTGAAATTCATCGCGTATTTCAATTTCATCTATCAGCATAGCTCAAACCATATATTGATCTGAACAATAATTTAAGAACACTATCAACAAATGCCTTTGAAAAAGATTTTTATAAACTCATGAATAATAGTATTTTTGGAAAGACTATGGAGAATGTTGATAAGCGAGTTGATGTAAAGCTGATAACAAAGTGGGAGAATGATGGTAAAAGGTATGGTGCGAGCAACTTAATAAGCAAGCCTAACTTCCATAGCTGTTCAATTATTCATGAGGATTTAGTTGTAATACAAATGAAGCGTCTTAAAGTAACCTACAACAAACCCATATATGTGGGTTACGCCATTCTAGAATTGTCAAAAACACTTATGTATGAATTTCACTATGATTATGTTAAGAAAAACTATCATGATAATGCAAAATTACTCTATACAGATACAGATTCTTTTATTTATGAATTTAAAACTGATGATTTTTATGAGGATATCAAAACTGAGCTAAATAGGTTTGATACAAGTGACTATTCCAAGGATAATATCTACCATTTACCTCTAGTAAACAAAAAGATTCTAGGAAAATTTAAGGATGAATGTGCTGGTGTTGTTATAGACACCTTTGAAGGTACAAAATCTAAATCATACAGCTATAAGACGATTGATGATGTAGTAATAAAATATAAAAGGAGTTAAGAAGAATGTTGTTAGTAAAGAGTTAGACAAAAGTGATTAGAAGAACTGTATAGTCAGTAACCCACCTATATTATATAAGAAAATGTTTGTATTTAGAAGTAAAAATCAACAGCTGCATACCAATTTGATGAACAAAGTTGCTTTAAGCAATAAAGACAACAAACGATTCATTATACCCAACAAATTTGATACTCTTGCATGGGGAAACCGTCGCATTGACAACTATTATTTTCCTTAAGTCCAATGTTCACCAAATTGTATCATTTGTAGTGTGTGTTCTATATTGTGATATATTTGTAAAACTGTATGTAGAATGTACAATGTTAGACTACTATAGTTTTAGTTTAAAATAACACACTTTACTGTAAACATTTGCTTTTTATATTATGGTTTAAAAATTATTTAAAGAAATGTATAAAATGTGAACACTGAACAAAACAATGTAAAAAATGTTAAGTGAAAATTGTAAATATCCATTTGTGAAAAATGGTTAAAATATTTTTAAAAAATGTAAAAAATGTAAAACTAAACAAGGGCAATGTAAAAATGTAAAGTGGAAATTGTAAATATCCATGGGTGAAAAAATGAAAAGAATCATGTAATGACTATCACCATTTAAAAAATTAAAATACACTGTGATCTGGTAAACCTTGTTTTTATTTCACAACAAATAGGGCTTTACAAAATAGAAAACAAAGAAATACCAATTCCTCAATCCTTTTAATGTTCATGTCCACTCATCATTAACTTTCCTTTTATAGCACTAATCACAATGAGGGCTGCCAACCTTTCTCCCACTGAGGCATCACAGGATGTCAAACGTTGTTTAGCTTTTTTTCAGCAATACTTTATCCGCCACACGTCTTAAAGCAGGATGTCTATGGCGATAAGAAAAGTCATGTTCTTTGCACACTTTATCCAAAGGATTAATAGGCACATCACCACGTTGCAAACGTTGATACAGCTTTGATCCAGGACCACAAAAACGATAATCGGAAGATATATTTCAAAAGGTAAGTATTGAATGACTTTGTCAATGACGCCATGACCAGTACAAGTTTGACATATCCTTTTCCATAGGTGGAGAAAAGATTTGATCTTCCTCTTCATCTGTAGACGATGCTGATGTTGTTGCTTTTTTCTCGCCATCACACCCGTGGAATGAGGAAACAGTCTTTACACTGACTTTTATGACCGTGGTAGAGTTTGACCAGCTGGCAAGTAGCACACTGTCACATAGAGGGTATTTTTGCCATGGCCACTTGCTTATGGTGATCATAATCTGCACATGGTTGCAATTCACTTAACACAGGGTCTTGAGTCCATGATTTTGGTACATGTTGCCACATTTCTTTCACTGCATTTGCTGCCACATAATAAATGAACGATTTAGGAAGAGCCAATAATTCTTGGTATATTGGCTTTCACGGCCGGTGAATTAAAACTCAGCAATTCTTCTAGGTTTGTGCCGTGTCTTGTGTGGGGTTTCACCTAGGACACCAAGCTAGGCTCATCGGCGGGCTCTTGGTGTCCCCGCCCGGACCCCCACAGGAGTGACGAACTGCGCGCCACCTCCCTTTATATAAGGTGCAACTGCACCACTTGACTACGAGAACTAAAAGTTCAAGCAGCCTTAACCTCCCTATGAAGGCTTCCAAAAAGATGGTATATTGGCTTTCACGGCCGGTGAATTAAAACCCAGCAATTCTTCTAGGTTTGTGCCGTGTCTTGTGTGGGGTTTCGCCTAGGACACCAAGCTAGGCTCATCGGCGGGCTCTTGGTGTCCCCGCCCGGACCCCCACAGGAGTGACGAACTGCGCGCCACCTCCCTTTATATAAGGTGCAACTGCACCACTTGACTACGAGAACTAAAAGTTCAAGCAGCCTTAACCTCCCTATGAAGGCTTCCAAAAAGATGGTATATTGGCTTTCACGGCCGGTGAATTAAAACTCAGCAATTCTTCTAGGTTTGTTCCGTGTCTTGTGTGGGGTTTCGCCTAGGACACCAAGCTAGGCTCATCGGCGGGCTCTTGGTGTCCCCGCCCGGACCCCCACAGGAGTGACGAACTGCGCGCCACCTCCCTTTATATAAGGTGCAACTGCACCACTTGACTACGAGAACTAAAAGTTCAAGCAGCCTTAACCTCCCTATGAAGGCTTCCAAAAAGATGGTATATTGGCTTTCACGGCCGGTGAATTAAAACTCAGCAATTCTTCTAGGTTTGTGCCGTGTCTTGTGTGGGGTTTCGCCTAGGACACCAAGCTAGGCTCATCGGCGGGCTCTTGGTGTCCCCGCCCGGACCCCCACAGGAGTGACGAACTGCGCGCCACCTCCCTTTATATAAGGTGCAACTGCACCACTTGACTACGAGAACTAAAAGTTCAAGCAGCCTTAACCTCCCTATGAAGGCTTCCAAAAAGATGGTATATTGGCTTTCACGGCCGGTGAATTAAAACTCAGCAATTCTTCTAGGCTGCTTGAACTTTTAGTTCTCGTAGTCAAGTGGTGCAGTTGCACCTTATATAAAGGGAGGTGGCGCGCAGTTCGTCACTCCTGTGGGGGTCCGGGCGGGGACACCAAGAGCCCGCCGATGAGCCTAGCTTGGTGTCCTAGGCGAAACCCCACACAAGACACGGCACAAACCTAGAAGAATTGCTGAGTTTTAATTCACCGGCCGTGAAAGCCAATATACCATCTTTTTGGAAGCCTTCATAGGGAGGTTAAGGCTGCTTGAACTTTTAGTTCTCGTAGTCAAGTGGTGCAGTTGCACCTTATATAAAGGGAGGTGGCGCGCAGTTCGTCACTCCTGTGGGGGTCCGGGCGGGGACACCAAGAGCCCGCCGATGAGCCTAGCTTGGTGTCCTAGGCGAAACCCCACACAAGGCACGGCACAAACCTAGAAGAATTGCTGAGTTTTAATTCACCGGCCGTGAAAGCCAATATACCATCTTTTTGGAAGCCTTCATAGGGAGGTTAAGGCTGCTTGAACATTTAGTTCTCGTAGTCAAGTGGTGCAGTTGCACCTTATATAAAGGGAGGTGGCGCGCAGTTCGTCACTCCTGTGGGGGTCCGGGCGGGGACACCAAGAGCCCGCCGATGAGCCTAGCTTGGTGTCCTAGGCGAAACCCCACACAAGACACGGCACAAACCTAGAAGAATTGCTGAGTTTTAATTCACCGGCCGTGAAAGCCAATATACCACCTTTTTGGAAGCCTTCATAGGGAGGTTAAGGCTGCTTGAACTTTTAGTTCTCGTAGTCAAGTGGTGCAGTTGCACCTTATATAAAGGGAGGTGGCGCGCAGTTCGTCACTCCTGTGGGGGTCCGGGCGGGGACACCAAGAGCCCGCCGATGAGCCTAGCTTGGTGTCCTAGGCGAAACCCCACACAAGACACGGCACAAACCTAGAAGAATTGCTGAGTTTTAATTCACCGGCCGTGAAAGCCAATATACCATCTTTTTGGAAGCCTTCATAGGGAGGTTAAGGCTGCTTGAACTTTTAGTTCTCGTAGTCAAGTGGTGCAGTTGCACCTTATATAAAGGGAGGTGGCGCGCAGTTCGTCACTCCTGTGGGGGTCCGGGCGGGGACACCAAGAGCCCGCCGATGAGCCTAGCTTGGTGTCCTAGGCGAAACCCCACACAAGACACGGCACAAACCTAGAAGAATTGCTGAGTTTTAATTCACCGGCCGTGAAAGCCAATATACCATCTTTATGGAAGCCTTCATAGGGAGGTTAAGGCTGCTTGAACTTTTAGTTCTCGTAGTCATGTGGTGCAGTTGCACCTTATATAAAGGGAGGTGGCGCGCAGTTCGTCACTCCTGTGGGGGTCCGGGCGGGGACACCAAGAGCCCGCCGATGAGCCTAGCTTGGTGTCCTAGGCGAAACCCCACACAAGACACGGCACAAACCCAGAAGAATTGCTGAGTTTTAATTCACCGGCCGTGAAAGCCAATATACCATCTTTTTGGAAGCCTTCATAGGGAGGTTAAGGCTGCTTGAACTTTTAGTTCTCGTAGTCAAGTTATGCAGTTGCACCTTATATAAAGGGAGGTGGCGCGCAGTTCGTCACTCCTGTGGGGGTCCGGGCGGGGACACCAAGAGCCCGCCGATGAGCCTAGCTTGGTGTCCTAGGCGAAACCCCACACAAGACACGGCACAAACCTAGAAGAATTGCTGAGTTTTAATTCACCGGCCGTGAAAGCCAATATACCATCTTTTTGGAAGCCTTCATAGGGAGGTTAAGGCTGCTTGAACTTTTAGTTCTCGTAGTCAAGTGGTGCAGTTGCACCTTATATAAAGGGAGGTGGCGCGCAGTTCGTCACTCCTGTGGGGGTCCGGGCGGGGACACCAAGAGCCCGCCGATGAGCCTAGCTTGGTGTCCTAGGCGAAACCCCACACAAGACACGGCACAAACCTAGAAGAATTGCTGAGTTTTAATTCACCGGCCGTGAAAGCCAATATACCATCTTTTTGGAAGCCTTCATAGGGAGGTTAAGGCTGCTTGAACTTTTAGTTCTCGTAGTCAAGTGGTGCAGTTGCACCTTATATAAAGGGAGGTGGCGCGCAGTTCGTCACTCCTGTGGGGGTCCGGGCGGGGACACCAAGAGCCCGCCGATGAGCCTAGCTTGGTGTCCTAGGCGAAACCCCACACAAGACACGGCACAAACCTAGAAGAATTGCTGAGTTTTAATTCACCGGCCGTGAAAGCCAATATACCATCTTTTTGGAAGCCTTCATAGGGAGGTTAAGGCTGCTTGAACTTTTAGTTCTCGTAGTCAAGTGGTGCAGTTGCACCTTATATAAAGGGAGGTGGCGCGCAGTTCGTCACTCCTGTGGGGGTCCGGGCGGGGACACCAAGAGCCCGCCGATGAGCCTAGCTTGGTGTCCTAGGCGAAACCCCACACAAGACACGGCACAAACCTAGAAGAATTGCTGAGTTTTAATTCACCGGCCGTGAAAGCCAATATACCATCTTTTTGGAAGCCTTCATAGGGAGGTTAAGGCTGCTTGAACTTTTAGTTCTCGTAGTCAAGTGGTGCAGTTGCACCTTATATAAAGGGAGGTGGCGCGCAATTCGTCACTCCTGTGGGGGTCCGGGCGGGGACACCAAGAGCCCGCCGATGAGCCTAGCTTGGTGTCCTAGGCGAAACCCCACACAAGACACGGCACAAACCTAGAAGAATTGCTGAGTTTTAATTCACCGGCCGTGAAAGCCAATATACCATCTTTTTGGAAGCCTTCATAGGGAGGTTAAGGCTGCTTGAACTTTTAGTTCTCGTAGTCAAGTGGTGCAGTTGCACCTTATATAAAGGGAGGTGGCGCGCAGTTCGTCACTCCTGTGGGGGTCCGGGCGGGGACACCAAGAGCCCGCCGATAAGCCTAGCTTGGTGTCCTAGGCGAAACCCCACACAAGACACGGCACAAACCTAGAAGAATTGCTGAGTTTTAATTCACCGGCCGTGAAAGCCAATATACCATCTTTTTGGAAGCCTTCATAGGGAGGTTAAGGCTGCTTGAACTTTTAGTTCTCGTAGTCAAGTGGTGCAGTTGCACCTTATATAAAGGGAGGTGGCGCGCAGTTCGTCACTCCTGTGGGGGTCCGGGCGGGGACACCAAGAGCCCGCCGATGAGCCTAGCTTGGTGTCCTAGGCGAAACCCCACACAAGACACGGCACAAACCTAGAAGAATTGCTGAGTTCCAATAATTCTTCTTTGGTAAATCAGTCTAGTTTCTTTTTACACACAAAGAACTTTCCAATCGCTTTATCGGTAGCATCCCCTTTCTCCATGGTATAATGTAGATGTTTACACGTCACTTGTAGGAATCTCACTGGTGTCATTCACAGGTAAACCTAGAGTTTTAATTTTATTTAACAACTTACAGCAGGCATCGGTGGTTAGCTCATGAATCAATTGCCACACCTGTGCCAAGGCTTTATGGGTAATGTTGTCACAGGGACAGCCCAAGTCCATTAAATCGATAGATTGACAGTAAGACGCCAAAACTGGTTGTAGCCATTGACGTTTTTCACTACCTTTCACAAATACCACATGGGCAGAAGACATGTGCGCTTTCATGACCATGTCCAGGTGCTCATATGAAATGGTTCCTTGCTCCCAGTCTAGTTGCATATGAGTTTCAATCCACTGGGTTTGTTTACGGTCTTTATCACACAACAAACCAAACGCATAGGGTGGTTTAAACACCAAATGGGTAGCTTGCGATATCCAACAAGTGGAACAATCGATGATGGCCACTTCTTTAAACATAAATTTGTTATCTCCTTGACAGTCAACAATCAGTGTACGCAACATGTTCACTCTTGTCTGGATCAAGTCCAACTGACAACAGACTGACTATCATCCAGTAAGGTGTACCCATGACATTTACTTACATTCCATTCTAGTTAAGGGACACTGGGACTGAGTTTTAAGCATATTTTATTAAAAAATTCAAATTTTCGATTTTGACATATTATTGTACCCCTGACCATAACGGATCAATTAGCGGTATCATTTTCCACATTTCGCCATTTTTTGAGGCACGGCGAGACGTTTAAATGCCGGCCGCATTGCCATTTAAACGCCCCTTTCTCTTGGAACATTAACCTGTACATGCATTTTTATCGGTGTAGTTCGAATACGGATTTGAAATTCCCTCTGTACTACTGGCTCTGCATTGTGCTACTATCTACCGATGAATATTGACACTATTTACTACGTAAGCTTTACAAATACTTTAAATGTTTGAAAATAAATAAGTAAATAAATAAATAAATATCTCAAACGGTCGCCATGATGAAATTTTGCATTTATATTGTATTTTCTAATTTCATGAGAGTTTCTAGTCGCTTATAGAATGACAGTAGATGCACAATTTATCTTTATTTGATATCTGTGTTGACTTTAGAAGTGTACGCATGGTCTACCTCTGTTTATAAACAAGTTATTGGACGGTAGGCTAGTACTCTTTCCAAATTTATTGTGTTTGTGAAGTTATTAGGGGGGCATACACACATCACACACGACCAAGGTCACAAAGATGAAGAAGGAGGCTGCAATACAGAAGAAGGAAGGTGTTACTTATGCTGCAGGAGAGTTCTAATGGGTAATTTGAGTGGAAATATTAAAATATATGCATGTTTTTAGAAAAATGCTGTTTTCTCAGTTTCACATTTTCTGATGTATAGAATCTAGTACGCGTTACAGATGTAATACAATTTTCTTTTAAATTAACATGCATGTTCCTAAGTACTATATCCACAAACGTGTGCATTACTTTTTGGATTGGAGTTCTGGTTTGCCTGTAAAAAAAATAAACCTTCGAATTTCAAGAATTTTACAAAAAATAAACTTCATTGGGGGAAAAAATTATATCTTCATAGTACACAATAAGAATAAGGTACTAGAAAAATAAAAATAAATTGTGCTATCTACATTAGTTAGACGCGCTTGACATTTTGAATATTTGAATAATTTGCTTAGAAATATTGGAAAATAATTAATTTCTATGCAGCTAGTGAAGCTACATTGATCAAATTTGGTGCACATGTTTATACTACCGCATATCACCAGCAAACAAAATATCAAGATTGTACCTTAATATTTACAGGAATTAGAAAACTCAGTCCCAGTGTCCCTTAAAATATAAAACATCACTGACTAGTCACTATTGAGGTTAGGATATGACAGGGGGCATAAGAAATAATATAACAACAACCAATTTTTTATTACATTATTTTATTAACATAACAAGTTTTACATTCTTTTGTCATTCTAGGATAGGGGCGGCACCAACTCATACAACAAAAAAGTATTTTATGTTTATAGCGTCCATAACACCGATGATATCCCAATGTCTCTAAACTGGGTGTTTTTGACTGCGACCTGCTCACCGAAGCATCATTGACACCATAAAGTCCACATGTATCATAACTTTCTTCATTACTCAGAGGCACCAGTGAGGGGTAACTTGAATGACAGGGTATATTACCCACATCCATTTTACCGATGTAGGGGCAGGTGGGTGACCAACGCTGATGTTCTTTCATGGGTTCATCGCTTTCTTCACATTGGTCTCTGATGATGGGACAAAAGGCACATTTCACTTCATCTCTTGTTTTTAAATAATAGAATCCAGCAGCCGCTAAGGCTTGAGGGTTTATGAAAGACACAGGCCACGTCGCAAAGGTCTTGAAACGTTGTTCCTCAGAGTTAAAATTCATAGATGTAACGTCTCGCGATGCTTTAAAGCAAGACATGACTGAGCAGCTGGACGTAGGTTAACCTGTTATTTATACACTTGTCACTTGGTTGGACAGTGGATAATAGTTGACTTGTTTGTGATAAATAATCAAACAGTAGGCCGTCGTAATGGCTGGAACATTATCATGCGTTTCAAAATCTAGTCGAATGTCAATATTGGATGGCTTGACAGACTCTTCCAAGTCGGAACAATCAAAGACAATCAGTGGGGCCCTCGTTTTAAAAACTTGGAGTGACAACATGGGGCAATTCTCTTTTTGATAATACGACCATCTAAATTTAGAAAACAAGTCGTACAGGGGGCCAAACTTATTTTTTGAAAAATCCAAATCCAGTCCTTCATAGGGAAACACAGCACCGTTGAGGAAAAGACGTGCATTTCTTAATTGCAGGTGATCAAATTGTGTGGCATCTTTGGTTTGTTGATACTTGCGATTTGTTTGAAAACCAACAATCATGTAGAGAGGTCTCTCTGTATAGCGAGCTGTTTTTACAGACCAACTGTGTGTGTTGGTGGTAGGCAATAGCGGGTACTCATGGAGTGCCCAGCTTCTAAATTCCATGGGTAGACGAATATCTCTCTTCACCATTTTGAGTATGTCCAGTTTTTTGCTATCGTCAAGGGTTACATGCGCCACTTTCCATAGCATGCGTTGTAGTTGAATTTTTGAATCTATGGGGGCATTTTCGGCTCCCTTGAGTGCATTATTATCAATCCTATCTCTCACCAAATAAAGCACTTGCCTTGCATTCACCACAATGCGCTGGTGATCTTCGGCAAAGCCTAAAATCAGTTTAAGAGGTAAAAATCCAGTAAATGTGCCATCCGTGTGTACCATCCAGTCATTGGTCGAGTCAGGGCACCAACCCGCCATGCAAAGTGTTTTACCTTCTTCCTCACTATAAGAGGGATATAGTTTCATGACACTGGAAATACCCACATTTCGAGTGCTATCCACTATGATATCGTTAATGACATACCGCACCTAAGAAAACAGAAAAGCAAAAGCATGGTTGGCTAACTTGGATGTGGTAGGTGTAGAGCCATCGGCTTTGGTGAGCCGACCTTCAACCTGAATGACACTTTCATGCGGTAGGGTGTTAATATCTTGGTTGTTGATAACAAATTTAATTTCATCATTGTTATTGTGTCCAGGTGTTTGAGCTTGATAGCAATGGAGATCAATTCTAACCACTCCTGGTTGCTCCTCGATGTGGTTCGCTACCTCTAGGATAGAATTCATCATGGGGGTTGACGTGGTAACCCAAATGCTGTAAAATTTGCTTGTTAACGTGCACTCACGTGGCAAACAACTAACACCATTCCTAGACGGTTTTTTTTTTTTTTTTTTTTTTTTTTTTTTTTTAGCGTATGGCTTTTTAGTGCCGGGAGTGTCCGAGGACATGTTCGGCTCGCCAGTTTTTGTAGCTGCTTCGAGACGGACACCCAATGGGTGAGCTACAAGTACCGTTGGGGAGGGAAGGAGGGAAGTTGGAATGTAAGGACGAGGAGTTGGGAGGTAGCGGCTGTGGCCTATAGTTAGGGACCAACCCCGGCATTTGCCTGGAAGGAAGATGGGAAACCACAGAAGACCATCTTCAAGGTTGCCGGCGGGGGGATTCGAACCTCCTCGCCTCCCGGATGTGAGAGACTGCCATCAGTCATGCCGTAACCACCACGGCTAACTCACCCGGTTCCTAGACGGTGTTGTTGCTGCTTACACAAACTTCATAGAGGCTTTAGCAACAACTTGTAAGTCACTGGTGTGGTAGAATCTAGATCAATGAGTTGTTGATCTCTATTGATCACTCTTAATGTTATATTATTAATAACATCAACAGTCACAGAATGAAAATGCACCACTGGAGGGTTTTCACGAATAATATAGCAATTGGGCCATGTTACAATAATGTCATAAAGCGAATGCGATGGTTCTTGATTGGTGTACATTTGGCTAATAATATTACACGTCACCGACACGTCATGGTCCTCAATAAATTTCACTTCATGGTCTGATTCATGTTTTTTGTTGGGCACCAACACTCGTGGTATAAATCCTAGTAATGGACCAATGGAATCGGGGTGTGTTTTAAAGTCAATTTTGAATGTAGAAAAAATACTGCAGAGATGAGTGTTGGTATTTCCTACAAGTTCAAACTTGTGCGTTCCATCGAGAAATGACTTTAAACCATATTCATTGATCAACACCACATAAATGTGTTCATAAATGTCATCTATCGTGTATCCACCAGAGTTCAGGGTGAGCACACAATCATCATAGTAAAACTTGTTGTTCACATTTTCACGTATGTTGTATATTCGATTGTACGTTTCAAGTGAAACAAGTCCTAAACCATAAGGTCTTTCACTCAATTCAATAGGCGGGTAAAAGTCTAGGCTGACTTCAGGTCCACGTCCATGCAGTGTAAACTTCTTACTTTCCGCTGACACACTGTTGACGTTTTTGCTTATGCTGCGTCTTATATTAAAAAAATAAACACAAACGTCCACACTGTTGGCTGTTAAATGTTTGCTCACGTTTCACATTATAATATATCTGGATCCTGTTTCCAAAATAGGTCACTAATTCCATGGGCGGGGGCAAATTCCCAAAACTGTCAAAGTACCATACGTTGGATCCCTCTTTGACATAAGCTACATAATGTGTTTCTGGTCCTCGGTGATCGTCCAAATTGACAACAGCACATTCCTATTTCCAGGGTCGTGGGGGTAATTGGTTTCGCATAAACACACCTCGAAAATGAGAAAGCTTTAGTTGTTTAGCATAGCTTTCCACTTGTTGATGCGTCAGGGCATATCTTGGTTTTGCTGAGGTTAAAGATGTTTTATTTTATTTCGAAAAGGTGAAATTCCAAATCCTTGTTGATAAAGGGTTGGGTTCAAATCAGCATTTCTAGCCCCCATAGCAATGGCTTCCATCGTTTCATTTTGTCGCTGACTTTGTTTTAGTTGTTGCTTGCCCTGCTGCGCGGCTTTAATAGTTTTTGCCACCGCACTGGCGCCGCCCAAAAGTGAACCCAGAGCAGCCAGACCAGCAAATAATGCAGGTAAAAATCCCGCTCGTTTGGGGACGGGAATCACTCGTCCTTGTTTTGAATCCTGTCGCCGACGTTTTGGAATAACATGTCTCTGTGCTGCTCGAAGGGCTTTCCTTATGGTCAATACAATATTTTTCTTTTTTTTTCTTTCGCAAGGGCTTGACCAGGAATGTCTTAAGCCCAGGCTTTGACAAGGACAGAGTCTTATTTTTAGTCTTTCTAGTCTTTCTCACCATATACCTTTGTTTTACCATGATGATGATGACCAACAACCTTTCACAAGAAAGTTTAAGTCACAACTAACGTCAGATTGTTATTTCATGGCTGTATATTCCAATTCCACATAAAGTGGGAAATCGTTTATGGTTTTCCCCGCTTGCTTTTCATCCCATGTCAACATGAGATGAAAGGATACTTCGTCTCCTGCATTGACCATTTCATGGTTATGGAAAAACATCCTATGACCATTTATCTCTAATTGTAAATGGTTCTCATCAGGTATGGCATATTTGATGTGAATGGTTCCATCAGAGTGTAGTCGATAGTGGTTTAAACCCGAAGCAAGCACATAGGTCAAGTGCTGGTCATGAACTAGCGGTATATGGTTTCTCTTATTCACAGGTTTTACATTTGTCAGATACACTAAAGATACAGATAGGATAAATTTATAAAGCCTTTTCATTTCATAGGTCACGTAACGCTTGGTACAGACATCGTCTTTGTCTTGCGGGTCTTCCACGTGAATAATACGACGGTGATTAGAGCTATAGCCATCCACCGTAAGCTGAGGCACTTCATCATAAAACTCTTACACCTTGTTATCCACATACCTTTTGCAGTAACGTCTGTAGACACTTGAGGATGTTTTACTTGGGTTAACCGCTTTCCTTGAAAGTCATAATCTCCTTGTTTTGTGCGTGGCACTACTGACCTATCCACATAGTGTTTATTAGCAGGATCTGTTTCTTGTTTAGGATCATTTATGGGAACAGACCTAGCTTTGGTCATCAAATCACGTCCAAAGACATCCATCGTCAACCTGTAGTACACCAATCAAGAAGCATCGCATTCGCTTTATGACTTTATTGTAACATCGCCCAATGGCTATATTATTCGTGAAAACCATCCAGTGGTGCTTTTTCATTCTGTGGCCGTCGGTGGTATTAGTAATATAACAATAAGACTGATCAATAGAGATCAACAACTCATTGATCTAGATTCTACCACACCAGTGACTTACAAGTTGTTGCTAAAGCCACTATGACGTTTGTGTATAAAGCAACAACACCGTCTAGGAATGGTGTTAGTTGTTTGCCACGTGAATACACGTTAACATCTAAGGACAGGCAGATTTTACAGCATTTGAGTTACCACGTCAGCCCCCATGATGAATTCTATCATAGAGGTAGCGAACCACATCGAGGAGCAACCAGGAGTGGTAAGAATTGATCTCCATTCCTATCAAGCTCAAACACCTGGACACTATAACAATGATGAAATTCAATTTGTTATCAACAACCAAGATATTAACACCCTACCACATGCAAGTGTCATTCAGATTGAAGGTTGGCTCACCAAAGCCGGTGGCTCTACACCTACCACATCCAAGTTATCCAACCATGCTTTTGCCTTTCTATTTTCTGACGTGCGGTATGTCATTAACAATATCGTGGTGCATAGCACTCGAAATGTGGGTATTTCCAGTGTCATGAAACTATATCCCTCTTATAGTGAGGAAGAAGGTAAAACACTTTGCATGGCGGGTTGGTGCCTTGATTCGACCAATGACTGGATGGTACACACTGATGGCACCTTTGCTGGATATTTACCTCTTAAACTGATTTTAGGCTTTGCCAAAGACCACCAGCGCATTGTGGTGAATGCAAGGTAAGTGCTTTATTTGGTGAGAGACAGGAGTGATAATAATGCACTCAAGGGAGTCAACAATGTCCCCATAGATTAAAAAATTCAACTACAACGCATGCTATGGAAAGTGCCTCAAGTGACCCTTGACGATAGCAAAAAAACTGGACATACTCAAAATGGTAAAGAGAGATATTCGTCTACCCATGGAATTTAGAAGCTGGGCACTCCATGAATACCCGCTTTTGCCCACCACCAACACACACAGTTGGTCTGTAAAAACAGCCCGCTCTACTGGGAGACCTCTCTACATGATCGTGGGTTTTCAAACGAATCGCAAGTATTAACAAACCAAAGATGCCACGCAATTTGATCACCTGCAATTAAGAAATGCACGTCTTTTCCTCAACGGTGCTGAGTTTCTCTATGAAGGACTGGACTTAGATTTTTCAAAAAATAAATTTGGCCCCCTGTACGACTTGTTTTCTAAATTTACATGGTCGTATTATCAAAAAGATAATTACCCCTTGTTGTCACCCCAAGCATTTAAGACGAGGGCGCCACTGATTGTCTTTGACTGTTCCTACTTGGAAGAGTCTGTCAATCCATCCTATATCGACATTCGACTAGATTTTGAAACGCATGATAATGTTCCAGCCAATACGACGGCCAACTGTTTGATCATTCATCAGAAACAAGTCAACTATTATCCACTGTCCAACCAAGTGACAAGTGTATAAATAACAGGTCAACCCACGTCAAGCCGCTCAGTCATGTCTTGCTTTAAAGCATCAAGAGTCGTCACATCCATGAATTTAAAATCTGAGGAACAACGTTTCAAGACCTTTGCAACGTGGTCTGTGCCTTTCATAAACCCTCAAGCCTTGGCGGCCGCTGGCTTCTATTATTTAAAAATAACAGATGAAGTGAAATGTGCCTTTAGTCCCATCATCATAGACCAATGGCAAGAGAGCGTTGAACCTATGCAAGAACATCAGCGCTGGTCATCCGCCTGCCCCTACCTATGCAGAATGGAGGTGGGAAATATACCCAGTCATTCAAGTTACCCCTCACTGGTGCCTCTGAGTGATGAAAAAAGTTATGATACGTGTGGACTTTATGGTGTCAATGATGCTTCGGTGAGCTCACAGTCAAAAACACCCAGTTTAGAGACATTGAGATATCATCGGTGTTATGGACGCTATAAACAGAAAAGACTTTTTGTTGTATGAGTTGGTGTCGCCCCTATCCCAGAATGAAAAAAGAATGTAAGACTTGTTGTGCTAATAAAATGTAATAAATGTAATAAAAATTGGTTGTTGTTATATTATTATTTCTTATGTCTCCTGTCATACCCTAACCTTAATAGTGACTAGTCATTTTCATTTACTAGAATGGAATGTAAGTAAATGTCATGGGTACACCTTACTGGACGATCGTCAGTCTGTAGTCAGTTGGACTTGGTCCAGGCACGAGTGAACATGTTGCATACACTGATTGTGGATTGTCAAGGGTTTAAAGTTGGAGATAACAAATTTATATTTAAAGAAGTGGCCATCATTGATTGTCCCACTTTTTGGGTATCGCAAGCTACCAATTTGGTGTTTAAACCACCCTATGCGTTTGATTTGTTGTGTGAAAAAGACCGTAAACAAACCCAGTGGATCGAAACTAATATGTAACTAGAGTGGAATCAAGGAACCATTTCATATAAACACCTGGACATGGTTATGAATGCCCACTTGTCCTCTGCCCATGTGGTATTTGTGAAAGGTAGTGAAAAACGTCAATGGCTACAACCATTTTTAGCGTCTTACTGTCAATGTATCGATATAATGGACATGGGCTCTCCCTCGCTGCAAACACTCATGGACCGCTGTCCCTGTGACAATATTTCCCATAAAGCCATGGCACAGGTGTGGCAATTGTATCATTGGCTAACCACCAATGCCTGCCGGGAGTTGTTAAATAAAATTAAAACTCTAGGTTTACCTGTGAATGACACCAGTGAGATTTCTATAAGCGACGTGTAAACGTCTATATTATACCATGTAGAGAGAGGATGCTACCGATAAAGCGATTGGAAAGTTCTTTGTGTGTAAAAAGAAACTACACAGTTTCACCAAAGAAGAATTATTGGCTCTTCCAAAATCGTTCATTTATTATGTGGCAGCAAATGCAGTGAAAGAAATCTGGCAACATGTACCAAAATCATGGACTCAAGACACTGTGTTAAGTGAATTGCAACCATGTGCAGATTATGATCACCATGAGCAAGTGGCCATGGCAAAAATACCCTCTATGCGACAGTGTGCTACTTGCCAGCTGGTCAAACTCTATCACGGTCATAAAAGTCAGTGTCAAGACTTTGTTTCCTCATTCCACGGGTGTGATGGCGAGAAAAAAGCAACAACATCAGCATCGTCTACAGATGAAGAGGAAAATAAAATCTTTTCTCCACCTATGGAAAAGGATATGTCAAACTTGTACTGGTCATGGCGTCATTGAAAAAGTCATTCAATACTTACCTTTTGAAATCCATCATCCTGGTTATCGTTTTTGTGGTTCTGGAACAAAGCAGAATCAACGTTTGCAACGTGGTGATGTACCTATTATTCCTTTGGATCAGGCGTGCAAAGAACATGACCTTTTTTTATCGCCATAGACATCCTGCGTTAAGACGTGTGGCGGATAAAGTATTGTTGAAAAAAGCTAAACAACGTTTGACATCCTGTGATGCCTCAGTAGGAGAAAGGTTGGCAGCCCTCATTGTGATTAGTGCTATAAAAGGAAAGTTAATGATGAGTGCACATGAACATTGAAAAGGATTGAGGAATTTATTTTCTTTGTACTGTATTTTGTAAAGCCCTATTTGTTGTGAAATAAAAAACAAGGTTTACCAGAACACAATGTCTTTTAATTTTTAAAATGGTGATAGCCATTTCTTTATTTTTTCACACATGGATATTTACAATTTCCACTTTACATTTTTACATTACCCTTGTTTAGTTTTACATTTTGTACTTTTTTAAAAATAATTACTAACCATTTCACACATGGATATTCACAATTTTCACTTTACATTTTTACATTGTCTTGTTCAGTTTTTCACATTTTGTACATTTTTTTAATCATTTGTTTAACCATAATATAAAAAGCAAATTTTTTAAGTAAAGTGTGTTATTTTAAACTAAAACTATAGTAGTCTAATATTATACATTCTACATACAGTTTTACAAATATATCACAAAATAAGACACACTACAAATGATACAATATGGGGAACATGCGACTGTTCCCCCAAGCAAGAGTATCAAATGTGTTGGGTATAATGAATCATTTGTTGTCTTCATTACTTAAAGCCACTTTGTTCAGCAAATTGGAATGTAGCTGATTATTTTTACTTCTAAATACACACATTTTCTTATATAATATAGGTGGGTTACTGACTATACAGTTCTTATAATCACTTATGTCTAACTCTTTACTAACAACATTCTTTTTCACTCCTTTTAATTTATTTTTTTCTACATCATCAATCGTCATATAGCTGTATGATTTAGATTTTGTGCCTAAAAAGGTGACTATAACAACACCAGCACATTCATCCTTAAATTTTCCTAGAACCTTTTTGTTTACTAGAGGTAAATGGTAGATATTATCCTTGGGATAGTCACTTGTATCAAACCTATTTAGCTCAGTTTTGATATCCTCATAAAAATCATCAGTTTTAAATTCATAAATAAAAGAATCTGTATCTTTATAGAGTAATTTAGCATTATCATGATAGTTTTTCTTAACATAATCATAGTGAAATTCACACATAAGTGTTTTTGACAATTCCAGAATTGCGTAACCCACATATATGGGTTTGTTGTAGGTTACTTTAAGACGCTTCATTTGTATTACAATTAAATCCTCATGAATAATAGAACAGCTATGGAAGGTAGGCTTGCTTATTAAGTTGTTCGCACCATACCTTTGACCTTCATTCTCCCACTTTGTTATCAACTTTACATCAACTCGCTTATCAACATTCTCCATAGTCTTTCCAAAAACAATATTATTTATAAGTTTGTAAAAATCTTTTTCAAAACCATTTGTTGATAGTGTTCATAAATTATTGTTCAGATCAATATATGGTTTGAGCCATGCTGACTGATGAAATTGTAATACACGATGAATTTAGTTAGTTTTAATCCATGCTGTAGACACTGTTTTTAGTTTTAATAATGTATACCTAGTTACATTTATCATTTACATTAGCAATTAACATTTTTGTTCGTGATGTTATATATGGAGATTTCATATTCTCAGGACAGAATGGTAGATCATTGTGTTCATCATGTAACTCTTTAGTGTACTCACGATTTACCTCAAAAATATATCCTTTTTCATCGTTATCATTTAAAGTGTTAACATGGAAAACATCAATTTCAGGTTGTGTCAGCCAGCGAAAATCTTTTAATGGTAGATATTGACTAATAGCCCAACCATATTGGTTATTTGCATCGAGGTAGACAATATACTTTGACTCTTCACAAGGGTCGTAGCTAGGCATGTATTTATTATTTGCTTTAGAATATCGCCCACTACATTGGCTTAATCCACCTCGAATTGATGATTTTATAAAATGAATCATGTCTATATCAGTCATCAATTCTAAATTTACTTTCGTTTTTTTCAACATTGAACTGAAACTTAACCCAGGAGCAGTAAAATACTGACAAGGATCACGGTCATAAGTTTTCATACAAACATTCCTAAAATTTTCAAACACATCTGCTAATAGCATCACATCTGTCTTCAAGTATATGTCTGAAAATTCACCTAAAGTTTAGATGTCAAACTGTGTCCATACACGTTGTGCTTGTAATTATTCCTGATCACTGATATGACTTGTGTTTAAGGAACTGTAAAATGCATCTTTTGGTGGCAAAGAACACTCCTCAAGACGTTCCACACAGTTAATATATTCATAAGGGAATATACGCTTTTGAAGAATCAAATTAAAATCATCTTCTTTAGGAAAGACACGTTGAATTTCACGAAACTGGTATGATTTTAAATTACTAGCAAGCTTATCAAGACTACTCGGCATAAAACGGAATGAATCTAAAAATCGCAGTTTAATGTTTTTTTTATTGGCAGTTTTGATGTATTTAGTGAACGATATGTATTGTTCCTTATTATTTAATAATACTTTTATTGCAGCTAAACAGCCATTAAATACATTTAAATACACTATGTTTGCGCACTTGCGCCTTGGGTAGCATAGTCTTTTATGGACTTTATTCTTTTGCTGCATTTTTCAATATGGTAGCGTTCACATGTGTGTCCGCATAGTTGACATTCACATGTGTCATCCGGATCATGGTATGCTTTGTTTGTACAAATCAAATGGTGAAAACCATGAACTGCCAGGCGTGTGAACATGTGTCTCATCTCAAAGCTAGCAGATGTCCACGCCCGGTCAACCATGGCCCCCGTTCCATAAAATTCCAGTGGGATTTCTTCTCTCTTCCTTCTGAGAGTCGTTAATAGGTGTTCCGCACCTATTGTGCTAGGTAATACTAGAAGCGTTCTAAAGTCTTCAATTAGGAATGTTCCTCGCGCGAGGAGGTAGACTAGCCGAGATTTGGTCGTCTTGGAAACTCCAACAGCTTTTTTAATGTATAATGCTTTAACACTTTCAAGTGATGATAGATTCTTTTCAGTAAGGAAAGGCCATATGATTTCTATTCCGTATGTCAATATTGGCATTATTTTATTTTTAAATAATGCCAATGCTGTCTCGAGGTTGAGTGTTCTGATATATCTTATATCGTGCATCAACCGAACCGCTTGTGTAATTTTTCTGTCACATGTTTTGTAAAGCATTTTGCACTTGTTTGTAGAGTGATGCCTAGGTATTTGAATTCTTTTACTATATTTATTCTTTTTTCCTTTATGAAAAATTCTGTTCCGGTCGGTACCTTTCCTCCTTGTCGAAACACCATCATTTGCGTCTTAGATGTGTTGATGTCAAAATTATATTCAGTGCACCATTCCTCCATGTCTTTTAGAATGTTTTGTAGTTTTATGATGTTATGTGATCCGATCACAATGTCATCAGCGTACGCATATGATACAATACCTGTCTTTTGAGTTATTCTCATTATGTCTTCCGCTGCTAGGATGAAGAGCAAAGGGCTGATTGGGTCACCCTGTAGTACTCCATTCGTTTGAATTATCGGATCAGAGAGTGATATATTATCCGAGATTCTTATGTTGTTTCAATGTAGTACCGTATGTATAATTCTTGTCCATATATTATCTCTATCTAGAGCATTTTCCAGCTTCAGTTTCACAAGATCACGGTTTATGCGATCAAATGCTTTTGTGACGTCTATAAATACTGCGTAAAATTTTTCTTTTCTTTACATGACTTGCCAAATGTTATTTAATAATAGTTTTATTGCAGTAAGAGTTGACCTTCCTTTCCTGAATCCAAATTTTGTTTCTGGTAGTTGTACATCTATTTCTTCTGTGATTCTTTCTGTTATTAATTTAGTGAATATCATGAACGGAATGTTCTCCAGTGCGATGCCTCTGTACGTATTTGTATCATATGGGTCACCTTTGCCTTTATAGAGAACTTTTATGGTAGACTGTCTCCATCTCTCTGGTATTGATGCCGTCTCGATGCATTTATTATATAATTTCGTCCATATTGGTAATAGAAGGTGTGCCGTGTCTTTTAGGTATTCACCGAATATGTTGTCTGGTCCAGCAGCTTTGCTTTTCTTTATGCTTGCGATTATATTTTGAACTTCTTTTGTTGTTAGTGGAGTCCATTCCAATGTCGTTGTTTGGTCAGTTCCTTTTATGTTTTCCGGTATGTTTGTTATTCCTGCCCTGTTGAGTAGATCGTTAAAGTGTGTCGTCCATTCTTGCATATTGATATTGTGTGTCTGTGCCTGTTTCCTAGGGCGTAGTGCGATGTATGGGTCATTCTTGGCCTCTTCCACGATTCTTTTTCCTTCCGCTTCCCAGAATGTCCTTTTCATTTCACGTATCAGTGTCTTGTAGTCACTTCTTTCCTTGTTATATTCTTGAAGGAAAAGAAGACTCTCGCAATTCGTCCTTAGCTGGTGTAAGGCCCCCAATACGTCTTTTTTTTAGATAGGTAGCATTCCTGGTCGAACCATTGTTTTGCCTTTCGATCTTTCCTGGGGGTTGTGGCTTGTATTAGGAGTTCTTCAAGGGCTTGTACTGCTTCATCTAGTCTTGAATCTTCTGTTAGTGTTTCTATTTTCTTTATAAGGTCGGGTCTACCTTCTACTTTCCCACAGTCTGTCTTCCTTGATAAGAGCTGTTTGCCTCTTTGTTGTACACCAGTCTCCCTGTATTACTATTTGCAAAGGAATATGCTTTCTTATAGGTGTATGATCTGCTGCCCATAGTGGAGCTATTTCTCCTTTTATGTGACCTCTTATAAGCGCAACGTCTATCGCACTTTTCCCATTATGGCATATATATGTAGGTATGTTGTGGTTATTCAGAAGGTGTAAGCCATCTTCCTGCATTTTTTCCATTACTAATGTTGTTTTATAGTTTTGTACATCCAGCCTACAATTTAAGTCTCCGGCTAGGATTAGAGGGATGTCGTGCCTACTCAATGATATTAGTTGCCCTACTTCATCTATTATCTCCATGGCCGTTGTATACGGTTGAAAGTAACAGGTAATAATGGTTATTTATTGTGTTTCAATTAGCAGAGAGTGATCTAATTTAATTTCTGAGATTATTGGCGTCAACCATGGTTTTGATAAGATAGTAATTCCACCTGCAGGTCTTCCCCTTTCTCCTTGTTGCGCTTGAAGATGTATACAGTAATATTCTGCGTGTTGCCAATGATCTGTGAGAAATGTCTCTGTTAATAATACTGCGTCGTATCCACTCAGGCAATCTTTGGGTGCTGAGCTTAGTGCGTTCTTCAAACCTTCAATGTTCCATAAATTTATTTGTAAGTTGTCTTTTCTCACATATTCTCCATTTTTTGAGTTACTCATACACCACTCGTCTGTTTTATTCTGGTTGTATCCTTGCATTCCTCCGAAAAAGCCGAAATCGTCTTACGGTGATGTTTGCTGGCCAAAAGTCTTCTTTATTTATTCTTTCCAGGTATTTAAAGGGAATTCCCACTTTGAAATACTTTGTATCAAATTTCGTTAAGAATTCTTCGCATATAATTTCTCCTATAATTTCCTTTTTGATGAGGAATTTCTTTATGGACTCGGCTGTGGTTTCCTGTTGCACTCTTCCTATACATATCCAGGCCATCTTTTCTACTGCTTGTAGGTTTACGTCTTCCGTTCCTGTGCCTGTTATAGATGCTTGATGTCGTGGTAGTTGTCTTTGTTTCCTGCCTATGACTTCCGTCCATTTCTCTTCAGCTGTAATGTTCTTTGGTGTTTCTTGATTATGAACTTGTGAAGGGTTGCCAGTTATTGGTGGGAAACTAATTGTTTTTACATTGTTTTCCACATTATTTTCTGTGGTTGTCAATTCTGATTGAGTTCCTACGTTCCTATCGAAGCGATAGGGAATTGATTGTTTTGATTTTTTATTTCCTAGATGGGATCCTATTTCAAGTTTATCTTTAATTTCAATTTCATCTCTTATCATTTTTTGATATTACTAGTGATGTTCTCCATCATTGTCTGCATTTGATGTGCTATTGTTTCTGTAAGTTTGTCTTCTAGCGCTCGACCTATCTCTGCGCTTTGTTCGTTATACTTTCCTCCAGTACGTGTCTGTAGTGGTATGGTACTGCTTAAAACTCTTTGCTTATTACTATTTGGTTCATGTACACCGCTAGTAGAAGGCGCTCCTTGCTGGTGTCTGTCTGTTTCTTCCACTGCGTCTATTCCTTTATATCCCACCAACTTCTGGCGCTGTCTATGACTATTATTGGTGACATCTTGTCCTACCTCAGTGGGTGTCTTGTTCGCTTTCTCTCTGATAAGCGACACTATCTGCTGGTTGTTATTTAAACTTTCTTCCTCTCCGTTAGATGTCGTCCTCTGGCAGCGCCGTTTGTCATTGCCACTCGTAGCTTCATTCTCTGCATCAGTAGATGTCGTTAGTTGTTCAATGATTTGACTATCTTCTCCCTTGTTTACATCTCTCTGGTTGTCAACCGTAACCTCATGTTGTGATCCTTCCTTTTCTGGATTTATTTCTAATACATGTGATTTCAACATTTTGCAGCAGTTTCTTATCTCACTTACCGCTTTCAGCATGCCATCCTTCATTTCCTTCTTCAAGTAGCCTCCTACTTTCGTGATATTCACTATGTATGCAAGAGCACTTTCCAATCTGCTTTCTATGATATCCGCCATTTTTCTTGAATCTGTTCCATATTAATTGCAACCACATCAGTTTTCACATCTGAAGCTCCAAATTCTTTAACGATAAAGAGGTTATCGTATTTGCTACCGTTATGTAGATTGACTGGAATGAATTTAATTACTCTATACTTTAAATTGCATTCGTGGTGAGCAGCACCACGATATTTCCCTGTTAAATGATCGTGATCGCGAACCCTGTCTGTATATAAACATTCACCGCATATAAAACAATTAGTTTCGGTTTCAAAACCCATTTTCTGTGATGATGTTAGTGGCTCCATTGGAATGATAGTATTTAAAATAGAGGATTTACGGATTGCATCTTTTTCAAGTCTTTCCATAAAAACTTTAGGTGCATCAGGTCCTCTATAGAGCTCAAACTTATTTAAAGAGCCATCATAGCTACATTTAATATAATATGCAAAGCTAAAAGGTTCATGAATGTGAGTGGTGTTGGTAAAAGGTTTGGATGGATTCGATGAACATGTATTAAATGGTTTTAGCAAAGCTTTAAAGTCTGCTTATATAACAAATGGTACTCGAAGCTACTTCTCAAAGTCCTTAAATTTCAGAATGTTATTTTTAGGAGTCGGTAATACCGTACTGCGCCCGAATTCACCAATCAGTACCTATATCCGCTGCACTGTAAAGGATTGCAGACACGTAGCTACCCAGCTCACAAACTTACCATTGTCTGCTAAGTAAAAATTGGGGATTCTAGGATCATACAGGGTAGATCTATAAAAGAAAATAGTATTACCAACCTAGGTACAAATTTCTACTTGCATTTACATTTAAGCAAATCGAGAAACTCCAATCTCGAGGGGTGATAAAGTCTGTCTATAGTGAGCGCCTGTATCCTACCTAGCAGTACTATTTTCGGCGTTGACAAAATGAAAACGATGTCAGCTAAGATAAAAAATTGGCTAATTCGCTAAAAAGCGCCAGCCCTTTATTGAGCTAAGGAAATACACACATGTCCTGGATGCATATCGATGATTAGTGTCTACTTGACACTGCAAGAAATGAAAACTCAAGATAAACTAAACACGTGTCACTAATACATTATGTCCTGAAAATAAAGGTTGGAGAATTTGGTACTCCACTGATTCCTTCTTCTCTCATCGGAGAATATAGCATTCCTTTGCCATTACAAAAATTAAACACAAAATTTATTAAAAAAGATAAAATCGAGTGGAGTTACTCAGAACCTCCACTGAAATATGAGAAATTATGAATCGGCGTGATTTCAAACATTACCCTATATTATACATTGCGTTTCATATTTGAACCGTAAATCCACATCTAAATATGTAAGATCAAGATTTACTCGGTATTAAATATATATCCATATGTACAATGATTTGTGATTCGCACAAATATTCACTTAACTGCGTTGAAGTGATTTAATTTCCTTTAATATACATGAGTCTTTACAACTCAAACTTCCTGAACAAACACCGTAACTCTATCGGTTGAAAGTATAAATACTAGTCTGAATCAAGAGAACATAGGTGGCAAACGATTAAGTTCAGCACTGCTCTAACTTTGTTTTCTCCCATTTGATTATTAAATCTAGAGAAATCCCTGAAATTCTTTGCTCGGCTTACATTTTCTTTGATAAACGAGAATATTCGAAGTACATGGCATTTGAACTTCATATCACACTTCCGTTCCAAAATTATACAACAATCACATTATTTCTTAAACACCCTGTACAGAACATGCCTCAAATGCAATTAAACAATGTCGCATACGCTGTGATCAAAACTAGGAAACAAGACTCCTCAGTCTCCTTTTGTGAAAATACGTAACTCATTTACGTCTACGATTCCTTTCTTGCACGGTATTCCAAATCTAAATCCCATTTCAGTGCATTTTCTCAATCAATGCAAAGAAAATCAGTAACTCTATTAAATATCCACGACCATTGTGAATATTGTTCAAGAAACAAACATTAACAAACTCCTCTACTCTTATACAAAATTTCCTCGTGCCTATAACTTCAAATCTTTAATTACTTTCTGCACAGTTACTTAATATCACCCTGTGATTTAATTTTCTTAACTCCTTTTCACGTATTTAAATTCAGTTATTACATTGTTGTAACTTTCAAAGAATTGTCAACAAGAATTCGTATTTAAAAATGATATAAGTGTGTACTCTTTTCCTGTGAATACACTTAAGTCTTAGCTACCTTCGTGAAATATTTTGTTTAACAAACTTTAACTAGGCTTTTTAATGCTCTAAATGTTTTATTGGACACACATATAAAGGTTCTTGAAACATCTTTGTTACTAGGAAATATGGTTTATTACGTTTACTGCATATTTATTTTTATTTATCGTATGGCTTTTAGTGCCGGGAGTGTCCGAGGACATGTTCGGCTCGCCTGAGTCTGTAGCTGCTTCTAGCGGACACCCTAAAGGGCGAGCTACAAGTCCGTTTAATTTCAAGTAGTTCCATCTTTCGCCACCAGATATCAATGATACCTAGTGGTGAACGTTGGAACTTTGATAGAGCGTTCTGACAAAATCTAACCTAACAAATTTTGCTTTACACAAGTTTAGTCCGTGAAAGGATCTTTAACATGCCATAAATCTATGACATGGGACCGCCGGCTTTACTTCCCCTCCGAAGGAAGGCATACTGAAGGATTTTTAACGCTCTTAAAAAATCCGACGACTTCGGCCGGGTTTGAACCCGCTATCTTGGGCATAGCAGTTCAGCATGCTACCGACTACGCCACCGAAGCCGCTGTTTACTGCATAGTTCTACATAACTATCTGTTTCATAACAATGAATTTGGTATTCATTGATTTAATTGTCTATATCAAGTATTTAGAGTTTAGACTATCTTTTACCAGATTTTGTGTTGTGTAAAAATCCATTTTTGCACACAGTTGGTTTATAATAAATTTCTGACACTCGAATCAACATCTTTAGTTGTCGAAATTTATTTGACACTTCGTGACGTAGCTTTTTAAATATACGGTACTTAAGTTGATCAATATACGTTCCATCGCTCCGCATAAAACAGATTTATTTAATTTAACGCAAGTATATATAATTCTGAGCCTCCGTGGCTTAGGCGGCAGCACGCCGGCCTCTCACCGCTGGGTCCGTGGTTCAAATCCCGGTCACTCCATGTGAGATCTGTGCTGGACAAAACGGAGGCAGACGGGTTTTCCTCCGGGTACTCAGGTTTTCCCTGTCACAATTTCATTCCAGCAACACTCTCCACTATCATTTCATTTCATCTGTCATTCATTTAATCATTGCCCCAGAGGAGTACGACAGGCTTCGGCAGCCGGCACACTTCCATATCCTCGCCGCTAGGTGGGGGCTTCATTCATTCCATTCCTGACCCGGTCGGAGACTGGAAGCAGGCTGTGGATTTTCATTTTTCATGTATAATTCTAAACGACTTGATATTGAAATGATTTAACGTTGACAACAGCAATACGCCAATACAATTTCGTCCAAATGACGGAAATTTTCAATGAAAATGACTCCTAAGAAAATACTGATATACTGGATTAAAATCTACACAATTTTAAATACAATGACAAAATTATACGATTGGCCAATTTGGATAAACACAGAACATGACTACAATTCAACTAAATATCAGTCAATCTCTTCACTACCTTGAGCTCGCGACGATCTCTGATGTATCATGTCTCGTCTGGCAAGACAAAAGTGTTTGAGCACAACGCCCACAGCTGCAAGAACCGGTTGTGGCGAGGCCTGCTGGATAACCTCACAGTGGGACAAGGTCGATGACATAACTGGGTGAGCGACCTCTCCGAGTACAGCAAGTCTCTCCCTCACTCCTTCGCTCGACTCCCGCAAGTTGTTCGGATCTTCTGACGTTACCCATTCACTGCGCCGGCATCGCTTCTTAAGGTTGAAATTCGATTGTTCTATAAGTGTCTTTGAGAGTATACTGGATGTATATGAACTCGTGTTATGAAGTATAGATTTGTTCTGCATTTCTGCGCATCGCGTAGATGTTCAACTGCGCCGTCCATATTGTGGAATTCTGGATTCAAATTTTCATTTCTGTAGTCTCTACTTCCCTATAATGTGCATCTTAGCACGAAGTCATAATCAGATTAATAATTAAACCTGTATATCTTCCCCGTTGCCAATTTATAAACTGCATTATGTATAGTTCCCAAGGATGAGCTGAATTGTTTGAGTAATATAGCTCTTTTCCTGAAGTGAATTGTTTGCATTTATCTCCGTGAGATGTGTAGTAGCTTCGTATTGAAATACCGAAGTAACAAGCTGTGTTTCAAAATACTCCACAGACTTGCTGTATGAAGCTTCCTTAAATGTGAGTGTAAATGAACTCAGTCTCGTTCCGATAAGCGTGTTTCTAAATCACCAGTCTACATGCTGTGCTGGTCTCAGTCAGAATGTCCCTTGCTTCACAAGTCACAGCCTTCTGACTTCACACTCCTTCTCTCCACTTTTATTATGCGTGGCACTGTCCTAGAAACAACTCGTTTCTACACTGGCGGTCTTGTCCAGACCCGATCTGAATTAGGAATGACTGCTCGTTCTTGCTCTCCGTGTACGGTAAGTTCATCGCGTTTCCTCCCCTCTCGTGGTGTGACGTAGCTCCTCAGACTTCCCCTCACTCACTCACTCACTGTGTCATCAACCTTGGTCACTTCTCCTCCTGCATGAAGTTACTCTCACTTCTCGTGGTGTGACGCATTCTTGCAATGTAGGCCACCCTACATTCAGATAATAAATACTCAACCATATTTAAATAGTTCCTTCTTTCCTTCCGGCCTTCCGTAATTGTTTAATTAATGATGCATAGAATTACACTCTATTTCATCTTAGGTTTTCTATATCTCACAAATTTTTAAGGAATAAGAGATTTTAATTCGTTCTTTTATTTTTCCTGGGTCCCAGTTCGTATCCCGTCTGGATCTTTAGTATTGGCCTTAAATAAATTCGGGCGCAGTACGAACATGATTACATCCCCATTTTTGATGTTGAGTTACTTGATCCTCTTTTCTGAAATATAACAAACAGCCTTCACACAACCACTTCTTACCTTTGTGTTTTGATAGCTGACTACCAACAAGTCTACATAGATGTTTTATCCAACAATAGTGAGCATTTTCACCTTTAGTTATGTATAGTAAATTAACATGAGCATCCTTCTTTTCCTTAGTATAATATAGAGGACCAACTATACTCTTGATTTCAATTCCATATACATTAATACTTACATTGTTCAGCTCTTCAAAACGTTTAATATCTTTTATCTCAATAGGAAATTCCATTTCTTCTAAATCTAACACTGAGGAATAGTGAGGATAAGATGATGTTCTATTCTCATGCATCACTGCTGGATTGAGAGCTGAGGTTACAGCCCACGCAAAACATGCATGGTCACTATTCATAACGTTTACAGAAGCATGCTTAAGTTTGATCCATGCAGGCAAATCAATATATGATGATGCTCGAAGGGGGTTATATTCATTCATGTTGGTTTCTAAATAAAGTACTTCAACCAACGACCAGCCTGACTCCCTTTCCTGGAACTCTTCACTCTTCACAAAGATAGCACTTGAAATATTTTGGTATATATCACTAATATTAGTTGAATCACTAACAATTATGTTTTTTGTATTAAAAGATTTGATATCCGTAATTTCACCTTCGCTCCCAGTTTTTACATAGAGTCCAAAAAGTCCAAAATTCATTTTAATTGTTTTATGCTCAACTAAAATATTATCTACCAAGCAAACCCAGTAGGTTGAACATTTTTTTAAAAATGATTCAATACTTTGAGTTTCTTCTTTACTATAAAGTCTATAACTAGCAATTCGACTTTTAAATGCACTACCAATTTGTTGAATATTTCCAGAATTGCTTTCATGACAAGCATTATTTCATTTACACTGAGGAGAATTTCGTGCGATTCGAATTACTTTGAAAGATGAATATTAATTATAAGTAATGTATACATTTATTTTAATAAAAGTAATTTTAAAAAGAATGTCCCTGCATCATTGAAAAGGGTATATCGATATTGCATGCATCACAATGTGTTATTAATGGTTCACCATTCTTCATCCTTTTCGCTGAATAACTATTTTTACAATCTTTGAAACGTTTAGCCTTTTGTACATTTATTTCTGAACAGTCACCTCCAACGAGCTAGAGAAAGGTATATAGAGGGGAAATGGCGCCGCCATATTTGAAGAAGGTTGAACTGGCAGCCGCCATGATATACACTGTCAAGAGGGTGGGAGGCAGGGAGGGAGAGGCGTGACTAACGAGGCGTAATATAAGATTAGGCCTACGCAAGGCCTGACAATTTAATTTGTACATTGAACGAAAACTAACACAATCATCTTACAAGACAATAAGCTACGTTGCTTATGCACAGTACATTGCATGATTCCATTCTTCTTTAAAAATAAAACGTTTTGTGTACAACTGACGCACCTGTTGACCTCTCACGTTGAGCTGTATTTCTGCAGAAGTGTGAAGCCTGCATTTATAATACCGTACTGTTTCACAATTCGCTCGATGAGTGAAGCATAGTGAGGCTTTTCCCCAGGTTCAGTAGCTGTAAATAGATGGTCAGATTTCAGAAACAGATAACCCGGCAGCATATCATAGACATCTGTCTGCAATTTCAGCATGAGATTATTCGTGTTCTTTCGCAGCATACACTCATTATTCCTGATGACACTCTCAGCTGTTTTATATAATTTCACTACATCATTTGATGGATTCAAAGGGCATTCTTTCACGTCTTTCTCTTTAATCACTCCTTCTTTCTGAACATCTTGACCTGATAAAAGCACTTCTAGGCATTCAATACAAGTATTTTTTTAGACACTTGGCGAACGACACTTCCTGCTATGTAATGAACAACATTTCCTACATTCAAGCTCGGTGAATTATAATGTGCACAGTAACCATGATCTGTCTGTCAGCATAGTATCGTCCTTCCCATTGACACCATGAATATTTGCTGTTGCAGCTGTCACAAGTAGGTCACTCTCAATAGGCTTACAGTTGGAATTCATGGATGGGCGTACCCTCGCAATTAAACACGTCCTATTGTCCTATTAGCTGAATTAAATTGTACTGCATTTGGATTATTTCTATTCCCACTTCTGGAGCGAATGGAATAAAAAAATAGCTCTAAGTGATCCTGACTCAATCTGCGTGTTAATAAGTATCTCAATACAGAACTTTGTCCCCACACGTATGTCTCTGCTAGTTGTATCACACTTCAGAGATCAATAATCAAACCGTATATTGGCATCTTTCTGCTGGAATCGCAAATAAGCTTTCCATCTGGAATTTCTGAGAAGAAAGAAAGAAAGAAAGAAAGAAAGAAAAAATAAAAGATTAGTAAAGCCCGTTACGTTTCCCACAATTAGTTCAAAACAACGAACTAGAGAAAGTATACCTCGTTGGCTTACGAAGATTGATATTTGAACAATATGTTTTATTTTATAGCTTGCCACGGTGGCTGAGTGGTTATCGTGTCGGATTACTAACCCCAAGCTTACAGGTTCGCTCCTGGCCGTGGTAAGTGATTTTTGAAAGGCGGCAAAAATCACGATACGCATGTCATACGATGTTGGCATGTTAAAGAAACCATTTGAATTCAGTAGGCCGTGTTCATAATGGCAAAATTAATCTCGGGATTTTCCGGCAACACAAAGTTCCTCATTTCTCTACTAGAAAGCGCTATAATGTCAAGGAGCTTATTTATCTAACCTCCTTGACTTTCATAGTGCTTCAAGGAACAACAAAATTCGACATGCAAGCTACCCTCTGGGTGTCAAATAACAAAGTTTGCACCCGGCACCCGAGGCCATACGATATTATTATTATTACCGTAATTATGATTATGGCTCACAACTATCTTTGCTTAAATTTTAAGACAGCCTTATATATTTACCTACTGATATCAAGGTCTTCTGCAACAATGCTACCATATCTGAATGCGAGTGTTCTGTAGTTTCCTGGAAACTACGCTTCTTCGGCGAAGATCTACAGGCCTGCTTCTTCTGCAGATGTGCAGGAAAATTGAAAATTGTAGGTACTGCACTAGCTAGTAGACGTCACCTTTCATTTGCTACATACATATATTTATCTTCAAAGTGTAGAGAACAAATTAAGCTGTATATCGTGGGGTGCCATTTATTGCTTTTCATGTTGACAATCCATTGTTTTGTTAGTTCCTGGTTCTGCAAAGGAAATCTGAAATGTAAATATCACACCAACTTAAACTGCTGCATCACGTTTTCGCAAAGGGTCTACCTCATTAATTTATGAATTTGGATGACATTTCTTACCTGAAATACAACACTCTTGTTGTCTTATAACTTCTATTCGTACAATTGAATGACGAACTCACTGATGGCATGGTCAATGTATTTTTAAATAAATTTCATTCAACACATGTTCCCGCTCAACGCGAACAATCACAACAAGCTCTTGTCAGACGACGTTCTGAATCATGGCCGCCTTAAGTCAAGTTGCCTCCGCCCAGAGCGCTGCTACGTGGCTCCTTGCCTCTCTATATACCTTTCTCTAGCTCGTTGGTCACCTCCTACTTCATTACATTCATCTAATGGTTCTGTGCTAGTTGATGGTTTTACAGTTTGTAATTCCTGTTGTTCACCATGCACTTCAACCATGTGGGACTGATATCGCTTTACAGTAGAAAAACAAAGTTCGCAAACTAAACATGAGAATGGTGCTGAACTGAAATGTTTTAAACGTACATGTTGTGTAAGATTATCCTGTCTGTTAAATGTCGTAGTACAATAACTGCACGCAAACATTTTAAGATTATGTTTAGTACTTGCATGACGTTGAAGGCTGTCAGGTCTTGAAATCTGTTTATTACATTCACCACACTTGAACATAATGGTCACTTTTTCAAATTACCTATAAAAGAAAGAAATCATCAATGTTAATAAAATATAAAACAAAGTATAATATAAATAGTTTATTTATTATATATAAATTACAAGCTGACCCGGCAGACGTTGTCCTGCCAATCAAAGAAAGTGTTGTAATTTTGTTTCTTGAAGTGCTTTTGGATACACAATACTTTTTTTTCAATTTCTGTTAACTGCCTCTAAACTATCGTGAATTGAATTAACTAATTTAGAAGCATTCGTTGGAGCATGCACAACAAATCTCCAAAGTTTCATCGCAAACGGACAAATGGCATTTAACGCATACGGGAATTGGTTTAAATGATTCGTGCGCTGTCACTCATTTGTTGAAACTACTCGTGCTCTACCAACTGTGAAATGGATTTACCAAGTTAGAAAGCTTCACGTAAGTGTACACAACAACTCATCAAAGTTTCATCGCAATCGATGAATAGTATATGAATGCATACAGGATTTTGTTGGAACGCTTCGCGCGTCGTCACTCATTTGTTACATCTACTCGTGCGCTACCAATATTGTAAAATGGATTTACCAAGTTGAACACCTTCCCTGGCGTGTACACAACAACTCATCAAAGTTTCATCGGAATCGGATGAATGACATATGAACGCATAAATGATTTTCTTCAAACGATTCGCGTGCCGTCACTCATTTGTTGAATCTACTCATGCGCTACCTATTGTAAAATAGATTTACTAAGCCTGAAACCTTCTCTGGCGTGTACTCAATAATTCACCAAGGTTTGATCGCAATCGGATGAATGATATATGACCGCATACGGGACATTGTGGAAGCAATTCGCGCGCCGTCGCTCATTTGTTGAATCTACTCGTGCGCTACTTATTAAAAACTGGATTTACTAAGACAGAAACATTTCCTTGAGTGTACACAACAATTCACCAAAGTTTCATCGCAATCGGATAAATGGTGTATGGACGCATACGGTACTTTGTTGAAATGATTCGCGTGCCGTCACACTTTTGTTGAATCTACTCGTGCGCTACCTATTGTAAAATGGATTTATTAAGCCAGAAACCTTCCGTAGTGTGTACACAACATCTCACCCAAGTTTCATCGCTATCGGACGAATGGTATTTGAACTTATACGGGACTTTGTTGAAACGCTTCGCACGTCGCTGCTCATTTGTTGAATCTTTCGTGCGCAACCTCCTGTGAAATGGATTACTAAGTTAGAAGCCTTCACTTAAGTGTACACAACAACTCATCAAAGTTTCATCTCAATCTATGAATGGAATATAAACTTATACGGGATTTTGTTGATACGCTTCGCGCGTCGTCACTCATTTGTTGAATCGAGTAGTGCGCTACCTAATGTGAAATTGATTTACTAAGCCAGAAGCCTTCCCTGGAGTGTACACAACATCTCACCCAAGTTTCATCGCTATCGGACGAATGGTATTTGAACGCATACGGGACCTTTTTGAAACGCTTCGCGCGTCGTCGCTCATTTGTTGAATCTATTCGTGCGCTATCTATTGTAAAATGGATTTACTAAGCCAAACACCTTCCCTGGAGCTCACTCAACATATCACCCAAGTTTCATGGCAATCGGATGAATGGTATATGAACGCATACGGGACTTTGAAACGCTCTAACGTGCAGAGACAAACAGTAGAATTCGACATCACTGCCACCTTTGGTATAAAACACAACTTTTCGCCACGGGCGGAGTGTACGTAATGGCGGTAGTTGCTCAGGTTGCGACCAGGTGGCTCTAACGTGCAGAGACAAACCGACCAAAGACATCAGCTTTCACGAAGGCCAAGGCTAGTGGTTTCCATGACGACTGTTTTTGACTGTATATTGTGGTTCTAAAATTGTGTGTAAATTGTGGTTCAAAAATTGTGTTCATTCCACCTACCGAGTCAGATTGTGAATCTAAACCATACATGGACCCACCCTAATATACGAGTACATACCAAATTCCATCAAAATCGGTTCAGTCGTTTAGGAGGAGTTCAGTCACATACACACGTGTCGAAGAATTATATATATAAAGATAGACAATGGTTGTAGCAGGGTATTTATTTTAATCGTTTGTGAACTCATACCAAGTCTAATTTCAAGTTGATCCAACTTTTTGACTACCAAAATATATCACTGTCACTGACACCTAGCAGTGGACAATGGAACTTAATTAAGCGATAATCAAATCTAATCTACAAATTTAGCTTCACACCATGGTCAAGTAGTTCCAGCTTTGGCTACCAAATACCATTGTCATTGACACCTAGCAGTAAATATTTGAACTTAATGGAGCGTTAATCAAATCTAACCTACAAATTTAGCTTTACACACAATTGTCATGTAGTTACAACTTTAGCTATCAAATATATCATTGTCACCGACACCTAGCAGTGAACATTCAGACCTGATAGAGCGTTAAACACACATTTCACTTGATCTCTTGTTAAATAAAAAAAAAAGAAACCAGCAGCCGTCAGCTTAGTGAGATAAGTGTGACGTCATAGTCAGTCTTAAAGCAAGTCTATACTTGTAGAACATGTCACGTTACAAAGTTAAGTTGGGTAAAGATAGGTTATGTTAGGTGAGCTGAGGTTAAGTCTTTAAATATTCCCTATGCCACTGACACCTAGCAGCGAACGTTGGAACTTAATAGAGTGTTAAACAAATCTAACCTTCAAATTTAACTTCACACCTTTGTTAAGTAGTTTCAACTTTGACTATTAAATATACCATTGTCACTGACACCTAGCGGTGAACGTTCGGACTTTAGCTTCACATACCACTGCCTTGACTAGCAAATAAACCATTGTCACTGACATCTAGCGGCGAACATTGGAAAATATCGCTCCAGCTGTTTAAAAGTTAATAGAGGGGGTACTTACCTTTAATAATTTATCAACTGCTGCCACTGACTGAACTAGGTACAGGAACAGGTAACCAATTATCTGTAAACAAATAAATAAATCAATCAATCAATACATTCCAATCAATAACTTCAAAACAATTAGTAATAAAAGACTACAATCCATTAATAATAAGTACTTACCTTGCAAAATAATTTAATGGTTTCCCACCGAAAAGGCTTTTTGCAAATGTTTAGCAGTAGGCTTAATAGAGCACTGTTCACTTGTAGCAAGTAATAAAGACAGATGGTAGGGAAATATATCTCACTACTCTTATATAGGCTTTTATTGCTCGTGTCAGCAGTTTTTTTCAGATCATTGCAATTCCTTTCTCAGTACACCTGCAAGTCCAAACTGCAATAGGAACACCTGCGTAATATCAGATTAATGCTAACTTTGCATGATCATCACCCATTGCCCTGATGAACACCTGCGGTTTTAAATTACTGCAGTGTCAGTCATTGCAACAGAACTACGGGCTCTCTGACATGTCAACAACATGACACCGGAAATCACAAGTCGGCTTAGTGCACGTGCAATCTCCTGAGTTTTAACATCTTAAAAACGAGCAATATTCTCTTTCAACTACAAATGACACATCCATCCACGAAGTCCTGTCCTCAAATTACGTGTGGCCCATGTACTAGGGTGTGTTCATTAACCCTAGCACTAGAACAGATTCATCCACCAAGTTTTTCACTTATCCCCTTGGCATGTTGTCTATCCACCAAGTTTTACACTTATACGAACCAAAACAGGATATAACTTGTAAGCTTACATGTGGTTTTCACAAGGAGGACGGTAATAATGTCATCTCACACGTGTTCACATGTATTTCGTCACTTTCCTTTCATATCGTTATCACATTGTAGTAGTGGGGGCTTGAGAACAACGGCAGTTCAACACACTGCTTTACACACAAATGTAGTTAGGTCCTTTGACATAATTTGGATAAATTCATGGGCTAGTCCATAGGGACTAGGCCAAAGGGGCTGGTCCAAAGGGAACCGTCAAAAGGACCCGTCCACAGGGACCCGTCCACAAGGACCTGTCAACAATGACACGTCAACAATGACCCGTCAACAGGGGCCTTCAACAGGGGCCCGTCAACAGACACCAGTCCAAGGGGACAAATCAACAATGACAGGGGCTCTCACCTCAAGACCTGACATGTCCTCTTTGATTATTGGTTTGCCTATCGACAAGCGCTGCTTGGAATACTTTTTGATCACTCCTCGTGGGTTGGGTTAGGTTAGGTTACACTACAGCCGCCATATTTAAAAAGCCCGCCCTCTTATAAAAACCATGAGTGGGCATGCGTAAAAAACAAAAAACAAGCATGTTAATTCATATTGGCTTTACACCGTGCACATGTCTCTTGTGTGAAACTACGTTTAATTTCATATTACCATTCAAACTCACACATGTCGCACTTGGAAAGCGAGATTTTCTAAAAAATAAAATTTCACCCCCTAGTAGGGGTAGGTTTTATTTTGGGGTGGAAATAGGTTGTCCAATGGAAAGGGGGTGGCAACCTGAGTTCAACGACACCTCATTCGTCAAAATCCGACCATGCGTTCGAGAGGTATCGCGCCGCCGCCATCTTGCAGGTGGAAAGCCGTAGGTGGGTGTAGAACCCCCCAAAAACCACTACTGCTGTAAAAGATAAAGATGCGTTAATCTGATGTTTAAAGGCGACTATAGAAGGTCTTGAGTCTGTATTACAGTATATGAGGAATCTGTATAAGATAAAGATGCGTTAATCTGATGTTAAAAGGCGACTATAGAAGGTCATGTGTCTGTATTACAGTATATGAGGAAGCTGTATAAGATAAAGATACATTAATCTGATGTTTAAAGGCGACTATAGAAGGTCTTGAGTCTGTATTGCAGTATATGAGGAATCTGTATAAGAAAAAATGCGTTATCAGATGATTAAAGGCGACTATAGAAGGTCATGTGTCTGTATTACAGAATATGAGGAAGATGTATAAGTTAAAGATGCGTTAATCTGATGTTTATAGGCGACCATAGAAGGTCATGTGTCTGTATTACAGTATATGAGGAAGCTGTATCAGATAAAGATGCGTTATCTGATGCTTAGAGGCGACTATAGAAGGTCATGTGTCTGTATTACAGTATATGAGGAAGCTGTATAAGATTAAGATGTGTTAATCTGATGTTTAAAGGTGACTATAGAAGGTCATGTGTCTGTATTACAGTATATGAGGAAGATGTATAAGATGTATGTATGTCTACCCCTTATTATTCCCGTTTTCCAACGGGGTCGGGGATGAGATGCGATGGAAGTCTTTGTGGCGATGGTTTTTACGGCCGGATGGCCTTCCTGACGCCAATCTCATGAGAGGAGTTAATGAGAGATGAAATGAATGATGGTGATTGGAACTGGGCAAGGATGGGGAAGGAAGCGACCGTGGCCTGTCAGAAGGTACTGCCCCCGTAATTGAATTATATAGAGACCACGGTGGCTATTTTGGAAAATTATAAAGAAAGTTATGGCTGTCATAGTTATGACGTGGGTAGTCATGACGTAAGCACGGATGACGCAGACGTTATGCCAGCAGGCTACTTGAGCTGAGATTCTCAGTGACGTCAGCATTTATTCGAGAAAGATCCGAGATCTACGACGCAGTCGCAGGAAACGTGGAATTCTGCTGAGGAAGAAATTATGCTATTGGAAGGGAGGCTTGAACCAATGAACGATAGTCTGAAGGAAGACGGAGATTGCTGAAACTATGGTATTTTTCTTACTTTTTGGAATGCAGAATTGTGGAAATCCATTTGCAGTAGAGGCATTGTTCTGGAATTTTGGTGAAATTTATTTTCAGTTTTTGAATTTTGATAATCCGTCAAGTATTGACGAAGTTGGAACTTCTAGCGATGACGCAGTAACGCGATGGAAGGGATGGATACGCCCCTCATGAAGTTCATAAAAGGCCTTGCGCAGAAGAGAGGAGCCTGATTCTCTCAGATCATCAATCGTCTGATAGCTCAATCGTCAGATCTCAAATAGTCATTTCAGTGAAACGTCGAGTGAGATCATTAGTAAGAGTCGTCTTTATAACGCGTGGTAAAGCCACTGCATTAAACGAGAGTCGAGCACACAAGCAGTGCAAGTTTACTGTGAGTAAATCTAGGTGAAGTTGAAACGCACATTATAACGCGTCTACAAGATTAGCTGTGAACAGTTAGCGGTCGCCTATAAGCTAATTCTATTGTGCATTGCTACAGTAAGGAGTGTAGAAAAGTTGAACAATTTCGAGTAATTATTTTGGAAGTTATTGACAATTTTAGACGACTGACAAAAGTGATTTTCTCGCTACATGAGAAGCACTTTGTATCGCCAGAATCTACGCCACGGCTGACACGGCTAGTGAAATAGGGAGACTTCAGATTGCTTTTGTGACACAACGCTACAGTATTATGGAACAGTTAAATATGGCAGTTTGTTCTTCTATTACCATAACTGAAGAGAAGATGGAAGGCTAAAGGACTTTAATGCAATTGGGACATATTTCAACGGAGTAAGATAGCAGCATGGAACTTCGCTAATTGCTATTCCATACAAGCGAACATGTGGTGAATAACCATCTACACTCATGTTTCGTGGTTCAACGCTGAATACTATCAAACAGCAATGGAAATGATTTCATACTCTCTGAATATGAATATTTCTTCGGAAATTACTACAAAAACTTCATGGCGATTTTCTGCTGGAACTTCAGGGATTTTTCAAGAGAGGTCAGGGTTGTCCCGACTCACAAAGAAGATTATTGCCGGAAGGATGTTGTTCGTCTTCACGAAGCAGTGCAATTTCCGGAGAAGGAAGCAGTTCGATTCTCTGAGAGTGCTGTTTCTTGTTTCGAGGATGGAGCTCAGCTTTAACTTGGTGAAATGGATCCATCAACAGTCTTCTTTGGGGAATTTTCCTCTGGAACGTCAATCGGCAGATAAGGTAGTCATGAACGTTTATTGTATTTGAGTTTCTTAGCAATATTTGAGCAGCCATTTTCCCATATTTTGTCCTCATGTATTTTGCTTATATTCTTGTTTGAGATTCCTATTCTCAGTACACCTTGATGAGTTATGCCTTTTTCGACGTTTTTAAGACATTGTTATGTCATGGGCATAGTTAAATGATTTTGGATCAGTTGAGACTGATATTTAGATTTTTCAGTAATTTGCTTATTTTTGTAGTCACGATTGGACTGTAAGTTAATGATTTTTATGGCAGATTTAAATTCAGACCGCGTGTCACTTTATTAAAGTAATTCTACCCCAGTTTAATTACTTTGACCAATTTTCTGTCATCATCAAGAAGGAAGAACATTTAAATGATTTTAGAGCGTTAAAATCCATTACGTTGTCGACGATCTTGGAAATACTAGTCGTTATTTGAATTGATTGCAACACAGACATTTATCTTCAGTTATGAACGATCATTGCATCATAGACCATTTTGTGAAAGATGAACTTTAATTATGAATTATTGAATGCATTAAATTCGTGAACTTTTGTTAGGAGTTTTTTCTCAATTAGAGATTTATATAATGATGTTTGCATTTCCCAGTCTAATTGGATTCTATTAGACTATTTTACAGTTTAGTCGCACTTTGTTTGATGATAGTATTTTTATACTACAATTCTTTGAAGATGTTAATCTTAAATTTTGATAGACCAGACAGGCGTATATAAGCGTATTCACTATTAAATTTGTTTGTGATTGGCAAGTTTTTACTTCATTTCGATTCATGAATGAAATCCACGAAGGTTAAATGACAACAGTTTTGAAACAATTAATGATTATAAGAATTTTTGAAGTGGACCTATGAATGTATAATCGCTAGTGCAGCGGACATGTTGAAAGTCGCTGATGTATAATGCCCTTAAATAAATGAAGGAGATTCCCACAGTAATGATGATAAAGATTTTGTTAATGGAGGTTTTTGTAAATTCTGTGGAAGATTTTGTTGCCATATATATTGATATATGATGAATTTTGGGCCTAATTTTTAATGCAGTTTTGTGCATTATTTTGTAAGCGAATTATTTTCCGCTGGAGTGTATTGTCATAGTTCGTTGAAAATTAATCAAGTGAATTTACTGTTATAATTAACAAGAGTTTTGAAAGAATTTGAGATAAGATTTTGAATGAAGATTACCGTCACAAATAATTATAATTATTACAACCTTTATTAAACCAGATTGTGACATTTACATGTATAACTAACCTTCATTGGTCGATTATATTAACACGATTATGAATTACCAACCGGATGAACATGTGGTTCAATGTATTTCTTAAATTAATAATTTAAATAATTTAAATGTTAATATTGTAAATAATAAATGTAAATATCTTTGACAATAATGTGGAACGAAAGTAATGTTAAAGGCGTGTTTAAAATTTTTGTAATTATCTTCGACAATATTATAAACAATTTCTAATTGTTATAAATAATTTATGTGATTTTGTTATAAACATTTAAGAGTGTGTTTTATACTCTAAACTATACTGATTAAACATTTGGATGATAACTTAACAAGTTTAGGGATTGTCAGAATAATCCAGTGGTGTGTGAGTGAAGCATTTGAAAGATTTGCGTCAATATATATGAGTTGTCTTGCAGACATTTAAAGCTTTGAGAAGGAGCTGAATTCTTACGCAGTGTGGCGTGACAAGTGAGCCCCATTTGACAGGCATGCGTCAGGTTGAAGAGTAGATCGCAGCTGGTCAGACAACTGGTTATCAGCGGGCGAGGTCGATACTCTGGCCTTGCGCCTATTAATACAAGTGTCATGTTTATTAAAAGAAACCAAATGCTCTATATATATGTGTCGCATCCTGACTTCCTCATCCAATCCAAATGTGTTTTGAATGTTACGTTATTTGAGCTCATGGGAGCTAACATATTGTTTGATAACTTTGCAAGTCCTTTAGGAGGACATAGTCAGATTGACATGGGCTACTGATAGCCACATTTATTTTGTTGAGTTGTTAAAATCATACCCTTTATTTGAAATAAAAGCTTTTGTACAGTTCAAAGTTCTCGTCTTCGTTCTGGCTCATTTTTAAATGTCATGGTGTAGGTTATTGTGGGAGCATACTTTAGAGATCCTGTTGTCAACCCAATCCCCGAGATAATTTTTAAGAGGTAAGTAAAAGCAAGTATGAACCCTCGTCTATTTTGGTGTGTTCCACAATAATTTTCTTGGTAACTTCTGTGCTCAAACCTCGGTAATATCTGTCAGTGCCATTTTCATAGATGTAGCTGAGCCGGTGCGATTGATTGTTGGCAATCCGATTGAGGGGGCGGATATCTGACAGCCTACTATCCGGGTAAACGGGGACAGAAGGATTGGCGACCCTAAAACGTGGGGCTGAGTCAACAGAAGGATTGGCGCAGTCAACGTATGGGGCTGATTCAACATAAGTGGATCACCAGGTTGAACGCCAATAGGATTGGCAAACCTAAAACGTGTGGTTCGATTAGACTCAAATAAAGAGGTTGATTCTTTGTTAGATGTCTAGGCCAAATGTAGAATTTAAGAGTGTGATTATATAGGAATTAAATGTTGTATTGTATTAGGAAAATTACACTCAGAAAAGATCAGATCTTATACAACTTGAGAAAGGTTAAATAGGCTGGAAACTTAGGAAAAATCGCCTATGATCTGGAATCTTATTTTATTTGACCGGCTTATGACATTTTAGTCATATTAAAAATAAAAATAAATTATTTGGATTGTAAATGTAAATTATTTGTGTTAGGATATTTTAAAATGGGCCAGGGAAATTTGAACATGTGCTTGAGTATGTTTCAACATGAAGTGTCTTCGAAGGTTAATTATAAGGTAGTTATAAGTTAGATTTAAGACAGAAAATTGATCAAATTTATATATGGTGAAAAGTGTTGCTCAAATGTTGTTATTTTGCTCTATTGATGTATGTCCCTACAGCAGTCTAATTTTTGAATAATATTGTAATGGCAGATGAAAGTTTGAGGATGTTGTTAGAGGAGATGTCTGCTAACTTGAAAACAAGCATGGATAGTAGTATGAAGCAGATGATGGAGGAGAATACTAGTCGAATGGAGGAAAATATGAAAGTTCTTCGGACCAGTTCTGCTAACTTAGAGGATAATATGTCGCGTTTACAGATTAATACCCAAGGAATTGAGAATGCTGTAACTGACATGCGCACAGACGTGTCCAATGTTAAAATAGATGTGTCTAATATGCATAAAAATGTTGCTGATGTTAAAATTGATGTTGCTAATGTGCATAAAGATCTTACAATGTTGAATCTAGATGTAGCTAATGTCCGAGGTGATATTTCTTGTGCTAGGGCTGAGGTAGTTGTTGTTAAAAATGATGTTGCGACTGTCCAAGACAAGGTTGAGGAAGTCCAAAGAGAAATCCAAAACGTTAGAACTGATGTATCCAATGTTCAGGTTGATATTAATAACATTCATTCGGATGTAAATGAGGTGCAAAGTGAAATAACTAAGATTCAAGTAGAAGTCAACACAGTTTTCGTAGATATTACTAAAGTCCAAACTGATGTAAATAAAGTCAGGGAAGAGATAGAAAATTCGAAAACCCTTTGTACACGTAATATAAGTGCATTAACGACTAGATTAGTTGATGAGTCAGTTAGAACGACAGCGTCTTTAGCAGGTTTAAAGTATGATGTAGAGGTCATGAGAACCCAAGTATTAGACCATAATAAAGTATTGAAAGAGGATATCGAAATAGACATAGCAGGAATGTTAACGGCAAATGTAGCAGTATGGAAAGACGAGTGGAATAAGTCAAGTGGGGAACATGTAACCCAAATTCAGGAACGTATTGAAAGAAAACTTGCCAGTACTCAAATAGATATTAACAATGAAGTAGTACAGATTAGGAAAGATTTAAGCGTCAGGATGGATTCGCTATCCGAAAGACAAGTTGAAGATAGAACACAACTAGGTCGGGATGTGCAAACGTTAAAATCTGCATTAGAGGAACAGATTCATAAAGTGGTCTCTGATGTGAATGAAACGTCGAGCAAACTGCAAAATTTGAAGTTAGGAGAGGCTAGTTTGATGGAGACCTACAAAGAAGAGTTAATCAAGAAAGTCTTAACGGAAATCACTAACAAGGATACAGAAGGCTTGGCTTGCGAAACCAATAGGAATTATGCCAGAAGATATAACCTAGATCCAGAAGAGAGAGACGTGACTCCTGAAGAACGTATATCCAGATTCAGGGAGGACGATGACGAGAGGAATATGGAACCTGAGTGGAACTATCGAGATAGTGGGAAAAACTACCCGGATTCATATCCGAGGAACGTGACGGTCATCAGGAATTTTGAAGACAAACCGCAAAAATTCAGCAACACTGATAGTTTGACACCTATAGAATATGTAAGGAACCTCAAAGATTATTTCATCGAAGCTCACATTCCCAGAGAGAGAGAGATGAAGATAGTGGAGAGATTTTTGATTGGAGGACCCCTCGAATGGTTTCGCGCATTTAGATACACATTCAGTAACTTTGACGAGTTTGCAGAGGCATTAATCAAACGATTTTGGTCCATAGAAGCGCAGAATTCGTTAAGAGCGGAGGTGTATTCAAGAAAATACTCAGGTACTCTTCCAACGCGGTACGCTGATTTCTTTACGAGTCAATTATCCCGCTTGAGATTTTTGCAACCCCCATTGTCAACGGAGCAATTAATTGATGCGATTTCTCGTATGCTACCTGTGGGGGTGAGGAGACTAATTATTTCATCAAACATCAGGGATTTGACCAGCATGGATGAATTACTGAGGAGGTTAGACTACACAAGTCCAATGCCTAACGTGGTACAGAAAGGTCAAAGGCATGACTTCAAAGAAATAAATACTGTATATATGGACCAAGTCCAACAAACTGACAAGCCAGATGAGGAGAAAACTGACAATGTAGGTCCTCACAGGAATAATCAGTTTCGAAATAACAGATCGCCAGGTTACCGACCGTATCAACAGAGAAGAGGCTGGAACTATGGTCGAGGAAATTACAACAATGGAAGAGGCAGATATTACAACAATAATGGTTATAACAGAAATTATAATAGTAATAACCAGAACCAAAACAGAAATCAGAATCCTCAAGGTCAGGTTATGACACCCGATCAGTATCAGGAAAGAGAAAAGGAAAGCCAGCAATACCTGAAAGAATTACGGGAAAAAGAAGCCGACAACCAAAAGAAAAGGCAGGATGTTGTAATCGATCCTGGGCCTTCTACGAGCCAGCAGAACTTAGAAAATAGAAATACTGGACAGAAGAGAAAGTAGAGAGGAGGAATGCATTTAACCACACACAACCCAGAGTAGAAGAGATTTATGATTAAGGAACATAGAGGAAATATCATACTAGAGTAAGCCAGTAATAATTCAATTTCGTGTTCAAGAGAGTTGAGGTACTTGTAATACTGAGTTTAAAAACAATTTGCAACTGTTTTTAAAACGTGGTGAGGGGAGAATGCCCCCGTAATTGAATTATATAGAGACCACGGTGGCTATTTTGGAAAATTATAAAGAAAGTTATGGCTGTCATAGTTATGACGTGGGTAGTCATGACGTAAGCACGGATGACGCAGACGTTATGCCAGCAGGCTACTTGAGCTGAGATTCTCAGTGACGTCAGCATTTATTCGAGAAAGATCCGAGATCTACGACGCAGTCGCAGGAAACGTGGAATTCTGCTAAGGAAGAAATTATGCTATTGGAGGGGAGGCTTGAACCAATGAACGATAGTCTGAAGGAAGACGGAGATTGCTGAAACTATGGTATTTTTCTTACTTTTTGGAATGCAGAATTGTGGAAATCCATTTGCAGTAGAGGCATTGTTCTGGAATTTTGGTGAAATTTATTTTCAGTTTTTGAATTTTGATAATCCGTCATGTATTGACGAAGTTGGAACTTCTAGCGATGACGCAGTAACGCGATGGAAGGGATGGATACGCCCCTCATGAAGTTCATAAAAGGCCTTGCGCAGAAGAGAGGAGCCTGATTCTCTCAGATCATCAATCGTCTGATAGCTCAATCGTCAGATCTCAAATAGTCATTTCAGTGAAACGTCGAGTGAGATCATTAGTAAGAGTCGTCTTTATAACGCGTGGTAAAGCCACTGCATTAAACGAGAGTCGAGCACACAAGCAGTGCAAGTTTACTGTGAGTAAATCTAGGTGAAGTTGAAACGCACATTATAACGCGTCTACAAGATTAGCTGTGAACAGTTAGCGGTCGCCTATAAGCTAATTCTATTGTGCATTGCTACAGTAAGGAGTGTAGAAAAGTTGAACAATTTCGAGTAATTATTTTGGAAGTTATTGACAATTTTAGACGACTGACAAAAGTGATTTTCTCGCTACATGAGAAGCACTTTGTATCGCCAGAATCCACGCCACGGCTGACACGGCTAGTGAAATAGGGAGACTTCAGATTGCTTTTGTGACACAACGCTACAGTATTATGGAACAGTTAAATATGGCAGTTTGTTCTTCTATTACCATAACTGAAGAGAAGATGGAAGGCTAAAGGACTTTAATGCAATTGGGACATATTTCAACGGAGTAAGATAGCAGCATGGAACTTCGCTAATTGCTATTCCATACAAGCGAACATGTGGTGAGTAACCATCTACACTCATGTTTCGTGGTTCAACGCTGAATACTATCAAACAGCAATGGAAATGATTTCATACTCTCTGAATATGAATATTTCTTCGGAAATTACTACAAAAACTTCATGGCGATTTTCTGCTGGAACTTCAGGGATTTTTCAAGAGAGGTCAGGGTTGTCCCGACTCACAAAGAAGATTATTGCCGGAAGGATGTCGTTCGTCTTCACGAAGCAGTGCAATTTCCGGAGAAGGAAGCAGTTCGATTCTCTGAGAGTGCTGTTTCTTGTTTCGAGGATGGAGCTCAGCTTTAACTTGGTGAAATGGATCCATCAACAGTCTTCTTTGGGGAATTTTCCTCTGGAACGTCAATCGGCAGATAAGGTAGTCATGAACGTTTATTGTATTTGAGTTTCTTAGCAATATTTGAGCAGCCATTTTCCCATATTTTGTCCTCATGTATTTTGCTTATATTCTTGTTTGAGATTCCTATTCTCAGTACACCTTGATGAGTTATGCCTTTTTCGACGTTTTTAAGACATTGTTATGTCATGGGCATAGTTAAATGATTTTGGATCAGTTGAGACTGATATTTAGATTTTTCAGTAATTTGCTTATTTTTGTAGTCACGATTGGACTGTAAGTTAATGATTTTTATGGCAGATTTAAATTCAGACCGCGTGTCACTTTATTAAAGTAATTCTACCCCAGTTTAATTACTTTGACCAATTTTCTGTCATCATCAAGGAGGAAGAACATTTAAATGATTTTAGAGCGTTAAAATCCATTACGTTGTCGACGATCTTGGAAATACTAGTCGTTATTTGAATTGATTGCAACACAGACATTTATCTTCAGTTATGAACGATCATTGCATCATAGACCATTTTGTGAAAGATGAACTTTAATTATGAATTATTGAATGCATTAAATTCGTGAACTTTTGTTAGGAGTTTTTTCTCAATTAGAGATTTATATAATGATGTTTGCATTTCCCAGTCTAATTGGATTCTATTAGACTATTTTACAGTTTAGTCGCACTTTGTTTGATGATAGTATTTTTATACTACAATTCTTTGAAGATGTTAATCTTAAATTTTGATAGACCAGACAGGCGTATATAAGCGTATTCACTATTAAATTTGTTTGTGATTGGCAAGTTTTTACTTCATTTCGATTCATGAATGAAATCCACGAAGGTTAAATGACAACAGTTTTGAAACAATTAATGATTATAAGAATTTTTGAAGTGGACCTATGAATGTATAATCGCTAGTGCAGCGGACATGTTGAAAGTCGCTGATGTATAATGCCCTTAAATAAATGAAGGAGATTCCCACAGTAATGATGATAAAGATTTTGTTAATGGAGGTTTTTGTAAATTCTGTGGAAGATTTTGTTGCCATATATATTGATATATGATGAATTTTGGGCCTAATTTTTAATGCAGTTTTGTGCATTATTTTGTAAGCGAATTATTTTCCGCTGGAGTGTATTGTCATAGTTCGTTGAAAATTAATCAAGGGAATTTACTGTTATAATTAACAAGAGTTTTGAAAGAATTTGAGATAAGATTTTGAATGAAGATTACCGTCACAAATAATTATAATTATTACAACCTTTATTAAACCAGATTGTGACATTTACATGTATAACTAACCTTCATTGGTCGATTATATTAACACGATTATGAATTACCAACCGGATGAACATGTGGTTCAATGTATTTCTTAAATTAATAATTTAAATAATTTAAATGTTAATATTGTAAATAATAAATGTAAATATCTTTGACAATAATGTGGAACGAAAGTAATGTTAAAGGCGTGTTTAAAATTTTTGTAATTATCTTCGACAATATTATAAACAATTTCTAATTGTTATAAATAATTTATGTGATTTTGTTATAAACATTTAAGAGTGTGTTTTATACTCTAAACTATACTGATTAAACATTTGGATGATAACTTAACAAGTTTAGGGATTGCCAGAATAATCCAGTGGTGTGTGAGTGAAGCATTTGAAAGATTTGCGTCAATATATATGAGTTGTCTTGCAGACATTTAAAGCTTTGAGAAGGAGCTGAATTCTTACGCAGTGTGGCGAGACAAGTGAGCCCCATTTGACAGGCATGCGTCAGGTTGAAGAGTAGATCGCAGCTGGTCAGACAACTGGTTATCAGCGGGCGAGGTCGATACTCTGGCCTTGCGCCTATTAATACAAGTGTCATGTTTATTAAAAGAAACCAAATGCTCTATATATATGTGTCGCATCCTGACTTCCTCATCCAATCCAAATGTGTTTTGAATGTTACGTTATTTGAGCTCATGGGAGCTAACATATTGTTTGATAACGTTGCAAGTCCTTTAGGAGGACATAGATTGACATGGGCTACTGATAGCCACATTTATTTTGTTGAGTTGTTAAAATCATACCCTTTATTTGAAATAAAAGCTTTTGTACAGTTCAAAGTTCTCGTCTTCGTTCTGGCTCATTTTTAAATGTCATGGTGTAGGTTATTGTGGGAGCATACTTTAGAGATCCTGTTGTCAACCCAATCCCCGAGATAATTTTTAAGAGGTAAGTAAAAGTAAGTATGAACCCCCGTCTATTTTGGTGTGTTCCACAATAATTTTCTTGGTAACTTCTGTGCTCAAACCTCGGTAGTATCTGTCAGTGCCATTTTCATAGATGTAGCTGAGCCGGTGCGATTGATTGTTGGCAATCCGATTGAGGGGGCGGATATCTGACAGCCTACTATCCGGGTAAACGGGGACAGTACCGTCCCAGCATTTGCCTGGTGTTGAAAATGGGAAGCCACGGAAAACCATTTCAAGGACGGCCGACGGTGGGGCTCGAACCCACACGTCTACCGAGTCAGCAGAGGGCTTGGTCCCTTGACCTAATGCTGCGCATTAGCCAGCATAGCCACTATTGTCGGTAGGAAGACGTATAAGATAAAGATGCGTTAATCTGATGTTTAAAGGCGACTATAGAACGTAATGTGTCTGTATTACAGCATATGAGGAAGCTGTATAAGATAAAGATGCGTTTATCTGATGTTTAAAGGCGACCATAGAAGTTCATGTGTCTGTAATCTCTTATATATAATCCAAAATTGACTCATCACCGCAGGGCTCAAACCACTAGACCTAGAAAGCTGAAATTTTGCATGTTGGTTGATCCTAGTATGTATAGGCTCACTAAGAAACGGTTTTTGAAAATTCAATTTGTAAGTGACTTTTTTCGGCCCTTTGGTATTGACAATCCAAAATTGACTCATCGACGCAGGGCTCAAACCACTAGACCTAGAAAGCTGAAATTTTGCATGTTGGTTGATCCGAGTATGTAGAGGCCCACTAAGAAACGGGTTTTGACAATTCAATTTGTAAGTGACTTTTTTCGGCCCTTTGGCACTGAGCGAGGACAGTCGGTACAAAGTTCGGATTTAGCTCATTTTAAGCCACCAGAAACGAGAAACAATACTCGGAGGTCCTGTACGGACCCCGAAACACACTTTTTAAGTTCCTAAAATGAACGGTTTCGGAGATATTCCCAAATAACTGTGTTCCCTCTGAGAAACAGATCAACGTTACTATGGCAACCGCTGAAATATCGCAGACCGGGGATAGTTATCTGGCAATATCTCAAAAACCGTTCGTTTTAGGGCCTTAAAACGCTGGGTTCGGTTCCCACTTCTTCGAAGTGGAAACCACGAACATTGCTCCTCACATTGATACGCGCAAAAAGAGCTACAATCCATTTTTCTTCGAGCAAATCGACTTGGAAAGTCTCATCTCTTATATATAATCCAAAATTGATTCATCACCGCAGGGCTCAAACCACTAGACCTAGAAAACTGAAATTTTGCATGTTGGTTGATCCGAGTATGTAGAAGCTCACTAAGAAACGGTTTTTGAAAATTCAATTTGTAAGTGACTTTTTTCGGCCCTTTGGCACTGAGCAAGGACAGTCGGTACAAAGTTCGGATTTAGCTCATTTTAAGCCACCAGATACGAGAAACAATTCTCGGAGGTCCTGTAGGGACCCCGAAACACACTTTTTAAGTTCCAAAAATGAACGGTTTCGGAGATATTCCCAAATAACTGTGTTCCCTCTGAGAAACAGATCAACGTTACTATGGCAACCGCTGAAATTTCGCAGACCGGGGATTGTTTTCTGGCAATATCTCGAAAACCGTTCGTTTTAGTGCCTTAAAACGCTGGGTTCGGTTCCCACTTCTTCTCATCTCTTATATATAATCCAAAATTGACTCATCACCGCAGGGCTCAAACCACTAGACCTAGAAAGCTGAAATTTTGCATGTTGGTTGATCCTAGTATGTAGAGGCTCACTAAGAAACGGTTTTTGAAAATTCAATTTGTAAGTGACTTTTTTCGGCCCTTTGGCATTGACAATCCAAAATTGACTCATCGATGCAGGGTTCAAACCACTAGACCTAGAAAGCTGAAATTTTGCATGTTGGTTGATCCGAGTATGTAGAGGCCCACTAAGAAACGGTTTTTGACAATTCAATTTGTAAGTGACTTTTTTCGGCCCTTTGGCACTGAGCAAGGACAGTCGGTACAAAGTTCGGATTTAGCTCATTTTAAGCCACCAGATACGAGAAACAATACTCGGAGGTCCTGTAGGGACCCCGAAACCCACTTTTCAGTTCCTAAAATGAACGGTTTCGGAGATATTCCCAAATAACTGTGTTCCCTCTGAGAAACAGATCAACGTTACTATGGCAACCGCTGAAATTTCGCAGACCGGGGATTGTTTTCTGGCAATATCTCGAAAACCGTTCGTTTTAGGGCCTTAAAACGCTGGGTTCGGTTCCTACTTCTAACCACGAAAATGCTCCTCGCATTGATACGCGTAAAATGAGATATTTTTATTTATAGAGGTTGCTTTTGGGGCTCGGATACGATCGTGATTTTGAGTCTAATTTTATACTCTTTCGGCTGGTTGTTGTAAGCGAGCTTTCAGAAGTTTACTCGAATTTACAATGTTAAGATACTTTCTATTTTGCACGGTATGCTTTCATTTTCTTTATAAATTTGTTTTTTGTTAACTGAATATTTTTGTTTGCCAATTTTGATCTGCTCTTTTCCCTTTTTAACCATGATCTGCAACGTATATTCACAGTCGAATGTGTCGTATTCTAGCGGCTGTCACGTTAATTATTATTGTTTCTTAATTACTCTTACTGAGGAATTGGGCAAACTTATTTCAATAAAGTTGTTGTTTTGTCTTTCACGGCCATTGAATCCCCGCACAAGGCACGGCTTAAACCTAGAAAAGTTGCTGAGTTGTACTAATGGACTAATGGTGCAGCAGAAAAGAGGAGAATTGAAGCTTTTGAAATGTGGTGATACAGGAGAATGATGATCAGAAGGGTAGATAGGGTTACAAATGAAGAGGTATTAAGACGAGTGGGCGAGGAGAGATGTTTCTGGCGACTGCTAATGAAGAGAAGAGGTAGGAGGGTAGGACACATATTATGACACCCAGGAATAGCAAGCTTACCGTCGACCAAAATAGTATGTGCACTCGAGTTTGAAGGTTGTTTGTGAAGTAACCAATAGACCTTCATAAAATCCAATGACATCATCATTTTCGTCGTTCGATTTTACGTTAGTTCATGTAGGTTTGGAATTCTTAATTTATATTATAATATTTTTTATCGCTGTTGAAACACAAAAAGTGACCCTTTTTAAGCTTGTTTCAACCATGTGTCACATTTAAGAATTATTATCTCACAAACCCATCATCAGATCGAATCCAAATTTTAACACAATATACATTGGAATGTTGTATAACTGGTTTATTAATTTCAAAATGTTGTGTGTTCAAGAACGAATGTTGTTATCATTTTTGTAAGGCAACTCTTTCTCGGCTCGGGGTCGTTGGAAAATGTAGTTCTTGGTTGCGTTGTAATCCTTATACATCAAAAAGTTATGCTGTATGACTGTGAAATAGGTACATTTATTCACTTATTTTATATCGGTTTGTATTTGTACGGAGAATTAAGACATGGTTCTCCAGCTAGCCGCTCCGGGAAATGCTGTACAGCGTTGCTGATATGGAGCCCATCACTTCCGAGCGAGACGCGCCATGACGCGTGATGTAGCCCATCTTGGCCTTGATGTACTGCTTTCACCGGAGCGGCTAACTGGTGAAACATGTCTTAATTCTCCGTACAAATACAAACCGATATAAAATAAGTGAATTAATTTACGTGTTTCACAATCATACAGCATACCGTTTCGATATATATAAGGATTACAACAAGATCAAGAACTACATTTTCAAACCATCCCGAGCCAAGGAAAAGTTACCTTACAAAAATGATAACATCTTTGTTTCTTGGACACGCAAAATTTTTAAATTAATAAACCTGTTTTACAACATTTCAATGTATATTGTGTTAAAATGTGGATTCGATCGGATGACGGGTTTGTGAGATAATAATTCTTAAATGTGACACTTTGTTGAAAATTGCTTAAAAACGGGCACTTCTTGTGTTCCAACTGTGATAAAAAATATAAAAATATAAATTTAAAATTCCAAACCTATATGATCTAACGTAAAATAGAACGAGAAAAATGATGATGTTGTTGGATTTTATATAGGTCTATCGGTTACTTCACAAACAAACTTCAAACTCGAGTACACATAATAGTTTGGTCGACCGTAGTTATGGATGGGAGGTTCGCGGACTAGAACTGTAGGGGTAAACCAGTGTTAAACAGATTGCCTCGGATGTAGGGTGTGGTAGCTATGTAGAAATGAAATGATTAGCTCAGTAGAGGGAGACATGGAGGGTTGCATCAAACCAGTTAAAAAACTGAAGACTCAAACAACAACAATCAGGAATTTTTATTACTTAGAGAGGCATGTGGGGCAAAAGGGTCGTTGGAGAATTTCAATCCCCGGGATGGAACACTGGAAGAGACTGCATAATGTACATCAGCGGCCAAGGTGAGCGATATTTAACTATAGGTCTATTAATAGGGATATGTTTACGTTCAAATCATCAATTAGTATGGCCAAATTACATCCAGAATAGCTTAAGAAAAGATAACTTTTAATTTCCCATATTCCTATAGATTTTTTATTTTTTTTTGACTCTGAGAGTCGCACATTTTGCCGCATTACATCTTGGGCATGGTCACCCCTTGCTTGGGCTTTTGGAAGCCAACATTAGATATAAGCCAAGAAAGACTGCCAAGCCCGGCTGTGGATTTTTATTAAGTTTTTAACATAAGAAAATATTTTAACAACTTTTAATATGTTACAGTGATCCATGTGTGTTTTTATGTCAGTTTTTAACTACACCCAGTAGACAAAGGGAATGTTTTAAGTGCTGCACAATTATTTAGGCTGATGAAGACGTCAATACGTGTTAGACGTTGAAACATGTACCATGTGATGTGTTAAGACAGGTGATTGTATCACGACATTTTAATAAACAGTATTGACGAGGCGGAACCAGTTGGAACTTTGTTCTTAGTATTCCTATAGATTTGCCATTCCAGTGTGCAAGAGTGCAGTTCCCTCTTCAAACAATATTCGTAATTTCTTTAACACAGCGCAATGACACACTTAACAGTAGCACGTGTACATCTAGACAAAACCATTTTTTCCCATGGCCAACTCTATGTGGCGTGCTCGCGAGCATCCGGACAACAAAATCGTTATGTCTCAGCAGAAGATGTCAAAACCAAAAACTAAATTTTCAAATGTGTTAACATATTGTAACATCGAACCCTGCAGACCTTCACAACTCTATAAAATTCCCACTTTGCTGATCATATCAATATACTGTATGCATCAGAATATTCAGAAAAAGAATGGACACACCTATAGCCACGATTGCTGTAATAGAATAGACCAATTATCAGCAATAATGCATCGTCCCCATTGTCTTGATCGCGGGCGAAGCCGCGGGTACCCGCTAGTACAGTATATGAGGAAGCTGTATAAGATAAAGATGCGTTAATCTGATGTTTAAAGGCGACTATAGAAGGTCATGTGTCTGTATTACAGTATATGAGGAAGCTGTATAAGATAAAGATACGTTAATCTGAAGTTTAAAGGCGATTATAGAAGGTCATGTGTCTGTATTACAGTATATGAGGAAGCTGTATAAGATAAAGATGCGTTAATCTGATGTTTAAAGGCGACTATAGAAGGTCTTGAGTCTGTATTACAGTATATGAGGAAGCTGTATAAGAAAAAGATGCGTTAATCTGATGTTTAAAGGCGAACATAAAAGGTCATGTGTCTGTATTACAGTATATGAGGAAGCTGTATAAGATAAAGATGCGTTAATCTAATCTTTAAAGGCGACTATAGAAGGTCATGTGTCTGTATTACAGTATATGAGGAAGCTGTATAAGATAAAGATGCGTTAATCTGATGTTTAAAGGCGACTATAGAAGGTCATGTGTCTGTATTACAGTATATGAGGAAGCTGTATAAGATAAAGATGCGTTAATCTGATGTTTAAAAGCGACTATTGATGGTCATGTGTCTGTATTACAGTATATGAGGAAACTGTATAAAATAAAGGTGCGTTAATCTGATGTTTAAAGGCGACTAAAGAAGGACATGTGTCTGTATTACAGTATATGAGGAAGCTGTATAGGATAAAGATGCATTAATCTGATGTTTAAAGGCGACTATAGAAGGTCATGTGTATGTATTACAGTGTATGAGGAAGCTGTATAAGATAACGATGCGTTAATCTGATGTTTAAAGGCGACTAAAGAAGGTCATGTGTCTGTATTACGGTATATGAGGAAACTGTATAAGATAATGATGTGTTAATTTGATGTTTAAAGGCGACTATGGAAGGTCATGTGTCTGTAATACAGTATATGAGGAAGCAGTATAAGATAGAGTTACGTTAATCTGATATTCAAAGGCGACTATAGAAGTTCATGTGTCTGTATTACAGTATATGAGGAAGCTGTATAAGATTAAGATGCGTTAATCTGATGTTTAAAGGCGACTATAGAAGGTCATGTGACTGTATTACAGTATATGAGGAAGATGTATAAGATGTATGTATGTCTACCCCTTATTATTCCCGTTTTCCAACGGGGTCGGGGATGAGATGCGATGGAAGTCTTTGTGGCGGTGGGTTTTACGGCCAGATGCTCTTCCTGACGCCAACCTCATGAGAGGAGTTAATGAGAGATGAAATGAATGATGGTGAATGGAACTGGACAAGGATGGGGAAGGAATCGACCGTGGCCTGTCAGAAGGTACCGTCCCACCATTTGCCTGGTGTTGAAAATGGGGAAACCACGGAAAACAATTTCAAGGACGGCCGATGGTGGGGCTCGAACCCACGCGTATACCGAGTCAGCAGAGAGCTTGGCCCCTTGACCTAATGCTGCGCTTTAGCCAGCAAAGCCACTTTTGTCGGTACGAAGATGTATAAGATAAAGCTGCGTTAATCTGATGTTTAAAGGCGACTATAGTAGGTCATGTGTCTGTATTACAGTATATGGGGAAGCTGTATAAGATAAAGATGCGTTAATTTGATGTTTAAAGGCGGCTATAGAAAGTCTTGAGTCTGTATTACAGTATATGAGGAAGCTGTATTGAATAAAAATGCGTTAATCTGATGTTTAAAGGCGACTATAGAAGTGCATATGTCTGTATTACAGTATATGAGGAACCTGTATAAGATAAGGATGCGTTAATCTGATGTTTAAAGGCGACTATAGAAGGTCATGTGTCTGTAATAAAGTATATGAGGAAGCTGTATAAGATAAAGATGCGTTAATCTGATGTATAAGGCGACTATAGAAGGTCATGTGTCTGTATTACAGTATATGAGGAAGCTGTATAAGATAAAGATGCGTTAATCTGATGTTTAAAGGCGACTATAGAAGGTCATGTGTCTGTAATACAGTATATGAGGAGGCTGTATAAGATAAAGATGCGTTAATCTGATGTTTAAAGGCGACTATAGAAGGTCATGTGTCTGTATTACAGTATATGAGGAAGCTGTATAAGATAAAGATGCGTTAATCTGATGTTTAAAGGCGACTATAGAAGTCATGTTCTGAATTACAGTATATGAGGAAGCTGTATAAGATAAAGATGCGTTAATCTGATGTTTAAAGGCGACTATAGAAGGTCATGTGTCTGTATTACAATATATGAGGAAGCTGTATAAGATAAAGATGCGTTAATCTGATGTTTAAAGGTGACTATAGAAGGTCATGTGTCTGTATTACAGTGTATGAGGAAGCTGCATAAGATAAAGATGCGTTAATCTGATGTTTATAGATGACTATAGAAGGTCATGTTCTGTATTACAGTATATGAGGAAGCTGTATAAGATAAAGATGCGTTAATCAGATGTTTAGAGGCGACTATAGAAGGTCATGTGTCTGTATTACAGTATATGAGGAAACTGTATAAGATAAAGATGCGTTAATCTGATGTTTAAAGGCGACTATAGAAGGTCTTGAGTCTGTATTACAGTATATGAGGAAGCTGTATAAGATAAAGATGGGTTAATCTGATGTTTAAAGGCGACTATAGAAGGTCATGTGTCTGTATTAGAATATACGAGGAAGCTGTATAAGATAAAGATGCGTTAATCTAATCTTTAAAGGCGACTATAGAAGGTCATGTGTCTGTATTTTAGTATATGAGGAAGCTGTATAAGATAAAGGTGCATTAATCTGATGTTTAAAGGTGACTATAGAAGGTCATGTGTCTGTATTACAGTATATGAGGAAGCTGTATAAGATAAAGATGCGTTAATCTGATGTTTAAAAGCGACTATAGATGGTCATGTGTCTGTATTACAGTACATGAGGAAGCTGTATAAAATAAAGTTGCGTTAATCTGATGTTTATAGGTGACTAAAGAAGGACATGTGTCTGTATTACAGTATATGAGGAAGCTGTATAAGATAAAGATGCGTTAATCTGATGTTTAAAGGCGACTATAGAAGGTCATGTGTCTGTATTACAGTGTATGAGGAAGCTGTATAAGATAACGATGCGTTAATCTGATGTTTAAAGGCGACTAAAGAAGGTCATGTGTCTCTATTACGGTATATGAGGAAACTGTATAAGATAACGATGAGTTAATTTGATGTTTAAAGGTGACTATAGAAGGTCATGTGTCTGTAATACAGTATATGAGGAAGCTGTATAAGATAGAGTTGCGTTAATCTGATGTTCAAAGGCGACTATAGAAGTTCATGTGTCTGTATTACAGTATATGAGGAAGCTGTATAAGATTAAGATGCGTTAATCTGATGTTTAAAGGCGACTATAGAAGGTCATGTGTCTGTATTACAGTATATGAGGAAGATGTATAAGATGTATGTATGTCTACCCCCTATTATTCCCGTTTTCCAACGGGGTCGGGGATGAGATGCGATGGAAGTCATTGTGGCGTTGGTTTTTACGGCCGGATGCCCTTCCTGACGCTAACCTCATGAGAGGAGTAAATGAGAGATGAAATGAATGATGGTGATTGGAACTGGGCAAGGATGGGGAAGGAAGCGACCGTGGCCCGTCAGAAGGTACCGTCCCAGCACTTGCCTGGTGTTGAAAATGGGGAAACCACGGAAAACCATTTGAAGGACGGCCGACGGTGGGGCTCGAACCCACGCGTATACCGAGTCAGCAGAGAGCTTGGCCCCATGACCTAATGCTGCGCTTTGGCCAGCATAGCCACTTTTGTCGGTAGGAAGAAAAGATGCGTTAATCTGATGTTTAAAGGCGACTATAGAAGGTCATGTGTCTGTATTACAGTATATGAGGAAGCTGTATAAGATAAAGATGCGTTAATTTGATGTTTAAAGGCGACTATATAAAGTCATGTGTCTGTATTACAGTATATGAGGAAGCTGTATAAGATAAAGATGCGTTTATCTGATGTTTAAAGGCGACTATAGAAGTTCATGTGTCTGTATTACAGTATATGAGGAACCTGTATAAGATAAGGTTGCGTTAATCTGATGTTTAAAGGCGACTATAGAAGGTCATGTGTCTGTAATAAAGTATATGAGGAAGCTGTATAAGATAAAGATGCGTTAATCTGATGTTTAAAGGCGACTATAGAAGGTCATGTGTCTGTATTACAGTATATTAGGAAGATGTATAAAATAAAGATGCGTTAATCTGAAGTTTAAAGGCGACTATAGAAGGTCATGTGTCAGCATTACAGTATATGAGGAAGCTGTATGAGATAAAGATGCGTTAATCTGATGTTTAAAGGCGACTATAGAAAGTCTCGAGTCTGTATTACAGTATATGAGGAAGCTGTATTGAATAAAGATGCGTTAATCTGATGTTTAAAGGCGACTATAGAAGGTCATGTGTCTGTATTACAGTATAAGGGGAAGCTGTATAAGATAAAGATGGGTTAATCTGATCTTTAATGGCGACTATAGAAGGTCATGTGTCTGTAATACAGTATATGAGGAAGCTGTATAAGATAAAGATGCGTTAATCTGATGTTTAAAGGCGACTATAGAATGTCATGTGTCTTTATTACAGTATATGAGGTAGCTGTATAAGATAATGATGCGTTAATCTGATGTTTAATGGCGACTTAAGAAGGTCATGTGTCTGTATTACAGTATATGAGGAAGCTGTATAAGATAAAGATGCGTTAATCTGATGTTTAAAGGCGACTATAGAAGGTCATGTGTCTGTAATACAGTATATGAGGAGGCTATATAAGATAAAGATGCGTTAATCTGATGTTTAAAGGCGACTATAAAAGTTCGTGTATCTGTATTACAGTATATGAGGAAGCTGTATAAGATAAAGATGCGTTAATCTGATGTTTAAAGGCGACTATAGAAAGTCATGTTCTGTATTACAGCATATGAGGAAGCTGTATAAGATAAAGATGCGTTAATCTGATGTTTAAAGGCGACTATAGAATGTCATGTGTCTGTATTAGAATATATGAGGAAGCTGTATAAGATAAAGATGCGTTAATCTGGTGTTTAAAGGTGACTATAGAAGGTCATGTGTCTGTATTACAGTGTATGAGGAAGCTGCATAAGATAAAGATGCGTTAATCTGATGTTTATAGGTGACTATAGAAGGTCATGTGTCTGTATTACAGTATATGATGAAGCTGTATAAGATAAAGATGCGTTAATCTGATGTTTAAAGGTGACTATAGAAGGTCATGTGTCTGTATTACAGTATATGATGAAGCTGTATAAGATAAAGATGCGTTAATCTGATATTAAAGGCGTCTATAGAAGGTCATATGTCTGTTTTACAGTATATGAGAAAACTGTATCAGGTAATGATGCGTTAATCTGATGTTTAAAGGCGACTATAGAAGTTCATGTATCGACAGAAAACGCACGAATTCGGAAATTGCATTAAAGCAATATTTCATTGTTATTGTTATTTTATTTAACGAGAGCCAGATAATTAAAGCATGAGCTAGACTTTGTTGAACGGCCATGGCTAACACTAATACGACGAACACAAGCAAGGTAATTTGATTAGGTGGTTCTCGTGTTTCATAAATTCCTGTTTTTTTTTCTTTCAAAAAGTTCAAGGACGAGTTCTGGCAGTGAACCTCGCAGACAGACAGACAGTGCTACGAGTCTGATATTGTAAAAATGTTGTAGATAAATTGTAAATAGTTAAATGAGATTGGACTGATCGTGTAAATACTGTTATAGATATAGAAATGTGTCTCGTGATGTATAGAGTAATTGAATTTAGTTTTGATGAACCGATATATGGCATTATTTTAATTTAGGGGTTTTATTTCATTTATAAACTCCGAACATATTTTGGAAATGCAGATGGCATTCAGAAGAGTGGATTCTTCATATTTATTTTATTTTAACAGTGAAGTTAAAGGTTTAATTCATCCAATTATTTAATTTTGTCGTTGTTTGAGGACGGGAGTGTCCGTGCTTAAATTAGTATTTTAATGTTTTAAATTAATAAATCGTAGGACACGAGAGTTTCGCCTGTCCACCATTTTATAGAAACTAAGCGTTATTGATGCCTAACAATTATGGTGAGGTCATGCTATAGAATTAAGGACAGGCGCCCAATTTATCTCATTTGCCCCGAGAAGCGCAGGTTTCTCGCTCTACAAATGATGGATAAAGTTCTAATTCCGCAGCGTAACGTCTTTGTCTTATGTGTCCCGACTCACCCCCTGTACCAGGCATTTCCTTCGGTGGTTTACCTAGCCGGAGCCACGAAGAAGCTGCGATCCGTCCATCTGGATACTGGTAGGTGGTTTACCTAGCTGGGCCCACGAAGAAGCTGCGATCCGCCCATCTGGATACTGGTAGGTGGTTTACCTCGCTGGGACCACGAAGAAGCTGCGATCCGCCCATCTGGATATTGTTAGGTGGTTTTAAAAGGGCACAATATTAATATATAAATCGTAGAGGAATTCGATACCAAATGAAGGAAAGAAAGAAGAGCTGAAAATATGAGATTATACCGGTATTGAATATATGGAAAGATTTATCATTTTGCCACTTACCTCGCTAGTAAATCTTTCAAGTGCCGCATTTGTCGTCAATCAATCTATGCTTGACATTTCACCTTTCCGCTATAACAAATAGCCTAAATAGAAATAATATTAATCATAATGATAATAATAATGATAAAATTCAGTAATCTGATGCGTAGCACAAACAAATCAGCCAAATCTTGACACAAACGCTTTGGTTAGTGCCAACTAGCAAACTGCTGAATTAACTCTGTTAGAGGGAATTTAGTTTTCGTTTGTTGGTATAAAGCCTCGCCTTTACAGAGCTCTTCACGCTCTCTATTAGCTGTCGTCCGCCTGCTTTAGACTATGGAGCCTGGTATCCAGACACAGAAGATGCTACCGCTGGAAGTCGTACGATTATTATTCTGTGGTTTCCAGAACAAATGTTACATTCAATCACGTCACTCATTCAACATGGTTAATAATTGCAAACATTTCTCAATGCGTAACAAATGTTAATTACACCATACACCCCTCCACCCACTGTATCAGATATTTGCAAAAAATTACCGAATGAATAGCTTCAAATTTTAGATGCGTGTCTACCTCACCCTCTGTAGGGATATCAGCATCAGCGGTAGTTTGTGTAACTAAACCTTTTATCTGCATAGCAGGCGTCGGGAAAGAACCCGGCCGTCCTTTTGCCTTTCATCCGAACATATAGAAATGTGAATGTGTGTTAAATACAGTCTACCCATCAGTTCATTCATTCGTTTATTTGCAATTCGGGGTGTGTCTCCCGGTGGCAAATTAGATGAAATGAAAATCCACAGCCTGCTTCCAGTCTCCGACCGGGTCAGGAATGGAATGAATGAAGCCCCCATCTAGCAGCGAGGATATCAACTATGCCGGCTGCCGAGGCCTGACGCACTCCTCTGGGGCAATGATTAAATGAATGACAGATGAAATGAAATGATAGTGGAGAGTGTTGCTGGAATGAAATTTTGACGGGGAAAACCGGAGTACCCGGAGAAAAACCTGTCTGCCTCCGTTTTGTCCAGCACAGATCTCACATGGAGTGACCGGGATATGAACCACGGACCCAGCGGTGAGAGGCCGGCGTGCTGCCGCCTAAGCCACGGAGGCTGGCAAATTAGATATAATTAACAAATAAATAATTGTACATAACAATTCACTAACAATTAAACTGGAGTATTTACACAAATAGTCAGTCTTTTCTTAAACAGACCTATATGTTTGGGAAAAGGCTCTAAGACTGCGGCAGGTAGAGAGCTCCAATTATCAATGGCACGCTTTACGAAAGAATATTTACCATAATTTGTTCGCTGTGGTCGGCCATTAACTTTGAAAGGAAGATCGCTCCTACCTATGTAAGTAGGCTTTACCATACGTTTGCTAAGCTCACCCCCATGCTGGTTGATTTGTATACGTCTTGTACATAGGGCAGAGTCTAGATTTCATCCTCCTAGCCTCAAGTGATTCCCACCCAAGTTTCTTTAACATTCGGCTCACACTGCTCCTGGGATTAAAGTCAGTGAGCACAAAACTAGCGGCCTTTCTTTGTACTATTTCCAACTCATTTATGAACCCTACTTGATATGGATCCCAAACCGCCGAGGCGTATTCCAGAATAGGTCTTACAAGTGACAAATATCCTAATTCTTTAGCAGAGGTACTTCTTCCTTTTAATACCCTCATTACAAAGTGCAGGGATTTGTAAGCTTTAGAAACTACACATCCTATATGACTACTCCATTTCATATCATTTCTTACGTGAACGCCCAAATATTTGCAAGAATCTTCTTCTACAAGTATTTCCGAGCCAATTTTATATTGAAAATCTTGCCTTCGCACTTTCCCTATTTTTTATCAGACTACATTTTCTTGTGTTTATTTTCATTTTATTTTCAATCGCCCAGTTATAGACCAGGTTCAGGTCATCTTGAAGTGCTGCATTGTCTTGTGAGGCATGTATCTTTCGATATATTACACAATCATCCGCAAACAATCGACAGTCACTGCGAATCCCATTTGGTAAGTCATGTATAAACGCCAAAAATAACGAAGTTCTGATTATGCTGCCCTGAGGGATACCTGACGTTACGGTAATTTCATCCGAGAATCGGCCTTCAACTTTCACTATCTGGGATCGACCCGTCAAAAATTCCTGGATCCATAAAATTACTCCTCTATCAATCTTCGTCGAAACCAATTGATGGAGTAGCATGTCATGCGGCACGACATCAAATGCCTTCGCAAAATCTATAACTACGGCGTCGACTGAAACTCCATCGTCTAACGATTCGCTAATATCTTGAAAAAGTGATAGCATCTGACTCTCGCATCAGTAACCTTTCCGAAATCCATGATGCCTATCATTAAACCATGATAATGTTTCCCACTGTTCCCTCAAGTAGTCGCAAAAACGATGGACGTAAGACTAACCGGCCTGTAGTTGCCCTATTCAAGTCTGCTCCCTCCCTTAAATATTGTGACTACCGTAGCTCTTTTCCAGTCATCCGGGATTTGCGCATTGTTTATGGACACATTAAACATCACCTCTAAGTATCGTGCCACGGCCCTACCTCCTACTTAAGTACTTCACTAACAATATTATCAGGACCCTCCGATATATTGTAACGTAATTTTGGTATTAGCTTTACAATTGCTAACTGGTTTATTTGGAGAAGTGGAGCCCCTGATTCACCGTTAAGGTCCAACACACAGCTATTGGATTTATTTAACACACTACCATAAAAGACATTTAATTCATTAGCAATGGCCTGCTTCTCAGTAATTAATTTACCGTCACCGGACACTATCATCGACAAATTATTTGAATTTCCCTTTCTTCTCCTAACAGAACTGTAATTTTTTTTCCACCCATCGCCTCCCGAACCAAGTAAACCTTGCATATAATTGTCATGAGCAGCCCTCTTTTTTAAGACGAGCTATCTTGATAAGGACTTAAATTTCAACATATACTTGTCACTTGGTGGATATTGGTCGAAAATATCCACGCTAACCCACCTTCCTATCTAACATGACTAACACAGCTTAATATACGTTCCGTGGGTTGCCATGAGTCGCTAACGACTGCCAGTCGTCTGACCAGACCGGCCTTCGATTCTTGCCGTGTACAGTGGCTGCAGCCCACAGGGCATGGTCTTCTTGAGAGTGCGTCCACGTTCTTCTGGCTGATCCCGGCTCGATGATCAATGTGAAAGTCGTACTCCTGTAGGCGTTCAATCCATCGAGCAATCTGTCCCTCGGGGTTCTTGAACCGCATAAGCCATTTCAGGGCTCCATGATCCGTTGTCAGTAGAAAGCGTCGTCCATACAGGTACTTATAGAAGTGTTCCAGAGACTTCACCACAGCCAGTAACTCCCGACGAGTGACGCAGTAGTTCCTGTCGGGCTTGGAGAGTACCTTGCTGAAGTAGGCGATTACTTTCTCCCGGCCATCCTGTATCTGTGACAGAACTCCACCAATGGCTTTGTTGCTAGCATCAGGGTCTAGTATATACATGCCAACGGTGCACGGATAACTAAGGATAGGAACGTCTTCAGCTGTTCGAAGGATCATTGGCAGTGTTCGTCCCAACAGTAGTCTCGTTCTTCCTCGGTGAGCGTCGTCAACGGCTTAAATATGCTGGTGAATCCGGGTACGAATCGCCTGTAGTAGGAGCATAACCCCAAGAAGCTCCGTAGTTCATGTACGTACTTGGAGATTGGCCATTCTCTCACCGCGCTGACCTTCTCAGGATCTACAGCTACACCATTCCTACATACGACGTGTCCCAGGTACTTGACGTCCTCCTGAAAGGCTGGCATTTCTTCGGGTTCAACTTCAAGTTGGCGCTCTGCAGTCACTTGAAAACCTCCGACATGTGCCAACAGGGTGTCATCGAGCCTTCTACTAGCCCTTGACTTCACCAGTTGCGCTCGTAAAGAAAAAGGACGGCTCAACGAGGTTCTGTGTGGACTACCGACAGCTCAACAGCAATACCGTCAAGGACAGCTATCCACTGCCCAGGATTGACGACACTTTGGATAGCTTATCTGGGTCCCAAGTGTTCTCCACATTGGACCTGAAGAGTGGTTACTGGCAATTTGAAATGGAACCCCAGGATAAAGAGAAGACGGTTTTCTCCATTGGGTCGGGGCTCTGACACTTCACTGTGATGCCCATTGGATTATGTAATGCGCCAGCTACAATCGAGAGGTTGATGGAGACGATGCTACGAGGCCTTTCATGGAAGACTTGCTTGATCTATCTGGACGACGTCTTAGTTATTGGGAAGACCTTCGACGAACACCTGTCGAACCTGGAGGAGGTATGCACTCTGTGAGCGGTCCCTGGGGCATTAAAGTCGTGCCCTGTGTCAAGGTGATGATAAAAGCACGTACTACTGTATCCTATGTGGTGTTAGCACCGCACTTGCAACTACTTATGTTGCAACACTGTACTAAGATTGCTCATCCTTTCAGTTGTCTTTCGTATTCTTAGACAACAATCACCGCTACTAGAATGCGCTAGTATGGACACGCTACTAGTAGTAATTGAATTATAACACACTTGTCTGTACATTTCTAGTCAAAAACATATCTGCTAACAATAATCTCCCAGTACAGAGAGTTTCAAAATAGAATGATATCCTACACTGATCTAAATCGGCTTTACATAAGTCAATCATAAAACCGTGTTTCTTGCTAGGAAATGTCGGAGAATAATCTAAAGTGTTTGTCCTGAATTCCTTTGTGAGTATAAAAATAAAGACAGCCATTCTACAGTGTTGCCAATTTAACAATTAATAATGTATCTTTAGTCGGTCAACATAAAATAAAGACAGCCTTGAAGCCGTTCTTCAGGGTTGCCACATTAACAATTAATATTTTGGCTTTCAGTCGATCAACCTAAAAATCATTCCAATTACTGTAAAATGTGAAAAGAAACTTAAATTAATTACAAAGGATTAAGATTTATACATATTATTGAGGACTAATCAAGAAGAAAACTAAGAGATTACATGTTTTTGCTCAAGGGAGCATCATCAGATCCAAATATACAATACAAACAGCTCTACAAAACACCATCAAACCTGCAGTGACTGCCCTCTCTAAACAAAATACAAGAAAACCAGTTAGGAAACGTGGTGAGTGTAATAACTATAACTGAAACAAATTAAGAAATTAAGTTGAAAAGAGAACTATTCATTTTACTATCGCAAAACTTAGATATGACTATACCATCAACAAATATAGTATTGTTCCCACAAACTAATCTATCTCCGTAGATTATAGATTCTGGCCGCTATGGATTAGCCATTATGGTGCCGATATATCGGCCGAGGGAGCATCTGATAAAAATGCCACTGGCCGATCTATGTAATTCTTTTTGTTTTATTTCCATACACACAGCGATTGAACTATTGTAACGAAGACAACGCGGGAACCATTCGTTATCTCGATAAGTTTAAGTTCCATGAATAACTGCATTTATAAGAGGTATTCTTTGAACATACTAGTACTAACATCACAGTGACACAGGCTATCAGACAAATTTTACACATAACCAAATACACGTGGCTACATGGCCGCAAAGCCTTTAAAAGAATCAACAACAACTACAACAACAAACAAAAAAGATCAGTGTGTGTATTAATATAGCTATTACCATCCGTTCAATGGAATAAGGACTCCAGTCACAAGAAATGCATGCTGTTAACGAGTGGGCTCCGAGACCAAAAAAAAAACCTGTTACGGGGTTCCTTCTTCCTATTTTAGAGACAAAAATATGCATAGATCAGTCGTCACTGAAGCACCACACAAGTAAACTACAATGTTTATATGATATTAGGGATCACTCGTATATAATTTGGACGAACTTCACTTAATAGCGCGCTTTCAAACAACAAAAACGTACTTTGCACAAAATTACAAAAATGGCGCAGAGTCCCTTATTCGCTGCGCGGGTTCATTTCTTTCACAAAATATACTATTTAGATTGAGTAGGCTGTCAAATTTATATGAAGATTTCCAATTATTTTCTTTCTCACAGGATCATTTTTACGGATTTTATTAATACCCAAATGAAGGAAATTGTAAATATTTAGCTTCAAGTTTCTGAATAGTTTGTTTACCTGCTAGAGAAAAAAAACCACACACTATCTTAAAATATAGGTGGGAGCTAATTTGTAACACTTGTAATATCACTACGCTTGGATTGGTAATTTTAGCAAATACACTTGGCATCAAAAGAGATAAGATGTCTCTGATGAACTCTGCTACACAGGTAAGGGTAAAGGTGTATCTTCAAATGTCCCAACAAATTTGGTTTGGCATATTCTACTTTGTCTTCTGACGACTATGGGTTAACTTGTGTTTCTTCAAAATATGCTTGAGGGCAAATTTGGCTCCGCATGTACTACACAAAAAGGGCTTCTCCCCAGTATGGGTTAACATGTGGTTCTGCAAAATATGCTTGCGGGCAAATATGGCTCCGCATGTACTACAGGAGAAGGGCTTCTCCCCAGTATGAGTTATCATGTGTGTTTTCAAATTACCAATCTGCCTAAATTTGGCTTCACATGTACTACACGAGAAGGGTTTCTCCCCAGTATGGGTTCGCAGGTGTGACTGCAAATGACCTAGGAGGGTAAATTTGGATTTGCAAGTGCTACAGGTATATGGCTTCTCCCCAGTATGAATTAACATGTGTCTCTTCAAATTAGCATTGCGAGTAAATTTCGTTTCGCATGTTCTACAGGAGTAACGCTTCTTTGCAGTATGGGTTAACAGCGTGGTCGACAAATTTTCATGATATGTAATATTTCTTTCAACTACAGTGCTGGTATTCTGTCCTCTGTTATTACTTAATGCGTATATCTTCTTTACAGCAGGATCCGAAGTATCAGGACATCCCAGCCTGAAATCATTGGTATTAATACAATCCAGTGCGCTCATAATTATGTTGAATTATCTGAGAATGGCGAATAACACTTTCATAATACAGAGATCTAACTTATGAAATGATAACTGGACCAACATTCATTAATACCACTACCAGGAATACTGTCCTTATCTAATACCTGGAACTGATCTCAGTTTTAATATTCATTGCTATGTTTTTAATACAGCCTGAATATTTTCAAATACTTATATACTAAGCAAACAAAATGATGCGTCACATCGGAGTATTTGGAGTCATAGGTTTCCTTGATAATTATGAAATCCGTATCTAGTTCAAACGTTCTGATTATACATGGAAATGGCAAATTATTTCCAGACACATTCTGTTTGCCAAAAGTCAACTTTGTCCTTGATCAGTTATATAATTGAAATTATTGAATGGTTACGGAAATTGTGTGCTAATTCATACTACCAGTGAAAGTGTTCAACTTATTTTACACCACATTGTGCCGCTTTAACAACATGGATGTTCGGGGATATGACTATTTAATATAATCTGGATAACTGAAATCCATCTGAGTTAGGAAGTGCGTGCTCGTACAGGTGACAGAATAATCCTTATCATATTCCCTACAGAATAGCCATGCTGGCATTTGATTAAGGTGGGAATTTTGGATATTGTTGCATCCATAGGATAGCACCCTCATCCCCTACTATTTACGACCCACACCTCTATAGCCAAGTAAACGCATTCAGGCTAACTCATACAAATTTACAACACATCTAAAAGCCTTATACTTCAATAACCTCAAATAACCTCACACTTGAACTACATCGACCCCGGCCAGTGCCTCACATCCTAAGGAATGTGCAATTATGCGCACTCGTCCCACCGAAAGGTATAAAGCAGCAGAGGAGAGGTCACTCCGGATCAGTCTTCCTCAGTCATACCTAGTGCCAGACCGCTGCTGAGAGCCGTCACGACTACTGCCGGATCGGTAAGTGATTAGCGAGTACAGTCCTTCACGCAAACACCTACAATTTCTTCCCCTAGTGCTTGGAATGTAATAGCATCTGAATTATTAATAACTGCTCTGAAAAATCCATTAGTACTTCGCATTGGAAGTACTCATTAAAACAGACATCTTAAAACTAACTGGTTATTTAGTTTATTTCACTAGTTGATAAGATCCTGCTCTCCAACCCTCATCCCGGTAGGATCCTGGTAACACTTGTTTAATTGTTCCGTGGCTCCCGCATACAGCCACTAGTTATAGGTCACCGTGCTTTTATTCGCGTGTTGCGTGTGCTGCCAGCCACCCACGTTAGCAATAATCCTAGTAGCGGCTCAGCTGTTAGGTCCTTCTTCACGAAACCGCCCTTCACTCCGCTATTACACCCTCGGCCTACCCAACCAAACTGAACAATTGGCAGTACTCCTCTCGAGCTATATCCACGCTCTCGGATCGCTCAGTCGCCTACACCCCCTACACTCGAACCTCCAGCATCCACCAGGGTCTCATATCTCATCCCCCCTAATATTACATTGTAGAGGGCACACACTCAGGTCCCCTACAATTTGCAAATCATGTGATTTCGAAACCATATGGGCTATTATGCTTTACTCTTGAATACATCGCGGATGAATGGTTATTTAGGGCTACATAAATTATGTGGAGTTGAGTGATTAGCTTTAGGTCTAAGAAAATATCAGATACTATATATAACGGTGGCTTGTTATAATATACAGAAAGTGGTAACTCGGTAACATTAACCACTCCATGTAACGAACATTTATCCAACTCTTGGCTCACCACAATGTGACTCCCGTCTGACCACGTACCGTAGCTGGGAACATAAAATAAGCAATTTTCCCCCCAACGATTCAATATCTCGACCTCCTATTTAGACTTCAACAAATACACACTTTGTACACTGTTCGATGTTACATTCTATGTTTCAAAATATCTGACATAAGTATCTCAGAGGTTTGTCAAACCTGGCAAAATCTCCTAAAAGTAATGAAATAGAGTAAGCGATTTCACTTCTTGCACTGATCGATGCATTTGCTTAAATAAATCCGTAAGCGCGCATGCAAAAGTGGCTGAGCTTTCGCACGGGCGGCGTATTTGTTGAGTGACGTCACTCATTCTTGAGATTACCATTCTATCTCCGCAGAACTTACACACCCTACATCCGAAGGAATTCGTTCAAAATAAACTATTATTGGTTATCCCCTAGAGTTCTTGTCCTCGACCCGTCCTTCCATAACAACTGTAAGGTTTCAATTCCAGTTGCCTTAGTATGTGCCATACCAAGCTATCTCTTTTATTCATAACCACTCGTCAGACTCATTTACCCTCCCCCACTCGTCCTAATACCATTCATTAAGTACTATATTTAATCTTTTAATCATCACTATTTTCCTACAACACCACAATCAAATATTTCTATTTTTATATATTCTGTAGCAAAAACCATCCAAGTTTCGCATCCATATAGCGCCAAGCTCCAGGCAATGGCTTCAAAAATGACTTTTTAATACCTAGATTTATATTTTATTTAAACAGATGTCAACCCAACCTTTATATCGTATTTGCATTGTCCATTCTGCGCCCAAGTAGGAGTCACCAACGTCTCTTAGTGTTTCATCACCCAATCGATTTCAATATTTTTATTTTAAATCTTCCTGCTGCATTCCGTTTATTCTGTTTCAAATACAATAATTTTATTATGAAAACTTTCCTCAACACCTCCGACACACCGTTTAGAAACATGATCAAATCCTCTGGTGATGAGGCTAAGATAACATTGTCGTTAGTAAGTCAACGAGTAGAAATTACTTTATCTTCGTCCTCAATTCTCCTTCAAAGTTATTTGGCATTTCCTTCGTTACTTGCCGTATGTATAGATTGAAAAGTACGAATGATAAAATGCATTCTTACCTAATATCATTCTAAATACCAGTTTCTCTCATGTCTATCGAATCTAATAAATACCAGCTGGTTGTAGACACACTCAGAATCCTGAATTGTATTCCGAAACTTTTCAAACTGGCAAACAATATCTCCAATTAATATTATACACAGCTTTATTTGTACTAAATATGCCAAGAACGTTTTCCTCTCGATCTTTGTTCTACGAAGAACATTCTAATACTTAATACAACTACCCTTGTTCCTCTGATTCTTGTTCACTGAACTTGTTTTTACCTAACTCGGCTGTCATCCAATCCATCTGTTTCATCATCGTCATCAGCTTCTAAAGGCTAAAAGCCTTGTCGTAGCAGCCATTTCTTACGGTCTTTAGCAGTCCTCTTCACATTGGCATACGAGTCACCTTCCACCTCCTTGACAATGTTCTTGAGATACGATTGTCTTGGTCGTCCCCTTTGTTTTTTCCCCAAAGTTTTTCCTTAAAAAATTACCTGGAGGGGAGTGTCATGTCTAAGTATGTGTCCCATGGATTTTTCATTCCTTTACTTGATGGTGTTCAACAGGCATCGATTCTCCTGAATTTGGTTCAGAACAAGCTCATTTGTCTTTCACTCCATCCAGCTTGTTCGGATCATTCGTCTCCAAAACCACATTTTAGCTGCCTCAAGTTTTGATTCTTGTCCTTTCCCAAGTGTCCATGTTTCACAACCATAGGTCAACAACACACTCTAAACAAAGGTCTTGAGAAATGATTTCCTTATCTTCAAGTTGAGGTGGCCATTGAACAGCAAATTCTTCTTATTTTGAAAGGCTTTCTTCGCCAACTCTATTCTTTTCTTAATTTCTGAGATCCATCTATTGTCATAATTAATCACACTTCCCAAATAGCAAAATTCCGTTACTTGTTCAATGGCACTATCACTTAACATTACATTACCTAAAATTGGTTGTTTCCTTTTATCAATTACCATTAATTATGTCTTCCGAGAATTAAATCTTAGCCCGAATTTTCCTAAGGATTTCTGAGAAACTTTTAACATGCAGAGTTTGCTAAAATTGCAATATCATCTGCAAAGCGAATGCTATGTACTTGTAATCCATTGCATCTTAATCCTTTCGTTTTCTCTTTTAATGTATTTACTGCAGCTTCTATATAGATATTAAAAAGAAATGGTGATAGAGTACAACACTGCCTTACAACTCTTCTTATTTCTGCTTCTCCTTTATTGCCATAAACTGTTATTTCGGTAGATTGATTTTTATATAAGTTCAGAATAAGGCGCCTGTCTGTCCAGTCAATCCCGACTATGGCAAATATATGAAATAAGGTTTTCCAATTGACATTATCAAATGCCTTTTCTATATCAATGAATACAATATAGGTCTTTTCATTAACTTCCAGTCTTCTTTCTAAAATCTGACATAATGCAAGTATAGCTTCCCTAGTCGCTTTCCTTGTTCTAAATCCATACTGATCACTATCCAGATGTTGTTCAATTTTCTTGCTTGATGATCAATACAATGTTTGATGCATGTGAAAGAATGGCTAAATTTCTATAATTAGAACATTCGCAAGCATTTCATTTCTTGTGTAGTGTGATTGTTCAAATTTTAATAAGATCAGGAGGTACAATTCCGTCCTCATAGCATTTAGTAATGATTTGAAAAAGGTATTTTTTAATGCTTACATCACAACATTTTAAGAGCTCTGCAGGAATGTTATCTACACCAGTTGCTTTATTTCCATTCAGTTTAGTGAGTGCTGCATAAAACTCTGCTTTAGTTATAGTTGGACCTTTATCATCTTCTTCAATTAGTTCTTCATCTTCTATATAAATACTAATGTCAGTAATATCTGGTCCATCAAACAAATCTTCAAGGTATTCCTTCCATCGCTCACATACCTTTTCATTTTCTAACAATAGCTGAGTTGCTACGATGAATAGGGGATGAAGATCTGGGCAGTTTATTTCGCTTATTATTACTTTGGATCTTTGACATGTATGTGAAGGGTTATCGAAGAGTATGCCATTGTCTCTTTACTGAAGAAAGCAGGAGCTGACAGATTGGAAGGTTCTCCGACAATGAGTGTGATGACTAAGGCTTCTAAGCTTTTATTAGAAGGATAAACAAATGCTGATGATGAAGAAATGGAAATTGAAGAAAAGTCCTTTTGACATAGTGAAGGAGAATTAAAACATTTCTGGCGTAGTTGGAAGCAGGCTGAGCGTCTATGCCCAAGATCGCGAGTTCAAACCCGTCGGAATTTTTAAGAGCGTTAAAATCCATCAAAATGCCTACCTTGGAGGGGAAGTAAAGCCGGCGGTCCCATGTCATAGATTTATGGCATGTTACAGAATCTTTCATTAATTACACATGAGTGAAGCTAAATTATAGGTTAAACACTTGACTAACACTCTTAGGTTCCAACGTTTATCACCAGGAGCCACTGCGGTGGCATCTGGTAACCTAGATCTGAGCTAGTGGCGTTTGGCGGCAAAAGTATTAACTACTTGAAAAAATGAATGTCTGCAGTCTTTACTTGAATTGAAAACATATAACACACACAAATACAACCATCACAATTAACACCGTTTGTCAGACAGATTCTACAGACAGCCTAAGTAAGCGGAGCTACATGACCGCGTTGTCGCAGCCCCTAAACTAAGGAACCAACCAGGTTAACTACTCTCAAATACTTCCAGACAGAGAGATTTCCGAACAATAATTCGTGGGCAAGTGAAGAGTTAAGTTAATATATATAATGTATCTACTTTGACGAGACTATCAGTAAAATGCGAGATATATCTGACGTTGCAAACAAAACTTATTTGTATCCAAAACATTCAGTTATGCATACATAAAAGATAAATAACATGTTTCCTCATATGTTGTACACATACTCATTAGAATGGTTTCCACTTGCTGCACTTTCCCCGTCCTGGGTTTCTTCTTTCATGTCCTAGGAATAAAGTGAATTGATTAATTATTTTATTTATTTGGCATCACTAATACTTAAACTATGTAATTGTTAATCATGGCAGAGTTGAAGTGAAGCATTACACAGATGTGGTTATGTCTTACCTAGTTCTAAAACTTATGATACACAATAATAGACAATCTCCCCAAGATAACTCAGTCCGACACAAAATGCTGACTCACTGCCGTAAAGGAAGTAATCGCTTTAATGATTGACGACAAATGAATGTATTTTTACTTTTTTAACTGGAAGGCTTTAGGAGGCGTAAGGATCTAACACATCCACCTATCATTAAGTAAAAAGCGACTATATCCTCAATATTTGTACCATCCCATCTTTCGAGAATGAAGGTCAGACATCTTACATTTACAATATTATACAAAAGATTTCTCACAAAACACTGCAATTTAACCTAAATTACAAAAAAATTAGTGTAAGTACATAAATTATATTCCTCTATAGGGAATTTATTGTGGAGTATGTTGCTGCTACACAATGCTAGTAATACGTCTACTGGTGAGCGGTAGCACATAGTTTGCAAGGTAGGTACAAGCCGGGGAAGAAATTGGAGTAACTTATTCACAGCGAAGTCTATTTCAAATGTATTTATATACAGTATTTAGTCACGCGGCATTTAGAATGCTTTCAATAAGGGATTCCAGGCATCGTTGTTATTAATTGACAAACAGAAATTTATGGATACAATTTTGAAACTTATATATTTAATCCAGCCTTTATAGTTCCTGCCTTAGAACAGAAAAAGGCTGGACTACTAATTTCAACCATTACCGAGCTTAAATGTGCCAGGCCATGTGATTACTGTCAGAAGATGACTGGGCAAGATACCTACCAACAAAAATCCATGAAATGGTTGTTCATGGTTCCCCATTTTCATCTCCAGGTCAACGTTAGGACGGGAACACTTAACAGACCATGGTCGCTTCCTTCCGACTCCTAATCATATTTCAATAATACAAATCCCCATTAACAACTCTTATAGGCTGGACAAAAGGGAGAACGGCTGTAAAAACCACTGCCACATATAAGTTCAAAATTCATTTCACCTCCTCCCTAACACCGCAGAAATAGGGATATTAAGAGATAGAAGAGAAACAACTATAAGAAATGTGCTAAGAAGGAGGGTTTCTTCAGAACGTACCATAACTTAAAATAAGTGGATTTAAGTATTAACAATTACTTTCTTCGTATGATTCTTACTTTTATCTCATATCTTCAATTATGTAATAAGTATACACAAAAGACCAAGTGCATATTATAGCAATACTCAGGATTGGGATAGAGGTAATCACGGTCATAAGTTAAAACAATCCCAGCATGTGCCTGTAAGGCAACTGCTTAGCCCCCATGAGTGGATCTCTGAGGGAAATACAGAAATCCTATTGCAATTGGTTTATTCTGACCTTAAGTCCACAGTGGGTACCGAATGCAAACTTAAGTTAGCTTCACACAATTAAGGTGCAGCCCCCATTAGCTCAGTGACCAGAACAACATTGTACATTGTCGGTGGTCCCAGGTTCAAGTCCCAGGTGGATTACATATCTCAGTTCTTCATCCTTACATCAAAACGGCTCGTACTCTCTGTACTATACAAAAGCTAACAGATAAGCACTTCAGTTTGCCATCAATACAGTAGTGAAAATAAAACTCCTAATCCCGAAATGCTATTGGGTGATGAGGAGATGTCATGTCTTGTAAGGACGCATGAAGGTGCTTAACTCTTCCAGATCTGAAGATGTTATTTCTGATTCGATACGTGGAACGATGTCCGGAATAGGACAGTCTGCAATCCTAATATCCCTAACAAGGTCCATATGACTTGTTTCACAAATATGTTTCCCTTTGCATAGGTAGAATTATGTGTTACACATGACTTGTAAACTTGCATTGAAGAAATCAAGGAATAAATAACATACTGAAGTTAATTCAACTTCGCATTCATAGAGTTTTCTTATGTCAACGGATATATGGCAAAGGTAGAAAAGATTTGAAAAGTTCAAATCATAATTCATTTCAGTTCCTACACATATGCCAAGTGTTGGCCTAGCAGATTGTCTTTAGCATTGCGTGTGTGTGTGTGGAGACTTAGTGGCGTTGGTGCAGTAACTTACTGTTAATATATAACGTTAATATCTGTCATAATAATCAAGCAAAGTTCTTGAATGTTGTGTAAAGAAATATTGCATTGTGTGTTGTGCGTTTTACTGTATTGAGTTCCTAAAGCAATATTGATCTCAAGAACACTCAAGGTAGGGAGAAATTTAATGAACTTATAATACTTGACATCTTATCAGGATTGTTTGGCACTGTATAAAAATATGGAATATGAATATGTTTTTACAAACACCGGGCCTCGGTCTAATATGTTTCCTTCTTCTTCAACTGTCCGTAACAATATAAATATCATAATCACATGTAATTCATCTCAGGTTATTCTTAAAGAGATATGCAAGTATCCTGGACCTTCTGGATGATTAATTCCCCAAATTCTTTCATAATGTAACGTCTGTAGTTTCACAATGGAAGGTAACAACTAGCTGTGACGGTTTAGTATCGTCTGTAGTTTCACAATGGAAGGTAACAACTAGCTGTGACGGTTTAGTAACGTCTGTAGTTTCATAATGGAAGGTAACAACTAGCTGTGACTGTTTAGTAACATCTGTAGTTTCTCAATGGAAGATAACAACTAGCTGTGACGGTTTAGTAACATCTGTAGTTTCATAATGGAAGGTAACGACTAGCTGTGACTGTTTAGTAACGTCTGTAGTTTCACAATGGAAGGTAACAACTAGCTGTGACTGTTTAGTAACATCTGTGGTTTCACAATGGAAGGTAACAACTAGCTGTGACTGTTTAGGAACATCTGTAGTTTCATCCAGGCTGATGATGGGTGTTGCTTTTAGAGGCGAAACAGCGAGGTTATCTACACTATCTCCCATGTTGGCCACAAACCAAGCTTTCTTGTTATTGCTGTGGTTTTTGCATCATGTTTACTGATTCCCAAGATGTTGTATGCATGCCTAATTTTACATCCACAAACCTTAACGTAAGTGTTGTAAGCAGACCAATTGAAGTGTCTGTTATACACACTATTGTTTCATTCACCAGCCTGTTGGGTTATGGCTAAAAAAAGGTGTTTGCCCATCTTATTGCCACTTGACCTGCTAATGAGATTGATGTCTTTACCAACAATCCACCGAATTCATTTTAACAGAGCCCTTCTAACACAATAGCAAACACACAATTGATATTCACTCACAACTACAACAAATTCACACGTTACATGCTTCTAGAGAGTAACACTTGTTCAGAAATCCCGAATGGATATTAGAATAAAGTAAATAGATATCAGAAGAGCTAGAATAGTCAACCAAACCTCGAAGATAGTCCACTCCATCAAGATCAAACGTTTGATGAAAGGTGGCCCTAGCAAGATGCACAAAATGTAAATAACCATCACAGATTTTAAATGACAATATGGCTTTAGACACCTTCTTTCATACTTATTATATTATATGCAAATTATATATTTTCATGTATCTCAGCTCATGCGCAGCATGAAGAGGCCCTACAAGCAATGCAGCACATCAAGTTAAATAATTTGACCCCAGGAAAAAGGCAACAAACAACACAAAGATGGTGAGATTGAAGTTTCCGCCTTTGCATCGGATTACCAGCAGTGTATGAGGATAAGGAAGCAATCTACCGATAACATGGTCAGTACAATAACACAATCTGTGGCATTTCACTCACATCAGTTGCAAATACAAAACAAACCTCATGGAATACTTTTTAATAGAAAGAAGCCTTGTAATTTTACGTTTTACCATTAATCTGGCGACCATGAGCCACGGGACCTCAATTTTTAAGAGGAATCCAATTTTTAAGAGGAATCACACCTTCACAAGCGTGATACTTCACTCCGAAGGAACTAACAGCAAACATGAATAGAAACCTAGTCATTTGTGATAGACAGTTCCCTTGTTCCATTTGTGAAATTATTGGTATTGTTCTGTGTAATTGGTTCACTGCATGACATACCATGCCCAGGTAAAGGACAGAAAATGGCCTGGATCATCTGAGAAAGGCTGTCTTCGTAACAATTTCAACATTATTTACTAGCAGCTTCAATATTGCATTCATATGTTGGTACTCCATTTTCGTATAGAAGTTATGCAGAAATTAATAAATGTAACACTGTATTCAGGCAAGGTAGTCTGAAGTTTTAGAAACTATTTCTGTGTCGCGGAATTTGAAGCGAGATTAGAGTATATAGAGAATCTATTAAATATTATGAAAATGAAAATCCACAGCCTGCTTCCAGTCTCCGACCGGGTCAGGAATGGAATGAATGAAGCCCCTATCTAGCGGCGAGGATATGAACTGTGCCGGCTGCCAAGGCCTGACGCACTCCTCTGGGGCAATGATTAAATGAATGACAGATGAAATGAAATGAAATGATAGTGGAGAGTGTTGCCGGAATGAAATTTTGACAGGGAAAACCGGAGTACCCGGAGAAAAACCTGTCTGTCTCCGTTCTGTCCAGCACAGATCTCACATGGAGTGACCGGGATTTGAACCACGGACTCAGCGGTGAGAGGCCGGCGTGCTGCCGCCTGAGCCACGGAGGCTCAATCTATTAAATATTATGATCTACGAAATTTCAACACAAAATTGGAGAAGCAAATCAATGAAATCATGCATGGAATTTGATGATTTGCAACAACCAAACACCAGATATTAAAAATCCAAAGAAGGCCCCAGAAATTTATACAATTACATTCAGGTTTCATATTAATTCCTAAGTCTTTGATCAGTGCAAATGATCCTCACACAAACGTACCATGAAACCTTTGAAAATATAAGCCACACATGCTGGAGGATCATCAGATATCACTAAGCATATAAAATGACTTAACAACCAAAAAAGCCACTCTCAACATAATAAAGCACTTACAACTCTCGCATCTCCGCCTCTCGATGAAGATGGTGTTTCCTTCTTGACTAATGGGACTATCTCTGCCGTCACTTTCTCATGGATAGTAACTTCCATGATATGTGCTCCCTACAGAGAAACAACAATTTGTTAATAATGTACCTCACGAGGCATAAGAAATATATTTTGTACACACGTAAGCACGATAGACATTCATCTAGTTCTATATGTCTCGGATTAGTTCTCAACTCAATGAATAATTTTAAGAAATTTGATAAGGTTAGAATAGCAACCCCGAAGCTGAAATTTCGCCGCGTTAAGTGCTCATTAGCTGACTTTAACATCATTTATATTTTTCTGAATTATACTTTGAAGGTTTTGAATGTTTTACAAGACAAAAGTACAATAGAATAGCTTACCTATTACTTACGATGTATATGTTGCTATCAGAACACAAAATACTTTATTTCTCAGAATCCAATACTTTCATGTAGCTACAGTGTTGTAAATTCATCAATAAAATTGATACATTTGTGTTTCATTTTAAGAAAATTCAAATAGGTGCTTGATTCAAGATGAAAATAAACACAAGCTTCAATATGTAAAATACTTGCATTTCTGAACCTTTCTCAAGAACGATTTCCAAAAATCAGTAACTGTCAACATTAAATGATGATATGATAACCTACAGTCGCATATCATGTGATCGAGTGGTCATGAAGTTAAAGAAAATTCAAACCTCAATACCCAGTGACCGAGTTTCACTAGCACACACTTATTATTCGAAGTTCCTACCTAATTTAGCTGCACGACTTAACCTTACTGGTGATGCAAGTTTTGCCATAATTACCAGGGTTGTTTCAAAAAGGACAATAAATAACTGCTTTAAAATATATTATTGACATCTGATGAAATATTAAATAAACAGCCCAAGGGAGAACAATATTAATAACAAAGACTGCATGAGCATAATAGCCCCATTCCTTATGACGTGTTAATTATTATAAACTACTAGCCGAACCCGGCATGCGTTGCAACGCCAAACAAGGAAAGTGTTGGCGTTGTAATTTTGTTTCTTGAAGTGCTTTTGAATACAAAATTCTTTTTTCATCTTCCGCTGACTGCCTCCAAACTATTGTAAAATGGATCAACTAATGTAGAAACATTCGTGGGGACGTCCACAACAACTCACCAAAGTTTCATTGCAATCGGAAGAAGGCATATGAATACTTACGGAATTTCATTTATACGATTCGTGTGCTGTCACTCATTTGTTGAATCAACTCGTTCGCTACCTACTGTGAAGTGGATTTACTATGTTAGAAACCTACACGTAAGTGCAAAGTCGATGAATGGTATACTGTATGAGCGCATACAGGATTTTGTTGAAACGCTTCAAGCGTCGTAACTTATTTCTGCATCTACTCGTGCACTAAGTATTGTAAAATGGATTTACTAAGTCGAAACCCTTCCCTGGCATGTAACAATAACTCATCAAAGATTCATCGCAATCGGATGAATTGCATATGAACGCATACTGGATTTTGTTTAAACAATTCGCATCCCGTCACTCATTTGTTGAATCTACTCGTACGCTACCTATTGAAAAATGGATTTACTAAGCCTGAAACCTTCCCTGGAGTGTACACAACATCTCACCCAAGTTTCATAGCTATTGGACGAATGGTATATGAACGCATTAGGGCCTTCGTTGAAACCCTTCGCAGGTCGTCGCTCATTTGTTGAATCTACTCGTGCTCTACCAATATTGTAAAATCGCGGTCAGATGAATGGTATATGAACGGATACGGGACTTTGTTGAAACGATTCGCGTGCTGTCCTCATTTGTTGAATCTACTCGTGCGCTACCTATTGTAAAGTGCATGTACTAAGTCAGAAACCCTTCCTGGAGTGTACACAACAATTCTTCAAAGTTTCATCGAAACCGGGTGAATGTTATATGAACGCATAAGGGACTTGGTTGAAACAATTCGCGTGCCGTCGCCCATTAGATGAATCTACTCGTGCGCTATCTATTGTAAAATGCATGTACTAAGCCAGAAACCTTACCTGGAGTATACACAACATCTCGCCCAAGTTTCATCGCTATTGGACGAATGGTATATGAAACGTTTCGCAGGTCGTCGCTCATTTGTTGAATCTACTCGTGCTCTACCAATATTGTAAAATCGATTTACAAAGTTGAAGACCATCCCTGGCGTGTACACAACAACAAATCAAAGTTTCATCGCAATCGGATGAATGGCATATAAACGCTTACGGGATTTTGTTTAAACGATTCGCGTGCCGTCACTCCTTTGTTGAATCTACTCATGCGCTACCTATTTTAAAACATATTTACTAAGCCTGAAACCTTCTCTGGAGTGTACTCAAAGATTCACCAAAGTTTCATCGCAATCGGATGAATGATATATGAACGCATGTGGGAATTTTTCGAAATGAATTGCACGCAATTTTGTTGAAGCTAATCACGTGCTATCTATTGTAAATTGGGTTTAATATGCCTATAACCTTCCCCGGAGTGTGCACAACAACTCACCAAAATTTAATCGCAATCGGATGAATTGTGTATGAACGCAACGCTATCACTCATTTGTTTAAACTACTCGCGCGCTATCGATTGTAAATAGAATTAACTACGCGTAAAAATATCCTGAGAGTGTGCACAACAACTCGTCAAAGTTTCATCGCAATCGATGAATGGTATATGAACGCATACAGGATTTTGTTGGAACGCTTCACGCGTCGTTACTCATTTGTTGCATCTACTTGTGCGCAAAATGTTAAAAAATAAAGTTGCTAAGTCGAAAACCTTCCCTGGCGTGTACACAATAACTCATCAATGTTTCATTGCAATCTGATTAAAGGCATGTGAACGCATACGGGACTTTATTGAAACGATTCGCGTGCCGTCGCTTATAAGATGATCTACTCATGCGCTACCTACTTTAAAATGCATGTACTAAGCCAGAAACCTTCCCTGGAGTGTACACAACATCTCTCCCAAGTTTCATCGCTATCGGACGAATGGTATATGAATGCATACGGGACGTTGTTGAAACGCTTCGCGCGTCGTCTCTCATTGGTGGAATCTACTGGGGTGCTGCCTATTGTAAAATGGATTTCCTAAGTCTGAACCCTTCACTGGAGTGTACATAATAATCTCATCCAAGTTTCATAGCTATCGGACGAATGGTACATGAACGCATATGGTACTTTGTTGAAACGCTTCGCACGTCGTCGCTCATTTGTTGTATCTACTCGTGCCCTACCTATCGTAAAGTGGATTTACTAAGCCAGAATCCTTCCGTGAAGTGTACACAACATCTCACCTAAGTTTTATCGCTATCGGACGAATGGTATATGAACGCATACGGGTCTTTGTTGAAACGCTTCGCGCGTTGTCGCTCATTTGTTGAATCTACTCGTGCGCTACCTATTGTAGAATGGATTCACTGAGCTAGAAACCTTTCCCGGAGTGTGCACAACATCTCACCCAAGTTTCATCGCTATCGGACGAATGGTATATGAACGCATACGGGTCTTTGTTGAAACGCTTCGCGCGTTGTCGCTCATTTGTTGAATCTACACGTGCGCTACCTATTGTAAAATGGATTCACTGAGCTAGAAACCTTTCCTGGAGTGTACACAACATTTCACCCATGTTTCATCGCAATCGAACGAATGTTATATGAACGCATACGGATAGTTGTTGAAACGCTTCGCCCGTCGTCGCTCATTTGTTGAAACATCTCATACGCTACCTATTGTAAATTGGATTAACTATGCCAGACACCTTCCCTGAATTGTACACAACATCTCACCAAAGTTTTATCGCAATGGGATGAATGATATATGAATGCATGTGGACTTTGTAGAAACGAATCACACGCCATTTTGTTGAAACTAATCGCGCGCCATCTATTGTAAATTGGATTTACTACACCTATAAATTTCTCGGGAGTGTGCACTACAACTCACCAACCTTTTATCGCAATCGGATGATTATATTTGAACGCATCACGAATAAATTACTCGCGTGCCATCTTTTGTGAAATGGATTAACTATGCCTATGGACATCCCGAAAGTGTTTTCAACAACTCACCAAAATTTGATCGCAATCGGATGAATGGTTTATGGACGCATGAAAGACGAACAGACAGACATTCCTTTATATATATATATAAGATTTATTACCTAAAGTCAATATTTAGAACACTGTGCCCTTCCTCAGCGTGGAATAGGATAAGGAACTGTGTAGTACCGTACCAAAAGTTCACAAAAAAGAATAGATCTGTTCCAATAATCTTGTTAATAAAGCATATAACAAGAAGAACTAAACAGCCTATTTTCATATATCCTTTTTATGTTAACTGCCACTATCAACATACAAAATTTCAGTTATTTATTTATTTATCGTATGAAGAATGCATGTAGATGGATTTTACATATATATATATACAAAATGAATGGACAAATGTGCAGTCACAAGCTCGTACAATTTTATAATTCTAGGTCTAGTTGTTTGACCCATTCTACTGCTCCCTTCGATGTATGGTGGACGTCTATTATCGTTCCTTCGAAAGCTCGAAGAGGACAGTCAGCAACAATGTGAAGGATTGTCTGTAAGGAGGCACCACAGTCACAATTTGCAGAGCTAGCCCATCCCCATTTGTGCAGTAGGTAACCACATCTGCCTTGTCCAGTTCGAATCCGGTTGATGATCCTCCACTGTCGCCTGGGGAGGTCGAATCCTTTTATCCGCTTAGAAGGGTTCTCAACTAGATGTTTGTTGATTACTGAAGACTGCTCCCACTGTATTTTCCATGAATTGTTAACGTTGAAAGAGGATCCTTCAAGGTTGACTGCTGTGCGCCATGGTGGTTTCCTTGATTTCAAGCGTTGATGTTCTGCTTGTGCAATATCGTGATGAATGGGTAGCTGGGGATTCTGCTGAATGTTTTCCCATAAATTTAGGAGAGCATCTGATCTTCTTAGGGCTGGAGGTGGAATGTTGCTGAGAACAGGCAGCCATAGCGTGTTCGTGCTCCGAATACATCCCGTGATTATTCGCATTGCCTGATTGAGTTGCACATCTATCTTCTTAGTGTGAACACTGTTGATCCAGGTTGGACAGCAGTATTCAGCAACAGGATACGATATGGCTAAAGCTGTAGATCTTAGAACTTGAGTATTAGCTCCCCATGATGTACCAGCAAGTTTCTGAAGTATATTATTTCTATTTTTGACTTTAGCAGCCACATTTGATAGATGCTGCTTAAAAGTCAGAGTTCTGTCTAGTGTTATTCCCAAGTATTTTGGTGTACTGCAGTACGGTAACACTTGGCCTCTGAATTCGACTTCTGGTTTGTAATTAGATTGTCTGTTGCGTAGGTGAAATGCAGATACAACTGTTTTCTGAGGATTTAGGTGGAGGCACCATTTCTTGAAGTATACACCCAAGGCTTCCAGATCAGCGGATAAAGTAGTTTCTGCGTCAGAAAATTCGGAGCACTGAGTCACCAAACAAATGTCATCAGCATAAATGAATTTTCTTGAAGATGTTTCCGGTAAGTCGTGTATGTACAGACTGAAAAGGAGGGGAGCCAGGACAGATCTTTGAGGTAAAGCATCGTTTAATGTAAACACTCTACTTCTGTCACTATCAGAGTAGATCTGAAAGTACCTATTACTTAGCATATTGTTAAGTAAGGCCACAAGTTTACGACATGGGATAACACTCACAAATTTCAATAGGAGTCCTTCTCGCCAAACAGTATCATAGGCCGCTGACAGATCCAAAAAGGCAGCCACACTTATTGATTTCTTCTCATACACATTCTCTATGTGCGTAGTGAGAGAAAGTACCTGATCGCTACAACTTCTCCCAGGTCTGAATCCTGCTTGCTCTATAGGAATGTGGTTGTTGATTGTTTCAAAAATTCTATTATAGATCAGGCGCTCAAGAAGCTTGTATGTGACACTTAGAAGTGCTATTGGACGATAGTTTTCCACTTTTGTGGGATCTTTATTTGGTTTCAGTATGGCTCTTATTTTTGTTTTCTTCATCAGAGGTGGGATGTTTCCAGTTTGCAGGATATTTGAAAGGAAGTTGGTTAGCCATTTTACTGTAGCTGGTCCACAGTGAACCAGAAATTCAGGGTATATTCCGTCAAATCCAGCTGCTTTCCCTAGTTTCATACTTTTCATTGCATCTTTAGTTTCCTCTTCTTGGAATGCAATGGAGAATTCAGAAGACTGTATGGCTGCTCTTTTCTTGGTGTTCAACTGTAATTTGATATCCCTTTTGGTTTGATTGTCTTTTGTGTTCTTGGAAACTGATACTAGATGTTTAGCAAAATCATTCAGGTTGATGGCAGTTTTCGATCTTTTAGTTGCAGGGTTTGATGAATCTAATTTCCTAATGATAGACCAGGCTTTCCTGCTAGAGTGGGTGAAATCTAGGGATTCTACTGTTTCATGCCAGATCTTTCTTCGACTCTCATCCAGGGATTGGAGGAGACCTGCTGCATTGTCAGAAGTAGGATGTTCTTCATATTCTCTTAGCAATTCCTCGTTCTCTGCACTCCAACCAGGGATGTACTCTTTGCGGTATCCCCTAGGAATGCATCGCCTGGCTGCACCTTTAATGACCCCAACAAATCTGCTGTAGTTGTTGTATGTTGGTTTGATCCATCTGATATTGGAGTCTGTTTGCTTTGCAAATTCAGTCCAGTTGGCTTTCTTGAAGTTCCATCTCGGTTTAGGATGTGATTGTATGACAGGTATAGACATCCCCACCTCCAAGATAACAGGTCTGTGTTGACTATGTGGGAAATCGTTGAGCACCGTTCGTCGAACTTGCGTGAGTGAATTGTGAAGCTGAGTTGTGAAACATAGATCTGGGGTGTAGCCACGAGACCAGCGAGCTGAATTAAAAGTAGGCAGGTCTTTAGCATCATAAATCAATTTCAGGTTTTCCGTTTCCATCCAGTCCACAAGAGCTTTGCCGTTAAGGTCATTCTTGTTGTATCCCCAAAGATGATGATGACTGTTGAAGTCGCCAAGGAATATAGTTGGATGTTGTTGAGATGGTAGAGGGGGATTAGGCCAATTAGTATTTGGTGGCTTGTAAACATTAACTATCGTCAAGTTTTCAATTTTGACTGCAGTAGTAAAAATTTCATTTTCAGAGTTTACTGAGAGTGGCTGGTAATTTGTTATATAATTCTTGACGTACGTTGCAAGGCCGTAATTTTGATGGCAGTTATAGGCTATCAATTTAAAGCCTGGTATTTTACCTCTACTCTGTAACTGTAGTTCGTCTGCTGTGTGTGTTTCTTGGAGCACGATGACATCAACTGCATATTTCTGCGAGAGCCTGGAAAGATAATCACATTTCGCTCGACTTATCCCTTCGATATTCAGTTGACAGATGCGCAGAGATGGTCCAATTCTACGAACTTGTGGGTCCTGAAAAGGACCGCACATTTCCTTCATGTTCTTTCTTTGACCGAGAGGTCTTTTCCGACAGTTCGGTCTCATCTTATCGCTGTTGCTTTCTTAGCACCACCCGGGGGACACGTGTAGGGTAATTGAAGGTTGTACCTACGGACGTGAAGCAACGTAGACCCCCAAAAATTTCAGTTTGATAGCTGTAATAGATTCGTAGATATCGAGAACCGACTAAATATTGCGGATGATCGCCATGTTGGATTTTATATATGTAGGTCTTACGGTCATGTACTGTTACATGAATATTATTGTGTACGCATAGTATTCAAACTTCAATCGCATGATTAGGACACAAGAAGTAAAAACGAGATTTTAAAATGTCGCACTTTCGCACAGCTGCCATCTTGTGGTTATGGAAACAATTGAAAAAAAATTAGATGCCAATGGATTAACACTTGTATAAGGATTTACTCTACCAAGTGTCACTGCTCTCGGATGGTTAAATTGCGAGAAACGACCATGTGGATATTTATACTTCGCGTCGCCGCCATTTTGGATTTGTGATCACCAGGTTATTGAAAGTCCTATAGATGAACTTATGTTCATTGCCCCTATGAACATACAAAAATTCAGTTTGATTGCTGTGACAGATTCGTAGATATGAAGATCCATCTTAATATTTTGGATGGTCGCCATGTTGGATTGTTATATGTATAGGCCATAGAGTCTTGTACCATTAAATGAAAATTATTGCGTAGGTCCAATGTTCAAACTTTCACATCGATTGCATGATTATGACACCAGAAATAAAAATTTAATTTTAAAATTTACACAGCCGCCATCTTGAGGTAATGTAAACAATTGAACTAAATTAGATACCAGTTCATTACAATGTGTATAAACATTTGCTGTACCAAGTTTCATTTCGTTTGGATCCTTAAATCGCGAGAAAGGTCTATTTATAATTTTCAAATTCGCTTGGCCTCCATATTCGATTTGTAGTTAACCGGTTTTCGAAAGTCTTATGGAAGAACTTCCAATAGTGCCCTTTATCTCCGTACAAAATTTCAGGGCGATACCGTTAATAGTTTCAGAGATACATAATGAGGTTATGTAAACAATTGAACGAAGTTAGATGTCGGTGCATTACAATGTGTATAAGCATATACTATACCAAGTTTTATTGCGTTTGGTTGGTTAAATCGCGAGAAACGTCTATTTAAAAGTCGCAAATTCGCTTGGCTGCCATGTTGGTATTGTAGTTACTAGGTTTTCAAACGTCACATAGGTGAACTTCTAGTAGTTCCCTTTATCACCGTAAAATATTCCAGGGTTATATCGGTAATAGTTTCGGAGATATTGAATGCTGGTGAAATATTTCGCAAAGCCGCCATGTTGGACTGGTAGGACGTAAAAAAATTTGAACGACACGGTGGGGGTCATCCGGATCTCATAAGCCTGTTTTTGTCATATATGAAAATAGGCTAAAAATGACTTGAAAACCAGCATAGAATTGAAGAGATGTGTATATTAAATAAGTTAGTTTGATGTGCATTTGCCAGATATTGTAGAGAGAAACTCTGGAAATATGTGTGACGAAGTTTTTATGAAATGTTGAGAACTACATAACTTTGATAACAATTGAGAATTATCCAAAGTAGGAAATAATGTACACAATCACCTGGCAATCAAGTTCTTCTTTAACAAATGCACTCTGAGTTATGAGTCTTGCATCTTCAAAAGCATCATCAGGTTCCTCAATTTTCATCCCCACCGGCCTATCAGACGGTGGCTGCTCATTCAAATCCTGGGAAGTAATAAACAAGCATGATTATATGTAAAAGTTCAGGAATAAGAGCTAATGCTGATAATAGTAATAATAATAATAATAATTTATAATAATAATAATAAGTTACAAAACATTTGCTGATGAACAATCACCTTACCAAACACGTAGTTACGTCATAAACATGCGGAAGAGGCCCTAGAAATAATACTTCTCACAGATTACTTCCATGACCTTTCATCCTCCTGAAGAAGAATTGTTAATAATAATAATCATCACTATTATGAATTTGAAGTATAAAAAGGAATTATTTACTCTGATCATCATTTATCTTTAATTAAAATAAAGTTTCAACCTGACAGACCCAAAGTAAGACATATATCCTCGAATTTATCTGGAATGTCTTAACACCAAATTCAAACTATCTCCTTGCAAATATCACGAAACTAAATCCTGTCATTTAGATGGCATTAGAAGATACACTATTGGGAATTTCCTGGATTATTGGGGTTCTTACTCGAAAACGACGTTAAGACAGATGGTTGAACAAGACCAGCGATAAGGCTATAGACATTCTAATTCAAACCTTTCAAAGGTACAGTTCCAATGAAATAGAACCAAAATTGGCGTGAATTCTTCAAAGACCAGAAAGAAGCCTCGAGAATCATCAGATCTGAAAAACACACATTACATAAAAAACAGTACAAGGAACTGTTACTGAACATTTGCTGACGAACCGTTACACTACCAAGCACTTAGTTTATAACTTACAACATCCGGATGAGGCCCTGAAATAAAAAGGAAAACTGCCATCTTGTCACAGATTACCTCCATGACCGTTGAACCTACGATCCTCCTGAAGAACAAATCTGACTTGAGAAACGGATTCCTAATTCAGATTGAACTTCCTTCATTAGAAGAAATCAAGCAAGTAACCGTAAACTATACTTAAAAATAACAAAGCTCAAAAGAAAACTGAAATATTGAAATTAAGAGGTGAAAGGCTAACTAAAAAATCTCAAGTAACTCTTGTAGATATATGGAGAAAATTCCCTAAAACAGGAATTGCAATCTAGTTCACCCACTAATTTAAGAAAGGGAAAGAACATACATTAATACCTATGGAGAAATATCCTCACTATCACTCGCGTACAAAATTCCCTCTAAGGCATTATTCACAAGACTTGAAATCCAAACTCATCAACTAATTGGTGAATAACAGGCATGATTCATAAATGACAGGTCCTGTACAGAATTAATTCACAATCTCAAAATCATCTTGCAAATTCATAAAACCAGGCAATCTATGCTCACTTTGGAGACTTTAGGAAAGCGGACGATTCAGTAGACCTACACACACTATTCAATATTCTAGAAGATTTCAAAGTTGACAGGAAAACAAGAGTAATAATCCGACAGACACTGACAGCCATAACTTCAATAGTTAAATTTAAGTGAACATTCTGATCGTAATCATATTAGCAAAGACTTCGACAAGGAGATGGGCTATATCCAAAAATGTTCAATAGTGTCTTTGAATAACAGTCCAGGACGTGGTAGGAGGGGAGGGGGAGGAGGGGGGAGAAGGGGGAGGGGGGGGGGAACAAAGGAAATAACTATTGGTCGACGACTCAAAAATAAAATTCATCTGCAGTGTTTGGCATTCGCAGATGATCAAGCTATTCATTCCAACAATAGACAAGAGGCAGTTCAGGTCGTTGAAAGACTTCACTAAATTGCAGCTAAGACCGGACTCCAAATGCATAGACGAATCCGCTCGTCATCAAGACAGGAAACCTCTGAAGACTAAATTCGGCCAAAAAAAATCAAGTAAATAAATTCAAATCCCACGGCCTTGCTGGAGTGATTTTTTCCTGCGTTATCCACACTCCCTCCAGGCAAATGACGATTGAATCGTGACGCAAACAAAGAGAGAATCTCAACATTCCAGAAGGCCTATACCTACAGATGTAATAAAAAAATCAACATCTAAGACATTATACCTCAGTAATCAAACCCGAAGCTCTATATGGCTCAGAAACATTGATCATTGAAGGTACCGTAGATCTCTTAGTAAGGACATAGAGAAACAAGAAAGTAAAATATTTAGGTACATCCTTGGTCCAGTCTGCTCAGAAGGAATCTGGGAGAAACGAAAGCCTTGGAAAATTTATCAGCCTTCTGTAAAGATCACTGACACTTTCAGGAAAAGGCATTTTAAGTTCTACGGTAACATTCTCAGAATGAACAATCGCAGGATCACCAAAAGATTCTCAACTTTGCTCTATCAATGAAAGTCAAGAACAAGTGGCTTAGTGAAATAGAAAATGAACTTCAAGAAATTGGAATCGCAGAAGAAATTATATAAGATCGATCCCAGTTTATAACAGTAATTAACAACCACCATCTTGCTGAGAAAATGATTGCAAGGACCAATAAATCATGGACTGAAGAACGGAGGTGTTAATATTAATATTAGGAAAATTAAAAGCAAACATTACAGATTCAGATTACTATTTGGTAGGGGGCCGATAACCTAGATGTTTGGCCCCACAAAACGAGAATTATAACCATCGCTATTTGGTAGTATTAAGTGCATGACATAATTCCTATTAATTACAGTACACAAAGATTTGTCATGCCCATCAGTAATGGCACACAATATATGGAACTAAAATACAACTTACAATCTCAGGGAATTCTTCTGGTTCACATTTGATAGATGGTTGACCCTCCATAATGTTGAGGAATCTAAAACACAGGATAATTAAGTAATATACTTTAACTATCAGGATACACTGTGACAAGTACAGGATATATTTGTCGTTTACACACAGAAATGTTTAATGGTATATTCCAATACCCTTCCAGAAATTTTTCTTGTGTTTTGCTCTATATTCTTTAAATGTTCCGGTATGCAACCGTACATAAAATGGAATTTCTACCTACGTCAGGGCTTTGAGGATGATGAATTGGTATCCCTGAAAGTGTCTACCCCTCCGGAACATTCCAGAAGTGTTTCCTTCTTAGTAACCAATAAAGAGGTGGTGGTGTTGATTGCTGCTTCAAGGGGCCTAACAATTTGGTACTGATATGGAATGAATAGCCTTATTTTGGTAAGGACCTTCCACATGAAATGTTTGCATCATCACAAATTATAAACGTCCAGGAGGTGTTTGTGTGTTTATCAGTGCTAGATTGTCTAAATAGGACTGGGGATTCAGAGAGGCAGTGCAATTGCTGAAGCGCAGTAGGCCTACTATGTCTACATTACTCAGCGTAATGTACAGACTTTCAACCCCCAGTCACTTTGATACGAATTGTCAAAGCAAAGGGAACAAATTGCACTATACTGAGCATAGATATTATACGAATTATATTGTGACCGTACACAACACGAGCCGAGGATTGAACCAACAACTTTCACGCAGCGAGAGTACAGAATTAATGAGTGAGATATCTGCCCGGATTAACAACTTTGTTCTGCACCGCACGTTACATCTTACACGCAAGGTTCACGATCAACTTAAATTTCAAATAAAGATTTGTAATTAAGTATTCTGCGTTTGTGGATACGTCTTACATCAAATGTTAATATGAAAAAAATCTCCGACCGGGTCAGGAATGGAATGAATGAAGCCCCCATCTAGCGGCGAGGATATGAACTGTGCCGGCTGCCGGGGCCTGACGCACTCCTCTGGGGCAATGATTAAATGAATGACAGATGAAATGAAATGATAGTGGAGAGTGTTGCTGGAATGAAATTTTGACAGGGAAAACCGGAGTACCCGGTGAAAAACCTGTCTGCCTCCGTTCTGTCCAGCACAGATCACCCATGGAGTGACCGGGGTTTGAACCACGGACCCAGCGGTGAGAGGCCGGCGTGCTGCCGCCTAAGCCACGGAGGCTTACTACATCAAATGTTGATATAATAGACCTAAATAGTATATGACCAATACACGTAGGTCCTATTATTACTTTACCTGTGATATTGCCGAACAGTGTTCCTTATTGAAAGAACTACAGTTTTACTATATTACGGTACATGTTATTTTCGTAGAATTATTTAGAGTTTAACTTTAGACTAAAATATCGAGAGGAAAACACACTTTTCATTCTCTAGAAAGGACCAGGCGTAACCAGTCACACCAAGAACCGCACTTGACTCCCACACAGTTGACATTCCAGTATTAAGGTACCGAGAGTTCAAAGATATTAGCTAAAATCCCTGCCTCTCGTGTTACAATGCGACCACTTCACAACAAAACTCACATAATTGTCTCGTAGGAGTCGTAGGAATAGCGTTACCAACTGGAAATTTCCAAATGCGGGACATTGCTGAGAAAAGAGCGAGACATTCGAGAAAAATGTCTGACTAGTTCAATCGATAGCAAAATTATACATAATATGTATATTACACATAACTTTTTACAAAAGGAAATACCTTACTTAATGATCAGTCCCTGCTGCAGTTCTTTTCCTTGAAGCTGTATTCTTCAGCAGAACCTTCTTTTGAAAGTAGACGCGAATTATTTTCTTGAAGCACATATTTATAGAATTGTTCACACTACATATCTTTGAAATTGATCGTCACAAGTAACATTCTACCAACAAACAGTTCCTCCATTGAGCATGTACGGTACGTACGGTATGACTAAACACACATTGCTGCCTGTTCTGGCTAACTGTACTTAAGTTCAGAAACAAAACTCAATGTTCTGATACCGGTACGTATTAAAGAAAACAGACCATTGTTGGTCTTGTGTTGTGTCTTAATCCAAAGTTGAACTTTTAGAATAAGCCCTTACGGTACGTTGCAGAACTGGTCGAATAATGTTTAACTTTCAGTATTTCTACACCTTTTGACTGTAAATATTGAATGGTACAATATCGTCAAAACTGTTGTCCTTAATGTTTTGAAGTCTTTGGGGGGGCGTCAGAGAATCGAAATTGTTAAGAAAAATGGTATCACTAAAAACGCAATCACAAAATAAACAAACGTACAAAACCAGACGATTTTTTTTGCAAGCTACATGGATAGAAACTTGATGCGTTTAGCGCACCAAGAATATCCGTACAAATTGCAACAGCGTGTTTTGCGACTTTTACATCGAGCTTCGAGAAAAATATATATCAAGGATCGTTACAGTTTCGGCAAGTCGAGTTGGTACCGACAAAGGGAGAACGTCACAGCTTAAATTGCAAACCAAGCTTGCAGTTTGGACGTCGGCAACATTTTTTGGTGCGGAAAAAGCCCCAAATTCCGATCCGTGCGTTGCTGCACATTCATCGTGACATCACTATAAACATCGATTCGGTAATCACAAGATTTGCTAAACAAAATAGAAGAGTTGATTTTGTTATATAAATAATCGTCTTTATATAACATGTATGAAGTTGTATCAGAACATAATAATTGCAATAAAGATATTTTCAGTATTGAATAAAATGAAAAAAAATGCTTTTCAGTTAAAATTCGTTATTTTATTTGTATGGTTATTGTGTTTCCGTTTTTTGAGTTTGCAAAAAAAATTGGCCTCCGTTTGGGGGGGGGGTCATTACCCCCCCCCCCTTGAATCCGCGCTTGGATACATTATTAAAACATTACTGTTATTTTGATTATTAATCATAAATAGCAACAAATGAACATTATCTTTGCATGTATTTTTTCATTATAGCCTATTTTCCAACACAATGAACTTAATTGCAAATAATATGCAAAATTAATAAAACGAATATGGAAAACAGTACGGTATCATACATACCTATCTATTTCACGACCGTATTGCAAGAGAGCGATATTATTGATAGCGGACGCGATTCCATCTGAAAATCTATAGGTATGAGAAACAAGCAAAACGTAAAAAAAATTACTTTAACAGGCTGTGCAGATGGTGATGGACATTCCTAGCTTTGTTTCATTCATGTGCATTCCTTTGTTGTAGATCTGTTTATGCAAATGTCGGCCATTAGTCCACTTAGCAGTGATCCCTTCGCTAAGCGCTCTAATTGAGCGTATATTGGGGTCACCTCGTGGTGTAATGGCTGCTATTTGTCCACTTAGCAGTGATCCCTTCACTAAGCCCTTTGATTGAGCGTACCGTAAATTGGGATCTCCTCATGGTGTAATGGCTGCTATTAGTCCACTTAGCAGTGATCCCTTCGCCAAGCCCTCTGATTGAGCGTATATTGGGTTCACCTCGTGGTGTAAAGGCTGCTATTAGTCCACTTAGCAGTGAGCCCTTCGCTAAGCCCTTTTATTGAGCGCATATTGGGATCTCCTCGTGCTGTAATGGCTGCTATTAGTCCACTTAGCAGTGATCCCTTCACTTAGCCCTTTTATTGAGCGCATATTGGGATCTCCTCGTGCTGTAATGGCTGCTATTTGTCAACTTAGCAGTGATCCCTTCACTAACCCCTTTTATTGAGCGTATATTGGGATCTCCTCGAGGTGTAATGGCTGCTATTAGTCCACTTAGCAGTGATCCCTTCACTAAGCCCTTTTATTGAGCGTAATTGGGATCTCCTCGTGGTGTAATGGCTGCTATTAGTCCAATTAGCGGTGATCCCTTCGCTAAGTGCTCTGATTGAGCGCATATTGGGATCACCCCGTGGTGTAATGGCTGCTAATAGTCCACAGAGCGGTGATCCCTTCGCTAAGCCCTCTGATTGAGCGTATATTGGGTTCTTCTCGTGGTACAATGGCTGTTATTAGTCAACTTAGCGGTGATCCCTTCGCTAAGCCCTCTCATTGAGCGCATATTGGGATCACCCCGTAGTGTAATGGCTGCTATTAGTCCACTTAGCAGTGATCCCTTCGCTAAGCGCTCTGATTGAGCGTATATTGGGATCTCCTCGTGGTGTAATGGCTGCTATTGGTCCACTTAGCAGTGATCCCTTCGCTAAGCGCTCTGATTGAGCGTATATTGGGGTCACCTCGTGGTGTAATGGCTGCTATTAGTCCACTTAGCAATGACTCCTTCGCTAAGCGCTCTGATCGAGCGGCGATTGGGATCACCTCGTGGTGTAATGGCTGCTATTAGTCCACTTAGCAGTGATCCCTTCGCTAAGCGCTCTGATTGAGGGGATATTGTGGTCATCTCGTGGTGTAATGGCTGCTATTAGTCCACTTAGCGGTGATCCCTTCGCTAAGCGCTCTGATTGAGCGTATATTGGTGTACCGGTACTAAGAAGACCGTATTGTGAAAGAGGGCCTTAATCCCAGAACCAAGTTAATTTCTAAACCAAACATAAACTGTACTTATCCAAGAAATGAAAGCAACATCTTTTAAACAAATATATTAAACAATAACAAGGATTATTACAAACATAATGGACAGTAACAATTGGAAAAATACAATTAAATTAAGCTTGTAACAGACAAAGGGAAGAAAAAACAAGGGGAAGGAGGCGAGCCCAAATCACCAAATGAAATCAATTACGCAAAAGAAATAATAATAACGTCCAAAATACGTAAAATAAAACGGCAAATGAAAACCTCAAGTTGAGAAAATGTGAGACAAACCAGAAAGCTGAATAAGTAAAGAAACATGATTCTCGGACATTTCAGCCAAGCCAAGGATCACCTCACCGTAGGGTTTATAATCATATAGGATATTACCTTACGCGGCCACAAAAATATAAAGGAACAATGTTACCAATTTTAATCCAGTATCGCCGAACATAATATAACATTTTCGGGCTCCGACACGAGCCAAAACTCGCCCCGATAAAGACCTATACAAATTTTACATCTCTCTTGCGAGATATTCCAAGATGGACTGTCGATGTTTTATTGTTTAAATTGTTGATCTAAATTCTGAGTTGATTCAGAACTGCCAACACAACCTCAGTCTAGGCCAAAACTTGACTATTCGAAAATCACATATATTATTGCTTAACAGTTTTCGGCACTTGCAAATGGCCTGTGATTGGATCCACAGCAATAGCCAATCACCTTTCGACAGGATCACGATCTAATTGGCCACAGCTGATAATATTAGAAAGATTTGTAGGAAACACATGGAGATATGAATCTTATTGATGTAGGTTGGATTTCTAGGTTAAGTTCATGTACAGGGGCAAGTTTTAGAATCATCAGGCATTGTAACGTGAAAATCACGGTACAAATCTCCGCCCTCCAAAGTTCGCCCTGGGAGATGTGTTGACACCAATTTCCAACTCTTGGACCGACGAGAAAGAATGTGGTTACAATCGAGGTATCACGGCATCTCCATTTCGGTATCAGTCGGGGCACTCCAGACGTCCGCCAGAAGAAAATCCTGAGAGGCTCCCATCATGATATTGACATGCTCCTGAACTGCCATCAGACGACCTTGGCCAGACATCGCTGACAGCAATAGTACCTTTACAGCTCTTGGCCACCCGACTTTCTCTGCAACACATAAACCAACCCAGGAAACGGCCCCAGAAGTAGAGCTCCGGGTCATCAATCAACCCCTTTCACAATCTGATCGTACATTAATTGCGAAGGATAAGATCCATACTCCATCACTTAGTTTGAATTTGAGTTGTTAAATTTTACTTCCATAGTTTTTTGTCATTTCAATGTTGTCGATGTACATACTTTCACATGCGATTTTATTTCAACAATATATATATCTTCCCCTTAGTTCATTACATTAACCTTCAGCAGCCAAAATTAAAGAGAAGGTGCCATTACAAATTACGTTTGAAAATAGAAAGATCCACAGTCCTATAATTAAATGATTGAAAAGGTACACAACAAAATAAAGAGAATCAACTTTACGTGAAGTTTTAAAATGTATACATTAGGTTCGGTCTCCCTTTCGCCTGCAGATTTGCAGTACGATAGATGAGTCTGAAAGATTCTTTTCTTTAAAGTCTTTCAACACACTGTTACAGGTTTTAAAAGTGACAACATTTCATATAGACCTCTATATCGTGCTTGGAGATTCCCAGAGATTTCGTGACCCGGAGCTTTAGGCAAAAATTATTAATGTAAACAAGATCACCAATTTGAAACTTACACGGAGTACGTCCCAGATTGTATCTCTCAGCAAATTTTTCATGAGATATTTTAATAGCCTTTTGTGCCTCTTTCCATATTTGTTTAACACCGTCTGAGCAATATAGGACAGAAAGTTAACGTGGATAGACCACCCAGCAACCTTTAGGAATCACAAGTTACATCACTCACCAGATCCAGAAGAACAATAACAACATTTCCAAAATCAATCAAAATAAGAATAAAGCAAGAGACAACACAATATGACAGTGAGGATACGAACTGGAACCTCTGACATACTCCATTCATAAAGGCACATTCAAATTCAAATTTCTCCATTAAAATTTTACCACCCACTAAAATGAAATTACAGTAATGCTCAAGTATGCAAATAGGAATCGCCAGAATATCATTACAAATTACAAACACACTTTGCAATCTCTGGAACATTACACGTTTTACGACACCAGACCTACACGGAGTAGCAGAGCCCAAAAAAAGAAAAGAAACCCCCACTACTTACCTTGCCCAAACAAAACGAATTCATCGTCCGGATCACCTCACCGTAGGGCTTATAATCATATAGGATATTACTCTACGCGGCCACAAAAATATATAGGAAAATGTTACCAATTTTAATCCAGTATCGCCGAACATAATATAACATTTTCGGGTCCGACATGAGCCAAAACTCGCCCCGATATAGAACTATAAAAATTTTACATCTCTCTCGCGAGATCTTCCAAGATGGACTGTCGATGTTTTATTGTTCAAATTGTTGAACTCAATCCTGTGTTGTTTCAGAAGTACCAACACAATCTCAGACAAGGCCATAAATTTATTCACTTAAGATCTCAAATTTTAATATTTTAAGGTTGTCGACACTTGCCAATGGCCTGTAATTGGTTCGACGGTAATAGCCAATCACCTTCGGCAGGACTGCGATCTCATTAGCCACAGCTGATCATATTTAGAAAGGTTTGTGAAATATATGGAGAGATGAATCTTATTTATGACGGTTGGATTTATAGGTTAAGTAGAAACTCCACGTATTGTAACGTGGAAATCACGGTACACATATCAAAATTTGTGAAAAATGTATAAAAAATCATATTTATCAGTTTTTGAAGAAACACAATTTACTATCAACTAGTCAATTTGGCTTTATAAAAATATCAGCACCACTGATGCTATTGGGGAATTAACTAGGCGAATTTATGAAAATATGAACAGTATGAAACGAACCTTGGGCATATTTCTCGACTTGGAGAAGGCTCTTGACACCATACCTCACCATATTCTCCTTCAGCAGATGGAGAGATATGGCATCAGAGGCATAGCACTGAAATTCATAGAAAGCTATTTGACTGAAAAGATTCAATACGTTAGAATAAATGGAACTGCAGTACAAGTCTAACTCTAAGAGTGAAAAGGGGAATACCACAAGGCACTGTGCTGGGTCCACTATTATTTTTTATTTTCATCAACGATATTGAATCATCTATACATGGAATTGAAAATGTTAATGTCATATCATACGCAGATGATACAGTAGTTTGTGTTGAGGGTAGAACATGGGGAAATGTAAAACAAATTGCAACTACTGCATTGAAAATGTTAAAGATATGGCTAGATGGTAACGAACTATTTTTAAATATAACTAAATCAAAGTTCGTTAGATTCAGTTTAAAAGCAGTTGATGATGATTTTAATGAACTAAAAATACACACTTTGAACTGTAATCAGAACTGTGACTGTCCTATAATAGTTAAAATGGATACAGTTAAATATCTTGGATTATTTATAGATAGTGACATTAAATGGAAAAGCCAATGCAAAAACATTACAAGTAAAATAAGAAGAACCATCTATATATTTCACAATTTACAACATATTGTCAATTACAAATTGACGAGAGACATCTACCATGCTCTAGTCCAGTCAGGTCTTACATATGGTATTCTTGCCTGGGGAGGCTCCTATGAAAATGTACTAAAAAGTGTTCAGATAGTGCAGAATCTCATACTGCGAATAATGTTGAAGAATTATAGATTATATCCGACTATGAGACTGTATGCTGAGACAAGGGTCTTCAACATTTAACTATTGTATGCTTTTGAAATATGTAAATATATTTTTAAAGATAGAAATAGAATTCAAGTTGTCAGTCACGGGTATGAAACCAGAAGTATTACAGAGAATCACTCTGTTAGGTCAACCTAAGTTAAATATAGCTAAACGTAAATTTCTGTATTTCTCACCAAAATTATATAACATTTTACCAATTAAATTAAAAGAATTTAAAGGAAATCATGCAAACCTGAAAATGCATATAAAACATTTTCTCAGAAAAAAAAAATAAAAATTGAAAATATAATTAGTTGAGCCTACAAGTTTATACAAACACTAATTCAATTTCCCTTCTTATTCGTTATTTACATAGAACGTGTTATTCGCCTAAGCCATTATACAAATTTTAGAAATAGTAATCAATGATAAACACGCCACACACAAGGTTGCACCTTTTAGTGGCATATGTGATACCTCTTCCTGCTCTGTATGAATTTGATATCCTATTTCGACCTGTCTTGATCATATTGTAACAATATAATTTAATAATTTTGAACGTACAGGTTAAAGAATGAGTAAGAAATGTAAGGAAATTCATAAAACGTGTACAGTTATTCTGAATTTTGCAACAAGTGTGTATTTGTGACGATTCAATAAATAAATATCTGTACGTGGCTTCTTGCAAATAGCAATTATCCATGATACTGCGTATTTCTTCATACTACAAGAGTTATGTTCCTTTCATTAGGTAACTTCCTATGTTTTAAAATATCAATTACAAGTTCCGGGAGTAATTATATCTTGAAAGTAATTAGGCCATGAGAAGCTTTTCATTTAATTAGACCCCTTCTAATTGGTTAATTGGCAGTATCCAATCAGATAATTTATTTCTTTATAGCGCTCAATATTCGCGGCAATCCATTGTCTCCACTCGTCAATGTCACCTTGCTGGCTCCCATAATGCACCATAATCACGTGACTCGATCTGGCTTCACTGCAGAAACTGGATCTAGGCTCACTTATTCAATGCTTTTTACTTAACAAGGGGACCAAAATTACAACAACTTTCTCCAATAATAATTCAAAATCGGGTTCAGTACCTGGCGTGAGGCCAAGACCGCCTCCTTCCCACTTCGTTGCCCAACCCTCCCACTCTTCCCATCCCTTCATGAGGCCCCCGTTCGCTTTGCAGGTGAGGCCAACTGGGCGTAGTGCTGGTCGCACACCCCAGTTGTATCCCAGATTCAGAGTCTCAAACTCCAGGACACTGCCCTCAGTGGCGGTAGAAGTGGTATCCCTCGCTTAATCCGTGCATAGCGTATAGAAGAGAAAGTGACGGGACTTGTGGAGTTTGTATGGTCCAACCGCTAGGTGGCTCTAGCGTCGGCTAGCGCTGAGTGCGGACGGTATCAATAGCCTACCAGCAGTTGAATATGGTTGAATGTTACGTTTCAGTTATCAGCTTCCACTACGATGTATTAGACAAGATGACCCAAATATAACACTCTCCACACTGAGTACATAAAACGCTGACGTCCGTTGAGTTAATTATGGAACATTATTTTACGTCATAGGTTCATATAATAAGGAAATAAAATATCCTGGTGGGGATCAAAATGTAACTGAATGTGTAAAATCATAAGCTACAGACCATTCACTACTGAACAAATACAGTACATATAATATAATATAATATAATATAATATAATATAATATATTGAGCCTCCGTGGCTTAGGCGGCAGCACGCCGGCCTCTCACCGCTGGGTCCAAGGTTCAAATCCCGGTCACTCCATGTGAGATCTGTGCTGGACAAAACGGAGGCAGACAGGTTTTTCTCCGGGTACTCCGGTTTTCCCTGTCAAAATTTCATTCCAGCAACACTCTCCACTATCATTTCATTTCATCTGTCATTCATGTAATCATTGCCCCAGAGGAGTGCGACAGGCTTCGGCAGCCGGCACAGTTCATATCCTCGCCGCTAGATGGGGGCTTCATTCATTCCATTCCTGACCCGGTCGGAGACTGGAAGCAGGCTGTGGATTTTCATTTCATAATATATATATAATATAAGGTGCATTCAAAGAGTAACGAGCCGGAGGCTGGAATGCGCAAACCGGTGACGATATCGGCTAATTGTGGCGTGTGTAACGAGGTGTGGTTCTGACCAGAGCGTCGAAGGTCACAGCCCGTCGCTGGAGGCACGCGTGCACGTCACGTGACGATACAAAGCGAGCAGCTGCATGCTTCAATCGTCCAACGCTGCCAGTCGCATTGCAAACAGTGACATGGAGGCGTCAAACGAAGAGCAAAGAGGTTTCTGACAGTGGAAGGAGTAGGGGGAACAGACATTCATCTCCGAATGTCACAAGTGTACGGCGAACACGGCATGTCCCTTGCAAGGGTCAAGGCGAGACGCAAGCGCTTCAGGGAAGGACGGGTGTCGTTAGCCGATGATGCCAGGTCTGGGGCACCCCCCTGCATTACCGATGACAACGTCCAGCTGGTTGATGCACTCATTACCCAGGACCGCCGAGTGACAGTGATCGCCTTAGCCGCCGTGGTCGGATTGAGCGTCGGAAGTGTGCACACCATCATGAAGGAACGACTGCACTTGCGGAAAGTGTGTGCCCAATGGGTGCCCCACAGTCATAAACCACACCAGGAAGCATGTAGAATGGCCCACTGTCTTGATCTTGGTTGGACGATTGATGCATGCTGCTGCTCGCCTTGTATCGTCAGGTGACGTGCACGCGTGCCCTCTAGCGACGGGCTGTGACCTTCCAGCGCTGGTCGGAACCACACCTCGTTACACAAGCCACGATTAGCCGATGTCGTCACCAGTTTGCGCATTCGAGCCTCGGGCTCGTTACTTTTTGAACGCACCTTATATAAACTCACCCATGTAGCTTATAGCTGTCAGTTGTTCGAAACTTTGTAAAGCTTACGGGACGATTTTGCAGACTTAGCAATTGACTGTTCTTTCCTAAGTTCGTACGAAAGATAAAGCGGCACTTCATGAAATGAAAAACGAGTTTATGTTCCAAAATATATCCTAAATCACAGGGCCCTAAAACAATCTCATCAATGCTGTCCAAACACTCATAAAATATATCACCCCACAAATTTGAGAGGGTAGAGTAATAGATTTTAATTACTACGGGCAGGTTTATGCCATGGACAGGTCCCCCGAATTCGCAGTTCTTTTCAACGACTACTTCGACTTGTAAAAGAATCTTGGAGACTATGTAGGACGGGTGAGTTAGATAAGTAAGGGTATTTATTGAGCTAAAGTCCTTTATGTCAGTGAAAGTTGCAACTGTTGTGTCTGAAGGCCTTTCACTTTGAAGGGATGTTGCACACTTGACACAGCTGATTCCTTTTTTAGTTGCTTGACAATGCACCCTGCTAGATAGTAAACCAAGCGTTGTTTTGGAATGGTGTCTTCATAAGGAAAGGGAAGATCATTCTCCCAGTCAGTTATCACCACTTTGTCTCTAATTTTGTCGTCCGCAGACAGCTTAACAGATTTTTGTGTTGTTCCTCGGCTTGCTTCACTCATAATCACATTTGATTAACGAATTACGTGAGAGGTGGTAGTTCTAACTTAGGTGCGCAGTTCACGGACAGAGATATAGCCACATGAATAGGAACATACTCACACTGTAACATATGCAAATGCAGAAAATCTACAATTGATGGGTGATCGTCACAATTTATGGACCATAAAATTCCGAATAGACTTTCCAAGGGGTCTTGATTGAATTTCCCTGTCAATACGTACCTAAAGCATTTGGACCATAAATATTGAGCGACTTCTAAGGTACTATTTATCATGACTCTAAGAGATTCAACTGTCTTATTTGAGGCAAAATGTATGAGCTAATTGTTTCATAAAAGTCTATTAAATTAATGCCTTGTGCGAAGGGGCATCTTTGTAGAGTGCGTTTGTTGGTATTCTGGAGTTAAGCGCATCTGCTAGATTGTTCGTGTTTATCGTGAATAATTCTGTATTCTAAATGCCGCTAAAAATGTCGGGGTAAGTTTGCTGGAAGAACTTACTGGCATTCGCGGTCACATTGCTGATTAATTGGAAAGAGAATATCACGTTTGTTCTTTGAAAAGACGTAAAGTTTATCTGTGTGGAAGTCAATTTTGGCAGGCTTTAAGGCCTGTGAATTCGGGTAACGTGTCCATGGCATAAACCTGTCCATAGTAATTAAAATCTATTACTTGATTTTTGTACAGCAAATTACTTTTATCGTGAAAATCGCTTCTTGAGAGAATACAGTTGTCAGCACCAAGAAATACGGACTAAATACGGCAGCATTTCTGTGTTTCAAACTCGCGAGCGCTTATTAGAAAGTGACTCCAGCCAGCAACAGTCGACCGCTGCGCAGTCTTTCGGCGGGTGCAGCAACTATCCATACTAAAGATAGGGCAGATTCGGGAGTCGGCACACTTTCTCTTCTATACGCTATGGTCCGTGGAAAAGCCAATCCTGGAGGGTAAAACGATAGCGAAAAAAAAAACATACACCTCTTCATATGTCCCTACAGGGTAAATTCTGCCTGGTACTGCACCCTTATATATGGATGATCCACCAAAATCTCAGGTTGGAAATCATAGTGGATTGTAGCATCTTGGAGTCCCGGCTAAAAACAGCATGGTGCTACTTGGCGAAAACACTCAGAATAAGGGACAGGATTTTTCTATGCGGAATGTGCTATAGTAACTAACTACAGAACAGTAGGGTTCTCTATCTACTCAGGAACAATGAGAATCTATGAAAGTCTCGGGCGTAAGGATGCGGATTAGGTCCCTCGGGAACTTCCACCCTACAGCACATCCCTCTACCATTTAACTACAAAGATAATTCCAAGTTCCTATAAAACAAATCAGGGAAACGTAACAACGTTCCGGGCGTATTTATTGTCTAAACAATACACGTCTCCTAACTCTGGCAATGATTCTGTACCTAAATAACGTTGAATAAAAATGTATGACCAAATGTCATTACTTCATAAACAACAAACACTTATACGTTTCCTCTGGAAACCATTAAAAAACATTAACCGACTCGCTTTAATAAGCTTAAACAAAACTTGACTTGAATAGCAGCAAACAACTGCTGTACCCTATGTAACGGGAGTTCAATAACAAGAAAAATGTTATTAAGCTAAAATTCAAATATTCCCAACATTTAAATGAATTTACCCCTTGACGTAGATCTCCGTCAGTACAAATACTATTCATTACTCTATACAATTATCTCCCGCGTCCTATCATTTAAAAATTCTTCTCTTGGAAGTAATAAAACACTCTATTTAAATATTAATCATAAATTAAAAATAATGAAAATGAAAATCCACAGCCTGCTTCCAGTCTCCGACCGGGTCAGGAATGGAATGAATGAAGCCCCCATCTAGCGGCGAGGATATGAACTGTGCCAGCTGCCGAGGCCTGACGCACTTCTCTGGGGCAATGATTAAATGAATGACAGATGAAATGAAATGATAGTGGAGAGTGTTACTGGAATGAAATTTTGACAGGGAAAACCGGAGTACCCGGAGAAAAACCTGTCTGCCTCCGTTTTGTCCAGCACAGATCTCACATGGAGTGACCGGGATTTGAATCACGGACCCAGCGGTGAGAGGTCGGCGTGCTGCCGCCTAAGCCACGGAGGCTACATAAATTAAAAATAATAATGCGCGTAAATATAATTATAAACCTATCTTAAAATTTCTAATACAACATTATGTACAACCTAAATTAGTGGCGTCGTAGTTCAACAACTACTCAATAAAAAGAAATATATACATAACTCTCCGTTTTTCTACTGACTTCAGATATAAATCATTCACCTTACTATGTCTCATTCGTGTTACTGTGACAATCCGGGATTCTATAATCCATACTATTAAGTAGAAACATAGTTTAAAGACCTCCTAAAATCTGTCTGTCAATTATAAAAATACTTAATAAAAATACATACTTTCTTTCTCTGTGTTGAATAATTACCGTAAATTCATTACCTACTTCAGAACCATTTAATAGATCTCAGTTTACTCTCAGTTTCAACAAAGATCCATTAAACTCTATAATTGCTTTCAGATTTAACTGCATCTAGGATCCACTGTCCTGTGAACTTCAAGGAGTTTCAACTTTATGAGACTATTGCAATAACTACCAATAATAATAAACATCAATAATACTGCATCTTCGTAAACGTCCTATTTCAACCTCAAATATGCGCAAGTCTGTCACTACAGACATTTCTTCAAAAATTGACTAATGGCTTCACAATCGCTCATTGTCTTACAATAAATGCCTCCGTCTACTACGGGAATAATAAATCTCTTTCTCCGAGATGCTTCGCAGTTCCTTTCAAAAACATAATACTTCTTGACTCACTTCTCATTAGCAAATTCTTTCCATAATTGCAACAATCTTAATAAAAATATTTAATAAGAATACTGGTTCTATCAATGAATTAATTTAACAGGTAATACGATAAAATACTATTCTTCAAATAACAATCTTATTTCTCTTCATCATTCACATTTCTATAAAAGCTTTCCATTAGCTGCAATATTTCTTTAAACTCTTTCTTCACATTCTTATTACTTCAAAATTCGCTGTTCTTCGTCTTTGTTAACTTCACATTGTATTCCTTTGCATATTCTTTCTTTAAAATATTTTTACAAAACTTCAATATTTCATAAATGTCAGTCATCAAATATTTATCATTAAATCTGTCTAATAAGTTATCAGATTGTGACTTTACATGGATCTCTACACAAGATCTTTAAGAATCGCATTCATAAAAAAATAACTCAATACAACATTCTTGGAATACATTTCCGTCATTATTATCGTTGACAAAAACGATATTTTACAATTCAAAAATACACAAAATGTGATCTGAACACATTTAAACTTTACCATAAATATATCCTGAACTAAACTGTAAAATCTCTCCATTCAAATTTCGAAAGTCGCAAAATTCAAAAAATTCTAAGTAAAAAATTCCAATATATTCAAAATCGACGCAAAACGTGAATACACATCCGCATGATGTATTTACGAAAATTTAACGTCGCAAATTACAATACTATCATAAAAATGTAGGAAAATGGCATCAATAAATAGTTTTTCGGATATTCTTAAAATGTCTACAAAACTACAAGTGGGATGAGTATATCGTTGGTCCAGAGACTACCTTGTGTTGCGTTAAAGATGTCTAGAAGTGGGCTTCCTTTGCTGTTCCTTAGAAACGGACTGTGTCCAATAGCGCTAGACTGCATGATGTGGTTAGGTCTGTTCCAGTCCCGTACAGAAGTTCCCGTGCGGTCAAGTCCGGGATTCAAACTCCGTCATCATCTTCTTGCCGTTCTCTCCGCCGGTGATTCTTCTTGTGCGAGATGGGATAACACTTTCTCTCTTGAATGGCATCGGGACTACCCTGATCGCCCTCGTTCTGGAGAATTCTTCTATCTTCTTCGCCGTAGTTCTGATATACATTGTCATTTTTGGCTGGTGAAATGGCTAGTAGATTTAGTTGTAGAATTGTCTGCACGGGAGAGGTGAGATGTTAGTCTGCCCCGTGAGATCGATGTTATGTCATTCCGGATACTCTTGTTGTCGTCATAGTTCTGCTCCCATAACCATTTAGTTGATCATCTTGTCTGCTGTAGATTCAGTGAGTAATACCTCCCTCAACTTCAGGAGTTTCGACATATTAAATTCTTTAGATTTGCTTAAGTACTTTTTTAATATCGTTCTCGTTGAATGTCGACGTGATATTTTAACATGCACAATACTAAGTGCCTTCGATGAAAATTTCTGTTTGCTTTGTATGACTGTCGAGTTACATGTCGAGACGTCTGTCTTCGCTGACGGTGTAATTATTAAGAGCCGTGATTCCTCTCTCCGATTTCCCTCATCAAATATACAAGACCGTGTCCTTTTCAAACCAAGGAACTCATTGGTCGCTGATGATTGATGCTCATAATATTCCTTAATTAAATAAATAATGAGTTGCATTTATAATAAATAGTTCTTATTTATTATTTAATATCTTCTCTGGTGTTATGATGTTTTAAAATCGTCCCGGTAATTTGCAAAGTTCATTACATTATTTGGTATCGTGTAAGTAAGGCCGCTTTTCATTGGCTGGGTGTCGCGTGCCTCCCTAAAGTTTTCTCCCTCCACGCTTCAGCCACGCGTATCGCGCGAGCCTGGGGTGGGGCCTCTTCTCAGGAATACTCGGTCCTCTTCGAGCATGCTCGTCCGGTCTTTGTCTTGCACGACGCAATTTGACTCTCATCTACTGCACGTGGCTATGAACATTGTCATTGGCGGGCCGAATTATCTAAGTTAACTGGCGATGTAACAAACCAGTCTTCTGGTCGACTTCCAGCATAGCTATATTTTAGCATGGGACAATTTAGAAAACTCTGCGGAGATATATAATTTCTAGCTCGCATCACAAAAGAGCACAATCCTCACTCAACTTCCATTACAAAAGCGTATAACAATGATTTTGAAATGCATCCTTTAGAACTAAATTGTACCATAAATTAACTCTCTATTCAACCTCTCTAAAGTAGCGTTTTAAGTTCTTTGCATTGTAATTTCCAATCACTTGATCGTCGTGAATCTTCACAATTTTGTAGCAGTTATTATCATAACTCTGTGCTACTTTGAACGGACCGTAGTACGTCTTCGCAAATCGAGGGTATATTTGCTTAAAAATATCAGCCTTCGTTTCATCTTTTAATGACTACTAGGTTATCTCTTCTTAGCGGTGTGTCGTAACGTTTTCCTAGCGTGCGCTTTTCACGTCGCTCTGCCGCTTTGATTAGATTCTGGTGGGCTGCCTCTACTCTTCTTTCCCTCGTTGGTAGATTATCCTTAGGTATTCCCCTAAATATTTCATCCCATGGTCGTTCTGGTTTCTTATCGCAATGCAATAGAGTTGGAATGTCTGCCGTGCTTTCATGAATTGTGGAATTTAATCATTCTTCAATGAGCGGTACTATCCTTATCCATTCTCTATGGTTTTCCGAACAGTAGTCTTGCCTACTTACTAATTTCCTTGATTGATCTCTCAACAGGATTCGGTTCTGGGTTTCTGTAGCTATATAAAATATGCCTTATCTCGAGCCTCTCCATCATGTTCTTAAATTCTTCTGACGTAAATTGCGTGCCATGGTCTGTCAAAATACTCTCAGGTTTACCTGCTCTTGGAATAACATTCCTTTCTATGTGTTTGGTAACACTCTTCGGGTTTACTTTTAGCATGGGATTTATAATCACGTACTTCGTAAACACATCGATCGTTACCAGCATGTACTGATTACCTCGATATCCCTTAGGTCCAGGCCCAAATATATCCATCGAATAGATCTCACGTGGTCTTTCAGGTATAATAGATCTTGGTTTTTCCTTGAGCAGCGATGAAGCTTGCTTGCTCAGCTGACAGTTATTCCAGGTCCTGATAACCTTGGCTACTGTGACTCTCATATTTGTCCAGATGAATTGTTCTTTCACGGTGGCTAGAGTTTTGTCTACCCCTCCGTGACCAATACTGTGATGAGTTAACCATATAACTCGGTTAATAAGATTAAGTGGAACTACAATCCTTATTTGCGTGTTCTCTGGATCTTTATATCTGCACACAATCTCTTCACAAATTAGGTGTTTCTGCGCTAGCTTTCTCGTTGCTTCATAGTCAGGATCTTGTTGGTCCATTCTTCCCTTCAGGAATCGAAAAATCCGTCGTGTGGGTGCATGCCTTTTCTGCGAGACTGCGATGTTTTTCAGTCGGTCGATCGTCTCTTGATCTTGCCTTTCTCTCTGAATTGCATTAACTTGGATACTTTCCACTGGATTGCGAGATAATGCATCCGCTAACAAGTTATCCTTTCCAGGCTTGTGCACAAATGTCGCATTAAACTGTTGTAAGAACAGTGACCATCTAATGAGTCTGTCACTAGACAAATCAGTTTTCAACATAAACTGCAATGCCTTATGGTCTGAGGCAATAATTATCTGATGTCCGATAAGTACTTTCTTCCACTGCTGTAACGCTGAAATGAAAGCCAAAGCTTCTAATTCCGTTGTGAAATACTTAGCTGCGTGTGCCTTCAATTTTCTGCTACTGAAAGCTATGTAATGCTTTTGACAAGACAGCACTAATCCCAATTTTAGATGCATCTGATTCTACATAGAATGTCCTGTCAAAGTCAGGGTATTCTAACTTCACGTTGCTTTTGAGCATGTTCTTGGCGTCTTGGAAAGCTCTTTCAGTTCCTGCATTCCATTGCCATCGATTGTTTTTCTTTAAAAATTCATATAAAGGTGCCATTGTCTCAGAATAGCGTGGACAATGCTGGAAAAAATACTGGCAAACACCGAGAAAACATCTCACGTTCTTAACTCGTGTAGGCTTCGGGAAATTCATGATCACTTCTATTTTATCCTGGTTTGGGTGATAACCATCTTTATCTATAGTATGACCCAAAAAGTTGATTTCTCTTGGAGAAAGTTGCTTTTCTCACAATTTACTTTGATATTCGCCTCACGAAGGTTATCAAAAAGTAATTTGAGATGGACTAAGTGTTCTTGGATCGTAGTCGAAGAAACAATAATGTTGTCAATATAACATATAACGTTCTTCTTTACGTCATCCGTCAAATGATTATCCAGTGCTCTGATCAGCGCTGGTCCACTGTTTATGATTCCAAATGGAAGCCTGTTAAAGATCCAGGCAGTCTTGTCAAATAAAAATCCGGTGTACATCTTACTTTCTTCTGTGAGCTCAATACGATAGAAGGAAGATGTCATATCTAAATTTGAAAAGCATTCCTTTCCCTTAAATTGTCTTAAGAGCTCTCTAATTTTTGGGGGACGGTCATTTTCTTTTAAAATGAGACTGTTAATCCGTCTGGCGTCTAAACATAGCCTTAATTGCCCATTTGCCTTTTTTACCACTGTGATAGGGTTAACATAGGAAGTAGCTTGATTCCTAATTATTCCATCCTTTTCCATCCTCGGAATAATATCAGCTACCTCGGCATGATACTTTTCTGGAATTGAGTAAGGTTTTCTCTGATAAGGAGTAGTATCAGTAAGCCTTATGTGGTATTTAAATCACTTAATTAATCCAGGTTTATCGTCAAATATATCTCCATATTCCTGAATTAAATCTACAAATATCTCCTCACACTCGGAAAATCCATCCACTTTTAATCCATAATGACTCGATTCACCTTCTACTTCAGTAATAACTTGATTTAAAATAATCTCTCTTGGTTCCTTTTCTGGAAGGTTTTCTGTGTCCTGTCCTTCAGACCTTTCTGAGTCAATCTCACCATAGAAATTCACTATTCTATTCCGCATATCTATTATTGCTCCGACTTTCGTAATGAAGTCAATCCCAATGATCACATCAAAGTTAATCTTCTCCACCACAATAAAATATGTGTTCGTAACGTCGCTCATTAATAGCGAATTCAATCATGACTTGGGTTCGACATTTTACCGACTTATCTTTGAAAATTCCTCGTATTTTCAAGTTTGAGACTTGCATGGAAGTAACCTCATTTTCATCTTTCAATTTCTCGTAGGATTCTTGTGATATCGAAATTGAAGCACCTGTATCCAGAAGCGTTTATAACGAGGTTTCCCCCACAACAATATTTATTATAGGCAACTCTGACGATCCATTTCTTTCTGGGATAACAAATCGTCAAACGCCGACTGATATATCTCGTGTATCGTAATTTCATTTTTACCTCTGTTTTCCGCTCTACTTGTTCCAGGTTTCGGTTCCTGTCTACCTTCTCTCGTTCTCTGATTATCCTGCTGTTGGTTTCGAACGTAATTTCGATTTTCCTGGTTCCGTCTCTGTTGGAAATTCTGACGATTATAAGTTTCATCGTTCCAGTTTTTGTATCGCGAATGTCCTTGGCAATTACTGGCGTTGTTGTCGCTATTACCTCTCTGGTAATAGATATTCTGGCGATAGTTGTTGTTGTACTGATAACCCTGTCTTCTATTTTGGGTATTGTTCCGAGAATATCGCTGGTATGGCCTGCTATCTTGCTGCCTACGGTTTTGATACTCATTTCGATGATTTTGCGTATACCCATTTCTAATAGGTCCTCCTCTCCTATTTTCTCCTACGTTTTCTTCTGTCTGCTGCGTCTCGTCGATCATAATCATATTCATATCGCGGATATCTGTCCTCGGGCTACGAAAACTTGGACTTGTTGTGCTGGATGTATAGTTAATTGTCACATCATATCATCCATTTCCTGTAGACTAGATAGGCCTACTCGAGATGCAATTATATTTCTTCGCACGTCGGCTGGAATTGCCGTGATATCGTTTGAATCATTTCTACGTCTGACGGTGCTGGCTGCATATACTGAAGACGTGCTAATTGTGTCGAGAAGTAGCTAGCGTAGCGTGTTGGATGCGAACTAGCGTACTTGCGCGAATATGCCTCTGCTCTGACGTTGTGCTGCTCGTCCACCGACCAAAATCGTTTTATGAGGGCACTAGCAAAGTCCTCATAACATAGGAAAGTCCAACGGAAAGCCCTATACCACTGAAGAGCGGTAGTATTCAAATAGCGCTCTACCAGTCGTAATTTTCTTTCCTCTGGAACGTTATTTTCCAAAAAATATTCAGAGACGTCATTTATGAACTCGATTGGCGTTATACCATCGTTTCCTGGAAAAGTACGTGATTTCTGGTCAATATTACGAATGATCATAACATTAGGAATACCTGATGACGTTTTTCCTTGTGGCATGTTCTCGTTAGGTGTTGAGAATCGCACTTGACTATCTCTGCCTGGCGGTAAATTTAATCTTCTCGCCCGGAATAGTTCCTCTTCTAATCTGTCTATTTGCTCTTGCAATCTATTTCGTTCTTCTCTGAGACTGTTTCCTTCCGCACAGTCTGGCATCGACTTATTCTCATTACTAAATTCAAGAGTCTGGCCTTAAATTACATCCTCCGCATTGAGAGAATTGCTTAATTTTAAGTCCTGTAATTTACTTTTCATTAACTCAATTTCGCTATTTAAATTGGAGACTTTACCTTCCAGTTCGAGATTTACATGTTCTTTAATTTTATCGCTCAGATCTGGTTCTAAATCTACGGACAACATAGATTGTAAACTCTGTATTCTTGTTAATAAATTCATTCCTGACTTCCTCAACATCTTTAGTGCTACGATATTCTGCCATAACAAGTTTCTTAGAAAAATCATCTTCTAATCACTCTACAGTTATGACTGAGGCTTCAATTAATTCATTTTTGAGTACACCAATACTTTCACTCACCACATTTTTTATATCAATTTCAATATCAGCCCTTACAAGATCAGCTTTCTGATTCACCTCAATCTGTAACATTGCTACAGCTTTCTTCAACTCATCCAGGTTGGAGTTGATACCTAGATTCTCAGATTGGAGCATGCTTAATTGAAGGGTAATATTATCCTGAAATTCTGTTAGCTTTTGCTATTTTCTTCTGACTGAATTTCTATAGCTGCCAAAGATGTTTGGGTTCTAGCTAAAGTATTCTGTGTTTCAGTAGATTGGGTTTGCAAAGTGGCTAATGTGGTTTGAGTTTCTGTATCTCTAGTATCTAGACTAGCTAACTTGGTTTTAGTTTCATTAGAGTTAGTTTGCAGGGTAGCTAACGTTACTTGGGAATTAGCTAAAGTTGCTTGTGTCCTAGTTACAGTAGCTTGGGTTTCAGCAAACTTTTTTGGGTTTCAATTGCACTGGTTTGACATTCCCTAGTTATCCTATCTGTGTCAGCTTTAGCTTCCTTTCCAAGTTCATCCACATTTTTCTTAATCTCTCGTCCTAACTTATTCTGGTTTAGGTGGGTAGCTTGGTGTAGGGCTTCTAAGTCCTTATCTAATTTACCCTGTGTCTCTTGCAATGTAGCAAACATTGCCTTAATAGTATCCAGGTCTCCTGGCATCTTCTTTTCTTGAGAAAGAGGGAACATACACTATGACAACAATCAAGAATATCCGAAATAACTACCATTTAGACCACTACAATTGAATGAAAGAGATTTTACCGCTTATCAGTTAATTTAACCTATTTTATAAATATATGTGACTTCCTTTAAAATTACAGGTTCCAAATCTGTCTTCCCTATCTGACAAATTATCATTTGTAGTCAACGGTCTCTTAAAATAAACTCTAACAACACTCCTACTTGACAATATAAAATTTACATCACTTATGGCGTCAAAAATCACCATACAACCGATAAAATAAATAAATAAGATCTAGCCATAACCTTCCTATGGTTCATCCTGCTATTAAAAAAATGGCTGCGGTTGTTAAATTAACAATAAATAAAAAAGTATATGTACGTGACTTAGCACATATATATATGTCACCATGGTTACAGTACGGTAGTACAGTAGCGTAGCCAGGATGGACCCATAGTAGCGGGGGGGGGGGGGGGGTATAGTTACTCAAGCCAAATAATTCTACAAGCATCGTCAACGGCTTAAATTAGTTCGTTGGCATTTTAACGAACCATGGTCAACCCGGCCCAGAGGATAAATATATCTTTCTCTCGCTTCCCTTCAACGAACATTTGATAGTTTTCATTTGAAGTGGGCATTCTGTGGTTAAGAACGCCTATTCTTAGCTGCCACTGATTCGCAAAACAGCTTGTGGCAAGGATCATGTAAGATCAGTCGTGTGGATAGGTGTGTTATGCGTCAGATTGTCCCCGCCTCGCCCTAAGATGTTTCAGGTTTACTGTGTACTTGGGAATAAGGGAACCGAACATATGATTGTCGCATTCAAGAGTTGCTCCATTTCACTCCTTTAGGCTGCATAGCCTACATAAGATAGCCGCTGGTAATACTTCCTCATTTCATCCTTTCAGTCTCAATGATGAATCATTATTCCCTAGGTCATCAGGTCGGGCGTAATGATCAAGAAGGATTTACTGTTATTGACACTGTGCACTTCGAGGGCTATAGCCTACTCGCAATACGGTACCAGTATTCCATTTGAAGAATTGATGTACCGGTAGGCCTATTACAGTATATATCAGGTTATTTAGACGAATACGTGCGTATTAAATTAATTTGAAAGTGAATTTCTGTGTTCTAGTTTCCTACACATAATGGAGGGGCAATCGTTGATCAAAAGTGAGACGGAGTGGTCGACACAAACAGATGACTTGGCGGACATTGTAAGTTGTTTTTTAATTCCACATACCGCAGGCTACTTTGTATCATCACAACCTTAATACTTGTCACCAAGCAGTAGGCTAATCAGTATCTGTTAACTTAGTCGGCTTGCCTCACCAAACGCAGCGTTAACAGGCCTTCTTAAAAAAATGCCTCGTCAATTTTAACTTGTTGGCGTTTCAACAGCACATTCGATGATTGGTGTTAGCAAACGAATCGTCATGTTTAACGGCTGTACAAAACTCATTGAAAGATGATGATTGAGGTGGTATTTGAATATTCTTTGGTGTAATGAAACAGGCCGTTAACTGCAAAAAGCTTAAAAGTTATCCATACTCCTTGGTTATAAACAGACATGGCTGTTGAGGAAAAGAGCTGGGGACTGAGAGATTTTCTGTAAATGAATGAAACGTACTTATTCACCCTTATCCTACAGTAAATGCCCAACAAGAATAACAAAACTTAGTAAAACCACTCCTGATCAAATTTGTTTAAATTCAGATAAATATCACCATTCAATAGAAGCCTATTGTCCGGGTTTTAGGGACCACCCTGGACAAATACTGAGTTTTGGAGTACCCGAAACAATCAATGATAATGGAGTAAAATCAAAGTGCAGGTCATTCACTGAAACAAATGTTACATATTTCAATGACTTATTAAATAAGTAAACATGGTCAGAAATTTATAAACTAGAAAATGTAAATGATAAATTTAATGCATTTAACGGTACCCTAAAACACTATTTTGAAACAGCATTCCCCTTTAGACAAAGAACTGTTCAAAATAACAAAACTAGCAATTGGATAACAACAGGGATTATAAATTCATGTCAAAGAAAGAAATGTCTACACAAATTATATAAACAATACCACACAACACCTGAATTCAATTTATACTACAAAAATACACTAGCATATTAAATAAGGTAATAAGACTAACAAAGAAAATGCATAATGATAATTTTATTTCCCAATCATCTAATAAAAACAGGGCTATGTGGTCCGTGATAAAGAAAGAAATTGGAATATCTGCTAAAATACAAAGCAACATTACACTGACCAGAAATAATAAAGTGATTAATAATCCAGAGGAAATAGCCAACACTTTCAATGACTATTTTCTGGAAATTCCACAAAAATTATTAAATAAATCACAGGTAAATACACTAAATTCTAATAATAAAATAAATATATGTAGTGATTCTTTATTTATAAATCATGTCACAAGTGAAGAGGTAAGAATAGTAATAAAAGAGCTAAAAAATTAAATTTTGTGCTGGCATTGATGGCATCCCTGATGCAATTTTAAAGAAATGTGCAGAAAATATAATAAATCCACTTACACACTTAATAAACAGTTCAATTCTCTCGGGAACTTACCCGGATATTTTGAAGTTATCAAAAGTAATTCCAGTGCAAAAAAACGGTTCAAAAGATGAATTAGATAACTATCGTCCTATTACCTTACCAACTGGTATTGCAAAAATTGTGGAAAAAGTCATGTATAAGAGACTGATAAGTTTAAAAAAATATATTATCAAACTCACAACATGGATTCAGAACGGAAAAATCTACACAGACAGCAATTTATGAATGTATTAATAGTATACTGAAATTAACTGACAATGAGGAACATGTAACTGGCCTATTCTTGGATTTATCGAAAGCATTTGATGTTGTTGACCATAAAATCCTCCTTACAAAACTAAATCAATGTGGTAACAGAGGTCTAGCTAATAAATGGATAGAGTCTTACTTAACATGGCGTAAACAAATAGTAAGCTTGAGACACAAGGATGATGGAATCAAATTACTTAATGAAACATTGTCCAATGAGGAAATTATTAAATTTGGAGTACTGGTACCCCAGGGATCGGTTTTGGGCCCACTACTCTTCCTTCTATATATCAAAGATATAACACAGAACATTCATTCACGTAAGGAAATTTTGTTTGCGGACGATACAACACTCGTAATAAAAGGTGAAACTAAACAGGTTATACAGCAGTCTGCTGACTCCGTTACAGTAGAGTTAACCAAATGGTCACAAGATAATCGCCTCATAATCAACTATAAAAAAACAGTATGTCTAAATTTCCACGCTATACAGAATAGGAATCCTGCGAAGCCCAATATAACATTAAATGGTCATCAAATAGAAAATAAATCAGAAACAAAGTTTTTAGGACTATGGATACAACATGACTTGAAATTGAATAAACATATACAATATCTGAATACTAAACTGAACTCGATGTGCTTTGCGTTACGTATGTTGAAAACCTGCACTAGCATGCACACATTAAGAAATACTTATTTTTCTTATTTCCATTCATACTTAAGATATGGGGTCATATTTCGGGGGTATGTCGCCAGATGTACTATGCACGTTTAGGATACAAAAGAGGGCGATTAGAATTATGGCAAATGTAAACACTAGAGAATCATGTAGACCTCTGTTTAAAGATTTAAACATTCTCCCTCTGCCCTGCATATATACAGTATCTTTGAAAGTATTATGTTTTGTAAAAAGAATTTAATGAATAAGGATGTTTTTCTTAAAACAAACAATGATGTTCATAGGCATAACACAAGACAAAACCAAAACATTCATATTTCACACACACAAGCATATATCAAAAAGGAACTTATCACACAGGAGTTAAATTATACAATAAACTGCCCCAGTATATAAAACATGCCCCAAAAATAAAAACCTTTGATAGAATGTTGAAAGCTTATCTGCAGTGCCATTGTTTTTACTCTGTAGTTGAATATTTTAGTGTATAGAAACGATGAAATCTATAATTATATTTTACTTTTCTATTTTAATTGTAATACCTAGCTGTAAGTTGTTGTATTTATAGAATTAAGTTTTCATATTATGATAATAGAATAAGGTGTAAATAGTTGTCCAATAAGATTGTATCTCTTAAGATCTGTTATTATAATAAGTTATAAATAGTTATAGTATTAGTATTACTGTATATTCCTATTACTACTTTTATTTTATAGTTGTAAATTCTGACGTGTCCTGTATCAAAAATGTATTGTATACATGTATTTGATCAAATGGAAATAATAAAACTATCTATCTAACCTGCCTTTGTTTTTTGCAACCTACAATTGGGTACATCCACCTGATTTCTACTCCTAGTGTTGTGATTATGGAAGTGATTTCGGTATCTAACATCTGTGATTTTAACTTTACATAATGCATTATAAATGTACAAATTAATTACTGTCATAATAGAATTATCAATAAACAAGGGTTTACAGTGTGTACTGTGCCCGATCAGACCGAAGTCCGGACGACCACGTATGCATTTCACCAAGAATCAGTCTGCTGTCTGCATATATCAGTCATCCCGGGGCGCCAGATTGGTTAAAGTTGACTACAATAACTCAACAATAAAAAATATGCTTTACTGATTTTCGGCTCGATGCAACAAGGATAGAAGGAGATTTTATGAAATGAATGCATCCGATACAATTATCTCATTTTATTTAAAACTTTAAAATATTGACTGAGAGTATGCCAAAATGGCATAAAAGATGAATGACGAATCATATGTTATGTACAAAATATACAATTTCACCAACACATGAACACTTAACAATTGAGACGAAAGTCAAAATAATAGTCCGGTTGACTTCGCTCAAAATAATTATTTACAGGAGTAGGGTTTTGTCAGTGCAAATATAATTGTCTTTACTGATCTCTATATTGTTTTGAGTATTCACATATTGAAAAAAATATCACTCGTTGAAAATATGTCACAGTTCACCTTTTTCAAAATATCGTAGCAAATTAACGAACACTTCAGGATTCAGTTATATCAGGATTTGTTCAAATACAAAGTTATTAACAAGAAATAGAACACAATATCATTTACATGGACCTTGAGCATTTGGATTCGACGAACTTCGATAAACGGAAAATATTTATTGAACCATCTGTTCTCGATCCCAAGTCTATTGACTCAATCATAAAATAATTGTCAAAATATTATTATCAAAAAAAAGATAAATTCCATTCCATATGTATTCAACCATTTAATAAATTAATCATCACTTGGAAATATTATTTAGAAAATTGGAAATATTATTCAGAAAATTTATCATGAAACAATTTCATTTATTATTATCAAAATTTCAGTAATTTGACAAAATGTCAAATATGTTAATCATCAACTTATTTGCAAAAATGTTTATATGTTTTTATAGGATCACAAAATCCTCTCAGTTTATAGTGGTTGTTAAGAAGTAACAGTTTTAAATAATTAATAGCATCGGCCCATTCGATCATAGTTAGCATCTAGACAACGGCAAAGTTTTTCTCGTAATGAAAGGTACAAGTTGAACAATAACAATTGTCGGGTAAGCAATTACTAGGAATACTTCTAGAACACGTGGGTAAACTGTAAATTGACAATGATGGCTCAACAAAATAACCTTTGGTTATATTTCGACGAAATTGTGGCTAAATTCGACTCCTCTACAAAATTCAAAGACATCCAACCTACAATATGATTGATGCTTCATTTCACACAACCTCATTCTTGCGACTTAATTGCGCACTCAGAATGGCATATTTAACTCTTTGCACACACAACAATTGTTCTTCCCAAATTATGCAGAATAATCAAGCATATTTAACTCTTTGCACACACAACAATTGTTCTTCCCAAATTATGCAGAATAATCAAGCCTTTGCTTGTTACAACTGGAAGGTTTATAAATTGGTAAACCTCACAAATGAGTTTACAATAATAATTTTACCATCAATTTTAAACCTGAATAATTCCACACCGTGTCTATTCTTAGCCAAACGTTTTGAAAGACATTGCTCCATAATGATTTAATTTTTATACAAACTAGCAAAAACGCTGTTTTATACATGCTCTTAGCTTCCCGTATCATTACTTTCCGTGTCTTCTCAAAGATTTAAAAGCATAGTGCAAGCGTGAAATAATTCCACTGAATTAATATGTTGTTTATTTGTGGGCATGCGTTAACCACTAACCTTCGGAATCAACAAGTATCCGATCTTAGAATATCGTTTCAAATGTCAAATGTATAAATCATACAACATGAAAATGATTATTAGAAATCACAAATATTTATTATTATTTCTTCAGAAAATAGGAAAATAATAATTATTATTAAATCAACATCATTATTATTATTTCCTCAACAAAATGGATTTAAAGTTGTTAAACTCTTCGGGGAATATCATCCTCGACTTCTAAATAATGGATAAATATCCATTCCTCAACATAAATTTCTTATTAAATCTTCAGTTACTACGGCTGATGACCGCGATTATAAAAATACCAAATTAAATAAATGCTCGTTCTGCACGTCCATAAATTTCGAATCAATGACTTCTGAGTGTAAAAACAACTCAGATCAAAGCTTCTATTGCAAAAGAAAAATATTTGCAACAGCAAAAAAAAATATTGATGAATAGAAAATATGTGTTGGTAAGACTGTAGAAAAATATGAGAAAATCCAGCTAACTACGCATAAAATAATGCAAATTGTAGCTTACATTCTTGTAGATCTTGATGCTTGTAATCTGGTCTGAACCAAATTATTCAGTCTTCTTCTTGTCCCCATTAGGACGCGTATTTATAATCTTGTATCGGCCGCCATTTTATACCCACAAGCTGTCTACACAGACATAGTGGTATTCATTCTTGAAGCCTTAATATCTTGAAGAAAAATGTTGCCAGCTTCAAAAGCTGAAGTAAAGTTGACAGGGCTCTGATCAAAATGATCCATGATGAAAATTATAACATGACCCAACTGTGATATGTTCAGTACTCCCAATACGCTTATAATCTTATTCAGCACGAGTACAAATTCTGTCGAGTTGGCTGGGCAGAGCTTCTCACTCTTCAGATCGCACGGGGCAAACCTGTATTCCCAATATCGGCGTAAGAATTGTACTGTGCAAGAATTGTAATAAAAGTACTGATTTATCTTGGCTGGTCTATTAACAAGACAAAAGCTTGTCCTCTGACTGTTGGATTAAATAATGCACGTCCATAGCAACGGAGTGCTGATGGAGAAGTGAACATTCATGGCTCGAGCGGGCGTGCCCTATATACTCCTCGACTGGCTGCTCGAGGTCACTGCGGAGAAAATGCTGGAACTAAAACATCTCATATCTCAGCTTCCGCTCAATCAATTTCCTCGAAATAAAGCACATTCTTCCTCCCTTGTCCGTGCCAGTAATCTGATATAGGTCTCAAGATTCTACTCCATCGGGACATATTTAATGACATTTAGTCTCCACTATGACGCTCTCGGCCTACGTCACTTAACCACTTCTTGGCTGTCAAAACCTTCGAAATGCTTCTAAGAAGGTTCGGCGCGCGCTATTCAAACTTTCAATTCCGGACTTAGCATTGTGGCCTGTACCCTCAAATCTAGGCCACTGGATTTGGGCACAGTACCTGGTGGAGACTTAGATATAAGACGTAGAGCTTTCTTTTGGATTACAAGAACCTGTGAGATTCTACTGCAATTTTCCCATAGTAAATTTCCACATTGCACGATGCTTTGAAAAAATGTATAGTATGCATTTAAGAGGACTTTCTTGGAACTTTCTGAATGAGGGCTCCTCATAAATACAATACCTTTGACAAATTCCTTGTAATACAATCAATATGTGCATCCCAAGAAAGTAGAGCATCCTAATACATTCCTAACAGCTTGACAGGGTCATTTTCTTCATTAATTTGATGAGTACTTAAAGTAAATATCAATGTTTGAGTTTTGTTGGAATTAAGAAATAGCTTGTTTGCTGTAAACCATTCCATTGTTGAATGTAGGATATCCTTTGTTTGCTGTCTAACTTTGTCTACAGTATTAGCGTTTGTTATGAAAGTTGTATCATCCGCATATAAGACTGAACTGGCTGTAGAGTTCACATTATAAACTAGACCACGTAGTTCCGCCCCGTAAAACAACAATAACAACAATTAAAGTCTACCAGTTGCCCAACCATAATATATTCAAGAATTTTACCAAGTACTGGGTCAATTGAAACTAGCCGGTAATTGCTCAGTACATTGTGTTCGGCTTTGTCAAATACTGGAATTACTCTTGACTAATTTTGAGTTTCTGGGAACACTTCTGTTTCTAAACTGTCATCAATACACATAGTAAGAGGTATAAGAACATGATCAATTACTGATTTCATAAAATTATTTGATGTGCCTTAGATATCTTGGCTGTATGAAGCTGTAAGTTTGTTCACCACCCTTTTAACTTCATACATAGATACTTTCACCTAAAATCAAACTTTGGAACTGCATGGGTTTGGGCAATCAAGTCCATAAAATCAATTAAGGAGTCACATATGTTTTCATTCCCCGTGTACAATTCAGAGGTCAACAGCTAAAATATTGCACCCAACCAAGATATTTGGGTGTTGTGCTGGATCGCTCTTTGATATACAAAGAACATCTCTGCAGAACAACAGCTAAAATCAGAACACGTAACAACATCCTTCACAAACTCTGTGGTACAAGTTGGGGAGCAAATGCGACTGTTCTTCGCACAACAGCTCTCACCTTAGTATACTCGGTTGCTGTATATTGTAGCCCCGTATGGATCAATAGTGCACATGTAGGAAAAGTTGATATCCAGTTAAATGATACAATGAGAACAATATCGGGCACTCTCAAATCCACGCCACTCAAGTGGCTACCAGTATTATCCAACATTCACCCTCCTCCCCTGCGAAGGCTAACAGCTCTAAAAAGGGAATGGTCAAAATGCGCAGCAAATGATCTCTTACCCATACATCAGGTCTGTAATCCACAGAAGCAAGGGAGATTAAAATCTCAACATCCGTCATGGCAGCTAGGCAAGATGCTTGTTGAATCTAAGTTCAATATGGACGAAACTTGGCGAGAAGAATGGACTACATCAATCCCTGATGAGCTAGGATTGATCACTGACCCCTGCAGGAAACCTCCTGGTTTCCATCTTCCAAGAAGGATTTGGACGTCACTGAACCGAGTGCGGACCGGTCACGGAGGAAGTAACTTTTGGCTCCACAAATGGGGGAACATTTCTAGTCCTTAGTGCGATTGTGGCGATTCAGTGCAGACAATCCATCATATTGTGTCGGAATGCTCTTCGCGGTCCTTCAAGGGAGGATATGACGACCTGCAGAACGCAACTGACGATGCAGTGGAGTGGATTGCTGCTCTGGACATCCAACTGTGACTTTTGGTTTCGTTTTCAATGTTACTAGATATTTATTACCTGTATATATTGTATATACTTTAGCATTAGGCCTACTGTATCCTCTATATGTCATACAAAATATATATATATACTGACTGAATAAAATAGCGATTAAATACATCAGGGGATATTTCTTTTTTGTTTTTGTTTTTCCCTAATTCTGTTGCTCTCCTTATTAATTTCCTGCCATGCTGCTTTGTGTCTATTGACTGCTCCAGCAGTAAAAATCTGCTTGGCTTCCAACTTGGTTTTAAGTAGCCTACGGTACTGCTTGCTTATATTGTTTCCTTACATTCTTATATAAAGCTACATACTCCTTACTACCATTGTTTGATATTATCTAGCATAACATGACTTGTTTCCTGATATTCTCCAACTCTTCTATATACCACTTAAATCGAGTTATTAGGCCAGAATTTTTACTACAGGCAGGCGTATTATACGTTCGTTTAACAAGAGGAAAGCACTCGTGAAACAATGTTAAAAATGTGTTGCAGAAGCGATCAAATTTTCTCCCTTTGATGTTTTTAATTCCGCCAACCAACCCCTCCCCTAATCCAAATAATTTAACCTTGTTATACATTCTAGCGTTTTATCTACCGTACCGAAACAATTCGCTTGAAAACGGATTCTTTGACAATTTTTCTGGGTATAGTGTTTCTTTGCTTCAGCCTAAGAGCATGATGATCTGAGCCTAGGACAATCATGGCCATGTCAAGTGTACCAGTGTTTTACATCAATATTTGGCAAGATATTATCAAGGACTACTTTCCCCCTAGTAGGACTGAAGTTGTCACAATACAAATTGAACGCAGCAAATTTAGAAAATAATGAATTTTTCTCTTATCTTGTGTAACATCAAGATTGATATCTCCACACATACATACCTTAAACCCTATATATGAAACCAACTTTAACAACGACTTTTCCATCTGTTCGAGAAAAACATCTACATCCCCATTGGGAGAATGATATATTGAAACAACAACCTAATTGAGATCTTAAATGAGCACTGCAACAACTTCAAAATCTAATTCCACACATAAAAATGAGATATCTATTACTTTACATTTCAAAGCACACAATGTAAACACTGCCTCATCACCACTTTTGTGCTCCTTCTACAATGTGTCGATCGCGGCATATATACATCTAAATGAATAAAAGTTACAGTCAGTCTGAAAGACTAGACGTTATATCGTTTAAAATGACGCATACTACAAATGCTACACATGTTAGAAAGGCTTAGGATGGCTTCTCGCTTCGCTCAAAGACCCGGGACTCTTTGAACAGACTCCATTACCCATTAACTTAGGCTTCCCGCGCGGGCACCTGTTTAAGGGTCACCCTGTATTTGAGTCTGACATCTTTTACAACTCTTTAAGGGTCACCCATTATTTGAATCTGATATCTTGCAAACCTCTTTAAGGGTCACCCTGTATTTGAATTGAACCTAACATACTGTACACCTCTTTAAGAGTCACCTTATATTCTTATCTGGCACCTTGTATATCTCCTTTAGGAGTCACCCTGTATTCTTATCTGGCATCTTGTACTGTATTTTGCTATGACATCCTGCACATCTTTTTAGGAAGCACCCTGTATTCTTATCTGGCATCTTGTATATCTCTTTAGAAGTCACCCTGTATTCTTGTGTGACATCTTGTACACCTCTTTAGGAGTCACCCTGTATTCTTGTCTGACATCTTGTGCACCTCTTTAGGAGTCACCCTGTATTCTTCTCTGTCACCTTGTATTCTTATCTGGCATCTTGTATATCTCTTTAGGAGTCACCCTGTATTCTTATCTGGCATCTTGTACACCTCTTTAGGAGTCACCCTGTATTCTTTTCGCTTCGCTCGAAGCCCCAGGTCGCTCGACGCCCCAGGACTCTTTCAACAGACTCCATTACCCATTAACTTAGGCTTCCCGCGTCGCTGCATGACGCCACGCACTCGCCGTCCATTACCCATTAACGTAGGCTTCCCGCGCGGCTGCATGACGTCACCGTCTCCGTCTCCGTAACGCATAACTTTTGACTAAAGCATAACGATGAAGTCGACAAGATCATTTGAAATGATAAAATCTGTCTGACAAGTTTCAAAGTGACAGATTCATGCAATGTGTCTTCTGAAGTTCTGTAGGGACATGCCAAGAATTACATTATGACGAGTCTTAGGGCGGAAGGAATTATCAGTGACACTCAGTTTACAATATTTAATAGTCTTGTATGCAGAGGTGTGGTTGGGTTTGGGTAACTATATTGCGTCTCTACCTTAAAAGACAGTATGGACTTAAATGTAGTATTTGCCTCTCACTCGCACTCCTATGTCCTGCAATTAGCTTCATCCTCTTCTACGCCGGCGATGTTGCCATTTCCCAATAATTGAAAGTGACAAATCTAAGAAAATGTTTGCGTGGTATTATAGAGAATTTCCCGCTCTTTATGATGGTGTAAAAATAAAAGCCATAAATAATTAACACATGGCCCAATTTTCACAATTACGATATTTTAGCGCGAATCGATAGTTTTGCAGATATAAAACTTACCACGCCATAGATAATTAACTAATGATCGCTGCATATCAAGAATTTAATTTTAGATTGCCTGATGTTGGTAGAAGATACCCTACTTCTCAGGGCAGTACTTATTTTCATAATATAAAAAGTTATGATTTTTTTTCTTCAATGTTACTTGAAAAATCTGGGATGGTGTCACAGAAAAGTCAGCTAGCGAGAAAGTTTTTTGCTGTTGACTTTACGTTGGTGACTAAGCGAGAAGAAATGTTCATTAATGTCAGAAATAGTTTTTAAAACAAACCAGAACTCAATATCAGGTAGCATTCATGAGTTATAGCACTTCGCTTAGTCCTCCCGCTCAGCGCTGACGCACTGGAAGTTTGTTTACTAATGTGGCCCGCAGGCTATCTCCCCCGACTATGTTTGAAGGAGGGTAGGTGATGATGTGAAGTAAAACTATGATATGAAGTGGATCTTGTGTTCTTTATAAATTGTCCGCCTCGTTGCGTTCTTGGCTGTCACTGTGCTGTCACCGTGGAGGCCCGGGTTTGAATCCCGGCTCGGCCAAGAAATGTAATTCTGGTCTGAGGGCTGGAACGGGGTGTACTCAACTCCATGAGACAAAACTGAGAAGAGGCGGGTTCGATTCCTACCTCAACCATCCTCGAAGTGGTTTCCGTAGTTTGCCTTTGTTCGTCCCGGGAATTAACAAGGGTTCGTTAATGGTGCAGAGTTAACGTTTCTGTGCCAAATGAACACGGTAGACACACACGACAAGTGAAGTATATGAAAAGTGGTTCGCCGAGCAATATTGTTGCTCAATGTTCCCGAAGGATCTAGCCTAGTAATAGACAATGTAGGCTATCACAGCAGAGAAATATGTTCTTGCTTGTCACCTTACCACACCACCATACCCATCGAAATGGTATGTATGGGCGCAAGTGAAGATCTATATAAAATTGAACGTCTCGTTCAAGAAACAAGAAATGAATAATTTAATTTCGACTGCATACCCCTACTTGACCACACAAAATTGGGTAAATTACGTGGACCACAATATATTATTATTATTATTGTCATATTATAATTTGTTATAACCTATGATATTCGAGAAAAAGGCCTTATCATATTCATGAATAATTGAAAATTATAAATTATTATCAAGTGTGCACTAAAACCGCGCTCTGAACTTCGGTGTATCATAATCTAAATATTGTACCGTCTTTCGCTTCAAGGCATGAGGTACAGTTATATACAACCAACAAATACTTTTGGAAATTTCCCGAGTTTTGCGTAAAAGCACGCCTGTATACGAGTTATGTTACATCATGTGCCCGGCCTTGCAGAACTTTGTATATGCAGCAGATCTGGCATCAGCGCGCTCCATTTAATGCGTACTGTCTTTTAAGGTAGAGACGCACTACAGAAACTATTATATAAGTACCCCTATGTAAAATTCGATGCGAGGCGTTAATTGATTCAACTTAAACTGGGCGTTCTGTAACGCGGACAAACTTGCATATTGTGGATTCTGAGAGCTTGTATGCCACTAATGCCGAATTGAGTTCACTTTCAGGCAGCATATTGAAACGTGTTGATAGGTTTGTAATGTACTTTATTTACTCCTCATGCCCCAGCAGGTTTATATGCAGAATAAGCTAATACAGTATAAGAAGCTTCATTTCACTGTTAAACAACTTTCACAAAAAATAAATCCTCTCTTTATTTAATCTGCAGTAATGATATAAGGAACATCAATATTTCTTAACAAGTCGAGCATCAAGGTCGAATCAGTTTTACCGTTATTGAAAACATAACCTCTCCTTATCTCTGTCCATCTCGGTGGTTATATTCGGCGTACTGGTATATGTATAGTCTTTATTTAACATCTTATCGCACTTTCTGTGTTGTAGTTCCCCTTACATTACATTATGGAGGAAAAACAACCGTTCATCAAAAGTGAACCAGAATGGATATCTGAAGCAGATGAATTCCCTAACACTGTAAGTTGTATTATAATTGGTATATTGTGTAATTTTGGATTTTTTGTGATGTGCCTACCAAGCAAGGTTTATTGAATTAATACTTACTTCCTAAAGGTGCCTGTAGGCCTACACTGGAGAGTGATTTTCATAGAGCAAGTGCGTGTACACTGTAGAGTAATTTTCCCTGGGTAGAGCATTCGTAGAGTGTAGATAGACAAATCTACCTAGAGCACTCTCTGAACCTGTGTACACTGTCAAACGTATTATGCACTAGGTAGAGCAGCGCTAACAATTTCTGAGAGCAATGTGCGTCTAGGTTTTATTGCGCTGTGTTGTGAAGTTAAAATGTCTTCAAGAGAGCGTTTAGCATATGTGGTGGTGGAGTGTGCCTTGTTAAACTTTAATGCACCAAAATACTTCCAAGTACTACCTTCATCGCCAGTTTTTTTCTTGTTAATTTTCCGCAACAGGATTGAATTGGCAGCGGATGTTGTGAAACTTTCTGCAAATTTCTTGCATAGTGCTTCCCATGGCTTCTGCTATCACCCAAAACAACTGTGCTTTCAAATTTCTAACTCTGTATTCTTTCACAGTACAATTCCAAGTTTTTGGATGGGCTTCAATATGTTCAATTAATGTTATTGTCTTTTCGCGACTCCACACAAATTCAGCCCTATTCAAACGCTATAATTAACAATAAACAAATAACCACTACAATCCACCACGGGCTCTACGTAGAGCACTTTCCAATATTCAACCGAACTGTAGAAACTTCTAGAGCTATCCATGGGTTTCTATAGATGGGATAAACGGATTGATACACACGAACACATGTTGACATGGATGTATTTAACAAGACACTGTGACACATGATACAGAGTCCAGTCTATATACCAAAAAAAAAAAGGCAAAGAACATGAAGGTCAAAGAACATACAGTACATGTGACAAAAGACAAACGACATGTAGAGCGAGATTAGAAATTACGAAAAGTAATCATTCTTTTCAACACTCTCCCTTAATCGAGCAATGCTACATTATGCTGCAATTAGGATAATCCAATGCCACTAACACATTTCACATGACCATGAACTGGCAGACCTTTAGTCAATACATCAGCAATCATTTCAGAAGTAGGCACATAGGATAACTTTACTTTGCATTTCTTTAAGATGTCCCTAATGAAATGATAGCGCACATCTATGTGTTTTGTTCTCTGATGAAAACCTTCATTTTCAGCCAACTTCTGAGCACTCTGACTGTCATTACACAACTGAATTGGACCTCCTCTCTTACACAATTCAAAGATGAAACCTCTAAGGAACAGAGCTTCTTTACATGCTAAAGTCAGACCTATGTATTCTGCTTCAGTGCTAGACAATGCCACAACTGGCTGCTACTTACTTTCCCAACTTATTGGGCCTTCTGCATATTTGAATAAAAACCACTCACAGATTTCCTGTCAGTTAAATCGTTTCCAAAAGAAGCATCAACAAAACCCTTGACGTCACATTCTGATTTTTTTATACATGATACCAAGATCCACCACACCTTTCAAGTATCTGAACATTCTCTGGACACATGTCCAATGTTCCTTACCATAACAATTATTGAATTGACTCAAATAATTAGTTACTTATGCAATATCTACCCTGGTACAAATGGAAAGGTATAACAAAGCACCAATGGCCTGTTGATAGGGATAGGATTTATCACAGGATGTGGATTTCTCCAACAACAAACCTGTTTCCATTGGAGTATTCACATGAGTACAATCTGACATGTTAAACCTATCCAACACATCTAACAGATAACAATTCGGATCCAATTTAATACAATCTTTGCTTCTTTGAACTCTCATCCCCAGACATTCAGAGACTTGTCCCAAATCTTTGATCTTAAAATGAGAATGCAACACAGACTTCAGTTTCTCCACTTGGACATGATCATTAAAAAATACAAAAAATCATCAACATAGAGGGCAATAACAACAAAAGATGATGAATCTTTACAGTAATATACACATGGTTCATACAGAGACTTCTTATAACCAATTTCAGTAAGAATTTCATGAACCCTCTCATACCAAGTGCGAGATGCTTGCTTCAAGCCATAAACAGCTTTTCGAAGCTTACAAACTTTAGAACTGTCACACTCATAGCCTTCTGGGGGGTACATATAAATATCACTTTTAAGAACGCCATTCAAAAAAGCTGTTGAAACATCTAGGTGATGAACTTCCAAATCCATATTTACAGCAAGAGCAAAAAATAGTCTCAATGTACTATACCGCACTACAGGTGCAAAAGTTTCCAGATAATCAACTGCATACCGTTGAGAACAACCTTTAGCCACTAAGCGTGCTTTAAATTTAGACACATTGCCTTCAGTATTATGTTTCACTTTAAACACCCATTTGCATCTTGCAATATTTGTTCCCTCAGGTTTCTCAACTAATGTCCATACATCATTATCATGAAATGACTTAAGTTCTTCCTCCATCGACTTTTTCCATTGCATGCCATCCTTACCGCTAAGTGCTTCAGACACAGTGGTCGGTTCCACATAACCACCACTTTCAGCAAAATAGACTTCATAATCAGGAAATTGTTTTGGAAGTCTCTCCCTTAAAGGGTACCTCCTATCTGCATCTTCTGGAACACCAACCTGGTTAATCTCATCATTTTCATTATCATCATTATCATGAATTACAACAATGTCTTCATTAACCTGAGCAATCCCTGGACCATCAATGTTGTCCCTAACCTGACCAGCAACTGAAACTTCAACGACTGGCAGGTTATCATTCTGTCCAATTCTGTTTTCATCATCATTTACAATGTCATGAAACGGACAAATACATTACATCCCTCATTTCGACATTTTTCTCAGCACACCTGGTGAATTTATGTTCTACAAATTTAACATTGTGCTCTACAAAAATTTCTTTAGGCTTACTGGGATCAAACAGATGGTAACCATTCTTTTCCCCATCATACCCAACAAACACAAAACATTTGCTTCTGGGTTCCAATTTGCCACTAACACACCTGTTTTGGAACATGGGCATAAGCATCGCAACCGAATATTTTCATATTCTCATGACTTACAGCTTTACCAGTCCACAATTCCTCTGGTATGGCATTTTTAACTTTACTATGAGGACACTTGTTCAAAATATACACTGCTATATTGGCTGCTTCCGCCCACAGTTTTTTAGAACATCCTGCTGTAAACAACATGCATCTAACCCTTTCTATAATAGTACGATTGTGACGTTCAGCTATGCCATTTTGTTCAGCTGTATACCTTACAGTTCTCTGTTGCACAATCCCTTTTTCCTTGAAATATTTGTTCAGGTCAGGATTGACAAATTCCTTACCATTGTCTGATCGAAAAATCTTTGGAGTCTTACCTTTCTGAGTTTCCCAATATGCAACAAAATCCTTGACTTTCTCCTTGGCTTCAGATTTTTGTTTCAAAAAATAGACAAAAATCTTCCTGGAAAAATCGTCAATTATTGTCATCATATATTTAACACCGTTCCAGGTCTCAGGGAGCGGCCCACACAAATCAGAGTGCACCAAGTCCAAAAGACTTTCACTCCTCGAGTGACTTACTTGTGGAAATGACTGCCTTTGCTGCTTCCCGAGAACACATGGTTCACACAATCCCTTTGGGATTTCCTTAAATTTAACAACATCAGCCATTTCACTTAAGACCTGCAACTTCTGTCGCCCAACGTGACCCAACCGCTCATGCCACAAATTGTAATCAGAAACATCACTAACAAGGGCAGACATATCTTGGTTAACATTCAGATAATATAGACCATTCAGAACTGAACCAGTAACTAGCACGCTACCATTCACTGAGCAATTCTCTGAATCCAAGATTTCACATCCAATTTTGTTAAATACAACAACAGCACCCCTTGTAACCATCTGACTAACCGACAGCAAGTTAACACTCAGTCCTGGAACATGCAACACATCTGACAGATTATTAATACTGTCGCTTACGTTCAGTGCAATGTCACCAACTCCTTGTACAGACAACTTGTCATTATTACCAATTACAATCTTAATATCTGGATCATCATTGCATTTATAACTTGACATAAGTTTAACATTAGGAGACATGTGAGCACTACTACCAGAATCAATGACGAAACATTTTTTTGGTACGTGAGCGGTTAAAGCACAAAACAGACTTTTATTGGATTTTGGACACTTCGGCGCACTTTGAACTTTTGTCTTCTGTGGACAAGTGTCTCTTCCGTGAACCTTTTCACCACAAACCCATCAATTCCAACGACTTTTGTCAACCGCTTTTTCACTACCGGTAGAGCTCTTTGGTTTCTTGACTTACCTGAATTTCTTCTTGGTGTTGCTGTACAGGGCTGCCCCATCAGCTGACTTCTCACCTTGACTTCGGCGAAAGCTTTCGTCCAACAAGATAGACTTGATGCTGTCCAACTATAGTTCCTCCGATGTTGAAGTTACGGCCATAACCAAGTTATCGTATTCATCAGGAAGACCTCGAAGTATCGTAGCAGCAACAAACTTATCAGCGACAGGCTCATCAACAGCTTCTATCTTCTGTGTAACAGACATAACCTCACCAATATACTTGTCCATGGAATCGAAATCTGATAACTTGAGCGAGCACAGATTTCGCATCAGCGTGATATACCTCCACTTTCCTTTATCTTCAAACGCCTTTTCAAGGGCATGCCTGGCATCCTTAGCTTTTGCACAGCCTCGAACATGGGGATAATTGTGAACAGCCACCATGAGACATATATCCGCCAGCGCTCTCTCGTCACGCCGTTCATGTCCCTCCGACACATCTGTGCCTCGGACACTGGCACACAATCCATGCTTTTTGAGATAATTTGACATCCCAAAAGACCAGTTCGAATAATCCTCCCGACCACTCAATTTCGGAAACCGATCGGCACAAGGACTCTAAGCATGTTCACTCATTTTGCCTTCTCACTTTGAAGTTCACTGAAGAAATGATCGCAGAACACTGTTATGTCTGGGCCCATAACCTGTAGAAACTTCTAGAGCTATCCATGGGTTTCTATACACGGGATAAACGGATTGATACACACGAACACATGTTGACATGGATGTATTTAACAAGACACTGTGACACATGATACAGAGTACAGTCTATATATATATAAAAAAGGCAAAGAACTTAAAGGTCAAAGAACATACATGTGACAAAAGACAAACGACATGTAGAGCGAAATTAGAAATTACGAAAAGTATTCATTCTCTTCAACACGAACGAATAGAGCTAGACTGGTCTAGCTACGGTACCCAAATACTGTATACACCGTAGAGTCAGCCGGCCCTAGCTAGAGCTTAGAACGGTCTCCGCTAGGGTTCTCTACCACCTGTGTACACTGGAGAGGAGCTTAGAGTGCACTAGCTACAGCTACTCTAAGCTCTAGCTAGGGCAAAAGCTCTCCAGTGTACAAGCAACTTAATAGTTCACTGTTGCACGCAACGTAGTTCTCTATTAAGAGGCGTACTGACGGGAGGTGGGTAAGACAAAGCAATCGAGATACACTTAGCTGAAAGAAACGGTTCCGTCCCACGAGTTCCATTCCCGTGAGTTCCGAAAAATAATTCTTAGGAAAGACGTCCCATGAGTTCCGACCGCGTATTTACGTCTGAATAAATAATCTACTGAGTTCCACTAGTTCCCAATGTCTCTGGAAAACCCAGCTCTCAGTTTTGAGGTTTGAAATGCGGTAAACCACATCCCCGTGTAAGAGACTTGGTGTTGTGTTTGAAGAAGGAGTCTCGAAATTCAGACAAAAAAAAATGCAGGCAGAGTTGAATTTGCAAGCCACAAAAAGGAAAAGAAAATATGTTGCAATGGATGACAGAATCCAAAGAGCATCTCAACAGTTTGAAGAGACCTGTGATTTAACAGTGTTTTTAAGAAATGTTTCGTTTGATAAGAGTTTAAAGAGAAGAATAATTCTGTTAATAGATCAATTTGACGAAGCTACGTGCTGATTACTAAGTGACTTGTAAAAAAGATTAAAACACAGTTCAAAGACGAAGCGATATGCTGATACTATTTTTAGAACTTTGTAAATATAACTCAAAACTGATTATTTTGACGAAGGTTCTTGCTGATACAGATACTGACCAGACGAAAGCTGCTTATGGGAGCTACCGGTCCATGGCGTCCGCCCCCCTGTGTTAGAGGAGTCAAGGGCACGCACTCCCGGCTGGCGCTAACAATGGACCTTATTAGTTTCAGTAATAAAACAAAGTAATACAATCTTGCTGCAGAAAACTAAGCTGAATCTCGCTCAGGTAGTGTTCGGAACTGACGGGACTCGCTCAGGTAGTGTAATTGGCAGAGAGATAATCCGCGAAATAATTTGGAACTGGCGGGAATCGGAACTCATGGGAGGACCCGAAAAGATACAACCCCAATAATTTAAACAAACACACTTTCATGGAGAGTTCACCCCTCTTCCCTCTACTAGAAAACCCCCCGTCGGAAACAAGACACAACATAACGAAGTAGCCAAGCTAGATAAGGGATTAGTAAGGGAAACCTGTTATTATATCAGGATATACGATGTATCTTTTTCTTCAATAAACCTGGGCCGGTATTAAAGGTGCCGGGACATTCTCATTAGGCCGTTTTCGCTTAAAGAGGGCATTTTATCTTATGCGTGGAGAGTTTAATACCAGGTCTATAATAGAGGAAGATTATCCTGAATGCAGTAACATACACCACAGTAGAGAGACTATAGTAAAGCCATCGTTACTTCCTACTTGACGTTTCAGTGTTACCCTAGAGTTATCTAGAATGACATATACGATATAACATATACTATCTCCTCTTAACGTATGACCCCTTCCTCCCAGTACACACTGATCGCGATACATTTCCGTATAAAATCCCTCTCGAAACAAACTGGCAGCATCGATGACGTCATAGTCGACATCACGAAAGACACCAGATGTCTATCTGGCAAGTTCACGGGAATATGCCTGGGGAATGGAGGGTTTTAAGTGGGGAAACATAGACCGAAATTGGCATTCACAACATCACTTGGAATGTGTATCGTGTATGGGTATGACTTAGTCCCCTCTCTCTTCTTGCGTTATTAAAATAATCCATTATTGACAAGTAATAGGTGATTAAGGAGAATCATTCTTTCATTATATTGTAGCTTAATTTCCACATGATTTTTATCTTTCCAGAAGAAGGGATTGTTCGTAATTGCATACTATTCTAAGAATTATGTTATTCTTATGCTCTCATTGGCCGATTGATATACTTGGTGGCTAGACTAACATATTTCAAAATTCCCCCACCTTGGTGTCGTAATACTCCCCCCCCCCCCCCTTACAGACAGACTTGTCGCTCGCTTCGCAAGGGCGAACTAAATATATGGTGTGACGTCAGTGCTCAACACTCGCGTGATAGCCTTGAGGTCTGTCCGGCCAGAGAATAATCCGTCGTGCATTCCAAAATAAACGGCTTGGTTTGCTCAAAACGGGGATTCTTTTGCTTCATGACAATCTCTGCCACCACACTGAAAATCGGACCCGAGAACTCATCGCTTCATTTGGATGGAAACAACTTGATCGTCTTCCGTATATCGTGACACAGCGCCTAGTGACTACCACTTGTTCCCGCACTTGAAAGGGCATTTAGGAGGTTAGCGCAACGATGATGATGACCTAAAAAAGACCGTCCGTCAGTGGCTGGCAAATGTGGAGGCAGATAGATGAGGACGGAATTCAGAAACTGGTTTTATTTATAGGCGTGGGAATTATGTTGGGAAGTAGTTTAAAGCACAGACATACTGTACATGTAAAATTCAAAGTATTTAAAGAATTGCATTGGTTTTCTATGTATCAATTCTGTAATTTGTTAAAGAACAAGCCTCGTTTAATGCATTCTGCTTGGAGGAAATGGAAACCACATTAATGCTTACTGCAGGAGAAGTTTACAGGTAATACAAAATATATATTTATGAAATATTGTGGTTTTTTTTTTGTCTGCAGGATGAAACTTTTCATACTAGGGATATTAAGTTTGAAGAATATCCCTCACCAGAATTTGTTCCATGCGTCAAAACAGAAACACCATCTTCAGATCTGAAATCGGTAAGTACCTTATCGTGTTACTATTTCATGCCTCTTATCACCAGGTGGTGTTTAGGGTTTCCGGAATTACATTTCGGCAAATGTATTGACGACAAATGGAAGCGTTCGGCTTTTAGGTCGTGTATTGTTTGAAAGCACAAGCCATTTGGATGGAAGCTGGAGAATTAAAATATCTCACCAATGGGAGACTTGAATGAGCGCCTCCGATTGTGTACACTGATGGTCTGACCATTAAACTAACGGGGGATGCATCCGTTATCTCATTGGCAAGACATATATTATGTGAAGTTGGCAAGTGTTGGGCACAATCACATTGTAGCATATTAGTTGCCCACTGTGCACTGTGCATTTTAATTCGAAGATTAGGAGATGTGTACCAATTGATCATGGTTTGTCCAAATATCTGTGTTCTGGGGCCTCTTCCACGTATGAACTTTGCAACTTTTCACTTTGCACTTTTCAGTTCAGATTTTGTTCCACCATCACTTTTCAGATTTGTCTTGCAAAGTGAAAAGTTAGGAATCTTTTCACTTTTGAAGCCTGTTATGATCCTCCATTAGTGCAGAAATTCAAAGTGCAAAGGAATGAAGTGAAAAGTTTTCAGAAATCTTTGCAAAGAGGTGATTCTCTTTTCAGCTGTTAAAGAACAAGTCTCTACACTAGTTTCTCGGCGCAGAATTTGGTTTAGTGCTATAAATATGTTACGACGAGAGCTTTTGTTATCATCAAGTGAGGATAATGATGAAGAATCCAACAAGATGACGTACAAAGACAGGATGAATTTTCGTAACCTCACTTCGACGGAATTTCATGAGTGTTTTCGTATTACCCCAATACAAGCTGACTATATTCTTGAAATAATTGGCCATTTATTGAAACTTCAACGAAAAGAAGTCGATCTCTTTCCGAAAAAGAACAAATTCTTATATGTGTACATGGGTTAGGAAATGGTGCCCAGCACGGTATAGCAGCAATGCATGGGACATCAAAATCAACTATTTACAGAACTGTTACTAAAGTCCTCAAGTTCACCTTGAAAAATAAAGCACTAAATCATGGAGTATTATACCGTTTGTCTATGGAATAAACATGGTCGGATCATTCCTACGCAAAGAATTTTGACATTGCAAAGGAATTGAAAAGTAATACATAGTTCATGGTAGAACAGGAAGACTTTGCACTTTGCAAGAATTGAAAAGTGCGAAGTGAGAAGTGAAAAGTTGCCAAGTTCATTCGTGGAACAGGCCCCTGGTCAGAGATCCTCTTTGAACTGCTCTACGGTAGGTTTAATTCACTTTAACTCCAGGCAATGATTGTAGCTTGCGCCAGTGATCTTGAGCATTGCTCTTGGTCGCAAACGCTAATATAATAAATACATGAATTTAAAATAAAGTAACGGTTGAGCAACTCCAAATGATCGTAAAGAAGACAGGACTACAAATATCGTTTGAGAAAACCCGAATTTTTGAGCAACATCCAAGAGGCTCCCCGTCACTTGCAGTCTGCGTGTGCGACTCGGGCGTGTGGGGTTCGAGGTTTAAATCCGGGGCCTATCCATCAGCTTTCTTTGTTCTCTCTCTCATCATTTCAAGCGGAAGCAGATTGTTTGTTGTCATTAAGCCACGGAACCAGAGTGATATGATATTCAACGTTTGCTTTGGTGTGCGTAAGGGAGCACGGGCCTGACCGCTCTAGCAAGCCGTCATCTGTTTAACAGTTGTGGTTCACATTTAAGGTATTTCCGGACACTTGCGACTCTAAGCGTCCTATATCAAATGACTTGTCTCAGTGCCATCTACGTCGCTACAGAGAGTTTTAAACGTTAATAAGAATCACCCTTTATACAGTGTGGACCCAGGTAGATTAACCAACCAGATAATTAAATTCTTTGCGGCCAGGAAAACCTCAGCTCGCTGGTGTCAGGAGGTGAAGAAGGACCTAGAAGAAATGTCAACATCTGAAATCAGCAACAGGGAAGCATACAAAGCCAAAATTAAGAATATCCCGGATCCAGGCACCATGGCCTGAAGAAAGGAGGGAACTCAGAGCGTTAGAATGAAGTATTGGGCAAAAATAAAGACCCAGATGCTGAAATTAAATGAACGTGGTCCACAGTCGGCCTAAACTACAGATGAAGAAGACAGAGTTTTATAAAACATTATAATATTGTATAGTTGGCTTGTCTGAATGATTTATTATATATCCAATAGCAAAAACTCTGCTGATACAAATTATTAAGGGCCTAAACACTTGTTCCTCAATGATACGTCGACTTCTTATATTCTACGACCCGTTGTATTCTTACAGCTGTGTGTTTGAGTCATCAGTCTTTTGCCTGGTTTGATGCAGCGCTCAATGCCTCCCTGTCCTGAGTCAATCCTTTCATCTCTACATAGACACCACATCCTACATCCGAGGCAATCAAACATATTCTAACCTTGGTCTACGCCTACAGTTCTTGTCCTCGACCCTTCCTTCCATAACTAAGCTTGCTATTCTTGGGTGTCTTAGTATGTGTCTTACCAACCTATCTCTTCTCTTCATTAGCAGTCGCCAGAAACATCTCTCCTCTCCCACTCGTCTTAATACCTCTTCGTTTGTAACCCTATCTACCTATCTGATCTTCATCATTCTCCTGTAACACCACATTTCAAACGCTTCAATTCTCCTCTTTTCTGCTGCTCCAACAGCCCAAGTTTCACTTCCATAGAGCGCCACGCTCCAGACAAAGGCTTTCAAAAATAACTCCCTAATACCTAAATCTATATTCGACGTCTACAGATTCCTTTTTTTGTAGAATGCTTTCCTTGCCTGTGAGCCAACTTAGTTTTTATATCCTCTTAGATTCTAGGACCCATTGTATTCTTACAGCTAAAAATTAGAAATACTCGTTCATCAATCCAGGCTATACATTTCTTTAAGGCTCACTTGATGTAGCAGCTGGCATCCCTGCTTGTCACACTGGAGATCCGCGTTGAATTCCCGGTTCTGCCAAGTTATTTAATTCTGGTCTGAGGACTGGAATGGGTTACACGCAGCCTCATGACGAGGCATAACTGAGAAGAGGTAGTTTCGATCACCACCTCAGCCATAATGAATTAAATCTTCCATGCTTTCCTACTTCTCGTCCAAGCAAATGTCTGGTTGTTTCCTAACTTCAGGCCACTGCCACCTCCTTTCCAACCCTCACCTTAAGATCAAATACACACATTACTACAGCCAACTCAGTGACACAAGTTATCAGTTATTGCCCACACACATGCAAATACACAGGACTGCATTACCACGACGTACAACCTTTTCCTGGTCACTTGTTCTCTACAGGAGTGATGGTATGTTATAAGTTTGAGAACTGGGGAATTTGTCAGCAAATATATGTAAACTATTGGTAGGTTGGTTCCTTAGTTTAGGGGCTGCGACAACGTGGTCATGTAGCCCCGTCTACTTTGGGTGTGTGATGAATTTGTCTGATAACAGGTGTTAATTGTGTTGGCTGTATTAGAGTGTTCTGTCTGTGATTCAGGTAGAAGGACTGCAGACGATTAATTTTTTGAAATAGTTCCTACTTTTGCTACCGTCCAGGACACCTACCTGTGGACGTGGCTACTAAATACCTTCGCAGTCAGCACCTGGCGGCGAACGTTGGAACTAAGACAGAGTTACCAAACTAACTTAGAAATTTTCGCTTCCACAAGTGTAGTTAGTGGAAGGTTCTTTTACATGCCATAAATCTATTACATTGGACCGCCGGCTTTAATTCCCCTCCGAAGTAAGGCATACTGAGGGATTTTTAACTCTCTTAAAACGTCCGACGACGTCGGCCGGGTTTGAACCCACGACCTTCGGCATAGAAGCTCAGCGTGCTACCAATCACCCCACTGATGCCGCCTATGTGAACTCTAATTGAGCTGCACTGTGCAATTACATGATTTCTTAAATTCACTCACTAATACAGCCATCCCATTAACACAGGTTATCAGACAATAAATTTCCGTACACATGTGGCTGAATGACCGCTATATCCAAGCCCTTCAAATGAAGCAACAAGATGATTTGTTATTTGTGTAAACAGTTTAATGTGATAGCAAATAATTAAAATGTTTCTTCTGATCCCCAGGATATGAAAGATGAAACACACGATGAATCAAGTGAAGCAAGTGGAAATCACTTAAATAAGTAAGTGGACAATTTCAAAAAATACGGTACTGTTCCTTCACCCTTATGTATCATCATCAGCATCATCTTGCACATTTTCCAGCCACTGGCCGGATCTGTTTGGAACACAAGCCTCTCCAACGTCTCCTGTCTTCCCACCATCTCTCAGCCTCCACCCTTGTCCAGTCTTCTCCTCTCTTCTTCAAGCCTTCTTCCACCCCCTTCAGCCACCTGTCTCTCTGTCTTCCTCTCGGTCTCTTTCCTTCCCACTTCGTCTCGTGTATCCTCCTGGGTATTCTCTTCTCCTCCATTCGTTTTACATGTCCATACCATCTAAGTCTAGATTTCTCTATACCGTCCTGTAATGGGTCCTCCTTCATTAATTCTCTGGTCCTCTCATTTCTTATTCTGTCCATCTTTGTAGCTCCAATACTGCTTCTCAAGGACCTCATCTCACTGGCCTGTATTTTGCTCTTCACCCTTCCTTTCATAACCCAGGTCTCCGAGGCATACGTCAGGATAGGGACAGACTACGTCCGATATATGACCTTTTTGCTGTTCTGAGGGACATCCTTGCTCCATAACAAGCTTCTCACACTCCTCCGGAATGCTTCTGTCTGTCTCCCCCGCTCATTTATTTCCCTATCGTTTCTTCCATTATCTTGTATCAGACTTCCCAGATACTTAAAACTCTCCACTTATGTATGCAAAACGGAAAATGTTGGATATGAATGAGTTTAGTTGTCTCTCCATGTATCTGGCATTTAACTATTGCTTTTGTTACTGTTGTTCTCATCACTGAAATGGATGTTGATATTAACTTTCTACTTGTTGTTTGAGTCATCAGTCTTTCGACTGGTTTGATGCTGCCCTCCATGCTTCCCTGTCCTGAGCTAATCGTTTCATCTCTACTTAGCTACCACACCTTACATCCGAGGCAATCCGTTTCACATATCCTACCCCTACAGTTCTTGTCCTCGACCCTTCCTTCCTTAACTAAGTTTGCTATTCCTGAGTGACCTAGCATGTGTCCTACCAACCTATCTCTTCTCTTCATTAGCAGTCGCCCGAAACATCTCTCCCATTCGTCAATTCTCTTCTTTTCTGTTGCAAGTTTCACTTCCATAGAGCACCACGCTCCAGACAAAGGCTTCAAAAATGACTTCCTAATACCTAAATCTATATTAGATTCAACAGATTCCTTTTCTTTAAAAATGCTCTCCTTGCCTGTGCTAACCTACTTTTTATATCGTCTTTGCTTCGTCCATCACTGGTTATTTTGCTTCCCAAGTAACAGAAGTCACCAACTTCCTTAAGCTGTTCACCTGCCAATTCGACATCCATAGGGGTATCTGGTTTCTTTCGACTACATTCCAATATTTTTCTTTTACATTTATTAATTCTCATAATGAATCCTTTTCTTAAGGCAGAATCCATACCATTTAAAAACTCATTCAAATCCTCAAGATGACGATGTCATCAGCAAATCTCAGAGTTGAAATTATTTCTCCTTGAATCTTTGGTCCTACTTTGAATTTTTCTCCAATTTCTTTAATTGCTTGTTCAATGTATAGATTGAAAAGTATGGGTGATAATTTGCAGCCTTGCCTTACATCAACTTTTCTCTCATGTCCTCCAGCTCGAGTGACTGCTGTCTGATTTCTTTATGGATTGTAGAGCACCCTCCTATCCCTTCACTTTATTCCAATCGTCTTCAAAATGTCAAACTTTCTACTTACTAACCCATAAACAGTTTATTAGTCTGCTCATGGGATTTGTTTCTGACTTGTGAAAACCCCACTCATTTCCTTGGAGCAAATATGCATGCTGCAAGTATAACAGTGATGTGAGTTTTGTAAGCAACATCCACTACTTTAAACTTACCGCAGTGAATTGCTGTATCCAGATGACTCTGCGAGCGAGCGTAAATAGTGCCTACGCTCAAGAAGTTGAATACATTTAATGATCTACTACCATCAATCTTAAACTCTTGGAGCATATACAGTGACTAATTTGCCAAGTTTCAGCATATCCCAGATAATGTTGCTTGGTTGATTATAATTTAACTGTTTAGACTGTAGCTCGTGATTTCAAGATTACATTATCTGGGGAGTTTTCTGATAAATTAAAACTATAAGATCTTGGGCAACAGATGGGTTGACGGACAGGTTCGACTAATATCAAACAAAGAAGTATACAGCAAGATGGAGGCGATAACAACAACAATTGCTGTTTTATGGGCACATCTTATGACCGGCTCACAAAGAAAATCTGCAATTTTCTTAAACCGAAAATCTCGGGTTGAAATGGTTCCAAGAGTGTGAGAGAGATATGAGACAGGTGGGCATTACGGAGGATAAAATCAAAGACAGGAATAGTTCCAGAAGGATGGTGAAAAGCTATCCGGGTTTTATGGTAGAGGCAGAACCCAAAATACGAAGAGGCCCTTTGACAGAGGAGCGGAAGAACAAGCTGATAGATGGGCTCAAGATGTCAAACTAACAAGACGCAGACACTGAAATGAGAGTGGTTGTTAGCACGCAGTCCATAGAGGCTCAAGTCGACGGTAAAAAAAACACCATAAGACTGGGTTTGGTTCCAACCATAAAATACACTACCTTCTCGATCTCTCTCTCTCTTTCTCAGTTGTGTAAGTTGAGTACCTTACTCTACTTGAGAAGTACACATTGGCAGCCCGGACATTGTGTCGGTGTTCACCTAAATGAGCACAAGAGTGACATCAGACTGAACTTGCAGCACGAATCAACTCTTGTGTGGAAGTACTTGTGACAAATAACCACAATCTGTTAGCGTGAATTGTAAGAACCTAACTTATTTGTTCAGAAACTGTGTACCCCTGTAATCATAGCACACAAATTGTGCACTGGATCTTTCAGCAATCTGTAAAATCTTTATAATTCACGGATTCCCCTTATGGCGCTTAAGGATTTACCAAAAGCTCCGCTTTGGTAGCCTCTCGTATCCTCTTGTCTTACCCGTGCCGAACCTAGCACCTTAGCGTCTGTATTTCACTGAATATTCCAGTACAAAGCGATCATACTATCCGCGTGTCACTTGTATTCGTGACGCACTGGTTCACTGCTGCCCACTACGCCGACTGACTGCAGTCTCGTACATGGGCCACTGAACTCTGCTGCGTGGCATTCCTCAAATTTTTGAAAGGATAGGTTTAGCCTTTCCAGTCGGGACGTCGAGATTCTTGACTTTGCGAGAGAAGCAGAATCTTGAATGAGTTTCTCATGAGTCCCGCTCCGTCACTTGAGTATCTAGGAGAATAAGGAGGCACTCCTTTCGTTAGAACCCCCTACAAATGCCTACCACCACATATTAGATTGTTGGCCCACTGCGCTCTGTCAGGTATGGAGAAAATCCGACGGATTAAGAAGGTTGGCAGATGAAAGTAATACAAGTAAGTTGAGGGGCATCAGCTTGAGCACTCATGCTTCAAAGATCCTGGCTAGAATAATTTACAAGAGGATGGAACGACGGACTGAAACCTATTTTGGTGAAGACAAAATTAGTTACAGGAGAACCGTAAGAACAAGGAAAGCTACAATAATTCAGAGACGGATCTCGAGTGGTAGAACAAATAAAGATAAGAGATAGACCATGGCAATTTCAGATTTGGAAAGGCTGGTGAATTAAAAAGCAATTCTTCTAGGTTTGTGCCGTGTCTTGTGTGGGGTTTCGCCTAGGACACCAAGCTGGCTCATCGGCGGGCTCTTGGTGTCCCCGCCCGGCCGTGCAAGCCAATATACCATCTTTTAGGAAGCCTTCGTAGGGAGGTTATGGCTGCTTGAGCTTTTGGTTCTCGCAGTCGAGTGGTGCAATTGCACCTAATATAAATGGAGGTGGCGCGCAGTTCGTCACTCCAGTGACACCTAATGCTACTACTTAAGTTAGTTGTCATAAGTATTATTTCTGAATCACGAAAGCATTATTCCACATTCCTTATCCATTTAACATAATTTAATGCGCAGTGCATTACATGTGCTTTCAGGTTTGTAAGTCCAGATACGTCTGATCATGCTGTAAGAAAGATGTACGAAATAAGCAATGTACATCACTTTAGCACTGCTTCTGGAGGAAATTATCTTCAGAAACAATGCATCCACATCAGGACAGAGTACTTCCTTCCTGAGGATGCATGAGAAAGCTCTTCCATGCAAGATGCTAACTTCAACATAAACACGCAAATCGTTGGTGGGATCAAGAAACAGGGGTTATCTGACACTCCCTCCGGGCCATATTCATGTAGAGTATGCAAAGGAACTTTTCCTGGAGTATGCAAAGGAACATTTCCTGAGGAGCAAAGCTTGATCAAACATGCAATCATGCACGGTGGAATAAAAACTTATTCATGTATGACATGCGAGGCAAAGTTCACTAAAAGAAAGAATTTTAAGAGACATACGCTTTCTCATAGTGGACAGAAACCATATCCATGTGATACATGCAATGCAACATTTACTCATCAAGCGTATTTGAATAGACATAAGCTATCTCATACAGGCCAGAAGCCACACTCGTGCAATTTATGCGAATCTAAATTTACACAAAAAGTACATTTAAAGAGACATATGTTAACGCACAGTGACCTTAGGCCACATCGTTGTGGATCATGTGAAGCAAAGTTCAATCAAATTGGAAATTTGATAAGACACATGCTGATTCATAGTGGCGAAAAGCCATATTCATGTGATGCATGCGAAGCTAAGTTTGCATACAGGCAGGATTTAACCAGACACATGATTACACATACTGGGAAAAAGTCATATTCGTGTATAGTATGTCAGGCCAAGTTCACCGATCACAAGGGTTTGAAGAGACATTAATTCATACTGGAAAAAGGCCACATTTATGTAGTATATATGGAACGACGTTCAATCTAATAGGACATTTGAAGAGAGAACGGCTAACACATACTGGCAAAAAGTCGCACACATGTGTGACATGTGAGGCTAAGTTTACTGATAGAAACACTATGAAGAGACACATGCTAATTCATACTGGAGAAAAGCCATATTTATGTACTGTATGCAATGCTAAGTTTACTCAATTAGGACATTTGAAGAGACATTAAAAACACATCGAGGAAAAGCTGACACAAGCGAAGTAAGCTAACCGACATCTGTGGACACCCATGTGAACTTAGTAGGCAATCCAAATTGATATAATTCGTGTGTAGTAAAAGGTTGTCATCGCTTACAGAATTTTGTAAATAATTAATGTAATGCACATTGTGCGCACTTATCCTTAATAATATAATTCATTTAATGCACATTTTTTGCGGGAACAACCCATTGTGGCGATAAGCCGTACATATGTACTCGTATAACATGTGATGCCAAGTTTGTTGTAACAAGGGTTTGATGTATTACAGTACTTGTCAATAGCCAAAACATCTTAATTACAAATGAAGCAGAATTTACTGACATGAACATCTGAAGGGACGCATGCTTCCTGATAATGGTCAATAGCCAAATAGATGTAGATCAAATTTACTAAAAAGAAAAAGGTACAACAGGGTGTGGCAGAGAAACTTGCTTATTTCAATTAGGCGCCCTGAAACGATGGTTGCTCCGAGGAGGGTGGGAAAAGGCTCATTCGAGAGAGCAGGTCCTATAGATGTCGTTCTGTTTGGTTTAGTGAGCATCATGGAGTGGACGAAGGCTGAGCGTACATTCGCTGTCGAGGCATACATTTCTAACGGTTGCTCAGTCATCGCTACGTTATGTGCATTTCGTATCCGTTTCAATATTGGGCCCCATGGTCGTGTGTCTGCTCAGCAGTTGACTGTACATGGCTAAACAACGTCAAATAAACTGGGGGTGTGAAGAAAGAAAACTCTTGGCCTCCTCAAACAACAAGGTCACCCCGGAGCATTGACATGGTGAGACATTCTGTTGTGCAATCCACTGAGCGCTCTGACCACGAACATACCGCTGCTGTTGGGTTGTCTGTTCGTTCTGTCAGGTAAATGCTTCGTGAAGAACTGAAACTTCATCCCTACATAACGGCTGGGGTGCAGGAACTTCTTGCAATTTTGTTGCTCGAGAGAATACCTGTTTGGTGATTTTTGACAGGCCTCACGACACACTTTTTTTTTCTTGAGTTATTAGGCGTCACTTCCATTAAATGGGGTCTGTAAATAAACAGAACATGTGCTATTGGACCCCTGTGAACCCCAAACTAATTCATCACCGTCCCCTTCATTAACAACGTGTAACTGGTGGGCTCTATCGCGGGTTGGAATAATTGGCCCATGGTTGTTTGAAGAAAACGAACGGGGAGTGTCGGCGACTGCTGCCCGTTTGTCCACATGATTCAGGAGTTTTTCCTTCAAGCACTCAACGAGATGTATGTGGGAGATGCTTTGCTTCAGCAGGACGGTGTCACGGAACACAACGCGTGTGTCAATGACTGTTTTGTGGCAACACATCCCTGGACGCCTCATCGTCTTGAGGGGTGATCTGCACTGGCCTGAATGGTCCCCTGATTTAGCGCTCTGCGACTATTTATGGGTCTTTATTTAATTACTTGTTTACAACGTCTTTGGACCCTGATTCACTTGAAGAACAATATTCGCCAACTTACCTATCGATATGCTGGAAAAGTGTTAGAACCTAACTTCTGAGTTCAATTAGCGCAGTATATTGAAAATAATGGACGTCATCTGCCTGGTACAGTATATCTAAAGCTGTGTAGACATAAAATGTAAATGTTATACTTGTTGCTATTCAGAGAACGAAATATATATCTGAATTACTTCTTTTTTCATTGACTTTCTAAATATGCAAGTTTCTCTGCCTCACCATGTTTTCTGTTACACATATTACCTCATGAATTTGTATTATAACTTTCACTATGTCAGCACTAAATCATTTCAATTATTGAATATGCAAGAAAATACTGAACAATTACTTGTTATTGAACTATTGTAGAAGGAGGGAAATGATGAAAGGAAATGATGATATACTACACTCGTTATGCGAGCATTATCATATCCAAATCTTCAAAACACAAGCTCTACAAAGCACAACCAAACATAAAAGTTTTGTATGAACAATTTTTATTTGCTTTTTTAAAAGCAGCTCAAATTCAAAGAAATAATTTCAGGCTAATTATTTGGAAGTGTTTATACATACAAATTGTATATATATGAAAAAATTGCTGTCTGGGCTGCCTATAGACATTCAACTGTTTCAAATTAACCTCAAGTCTTTCAATCATTTATAATAAACAAACACTGCTTCGTATGTTGTTGTTATTGCTTTCTTCCATCATCACTTGTAGCTCATTCCTGCATATAAGTTATAACCTCTTGTGTAGTATAGGGCTTACGTGTACCACAGCAAAAGTACCTGAATCTTCATAGAATAGTTGGGGGAGGAATACTTGCTGGGATCTTCATTTCCAAGTTTTGCAACGTTAAAGTAAATAGTTATATTTTCAAGCACTTTATGCCCTAATTATTATTATTAAGGATAAGTGCGCACAATGTGCATTACGTTGATTATTTACAAAATTCTGTAAGCGATGACAACCTTTTAGTACACACTAGAGCGAGGTAAGTATCGCATGACTTTTGACACAATTTACAAATGCACTCTGGTGTGGGCACATGGAACACCTCAGTCTCACAAATCCTGTGGTGAAAACCGTGCACCGCGAATCGGGTCACTGTGTGTCTTAACTCATAGGCAGTGCCCTTCCATTCTGTTGACGTCATGGCCGTCGTGGAGTAGAAACCAATTGGGATCTCCTTCCTTTTTGCAAGTAGTCTTTGTAGTAAATCATTGTATTGTCTTGTGGATGGTAGTTGGTGAACCAGTCGGAGTTCTTCTATAATGAAAGGTTCCCCCGCTAGTTCATACGCAAGTCTCGATGGGGTGAATTTTGACAAACAAAGCAGTCTTTTTAAGAATAAGACTTTCACTTTCTCTAAGTTTTTCAGGTTATTTTTGCTTAAAGAGTCTCAGTGCCGATTGTAAAGACATATCCCTGAGATGACTAATGTCGTTCATTGATCTGACAGCACAGATCTTTTTATCTTTGATGTGACGTGTAAATAATTTTCCTTGTATTTGCAAAGTAATTCCTAGATATTTGTAATGACTGGTTTGAAGCAAAAGTTCATCTCTGAGGTAAAGAATGTCATCTTTGGCAGTTCTTCCGCCCTTTCTGAATATCATTGCTACCGTTTTCTGAAGGTTTATTTCAAGATCGTTGTTTTGGGCCCATATTGCAAGTTGATTCAAGCTGTTTCGTAGCTCTTCCCTTGACGACGAGGTCAGAACCATCTCATCGGCATATATGATGATTTTTCTTTCTGGGAACGTAAGAGACATACCATATCTGCAGTCGCGACATTAAAAAGAAGAGGACATAGAGGGTCACCCAGAAGTACTCCCACTGTTTGATCGATAGGATTAGATTTAGTTATTCCGTTATCTATTTCTACCTGGTTGTTATGTAGAATATCCTTAATCAATCTGATGATGTAGTGGTGCTCCAGAACAATCATTTCTATGAGTTTCTTTACAAATAGTTATCTGTAATAGTTACCAACGTTATTAGGTTTTCTGACGTTTTTATTTATTTTGGGAAGCAGACACTATCTATGGGTGTTATTGTAGGTTTTTCTTGGTGTTCTGTACAGGAATCAGTCTTGCAGATTTGCATCTGACGATGCTCGCTTCACGAATGAAACATGTCATCCCTCAGTTTTCTCCTTCCTTAAAAGTCAAAACGTGCAATTTTTTAGATTAAATTACGGAACATAACAGTGGGAGTGAAGATTCAAGGAGAAATAATTTCAACTCTGAGATTTGCTGATGACATCGTCATCTTGGCCGACACGCCTGAGGATTTGAATGAGTTTTTAGAATGGTTTGGACTCCATTTTTAGGAAAGAATTCATGATGAAAATTAATAAAAAATAAGACAAAAATATCAGAATGCAGCCGAAAAAAATCAGAAACCTCTATGAACATCAAATTGGCAGGTGAAAATTTGAAGGAAGTAGGAGACTTCTGTTACTTAGGAAGCAAAATAACCTGTGTTGGACGAAGCAAAGAGGATATAGAATGTATGTTGGCTCAGGCAAGGAAAGCATTTCTTCAAAAAAGGAATCTGTTGACATCGAATATAGATTTAGGTATTAGGAAGTCATTTTTGAAAGCCAATGTCTGGAGCATGATGCTCTTTGGATGTGAAACTTGGACTATTGGTGCAGCAGAAAATTGGAGAATTGAAGTGTTTGAAATGTGATGTTACAGGAGAATGATGAAGATCAGATGGGTAGATAGGGTTACAAACGAAGAAGTATTAAGACGAGTTGGGGAGGAGAGATATTTCTGGCGACTGCTAATGAAGAGAAGAGATTGGTAGGCAGGACACAGACACTCGGGAATAGCAAGCTTAGTTATGGAAGGAAGGGTCGAGGATAAGAACTATAGGGGTAGACCAAGGTTAGAATAAGTTAAACTGATTGCCTCGGATTTAAGGTGTGGTGGCTATGTACAGATAAAACGATTAGCTCAGAACAGGAGGCATGGAGATCTGCATCAAACCAGTCAAAAGACTGAGGACTCAAACAACTTTGAATTGTTTTCTGTTGACCGACTGAAGGTTAAAATAACAACATTGTCAATATAATAACACAGAAGATCGGCTTCAAAGTTATCTTGACGTCACATTGTCATGATAAACGACCGCGGTGGCCGAGAGCGACAACGCGCTACTTCTTGCCTCACTGGCTACGGAGAGCGTGCGTTCGAATCCCATCTCGGTCGTCCTGAAAATGGTTGTCGTGGTTTCCCATTTTCACAGCCAGGCAAATGCGACGGTTTCTTTCAATAGGGCCATGGCCAATTTCTTTCCGAAATCCCTTCCTTGCCCCACCCTGAAAAGGAAATAAATTCCTATTGGCTGCATTATTACAATAATATTCCCATGATGCTATTCTGATGCTGTACACGCGATGCAGATTATACTTATAATGGAAGTTAAACGACACATATTAATTTATAGCAACCAGGAACCATAGTAATGTACCTCTAAGAATATTTATTGCGAAGGGAAAATTGAAAACATTTCAGTATAAACACGAGGCATAATTACTGTAGGAAAAGCCAATCAACATTTGCTACAACAGGAAGATTAGAGCGATGGCGTTAAGCAAGAAGGATGTTAAGTTATTTGTGGACATGTGAAACACGATGGAAAGTAACGTTAGGATATGGGGTACAATCAAAGGAAGAATTTTTAATCTAGACGAGACTCACAACTGAATGGCTTTTGTGCATTTAGTTCCGTGAATGTGTTCCAATTGCCAGAAAACAATTATATTCCAACGTTTCAAGAATTACCCCTTTTTGAGTGGAAAGGAAACTGCTTAGTAAAATTACATACGTTGATTGCTGTGACCCTATCCGAGTTCACAGCTGTGAGAGAAAATAGGATATTTTGTCTCAGCAAAAGGTTGGTCAGTCGAGAATTATTACCGATCATCATTCTTTACCTATCCTCTTCTTCTTCTTCTTCTTCTTTATGTGCCATCTCCTCTCAGGAGGTTGGCAACAATCATAGAGACTCTTGCTTTAGATGATGCAGCACGAAACAGCTCTACCCCTACCAAATGGCATGATTGTACTGCGACCATATCTTGGCCATCAGAATCTTCCATCCAAAGACGTTGGTTTATAATCTGCGGGATGGCGTGAAGGAGAAAGTATAGATATCACCAATTACTGCACTTCTGCTTGACCTCCGCCAATGGATCAACGATGCGCCTGCTAAAGTAAATGCGTAACAGGTAAGTTCTCCCCCAGGTGTGTCAAGAAAATATGTGTGTTGTTGTTGTTGTTTGAGTTTTAAATATCCAGACTGGTTTGATGCAGCCCCCCATTTGTCCCAGTGCTGAGTTCAAATTTTCATTTCTGCATAGCTACCATGACGTAAGTATAATGGTGAGGCGGATCCTGGTTTCATCACACGCACGCCGTCATGCTAGAACAACTGGAAGTTGTAGCGTGGTGGGATTAAAGCACATGTAATCCGCATTAGATTGGAATATAATATTGTGTTGTTAATTCGTTTTAGGGGCTTGGGATATCTAGGTCATCAGCCTCGTGTAGTTAGGTGTTTGTTGAACTTGAGTAACAAATAGTTTGAAAAATCCGCCTAATGAATACTTTTTATTTAATAAAGATCACTGTATGGTCATTGGTGGGATATGTTTCAAGGCCTAATTGTTTTGGCCCCTTCAAATGTCAAAGACACAAGAATGTATAGCGTAACACACTAAAAAGTCCCTTGTCCAGGTGCACCATAAAGAAGGATGGGAAATTGAATGCTTAAAACAACACAATATGACGTGGAAAAACGTGGCCACTCAATTACTTTATCAATACGGAACCAGTATGAACCTTTTAAGCTATAAAATGTGTTGAACTTGTCCGACAACCTGAATTTATGTGATGACTAGTACTGTGTGAAACTGTATTACAAACCGTAATGGGGTAGGTGTCCAGGCATTTTAAATAAACTAGTATCCCGCCATTTTCCGGGAGGGTTTGTGGAATATCTCACGGGAAAACCACACTCCGGATAGTCACCGTCAGTCCCGGGATTCGAATCTGCAATCTCCGGACTTCCTGCAGCTGACCTCACGACCGTGGTGCACGATTTAATGACCACTGCTACGCCGCGGGACATGTTTATGTTGACAGTTGTGTGCACTGCTAGTGAAAGTATTTCATATTCTCTGTCTTGCAATATGTGATGCAATGCAGGGTTGTGCTACGTTTGGTTGCAACAACCACATCAAGAAAACAAATGAGTTGAATATAAAATACTTTGGATTTCCACAAGTCAAAGTTGTAATGAGGTCATCTGTCCGACCTTGTAGGATGGAGGGCAAGATTATTGTAAGTACGATAATAAGTTATAATTTATAAAATTACTGTTTGTTGTGACATGACAATTAGGCAGTAAAACATTCACTAAAATATTTCTCGTGAAGGTTGAAACATTGGAGTAGATCGAGATAATACATTTAGGGCAAGCACCGTGCTTACCTATTTACTGTAAATAGAAATACTGAGGAGGATAATGCCAAAAAAAAGAACGTTGCCAAACATATTCCTAATATCGTGGACGCTTTTGACATAGAAAAACTTGTTTCTAGTTTATTTGTTAAACCAAATTACGAAACAGGTGGAAAAGGACATAAATTGTTCAAAAATAACCGGTCAACGGAATTGATTATTAAGGGAACATGCTTTTAAGGCTTGTTTTTGTTTTATTTGAGAGGCTTGGACATCGTGGACCTGGGATAGTGTGTAATTATGTCCGACAACCTGTGTTGTACTGGTTGGACAAAATAATAACTGGCAAAATCCTGCACTCTTTAGGAAGTTTGTAACCTCAGGAGGTTTTGACTTTGTTCATCAAAAATTTCTCTTTTCGGGTGAGAGACAGGCGCGCTACCCCAACACCACGGGGCTGGCATAACTCCAATATAGACTTCGGAAATTTCATGTCAAACACTCCAGTAGTTTGATACAAATCCCTGACAAAGTGATAAACAGACAATAATAATGAAACCAAATGCATCGATGGACATTTTATACGTCAACCTTGATATTCAACAAAAATTATGTTAAATGGTCCGGCTAAGCTCAAACAATTACAGCGTTTCACCCCAGTGTACCATTGGGCTCTTCAGCTGGTACAGTACACCTCGCCAAGTCGCTGTTTAGTGCTCACTGAGTAGGCCAATGCAAGACGCCCAATACACATTATAAAATGTAGTATCTACGTCACGAGCAATGCCAAAGCACTACGGAAGAAGTATAGACTTCCTTCCAAAGCAAATACAAACCTTACCTTGGCAATCGATATGTCGAATGAATGTTCGTAAATGAGAAACATGTTGTTATGGTCCGTTGAGCTGAGAATTATTCAACAAAAATTTTGTCTTGCATTGGCCTACTCAGTGAGCACTAAACGGCGTTTTGTTGAGGTGTACTGTACTAACTGAAGAGGCCAATGGTACACTGAGGCGAAACGCTGTAATTGTTTGAGCTTAGCCGGACCATTTAACATAATTTTTGTTGAATAATTCTCAGCTCAACGGACCATAACAACATGTTTCTCATTTGAGAACATTTCATTCGACATATCATCCTTGGTAAACACAAAGTTTAAGCTAAAACCTCAGACAGAAAGTCTACTTTATTTAAGAAGGTAAATTGAGCTCATCCGAAGTATTGATCGTGGCTGCTGGACACTATTGGTTATGAATCTTCAGAGTAGTTCGACTTTTGAACGACGGTTCAAATTTATGATTTGAATGAAAATACCTGAGGATGAATGTCTGGCAAGAATACGGCTATTGCCTGCTTTGGAATAAAATGAGTCGCGTAAACGAGTTTAAAAATGTTTCGAGTTTTTATTGTGGCTTCTTAATATATCAATTTGTCTTTCTACCACTATGATATTGAACGTGTGGCGCCATATTTCCCAGGGTAGTAAATGTTGCGTTCCGCCTGCTACACGAATATGCGTTCAGCCAGCATGACGTAACAAGTGTTTCTGTCATTTATAACTCTTCAGTCGGTCAACACGAATTTGACAAGGATAGTTTAAATATATTATTATATTAAATATATTAAAGGAAATAGAACAAGTCAAGTCCATCTTCCTAAAGAAACCGTTGTGTGTATCGAAATTTACTCCGTCCCGGCTAATGTATGAGCCGTCAGCAGAGCCATTCTGTATTGAGCAAATCAGACTGCAAATGCAGCTTCCATCTAGCGCTGCCTATCAGGAACCTCATTTAAGAAAGAAATATGGTTGGACTTCTATGGGACAGAAGCGATGTTATCATCTGACTGGATTTACGACTCACTGTGACGCGTTTCGCAGTCCATGGATTTCACTTCAGGATATGCAGAAGAAAAGACTTTCACACTCCAAATTCAGCTAGATGCATATGTGAATTATGTAGCGAGCTCTATGACCGATATCTTGCGGCATACGGTAAAAGAAGATTGACTTCCCTGACGCAATTTTGTAGCGACTGACAGTACCTGCATACTATAAATACAGTAACTTTTCATTGGCCGTTGGCTGCATTAAAAGTATTATTAAATATAAAATTGGTTTAAGGTCACCACTTACTCTTACACGATGAAAAAGTCTATTTTTGTGGCATCACTTTTCTAAGTATTTTCTGGGTTTATGCTAAAGGTACAGCTATGATTCTTGTCACATATAAGAAGCGATATATTCTGAGCTGTTTTTGACCATGTAGTGCTACTTTGCTTTTATAGGAAGTGTGAAATGAATACAAATTTGGACAGATACATTTTCAAAAAAATGTTGTAAAAGTTGCTTCAGGTATACATTTCTCAGTTTTTTCAATCAAATATTCTCAAATTTTGTTCAAATACGTGGAACGGATCATGACAGATGAGTAACCACTTAGTTTCATTATTATTGCGTCAGAATGCAAGAAAAAAACCGAACTCTTTCTTTTTAAATTTATTCAAAAATATGTATCAATGTTTCTCTTCCCAATCCATTCCTACTATGTTTTGGAAGTGAGAATAGGTTAACATTCAAGTACTCCATTAGGCAAGTTAATGTAAAAAATTGCCCTCTATATTAAATGGTTTCCTAGTTATTGGTACCTAAACATGAAAAATGAGTATTAACGGAAAACAGCTGGCAAAGTGTATTATTCAGAGCATGGGACGCTAATTTTAAAAAACAAATTTGAGGTATTTGTAGACATCAAAACCCCAACAAACTATATATATTTAGATTCAGAAAAGAATAAAGAATTTTATGGCGCCAAAATCAAAAAAATCGATTTTTTCATCATGCAAGAGTACGTGGTGTCCTTAAACTTCAACACAGTGATCAGAATGTGATGATGGCCGCTTGAAGTTCGAAATCGCCACATTATAATAATTATAACTCAGTACATTTTGTTTCGCAACTTCAACAAGAACATGGCTTTTTATATCCCTCAAGTTCATTGTATAAAGTATGGAAATAAGTAAACACATTAGTTTATTATCACTATTATAATGGGGCAATCTATTATTACACTTTTTGACATACAAGCGGTCATCACCAAATACTGATCACAATGTTGAGGTTTAAACAACAATATTAGTGCATCTTTGGTGTTTACAGCACGACTCGCAATTTGAATCTCGTCAAGGTAAGAAAGACCCGTCTAGGGGCGAAAAAATAGAAAAATTATATTTTGGCGCTTTTAGTTATATACAATGTAAAGAACAGGAATTTGTCGAAAAAAAGGTCGAAAATATAAGGTGCGTTCAAAAATTAACCAGCCGGAGCCTGGAATGCGCAAACCGGTGACGACATTGTCTAATCGTGGCGTGTGTAACGAGGTGTGGTTCCGACCAGAGTGTTTGTCGTGTGGATTCTGGTTCGAAGTGATGACACCAAGACTCATCTCCAGCCACCACTCGTGCCAGGAACCCATTCCCTTCCCTCGTATTGCGCTGCAGATGACCAAGACAGTGGTCCATTCGACACGTTTCCTGGTGCGGTTGAAGACTGTGGGGCACCCATTGGGCACATACTTTGCGCAATTGCAGTCGTTCCTTCATGATGGTGTGCACACTTTCGACGCTCAATCCGACCACGGCGGCTATGGGATTCTCTGTCACTCGGCGGTCCTGGGTAATGAGTGCATCAACCAGCTGGACGTTCTCATCGATGCAGGGGGTGCCCCAGACCGGGCATCATCGCCTAACGACACCCGCCCTTCCCTGCAGCACCGGAGCCACGACTTGACCCTTGCAAGAGACATGCAGTGTTCGCCGTACACTTGTGACATTCGGCGATGAATGTCCGTTCCCTCTACTCCTTCCGCTGTTAGAAACCGAACAACACCTATTTGCTCTTCGTTTGACGCCTCCATGTCACTGTTTGCAATGCGACTGGCAGCGTTGGTCGATTGATCCATGCTGCTGCTCGCTTTGTATCATCACGTGACGTGCACGCGTGCCCTCTAGCGACGGGCTGAGACCTTCCACGCTCTGGTCGGTACCACACCTCATTACACACGCTACGATTGACCGATGTCGTCAGCGGTTTGCGCATTACAACCTCCGGCTCGTTACCTTTTGAACGCACCTTATATATACAATGAATAGAACAGTAATTTGTCAAACAAAAAGTCAAAAATATGAAAAAGGGTCATTTTATAAGATATAAATGACTATGCTGCACCATGAATTACAACGCCCACTTTTACAGAGATTTATATTAATGCGTATAACTTCTAAACTATTATAGATAGATTTCTGATCTCACTTCCTGTCTACTGTGTTGAGCGCAGACTTTGTGTTGGTAACAATGACAACTTCCTGCATTGTTCATGTTAGTAGCGGTTAGTGAACATCGTCATCACTGTGATTTTTCATGGACCTATTGAAGAAATATTGAAGGGGCGGAACAGCGAGGTATACTGCCACACTTCTTAATAATCGAATCGTTGATTTGAAGAGGGAAACAAGTTTACTTATTTGCAAACAGGTAAATTTAAATACGCATTTCTTTATTTTTTTAGTTATATTGTTTTTATTTAATTATTTATTTGTTTACTTATTTATTTGTTCATTTATTTATTTATTTATTTATTTAAAAGCTGAAGGAAGTAGGGGAAGCAAAATAATCAGTGATGGACGAAATGATGCAAGTTATGGGGCAGGAATGTTCTAAGAATTGTCAGGGGTAAGAAAATGTAATGAAAAACTTCAACATCATTTTTCTCAGCTTAACATTTTTCATAAAGAACGGTATACAGTATATGTATTTATAAAGAATAACACATTCTAATCATTAAAAAGATAACATGCTATAGAATTCAATATGTATATGTTTACTTATTTTAGAAGTCCTACCACCGCACGGCAGTTCTCTTGTTACGAGGCTTGTCCCCTTTTTTTTGTTAATTTTATTATTTGTATTGTGTTATTCTAAATAGCATGGACGTGCAAATACACCATTGATCACCAAATTCCCAAAACCTCAAGATAAATGAAACCAACTGTATAACGAGACTTAAATTGCAAATCGTATTTTAACACAAAAGACGCACTACAATCGTAGTTCAAATATATAACTGGTTAATTTAAACTTCAACACATTGATTAGGAAGGTCAAAGGTCAAAATAGCGTAATACCAAATTGCTCCATTATAATAGCGATAACCGAGTATACTTTGTTTCGCACGTTCCACAAGGATATGGCTTTTGAAAGCTCTGAAGTAAAATGTCTCTTCAAATAACACTTGGCAGTAAATGTTAATTTGCAGACACTACATAAGTAGTGACCTCTGCGAAACACAAAATAATGTTTCCTCCAAGTAAATTTTCCTTCGCACGTTCAACATTACAATGTTTTATTAAGCAGTGTGAACTAACATATGTTTCGTCAAACTTATCTTCCTAGTAAATTTTGCACTGCAGGCACTACATGAATGTACCTTTACCCCACTGTGATGTATCATATGCCTTTGCAAATCATCTTTCCGAGTAAATTTTGCTTCGCATGTACTACATGAATACGGCCTTTCACCACTGTGAAGTAACTTGTGTCTGTTCAATTCATATATACGAGTAAACCTAGCTTCGCACGTATTACATGGATGCGGCTTTTCATTACTGTGAAGTAACATATGCTTCTTAAAATCATATTTCAATATAAATGTCTCTTCGCATGTACAACATTCATATGGATTTTTACCACTGTGGCAAAACATGTGTGATTTAAAACTTTTCAGCCCGTGTAAATTTCGCTTCACACGTGCTACATGTGTATGGCTTTTCACCACTGTGAAGTAACATATGTGACTTCAAAAGTTTCAGCACGTGTAAATTTGGCATCGCACGAACCACAAGAATATGGCCTTTCTCCACTGTGAAGTAAATTATGTGACGTCAAACTACTTTTGTGAGCAAATCTCGCTTGGCAGATACCACATGAATATGGCTTTACACCACTGTGTTTTAACACGTGTCTTTTAAAATTAGATCTCCGAACAAACTTTGCATTGCACGTACTACATGAATTTGGCTTTTGACCAGTGTGAATTAACATGTGTGTCTTCAAAGTGTCTTTACGATTAATCCTTCTTTTGCAAGTTTCACATGAGAATATCCTCTTGTCACTATGAATTAACAAGTGATTCCCCAACTCTCCCGAATTTGAAAAGTGTTCGTTGCGTACACTACGTACATACGGGTTAGTGCTTGTATCATTAACCCCAATTTTCACGAATCCGTTCATACGTTGCTCCTGAACAAAATTTCTTCCAAATGCAGTTGTAGTAAATTGTCTTGCAGTATTTTCTAATGTATAATTTATTGTACCAGCAGAATCAGACGTGTCTGGACGTGGCCTGAAACAATTATTAGTAATATATTGCAGTGCGTTTTTTAATATGTTGTACGATGAACGAATGTGAAACAACACTTTCAAGATAGCGTTTCTGGGTATGTTCATAAAGGAATGTGGAACACAACTTTCGAGATACAAAGATCTAAATAGTGAAATATTAGTTGGGGAAACTTTCATAAGTACCAATAACTTACCTCCTTTCTACTTCCGATGTGGTGTTTATAATTCTGAATATCATGCAACTACTACGGTGTTTCTATTCAGAAATTCAACCGTCTAAAACATGTTAATGCATCTGAAGCACAAAAGATCTTACTTGGGAAAGCCCAATTACAAGGGCTGTTTTTTAAGTATGGGCCGTTTTTTTAATTAACCGAACATTTAATTTTGAAACCACATTTATTTTTAGGTTTTACATACCTTCCTCTATTTTTCTACATAGTTGCCGTGTTTACTTAGGCACTTTTCATACCTCAAAACTAAGTTCTGAAATCCCTCTGCTTAAAATTTTGCCACCTGCTCTGACAACCAAGAATTCACACTTGAGGAAAATCCATTGATAAGAGTGATTATCATGAATCTCCTGTCCTCGTGAATTTTCGTGTAAATTGCAGTCACCAAGTCATCTGTGATCACAGACCTGACCGTTCATCGTCATGAACATTTTCACGGCCACTTTTAAACCCGCGTACACATTTTCGCACTTTAGCTTCCGTAATTGCATATCACAATACACCTCACAAAGCTGACGATGAAGGTCTGCAGCCGACATGTTTCTTCCACTCAAAAGACGTATCTCAGATCGTACCTCACACGCGGCGGGCGAATCAATAATCTAGAACATTGTAAAGATGCACAGTTCAGAGTACAGGTTAGCTGCAACTGACTCCTGCTTGTTCGCAAAGGATGCCGGGAGGTAGCGCGCACGCTTGTTGCGGCGTACGTACTAACTACGGACTTAAAAACGGCCGTTTCTTAAAAAACAGTCCTCGCACTGTATATCCACATACAATTGTTGTTTCCCAAAAGACAACATGGTCCTCCATCTGATCAATTAACAGGAACTTTCTTTTGTCTTACTCATTTTAGATGAATTTTGTAACTGTAATTATTGTTATACTCAGGGAATATAGGAACTGAAATGCTAAGTTCAAACAGCTGGGCTGTACGAGGATAGGAGTGACTGAAACCCACGCAGGCATCACAAACGATAGGTGCCACATATAAATATGCATTTAATTAGCTACCGGCTTGTTACAGTATGGTGGATGCGCCGGATGTTATCATGCTTCACTAATGAATATTCCTACGTTAAGGGGTTCGAGCTATTTAGCAATTAGTTCTGTCCAACTCCTTCTCATATTTAATTCATTTCAATCCTCTTTAAGACTCCGGGCAGAACAAAAGGGCATCTGGAGTAAAAATTACTGCCACACAGAATACCTTTTCGCCTCCTCCCTCACACTGAAGAAATGGGAACAATAGACGGCGGAAATATTTAAGCCTATGTACGCACGCACAACGCTGAGATATGGTAAGAAAAAGATTTCTAAATACATACTGAAAACAAGTAGGGTTGATTGAGTTCTTCTACTTTCATCTCATATCTTCAAGTATTTATTACATTCACTTTTTTTTCTTTTTTCTTAGGCGACTTCATAGGCGTAGTTGGTAGCATGCCCAAGGCCATGGGTTCAAACCCGACCGAAGTCATCGGATTTTTAAGAACGTTAAACACCCCTCAGTATGCCTTCCTTTGGACGGGAAGTAAAGCCGGCAATACCATGTCATAGATTTATGGCATGATAAAGAACCTTCCACTAATTACACTTGTGTAAAGCTAAATTATAGGTTAGATTTGATAATAATAATGTTATTGGTTTTACGTCCCTTTTAACTACACTGGCTTTTAGAGACGGTTAGATTTGACTGACACTTTTAGGTTCCAACGTTCGTTGCCAGGAGGCGACTGCCCTGGTATCTAGTAACCTAGTTCAGAACTAGTTGGTCGTTGACGGTGGCGTTTGGTAGCAAAAGTTGCAACTACTTGAAAACCAATTGTCTGCAGTCCTTACTTGAATTAAAAACAGATAAAGATAATAACCCCTGGCACTATACAGCCCATGGAGGGCCTAGGCCTACCAAGCTACCGCTGCCCAGCCATTTGGCATGCAGATATTGGGGTGACGCGTGATCAGCGCATCGGGTCCCCTCGGTCGTTAATCTTGGTTTTAGTGATCGAGGCGCTGCCTCACTGTCAGACAGCTACTCAATTGTCCTCTCGAGGCTAAGGGCACCCCGTTTCAGCCCTCACGTCAGATTCTAAAATCCCTGACGGAGCCGGGAATCGAACCTGGGGCCTCCGGGTGGGAGGCAGGCGCGCTAACCCAACACCACGGGGCTGGCACAAAAAGAGATAACACACACTAATAAAGCCATCACCATTAATACCGGTTATCAGACAGATTCTAAACACACCCAACGTACACGGGGCTACATGACCACGTTGTCGCAGCCCCTAAACTGAGGAACCAACCAACATTCATTTTTACAGCCATGCCATGTTCGTGGACTACTCAGGCCTGGTATTGTCATTTGCTAGAACCATCACAGCAATTGCTTGGAAGTTGAAGTAGTAAACCAGCACTTGAAGGATTGCTGAGGTAGTAGTACTCACCTCCCCTATTGTGCACTTATGAGAGTGTATTGATCAAGCCCTCTGACCAGAACAAATTTAGCCTATTTGGCCAAACCATGAACAATTGGTACACATTTGAAATCCTCAGAGTCCTGCACACTAAGTAATTCACGTAATACAACTTTAACCAATGAGAGCTTAGGTGCATCCCCCATTAGCTCAGTGGTCAGAACAACACACCCGCAGGTCACAGGTTCATATCCCAAGTGGGTCAGATATTTTAATTCTCCACCAGGGGCGGATCTAGGGCCATGTATTGTTTTAAATTTAATTGATTAATTAATTATACATTTCAAACTAATTTATAATTCATATTCGTTTTTCAGTGCAGCTATGACCTCCTGTGACCGATTAGCAAGTTTAGATTTCAGTGAAATAATAGAAGACTTCAGCTGGGAAAACAGTCACAAAGTAATATTTTAATATTTCATAGTTTACATCATCTTCTTCAAGGGGACTTAAAGGTTTCTTTAATCTTTAAAAAATGTACTGCAATGTATTCAAAATATTGAAACTATTCTTTATTTTATTATTATTATTACCAAACTATTTGATATTTTTAAATTTCCTATTGTTGTGGACCCCACCTTATCATATCGCCCCGGGGCCCGCAAGGCATGGATCCGCCACTGTTCTCCACCTTTCTTCAAATAACTTGAGCTTTCTGGACATTGCACGACCTAACAGCCAAATACTTCAGTTATCATCAATGCTGTTGTAAAAATGAATTATGGTATCCCTAAACACCATTTGGCGATAAGGAGATGAAGGTCATGTCTTGCCAAGAGGCATAAAGTAGTAACAATGATAAGGGACTTACCAGTTCGGAATCGGAAGATGCTGCTTCAATTTTGATGCATGGAACAAACTCTGATGAGGGATATTCTTCAGTCTGAATATTCCCAGTAAGGTTAGTATTATCCTGCAGAGAAATGATTTGTTTCAAAAATATATTCCTGTGAATGGGTGGAATTACAACTTACTGTAAACTTACTCTAATGGAATAAAGAAAACATTTGTTTGGTTCCCTTTACCTTGAATTTCTTCTAACCACAGTGCATCACAGAAGAGCAATAGCAGTAGGCAAAGCTCAGAATATGAATTAAATGCTAGACTTTCTTCGAACCAAACTTGGAACTTGGTACATTCTTTATATCACCACCATATTAATCAAAACAAAATGGCGGCCACAGAAATGTTTAAAGATGAAATCAAACTACGACTAAACTAATCATCGGGTCTCTACCAAATTTAGAAAAAGAGAAACTTTATAGAAGTGAGTAATATAAGAAGACCGTTAGTAGCATTAGTGATAAGTTTATCACAATGAATACAGCGCGCAGCGGCGACCAATAAATTTAATAATTGAAAAAGAAAACCTTTCTACGTATTGCTTTGAAATAAACCATTATGGTTTGTTCGAATCCTATCCATATGGACTTACAGTCAATACAGTATATTATCTTAAGGGTTCATGTTCCGGGCTCAATACAACTGACCCTCCCTTTGATAAAAAGTCTTGAATCAACACAAAACAAGCATACCTTATGAATATTCCGGTAATTATAGTCAAAAGGTACAGGATCTCCTATAACATTTATGACATTTTACATTTGTAAAAACAATATCAACACTTATTATACATTACGAAATAGTTTATATACTTTCTGTACTAAAATTCATTTCAATTTCCAATAGTCAATTGAGAACTGCAAGCTGGTTATTCACTGAATAATTTATTGAGAGATCTATCAATTACTTGACGTTGAGTTGTCTGAAATCAGTTTGAAAATTTCAAAAAACCTTAAAACATTTAAATATTATTTAAGTGCAGTATTACCGTAAAATTAGAAACTTTCTTAGTACACAATTTTTCACTTCTACAGAGCTAGAATATTTCGTAACTCTTGCTGAAGATACGTCGGATGAACTAGACACTGATGATATGAGGTCCAATTTAACAGGTGGTATAAAATTTGGTGTCAATATGGAAAACCCCTGTTGAACAGGGCCATGCAATTGCCATATGTGACACCAAATTGAAAGAAAAGGAAATTCCTCATGCAGTGAATTATAAAATCTGCCCGCTGGCTTCAAAGAATGAAATAATGGAGACTTTCCCCCAGCAGAGTGTAACACGTAATGTGTTGTGTAATCTATCAGCCAGTGACCTCAGTGGAGATGTTGTGAGTGGAAAGCGTGAGGGAAACAAAGGGTGTGGGTGGTGCTGACATCGTCTATTTCCATTAAGGCGGTTTATATCGATTCTTCTTTTTATGTAAATATTCTACTTCTATGTTAACTAGCGTTGAGGTGTTCCAATAATGTTTCTTTTAGGGTTAAATTTAAGTTCACATATATTTCATTATTTTTAGGCAGATTCATATAATATTTACTTTCTCATGGGTTGTTATTGTATTGGTAATCCAGGTTCACCCTGAATGTTAATAAATTGATGTCAGTGTGAATCTGTAATAACATTAGCTACTTTGTGGGGTTTGAAGCCATTTTTCAGTGTTGCCTTGGTAAACAAAAGTTCTACAATAGAGTCCAGAGTGATCCCAGCATTACCAAAACAATAATTATTAACTGTTGAGCTAGAAAACAACACTGAGTATTTATAACTTGAAAACTAAATTTAACATAAAAATTGAACATATTATAGGAGAGGGAATGCAGCCGAGACATTATAATCACCTGTATATTATGCTCCTCTTTGACAGCCTCACTTTCTTCTTCAAGTTTATCTCCAGACTCCACCAGCAGGAAATCAGTGGGTAGTAGTTCATTTGTCTCCTGGGAAGTAATGCACAAGTATCTATCAACATTAAATATTCAGACCTCTAAGTGAACCGATACTGGTTACCTACTGCTCGATAATATGCATTAACCTTGCTAAATAAAAAGACTTTTGTCCTTCACACCACTAAGATTGTAATGTTACTCAGTAACTTATGTGGGGAATTAAAAAACAACTTACAATGTCGGCCAAGTCATCTGTGTGTGTCGACCATTCCGGCTCACTTTTGATCAATGATTGTCCCTCCATTTTCCTTAGGAAACTAGAACACAAAAATACCCTTGGAAAGTTATTACATACGCCCTTACAGTACACATCAAAATAGCCTGATATATAATACATCAAATTAGGTAATTTCAGTCCTTCAAATTTAAAACTGGTACCGTATCCCGAATACAACCCTCGTGGTTCACAGTGTCCATATCAATAAATCCCATTGATTTGTAGGTACTACTGGAACAACTCCTCCCATGGCAACCCTCGCTGAAAACTGCTTCCTTGGTCATCGCCTAGTCATGTCCCGTATTGTACGGCACTCGTGACATGTTACGTAGGTAGCAAGTCAGCTGATGTGTACGTCGATTATGTTATAAATCAAGATGCTATTTCTTGTGTAGGATTCGGATGGTCTAATAGGCAGGAGCAAACCTCTCGAGAGCTTCATATCGGCAGATAAGCACTGTCTGTGTGCAACGTTATAAATATGGCAGTTTCCAATGATACAGTGGGTTAACATTCTACTTCTTTTTTCGAATTAAGATTTATAATTAAGTATTGTGCATTTATATTACTTTTTAATGTACGTACCGGTATGGCTTGTATTTTTTGCCAATACAGTTGTGAACACTGCCTTCGACGTAAGGATAAAAATGGTGAGCAAACAGGCCGCAATATATTTTATGTGTCATAGGCCTTAGCCTATATTCCTAGCCATTTGCAGTACAAAATTACTATGATATTTTGGAATATACATTTCAAATAAGTTTTGTTAAGTTTACCGTTCGCCTAAATGTACAAAAGTAGCCTACCTCTTTTACTTGTATCTCGTCGTACGTATACGTCAAACTAGCCTCCTTGCCGCACAATACCAAGCATAACTAGCCCTAGAACTACACCGAGGGGCCATTTTATGATCTCTTCTGCGCATGCGTCAAATGCCGTTAGCTTGCTGTTATTCCATCTACCTTCAATGTTGGAATAACTTTTCATGCGACTACATCGTTTAAGTGTTTGGATTATTGTGTTGCCGAGTATTGTTATATTAGGCTCAGATACGACCCTGCGGTGTGGTTTGTGTAACAAAACTTTCTACGTGGTACCTTGCTTTATCCTACTTTTTTATCATGTCTAGTTGTGAAAACACTGTAAACCCTTGTAACCTAAATAGCAAGATGTATTATTGACCATATAAAGTCAGAAAAGGACAAAGAAGGTGTGTGATTTGTTCTTGCAGTCTGTGTGCAAAACACTGACAAGCAATCTGCAGAGAGTGCAAAGTTAACAGGGCCTAGGTTTTCGCAGAATGATTGAAATGAACAACTGTGTGCTCTTTGTTGTTAATTCATATATCGCCGTGTTCCTGTATGCATTAGAATAGTGATCATTCTTTAAATTAAGGCAGTTAAAATGTTGTCTTCAGTATATTGTTATTTCCGGCAAGGCAACTATATTAATCATAGGTAGATGGTGGCGCTTTCAAGTAGTGCATCCTTTCTAAAAAAATATTAAGTACTTAAATTACCTGAATTAATAGTCGGGAGAATATCTGGAGAAGATTTAGTATTAGATGTTCACTGCTCCACTGTCATGGACCCGCCCAGCCATCCCAAATATGAGCACTGAGTCACTAATGCCAACCCCATGGATTTGGTACTATTTCGCCCAGACCAATTGTTTTGATAATGGTTACAACCTAACCCGCCCTGCTAGCTGCCCGGAATTTTGTATTGGCATGTTGGCAACGTGTCACATGAGGTATGACGTACTGTCCGACCTCAATGTAAAATGGCGGACCTAGTGAAATCAACGAGATCAAAAATGCTTTATTTACGTAAAAAGCAATTATTTCCGGTGCAGACAGTGGCAATTGAAATGAACTCGCAAGGACTCCCAGAAAGGTATGTAAATCATAAATGATAAATTTTCAATAATCTACCTGGTGAAAAGTTACGAAAAGGGAGGATCCACTACTTGCAAATTTTAATCAATAGAAGCAGGGAAGTGTATCATTGCGACTCTCTATAGTGCGTCTCTACCTTAAAAGACAGTATGGAATTAAATGTAGTATTTGCCTCTCACTCGCACTCCTATGTCCTGCTTCGTCCTCTTCTACGCCGGCGATGTTGCCATTTCCCAATAATTGAAAGTGACAAATCTAAGAAAATATTTGCGTGGGCTTATAGAGAATTTTCCGCTCTTTATGATGATATAAAAATAAAAGCCATAAATAATTAACACATGGCCCAATTTTCACAATTACGATATTTTAGCGCAAATCTATATTTTTGCGGATATAAATCTTATCATGCCATAGATAATGAACTAATGATCACAACAAATCAAGAATTTATTTTTAGATTGCCTGATATCGGTAGAAGATACCCTATATCTCAGGGCAGTAATTATTTTCATAATAAGAAAGTTATGATTTTTTTTTCTTAAATGTTACTTGAAAAATCTGGGATGGTGTCACACAAAAGTTATATAGCGAGAAACGTTTTTGCTGTTGACTTTACGTTAGTGACTAAGCGAGAAGAAATGTTCATTAATGTCTGAAATAGTTTTTAAAACAAACCAGAGCTCGATATCAGATAGCATTCATAAGTTATAGCACTTTGAGTACACCTCCCGCCCAGCGCTGACACACCGAAAGTTTGTTTACTAATGTGGCCCGTAGGCTATCTGCCCGACTGCGTTTGAAGGAGGGAAGGTGATGGTGTGAAGTTAAACTGTGAAATGAAATGGAGCTTGTGTTCTTTATAAATTGTCCGCCTCGTTGCGTAGTGGCTAGCATTCTTGGCTGTCACTGTGCTGTCACCGTGGAGACCCGGGCTTGAATCCCGGCTCAGCCAAGAAATTTAATTCTGGTCTGAGGGCTGGAAAGGGGTGTACTCAACTTCATGAGACAAAACTGAGAAGAGGCGGGTTCGATTCCTACCTCAGCCATCCTCGAAGTGGTTTCCGTAGTTTGCCTTTGTTCGTCCCGGGAATGAACAAGGGTTCGTTAATGGTGCAGAGTTAACGTTTCTGTGCCAAAAGAACACGGCAGACACCCACGACGAAATGACAGGTGGGTGTATGAAAAGTTCGCCGAGCAATTATTGCCCAATGTTCCCGAAGGATCTAGCCTAGTAATAGACAATGTAGGCTATCACAGCAGAGAAATATGTTCGTTGCTTGCCACCATACCAGAGTGAATTTAATCCCATCGAAATGATATGGGCGCAAGTAAAGAATTACCCTATATAAAATTGAACAACGTCTCATTCAAGAAACAAAAAATGAATAATTTAATTTCGGCTGCATGTCACCTCTTGACCACAAATTGGGTAAATTACGTGGACGACGATATAAATTATTATTATTTTATTATTATTAAATGTCATATTATAATTTACTACAACCTATGATATTCGAGAAAATGTAATTTATAAATTATTATAATGTGTGCATTCAAATCGCGCTCAGAACTTCGGTATATTATATCTAAATATTGTACCGTCGTTCGCTTCAAGGCATGAGGTACAGTTATATACAACAAACAAATATTTCGGAAATTTCCCGAGTTTTGCGCAAAAGCACGCCTGTATACGAGTTATGTTACATCATGTGCCCGGCCTTGCAGAACTTGGTATATGCAGCAGATCTGGCATCAGCGCGCTCCATTTAATGCGTACTGTCTTTTAAGGTAGAGACGCACTTTTTTTTATAGAGTCTAGATCACAGAGAAGAGAAACGACATGAAAATTAAAATAATACATTCCAAATGAATTCCTATATCACAGTTTAGAATAGGGTCACGAGTGTGGTTCAAGGGCTAATCGCATCCAAAACCGCACTTTACTCCCATAAAGTGGAAATTCCAGTGTTACATGAGTTCAATGATAAATCCTACTCGTCATTAGGCCTACGCATGACCTACTTTAGGGAATAATGTTGATTTACAACTAATACCCATCATTGAGGCTGAATGGAGAAAATGTGGAATTATTGATTAGTCACTGTCGGTTCCGTTATTACCAAATACACAGAAACCTTTGACCAGATTGTCTGGCGTCACTCTAGCTGGCGCTCTCGTACATAACACACCAATCCAGGCGACTGAATTAGATTAACTGATGATGTTACCACTCGCTTCTTTTTGAATCAGCTACAGCAACATGCAGGCTTTCAGAAACCACACAATGCCCAGTTCAAATGAAAACTCTTAAATTATCCACGTTGAAGTGAGAGAAAGATGATGTATTTATAAAACTAACATGGGTGTAACTATCGCGTCAAAGATGTCTTCAGCTACACATCACACCTCTACGTCCTCGACAACTAGATATCGTAAACAGAGTGTCACTGATGATCTGCCGTGATGACTGATTACCGTAATCAACATATTATTTCCACATCTACACAACATTATTTTGAAATACTCCTACTTGGAACTGTCATCTAACAAGAAGACAATTCTCAGTGTGTAAAATATCACCAAAAAGTATGGTATCACATTTTCGGATATGAAACGCGCTAATTCCTTACCAACATCCTCCTCGTGTTACAAACCGTCAGGTCCAAAAGGGAACACAGTGCCAGAGAGTAGCCTAATTTACTTTCAGTTACATGCCACTTGTGAGAAAAGTACTTTGCCTATAGATACTAATCTCAGCTCAAATTAAAGCTAAATAAACTTCAAGTTCATTACCTATCAGTTATCTCATGGGAAGAGTATATTTGACAATATTTGTCAAATTAGGTGGCCAAAACCAACCGATTTTAGTTTTATGAAAAAATCCTTGAAGAACTGTATCTCAGGAACTACTAAACGTACAGTACTCGCATGGGTCTCAAATTGTACGAAATTTAATCTTGGCTTAGAAATTGAAAAATGATTTGATCTGTCAGTTGCATATTTTAAATGATATTGATCGAAAACCGAACATTGTGCTACATTTTCGCTGTTCGTCTATTACGGTACACAGCTATAGCACAGGACTTTCGAAGTAGCAAATTACGGTACATATTTTTTATTTATTTTACTACTGATGGACGTCCAAACATATAACAAAATTAGAACTACATTCGCCGTCAAAGGACAAAAGTAATCCATCAAACAATCTCGACAGCTGGACATGGACTCCTTAACACCTTCCAATCTAGATCTTGGCAGAAGCGAAATAATGCAAGCCACCCCCAAGCCGCCAGGTTCAAAAGAAAATACATTAAATTGAACGGAAGTATTTTTGAATTTACCCTCAGTCACATAGTGCATTATTATTAAGCGTATGGTTTATAGTCACACAACATGTAGGCCTACATTGAACAAGATAGGCTACTACAATCTAAAACGTAAATTAAAAATATAGTTCAGTATATAATTATGTAACACTGCACGGGAGTCAAACATTGCCGTTTGTAATACCGTAATAAGTAATAATTCGGGAAATGATGTAATGATAATATGTTCTCTCCTATAACCACGAACCCCATATTAGACACAGGGGCGGATTTAGGGGGGGGGGGGGGGGCGGTTAATGATTTTTAATCAGGTTGCCTATGTTCCGGGGGCTACATCAGAACAATTTGTAGGAGGTCTCCACGAAGGCAGTACCATTTTTAGTAGACCGTCATCATCTCTGCAGATAGCAGTTTCGCTTGTTATTTTAGTTATTACTATTTTTTTGTATTTTATCACCACGTACCTTAGTCAATATAAAATAATAGTTTTGCTAGTAATCGAGACTACTGGAAAGATATGCACCGGTACTTTTATTTCATATTTCATTACGATTTTTTACTGGCACTGATCCTTTTGTTTTTCTTTTAAAAGAAGGTAACGATCCAATAAGCTTCTAAACATCATAAAATGCTTTCAACGAAAAAACAAACCAACGACAAAAACAGGTCTTGGGAATGAACTTTAATCAAAAGCACATCTCATGAAAAAAATATTTATTGCCTCACAATTCCCAATGGTCTCACATTAGGCTCCTTCCCTGCCGTAACACTACAACAGAAGTTTTAGCTTTCGGGCTTTCTTGGAAGCAAAACGGTTAATGATTCTATCGTAGTCTAATTTAATGTCTCGATGTACATACATTAAAGTTAGGCCGTTCAGTCTTTCCTCGCCGCATCTTGACCTATTCTCAGTTTTTTCTAACTTCAGAACAGAAAATGATCTTTCCCCAGTCGCAATACTGACAGGCAAAGTAATAAGAATATGAATCATTGTTCTGATGGTAGGGAAAACTTGTGGATGGCAAGCTGTGTAGACCTCCACCGCCTTTGAAGGGATTGGGCGTCCAGCTTCGCTCTCTCTTCTCCATTTCGCCGCCCAAAGGGATGTCTCGGCATGCATCTTCGCCCGGAGTTCCGACTGCGATTTTTGAAGTAGAGGAGCGTAGCGCTCGGAAAGGATGCTGATGTCCTCCTCAGTGCAGTGGATTTGACGATCCATGTTCAATCCTGGGTCTACGACGCGGGGAAGAAAAACGTTCAGCTGATATGCGTTTAAGACGTCGTCTGTGAAACGCGTTGAGAGGTCTTCCAAGATCCAGTCAAGAAGAGGACTGTAGATGTTCCTTCTGTAGTACTCTTCGGGCGAGTCAGCCGGCGCGTTAGCCCTGTTCTTTTGCTTCTGGACAAGACGCGGCAGGTCGATAGCGGCGCCTTGCTCACGCGCAAGCTTGCTGGCGTTGTCGAAGACCGACGAAAATTCTTGTTCGACGTTTGACCGCTTTTCTTTGAAGATTTGGATCGTATTCCGAGTGGTTTCGGAGGCGGTTTGGACGTCCAGATTTTCGCTTTGGAACAGACGGCTGAGAGGTTCCGTCCGAGTCAGCACTTCTGCTATGCAGCACAGTGTGACGATGACTTGCCCACTAGTGATGCTGGCCAGCAAACTTTCGGCTTTGTGCGCTGACTGATTTTCATCCCATTGAGAAACGATTCCCAACGCGTTCACAATGTCGTCCAATTGGTCCAGGAACTTCAAAACTGTGTCGTGCCGTTCAACCCAACGCGTATCGCACAGCGCGACAAGCTGGCCTTTGATAGTCTTCTTCAACACAAAATTACGCTTCGAGGACGCTGTGAAGAAATTCGTCACCTCTTCCACAGTTCCAAATGCATTTTTAACTGCTTGCACTTTGGACGATTTCGAAAGCGTCAGATTGAGCTGGTGGTTGTAACAGGGCACCCGAACAGCATGAACTGCAGTCTTCTGCAGCTCTTGTACTACCCCTACAGCTTCCGATATGTTCACCGAACATCCGTCAGTTCCGATGCCAACACAGCTTTTGGGGTCTAGTTTGAAGTCATCAATCTTCTTGGCAACGATGCCTCCCAGCTTTACCCCAGTCAGTTTTGGTTCAACAGCAGACTCTGCCGCTGCTTGAGGATTCTCATCGTCGTCTTCACTAGGGAAATCACCTTCTTCTTCACTTCCTTGAGTATCTTTCTCTTTCTCTTCTGCCGCAGATTTGCGAGCATCTAGGAAGCCCACAAAATCCTCCCTGATTTCGTTCCTCCAGAGATACCGCAAGAACAAAGTCAGCTGAGAGATGTGCGCTACATCTGTTGTCTCGTCAAATCCAACAGAATAAAATCGTGCTTCTTGAACGCGGCTTATGATCTGCTCGCGAATGTTCTCCCCGCACAGCTCAATTAATTCGTTCTGGATCGTATTACTAGTGAAAAGGCTTCTGGGTCCCGCCGTTGCAAGATGTTTGGCCAGTTTGACGTCTCCAACTTTCATCCGGAACCGAAGCAGAGCCCGGAAATTGCCGTCGTTTTGTGAAGACTCCTCTTGAGCAATTGGGCCGTCATCACGATGACCTCGGTAGGCGATATTTTGTCGGCCTAGAAACTCGATGTTCATCAAGATGAGAGCAAGTCTTGCTCTGTTTTCTTGGATCTTTACCAGGCGGAAGCTATCCATTTGGTTGGGAAGCTGCTCTTGCGGATTTCTTTGCTTGCGCAAAAAGTCTTCAGCACACAAGGCAGCTTCTTCGTGGTACTTCGTCGCCTCATGCTTCTGTAGGTCACCGTCTTTCCCAAGGAGCTTGGCGAACTTCATCAGAGGTTCCTTGACCAGGGTCTTCAACAGAATCGTTCTTCCTTGTCCACCGGTAGACTTCGCAAAAAAAGGGCAGAACAAACAGAAGAGTCCTCTACGTGATGGAGAGAGAACGACCCAGGGAAACTTCTGTAAGTGCTGCAGGTGAAGGTGTCGTTTCTCTTCGCTTCCGCCCTTGGTGTGAACGGAGAAAGGAAATCAATAACTCGCGTTTGGTTGCCAGTGACTCGTCAAAAGGGTAGAAAGTGTTCCGTCATCAGGCCTGTTTTTTTCCTGAACCTATATACAAGCCGACGTCGTTTCCAAGATTGTCACAGGCAGCAGCATCTCGACAGGAATCCTTTGACGGACGTGAAATCAGTTGCTCCGTTGGAAGTGAATGTGAGGGTCCGGGCATAGGTTGTTTGCTCTTGTTATTGCCACCACCATCGCCGACTCCAGCATCTCCGCCGTCACCGAGCCCTCTGCCGTCAGCGACGTTTCCAGCGCGTACGTCGCCGCCGAGCCCAACATTGCCACCAACAATTTCAGCACCACCGTCGACGCCGCAATCACTACCGGTACCCAGTCCAGCTCTGCAACACTCAGCATCATTACTAGCGCCTCCGTTTTCACAGTCATTTCCTCTGTCATCACCATCACCACGATGATCGGAACTGAAAGCACCCTCAGAGTCAACTTCGGGACGGGACGGGGATGAGTGCTCAGGGATTTGTACCAATTTTTTTGGGGCACCGAAATAATTTCTCAAATCTCCACGGCGGTCGCTTTTCCTTTTCCTTCCCCCACTTTCGCGATTAGCCTGAAAGGAATCAAACAAAAAAGATAAATAACTACTGCTCTAATGAAATGTATCTTTTGAAAAATTCGCTTGTCAAATGTCAACGTCAATGTCTGTATCGTACAAAGAAAACATTGCACGTAGCCAAGTTAGAACAGAAACCGAACGGTGGGTTAAAATAAAAATGCAGGCAATGCTAAGAAGGCGCTTCTTTGATCACAAAAGTATTTCAGATAGGCCCTCCGCAAAACCCAATCTAGATAATAATCAAGGGACCGAGGCATTTTCGTGTCTAAAGCGGTTTTGCATTTTATTTTTGTTCAGTCCGTAAGAGGTATTCCTCTATCTCGCGAATTTTAGTTAGTCTAAGATTTTTAAACCGGAACCTCAACTTTGTCCTTCTTAATTCTTTTTTAATTGCCGATTAAAATTAAACTAGTATTTCACTAGGATAAGTATAAGTATTTCAAGACAAAATAATTGGACTTCTATGAAGGACTTTGGATGATTTTCATTTGAAGTGGGTTACTTGTAACGCGAGGCGAACTATTGTCATGTGTTTTCAGAAACTCACAGCATCCTCTTTCCGCCAATATCATAATATTCGTGCAGTAAGTTGAGTTTACATTTACGTTGATAGGTTTGTAATGTAATTTAGCGTCGGTCAATTATATTTATTCCGCGTACCCCATCACATTGTGCTCCGGTTTGTGTGTAGCCTACTTAGGAATAGAGAAACCAAATATAGGTTGCTTCATTTCACTGCTCCACAAGCTGGCACCAGTAACTCCTCATTCTATTAATATTTTACTCGATATTATACCCTAACTCATATCTTATAATGTCAAGCGTCATTGTCGAATACGTTTGTTGTTAACTTCTTCTTCTCCTGACTGTGCGTCTGGAGGTGTTCTGAAATTACCTCATTTCATGTGTTTCATATGTAATAAACGGAAAGCACTATATTTTCCGTCCTTTCAGACGCACAGGACACACAAAACCTACGAGCGAATAAAATATATAAAAAAATGCGCGAATGCTCACACTTATACATACTTAGTCACTTAATAATTTAAATTTTATACATAAATTCTATTCAATAAGGCGTGAATAACGCACGTTCTGTACATTTATGGTTGCCGATTCTGCACGGGTTAAAATGTAAAATACATTTTGCAACATAGTGAGTTTGAACGATTCTATGTTTAGAGCTTTGGTTTACTCCTTCAGGTGGGAGGGACGATAAAGGGGGGTTTGGATATTTCCGTCTACAAAAAATCACAACACAGCACACCACGACTACCTCACTTACCATAATGGTTCTAATGCCTTCGAGAATCCGCACAAAAATATCAGCGAACGCACTTGCCAACACTATCGTAAGAACGCGCACCGCGCACTGACTGTTGACTGAGACTGACCACCAAACGCTTGGACACTTCGAAAGCGAAGCTCGGCTCGGCTTGGTTCCAGCGCAGACTTGTCAGTACAGGCGCAGGCTCGACTCGCCACGGATAGGCTATTTTCTTTTCTCTTTTCTTTCCCTTCCTTTTTCTCTTTTTTTCCTTTTTTTCTTTCTTTCTTTTCTCTCCTCTTTCTCCCCTTTTCTCCGCCTTATCTGAAGTCAGGGGGGGGGGGGGGCGGTCGCCCCCCCCCTAAATCCGCCCCTGATTAGACAACGACATGTAATAAAATTCCACACTACAGACACTCGGCGGAGGGCGAACAATAAATTCGCCAATTTGTGAAAGGTATAAGATTTTTACGCGAGTTGAAAGGTAGGGCTTTATACAGCACGGAATCGATCAAAATTCATTTGCGTATATTAAAGGCCCATGAAATTTAAATGACCACATGCATTTGGAATGCTCACTTTTTTTTAGAAACATGCTAGAAGCTATGTACTGTAAGTATAGTTGGGAAGATGGAAGGTAGCTATCTAGCTAATAAAGAAAATGGCATTTGTATTATTTCGCAACCTAGCAAGATCTAGATTGGACGGTGTTATGCAGTGCATGTCTTTCTTTTCAGACTGGTTCCTGGATTATTTTGGGCCTTTAACTTTGAACGTGACAGGATGGGAGATTGGTCATTGTGGCTGTGAACCAGTGGTGAATTCTCCCATGGATCGCATATACCGGCGATAGGACCTATAAAACCCGAGATTTACATGTACAACGATTTTCTCGTCAAAATTTATACTTCTTGTTAAAAGTTCAGTCATGAAAATCGTACATGTCATTTTCTGCAGATTGTTGGCACGAAAGGCGCCTTGCAGCTTACTATACGGTACTTATTTTTTATGTCGTGCATAGTTTTCGTTATCTGTGACTGCACTCGAGTATATCGCTTGGATCCCTTGGGCTCTCAGTATTTCACCCAACTTGGATTCACGAGACGCATGCGGCGAAAGAGAGAGCAAGTTTCATTTGAACTGAGCATTCTGTGGTTGTCTGTTTTTTATTTTATAGAAGAGGAGTAAGATCATTGAACTGTAGCTTCGAGTACAATGGATAAGATTGGTTAACTTAAACGGAGCCCAATTCAGTCGTGTGGATAGGTGTGTTGTGTGCTTTAGCGCAGAGCTAGAGTGACGTATCCCCTCCTTGGTCCAACATTGTTCAGGTTTGTGTATATTTGGTAATTTATTTATTATTTATCGTATGGCTGTTAGTGCCGGGAGTGCCCGAGGACATGTTCGGCTCGCCTGAGTCTGTAGCTGCTTCCAGCGGACACCCTAAAGGGTGAGCTACAAGTTCCGTTCAATTTCAAGTAGTTCCAACTTTCGCCACCAGATATCAATGATACCTAGTGGCGAACGTTGGAACTTTGATAGAGCGTTCTGACGAAATCTAACCTAACAAATTTTGCTTTACACAAGTTTAGTCTGTGAAAGGATCTTTTACATGCCATAAATCTATGACATGGGACCGCAGGCTTTACTTCCCCTCCGAAGGAAGGCATACTGAAGGATTTTTAACGCTCTTAAAAAATCCGACGACTTCGGCCGGGTTTGAACCCGCTATCTTGGGCATAGCAGTTCAGCATGCTACCGACTACGCCACCGAAGCCGCCACCGAACATATGATTGTTCATTCCAGGGTTGCTCCATTTCACTGCTCTAATAAACAAATTGGCAATACTACCCAATAATTAGTCAATTCACTTTCAATGATGGGTATTAGAATTTACTCAACTTTATCAGGTGAGACGTAATGATCGAGTAGGAGTTATTGTTATTGATACCGTGCTCCTCGATGGTATGCGGAATGCGGTACCAGTATTAATATAGAAGGACGGAAATTACATCATTTAATGTATTATATTTCAGGCATTTATTTACGTTTAAGTGCGTATTCAATAAATTTTAAAATGAGTTCTGTGTTCCAGTTTACTAAGCATAATGGAGGGGCAATCATTGATCAAGAGTGAGCCGGACTGGTCGACACAAACAGATGACTTGGACGACATTGTAAGTTTTTTTTAAATTCCACATAAGCTACTTTGTAATATTACAACCTTAGTGATGTGCAATAAGAGTTTAGTGCTTTTCAGTCGGTCAACACGAATGTACCCAAAAGAGATGGGTTATGCCCTAATCCTGAAATAAATTACATGAGATTAATAAAACACTAGGATGACCAGTTTCGATCGTCAAGCGATCATCATCAGATCCATTACACTAAGGCTATAAAATCTATGTTTGAAATACAGGTGAAAATATTTACAATATGTACAATTATTTAGTTGCAGTATTGGTACTGCAACTGTCAGTGTATGCTAAATGCAGTATATATGTTAGGTGAAATGCTAAATGGTGATAGCTATCCGGAGTTTGTACTTTAGAGAGATTATATGGCTGTAAACTATGGTTAAACTATAAAATTTTAGGCTAACTACTTATCTGATTGTCTTCCGTACTACAGCTACTCGCAGTTTTCGTGCTCACTGGAACTCACTGTGCGGTCGACTGCGGTGGTTATCTTAACGACTGGTTTTCCCCTGCCTTCTCCCCCCTGCCCCTACGTGCTGTGGGGAGTGATAGCGATGTGTTTATGTGAGGTGTTGCCAACCTAGATAAGATGTATGTTATTGAATGAGGTGGGTCTACAACTATTAAAGACCGTGGATTAGCCCTCGCCACGCGTGGAGCATAACCCATTCGAACTAAGCGTTGACGGTCTTATGAGGACGTCCCGGCACCTTTAAAACTGCGGCGAATTTCAGGATTAGGGCATAACCCATCTCTTTTGGGTACATTCGTGTTGACCGACTGGAAAGCACTAAACTCTTGTTTACTAAGGCAACACTGAAGATATGGCTTCAAACACCACAATGATGTGCAATACAAAAGTCATTGTATTTAGCAAGGTTAATACTTGTTACCAAGCAGTAGGCAGTAGAGGTCTGTTGATCGATACTTGTATATTACTTTCCAGAAGACAAATGAGCAATTACCCACTCATAACCTGCTCGTTGAGTCTGCAGATATGTTTGAAGACGAAAGTATGGCTGTCAAAGAAGAACATAATCTACAGGTGATTATAAGATTTACATTTCCTCAATTTTCATGTTAAAATTAGTCTTGATGTTATTAATACCCAGTGTTGTTTTCTAGTTCAACAGTTAATAATACCTAATGTTATTATGTTGGTAATGCAGGTTCATTCTGGACTCTTTTGTAGACGAAGTCTTCACCACATGCTGGGTTAACAGTATCAGTAGATTTACTGGCAAGTTAAAGACCTCCTTCGGGGAAAATTCCGGCACCCCGGTGTCTCGAATAGCCGCAGATGTTAAAAGGGACATAAAACAAATAACATTATTACGTAATTGAAGTAAGAACACCAACGAAATCCAAGAATTGGCAAGGCTCGTCCTAATTACTCATTTTCATTCCGAGTTGTGGTTTCTAATCGCGCAGCCACCATCATGAATGCATGGAGAGTGCGCCACTACAGGTCTAGTAATAATAATAATAATGCGCGTCAGAGTAGCAGTGGAAGATAAAATCAACAAGGTCGCAAATGGACGGGGGAAAAGACGTCTTGCTCGACCCGGTGCTGGGCCCAAGGTTTTCGGAGCGAGCAAAAGATGATTTCCAAAAAACCAAATGGAAACAAATAATTGCTTAATGCAACAATCAAAAGTGCAAAAACGAGATTCTCATAAAATTAATTAAAGAAATCCCAGAGGCGTGTTAATCGTGCCTTTGTTACGTCACAAAGACAAGATTGACGAAATCGAGATAAGGATAAGGATAAGGAAGGGGAACTTAAATATAAGAAATGAAAAGACAAGGGAGCTATATTACTTAAAATATAAAAATGTATTAAAGATAAAAGATAGAGCGTGTACACGAAATAAAAAAGTTACTTAAAACAAAGAAAAAGGTAAGCTAAGATAAGATCAATAATACAAAAGAAACCTAATACCAAGAATAAAGACTTAAAAACTAAAAAGCACGACAGGACCTGAGTAACAGCTCAACAACATGAATCTAACGAAAAGATACGAACATGGAATAAAATAAAACGAAACTTACAAAAGTTAGAGAGAAACGCCAAACTTGCAAAAAGTCAAAATTCGAACTGCTACAAGACGCGAAGCTTTTCATGATGTTATTGTAAGCATACCTGAGGGATGGGGGAGGAGTGAGGGGATTAAAACAAAGGGAAGAGAGATTTCACGGAGGTAGGAAGAAGGGGAAGAAAAGGGGGAATATCATTAAGTCATGTAATACGGCGAAAATCAAAAGAGAAAGAACAAAACAAAAGGAAAATGAAATATACGGAGATACATTACATTACAATTGACTTGGGACGAAAGAGACCGGTAAAAATCGAAAGCACGCTATAAAAAAAATAGGCTTATACTCCAACATAATGCCACACCAACGCGACATATAAAAAAAGAATAACATGACATCGGAGCTGGAGAAAATCCCAGTTAACCACCGTCACATATATTCTATAAACAAAGGGGACACGTATTAGTGGGACGTTGGACATAAGTCCCGTTACCTCACACATACTGTCCGCAAACAAAGGTCCAATTGCTACCACTCAAACGAAACATTTGTGGCACAAAAGAGACACCGACGCAAAAGACGAGCACCAAGGCCCGACAGGGAATATACATAAGCCAAGACGCAGAAACGCAATACTTTCGAATTTTACAGGTATTAACCAAAAGAACAAAACTATGAGGAGGGTACATAACACAAGCAAAAAATAAGGACTCCGCCGTATAACATTACGCAAGGTCTCGGAGATCTGGTTCAAGGATTATAATACTAACAGTAACATCTTGAAAAGGAAAGAGAATTAAGCAAAAGAAGGAACGTTTAACAAAAACAATTACATTGCGTTAGATAGAAATACATTGAGCCGTACTCACATTCCGCTGCGCCATGAGGGCGGGCCTCTGCCCGAATACAAACGTTCGCCCTACATCTCGGCACGTCTAAGACTGAATAATCTTCTGTCCCCCAGAGAGGAGAGAAGCCTCTCAGAAATATCAAATGCGTAGTTTGGGAGTGGCACCAAACTCGCGTCAAATATTGGCTGAGCCAATAGCAGAACAAATTGCACAACAAAAATCAAGGTAGCAACAACACTAGCCAATACGAGAGAACTAGGTAGTATGTAGCCAGGGGTTGCACAACGTTAGACAGAGAGATACATACAGACAATCTGCGCACTTCTAAACACTCGAGGCGTAATATAGAGATGTCACAACACTTGACAATAATAATAATAATCATGATGATAATAATAATTACAATAAATTCTGAAAAGTGGTTCAAGAGAGAGAGTCCATACTAGGCCACATATACAGCCCTACCTTGCCACCTTCCTGTAGCTCTGAAGTGTTTAGAGTTATTAAACTTTATATTTCATAACTGCAATGTGCGCTCTCACATAGACATATCGTTGGTAGCAAATAGTCATATAATAATATCTGAATACCAAGCATTGTGAGCATTTATTCCTTGGACCACAAGTTACGGCCGTCATCTTGACATTTGGCTTATGACCTTGTAATTTGGGCACAACACACTTCGCAGATAGAGGTATGCTTTTCCAAAATTTGGTAGAGATCCGATGATTAGTTTATTCGTAGCTTGATTTAAGCTTTGAACATATCGGTGGGCGTCAGTTTGTTTAGGTTAATATGGTGGCGTTATAAAATATGACACAGGTGTCCTTCGCTACGTCAGTACCAAGTTTGGTTTGCACAAACTCTAGCATTTAATTCATTTTGTAAGCTTTGCCTACTGCTATTGTTCTTCGGTAATGCATTGCGTTTTGATGAAATTCAAGGGAATGGGAACCAAACAAATGTTTACATAATTTGTTTACTCTATCAGAGTATGTTTACAGCAAGTTGTAATTGCACCCATTCACAGGAATATATTTGTGAAACAAATCATTTCTCTGCAGGATAATACTGACCTTACCGAGGATATTAAGACCGAAGAATGCCCTTCACCAGAGTTTGTTCCATGCATCAAAACAGAGACAGCATCTTTGGATTTCAAACTGGTAAGTACCTCATCGTGTTACTACTTTACAAGACAGGATCTGTTCTTCATCTCCTTATCACCAAATGGTATTTTGGGATACCAGAATTCATTTTCACAACAGCATTGGTAAATTATCACCAACTAACGCCCATTGCAATCAGCGAAAGGCTCATGACTCTCCGCGTACCACTCTCAGGAGGTTCCTTTATGACACTCATCTCTGCCTATGCTCCTACCTTAGATTCTGATGATGAAGTAAAGGCTCAGTTCTATAATCAGCTAAGTGAAATCATCTCCAAGGTACCATCTGCAGATAAACTCTTGCTCCTTGGTGACTTCAATGCCAGAGTTGGGAAAGATCACAGGCTATGGAATAATGTGATGGGCAAACAGGGACTTGGAAAATGTAATCCCAATGGACTGTTGCTTCTTGGTCTTTGTGCAGAACACGAACTTTTCATTACCAACACGCAGTTACGGCTACCTGACCGCTTCAAAACCACGTGGATGCATCCTCGTTCCAAACATTGGCACATTCTTGATTATATCATTACCCGGCAATGTGATAAGAAGGACACTCTTATTACCAGAACAGCAAGGAATATAGACGATTGTTGGACAGATCATAAACTTCTTATATGTAAGCTCAGGATATCCATCAGTCCTAAACCACCTAGGAACATCAAAAATTTGCAAAGAAAGAAGTTTAATACATCCAAACTTCAGGATGAATCCATGTACAAACATTTTGGAAACAGGATCGTCACCCAGTTATCAGAAAACCCAGTAACAAATGATATTCAGCAAGAATGGGCCACATTACAGATGATTATCACACAGTCAGCTGAGGAAACCATTGGTTTTATAGTGCGGAAAAGACAAGACTGGTTTGATGACAACAATGAGGAAATTCTGTCTCTCATCAATGCCAAAAGGAATGCCTATCTTGCCCATCTTCAAGACCCAACTTCCAACACAAAGAGAGATAAACTACTGGAACTCAAGGGTAAATGCCAGACGCAGATAAGGCAGATTAAAAATACTTGGTGGCAACAGAAGGCTCAGGAACTGCAGAGACTATCGGATGCTCGAGACTTGAGGAACTTCTATGCCGTACTCAAGGAAATATATGGACCATCTCGCTCATCATCAGGTACACTGAAAAGCGCTGATAATTCTACTACCTTTACTGATAGTCAAGAAATCTTGGAACGCTGGAAGGAGCACTTCTCCAATCTCCTAAATCGTCCATCAGAAGCTACTGAAGACTTCCTCTGTGATGTGCCGCAACAACCTGAACAACTGTGGTTGGCAGTACCTCCTACTTATCATGAATTCAGTGCAGCTCTCACCCAATTGAAACCCAGAAAAGCACCTGGCCCAGATAACATCCCTCTGGAACTAATTCAAGCCGGAGGTCATTCCCTCAAAACAAGAATTTTCATCCTTATCCTCAGAATTTGGGAATCAAGAAAGGTACCTGGAGACCTAAAGAATGCCACTATCGTCACTATCTTTAAAAAGGGTGATCGCAGTGTTTGTGGCAACTACCGTGGTATATCACTGCTATCAATTGTGGGGAAGATTCTTGCAAGAATTCTACTTAACCGCCTCAAGGTTATCTCTGAGAGGATCCTCCCAGAGTCACAATGCGGATTTAGAACTTCCAGAAGCACAATTGACTTGATTTTCTGTCTGAGACAGCTACAAGAAAAATGTAGAGAACAACAGAATCCACTCTTCTTAGTCTTTTATGACTTGGAAAAGGCATTTGATTCGGTTCCAAGACCAGCCATGTGGGCAGTGCTGAAGCGGTTTGGTTGCCCTCAGCGTTTTGTAGATCTAATCAAAGCTCTCCATGATGGCATGACAGGTCAGGTTTGCCATCAGAATAAGATGTCCGATGAATTTCCCATTACCCATGGACTGAAACAAGGATGTGTACTGGCTCTAACGCTTTTTGCGCTGTACTTGGCTGCAATGCTTTATGATTCACCCACAAACATCCCAGGTGTGGAGATCAAGTATCGTTTTGATGGAGGGCTTTTCAACCTAACTCGTCTCCGCTCCTTGAGGAAAACTCAGGTTACTAAGGTTACTAACATGTTGTATGCAGATGATGCTGCGTCACCAACTCTCACACCAGAAGAGCTGCAAGAGTCAGTTAACTGTTACAAAAGTGCATGTGATCGCTTTGGTCTTACCATAAATGTCAATAAGACTAAAGTCTTGGCACAACCTTCACCAGGCACACCTCTTCCTCAGTTCAATATCTCCATTTCAAATTTGCCATTAGAACAGGTTGACCACTTCTCGTACCTGGGCAGTACCATTTCGGTGAGCTGTACCTGTGAGCAGGATGTGGATAAGAGAATTCGCGCAGCCCATGCAGCATATGGACGATTGGCGCACCGGGTCTTCATGAATAAAGATCTATCCATGAGTACAAAGCTTATGGTGTACAAAGCAGTAGTCATTTCTACATTGTTGTATGGCTGTGAAACGTGGACCCTTTACCGACGTGATCTTAGGAAGCTTGAGCGTTTCCACCTACAAAAACTTCGATCAATCCCGAGGATTAAATGGGAAGACCGCATTACCAATATTGCTGTTCTGGAAAAGGCTCAAATCAACAGCATAGAATCATCCATAATAGGTCACCAATTTAGATGGATTGGTCATGTCCATCGGATGGATGATGTGAGATTACCTCGTCAAATGCTATATGGTGAGTTATGCTATGGCACCAGACCTCATGGTGGTCCTAAGAGGCGCTACAAGGACCAATTTAAGCAGACCCTGAAATTGACAGGTCTTGATTCACAAACCTGGAACATGCTGGCTGAAAACCGCTCAACTTGGCGCCGTACCATCTCGGATACTGTAAAGACGTTTGAAAGGGATCGACGCATACATGAAGAGGCCAAGCGTCAAGCTAGGAAACTTCGAGCAGCCCAACCACGTCCTCCTCCAGCAATACTATGCGACTTGTGTGGTCGCTTGTTCCATGCCAGGATTGGACTCTTTAGTCACCGTAAACACATCCACAAACTGGACTGAAGGAAGAAGATTTATACTCGGATTCGAGTTAAAGCCGATGATGATCACCAAATGGTATTTTGGGATACCAGAATTCATTTTCACAACAGCATTGGCGATAAATGAAGCGTTTGGCTGTCAGGACGTGTAATGTACAGAAAGCACAAGTCTTTTGAAGTAAGGTGTATTAAAATATCTGACCCAAGTGGGTCTTGAACCTTTGACCGGCGGCTGTGCACGCTGTTGCTCCGACCTCTGATCTAATGGGGGTGGCATTTAAATTGGCTAAAGGTTTATTTTATGAACAACTTAATATGAAGGACTTGGGTGTTTTAAAATGTATACGAATTGCTCGTGGTTAGACCAAATATAAGTATACTGGTCAGAGGGCTGGAACAAGATGTTCTCTTAAGTACAGGTGGTTTCCACTATCTCAGCAATCCTTGAAGTGGTGGTTTAGTACTTGAACTTCCAGGCAATTGTTGGGATGGTTCTAACAAATTTCAATCCCAGTCCTCAGCAGTCCAAGTACATTGACATGGGTGTAAAAATAAGAGTTATAAAGACTTGAAGATATGAGATGAAAGTAGGAGAACTCAATGAACCCTACTTGTTTTTAGTATGTATTTAAAAATATTCTTTCATACCATATATCTTGTTGTTCTTGAAGTGGGCGTACATAGGCCTAAGTATTTATACCGCCTATTGTCCCCATTTCTTAAGTGCGAGGGAGGTGGTGGAAACACATTCTGTGTGGCAGTAATTTTTAGCACCCAGATGCCCTTTGGTCCAGCCCATAACAAGTTCAACGAGGATTGTTATATGGGGAGGAGTTGAAATGAAGTACTTTGCTTGCAGAAGAAAATGGGGAACCATGGAAAACCAATTCAGGGTTGTTTGATGCTAGGGAATTGAATTGCAGTGTTTCGTGAGAAAAGTATTGTAAAATATTGTATAGGTGATGTACTTTGTACATTCATTCTCAAATGATTTACTGGTAAAAAAATTGAGTGCCTAGTCGCTTGTTCCTCCATGACCCCTCATACTCTAGCAGGTAAACATGTTAAAAATAAATGTTCATTTTATCTTAATCCTTAAAGATATTATTTCAATTAAGGTCTCTAAGATTCCCTTGGACTTAAATCGACTGATGGCTTGATGGTGTGTTGTAAGGCATAACAATCATTTCCATCAATAAGATGTGATAGTATGAAACTAGTGTCTGGTAGTTGTTAAGTGAATATATATTTACTTCAATTGAGCTGTGATGTACAATTACACATGTTCGTATTTGTTATAAGGTGATAGCAAAGAAATAAAATATCCCATCTTGTCCCCAGGATATCAAAGAAGAGACCCTGAAGGAAGAGAGCGATGAAAGTGGAAAAAATTAAATGAGTAAGTGGACAACATAATAAAAATGTGTTCTTCCGTTTTTATGAATGCATAACTGAAATCTTTTCATTAAAAAGAAAGTTTTGCATATTGCCATGGAGCACAGTGTCCACGCCTGCTCTACACAATTGAGATCGGGAGCTTAGGCAGGCCATTCCCTTCTGTGAACACAATTCTCCTGAAGAAAGGCGAGCGTTATCGTCCACAAAAGTGAAATTTGGGCCGAAATTGTCAGCAAAGTCTTTCACTACAGGTGCCAGGATAGTATCCCTGTAACGTATCCCCTGTCGTACACCCTGGGATGTACACAAGAGGGGTTCAGTGACCCTACATGACTGCGACCATACATGGTATCCGTCTCGGATGTATTGGTCGTGCACACGTTCACCGGGTAGTCTCCACACTCGCACAGATCTATCCTCATTGATGCAGTCGATATCCACGCATGCAAGAACGGCTAACTCTTGGCCTGCAATATGCAAAATTTTTTTTGATGTGTATTGTTTGATATGAATAGAGTTAGTTTGCAGAAAAGGTGTGTGTTTCATTTTATCTGCCATTGCAATTATTTCTCTTACTGCCTGTCTCATTATAGAAGCAGATGTTAGTTAGTTATTGAGGTTTTAAGGGGCTGAACTACCAGGCCATCTGCCGCTCAAAGAGCGGATGTTGATATAATGTTTCTGTTTAGCTACCCTCAAATTATCCGTTCTCACTGACTGAAGTATATAAGAAACGTTCAATAGTTTGCTGATGGAGCCATTTCTGACGAATTTCCATTGGCCCATCGTGCTCTGCCACGTGGTGAGACAAACCGACGGATTGAAGAGTTCAGGGGACGGAAGTTAGATAAAATGGTGAATTTGTCATCATAGGCTATGATTATTATTATTTTAACTAAATTATTCAAAGGATTGAAAATATCTTAAAATGAGTATATGGAAGGTTTAGAGATGCCTGCAATGAGCATTTTTGATTTGGCCAGAGACGCGGCAGAGTCCATGTTCGTAATACATCATTGGCTGTTACTTCTAAGAATGGTTGTGTGCTAGAACTTTAATCTGATGCATAGCGAGGGGCTAACAAAGTTCATATTATAAATTACCTTTATTAGCATTGTCGTTAGATATGCAACAAAAGACGGTCGACACTCAACAGTTGGCGAACACAGTTAGGAGAAATAATAAATTCACCAATTTTAGGGAGAGATACACACATAAACCACATTGCCAGTTATACAATCGTACAGCAAGCCTTTCGGAAGTTGTGGTCCAGATTACAGCATACACCAGTACCACTAATACCAAGTAGCAGTCCTTGCATTGATGCATGCCTGTATCCGTCGCGGCTTACTATCCTCGAGTTCATCAAGGCACTGTTAGTCCAGGTTGTCCCACTCCTCAACGGCGTTTCGGCGTAGATCTCTCAGTTTAGTTGGTGAGGCATCTCGTCCTAAAACAGTTCTTTTCAATGTAAACAAGGTATGGTCATGTCTCGAGAACATGCTGGCCACTCTAGGCAAGCAATGGCGTTATCATGAAGGAACGCATTCACAATATATGCACGATGCGGATGGGAATTGTCTTCCACGAAGACGAATGCCTCCCCGAAATTCTGCCGATATTGTTGCACTATAGGTCAGAGGATGTCATTTATGTCTCGTAGAGCCTTCCATGACCACCAGTGGCGTACGTCGTCCCCACATGATGTGGCCCCAAAACATCAGGGATCCACCACCTTGCTGCACTCGCTAGACGGTGTGGTTAAGACGTTCAGTTTAAACAGACTGCCTCCATCACGTCTCCGACGATTGTCTGGTTGAAGCCATATGCGACACTCATCTCTGCAGAGAACGTGATGCCAATTCTGATGGGCCCATTCAGCATGTTGTTGGGCCCATCTGTACAGCGCCACATGGTGTCGGGGTTGCCAAGGTGGACTACGCCATGGACGTCGGGAGTGAAGGTGCGCACCATTCAGCGTATTTAGTACAGTTTGAGTCGAAACACGACGTCCTGTGGCGGCACGAAACGCATTACTCAGTATGGTGGCGTTGCTTTCAGTGTTCGTCCGAGCTTAAATTCGTAAGTAGCTGTCATCCACTGCCCTTGGGCGGCCTGAGCGAGGCATGTCGTCGACAGTTCCTGTATTTCTGTACCTCCTCCGAACAACATCGCTTGGGCTCACTCGGAGACTTCCCTTGTTGAGAGCCCTTGCTGACACAATGTAACAATACGGATTCGATCAAACGGCGGTATTGTCCTTTTAGGCATGGGAGAGCTACCGACAACACGTGCATTGTACCTCCTTCCTGGTGGAATGACTGGACCTGATCGGCTGTCGTACGCCCTCCGTCTAATAGCCCCTGCCCTTGCATGCTTGTGTACAGCTTTGGGCAGGTTTAGTGACATCTGGGAACAGTCAAAGGGATTGTGTTCGTGATGCTATATCAACATTCTGCGTCAGTGGTCAGGTGATCCTGGAACCGAGGTGAGGCAATACTTCTTTTGATGTGTGTACTCGAATAATACTTTCATGCGAGTTAAAAGTATAGGCTTGAGACTTCTGGGAGTCGATCCAAATATGTTTTCATAGAATAATGACCTGCCAAATGGCCACTTGTAGTTTAATTCTCCTTAGTAGACACATGGCAGCAAGAAGTTATGTTTCTTTTAGTGGGTATAGTTAGGAAGTAGCTTATAAAGGAAATGTCATTTGCCAGGGGCGTATATGAATTAAAACATTATAAACCTATATAATTATGTACTATTGTTACTAAGTGACGTATGGCAACGTTGCAAAGCAAGGCGAAGGTAGAGCGATGTGAACAGTGTGACTGCTCTGATCTTATGTGTAACAACATAACCTCTTATAACTCTCCAGTGCCTTCGCTCTTATGAACGAACCATGAACAGCAAGTGCACTTGAAGCGTGTGACAAAAGGTTTGTCCCTAACTTTTATACCCTTATCAGACTTTTGAAACGTCGCCTCCATAGCGTAGCGGTCAGCATGGTTAGCTGCCGCCCCAGAGGTCCTGGGTTCGATTCCCGGCTCTGCCACGAAATTTGAAAAGTGGTACGAGGACTGGAACGGGGTCTACTCAGCCTCGGGTGGCCCAAATGAGTAGAGGGGGTTCGATTCCCCCTCAGCCATCCTCGAAGTGGTTTTCCGTGGTTTCCCACTTCGTCTTCGGGCAAATGCCGGGATGGTACTGCCCCCGTAAATTGAATTATACTGAGACCACGGTGGCTGTATTGGCATATATGAATAAAGTTATGGCTGTCATAGTTGTGACGTGGATATTCATGACGTAGGCACGGATGATGCAGACTTCATGCAAGTAGGCTGGTTGAGCTGAGATTCTTGGTGACGTCATGATTTTGTTCGAGAAAGATCTGAGATTTACGACGCAGTCGCAGGGAAACAAGGAATTGTGCTAAGGAAGAAGTTACGCTATTGGAGGAGAGGCTCGAACCAATGAATGATAGTTTGGAGGAAGACGGAGATTACTGAAACTACCATATTTAATTATTTTTGGAATGCAGAATTGTGGAAAACTATATTCAGTTGTGGCATTGATTTGGAATTTTGAAGAAATTATTTTTGAGTTTTTGAAATTTGAAAATCCGTCAGGTATAGCCAAAGTTAGAACTTCTAGCAATGGCGGAGGAACAAGCTATGGAAGGGATGGATACGCCCCTTAAGAAGTTGATAAAAGGTCTTGCACAGCAGAGAGGAGCTCTCATATCTCATTTCTCAAGTTCTGATGTCTCATAGTCGTTTTTCTGATTCTAACATTGTCAGACTTCGAGTGATTTAGTGAAGCAAGTCGTCATTAGCGCGTGTGGCAGAGCCCACCGCATTGAACGAGCATTCAGCGTGCAGCAGTACCATTTTACAGTTAATGAAACTAGGCGAAGTTGGAGTGCACACATAAACGAGTCTACAAGATGATCTATCAAGAGTTGACTAATGCCTTTATGCTAATTCAATTGTGCAGTACAATATTGAGGTGTTTAGGAAAGTTGAACATTTTCACGATTATATTTTGGAAGATATTGGCATTTTAAGACGGCAGACAAAAGTGATTTTCTCGCCACTTGAGAAGCACTTTTATAATATCACATTCTACACTACGGCTGACACGTGTATTGCAACCGTGATACAGAAGATTACGTTTGGTGATACAACGCTACATTCTACAATGCAACAATATAATCTGACAGTACTTTCGATTATTATTATAACGGAAGTGGAGTTGGAAGACTAAAAACTTTAATGCAATAGGGACATATATCAATGGAGTGAAATAGCAGCATGGAACTTCGCTAATCGTCTTTCTACAAAAGCGAGCATGTAGTGAATATCCAACTACACTCATGCATCGTAGTCCAACGCTGAATTATATCAAATGGCAGTGGAAATATCTTCATACTCTACAATTATGAACATTTCTGCGGAAATAATTGCAATAAACTTCATGGCGAATTTCTACCAGAACTTCAGGGAACTATCAAGAGAGGCCAGGGTAGACCCGGCTCACAAAGCAGAGTTTTGCCAGAAGGATGTCTATCGTCTACACGGAGCAGTGCAATTTCCGGAGGAGGAAGCAGTTCTATTCTCCGAGGGCGCTGGTTCCAGGTTCGAGATCGGAGCACATCTTTACGGTGGTGAAATGGAACTATCAGCAGTCTTCTTTGGAAATTTTCCTCTAGAACTTCAATCAACAGATAAGGTAGTCGTGAACGTTTCTTGTTTTATTTGAGCCATTTAGCGATATCTGAGCAACCATTTTTCCCATATTTTCTGTCCCATATATTTTGCCCCATATTCTTGCTTGATATTTCTGTACTCAGTACACTTTGCTGATTTATGCCTTTTTCTACGATTTATTGATACATTGTTATGTCATTGGCATATTTAAATAATTTTGGATCAGTTGAGACTGATAAAATTATATATTCTTTCAGTAATTTGCATATTTTTGTAGTCACGATTTGACTGTAAAGTTAACGATTTTCTATGGCAAATTTGAATTCAGACAGCGTGTCACTTTATTAAAGTAATTCTATTCAGTAAATTACTTTGACCAATTTTCTGTCATCCTCAAGAAAGAGGAATAATTAAAAGATTTTAGAGCGTTAAAATCTATTACTGTATCGACGATCTTGGAAATACTAGTCGTTTTATGAACATGATTGCAACATAGACATTTATCGTCAGTTCTGAAATACCATTGCATTATAGACAATTTTATGAAATATGAACTTTGAGTACGATTTATTGAGTACACTTTAGTAATGAACATTTGATAGGAGTTTTTCTCAATTCTAGATTGGAACAATAATGTTTGCATTCCAAAGTCTAATTGTATTCTATTCGATTATTTATGCAGTTTAGATGAACTTTGATTGAAGATAGTATTTTTATACTACGATACTTTGAAGATATTAATCTCAATTTTGATAGACCAGGGAGGCGTGTCTAATCGTATTTGCTATTAAATTTATTTGTGATTGGCAAATTTTTACTTCATATCGATTCATGAATGAAACCCACGAAGGTTAAATATAATAACAGTTTTTGATACAATTAATGAATATAAGAATTTTTAAAGAGGAACTATGGATGTATAATCGTTAGTTCAGTGGACGTGTAAAAGTCGCTGATGAATAATGCCCTTGAATAAGTGAAGGAGGTTCCCACAGTAATAGTAATGATGTTGATGAGTTTATAAGTGGAGGTTTTTGTATGTATTGTGGAAGATTTTGATGCCATATATATTGAGATATATGATGAATTATGGGCCAATTTGGTGCAATTTTGTGCGTTTTGAGCGAGGTATTTTTCCGCTGAGTGTATTGTTCAGGTCCTTTGAAAATTAATCATGTGAATTTACTGTTAAAATTAACAAGAGTGTTTAAATAATTTGAGATAACGATTTTGAATGGAGGTTACCGTCACAAATAATAATAATAATTATTAAACCTTATTAAACCTGAATCTAAAATTTAAATATAACTAACCTTCATTGGTCGATTATATCACCACGATTTAAGTAATTATCAACCGGATAAACGTGTGGTTTAATGTATTTCTAAAATAAATAATATAAATATTGTAAATAATTATGTAAATATCTTTAATAATAATTTGAAACGAACGGGATTAATAGAGGCGTGTATAAATTTTTCAATTGTCGTTTGACAATGTTATAAACAATTTATAATGTTATAAATAATTAATGAGCATTTTGTTATAAACATTAAGCGTTTTGTTATTATACTCTAAACAACGCTAGTTCAACAATTGGATTATACAATTAAACAAGATTTGGGATTATTAGAGTAATCCATTGATATTTGAATGGAGCATTTAAAAGATTTGCGTGATAATATTTGAGTTGAGTTGTGGACATTTAAAGTGTTTTGAAAAGGAGCTAGGCTCTGATGTAACTAGTATATGCTAACGTTGGCTGGACAGGTGGGTCCACTTGACGATGCAAGCATGCGACATTGTGCAGCTGGCCAGACAACTGTATGACAGAGGCCAAGGTCACCTACACAGCAGCCTTGCGGTTATAAATAAAATGTGATGTTTATGAAAAAGGAAAACAATTGCTATATGTCTCGTCCCAACTCCCTTATCCATTCCAAGTGCATTATTATTATTACGTTCTTTTGAGCTAGAAAGCTGAAAGTTTGTATGTAAAGTCTACAAGTCCTACAGGAGGACATGGTTATATTGACAATGGCTTCTGATTGCCACGTATTTTTTGTTAAAATTTTGTTAAATTATTCTCTTTATGTGAAATAAATTGTTGTGCAGTTTAAAGTTTCTTGTTTCCGTTTTGGTTCATTTTAAATATCGTGGTGGAGGTTATTGTGAGGGCATACTTTTAAGTGATCCAGTTGGCAACCCAGACCCGAGATTAATTTGAATAGGTAAGTAAAAGGTAAGTATGAACCCCCGTATATTTTGGTGTGTTCCAAAATAATTTCTGGTTAACTACTGTGCTCTAATCTCGGTAGTATCTGTCAGTGCCATTTTCATTGATGTAGCTGTGCCGGTGCGATTGATTATTGGCAATCCGATTGAGGGGGGCGGATATCTGACAGCCTACTATCCGGATTATCGGGGACAGTAGGATTGGCGCCGCAATTCGGTGGGGCTCGATCAATAAAACTGGATTACCAGGTTGAACGCCAGTAGAATTGGCACAATCGAAGTTCGTAGTGCTTGAATAACATTGGATTACCAAGTTATTGCTGTAGAATTGGCACCGCAATTTCGTGTGGAACGCTCGAATAACATTGGATTACCAAGTTATCGATGTCAATGGGATTGTGAAGACTCAAATAAAGAGGTTGATTCTTTGTTAGATGTCTTGGCCAATTGTAGAATTTGAGAGTGTGATTATATAGGGATTAAATTTTGTGTTGTATTAGGAAAATTACACTCAGAAAAGATCAGATCTTATACAACTTGAGAGAGGTTAAATAGGCTGGAAACTTAGAAAAATCGCCTATGATCTGGAGTCTTATTTTATTTGACCGGCTTATGACATGTTTAGTCATATTAAAGATAAAATTAAACTATTTGGATTGTAAATGTAAATAATTTGTGCTAGGATATTTTAAAATGAACCAAAGAAATTTGAACATGTGCTTGAGTTTATTTCAACATGAAGTGTCTACGAAAGTTAATTATAAGGTAATTATAAGATTTAAGACAGAAAATTGCTCAAACTTTATATATGGTGAAAGATGTTGCTCAGATTTTGTTATCTTGCTCTGTTTGATGTATGTCCCTAAAGCAGTCTATTATTGAAATATTATTGAGATAGCAGATGAGAGTATTAGGAAGATGTTGGAGGAGATGTCCAACAGTTTATCTGCTAATTTGAAAGCTAGCATGGATGAAAGTGTGAAGGAGATGGAAGCTAGGAATACTAGTCGAATGCAGGAGATGATGGAGGAGAATTCTAGTAATATGTCTGCTAATTTGAAAGCTAGCATGAATAACAGTATGAAGCAGATGATGGAGGAGAATTCTAGTAATTTGTCTGCTAATTTGTCTATTAGAATGGAGGAGAATATGAAAGTTCTTCAGACCAGTTCTGCAAACTTAGAAAATAATGTGTCGCGTTTACAGACCAGTACCCAGGGAATCGAGAATGCTGTAACTGACATGCGCACAGACGTGTCCAATGTACATAAAGATTTATCCAATGTACATAAAGATGTCTCAGATGTTAAAGTAGATGTTTCTAAGGTACAGAAAGACCTTACTATGTTGAATCTTGATGTTGCTAATGTCCGGGGTGATATTTCATGTGCTAGAGCAGAAGTAATCGTTGTTAGGAATGATGTTGCTACTGTACAAGATAAGGTAGAAGAAGTTCAAAGAGAGATTAAAAATGTTCGAACCGATGTGTCAAACGTTCAAGTAGACATAAATAATATTCATTCTGATGTAAATGAGATGCAAAGCGATATCAATAAGATACAAGTAGAAGTTAATACAGTTTTTGTAGACATTGCCAAAGTTCAAACTGATGTTAATAAAGTTAGAGAAGAAATTGAAACCTCAAAAACGCTTTGTACTCGTAACATTAGTGCTCTAACAACTAGGTTGGTTGACGAGTCTGTAAGGACAACAGCTTCTTTAGCTGGATTAAAATATGATGTAGAGGTCATGAGAACCCAAGTCTTAGATCATAATCGTTTACTTAAGGAAGACATTGAAGTAGATATTGCGGAAATGTTAACTGCAGATGTAACGGTTTGGAAAGATGAATGGAACAGGTCAAGTGGGGAACATGTCAAGCAGATTCAGGAACGAATTGAACGAAAACTTGCCAGTACACAGGTAGATATAAATAATGAGGTAGTTCAAATTAGAAAGGACTTGAGTATAAGGATGGATTCGCTATCCGAATAGCAGGTAGAGGATAGAACTCAAATAGGTCAGGACGTGCAAGCATTAAAAACCGCGTTAGACGAACAAATTCATAAGGTTGTCTCTGATGTCAATGAAACTACGAGCAAACATCAGAATTTGAAACTAGGAGAAGCTAGCATGATGGAAACGTATAAAGAAGAGTTGATTAGGAAAGTCATCACGGAAATCACAGATAAGGATCCAGAAGGATTGACTTGTGAAGATGATAGGAATTACGTCAGAAGATGTAACCTCGCTACAGAAGAGAGAGATATTAGTCCTGAGGAACGTATATTCAGATTTCGGGAAGAAGAAGAGGATAGGAATATTGAACCTGAATGGAAATATCGTGATAGTGGGAAGAATTACATGGATTCATATCCAAGAAATGTGACAGTCATCCGAAACTTTGAGGACAAACCTCAAAAATTTAGTAATACTGATAGTCTAACACCGATAGAGTATATCAGGAAACTGAAAGACTATTTTATTGAAGCCCATATTCCCAGAGAAAGGGAGATGAGAATCGTAGAAAGATTTCTAGCTGGAGGACCCCTTGAATGGTTCAGAGCATTTCGGTACACTTTTAGTAATTTCGATGAATTTGCAGAGGCACTGATAAAACGATTCTGGTCAATAGAAGCACAAAATTCATTAAGAGCTGAGGTATACTCGAGGAAGTATTCAGGTACTCTTCCAACACGGTACGCTGATTTCTTCACGAGCCAGTTATCGCGCTTGAGATTCTTGCAACCCCCATTGTCGACAGAGCAGTTGATAGATGCTATTTCTCGTATGCTGCCTGTGGAGGTAAGAAGACTTATCATATCGTCAAATATCAGGGATTTGACCAGTATGGACGAACTATTGAGAAGGCTTGACTACACGAGTCCAATGCCAAATTTGGTTCAAAAAGGTCAGAGGCACGAATTCAAAGACATTAATACAGTCTACATGGATCAAGTTCAGCAAACTGATAAGCCTGCTGATGAAGAGAAAACTGAAAATGTAGGTCCTCACAGGAACAATTATTTTCGCAACAACAGATCACAAGGTTACCGTCCATATCAGCAAAGACGAGGCTGGAACAACAATAGAGGGAATTATAATAACGGAAGAGGTAGATACTATAATAACAATGGTTACAATAGGAACTACAATAGAAATAACCAGTACCAGATTCGGAATCAGAATTCTCAAGGTCAGGTTATGACACCGGACAAGTATCAAGAGAGAGAGAAAGAAAGTCAGCAGTATCTGAAAGAATTACGAGAGAAGGAAGCTGAAAACCAGAAGAAAAGACAGGATGTAGTGATCGATCCTGGTCCTTCTACAAGTCAGCAGAACTTGGAAAACAGGAATACAGGACAGAAGAGAAAGTAGAAAGGAGAGAATGCATTAGCCACACACAACCCAGAGAAGAAGAGACTTATGATTAAGGAACATAGAGGAAATATCATATAAGAGTAAGCCAATAATAATTCAATTTCGTGTTCAAGTGAATTGAGATATTTATAACACAGAGTTTAAAAACAATTTGCAACTGTTTTTAAAACGTGGTGAAGGGAGAATGCACCCGTAAATTGAATTATACTGAGACCACGGTGGCTGTATTGGCATATATGAATAAAGTTATGGCTGTCATAGTTGTGACGTGGATATTCATGACGTAGGCACGGATGACGCAGACTTCATGCAAGTAGGCTGGTTGAGCTGAGATTCTTGGTGACGTCATGATTTTGTTCGAGAAAGATCTGAGATTTACGACGCAGTCGCAGGGAAACAAGGAATTGTGCTAAGGAAGAAGTTACGCTATTGGAGGAGAGGCTCGAACCAATGAATGATAGTTTGGAGGAAGACGGAGATTACTGAAACTACCATATTTAATTATTTTTGGAATGCAGAATTGTGGAAAACTATTTTCAGTTATGGCATTGATTTGGAATTTTGAAGAAATTATTTTTGAGTTTTTGAAATGTGAAAATCCGTCAAGTATAGCCAAAGTTAGAACTTCTAGCAATGACGGAGGAACAAGCTATGGAAGGGATGGGTACGCCCCTTAAGAAGTTGATAAAAGGTCTTGCACAGCAGAGTGGAGCTCTCATATCTCATTTCTCAAGTTCTGATGTCTCATAGTCGTTTTTCTGATTCTAACATTGTCAGACTTCGAGTGATTTAGTGAAGCAAGTCGTCATTAGCGCGTGTGGCAGAGCCCACCGCATTGAACGAGCATTCAGCGTGCAGCAGTACCATTTTACAGTTAATGAAACTAGGCGAAGTTGGAGTGCACACATAAACGAGTCTACAAGATGATCTATCAAGAGTTGACTAATGCGTTTATGCTAATTCAATTGTGCATTACAATATTGAGGTGTGTAGGAAAGTTGAACATTTTCACGATTATATTTTGGAAGATATTGGCATTTTAAGACGGCAGACAAAAGTGATTTTCTCGCCACTTGAGAAGCACTTTTATAATATCACATTCTACACTACGGCTGACACGTGTATTGCAACCGTGATACAGAAGATTACGTTTGGTGATACAACGCTACATTCTACAATGCAACAATATAATATGGCAGTACTTTCGATTATTATTATAACGGAAGTGGAGATGGAAGACTAAAAACTTTAATGCAATTGGGACATATATCAATGGAGTGAAATAGCAGTATGGAACTTCGCTAATCGTCTTTCTACAAAAGCGAGCATGTAGTGAATATCCAACTACACTCATGCATCGTAGTCCAACGCTGAATTATATCAAATGGCAGTGGAAATATCTTCATACTCTACAATTATGAATATTTCTGCGGAAATAATTGCAATAAACTTCATGGCGAATTTCTACCAGAACTTCAGGGAACTATCAAGAGAGGCCAGGGTAGACCCGGCTCACAAAGAAGAGTTTTGCCAGAAGGATGTCTATCGTCTACACGGAGCAGTGCAATTTCCGGAGGAGGAAGCAGTTCTATTCTCCGAGGGCGCTGGTTCCAGGTTCGAGGTCGGAGCACATCTTTACGGTGGTGAAATGGAACTATCAGCAGTCTTCTTTGGAAATTTTCCTCTAGAACTTCAATCAACAGATAAGGTAGTCGTGAACGTTTCTTGTTTTATTTGAGCCATTTAGCGATATCTGAGCAACCATTTTTCCCATATTTTCTGTCCCATATATTTTGCCCCATATTCTTGCTTGATATTTCTGTACTCAGTACACTTTGCTGATTTATGCCTTTTTCTACGATTTATTGATACATTGTTATGTCATTGGCATATTTAAATAATTTTGGATCAGTTGAGACTGATAAAATTATATATTCTTTCAGTAATTTGCATATTTTTGTAGTCACGATTTGACTGTAAAGTTAACGATTTTCTATGGCAAATTTGAATTCAGACAGCGTGTCACTTTATTAAAGTAATTCTATTCAGTAAATTACTTTGACCAATTTTCTGTCATCCTCAAGAAAGAAGAATAATTAAAAGATTTTAGAGCGTTAAAATCTATTACTGTATCGACGATCTTGGAAATACTAGTCGTTTTATGAACATGATTGCAACATAGACATTTATCGTCAGTTCTGAAATACCATTGCATTATAGACAATTTTATGAAATATGAACTTTGAATACGATTTATTGAGTACACTTTAGTAATGAACATTTGATAGGAGTTTTTCTCAATTCTAGATTGGAACAATAATGTTTGCATTCCAAAGTCTAATTGTATTCTATTCGATTATTTATGCAGTTTAGATGAACTTTGATTGATGATAGTATTTTTATACTACGATACTTTGAAGATATTAATCTCAATTTTGATAGACCAGGGAGGCGTGTCTAATCGTATTTGCTATTAAATTTATTTGTGATTGGCAAATTTTTACTTCATATCGATTCATGAATGAAACCCACGAAGGTTAAATATAATAACAGTTTTTGATACAATTAATGAATATAAGAATTTTTAAAGAGGAACTATGGATGTATAATCGTTAGTTCAGTGGACGTGTAAAAGTCGCTGATGAATAATGCCCTTGAATAAGTGAAGGAGGTTCCCACAGTAATAGTAATGATGTTGATGAGTTTATAAGTGGAGGTTTTTGTATGTATTGTGGAAGATTTTGATGCCATATATATTGAGATATATGATGAATTATGGGCCAATTTGGTGCAATTTTGTGCGTTTTGAGCGAGGTATTTTTCCGCTGAGTGTATTGTTCAGGTCCTTTGAAAATTAATCATGTGAATTTACTGTTAAAATTAACAAGAGTGTTTAAATAATTTGAGATAACGATTTTGAATGGAGGTTACCGTCACAAATAATAATAATAATTATTAAACCTTATTAAACCTGAATCTAAAATTTAAATATAACTAACCTTCATTGGTCGATTATATCACCACGATTTAAGTAATTATCAACCGGATAAACGTGTGGTTTAATGTATTTCTAAAATAAATAATATAAATATTGTAAATAATTATGTAAATATCTTTAATAATAATTTGAAACGAACGGGATTAATAGAGGCGTGTATAAATTTTTCAATTGTCGTTTGACAATGTTATAAACAATTTATAATGTTATAAATAATTAATGAGCATTTTGTTATAAACATTAAGCGTTTTGTTATTATACTCTAAACAACGCTAGTTCAACAATTGGATTATACAATTAAACAAGATTTGGGATTATTAGAGTAATCCATTGATATTTGAATGGAGCATTTAAAAGATTTGCGTGATAATATTTGAGTTGAGTTGTGGACATTTAAAGTGTTTTGAAAAGGAGCTAGGCTCTGATGTAACTAGCATATGCTAACGTTGGCTGGACAGGTGGGTCCACTTGACGATGCAAGCATGCGACATGGTGCAGCTGGCCAGACAACTGTATGACAGAGGCCAAGGTCACCTACACAGCAGCCTTGCGGTTATAAATAAAATGTGATGTTTTTGAAAAAGGAAAACAATTGCTATATGTCTCGTCCCAACTCCCTTATCCATTCCAAGTGCATTATTATTATTACGTTCTTTTGAGCTAGAAAGCCTAAATTTTGTATGTAAAGTCTACAAGTCCTACAGGAGGACATGGTTATATTGACAATGGCTTCTGATTGCCACGTATTTTTTGTTGTTAAAATTTTGTTAAATTATTCTCTTTATGTGAAATAAATTGCTGTGCAGTTTAAAGTTTCTTGTTTCCGTTTTGGTTCATTTTAAATATCGTGGTGGAGGTTATTGTGAGGGCATACTTTTAAGTGATCCAGTTGGCAACCCAGACCCGAGATTAATTTGAATAGGTAAGTAAAAGGTAAGTATGAACCCCCGTATATTTTGGTGTGTTCCACAATAATTTCTTGTTAACTACTGTGCTCTAATCTCGGTAGTATCTGTCAGTGTCATTTTCATTGATGTAGCTGTGCCGGTGCGATTGATTATTGGCAATCCGATTGAGGGGGGCGGATATCTGACAGCCTACTATCCGGATTATCGGGGACAGTACCTTCTTCAAGGCCACGGCCGCCTCCTCCCCTCTTCCTTGCCTATCCATCCTAACCATACCTTACCTTCCCTCATGAGGCCCCTGTTCGCTTTGCAGATGAGGCCGCCTGGGCGAGGTGCCAATCCACCTCACCAATTGTATCCCTTCCGATTCGATGTTCCCAGCTCTAGGACACTGCCCGTAGAGGCGGTAGTGGTAGGTTCCCTCGCTGAGTCCGTGGGTTCTACCAACCTGGAGGGTAAACGACTAAAAAAAAAACTTTTGGCAAATTTGCCTCTCTCTGTAGCTACTGGTACTGCCGAACGGAGTTTGAATTGGTTGAGAACATAGTTAAGAAATTCTACTTCTGAAAACAGACTCAACGGTGTAGTATTGTCATCTATTCACAGAGACATACATCTCACTGACGATGAAGTTATGAACCGATTTGGCAATGCTTCAAGAAACCTTGACTTTAGTTTATACTGTGAGTTGTAAATCAAAACAGTAACATTAATTCTTTCCATGTAAACACTATCAAGATGATTGTATTAATAAAATGTATCATAAAATGGTCTTAGTTGGGTTTGACATTAACCGAACATAAAACATCACATCAAATTGGTTGAAAATGTGAAGCCAGATAGCCTTAAAGCTCATCATTTTGCACCAAATTATACAAAAGTTTCACATGGAGAACCCCGGACCCCCTATTTTTTGGGCCTATACCATGACCCCAACTCCCGATTGGGCTCCCCCCGAAATAAAACTCTATATACGACATTTCACATTTCTGTGCCTCCATTAATATGTGTCACCTATCGTAATAGATGTCTTGAACTTCTCATTTCTGTGGTTCCATTCAATGAAACACGATAATCACAATTATTTCAATTACAATATGCCCAATATATTCAGAAAAGTGTCCATCCACCATAACGACCCAATTAACCTCCTTAATCTCCCATTGCTATTCAATTTTCTAGCCCATATTTATAACATGATATACAATATTTTATCTAAGCAAAATTAAAGGAACAGTAAAACACCTTCCTGTATATAATCTCAAATTTGTTATTTAAGTTCATTTTCAACACACCAATTCGTTTACCTCGTTAGGTAATCAAGTTCACTCCAATTTAATCTTGACCAATTCAGTTGAAAGTTGTTTAACACCATTCTCTACATTTAAACACCTAGTGGATAACACAATATGTTGTTTACTAAATGCATAGAGCTACAAACATATTTAAACAGCGCCACAACGATTACCGAAACAACTACATCTACCTCATTAAATAATAAATTTCGCTCAATGTTATCTTTAACTACTTATATTGAACATGTTAACAACTTGCTCTACAATTTAACACAATTAGGTAACATAATATATTATTTCCTGAATACGTAGATCACAGACAACTATAAACAGCGCTACAACGATCGCCGAAACAACTACATCTAATACGATTTTCTTGTAGCACACAATACAACTTAGCTTCCTAGATTGCTCATTTCAAACGTTTAGCATTTTACTCTGCTTACTCTTTATTGTTACGTGTTTTTTGTGACATTATATGATCTCCTAATATAGCTTTCTGTTCCATGAATGTGTGTTATCATTTGCTTCGACTTTCCAATCATTTTTCTTGGCCTTACCTATCAAATGATATGTGCATGCTTGCATGCATGATTGGTAAATGAATTTGTATCGACGATATACACATTATGTTGACCAAAACGCAAGCATCATAACATAAAAGCCAAACAATAAGCATTGTTATCAAGCATCATAACATAACAAGCCCAATAGTAAGCATTGTTATCAAGCCATTTGGAGGTTAGAAGAAGCTATACCGATGCACTTTACTCCACTGGAAGACGGATTTTCATAAGAAGATATTTTGGAAAGGTTAGTTGCTATTATAGATTTTTTGCGCACATTGTGTTGCCATAGGATCTTATAAATCTACATAGTGAAGAATCGTTTTGAATTTTCGACTGATTTTTGAGAATATTTTTTTACGTTTATTATCGACTATTCTTCAAATTTTGACGAGGATTTACTTGCCTTCTCACATATCTACATTCGAAAGAAGACGTCCCCTATTAATATATTTTTCGAAATACAAATAGAATATCAACATAGTATTTTAAAGTAGGTTGTCTAATTGCATATCAATCCATATATTCTTCATTAATTTAAATTAACACTATATGTTGGTATGTCCATTTATTTTACAATGTTTATCGTGTCAGAAGTACAAAGTAACCATAGACAAATCAAACAATAGACATATTATACACTGGTTGACCAATAATTCGCCACGACAAGTGCATTTGAAGTTGCTCTCATTAAGTCTTAAACGGTGCAAGTGTCTGGAGAAGAAGGACAGAGTAGAAGATGATCATTAATCTGCTTAGTACAACACTCGCAGTAAACTGATTCCACAGGAAGGCCCCAATTCTGCTGGTTAGTCTTGCATTTCATGGTACTGGAGCGTAGCCGATTAAGAGCCTTCCATGTTGTCCACTTTTCTGAATGTCCAGGGGGAAGCTCTTCCTTTGGGACCATCCATTCTCTCAAATATTGACATTTTGCCCGCCACATTGAGATTCTTGCTTGCCGTGATGTTCCTTGAAGAGGCTCAATAGTTTTCAAGGAGCTCTTTCTTGATTTTAGCCTAGGATGTGCTGGCTGACAAGCATACAAAGGGTGAGCTTCCATAGTAATAGCCTTGCTTTTCTCATATCTAGCAGCAACCTCACGTCGGATTTCAGGGGGTGCTATACCAGCGAGACAGTGAAGTGTATCTATGAGGGTAGGTCTTAAATATCCCGTTATAATACGGCAGGTGTCATTTAATGCCAAATCTATGTTTCTGGTATGGCTGGACTTGTGCCACACCGAGCATGCATATTCAGCAGAGCTAGCGCGCTTTTTCTCAGAGTACATGGATGAGCTCCCCAGGTGGTGGCTCCATTTATTTTACGAAGTTTAACTAGTATTTAAGGTATAATATATTTCACGCTGAGGATGGAATAATTGACATTCCGAAACATGTGCGTCGTTTAATATTTCATGTAACAACTTCTCTTAGCATTGATCGGGTGGATTGACAATTCACTAAGAGAAACGAACCTTTAACACGCGCACTGCAAATATGAATTTCCATATCCTGTAAACTAAACCGATGAAGGACCAGGTTGTCTTTTGGTAAAACCATCTTAAGAGTGTGGGTATAATTGCGCTTCCTCAACTAAAAACGCTTTTTTCGTGCTTCAGATGCACTAACACAGGGGTGTCCAACCTTATTTAACTAAGGGCCACATTGCTAATAGTTGGGGGACCTTGCGGGCCAATGCAACTCCGGGGGGTTTGATGGGTATGGATTTCTCTTTTAAATATAGGTGCAATATGGAGAGTTTTGTGGCTGTCTGAGCGTAGTTTAAATATAGCTGCAATATGGTGAGTTTTGTAGTTGTCTGAGCTTAGTTTTCTTAGTATTGTTGCTATTTTCTATATTTGTTTGTAGTGGATAAAAAAATAAAACACTAAAAATAAATGTAAATATTGTTAATAAATCCCTTAAAATAGAAGTACGACTTCGTTGGCGCCAAGGCCTGCGGAATTGCATTTCGGACATTCGACCCGCTAGCGTGGATATGTAGGAAAATTATAAAATGTTATTCTAGGCAAAGCTGACACCATCACGTGGTTATGAAAGCCGGACGTCCTCGGAAATGGAAAATATCTTACAGCTGTAAATACATTATTTAACTTATTGAAAAGGTGAAAACGGGTTATTATAGATAACTTTCCGTAGAATTCAATGAGACCATCAGTTGAATTTTTACAAATTATTATATACATTTGGGCAGCATTTTTTTTCAAACACCAAAAACATTTAATAACATCAAAACGGTGAGAGATATCAAAATATGATAAGGGGTAGAAAAGTTGCTAATTACTGAGATCTTACGTCTATAGATTTTGTTTTTTCTATAGGACCGACTGTTTCCGAGATATAAAGATTCGAAAAAATAGGATGAAATACATAGCCCCAAAAATAGAAAACGGTGAAAGATATCAAATAACCATTCGGGGTAGAAAGTTGCAAATCACTGAGATTTTACATCTGTAGATTTAACTTTTTCGATAGAGCAGATGTATTCTGAGATATAACGTTTCGAAAAAAAGGTTGAAATTCAGTGCTCCAAAAAAAAGAAAATGGTGAGAGATATCAAAAAATCATAAGGGTTAAAACAGTTGCTAATCACTGAGATCTTACACCTGTAGATGTAACTATGTTCGATACGATTAACTGTTTCCCATATATAACGACAAAAAATGAATGACATCCAGGGCCCCAGAAAATGAAAACGGTGAGAGACTTAAAAAATTCATAAGGGGTAAAAAAGTTGCTTATCTCTGAGATCTTTCTCCTGTGTATTTAACTTGTTTCGATATGACGAACCGTTTCCGAGATATACTGATTCAAAAAAAGATGAAATTCAGGGCCCCTTAAAAAGGTCCGGCTTTGCACCGATTTTAACGCCCAACAATAGATTTCCTCACAGGCCGCAACCTTTCGCCATACCAAATTTCAGCTCGATATCTTGAAACGTGGAGAGCCTCCGTGGCTTAGGCGGCAGCACGCCGGCCTCTCACCGCTGGGTCCGTGGTTCAAATCCCGGTCACTCCATGTGAGATCTGTGCTGGACATAACGGAGGCAGACAGGTTTTTTCCGGGTACTCCGGTTTTCCCTGTCACAATTTCATTCCAGCAACACTCTTCACTATCATTTCATTTCATCTGTCATTCATTTAATCATTGCCCCAGAGGAGTGCGACAGGCTTCGGCAGCCGGCACACTTCATATCCTCGCCGCTAGATGGGGGCTTCATTCATTCCATTCCTGACCCGGTCGGAGACTGGAAGCAGGCTGTGGATTTTCATTTTCATCTTGAAACGTGCGACCTGTACTCTGTTAAACGCATAAACGTCACGCACATACGTACATCTTCAGGGTCCCAAAAAAGAAAACGGTGAGAGATATAAAAAATCGTTATGGGTAAGAAAATTGCATACCGCGGAGATCATACACCTGCGCGTTTAACTTTTTTCGATACGACCAACCGTTTCCGAGATATACCGATTCCAAAAAAGGATGAAATTGAGCCCCCGCCCCCCGCTCTCGCAAAAAATGGTCCGGCGCTGACCGATTTTATCACCCAACAATAGGGTTCCTCACAGGTCCCAACCCTTTCGCCGTACCAAATTTCAGCTCGAATCTTGAAACGTGTAACCTGTTCTCTGTTAAACACATAAACGTCACGCACATACGTACATCTTCAGGGCCCCAAAAAAGAAAACGGTGAGATATCAAAAAATCGTCATGGGTAAAAACGTTACATTACCGCGGATATCTTACACCTGTGTATTCAACTTTTTTCGATACGACCAACCATTTCCGAGATATATTGATTCCAAAAAAAAAAAGGATGAAATTGAGGGCCCCTAAAAAAAGTCCGGCCCTGCACCGATTTTAACGCCCAACAGAAGGGTTCCTGACAGGCCTTAACTCTTTCACCGTGCCAAATTTCAGCTCGATATCCTGAAAATTGCGACCTGTACTTTGCTAAACGGAAAAACGTCACGCACATACGTACATCTTCAGCCCCCCCCCCCCCCCCAAAAAAAAGAAAACGGTAAGAGATATCAAAAAATCGTTATGAGTAAAAAAGTTGCATACCGCGGAGATCTTACACCTGTACATGTAACGTTTTTCGATACGACCAACCGTTTCCGAGATATATCGATTCCAAAAAAAAAGGATGAAATTCAGGGCCCCAAAAAAGGTCCGGCCCTGCACCGATTTTAACGCCTGACAATAGGGTTCCTAACAGGCCGCAACCCTTTCGCCGTACCATATTTCAGCTCGATATCTTGAAAATTGCGACCTCTACTTTGCTAAACGCAAAAACGTCACCCACATACATACATACATACATACAGTACATGCATGCATACATACATACATACATACATACTGTGCCCGTATCTATCATGAGGCCCGCTTGTCGAAATCCCAAAATGAAGAATGGATCGAAGATTCTCGAAGGCCCCGGCTCAAAACCTAGAAGATCTTCCGACAGGCACCTCAATGATAAATACACAGAGGAATGTTGTGTTAGGAGCAAACTACACTAAAAGCTCGAGATCCTTACCATAATCTCAGGTCGGAAAGGGTAAAGGAAAGCGCCACAACCAAAGAAAACCCCATCCCCTAACACAACGCTATCTATAATTAAATGAAACCACGGAAAACTGACGTATAAAAGGATGAAATAAAGTTTATTGTCGAAAAAAACAATAAAACAAACTAAATGAAACAAATATTAAAGTAGAATATGCCTCCATAGTTAAAGTGTTCAGATCGCAAATGATCCACTCTCATCAGCTGATTTTTATCAAAAGTTCTTTTGATAAAAAAAAAATACTGTTACCTTTTCCGGACAAAAGACGATTAAAAAAAATCTTAACAAAACTATCGAGAAATCTATACAAAGTAGAACTTCCGTACATTAAAGAAAATTAAAACTTGGCTGGACTTCATTCCCCAAACGATCAGCTGTTTGTAAATGCAAAACTACCTATCAGCGATCAGCTGTTTCTCATACAAGGGCTCCATTCATACAGGCCGGACGTTTGTTTTACACAACTGCCCTTGACCTTGAAGCCTGCGGGTGAGCCTGTACACAGTCACTCTCTCACCCTATCGCTTCAAACTTGTCACCACCGATCTGATGTAATGGAATTTCAGACTTGAGCACGTGGTGACACCGCCCCGCTGACAGTACAGTCCACGTCGAAGTATTGTCTGACACGGAAGTACACGTTACGTAGTTACGAACAGAACGCCATTACATTTGCCAATGACTGTACTTTAGCAGTAGTGTTAGACAGCTTTGTCAATCATCGGACCGCTTGGGGCACCTAATAACAGCACAGGTACTGCAGTAACTCGCCTCCAGGCTTCCATTAGGAGTTTTCACTCGTCTAAAACAATCGTCCGGCCTATACTTGTGATTGAACCCATAATCACACATTCATACAGTCCGCAAATACACAAACATTTTCAAAAATATTACACTTCACAAGTTCTGAAACAACAGAGGAGAACAATATATTTCTTCACAATCTATTTATTCAGATAGATTTGCACGTAATGTCTGTCCCAGACATTCCTTCACCTATCTTGGAGTGTTCAAACCCCTCCAGCATTTCTCGAATTGTATTATTCCTCAAGAATATTTCTCAAACTCCTTTTCTTCAATCCTCTTGCAACTTCAAACCTATTCATGACGTTGTGATTCGCCAATTAAATTTAACTGAAGGTTAAACAAAAATTTAAATATTTATGTTATTTTCATTCCACAAGTTTAGATAAATTATCCGATTGCATTAATATTTGTTAATAATATTTTCCTTAATCATTATATTAATTTAAATAAACATCCAACGCTGTTTATGAGAGTTGGTTAATCATTATGACAAACCGCTTCATTATTTAGTTTATAGGAATTATAATTAATCCACCTTCGTTAATTATTAAGATCACTCAATATTTATCTTTATACTGCTAGTTTACATCGGTTTAAATGTTTATATCAGTCTAATATGGTCGTACAATTAAGTAACGCTCATATGATTATTATTTCAATTATTCGAGTTAATAGTTTAATAATAATTAGGACCACATGGTCACCAAAACTTAATCTTACTTTTTCACAGACTTCACCTAATTATCAGTATTTTGTCATTTTCCAACAATACAAATGAGTTCCAACTAACTCAAATTTCATAACTGCAATGCTCCAAATAGCATGTTTCTCTTTACAGCAATTTGAATGCAATACCTCTAAAAAATATATCCATCGTATTTCATACTTCAATAAGCTCACATTAGCTATTTCCTTCCTTTTTTAATAGTTTCACGTATGATACGGACATTACCATAATAATTCACCTTAATATATACTCGTAGTTTCTTTTCCGAAGTGGAAAAATTAGTATTTGCATTCTCACACATTATTACAATGGTATTTGTTGATTACAATATTTATACAGGTTAACAACCTTTAATACTTGTACAGATTTATTGTTGGTAGCAGGTTTACTTAGTATAGATTTAGTAGAGTGAACAAATGTGCCCATTATATAATAATAATACAATTGTACCGACGTACTGGTCTATACTTCAGATTCTAATACCATTGCAAAGTCATGATAATCATCGTTAACGATGAAACGTAAAAGAAAATATAATGAAATGAATAATTTTTGAAAACGACACCTCCATGAATCAACTGTATTAAGACGATCCTAATATTTTAAAAAACACTGAAAAACAAATCCTACAATTTGTTAAAGATAGAACAATACTATCTGACCAGAATAAAATAGTTAACTGACATGACGAATATCCTTAAGTGTTCAAAGTCACGTCTTTCTGAATCCACAGTGTTTCACTAGAAAATAAAATAACTTTCACAAAGCCATAAATATATCCGGAGTTGAATTCATAAAAAAAATTGATAAGATCGGCGAGTTCTCCCCCTACAATAATTCAGTCTTGTTTCAAGAAAAATACCCATGATCGCATTATTTCAACCATATGACAAAATTTAAGAATAGCTGACGACAATCGTCGAGAAGGAAAAAGAATTAATGCTTTTAAATTCAAAAGAAATTCAACTGGGTTGAATTATTAAAGTCTCCAACAGATCTCCACAGAGAAAAGAAAATTTTAATTAGCTAATCTCAATGTTCCTCCTCAGAACAATTGACGCCAATGCTGTCATGAAAACCAAAGCAACCAACTACACCTCGAGCTGTAAAAAACTTGAAGAATGAATGACACACAAAATATGGAAGATTTGCTGCTCTATAGAATTGTCAAATACTCAAACTACAGGTAATAAAAATCGTTGATTCTACCTGGAGATGAATCAGGCAGGTTCAAAAGGACTGAATCTAAATATATCCTGATGGACTGGTATTACCGCCCGGGTGGAAACTCTAACTGCGGTCCGCTGCATCTCTGGGGATCGAACTTCATTCCCCTGGGCTGGGCCTGCTCGTTCTGGAAAACGAACCGCTTCCTCCTCGGCTCTGGTAGACTCTTCTGGATTCGGTGGGATAACCCTTCCGATCTTGACAATTCTGGCAGTATCATGACGAATCTCCGGCGATTCTTAAATTTGATCATCGTAAATGAGTAATATCGTTGATAAACATTCATGGTGAGAGAATGTAATAAACTTCGAAAAATGTGAAGTCATATAATTTCAATGGACGTTCAACCAGACTCGGTATTACGTTGAAATTGTTCCAAGACGAACCATCATTAACTCGTAATGGCATCTACTCTCTGCTATCTGTATTCCAAGTGCACGTAATTAGTTTAAACCATCATCCCCAACTTCATGTCGCTGTCAAATATCACTCGAAATCGTTCTAATGTACAACACATCGTGTATAATTGTTCAATGCGGCTATCAGTTTACTATGCTGACTCAAAAATCCTTCACACTGTTCTGTAGCAAGGAACGATCTTGCAGCTGTATCTAAGTTCCTATTTTACACACTCTTGCTTGCTTGCACTACATATATGCTGTTACGGACGTGACGTTTTTCAAACCCGCCATGCTTCCTGATTGGTCATCGCGTTACCTTCTCAGAACTCGTAGATGCCACAATTATCTCAATATAAGCGCAGTCCAGTTCATTACCATAAGAACATGACCTTCTCCAGCCGTCCCAAGATACAATTGAAATTACTCAACTTAGCACAATCTCAATTTTTAGAATGAATCCAATATCATTTCTCTCATACAACACCAATTACCATTGGGGATAAAAATGACCACAAATATGATCTGAAATAAGCCGAATTCGGGCTCAATACATACTGTGCCCGTTTAGACTGAAGTCCAACGACCACATATGCATTTCACCAAAAATCAGTCAGCACGAGAATCTAAACATCTCAGGGCGCCATATGGGTTAAAGTGACAACAATAACATAATAAACAAATGCTTTACCGATTTTCGGCTCGATGCAACAATAAGGATAGAAGGAGACTTTGAAAATAGCACAATTCATAAAATAATCTCATTTTATTAAAATTTTAAAACTTACTTGAACGAAATGCTATAATAGCATTAGGAATGCATTTATGTACAAAACTATACAGGGTTACCAACACATGAACACTTAAATTTGAACGAAAGCCAGAATGTCAGTCCTATTGACTTTGTTCAAATGAAATTTATTTACAGTAGAAGATTCTTCAGGGCAAATTAAATTGTCCAGCCTGAATCCTAAATTATTAGCATTCACTTGTTGAAAGAAAAATTTAATTGTTTCACTCGTTGTAAAAAAATCACTTTGTTTCTGGTTACACTTTGTTGCAAAAATAACTATCACTTTCCAGAAATCATCATTCAAAAAATGTTACATTTTTAGGTCATAACAATGGGTTTAACACAACATCAATTTATAGGACATCTGAGCATCTTTGAAAAATAAGGCTTAAACAATACGAGCATGGATTCGAAGAACTTCGATATTGAGCAGAAAATTTATTGTATCTGTTCTCGATCCAAAATAATAATTCTGAGTGCATGACTCGACTATCAATTCATGGGCAAAAAATTATTAACAAAATCATCAACTCTTTAAAATTTTAATTTAAGCATCCAATCTTTCAAATATCATTTGAAAATATTATTCAGAAAATTGTTACCAAAATAGTAACAAATACTATTATCAAAAGTTGCAATTCTTTGACAGAATATGACAAGGTTAATCTTTACATTATTACATTTTATAATATTTATATTTTTAAAAGGGTCACAAATATCCTTTAAATGGTAGTTTTTGTTCATGAAGTAACAGTATTAATTTATTTATATCGTCGGCCCATTCTATTTAAATGTGTCAAAAATCACGTGATCATATTTAGCATTAGACACACGGGAAAGTCTCATTATAAAGAAAGGTTAAGTTTAATAACAAATTCGGGTTGACAAGTACTGGGAAAATATTTATAGAACACGAGAATCAACCGTGAATCAACTGTGATGGTTTCATAAAATAACCCTTGGTTATCGAATTCGACGAACGTGGGGCTTGTAACAATATTTTCAACTCCCAACATATTTATAAAAGTCATCGAACCTTCACAATGGTTGATGCTTCATGTAACGACGACTTCATTCCTGCGACTTAAGTGCACAATCAGAATGACAGCATATAATTATTTCCACACACAATATTTCTTCCCAGATTATACATAATCATGATAATCAAGCCCTTGCTTGTTATCCAAACTGGAAGATTAAGAAACTAGTAAGCTCCTCCAATGAGTTTACTGTAATTTCACCATCATATCAAATCTTAATAATTTTTCATCGTTTCTATTCGTGATCAAACGTTCTATCAAATGACGTTATCCAAATAATGTATATTTTTATAAACTCTAGTTAAACCCTATTTTATACATTCTATTTGTTTCCCATATTATCACCTTCCGTGTCTTCTACATGATTTGACTGCATAATGCAATTATAAAATGCTTCCAATATATATTCTGTTAGTAGAATGTGGGCGTGCGTTTAACCACTAACCTTAGGAAAAACAAGTATCTGATATAGTGAACTGTTTCGAATATCCAATTTATAAATTCACACAACATGATATGATTATTAGAGAATACAAATCATTATTACTATTATTATTATTATCTCAGATAAATTGAAAATAATAATAATGATTATTAAATTATTATTATTATTATTATTATTATTATTATTATTTCCAAAACTGGATTTAACTTCAATAAACTATTCGAGAAAAGATCAAACTCGACTTCTTAAACATGGAAAAATATCCATTCTTCAACTTAAATTTATTTTTATATTTACAGATACGACCGGTGATGACCGCGATTAGAAAAATCACAAAATCAAATAAAATGCTCATGATGCTTGTCCATCGATTCAAGTCATTGAATCGACATGTCTGAACGTAGAAAATACTCAGAACTAGGCTTCCCATGCCTCGCAGTTTCATTTGCAACAGCAAATTACCAAAGAAAAATTGTGTTGATAAGACTGTAGAAAAATGAGAATTCCGGCTAACTACGCATAAGAATAATGCAAATTGTAGCTTACATTCTTGTAGATCTTGATGTAGAAGATAATCTGGTTAAAACCAGACCATTCGTCTTCAGTCCCCAATTGGACTCGTACCTAAATTCTGGTATCGGCCTCCATTGTATGCCCGCAGGTTGTCTACTAAGACAGCGTTGATTATATTCGTTGCTTGGTATTAATCTTGATGTAAACTGTTCATGTTGGCAGCACTAACAGCTGTAGTTAATTTCTTGAAAGGGAATAGATCTATTTGATCCATGGTAAAAATACCAGATGTAACACAGACCCAACAGTGGCGCATTCAGGACAGTTTAATACGCTTACAATCTTATTCAGCTTCGGTAACAGATCTGATATTCTAGTTGTCCCTGGGTAGAGTTATGCATTCTCCAGACAGCGTTAGGCACAGCTGGCCCCTTATTTCGGCTAAGTGATCTTTACCGAGCAAGAAAGGTATTTGTAAAAGTACTGACATGTGACCTTGGTTGGTCTTTCAGTCACCATGCCAAAGCTTGCCTCTGGTAATTGGACATGAAAATATTCCAATAATAATATTTGTGGACTGTGGAAAGTTTATAGACTAAGTCTATCATACGTCCGTTAGCAGTTGGATATTTACCAGTATTAACTGCCACAAATGTCTATCACTTGAGTGATAAATGACGAAAAATATTCTATGTTTCACTGAAAGAATTTGTAACACTTTTAAACTACCAGTAACCATGTATTGTTTCGGCGATTCGCACTAAGACTTAGCAACCATGTGTCATTTACAAGTATAACGACGAACATAGCAACCATGTGCTCGTAGATAGGTCTCATGAAGTACTAGCGGCTGGGCGCTACGTAGATGTGCCATCGAAGTACTAGCGACTGGGCGCTATGAAGAAGTGACTCGAAGTGTTAGCGACGGGGCGCTATGAAGAAGTGAGTTCATGAGTCGTGGTCGGCGCTCATTTGATACAATCCAGGTAGTCCCCTGACGTCACAGCGGGTTATGTCCTCAATCCTTAAACTTCTCATATCTCGGCTTCCGCTGGTTCGATTTTCTTCTAATATAGCTCATTCTTCTTCCCTTATCCGTGCCAGTAATATGGTATGAATCCCATGTTTCCAATCAATCGTGAAATGTTTAATCAAAAATATAGCCTCGCTTGTGCCAAACTGCCACGTCACTAGCCGTTCTGTAGGCTGCAAATTCCTTCGATTTCCTTCTTGGAACAATCGGCGCGCGCTATTTAAATCTTCCGCCAGGGACTTAGGATATGTGCCTGTGCTCTCAAATCTGGACAAGTGGATTTGGGCACAATACATACATACTTTCATGCATACATACATACATTCATACATACATACATACAGACAGATTTTTTTGAAGAAAAAAAATCTACTCCGATTCGATTGGTATAGGTTTGAACCGTGGGCGACGATGATATTCAATACACACTCATACAGCATGAATGACGAAGAGTGAGTATTGATGTTCCTTGGACACAATTTATAATCAAATTATGAAATAAAGTTCATGATACATTAGTTTAGTGCGACTTGTTTCCAAGTAGGTTGGCAGTCCTACACTCACATGTTTCTGCAGGAGTGTTATGACGTAGGTATCTCCGTCAAGAGAGACATTAGTGTACTTTGTAAGACATTCAGACTGTCTAAACACCTATTTGGAAGTAGGAACGAGCTATTTTATAGGTACTACTGAAAGTTCCCCCAATTCACATATCACTAGATCTTTGTATCTCGAAAGTGCTGTTCCACAAGCCTTCATAATACAACATATTAAAAAACCCTGCCGAATATTACTCATAATTATTTCAGGCCATGTGCAGATTTTGTTGTCAGGAAACTTTATACCTCTGAATATACTGGAAGACAATATACAAAAACCGCATCTGGAATAATTTTCGTTCAGCAGCACCCTGTCAGCGGGTTCATGAAAAATGTAGTTAATCATACTAAGCGTGTCTCGTATGTATTTAGGGTATGCAAATAATTATTTTCAACTTTTGTTTATTTCAGGAAGCACTTCTTAATTCATTCTGACAATAGGTCAAACTCATCAAGTGATATCTGCGCGGCTAACTTTCCTCGGAAAGAATATTTGAAGACACACATGCTACAGCAGAAGAGAGAAAAGTCATACTCATGTGATACGTGTGAAGCAAAATTTACTCAGAAAGGAAATTTGAAGAGTCACATATTACTTCACATTAGCCAAAAGCCACAGTCATCGAGTATGCTGCAAGAAAAATTTACTCGGAGAGCTGAATTAAACACCCAAATTTTACGTCACACTGGTAGAAGGCCACATTATTGCAGTATTTGCAAATCAAAGTTTACTGAAAAGGGAAGTTTGAAGAATCACATGTTACGTCATACTGGGGAAAAACCGTATTCATGTAGAATCTGCAAGAGAAAGTTTACTTATAAGTCAAGTTTATGGACTCACATGATAGTTCACAGTGGTAACAAGCCTCATTCCTGTACATTGTGTGAAGCAAAGTTTACTTTGAAAGGAAATTTGAATAAACATATGTTATTTCACAGTGGTGAAAAGCCGTATTCATGTAGTACGTGCGATGAAAAATTTATTAGAAAAGAGCAATTGGAAACACATATGTTACTTCACATTGGTGTCAGGCCTCATCCATGTAGTATGTGCGAAGCACGATTTACCCGCAAAGGTGATCTAAAGAAACACATGTTACGTCACACTGATCAGAGACACACCTGCCCTTTGTGCGATGCAAACTTCACTCTCAAGAAAAAATTGATCACTCACATGCGACTTCATAGTGGTGAAATGCCGTATACATGTACTATTTGTGACAAAACATTCAAGAAGAATGGAAGTTTAAAGTCACATATGTTTAGTCACAGTGTTGAAAAGCCACATTCATGTAGTTTGTGCGAAGCAGAATTTCCTAGTAAGGCGATTTTAAAGATACACATGTCATTTCACAGTAGTGGAAAGCCACATTTCTGTAATTCGTGCGAAGCACAAATTTCTCAAAAGAGAAGTCTAAAGACTCCCGTGGTACTTCACAGTGGTAAATGGCCAAATACATGTAGTATGTGCGAACCAACATTTACTCGTCAGGAAAATTTGAAGACTTATTAAGTAAAGAGCCATACTTCTGTTGTGACTGCAAATCAACATGTACCCTGAAGGAAAATTTGAAATCACATACGTTACATAACTGTGGCGAAAAGCCATATTCATTTTGGGCGTGCGAAGCAAAATTTACTGGGATAGATCTAGACACAGAAGGTTCCTCACTGTGATGAAGAGCCATAATCATGTAGTTCGTGCTAAGCAAAATTTATCCTGAAGGGAACATTAAAGACTCGTACTTAACTTCACAGTGGGTAAAAGGCATACCCATGTGGCGAATATTCATTCGAAACGGAATTATGCAGAGAACCAGGTCTCTTCAAAGTGGGATGATGGACAGGCGAAGAAAAATCTAATCGTAAGAGAGGTGTGAAGTGGATCATGGTATTTCGCAGTGGTAAAAGGCCACGTGCGACGAATAGTTTGCACAGAGTGGATATTTGAAATCACATATGTAACTTCACATGTGGTATGTGTGAAGCAAAATTCTTTCGGAGGGGAGATTTGTAAAAGCATATGACATTTCATTGTGGTAAAAAGGCGCACTGTTGTAAAACGTAACAAGGAATATTTACTAGGAAGAAAAAAATTGAAGTCACATAACAATGGTACTTCACTGCGATCAAAGGCATATTCTTGTAGAACGTGCGAGACAAAATGCAGTCAGCAAAATGTTTGAAGACTCACATGTTACACTACAATGGTGCGAAGCAAAATTTCCCCGGAAGGCACATGTAACCATGCGTATTTTACTTCGCAATAGTCAGAAAGCCATATTGTAGTATTCGCGAAGTAAACGTGGCTCATACCGCATATTTTAAGTCATGTAAGGTTTTCAGTGGTTACTACACAAATCACTGATTCATAGCTCTTCAGTCGGTCAACATGAATTTGTTTAATGACTGGGCGAGGTACAATATGTTGGCTATCACTATTATAATGGGGCAATTATGGATTAGTTGGCTATCACTATTATAATGGGGCAATTATGGATTAGTTGTCTATCACTATTATAATGGGGCAATTATGGATTAGATGTCTATCACTATTATAATGGGGCAATTATGCATTAGTTGGCTATCACTATTATAATGGGGCAATTATGGATTAGTTGTCTATCACTATTATAAGGGGGCAATTATGGATTAGTTGGCTATCACTATTATAATGGGGCAATTATGCATTAGTTGGCTGTCACTATTATAATGGGGCAATTATGGATTAGTTGTCTATCACTATTATAATGGGGCAATTATGGATTAGTTGTCTATCACTATTATAATGGGGCAATTATGCATTAGTTGGCTATCACTATTATAATGGGGCAATTATGGATTAGTTGTCTATCACTATTATAAGGGGGCAATTATGGGTTAGTTGGCTATCACTATTATAATGGGGCAATTATGCATTAGTTGGCTATCACTATTATAATGGGGCAATTATGGATTAGTTGTCTATCACTATTATAATGGGGCAATTATGGATTAGTTGGCTGTCACTATTATAATGGGGCAATTATGTATTAGTTGGCTATCACTATTATAATGGGGCAATTATGGATTAGTTGGCTGTCACTATTATAATGGGGCAATTATGGATTGGTTGGCTATCACTATTATAATGGGGCAATTATGGATTAGTTGGCTATCACTATTATAATAGGGCAATTATGGATTAGTTGGCTATCACTATTATAATGGGGCAATTTTGGATTAGTTGGCTATCACTATTATAATGGGGCAATTATGGATTAGTGGGCTATCACTATTATAATGGGGCAATAATGGATTAGTTGGCTATCACTATTATACTGAGCAATTATGGATTAGATGGCTATCACTATTATAATAGGGCAATTATGGATTAGTTGGCTATCACTATTATAAAGGGGCAATTATGGATTAGTTGGCTGTCACTATTATAATGGGGCAATTATGCATTAGTTGGCTATCACTATTATAATGCAGCAATTATGGATTAGTTGGCTGTCACTATTATAATGGGGCAATTATGCATTAGTTGGCTATCACTATTATAATGCAGCAATTATGGATTTGTAGGCTATCACTATTATAAAGGGGCAATTATGGATTAGTTGGCTATCACTATTATAAAGGGGCAATTATGGATTAGTTGGCTGTCACTATTATAATGGGGCAATTGTGGATTAGTTGGCTATCACTATTATAATGGGGCAATTATGGATTAGTTGGCTATCACTATTATAATGGGGCAATTATGGATTAGTTGGCTATCACTATTATAATGCAGCAATTATGGATTTGTAGGCTATCACTATTATAATGGGGCAATTATGGATTAGTTGGCTGTCACTATTATAATGGGGCAATTATGCATTAGTTGGCTATCACTATTATAATGGGCCAACTCCAGGCGTCGCGTGTTTACATTTGTACATTTCTATTTAACATATATATGAAACTTACCATCTAAAAAAATGAGATTTATGCATAATATCGTCTAGATAATACTTAATAACCTCCACAAATTTCTTTGTTGTAGGCTTGATGTATGCAATTTTATAAAATGTTAAACGTAGCGTTCGTGTTTACATGGGACGGACTTTCAATTTCACATATCTTTACTTTTTTTCAAACTTCAGCGAATTGTGATAACTTTTATTGGTAATTTTAAGATATGGTTTACAAGAAAGACAAAGGTACGTTTTTACGAAAAAACCAAATGTGTAAGTTGCGTAATATCTGCGTAATATTGTTAAATGCGATCGTCGCGTGTTTACTTGACAGCGTCGCGTGATTTCACGTACGAATTAGTGCTATCGCGACATGGCACGAGGAGCCAACTCGTCATCAAATACGATCACTGAATGATAACATGTAGATTTAATATGGTAGTAAGTAATTATAAGAAAGGGGCGTGATGGCGCAGCAGTCAAGCAGACACTTGCAACAATCAAGACGGACTGGGTTCGAGTCCCGATTAATGCATGTGCGATTTTCGAGATGAAAGTCACATGCTATGGTTCGGATTTCGTATAAAAAGTGAGGTCCCGTGGCTTATGATCGCGAGATTGTCGGTCGCGTAAAACTAGGCACAGGTATTTTTCTTGCAATTTCACTTTCATTTAAAAAGCACTCGTCTTCCGTCGGTGGTTCACAAAACAGTTTAGCTTCACCGTTGTACTTGCGAAAATTGGTTACGAAATGACCATCACCTTCACTTTCAGTTATGGTACAAACATAATATTTGGATTGTTTCTTTCCGCTGTATTTTCCAAGTACGAAGTCGCCCACTTCAAAAGCTGTATCACGGGGTGCATTTCTGTCATCTGCTTCGATCTTGTAGTCTGGATGTAGAGTGTGTGGTAGTTGTTTGTGAATAATAATATTTTCTTGCCTGAACTCGATGTATTTTATTAACGGCTCCACATAATGAATATCATGTGTGTTCCTGTTAGAGCACAGACATCGACGAAGCGGATTTCCAGAAGGTGTTTACTCTTTCCAACGTCTTCAGAAGGAACACATAAAACATTTGTGCTTGCTGAATTTCTTTTCGCCACTTCCACAACATCGTGGACGTTTAAAAGGTCTCTCTTTGCACGCAGAGCAATAGTCAAATTACGATTTAGTGTCCCGAGTTCGTATGAGACATGTGGATTTTCTGTTCCCCAAATGATGCAGTTATACGTGTTGACTCGGCCACTCGCATGGAATGTGGCTTCGTCCGTAAACATCCATCGTTTTAACCACCTTCCTGCCGCTCACACATCGTCGCAACAAAACTGAGTCGAGCTCCATAATTCAGCTGTGTCAATGCTTGTAGGTGCTGCATACGGTATGGACGCATGTGAAGATAACGCCTATAACAAACCTGTGACATGCTGTGTATGGTGTATTCTGCTCTGCTGATAAGCGGCTGAGTGACTTTCGTGGACTCTGCGTCATGACTTGTCGAATGTCTTCCTCCTTGTTGCTATCACGCCGCCTTCCACCTGTGTGAGGCATCTGCAATCCATTTTCCAAAAACATGTTGTACCATTTAACTATGTCCCGATGTGATGGGACATCCCTAACGTTGTACTGACGTCTGAAAGCTCGCGGCTCCATGTGACGGGAAACTCCCCGGCCGCCTACTCGCGAGAACGTCGTAAACATGCGACGTATTTTACTACCAGCTTTGTATGAATCCATTTAAAATTTTAAACGAGTGATATAGCAGTTTGAAAGGGTGTACAAAATTGGCTTTGCATACGAAATTTTATTCAAATTGAGCCACGCACTTTTCGTCTACAGAAACTTTTATACCTTTTACGTCGCGTGTTTACATGGCCTGCAGCTATAAATTCGTTGCCTTATTGCACCTTATATAAACTGTTAATAACCTAAATAAGTACTTTACTGTGAAGAGAAAGAACATTAGAATTAACATTTACCATAATTATTTTCATACCTTTTCATCATTTAATAAACTAATTCCTAAAACCATGGAGAAATTTCAAATGAATTTAGACTGACATAAAGGTTCAATTAACCACTCAATTAAGAACTGAAATGCATCAGCAAATGAATACATATCATAAAATTAATAAAATTTCATGTTTTATCTATCATGAAAACTTATTGCAGAGTTTTTATATTCCATTTCACTTTTTCCTACTTGGGTGGACTATTCTCTGGAATCAGCCAATGGGGAAATTATGCATTAGTTGGCTATCACTATTATAATGGGGCAATTATGAATTAGTTGGCTATCACTATTATAATGGGGGCAATTATGGATTAGTTGGCTATCACTATTATAATGGGGCAATTATGGATTAGTAGGCTATCAGTATTATAATGGGGTTTATGTCCCCAGAATATGCAGGCCACTCCATTCTCTGTATGCAATGCATCTAAAAGAACTGATTGACAACCCTAGCTTGATGGGGCGAGAATTATCGTCCACTTGTGAAAAGCCCTCACACACTAGGGCAGTGAAACCTGTAACAAAACAATTGATGATGTTGCCTCTGTACACAAGACCAGTAATTGTTACCGTGGATAACAATTAGAGGCGTACGTAGACCAAACATGACTGAACTTTCTTGCTGTTGGTGCATTCCTGGATGAAGGGCTCATGAAATCTCACTTGTCGCCACACTCAAATGCCCCTGTTGTATGTGTTCAGTCCAATAGAGACCTGAATAGTAAAGAGAGTACGCTTCCAGTGTGTTTCTGCTCACATGTCCGAGGGGTTGTTGACCGTCGCCGCCACCCCTCCCCCCTCTTGCAAGAGTTGCCGTATGCTGTGGTTCCAGAGGAGGTTTCGGCGCAGGCACCCTCAACATCAGTCCTGCTTCATGCAGCCAATTGCATACTGTCTGATTGGATACATTTCCTCCACTGGCCCTTCAAAGAACTTGGCGGAGGGACGTGCCAGAACCAATGTGCCTAATACGTGCTGAAAGCAACAGGCACTGATCCTCCCTGCGAGTGGTTTTGCGACGGCGTCTAGTTCTTTGTCGGTCAGCAACTGTTTAGGTCTCCCTATTGTTCCACACTCTCGAGAAATCACTTTTACTCACTCCAATACGAGCAGCAACATCCACTTGTTGGAATCCCTCTTGAAGCAATATTCAAATTCCAATACTGTCTGTTGTACGAATGGCATGTTAACAATACGCTACAGTGCCTTTGTCTTCCACGTGCTCCTGAACCAACTTTACAAGTTATTTATGTATTTAGTGTATGGTCGAGTTATATATGGAAATAAAATATGTACATATTTACATAACAGAAAACAACGGTCAAGATAAGAGTCCTCACAATTGAATGTCCAGGTCATTGACTTACCATATTGATTCTGTAGTTGCCATCAGGAAATCTTCTTGGCTGGCAATGTGACGGATGGTCCGTCGGGTGTTAGCAATTGTTCCATTTATACAACATGTCTCTGCACCTGCCATGGACTATACATGGCAGTCCACGTTTTACGTGGTAGAGGGACTCTACTTTCAAGTTCAGCACTTAAGAACATACTGTGCTAGTATATCTCCGATGCAGCTTCTCATCGGCTTTTCCACTCCGTAGTTGGGTTGAAACTTCTGGCAGCCATGTCAGAGGCGTCACGCGGAGCTGGATGGCGTGAATGTAACCTGTTCTGATTAAGAATGGGTAGATCTTTATGTACCGGTATATTAGTATTTTTTACGATCTTATTGAATTCCTTGATAAGAGCAATTGATCTGCTTAAACCAGGTAGCATTATTCCTAGAAGAAGCGAGAGCCAATGGATTGGCGTAGATTGAATTGCGCCCGTTATTATGCACATGGTGGTATTCCGTTGACTGTCTATAAGTCGTATGTGATAACTGTTCATCCAAACAGGAGTACAGCACTAAGCATTGGAATATACCAAGCCCAAGGCTGAAGACCGTAAAACACTTGCCGAAGAACCCCAGGTGGATGATGTACAACTGATGTTAAACGGACGGACACGAGATATGCCTCCTAGCGTATAAATATACAGTGATTCGTACGGAGTAGAGTGCAGTATCGTCGCATAACCCATGTGTAATCGTCATATGCAAAACTCTTTTTGAGAACTGTATTTAAACTACGATTGTTGTTTATAAGGAGATTCGCAATTTGAATCTCGTTACACTGCTGGTTTGTTTCATCTAGGATTTCATGAGTTCCTTGAATATTGGTATATATGCAAGTGTATACAATTTAGAATAACAGAATATAATAAATAAGGAAAATTATCAATAAAGAGGAAAATGCTGTGGCATCCTTCGCACAATATCTTCCTCGGTCGTATTCTGATCTAAATTTTTACTAATTGAAACATGTGCCAAAAAATATACCGTCGCGCTGATTCCCTCATCTTGATTATATCTCCCACACATTAATTTATCCCATTCAATATCCTGGATGCAGCTGTTCCAAAATTTGTTAACAAATGTCTCTATGAATTGACTCAAAGTCGATATACCATCTCTATATACCTGGTACTGTACCCGAAATTCACGTAAACACCATCTACTATCCGAAGGATGGAAAGGATCGCAAGGGACGCTGATACCCAGCTAGATAAACTAACAATTCCCTACTAGATGGATAGTTAGGAACCTCTCGATACAAAGATATTTATAAAAATACGATAGTACTACTACCTAGTTACGTACAAATCCTTCAACAAGGTATTGGAGGACGAGATTGTCGGAATCTTGAAGGTGAACGGCTTAAAAGTGGGCGCCAGTACCTAACTAGTAGTACCACCGTAGCTGATTATTAAATGAAGAGTCACTGGGTTCTATAAAAAGGGAACAGGCAAACTAAACAGTGCCTGCTAACGTTTATTCAAAAATGACAACCTAGGCAATAAACAAATAATCAACATCTCACATTACGAAAATAAAACTTGAAGTATCAAATTAAAATAATAGCTTCGCCTTGAAGCAAAATATACCGTGAATTTCGGCATAGGACTTCGCCGTGTGTCCTCATTAAGACAGCTCGCCTATTTATGTTCTTGTTACCGTAACCACTTGTTGATCTGTACTCATTCATGCTAAAATAACTCTCGTAAAAACGACGTTCTCTACTTACAATGTCTCCCTAAATTATACAAAGGTCTCCTTAATTCGACGTTCTAAATTCTAAACCTTAAATTCAAATATTTAAATCCTTATATTATTATTAAATATTTACATTATTGTTCAACTTTATCGTTACCAGCACGATATTCCTTCACTTTACTATCATTTTTAGATTACATTATCCTCCACGTTATCGCTTATTATTATGTAAAATCCATATGAACATATCAAACAAACTATTAAGTTAAGTACTGTTCCAATCGTTTAAACCTTGATAAAATTCGATAATAGATGACATAATATATCAGACTATCTTCGTGGCCTTCACATTATTTAAAATATAGTAGTTTACGTATTCACATTCATATTCATCTCTTACTTATATATCGATTTTATCGACTACACTGACGATATTTCCATTTTACATATCGCTATTATACATTATATATCGCTGAAACATTCACATTTTCTATAAACAAGTCATATATTGCGTTCCCTTACACGCGTAAATTCATCCATTAACATATATCTCCATTTTAACTCATAATTGCACTGAATTCAAATACTTCTACTTATCACACACGTTTACGTAACTTACTTCTTCACATTACAATAATCCTTTACCGATTATACAACTCTTTACATTTCCTCGTGCTCGCATTATTCTCGACTTGTTTCATTACCACACTCGTAATACTTATTAAACGTTGCACCTTTAATACATTTCTTTTAGCGATTCATTGCGACTTTACCATTTCATTATATAATAAAAACCACTGTTTCATTGAACTATTACATTTTAAGATATTCGTCTGTATATAACTGTCATATTAATAATAATACGATTCTTATCCTCACCATGCATTGTTACAATCATGAATATAAATTCATGTCACCTTCAACTTACACCTGTTACGATACATATCGATGCATTCCAATTATATTACTGCATTCCGTTCTCGTATCTCGCTAGTTTAGCGTAGAGGTCTGCTCTGAAAATGAAATATCAATTCTTTCATATTTACTTTAAAGTCAACGACACGTTGCTTCAATCAAAATAAACTTATTGACGTTCTATAATGAACCATATCAATATTAATGATAAATCCGAAGATTTAAACAATTGCTAATTATGATAAGAATAAAAAAATAACACCCTATTAACATTTCGAAATAAATACAGATTAATTATTTAGATATTCAGAAATACAAAATATTCAGAAATAATCTGAAACATTCTGAAATCTATTGAAACATTCCACTATCGACTAACACTGATTCGCATAGAAATTTGAAAGTTTGAACAATATAAAAAATGTGCGACGACGATTAAAAATTGAACGCTACGTCAAAAAGTATGACGTTCGAAAATACAAAACTGAATTACTGAAATAAGCAACAAAACTGAACTATCAAATATTAAACATGACAAATGGTCAAAAAGCTACACAAAACTTGGTCTGTCTATAACATCCACAACACAGCAAACAAACTACTAAAGATAATCAGATCGCTTTAACTACCTTCTTCTCGGACCATCTAATTCAATCCTCGATCTTAGATACATCTCTGCAGCTCGCGCTCGGAAACAGCTGATCTGCTAGAACACAAGAGCCTGCGACTCCCAGCTGGTCTCGCCTCTCCACTGCGTCAACTCCGGCCTGCCTGAAGTCGAAGATCTCGCCACTACGATCTCCTCGAGATACGAACAGGCATCTCTCGTTCGCTTCTTGAGCTAGATAGCTCTGATGATAATTCTTCATTCGTCTCCTCTCTAAAAGTTCTAAGGTAGATACGCGATGTGATATGAATGAATTCTCCGAGATGACATTGGAAACTCATTCCTTCGTTGCTTTTATAGTGACATTAGTGGATTATAGTTGATGTAATACCACTCTACGATTTCTTATGTTTTTCGTCGCGTTAAGTCACACTAGGAATCCACATATTGAAGTAGGCTAGTTCCCCTTAATAATTTAGTGAGCCATCTTTGCTGCCGTCGAAAAGTTCTTCCTGCCAGAGCATTTCACTAATCCCAACCAATTCCAACCTCAACCTAAGCATTTCCCTTTCTAAATTTTCTAACCTTCCACTGCCTAGCAGACTTCTAACATTCCACTCTTCGATCCGTAGAATGTCAGATTTCCTCTTTGTCACTTCTGTGATGTTAATCCCATCTCGAGTAGTCCCCAACCGTAGATCCGAGCAGGGGACTAGTATACATCCGGATTGGAATTTTACAAGTGAGGAGGCCATCATCACATGAACAGTAATTATGCATAGAGCGGTGCATATCCTCGGGAAGAGCAATATGGCTGTAGTTTCCCGTTGCTTTCAGCCGTGCAGCAGAACGCAGTGTATCCATTAGTTGGCTAATGTTACCAATATCTCTACCGCCTATAAGACAAGTAAATAATTGATTTATTCTGAAAGGCTGCTACTCCACTTCAGAATAAAGTAATAGAGCAAATTGTACTATCAACCAAATACTAAAATTCTACTAACGAAGAAAAAATACTTAAGTTCTACCAACAACAAAATACTAACACTAAAGCAGCCTGTCACCAGGCACACTCAGATGGACCCTCGCACATCACAGTTGGTATATTCTATAATTATACAGTACTTAAATTGTAAATTCAAACCATTTCGGGTTTTCTTTAATTTTTTCCCTCTTTCTTATCTTTTAATTCGTGAATACTACCAACAGAGATTTCTTTGCAATATTGCTCTCCTATTGTGCATTTGCTTATGTTTTTCCTCAGTATGTTGCAGAAAACGAGATGCCTTCCCTCCCATGTTTAGCCGAAGCGTCAAGCTTCGCCCTACTGCGCGATCATACGGCAATTTGCTGTACTCACTAGTTCCTGGCAGCCAGCGCAAGTACTCGCTGTCAACCGCTACTCATGAATGCTCAATGGTTCGATTCACGTGCTACAGATGGATGCCTACACGCTTTACATTCTTCAGTCTCCAGAGCAAGAAAGAAATTTTGTGAATTTAAAGGGCATTTATATATTTTATGTTGGAACCTGCTACGTCATCCTTCATCCTCTACGCCCTACCCCACCGCTCGGCTCACTTAGCTCTCCTTATGGACTGCAAACAGACTCGCTCAGTCTCACTGCCACGTCCGGCATTTTGTGACCGTCATGTAGTGGGAACTTTACCAACACATCATGGAAAGATACTATTTTAATCTAGCTTGAAGCTCTTTTACTACTCGCTACCATTCAACCATTGAACTTTTAACTTGCCTGCGAGATACTATTTTACTAATGACAAAGCATCATTTAATTATTATCAATTTCCTCCGAGGGAGTTCATTCTAAATGAGAAATTGTAAATTGTGTCAGGGCACACTTGTCAAATTCAAATTGGACATAGTGGGAATTTTCATCAATTCTGTCAAATACCAATAAATAGTACCTCCGCGGGATAAACACCAAACTCTATAAAATCCAGGAAAATTGTCCAGAAAGTTCTTCTTGTATATTCGTCAAACTTAATGTCTGATACTGACCTACAGAGAAATTCACTCTGCTTTATTCTAAATAGTTTGATGGGTTCATTTGGCTCATGCCCTACATTTTCAAACTCAGTTTTGCCAGTGGTTAACTATGTTCTGTCGTTATTTATTTTAATTTGCAGCATTGTTTCAGTAATGAATGTGGGCAACTCTACCGGCTTTAAGAGTAGTTTATTGAGTTTCCCCGCGGAAGAAGTTCGCAAACTCGTTTTAATTCAGCTATATTGTTATTTATTACTTGGTACCATGACATGACGAATTTACGTTAGTTTCCTTAATAATGTAGTTGGTTGGTTCTTAATTTAGGGGCTGCGACAACGCGGTCATGTAGCCCCGTGTACTTTGGGTGTGTGTAGAATCTGTCTGATAACCAGTGTTAATTGTGATGACTGCATTAGTGTGTGTTGTCTGTTCTTTTAATTCAAGTAAGGACTGCAGACTTTTGAATTTTTCAAATAGTTCCTACTTTTGTTGCCAAACGCCACCGTCAACGACTACTAGTTCAGAACTTAGCTACCAGACGCCACCGCAGTCGGCTCTTGGCAACGAACGTAGGAACCTAATAAGAGCGTTGTTTAGATTCTTAACCTATACAATATAGCTTCACACAAGTGTAATTAGTGGAAGGTTCTATAACATGCCATATATCTATGACATGGGACCGCCGGCTTTACTTCCCCTCCGAAGGAAGGCATACTGAGGGATTTTTAACGCTTATTAAAAAATCCGACGACTTCGGCCGGATTTGAACCCGAGATCTTGGGCATAGAAGCTCAGCATACTACTAACTACGCCACCGAAGCCGCCCCTTAATAATGTATAGTGAGGATATCATGGGCGCCCGCAGGATTTTTTCCAGGGAGGGGAGGGGGGAAAATAACACTTTTCGTTTCATTATCTACCCGTGATGATGAGACGTACCCTCGACCCCCTCCCCCCCAAAAAATGTTCGCTTATTATCTTACTTGCTTCGTGAAATTCATTATTTGACTGCTCTGAAACCGTTGGCAAATTTATGGCCAGAATGGGAGGAATATTTATTTTGAGTTTTTGTCCTTAAAAAGTTCGCATTTCTTCTTGATTCATCGTCGTAATGTTCAGTTTTTAAAAACAGGTAAAAACTAGTGGTATCGACAAAAATAACAAGAAGTTACGTGACGAACTAAAGAGCCTACTTTTCTTAATATTAAGATCCATGCCAATGATTAATCTATATGAAACTATCTAGAATAATGACGAAAGTAAGTTGGTAATATCGAAATATACCTGGTATAATGTAGCCAAATAGAGCACTACAGTTGGTAGCCCCGGTGAGTGAATTTATATTCTTAGTTCCATCTCTTAAGGTACAGAATACAAAATTTCGTTGAAGTCCAATAGATAGCATAGACGTTACATGCAGTTAGACATTGGATATATCAGCGCGAGTAAAATCATGTTGGCGTCAATGTCATGCATGTGCTGGACAGAAATAATCTGAAATATTATGATCTATTGTTGTGCCAATTTTGGATGAAATCCATATGTTAGTATAGAAGTTACATGTATTTTAAAATGTGACCTATTAGCAGGCTCAGAATCATGTTGGCAGCACAGACGTATATTAGTTACTCCAAATTAATCTAGATTGTCAGGTACTATACGTGTGCAACGTTTAGAGCTGTAGGCTTGCATACTTTGTGATATATTGATATTTGTGTAAATAAATAGAGACAGCATTTATTAACAGTTGGCAGCCCTGGTTGCTCTTTAGAATACACATAGTCATATCTGGTATGCTACACATAGCACATACAGAATTTGGTGGAAATCCAATTGATAATATAGAAGTTACATGTAATTAAAAATTTGTCCTATCAGCAGGCTTAGAATCATGTTGGTAGCACTGACGTACGTTAGTTACTCCAAGTTAATCAAGAATGTCAGGTACCGTACGTGTGCATAATTTAAAGCTGTCAGCTTGCGTACTTTATGATATATTGGTATTTGGATAAAAGAATAGAGAGAGCATTTATTGACATTTGGGAAGCCCTGGTGGCTCTTAGGAATACGCTCAGTCATATCGTTTATGTACACATAGTACATACGAAATTTAGTTGCAATTCAATTGATAGTGTAGAAGTTATATGCATTTAAAAATTGGACCTTTCGACAGGCTCAGAATCATTTTGGCAACACTGCCATGTATGGCTTCCTAGAAATTAAACTCAAATATTATTGTCTATATGTGTGCTAATTTTGGAATAGCTCCCATGCATATGCAACATGGAGCTCAAATTTAAGGTGCGGTTTTTCAGCAGTTGGTAGCACTGACATCATTTTCAAATATGGTCGTGAGATATTGAGGTATATATCTTTACTCATATCAAATTTGGTTTCGATTGCTGCAGCCGTTTGGGAGTTGATAGGGGGGGGGGACACGCAGACAGACAGACAGACAGGAACACATTTCCCAGGATCATTTCCATAAGTCTACTTTTTCCTCATTTTTGCAAAATGTGAAAAGTAGGCTAAAAATTAGTTGTTCATGAAAATGGTAATGTTAATCCAGTTCGCCAACTCTTTCTAAATAACTGGGCTTGTTTTCAGATAATCCTAAATTACTAAGTTAAATTAAACTGTGGAAATATCCCTACATTGAATCTACCCAATAATTTAAATAGCACTGTTTCCAAATACAGTATCTAGTTTGTACTGGCCGTTACAGCAGATCATCACGTTTTCCTCTTCTTCACATTAAATATTAAATACTTCACATTGCTCTTATTAGAATCATGAAACACGTCTTGTAACCTACGAAGTGATAAACCCGTAGCGTGAGCCCATGGTTTTAGTAAACATTTGTTTCAGCAATAAACATATTTCGCTTGATTATTACTAACCACAAAGTAAAATAGATAAAAGCAAGCTTCTTACTACCGGTATTCGCATTCTCAAGTGGCGGTGCTGCCACGTGACTGAAACTAGAGGAATGGTGATATGAACGTTATCAAATCACTGTTTTTAATGTGCAATTGAACGTTATGCTCAAGCTTTTCTCTGTTTATGAAAATTATATCAATAAGAAGAAAACTAACAGATGTTGTACAATTCCTTCCAGTTTTCTATTGACAAGTGATATTTCGCCTTATTTGTTTCCTAAATGTAAGTCATAACAAAAGAATGAGGTCGAGTGCACCATGTCACTTGACCGATTTCGAAGAAATACGCACGTCGGCGTTTTAAATAGAAAGATTACTTTTTTCCAGACCTGTGACCTTTGACGTAAATAATAAACCGTCTAACCAACCTAGCCCAAATACTTATGAGTTTTTATTTACATGTATGTTTATATAAGTGGGGATATTTTCTTATTTTGCGCTACAGCCCATGGCCTCCTGGACTATCTTCACCCACTCGTCTCGTTACTAGGCGCTACAGCCCATGGCCTCCTGGACTATCTTCACCCACTCGTCTCGTTACTAGGCGCTACAGCCCATGGCCTCCTGAACTATCTTCACCCACTCGCCTCGTTACTTGGCGCTACAGCCCATGGCCTCCTGGACTATCTTCACCCACTCGTCTCGTTACTTGGCGCTACAGCCCATGGCCTCCTGGACTATCTTCACCCACTCGTCTCGTTACTTGGCGCTACAGCCCATGGCCTCCTGGACTATCTTCACCCACTCGTCTCGTTACTTGGCGCTACAGCCCATGGCCTCCTGGACTATCTTCACCCACTCGTCTCGTTACTTGGCTACAGCCCATGGCCTCCTGGACTATCTTCAGCCACTCGTCTCGTTACTTTGCGCTACAGCCTATGGCCTCCTGGACTATCTTCACCCACTCGTCTCGTTACTTTGCGCTACAGCCCATGGCCTCCTGGACTATCTTCACCCACTCGTCTCGTTACTTGGCGCTACAGCCCATGGCCTCCTGGACTATCTCCACCCACTCGTCTCGTTACTTTGCGCTACAGCCCATGGCCTCCTGGACTATCTTCACTCACTCGTCTCGTTACTTGGCGCTACAGCCCATGGCCTCCTGGACTATCTTCACCCACTCGTCTCGTTACTTTGCGCTACAGCCCATGGCCTCCTGGACTATCTTCACCCACTCGTCTCGTTACTTGGCGCTACAGCCCATGGCCTCCTGGACTATCTTCACTCACTCGTCTCGTTACTAGGCGCTACAGCCCATGGCCTCCTGGACTATCTTCACTCACTCGTCTCGTTACTTGGCGCTACAGCCCATGGCCTCCTGGACTATCTTCACCCACTCGTCTCGTTACTAGGCGCTACAGCCCATGGCCTCCTGGACTATCTTCACTCACTCGTCCCGTTACTAGGCGCTACAGCCCATGGCCTCCTGGACTATCTTCACCCACTCGTCTCGTTACTTTGCGCTACAGCCCATGGCCTCCTGGACTATCTTCACCCACTCGTCTCGTTACCTTGCGCTACAGCCCATGGCCTCCTGGACTATCTTCACCCACTCGTCTCGTTACTTGGCGCTACAGCCCATGGCCTCCTGGACTATCTTCACCCACTCGTCTCGTTACTTGGCGCTACAGCCCATGGCCTCCTGGACTATCTTCACTCACTCGTCCCGTTACTAGGCGCTACAGCCCATGGCCTCCTGGACTATCTTCACCCACTCGTCTCGTTACTTTGCGCTACAGCCCATGGCCTCCTGGACTATCTTCACCCACTCGTCTCGTTACCTTGCGCTACAGCCCATGGCCTCCTGGACTATCTTCACCCACTCGTCTCGTTACTTGGCGCTACAGCCCATGGCCTCCTGGACTATCTTCACCCACTCGTCTCGTTACTTGGCGCTACAGCCCATGGCCTCCTGGACTATCTTCACTCACTCGTCCCGTTACTAGGCGCTACAGCCCATGGCCTCCTGGACTATCTTCACTCACTCGTCTCGTTACTTGGCGCTACAGCCCATGGCCTCCTGGACTATGTTCACTCACTCGTCTCGTTACTTGGCGCTACAGCCCATGGCCTCCTGGACTATCTTTACCCACTCGTCTCGTTACTAGCGCTACAGCCCATGGCCTCCTGGACTATCTTCACCCACTCGTCTCGTTACTTTGCGCTACAGCCCACGGCCTCCTGGACTATCTTCACCCACTCGTCTCGTTACTTGGCGCTACAGCCCATGGCCTCCTGGACTATCTTCACCCACTCGTCTCGTTACTTGGCGCTACAGCCCATGGCCTCCTGGACTATCTTCACCCACTCGTCTCGTTACTTGGCGCTACAGCCCATGGCCTCCTGGACTATCTTCACCCACTCGTCTCGTTACTAGCGCTACAGCCCATGGCCTCCTGGACTATCTTCACCCACTCGTCTCGGATCACAGACTTGGTTCTCCATCTTCTTACTCCCATTCTTCTCTACGTCAACCATCTTATCCTTGGTCTATCCCTCATACGACGCCCTCCAGGTTTACCTTGAAAGACTTCTTTGCCATCCGGTTCTCTACATAATAAAAGAGAAACTGTTTCGCCTAGTCAATACATTTATTTACAGCAAGTTATAAACTTGTTATTATATGGTACATATTTCGGGGCCTCTAGTAGGCTACTGGTCCCTTCTTCAGCCATAAATAGAGAAGCAAAATCCAGCATAATTAAGGATATCAAAAAAATATATATAAAATGCTGAGTGAATGGATGAAATGAGGTGAAAAAGAACATATTAACCATTTCATCCATTCACTCAGCATTTTATGTATTTTTTATGATATCTTTAATTATGCTGGATTTTGCATCTTAATTTATGGCTGAAGAAGGGAACAGTACTAGAGGCCCCGAAACATGTACCATATAATAACAGGTTTATAGCTTGTTGTAAATAAATGTATTGACTAAGCGGAACAGTTTCTCCATTGTTATATAGTGAATCTGTAAATACGGAAAATGAACTTCTTCCAGAGCACAATCCGGTCCTCTGTCATTCTTTCAACATACCCTAGCCATCTCAGACTATTGCTTTTCATTTCGGCTACTAAATCTGGTTTTCCATATTATTCTCTGATCTCCAGAGTTTCTGATTCACCAAAATCCACTATCATTCACTTGCCCATATATTTTCCTGAGTATCTTCCTTCCCCATCTTCGTGATAACTCGCCATCCCCTTGCGTCATAGTCCATGTCTCTGAACCATAGGTCACCACCGGTCTCACTACTGTGCGATAGATAATTAATATCAGATTCCTACTTAGGCTTCTCGTCTGTAATATCTTGCCTAACGCAGCAGCAATCCTGGTATATATTTCTTCTCTTATGTTGTTATTTTCTGTTACTATTGACCCAAGATATTTGCATCGCTCATATTCATTGCCATTTAAATGCACTTCAGTCGTTTCACTGTATTTTCTCCTGGATGCCAGCATGTACTTGGTCTTTGACCTGACCGGTTTATCTTTATCCCCATCTCAGCGCCATACTTTTCTATCTTTACCAGTTTTCCTTCAAGAACCCGCTTCCTCGTAGCCAATATGTCAATATCATCTGGATATGCGAGATCTTCTGTCACTCGGTTCAATAATGTTCCTCCTGAGTTGCAATCTTGTGTCATTCGCATGACTTTCTCTAAAGCAATATTGAATAGGAGTGTAGAGATTACATCACCCTGACGTAATCCCTTTGATAATTTGCCTTCCACCTTCACTTTAGAGGGGAAATTTGCCTTCTTATTTTCAATGTTGTTCCTTTATTTGTGAACTGCTTTACCCTTCACCCCTTGTACTTGACTGTGAGTAAAATGTATCTAATAACCTGTGTGGTGTCAGTGTGTATAAGTTATGTTAGTTTAGAATACCAGTACCGTAGTATTTAGATGAGTGTCCCGGTACATAACACATGGTACCAACGTGACATACCCCTCAAGGTAGTGCTGTCAGAGACAGGTAACCAGTCCTCAGCGAGGAGCGTACGGTAAATTGAGATACTAAGTTACACAGATGGGCTTAAGGTCAAAATAATGCATTATGTCCTTTCTTACAATGCATGGATTTACGTCCATTTTCAGCCAAAATGCAGATCTATGGTGTTCAGGTCTTCCAGATTGTTGATAGGAGCCTGAAAAAGAAAAGTGATGCTCACGCAGCCGCATAACTTAAAACCTACATTTTTATACCCTTCATTTATGAGTTGTTTTTTTAATGCTATTTCCCAGAATTTTCAGGCTAAGGCACAGACTGTGCCTAAATATGCAAGTTATGATTTTTATGGTTACTGATGATCGGATATACAGTATTTTGAATTTGTTGAAGTAGCGTACCCATTTCAAATTGCTGGTTGTTACGATTAAGCATTAAGTCGAGCTTAAAATGTATTCTGTGAAGCTACTCCGCTCATAAGTACCGGCACATGTTGAGCATCCCAATTTGCAAGTGGGTTCCATTGGAATCATATAATGTACAACATTACGACGTGTATCACCATTGAGTTGACCATTTTGTCTCGACTGACCTGCCGTCTACATTCGATAGAGAGTGCGATACTAAGTAGTTTTGATAACGGCACAAATACCGCAGAACAATTTAACTATTATAAATTGTTTCGATTGTAGAAGATGTAACACTACAGGTCAAGAATCTACAATAGATTGCAGTTCATTCGTGGCAATAATCCCTTTGTTCTCAAGAAATGAGCCTCCGTACTATTGAACACCTTATTAAAAACAAAAATGTACAGCATTTCGCGGCACGAATAACGATCGCGGGGAGGCAAACCGGCATAAAAATGGGTAGAGTATAATACAGTCAGGTCCATAATTAGGGCTCTTGACACCTCTGGGTAAAAAGAAAAACAACAACTTTGTAGCCCCCGACTTGGAAAACATAGATTTATTAAAGTGTCCTTAACATATGAGGCTGTTTCTTCATCTGTGTGTGTTTTTATGTACGCGTGGCGCTCTATGAAAGTGCATCAAACCAGTCAATGGACTGAAGTCTCAAACAACAACAAATAGAAAAACCTAATACAAAGAATTTACATTAAATGTTAACATATCATACACAACCAATGGCTAAGACACCAATTATTTAAATAACATGTTTAGGATTTCCTGATTAGTACAATTTCACATTCAAGTGAGATCAACAGAAGAACACCAAGGTGACTAAGACGATCTTTTCATTTATGTCCCCGGTCAATGCATGTGAGATTTTCAAAGTGAAATGCCATGTCCTGTGGTTCGGATTCCACGTAAAAAGGAGGTCCCGTTTCTCATGATCTCGCGATTAACGGTCACGTTAAACTAGAAGCTTCCTTCCTTTTTTCATTTATGTCCATAAATAATCAACATTGCCAAAGTATATTCTCTTGTGGAGGGTTTAACTTATAATTTGACGTTTAATGCCCAAGTGGTTTTGTACAGTAAATGATCCAATATTTTAAAAAGACTATCTTACGGCACCCCAGTGTTTAATTAGTCAGCAAAGAAAATCATGTTTTAGGGGTTGCAATGTCTAAACCTATCTCCAAAACGTGCTTTCATATCGTCAGTGCCGAAGTGTGGTGGTCGCCACTCGTGACAATGCTGGGGAAACGTACGGTATTTAACTCTCGCCAAAACCATATTGATAACTGGAGCTATGTTTCCATTGGCGGTCTACTGTATGGCAGAATTAGAACCATTTTTTAAATGTAAATACATATTACGTCAGCAACATTAAATATTTTTTCTGTTGTTACAGTTGTCAATCAGTAACTTCCATTTATGAAATAAACTGGTGTGACAATGAACAATCGAATATCATCATTCTCGGAAATCCAGGGGAGGGTGCCCATGTCGTTTTTGGATTATAGGCTATATTAATAAGATAAAATTACATTACTGTCCTTTAAATGAAATATAAATCCATTCGTAGACCATGCACACGAAATGAATAATGTCATAACCACACAGACATGGGATAGGCGGCCGTTCATAGTAAACACAATACACGAATGGAAAGTATGCGCAAGTCTTTGTAACATTAGGCAAGTGTTAATCAGAAAAAGAAAGGGCACCAATATAACTGAGTCTCTGTACCCGTTCGTCCTGGGGATGCGATGACCCATCTGCTATTACATCGCATTCCTGGAGTTCCAGGAGAGAGCGGAGTTAAATGAACCTCTAGTCAAATAAGGAATGTGTCGGAAATTCAGCTGAGTTATCGAAAAAGCAGTTGGGTAACACGAGACAAAGTATCTCTAGGGTCGTTACGGGCTTAAGTTTAATAAAATGTAATGCAAATATAAATGGGCGCCATCAACTGAATTCCTAGCAAACCACTTCCTTTCCTGGTTAAGCCTTACTCAAGACAAGGAAAGAAAAAGGAAAATCACATCATCATCAGATCACAACTAAGATAAAAACAAATTTATTTCACTTTGATAGTCAGACAGACTTTTTAAATATACCTCCTACCTGAGAGTATGGACGAATGCCAACGTTAAATTGTCATTGTCCAAAAATCGAACCATCTCTTTTCTAATCAACAATATTTCATCCACATAAAACAGAAAAATCTCTAAAGTTCTCTTGGGTTCCCAGGATCACTGTAGCACTATGTCTTTCGTCACTGACATTTGTGATACCTGAGACCTAATTTCTCTTTAATTTAACATCATGAATGTGGATTTGAAAAAGTTATTAATCTGTCTAAACATACACATATTACAATCACATATTTTAAATATCACGTATTTATGGCTTGCATGGCATAATTTAAATGTTGAACATGTTAGTCAAATGCTCCTAAACATCGAATAATTAATTTACACTATTTACATTGTCATTACAAATTACTTGTTTGTGAATTACAGAAAATTCACGGCTCATTGGTCATCATTATCATCATCATCAAAATTAAATATTTCTCACATTAATTCTCATCTCAAAATTCAACATATTCCTGTCAGAATCATCAACTCATCACCATTAAATCATTTAAATGAAAATTATTATCATTACTTCATTATACTTTCTAATTATTCACACACTCTTATTTTATCATCTACTTCAGATTAAATCATCTTAAATCATCAATACAAATTGTTTAATTCCTCAATTCAAGTTGCAATTCCTCAAATTATATCTCAATTAAATTTATTTTAATTCCATATAAATTCATTAATCATCAGCTTCTTTAATTAATTATCACCTTCTAATTCAGTTATTCATCATCTATCCAATCATCTATTAATTTATTTAAATCAGTTTATTTATCCAATCTTTAATTCATTGATTTATTCCAAAATTTAATTTATCAATTTATTTAAATTTTACTCTTCTGGTTATTTATTATTTCATTATTTCTTCTAGTCATTCTGATTTTTATTTCATTAGGTCAGATCATTAATATGCTTAATTTTCAGATTATTATTTCATTAATTATTATTCTCAGAAAATCTTGTCTTATCAACTTTATTTATTTGTTTAATTTCCTAACAAATTGTTTAATATGGTTTATAGAACGTTGTCTTACAGTTTTATTATTTCCAAGTTATATCTCGTATTTAATTTTCATGCCAAAAAATATTATTGCCTTCACGACATCACGTTGGATCTGACTATCCACAACTACATTATATGCCCTCAATTCTTCAAATATCACATTTGAATACAACAATTATTCCACAAAACTCCATAAATATTCAGCACATACTGCATGAATCTCAACAATTACGCTAGACTGGGTTCGACAACCTCATGTCTGCTTCAAAATGCATTAGCAGCATTGCAACTATCACCTGGCAACTTCCACAAAATGCCTATCACAAACTTCACTTAACCATGTTGCATGATCTACAAAAAATATATATAACTGGCTTCAAATTATCAACGCACACAATCTCCAATAACTGTAATTAATCTGATCACATCTAGACAACTTCTTAAACAATTGGAAAAATATTACCTTAGTAATTCAAGATTTGCTTTCAAATAGCATAAATTCTCTTACAATTCTCATAATTCACATCACAGAAAAACACCAATGTGCTATAATCTCTCATATCAAAATCTGCAATACTGATCTGCCTTAAAATAAATCTGACCATTAATGATTCATCTTACAAGATTCAATTACTTTAAATCCTTCTCAAAGGTATCAAACACAATTATAAAAATCATCAAAAGCATCAGCTATAACAGCTGTTAAACTGAAATTACTCTCAAAAGAGTATAGCAACAAAATATTGGATTGGCAAACAAGAATTACAAATGTAATCCTGATGACATTTATCTTTACTTTATTTAACAAAAGTTCGACTGATATGTGACTAGTAGTTCCTTGTTTGATTCACTTACAATCTCATGTACACTCGGATGAAAAAAATGAGTCCCTCAATGGCAAGTAATATGAGTAACCACCGTACAATCGTATAAATACGAAAGACCTCGCCCCGTCGGCTAACATGATAGTGCCCTGAGCGATGGGTAAGATGAGTAACCACCATACAATCGTATAAATACGAAAGACCCCATCTCGAAGACTATATGAGTGAATGTACCAGATAGGAATCAACAAGTCTCTAGTTGTCATATAAAAGCGATATTCATTCACTAAAGTGAATAACATCTTAATATCTCCAAACAATCCAATGGAAAAAATCCCTACTGATGAATAATACACACTCGCTAGTATGCAATGAACTGACGAAGTAATTTTAGATAATCAATTGCAGATCACGAGTTCGAAATACTCGTCACACAAAAAAACTATTCATGAAAAACTATCCTTGCTGGAAAAATGTCTAAAAGACCAAATATCTGCTTAATAAAGCCAACCAATGGTGAGAATTTCGTATAATGATGCCTGCCATATCATATGGTCACGCCATATTCTAGCAAAATTTCGAAGCATATAAAGTCAAACCATGTCTTAAACAATCGTATCACTCCTATTAGAAAAATATACATGTGTGCCCAGTATTCATGAAAATAATCGTATCAGAAAGTTATAACTCTTACAGTACCTTCTCATAATCAGCTGTTATTAAATTTCAAAGATCGTCGATTTTCCCTATGTAATGAATTTCTCGAAAGATCGGCGTGAACATCATTCCATCCATGCAATGACGATTGCCTTCGAATCCCAAGTGAATCAGCTGGTGGACCTCCTTCTCGTCAGGAATCGAATCCATCGCTCCGTGGTGCCATCGCGTCTCTGTCTGCGTTTACTCCGACATGATAAACTTCTGGTTATCCATAGCGGATATTGTCCAAATCCTCACGAAAAAGTTCATAGAAACATCGGACCCCCTTTTCCTCTTCTACGTTACGCCACTGTTCTATACAATGTTCAGTTTAAGTGTTGAAAGTTCAATTTCCACAGCAGTTTAGTTTTACTTGTAGAAAATAAAATTGTTTTATCAGAGTGTCTAAGTTTATGAAACACCCTGTATCTGTGTTCATACTCGGTAATTCATAACACTTCTTAAGACTGACTTGCATTAATGCACGAGCTAATGTCCCTAAGTGCATATGCTTACAACATTCCGTTTGCTTAGAAATTGTTAATGTTACTTGGAATGCGTTATGAAATGCATAGTCGTAATGTCGTTAAGAAAAACTATGTTCATTCGAAGTTCAAAGTTGCAGTATCACGTAACTATTTTGTATAATTCAAATGCTGAATAAACGTTCTAACTCAACGCAGTAATGAAGTTCAGCTTCTGTTATAATGCTTGCGTATAATAATGGGAATTAACCCGCTCGGTTTTACTGCAATGCTATAATCACCTCCACCTAAAGCTGGCCTCGCCATGTCGCTATACTATGCCGTTCTGCGTTGAAAAGCAGCTTGGAATAATCTTCTCCAACTACTCGCAATGCTGTTTTAAGAATCCCGGCCTCCTATACTTGTTTGCTGCGGGTGTTCGACCGGCCCACTGACCTACTTGTCGCTCGCCGCTCGGAGAAGCCGAAACTGTCCCCTGCACTTTCCGTGACAGTTTCTGTTCGCTGCTCGGTGAAGCTGAAACTGTCGCCTTCACTTTCCGTGACAGTTTCTGTTCGCGACTCGATCTGTACCATGCGCTTGGCGTGTGTTACTCAGCTCGACTTTCTTGCTTGGCTCACAGAGCTAGACTGACTGTCTCTGCACTGTCCTGACCCTTACCTGCTTGGTGCGGTCACGTGGCGTCCTCCCCACCACCGAGGTCTTGCGTCACAAATACAATCTCGAACCCCTATCATCTCGGCTATTAAGTTATAAAATAACTTAAGGGTTATCTGATTCCTTTAAATAATTACCATATATAATGCATGTTATATCTCCTCTTCTAAGATGTTTAAATACCATGTTCCATATAGATCTTAATAAAGCTTCATAACTTCATCCATAATTCCATCTGCTTACAGATGTCAGTGCCTTCTTGATCCTAGACCTACTACGTCATCCTGACATTCCTCTTGACTCGATCTGAGCGCTATCTTTCCTTAACTCTTCTCAAAACCTCAACTACGACTTAATGTCTGCTGGCGTAGCCGATAGCCTCAACTAGGTATCGGGTACAATACGTAGGATGATATTTAACCTTCTGGTGGGTGCAACTGATTTGACAGGCACACGAGTTAATTCTTATCTCGTATTCGTCATTCGCGGGGGCGAAGCTACTTCCATCTTTCAGTAGCTGCCTCTATCTGCATGACATTGACGTCCAGTTAATCAATGACCCTCCTACACACCAGCCAGGCACATTGCGTCTCGTAGTGCACTATTACGTAATATGCAAAGAATGAACGAGTGTATTCACTATTGTAGCAAAACTGTCCTCCAGCAAATATCGTTGTTTTTTTTTAATTCTGATTTCTGAGGTGAGCCAGACGGGCTTAATGCGCCCACTGCCACTATATTTAATATTGCGCCCGACAGAAAGTTAAATGTCTGAACTGCTTATATTTAGCACAAAGTTAAGAGAGTGATCACTTTTTCAAAATAACGTTGTTATCAGTCTGATTTTTTATCGTTTTAGGCTACCGGTACTTTTTCAGTTTCCAGGGGGGAATCGGCCAAGTGAAGTTGAAACATTAAAATAGACGTTTCTCCCAATTTAACCATCCGAGCGCGGTGACACTTGGTACGGTGTATGCTTACATAAATTTGAATCCACTGGCATCTAAGTCATTTAAATTATTTTCATAACCACAAGATGGCGGCTGAACGAAAATGTAAAATCTCGTTTTTATTTCTTGTGTCCTATTCATGCGATTAAGTTCGAATATAAGACATACACACATACTTCATGTAATAGTACACAACTCTAACGCCTATATATAAAAATCCAGCATGGCAACCATCCGAAATATTTAGACGGTTCTCAATATCTACGAATCCATTACAGCAATCAAACTGAAATTTGGTATAATGACAGAGGCAATTGACACAAGTAGGATATATGAAAATAGGCTATATAGTTAGTTCTTCACGGAACTACCTGTTTTAAGGTGGTACAGTATTAATTTGGCACTAAGGGGGAAAGTACAGAGCGATCCATATAAACCTGAACCATGAAGATCGTAGAAACGGGAAATTCGTTTTAAAGATCTCGGTGGATGTGGGAGAATCAGAACCACTGCACATGCGCTCCTCTGTCCAGCATTTGTAAAGCAGCTGGATGACGTCGAACTGACAGAAGGTTATTTTCAACAAGATGGAGCAACGTGTCCATGCAACTTGTAACCAGTTCCTTTGGTGACCGAATTGTTGTGGCCGGACTTTTTCGTATGGGGATATCTTTATAGACGCTGAACTTTGTGAGCTCATTAGACACGAAATAAACAACATTAATTGAACCTTCATTCATTTCATTTCTCATTAACTCCTCTTGTGAGGTTGGTGGATAATTGTTCTGGATGTTGCACTATTTCCATTAAGGGGGGAGGGTGGTAAAAGACTGCTTGATATCAGAGAAACTGTATTCAATTGTGCAGTAAAACGGATGTACCTCATGCAGCACGAATGCCGCAGTTCAGAGAACATCACATTGACATCGGATTAAAAGGAATATGAGTTAGTCTACATGAAAACCTTCACGAGAACAAAACACATTCTGTGCCCGTTTAGACCAAAGTCCAACGACCACATATGCATTTCACCAAAAATCAGTCAGCACGAGAATCTAAACATCTCAGGGCGCCATATGGGTTAAAGTTACAACAATAAACAAGATCAAAAAAATGCTTTACTGATTTTCGGCTCGATGCAACAATAAGGTTAGAAGGGAGACTTTGAAAATATCACAATTTTTAAAATAATCTATTTTATCCATAATTTAAAAATTCACTCTAAAATAATGCCATAAAAGCATTGATAATGCATGAAATATGCATACATTTTATGTACAAAAACACAGAATCATCAACACATGAACACTAGTTAATCTGAACAAAAGCCATTATAGCAGTCCTGTTGGCTTTGTCCGAATTATTTTTATATACAATGGTAGGATATTCAGGGCAAATTAAATCGTCCAGCCTGAATCCTATATGACTAGTATTAAGTTTGTTGAAAGAAAATTAATATTTAACTGAATCACTTGTTACCAAAATCACTTTGTTTATGAGTTCATTTCTTTAAACGAAAAACTATCACTTTCCAGGAATCATCATTCAAAATTGGTATATCAAATATCATGGAAATGGGTTGAACACAAAAAATATCAATTTCTAGGACATCTGAGCATCATTAAATAACCATATTTAAACACTATGAGCATGGATTCGAAGAACTTCGATGGTGAGCAGAAAATTTATTACATCATCTGTTCTCGATTAGAAAATAACAATAATTATGAGTGCATGACTCAACTGTAAAATTCATGGTTCAAAAATATTAACCAAAACATTACTTTAAATGATAACTAAATCATCCAAACATTAAGTGTTGAAATTATCGAAAATATCATTCTGAAAATTGTCATCAATATAGCAACAAACACTATTTCCAAAATTCTTTTCTTCAGCAGAACATGAAAATATTAATCTTCACAAAATTTATATTTTATAATATTTATAACGTCAATAGGATCACAAATGTCCTTAAAATGGTAGTGGCAGTTCATTAAATAACAATATAATTTCTAGCACCGGCCCATTCTATTAATGTGTCAATAATCACCTGATCACATTTTGTATTTATACAAACGGTAAGGTATCGTTGAAATTAAAGGTTAATCTACAATAAACTCGGGTTGACAAGTACTGGGAAGTTATCTGTCGAACACGAGAATCAACTGTGAAACATAACTGTGATGGTTGCATACAGTGGTGGATCCAGGCCATGCGGGGCCCTGGGCGATATGATAAGGTGGGGCCCATAGCAATAGGCCTTGCGGGGCTCTGGGCGATATGATAAGTTGGGGCCCGCAACAATAGGCCTTGCTGGGCCCTGGGCGATATGATAAGGTGGGGCCCATAACAATAGGCCTTGCGGGGCTCTGGGCGATATGATAAGCTGGGGCCCGCAACAATAGGCCTTGCTGGGCCCTGGGCGATATGATAAGGTCGGGCCCATAATAATAGGCCTTGCGGTACTCTGGGCGATATGATAAGGTGGGGCCCGCAACAATAGGAAATAAAAAAATATCAAATGGAAAATAGTTTTGTATTAATAATAAAATAGAGAATAGTTACAATATTTTGAACACAGAAACCTTTAAGTCCCCTTGAAGAAGATTATGTAAACTATGAAATTTCAAAATATTACTTTGCGAGTTTTTTCCCGGCTGATTTCACTGAAATCTAAACTTGCTAAACGGTCACGAGAGGTCATAGCTGCACTGAAAAATTAATATGAATTATAAATTAGTTTGAAAAGTATAATTAATTAATCAATTCAATTTAAAACAATCCATGGCGCGGGGCCCTGGGCGGTCGCTCTTCTCGCCCTGCCCTAGATCCGCCCCTGGTTGCATGAAATAACCATTGGTTATCAAACTCGAGACGAAAGTGTGGTTCAAAATTATATTTTTAAGTTCCATGTTTTTCCAACATATTTTTATAAAAGTCATCTAACCTTCAAAATAGTTGATGCTTCACGTAACGACGATTTAATCCCTGCGACTTAATTGCACAATTTGAATGACAAAATTCAACTATTTCCACACACAACATTTCTCCTCATATTATACATTATTATGATAATCAAGCCCTTGCCTGTTATCCAAAAGGAAGACTAGGAAGCTCCTCAAATGAGTTTACTACAAATTTTCACCATCACATTAAATCTTAGTAATTTTATATCGTATCTACTCATGGTCAAACGTTTCATCAAATGACGTTACCCAAATAATTTACTATTTATATCAACTCTAGCAAACCCTAATTTATACATTCATTTTACTTCCCATTTTGATAACCTTCCGTGTCTCTGCATGATTTGACTGTATAACGCAGTTATTAAATGCTTCCAATATTGTTCAGATTTGAGAATGTGGGCGTGCGTCTAACCACTAACCTTCGGAAAACAATGATCCAAAGTAGTTAACTGATTCGGATATCCAGTTCATAAATCCACATAACATGACATGATTATTATAAGTAACCAAAATATTATTATTATTATTTCAGAAAATTCAAATAATATTTTTTATTATTATTAAATCATTATTATTTCCAAACTGGAATTAGCTTCATAAAACATTTTGAGAAACGACCAAGCTCGAATTCTTAAATATGGAAAATATCCATTCCTCAACCTAAATAAATGTTTAATATTGTTTTATCCCTTTGTTGGGGGTGGGATAAACAGGGTAGTGTAGGTGTGTTAATTTTAAGGGTTGTTTCCGAATGAGGGTAGTTTCCCGTGATTGGGAAAGACTACCAGTGTAGTGTGTTGGCGTGAGTACTTAATCTATTGGGGGCGTCCCTGCAGGATGCGTTCACCTGCTAGGGGATGAATGTCTAATAAGTGTGGGCTGCTAATCTATCCTGCCAATTAAGTAGAGTGAGCAATTCAGCGAGCGTGCAGAGTCGGTGACTTGACACTCTGCAGTCGGGCCGCTTGCTCGAGTACAGTAAGACTCCTGACGATGCAGTTCCTGGTCTCTACGGTCAGGGGCAATTATGACTAAGGTCAGGTTGGGTATAAGGATGTAAAATGAGGTGTAATTAGTAATAAACGTGTGTGTTTACTGACCAAGTGTTTATTGGCCAGTAGCTGTGATGTGATGTCCCTTCTGGGAGTTAAACAGATATAAAATGAAGTACAAGTTGTAAAGTGCACAAATGTTTAGGGTAGGTGTTTACAAAGATAAGGAATCTGAGCACCCGGCTAGATTTCACCTGGTGAAGAGCTGGAACGGACCTCGTCGGGGCAGGGCCGCTGGCCAAGAACAGATAATGGGGCTCTTCTGGGCCTAGCCTTTAAGGCCTTCCCCCCACTGCCTGATCAGCGTTTCCTCATTGCTGCCGCTCTAGTTATTGTGTTTGTGTTATGTAAGCGTGGCTGTCAGCAGTATGTGTACATGTGTGTGATAAAAAAATAAAAATATGTGTATTTACAATGTGTGGCATCATTGATAACAAATTTTGTATGAGGTCTTATCAGTTTTACATTATTTTCTTTTACATTATTCACTTATATCTTAATTATCTTATACCTAAACGGCCGTATCTACTGTATCTTGCATGCACGCTACCCTTGTATCCATGTGCCGTCTCACGGCTAATCCTGTCTGGCCGTTTCCCGGTGCAGTTTAGTGGTCGTGCCGCTGATATATATATACCCCTATCCTGTGAGTCATTCTCTCTGGGCGAATGCCTTCACACTTGACAGTGAGAGTCGCCGCCACAAATTGGTTGCGACCTCATTGCCGTATGTTGCGTCACATCTTTGACACTTTTGTGTTTTGTTGATCTGTCAGTAAGCCTGATACCCCGCAGATATCAACCCTGGTGTTCAGATTTCTTTGTTCTGGAGTGTAGCTGTAAAAGTATGGTGGTCAGTGTGTTGGATTTTGGTAGAATGATTACAAATTAGCGCGTAAAGATGGTACATAATGATAGCATGGCCCAAAAAACATGTTGCTGCTGTATGGCAGCGAAATGATCGTCACCAGTGTCATGTATCTGGTACCGCCGTCTGTAAACTGGAGAAGTAAAAAAAAACACGTAGTCATTAGCGTAATCTTCATATCGCCTCTTGGGTCGGCGTGTATACTTTCTGGAATCAAAATTACAGGTATTATAGTCTGTCAATACACTCATGTCGTCCGTCTTGTTTTTGGTCTGGCGCCTTCTTATCTTACATTACTCTATACCTTCTTATGCCGGCCAATACCATTTGTTAAGGATGTTTGATTGGTGGTCCATCTTACCTTATACCATGATCATTTTTGGGTGCCATTCCTTGATGCAGTGTTGGAGCTCTTTGCTAAAATATGGAAACATGTTAGCAATACCCTTGGCCAAATATATATATTGCGCCGTTTAAGGGTCGGGTTGCGGTGCTACCTCCCTTGAGACTTCTTCGGCGTCTCGTGTATTGTCGAGGTCGGTCAGCTCCAGTGGCTGTACCGTATACCTTGCTGATGGGTCGGACGGCTTTAGAGCCTCCGCCCTGTTATGTTTTCTTATCGATACTTAATCGATTTATCGGACTTATCCTGGCAACGTCTAGCTGCCAGGTGCCGAACGCTCTGTGTCGCGTTCACATTACATGTGCCGTTGAATGTTGTTCGGTCTTACCCTATAAGGTGCCGAACGCCATATGTCGCGTTCGCGTCGCATACGCGTGTTTTCGCAAGGTGATGTCGGTCTTACCCAGGTAACTGTTTTAGTTGCCGAACGCTCTATCTTAATTAAAAGTGCTTAACCTAAATTATAATAATTAATACTATATAAAAATATTTTTTATGTACATGCCGAAATAGTCCTTAACCTAATGCCGAAATAGTTGTAGCTACTGTTTTACAACTGTGCTTGTTAAATTTGCTTAAAACTAAGTTGCCTTTCAAATTCAACTGCCTTACATACTAGAATTCTGATCGGAACGATCGCCTGAGGCAGTTTTACCTCCTCAGGGCACCACCCGTGTGTATTTTAGAAACACCGGTTGTTTCTAAAACCACCAGGCCCAAAGGCCCTTTTAGATTCCCTTCCCTTAATACTAACTGTCGACTTCCCCCCTTAATAACTAATGTAGGCCTGTGCGACTGCGTTGCTAAGGAGCAAACGCCTCGCGCGGATATCCTTTCCGTTGGTCTTATGCATGCTTACATTGGCATTATTCGCCATTTGGTGTTTATTAATGTTTATTACTGGGTTGCCCACAAAACCCCTTTTTGGCAGCCCGTTGCATACCCATTTAATATCTCTGGCCGCCCGTCGCGGTACCATTTAAGCTCTGGAGAATCGGTGTCATCCATTTATGTGGGCACGGACCCGAATGACCGCATTCATTCCATACGCATTGTTTATAATTCATTGGTTATCATTTGTTAAATCATCTTCACCTCATCGTCCGGGATAAGGACTTGGCGTGCCTAGGATTGGTCCCGTTGAATCCTTAGGCACTGCTTCACTTCCTCGAATGGAAGACTCGTTCCCCGCCTTAGGAACGCTACTTATATTACAAACTAACTAAAAGTCTAGTCCTAGTTTGTCGTCCCTAGGTTCGTCTCCCGAGTCTAGTATGGAGCTGGCTAATCCTCCTACTAGCCGTCAAAAAGTCTCCCTTGCAGGTCTGGCTTCGACGACCGCAGTGCATAATGAGTGTAAGTTTCTTCGTCCCAGGGAACAGGTTAGGTTTCCCAGGATTCTGAAGCTTGCCCGCACCGAGTCATCGGCACTTCGACCCTACGTCTATCAGTCATTAAAACTGGGTCAGGATCTGTTGGCGTTTTGCCCGTCTCTGCCCCTCCGTGGAGTTTCTGCTCCCTCCGTTTACCTTCTCATCACCATCTAGTGTGATTTCAGATTCCTTTAAAAAAATAAGTGTGAGTTGTAAATATGTTTCTATGTACTATGTAATCATGAAAAATTCCTACTGTTCTGGGGTTGTAGAATCTTCGAAAAGCAGTGACTACTTTAGGCCTGTCATTGCCGTGTCGGATTTCCAGCGGTGATGCCTTGGTAATTTTCTAGAGGTATTAGTAGGTTTGTAGGGCGTTTATTTATTTATTTATTTATTTATTTATTTATGCTGGTTTACAACAGGGTCGTTAACCCCAATAACAGTAAACCTACAAAATTTTAACAGTAATTCTAATTTTTTTCATAACTTAAATCTAATCTTAAATCTAATATTAGCATCTAAATTAATTACATAATAATATTATTTATAGCTTAACCTTAATGTTGTTACATATTCTACCTTTTTGTTAATTACACTCATGGCAATGTGGTCATAAATACCTTTACAAATTTTTGGAGACTAAGATCGAAGTCTAGACTTTTATTACACACTACAGCTTTATTGTAATTACTGCAGAGTCTATAAAGCGGTGAATGTTTGTGTGACATGGTGCATGTTTTCTTATTCCTAAAAGTTGTCCACGTTCTTGAAGATAGACGTGGAACATTGAAATTCAGCAACGATAAAAAATAAGAGTTATCTACCGCAGAATTTACAATCTTGTGTAAGATCTTGGAATCATTTATTTTCCTACGATCTTCCAAAGCAATAATTTTTAGATTATTCGATAAAATTTTATATGGGACCATATATGGGTAATTTCCGCTCATTTTATAATGTATAAATCTGGCGAATCGCTTCTGTACTCCTACTAGTAATCTTATGTATTTTTTACGCCACGGATTCCACACTACGCTTGCATATTCTAATTTCGCCCTTACGTAAGCATTAAAGAGTGTAATGGCCGTTTTCACCTGCCGAAAAGGTCTTACATTTCTAATGACGAAGCCTAGTGCTCGGTACGCCTCACTTGTTACCTTGTTGATGTGAGAAGCGAAAGTCAAACCTTTATCCAGTTCCACTCCAAGGTCACTTACACCATTAACCTCCCGCAACGTATTCAACCCCCGCTTATACTGGAAACTAACTTTATTCTTCCTTCGGGTAAATGACATTGTGACACATTTCGTTAGATTAAAATTAAGTTTATTTTTCCTACTCCATTCAAAGATGTTGTCCAAGTCATTTTGTAGAAGATAGCAGTCATGAGCAGAGGATACAGGGCGGAATATCTTAAAATCATCAGCGTATAGAAGACATTTAGAGTGCTTAATACATTCAGAAATGTCATTGATTGCTATCAGAAACATAATTGGTCCAAGGTTCGATCCCTGGGGAATTCCGGAATTTACGGTATATTCCATTGATGAATTTCCGAGAAAGTATACATATTGCTGTCTACCTGACAGATACGAGCTAAAAAATCGTAAATTTTCTTGTGAAAAACCGACATTGTTTAATTTTGTCAAAAGAATATCATGATCTATACTATCGAATGCCTTTTCAAAATCCGTGAAAATAGCATCCATCTGTCCTTCGATATCCAACTCAGATGAAACATCGTGGGAGAAATTCATCAGATTTGTGACTGTGGATCTCCGTTGCATGAATCCATGTTGTTGTTCTGATATGGCTGGCGCTACATGAGTAACAATTCTGTCATGTAAGATAAATTCAAATATCTTTGCAACAGCTGATACTATACTCACGGGTCGATAGTTCTTTATTAATGTTTGGTTACCTGATTTTAAAATAGGACAGACGCGAGTTTTTTTCCAAATATCTTGGAATGTATTTGTACTAATTGCTAGGTTATAAAGGAAATGAAGGGGATCTTTTAAAATCTGTGAGCAACCCTTAATTACGTAAGGGGGTATTTGGTCCGGGCCCGCTGATGTTTTTGGTCTCAGTTTTTTTAACGCTCTATCAATTTCCGCCATTGTTACTTCGCTTATGTGCAGGGTTACTGGCGTATTTGCCTCATCTTGCGATATTCTGTAGGAAGAAGGGTGTTGTGAGTACACCGACTGGAAGTATTTTGCAAAACCCTGAACAACCGCTTCCCCGCTTTTTAGCTCTTCCTCATTGTATTGCATTATAGTACATGTACCATTGGCCCTTCTCCTGCTTTTCACGTACGTCCAAAAATTTTTACAATCACTATTAATGTTATTTTCAACTGTTGTTATATATTCTTTATGAGCTAGTTTGATGTCTGTTTTGGTCTTGTTTCTTAATTGTTTGTATCTCAATTTGCTATATTCAGAGTAGTCTTTTCTTTTTCTGTGGAAGTCTTTATCTTTCAAATCATTAATTATTTGTTTTGTAAACCAAACAGGGTATTTACTGGTTTTAAAAGGCATTAATACCGGGACGGTATTTTGGAAAACTTCGTAAACTTTATCATAAAAAAATTAACTGCTGAATTTATTTCCATAATTTTGTCGAGATCGTCCCAATTTGTGTCTCTTAAACCGAGGTACAGTTCATCAAATTTAGCTTTTTTAAAATTAAATTTAGTTTGCTCTTTAATTCTGAAGGTGTTTTTTGGCTCCATTGAGAGGTACAGTTAAATCCAGTGCGGGATGGTGGGCATCTTCGGCTAAAAGAGGAGTATTATGTCTTACAAGATTTAGGTTTGTGTAGTTAGTGAGTATTAGGTCAAGAGTTCTTCCATTCGAATTCTGAATGTTGTTGTAAGTCTTAAGTTGAAGTAGGTTCATGAAGTTATACAGTAACTGTGAATGGCTATTTTTATCTACATCATTAATTTCTGTACACGTTATTGTAGGAATGTTAAAATCTCCCGCTATAATGATGTTATTATTGTACATTTCATAATGCCCCTCTATCCACCCTAGCATTTCACGGTAAGACTCAAGGTCCGAGCTAGGAGGAATGTACAGGGAACAGACATACCAGACTCTTCCTTTTGTTTCCAGCTTTAACAGCAAGACTTCTGAGTTCTGAGACCTTCCTTCAGCCTTGAGTACGGTAATACCCTCTTTTACCGCTATTAGTACCCCACCACCAGTCCTGCTTGAACCTCTCTCTTGCCTGTATACTCTGTATCCAGTGTTAATGACCTCAGTGTCATAAACACTGGAGTCTAACCAAGTTTCTGTTAAAATACATATATCTATATCATTACACAATAGGTTCTCGTTAAACACATACAATTTAGATTTCATACCACGTACATTCTGATAGTAAATTGACAATTTATCTATTTTAAATTCCGTTCAGATCGTCCATACTATTAACTACTATGATACGGGAACCCTCATTTTTCTTCATTTTTATGACTCCGTTTCTTACCCAAAGATACGCAAACTCCTTTTGTCTCCGCTTCTGACGAGCCGCTGCCAGTAGTCTTCTCTTTTCCGGGGCGAGACTCTCGTTCACATACACCATGCTGTCCCCAGGGAGTCCCATATGTCTAGTATATAAATTCCTCTTTACACGGCGCCGTTCCATGAAGATTTCTTTGTCGAACCGCCTCACAAATTTAACGACAATGCCACTGCATTGTTGGCTTGGTTGTTTTGGAAGACGATGGCAAGCGTCCACCATTTCATCAGTCACATTTACGTCCAAGGCTTGTCCAACTAGTTTGACAGTGTTAAGAACGTTCTCATTCTTTATTTCGGGAACACCTTGTATCTCAATTGTATTGCGCCTGGAATACTGTTCAGATTCTAACACACGATTTTCCAATACTTTCACTTTCGTGCGTAGATCAGAGTTTTCTTGCTTCAGGGATTCTATTTGTGCTAAGCACTGAGCTATGTCTGCCTGCTGTGATTTTAGCAGTAGCATATTATCATCTAATTTATTGTGACACATGTCCAGTGACTTACCCAGATCCGTCTCCCTCTGAAGTTGCTCGCTTTTCATGGAACGAAATTCCTCTCGTAGTTCGTTCAATAACACCATCACATCTCCTAATGATGGAGATGTGTCTTTAGTGGAACAAAATTCACATAGCCATTCACCAGCTTTTCCATTTAACTGTACACACTTTCCATGGAACCAGTTTTTACACGTACAACACTGTACTTTCACTGCTGCCTTTCCCACTTCCTTCTTGCACACCGCGCACGAGCTCATGACGGCAAAGTGAAGTGAATGCTCCCTAACACAAATAACCGGAATTTCACGTTGTTTTACACAGCTGCCTATGAGATATTACTTTAAATTAATCTAACGTTCATATGTTGTTCCTGTGCCAACTTTTACTGTGACAATTCCTGTATTACACACTTGAAATACACATTCACACGGAGCTCAACTTCCACCTGTACTCACTCCGTCGCCATCTCTTATGCGTGGGAGGGGGTCGTGCATCGTTGGACTCCATGTTTATGGTGGCCGGGAGCCGCTAATGCTGCTAGGAGGTATTTACTGTGAGTGGATGGGTTGGGTTTTTCCCAGGTGTGCAAAATTTGAAAATGCCATGCGGGTGTAATAGTAATACCATCCCTGGTGTGTGGATAGGATACTCCATGCAGTGAGGTGGATATGAGGCGTGTCTGCTCTCATTTGAGGATAAGGCTTGTGCTAGGATACGATAAGTTTATGTCCCTTACATGCGGGATTATTTAATAAAATATTTGTTAGTATCAGTATGGCCTCATCTCTCTACATAGAGATGTGCATTGCCGCTTGATATTAGTTTCCGAATCACCTCTAATACTCAGGTGTAGGCGTTGGGTCCAGGGTGTAGTAAATCCTAATTTGTGAGAAGCATGAAGTCTATCAACCCCGATGTATATTTTGTAATGTAGTGTAGGTGTTTTTATGTATCTGTATGTCTGTGTTGGATAGTGTTGTAGGTAATAGGGTATGTAGGAAGAAGGGTATGGGGATGGTAGCCCGTAGTTGGTACCATGGCCATCCTGATGGCATTATCCATCTCTACTCCTATTGTAGTGTGTCATCCTCTCTTGGTCGCTATGTGTCTTCTACCCGCTCTTTGGGATTTACGCTGGCTAAGTTGAGATGCCATATAGCACCTATTGTCTCCTAAAATACCAGTATGTGGCGTGCCCGTGGGTCTGTGATACCTACGTTGTGTGAAAATGTTTGTGTCTGTGGGCACCTCCCTCGGGCTGCCCTTAGGATGTTTAAGTGTGGTGACGCTGTGTTGTCACGGCCTAATCTGCTCTCCTGTTCATAACGTGGGGTAGGGTAGCATGTGACTGTGAGTATAACTCGGCTTAGCATAACTGCCTGTAATGAATTTTAGAGAGAGAGAGAGCAGAAAAGAAACACGAAAAGAAATTATTAGGGGGGTTTGTTCCCTCATGGAATCTGTCTGTATCCGCCCCTGATTGTTGGGCGTGTGTGGGAAGGAAGTGGCCGTGGCTGTAATTGGCGCGCTTGTGTGTCTGAAGTCGCCCACCGCTGACGTCTGCTGGCGCGTGTGGTGTTATCGGAGAAGGCATATCTCGTGTCACGTGGCTAATTGTCAGGTGCCGTGTACTGCGTGTTATCAGCTCTGTATGCATGTTCCTAGTGTCGCTAGTGGTATGCGTATACTAGTCTGTCTTCCGAGATCAATCCGGCCCACAATATTTGTGTAATATTGGATGCGGAGCCTATTGTAATGCCGCTCTCACTTCCTGTATCAACATCCGTGTCACTGTATATCGTTATTGTTTTTATGTCAGTGTCATCATGTCTGTATGTCATTGTCACGTCTTGGTGCTACAAGAATTCCTTCCGGCAACAGTGTGTGGCAACGCGCTGGAATTCGCTTATTTGCAGCGCAGTGTTTTTTTTGTGTATTTTTTTTGGTGTCCTTGTGTACGGAAAGTCTTCAATGATATGTAGGAAGGCTAACAAAACGTGACTTCCGCCACTGTCCGTATGTTGACATGTGTTTGCATTCTAGAAAGGCCAACGTGCTAACTTGTCACCTTTTCTTCGCCTACAAGCTTGTTTGGGAATTTGTTTCCGTGATTACTTCCCCATTGTGTATTGCTCTATTATTGTATATCCGGGGTAATCTAGTTTGCCATTTTTTTTGGCCGTGGAGATGTGGTGTTCCCTACTTTGTGTGAGCCTTTGTCTGTGCCCGTGGCTTGTCCCGTATTCAGGTTTCGGGCGCTATGGTCCTAAAAATATTTTTTGGTCTCCGTGGAGGCCTGGTGTTCCCGGTACGTCCCCTATTGGCAGTCCCGGGGTCGCTAATGCCCTAAGTAGGCTATTATAGCGAATGCCTTGAAACGGGCCTACGTCCCTGTATGTATGTCCCATGTATGTTGTCTGTACGAATTTTGGTTGACCCTGGATTTAATTTGTGAGCGTAGTGTGGTTTTGAATCCTCTAGTGAATGATATTCTGTCGATTGTGATGCCGGGATGTCTGTGAGTGCCTTCAGCCGACGAGTGTGTCACGTACTCGCGCTGAGCATGCAAAAAGTGTCGGGTTACTTCATGTGATAACGCGCTGCCGGGACCGTATGTCCTGTCTGGCAGTTAACAATTGAAGTGTACAGTATTTATGCTGCGACCCTGTCACGAATGATGTGAGTGTTTTTGGCATAGGTTTTCATGAGGCCCTACTTTTCTTTATGATGACCGCGCCTTATATTTCTGCCCTACCATTGTGGTGATGATATCTGTGCCAGACCTGTGTAGTTTATGGCCTCATACATGTAGTCCCCGTATGTAAAAGAACCTTCTTGTGTTCATGATTGTGTGGCTCACTCGTTTTTGTGCTTGTGTGTCCTGGCCTCTGGTTACATTTGTGGCAGCTAGATGTCTGTGTTAGGATCGTATCTACCTTGTAAAAGAACCTTCCCGTGTTCATATTCCTGGTTTACTTTTAATGTACTTGCGAATTGCCTTAATTTTGGCCAGTTTTTGTCCAGTTGGGAGTGGATTTTCCCCTGTAAATGTGTCTATCCGGTGTCTAGTCGCGTTGGCTGAGTTTTCTGACTTTCCAGGTTGAAAGACCTGTGTGTTGGATCCAACTGATCTTCCGTCGGTCGACAGTTTTGCTTTTCACGTCGTCCGGTTTTATTGGGTATTCTGACCCGTGATCCCGTGTAACGCTCCGTGTTTTATGTCTGCGTTGTCTGTTGGGATTTTGCGCGTCCCTAGTGTGGCCTCTAGTTGTGTTGTCGCGCCAAAATGCCGTTGGATAGCTTCTTTTTGGCAAGTTTGTATCTTTTTTTGTGTGTTGAATGTGTTAGCCCCTGCTGCATATCTTATACGTTTCTGTAGCCTAAGCTGCTGGAGGCTGTAGACTGTCTCTTATGTATGTAGTATATTTGGTACAGGCATGCGGGTTTGACGCAACCCACAAAGGTTGTGCTCTGTGCGTCCGCATATGCCTTGGGCTAATGCCTCGGGACCACTATTTCTGTATTTTATGTACCGTGGCGTGTATTGTATGTTTGAAATACGCGTGCCAAAATGTACATTAGTGTGAGTGTTTTGTGTAATTTGGAACGTCCCTCGTACTTTAATTTTGGGGGTTATCCGGCTTTGGAAATGGCGTGAATGATTGTGTATATTACTGCCAGTGTGAGAGTGTTCCTAGCCTGTCTGGTACTTGCGAATGCAGCATGTCCATTTACGTCTTATCGCTGACTGGCGATAGTGTCGAGTTTCAATGTTGTGTGAAGTACCTGTTGCTAGCCTAGCCGTCTGTTTATCGCATGTGTTGAGCAAGTGTGCGTGAGTTTGCTGACACGCTTTTCTATTGTCTGCATACATGGTGTGCCTTTGGCTCCTCGTCATGTAAAAAACCCTACCTCTCTTCATATATATCGTGTCCCCAATTTTTGTGTTACTGTAGGTCTGATGCAAATATATTCCTGTTCGTGATATGTCTCTCTGAGTAGCTCACGTACTTATGTACGTGTACCTCCGGGCTTCTAGTCGCGTGTCTGGTCACTAGATGTCGGTGGCAGTTTTGTTATTTTGTGCATATTAAACTCTGTTAGCGTGACTGTCCCTTATTTCTGTGTCCTCCAATTGGATGGCTACTTGACCTTGCGTTCCTGGTATTCAGAAGGTCGCGGGTTTGAGACCGTCTTTGTTCAGGATGATAATTCCTGTTGCCTTTTGGGCCTGTGTCTCTGTGACAGTTTTGTGAGTCGTATTGACCCTTTTTATGGTAACTGTGTTTACTGTGTGACCTCAAAAATATATTACAGTATTTTCCCCTGAACTGTGTGTGTTATCTTATGGTATTTACGCTTAGTTTGAGCGCTGTCATAGGGGACAAGAAAAATTCCTGCTGTGGGCAGTGTAAGAAATAACATACACATATGGATCAAAGCAGGGGCGTATTCTTAGGGCTACCGGGGCTACCGGGGGTAGCCCAAGAAAATTACATTAAAAATAAATAACACTTTATTACAGGTTCAACAAAGCATTCAAACAATCGTGACTTTCATGCACATTCTTCTTTATCGAAATAAATAATGGTTAGTGAGTAGTCAACGCGGCAACGCAGCAGAAACCGTTCGAGAAATCGGCAGCCTCACGCCGCCCTCCCCATCTCTCCGCACCCACCCTTGTTCCGTGCAGGCCCAGCGCTCATAGCGACTGAGTTGCCGCTACGGCCAGCGGTTTCTTACCATACTGGACAGCGCCTAACAAGAATAAACACAGCTTGGAGCGGCGATGGTCTGAGTAACACGGAGGGAAATAGGTACTAACACATGTATACCACGCAAAATAACATCAAACTACCAAATATTTAAATGATTGCATACACAACATCAAATACAAATTATTCGCTTAACAACTTGAAACCACGCAAGAAACCGCCAATTTTTAACCCCGATTCAAGTTAAACCCCAGGCTAAGGAGCGCTTAGTCGCCCCGCATATATGGCCCACACGCCGCTGGCTCGCGCAGCCAGAGGCTAATTTAATTGAGTACCAGCGGTTTCTTTGAAGTTAAAAGCGTTTAATGGAACAAATAGCCTACAATAAATATACATTATCGCGCTCATATATGTGAATATGTTTTAGAAGTTGTAGTATTTTCGATGTGTGATTTATTTAAATGTGTGTATGCTGAAGAATATGTATGTAGTGTTTTGTTTTAACTGTGCCAGTTGTGATTTTGTGAGAAAATTACGGAACAAACACATGCGGGGGCTTTAAATGCCAGTGACTGTATAATAGAGAGTTTGTTAGAAGTTCCTTTCAGCCGTCGTCTATACAGTGAGAAAGTTCATATTATACATTTGTGACAAGGCCTACACCTGAACTGCAATAATTACTGTGTGCCAATGAATACACGTCATTTCACATCATAGGCTATATGCTAGGCGGAATAGGTTATCTGGCAGTTCTAAACTGTCTCAATTGTATTGCTGGCCGTGTTTGTTATTTAGTCGTGAAAGGAAGGGTTTTCAAATATGAACTCTTTTCGCACGGCAGTTCAAAAGCATGTTTTGTGTAATATTAAGCTCAGCGGTAGCCCAGATCTTCAGATCTGGATCAAAGGTATATATATATACATGCAAACAGTACAGTTTTGGGCGTATAGGCAATGGGCATGTGTTTTTGTGCGTTTACCCACTCTAATTAAACTATTGCCTGCCAGTATATCTCAAGTGTTATCATGCTGTATGGAAGTGTAAGTCTGTGATGATGTATTTTCAGACCGCGCAATTTGCTTGCCCCTGGAGTGTCGTGTTTGTGTGAATGCATCCCGTTTGTGTGTCTAACCTCTACAGGGGTAGAATCTGTCTTTTGTGTTAATTGTAGTGTTCGCGCCCCCGTGAGGGTTTTGGGAATGTTTCAGCATTTTATGTGGAAAATTCTGTGTGTTTTTTCCTGGGAACATTTATCCATGGGCTTGTGCGGTCAGTGAATTTCACTATCGTGCGAGCGCCCTCGCCCGTCGGGGTCGATTACTGCGCCCTGTTATGAAGGCATAGGCCTTAGGTTCCCATTGAGGTGCTTCTTTACTATTTTTCAGGGGTGTTTTAAGCAAAGCAAACCTAAGCCTACGTTCACCGTAGTGCCTGTTACTAGGCGTATGTGTGCTGGCGCCTGAAGGGCTGTGTTGGCTCCGCGCTACCCTATTAGTGTCTGTGCGCGTGTATGCCCTCCTGTCTGCCTGGCCTCGTGGGGTGGGCGGTAAAATTTCCCTTATACCCCGTGTACTTTGTTTTGGAGGCAGGATAATGCGTGCAGGCGTGTGTGTTACACCCTGGTGAACTGTAAACAATCCCCCTGTATTTCTCTGCACTGGGGGTGCACATGTTGGTGTCCGCCTCCATTCTGGCGAAATCGCCCTCTGAACTGCCGGTAGGGGTCGTGTAATTGTCTGTGAACGCCCTTGCAATTTATTGGAGGGTAGTCTGACCGATTTCTGGCCTATGGCCACGGTAGACTCCTTCCCTTGTGTGGCGGTACGTGTCGAGAGGGACATCCTCGCGAATTGCTGAATTAGCGTATCTACGCCTATGTCCTCTCTTGGCTTCGCTGGTGGCCCTGCCGTGAACTCAAAGATGGCCTTGTTGGCTTGGAGTTCCCGATATTCTTCCCAAATTTGGGCGTACTGCCTATTGAGGCATATGGCCTGTTCGGCAACTTTGGTTCGCTAGTTCCTATCCGTTTATGTTCTTGGATGAGTGCCTCCCATTGCTGGAACATGACCTCGTGTCGGCAGTGTAGTTTCCAGTGTGCTTTGTTGAGTTGTGTACGGAGGGTGTGGATTTTCGCCCTAATCTTTCGATTCTTGGCGCTGCGGAGTGGCCGGTCAGTGCCCTTATAATTCTCATATACTGGGCGTGCAGGAGCTGCTGATACCTCCTGAGGTAGTCCTGCCTTGTCTCAAAGACCTTATGCCAGGCAATTAATTCCTGGTATTCCCCAATGTTCCTCAGCACAGCCATACGGTATAGGGGGCCATCCTGAGCTAAGTGTGTATATAAAAAGAAATGTGTGAAGCTTCTAATGTATTAAATTTGCTGATTCTTCCCATGGGGGGGGGGTTGACTAAAATTTCCCTTGTGTTCTCAGAGTGAAGGGAAAAAATAATGCTTTCTCTCTAAAAAAAATCTTGCTTGGCTACATGCGGTATGGATCGCTCTACCACGAGGGCTCGTTGTTTGAGTCCCTTACCCGTATATTGCGTGGTAGCCGCGCCTCCACCAAATATGTTTTATCCCTATGTTGGGGATGGGTTAAACAGGGTAGTGTAGGTGTGTTAATTTTAAGGGTTGTTTCCGAATGAGGGTAGTTTCCCGTGATTGGGAAAGACTACCAGTGTAGTGTGTTGGCGTGAGTACTTAATCTATTGGGGGCGTCCCTGCAGGATGCGTTCACCTGCTAGGGGATGAATGTCTAAGTGTGGGCTGCTAATCTAGCCTGCCAATTAAGTAGAGTGAGCAATTCAGCGAGCGTGCAGAGTCGGTGACTTGACACTCTGCAGTCGGGCTGCTTGCTCGAGTACAATAAGACTCCTGACGATGCAGTTCCTGGTCTCTACGGTCAGGGGCAATTATGACTAAGGTCAGGTTGGGTATAAGGATGTAAAATGAGGTGTAATTAGTAATAAACGTGTGTGTTTACTGACCAAGTGTTTATTGGTCAGTAGTTGTGATGTGATGTCCCTTCTGGGAGTTAAACAGATATAAAATGAAGTACAAGTTGTAAAGTGCACAAATGTTTAGGGTAGGTGTTTACAAAGATAAGGAATCTGAGCACACGGCTAGATCTCACCTGGTGAAGAGCTGGAACGGACCTCGTTGGAGCAGGGCCGCTGGCCAAGAACAGATAATGGGGCTCTTCTGGGCCTAGCATTTAAGGCCTTCCCCCCACTGCCTGGTCAGCGTTTCCTCATTGCTGCCGCTCCAGTTATTGTGTTTGTGTTATGTAAGCGTGGCTGTCAGCAGTATGCCGGGCCTGCTTGTGTTTGAAGAAGTACATAAGGCTCATGGTATGCCTATGAGGGTGGTTTTGATGAAAGATGGAGGGGTGGGTCTTAGGGGGTACTGCCCCCGGGCTGTACAATATTAACAGATCCGACGGCTGACGACCGTGATTAGAAGAATGACAAAATCAAACTAAAATGCTCATGATGTTGTCCATAGATTGAAATAATCGAATCCAAATATCTGAACATAGGAAATGTCCAGACCTAGGTCTCCAATGCCTCGAAGCCTAATTTGCGACAGCAAATTACAAAAGAAAAATGTGTGTTGATAAATCTGTAGAAAATGAGAATTCCGATTAACTAAGCATAAGAATAATTCAAATGTAGCTTACATTCTTGTAGATGTTGGCGATGAAAATCTGGTTAGAACCAGACTATTCCATTCTTCGGTCCCATTTGGACCCGTGCCTAAATCCTGGTATCGGCCTCCATGTTATACCCGCAATCTGTCTAGAAAGACATAACGGCTAGATTCTTCGTTGCCTCGACGTAACCTTGAAGAATACTGTTCATGATGACAGCTCTAATAATTGAAGCTATTTGCTTGAAAGGGACTTGATCTTTAAGATCCATTGTGAAAATACCAGACGTAACAGTGACACATTAAGTACAATTTCAATACTCTTACAATCTTATTCAGCTATGGTAAAAGATCTGATGTTCTTGTTGTCCCTGGGTGGAGTTATTCATTCCCCAGACAGCTGGTCCCAATGTCGGCTAAGTGATCTTACCAAGAAGGAATGGTATTTAGTAAAGTACTGATATGATGCCGTGGTTGTTCTTTCTGGCATTTGGAAGTAAAATACTCCAATATAATAAATGTGGCTTTTGTAACCTAAGTCTACCATATGTCCGTCTGCAGTGGATTTTACCAAGTGTTGACTGCATGATAATGTCTATCACTTGAAATACTATCGCTAAAAAATAAACTATGTTCCACTCTCTGAAAAAATAACTAACACTTGCGACCATCGTTTGGTCCAATATTTTAAAGTATGAAGTAACGTAGTACCAGTAACCATGTACTGTTAAAAGATTCACTCGGCGAACTATCAGCGAAGAGTTTAGCGACCATGCGCTTCGAAGAACTATGTAGTCTCAGCGACCGTGCGCTGCGAAGAAGAAGTGAAGCGAATGAAGTGAGTATTGAGTGCTGCTGGGCCCGCAATTTATACTGTACAGAGCTCTCCTCTGACGTCACAGCGGAGTAAGTCCTCTATCATTAAACAGCTCATATCTCGGCTTCCACTGATCCGATTTTCTTCTAATATGGCTCATTCTTCTTCATTTTTTCGTGCCAGTAAAATGGTATGCCTTCCAAGATTCCATACAATTGGGAAATATTTAATTAAAAATATAGCCTCGATGATGACGCGGCTCGCGTCACTAACCTTTCTGTTGCCTGCATATTCCTTCGATTCCAATCTAGAACAATTGTCGCGCCCTATTCAAACCTTCCACCTGGGACTTAGCAAATGTGCCTGTGATCCCCAATCTGCACAAGTGGATTTGGGCACAGTACGATATATACGGTACGAGGATGAGAAAGAACCGCGAGTGTCACAATACGCGCGAATTACATTGCAAGACATCGGAAGTTTCCTTGTTGAAATCAGCGGGCAACGAGCAGCCGAGTTAACGGTTGAGATAGGGCTTACTCGGTCTAGCATCTCTGCCATACCCTTCACTATTGAGATCTGGTCGGTGTTCAGGTCTGGCAACGACCAAACGGACGAGTGCTCCTACACAGTTGGCGCGCTTCGGTTTCTGAGGCAGTTCACAGTAATCTACTATAAGGTTTCCTGAATTATTGAAGAACAAAATTATTAATCCGTATAGTCTACATACAGTATAAATGTAAACCTACAGCTATTATTACTAGAGATATTATTACCATATTGTTTTTCCTGAATTGATCTGGTCGCTGTGCAACAATGCAACCTTATTACCGGTGTCAGGAAGGGCATCCGGCCGTAGAAACTATCGACCACGTGGAATTCATCGCAACTCATCCGGGACCCCGTTGGATTTATAAGGGGGTAGACATGGAATATGGTGAAGCATTCGCTGTGAGGAAGTTATTGCAACTCATTAAAGTGGATCGCTCTGAAGTATGTTGCAATAGAAATGAAGGGTTTGCTGCTTTCTGCGAATATTACGCTAAAGACAGAGAATCATCTACAGAGTGCCATGCTGCAGCAGGCAAAGCGGGTTTTCTATGAAATGGAGCACTGGTATTCTTCTGCCATTGATTTTTCAGCGAGAGAAATGTTGGTAAAATGGAAGAATGTGAATTTAAGTTTAATTTACACATTATTTGGTCCGCCAAGATGAAGATCTATTTTTACAGTACCGGTATTCGTCGTATATCAAGACAATCTTGTGTCGAATATACCCAAGCCACACACAAAGAAAAGAAAAACTTTTTATCAGTTATGTATCACACTCAGGAGAGATGGGATAAAGTAGAACAGTTTGCGAGGCTACATCCAGCAAGTGTAAGAGAGTTTAAATTGTTCGTCAGACAGTGGCAAGAAAGGAACAGAGTTTGTATAACTCAGCAATTCTTCTAGGTTTGTGCCGTGTCTTGTGTGGGGATTCGCCTAGGACACCAAGCTGGCCCGGACCCCCACAGGAACTGCGCGCTACCTCCGTTTATATTGAGTACAACTGCAACTCTTTACTGCGAGAACTAAAGCTCAAGCAGCCTTAACCTCCCTATGAAGGCTTCCAAAAAGACGTATATTAGCTTGCACTTCATATAAAGGGAGGTAGCACGCAGTTCGCTACTCCTGTCGGGGTCCGGGGGAACACCAGTAGCCCGCTGATGAGCCAGCTTGGTGTCCTAGGTGAAACCCCACACAAGACACGGCACCAACCTAGAAGAATTGCTATAGTGTCTGAGTTTGAGGTTCTTGAAGAGGCACTTAGATGAATCACATGCCCTTTCAAACTTGGTACATCCGGCATTTATGGCTAGGTTGTCGCTCTGATTCGCAGAAATCCATTCTCCCAAGTACTTACGGTAACTGCAGGTACCTTTCGAAGGTAGTGTCTGTGAGAGGAATATTAGGTGTAGAAACGCATAAAAGTAAGAAGTAATTTTGCCCCATAAAGTGTTCGACAATAACTATGTCAGTATTGGTCTAACAGCTTTCACTGCCAAGATTTGCTGGTGATTAATTGTTATGTTGGTAGCCGAAACTCTTCAACCAGTATACTCCTGTGATGGTTCTTACTTTGAAACGAAACGAGGTGCTGAAGACAGAGATGATACTCCTGTGGTCCAGATGTTGGTGCTGTTGCAGTCAAGGTGCGGAACAGCGAGGTCATCAGCGTAGTTGGTTGCATGCTGAGCTTCTATGCCCAAGATCGCGGGTTCAAACCCGGCCGAATTCGTACGATTTTTAAGAGCGTTAAAATCCTCAGTATGCCTACCTTCGGAGGGAAAGTAAAACCGCCGGTCGCATGTCATAGATGTATGGCATGAAAAAGAGCCTTCCACTAACTACACTTCTGTGAAGACAAAAATGTGTAGGTTATAATTGACCACACACTATTTGTTCCAACGTTCGCCGCCAGGTGCTGACTGAAATGCCATCTGGTAGCCAGGTCCGCAAGCTAGGTGTCGTGGACGGTAGGAGTTTGTAGCAAAAGTAGGAACTATTGCAGTTCGCACTTGAATTCAAACAATTAACACACACTAATACAGCCAACACAATTAACACCGGTTATCAGACAAATTCTACACACACCTAAAGTACACGGGGGTACATGACCGCGTAGTCGCAGCTCTTAAACTGAGGAGCCAACCAACCGAGGTCATCTGCCCTCCATTAAAGGTTGAAGTACCTGCAGTATCCACACAACTGTCAAACAGATTGCAACTACACACACTTGCTAAAGGTATATGGATCCGTAAGTTCACTGGACGTGAAAGCCAATATACCATCTTTTAACAGAGTTTGTGTTGGATGAGTTTATGATTGTGCGCTGTGGGTTATTGGTGATGTATATTTTCATTTCATTCAATTTTATAATTCATAACTAGGACATAACTCTAGTAATTATATTTTATTTAATGGATTGTTCGCCTTTAGGAGAGCGATTGAACTTGAATTCACGACATCATCTTCGGGTGTTTTCCCTCTTCTTATAACTAGAGGAACTCACATTGTTATCTTCAGAACGCTACCTATGCTCTTAATATGGGCTCCAAAAACAGCTGTGCTTGGAAATAATGTTCCAAAGATCTCTTCCTTGCTTCGCGAAATTCATTATTTGGCTGCTCTGGAACCGCTGGTTACTTTATGGCAACAATGGTAGCAATATTTTGTTTTTTGGTTCAGAGATTTTTGTTCATCGAGTTCGCTTTTGTAATTCAGCCACAATGTTCAGTTCTTAAAAATAGGTAAAAAAGTGGCATCACCATGTATCGACAAAAGTAAAAATCAAGCAGTTCATTAAAATACTAACGTTAATCCAGTTGGCCGATTTTCGAAATAACTGGACATATTTTCAGATATTCTCAAATTACTGAGCTAAATTAAGCTGTGGAAATATCCCTACATCTGCCTAATAATTCAAATAGCACCGTTTCCAAATATCTAGGTTAAACTGGCCATTACAGCTGATCATCACGGTTTTCATCTTCTTCACAACCTATCAAGAATAGGCTACTTCGCATTGCTCTTCTTAGAGTAATGAAACTCGAAGTGATCAATTTGCATTGTACGTAACTAATACTTGTAACGCACCATTGCTGTGCTTTGGGATCAGCTTCTATCTACAGCACTGGTTCCTACCAGTGGTCCGCGGGAGAAAAAAAAGGGGTCAATAAATGGAGATGTGCGTTGAACAAGAATCGTCCCAATATTTCCGCTGCGATGACTATCAAGTTTTGATCTGTAAAATAAGTGTTATTCTTCATTAGAATATGATACAAAATAATTTTCGTAACTTACGTTTAATCGTGGCAAATAAACTTACACCAAAGCTGTACAGCATTGCCAAGGTGGGCTCCATCACGCTTCATGGCACGCCTCGCTCGGAAGTGATGGGCTACATATCAGCAACGCTGTACAGCATTTTCCGGAGCGGCTAGCTGGTGAACCATGGCTTGATTCCTCGTACAAATACAAACCGATATAAGATAAGTGAATTAATTTCGTATTTCACAGTCATACAGCATAACTTTTTGATCTATAAGGATTACAACGCAACCAAGAACTACATTTTCAAACGAGCCCGAGCCGAGAAAAAGTTACCTTACAAAAATGATAACTTTCGTTCTTGAACACACAAAATTTTGAAATTAATAAACCAGTTATACAACATTCCAATGTATATTGTGTTAAAATTTGGATTCGATTTGATGACGGGTTTGTGAGATAATAATTCTTAAATGTGACGCATGGTCGAAACACGCTTAAAAACGGGCACTTTTTTGTGTTTCAACTGCGATATAAAATATTAAAATATAAATTAAAAATTCCAAACCTTCATGATCTAACGTAAAATAGAACGACGAAAATGATGATGTTATTGGATTTTATGTAGGTCTTCTGGTTACTTCACAAACAACCTTCAAACTCGAGTACACATAATATTTTGGTCGACAGTAGTAGATATTTTTGGCCATTTGAACCAGCTGAAATTACATCTTAAAGGTTCTGGAAACGGAAGGTTTGAAACTGTTGGCAATACAGAACAGTGCATATGGTGTTAAAGTGCCATTGCTGTGCTGAGGAATCAGCTTCTATCTACAGCAGGTTGTTCCAAATCCACGAGTTTGAGTATGCGTATACGCGAATACTCAGCAGGAATGCTCAGAGCACGGTTAGCGAGGGACTGGGGGTGATAGCCAATACGTCACTGGGCGAAGGTCATAGTACAAGTGCATGCACTTCCTGCCAGTCTTGATGTATCCACCACTTAGTAAAGGCCACCCCTACAGCAGAGCTGTATTGCATATTGCAGGTTTACTCACACAAGGTGGCGAGTACTCGGCTGCTCACGGGCGAGCAGCTCGGCCTGAACAGCCTGATCTACAGGAACAAAGCACATGGTTGGTAAAGCATCAAACAAGCCACGTTTACATTAAAATGCATTTTTATTTACATTTAGATGAACCTTTTAAAATATGTACACACAAAGAAACATTGCCCACAGCCCACAACAGCTGTAGGAAGAATTCATATAATAGAAACAAAAGCTGGTTTTATAAACTTCAGATAAGCACAAATCACTTTACAACGTACACTGACTTTTTAAATTATTACATTTCTTGTTAAACGTTTAAAATATAACTTTGCAACTTTCCCTTTCCATGAAATCATTTTGCACTCTTTCCTATCTTAACTAAAGCATTACACAAGTGTGATGCACCTAGGTAATTGTGGAGTGTGGTAAATATTCGCACAGGATTCGCCTGAACAATGAAAGAAAAGGAGATCTCTTTATTCATTGCTGGGACCACATACAGAAGGATCACAACTTAATCTTAAAACCCTAACCCATTTACACCAATGCTCCTGTGAAGGAAAATAAGATAGAAAGTAATTGAAAATGTCTGGAAATGGATGAATCAATCAACATTTATTAGAACAGCCACAAGTTGTTGGGAATGCAATCACCTCCAAAATGGAGGAAAGGTGTTTACACAATATATTTGCAAATTAAGAGGTTGGAAATTTAAATCCACATCACCAGATTATTTCAAAGTACAGGATCCGGGACTTTATGAGTAATAATATAGCTGAACACAAGTCGTAAGATCAAGTGTGAAACTAAATTAACATTAAGGCTACTTGAACTTTTAGTTCTCGTAGTCAAGTAGGTGCAGTTGCACCTTATATAAAGGGAGGTGGCGCGCAGTTCGTCACTCCTGTGGGGGTCCGGGCGGGGACACCAAGAGCCCGCCGATGAGCCTAGCTTGGTGTCCTAGGCGAAACCCCACACAAGACACGGCACAAACCTAGAAGAATTGCTGAGTTTTAATTCACCGGCCGTGAAAGCCAATATACCATCTTTTTGGAAGCCTTCATAGGGAGGTAAGGCTACTTGAACTTTTAGTTCTCGTAGTCAAGTAGGTGCAGTTGCACCTTATATAAAGGGAGGTGGCGCGCAGTTCGTCACTCCTGTGGGGGTCCGGGCGGGGACACCAAGAGCCCGCCGATGAGCCTAGCTTGGTGTCCTAGGCGAAACCCCACACAAGACACGGCACAAACCTAGAAGAATTGCTGAGTTTTAATTCACCGGCCGTGAAAGCCAATATACCATCTTTTTGGAAGCCTTCATAGGGAGGTAAGGCTACTTGAACTTTTAGTTCTCGTAGTCAAGTAGGTGCAGTTGCACCTTATATAAAGGGAGGTGGCGCGCAGTTCGTCACTCCTGTGGGGGTCCGGGCGGGGACACCAAGAGCCCGCCGATGAGCCTAGCTTGGTGTCCTAGGCGAAACCCCACACAAGACACGGCACAAACCTAGAAGAATTGCTGAGTTTTAATTCACCGGCCGTGAAAGCCAATATACCATCTTTTTGGAAGCCTTCGTAGGGAGGTAAGGCTACTTGAACTTTTAGTTCTCGTAGTCAAGTAGGTGCAGTTGCACCTTATATAAAGGGAGGTGGCGCGCAGTTCGTCACTCCTGTGGGGGTCCGGGCGGGGACACCAAGAGCCCGCCGATGAGCCTAGCTTGGTGTCCTAGGCGAAACCCCACACAAGACACGGCACAAACCTAGAAGAATTGCTGAGTTTTAATTCACCGGCCGTGAAAGCCAATATACCATCTTTTTGGAAGCCTTCATAGGGAGGTAAGGCTACTTGAACTTTTAGTTCTCGTAGTCAAGTAGGTGCAGTTGCACCTTATATAAAGGGAGGTGGCGCGCAGTTCGTCACTCCTGTGGGGGTCCGGGCGGGGACACCAAGAGCCCGCCGATGAGCCTAGCTTGGTGTCCTAGGCGAAACCCCACACAAGACACGGCACAAACCTAGAAGAATTGCTGAGTTTTAATTCACCGGCCGTGAAAGCCAATATACCATCTTTTTGGAAGCCTTCATAGGGAGGTTAAGGCTACTTGAACTTTTAGTTCTCGTAGTCAAGTAGGTGCAGTTGCACCTTATATAAAGGGAGGTGGCGCGCAGTTCGTCACTCCTGTGGGGGTCCGGGCGGGGACACCAAGAGTCCGCCGATGAGCCTAGCTTGGTGTCCTAGGCGAAACCCCACACAAGACACGGCACAAACCTAGAAGAATGCTGAGTTTTAATTCACCGGCCGTGAAAGCCAATATACCATCTTTTTTAAATTAACATTAGTTTCTTTTTCCACGAAAAAATTTTCATCATTAAACCATATATTCACGTTCCTTACAGATACTCCGATCCATACAATTTCAGAAACTCAAAAGATGTCAATGTGATATATAACAGTGATGTTGCATTACAAATATGGTGAAGTCGTGAGCTTTCTGCGGCATGTTAGCTCAGAGAATTCCTTGAGTCAGCACTGAACAGAAAATACAATGGTTTGAGCCTATTCCGAATAAGCTGTTGATTAATTTAAATGCATTGCCACATCTTGGTCATGCTGCCCCGTGTACTTAGGTGTGTCTGAGGGATAACATGTGTTACTGTTCTGTCTGCAGAAGTGTGTATATTTGTAATTCAGGCTAGGACTGCAATGAAGGTGGCCATGGGTTGAAGTTAAGAACAATCCCAGCATTAGCCTGAAGCAGAAGTAGGAAATCGAGGAAAGCCACTTCCAGGATAGCTGAGGTGGGAATCGAACCCACCTTTTCTTAGTTCTGCCTCACGAGTGTACCCCAGACTCTAAACCGGACCTCAGGGGTGACAGCCTAGAGTGTTAGCCACAAGGCCACGAGGCTGAGTGTACCCCAGACTCTAACCTGGACCTCAGGGGTGACAGCCTAGAGTGTTAGCCACACCACCACGAGGCTGAGTGTACCCCAGACTCTAACCCCGACCTCAGGGGTGACAGCCTAGAGTGTTAGCCACAGTGCCACGAGGCTGAGTGTACCCCAGACTCTAACCCGGACTTCAGGGGTGACAGCCTAGAGTGTTAGCCACAGCGCCACGAGGCTGAGTGTACCCCAGACTCTAACCCGGACTTCAGGGGTGACAGCCTAGAGTGTTAGCCACAGCGCCACGAGGCTGAGTGTACCCCAGACTTCAGCGGTGACAACCTAGAGTGTTAGCCACAGCGCCACGAGGCAGAGTGTACCCCAGACTCTAACCCGGACCTCAGGGGTGACAGCCTAGAGTGTTAGCCACAAGGCCACGAGGCTGAGTGTACCCGAGACTCCAACCCGGACCTCAGGGGTGACAGCCTAGAGTGTTAGCCACAGCACCACGAGGCTGAGAGTACCCCAGACTCTAACCTGGACCTCAGGAGTGACAGCCTAGAGTGTTAGCCACAGGGCCACGAGGCTGAGTGTACCCCAGACTCTAACCCGGACCTCAGGGGTGACAGCCTAGAGTGGTAGCCACAGCGCCACGAGGCTGAGTGTATCCCAGACTCTAACCCGTACCTCAGGGGTGACAGCCTCGAGTGTTAGCCACAGCACCACGAGGCTGAGTGTACCCCAGACTCTAACCTGGACGTCAGGGGTGAGAGTGTAGTGTGTTAGCCACAGCACCACGAGGCTGAGTGTACCCCAGGCTCTAACCCGGACGTCAGGGGTGAGAGTGTAGTGTGTTAGCCACAGCACCACGAGGCTGAGTGTACCCCAGGCTCTAACCCGGACGTCAGGGGTGAGAGTGTAGAGTGTTAGCCACAGCACCATGAGGCTGAGTGTACCCCAGGCTCTAACCCGGACGTCAGGGGTGAGAGTGTAGAGTGTTAGCCACAGCACCACGAGGCTGAGTGTACCCCAGGCTCTAACCCTGACGTCAGGGGTGAGAGTGTAGTGTGTTAGCCACAGCACCACGAGGCTGAGTGTACCCCAGGCTCTAACCCTGACGTCAGGGGTGAGAGTGTAGTGTGTTAGCCACAGCACCACGAGGCTGAGTGTACCCCAGGCTCTAACCCTGACGTCAGGGGTGAGAGTGTAGTGTGTTAGCCACAGCACCACGAGGCTGAGTGTACCCCAGGCTCTAACCCTGACGTCAGGGGTGAGAGTGTAGTGTGTTAGCCACAGCGCCACGAGGCTGAGTGTACCCCAGGCTCTAACCCGGACCTCAGGGGTGACAGCCTCGAGTGTTAGCCACAGCACCACGAGGCTGAGTGTACCCCAGACTCTAACCCGGACCTCAGGGGTGACAGCCTAGAGTGTTAGCCACAGCGCCACGAGGCTGAGTGTACCCCAGGCTCTAACCCGGACCTCAGGGGTGACAGCCTAGAGTGTTAGTCACAGCACCACGAGGCTGAGTGTACCCCAGACTCTAACCCGGACCTCAGGGGTGACAGCCTAGATTGTTAGCCACAGCGCCACGAGATGAGAGTTGAATGGTAACTTTCAGTCGGTCAACACGAGAATAAGCCCAAATAAATTGTGAATATGTTCACATGTGATTAAATGTTTCACTCATCGGGCAAGCATCATCAGATCCAAGACAACATTGCTCTATGAAACACTACCAAAGCCCACAACACAGCGAGTGGTGCTGTTAAATACCAAAGCGTTAAGCTCCCTAAAACAAGAACTATTAATATAATATCTACAAGTATACAAGGTTGAATATCTCAAAGCCTCGAAGGTTTGGCTGCGACAAGCCCCAAACTAAACACAATTATGCAGAAATTGACTAGGAGAGTTTTGAAACGTTGACAATTGTTAATGTTTTTGAATGTGTTGTGTTACCTCAAGCCATCCTGTTAGCCACTAATTGAGGCCATTGTTGTGAAACACTCAGGTGACAAGCCCCCACGAAGAAAAGCCTACAACTGTGATAACAAATAAGGTAACACCAAATGGCAAAGGAGAATATGGTTTTTCCAGTTAACGAGTTAGCTCAATGTCTTGCCGCAGGAGATGGCGTGCCCCATGCAGCTAACAGAAGAGAGGGATGTAAGGTTTGTAGATGTTGCTGAACAGCTATGTCGAGTTGATTCTGAGGAGACAGACAACTACAAGCCCATAGTTCCCTACTTTAAAGAGAAGTAGATCAATGGAAATATCATGGTTGTAGGGCTAATGAGAAGCACAAGAGGCACCATTACAAAATTACTGGAGGCATTTCAGTTGTATAAAGTCAATTTGAATATACAGTTGCCACGACACTAAAAGGTTCAAAAGCCATGAGGGATCACCTAAACCATCATTAGTCAACTTGCCTATATCATATTTTATTCTAAACAAGAAATGTACCTGTATCAAGTACTTTTGTCATTAGGCAACCGCTGTTGAGAGGAATTCCATCTCCCCTTCACCTCTGTACTAATTTCTTGACCAGTGGCCCAGTCTGATTACTAAAAGCTCTTTCAGAAATACAAATCAAACATGTGGGAGCAAGTCTCTAGCATTTGTTGATCGAATGAGGAACAACACTGGGTGCAGGCAAGAAACACACCGGCATTACATTTCTCACTATTGGAAGTTTCATCTCCCTTTGCAGCATTTATTTCTTTTCAGCTGGTCCCTGAATTTTATTTGAGTTTTCATTGCTTTGTAATCAATACTCCGAGAATCAAATTTGTTTTCCATCAGATTCCCTCCCTCTCGTTTGTAGATACAGATGCCGTTATTTTATAACATCATGATTGGAGGTTAGGTTTACACTAATCAAAATCATTCCTCTCTATTTTCTACTTTGAGCTTTTGAATCTCCATCCAAGTCAACCTGAAGCATTTTGATCTCCTCCATTTGAGGGGCTTGGACATGGTGATCATTTAGCCCCGTGTACTTGGGTGAGTGTGGAATGATTGTCTGATAAACCTGTGTTATTGTGATGGCTGTATTTGTAATTAAGGTAAGGATTAGGCAGGAGGCAGCTGTGGCCTTAAGTTAGGAACCATCCCAGCATTCGCCTGGAGTAGAAGTGGGCAATCCCCTTCAAGAATGGCTGAGGTGGGAATCGAAGCCAATTTTGCCTCACGAGCCTCAGAGGACCCCGTTCCAGCCCTCGTTATTGTTGTTTGAGCCTTTCGACTGGTTTGATGGAGCTCTCCGTTCTTCCCTGTCCTGAGCTAATCGTTTCATCTCTGCATAGCTACCACACCCTACAACCGAGGCAAACTGTTTAACATATTCTAAATTTGGTCTACCTCCACAGTTCTTATCCTCAACCCGTCCTTTTATAACTAAGTTTGTAGGCGGCTTCGGTGGCGTAGTTGGTAGCATCCTGAGCTTCTCTGCCCAAGGTCGTGGGTTCAAACCAAGTTCTCAGATTGGTAAGAGCATTAAAAATCCCTCAGTATGTCTTCCTTCGGAGGGGAAGTAAAGCCGGTGGGCCAAGTCATAGATTTATGGTATGTAAAAGAACCTCTCACTAACAATACACATGTGAAGCCAAAATTTGAAGGTTAGATTTGATAACGCTACATTAGGTCAAACTTTCGCCGCAAGGTACTGTTTGCGATGGCATCTCATACCCAAATCCGCAGTTTGTGTCGTGGACGGTAGCATTTGGAAGCAAAAGTAGGAACAACTTGAAAATCGATTGTCCTTACCTGAATCACACAGTAATACAGCCATCACAATTAACACCGGTTATCAGACAAATTCTACACGAACCCAAATTTCACGGGGCTACATGACCGCATTTTCGCAGCCCCAAAACTAAGGAACCACCAAGCAAGTTTGCTATTCCTGGGTGCCTTAGTATGTGTTCTACCAACCTATCTCCCCTCTGTATTAGCAGTCGCCAGAAACATATCTCCTCTCCCACTCATCTTAATACCTCTTCATTCGTAACCCTTTATCATTCTCCTGTAACATATAATTTCAAACGCTTCAATTCCCCTCTTTTCTGCTGCTCCAACTGTCCAAGTTTCACTTCCATAGAGCGCCGGCCACGCTGCAGACAAAGGTCTGCAAAAATGACTTCCTAACACCTAAATCTATATTTGATGTCAACAGATTCCTTTTTTGTAGAAATGCTTTCCTTGCCTGCACTAGCTACTTTTTATATCCTCTTTGCTTAGTCCATCACTGGTTATATTGCTTTCTAAACAACAGAAGTCTCCTACTTCCTTTAGATTTTCACCTGCCAATTCGACATCCATTGGGGTTTCTGATTTCCATCGACGGCATTCCAATATTTTGTTTTTAATTAAATAATTTTCATAATGAATTCTTTCCTAAAGACATCCTCAGTCCTACGACCTCCGGGGCGACACCAAGAATGCTAGTCACTACACCAGGAAGGGATTCTAGCATGAGCTACTGTATATATTGTCATGCTATATTCTTCATGTTTCAAAAAAACTGCATTTTCAGCCAAACATCCTAAGAGTTAGCTACAATATCCTCAAAACGCAGGTTATCAAATTGAATGCCAAACCCAAATATACAGGGCTGATTCCAAGGCATCCATCACTTGCTATTTGCAGAAACATCTCCTCAGCATTTGTAATGAATTAAGAATATATTAGCATGTTGAATTTATTGCTGGTTCCAGCATAACATGTAATAGTTATGTTATATTTTCCAGGAATTTCTAATTTTGTACCCCGCCCGATTCATTGGACACAATCGTGTTGACCGACTGAAAAGCAGCAAAGACAATTTGTTTAGGCAACACTGAAAGAAAGAATAGCTTCAAATTTCCACAAAATTGCAATACTTCAAAACTGGAGGAAACAAACTACAGTAGTGTAAGTTTCTGTTATAACACTTGGGATTCAAAAGTTGCTGTTTACTCAATTATCCTGTCATTTCAAGATGGGACGTCTAAACACGTACTAGTGACAAATGGCATTGATTGTGATTGGTCATAATCCAGATCAGAGGCATTAGCCTAATATATGAATGGGGAATCTGAAAACAAAACATCGACATCCTCAACGGATTAGAAACTATTATGGGGTGAATATTTAGATGACAGCATGAAGGTGAGTTGGCAGTTAACTTAGTGACCAGGCTCATTCACATGTAGCAGAGGACAATTTTATATTTTCCTATCAATCACTGGACAAGAACTCTCTCACAGCTCCTCTACTAATATCCTTAGGTGTACGACCAATACTGTCTTTCACATTGACATTAGCACGACACTCGGCCACCAGGTAGCGCACCACCTCGAGGTGACCAGACTGTGCAGCACAGTGTAGAGGAGTGTTCTGATCACGGTCTCTAACACAAGTGTCTACGTGACACTCGGCCACCAGGTAGCGCACCACCTCGAGGAGACCAGACTGTGCAGCACAGTGTAGAGGAGTGTACTGGCCACTGTCTCTAACACAAGTGTCTACGTGACACTCGGCCACCAGGTAGCGCACCACCTCGAGGAGACCAGACTGTGCAGCACAGTGTAGAGGAGTGTACTGACCACGGTCTCTAACACAAGTGTCTACGTGACACTCGGCCACCAGGTAGCGCACCACCTCGAGGTGACCAGACTGTGCAGCACGGTGTAGAGGAGTGTACTGACCACTGTCTCTAACACAAGTGTCTACGTGACACTCGGCCACCAGGTAGCGCACCACCTCGAGGTGACCAGACTGTGCAGCACAGTGTAGAGGAGTGTTCTGATTACTGTCTCTAACACAAGTGTCTACGTGACACTCGGCCACCAGGTAGTGCACCACCCCAAGGTGCCCACGCAATGCAGAATGGTGTAGAGGAGTACGCTGAAAAAAGGCTCTAACACAAGTGTCTACACGACACTCGGTCACCAGGAAGCGCACCACCTCGAGGTCACCAGACTGTGCAGCACAGTGTAGAGGAGTGTACTGAACTCTGTCTCTAACACAAGTGTCTACGTGACACTCGGTCACCAGGTAACGCACCACCTCAAGGTGACCTGACTGTGCAGCACGGTGTAGAGGAGTGTACTGAAACCGGTCTCTAACACAAGTGTCTACATGACACTCGGCCACCAGATAGCGCACCACCTCGAGGTGACAAGACTGTGCAGCACGGTGTAGAGGAGTGTTCTGATTACTGTCTCTAACACAAGTGTCTACGTGACACTCGGCCACCAGGTAGCGCACCACCTCGAGGTGACCAGACTGTGCAGCACAGTGTAGAGGAGTGTTCTGATTACTGTCTCTAACACAAGTGTCTACGTGACACTCGGCCACCAGGTAGTGCACCACCCCAAGGTGCCCACGCAATGCAGAATGGTGTAGAGGAGTGCGCTGAAAAAAGGCTCTAACACAAGTGTCTACACGACACTCGGTCACCAGGAAGCGCACCACCTCGAGGTCACCTGACTGTGCAGCACAGTGTAGAGGAGTGTACTGAACTCTGTCTCTAACACAAGTGTCTACGTGACACTCGGTCACCAGGTAACGCACCACCTCAAGGTGACCTGACTGTGCAGCACGGTGTAGAGGAGTGTACTGAAACCGGTCTCTAACACAAGTGTCTACATGACACTCGGCCACCAGATAGCGCACCACCTCGAGGTGACAAGACTGTGCAGCACAGTGTAGAGGAGTGTTCTGATTACTGTCTTTAACACAAGTGTCTACATTACACTCGGCCACCAGATAGCGCACCACCTCGAGGTGACCAGACTGTGCAGCACAGTGTAGAGGAGTGTACAGATTACAGTCTCTAACACAAGTGTCTACGTGACACTCTGCCACCAGGTAGCGCACCACCTCAAGGCGACCGGACCTCGCAGCAAGATGGAGAGGGGTAAGCCCGCTGCAGTCTGTAACAAGGGGGTTTAAGCGATGGTCCCTCGTCAAGAATCTGACTACTTCAACCTGTCCCCACTGTGCAGCTGTATGAAGCAAGGACCAGCCAGGACTGACCAGTGATGCTCTCTTGTTGGCTAAGTACCGAACTACATTAGTATGTCCTCCTTTAGCAGCTAAGTGCACCGCCGGCAGTCCTTTGTAATGGTCGCTCGTGTTGACGTCCATGTAGCACTCCCCGAATGACAGACTGTTCTCCCGCTCCACCACATACTTCACTACTTCCAAGCGTCCATATTCAGCAGCGGTGTTGAGGGCAATCCGCTTGTCATCTTCGGTGGTAGATCTCCGCAGGAGGAACTTTACTACAGAGAGGTGCCCCTCTTCAGCTGCCCAGGGAAGCACCTGCTCCTCTTGAAGCACGTCCTGCCATCTCGGGCCGTCACCCCTATTTTTCCACTCTTGATCGCGTTCTGAGCACAGATCCTCTCTCTTCTGTACGAGATGTTCCCTTTCTTGAACAACTTTCTCACGCTCGGCAAGAATTTTATTAAATTGATCTTCTCTCTCAGCAAGAGCTCTCTTCATTTGCTCTTCTCTCTCAGCAAGAGCTCTCTTCACTTGCTCTTCTCTCTCAGCAAGAGCTCTCTTCACTTGCTCTTCTCTCTCAGCAAGAGCTCTCTTCACTTGATCTTCTCTCTCGGCAAGAGCTCTCTCCACTTGCTCTTCTCTCGCGGCTAGAGCTCTCTTTACTTGCTCTTCTCTCTCGGTAAGAGCTCTCTTCACTTGCTCATCTCTCTCAGCAAGAGCTCTCTCAAACTCTACACAGGAAGACTCGCGCTGAGACACTATCTCTTCTCTTCTATCAAGAACTGATTCCCATGATTTTTTCTCCCTCATGTTAAGTTGATCATGTTGCTGTTCCAGAGCCCTTCTCTGATCACACAGATCCTGCTATCTGTCTTCTACATCTCGTACTAGTGTGCTGTACACTGCACCACACAGCTCGCACTGACTCTGCAACAAACACAAGAGGGAGATTTAATACAACTCTCAGGGTACGAAATGGAGTGTTATTAAGACAAAGAGAATAAATAAGTGCCCTGGAAGATGACAGTTCGTAAGAAATAATGCCCTCAGCAGGTGTATGCCCTGTATGCTCGTCAGATTAAAAGCACTTGGCGATAATTGGGAAGCTCCTTCGACCGAGGGCAGAATACAGACCATTAGTAGTGGTGTTGTAGCAGTTGTTCCGGCACATCTTGGAACCAACAATATTAACCTCAGAGTGCGAGGATAACCTCACCACTAGGCCTAGAGGGACGAGACATGTGCTTATTACCCCATGGGGTAGTCCACACACTATGCACCAGAATGCGAGGATAACCTCACCACTAGGCCTAGAGGGACGGGACATGTGCCCATTATTACCCCGTGGGGTAGTCCACACCCTATCCACCAGAATGCGAGGATATCCTTACCACTAGACCTAGAGGGACGGGACATGTGCTTATTATTACCCCATGGGGTAGCCCACCCCTTATGCACCAGAGTGCAAGGATACCCTCACCACTAGGCCTAGAGGGATGGGACTTGTGCCCACTATTACCCCAGGAGGTAGTCCACACCCTATCCACCAGAATGCAAGGATAACCTTACCACTAGGCCTAGAGGGACGGGACATGCGCTTATTATTACCCCATGGGGTAGTCCACACCCTATGCACCAGAATGCGAGGATAACCTCACAACTAGGCCTAGAGGGACGGGACATGTGCCCATTATTACCGCATGGGGTAGTCCACTCCCTATGCACCAGAATGCGAGGATAACCTTACCACTAGACCTAGAGGGACGAGACATGTGCCCATTATTACCCCATGGGGTAGTCCACACCCTATGCACCAGAATGCGAGGATAACCTTACCACTAGGCCTACAGGGACAAGACATGTGCCCAATATTACCCCAGGAGGTAGTCCACACCCTATGCGCCAGAATACGAGGATAGCCTTCCCACTAGGCCTACAGGGACGAGACTTGTGGCCACTATTACCCCAGGAGGTAGTCCACACTCTATGCACCAGAATGCGAGGATAACCTTACCGCTAGGTCTACAGGTACGAGACATGTGCCCATTATTACCCCCCAGGAGGTAGTCCACACCCTATGCACCAGAATAGGAGGATAACCTTACTGCTAGGCCTACAGGGACGACACTTGTGCCCATTATTACCCCAGGAGGTAGTCCACCCCTATGCACCATAATGCGAGGATAATCTTCCCACTAGGCCTACAGGGACGAGACATGTGCCCATTATTACCCCAGGAGGTAGTCCACCCCTATGCACCATAATGCGAGGATAACCTTACCACTAGGCCCACATGGACGAGATATGTGCCCATTATTACCCCATGGGATAGTCCACCCCCTATGCACCAGAATGCTAACAGAGGGTACAACTCTATGCAGTTTTTAATGGGATCAATGAGGAAAATATGATTAGGCCAGTTCTGACTATAATTACATTATCGTATGGCCTCGGGTGCAAGCTTTGTTATTTGCACCTAGAGGGCACTTTGCATGTCAAATCTTGTTGTTCCTCGGAGCGCTATGAAAGTCTAGTTTAGATATCTAAGCTCCTTGACACTATAGCACTTTCTAGTAGAGAAAGGAGGAACTTTTGTGTGGGCGGAAAATCCAGAGATTAATTTTGCCATTATTTATTTATCGTATGGCTTCTAGTGCCGGGAGTGTCCGAGGACATGTTCGGCTCGCCAGAGGCTGTAGCTGCTTCAAGCGGACATCCTAGGATGAGCAACAAGTTCCGTTCAATTTCAAGTAGTTCCAACTTTTGCTACCAGATGTCACTGATACCTAGTGGTAAACTATGGAACTTCGATAGAGCGTTACAACGAAAACTAACCTAGAAATTTACCACCACACAAGTTTATTTAGTGTAAGGATCTTTTTCATGTCATAAATCTATGACATGGGACCGTCGGCTTTACTTCCCCTCCGAAGGAAGGCATACTGAAAGTTCTTTAATGCTCTTAAAAAATCCGACGACTTCGGCCGGGTTCGAACCCGCTATTTTGGGAACAGCAGTTCAGCATGCTACCAACGACGCCACCGAAGCCACTTTTGCAATTATGAACATGGCCTACTGATTCAAGCGGGTTTTTTGATATGCCAAAAACAGATGACATGCGTGTCGTGATTTTTGTCGTATTTTAAAAGTCACTTACAATGGCAGGGAGCGAGACTCCAAATTTGGGGATGGTAGACCGACACGATAACCACTGGACTTTCACAACACAGGAAGGACACCAGGTGCACGTTTCCGAAAATAATGTGTATACGAAAATTATTTAGCTCCACATCTCAAAGCTGGAAAGAAAGATCAAATGAATACATACACTCATTATCGCAGCGAGCACCAATACTCAACATCAACTCAAGAAGACTCCAATGGGCTGGTCATTTACTAAGGATGGGAGACGATAGGACGATCTTACATATCATTAAAGAAGAACCAAGAGGAAAAAGGCCAGTAGGAAGAGCACGAAGTTCCTGGAAAAATGAAATCTCCAAACCTTGTAGACATCTGAATGTGGACAACTGGCAAGAACAAGGTTCAGTAAGATGGGCGCGGGATCTTCGTGTCCCATAGAAGCCTTCCGAGTGACAGTGAGTATATTATACTTTAATAGCGGGATCTTCGTGTCCCATAGAAGCCTTCTGAGTGACAGTGAGTATATTATACTTTGATAGCGGGATCTTCGTGTCCCATAGAAACCTTCTGAGTGAGAGTGAGTATATTATACTTTAATAGCGGGATCTTCGTGTCCCATAGAAGCCTTCTGAGTGACAGTGGGTATAGTATACTTTAATAGCGGGATCTTCGTGCCCCATATATAAGCCTTCTTAGTGACAGCGAGTGTATTATACTTTAATAGCGGGATCTCCGTGTCCCATAGAAGCCTTCTGAGTGACAGTGAGTATATTATACTTTAATAGCGGGATCTCCGTGTCCCATAGAAGCCTTCTCAGTGGCAGTGAGTATATTATACTTTAATAGCGGGATCTTCGTGTCCCATAGAAGACTTCTGAGTGACAGTGAGTATATTACACTTTAATAGCGGGATCTTCGTGTCCCATAGAAGCCTTCTGAGTGACAGTGGGTATATTATACTTTAATAGCGGGATCATCGTGTCCCATAGAAGCCTTCTGAGTGACATTGAGTATTTTATACTTTAATAGCGGGATCTCCGTGTCCCATAGAAGCCTTCTGAGTGACAGTGAGTATATTATACTTTAATAGCAGGATCTTCGTGTCCCATAGAAGCCTTCTCAGTGGCAGTGAGTATATTATACTTTAATAGCGGGATCTCCGTGTCCCATAGAAGCCTTCTGAGTGACAGTGAGTATATTATACTTTAATAGCAGGATCTCCTTGTCCCATAGAAGCCTTCTGAGTGACATCGAGTATATTATACTATAATAGCGGGATCTCCGTGTCCCATAGAAGCCTTCTGGGCGACAGTGAGTATATTATACTTCAATAGCGGGATCTCCGTGTCCCATAGAAGCCTTCTGAGTGACAGTGAGTATATTATACTTTAATAGCGGGATCTTCGTGTCCCATAGAAGCCTTCTGAGCGACAGTGAGTATATTATACTTTAATAGCGGGATCTCCGTATCCCATAGAAACCTTCTGAGTGACAGTGAGTATATTATACTTTAATAGCGGGATCCCCGTGTCCCATAGAAGCCTTCTGAGCGACAGTGAGCATATTATACTTTAATAGCGGGATCTCCGTGTCCCATAGAAGCCTTCTGAGTGACAGTGAGTATATTATACTTTAATAGCGGGATCTCCGTGTCCCATAGAAGCCTTCTGAGTGACAGTGAGTATATTATACTTTAATAGCGGGATCTCCGTGTCCCATAGAAGCCTTCTGAGCGACAGTGAGTATATTATACTTTAATAGCGGGATCTCCGTGTCCCATAGAAGCCTTCTGAGGGACAGTGAGTATATTATACTTTAATAGCGGGATCTCCGTGTCCCATAGAAGCCTTCTGAGTGACAGTGAGTATATTATACTTTAATAGCGGGATCTCCGTGTCCCATAGAAGCCTTCTGAGTGACAGTGGGTATAGTATACTTTAATAGCGGGATCTTCGTGCCCCATATATAAGCCTTCTTAGTGACAGCGAGTATATTGTACTTTAATAGCGGGATCTCCGTGTCCCATAGAAGCCTTCCGAGTGACAGTGAGTATATTATACTTTAAAAGCGGGATCTCCGTGTCCCATAGAAGCCTTCTGAGTGACAGTGAGTATATTATACTTTAATAGCAGGATCTTCGTGTCCCATAGAAGCCTTCTGAGTGACATTGAGTATATTATACATTAATAGCGGGATCTCCGTGTCCCATAGAAGCCTTCTGAGTGACAGTGAATATATTATACTTTAATAGCGGGATCTTCGTGTCCCATAGAAGCCTTCTCAGTGGCAGTGAGTATATTATACTTTTAATACTAGTCTTTATTATGTTTTATTGTTTACTTTTATTGTTTTAAACTTAAGATCTCCTTAGGTCAAGGATATAAAGAAAAATAACATTTGGTAATATTAACACCACAAAAGGATAAGTTGTTGAAATATGGGTGAAGGATTCATACGCCTGCATGTTTTACAATATAAATTGTCGTATAGCAGGTGGTTAATATACAGACCTATAAAGAGTTAACAACACCACAATAACTCCATATAGAATACTTGAACAGCACGATAATCCATTGCTGTATTGGTCAAGGCCTGGTTCACCAACGTTGACTTCGAGGAACTACTGAACACAATAATACGACCCTGTTCAAAACCTCTACCAACATTTACCGTTAAATCCAGCTAATCCGTGGCAATCAACATAACAACATATTGTTGACACAATGTTTGCTAACCACTGCTATTTACAACACTCACTATTTTACAATGCCCCCTATGTCCTACTTCCCCACAAACAGATCACTGGTCATCAGCTGCCATTACTTAAATCATCAGTTCCGTTGTATACAATTCATTAATAATTACTGTACAACTCAAGAATTACCAAAATAATTCCTATAAATATTATTTCATTCATATATTATTAATTTCCACCAAATCATTAAATTATTCAAATTATTATTTAACTCTTTGACAGACAGCCATATTCAGGGTGTCCATATCCTATACTGCCAGGGTCTAGCCTGCACTTTTTATCTTGTGGTAAATTATACGTAATAACTTCTGTACTATCGAATATCAGAGTGCATCATATCAGTTAAGGTTGACAAGAGCACAACAACTTTGAGAGTAATCTCCTGCTATGCTCCCCAAACTGGATGCCCTGAAACTGAAAAGGAGGACTTTTGGGACAAACTGAGTGTTCACGTTCAGGAGATAGCTCCAGAAGAATATATATTTCTTGGTGGAGACCTCAATGGTCATGTGGGAAAAACTAGAGACGGATATGCGCAATGTCATGGTGGTCAAGGATTTGGAGGGAGAAATGAAGACGGGTGCAAGATTTTGGACTTTGCTGAAGCTCATGACTTACTCCTTGTCAACACTTTCTTCAGGAAGTGACCTACACATCCTTTCACTTACACCAGTGATGAATACTCCACTCAGATTGACTACTGGCTGATACTAAGGCACGATCTTAAACTGACAAGAGATGTTAAGGTAATCCCGTCTGAAAATATTGCACCACAGCATAAATTACTAGTTCTAGACATGCAAATTTGAAAAATCAGAACAGTCCAACCTCACAAAAATGGTCCACAGAGGATAAAGTGGTGGAAGATTGATGAGAAGAAGGATGAATTTTCATCAAGGCTCAATACATTTACTATAAACACGGATCAACCAGCAGAGGACATTTGGAGATAAGTCACAAACCAGGTACACACAATAGCAACTGAAACCCTCGGAATAACGAAGGAGGGAAAACGTTCTATTGATAAACAGACCTGGTGGTGGAGCGAAGACGTTCAAATGACTACCAAAGCAAAGAAGCAAGCTTTCAAAACTTGGCGCCAAACAAGGCTGAGTGAAGATCTACATCAGTACAAGATATGGAAATCTGCTGCAAAACACGCTGTTGCCAGAGTGAAAAGCCACCATTAACAGGAACTGTATAACCAACTTGATACGTCAGAAGGTGCTAACAAGATCTACCACCTTGCTAGATCCCGCCATCGAGCAACGGAAGATATTGGGCATATACTCCAGATTCAAGATGCGATCCACCCGCCTCTTAGGGATCCAACAGCCATACTACATCGATGGCATGACTACTACAGGGTGGTCAAGAAGTCCCTTTACATGTTATAGCATAGGGCAATAAATTTAGACATGTATAACATTATTTACATATTGTTGAGATAACAATATCCTGCCGTGAGCCGAGTCTCACACTTGACACGTTAACTTCGGTAAGCGTGGGAAGGTCGTGTCACAGGGTTCGCTGCGTAGCTCACTGCGCAGTTAGCTGCCTTCAGTCGAAAGAGTTCAACCATGACGGATACAAGTGTTTTCTCTGTTGTGGAGCGTTTGGTGGCTTCTGTTTGGGTTCACGAACGTCAGAATACAAAGAAGACAATGTCAGACATTTTGAAGGACTGCGCTGTGAGGTTTCGAAAACCACCGCCATCATCACCAACGTAATTCGCGTGGGAGAAGAAAACCTTTGTGACGGGAAGTGCTCTCGATGCACCACATAGCGGAAGGCCTACGACTCGTATCGAAACTTGTAAGCGGTCTGCGGTATTCGGTGTCCCGCGATCGACAATGAAAGACCATATGCGCCAAGACTTGAAACTTTCATGTTTCCGGCCAAAGCGTTGAGTGATCGTGACTTGGAGCAACGTGTGCATGCATTTGAAATGCTGCTCGCACGCTTCCCTCATGCAGATGATCGAAAAAACTTTACATTTTCTGATCAGTGTGCGATTTATCGTAGCTCACGAAATCGTAACTTCTTTATTTGGGCAAAGAGCAATCCTCACTTTTCTGAGGAAATTGAGTGCATACCGCCGCATGTTATGCTTTGGGCAGGGTTATTGGCAGACCATCTGCTTGGACCTTATTTCTTCGATGGTCCTGTGAACCAGCACAGCTACCTGCAAATGATTAGCACGTGGTTGCTTCCACAATTAAAGGCTAAAGGTATAAGTGACATCGTGACACTTCAACAAGATGGTCTCCACCATATTTTGCTGTGAGTGTCCGCAACCGGCAAAATGATCTTTTTCCAAACCGCTGGATTGGGCGTGGATCACGAGACCTTCCAGCACCTCTGCCATGGCCTCCACGAAGCCCAGACCTCAGCACACTGAACAATACACAATGGGGAATAATAAAAGAAAACGTTTGTAAACGACGTTACGTGAACAACGATCAACCTGAAAGATGGAGTTCGCATGGCATTTGAAACTATCACCCACCGCATGCTACAGCGGATGCATACAAGAACATGGCCACGGATCAACGTCTGCTTCGAACATGGAGGAATACATACTGACGTCGTTGATCGATGAATGAAATTGTCAATTGTAACCAGACATTGTTTACTCCAAATACATGTTAAATAAAAAAATCCTGTTTTATTCATAACAATGTTTCCATGTTTAACTGTCCTATGCTATAACATGTAATGGGACTTCTCGACCACCCTATACAATGAAATATGTAATGAAGAGTTTCCACACACACCTGAATTGACCAGTGATCCAATTGCAGGACCTGTACCTCAAATTACCGAAGAAGTAGTATTAAAGGCTATAAGTAAAATGAAAAATGGCAAAGCGACAGGACCAGATGACATACCATCTGAAATCTGGAAGTTGCTTGGATATCCTGGTGCTAAAATTCTTACGGCACTTTTCAATCGTATCCTTGAGGATGGCTGCATACCTACAACCTAGCAGTCTAGTACTACCATCCCAATTTGGAAGGGTAAAGGAGATGTTGGCGAATGCTTCAATTATCGTCCAATTCGATTGCTCTGCCACACAATGAAAGTCTTCGAGCGTATTCTTGACAGTCGCCTGCGCTGCATGATCCAGATATCTCCTAACCGATGTGGCTTTGTCAAAGGGGTTGGTACGACCGATGCAATCCATGCTGTACGCCTACTTGAGGAAAAACATAGAGAAAAGAACCAACCTTTACATCTCGAGAAGGCTTTCAACAGGGTGCCACATGAGCTCATCTGGAGATCACTTCGAGCTCACAAAATCCCAGAAGTTTACGTCCGATGTATTCAGTCCCTCCACTGCAACGTCACAAGTATGGCACGCTGTCCAGCTGGGATTTCACCTGCTTTCCCTATCACTGTTGGAGTTCATCAGGGATCAGCACTCTCCCCGCTTCTGTTCATTCTGTGCATGGATACAATGACAGCCGACATTCAGACACCTCATCCATGGACGATCTTATATGCTGATGATGTGTATCTCGCAGATCAAACTCGCGAAAATCTAGAAAATCGAACTCTGTGCTGGAAGGAATGTCTGAGCAAAAAATGGCTTGAAAGTCAAAATAGGGAAAACTGAACACTTGCAATGTGGTACACAGACCAACAGTACCATCAGCATTGAAGAGCACCATCACACTAAAACTACACACTTTAAATATCTCGGTTCCCTTATCACTTCAGAGGGCAAAACGCTCCTCGATGCTCGAGTCAACACTGTGTGGATGAAGTGGCGCCAAGTCACAGGAGTGATGCGCGATAAGAAAGTACCTATCCCTTTGAAAGGGAAAGTTTACAAGTCCACGATACGACCAGTGGCACTTTACGGCACAGAATGTTGGCCAGCTTCAACCAAGCATAAAAAAGCCCTACATGGAATGGAGATGAAAATGTTACCTTGATCCATGGGTGTTACACGGCTTGATCATGTCAGGAATGAACATATCCGGAAACAGATGGGAGTTGCAGCCATTACCGATAAAATGAGAGAAACACGGCTTCGGTGGTATGGGCATGTCACTAGAGGTGATGAGAACTCTGTGGCAAGAACAGCTCTCCAATACGATCCAGGAGGAAATCGACCCCGTGGACGTCCAAAGAAAAGGTGGCTGGATAGAATCAAGGAAGACTTGGTGATGTGTGGACTTAAACCTGAAGATGCCCTTGACAGGAAGAAGTGGCGAACAGCAACCAAACAAGCGGATCCTGCACTATCGCCCGATACACGCTAGGAAAGAAGAACGTCTGTACTATTTATGTAAATTGAACAGTATTTTGTTTTAATTTTATTAATGTAACTTAATGTAGTCTTATTTTATAAATTATAATAAATGTAGTGATGAATCAAATAAATATTTATTTTAAAAATTACTGCATGATCAAATATCGTTCAGAATAAAAATATTTTTTGTATCGAAAACTGCATTATTTTTAGAGAGGTGATGTTTCCAATATCACACACAGAGCTTTCTATACAGTATTACAGTAACAATATGTTATTATTATTACAGGAAAGGCATCCGGCCGTAGAAACCATCAGCCCCAAGGAATTTCATCGCATCCCATATCCCTTAGGAAACTGGATTAATAGGGGGTAGACAGTAGATAGAACATGCTATCTTCTAATTCTTACATTTTAGCCCTTTCAGGTCACACATACGTTTTATTGTTTTCGTCGTGATACAAGCTCCCTTTTCCGTGTCATGCCCGACTGAAATGATCGTGCGGATTCCGCTCTACCTCTTTCAACTGTTTTTAGCTCATCTATCCGTCGGCAGGAAGTTAACATCTGAGCTGCAAACTGATCTCGTCTTCACGAGGTAGGTTCTTTATATTTTTAGTAATTGAATGCTTTTGTGAGATAATGAATTATGTAATGATTACAAAAATAACGATTATTGATACTATGAACCCGAGTCAAATATAAATTGATCACGATTGTGGCAGTGAGGCATTACGTGAGAATGGCGGGATTTCTAACAGCAAATTGAAATCGTCATTGTTTACAAGATTTTGATATTCTTTATATATTGAGACAATATTGGGTACCACTACAGTGGAATTAAAGAAGTTTCTTGGAATGAACTTAATCATGGGTTGTATCCCTTATACCAGGCTAAGGATGTATTGGCAGAAAGGAATTAATCTGTCCTTGGGAAGTGACTGCATGTCTAGGGACTGATTCCTTTCACAAGAATGAATATACATTTTGTAGATGTTCAAGTCACCCCCTGGCAGAGAAAATAAGACTAAAGTAGAGACAGTGTTAAATGCAGTTAGAAGTCAAATATGAAAAGTTGCCAAGGGACCATAACTATTACACAATTGATGAACAGATGATTCCATTGTGCTCTAAAGCAATATGTTAAGAACTAACCAAGGCCTGTAGGCTTCAAAAACTGTCATCTGTTCATCTAAGGCTATGGTCTTGGACTTCGAAATTTATCCACTACCTGAGAGGCAACTAGGTGATGCTCTTTGCCACAGGCTAGTTTTGTATGTTTTACTAGAGGCTTGAGGAAGCCTCCGTGGCTCAGGCGGCAGCACGCCGGCCTCTCACCGCTGGGTCCGTGGTTCAAATCCCGGTCACTCCATGTGAGATCTGTGCTGGACAAAACGGAGGCAGACAGGTTTTTCTCCGGGTACTCCGGTTTTCCCTGTCACAATTTCATTCCAGCAACACTCTCCACTATCATTTCATTGCATCTGTCATTCATTCAATCATTGCCCCAGAGGAGTGCGTCAGGCCTCGGCAGCCGGCACGTTCATATCCTCGCCGCTAGATAGGGGCTTCATTCATTCCATTCCTGACCCGGTCGGAGACTGGAAGCAGGCTGTGGATTTTCATTTTTCACTAGAGGCTTGAGGACAGGCTGGCATTGAAGCTACAGGAACTATAATGCTAAATCTCATGAAGGGTGTGAAATTGGAAGAAGGTAGAATGCAAAGAGGAGAGTGCAATGAGTATGTGCGTTCCGACGATGCCATTGTGTTGTAGAGTGGCAACATTCAGAAAGAGTTGTTGTAGCCTCTACTTGTGCAGGAATACAACCCATGTGCAAGAAGGAGAAGAGATGTATTGTAGTTGATTGCCTCTCTGTGATTCAGAATTACAATCAGCACATGGGGGGAGTCAACATTAGCAACCAACAATTGGAAAGCTACCGCACGAGGTCAAGACAAAGAAATGGGCTCTGAAATTGATTCTCCATTTTCTCGACTCAAGCACCGTCAATAGTTGGCAACAATAGCGGAAGGATTGTCGAGCCAACAAACCTCCGAAGAGCAAGATATTAGATATTCTCTATTATCGAAAGGCAATTGGGCAAGCAAGCTCTGATCGCCACTCCAGACCGAGAGAGAGGGAGAGAGAGAAGAGAAGTAGATGAGAATGGTGAAGTAGAAGTGGAAGAAATTGAACCTGCAAAGAAGAAGATGAAAATCAACATGCCAACTCCGAAGTCTGTCTTTGAGAAAAGATACGATGAGGAAGACCACTGGCCTCAAGTAGATGACCTGTCTTCACCACACTCGTGTAAGTATGAAGCATGTAAAAGCAGAACTAACAACCGCTGTCTAAAATGTGATGTATATTTGTGCCATTCCAAGGACAAATCTTGTTTCAGGCTCTTCCATAATAAGTAAAATGCTGCAGGATGACACAAGACACAAGTGTTAGTGAGCTGATTTCTTTCTCACTTTCAGTACCACAAGCATAATCAAGACAACAATATGCCTATCTGCATTTCGTTCAACAAAGACCTTAGTTTGTAAATAACACGTATTTAGATTACGGAACCGCGGAGGGGAGAAAATTACACAAGAATGAAGCACTGTAAGAAAACGTTAATTTACGTAGCCAGTCGCCCGCGCACCAATACAAAACTACGTAAATTGTGTTCAAATTCAAAGGGATCTGTTTCATATTTCGAAGGAATATGAAGGAAAACAAACGTTTTCTCTACAGATTTCACTTTTACTTTCTAAACTTGTAAGGGCGATTGCAAAGTACTCATACTTTTTAAAACACATACAAGTATTCTGCTTTCCAGGCAACCAGTAAATATTACGTTGAAAGGCAAGAGGCAACTTGGGCACCCATACAAGTAACATATCCTCCGAGGTTCTGACCAGATAGGTCAATTAATAAAAAATAATAATTTATTAGCAAAACAGGCATCGAGTTGAATCTAAATTGAAAAGTATTCCAAATACCCTCCTTTATGTACTCTTAAGCTTTGTAAGGAATCAATAGAACTTGGTATAGTTACCTCATGGAGAGGGTCCACACAGCTCATAGTTCCCGAGTCGCCCATTCTGCAACACAACAACATCATTACCAGACCGAGCCTGCAGCCAAATAGCACAAGAAATATGAAATAACACTGCCTTCAACAGAATTAAACAAGCTCACATTTGTTCCCGTTAAAAATAGGTTCCGGGTTAACAAAGTTATACCATAGCATATAGAAGAGCAAGTGTAGGATCGTGGGCCGCCGCACAGATGGCACTGGTAACGCCTGTGTGTCGCCGAGTCCCGCGATCAACAGAGGCTACAGTACTATTGGTCCTCGCTACGTAAGAAACCGAAACAGAAAACTCACGTTCAAAGATGATTTCGGCAACTGGACACTTTGGTGTATTTTCTAGATTATTTTGCTGACTTGGACGTAAGTATCTCTTTTGTGCGGAAGTAGAATCGACATTTCAAGTAGTGGAATACAGTACTAGTTAGCTTAGGTACCATAAACAACACAATGATCTCACGACTTCACTTTAATAGATTCTAAACTATCGAAACACTCTAATAGTACATCCCCCATAAACTACGATCGAAAAGTTAGTTGCAAACGTGGGCACAGCGGAGAAAGGGACAGACACTGCCCACACATCTGTTAGGCAGGTCGCTGTGGTGTCTCGTCTTGTGTGGTGTGAATAGTGGCCAAATGCAATGGCACGTCGACTGGACGTTTACTCCAAATATGAGGTGCATGCGATAATCTGATTCCTATGGGCCAAACGGCAGAATTGCACGGACATTCATCGAGAAATTAGTGCTGTGTATGGGGAGCGGCCATTTCCCGGCAAGGGATCGTAAAGTGGTGTCAGCAATTCGAAGTCGGATGCACGGATATCACGGACGAATATCGCGAAGGCAAGCCAGCAACGTCCAGGACCCATGCAAATGTGACTCATCTGTTCGGTAAGCTCAAAACGGAGCTCTGTGGTCGACGTTTCCAGACCGATGAGGAGGTGAAGGCCACTGTCTCCGTGTGGTTGCAGAGCGCTGGAGAAACTTTCTATGCATTTGGCATCGACAAGTTGGTTGTGCGTTCGCAGAAATATTTGGAGTCTCTTGGAAACTATGTGGAAAAGTGACGTTACATTGTATGTCGTTTTAGTAGTGTTGCTGTTGTATAGGTGGTGTAATGAATGGCCATAACTGGGAAGTGCAACTTATTTTTTGATCTGCCCTCGTATTAGCACACGATAACTCTTCCTGTACAACCTTTTTCCTCTCGAAACGACACGTTATAAACACTTTCTGTTGCATACCGTACGTTAGATATGTTGCTGTTGATTCATGTAGGGGATAAAAGACATCGTGGTCATGTAGCCCCATATACTTGGGTGTGTATGGAAATTGTCTGATAACCTGTGTAATTGTACCGACAGCGGTAGTTACGCTCGCCAAGCTTTCTGCGGACTCTGTAGACATGGGTTCGAGTTCCACCGATGGCCATCCTTGAAATGGTTTTCCATGGTTTCCCATTTTCAACACCAGGAAAATGCTGCGACGGTACCTTCTGATGGGCCACAGCCGCTTCCTTCCACATCCTTGTCCAGTTTAATTCATCTTCATCCATTCCATCTGTCATCCCGACACGGTCGCCCACGGGCGTCGCCTAGAAATACCTGCACTCGGCCTCTGAGGAGGCCACACGAAAAAGAAAAAAAATATATTTTATACATTGTACTTCGCCCGTTGGGCAAATTCCAGTTAACCAACTGAAGAGTTACAACTGACAGGTCTTTGTGGGAACTAGGCTAAAACCGATTAAACAAAAATGTTCCTGTCCTAAATTTAAACAGCCTTCCCAACAAAAAATGATCAAGATTCAAAAGCTTTGCTGAAACCCTTGCCAATTTGATTGCTGTTTGCACTTCCACGGTCACCGACTGTTATTTGGTTATTGTTAACATAAACAGGGACGTACACGTATCTTAACATCTTTCCGAAAATAGGCGTAACTCAACTTAAGCGATGACTTCTCATTTAAACCATTTTCAAAACTTATTTTCTTATCTCGTGTCTACTATTACCAGCTCTAGTACAGACTACCCGCCCGGCTGTAGTGTTATGCGAGCTGGACGTGACACAGGGGCTATCGTCTTGTTTATTTCTTGAAACACTCCTTATAAACAAACAAATATATTTCCGTTGACTTTTGAAGAAAAGCAAGATTATTCCTGCACTATTCAGACGATCTGGAAGATTTTGGCACAAAACTCCTTCTGGTTCAGGAGCTTGTCGGATGAACTTAGTGTATTATATAACAGATAATTTTGAAATTAACCATGAGAATGTAAGGTATGTGATCTGATTCCGTCCCGCATACGTTAAAATGTAGTGAACTGCTTAAGGGAATTATGGGAGAACATTTAATTCATATCACTTGCTGGGCTCATCAATTCAGTTTGTTTGGTGATGTCCTGCAAAAGAATTTGAAACAACTTAATACCATTGTGTCACAAACAAAGAACTGCTTTCATTATGTCAAGGAAAATCAAACTTCCCTGATATGTTAGTTATTGCGGTTTTAAGGGCGGAACTACGAGGTCATCTGCCCCTCTCAACACTCATTAAATTATACAAATTTGGAATGGAATTTAAAATTTAGAGGTGGACATCAAAACTTGAAAACACCAAAAATTAATAAAACAAAAAATCAAAAAAAACTAATAATTATAAAATTAAACAAAAATTACGTTAAAAAAATCATCTTTCGAAAGCAAGTCGTTGAGTCAATGTTCACTGGAAAAACCAGATTGCAGGCCCTAACCCACTCTCACTTATTAAGCAGCCACGGCGTCATCGGCTAATATAAGAGAGTGTCATCTGCAAACCAAGGTTTCTTCGTAAGTCAGCAAGATACACACACTCGGTTAAAATGTGGGCGACGGTGAAAACGGCTCCACAGGTACAAAGGGGGGGGGGGGGGGCTCTTCCCTTCTCTAGTACGAGTGGGTGCATCTTGTATGACCTATCCTTAGCCTAGACAACCCGAAAGAGCTCCGCCACACGCGAGTGGTTCCCTTGATCGCTCTCAGTTTACTGGGCAGTGGGTCAGCTAGCCACTGACTCTCCCAAAATGCCAGAACTTGTAGGCGTAACTGAGAGCGAATATCTCTAGCGAGTACCTCCATTGGTCGAGGTGGTAGTGATTACCGCCTCTTTTGCAGCTTGATCCACTAACTCATTTCCCACGATACCCATGTAGGTTGGAAGCCAGAGAAAGGAGATTCGAGTGTCAGCGCGGCACAACCCAGCTAGTAGGTCGTGGATTCGCTGCACCAGGGAATGGTGTGGGAAACATGTAGCAATTGACTGCAACAAACTCCAAGAGTCGGTACACACGTAAAAGTGGATTCGTGCATCCTGTAGTGCAAACTGCAGAGCTTCATAGATGGCAACGAGCTCCACAGTAAACACACTACAAGCTTCAGGCAAAGGATCTTGGTATTTGCACCATCAACAACCTAAGCGCAACCATGTAGAGAATGCCAGCGTCCGGAAATTGGTGAACTATGCTGTGGAACTGCCTCCGATAAACGGAGGCATCCGTGTTCACCTTAGGACCCCGGTGTGGATCAAACCATATTTCTGGACGAGGGACTTGCCACGGAGGCACCTCGCTATGTGTCCGGATCATACAGGGACCTACAAACACTCCCAATTCAGTACCCTAGCTATTGTGTCTAATACCAACCGGCCAAGTGGGACGAGGCGGTATCGGTGGTATTGGGTACTGAAGAGAGCTCGTATGTTGCGGCATTTGATGCACATTGGCAGCATATGCTAAAAGCATATGTTGGCGGCTATAATTAAGAGGTGGAACACCCGATTCGGCAAGTAGGCTGGGTATCGGGCTGGTCCGGGAGGCATCGGTAGCCAGCCTAACGCCACTATCGTGGATACTGTTCAACATTTTCAAGATTGCAGGCCTTGATGAACCGTACGCTGCAGAACCGTAGTCTAGCCTGGACAGGACGAGGGCTTGGTAGAACCGTAATAACACTGCACGGTCATCCTCCCACGTAGAGACACTAAGAAACTTGAGCATGTTCAGTTTCCTGAGACACGCCGTTTTTACTTGCCGTATATGGTGCTGCCACGTTAATTTGCTGTCAAAATGGAGCCCCAAGAAGCGATAAGTGTCAACGGCAACTTAGCATCCCGGAGCGCCTCGAGGTGTCGTAGGCTTTCTCGAGGTCAAAGAAAACCGTGACTAGGTGCCGCTTTCCGAGAAACTGCTCCTGTATGGCGCTCCCAAGTCGCACCAGATAGTCGGTGGAGGACCTACGAGAGCTTCACAGATGTCAATTTCATTGTAACCCAAGCCTGTGTTGGTTTAAAGCTGCCTCTTACAAACATGCAAATGGAGATATCCTCCACTCATTTTTCAAACAGTTGTCACTGAAACCTCTACCAGTGGTAAAGTAGTTGGCAGAAATGGTCGATGCCAGATTTTGCAACCTGGTAAAATTCCAAGCAGCATTTGTTTTTAAAAATTGCAAGAATATTGTGGACGTTGTTTTGGAATTAGAAGGGTTTAATTAATATTATCCATATTCTCACTTGCTTGTTTCAGAAATAACAGAACTGAAGGATAGAATGAATGTGGCCATGGTGGTGAACTAGTTAGTAAGATTATTGACGGGTTTAATGAATCATTAAAAAGAGAAGAGACTCTCCTCTCCTCCTAGTTGTAAAGACAATTGAAAAGCTCATGTCCCCAAGTGAAGCTAACATTTTATGCGGACCTTTGAATGATTAGTTTCATCCAACTAATGTAATCAAATCAAACTATACAAATGTTTAGTCACTGAGTGAAAAAGTTCAAAGTTCAAAAAAGTTGTCTGGCTTTAAAATGTTGAAGCAGTCTGACATTATTGCTGGCAACCTTGCTTTTAAAGATATTCTATGAAATCAAATTGAAGAAAATCCCGGTCAACAAGTTGAAATAATTCAGACACTGCTATAGAGCATCCAGCGTTGAGAAAGGACTGAGGCGCCTTATGGCGACAGTGTTGCTAACTCTAGGCAGAGGTAGCGCTGACGTCATACCCGCTTCGAGTACTGTGGTTTCATAAGTTAGCGACACAACGCAACCTCTGAAATAGAACACGCCCTGGAAGGAGCAGTTTTGCAGGTGTTAACGTATTGGGCTAGTATTAGGCCGAAGGTTAAGCGAACAGAATCAACAACGACATTCATTTTGCATTACTGATTGATGTCGAGAGCACAACTCTTCCTTCCTTCTGGCATATATGCTGACGATGTTAACAATTTTTACGTCAGCACTAAGTAAAAAAGTTCAAAAAATTTCTCTGGCTTTAAAATGTTAAAATCACCTCTTTTGTTATTAAGTCAGTTAGGCTTAATTTAGTTTCTTTCAGTTTTATTCTTGTTGTTTTGATTAATATTGTAGCGAGATAGCCATGCGGTTTGGGCGTGCAGCTGTGAGCTTGCATTCGGGAGATAGTGGGTTTGAACCCCACTGTCGGCAGCTCTGAAGATGGATTTCCGTGGTTTCACATTTTCACTCCAGGGAAATGCTGGGACTACCTTAATTAAAGTGTGCTCGTTGGTGCTTTCCATGAATAAGGAAAAAATAAAGAAATGTAATGCCTCGCCCAAATCATCTGATGAATGAGCTGTTTCATATCCTACAGGACGAGTTCATTCGTTGTTAATAGGCTGCGCGCGATAGGAACATATAACAGATTCTATCCCCCCCATTAGTATTCTTACGAGGGACAAAACAGTAGGCTACTTATATAACTTATAATAAAACTAGCCGATTCACTGCGCAGTTTGAACACTAACGATCTGGATGTACCTGTAGCAACAGCAGTTTCGTCGGCGATCCAACTCACTCTTTGGCCGGGATTTAAATAATTGAAAACATTTACAACTATTGTCCTCTCCTTACTTCTCAGTGTCTCACCTCGTTTTCGTTTCATCAAAACAACAGCCATTTCGATTCGAACGAACAGAAAATAAAACAAGACACACAACAGTAACACCAATGATGGATAGTGCTTCAGAACTTATGTTGCCGGCTGAACAGAGCACGTGGTCCACTCCAGGCGAGCATGCAGCACTGGACGAGGCTCTTCTTTCCAGCGTGCAAACCTCGAAAATTTTTAAATAACTAAGACGTAATATAAACGATACTTGTTAGCAATAACAAAGGTAATCAGTTGGCAGATAATTGTAGGAAGCTATTATGACGATAAATATATATGTTCAGAGTTCCTTCATGATAACAGGTGAGGTAACAAAACCAGTGTAGGGGGTGTTCCGTTAAAAGTGAAAGCCCATATGACCCACAGTCTTTTCTAAACGCTGGATGCTCTATAGCATTAAAATTAATGCTCCTGAACTTTGCAAATTCTGTTTAAAAATATAGAACACTGCAGACATCAGTACCGAAGTAAAACATTCCTCAACTAGTGAAATTAGCCAAAATACCTGTAGCAATGGTATGTGGAGACGATATAGTAATAGATGTTATTCCTCCACTGTCTGAAACCCACCCAGCCTTCCCAAATAGGATCACGACTTAGATAGATGAAATTTCAGCTGACTCCACCATTTCTAGCAACATGTCCAGCATTGCCAACCCAACACATTTGGTACTATATCGCATCCGGCAGACCAATGGTTTTCCCCTAGACCAATAATTGTTAGGTAGCGCACTAATATAAACACCCCTGGTTTTTGTCACACACGTCTTTCCAGCCCAATGGTTCTGCCAATTCTTTTCCCCCATACTTTTCACAATTATTTCTTTTTATACATACTGTAATTACAAAGTTACGTTCGTCGTGTGGTGTTCTTTGTATCGGACATGTTGGCAACAGTGATGCGACATCTGATATGACATCAATCAAACATGGCTGCCCTCGTTAAACAAGCTACAAATAAGAACCTTCATTCAAGCAATATTAGAAATATATCGAGTGCAGCAGTGATGTTTGACAGTATTTACAATTCCTAACGACTCCCGGAAAGGTGAGTGAATGATATATGTTCATCACGTCCTGGTTTACTGAACAATTAATATCATAATCAGGAATGTAATAAAATAATATTGGATGCTTACTAGTCATTTATAGGCGGCCTCTCACCGCTGGGTCCGTGGTTAAAATCCCAGTCACTACATGTGAGATTTGTGCTGGACAAAGCAGAGGCAGACAGGTTTTTCTCCAGGTTTTCCCTGTCAAATTTTCATTCCAGCAACACTCTCCACTATCATTTCATCAGTCATTCATTTAATCATTGCCCCAGGGGATTGCGACAGGCTTCGGCAGCTGGCACAGTCCATATACTCGCCGCTAGATGGGGCTTGATTCATTCCATTCCTGACCCAGTCGGTCGACTGGAAGCAGGCTGTGGATTTTCACTAGTAATTTATACATCTACCATTCATATCAATAATTCAGAACCACAATAATGAAACCTTAATGATTAATTTTAAAATTGCATTAAAGCGATACGGCAATATCTATTTCACAAAATTACGAGAAAATTAAGATCCTTCTCGCGAAATCGTTCAAAAGTTAGTTCAAAACATCATGCCTCTACCCATACACATACTAATACAGTCATCACAATAACACAGGTTATCAGACAACAATTTCATACTCACCCAAGTTCACTGGGCTAAATGACCACAATGCCTAAGCCCTTAAATGAAACAATCACCACCCTGCCTCCATGTTGGCTTTGGTTTGAAATTTTTGGCAACTGCAAGATTCAGTTCTGTTTGTAAACCCATGTGGTGACCATTCCTGTGTTTGTTGAGTATCACTGACGGTACCGGTGTTACATAATGGTTGTCATTAGCAACGTATCTTACAGCAGAAGGAGAATGCTGTCTCATACAAGTCACCCCTGGAGCAATGGTAGGCTTATTGGTAATTATCGGTATAGATCAGTGTTATTAGACCGAAGCTGAATGCTACGATTAAGACCTTAATAATATTCACTGGATTTTCAGGAATTTGAAGTGTTCATGTTAACTTTATGTCTTCAATGAAACCGTGGAAGGATTGGGTTTACGCAACCTACTTTAGGAATATCGGAAGGAATGGGAAGAGTGCTTGTACTATTACGTGATCAACTTCACGATCATAAATCACGGGACCCCCTTATAACGTGGCATTTGAGCCACCAGATGTGACATTTCACCTCGGAAATCCCATAAGCATTAACTGGGAATTGAACACAACCAACTTTGGTGGGAGGCAAGCAGCTTGATTGCTGTGCCATCACAGTCTAGATGGCCACCACCCAATTGAGTAACATCGGTTTCCTTATCCACTCATGGTAGAATTATGGGAGTATGTTGGGCTGTGCCCGAACCTTGTTTAAGAGTACGAACCGCCACTGAAATCACGGTTATTATTTTCATTTCCGCATGACACTGTGTACTGGTACAAGCCTCCGTGGCTTAGGCGGCAGCATGCCGGCCTCTCACCGCTGAGTCCGTGGTTCAAATCCCGGTCACTCCATGTGAGATCTGTGCTGGACAGAACGGAGGCAGACAGGTTTTTCTCCGGGTACTCCGGTTTTTCCTGTCAAAATTTCATTCCAGCAACACTCTCCACTATCATTTCATTTCATCTGTCATTCATTTAATCATTGCCCCAGAGGAGTGCGTCAGGCCTCGGCAGCCGGCACAGTTCATATCCTCGCCGCTAGATAGGGGCTTCATTCATTCCATTCCTGACCCGGTCGGAGACTGGAAACAGGTTGTGGATTTTCATTTCATGACACTGTGTACTGGTGGTGGACTACTTAGTTGCTGTTATTATACTCATCGCCGGATGCTAGTGTTGGAATAACTGTTTTCCGAAATATCTAGGAAGTACACAGTTCAAGAAAATTGGGGGATCATGTTTTGTAACGTCTGGTATGTGAACGATCATTTTGTAAATAGGGTTCCAATGGTCATACAGCATGTCTTGTGTCTTAGCTACTCCAGGTTATGTCCAATTGAAGTTATACTCCATCTGTAGGCGTAGCCATACATTAAACTGTCAGGTGACCACTCGAAACAAAGTGAATAGCGGTGCGTACATGTGTTGTTGTGAGGTACACAGACTACTGCCGTCACTTGAGCACGTTGTACGTAAACCAGCACATGGCATGAGACATCTTAACGAGGTCTAGTCGCAAGGGCTGTCACTTTGATCTAGGAAGGATGGACTATTCGTCGTGTTGCTGTGGTTCTCAATGTCTCTCCGTCAGTTATTCAACGCATGCGGAACCTCTACAATGAGACAGGCCAGTTCACAAAGAGGGTTGGACAAGTTCGTGGACGCATGACAACCCCATAATATTACCGATATCTGAACATCTGTGCACTGCAGCATCATTCAGCAACTGCCAGACAACAGCAACATGACCTCAGGAGGGTCACGGAGTAACGGTCACCGACCAGACAGTAAGGAACAGGTTAAGAGAAGTGTCCTTATGACCCAAACGTCCTGTTCGAGTGCCCCGTTTAACGCAGCAACATCACACAGGTCACCTTCTGTTTGCCCGTTCCCACGTCAACTGGCAACTTCGCCAATGGAGGCCTGTTTTGTTCACAGAGGAGTCTAGATTTCCTTCCACACAGCGTGATGGATGTCGTGTATGGAGACGCTGTGGTGAGCTGTACATGCCAAATGTTGTCCAGGAAGTCAAAAGATTCGGACAAGGTTATGTGGGGTGGCATCAGTATTGATGGCCGAACGGATCTTGTCGTCGTACATGGAAATCTTACTTCTGCGGGGTACATCGAGCATATACTGCTACAGCATGTGTTGGCTGCTGAATACGGTGTTGGCCCTGAATTCGTACTCGTGCACGACAATGCCAGGGTTCATGTAGCGCACATCTCCAGAGATGTCTTGCGAATACTGGACATTCAAGGGATGGGATGGAATGACCAGCAGTGAGTTCCGACCTTAATCTCATCGAGCATGTGTGGGATAGGCTTGATAGAAGTGTTCGTGGGCATCCTGTTCCTTCACAAACGCTCCAAGACCTCAAAAGGATCTCATTGAAGAATGGGACCTGATACCGCAACGTGACCTCCATCGACTTATACAGAGCATGCCACGTAAGTGCTAAGCTGTGATATTTGTAGGAGTAAATGTTCGTGGAGGACATACACATACTGAAGCTTTCCAACTGTGATAAAATGCACCCAGGAGTACTGTTTTCACTTTGTTTTCGCCACTATTTGGGCATTTCCGTTGTGTTCTGAAATTGAACGAGAATCCATCGATATTCTTTTGGATACGTCAACTGAAAAGAATAAAGGCTTAGTTGGCAATATACCTGGGTGAGAGGTATTGTTTTGTGGAGCAAGGCATACGTTCAAGAACGTTCCCCTAATTTTTTTAACTGTGTATTTTACACCAAATGAGCATAATAACAATATTATATGAGATATTTAGAAATATTGAATAAAATTTGGATAAAGTGGCCATAGCTCTCATAATATACCGGGACAGCTGGTGGCAAATTCAGACTATTTGAAATTTGCTCAGTCATAACTTTTCTAAAGTGGAAAAAAACTAACCAAAATACCTGTAGTAATGGTCAGGAAAATATCTGGAGAAAATGTAGTAATAGATGTTTACTCCTCCGCCGTCTGTGACCCACCCGGCATCCCAAATAGGACCATGACTTACACAGCCAAAATTACAGCTGTGGCCGCCATTCGTCCAAATCATCATCGGTTGTGGTCGTGAGTATTCGGGTCTCTTCTCTAGCCCCGCAGTTCTGTCATCAAAACAGTATTGCCAACCTCGCCCTTACGGCACTATGTAAAACAAAGAAGCGCCCAGTTCAGTCTAGTGTGCAGCAATCTGTTCACTGCTCCAATTAGGCTAGTGTGAGCAATATTTCTCTTCACTGAAATGATTTTTTTTTTGTTATCTGCTCTGTAATTACTGTGCAGCATATTGCTCCGCTGTAGTAAATATGTGCTTTTTTTTTTGCACAACAGTGGTTTTGACAATAGCCTAACCGGCCCAAATCAATGGTTTTATGTCAACAGTGCCCCGCTAACTGTGAGCGGCCAAGGCCACACATACACCCGGCCAGGATTAGTATAGATCGCGGTATATATCCATATAAAATTCCCCTAAAACAAAACTGCGCCTTTGTGACGTAATCGATGATGAATTACTCCTCTAGCAAGCTTACGGGAAAAGCCTGGGGAAAAGGGGGTTTTGGGTGGGGGAAACGTAACAGAAATTCGCATTAACAAAACACATTGAAAGCGGGATGTGTATCGCCATCTTTACTAGAGGTCAAGTAAAGATCGCGATACATGTTTTTTAAATATGACCCGAAATGCGAAAATTTTCACGTGTATAATTTTTTTTTAAATGACCTAAAATGGCAAATTTTTGATGAGCATCGTGATTTTTTAAATTGAGCTCAAATGGCAAATTTCCGATGTGTATCACAATCTTTAGAACTAAAGATCGCGATACACATAGAAACTTTGGCACTTCAGCTGATCTTTAAAAAATCGTGATACACATGGAAATTTTCGCATTTGAGCAGATTAACAAATATGTATCACGATCGTTACCTCCCATAAAGGTCAAGTAAAGATCGCGATACATATCTCATTTTCAACATTTATTGTAAATGCTAATTTCTACTAATGTTTCCCCCACTCAAAACCCCCTATTCCCAGACTTTTCCTGCAAGCTTGCTACAGGAGTATTTCAAGACGTCGTCGATAACGTCATCAACCCCGTCATTTCATTTTGGGGGAATTTTATACGGAAATGTATAGCGATCTATACTAGTCCACAGACTGACTGACTTCCAGCGCAATCAGTAATTTTTATCCAGACAGTAGTCTAACCAACAAATGGCCAATATAGTGAAAACTATTCAAGAGCGCCGTGCTCATTTATACTTTTATACGTCCAATCCAATGGTTTTGTGTGAACCGTGCCCAGCCAGCTGCCCGCGGGCGAAGGCCGCACCTACCCCCGACCTTCTAAACTTTGTTTTGTCCAATGCAATGGTTTTAACAATGGTTACAGCTAACGCATCCAGATCAATGGTTTTCACAATGGTTACAGCCTAACGCATCGAAATCAATGGTTTTAACAATGGTTACAGCCTAACCCGCCTAGACCAATGGTTTTGACAATGCTTACAACCTAACGCGTCCAGATGAATGGTTTTGACAATGCTTACAACTTAACGCGTCCAGATGAATGGTTTTGACAATGGTTACAGCCTAACTCGTCCAGGTCAATGGTTACAGCCTAACGCGTCCAGAAGAATGGTTTTGACAATGGTTACAGCCCAACTCGTCCAGGTCAATGGTTTTGACAATGGTTACAGCCAAACGCGTCCAGGTCAATGGTTTTGACAATGGTTACAGCCTAACGCGTCCAGGTCAATGGTTTTGACAATGGTTACAGCCTAACGCGTCTCAGGTCAATGGTTTTGACAATGGTTACAGCCTAACGCGTCCAGGTCAATGGGTTTAGCCTAACTCGTCCAGGTCAATGGTTACAGCCTAACGCGTCTCAGGTCAATGGTTTTGACAATGGTTACAGCCTAACGCGTCCAGGTCAATGGTTTTAGCCTAACTCGTCCAGGTCAATGGTTACAGCCTAATGCGTCCAGGTCAATGGTTTTGACAATGGTTACAGCCTAACGCGTCCAGGTCAATGGTTACAGCCTAACGCGTCCAGAAAAATGGTTTTGACAATGGTTACAGCCTAACTCGTCCAGATCAATGGTTTTCACAATGGTTACAGCCTAACACTTCCGAATTTCTTAGTGGTGGTAAATTTTATCATACATGTTGGGCACACTGCCGTGACATAATGTCTCGTACAGCTGGAGTGACCAATATGACCGCCGTAGTTCAAATTCAACAACAAAAAACACACATCATTACGTAATAGAGCACATATTTCCAGTATGTAAGTCATAATGAAGGGAAATTTCAATCGGTATTGTCCCGAATTCAAATGTCTCGCCATGTTCATACTTCCAATTGAAATGCCACAATACTAATAATATCAATTTCACGTCCTACAATACAGCGGCCAACATAATTGCTTTTAAACTTCTTGACAACACAATACCTACCACCAAAAATACACAAACAGCATAAATATACCATACACATTACACCTCGACAAAATTGAAACTTTATTTCCGCAACACGCGACTGAACGTTTCAAACTCTCATGGAACACTGGAAAAAATGCGCACACTAGGAAGACGGCACAATCACTCCAGACAAATGAGCATCAACATAAACACGTCATAGATGACGTCAACGAGGTCACTAAAGTTCCACTAAGAGCAGGTAATCGCAATCTATACTTGAGCCCACCCGAAACTTCTAACCTTCGTTTTGTCCAATCAAATGGTTTTTGACCATGGTTAAAGCCTAACGTGCCCAGACCAATGAGTTTTGACAATGGTTACAGCCTAACGTGCCCAGACCAATGAGTTTTGACAATGGTTACAGCCTAACGAGCCCAGACCAATGAGTTTTGACCATGGTTACAGCCTAACGTGCCCAGACCAATGAGATTTGACAATGGTTACAGCCTAACGTGCCCAGACCAATGAGTTTTGACAATGGTTACAGCCTAACGCGTCCCAATGATGTTTTCTTTACTTCAACAGTGATATTGTATCCCGCTTCTTTTTATCAACAGTGATTTTGTATCTCACATGTTGGCAACAATGTGTGCACCTCAGTGCGTGCCGGTAGAGTGAGCCTTCATGACGGTTGAACGAGATGCAAGTGCTGTCCAAACATGGCAGCCGTTTTTAAAATAGCAATAAATAAAAACACATATTTACGAACTTGAGCACAAATATGAGGTTCAATAGTGACCAGGTTTCCCAATTTCAATACATAATATCGTGCCGAAGATTAAAAAAAAAAGGTATGTAAAAGTCACATTCATGTCTGCTGCAAGTGTATAAGCCGCGTTCCACTTACATTCAGAATTTTAATATTTTCACCACCAGGTTGCAGTGTGCCACTAAGTATGTGGCACCACAGCCCATGTTAAGCCCAGACCTACATAGCAACCGCTGCCCAGCCTTTTGGCATGCAAATTGCAGGGTGATCATGGTCAGCGCATGGCAATGGGTCACTAGTGGCCCACTATTAAGTCACAGGAATTACCTCATCCCAGATGGGTGTTTGCAACTATTGGCTAGCTATTATGTCACAGCAATTACCTCATACCAGATGGGAGTTTGCCACTATTGGCTAGCTATTATGTCACAGTAATTACCTCATACCAGATGGGAGTTTGCCACTATTGGCTAGCTATTATGTCACAGTAATTACCTCATACCAGATGGGAGATTGCCACTATTGGCTAGCTATTATGTCACAGTAATTACCTCATACCAGATGGGAGTCTGCCACTATTGGCTAGCTATTATGTCACAGTAATTACCTCACACCAGATGGGAGTTTGCCACTATTGGCTAGCTATTATGTCACAGTAATTACCTCACACTAGATGGGAGTTTGCCACTATTGGCTAGCTATTATGTCACAGTAATTACCTCATACCAGATGGGTGTTTGCCACTATTGGCTAGCTATTATGTCACAGTAATTACCTCACACTAGATGGGAGTTTGCCACTATTGGCTAACTATTATGTCACAGCAATTACCTCATACCAGATGGGAGTTTGGCACTATTGGCTAGCTGTTATGTCACAGTAATTACCTCATACCAGATGGGAGTTTGCCACTACTGGCTAGCTTTTATATCACAGTAATTACCTCATACCAGATGGGAGTTTGCCACTAGTGGCCCACTATTATGTCACAGTAATTACCTCATACCAGATGGGAGTTTGCCACTATTGGCTAGCTATTATGTCACAGTAATTACCTAATAACAGATGGGAGTCTGCCACTATTAGCTAGCTATTATGTCACAGTAATTACCTCATACCAGTTGGGAGTTTGCCACTATTGGCTAGCTATGTCACAGTAATTACCTCTTACCAGATGGGAGTTTGGCACTATGTGCAAGCTATTATGTCACAGTAATTACCTCATTGCCAGATGGTAAGGATGGGTTGCGAACAGTCGCGAAGAGTCGAGACTGCTGCCGCTGGAACCCGATACTCTCGACTCCAGTGTCGACTCCACTGATGCACTAACACCATCTAACAACTGTTTTTGGAACTGCTCGAACATGTATGCCACATGGCGCCAGCAGCAAAGTTGTTCGCTATCGCTGCGGCATGTTTAAAATACAGCTGAATAAATCTTGCTGCTAGCTTGCCAGTGATACTTTTTTGGTATTGAAATGTATGACAAGCTATTATAACCTGCAAAACGATTCAATAGAATGATTATATGCATAGTCGTTCTTTGTTATGATCAACTGTAGGTTTCTACAGTATAAGAATATGCTGTATAGGCCTAGTTCATGCATAGTGATAGGATATTTATTTTGCCAGCAAGATCGTTATATGGAATGTCAAATACCAAGTACTAAGTTCTTGGCACTGTGTTTGTATTCTTACTTTCATTATAGGGTGTTTCATTTCCGTGTCTCCAATAACAAAATTTGGGTGTTGAATTAATGTAAGATTTGGCCTATGTTATGGTTTGTTAATTGCTTTGTTAAAGATGTGCGCACAGGCCTCTCATATTGTGACGGTCTTGTTATCCGTCCAAGTTTGTCCTTTGATACCTTGTTTTACGATGAATACAATAGGATTATTTGCCAGCAAACATGGCTGATTGTTTCGGGTTATCATCGGTAATGTTGTAGGCGTAATTGTTATTGTGTTTATTATGATGATTATTATTAATAGCAATAATAGTAATACAACCTGCCAAAAGTGCAATATTGCAACAATTTGGTACAATGATTGTAAATAATAATAATAATAATGAGAGATTCGGATAAAAAGCGACTGTGTGCCCCCCGCAATACTCATCAGATAAGCTTGGAGTCGCGAGGCTTCATGCGAAGCAGCCTCGCATACTCTCAGGTGTGCTTGGAGTCGTGAGGCTTCATGTAAAGCGGCCCCGCAATACTCATCAGGGGAGCTTGGAGTCGCGAGGCTTCATGCGAAGCTGCCCCGCAATACTGATCAGGTGAGCTTGGAGTCGCGAGGCTTCATGCCAAGCAACCCCGCAATACTCATCAGGGGAGCTTGGAGTCGCGAGGCTTCATGCGAAGCGACCCCGCAATACTCATCAGGGGAGCTTGGAGTCGCGAGGCTTCATGCGAAGCGACCCCGCAATTCCCAACAGGTGACCTTGGAGTCGCGAAGCGACCCCGCAATACTCAATAGGTGAGCTTGGAGTCGCGAGTCTTCATGCGAAGCGGTCCCGCAATACTCATCAGGGGAGCTTGGAGTCGCGAGTCTTCATGCGAAACGACCCCGCAATACTCATCAGGGGAGCTTGGAGTCGCGAGGCTTCATGTGAAGCGACCCCGCAATGCTCATCAGGGGAGCTTGCAGTCACGAGGCTTCATGCGAAGCGACCCTGCAATACTCATCAGGTGAGCCTGGAGTCGCGAGTCTTCATACGAAGCGACCCCGTAATACTCATCAGGTGAGCTTGGAGTTGCGAGGCTTCATGAGAAGCGGCCCCGCAATACTCATCAGGTGAGCTTGGAGTCGCGAGTCTTCATGCAAAGCGACCCCGCAATACTCATCAGGTGAGCTTGCAGTCACGAGTCTTCATACGAAGCGACCCCGCAATACTCATCAGGGCAACTTGGAGTCGCGAGTCTTCGTGCGAAGCGACCCCGCAATACTCATCAGGTGAGCTTGGAGTCACGAGACTTCATGCAAAGCGACCCCGCAATACTCATCAGGGGAGCTTGGAGTCGCGAGTCTTCATGCAAAGCGACCCCGCAATACTCATCAGGTGAGCTTAGAGTCGCGAGTCTTCATGCAAAGCGACCCCGCAATACTCATCAGGTGAGCTTGCAGTCACGAGTCTTCATACGAAGCGACCCCGCAATACTCATCAGGGCAACTTGGAGTCGCGAGTCTTCATGCGAAGCGACCCCGCAATACTCATCAGGTGAGCTTGGAGTCGCGAGTCTTCATGCGAAGCGACCCCGCAATACTCATCAGGTGAGCTTGGAGTCGTGAGTCTTCATGAGAAGCGACCCCGCAATACTCATCAGGTGAGCTTGGAGTCGCGAGGCTTCATGCGAAGCGACCCCGCAATACTCATCAGGTGAGCTTGGAGCCACGAGTCTTCTCCAGCCCCCCTGCTATACTTAATGGCCTGGCAATTCCTGTCTTGAAATACTACTACAATACAGAGACAAGGGTACATTCACGAAACAGAGAGGCAAAATAATGGAATTGCCAAGGGTCGAAAATGTCGGCAGCATTTATCTGGGGAGTGCGACATGCCACCAAATACAGGAAATAATAAAGCCTACTTACGAATAAATTCGCCATAATATGTATTTATTTATAAAAACGGCACATATATGTAAATAAATAGAAAATATTTAGTAAAATTAAATATATATAAACACATAACTAGCCTATCCGGGCATTACTCATCAGGTTAGCTTGGAGTCGCGAGGCTTCATGCGAAGGGACCTTGTGGCCCCGCAATACTCATCAGGTGAGCTTGGAGTCGCGGGGCTTCATGCGAAGCGGCCCCGCAATACTCATAAGAATAACATGGAGTCACGAGGCTTCATGCGAACCGAGACCGGTGTTTGGAGTCGATCGAGTCGACACTCTCGATTCCGGGCTTCAGTCGCGCCCATCCCTACCAGATGGCAGTTTGCCACTATTGGCTAGCTATTATGTCACAGTAATTACCTCATTGCCAGATGGCAGTTAGTTACTACTCATTGACTTACGAAACGGTAATTAAGGCATTGCCAGTTTGCCACGAGTGCTCCACTATTACGGTAGGCCTACATATCAAATTCTTCATCAACAGTAGTGAATGAAGGATGTAGTTTTCCTTAGTTAGTTAATGTGGTTTTAAGGGGCGTAACTACGAGGCCATCGGCCCAGTGGTTATCCTTACCCACTCATAAAACGAACATGGGGTAAATTGTATAGACCGAATTGTCGTTACCATTCACATGCACATGTCTGTATCCACAAAAATTAAATACGGTATTCTGAATTAATCGCCATGTGGCACGAACAAGTCTTATTCATTCTTTACGAGAGGGTTTCACGACATGGAATAAAAATCAAAACTATTGGCCTTGATAAAGATTATTGTTGAAGGACTTCCGCCACTGTGCGTGACAAAAACCAGGGGTGTTATCTATTAGCTAACGCGGGCCGCAGGGCCGCGCTATCAATCCACCATTGGTCTGGACGAAAATATTGGTCCAGGCAAAACCATTGTGAAACCCTCTTGTGAAGTTTTACCCAAGTCTTACAACAGGTCTAATGTTAAAGCATGCCCACATCATCACTAAATTATATCATGTCCGTATAGAATATTTCAAAGATCCCTGCTTGGACATGTCATTAATTACCGGTAATATTATAAAAAATTCTCACATTGAAATACTTCGCAGGAAAGTACGCCTAACACACGGAACTCGGCGAAGAGAGCAGTGGTGGACAGAAACGAACACGTGAAACAATTCGAACCAGGAATCCCCGAAGATCAATAGGAACCATGAAGAGAAAATTACATAAATACGATTACGGACACATGACTAACACTAAGATACGATTTTAAACCACAATATTTAATTAAAGTGATTATAACTTACCTAAACAACGACTTTAGGAAATGCGGAGAGAATCACAGAACAGAAAATGGAGGCTTCAAGAGGCTTCTCCTTTTGTTCTGATTTGCGTATCGTTGTTGGGCACAGTATTAGTGAACTCAAGCGACGGTGTTGCGGTAATCTGGAACTAGCGTTAGGGTTTATTTATTTACTAGAATCAGAGGCAGACAATGAGACAACTCAAACTAACACTTGGGGCGCTGCAGTCGGTCTGGATAAGTAGGGTAAAAATATTCAATAACACGCGTTTGCTATGGAACACTTTTTATTTTTCGGTTATAATCAGTAAATGAGGTCCCTAAAATAATGACAGTGTTATTTTTAATTGTATATATGTATAACTGTGCGATACACGATATCTAATTTGTGTGTTCCACTGGATTTTATGTGTCAATTATATATTATCAAGCATTGGTTGTCTGCTGGTATTTGTTTTTGATCAGTTCGAGTGATGGCGCTGTTACGTTTAAAAGCTATATTTGAGTTTGCTCACTGTACCATATACAACCCGATTCTGTAAGAAATGGTTAAGCTACAACAAGTCTTTAGGCCCCCTAAAGACTGGTTAGCAGTCGAATTGGTATTCTGTAACGCCAAATCGCATCCATGATGTGACGTATGTCCTACCGCTGAACCATCCACCGTAAAGGCATGTTCCGAGGGATGGTTAGCCGTTTTTAGTCAATGGTTAGCTTATTTGTAATGAAAAATCAGGGATGGAAGCGAACAGCTGATATGTATGTTATCACTTAATGGCTTTAATGTTAATTTATTCATGGAATATGGGCCAAAGTAAGTACAAAACAATATATTTTTAATTCTTCAAGTTGTGCAAATATCTTTCCTAGACGATTATGGTAAATTACTTAATATGAATAATGTCGTCCCGTGTAATGTTATTAATTTACACTTTTATTTTTGTTTTCAGATGCCGTAAGCGATCTAAAACGATTATTTGATGGGGAAGAAACTTAAGTGCTATTTTACTACTTTGGAAATAATTAGCTTTCCTTTTAATTGTAGAATTCGAATCATATTTGCGGAAGCTTGTAGTCAGTAGTCCTCCAAACTTGTTTCTAGGTTATGGAAATAATTGCTGTCAGAAGTTTGAAGACGAATACCTACCTAATGTGCAGCAATTGTGCTTTTAATTATTTAAATTAAGGCTGCAAATGTTCACATTACTTCACGGCCTTGGCCACGGCCTTAATTGTGGTGAAGAGGCATGACAACATGATTATCATAATGGACTTTCACAAACTGAAATTAACTCATTTACCTAAGAGAATGAGAGGGATTGTTATCCCCATCGTCATAACTGGTAGTGTCAAAGCATTCAGTCCTGATAGTATATAAATAATAGGCTATCATTTAAGACCTTGTCAAATAGCCTTAGTAAGCAGACTGGAACATAAAGAGCACCAGAATTGTACTATGCTTTCATATTGAACTAATGAGGGAAGTTAATGTTACATGTAATGCATGCAGTCGATTAACAGTGTAGGGGAGAAATAAGAAATAATATCAGACCCCAAATGAACTAAAGTTTGTGGTCAGTCTGCTTGGCAAGTTGTCATTGCGAAGGGAGGACTTGCATGTAAAAGAATACATTGCATGCTTCTGCTGGAAACTAAAACCTTAGCACTGGATACACGTAGTTGCTCACACATTTAATAACCTGGTATGACACAGATCGGTCATCTAAATGGATCAGATGAGCAAGAAAAATCACAACATGGTGCTTTGGGAGTTTATGTCTAACATAGAGGCACGTTAATTTTCTTCACTTCACTGTGTTATCATTTGAGAACTAACTACATGCAGCAAGGCGTAAAGCTTTCCAAGAGTGGAGTTTACCTGAACCGAAGTAAAAAATTATTTAACTACTGAAATTAGTCAAAAACCTGCAGTAATGGTATCTTGAGACAATATAGTAATAGATGTTTACTTCTCCGCTGTCTGTAACCCACCCAGCCATCCCAAATAGGATCACGACTTATATAGATGAAATTCCGGCTGACTCTGCCATTTTCAGCACCATGTACAGTATTGCCAACCACACGCATTCGATACTATATCGCATCCGGCGGACCAATGGTTTTCGCCTAGACCAATAAGGTTCATCTATACCTTGCGATGCACTGGCGTTTAGGGGAATTCTTAGTAACCTTGATAACGTAGTTGATGGCGTGATGGCATTGGAGTTCTTTTTTCACATAATTACAAGGGTGTCATGTGGTGCATTTTTGTATCGGACATGTTGGCAACGTAATATGACGTCAATTTGTCGGCCACAAACATCTGCCGTCGTTAAACAAACTGCAAATAAAAACCTTCATTTAAGCAATATTAGTGAAATTTGACAGTATATTAGTGATATTGACAGTATTTTTATTGTGCAGCAGTGATAGTTAGTTTTAAGGGGTGGAACTACGAGGTCATTTGCCCTCCCCCTAATCTACTCTATTCATATCTCTAATGAGCTGGTACTGCGGAGAGCAAATTCTAAGTGGGAACTGATGATTACCAGCAAATGTAGGAAAATTGCATACCTGGGTCATATGTTATGTGGTGCAAAATACGCAATATTACACCTTATTTTAAAGGGCAAAATTGCTCAGCATCATATAGCGTCTGAGATTAAGCTAAAATACCTTTTCTCTCCTACCGCTGAGCTCTCAAAGTCAAGTGTACAGCTAAACGCCGGAATCTGTATGGTGCGTTTTGTAATAGTCATCATCATCATCATCCTCTTCTTCATTTCCCCTTTTCCAGTTGACACTGCGTGGGCGCAAATATGGTTCCTCTCCACTTTGTTCTGTTGTTCCATCATTCCTCTTCCGACAGAGTGTTCCAATCCAGGTTCAGTTTTCTAATACTATTCTCCACCGAGACAATCCGACGCATTCTTGGTCTTCCTCGTCCTCTCTTCCCTGTCATCCGTCGTTCCAGTGCTCGTCTTGGTAGCCTTACTTCATTCATCCGTTTGACATTTCCAAACCATCTCAATCAGTTTTGCTCCAGGTTGTCATTTAGTTTCTGTACTCCCAGTTCTTTCCGTATATCTTCATTTCTCACTCTGTCCCTCCTCGTTTTCAGGACCATACTTCTCAGGAATCTCATCTCAGCTGCCTGTACTCTGCTCTCATCCCTCTTAGTCATTGTCCAAGTTTCTGCTGCATATGTCATTATAGGAACATAATATGCTTTGTACATAACTTCTTTAGCCCATATTGGTATATCCTTGTTCCATACTAGTCCCCGTACCTGTTGGTAGAAAGCACTCCCGAGTTGTATTCTTCTGCTAATTTCCATATCTAGTCTTCCATCTTCAGTCAGTTCAATTCCCATGTATTTGAGGTGTTTCACTACTTCCAATTCCTTATCTCCTACTTTGATTACTTCTTTTCCTTCTTTCTTTTCTCTACTCATCACCACTGTTTTACTCTTCTCCACATTTATCTTCAATCCCCATTGCTCAATCTTTTCATTTATTACGTCTAACTGTTCTTGTACCTCCCTCTCATCCTCGTCCCAGATCACAACGTCGTCTGCAAACAACATTACCTTCATCTTTGCCCTACTACATTCTTTCGTTGCTGCCTTCATGATGTCATCCATCACCACACTTCCTTGCTTTAGTCCAGAGTCAATTTTAAACCATTACGATGTGCCGACTCTAGTCTTCACACTACTGTAGCACTCCATGCACATTCCTTTTATCATGTCTCTCAGTGCCTTGCCTATCCCCCTATTTGTTAAGTGTAATATATGTACTGTTTGTGTATACTCCTTGTATACGATATTATTCGTATGTAGAATTTGGTACTTGTGAATAAATGCTATGGGCCCATGACGCAATTCCCCCTTCCCCTTACCCTGGCTGAGAGGTGTTCAGCCGACCTTTCGAGAAGCCACTTGACTATGTGTCTTGGCTGTGACTTCCTCCACTGTCTCGCCTGGTCTAGCGTGCGGGCTGGAGTGTACAGAATATGGTCTACTTATTTATTCCCCTTGTGGAAAAGACGTCACAGTGGCGACGAGGAAATTGGCTTTTGGTTTGGTTTTGTGCGTGTGTCGTCCTGGGTGGACATGCGGCTTGCTAGCGCCGTCTACCACGTGTATTTGCGTCCGCCATTACGCTGTTAATGTCATTCTTGGAGGAAGAGGAAGTTTTTGATATTAGTGCCATTTTCCAATTTGGTGAAATTCCGATTATGTCTGGAATTATAGGCAATATCGGTGAATTTGACGCAGCTGAAGAACAGTGGGAGTCATATATCGAAAGATTTGAACTATTTTTGCATTGTAATAAAATTAGTGAGGAACTCAAGGTCAGTACCCTTTTGACCGTTGTGGGCGTGAAAACTTTCAAGTGATTACGTGATCTGTGTACACCGGACAGTCCGTCATCTAAAACGTATGAGGTTTTAGTTAAACTTATTAAGGAACATTTATATCCAACACCTTCTGTTATTGCCGAAAGGTATAAATTTAGCCTTCGGAATCAGTAGGAGCATGAGACTATTACGCAGTATGTCGCGAGTTTGAAGCATTTATCAATTCACTGCGAATTTGGTACCAATCTCAATGATTATCTCCGTGATCGTTTAGTCAGTGGGATTCTGAGCGAATCTACGAAGCAGAGACTGTTGGGTGAACATTCCTTAACATTCGAGAGGGCGGTCTCGATTATTTCGTCCATAGAAGCAGCTGAGAAGAATGCAGCGTCACTCATGCCTGGTGGTGGAGACAAGCTACACCGCATGACGTCATCATCTCCCTGTTCTTGGCGGACCGGTACATCATCTGTGAGAGGGAAGAAGACAAGGGGCGTGGCTGTTCCATCCTCCAGCGGCGGATCTCTCCAGCGCTACCAACCTACACCAGGACAACGGAGCAGTCCCCAGCAGAAGTGTTCAGAGCAATGTTATTGCTGTGGCGTGTTTGGCCACAAGAGTAGTGAGTGTCGTTTGCGCGGATGTGTGTGTTATGTTTGTGGAAAAAGAAACCACATTAGCAAAATGTGTAAGGCGAGGATGCGTGGTAAGTTCAATCAATCTCCTAGAAATAAAAAACAGACGTGTGCATAATTTTGTAGGCCAAGTTGACATTGAATCTGAAGACATATTAACTGATGTTCCTAACCTATTTACTATGCATGAAAGCCACCCTATTAACCGTTTAAATACTGTTGAACCATTGAAAACTAGTGTACTGGTTGAAAACAGACCTGTAACCTTTGAAATTGATACTGGTGCCTCAGTCAGTGTGGTTAGTGAAACGTTTTATTGGGAAAATTTTAAGAATGTAAAGTTACAGCCTACAAGTCTGCGCTTAAGTTCATACATTGATGCTCCTATTGAGCTGGTTGGGGTAATTAATGTAAATGTTAATTACAGAGGCATTGCTAAAAAAATATGGAATTGTATGTAATTAAAAATGGAGCTAATCCCTTGTTAGGTCGAGACTGGATCATGGCATTAAGTGTTCAGATTTCACCTGCAACGGATGAGCAGTTATTTGCCACTGAAGTTGTTGGCAATGAATCTAGTATGCCTAGTGATAACGTTAAACCAGAATTGATACTTAAAGAGGTAGTTAAAAATACCCTGAGGTGCTTACTGACAAACTAGGTCAGTGTACGGTTGAACCGGTTAGGCTAGTTTTGAAAGAGAAAAGTGTATCTAAGTACTTTAGGCCTAGACCATTACCTTATTCTTTGAAAGCTAAGGTTGAAAGGGAACTTGAACGGTTAGTATTGTATCCAGTTGAAAGTTCAGAGTACGGGTCGCCTATAGTACCTGTTCTAAAGAAAGATGGAAGTATTCGAATTTGTGGTGACTTTAAGGTTACTATTAACCCGCAGTTAGTTGTAGATCGTTACCCTATACCCAGTGTTGAGGATCTCTTTGCTGAACTACAGAAGGGTGAATCATTTAGTAAAATTGATTTGACCCAAACTTACATGCAGTTAAGACTGGATGAGACCTCACAAAAATTGTGTACTATCAGCACGCATAAGGGTTGTTTTGCTTTTAAGCGTATGCCTTATGGTATTTCTAGTGCTATGGGTATCTTTCAGAGGGTTATCGAGCAGGCTTTACAAGGTTTACCTGGTGTGAAGGTTTTTCTTGATGACATCATTGTCAGTGGACCAGATACTAAAACTCACTTAAGCAGGCGTGAAGGAGTGTTTGACAGACTAAAACAGTATGGTTTTACAGTTAGGCAGAATAATTGTCAGTTTTTTGCACCTAAGTTAGAATTTTTGGGTTTCACTATAGACAAGAATGGTCTTCACACTTCGGAAGCTAAGGTAAAAGCCATTGTAGATGCGCCTGTTCCTAAGAATGTGACTGAAACTAAATCTTTTTTGGGTTAAGTAAATTATTATGGCAGGTTTGTGCCTAATCTGTCTATGGTGTTAACCCCTTTGTATAACCTGTTAAAAATATTCTGACTTTGTATTTGATCACACATGTATGCAAGCATTTAAGGAGATTAAGAAGCGTTTGTCTCCAGCCCCAATACTAGCACATTACGACCCAGATGCTCCAATAGTGTTAACTGTTGATGCGTCTAGTTATGGGTTAGGCTGTGTTCTAAGCATACTTACTAAAGAAGGTATAGAAAGACCAGTGAGCTATGCCTCACGAACACTTAACTCAGCAGAATCTCATTATTCTCAAATTGATAAGGAAGCAACAGCGATTGTTTATGGTGTGAGAAAGTTTCACCAATATCTGTATGGCAGACACTTTACCTTGAAATGTGATCACAAGCCATTATTGAGTATTTTTGGGCCCAAAAAGGGGTTGCCTGTGTTTGCAACAAGCAGATTGCAGAGATATGCATTATTTTTGTCTGGTTATGATTTTGATATCAAGTATGTAAATTCCAATGATAATGTAGCTGATGCACTATCTAGATTGCCTTTGCAAGTTCCTGATGTGGAAACTACTTCCGATCTGTCACCCCTAGGTACATATTTAAATTTTATTCATGAGAGTTCAGTACCTATTTCTTGTGAACAAGTCCGAGTGGAAACTCAGAACGATCCACTTTTGAAACGAGTTTATGGCTACGTAATGTATGGATGGCCAACTTATTTGTCTCCTTCTGACCATGATTTATCACCGTTTTTTCAAAGGAGAGAGGAAATAGCTGTTGAACAAGGTATTTTAATGTGGAGTTACAAGGTAATAATTCCTGGTAGTTTACGTAACTTGGTTTTGAGATACCGCCATGCTAGTCATTTAGGCATGGTTAAAATGAAATCTGTAGCGAGAGCTTATTTTTGGTGGCCTAATATTGATCAGGAAATAGAAAACCTTGCCAGCAGCTGTTCTTCCTGCCTATTGGAGAGATGTAATCCACCCAAAAGTGAACTACATCATTGGCATTATCCTGATAAACCGTGGGAAAGAATACATCTTGATTATTTGGGGCCATTTAAAGGAAAAATGTACCTAATAATTGTAGATACTCATTCTAAGTGGTTAGAAGTATTTGAGACTAGTTCCACTTCTGCACACTTAGCTATTGTTAATTTACGCCATCTTTTTGCCCGTTTTGGTTTACCTGTGTCAGTCCATAGTGATAATGGACCTCCATTTAATTTGGCAGATTTTAACGAATTTTTGGTTAAGAATGGTATTAAACATACTTTTTCACCTCCATACCACCCTCAGAGCAATGGTCAGGCTGAAAACTCAGTCAAGTATGCTAAAATTAAACTGAAATGTGCTTTTAGAGATAATGTTAGAGATGTTTCAGTAGCTTTGGATAGAATATTGTTCGATTATCGCAATTCTGTACATTCCACTACTAATGAGACCCCAGCCAAACTAATGTTCAATGGATCACTAAGAACTAGATTTGATGTTTTACGACCAAGCGTCAGGGGGGTAGTGGAGGCTAAGCAGGATAAGCATAAAGCTTATGCCAAGGGTAGTAAAACACGTGTCTTTCATGTTAATCAATCCGTACTAATTAGAGATTATAGATCACAAGGTAAATGGATTGAGGGTACTGTGATTAAACAACTAAGTACTACCATGTATCTAGTCAGAATAGGATCTGGTATTATTTGGAAGAGGCATACTGATCAACTTATTGCTATTGATGCTCAGGTGAGCGAGCCGGCTAAGGAGTGCTCTGGTCAATCACCTGAAAGTTTATCATCTCAGTCAGCTGAGCAGGGTGATGTACGTTCAGAATTGACAGCTTCACCATCAGTTGTTTGTACTAGACAGTCTATTTCTAGACAGCCAACTCCTACATCGAGTCCGGTTAGCCAACCTATTATTAGTGCTCCAGCAGGGCGTTCTCAGAGACGTTACCCTGTACGCGAGAGGAAACCTGTTGAACGTCTTGATTTGTGATTCGATTTGTGAATATTTATTTGTAAAAAAAAAGGTCTTGGTTGTAATGCCCCCGTAAATTGAATTATATTGAGACCACGATGGCTGTATTGGCAAATATGAGTAAAGTTATGGATGTCATAGTTGTGACGTGGATATTCATGACGTAGGCACGGATGACGCAGATTTCATGCAAGTAGGCTGGTTGAGCTGAGATTCTTGGTGACGTCATGATTTTGTTCGAGAAAGATCGGAGATTTACGACGCAGTCGCAGGAAACAAGGTATTGTGCTAAGGAAGAAGTTACGCTATTGGAGGAGAGACTCGAACCAATGAACGATAGTTTGGAAGGAAGACGGAGATTGCTGAAACTACGATATTTAATTACTTTTGGCATACAGATTTGTGGAAATCTATTTTCAGTTATGGCATTGATTTGGAATTTTGAAGAAATTAATTTTGAGTTTTTGAAATTTGAAAATCCGTCAAGTATAGCCAAAGTTAAAACTTCTAGCAATGACGCAGCAACAGACTATGGAAGGGATGGATACGCCCCTTAAGAAGTTGATAAAAGGTCGTGCACAGGATAGAGGAGCTCTCATATCTCTCATACCGCTGATACCGCATATATATTTCAGATGTCATAGAGTCATTTTCGAGTGAATAAGTGAAGCAAGTTGTCTTTAGCGTGTGGTTAAAGCCCGGCGCATCGAACGAACACGGAGCAGTTCCATTTTACGCTGCTCGAAACTAGGTGAAGTTGAAACGCTCACATTAACGTTTCTACCAGATAAGATATCAAGAGTTAACTTCAGCCTTTATTATAATTCAATTGGGCAGTACAACATTGAGGGGTGTAGAAGATTTGAACAATTTCACAGTTATACTTCGAAAGATATTGGCACTTTAAGGCTGCCAACAAAAGTGATTTTCTCGCCACATGAGAAACACTTTTGAAATTCCACATTATACACTACGGCTGACACGTGGATTGCAACAGTGATATTGGAGAAGACGTTTGGTGTTACAACGATACAGTCTACTATGGAACATTGTAATCTTGCAGTGCTTTCGATGATTATAACAGTAGTTGAGATGGAAGGCTAAGGCTTTAATGCAATTGGGACATATATCGTTGGAGTGAAGTAACAGCATGGAACTTCGTTAATCGTCTTTCTACAAAAGCGAGCATGTAGTGAACATCCAACTACACTCATGCATCGTGAATCCATCGCTGAATTATATCAGATGGCAGTGGAAATATTTTCATACTCCACAATTATGAATATTTCTGTGGAAATAACTACAATAAACTTCATGAAGAATTACGACCAGAACTTCAGGGAACTTTCAAGAGAGGCCAGGGTGGACCCGGCTCACAAAGAAGAGTTTTGCCAGAAGGATGTCTTTCGTATACATGGAGCAGTGCAATTTTCGAAGGAGGAAGCAGTTCGATTCTCCGAGGACGCTGATTCCAGGTTCGAGGACGGAGCACATCTTCACGCTGGTGAAATGGAACCAACAGCAGTTTTCTTTGAAAACTTTCCTCTAGAACTTCAATCAACTGATAAGGTAGTCGTGAACGTTTCTTGTATTATTTGAGTCTTGTAGCGATATCTGAGCAACCATTCTTCCCATATTTTCTGTCCTATATTTTGCCCCATTTTCTTGATTGATATTTCTGTACTCAGTACACTTCGATGATTTATGCCTTTTTCTTCGTTTTGTTGAGACATTATTATGTCATTGGCATACTTAAATAATTTTGGATCAGTTGAGACTGATAATTTAGATTATTTCAATAATTTGCATATTTTTGTAGTCACGATTTGACGGTAAAGTTAACGATTTGCTATGGCAGAGTTGAATTCAGACAGCGTGTCATTTTATTAAAGTAATTCTATTCAGTAAATTACTTTGACCAATTTTCTGTCATCCTCAAGAAAGAAGAATGATTAAATGATTTTAGAGCGTTAAAATCTATTACGATATCGACGATCTTTGAAATACTAGTCGTCTTATGAACATGATTGCAACATAGACATTTATCATTGCATTATAGAAAATTTTATGAAATATGAACTTTGGTTACGATTTATTGAATACACTATAGTAATGAACAATTGATAGGAGTTTTCCTCAATTATAGATTGGAACAATAATGTTTGCATTCCACAGTCTAATTGTATTCTATTCGACTATTCATGCAGTTTAGATGAACTTTGATTGAAGATAGTATTTTTATACTGCGTTACTTTGAAGATATTAATCTCAATTTTGATAGACCAGGGAGGAGTGTCTAATCGTATTTGCTATTAAATTTATTTGTGATTGGCAAATTTTTACTTCATATCGATTCATGAATGAAACCCACGAAGGTTAAATAATAACAGTCATTAATACAATTGATGAATATAAGAATTTTTAAAGAGGAACAATGGATGTATAATCGTTAGTTCAGTGGACATGTAAAAGTCGCTGATGAATAATGCCCTGGAATAATGAAGGAGGTTCCCACAGTAATAAATGAAGTTGATGAATTTATAAGTGGAGGTTTTTGTATGTAGTTTGGAAGATTTTTATGCCATATATATGAAGATATATGATGAATTTTGGGCCTATTGTTGTGCAATTTTGTGCGTTTTGAGCGAAGTATTTTCCCGCTGAATGTATTGTTCTGGTTCTTTGAAAGTTATTCATATGAAGATACTGTTAAAATTAACAAGAGTGTTAAATAATTTGAGATAAAGATTTTGAATGGAGGTTACCGTCACAAATATTAATAATTATTATTAAACCTTATTAAACCTGAATTTGACAGTTAAATATAACTAACCTTCATTGGTCGATTATATCAACACGATTTAAGTAATTATCAACCGGATAAACGTGTGGTTTAATGTATTTCTTGTATAAATAATATAAACAATATAATATTGTAAATATCTTTGATAATAATTTGAAATGATAGTGATTAATAGAGGCGTGTATAAAATTTTCAATTGTCATTTGACATTGTTATAAACAATTTATTATTGTTATAAATAATTAATGAACTTTTGTTATTAACATTTGGAGTTTTGTTTTTATACTCTAAACAACGCTAATTAAGCAAGTGGATTGAACAGTTAATCATGATGTGGGATTGTTAGAGTATTCCACTGGTGTTTGAATGGAGCATTTAAAACATTTGCGTGATAATATTTCAGTTGAGATGTGAACATTTACGTGTTTTGAAAAGGAGAGCCAAGCTCTGAGGTAACTCGCTTATGCTAGGGTTGAACGAACGGGAGTCCGCTTTGACGATGCAGGTGCATTGCAGCTGGCCCGGACAACTGTATGACAGAGGCCAAGGACGTATCCATAATAGCCTTGTGGCTATAAATAAAATGTGAAGTATATAAACACGCAAAACAATTGATATATGTGTCTCGTCCCAAATCCCGTTTCCATTCCAAGTGCATTATTATAATTACGTTATTTTGAGCTTGAGAAAGCTGAAACATTGTATGTAGAGTATACAAGTCCTACAGAAGGACATGGTTATATGGACGATGGCTTCTGATTGCCACGTGGATTTTTTTGTTTTATTTTTGTTAAAATTCATTCTTTTTGTGAAATAAATTATTATGCAGTTTAAAGTTTCTCGTCTTCGTTATGGTTCATTTTAAATATCATGGTGGAGGTTATTGTGTGGGCATACTTAAAGTGATCCAGTTGACAACCCAGTCCCCGAGATAAATTTAAGAGGTAAGTAAAGGTAAGTATGAACCCCCGTATATTTTGGTGTGTTCCACAATAATTTCTTGTTAACTATTGTGCTCTAATCTCGATAGTATCTGTCAGTGCCATTTTCATTGATGTAGCTGTGCCGGTGCGTTTAATTATTGGCAATCCGATTGAGGGGGCGGATATCTGACAGCCTACTATCCTGAGATCGGGGACAGTAGGATTGGCGACCCTATAACGTGGGGCATGTTCAACAAAACTGGATTACCAGGTTGAACGCCAGTAGGATTGGCAACCCTAAAACGTGGGGCTCGATCGACTGAATAACATTGGATTACCAAGTTATTGCAGTAGAATTGGCACCGCAATTTTGTGGAGTGTTCGAATAACATTGGATTACCAAGTTATCGATGTCAAAGGGATTGTGAAGACTCAAATAAAGAGGTTGATTCTTTGTTAGATGTCTTGGCCAATTGTAGAATTTGAGAGTGTGATTATATAGGAATAAAATGTTGTATTGTATTAGGAGAATTACACTCAGAAAGATCAGATCTTATACAACTTGAGAGAGGTTAAATAGGCTGGAAACTTAGAAAAATTGCCTATGATCTGGAATCTTATTTTATTTGACCGGCTTATGACATGTTTAGTCATATTAAAGATAAAATTAAACTATTTGGATTGTAAATGTAAATTATTTGTGTTAGGATATTTTAAAATGAACCAAAGAAACTTGAACATGTGCTTGAGTTTATTTCAACATGAAGTGTCTACGAAAGTTAATTATAGGGTAATTATAAGTTAGATTTAAGACAGAAAATTGCTCAAACTTATATATGGTGAAAAATGTTGCTCAGATGTTGTTATTTTGCTCTGTTTGATGTATGTGCCTAAAGCAGTTTATTATTGAAATATTATTGAAATGGCAGATGAAAGTCTGAGAATGATGTTGAAGGAGATGAAAGCTAGCATGAATAGCAGTATGAAGCAGATGGTGGAGGAGAATTCTAGTAATATGTCTATTAGGCTGGATGAAAGTGTGAGGGAGATGGAAGCTAGGAATACTAGTAGAATGGAGGGGAATATGAAAGTTCTTCAGACCAGTTCTGCAAACTTAGAAAATAATATGTCGCGTTTACAGATCAATACCCAGGGAATCGAGAATGCTGTAACTGACATGCGCACAGACGTGTCCAATGTCCATAAAGATTTATCCAATGTGCATAAAGATGTGTCTGATGTTAAAATAGATGTTTCTAAGGTACAGAAAGATCTTACTATGTTGAATCTTGATGTTGCTAATGTCCGGGGTGATATTTCATGTGCTAGAGCTGAAGTAATTGTTGTTAGGAATGATGTTGCTACTGTACAAGACAAAGTAGAAGAAGTTCAAAAAGAGGTTAGAAATGCTCGAACTGATGTGTCAAATGTTCAAGTAGACATCAATAATATTCATTCAGATGTTAACGATATGCAAAGCGATATCAATAAAATACAAGTAGAAGTCAATACTGTTTTTGTAGACATTGCTAAAGTTCAGACTGATGTTAACAAAGTTAGGGAGGAAATTGGAACTTCAAAAACACTTTGTACTCGTAACATTAGTGCATTAACAACTCGATTAGTTGACGAGTCTGTTAGGACAACAGCTTCTTTAGCTGGTTTAAAATACGATGTAGAGGTCATGAGAACCCAAGTATTAGATCACAATCGTTTACTTAAGGAGGACATCGAAGTAGATATCGCGGAAATGTTAACTGCAAATGTAACGGTTTGGAAAGATGAATGGAACAGGTCAAGTGGGGAACATGTAGATCAGATTCAGGAACGAATTGAAAGAAAACTTGCCAGTACACAAGTAGACATTAATAATGAAGTAGTTCAGATTAGGAAAGACTTGAATGTAAGGATGGATTCGCTATCCGAAAAGCAGGTTGAGGATAGAACTCAAATAGGTCAGGACGTGCAAGCATTAAAAACTGCGTTAGAGGAACAGATTCATAAGGTTGTCTCTGATGTTAATGAAACTACGAGCAAACTGCAGAATTTGAAACTAGGAGAAGCTAGCATGATGGAAACCTATAAGGAAGAGTTGATTAGGAAAGTCATCACGGAAATCACAGACAAGGATACCGAAGGATTGACTGGTGAAGAGGATAGAAATTACGTGAGAAGAGGTAACCTTACTACAGAAGAGAGAGATATTAGTCCTGAGGAACGTATATCCAGATTCAGGGAAGAAGAAGAAGATGGGAATATTGAACCTGAATGGAAGTATCGTGATAGTGGGAGGAATTATATGGATTCATATCCGAGAAATGTGACAGTCATCCGGAACTTTGAAGACAAACCTCAAAAATGTAGCAACACTGATAGTCTCACACCGATTGAATATATCAGGAATGTTAAAGACTATTTCATAGAAGCCCACATTCCTAGAGAGAGGGAGATGAGAATCGTAGAGAGATTTCTAGCTGGAGGACCCCTTGAATGGTTTAGAGCATTTCGGTACACTTTCAGCAATTTTGACGAATTTGCAGAGGCACTGATAAAACGATTCTGGTCAATAGAAGCTCAGAATTCATTAAGAGCTGAGGTATACTCGAGGAAGTATTCAGGTACTCTTCCAACACGGTACGCTGATTTCTTCACGAGCCAACTATCACGCTTGAGATTTTTGCAACCCCCATTGTCAACAGAGCAGTTGATAGATGCGATTTCACGTATGCTGCCTGTGGAGGTAAGAAGACTGATCATATCGTCAAATATCAGGGATTTGACAAGTATGGACGAGTTATTGAGAAGGCTTGACTACACGAGTCCAATGCCAAATTTGGTACAAAAAGGTCAGAGGCACGAATTCAAAGACGTTAATACAGTCTACATGGATCAAGTGCAGCAAACTGATAAGCCTGAGGAAGGAAAAACTGAAAATGTAGGTCCTCACAGGAATAATTATTTCCGCAACAACAGATCCCAAGGTTACCGTCCATATCAGCAAAGACGAGGCTGGAATAATAATAGAGGGAATTACAACAACGGAAGAGGTAGATACTATAACAATGGTTATAATAGAAACTACAATCGAAATAACCAGTACCAGAATCAGAATCAGAATTCTCAAGGTCAGGTTATGACACCCGACAAGTATCAAGAAAGAGAGAAAGAAAGTCAGCAGTATCTGAAGGAATTACGAGAAAAGGAAGCTGAAAATCAAAAGAAAAGACAGGATGTAGTGATCGATCCTGGTCCTTCTACAAGTCAGCAGAATTCGGAAAACAGGAATTCAGGACAGAAGAGACAGTAGAAAGGAGAGAATGCATTAGCCACACACAAACCAGAGAAGAAGAGACTTATGATTAAGGAACATAGAAGAAATATCATACAGAGTAGAATATAATTCAATTTCGTGTTCAAGTGAATTGAGATATTTATAACACAGAATTTAAAAACAATCTGCAACTGTTTTTAAAACGTGGTGAAGGGAGAATGCCCCCGTAAATTGAATTATATTGAGACCACGATGGCTGTATTGGCAAATATGAGTAAAGTTATGGATGTCATAGTTGTGACGTGGATATTCATGACGTAGGCAAGGATGACGCAGATTTCATGCAAGTAGGCTGGTTGAGCTGAGATTCTTGGTGACGTCATGATTTTGTTCGAGAAAGATCGGAGATTTACGACGCAGTCGCAGGAAACAAGGTATTGTGCTAAGGAAGAAGTTACGCTATTGGAGGAGAGACTCGAACCAATGAACGATAGTTTGGAAGGAAGACGGAGATTGCTGAAACTACGATATTTAATTACTTTTGGCATACAGATTTGTGGAAATCTATTTTCAGTTATGGCATTGATTTGGAATTTTGAAGAAATTAATTTTGAGTTTTTGAAATTTGAAAATCCGTCAAGTATAGCCAAAGTTAAAACTTCTAGCAATGACGCAGCAACAGGCTATGGAAGGGATAGATACGCCCCTTAAGAAGTTGATAAAAGGTCGTGCACAGGATAGAGGAGCTCTCATATCTCTCATACCGCTGATACCGCATATATATTTCAGATGTCATAGAGTCATTTTCGAGTGAATAAGTGAAGCAAGTTGTCTTTAGCGTGTGGTTAAAGCCCGGCGCATCGAACGAACACGGAGCAGTTCCATTTTACGCTGCTCGAAACTAGGTGAAGTTGAAACGCTCACATTAACGTTTCTACCAGATAAGATATCAAGAGTTAACTTCAGCCTTTATTATAATTCAATTGGGCAGTACAACATTGAGGTGTGTAGAAGATTTGAACAATTTCACAGTTATACTTCGAAAGATATTGGCACTTTAAGGCTGCCAACAAAAGTGATTTTCTCGCCACATGAGAAACACTTTTGAAATTCCACATTATACACTACGGCTGACACGTGGATTGCAACAGTGATATTGGAGAATACGTTTGGTGTTACAACGATACAGCCTACTATGGAACATTATAATCTTGCAGTGCTTTCGATGATTATAACAGTAGTTGAGATGGAAGGCTAAGGCTTTAATGCAATTGGGACATATATCGTTGGAGTGAAGTAACAGCATGGAACTTCGTTAATCGTCTTTCTACAAAAGCGAGCATGTAGTGAACATCCAACTACACTCATGCATCGTGAATCCATCGCTGAATTATATCAGATGGCAGTGGAAATATTTTCATACTCCACAATTATGAATATTTCTGCGGAAATAACTACAATAAACTTAATGAAGAATTACGACCAGAACTTCAGGGAACTTTCAAGAGAGGCCAGGGTGGACCCGGCTCACAAAGAAGAGTTTTGCCAGAAGGATGTCTTTCGTATACATGGAGCAGTGCAATTTTTGGAGGAGGAAGCAGTTCGATTCTCCGAGGACGCTGATTCCAGGTTCGAGGACGGAGCACATCTTCACGCTGGTGAAATGGAACCAACAGCAGTTTTCTTTGAAAACTTTCCTCTAGAACTTCAATCAACTGATAAGGTAGTCGTGAACGTTTCTTGTATTATTTGAGTCTTGTAGCGATATCTGAGCATCCATTCTTCCCATATTTTCTGTCCTATATTTTGCCCCATTTTCTTGATTGATATTTCTGTACTCAGTACACTTCGATGATTTATGCCTTTTTCTTCGTTTTGTTGAGACATTATTATGTCATTGGCATACTTAAATAATTTTGGATCAGTTGAGACTGATAATTTAGATTATTTCAATAATTTGCATATTTTTGTAGTCACGATTTGACGGTAAAGTTAACGATTTGCTATGGCAGAGTTGAATTCAGACAGCGTGTCATTTTATTAAAGTAATTCTATTCAGTAAATTACTTTGACCAATTTTCTGTCATCCTCAAGAAAGAAGAATGATTAAATGATTTTAGAGCGTTAAAATCTATTACGATATCGACGATCTTTGAAATACTAGTCGTCTTATGAACATGATTGCAACATAGACATTTATCATTGCATTATAGACAATTTTATGAAATATGAACTTTGGTTACGATTTATTGAATACACTATAGTAATGAACATTTGATAGGAGTTTTTCTCAATTATAGATTGGAACAATAATGTTTGCATTCCACAGTCTAATTGTATTCTATTCGACTATTCATGCAGTTTAGATGAACTTTGATTGAAGTTAGTATTTTTATACTGCGTTACTTTGAAGATATTAATCTCAATTTTGATAGACCAGGGAGGAGTGTCTAATCGTATTTGCTATTAAATTTATTTGTGATTGGCAAATTTTTACTTCATATCGATTCATGAATGAAACCCACGAAGGTTAAATAATAACAGTCATTAATACAATTGATGAATATAAGAATTTTTAAAGAGGAACAATGGATGTATAGTCGTTAATTCAGTGGACATGTAAAAGTCGCTGATGAATAATGCCCTGGAATAATGAAGGAGGTTCCCACAGTAATAAATGAAGTTGATGAATTTATAAGTGGAGGTTTTTGTATGTAGTTTGGAAGATTTTTATGCCATATATATGAAGATATATGATGAATTTTGGGCCAATTGTTGTGCAATTTTGTGCGTTTTGAGCGAAGTATTTTCCCGCTGAATGTATTGTTCTGGTTCTTTGAAAGTTATTCATATGAAGATACTGTTAAAATTAACAAGAGTGTTAAATAATTTGAGATAAAGATTTTGAATGGAGGTTACCGTCACAAATATTAATAATTATTATTAAACCTTATTAAACCTGAATTTGACAGTTAAATATAACTAACCTTCATTGGTCGATTATATCAACACGATTTAAGTAATTATCAACCGGATAAACGTGTGGTTTAATGTATTTCTTGTATAAATAATATAAACAATATAATATTGTAAATATCTTTGATAATAATTTGAAATGATAGTGATTAATAGAGGCGTGTATAAAATTTTCAATTGTCATTTGACATTGTTATAAACAATTTATTATTGTTATAAATAATTAATGAACTTTTGTTATTAACATTTGGAGTTTTGTTTTTATACTCTAAACAACGCTAATTAAGCAAGTGGATTGAACAGTTAATCATGATGTGGGATTGTTAGAGTATTCCACTGGTGTTTGAATGGAGCATTTAAAACATTTGCGTGATAATATTTCAGTTGAGATGTGAACATTTACGTGTTTTGAAAAGGAGAGCCAAGCTCTGAGGTAACTCGCTTATGCTAGGGTTGAACGAACGGGAGTCCGCTTTGACGATGCAGGTGCATTGCAGCTGGCCCGGACAACTGTATGACAGAGGCCAAGGACGTATCCATAATAGCCTTGTGGCTATAAATAAAATGTGAAGTATATAAACACGCAAAACAATTGATATATGTGTCTCGTCCCAAATCCCGTTTCCATTCCAAGTGCATTATTATAATTACGTTATTTTGAGCTTGAGAAAGCTGAAACATTGTATGTAGAGTATACAAGTCCTACAGAAGGACATGGTTATATGGACGATGGCTTCTGATTGCCACGTGGATTTTTTTGTTTTATTTTTGTTAAAATTCATTCTTTTTGTGAAATAAATTATTATGCAGTTTAAAGTTTCTCGTCTTCGTTATGGTTCATTTTAAATATCATGGTGGAGGTTATTGTGTGGGCATACTTAAAGTGATCCAGTTGACAACCCAGTCCCCGAGATAAATTTAAGAGGTAAGTAAAGGTAAGTATGAACCCCCGTATATTTTGGTGTGTTCCACAATAATTTCTTGTTAACTATTGTGCTCTAATCTCGATAGTATCTGTCAGTGCCATTTTCATTGATGTAGCTGTGCCGGTGCGTTTGATTATTGGCAATACGATTGAGGGGGCGGATATCTGACAGCCTACTATCCTGAGATCGGGGACAGTAAGTTGATTATATATTGATTGATTCTTCTTTTGTATATGTTTGTTATTTAAGAGGGAGGAGTGTAATACATGTACTGTTTGTTTATACTCCTTGTATATGATATTATTCATATGTAGAAGTTGGTACTTGTGAATAAATGCTATGGGCCCATGACGCAATTCCCCCTTCCCCTTACCCTGGCTGAGAGGTGTTCAGCCGACCTTTCGAGAAGCCACTTGACTATGTGTCTTGGCTGTGACTTGTCTCGCCTGGTCTAGCGTGCGGGCTGTAGTGTACAGAATATGGTCTACTTATTTATTATCCTTGTGGAAAAGACGTCTCGGACGTCACATTAAGCTTTCCCAAACTTTTGTTCTAGGGATGCTATCATAGGCCTTTTCTAGATCAATAAAAGTCATTTGTAATAGTTTTTTTTAATGCAGACCAATGGCTTTTGCCTGGGCCAATAATTATTAGGTGGAGGGCTGCGTTAGCCATTTACACGAATACACCCCTGGTTTTTGTCTCGCACAGTAATGTTTGTTGTGCACTGCTGTAATTAATGTTTTTTGTGAGTGTGAAATTTCTTAAATCCACTCCAATGGGCTTTGCCTATTGGCAACTCAAATTAACACTTGGGGCGCTGCGGTCGTCTGGATAAGTAGGGTAAAAATACTCAATAACACGCGTTTGATATGGAACACTTTTTATTTTTCGTTTATAATCAGTAAATGTGGTCCCTAAAATAATGACAGTGTTGTTTTCAATTGTATATATGTATAAATGTGCGATGCACGTGATCTAATTTGCGTGTTCCACTGGTTTTTATGTGTCAATTGCTTATTATCAAGCATCGGTTGACTGCAGGTATTTGTTTTTGTGCAGTTCGAGTCATGGCGCTGTTACCTTTAAAAGCTATATTTGAGTTTGCTCATTGTACCATAGAAATTATTGGCTGCTTGGTTGGGCGAAAGGATGAGTTTAACTTGTATTAAAACTCGGGGTAAACAGTAATTGCTTGATTTGGATGGTAAGTATTTATCCTGCCAAGTCAAATAAGGCCTATATGACTCGAGTGGAATGGCTCGGATATCGCAGAGCGAGGTGATGACGGTTGGTAGGGTTATTTGAAATGAACTTTGGAGCGGGAAAGGACCTGACTGATGAAGCTTGGCTGTCCTCGGCTGGCGTAGGCCTAGGCTTGGCTGTCTTGGTACGGCTTGGCTCGGCGAGACTGTGCTTGACTGTCTAGGTGCGGCTTGGCACGGCGTAAGTGAACAACCCGTCCTGACGTCAGTGAGTGTAGTGGTGAGTGGTCCAACCCGCTCCTGTTGCCCGTATTTATTTGGTATCATCACCTTTCTGCTACTGCTCTTTGCATCTTTTGGAAAGTGATGAAAACGTATATCCGCAGCCCTCTTATACATCGACTTACAGCCGTAAACTGAGCAATATACCTTGATTTTACTCATTTTGCACTCTTATCAACGAGTGAAAATTATTACTTATGTATAAACACGAAGAATTTACCACGATCTGCTTACCAATACAAGAAACCATAATACAAACAGTCACCACGTGACAAATGTACCCTACTTGGTAAGTTTCTCATTTTTACCGCTAGATGTCATATCAGATAGCTGGAGTTGCCAATACCAATAATTGCTAGATATCCGTTAGCCATAGCCTATATACACACCTGGTTTCTGTCATGCACAGTGGGGTAATCGTGCATCAGTAATCTTTATCCAGACCAGACCTGAGTGGTGTATTTTGTATCCCACATGTTGGCAACTGTGGTGATAGTTTAAAATTTGAAATACACTTATCTTCTGTCTAGTCAATACTTTTTTTTTGTGTTTATTTACGCCCTGGGGCATTGACTAGACGGAACATAAGTGTATTTCAAATTTTTAAACTATCATTCGTCAATACGGACCAATCGTGAACAATGTTAACCCTAACCTGTGGTGATGTCAATGCGTGCGTCTTATTAACAGTTGAAGAGACCTCATGCACTGTCGAACATGGCTGCCATCGTTGAATGAGCAATAAATATTAACACATATTTCTGGTGCTGTAGTGACCGTGGTTAGTAATATCAGTTGGCGATGTCCCCCAGAAGACGAAACAATGCATGAAAATCTTACAGTGTGCGCACAAAGTCCGTATACCCCTACTCATTGTTATTTATTTCTATTGTCAGTACATATACATTTGTAGGCCTACTTACATCTTAGGAATTTAAAACATCATATTTGTCCGTCCATGGTCTCTGCACAGCTGAAGAAATCAAGCGAACCCACCTCACGTCATGATCTGGGTCGGCATGATACAAACGCATCTGTTTGAACCATATTTTTTTGATCGTTCTAATGACTGGCTCGACCCGCAGCTGAAAAATTTGGGAATCTTAAACAGTGTTTGGTTTCTACACGATAGGGTGACGGCTCACTTCTCAGTGACTGTTCAACAACGTCTGAACACAGTCTTTGGGAATCGCCGTTTCATATCACATGCAACACCATCATTCCGTGACTAAGGACTTGGTAGTGCATTCTTAACGAGGGGAATGACACGTCAGCTGTTCGCTTATGCCAACGACTTGATTACTCTTGACTCTCAAACTCCGGTCTATCATGCGAAATACGAGGTTCATTTGGAGGCTTTTATATGCTGGTCTACCAAATTAATGTACACTTGTATTATTTGCTGGGTAACTTTATTTTATTTTTAGTGGTTATCGAAATGACAGACTACATCAAGATCATCTGCCTGACTGGGTAATAAATGATATTATTAATCTGTAAACTGAAGATGGTTGACATGAGGATGGATTTCCTTAGTGTGTTGTCCATTTGTGACGATTGAGTCTGTTAAATGATTGCATTGATTGGTCTTGCTCAGTTGTATAGGAAGGGCAGTTTTCTCATTTCTTGAGAGTATTTCCAGACACTTCCCAGCATGGAAATTTTGCAAAACACAAGACTGCTCTTCAAAGAAAATAAAAGGACAAAAACATTATTATTCTTCTTTCTTCTTTTTGCGTTTTGCCCATTATAGAGCGCGCTTGAACTTGTTTTTCGGCTTGATGATATTCGCCTTCCTATCTTCCCAAAATCTCTTCATGAAGTCACTGTGCTGCTTCTTCCGTTCTTCTGTCCACTTGGTTCCAGTCCTGCCACTAGTTTTCACCCTAAACTTGTGCTTTGTTACTGCGGTCCTGAAGACTTTGCGGTTTCTCAGAATATTTTCTCCGATGTTCAACTCTTGCAGGTCCTCTCTTGATTCATCCAGCCAGGCTATCCTTGATTTCTGAGAATTTATTACATTGAATAACCTTTTTGTAAGTCTATAATCGTCCATCCTGAAGAGGTGTCCATAAAATGTTAAACGTCTTTTTCGTACCGTGTTGCTGAAACTATCTGTGTGACGGTATAGGTCTGAATTTCGTCTTTTAATCCAAATTCCGTTTTCTTGTGTGGGGCCGAATATTTTTCTAAGAATTTTACGTTCTTGCTTTTCTATATTTGCAATTTTAGAATGACCTCCTAAAGCTATGGTTTCTGAAGCATATAGAGCTTCCGGTAGTACAACTGTTTTGTAGTGTTTCAGTTTTGCATTATGTGACATTACTCTTTTATTATAGTGATCCCATGTTAGTCTGAATGCTCTATGAAGTTTTGAGGCTCTTTCTGTGTTAGCCAAACTGTCCACTCCTGAAGGAAGAATTATTTCTCCAAGGTATTTAAAAAATTCTACTTGTGATATTGCTCCATACGCTGTTTCTATTTTTTCTTTCTTCTTCTTTTGCTGAAAATTCTTCATGTACTTGGTTTTTTCAAATGATATTTGAAGGCCTGCTTGTGATGCTATTCTGTATAATGTCTCAATAGCATGCTTAGTTTCTTCTTTGTTCCTAGTGATAATCGCTAGGTCATCTGCGAAAGCCAAGCATTTCACATTGATTTTGTTTCCAGCAGTTCCTATGCTAACGCCTTTGATGTTCTTTTCCCACTCTCTGATGACTTTATCTAGAACCAGGTTAAATAGAAGGGGTGAGAGTCCGTCTCCTTGGCGAACACCTGTTCGTACTTCAAAAGAGTCAGAAATTTCCCCAAGAAACTTCACCTTCGATGTTGTATTGGTGAGAGTCTGACGAATCAGTTCTCTGGTCTTCCTGTCCACTTGAAGTTCTTCTAGCGTCTCAAACAGGGTCTGCCTGTCCACAGAATCATATGCTTTCTTTAGGTCCACAAAGGTGACAATTGTGGGGTTGGATCTGCGGATCTTCAAAATCATCTTCAGATTCCATATCTGTTCAGCACATGAACGCCCTTTCCTAAAACCCGCTTGATATTCACCAATCAAATGGTCTGTTTGTTTCTCTAGTCTATTCCGAAGAGCTTTAGATAGGATTTTATAGGCCACAGATAATAGGGATAGACCTCTATAGTTGTTTGGATCAGTTTTGTTACCTCTCTTGTGCAATGGATGTATTAACGCGCACTTCCAGTCCTGTGGGATCACTTCTGTTTCCCAAATTGCTTTTAAAATTGCGTGGATTCTTCTGGTGACCTCTTCCCCACCGAGTTTCAACATTTCAGCGGTAATACCGTCTTCTCCTGGTGCTTTGTTGTTTTTAAGAGATTGAATGTTTTCAGCTGTTTCTTCCATTGTCGGTGGATGTGAATCTGGATTCGGTGCAGGCTTTTCAAAGTGCATTTTTTCTTTTGGTGTGTCACAATTGAGTAGGTCCTGGAAGTAATCTGCTAAGATCTTGCAGTTTTCCTTTGTGTTTGTTTCTAGTGAGCCATCTGGTCTACTGAAACAAATGCTAGGTGGTTGATAACTAGACAGACTCTCACGGAAGGTCTTATAGAAATTTCTGGTGTTGTTTTTTAGGAAATCCTGTTCTATCTCTATGAGTTTATTCCTGTCGTATGTCCGCTTCTCCCTGCGGATGATCTTAGCTGTTGATTTCTGGATCTTAAGGAATAATTCCCATCGTTCAGTTGTCTGATGTCCGTTCCATTTATTCCAGGCTTTAATTCCGTCTTCAATTGCTTTATCACAGGTTGTGTTCCACCATCTGTGTTTCCTTTTCCTTGGGGGCTGCCCTAACTTTTGTGCTGATGTCAGAATTGAGTTTCCTAAGTCCCTCCAGTCTTTGGGATTTTGCTCTTTTATGGCCTGAAGAAATTCTTTGGCGTTCTGCTTGCGGTGCTCCGGATCCACTCTTAGTAATCTCTTAGTTTTTGGTTTGGATCTATTAGGCTGGAATTTCACTTTGATTTGGCTTAAGTAGTGATCAGAGTCAATCACTCCCCTGCGCACTCTAACATTTAGGATTTCACATATGTTCTGTTTGGACACTGCTACATGATCAATTTGGAATTCTCCTAGTGCTGGATTTGGTGATTTCCATGTTTTCTTCTTGTGTGGAGACCTGGTGAAATATGTAGACATGAGCCTCAAATTAAAGGATTTACAGCAATTTATCAGATGCTCACCATTCTGATTTGTTCTCCAATGTGCTGGATGATGACCAACTATGGACCTATACTTCTTTTCTCTACCAACCTGTGCGTTAAAGTCACCGAGTAAAATTTTCACATGATGTTTAGGAATTTTGCTGATGGTTTCCTCAAGGAGTTCCCAAAAGTCTTCTACTTTCTGAGGGTTTTTCTTATTGTCATTGTTTATGGGAGCGTGGGCATTAATCAATGTGTATGCCTTGTTGCTTGATTTTATTGAGAGAACGGAGATCCTTTCGGAGGGAGAAGTAAAGTTGAGTACTGAACTGGCTATTGTTTTTCTTACAAAAAACGCTGTTCCAAATTGTGATAAATTATCTCCAATTTTTATGGCTGGTTTCCCCTTATATATCCTAAAGTTTTCTGAATCAAAATGATTTTCGTCTTGGAAACGTGTTTCCTGAATGGCTGCAATTTGAATATCAAATTTATTCAAGGTGTCAATTAATTGTTTAAGTTTCCCAGTTTTGAGCAAAGTGTTCACATTGACTGTTCCGATGAAGTTCATTTTCTTCGGGCGAAGAGATTTTGAGAAGCTCCGACTCTTCTCAGCATGATGCTCCCGATCCCCCAGAATCCGATGATCGGGAGAACCCGAACTGTATAAGTCCGGGGCCTGGGGTAGTTGCTGTGATCCAATACGATCCATCATGCCAGGTTCACAAGTTGAAAGTGAAAGGTTGGGGTGATCACATGAAATGATCACATGGTTGCAACTCGATTGTTGAGATCGAGAGGTGCCACTCGATGTTCTGCAGCTGTTTACAGAGTGTTTGGTCCGCGAGAGGTATTTTATTTCCCTCAAGTCCGCTGGCAAGCCAGTGAGGACCCCCCTATCCGCCACCTGGGACGCGCCACGTGGGAGTATCACCTCTCCCCCTGCTACGACAACGTAGTAGGTTCGTGGAAAACATTATTATTATTATTTAAAATAATTATTCTTGTTTTCACATAAGGATGTAGCCGGGTTAAATTGTTTTGTTACACTATAATGGCTAACTTGACTTTAAGAATGTAGCGTATAGGCTACACGAGCACATCTTCAGGTCATGATACAAAATTAATCTAGAAATTTGTTTATATTTTTTTGTCACAGTACTGGTAACAATATAAGGGATTGATTTTCAATTTTCCAGGATTCTCTGCCAAAAAATCTGTGATACACCTTCCAGTGACCTGGTCTGAATGAGAAGACGAAGAAAGAAACTGAATTTGATTATCTCTACAATGGGACACATTCCACAGGTGCATTGCTGTGCAAACTGCTGTATTTTCAAATGTTTAATTTTATGTTATAAATTAGGTGTTCTATTTGAATAATAATTTGTTAAAGAAAACATTGTGTAAGATTTGAGCCTTGCTTCCTGAACTGCTGCAATCCTAACACCAACTGTCCTCATGAAGATTGTGCAATTAGAAAGTAGACTTTTTCATACTACTGTATGTGATAAGAATGTCAAGAATTCAGGTGAGAGTTATGTTATCCACATAATATTTCAATGTAGTTAGTCTTAATCTCATTCCCAGTAGTAGTAGTAGTAGTAGTAGTAGTAGTATTTAGGGACAAGGTGTTGCCTGTGGGGACATGCTAGGATCAACCCCTGCCCCTACTCCCCAGAGATTTTTTAATCTGCATGGTGCTGATAATAACCTCTGTTTTCTCTCTCCCTCTTCCTTCATGTAATAATACATTGAGTGTGAGGAACAAAGGTCATACTCGTAGTTGAGTGCCTCCTCCCTTCTGTGTAGAATCTCGAAGGAGCATTGTGTCATTGTGATTGCTATGCCCTAGGGCCATATAGAGACGAAGGGAGAAGGGATTAGGCTAGGTAGAATATATTGAATTTAAAAGACGGCTAATAAATAACTTCATCTGAAGAAAACTGGAATAAATTCCATTACAGGCCGGACGTTTGTTTTAGACGATTGCCCTTGACCTCGAAGCCTGCGGGTGAGCCTACACACACTCACTCTCTCACCCTATCGCTTCACACTTGTTACCACCGATCTGATGTAATGGAATTCCAGACTTAGCAGACAGTACAGTCCACGCCGAAGTATTGTGTGACGCGGAAGTACAAGTTACATAGTTACGAACAGAACACCATTATATTTGCCAATGACTGTCCTTCAGGAGTAGTATGAAAGAGCGTTGTCAATCATCGGACCGCTTGAGACAGGTGATAACAACACAGGTACTGTAGTAACTCGCCTCCAGGCTTCCATTAAGATTTTTCACTCGTCTAAAACAAACGTCCGGCCTGTAAGTGGTAAATATTGCTAAAATGTAGTGTGTAGTTTTATTCTAGGATAAGGAGTTAAAAGCACATCAATGGCCTACTGATACTTGCTTTCTACTAATTTGCAAACTTGTAACTTAACATGTAGACCTATCGTATCGTACGCAACAATCCTAGACTTATAAATTGACGGGTGTAACGGATTCGATGGTTAGTTCCAGTGGCATGAGCTGCTCTTTATCATTCCAGGTGCAACAGATCCACATAATGCACCCATACCCCACTCCTTTCTGCTCAAAGTTCTTAGTGTGAGAAGTACCTTTAAGGAGAACAATACTAAACTGCAGTCTAAATGATCCTGATCTTAGCTTCCTACAATTTCCATGGACCTCTTGCCACCTCAGTTTTACCTGCAGGGCACTTGCTCTGGTTTATTATTGAAGGCTGATATTACGATGGATCATTAAATCACTCTTTGACTTTCTTGGCTGCAGCCAGAGCAGCCATGTGGTGTTCTGACTAGAACCGATGATTTCATATTAACACTATACTAGGCCTACCGTGAAGGAAAAACTGGCATACTAGATTGGACCGTCGCCCCCCATTAACTTCTATTGTGTTACTGCCCAAAGAGTTAATACCTCATTCTTGGAGATTTCTGAGCATTATTCTAAATGTATACACCTATTCTAAACGGTATTGTCGTTCATGTGTTAAACTGCTCTCAGTAGTCAATTAGGCCTACAGGTAAGTTGTCCAATAGCTTACTGGCCACATAAAACATTTATCTTAACTTAGGTTTCTGATACAGTTCATGTTGTAATAAACCAGACAACACACTATTTGATTCCTACTAGGCATAAACTAAAATGAATATTTATGTGGACAGGCAATGTAATTTCTCTTCGGAAGAGAGTTGGGTGTTTAAGGTTGACATGATCCGCTGGAATACAGTATCCGTTGAATACTATAAATAAGATACCAGTACTCCGAAATAAAATAAGGTATTAATTAAGGCAATAGCTAAAGAAAACCCTAACTGAAATAGATATTCATGTGAACAGACAGCGCAAATGTATTCGCAAATGGGGTTAGGTGTATCTTATCAGGTTGAAGTAATCCGTATGAATAGTCAATGCATACGATAAATAAAACACCATAATAGGCGAAAGTATGGCTATATGGAACATAGGAAATAGTTAAAAAAATAAAATGCTACAAACTAATTGCGATAACGAATGGTATGAAATACCGCGCTAATCGATTTACCCGCCATCTAGTGGAAGGCTTTCGTACTATGAAGATGGCTATGAAATCCTGATCCTGAACTCGTAACAAGCGTCATAACAAGGTGCCTTACAGAATACCACTTTGTGCCTCGCTAGCCATTTGTTGTTATGCCTATGGTTACGACTCTGTCGTATCCATGTTGGTGGGTTGTTAAGGAGTGAAGTTACAGAATAGGGGTGCATGTCGGCTGTCAGTGATGGCCGACAACCATGAATACATATGACGATATAATTATTGATCCAGAAGTTTCTATCGAACACATGGTCGTAGTAAAACCTTCGGAGACTCCTCAATGGGAAGTCTCCAGAACTCCGCCATCGGAAAATGCATCTTTGCCTAAGATCACCTTAGCCAATCAACATTGATATAATGCCAAACATAAAGGTCCGTTTATTGTATTCGTTCAGTCGATCGATCAAAATGTCGGTAACTTGCACCCGATGGCTTCAGGCATACCGTCTACAATTCTCAAGCCGTGTAATAAGGTTTGGCAACACCGTCCATCTGTCATCTGGGAGGCCCATCGCAAGCAAGTGGTAATTGCTAACTCTGCATAAACACGTACATTTTGACGCCAAATGTTTCCGAAAATACAACAGAACATAACGTCCGCTAAATCTACACACAAATATCCCAAATAAAGGATATATATCACCATGCTATGTACTGTCAATTCCCGATAAGGTAATAATAAAAGTCTTTATGTTCGACCCTGACTATTATGTGTCTGAAAACTGTATCATAATGATGGTCATTATAACACTATTATTCATTATGAAACAGTTTCTCCCACCAATCACAGCTCAAGAAACATTTGTTTGACCAATTAGATAAGGATACCTTCGCGCATGCTCTCAAAATCCAACATGTCTATATAAATTACCGAAAGTGCACCGTCCATATGTTCGCGTAAATAAACTCGTGAATATGAGACAAGAAATAGCACTGCACCTTAATATACCTAAATCCAATTTCTACTCAGCGCGTTGATTTCAAACGACTACGGTGACAGTTTTTCTGAATACTGGTTCACGATCTGCACATCTGGAATTTAAGCACACAGAGCGCATGCGTCGGTCGGCCAGAGAGCTTGGAACACGGAGATATGCTACCTAGCGCACCACCCGATCACAAAATTCTAGTTACTGAACAGATATTTGTGAATATTTGTGTTAAAACAAGTAATTAAGTTATAATTATCGTCCAACATAAACAGTCGTATGCAACTCGCCTATAATGGTAATTAAGACACTCGTATGGAAATTATAAAACTCGCTAAAGCTCGTTTTATAAACATACTCGTGTCTTAATTATAGCCATTATAGGCTCGTTGCATAATGTACTATTACTGTAGGCTACCTCAATGTCCCAATGTCTGAAGTTTTCTTTTCTTGCTGGTATGCTCACTGCCGTCATTGACGCGCTCAGAAAATATATTTAAGACTATTCTTACTAACTTAGAGACTGCCTTTGATAATGAATCCTTCACTTTTTGTTCACAGATGCACTCATCATAGTCACAATAGGCCTTCCAGCTTAATGCTGACAGTCTAACAATAATGTTCCACTGGTCTCTAAATTAAAAAATAGGTAGCTTTCTAATGAAATCTACCTAAAAGCACTTGCCAACTGACTACAGTTCATAATTTACTGGAAACTAGAAGGCACATGAAGATATAAACTAAATTAGGCCTAATAGACATAGAAAGTCCACATCGCTGTAGTCATCAAAACGTTGTAATACAACCAGTTATTTTAATAGTGCTGCCATAATTTGACTTACAGCCAGGCACACAACACTTCCTAGGCATATCAAATAGTTTAATGAAATATTAGTGAAGAATTTGTGGGTTAAATTCATTACAAGGCATTGGTTAAACAAACAACTTAATACGGGAAATACTCACTTCTACAACTTTCAGTAGATATGATTTACCACGAGGAATATCACGAGTATTGAAATAGTACGAACTACTTTTAGATGATGTCATATCAAAATAAACGATATTTATGAATAAAACTTAGCATGTGGTCTTACGTGCTTATAGAAATTACGGACTCTTCTATACTTTACCAATTCTACCAACAGCACGGCTTGAGAATTTATTGTAGATGGCGATGCTTCAGGCCTTCTTCTTTGAAAAGAAAATTCAGGGAATCCAAAGTATACAGAAGGAGGGTCGTAAAAGAGTACATGTACAATTCGCCACATAGGCAATGGCCAACTCATTTTTACTAGAAAGAAAATTCACATAATTTATCCCATCTTCATGCGACCAGCGTGTAGGTCTCATACGTGGAGTGGATCTTTCGCTCACTCATGATGAGATAATCCTATATATGGAATCACCCGTCCCAGTGGTCCTGGTCCAACGTCTCAACAGGAAAAAATGGTACCCGACAAGTTAGAGACTTTACCCACGTGTAGGCCTGCAATCAAAGTTGTTTCTGAGGCCCAGTAGCTGCCCACTTATATAAGTATCTTTAATGTTATGTTAGAGGCCTTCTTGTTCATTTCTCACCTTATCAGATGTCAAAAGTGTCAGCGATATAGGCCCGTGCAGATGCATTGTGGCGCGCGAGAACCCAGGTGTGGGAAATGCGCTGTAGGTCATCAACTAATGAATGCCAAGCAACACTCTTCAAATGTGCCAATTGTCAAGAAAACTATCCTCGCTGTGAAACCCATATACAACAGGTCGCACTCAAACGTCGAATATGCATCGAAAACAAATCATATAATGAAATTGTAAATCACAACACAGCTCCATACAATCATTTGACAATGCCTACTCACTTCCCCCCACTTACTTCGCCACCCGCGCTACACACAGTTGTTCCGCCACGTAAGCGGAATGGTCCATAAATCGCCCCAATTAATCTCGCCCATAGGGTATGATCGAAAGGCACAACCACTTCCACTTCCCGAATGGAATATCGTCAGCCTGAAACACTGGAAAGGTCGGTGAGTATCGTAAATATACCATCAACGGGAACCGCCTCAAATGATCAAACAAGTGTTATTATTGAAGATTTTCCAATATTAGTGGACTTTTTGGGACATAATGCTCAGTGGAGCAATTGCGTCAAATGGCCCTTAGACATAATTATGTGCGGTAAAGTGCTAGAAATGGAAGATATTATGAGACTTGAATTTTTATGATTACAATCTAGTAATTTGAAAGGAATAAACTCATCAGATTCAAAATGAAATTCGGTCACCAGTTCCAGAGAAAAATTAATAATTTGTTCAGGAATATCTAATAAACGTGTAGTATGTACATTCCTTTACATACTTCAGTAAGTAGATGCATTTCAATTCGGAAGATACAGCCTAATTCTGTTGAAGTCGATAAATCAACGACTCTAGCATACAATTTGACTTAAAAGATTTTTTAAATTTTTAATAGGCACCTGTTTATCAACTTTGAAGACCTGAGCTTCACAGATTTGAAGCAGCAATGGGGCAAGTTAGAGAAAGACGACCACATGTAGGCCTACGATAAAGCGAACCCGAAAAGCAATTTTTGCCATTATGGGAAAAACAGCTGTCAAATCGACCTTGCTAAGTCGCCTAGTTTATAGGGCAGGGGAGAATGTGGGGTACTGGTTATTGTAAGAAATTCATTAGTATTTACTAACAAATAATTCTCCTTTGTAAAATCCCAGCCGTCTGCGATCATATACTTCGAAATCGGCTTTGCGACGCAAATTAATCGACTCCATTCCACCTGAAAAGCTTTCTTTTTGTGGAAGTAAAGCATTGATATGGCAATTGTTGAATTTTGAGAGCACAGCGGAACTGTGCACTTATATTACTCATCATTTAAACTCAATTATTATAAAAACAGGTGAAAAAAAACGGGAGACGGGCACACCCTCAACTCGAATCACATGTTATAGCATCTGTTTGTTTATATTTCCGTCACCCTTACGCTAGTTCCAAATAACGGCAGCACCGTCGCTTGAGTTCGCGAATTGAATGTTGTTGGCAATTCTACGCGGGCTCTCCTTGAAGGACAGGCAATTTTATACGCCAAGTACAGAATTATGTGTGGGAAAGTCCGGAAACGGAATATTTTATGAGACTTCAAGCATTATGTTTACAAACTAGCAATTTGAAAGGGGTACCTCATCAGATTCAAAATGAAATTTGGTCACCAGTTGCCGAGAAAAAAATAATTTGTTCAGGAATATGTAATATGCGTATAGTCGGTACGGTACATTCCTTTACATTCTTCAGTAAGTAGGTACATTTAAATTTGTAAGATATTAGCAACTCAAACTAACACTTGGGGCGCTGCGGTCAGTCTGGATAAGTAGGGTAAAAATATCCAATAACACGCGTTTGATATGGAACACTTTTTATTTTTCGGTTATAATCAGTAAATGTGGTCCCTAAAATAATGACAGTGTTATTTTTAATTGTATATATGTATAACTGTGCGATACACGTGATCTAATTTGTGTGTTCCACTGGATTTTATGTGTCAATTGCATATTATCAAGCATCGGTTGTCTGCTGGCATTTGTTTTTGAGCAGTTCGAGTCATGGCGCTGTTACGTTTAAAAGCTACCGTATATTTCAGTTTGCTCACTGTACCATAGACTTTAGAAATTATTTGCTGCTTGGTAGGGCGAAGGGATGAGTTTAACTTGTATTAAAACTCGGGGAAGACAGGAATTGCTTGATTTGGATGGTTAGCAGGTAGGTTTGGTGTTGAATATCGGACTGGTAGCAGGTTCTTGCAGTGTAGATATTTACCCTGCGAAGTCAAATTAGGCCTATATGACTCGTAGTGGAATGGCTCGGATATCGCAGAGCGAGGTATTGGCGGTAGGTAGGGTTATTGGTAATGAACTAGGGAGCGGGGAAGGATACCTGACTGATGAAGCTTGGCTGTCCTCGGCTGGTGTAGGCTTGGCTGTCTTGGTACGGCTTGGCTCGGCGAGAATGTGCTTGGCTGTCTAGGTGCGGTTTGGCTCGGCGTAACAGTGAACAACCCGTCCTGTCGTCAGTGTGTGTAGTGGTGAGTGGTCCTCTGGTCCAACCCGCTCCTGTTGACCGTATTTATTTGTTATCGTCACCTTTCGGCTCTTGCTATTTGCATCTTTTAGAAAGTGATGAAAACTTATATCCGCAGCCCTCTTATACATCGACTTACAGCCGTAAACTGAGCAATATACTTTGCTTTTACTCATTTTGCACTCTATCAACGAGTAAAATTTATTACTTATGTATAAAGGCACGAAGAATTTACCACGATCTGCTTACCAATACAAGAAACTATATACAAACAGTCATCACGCGACAAATGTACCCTACTTGGTAAGTTTGTCATTTTTACCGCTAGATGTCATATCAGATAGCTGGAGTTGCCAATAGCGTAACACTGTTGAAGTAAATAAATCAAAGACTGTACATGTTGGCTATAAAGATTTTTTATTTTTTGTAAGCACATGATTGAAAACTTAAAGGCTGTTTGCCAAATGATGAACACTCTGCACTCGCACTCCTCACTCTCATGTACACTTGCACTCGATCACTCTGTCCGCACTTGAAGTGTGAACACTCGGTAATTTGGAACGTATCTGCACTCGCTCTCCCTTGGCGCGACGCGCGAAGTATGATCGCTGGCGGCACGAACAGCTGACCGTCTCATGTTTACATTCGTTGCGATCTGATTATCGCGAATAGGAAGGGGTACATCGTGTATTTGGCTCTGGCAACTGAAGTATGTGAGAAAAGTAAGCTAATGAGTAGCCGTGGGATGTAAAGGCTTCCATGTCTGATGAAGGATAATATAATTTGTAGCATTTCCACCCTGATAGGCCTACCTGCTACTGCGGTGTATTGCTTAAGAATAAATCCTACAGTTATTTCTTTAGCATTTTACTGTCATTTAGTCCAATGAGATGGTGCTCAATCACTTGTTAGTGGCGTGAAATGTATTACTCACTTAGGCCTAGGCTACCTACTGGATAAACTGGGAGTTAAGCTTTCAGTCTCTTTCATTGGGGAGCATTCCATGAATCCTGAATCTCACCCCACTCCCATTATCTTGTGTAGTAGAGGCGTACTGTAATCCTTATCAGAAGGTATTGGGAAGGAGTCAATAACGATCCTGGTACATAATCTTGGAGAACCAGGTTAAATTCCTGATTAATGCATGGTCGACATAAAAAGGAGATGCTGTGGCTCAAAATTGTGAAATTTGATAGTATTTGTTTAACGTTTTCTATAATTGCAACGGTTTGAGATCCCAGGGTGCTAGAATTATCCCCTGGTGGGGTTCTGCAAAATGTCAGTACCGGTATATAAACAGACACAGGCCTCTTGCATGTAGTAGGCTAGATATGGGGCCTTACAGGCTGCACCACATACCTGACCTATCATAACTTTCCAGGCCACATTAAAACATCTAGCTTGGGAATAATTACCTACCGCCATGTTATGGTACAGCTTCCAAAACCAAGAGCATAGGCTAAGGTATGTTCCTCTTAGTTTAATAATCAGTTTAAGAAACCTGCAATAACAACTTGTGGACATTTCCACACACTTCATAGTTTTAAGAGTCTGTATTCTTACCTGCGATAAATGTTTCCCAGCTCGTCAAAAGAAGGTAGGCTAAATAGGACGTGTGGTATAAGGCCTGCATCGTATTGACTGCATTAAGTGTAGTACTATACGACATAAGCCATGAATTCCATTGTGCACACAAGTAATGGCAAGAAATGGAAGGACTAGCTAGTCATAAATAACATTTTAAAATTAGTAATTTTATTGTATTTTTGCGTAGCCTCCGTGGCTTAGGCGGCAGCACGCTGGCCTCTCACCGCTGGGTCCGTGGTTCAAATCCCGGTCACTCCATGTGAGATCTGTGCTGGACAGAACGGAGGCAGAACCGGGTACTCCGGTTTTCCCTGTCAAAATTTCATTCCAGCAACACTCTCCACTATCATTTCATTTCATCTGTCATTCATTTAATCATTGCCCCAGAGGAGTGCGTCAGGCCTCGGCAGCCGGCACAGTTCATATCCTCGCCGCTAGATGGGGGCTTCATTCATTCCATTCCTGACCCGGTTGGAGACTGGAAGCAGGCTGTGGATTTTCATTTTTTCATTGTATTTTTGCCTTCTTTCTGCTATTTTTCTAAGAGTTTCACTGAACCAGTGAACACTGTACCCACGTTAAGCCTGCTTTATATATAGAGAGTATTTTCACATCTAGTGAATAACTTAATTATTAGACATGACAAACATACACAAACAAAGGCAGCTAAGTCACTCTGGTGTGTTGTCCAAGTGCCATGCTAGCTTTCAATTCATCCTAGAAAAAGCAGGTTTTAGAGTCGATTTCAAATGCATTCACATTCTAGCATGGTATATTGCTTTCTTTTGCTCATTTCAGATTAACTGCACTCTGACTAGTTGACAAGTCAGTGCATATGATATGCAGCACTTAGGATGAGAGATGCATTGAGACACTGAATTGCATACACACAGGAGTGCCTTTCTGTTATTGCCATTCTCCTAGAAGAACAATGTAATCCAAACAGGTTCAGAAAAAGTATTTTTTCAAATGCATAGAGTAACTTACATCAATCAATAGGTAGCTTATAACAATATAATACTTCCACTCCTCAGCACTGAAAACTATTCTTAGCGTTTTGTTAAAAAAAAAAGAGCTCTACAGTAGTATAGCGGGACAGTCATGCTTCATTCTTGGAGCATCCTTAATCAAATAATAATAATAATGTTATTGGTTTTACGTTCCTTTAACTACTGCAGTTTTTAGAGATGCCAGGGTGCCAGAATTTCCACCCAAAAGGGTATCTTTAACATGTCAGAAAATCTGTGATACGACTCCCTCTCATTTATGCACCAACTTACTGAGCCAGGTAGCAGGTAGGGACCCTCTTTGGAGGTAGCCCTACCCAGGGAGTGGCCTATGTGAGTCCCAGAGCGCACTGGCCCGGTGTGTATCATCTGGTAAGGGTCCCAGCTCAGGGTTACGAGTGAAGACCTCAACGGAAATGAAGGCGGAGAAGATGAACTTCGGTACGGCGGAGCTGGCGGATGGGGCACATGTGTTTAGGCCCAACGGCAAAGCGGGCGGAAGAAGAATCCATTATTGTTATGGTTCCCAACGGTCGTGAAGGCGGAAGAGGCCATGCCAGACGAATTGGCTGTAATATTTTCAGTCTGCGGCAGTTCGTTGCAGTCTCTGTGTCTGGTCTTGCATGTCTCATTCCATATGTGCCGCAGGACACGACTCCGAGACCATAGTGAGTGGGTCACTTCCTGGCAAGTTGTGATCCACCCTAAACAAATACACGCCAGTGGCAATTCTTCCATCAGTGACTTATTTTCTAAAGTCCAAGCACGAAAGCTCCGTACAGCACAGCCACGCCCTCCACCAACAGTTCTGTGTGACCTGTGTGGACGTTTGTTTCATGCACGCATTGGGCTGTTCAGTCACCGCAAACATGCCCACAGACCTCAACCTTAGATTATTTTAGACTGTTTTGGAAGAAGATGTATACTCGGAAAAGAGTTAAAGCCGCCGCCGACGACGACGACTGAGCCAGGATTCAATCCTGCAACCTGAGGAACAGCAGGCGAAAACATTACCTCTGCGCCATGCGCCTAAATCAGGCAGCACATCCTGTTGAATGAAAACAGGCCTATTATGCAAAATTGTGATGTACCCCATGGACTTAAGTCTGTAATGTTGCAAGTTTTACTGTTTATAAATAAGTTAACTTTCAGGAATAAAGGTTGGAACACATTTAAATTAATATCAACTGTACAGATATGATTTGAAATTAAATTTCATTTCTCTATTTTATTGACTCTTCATATTACACATTTTTGTTTTCTTCGTATGTATATTGCAGCAATTCCACAAGGGAGGTCTCCCATTTCTTCAGTCTTGGTGTAGATCCTGTCCTGGAGGCGGATTACATCGACAGGGTTGCTGGATGGAGGGGAGAGAATGTAAATGTTGTCAGTATAATGGGGCTTATTATAAGCTTCCTTGACGAATTCCTCACCTGCCAATGTAAAGACAGAGATTAGCCAAATTAGGTGCTTAAAAACATTTCAAAATGATGCAGTCATAACATAAGGAAAAATTGTTATACATGCTCCTCAACAAAAGTTTGGAACACTGGCATAGAGAGTAGTCATACCATATTGTTGCTTCATTGGAGGAGCTTGGACATTGTGGTCATTTAGCCCCGTGTACTTTTGTGTGTAGGCCTATATGTATAAGAAAAGTCTGAAGGCTGTAGTAGTGTGTGTATTTGTAATTCAGGTGAGAATTGGGAAGGAGACGGCCGTGGCCTTAAGTTAGGAACCATCCCAGCATTTGCATGGAGTCGAATTGGGAAACCACAGAAAACCACTTCCAGGATGTATGAGGAGGGAATCGAACCCACCTCTTTTAACGAGGGAGTTAGCACAAGTTGCGATCGCAATTGCAAAATAGTTGTGGTTTGCATGTAAGAGTTTTACATCTACATTGCAAATAAGCGCACAATATTTGCCATGGACAATTACACTGCACCTTACAAGCATGCGCATCTTCAGTCACCGAGTTCAAAAGATGGGTTGTTGGCAGCTATGGGAAAAAATTACGAGTATAAACATTAAATTTGGAACAGAGAGTATTCTATTCTTATCACAACTACAATAATTGTGGTGACCAAAACCAAACTGCAGGGGTGTAGTCACCGTATGTACAATTTCTAACATCACGAGGACAATTATTCCAAATTTTTGTTCCCGACACGAAGAAACAGTTACTGAAGGCAGCCACTAGACTGTAGCTCGATATGACGACTTCAGAACAGAGAGGTTTAAAACACCGCCAGAACATATTTTTGATGTTCGAACGCAGTGTGATTTGGAAGGCTGCTTAATGCTGTTATTCTTGAAGTGAATGAGATAACTTTGATAAGCAACTCTGCTTCCGGCACTTTATATTCTGTGGATATGTTCATCCTCGTAATGTGAATGTGACTTTTTCATACCTTGTGTCCTCGTTTCATCGTCAGGGTGATATTACGTATTTAAATTAGCAAACCTGGTCACTACTGAACCTCATATACGTGCTAAAGTTCGTAAATATGTGATGTTATTTATTTCTATTTTAAAGACGGCTGCCATGCTTCGACAGCGCTTGCATCTCGTTCAACTGTCATCAAGACTCACTCTAGCGGCACGCACTGAGACGGACACATTGTTGCCCACATGTGGGATACAAAATCACTGTTGTTAAAAAAATCATCGGGACGCGATAGGCCGAAGGCATTGTCAAAACTCAATTGATCTGGCCGCGTTAGGGCGTAACCATTTTCAAGAACCATGTGATTGGACAAAACGAAGGCTAGAATGGCTACGTACAGGTTCGGCCTGGCCGCGCGCAGCTAGCGGGGCACGGCTGACACAAAACAATTGGTGTGTGCGCGTTAGGCTTTCACCATTGTCATAAACCAATGGATTGGACAAAACGAAGGTCAGGTGTAGGTGTGACCTTGGCCACGCGCAGCTAGCGGGGCACGATTGACACAAAACCATTGGTCTGTGCGCGTTAGGCTGTAGCCTAACCATTGGATTGAACATAATGAAGGTTAGAAGGTCAGGTGTAGGTGTGGCCTTGACCGCGCGCAGCTAGCGGGGCATGGTTGACACAAAACCATTGGTATATGCGCGTTAGGTTGTAACCATTGTCAAAATCATTGGATTGGACAAAACGACGGTTAGAGGGTCAGGCGTAGGTGTGGCCTTGGCCGCGCCTAGCTAGCGGGGCACGGTTGACACAAAACCATTGAACTGGGCGCGTTAGGCTGAACCATTGTCAAAATCACAGTTGTGCGAAAAGAATACACATATTTATTACAGAGGAGCGATTTAGGCCTACTGCATAGTAATTACAGAGCAGATAACAAAAAACACTCATTTAAACCGTGGAAAAAAATTATCATTACAGAGAAGCGAAATATTGCACACACTAGCCTAATTAGAGCGGTGAACTGAGTGCTGGGAACGAATGATGCGCACTAGAGACTGAACTGGGCGTTTCTTTGTGTTATATACTACCGTAAGGGCGAGGTTGGCAGTATTGTTTTGATGACAGACCAGCGGATCAGTGGGGCTAACGAAGAGACCCGAATACTCATGACAGCAACCGATGATTGATTTGAACTAATGGCGGCCACAGCTGTAATTTTGGTTATATAAGTCGTAATCCTATTTGGGATGGTTGGGTGGATCACAGACGGCAGAGGAGGAAACATCGTTCCCTGATTTATATCTCTTCGCTTCATTAGGTAGTTTGGCTAATTAATGTATTATAGAGAATGTTATCGCTCGTTCTATCTTCATTCAGCGCTACCATAATATTGTCTGTTAGGTAGTCAGCCTGATGGCTGGTTGGATCCTCAAAAAGCACCGCCGTTAGGTTATGGGGTGGACACCCACTAAAACTCAAGGCAGCGCTATATTGAGGCGTACTAGGCAAGATGAGGAGTGAGATAGTTTGCCATTGCTTTCCTCACCGAGTCAGAACAGCAGTACTAACCCTACGAGTAGAGCCTGTCACAGCATCCAAAGGAACAGACTGTGCCCTGAATGTCATTACTAAGCACCACCCATACCTCAGTAGCTTCCATATAATCACAGCCATGAGTGAGACTGAGACCTCGGTGAAAAGCCACATTTTACTCTAGCCTGTGCCAACTGACAAATGCAAATGTACTGCATTCATCAAGAGATGGCAAACAGGCCTTACCATAATATTAAGCTACTGAAAAGATCTTACAGCAAGGAAAACAGATGGAGGTGACATATATGTTTCTCCATCACAAGTAGAATGTGGAGGCAGTTTTTAGAGATTGAAGTAGGCCTACATGGAATTCCTCATTCAACTAGATACAAACACTTATAACAAGACACACTCACTCGCAGGAGTAACCAATGGGGCGGAATATCGAAATTATCTGCAGGAGTAGGGGCAGATGACCTCGTAGTTCCACCCCTGAAACTACAATAACTTAACTATCTGCAGAAGTGGCAAGGTGATGACCACAACATGTTGCATCCAATTGCCAGACGTTAAATGCAGCTAGCATAAATACAGTAATTAATTGGTCCTTGCAATAAAAACAAACTTATTGCCTAACCCAATTTATTAATTAATATTATTATTATTATTATTTAGAAATCACATTTAGGCCCTACTTACCTATCTTGCAATTTTATATTGGTGCTGACTGTTCAATTTTGCCAAATCACATCACTCCTGTGAGAAAGAAAATCCGTTTTGCAAAAGAAGTTTCAGTTTTTCTTTTCACGTAATACCGGTAATCCGTTAATTATGAGTAAATGTTTGAAAGGCCATGGAAAGTTTGGTTACCCTCGCAGGTTATGGAACACTACTAACATACACATTTCATTCAACATTGCATGTATGTTAAAAACAATCACCACTATTGTAAAAGATAATTACTTACAATTAAATATAAGTATCCCTCCTTGTATCGTTTGAAATTCACAATTGATCATGTCAAGTGAGAATACAGATGTTCTGTCAAAATGGCGACATCACAGAGCCTGCACCGAGTGTACGAACCGAGTCTGCACCTTCAAAATTGTCGCTATGTACACTCGCACTCGGCTCGTACACTTGCACTCGATCGTATTTGAAATACCACTCGCTGACGTCACTTCCGAGTGAGAGTGTGCAAGAGTGTACACTTTGGCTATTTGGCAAACAGCCTTAGAAGACCTGAGCTTCACAGATTTGAAGGAGCAATGGGGCAAGTTGAAGATAAGCAACCATGTGTAGGCCCACGATAAGGCGACCCCTAAAAGAAATATTTGGCACTTGGGAAGAAGAGCTGTCAAATTGGCCTCGCTAAGTTGCCTAGTTTGTAGTGCAGGGGAGAATGTAGGGTACTGGATATTGTAAGAAAATCATTAGTAATTATTAACAATTAATACCCCTTAGTACAATGCCAGCCGCATACGATCCTATACTTCGAAATCGGCTTTACGACGTGAAGTAATCGACTCCATTCCGTCTGAAAATCTTTCTTTTTCTGAAAGGAATGCATTGATATCGCAATTGTTGAATTCGAAGAGCACAGCGAAACTGAGAAATGATATAAGTCATGTTTTAGCCTCAATTATTATGAAAATAACTGAAAAAACGAGAGAAGAGCACACGCATCAAATCAAAACGCATGTTATAGCACCTTGTTGCTAATTTAATTCCATCACATTTTCGCTAGTTCCAGATAACGGCAACACCGTCGCCTGAGTGTCGTATTCTGTGCCCAACAACGGCACGTAAAGCGGAACAAAAGAAGAAGCCTCCATTTTCTATTCTGTCATTCTCTCTGGCATCCTCTAAATTTGTTGTTTAGGTTTAGGTAAGTTATGACCAATCTAATTAATATTGTGGTTTAAAATCATATCCTAGTGTTAGTTATGTGTCCGTAATCGTATTTATGTAATTTTCTTTTCAACGTTCCTATTTATCATTAGGGATTCGTGGTTTGAATTGTTTAGCACGTGCGTTTCTGTCCATCACTGATAAGTTCCATGTGTTTGGCGTACTTTCCTGCGAATTACTTCATTTTTTTTTTAAATGATACCGGTAATTAATGACATGTCCATGCAGTGATCTTTGAAGCACTGTATACGGACATGACATAATTTAGTGTTGAAGTGGGCCTACTTTAACATTAGAACTGTTATAAGACTTGTTCGTGCCACATGGGGATTAATTTAGAATACCGTATTTAATGTTCGTGGATACCAGGGGCGGATCCAGACACTGGTCTTGAGGAGGGGGGGGGGGGGGCGGTCATGATATATGTCCTCAAAATGGAGTGGGGGGGAGTTAATATACCATAATTAGATATGCAAATTTAAAAGTTAACATTAAACATCGAATTATTTGCACATACTTTTCCCAAAGTATGAATTCTTTTCGAAATGTGAAATTTTTCGTTACTTTCCTACTTTCTGTGTGGTCACTAAACAATATTTTGTTTGCTCATACTTACCTATACTTACGTACACTCTATCAGTATCGGACTGGACCTAAGAGGCCTCGACGGGAGCGGGAGAGTAGGGGCCTTCCCCTCCCCTTTCCCAGTGACTTGCTCCAATTTTTACGCGGAAAAATATTTTTATGCGGAGTTTACTGACACGGGGATCGCGCGCATTGAAATACTGTGATCGTAATGAGTCCACTTCGGAACTTACCCCTCCCCATTTTTAGATACAATATGATAAGCTGATGTTAGAGGCCTACTCGCACAAGGACCGAGGTCATTAATTTTAAGGCCCCGAGGCCCCTTGATGCCTCAGATGCCTTGAATGGTCCGAGCGCGGTCAAAAGTCCCCCGGACCTCCTCATAGGTAATGATTGACTTTGTCCCTTTTGCGAGTAGACGTCCCTCTCTTAAGTTGTAAACAAAGATGCAGAATATATTAGCTAGCTAATAAGTGGGATCACAGGCCTATTTGCGCAAGGGCCTAAGGGGGGGGGGGGGGGGGTCGGCACTCAGAGTCTGCTAGAGGCCTCGATGGGAACTCCCGTTCTTCCCAATTGGCTAGTCCAACAATGCACTCTGTATTATCATTTGCCATGCCAATAATATCGCTGGAGCGCTTTCGTAAAGATAGACTTTTAATTTTATCCATACCGGGTTCATAGTTTATAGTTACTGTATTAATGTAATTAAAGGGTAGGAGAGTAAAATCAGAGTTATATAGTTTGCTGACTGACAACCGTAAAAAATTAACTACACACATCAAAAAAAGTTTTGCATCACCTCGGTTCCAAGAGTTCCGGAACCTTTAAATACAAAGGGAATAGAGATCAACACAAACAACATTTCAGCTCGTTTTATTGCTCATGAGACCCACACATTGCATGTTGTACCATCATACAGCTAGACTTTCAGCATTTGTGGTCCAGATTGCAGTACACACCACTACCTCTAATACCCAGTAGCACGTCCTCTTGCATTGATGCATGCCTGTATTCGTCGTGGCATACTATCCACAAGTTCATCAAGACACTGTTGGTCCAAATTGTCCCACTCCTCAACGACAATTCGGCGTAAATCTCTCAGAGTGGTTGGTGGGTCAAGACGTCCATAAACAGCCCTTTTCAACATATCCCAGGCATGTTCGATAGGGTTCATGTCTGGCGAACATGCTGGCCACTGTAGTCGAGCGATGTCGTTATCTTGAAGGAACGCATTCACAAGATGTGCACGATGAGGTCGAGAATTGTCGTCCATGAAGACAAATGCCTCTCCAATATTCTGCCGATATGGTTGCACTATGGGTCGGAGGATGTCATTCAGGTATCGTAAAGCCGTTTCGGAGCCTTCCATGACCACCAGTGGCGTACGTCGGCCCCACATAATGCCACCCCAAAACATCAGGGAACCACCACCTTGCTGCACTCGCTGGACAGTGTGTCTAAGACGTTCAGCCTGACCAGGGTGCCTCCAAACACGTCTCCGACGATTGTCTGGTTGAAGGCATATGCGACACTCATCGGTGAAGAGAACGTGATGCCAATTCCGTGGGGTCCATTCAGCATGTTGTTGGGCCCATCTGTACCGCGCTGCATGGTGTCGGGGTTGCAAAGCTGGACCTCGCCATGGACGTCGGGAGTGAAGTTGCGCATCATGCAGCCTATTGCGCACAGTTTGAGTTGAAACACGACGTCCTGTGGCTGAACGAAACGCATTATTCAACATGGTGGCATTGCTGTCAGGGTTCCTCCGAGCGGCAATCCGTAAGTAGCGGTCATCCACTACAGTAGTGGCCCTTGGGCGGCCTGAGCGAGGCCTGTCATCGACAGTTCCTGTATCTCTGTACCTCCTCCATGTCCGAACAACATCGCTTTGGTTCACTCTGAGACGCCTGGAAACTTCCCTTGTTGAGAGCCCTTCTTGACACAAAGTAACAATGCGGACGCGATCGAACTGCGGTATTGACCTTCTAGGCATGGTAGAACTACAGACAACATGAGCAGCGTACCTTCGTCCTGGTGGAATGACTGGAACTGATCGGCTGTCGTACCCCCTCCGTCTAATAGGCCCTGCTCATGCATGGTTGTTTACATCTTTGAGCAGTTTTAGTGACATCTATGAACAGTCAAAGGGACTGTATCTTGGATACAATATACACAGTCAACGTCTATATGCCGGAGATCTGGGAACCGAGGTGATGCAAAACTTTTTTTGATGTGTGTATACTGTATAGCTTAGACAATAGCTTCAAGATTAAATAAAAACCCGGCTCGAGGCCCGAGGAATTTTAATCGATCGACGAGAAAAAGATCGTTAAAGACACAATTTAATCAGATTTACGGGAGTTTAAAACCATATTTAACCTTTATTTTAGGTGTATAGGTTGAGCGAAGTAAGAACAAGGCTACCCGAAATTATGATGGGTGCATGTGTATTGCTAATTGTACGTAAATATTACAAATACGGCAATTTTGTTCATAAAAACAATTTTAAGCCAAACAACAAACTCTAGTCACCGTTTTTTTTTTGTTTTTTTTTTTTGCGTACCGATCAATCACGCGAGATGGGTCAACATAAACTCGTAGTGGACGTGCAACAAAGGAAGTCTGTTTAATCGCTCATCGGACATAGTTGACTGCAACTACGTCTTCAGCCTTCTCAAAGAAGAATATGACCTTTCCGATGAAGCGGCGCTGACGGGTAAAGTAGCATAAATCTTGAGACTTCGATGAATATTGGGGTACAACTCTTTATCGCAGGCAATTAAAGCTGCCATAGCTTTCTTTGGGATGGTTGACCCCGATTCAAGCTCCCGGGACCACTTTGCCTTTCACATACGAAGTTCAGCCTGTAGAAGCCTTGCCGCAGACGCAGCAGAATGTTGATGGAGAAGTTTGAAGTACTTTGCAGTGGTTGTGTCCACATCCGCTGACGTCCATGATGTTACTAGCATCATTGCTGATAGGCAGTGTAACTCCTGCGTTGCTTAAGGGAAGCGAGTGTTTAGGTCTTCTAGGACGTAGTCTAAAATGGATATGAAAACGGCCCGACGATAGTAGGCTACTCTTCTACGATTGACGCTGGATGATTTTCGCGGTGCTTTTGCCGTTGTGCGATGCGTGGGAGCAGAAGTTCGGTTCCAAGTTGTTTTGCCAGAGGTTCTGTTTCTTGGAAGAGCTCAGCAAATTGTGTGTCGCACTCTTCGCGCCTCTTGCTCAACACAGTAATAGTGTCTAGCGCATCCTGGGCTTCCTTCAAGTCTATTTGCCCTTTTTGAAACAAAATGCTGAGTGTTTTAATGTCTCCAAGGATTTCTAACAAGCAAATGACGGAAACTATAAAATCACTCTCACAAAGAGCAGCTATGAGAGTTTTTGCCTTAGAAGCACTTTCTGGGTCCTTCCATGAAGTAATAGAGTCTAAAATCTCGACTATGTTCGGGAGTAAAGAGCGAAATTGTACAATACCGTCGTGCCGTTCGATCCACCGCGTCTCACAAAGTCCACATACATAGGAGCGTTTTGAGGACGAATCAATGAATGTAATATGGCCTTCATAACTCCTATTGCATTTCGCACGGCGACGACTTTCGAGGACTTCGAAATAGACAAATTCAGAGCGTGGTTATAACAAGGGCACCTAACGGCATGCTCTGCTTCGATTTGCACCTCGGCGACAGCTCCACAAGCTTCTGACGCCATCATAGCGCACCCGTCAGTACCAACGCCAACACACCGACAAAGGACAAGACTGTGATGCTTGAGAATACTCAACTCAGTTTTACCCACGTCTCTGCCGGTTACGGTAGGCTCTGGGACTGTTTGGTTTCTTGTTTCTTGCTGGCTCTCTCTTTGGTGAGCGTTTTCTTCTACTCCTCTATAGTTCTTGCATCTGCATCTTCATTTCTTGTTTGTTGGTCGTATTCATCTTCATCCTCTAGTTCTGCTACATTCTTTCTTCTTTTTCTTGATAGTAGGCTCTGCAATTTCTTTGGTTTCTTGTTTCTTGGATTTATTTTTGGCTTGAAATTTTCTCTTCGAATCCTCCTTAGTTTCTTCTCCATCTTTATCTCTTGCTTGTATTTCCGTTTCTGCTGTTCTCTTAATTTTTTCACACATTTGGATTTACATCGTCCTCTTCTGTTTCCGGTTCCTGAGGTCTCTTCTTTGCAGTGGCATCTAGGATTTCTTCTTCGGTTTCTGCTTTCTTTGGTTCTTTTCCTTCCTGTAGCTCTCGCTCGGTTTCTGTTTCCGTCAAGCTGTTTGCTTTTTCAGTATTGTCATCATTTAGCTGCTCTTCTCCAGTTTTCGGATTTCGCGATTCTTGCGCTAGCCCTTCAGTATTAATTTTATTTCTCTCTCCATCGACATTCCCTTCGTTTAGGGCGATATCTTCCTGTCCGGATACTAGGATTTCGTCTTTTTTTCTTCCTTTTACTTTCCCTTTAATTATGTCTTTTCCCTTTAAACGGTTGTGCACTGTTTCTCGGAGATCTATAAAGCTTATGAAGTCTTCATACAATTTACCTCGATAGACATATCTCAGGCGCGGGTGCAGCGGGCGAAGAGGTTTGTTCGTTTGTACTCGGCTCCGTTCCGATAGGCGCGGGCGTGGCGGCGGCTGCGCTCAGTCAGCTCGGTTCGTCACAATAGCAACAGTGCGAGCGGGGTAGCGAGAAGAGAGCGTCGCGGCTAGGTAATTTAATTTATATTGTACGATTATTAACTGAATACTAGTTAGGTTAAAATCGTTGTTTATAATTCGTTTTGTGCGTCTCCCCTTTCGCTCATCTCCTCCCCCTTCTCCTCTCCTTCGCTTTCCCCCTTTTCCTTTCTCTTTTTCCCTCTTTTCTTTTCTCTTGGGGGGGGGGGGCGATCGCCCCCCCCTTGGATCCGCCCCTGGTGGATACAGACCTGTGCATGTGTATGGTAACGACAATTAGGTCTACACAATTTACCCCATGTTCGTTTTATGAGTGGGTAAGGATAACTACGGGGCAGATGACCTAGTAGTTCAACCCCTTAAAACCTCAATAACTAACTTAAGGAAAACTAAATCTTTCATTCACTACTGTTAATTGAATTTGATATGTGCCCTAATAGTGGAGCATTGGTGGGAAACTGCCATCTGGCAATGACTTAATTACCGTGGCTTAAGTCAATGAGTAGTGACAATCTGGCAATAGGGTAATCACTGTGTTAATTGTGAATGTAAGTGGAATGCGGATTATAAACTTGCAGCAGACATGAATGTGGCTTTTACATACCTTGTGTCCTAGTTTCATATTCTGGGCGATATTACGTATTTAAATTAGGAACCCGGGTCACTATTGTACCTCATATATGTGCTAAAGTTCGTAAATATGGGTTTTTATATTGTTACGTGCCACCCCCTAGTGGCACTTTTGTTAACTGGATTACGGAGGGTAGAAAACACAACACCAATTACTGCTTTAAAGAGAAGCTAGCTTTATTGCTTGCAGGAAGAGGTACACTACTCGTCAGCAAATACAAGCAATTCGAACCTTACTCCAGTTTCCTCAAGTCTCTTCCTTGATCGCTCTTGGCCCTTTCACTTGTCAACAGACCACAGAAGTTAATCCGTCCTAATGAGTACGGTGGCCTTGACAGAAACTACCTGCTCCTCTCCCTTATGTACACCGACTACAGTTACTTACGATCGCTTGCTGCAGGCTGTTCACAAGCTGGGAGAAACAATGTCACTGCATTTCGTAACTCGCACGGCACTTCGTCACCACACTTCTGTCGCTCAGGAAAACACGCACTAGCTCAGAAACACACACCCACAGAAAAACTCGGTCCCCTCACTGTTGAAGCCGCTTATATAGCAGGCTGGTGACTCAATGAATTCTAGAATCGTCCAGGACACACGGCTTCTCGACATTTCCTTCACTGGCTCAGTCACGAATATTCTGGACCATCCCTTTGTCCTTATAGCCCTGTTGCATAAGGCGCACGCAATACACGAGGCAGGGCACAGCCCAGCCCTGGGGCAGTTGTGACTCATGCGGCGAGCGATGACACAAACTCACAGCCGTAACACCACCCCCTTCCTAAAATGGCTGATCGTCCCGATCAATCATGGGTCCGTCTGTGTCCCTCCGTAGGCTGCCAGGCGATCTCGATGCACGATCTTCATTATCGCCCTCGGGCTCCGCTGGATCCTGTAGACGACATCGTTGATCCGTTTCACGACTCGGTACGGGCCCTCCCAAGACTTCTGCAGTTTGGGTGACAGGCCTTTCTTCCGTAATGGGTTGAAGAGCCAGACCATGTCGTCCTCGTGGAATCCGCCGGCATCCGTCTGCTGGTCGTATCGGGTCTTCATTCGGTCGGTCTCGATCCGCAGTTTCCTCCTCGCGAACGCGTGGACGTCCTCCAGTTGGTCGACCAGTTCTTGACTATACTGGCTTACCGGGATCGGATCATTCCCAGGTCGGCCGAAGGGAAGATTGACAGGTAGACGGAGCTCCCTCCCAAACATGGCCCGGGCTGGTGTGCACCCGGTGGCTTCATGCACGGCGGCGCAGTAGGCCAGGAGAAATAGTGGAAGATGTTTGTCCCAATCCCTCTGGTGCTCGCTGACGACTATTCGGAGATGGTTCTCGATGGTGCGATTGAATCGCTCTACCATCCCGTCGGACTGAGGGTGTAGCGGCGTTGTCCTGGTCTTCCGGATTCCCAGCAGCTGGCATAGGTTCTGGAACACCTGCGACTCGAAGTTCCTCCCTTGGATGGAGTGCAGCTCCAGGGGTATTCCGTACCGGCTGACGAATTCCTTCACCAGGGTCTCAGCAATCGTCGCGGCTTCCTGGTTAGGGAGCGCATACGCATCCGGCCATTTGGTGAAGTAGTCGCTGACGACCAATATGTAGCGGTTCCCTGCCTCGCTTAATGGGAATGGCCCAGCAAAATCGATGGCCACTCTCTCCATGGGGCCGCCCACGTTGTAGGTCTTCAGTGGACCCCGCCGTCTTCGTCCTGGGCCCTTGCTGGCTGCGCAATCGTGGCACCTCGCGCAGTGGTTCTCCACGTCGGTTCGGCATCCGAGCCAGTAGAACCGCTCTCTCAGCTTCTCCAGTGTCTTCTTTATCCCAAGGTGTCCACCAGATGATCCTCCATTGACTTCCTTCAGGACTTCCTCCGTCATAGCCCTTGGAACGGCGACTTGTTCCCGAGATGTCTTCCCGTCGGTGCTCTCCCAGGCGCGGCAGATGAGGCCATCCCTTACAATCAGCGAGTCCCACTGCGCCCAGTAGGACTTAAACTTTGGGCTGCAGTCACTCACAATGTTCCACCCGGGTCTGGGGTCACAGGCCCTTTTCCATTCGGCTATCAGTCCCAGGTCATCATCTTCTCCTTGTGCCCGCGTGAAAGATTCGCGGCTCCAGTTCCCTTGAAATTCCACAGTAGTCCGTCGGCACTGTATCCCGGTGTTCTCCTCCCTTCGGGCACAGAAGGTGCAGTCTTCGGGGCACGGTCTTCGAGACAGGGCGTCGGCGTTAGAATGCAGTTGGCCTTTCCTGTGCTGAATCTCAAAGTTGTACTGTTGAAGCCTCTCTAGCCACCGCGCGAGTTGACCCTCGGGCTGCTTGAAGTTCAGGAGCCACCGCAGGGATGCATGGTCGGTCCTGATGAGAAATTCTTCCCCGTACAGGTACTTGTGGAAGTGTTCAATGGTCTTCACGATGGCGAGCAGCTCCTTCCTGGTGACGCAGTAGTTCCTTTCTGGCTTTGACAAGGCCTTGCTGAAGTAGGCCACTACTCTCTCCTCGCCGTCCACTACTTGCGACAGGATTCCCCCTATGCCAAAGTCGCTGGCATCGGTATCGACGATGAACCTTGTTCCAGGTCTGGGGTAGGCCAGAATAGGCGTGGTGCACAGAGCCTGCTTGAGTTGTTCGAAGGCACTGTGGCATTCTGCTGTCCACGTGAAGAGTTGGTCCTTCTCAGTCAGTCGATGTAAAGGTTTGGAGATGTCGGCGAATCCTCTCACGAAGCGACGGTAATAAGTGCAGAGTCCCAGGAAGCTTCGTAGTTGGGACTTGTCCTTCGGAACTGGCCACTCCCTCACAGCTGCGGTCTTCTCTGGGTCGGTGCGCACCCCTTCCTCGGAGACGATATGCCCACGGTACTGGACCCGTTTCTGGAAGAGCTGACACTTCTTGGGGCTCATCTTCAGCTGGGCAGCCCGTAGCTTCAACAAGATCTCCTTCAGGTTGCTGTAGTGCTCCTCGAAGCTTCTCCCCAGAATTATGACGTCGTCTAGGTAGACCAGGCAGGTATTCCAGTGTAGTCCCCTCAGAATGGACTCCATTAGCCTTTCGAAGGTCGCAAGGGCGTTGCACAGACCGAATGGCATGACGGTGAACTGCCAGAGCCCGCTGCCCACAGAGAACGCAGTTTTCTCGCGGTCCTTAGGGTGGACCTCCACCTGCCAGTAGCCACTCTTCAAATCCAAGGTGGAGAACCATCTCGACCCTGATATGGTGTCCAGGGTGTCGTCGATCCGGGGTAGAGGGTAGCTGTCTTTCTTCGTGACGTCATTCACCCGCCTGTAATCCACGCAGAACCTGGTGGAACCGTCCTTCTTCTTCACTAGCACGACCGGAGAACTCCAAGGACTATGTGATGGCTCGATCACCCCTTGCTCCTTCATCTCTTCTACCATACGGTCGACCTCGGCTTGCTTGGCGAGTGGGACACGTCGGAAAGGGGCCCTAATCGTTGCGCTGTCCCCAACGTCGATTCTGTGCTGGACCAAGCTTGTCCTGCCGAAGTCTTTGCTCCCCACGGAGAAGACATCCTGGAATTCGTGTAGAAGGTCCCGAAGTTGGCGTGATTGTTCCTCGTCTAAATGGTCCTGGGATCCTTGGTACAGCTTCTGTAGTTCTTTTGGCAGGGCGCGTCTTCTTCGGTTGTCCGTCTGCAGGTGTCCGTCCGTCGTGTCGGTGATGCGGGAAATCCAGGTAACGGGCTCGCAGACTCCTAGGTTGGTGTCCCGGTGAACCGTAATATCGTAGTCGTTCAGGTTGGACAGGCGGACGTACGGCCGTGACGTCGTGTTGATGAAAGTCTTGGCAACTTGCAATCCTTTTGTCTGGATGTCCTCATATTTTGGCTCGATGACAGCCGCCACTCCCTCAGCAGTTCCGTCGACAATTACGGCAGCGCTGACCTCCGTCTTGGCGGGAACGATGACGTCTTCTCTCAGCCTTACTCGTCGTGCGGTGATGGACTCGTGTGCAGGTTGCAAAGCAAGTTCCTCACCTCCGAAGTGCAGAGTGTTGGTACTCAGATCCAAGATGATGTTGTTCAGGTCCAGGAAGTTCAGTCCGATGATCACTTCATTTGATACGTCGGCCACAAGCACTGGATGCTTTATCGCCCGTCGACCAATGACGAACTCCAGTGATGCTTCGCCATGTACCGGTGCGGTCTCTCCGGTCGCGGTTATTAGCTGGAGGTTCCTTTGTGTGGGTTGAACTCTCCACTTCGGGATCACGGAGGGACTGACGATGGTCCTCGATGCTCCCGTATCGATTAGCATGGGCCAGCTCTCTCCGTTGACGACTCCGTCGACCATCAGGCTGCTATTATCCCTCCGTAACTGCGTCACACGGACTTGGACTGCCGGGGCTTGACGACTGTCACAAGGCAACCTTTGCCCCCCTAGGCTGGCTGATACTTGCTTCCCTGGGCCGCGCGGTTTCCCTACGACTGACTGTTCCGACGGAAACCCTTGCTGGCGGCGATCACCGCAGTCCTTGCTCAGGTGGCCTCTCTTACGGCAGGTCCAGCAGGTCGGTAGTCCTCTTCCGGGCCGCCTCTCCGGATGTCCTTCAACTACGTTTTTGTTGGTGGTACTGCGATTCTTGAAGAAACGGCTTAGCGCCTCCATCAATTCGTCGGCCAGGGGCTTGGTCTCGTTGGTTTTTACTGGTTCGTCGACGTCCACTTGACGCACCCGCGCGTGCATTCTAGATGCCTGTTTTGCTGTCTCGAATTCAAGTGCGTGGCTCAGCGCAACTGCCAGGGTCTTATTGCGCGCGAGTCGCAGCGCCTGTTGAGTGTCCGAGTCCCGTAGCCCGTCGGTGAAGGTCTGCGTCGCAATCTGTTCCAGAAAGTCGGCCGGCGCTGTTGGATAGGCGAGCCTTATGAGGCGTGCGATGTCCATCTCGAACTCCTGCAGGGTTTCCGCGTTCTTCTGTACCCGGGTCCGGAGCTGCATCTGGTAGGCCTGCTGAAGATGGCTATCTCCATATCGGGACTCCATATGGGCGATCAGTGAAGCGTAGTCCTGGGATCCAGTCTGGATGGCCTGAAGGACGTTAAGGGCGTCACCTCTCAGCGCTACAATGAGAGCTGTAGCCTTTTCTGTGTTGTTCCAGTTATTTAACGAACAGGCCGCCTCGAACTGACGTAAGTAGGTGCTCCTCGGGACCTTTCCGTCGAAGGTTGGGGGCGTCACTCTGCTATGTCCCGTTCCTGATATTCCCGGTGTAACGGTAGGCGGGTGTTGGCGCAGCTCGGCAACTTCCTCTTGTAGGGCGTTGAATCTCGCTTCCATCCCCGTCGGCGGGCGTTGGCTCAGCTCAGCAATTTCCTTCTGTAAAGAGTTGAATTTCTCTTCCACCCCCGTCAGTGGGCGTTGGCGCAGCTCGGCAACTTCCTTTTGTAAGGCGTTGAATTTCTCCTCCACCCCCATCAGCTGGCGTTGGCGCAGCTCGGCAACTTCCACTTGTAAGGCGTCGAACTTCTTTTCCACTGCCGTGACTTCCTCACGCAGACCCAGTTCTAATTTCTTCAGGTCCTGTGTCTACTTATTATGACCGTCTTCCATCTTCTTCTGGCCGTCCTCTATCCTCTTCAGGTCCTCCGCTAGCTTATTTTGACCGTCTTCCATCTTCTTCTGGCCGTCTTCTAGTTTGGCAGTTAGGTCCTCGGCTAACTTCTTCTGGCCGTCTTCTAGTTTGGCAGTTAGGTCCTCGGCTAACTTCTTCTGGGCGTCCTCCATCTTCTTCTGGCCGTCCTCCATCTTCTTCAGGTCATCCTTCAGGTCCCTGGCTAATTTCTTCTGGCCGTCTTCCATGCCACTTAACTTTTCTAGCAATGCTGCCAATTGCGCCTCCATTTTAGTTGTTTGTCTTGTAAAGGGCATGCACTCACAGGAAAATTAGAGAAAATGACCTGCTCGGGTTTTGAAACCAGGACCGTCAGGTGTTGTGCTTGAGTTCGTAATCCGGCTTCTCACACCAGTTGTTACGTGCCACCCCCTAGTGGCACTTTTGTTAACTGGATTACGGAGGTTAGAAAACACAACACCAATTACTGCTTTAAAGAGAAGTTAGCTTTATTGCTTGCAGGAAGAGGTACACTACTCATCAGCAAATACAAGCAATTCGAACCTTACTCCAGTTTCCTCAAGTCTCTTCCTTGAGCGCTCTTGGCCCTTTCACTTGTCAACAGACCACAGAAGTTAATCCGTCCTAATGAGTACGGTGGCCTTGACAGAAACTACCTGCTCCTCTCCCTTATGTACACCGACTACAGTTACTTACGATCGCTTGCTGCAGGCTGTTCACAAGCTGGGAGAAACAATGTCACTGGATTTCGTAACTCGCACGGCACTTCGTCACCACACTTCTGTCGCTCAGGAAAACACGCACTAGCTCAGAAACACACATCCACAGAAAAACTCGGTCCCCTCACTGTTGAAGCCGCTTATATAGCAGGCTGGTGACTCAATGAATTCTAGAATCGTCCAGGACACACGGCTTCTCGACATTTCTTTCACTGGCTCAGTCACGAATATTCTGGACCATCCCTTTGTCCTAATAGCCCTGTTGCATAAGGCGCACGCAATACACGAGGCAGGGCACAGCCCAGCCCTGGGGCAGTTGTGACTCATGCGGCGAGCGATGACACAAACTCACAGCCGTAACAATATCTTGCAATTCTAAAAACGGGACGCCATTTTCGGCAGCGCTTTCATCTTGATCAACAGTCAAAAAGGTAAACTCTACAGCGAGGCGCACACATTGATGCCAACATGTGAGATACAAAATCGCTGTTGATAAAAAGAAGTGAGATACAAAATCACTGTTGAAAAAAAAAACATCTGGACGTGTTAGGTAGTAACCATTGTCAAAACTCATTGATCTGGGCGCGTTAGGCTGTAACCACTGTCAAAAACCAATGGATTGGGCAAAACGAAGGTTAGAAGCTCGGGGGCAGGTGCGGCCTTTGGGAGGCAATTTCCACAATCCATGATCAATAAACAATTCAATTGGGCGCACTATCTATGAATTGAGTGGTGCGCATGAATGAAGCACACTAGCGACTGAATTGGGCGCTTCTTTGTTTTGCATAGTACCGTAAGCGCGAGGTTGGCAGTACTGTCATGGTACTGTTTTGATAACGATCGATGAGAATAATGGCGCTGACAGCTGTAATTTTCGCTATATAAGTCGTGTACCTATTTGGGATGGCTGGGTGGGTCACAGACGGCGGTGAAGGAAACGTCTATTAATACATTTTCTCCAGATATTTTCCTGACCATTATACAGGTATTTTGGTTAGTTTTTCTTCGTTAGAAAAGTTATGAATAGGTCATAGTCGTGCACTGAGCAAATTTCAAATAGCCTGAATTTGCCACTAGCTGTCCTTATATAATATCACGCTGTGTCAGGGGAAATCTGGACTAGTCTGTGAACAACACAGGCCTCTATTGGTGAAGTTGCCTGTTGACGTGGGTACGGGCAAACAAGGCAAGCTTTGGGATGTTGCTGCGTTAAACGGGGCACTCGAACAGGACGTCTTGATCGTAAGGACACTTCTCTTAACCTGTTCCTTACTGTCTGGTCGGTCACCGGTACTCAGTGACCCTCCTGCGGTCTTGTTGCAGCTGTCTGGCAGTTGCTGAACGACGCCGCAATGCACAGATGGTCAGATATCTGTCGTCTTATGGGGTTGTCATGCATCCACGAACTTGTCCAACCCTCTTTGTGAACTGGCCTGTCTCATTGCAGCGATTCCACAAGCGTTGAATAATGGACGGAGAGACATTGAGATCCTCAGCAACACGACGAATAGTCCATCCTTCCTGGATCAAAGTGACAGTTCTTGCGACTTGACCTCGTTAAGATGTCTCATGCCATGTGCTGGTTTATGTACAACGTGCTCAAATGACGGCAGTAGACTGTGTACCTTACAACACACGGACGCTCCGCTATTCACTTTGTTTCGAGTGGTCACCTGACAGTTGACAGAAATAATAACCGATATACGACGCGGCTCAATCCCGTAAGCCAAGATGATAAATTTGTCAGTATTTTCAATTCCTAACGACTCCCAGAAAGGTAAGTGAATGATATATGTTCATCACGTTCTGGTATACTGAACAATTAATATCATAATCAGGAATGTAATACAATAATATTGCATGCATACTAGAGCTCGAGCCAGCCGGGAAGGCGTTGCGCAGAACACAACGCTACCATTACGTCCATCCCACCAATCACAGTCAGTCTGTCTTGAGAATCTGAGCTAGTGTGTTGTCAGGAAAGCTAAGTGTAAAGCAGTGTGAAAGAGACAGGCTCATTGAGGTAAGCGACGGTGTTGTGATACCGCAGGGACTCATGGCAGCAGACACGGTGGACCTAATGCAACAGTGGAAATTTATCTCTTTCTCTCTCTGCGCAAATCCCACAGAGCCGGCCGCCTTCCGGGCTGACGCGAGCTCTAGTAATTTATAGCAAGCCGTAGCTTATGCGGCAGCACGCCGGCCTCTTACCTCTGGGTCCGTGGTTCAAATCCCCGTCACCCCATGCTGGATAAAGCGGAGGCAGGCAGGTTTTTCTCCGGGTACTTCGGTTTTCCCTGTCACAACTTTCATTCCAGCAACACTCTCCACTATCATTTCTTCTATTTAATCATTTCCCCAGGGGAGTGAGACAGGCTTCAGCAGCCGGCAGAGTTCATATCATTCCCTTCCCGGTCGGTCGACTGGAAGCAGGCTGTGGATTTTCACTTATAATTTATACATCTACCATTCACATAAATAATTCACAACCACAACAATGAAACCTTAATTATTAATTTTAGAATTTTATTAAATCGATACGGCAATATCTATTTCGCAAAATTATGCGAAAATTAGGATCCTTCTCTCTAAATTGTTCAGTTTGTGCAAAAGAATCATGTATCTACCCATACACATACTAATACATTCATGACAATAACACAGGTTATCAGACACTAATTTCATACTCACCCAAGTTCACTGGGCTAAATGACCACAATGTCTAATCCCATAAATGAAACAACCACCACACTGCCTCCATGTTTACTTTGGTTTGAAATTTTTCCACCTGCAAGATCCAGTTCTGTTTGTAAACCCATGTGGTGACCATTCCTGTGTTTGTTGAGTATCACTGACGGTACCCGTGGTACATAATGGTTTTCATTAGCAACGTATCTTATAGCAGAAGGAGAATGCTGTATCATACAAGTCACCCCTGGAGCAATGGTAAGCTTATTGCTAACTATCGGTATTGATCAGTGTTATTAGACCGAAGCTGAATGCTACGATTAAGACCTTAATAATACCCACTGGATTTTCAGGAATTTGAAGTGTTCATGTTAATGTCTTCAATGAAACCGTGGAAGGATTGGGTTTAAGCAACCTACTTTAGGAATATCGGAATGAATGCTTGTACTATTACGCGATCATCAACTTCACGATCACAACCAGCTGTGGCATTTAACCTCGGAAATCCCATAAGCATTAACTGGGAATTGGACACAACCAACCTTGGAGGGAGGCAAGCAGCTCGACTGCTGTGCCATTAAATCCTAGATGGCCACCGCAATTAAACCAATTGTGTAACATCGGTTTCCTTGTCTATTCATGGTACCATTTTGCAGTGCCCCAACCTTGTTTATGAGTACGAACCGCCATTGAAATCACGGATATTATTTTCATTACCGGACGACACTGTGTCACTAGTGGTGGGCTACTTAGTTGCTGTTATTATACTCATCGCCAGATGCTAGTGTTGGAATAACTGTTTTCCGAGGAATCCAGGAAGTACACAGTTCAAAAGAATTGGGGGACATGTTTTGTAACGTTTGGTATGTGAACGTTAATTTTGTAGATGGGGTTCCAATGGTCGTACAGCATGCCTTGAGACCTTAGCTACTCAGGTTATGTCAAATCGCAGTTATATTCCATCTGTACAGAGTTGAGTTTGAGTACATACACCAACACTTACCTACCCATGATTAAGGCTGCTGCAATGTTAGCCGAAACGTCGGGAAATAATAAGCGATATACGACGCAGCTCAATCCTGTAAGCCAAGATGATAAACAAGACACCGGCTGCGAACGTCTACGATCTAAATACTGTCAAATATCACTGCTGCACTCGATATATTTCTAATATTGCTTAAATGAATGTTCTTATTTGTAGCTTGTTCAACGAGGGCAGTGTACAGGCCCGGGGGGCAGTACCACCTGGGAGCCACCCCCCATCTTTTACCAAAACCACCCCAACTGGCAACATCATAAGACCAGAACATTATCCATACACAGCAAGAGGCGGCCACCCAGCTCGGGAGGTTAGCCAACTACTTGCAACACATACATAAACATCTACATCAACAACTAACTGGGGCAGCTACAGTGACGTAATGCTGACCATGCAGCACCTAAAAGTATAAGAAGTGGAGTCCTAACTGGAGCCATTATCTGTTATACAGTGTGCGTCGCCAGCGGCCCTAGCCGACGTCTGTTCCAGTTTCATCATCAGGTGAGAGTCAGTAGTGCTCAGAATCCTTTATTTTGTGAACACCTACCCCTAATTTGTACACACCAATTGTATACTTGTCTACATTCCCCAAGTGGGACTTACCAATTCACATCTACTGACCAAATAAACACATGGTCAGTAAACTACACTTGCATATACTAATTACACTCCTCTTCACGTCCTAATACCCCGCCTGACCTTTGTCACGATTGTCCGTGACCGTAGTAGCCAGTAATTGCTTGGTCAGACTCCATTGTGCTTCCCGCACGCGACTCGACTGCCTAGCAGCGAGCCGCTGACATTGCACGTTTATTGTTCCGCCCAGCTGGCAGGCCAGTACAGTAGCCTGTATTTCGAGATCCATTCCCCAATAAACACTTGCATCTTTGCAGGAACATCCCCTAGAGATTAAACACTAAACAACACACTACACTAGTAAGCTTTCCCAGCTACGGGAAGCTACTCTCATTTAGGAACAACCTTCCAAATTAGTACAGTAAAACAAAGTGTGTTTTATCCCAAACTACCCCCCAACCAAGGGATTAAAACATATTTGGTGGAGGCTCTCCTACCACGCACAATAAGGGTAGGACTCATACAACGAGCCCTCGTGGTAGAACGACCCGTACCGCACACAGCCAAGCGAGACTAAATTTTTTTTTCACTCCTACATTACGTCCCACACTTTTTCTTTATTACACGGGGATTTGTATTACTACACCCATCCCCACCCTCCCCATAGTGCAAGATCAGTGGAAATTAAATGACCACGTTTAGAACCACACTAAGGGACTTTGCGCACCATTTGTCGGCTAGCACAACTCCACTACTGCCGAAGTTAAAAATTAAAAACAGCGACTTGATAGACGATCACACTGCAATACAACTTATTAGGGAACTCGAATTAAAGGCAGCAGAGATCTGCGCTCAACACCCTGCAGCGGCAGCACAAGTCACACATTTTACACGATCCCAGGCCAGTGCTCACGGACAAGAATCGCCAATATCTAGCGCTAGTGAAGCAGATTGCTTGCCAACACTCCACCCCCTATTGTTGCAGCAACTACAAATCACAGAGCAGAAAACTGATAATCTGCTCAAGCGCATCACACAGTTACTAGATACAGACACTGTTAAAGCAGACAATCACTCGACAGAGGCAGTCCTAGACATACACACTATTTTGGAAACGGTGAAACAGGATTTAGACAGGACTGTGGACGTAGTCAAATCCACACAGTACGACAACACACCATCATTCAGTGACGATATATCAGGTCACGAGCCACCTGGTAACGTAACACACGTATCGTGCACGGGGAGCGAGGCTAATTCCCCTGAGAACAACACAAACACCCTGTCACGCGATAGCGTAAACAGATTAGAACCTTTACACAGCCAACGAGAGACAGTCAGACAGGAAATGAACAGGCACACAGAATACCCCATGATCCACCCCACAAAGTTCATGGGGGAAGGCCAGGATCCCGAGGAATACCTCCAGGCCTGCAATACAACGGCTCGGATCAATGGCTGGAGCGATGAAGTCAGAAAACGGCTCCTCCCTGCATACCTCACAAAGGCGGCCATGACATGGTATGAGCTTCATGAGGACAACCTAGAAGATGCCACATGGGAGGAAATCACTTTATTGTTGAAAAGTGAATTCCAGCTCATACCAGATGATGAGGACCTGTATGACCAAATTCGACAGAGGTCACAGGGACCTAAAGAAAGCGCACAGTCGTACGTAAACGCAAAATTGCTGATGTGCGACAAATACAACGCAGCTATGACAAATAAGCAGAAAGTTAAGCTGCTAATGCAGGGCCTTAGACCATCCATCGTGGACAAGTTATGCATCATGAATAACCCCACGGTCCAACACATGCTGAATAACATTAAAACAATAGAGGCAGGAAAAAAAGATCACGGAAAAAGCTACGGAGAAAGCCGTGAATCAGCACTTTCATCCACAAAAGGACGACACTAGTCAGAAGATGGATGAATTAGTGGACAGGATGGAAAAGTTAACGATAGCTGCCATCCAAGCAGGCGGCAGACCGCCTAGGGGTGAACACACAGACACGGAAGAGCGCTATTATCCTGAAAGGGACAGGGGGTACACGGAGAGGAGACACTACGGGAGGGAGGAAATTTACTACCCTCCACAGCGGCCAACAACACCACATACACAGGACAGGCCACACTACCCTCCGCAGTACTCACCGGTATCATACGCGGACGTAGAGCCGACATACCTCTCACGGCGACCACCATCCCCGTACACACCGGAGTACTACCCTGAAGATTACGAACACACCATCCCCCGGCGAAGCAGCTGTCCACCAAGCAGACAGGGCTATGCTGCCCCACAATACAGGGCAGACAGGGAGTATCGGGAAAACCCGCCCCCAAGCAGGCAAGGCTATGCAGCCCCGCAGTATAGGGGAAATGGGAACTATCGGGAGAACCCGCCCCCTCGCAGGCAAGGCTATGCATCCCCACGATATAGGGGAAATGGGGACTATCGGGGAGACCCACCCCCATCAGGCAAGAGTCTGCATCCCCACAACACAGGGGAAACAGGGAGTACCGGGAGAACCCACACCCAGGCAGACAGGGGTATGCACCCTCCCAATACAGGGAAAAGGGGAATCGCCGGGAAAACCCGCCCCCGAAGCAGCAGACATACACCCCACCCTGGCGGAGACAGGAAAACGAACCACCGGGCAATAACCGCCAGACAAAATAAACCACAAAAGGACGGGAAACCAGAAACACATACCCAGAGGGCCCGGAACACTATCCCCTCCCCGACGAACACCCGAGGGAGTTCAGGGATGAGGTACCCCGCTGGGCAGACAGGGGGGCAATACTTCCCACACCTAGCTACCCACCGCAAGCGGGGAGTTGGCGCAGCCACCCCGAGGGGGCGTACATACAGTACAGGGAGACGAACGCCCACGTTTCCAAAAAACGCTTAGACGGGGAGGTTCGGCCAGCTGATAAAGCGGCTGAGGTTCCTCCCCAACACAACACCAGAGAGGCCCTCCACCTAAACAAACTCGTAAGAGCAAGGGGAAAAAGCAGCCAACTAAAGCCAAGGCTGACGATCCGCCTCCGGGCCGTTTCCAAACACACCCCGTACAAGGATACGGCAACTGTCTGTTCAGGGCCATTAGCTTCCTAGTCCGGAACACCGAGGATCATCACAGGGACTACAGACAGAAAACGGTCCAACATATCCTGGCCAACTGGAAAGAGTACCGGGATTTTGTATCGGACGAGCGGGAAAACCCATTCCAGACCGGGGCAGGCTACCGAAAATACATGGGTAGGGACGGTACCTACGCCGGCGCCTTAGAGGTGACCGCTCTCGGCAAGGTACTCAAAACGAACATACACGTGTACACTGACGTGCACTCGCCCCCGCTATTCACGACCGCGGGATTTGACAGGGACCTACACATACTGTTTACAGGGAACCCTAGGGCGGGACACCACACGCCCCTCAGAATCACGCGCGAACAGACCAAAAGCAAATCCACACACTCCAAACAGGAAACCATACCCCCTACATCACAACACGGGGCGGGAAGTGACCCCACTCAGGCGCAGGGCGCGAGCTCACTCGGCATAGGGAAGCCAGCAACAGGAGTCGAACTCGCGACCGCCTGGAACAAAAAACGGGGGTAACAAGTGCAAACGTAGAGTCACATTTGCAGACACACCTTCCCAGGAGGGAGAAAGGAACAACACACCTACACAAAAACTGGGAACTGTCAATACATTAAACGTTCGCCAGGATCCCTGTATTTTCACAGTGCGGGCAGTAAAGTGAGCAGGCAGTGTACTGAATGGACACATTTCGCTGACCGAGGCAAAGAAATTGAGCCAGGAAGTAAACCGAGAGGCCAAGCGTGCCGTGTACAATAAGCGGCCAGCTCCATGCCTTCCCAGCACAGATGTTACGCCATTAGCAACAACAACAACATACACTCTATACAACACATCTTTGCAAGGCAAGGGACTCCAGGTATCGGCACTGACGGTACACGCCAGCATAAATGGCCACAGGGTGCAAGCCCTAATTGACACTGGGGCAGCGGTAAGTTCTGTAAACAGAAAACACGTTACCGAAGGCCAAATACACGGTGTCATGGGTGACATCCGGCTGGTAGCGGCCAATGCTCAGACGCTAGAAAACACGGGGGTGGCAGACATACACCTCAGACTAGACCATTTTGCCACAACACCAGGCCTCTACATTGCACACGATCAGCAGACACACAGACACACACACAGATAAGGCGGCCAATCAGACTCACCGACAGGACCTGACACCCGAGCAAAATAAAAGGCTCACGGAGCTCCTGGAAGCCAATAGGGATATCTTTGCCCATTCGATGAAGGATCTCGCAGTGACAGACCTTATCGAACACCACGTCACACTCACCAGTGACCGGCCGGTCCACCAGGCCCCCTTCAGGGTGAGTCAGAAGGAGAGACACGCCATCGACACTCAGATCACAGAGATGCTCGAGGCGGGGGTCATCGTCCCGGTTATTTCGAATTACAGTGCACCGGTCTTGCTGACCAAGAAACGGGACGGTTCCCACAGGTTCTGTACTGATTACCTTAGGCTCGATAAGTTAGTCGAAAATGACAGTTATCCAATACCAAGGGCCGACACCTATTTGGATGCCCTCGGTTGGGCTAGCTGGTTCAGTTCGATGGATTGTTATAGTGGATTCTATTCAATCCCCGTCTATGAACCGGACAGGCACAAGCTGGCGTTCGTTACAGAGAACGGTCTATATACCCGTACAAGGTTACCAATGGGCCTCCGTAACGCCAGCCAGACCTTCCAAAAGCTAGTGGATAAAACATTTTCAGGGCTAAAATGGCGTTCAGTATTAGTATACGTGGACGACATAACGGTCTTCTCCAACACCTTTGACGAACATCTCGTACATTTGGAGGAGGCTTTCGCAAGGATTAGAGAGGCCAAATTAAGGCTTAAACCTGCGATATGTCAATTTGCCAGACAGCAGATTAACATATTGGGCCATATTGTAAACAGAGAGGGCATTATTCCCGACCCAGCGAAGACTGACGCAATAACGGGCATCCCAATGCCCACAAATTTGAAACAATTGCGCAGCTTTATTGGGCTCGCCTCTTATTACAGAAAATATATCCACAGGTTCGCGCACATCGCCCATCCCCTAACCGAACTCACACGTGAGAAGACGCCCTTCAGCATTAAAAAGGAACATATAGATGCCTTCAACACACTGAAGCAACTATTGACCTCACCACCATTACAGCAACACTTCCATAGTGATAGGCCCATCTTTTTACACGTGGATGCCAGCCAGTACGGGCTGGGAGCGGCCCTGCTACAGGAAGATGCAGAAGGGCGCATACGGCCAATAGCTTACGCTAGCAGAAAACTAGGCTAGATACTCTGCCACAGAGCGGGAAATGCTGGCATTTTCATGGGGAGTGAACTATTTCCGGGTATACCTCTATGGTATCCAGTTCACGGTAGTGACTGACCACGCAAGCCTGCTTTTTTGGGACAAATTCAAAAACCCAAATTTGCGGCTCAATAGGTTTATATTCCGCCTGTATGAATATAACTTCGTGGTCAAACACAAGAAAGACGCTACACACCTAGATGCAGATGGGTTGTCTAGGCTGCCAGTAGCCGACCCCCCAGATGACAGTAAGGACCACGAATGGGACATGCCCACTTTTGCCCTGACGGTGGTTAACATCAAGCCGGAGCAAGAACGTGATCCATACTTGAAACAGATTCTAATGGCACTAGAAAACTTGGATAAGGTGGATTCCAAGACGGCACGGCTGTCTAGACGATTTTTCCTAGACAAGGACGGGGTTAAGAAATTTAAACCCACAGCCATGCACGATAATGCACCTATAGCGGTTCCGGAGTCATTGAAAGAGAATATCATGATCGGACACCACAATAGCCCAATGGCAGGGGCACATTTGGGTACGCATAAAACATACCATAGAATCCGGGACAAGTATTACTGGGTAAACATGAAGGCCGACATAGACACCTTCGTAAAGACATGTCACACTTGCCAGCGATTTAAAACAAGGCCTGGCAAGCCTCATGGATTACTCAACCCTATTCCTGTAGGAGAGCTATTCCATAGAGTCGGGATGGATGTGAAAGGCCCCATCACTACCTCTGGAAAAGGTAATAAATATATACTTGTGGCCACAGAGTATCTCACCCGGTATATGATTACAAAGGCTGTTCCCAAAGCAGACACAAACAGCATAGTCGAATTCCTATTCGACATAGTCACACGATATGGCCTATTCTAAAACCTACTATCCGATAGAGGTACTATTTTCACCTCGAGAGTGCTCCAACAGTTTTTGGAGGTACTCAGGATAAGGGCATACACGACCACGAGTTTTTCCCCACAAACAAATGGACTCACGGAGAGTATGAATAAAATAATTGGAATTGCATTAGCCAAATTCACGGGGGACACAGGGACAGACTGGGATGATTATCTACAGCCCATTACATTTAGCTACAACACTTCCATATCCACGGCCACAAAACACTCTCCACACTTCCTGTTGCACGGATATACACCTAGAAGTCCCATAGACAACATATGCATCCCGCAGGACACTCTCCCGGACAAAGCAGCCCATCTAGAGCACTTGCAGATAGATAGCATGGTCGCCAGAAAGAACATAGCCGCGGCACAGAGAAAACAAAAAGAACGGTACGATCGGCAAAGAAAGACCGTGGAATACACACCCGGGCAATTGGTTATGGTTTCCAATTCCGCCCGTAAGAAAAATGAGTCCGAGTTCCTCCTGCCACGTTGGTCAGGTCCCTTCAAAGTCTATAGGAAGGTATCTGACCTAAACTATATCGTAAACGTGCGCCATGGACGCAAACTCATCAAAGACACTATACACGCCCGCCGTATGAAGGCATATCACACCCGCAAAACGACACCTACACGTAAAGGCGGGAACACTGTCAAAAGGAAGGGAAATCATTCCACGGGCATACGTGAAAAGAAGGCCAAGAAGTAGCCTTCGAATCCCGATGACCTCACCGGGATACGAACCTAACACTGCCAAACTGGCCCGGAGACACAGGCCTAAAATGCACCAGGAATAATTACCCTGGACAGAGACGGTCTCGGACCCGCGACCTTCTGAATACCAGGAATGCAAGGTCGGGTAAATATCCAATTGAAGGATGCGGCAATAAGGGACAGTCACGCTAACAGGAATTCTTACGCACAAAATAATAGAATCACCTCCGACACCTAGTCACCAAACACGCGACTAGCGGCCCGGAGACACACATACATAAAGACATCTAGCTACCACTAACAGGAATATATTCACCCCACGCCCACAATAACACAAAATTTGGGGATACAATTATAGAGACAGGCAGGTTCTTTTCCATGGCGGAAAGCCATGCTCACAATAGGAGAGCGAGCAACCAAGCCCACACACACGTGCTTGACATATGCACATCGCCAGACAAGTAACAGGTAATGCCCACGTCAGTGAAATTTGATACTATCGCAGTCAGCGATAACACACACGTGAGCAGGCGACCTTCACTAGCTACGGACAGCCTAAGAGTGTTCCAGTCCTGGCTGTAACATACACAGTCATTCACGCCAGTTGCAAAACCCGATAACTCCCAAAATTAGAGTACGAGGGTCGTCGCGAATGGCACAAAATATTCACGCTAAAGCATATTTTCATACGCGTGTCTCAAACACACGATACGCGCGCCATGGTACACACAGTACAGAAAATGTAATACCAAGGCCTTAGACCAAGGCGTGAACAAACACACAGAAACACAATACACACGTGCCAAAAAGAAGCACGAAAACACAATCAAAAGCCACACTACGGACGCACAAATCCCAACAGACAACGCAGACATGAAACACGGAGTATTACACGGGATCGCGGCTCCGGATGCCCAATAAGAGCGGACACCGTGGAAAACAAGAATTGTCGACCGACGAAAGATCACTCACAGACAATTACACGGGTACCATCGCACAAATAGCATCCATACACCATCCCCTACAGAAGAAATCATAGGGTTCCATACAGACACTGTGCCCCATAGAAGGGAGCCAAGAGTGAAAATAGGCATTAGGCTGTTCAAATTAGGCATATATAAATGGCATGTTATCACAGAGTACACGCTTTAAACATGCACTAGAGGTGGCAAAGGCATTGCAATAGGACCGTATACAAGTACATAAGCGGTTGAGCCACACAATTATAATAACAGGGAGGTTCTTTACCATACCTATAGGAGCATAGACTCGTGCCAAGGTACTCGCTACAACAGCCCACCCAAGGCATTAGCGACCCCGGGACTACCAATAGGGGCCGTACCGAAAAGCGCCAGACTCCTACCGAAACCACAACACACTTTCCTTTGAACCATAGCGCCCAACACCTAAAATACGGGGGACGCCACTCTCACAGACACAAAACAGGTAACACCACATTTTTATGGCCAGAAATCATGCCAAAATTTCGATTACCCCGAACATGGGCAATAGACTTCCTAGACATGAATTGCAGATAATTACACAAGGCAAAGGTCTTGCGAAAGAAATGTCTACACAACATCGGTAGCAAAAACAGGACAGATTAACACATTGGCCCTCCCGGAATGCCAAACAATGTCAACACACGGACATTGGCAAAAGTCACGTTCTGTCAGCCGCCATACGTAACATCAGAGACTTCCCGTATACAAGGACATGAAAACAGAAACACAATAAAACACTGAGTTGCGAATTCTAGCGCATTGCAACACTGCTGTCGGCAGACACTCTTGTTATAACGGAAGTGACAATGAAATGCCGACATGACCACAAAAAAAAAACAATAATAATAGTATACAGTTGACACAGGATTCAGCGCTGTTACAATAGGTATAACATTTAGCAATGTACAGATACTATAGGCCGGATTTATCTTAGGGCCACAGGAGCATGTCTACAAGGATGTTAACAAGCCACACGCGCCACCTGACAATCAGCCATGCGACACACGATAAAACTTATCCGATAACAGCCCACCCGCCAGCGTGCTGTAGCGGAACGCAGCCATACACACGCAGCTGCGCTAATCACAGTTACGGCCACGTCCTTCCCACACGCGCCCACTAATCAGGGGCGAATACAGACAGATTCCCTGAGGGAACAACCCCCCCCCCAATAACTACTTCTCTTCTTGTTTTTTCGTTATCTTTAAAGAACCATCATAGGCGATCAGGACATGACCAGTTACACTCAAAATCACTTGCTACCTTAACGTTACAGATAAGAGACTAGATTAGGCCGTGACGTCACAGCGTCACCGCACTTACCCATCCCAAGGAGCGGATAGGAAACAGATATTGCCCAAGTGAGGATGACAGGAGCAGAGATGGATAGTGCCATCAGAATGGCCAATGTACCACCTACGGGCTACCATTATACCACCCTTCTCCTTACATAACCCTGTCACTCACAACGCCATCCAACACAGACACACAAACACATAAAAACAGATAGACTACATTCAAAAATATACATCGGGGTCAATAGGCTTCATGCTTCTACCCAAAATTCGGGTATGCTAAGCCCTGGTCACATATGCCTACACCCGAGTATTAGGGGTGTGTCAGAAAGAATAGCAAGCGTAATGCACATCTCAATATAAAGAGATGCGGCCACACTTAAACTAACAAATATTCTCTTACTAAATAATCCCGCATGCAAGGGACATAGAACTATCACACCCCAAACAATACTCTATCCTCAAATGAGAGCGGATACGCCTCATATCCAGCCACATGCATGGAATATCCTACCCACATACCAGGGGTTATTATTATTGAACCTGCATGGCACTTTTAGAAATATTTTTACACACTTGGGAAAAACCTACCCCATCCAATCACTGTAAAACATCCTGACAGCATCACCGGCTCCCGGCCACCATTAACATGGAGTCCTACGATGCACGACCCTCTTCTACCATGCTTTAAGCCCATTCAGCAGATAACACCCCCGGATCCCAATAACAAGGTACCCAACGCCATCGAAACCTACTAACGCCTCCAGGAAATTCCACAAGGCATCAACGCTGGACATCTGACATGGCGAACAGGCCTAAAGTAGACAATGCATTTAGAAGATCCTATAACCCCAGGACACTCAAAAACTCTACATAACTACATGACACACAGAAAATTATTCACAAACCACATTTATATTTTTTTTGAAATAAAAGGAATCTGATATCACGCTGAACGGTGATGAGAGTGTAAACAGAAAGGCAGAGGCGCCACACAAGAACAGCGCTGGGGAAGGCGATGATGAGTCCTGCCCCAGTTAACCCAATGACCCAGACTAAATAACAGACGGAACTAAGTAAGGTTGAAGCATTGATGACCTGGCGCGGGCAAACGCCAAAACCGGGGGTGCGTCTAGCCTACCCCCTCGGCAAAGGAAAGTTACACCCACTATGCGCCACGGTCGTCGAAGCCAAGACCTGCAGGGGAGACTTTTTGACGGACGGGGGGAGAATTAGCCAGCTCCGCACCGGACTCAGGAGAGGAACCTAGGGACGACCACATTAGGACTAGACTCCTAGTTAGTATGTAAGTTAAGTAGAACTTCTATGGCGGGAAGTTAGTCTTCTACTCGCAGAAGTGAAGAAGAATCTCAGGATTCAGTGGGACCAATCCTAGATTCGCCAAGTCCTTGTCCCGTGTGACGGGGTGAAGACGGCCAAATAAATGATAATCAACAAACAATGAATAATATACATGAAATATGAATAATATGGAATGAATGCGATCATTCGGGCCCGTGCCCACGTAAATGGCTGACAGCGAGTTACCAGAGCTTAAATGGTCACGCACCGGGCGGCCAGAGATATTAAATAGGTATGCAGCGGGCTGCCAAGAGGGGTTCTCGTGGGCAAACCCAGCAATGATAAATATATCAGCAAATCACCAATGAAGAATGATGGCAACATAGGCAAATACAACGGCAATGAACAGGATAGCGGGGCGAGGCGTTTGCTCTTCAGCAGCGCAAGTGCCCGGGACTTTATTAATTACTAGTTATTAATTACTAATATAAATGTCGACAATTAGTATTAAGGGAGCGGAATCTGGTGGTTTTAGAGACAACCGGTGTCTCTAAAATACACACGGGTGGTGCCCTTAGGAGGTAAAACTGCCTCAGGCGATCGCTCCGATCAAAATTCTAGCATGTAAGGCAGTTGCATTTGGAACGCAACTTGGAATTAAGCAAATTTATTAAGCGCTGTTGCTAAATAATAGCACAGCACATTTCGGCATTAGATTAAGGTCCACTCGGCATGTACATCCAGCATATTCTTATATTTATGTACTAATTAACATAACTTAAGGCAATTTTTTTAAAATTAAGATAAAGCCGTCCAGCACCTGGTGGCTAAAAATCCGTTACCATGGTAAGCCCGACAATACGTTAGGTTAAATTACATTAAGATAGCACGTTCGGCACCTGGTGACTGAAAATGCGTCACCAGGGTAAGCCCGACAACATATTAATATAAATACGACTAAGATTAAGCCGTTCGGCACCTGGGGACCAAAATCCGTTACCAGGGTAAGCCCGACAACACTAGGCTAAGATAGGTTAACATAGGCTATCCTAGAAGTAAGTTAGACTTCAGTGGCGCCACACTTAGTTTTATAAATTAAGCGCTGCCAAGAAAATGTTTCATACATACATGTAATGTATTGTAATGTATTGTCATGTATTGCTAACAACTAATCCGCTTTCCCAAACATAGGAAAACCAGGGAGCAACGCATCCACAGATGTACAGATGTACAAAACAGAAAAAAGTTGCCATTAATACATTTTTTTACAGATAACAAGGAGCATGAGCATGTCTATTGTAAATATATTTCCCACACGAAATTACACATACCCTTATCTCTGTCACACAAACACACTGCTCCTCATCGTTTTTCAGTCGCGCCAATAAGGTGACGGCGCCGCGATCAGCGACGTAAGATGACGTGGGGCACCGAGCGACGCTGACGCAAACACACCCATGCATACGCTTCAATAATAAGCAATATACGGTAGCCAGGGGCGGTGCAGAGATTGTGAGCACCTACCTTAGCTGCCAAGGTGAATTTTTCCACCCACGGGGAAAATTTACGAAAGGTAAGGTTAACGGCATGACCATTAACCCACAGCCATAGGTGAGAGGTACCTACAGCTCAGCGAATAGCAAAGTGAAGGGAGAATGAGTCGACAGAGGAGAGCGCTACAGAAGGCCTAGAGAATGAGACGAGGTACCAGGCTCATGAGCAAACCGGTCTAGTAATAAGATTATTATTTTATATTATATCATGCGTGTAAAATAAAATGTAAACCCAAAGCGTACACAAATATATATTAATGCTCAAGTGTACGCCTACGCACATAAACTTCCAATATGTCACGCCATTCAACACTGCCATACTGTCAACACTGAATACACTGTTTTGTTTTTTCCTTTCTACTCTACTAAAGCCCAAATTTGTAAAGGTGTCCCGTTTCATCCCAAGAACAATAAACCATTATGATATATGCCTTTAACTTATACCCTGGGACACCTGTTTTTTCTATTCTCTTCCATCTTTTAAACTATACACTGCAGGGAGCAATTTTTTTCTCCATACAGCGCCGGACGGCACAACCATCCGTCCAGCCATGGTTTTTTTACCTCCTTGGATAATAACACCATACTTACTTACTTTACTTACTTACTTACTTTCCGTGTCCGGGAGACACACTAAATTCTTCCTTTCCAGAACTCTGCAGCTCTTATCCCTCGGTCTGTGGCCAACATAAGGTCTTCCTGGCTGCAGGTTTCATTAAGATCTTTGCACGTGAGCAGGTGTTGTGGAGTCTGGATTTCTCCACAGGCACATCGTGGATCTTCTGCATAACCCCACTTCACAAGGTTGCTACGACACTTAGGCACTCCTGTTCTCATCCGGTTTAAGGACCTCCAGGTGGTATAAGGCAAATGACTACCACTGCTCAGTTCTTATATATATATATATAACGTCAAGACCATGCATTTTTTGGTACCTTTACTATTACTATGTCAACTTTCAAAAATGAACTATGCCAAATTTACTATGTATAACATCTATAACCCAAAACCTACCCCACTGAGCACACGCTGAACTCACATCAACACACCTACACCAACACGGAAGAAAAGAAGAAGACGTACGAGGAGCATTCAAGAACAAACCATCACATCGACACGCCCACTCTACTTCCAGTTCGCGGGGACGCGAACTAATCGATGAGGGGGTCTTGTACAGGCCCGGGGGGCATTACCACCTGGGAGCCACCCCCCATCTTTTACCAAAACCACCCCAACTGGCAACACCATAAGACCAGAACATTATCCATACACAGCAAGAGGCGGCCACCCAGCTCGGGAGGTTAGCCAACTACTTGCAACACATACATAAACATCTACATCAACAACTAACTGGGGCAGCTACAGTGACGTAATGCTGACCATGCAGCACCTAAAAGTATAAGAAGTGGAGTCCTAACTGGAGCCATTATCTGTTATACAGTGTGCGTCGCCAGCGGCCCTAGCCGACGTCTGTTCCAGTTTCATCATCAGGTGAGAGTCAGTAGTACTCAGAATCCTTTATTTTGTGAACACCTACCCCTAATTTGTACACACCAATTGTATACTTGTCTACATTCCCCAAGTGGGACTTACCAATTCACATCTACTGACCAAATAAACACATGGTCAGTAAACTACACTTGCATTTACTAATTACACTCCTCTTCACGTCCTAATACCCCGCCTGACCTTTGTCACGATTGTCCGTGACCGTAGTAGCCAGTAATTGCTTGGTCAGACTCCATTGTGCTTCCCGCACGCGACTCGACTGCCTAGCAGCGAGCCGCTGACATTGCACGTTTATTGTTCCGCCCAGCTGGCAGGCCAGTACAGTAGCCTGTATTTAGAGATCCATCCCCCAATAAACACTTGAATCTTTGCAGGAACATCCCCTAGAGATTAAACACTAAACAACACACTACACTAGTAAGCTTTCCCAGCTACGGGAAGCTACTCTCATTTAGGAACAACCTTCCAAATTAGTACAGTAACACAAAGTGTGTTTTATCCCAAACTACCCCCCAACCAAGAGATTAAAACAGCAGACATGCTTGATTGGCGTCATATTGCGTCATATCATATGTCTCATCACTGTCGCCAACATGTCCGATACAAAATACACCACATGACACACGTGACTTTGTAATTATGTTTAAAAAGAAATAATTGGCAAAACCATTGGCCTGGATGAAGATTATTGATGCGTGACTACCTCCACTGTGTGTGACAAAAAAACACCCCTGGTTTATATTAGCTAACACGGCGAGGGCCGCGCTTCTAACAATTATTGGTCCAGGCGAAAACCATTGGTCTGCCGGATGCGATATATTACTCTAAGCATTGGGTTGGCAATACTGTACATGTTGCTAGAAATGGCGGAGTCGGCTGGAATTCCATCTTTATAAGTCGTGATGCTATTTGGGAAGACTGGGTGGGTTACAGACAGTGGAGGAATAGCATCTATTACTATATCATCTCCAGATACCATTACTACAAGTATTTTGGCTAATTTCAGTAGTTGAGGAATGTTTTACTTCGGTTCTGGTGTTCTGTACTGTTCTATATTTTAAAACAGAATTTGCAAAGTTCAGATGCATTAATTTTAATGCTAGCAGTGTCTGAATTATTTCAACTCGATGCCCGGGATTTTCTTCAAATTGTTTTCGCACAATATCTTTAAAAGCAAGGTAGCCAGAAATAATGTCAGACTGCTTCAACATTTTAAAGCTAGACAATTTTTGTACTTTTTTACTCAGTGACGAAACATTTGTATAGTTTGATTGAATTACATTAGTTGGATGATACTAATCATTCAAACGTCCAAATAAAATGTTAGGTTCACTTGGGGACATGTGCTTTTCAATTTTCATTTCAACTAAGAGGGGAGGCGAGTCACTTCACTTTTTAATGATTCACTAAACCCTTCAATAATCTTACTAACTAGTTCACCACCGTGGCCACGAGCAATTACATTCATTCTATCCTTCAGCTCTGTTATTTTCGAAACAAGCAAGTGAGAATATGGATAATATTAATTAGACCCTTCTAATTCCAAAACAACGTCCGCGATACACTTGCAAATTTCAAAAACCAATGCTGCTTGGGATTTTACCAGGTTGCAAAATATGGCAACCGTCATTTCTGCCAACCAGTTTACCACTGGTACAGGTTTCAGTGACAACTGTTTGAAAAATTAGTGGAGGATATCTACATTTGTATGTATGTAAGAGGCAGCTTTAGGCCAACACAGGCCCAGGTTACAATGAAATTGACATATCTGAGAAGCTCTCGTAGGTCCACCACCGACCATCTGGTGCGACTTGAGAGCGCCCTACAGGATAAAGCAGCACCTAGTCACGGTTTTCTTTGACCTTGAGAAAGCCTCCGTCACCACCTGGCGCTACGGGATCCTTTCCACCCTTCATGAGTGGAGACTCCGTGGTCATTTACCAAACTTTATAACGAACTTTATATTCGTCCGACTCTTCCGTATAAGGGTCGGTAGGACATTATCGCAATATTACTCCCAAGGAAATGGAGTTCCTCAGGGTTCTGTGCTGAGTGTCACCTTGCTCCCGATTGCCATAAAAGGCATTGTGCCACCGCCGGCCCCACGCGGAAGTTCCATCGCTGTTTGTAGATGATTTAGCTCTGCATTACAGATCTGGAAGTATGACAATTGCAGCTAGCTATTAACCGGGTCGACAGGTGGGCTCACGACCAGGGTTTTCGTTTTTCAGCAGCGAAGACCTCCGTCGTCCATTTTTGTCGGCTCTGGAGTCTACATTTACACCATAAACTACATCTCAGGGATGCTGTGTTGCCGTTGATTGACACTTATCGCTTCCTGGGGCTCCATTTTGACAGCAAATTAACGTGGTAGCACCATATACGGCAACTAAAAACGACTTGTCTCAGGAAACTGAACGTGCTCAAGTTTCAAGTTGGGGCCTGACCGTGCGGTGCTGCTACGCTTCCACCAAATTCTCGTCCTGTCCCGGCAAGACTATGGTTCTGCGGCATACGTTCAGCATACGTTCAACCTTGAAAATGTTGGACAGTATCCACCATAGTGATGTTAGGCTGGCAACCGGTACCCAGCCTACTCGCCGAATGGGGTGTTCCATGTCTAAATTATAGACGCAAACATATGCTTTTAGCTAATGCTGCCAATGTGCGTCAAATGCCGCAAAATCCGAGCTATCGAGCTCTCGTCAGTGCCCAATACCACCAGAGTTGCGCCTCGTGCCACTCGGCCGGTTGGTATTAGACATGATAGCTGGTGTACTGAAATGGGAGTGGCTGTACGTCCCTGTTTGCTCCGGACACCTAGCGAGGTGCCTCTAGTTAGTTCTACATCGAGGTCATAAGGTGAACAAGGATGCATCCGTTTATCGGAGCAGTTCCACAGCATAGTTACCAATTTCGTGTCGCTGGCATTCTATGCACGGATGGTTCGTAGGTGGTCGAGAAGGTGTGTTGAGTTTAAATTATTGATGGTGCAAATACCAATATATCTTTGCGTGAGGCGTGTGGTGTGTTTACTGCGGAGTTCGTTGCCATCTATAAAGCTCTGCAGGTTGCACTACAGGATGCACGAATCCACTTCCACCTGTGTACCGACTCTTTGAGTTCGTTGCAGTAAATTGCTACATGTTTCCCGCAACACCCCCTAGTGCTGTGAATCCACGACCTATCAGCCGGGTTGTGCCACGCTGACACTCGAAACACCTTTCTGTGGCTTCCAAGCCACATGCGAATTGCGGGAATTGAGCTAGTGGATAAAGCTTCTGTTGGTGAGCGCTTGCCACAAGGTTCGGATACTCCAAGCTGGTTGCCGAGAGCGCTGGCATAGCCTGATCACCATGGATTGCAAGGCAGTGTCTAGTCTTGTGTGTACACTCTGTGGAAACAAACTCTACCATCTCCATTGCTTGTGTTGGGCTTAGAGCACATGTGTAATATTGTTATAATGTAGGCTATTCAATTTCAAATAAAAGCACTCAAGTGTTACAGTACATCGATCGTTGTTATTTATGATAAGCTGTTATTTCATCAGGTTATGGGCCCAGTCTACGTTAAATTGCGTGTAAGTGGATTAAAAGTCTGTTTAACGATCGCGTGCTTTGAGTGTGTGCGGTTACAAATGGCTCAAGAATGTGCCATGTTGTCTATTCCAATGTTAAATGGGGAAAATTTTATATTTTGGAAATCAAAGTTGCGAGCCATATTAGTGCGTGATGATTTGTGGGAAGATGTCAGTGATCCAAGCCTGAAGTATTTAACGCGGTATGGCAGAAGAAAAATTACAAATCCTTAGCGTACATAACATTGAGTGTTGAGGACAGTCAACTCATTCATTTTGCACATTTGAATGATGCGTGTGATGCATGGCAGGCTCTGTCTAGAAAGTGCGAGAGATCCACGTTCGGAAGCAGGTTATATTTACGACGTAAACTCTACGGAATATGTAATCGTGGTGGACCAATGAGCAGTCACATCGACGCAATTATGGAAGTAGTGGGTTTGCTGCGTGGATCTGATAGGCCACTTGAAAACGATGTGATTGTTGCGGTTTTGCTGGTGAGTCTTCCAGAAGCTTATTCAGGGCTTGTCACAGTGCTCGAGGGCGGTCACGAGGCAGATCTAACAGTGGAATATGTAACAGGGAAAATGCTTGACGAATACCAAAAGCGTGCCGAAGCTGGTGTGACTGGAAATTGTGATTCAGAGGTAGCATTACAGTCGGCGGTCGCAGGCTCAAGTAAGGTTAGTCGTGCTCATCAAAATTGAACTGACAGTAGTGGCTACGCGGGCTAAAGCGCTGCGTTAGTTCAAGGGGCCAAGCTCTCTGCTGACTCGGTAGACGCTTGGGTTCGAGCCCCACCGTCGGCTGTCCTTGAAATGGTTTTTCGTGGTTTCCCATTTTCAACACCAGGCAAATGCTGGGACAGTACCCTCTGACAGGCCACGGCCGCTTTCCTCCACATCCTTGCCCAGTTTCATTCATCTTCATCCATTCCATCTCTCATCCCGACGCGCAGGTCGCACACGGGCGTCGACTAGAAAGACCTGCACTCGGCCTCTCAGGAGGCTACACGACAAAAAAAAATCAAAATGGAACAACTAAAAATTCAAGCGGGAAACCAAATAAGGGTGGCAAAGAGACACGGTACTTCTGTAATAAACTTGGCAATTTAATAGCAGATTGCTTTCGATTCAAGAAAAGTCAACAGCAGAGGTCAGCAGGTTCAGAATCGGCAAAATCATCGATTGAAGTTAAGATATGCAACACACAGAACTATGCTACATTTAAGGCACTAGATCAACAACATGCTGCAAGTAGGCCTACTGGGGGATGGTGCATAGATTCAGGGGCAATCAGTCATATGACGAATGATAGGCAATTTTTCATGTCTATTCGTGACACAAATGCTACAGTCTTTCTTGCTGATGGTTCATCCGTGGTAGCTGCTGGAATCGGAGATAGACAATTTTACTGTGAGGTACCAGGCGGGCACCTCCAAGAAGTACTATTGAAAAAGGTGCTGTTTATTCCACAATTGGGTGATAGTCTACTTTCGGTGAGGCGCATAACAGAGCAAAGTCACCGAGTGACGTTCGAGAATGATACGTGCAGCATCTACAAAGAACGTCAGGTCATCGCAGAAGCAAGGAACGATGGGAATTTATTCAGACTTCAGACTGTGATACCAAGTTCGTCAGTTCATGTGGCGAGAGAAGCTGTATGCCTACACCAGTGGCATCGTCGATTGGGACATCGGGATCCGGTTGCAATCCAGCGTCTGATCAATGAGGAATTGGCTACAGGAATCCAAGTGTCTACATGTTCGGAGAAGGTAGTATGCGAAGACTGCATCAAGGGAAAACTAACCGAAGCAAAATTTTCTGAGAGTACATCCAGAGAGAATGAGCCCATGCGACTCATTCATTCCGATCTTTGTGGGCCCACGCAGACTGCAACGCCAAGTGGAATTAGGTATTTTCTATCACTCATTGACGATTACTCCCGTTTTACTTTGGTGAGGCTGGTAAAATCCAAAGATGAGGTGGCAGGCGTCGTAGAAGAATACATTACTGCAATGAATACGCACTTTGCGCACCATTTGTCGGCTAGCACAACTCCACTACTGCCGAAGTTAAAAATTAAGAACAGCGACTTGATAGACGATCACACTGCAATACAACTTATTAGGGAACTCGAATTAAAGGCAGCAGAGATTCGCGCTCAACACCCTGCAGCGGCAGCACAAGTCACACATTTTACACGATCCCAGGCCAGTGCGCACGGACAAGAATCGCCAGTATCTAGCGCTAGTGAAGCAGATTTCTTGCCAACACTCCACCCCCTATTGTTGCAGCAACTGCAAATCACAGAGCAGAAAACTGATAATCTGCTCAAGCGCATCACACAGTTACTAGATACAGACACTGTTAGAGCAGACAATCACACGACAGAGGCAGTCCTAGACATACACACTATTTTGGAAACGGTGAAACATTATTTAGACAGGACTGTGGACGTAGTCAAATCCACACAGTACGACAACACACCATCATTCAGTGACGATATATCAGGTCACGAGCCACCTGGTAACGTAACACACGTGTCGTGCACGGGGAGCGAGGCTAATTCCCCTCAGAACAACACAAACATCCGGTCACGCGATAGCGTAAACAGATTAGAACCTTTACACAGCCAACGAGAGACAGTCAGACAGGAAATGAACAGGCACACAGAATACCCCATGATCCACCCCACAAAGTTCACGGGGGAAGGCCACGATCCCGAGGAATACCTCAAGGCCTTCAATACAACGGCTCGGATCAATGGCTGGAGCGATGAAGTCAGAAGACGGCTCCTCCCTGCATACCTCACAAAGGCGGCCATGACATGGTATGAGCTTCATGAGGACAACCTAGAAGATGCCACATAGGATGGAAACCACTTTATTGTTGAAAAGTGAATTCCAGCTCATACCAGATGATGAGGACCTGTATGACCAAATTCGACAGAGGTCACAGGGACCTAAAGAAAGCGCACAGTCGTACATAAACGCAAAATTGCTGATGTGCGACAAATACAACGCAGCTATGACAAATAAGCAGAAAGTTAAGCTGCTAATGCAGGGCCTTAGACCATCCATCGTGGACAAGTTATGCATCATGAATAACCCCACGGTCCAACACATGCTGAATAACATTAAAACAATAGAGGCAGGAAAAAAGATCACGGAAAAAGCTACGGAGAAAGCCGTGAATCAGCAATTTCTTCCACAAAAGGACGACACTAGTCAGAAGATGGATGAATTAGTGGACAGGATGGAAAAGTTAACGATAGCTGCCATCCAAGCAGGCGGCAGACCGCCTAGGGGTCAACACACAGACACGGAAGAGCGCTATTATCCTGAAAGGGACAGCGGGTACACGGAGAGGAGACACTACGGGAGGGAGGAAATTTACTACCCTCCACAGCGGCCAACAACACCACATACACAGGACAGGCCACACTAGCCTCCGCGGTACTCACCGGTATCATACGCGGACGTAGAGCCGACATACCCCTCACGGCGACCACCATCCCCGTACACACCGGATTACTACCCTGAAGAGTACGAACACACCATCCCCCGGCGAAGCAGCCGGCCACCAAGCAGACAGGGCTATGCTGCCCCACAATACAGGGCAGACAGGGAATATCGGGAAAACCCGCCCCCAAGCAGGCAAGGCTATGCAGCCCCGCAGTATGGGGGAAATGGGAACTATCGGGAGAACCCGCCCCCTCGCAGGCAAGGCTATGCATCCCCACGATATAGGGGAAATGGGGACTATCGGGGAGACCCACCCCCCATCAGGCAAGAGTATGCATCCCCACAACACAGGGGAAACAGGGAGTACCAGGAGAACCCACCCCAGGCAGACAGGGGTATGCACCCTCCCAATACAGGGAAAAGGGGAATCACCGGGAAAACCCGCCCCCGCAGCAGCAGACATACACCCCACCCTGGCGGAGACAGGAAAACGAACCACCGGGCAATAACCGCCAGACAAAAAAAAACCACAAAAGGACGGGAAACCAGAAACATATACCCAGAGGGCCCGGAACACTATCCCCTCCCCTACGAACACCCGAGGGAGTTCAGGGATGAGGTACCCCGCTGGGCAGACAGGGGGGCAATACTTCCCACACCTAGCTACCCACCGCAAGCGGGGAGTTGGCGCAGCCACCCCGAGGGGGGGCGTACATACAGTACAGGGAGACGAACGCCCACGTTTCCAAAAAACGCTTAGACGGGGAGGTTCGGCCAGCTGATAAAGCGGCTGAGGTTCCTCCCCAACACAACACCAGAGAGGCCCTCCACCTAAACAAACTCGTAAGAGCAAGGGGAAAAAGCAGCCAACTAAAGCCAAGGCTGACGGTCCGCCTCCGGGCCGTTTCCAAACACACCCCGTACAAGGATACGGCAACTGTCTGTTCAGGGCCATTAGCTTCCTAGTCCGGAACACCGAGGATCATCACAGGGACTACAGACAGAAAACGGTCCAACATATCCTGGCCAACTGGAAAGAGTACCGGGATTTTGTATCGGACGAGCGGGAAAACCCATTCCAGACCGGGGCGGGCTACCGAAAATACATGGGTAGGGACGGTACTTATGCCGGTGCCGTAGAGATGACCGCTCTCGCCAAGGTACTAAAAACGAACATACACGTGTACACTGACGTGCACTCGCCCCCGCTATTCACGACCGCGGGATTTGACAGGGACCTACACATACTGTTTACAGGGAACCCTAGGGCGGGACACCACATGCCCCTCACAATCACGCGCGAACAGACCAAAAGCAAATCCACACACTCCAAACAGGAAACCATACCCCCTACATCACAACACGGGGCGGGAAGTGACCCCACTCAGGCGCAGGGCGCGAGCTCACTCGGCATAGGGAAGCCAGCAACAGGAGTCGAACTCGCGACCGCCTGGAACAAGAAACGGGGTAACAAGTGCAAACGTAGAGTCACATTTGCAGACACACCTTCCCAGGAGGGAGAAAGGAACAACACACCTACACAAAAACTGGGAACTGTCAATACATTAAACGTTCGCCAGGATCCCTGTATTTTCACAGTGCGGGCAGTAAAGAGAGCAGGCTGTGAAATGAATGGACACATTTCGCTGACCGAGGCAAAGAAATTGAGCCAGGAAGTAAACCGAGAGGCCAAGCGTGCCGTGTACAATAAGCGGCCAGCTCCATGCCTTCCCAGCACAGATGTTACGCCAGTAGCAACAACAACAATATACACCCTATACAACACATCTTTGCAGGGCAAGGGACTCCAGGTATCGGCACTGACGGTACACGCCAGCATAAATGGCCACAGGGTGCAAGCCCTAATTGACACTGGGGCAGCGGTAAGTTCTGTAAACAGAAAACACGTTACCGAAGGCCAAATACACAGTGTCACGGGTGACATCCGGCTGGTAGCGGCCAATGCTCAGACGCTAGAAAACACGGGGGTGGCAGACATACACCTCAGACTAGACCATTTTGCCACAACACCAGGCCTCTACATTGCACACGATCAGCAGACACACAGACACACACACAGATAAGGCGGCCAATCAGACTCACCGACAGGACCTGACACCGGAGCAAAATAAAAGGCTCACGGAGCTCCTGGAAGCCAATGGGGATATCTTTGCCCATTCGATGAAGGATCTCGCAGTGACAGACCTTATCGAACACCACGTCACACTCACCCGTGACCGGCCGGTCCACCAGGCCCCCTTCAGGGTGAGTCAGAAGGAGAGACACGCCATCGACACTCAGATCACAGAGATGCTCGAGGCGGGGGTCATCGTCCCGGTTATTTCGAATTACAGTGCACCGTTCTTGCTGACCAAGAAACGGGACGGTTCCCACAGGTTCTGTACTGATTACCTTAGGCTCAATAAGTTAGTCGAAAATGACAGTTATCCGCTACCAAGGGCCGACACCTATTTGGATGCCCTCGGTTGGGCTAGCTGGTTCAGTTCGGTGGATTGTTATAGTGGATTCTATTCAATCCCCGTCTATGAACCGGACAGGCACAAGCTGGCGTTCGTTACAGAGAACGGTCTATATACCCGTACAAGGTTACCAATGGGCCTCTGTAACGCCAGCCAGTCCTTCCAAAAGCTAGTGGATAAAACATTTTCAGGGCTAAAATGGCGTTCAGTATTAGTATACGTGGACGACATAACGGTCTTCTCCAACACCTTTGACGAACATCTCGTACATTTGGAGGAGGTTTTCGCAAGGATTAGAGAGGCCAAATTAAGGCTTAAACCTGCGAAATGTCAATTTGCCAGACAGCAGATTAACATATTGGGCCATATTGTAAACAGAGAGGGCATTATTCCCGACCCAGCGAAGACTGACGCAATAACGGGCATCCCAATGCCCACAAATTTGAAACAATTGCGCAGCTTTATTGGGCTCGCCTCTTATTACAGAAAATATATCCACAGGTTCGCGCACATCGCCCATCCCCTAACCGAACTCACACGTGAGAAGACGCCCTTCAGCATTAAAAAGGAACATATAGATGCCTTCAACACACTGAAGCAACTATTGACCTCACCACTATTACAGCAACACTTCCATAGTGATAGGCCCATCTTTTTACACGTGGATGCCAGCCAGTATGGGCTGGGAGCGGCCCTGCTACAGGAAGATGCAGAAGGGCGCATACGGCCAATAGCTTACGCTAGCAGAAAACTAGGCTAGATACTCTGCCACAGAGCGGGAAATGCTGGCATTTTCATGGGGAGTGAACTATTTTCGGGTATACCTCTATGGTATCCAGTTCACGGTAGTGACTGACCACGCGAGCCTGCTTTTTTGGGACAAATTCAAAAACCCAAATTCGCGGCTCAATAGGTTTATATTCCGCCTGTATGAATATAACTTCGTGGTCAAACAAAAGAAAGGCGCTACACACCTAGATGCAGATGGGTTGTCTAGGCTGCCAGTAGCCGACCCCCCAGATGACAGTAAGGACCACGAATGGGACATGCCCACTTTTGCCCTGACGGTGGTTAACATCAAGCCGGAGCAAGAACGTGATCCATACTTGAAACAGATTCTAATGGCTCTAGAAAACTTGGATAAGGTGGATTCCAAGACGGCACGGCTGTCTAGGCAATTTTTCCTAGACAAGGACGGGGTTAAGAAATTTAAACCCACAGCCATGCACGATAATGCACCTATAGCGGTTCCGGAGTCATTGAAAGAGAATATCATGATCGGACACCACAATAGCCCAATGGCAGGGTACATTTGGGTACGCATAAAACATACCATAGAACCGGGACAAGTATTACTGGGTAAACATGAAGGCCGACGTAGACACCTTCGTAAAGACATGTCACACTTGCCAGCGATTTAAAACAAGGCCTGGCAAGCCTCATGGATTACTCAACCCTATTCCCGTAGGAGAGCTATTCCATAGAGTCGGGATGGATGTGAAAGGCCCCATCACTACCTCTGGAAAAGGTAATAAATATATACTTGTGGCCACAGAGTATCTCACCCGGTATATGATTACAAAGGCTGTTCCCAATGCAGACACAAACAGCCTAGTCGAAATCCTATTCGACATAGTCACACGATATGGCCTATTCCAAACCCTACTATCCGATAGAGGTAATAATTTCACCTCGAGAGTGCTCCAACAGTTTTTGGAGGTACTCAGGATAAGGGCATACACGACCACGAGTTTTTTCCCACAAACAAATGGACTCACGGAGAGTATGAATAAAATAATTGGAATTGCATTACCCAAATTCACGGGGGACACAGGACAGACTGGGATGGTTATCTGCAGCCCATTATATTTTGCTACAACACTTCCATATCCACGGCCACAAAACACTCTCCACACTTCCTGTTGCACGGATATACACCTAGAAGTCCCATAGACAACATATGCATCCCACAGGACACTCTCTCGGACAATCCAGCCCATCTAGAGCACTTGCAGATAGCTCGCATGGTCGCCAGAAAGAACATAGCCGCGGCACAGAGAAAACAAAAAGAACGGTACGATCGGCAAAGAAAGACCGTGGAATACACACCCGGGCAATTGGTTATGGTTTCCAATTCCGCCCGTAAGAAAAATGTGTCCGAGTTCCTCCTGCCACGTTGGTCAGGTCCCTTCAAAGTCTATAGGAAGGTATCTGACCTAAACTATATCGTAAACGTGCGCCATGGACGCAAACTCATCAAAGACACTATACACGCCCGCCGTATGAAGGCATATCACACCCGCAAAACGACACCTACACGTAAAGGCGGGAACACTGTCAAAAGGAAGGGAAATCATTCCACGGGCATACGTGAAAAGAAGGCCAAGAAATAGCCTTCGAATCCCGATGACCTCACCGGGATACGAACCTAACACTGCCAAACTGGCCCGGAGACACAGGCCTAAAAGGCACCAGGAATAATTACCCTGGACAGAGACGGTCTCGGACCCGCGACCTTCTGATTACCAGGAATGCAAGGTCGGGTAACTATCCAATTGAAGGATGGGGCAATAAGGGACAGTCACGCTAACAGGAATTCTTACGCACAAAATAATAAAATCACCTCCGACACCTAGTCACCAAACACGCGACTAGCGGCCCGGAGACACACATACATAAAGACATCTAGCTACCACTAACAGGAATATATTCACCCCACGCCCACAATAACAAAAAATTTGGGGATACAATTATAGAGACAGGCAGGTTCTTTTCCATGGCGGAAAGCCATGCTCACAATAGGAGAGCGAGCAACCAAGCCCACACACACGTGCTTGACATATGCACATCGCCAGACAAGTAACAGGTAATGCCCACGTCAGTGAAATTTGATACTATCGCAGTCAGCGATAACACACACGTGAGCAGGCGACCTTCACTAGCTACGGACAGCCTAAGAGTGTTCCAGTCCTGGCTGTAACATACACAGTCATTCACGCCAGTTGCAAAACCCGATAACTCCCAAAATTAGAGTACGAGGGTCGTCGCGAATGGCACAAAATATTCACGCTAAAGCATATTTTCATACGCGTGTCTCAAACACACGATACGCGCGCCATGGTACACACAGTACAGAAAATGTAATACCAAGGCCTTAGACCAAGGCGTGAACAAACTCACAGAAACACAATACACACGTGCCAAAAAGAAGCACGAAAACACAATCAAAAGCCACACTACGGACGCACAAATCCCAACAGACAACGCAGACATGAAACACGGAGTATTACACGGGATCGTGGCTCCGGATGCCCAATAAGAGCGGACACCGTGGAAAACAAGAATTGTCGACCGACGAAAGATCACTCACAGACAATTACACGGGTACCATCGCACAAATAGCATCCACACACCATCCCCTACAGAAGAAATCATAGGGTCCCATACAGACACTGTGCCCCATAGAAGGGAGCCAAGAGTGAAAATAGGCATTAGGCTGTTCAAATTAGGCATATATAAATGGCATGTTATCACAGAGTACACGCTTTAAACATGCACTAGAGGTGGCAAAGGCATTGCAATAGGACCATATACAAGTACAAAAGCGGTTGAGCCACACAATTATAATAACAGGGAGGTTCTTTACCATACCTACAGGAGCATAGACTCGTGCCAAGGTACTCGCTACAACAGCCCACCCAAGGCATTAGCGATCCCGGGACTACCAATAGGGGCCGTACCGAAAAGCGCCAGACTCCTACCGAAACCACAACACACTTTCCTTTGAACCATAGCGCCCAACACCTAAAATACGGGGGACGCCACTCTCACAGACACAAAACAGGTAACACCACATTTTTTTGGCCAGGAATCATGCCAAAATTTCGATTACCCCGAACATGGGCAATAGACTTCCTAGACATGAATTGCAGATAATTACACAAGGCAAAGGTCTTGCGGAAGAAATGTCTACACAACATCGGTAGCAAAAACAGGACAGATTAACACATTGGCCCTCCCGGAATGCCAAACAATGTCAACACACGGGCATTGGCAAAAGTCACGTTCTGTCAGCCGCCATACGTAACATCAGAGACTTCCCGTATACAAGGACATGAAAACAGAAACACAATAAAACACTGAGTTGCGAATTCTAGCGCATTGCAACACTGCTGTCGGCAGACACTCTTGTTATAACGGAAGTGACAATGAAATGCCGACATGACCACAAAAAAACAATAATAATAGTATACAGTTGACACAGGATTCAGAGCTGTTACAATAGGTATAACATTTAGCAATGTACAGATACTATAGGCCGGATTTATCTTGGGGCCACAGGAGCATGTCTACAAGGATGTTAACAAGCCACACGCGCCACCTGACAATCAGCCATGCGACACACGATAAAACTTATCCGATAACAGCCCACCCGCCAGCGTGCTGTAGCGGAACGCAGCCATACACACGCAGATGCGCTAATCACAGTTACGGCCACGTCCTTCCCACACGCGCCCACTAATCAGGGGCGAATACAGACAGATTCCCTGAGGGAACAACCCCCCCACAATAACTACTTCTCTTCTTGTTTTTTCGTTATCTTTAAAGAACCATCATAGGCCATCAGGACATGACCAGTTACACTCAAAATCACTTGCTACCTTAACGTTACAGATAAGAGACTAGATTAGGCCGTGACGTCACAGCGTCACCGCACTTACCCATCCCAAGGAGCGGATAGGAAACAGATATTGCCCAAGTGAGGATGACAGGAGCAGAGATGGATAGTGCCATCAGAATGGCCAATGTACCACCTACGGGCTACCATTATACCACCCTTCTCCTTATATAACCCTGTCACTCACAACGCCATCCAACACAGACACACAAACACATAAAAACAGATAGACTACATTCAAAAATATACATCGGGGTCAATAGGCTTCATGCTTCTACCCAAAATTCGGGTATGCTAAGCCCTGGTCACATATGCCTACACCCGAGTATTAGGGGTGTGTCAGAAAGAATAGCAAGCGTAATGCACATCTCAATATAAAGAGATGCGGCCACACTTAAACTAACAAATATTCTCTTACTAAATAATCCCGCATGCAAGGGACATAGAACTATCACACCCCAAACAATACTCTATCCTCAAATGAGAGCGGATACGCCTCATATCCAGCCACACGCATGGAATATCCTACCCACATACCAGGGGTTATTATTATTGAACCAGCATGGCAATTTTAGAAAAAGTTTTACACACTTCGGAAAAACCTACCCCATCCACTCACTGTAAAAACATCCTGACAGCATCACCGGCTCCCGGCCACCATTAACATGGAGTCCTACGAAGCACGACCCTCTCCTACCATGCTTTAAGCCCATTCAGCAGATAACACCCCCGGATCCCAATAACAAGGTACCCAACGCCATGGAAACCTACTAACGCCTCCAGGAAATTCCACAAGGCATCAACGCTGGACATCTGACATGGAGAACAGGCCTAAAGTAGACAATGCATTTAGAAGATCCTATAACCCCAGGACACTCAAAAACTCTACATAACTACATGACCCACAGAAAATTATTCACAAACCACACTTATATTTTTTTTTAAATAAAAGGAATCTGATATCACGCTGAACGGTGATGAGAGTGTAAACAGAAAGGCAGAGGCGCCACACAAGAACAGAGCTGGGGAAGGCGATGATGAGTCCTGCCCCAGTTAACCCAATGACCCAGACTAAATAACAGACGGAACTACGTAAGGTTGAAGCATTGATGGCCTGGCGCGGGCAAACGCCAAAACCGGGGGTGCGTCTAGCCTACCCCCTCGGCAAAGGAAAGTTACACCCACTATGCGCCACGGTCGTCGAAGCCAAGACCTGCAGGGGAGACTTTTTGACGGACGGGGGGAGAATTAGCCAGCTCCGCACCGGACTCAGGAGAGGAACCTAGGGACGACCACAATAGGACTAGACTCCTAGTTAGTATGTAAGTTAAGTAGAACTTCTATGGCGGGAAGTTAGTCTTCTACTCGCAGAAGTGAAGAAGAATCTCAGGATTCAGTGGGACCAATCCTAGATTCGCCAAGTCCTTGTCCCGTGTGACGGGGTGAAGACGGCCAAATAAATGATAATCAACAAACAATGAATAATATACATGAAATATGAATAATATGGAATGAATGCGATCATTCGGGCCCGTGCCCACGTAAATGGCTGACAGCGAGTTACCAGAGCTTAAATGGTCACGCACCGGGCGGCTAGAGATATTAAATAGGTATGCAGCGGGCTGCCAAGAGGGGTTCTCGAGGGCAAACCCAGCAATGATAAATATATCAGCAAATCACCAATGAAGAATGATGGCAACATAGGCAAATACAACGGCAATGAACAGGATAGCGGGGCGAGGCGTTTGCTCTTCAGCAGCGCAAGCGCCCGGGACTTTATTAATTACTAGTTATTAATTACTAATATAAATGTCGACAATTAGTATTAAGGGAGCGGAATCTGGTGGTTTTAGAGACAACCGGTGTTTCTAAAATACACACGGGTGGTGCCCTGAGGAGGTAAAACTGCCTCAGGCGATCGCTCCGATCAAAATTCTAGCATGTAAGGCAGTTGCATTTGGAACGCAACTTGGAATTAAGCAAATTTAATAAGCGCTGTTGCTAAATAATAGCACAGCACATTTCGGCATTAGATTAAGGTCCACTCGGCATGTACATCCAGCATATTCTTACATTTAAGTACTAATTAACATAACTTAAGGCATTTTCTTTAAATTTAAGATAAAGCCGTCCAGCACCTGGTGGCTAAAAATCCGTTACCAGGGTAAGCCCGACAATACGTTAGGTTAAATTACATTAAGATAGCACGTTCGGCACCTGGTGACTGAAAATTCATCACCAGGGTAAGCCCGACAACATATTAATATAAATACGACTAAGATTAAGCCGTTCGGCACCTGGGGACCAAAATCCGTTACCAGGGTAAGCCCGACAACACTAGGCTAAGATAGGTTAACATAGGCTAACCTAGAAGTAAGTTAGACTTCAGTGGCGCCACACTTAGTTTTATAAATTAAGCGCTGCCAAGAAAATGTTTCATACATACATGTAATGTATTGTCATGTATTGCTAACAACTAATCCGCTTTCCCAAACATAGGAAAACCAGGGAGCAACGCATCCACAGATGTACAGATGTACAAAACAGAAAAAAAGCGAATATCAAAGTGAAGGGAGAATGAGTCGACAGAGGAGAGCGCTACAGAAGGCCTAGAGAATGAGACGAGGTACCAGGCTCATGAGAAAACCGGTCTAGTAATAAGATTATTATTTATATTATATCATGCTTGTAAAATAAAATGTAAACCCAAAGCGTACACAAATATATATTAATGCTCAAGTGTACGCCTACGCACATAAACTTCCAATATGTCACGCCATTCAACACTGCCATACTGTCAACACTGAATACACTGTTTTGTTTTTTCCTTTCTACTGTACTAAAGCCCAAATTTGTAAAGGTGTCCCGTTTCATCCCAAGAACAATAAACTATTATGATATATGCCTTTAACTTATACCATGGGACACCTGTTTTTTCTATTCTCTTCCATCTTTTAAACTATACACTGCAGGGAGCAATTTTTTTTCTCCATACAGCGCCGGACGGCACAACCATCCGTCCAGCCATGGTTTTTTTACCTCCCTGGATAATAACACCATATATATATATATATATATAAATAACGTCAAGACCATGCATTTTTTGGTACCTTTACTATTACTATGTCAACTTTCAAAAATGAACTATGCCAAATTTACTATGTATAACATGTATAACCCAAAACCTACCCCTCTGAGCACACGCTGAACTCACATCAACACATCTACACCAACACGGAAGAAAAGAAGAAGACGTACGAGGAGCATTCAAGAACAAACCATCACATCGACACGCCCACTCTACTTCCAGTTCGCGGGGACGCGAACTAATCGATGAGGGGGTCTTGTACAGGCCCGGGGGGCAGTACCACCTGGGAGCCACCCCCCATCTTTTACCAAAACCACCCCAACTGGCAACACCATAAGACCAGAACATTATCCATACACAGCAAGAGGCGGCCACCCAGCTCGGGAGGTTAGCCAACTACTTGCAACACATACATAAACATCTACATCAACAACTAACTGGGGCAGCTACAGTGACGTAATGCTGACCATGCAGCACCTAAAAGTATAAGAAGTGGAGTCCTAACTGGAGCCATTATCTGTTATACAGTGTGCGTCGCCAGCGGCCCTAGCCGACGTCTGTTCCAGTTTCATCATCAGGTGAGAGTCAGTAGTACTCAGAATCCTTTATTTTGTGAACACCTACCCCAAGTATACACCAATTGTATACTTGTCTACATTCCCCAAGTGGGACTTACCAATTCACATCTACTGACCAAATAAACACATGGTCAGTAAACTACACTTGCATTTACTAATTACACTCCTCTTCACGTCCTAATACCCCGCCTGACCTTTGTCACGATTGTCCGTGACCGTAGTAGCCAGTAATTGCTTGGTCAGACTCCATTGTGCTTCCCGCACGCGACTCGACTGCCTAGCAGCGAGCCGCTGACATTGCACGTTTATTGTTCCGCCCAGCTGGCAGGCCAGTACAGTAGCCTGTATTTAGAGATCCATCCCCCAATAAACACTTGAATCATTGCAGGAACATCCCCTAGAGATTAAACACTAAACAACACACTACACTAGTAAGCTTTCCCAGCTACGGGAAGCTACTCTCATTTAGGAACAACCTTCCAAATTAGTACAGTAACACAAAGTGTGTTTTATCCCAAACTACCCCCCAACCTAGAGATTAAAACAGCAGACATGCTTGATTGGCGTCATATTGCGTCATATCATATGTCTCATCACTGTTGCCAACATGTCCGATACAAAATACACCACATGACACACGTGACTTTGTAATTATGTTTAAAAAGAAATAATTGGCAAAACCATTGGCCTGGATGAAGATTATTGATGCGTGACTACCTCCACTGTGTGTGACAAAAAAACACCCCTGGTTTATATTAGCTAACACGGCGAGGGCCGCGCTTCTAACAATTATTGGTCCAGGTGAAAACCATTGGTCTGCCGGATGCGATATATTACTCTAAGCATTGGGTTGGCAATACTGTACATGTTGCTAGAAATGGCGGAGTCGGCTGGAATTCCATCTTTATAAGTCGTGATGCTATTTGGGAAGACTGGGTGGGTTACAGACAGTGGAGGAATAGCATCTATTACTATATCATCTCCAGATACCATTACTACAAGTATTTTGGCTAATTTCAGTAGTTGAGGAATGTTTTACTTCGGTTCTGGTGTTCTGTACTGTTCTATATTTTAAAACAGAATTTGCAAAGTTCAGATGCATTAATTTTAATGCTAGCAGTGTCTGAATTATTTCAACTCGATGCCCGGGATTTTCTTCAAATTGTTTTCGCACAATATCTTTAAAAGCAAGGTAGCCAGAAATAATGTCAGACTGCTTCAACATTTTAAAGCTAGACAATTTTTGTACTTTTTTACTCAGTGACGAAACATTTGTATAGTTTGATTGAATTACATTAGTTGGATGATACTAATCATTCAAACGTCCAAATAAAATGTTAGGTTCACTTGGGGACATGTGCTTTTCAATTTTCATTTCAACTAAGAGGGGAGGCGAGTCACTTCACTTTTTAATGATTCACTAAACCCTTCAATAATCTTACTAACTAGTTCACCACCGTGGCCACGAGCAATTACATTCATTCTATCCTTCAGCTCTGTTATTTTCGAAACAAGCAAGTGAGAATATGGATAATATTAATTAGACCCTTCTAATTCCAAAACAACGTCCGCGATACACTTGCAAATTTCAAAAACCAATGCTGCTTGGGATTTTACCAGGTTGCAAAATATGGCAACCTTCATTTCTGCCAACCAGTTTACCACTGGTACAGGTTTCAGTGACAACTGTTTGAAAAATGAGTGGAGGATGTCTACATTTGTATGTATGTAAGAGGCAGCTTTAGGCCAACACAGGCTCAGGTTACAATGAAATTGACATATCTGAGAAGCTCTCGTAGGTCCTCCACCGACCATCTGGTGCGACTTGAGAGCGCCCTACAGGATAAAGCAGCACCTAGTCACGGTTTTCTTTGACCTTGAGAAAGCCTCCGTCACCACCTGGCGCTACGGGATCCTTTCCACCCTTCATGAGTGGAGACTCCGTGGTCATTTACCAAACTTTATAGCGAACTTTATATTCGTCCGACTCTTCCGTATAAGGGTCGGTAGGACATTATCGCAATATTACTCCCAAGGAAATGGAGTTCCTCAGGGTTCTGTGCTGAGTGTCACCTTGCTCCCGATTGCCATAAAAGGCATTGTGCCACCGCCGGCCCCACGCGGAAGTTCCATCGCTGTTTGTAGATGATTTAGCTCTGCATTACAGATCTGGAAGTATGACAACTGCAGCTAGCTATTAACCGAGTCGACAGGTGGGCTCACGACCGGGGTTTTCGTTTTTCAGCAGCGAAGACCTCCGTCGTCCATTTTTGTCGGCTCTGGAGTCTACATTTACACCATAAACTACATCTCAGGGATGCTGTGTTGCCGTTGGTTGACACTTATCGCTTCCTGGGGCTCCATTTTGACAGCAAATTAACGTGGTAACACCATATACGGCAACTAAAAACGACTTGTCTCAGGAAACTGAACGTGCTCAAGTTTCAAGTTGGGTCCTGACCGTGCGGTGCTGCTACGCTTCCACCAAATTCTCGTCCTGTCACGGCAAGACTATGGTTCTGCGGCATACGTTCAGCATACGTTCAACCTTGAAAATGTTGGACAGTATCCACCATAGTGATGTTAGGCTGGCAACCGGTACCCAGCCTACTCGCCGAATGGGGTGTTCCATGTCTAAATTATAGACGCAAACATATGCTTTTAGCTAATGCTGCCAATGTGCGTCAAATGCCGCAAAATCCGAGCTATCGAGCTCTCGTCAGTGCCCAATACCACCAGAGTTGCGCCTCGTGCCACTCGGCCGGTTGGTATTAGACATGATAGCTGGTGTACTGAAATGGGAGTGGCTGTACGTCCCTGTTTGCTCCGGACACCTAGCGAGGTGCCTCTAGTTAGTTCTACATCGAGGTCATAAGGTGAACAAGGATGCATCCGTTTATCGGAGCAGTTCCACAGCATAGTTACCAATTTCGTGTCGCTGGCATTCTATGCACGGATGGTTCGAAGGTGGTCGAGAAGGTGTGTTGAGTTTAAATTATTGATGGTGCAAATACCAATATATCTATGCCTGAGGCGTGTGGTGTGTTTACTGCGGAGTTCGTTGCCATCTATAAAGCTCTGCAGGTTGCACTACAGGATGCACGAATCCACTTCCACCTGTGTACCGACTCTTTGAGTTCGTTGCAGTAAATTGCTACATGTTTCCCGCAACACCCCCTAGTGCTGTGAATCCACGACCTATCAGCCGGGTTGTGCCACGCTGACACTCGAAACACCTTTCTGTGGCTTCCAAGCCACATGCGAATTGCGGGAATTGAGCTAGTGGATAAAGCTTCTGTTGGTGAGCGCTTGCCACAAGGTTCGGATACTCCAAGCTGGTTGCCGAGAGCGCTGGCATAGCCTGATCACCATGGATTGCAAGGCAGTGTCTAGTCTTGTGTGTACACTCTGTGGAAACAAACTCTACCATCTCCATTGCTTGTGTTGGGCTTAGAGCACATGTGTAATATTGTTATAATGTTGGCTATTCAATTTCAAATAAAAGCACTCAAGTGTTACAGTACATCGATCGTTGTTATTTATGATAAGCTGTTATTTCATCAGGTTATGGGCCCAGTATACGGCAAATTGCGTGTAAGTGGATTAAAAGTCTGTTTAACGATCGCGTGCTTTGAGTGTGTGCGGTTACAAATGGCTCAAGAATGTGTCAAGTTGTCTATTCCAATGTTAAATGGGGAAAATTTTATATTTTGGAAATCAAAGTTGCGAGCCATATTAGTGCGTGATGATTTGTGGGAAGATGTCAGTGATCCAAGCCTGAAGTATTTAACGCGGTATGGCAGAAGAAAAATTACAAAGCCTTAGCGTACATAACATGAGTGTTGAGGACAGTCAACTCATTCATTTTGCACATTTGAATGATGCGTGTGATGCATGGCAGGCTCTGTCAAGAAAGTGCGAGAGATCCACGTTCGGAAGCAGGTTATATTTACGACGTAAACTCTACGGAATATGTAATCGTGGTGGACCAATGAGCAGTCACATCGACGCAATTATGGAAGTAGTGGGTTTGCTGCGTGGATCTGATAGGCCACTTGAAAACGATGTGATTGTTGCGGTTTTGCTGGTGAGTCTTCCAGAAGCTTATTCAGGGCTTGTCACAGTGCTCGAGGGCGGTCACGAGGCAGATCTAACAGTGGAATATGTAACTGGGAAAATGCTTGACGAATACCAAAGGCGTGCCGAAGCTGGTGTGACTGGAAATTGTGATTCAGAGGTAGCATTACAGTCGGCGGTCGCAGGCTCAAGTAAGGTTAGTCGTGCTCATCAAAATGGAACCGACAGTAGTGGCTACGCGGGCTAAAGCGCTGCGTTAGTTCAAGGGGCCAAGCTCTCTGCTGACTCGGTAGACGCTTGGGTTCGAGCCCCACCGTCGGCTGTCCTTGAAATGGTTTTCCGTGGTTTCCCATTTTCAACACCAGGCAAATGCTGGGACAGTACCCTCTGACAGGCCACGGCCGCTTCCCTCCACATCCTTGCCCAGTTTCATTCATCTTCATCCATTCCATCTCTCATCCCGACGCGCAGGTCGCACACGGGCGTCGACTAGAAAGACCTGCACTCGGCCTCTCAGGAGGCTACACGACAAAAAAAATCAAAATGGAACAACTAAAAATTCAAGCGGGAAACCAAATAAGGGTGGCAAAGAGACACGGTACTTCTGTAATAAACTTGGCAATTTAATAGCAGATTGCTTTCGATTCAAGAAAAGTCAACAGCAGAGGTCAGCAGGTTCAGAATCGGCAAAATCATCGATTGAAGTTAAGGTATGCAACACACAGAACTATGCTACAATTAAGGCACTAGATCAACAACATGCTGCAAGTAGGCCTACTGGGGGATGGTGCATAGATTCAGGGGCAATCAGTCATATGACGAATGATAGGCAATTGTTCATGTCTATTCGTGACACAAATGCTACAGTCTTTCTTGCTGATGGTTCATCCGTGGTAGCTGCTGGAATCGGAGATAGACAATTTTACTGTGAGGTACCAGGCGGGCACCTCCAAGAAGTACTATTGAAAAAGGTGCTGTTTATTCCACAATTGGGTGATAGTCTACTTTCGGTTAGGCGCATAACAGAGCAAAGTCACCGAGTGACGTTCGAGAATGACACGTGCAGCATCTAAAAAGAACGTCAGGTCATCGCAGAAGCAAGGAACGATGGGAATTTATTCAGACTGTGATACCAAGTTCGTCAGTTCATGTGGCGAGAGAAGCTGTATGCCTACACCAGTGGCATCGTCGATTGGGACATCGGGATCCGGTTGCAATCCAGCGTCTGATCAATGAGGAATTAGCTACAGGAATCCAAGTGTCTACATGTTCGGAGAAGGTAGTATGCGAATACTGCATCAAGGGAAAACTAACCGAAGCAAAATTTTCTGAGAGTACATCCAGAGAGAATGAGCCCATGCGACTCATTCATTCCGATCTTTGTGGGCCCATGCAGACTGCAACGCCAAGTGGAATTAGGTATTTTCTATCAGTCATTGACGATTACTCCCGTTTTACTTTGGTGAGGCTGGTAAAATCCAAAGATGAGGTGGCAGGCGTCGTAGAAGAATACATTACTGCAATTAATACTAGATTCGGAAGGAAGCCGATTGGCATTCGTACAGACAATGTCAAGGAATACGTTTCACAAAAACTGGAGAACTTTCTGCGGAAGGAGGGGATCCAACATCAGCTCACAGTCCCCTACACTCCACAACAAAACGGTTTAGCAGAGAGGAAGAATCGGTCATTGACAGAATCTGCAAAGTGCATGTTGTTGGATGCTGATCTGAACAATCGCTTCTGGGGAGAAGCAGTTTTGACCGCAGCTTATTTGCAGAATCGATCAACGAGCCGGAGTATCAACAAAACTCCAGTTGAATTGTTTACAGGAGTGAAGCCAGATCTGGGACATATACGTGTGTTTGGATCTAAGGTATATTCGCTTGTACCCAAAGAAAAGCGAAAGAAATAGAACAACAAAGCAATAGAGGGCGTCCTGATTGGCTATGATGGAAACACCAAAGGCTATCGGATTCTGGATCCAAAGACAGCCAAGGTTTGGATCAGCAGATCGGTGCGGATAATTGAGAGTGTTGCCAAACATCCAGCTTCGGTAGGCAGTGCACCGAAAGAAGGGGATAATGAAATCACACCGCAGCATGTAGGGATATTGGAACATGTTTCGACACAGACGGAATCAGCTGAAACTCAACACTGAATCCCAGAGGTAACAACACGGTGACTTTCAACAGAGGAGAGTCTGTAAGCAGCATAGGAGATGAATGTGAGACTGAACCAGAAACTCCACAATTTCCACGAAGAGTTTCTGAACGGCCAAATAAGGGTGTACCAGCAAAGAAGCTAACGTACAACGTGCAGACGAATCCCATCAGAGAGCCAGCCTCATGGAACGAAATGCTCAAAATGTCACCTCGTGAGCAAAAGTTGTGGACTGCTGCTGCGGAAGAAGAAATAAGCTGTCTCAATCAACATTGTGTATGGGAATTAACGGAGCTTCCACCAGGGAAGAAGACTCTTTCTTGTAAGTGGGTATTTAAGGCAATATTGGATGGTAACGGTCAGATCCACACTTACAAGGCCTGATTGGTAGCCAGAGGATTTTCTCAACGATATGGTGAGGATTACGATGAAACTCTTCGAGTTTTATTCAATGTAGCTGCACAGAGGAGACTTCACGTTCGGCACCTTCATGTGAGATGTGCTTATTTGAACGGTGAATTAAAAGTGTAACTATATATGGAACAGCCACAGGGTTTTGAGGAACCCGGTCAAGAGAGCAAAGTTCTGAAATTACGGAAAAGTCCCTATGGTTTAAAGCAATCGGCACACGTTTGGAACAAGACAGCTACAGAGACATTATCCAAGTTAGGCTTTCAACAAGGAAATGCAGATCAGTGTCTTTATTCAAGAAATGAAGAAGATGGAAGCATTACTTACATTCTGTTGTATGTCGATGATCTGCAAAATTAACTGATAAAGTTGGTACAGAATTGCAGAATTATTTTGACATCAAAGACTTGGGTGATGTTAGTTACTATTTGGGAATTCAAGTGGAACGACAAGAAAATGGAACATTTTTGCTAAACCAAAAGGCAATGATCGCAGCATTGTTGGAGGATCATGGCTTATCGGAGCCAAAACCAGCTGCGACTCCAAAGGAAACCAATTTCTTGTCTGGTGAAGTGACTGCAAGTGCAGAGTTACCAAATAACACTCTGTACAGGAAAGCCATAGGGTCTCTACTATACATAGCCACAGTATCCAGACCAGACATCGCAGCCGCAGTGAGTCTACTGAGTCGTCGAGTGGAGAAGCCTACTCAACAGGACTGGAATGCTGTATAACGAGTGATGCGGTATCTCGCATTTGCAATACACAAGACACTTCGTTTATCTTCAACTAAAGACACAGAGCTCAAATGTTATGTGGATGCTGACTGGGCTGGTGACAAGACCAACAGGAAATATACATGTGGTTATGTTTTCTTTCTTGGCGAAGGAGTTGTAGCATGGTCAAGCCGGAAGCAAACGTCAGTTGCCATGTCGTCTACGGAGGCGGAATAGGCCTACATTGCAGCATCATTTGCCAGTCGGGAGCAGCTGTGGCTCAGACAATCACTTATGGACATGAGTTTACCGATTGTTGGTCCAAACAACCATGTATGAAGATAACTAAGGTTGTATTAAATTAATTGAGTCAAATCGGTTTGGGGCTCGCACCAAACACATTGATGTATGTTATCACCAGCGTCGGGATCTTCGAGAAAAGGACATCATAGAAGTGCTGTATTGTCCATCCAACAAGATGCTGGCAGATGTATTCACGAAGCCTTTGGCTAGAGAACCATTCCAGAACATTGTGGAACAACTGGGTCTACAATGATACGAACCTATGACAGCGAGAAGGGGTGTTGTAGGGCGTTTGCCACAAGGTTCAGATACTCCAAGCTGGTTGCCGAGAGCGCTGGCATAGCCTGATCACCATGGATTGCAAGGCAGTGGCTAGTCTTGTGCAGGGCCGGAGAGAGCGGCCGCGGGCCCTGGCGCTGGAGGTATTTTGGGCCCCTGCCATTTATGCATTTTAGTGCAACCCAAATTCACTAATCACAGCCATGCATTTCGTGTATTATACATACACATATATTTGTAACTCTCCATAAAATGCATTACCGATTTTAAACCATATCTTTGTAAATCTTAATGTCAAGTCATGTAAGCTCTCCAATTCGTTTTAATAATCCTCACTCCCAAATAAACAGTAACCCATTCACTTTAAAAACAATGCAGTTCATATAACTATTTTTTTAAACTTAAAAATCCAATCATTTTCTTTTTAAAATCGATTGTTAAAGTTTCCATTACCTTTTGTAAACTGAACTGAAAGGTTAGAAATAAAATATTAAAACATTAAATTCACCATAAACTTACATCTTTAATGCCTCACAATATATGTACATTTACAAAACAAGCCTACAATACAAGCAGTTATATTAACTTAGGCTAAGACTCCCTTTCTGGCCTTTTTCTGGGAAATATCAGCTATGATAGTGTCCAAATTAGTAGACTTCACAAGTTCCGTTCGAACAACCAAAACACCCAAGCTTCAAAGTCTATTTTGGCACATTGTCGAGCGGAAAACTTTTTTTTACGGAATTGAGAACCGAGAAAGAAACTGTTGCGGGGATGGTAACAAATATTCTCAATGCTACATTAAGATTAGTAAATAGGGTTTCCAAATTTAAAATTTTAACTTTATTGAGAAGGTCCATGGGCGAAAGAGTTTTGCTACCAAAGTTAGCTTGGTAAATTAATTTCAGGTGTGGTAATTCATCAGAAATGTCGTTTCCTATGTCATTAGAATAGCGCCTTACAAGCTTAGCTGATTTTTACGAAATTAATACATCTGCCATTTCATTGCATTGCCACAAAACAGAAACCCCACTACAAAGAGATTGTACTGATCAAAACCGCACTGTCATTGTCCCCTATGATACTGTCCAGAATTACATTGAACACATCATTTCTGAAATTAGTTTTTGAATCATTACTGTCTTAATGACTGTCATCCTCTTCATCTTCATCGGCTTGCCTCTTTCTTTTCATTCGTCTCTTTTCTTCCTCTTCAAGTTGTTGGGGCCATCCTATATTTTTAGCCATTACTTCAGCTGCCTTCTTCTTGCGTCTATTTGGTTCAAGGTAGGAAAACATCATATATATTATACCGGTATATATTTATTATTCATTATATACCATATATTCGTTTAGAAGGGTGGAACCGTATATATAGTGAAGCTGAAGTAGTGGCTAAAAATATAGGATGGCCCCAACAACTTGAAGAGGAAGAAAAGAGACGAAAGATTCTTTTTTTAAATCCCTCAAGGTCTCGACGACATTCTGAAGTTAGGCTCAGTTCAGTCAATGCCTCTAGTTCTTCTATCCCTGGAAGGTGAGCTGCGACTGGTTAAACGCTGTCTACTCTAGCAGAATGCGGCTTCGGTGGCGTAGTCGGTAGCATGCTGAACTGCTATGCCCAAGATAGCGGGTTCAAACCCGGCCGAAGTCGTCGGATTTTTTAAGAGCGTTAAAAATCCTTCAGTATGCCCTCCTTTGGAGGGGAAGTAAAGCCGGCGGTCCCATGCCATAGATTTATGGCATGTAAAAGATCCTTTCACAGACTAAACTTGTGTAAAGCAAAATTTGTTAGGTTAGATTTCGTCAGAACGCTCTATCAAAGTTCCAACGTTCGCCACTAGGTATCATTGATATCTGGTGGCGAAAGTTGGAACTACTTGAAATTGAACGGAACTTGTAGTTCACCCTTTAGGGTATCCGCTGGAAGCAGCTACAGACTCAGGCGAGCCGAACATGTCCTCGGACACTCCCGGCATAAAAGCCATACGATAAATAAATACTCTAGCAGACCAGCGAGTCTTCGACATCGAGTGAAAGGAGCTTGGTAGGTATATTTCCTTTCAAAATTTCCCAACTTTGGGGACTGGAGCTAAGTTAAACAACTTTTGAACAGCTCCAAAGAATGTTACTGCAGCCACACAGATTCAAGGAATCAGAGATGGAGAAGAATGGTTTTAACTGGGACGATCTCCAAGAACAAATGGTGTACCAAGATCGGGCAAGATGGAGAGCGATTGTTTGCCACACCTGGGAAACTGGAGATGGAAAATGATGATGATGATGATAATGAGGGGAATAAAATATCAAAGTTTCCTTAGGATCCCTACTATAGGTGAGAGTTTCTTCGCAATTTGTTCAACGTGTTCAATCCAGGTCAGGTGTTTGTTGATGATTAGGCCTAAATACTTTGCCTGATTAACCTCTTTTATTCCAATATTAAATATATTTTGTAGTGTGTGATTTCTTTCCTGCTTTGTTTTGAAATTACCATGTACTGTAATTGGTCTTCTTTTCCTTATATGTCCTTTTCTCTTGAAGATTCCCGCACTGTATTTGTTACGAAAATAAAATGTTCCATATCAAACGCGTGTTATTGAGTATTTTACCCTACTTATCCAAACCGACCGCAGCGCCCCAAGTGTTAGTTTGAGTTGCCAATAGTTTTTCTGTAGATACAGTTGAAAATCGTTTATCCCTTGAGGGCAAGTAAATTGCAATGAAATGACATTTCTTGGGCATATTCAATTTATTTAGAGAAGGAGGTATATCTGACATCAGTCATAGTGGCGTACTGGGCCGGAATATGGGTACGGTCATTTTGAGGTTATGGTACTGCGCCCGAAGAAACCCATCAGTACTTATATCCAATGCCCGAAAAAGGATTGCAGACATGTAAGTTATCCAGCTCACAAGCTTATCATGCCTACTAAGTAAAATTGGGAATTCCAGGAACATACAGGATAGATATTATTCGTAAAGAAAATAGTACTACTAGACAAGGTACAAATTTCTACTATTATTTACATTTAGAACAACCGAGAAACTCCAATCTCGAGGGGTGATAAGGTCTAATCTATAGTGAGCGCCTGTATCTATACCTCGTAGTACTATTTTCGACGATGACGACAATGAAAACGGAATCAGTTTAGATAAAATTTGACTAAGTTGCTAAAAAGCACTAGCCGTTTATTAAGCTAATAAAACAAATAACAACTGACTTCCTCCCTTAATACTGTGTCTCCCTGACACTTCAACAAAAATAATTGCAAAGATAAATTTGCACGTGGCATCACTATCGTAAGAAAATGTGAAACGGCGTGACATTAAGTATTGCCCTATTTTATACAGGTCCGCTTCAACTATGAACCGTAGTTCCATATCTACTCAAATGATTCCTGAACTATGTGCATATATACATCCTTTTATGAAATTCAAATTTCACACTCCATAACGTCGAAGATTAAATTTTCTTCCTCCCTTAAGTCTTTCATCACTTCATTTCTCATAAACATCAAATTCAAATTCAAACAAACATACACCGCAACTATCGTGTTGAAAGTAATAAATACTCGTCATAATCAATTGAACATAAGTGACAAACATTTAAGTTAAGCACTGTTCCTTTTTACCTTTATCTATATATCATGAAATTCTGAAATAAGTGCTGAAATTCTTTACTGAGTTAACAATCTTCTGATAAACGTGAATACTGTAAGTGAACGGCATTAACCTTCGTTCCACACTTCTCTTCCATAATTATACAACAATTACTTTCTCTCTTAAACACCCTGTACAGAATCTTCCTTTACTATACTCTCATAACTTCACAATTATTACATTCAATACTCGAAAAAACTTAAGAGACTCCCCTGCGTCCCTTCGTAAACTTACGTAACTCCTTTACGTTCATAACTCCTTAATCTGCACGGTAATTCAACTATAAACTTCTACTTCAATACATATACTTCCTTTACTTAACATTTCTCCTCTATAATTGATACAACATCGCCTCGTGCTCGTAATTTCACTAGGGGCGTGGTGGCTCAGCGGTCTAGCTGTATGCCCCTCACCAAGGCGGCCCGGGTTCGATTCCCGGTCAATGCATGTGAGATTTTCGAAGTGAAATGCCATGTCCTGTGGTTCGGATTCCACGTAAAAAGGAGGTCCCGTGGCTCATGATCTACAGATTAACGGTCACGTTAAACTACAAGCTTCCTTCCTTCCTTCCTTCGTAATTTCATTTCTGTAATAAATCTCTGTACTTTCACCTTTTTAATCACCCTGTGATTTAATTTCGTTAACTTTCCTCTTCACGTGTTTAAATTCAGCTTTACATTTTATTACAACTTTTCAATAAATATCAGTAAATATTCATATTCTTAACAAAAGATATAAGTTTGACTTCATTCCATTAATATTTGTTTAACAAATCCATTTATGTTTTTAACGCTCTAAATCTCATTAGACATATGTGTTTAAGCTTTTCGTAATACTTTCGTTCATAATAAATTTCTGACACTCAAATCAACATCATGAGTTGTCGAAATATTCTTTACACTTCGTGACGTTACTTCTTAAGTATACTGTACTTAAATTTGCTCCAATACATTTCATTTTACTTTAATTACAATCTTACTCCTTCTTTACTTCGTTCAACGTTCTATTCCTTTTAAATAGTTTACTCTACATTCCTTTTCAATTTTAACGCTCTAAATCTCTTTAATGCAATTCCTTTCAATAATTCCTTTATATTCCTTTTTTAACGCTCTGAATTTCATTTAATACAATTGGTTCTAATTTACACTGAACAATTTCTTTCAATATTCCTCTCAATTCCTTTATATTCCATCGCTGCGATAAAACAGATTTAATTAAATTAAATCTAACGCAAGTATGAAAATATTTACACGATTTTACTTTACTATAACCTTAGTGTTAATAGCATCATCATCATGCCAAAATTTCGTCCAAGTGACTGAAATTTTCCAAGAAATACGGCAAATAATTCCGTAGAAAAATATGAAAATCACAATAACAAGATCTACACAAATGTAATTACTTTGACAAAATTATACGTTTCAAATAATGCAGTTAAGAAAAATGCTGTTGAAAATACTGCAAAAATGTTGTTGAAAATTATGCGGTTTAAAATATGCGGTTGAAAATTATGCGGTTGGTCAATTGGATAATCACAAAGCTAAACTACAATTCTACAATATAAAAGACAATTTTCTCACTACCTTGTGTTGACTTCTGAACTGCTGAAAATACTTGCATCGCTCCTTCCAGACCAAACTTGACGTGTTCATAGCAATGTCCACAGCTATGAAGACCGGTTCTGTGACAACACCAGCTGGGCTCGCGGTGACTGATCTCGCCGAGAACAGCTCTGCCAACTCCCGTCTCTCCTTCGCTCCAAGTAGGCCGGCTTCGATTCTCCATCTCTTCAGAATAGACATCATGGTTTCTTCAGAATAGACATCGGTTTTCTTCAGAATAGACATCGGTTTTCTTCAGAATAGACATCACGGTGTAATACTGTCGTTTATGCAAGCTTTTCGTCTCTCAAGATGTGTTAAAACTCTCGTAGAAAAGAGTGAGTTTTGCTCGGTGATGTTGCGCTTTGCGTAGATGTTTGTAGCGTCCTTCATGCTAGTGAATCTGGAATTCAACTGACATTCTTGTAGTCTTCAACTTCCCCATGCTTAACTTAGCACATGTCAAAATTCATATTCTTGACAATATACTTGAGACCTCCCCGTTGCTGCCTTATAACTTGCATTTTCAATACAACGTTGAAATAAGCTTTTACACGTAGAAATGTTGAGTAGCTTCTTATCGAAAATGTTTCTAGCTATGTGGAATACTTTGTATAAGCACTGCTATATTTTAGTTGTAGCTTGCTCCCAAGTTACTGAAATTTCACTCTTCCTTTCTTCCAACCTTTGTGAACTGTAGCACTATTATAAATATACTCGTTTATGCTCGAGGTCTTCTCTCGTTCAAATCTCAATTGGAAAAGAACTCTCTCGTCCTGCTCTCCGCATTCCTCAAGTTCTCGTCTCACTTCCTCTCCTCCCGTGGTGTGACGTAACTTCTACCACCTCTCCTGACTTCCGTCCGCAGTTCGACCTTCGCCTCTTCCCCTCTCTCATGACGTAACTCTCGCTTCAAGTGGCGTGATCTTTCTCGTAAAGTGAACCTCCTACTTTCGTATAATGGAATATATGTCCATCTTTAAATCATTCCTACTTCTTTGCTTTTTATAAATGCATAAGATCTATAGTATTTCACTCATTTCCATACAGTTTTTTCCATATTACTCCACTCATTTATTTTCTGGGGTCTTGGTTCATCTCCCGATCAGTTCTTGAGTAATGACCTTCAATAAATTCTGGCGCAGTACCATAATATTGCAAACTTGAATGAAACTTCATAATGTAATTCCTTTTAACGTTTTTATTCTCAATTGCATTTTGTGACTATTTTGAATCTAAATTACATTTTGTAAGTGTTTCCTATCTAAATTGCATTTTGTAAATATTGTCAATTCAAATAACAGTACAGTACGTATGTAGTTAGTTTTAGTTGTAAGTAGGTGGTTAGTTTGTCTATTAGATATATGTCATTGTTGTATTAGACTGTGGTGTGTGAGTGTGTCTGGTAGCAGTTGCATTGTTTATTAGTTCTAGTTCATTGTTTCAGTAGACTGTGATGTTTGAGGGTGCATATGATTGTGCCTGGTGATAGACTGTTTTAGTGGTAGTATTTGTTGTTGGTGGAACTTTAGTATTTTTTTCGTTAGTAGAATTTTGGTATTTAATCGTTAGTACGGTAGAAGGTTAGTATTTTTGTTTAGTAGAATTGCTCTTTACTTATTCTGAAAGGGAGTAGCAGCCTTTCAGAATAAATCAATTCTTTACTAGTCTTATAGACGGTTAAGATATTGATAATATAAGCCAAATAATGGCTACACTGCGTCCTGCTGCACGGCTGAAAGCAACGGGAAACTACAGCCGTATGCTATTCCCGAGGATATGCACCTCTCTATGCATAATTACATGTGATGATGGCATCCTCCCTTGTAAAATTTCAATCCGGAGGTAAACTAGTCCCCCGTTCGGATCTCCGGGTGGGGACTACTCGAGAGGGGGTTAACATCACAGAAGTGACAAAGAGGAAATCTGACATTCTACGGATCGGAGCGTGGAATGTTAGAAGTCTGCTAGGAAGTGGAAGGTTAGAAAACTTAGAAAGGGAAATGGATAGGTTGAGGTTGGATTTGGTTGGGATTAGTGAAATGCCCTGGCAGGAAGAACAGGACTTTTGGTCAGGAGACTATAGGGTCATTAGCACTAAATCAAACAATGGCCAAGCAGGGGTTGGCCTCATATTGAGTAGGAAACTTGGACAGCGGGTGGAATATTATGAACAATATAGTGAACGGATTATTGTAGCAAAAATCAATACTAAACCTACCTGCACCACAGTGGTACAAGTCTATATGCCTACCAGTCAAGCTGATGATGAGGATGTTGAAAAGGTCTACGAAGAAATAGACGAAATTCTGAGGTATATCAAGGGTGATGAAAATGTTATAGTAATGGGAGATTGGAATGCTGTGGTAGGAAAAGGGAGAGATGGGAAGATAGTAGGAGATTTCGGATTAGGTGAACGGAATGATCGAGGAAGCAGGCTGGTAGAATTCTGCACCGAGCATGAGTTGGTCATAGCTAACACCTTATTCAATAACCACAATAGAAGAATATACACATGGATGAGACCAGGAGATACAGGGCGTTACCAAATAGACTTCATTATGGTCAAGCAGAGGTTTCGAAACCAGATTTTGGATTGTAAAGCATATCCTGGTGCTGACATGAACTCTGACCACAATCTGGTTGTAATGAAATGCAGATTAAAGTTGAAGAAACTGAAGAAAAGTCAAAAGCCAAAAAGGTGGGCAATAGACAGACTGAAAGAGAAGGATGTAAACGAAAGATTCAAGAAGAATATAAAGGAAGGACTAATGAAAAACCCTAAACAAACTTCAATTGCAGACGAATGGGCACTTTTGAAGAATGAAATAACAAAATCCGCAGAAGAAAACATTGGTAGGAAAGAAAGAATAGGTAGAAAACCGTGGATCACTCAGGATATACTAGAATTGATGGATGAAAGGCGGAAACACAAGAATGTAAGAGATGAGAAGGGGAAAGCAGAATACAGACGTCTGAGAAATGAGGTTAACAAGAAGTGCAAGGAAGCGAAAGACGAATGGTTGAAAGAGAAATGTGCAGGTATAGAAAATTGTCTGAAATTCGGAAAAGTAGACACAGCTTATCGAAGGATTAAGAATACTTTTGGGGAAAAGAAGACTAAGTGCTGTAATATTAAGGACACAAATGGAAAGCCTCTAACAGATAGGGAAGAAAAGGTTGAGAGATGGAAAGCTTACATAGAGAGTTTGTATAATGGAAAGGAGATTGAGAATCATGTAATGGAAAGTGAGGAGGAAATTGATGAGGATGCGAAAGGAGATTTAATATTGAGATCAGAATTTGACAGAGCTTTGGAAGACTTAAGCAGGAACAAAGCACCAGGCATAGATGATATACCGATTGAGTTGCTACGCTGCATAGGAGATGAAGGTCTGATCAGGTTATTTCACTTGGTGTGTAGGATTTATGAGACAGGTGAGGTACCCCCTGATTTCAAGAAGAATGTAATCATCCCTATACCAAAGAAAGTGGGAGCTGACAGATGTAAAGATTACCGTACAATCAGCTTGATTACTCATGCTTCAAAGATCCTGTCTAGGATAATTTACAAGAGGATTGAAAGCCAGATAGAAACGGAGTTGGGTGAAGACCAGTTTGGTTTCAGGAGAAATGTAGGAACAAGGGAAGCTGTACTAAGTCTTAGGCTGATTTTGGAAGGTAGAATAAGGAAAGATAAGAAAACGTTCATGGCTTTTGTAGACTTAGAAAAGGCTTTCGATAACGTTGATTGGACTAAATTGTTTGACATTTTGAAATCGATTTGAATAAAGTACAGGGATAGGAGGGTGATATACAATCTATACAGAAACCAGACAGCAGTCATTCGAGTTGAAGGACATGAGAGAGAAGCTGGTATTCAGAAAGGTGTAAGGCAAGGCTGCAACTTATCACCCATACTTTTCAATCTTTACATTGAACAAGCAATGAAGGAAATTAGAGAAAAATTTAAAGTGGGAGTGAAGATTCAAGGAGAAATAATTTCAACTCTGAGATTTGCTGATGACATAGTCATCTTGGCCGACAAGCCTGAGGATTTGAATGAGTTTTTGAATGGTATGGACTCCGTCTTACAGAAAAAATTCATGATGAAAATTAATAAATGTAAAACAAAAATACTGGAATACAGCCGAAATAAATCAGAAACCTCTATGGAGATCGAATAGACAGGTGAAAAGCTGAAGGAAATAGAAAACTTCTGTTACTTAGGAAGTAGAATAACCAGTGATGGACGAAGCAAAGAGGATATAAAAAGTAGGTTGGCTCAGGCAAAGAAAGCTTTTCTACAAAAAAGGAATCTGCTGACATCGAATATAGATTTAGGTATTAGGAAGTCATTTTTGAAAGCCTTTGTCTGGAGCGTGGCGCTCTATGGAAGTGAAACTTGGACTATTGGTGCAGCAGAAAAGAGGAGAATTGAAGCATTTGAAATGTGGTGTTACAGGAGAATGATGAAGATAGATGGGTAGATAGGGTTACAAACATAGAGGTATTAAGACGAGTGGGAGAGGAGAGATGTTTCTGGCGACTGCTAATGAAGAGAAGAGATAGGTTGGTAGGACACATACTAAGACACCCAGGAATAGCAAGCTTAGTTATGGAAGGAAGGGTCGAGGACAAGAACTGTAGGGGTAGACCAAGGTTAGAATATGTTAAACAGATTGCCTCAGATGTAGGGTGTGGTAGTTATGTAGAGATGAAACGATTAGCTCAGGACAGGGAGGCATGGAGAGCTGCATCAAACCAGTCAAAAGACTGAAGACTCAAACAACAACACAAATCACACAAACCGTGGTGAATCACTAACACAGCGTATTACTATTGGATTAAACAATCGACTGACAGTGGATGACAAAGCATTATTTACGCAGCAGAGTGTGACCAGTGCGGGGACAGCGGGGAACCCCCTTCCTCGGTGCGGAAATCCTCGCGCATGCGCTTCATAGATTGTTGTGCATCATTGCCAATATCAATTTTTCAAGCAGTAAGCCTACAACTTAAGTTTGTTTTGTGATTTGTATGGTATACATAACAAGAAGTTCCGTGAAGAACTATACAGCCTACTTTTCATGCCAATGATTATTCTACAGTATATGAACCTATCTAGAATAATGACGAAATTAAGTTGGTAATATCGAAATATCTAATTAGTTCAAAATATACCTGGTATAATGTAGCCTATTAGAGCACTACAGTTGGCAGCCCTGGTGACTGAATATATTCTTAGTTCCACCTCTTAAGGTACAGAATAAAAAATTTGGTTGAAGTCCAATGGACGTTACATGCAGTTAGACACTGGATCTATCAGCACGCGTAAAAGCATGTTGCCTACAATACCATGCGTGTGCTGGTCAGAAATAATCTGAATTGTTATGATATCTTGTTGTGCCAATTTTGGATGAAATCCATTTGGTAGTATAGAAGTTACATGTATTTTAAAATTGGGCATATCAGCAGGCATAGAATCATGTTGGCAGCACTGCCTTGTATTAATTACTCCAAATTAATCTAGAATTTCAGGTGCTATACGTGTGCAAAGTATAGAGCTGTTGGCTTGCATACTTTCTGATATAATGATATTAGGGTAAAAAGAATATAGACAGCATTTATTAACAGTTGGCAGCCCTGATTGCTCTTAACAATACTTAGTCATATCTGTTATGGTACACATATCACATACGAAATTTGGTTGAAATCCAACTGATAGTATAGAAGTTACATGTATTTAAAAATTGGTACTATCAGCAGGTTTATAATCATGTTGGTAGAACTGACGTATATGAGTTACTTCAAATTAATCTAAAATGTCAGAATATACGTGTGCATAGTTTAAAGCTGTTGGCTTGCATACTTTCTGAAATATTGGTATTTAGATTTAAAAAAATAGAGAGAGCAATTATTAACAGTTGGCAGCCCTGGTGGCTCTTAAGAATACGCTCAGTCATATCTGTTTATGTACATATATTACATACAAAATTTGGTTGAAATCCAAATGATAGTGTAGAAGTTATATGCATTTAAACATTTGACCTATCAGAAGGCTTAAAATTATTTTGGCAACACTGTCATGGTTGGCCTCCTGGAAATTAAACCGAAATAGTATTATCTACATGTGTGCTAATTTTGGAATAGCTCCCATGCATACCTTGCAAGATATCCAACATAGAGCTCAAATTTCTAGTGCGTTTTTTCAGCAGTTGGTAGCACTGACATCATTTTCAAATATGGACGTGAGCTATTCCGTTGCACATCTTTACTCATACTAAATTTGGTTTTTATTGCTGCAGCCGTATAGGAGTTGATAGGGGGGGGGGGGGACACACACACAGCCAGACAGAAGGACAGACAGACACACATTTTCCCGGATCGATCTCATAAGTCTACTTTTTCCTCATTTTTGCAAAATGTGAAAAGTAGGCTAAAAAATCAAGTTAATTTAATAGTCACACACATTTCCAGTTTCCCGGATGGAACTGGATGAGGTAGGTCTAGAATTCTGCACCAACCACAAAAATGTACATTACATCATTGGGCCTGGGCCGGGCCCCGGTGCTGTAGTACCCCCTAGACCGGTCTCTCGCCGGCCCTGGTCTTGTGTGTACACTCATTGAAAACAAACTCAACCATCTCCCATGCTTGTGTTGGGCTTAGATCACATGTGTAATGTTGTCATAATGTAGGCTATTCAATTTCAAATAACAGCACTCAAGTGTTACAACAGTACATCGATCGTTGTAATTTATAATAAGCTGATATTTCGTCAATAGCCTACCGTATTAACGTTTTTGTTTTTTTTACGTTTTGCTTGTTCCCCATACTTATAAAATTTCAGATGGAACCGCGTCCGCTACCAATAATATCGCTCTCTTGCAATACGGTCGTGAAATAGATAGGTATGTATGATACCGTACTGTTTACCATATTCGTTTTATTAATTTTGCATATTATTTGCAATTAAGTTCATTGTGTTGGAAAATAGGTTGTAATGAAAATAATTTAGATGCAAAGAGAATGCTCATTTATTGCTATTTTGTGCCCAACTCTAGGAATGGGTATTCCAAGATTCAGACACCCAGATATCAAGGGAAAGGCTGTAGCCGCTTTTGAAAGTTGAGATATTTGAATATCGCGCTACATTGCTTCTCGAAGCAATTGGAAAGAATTTACCGATACTTGGATGTCAAGTGACGTAGCGAGTAATAGCAGAGGTGGAGGCTATTTATTGATTAAATAGTTAACTATGGAGTAGAGACTTGAGACTGGGATCAGATTACTGGCACGGCCAAATGAAAGAGAATGCAATTAGTATCAAGTAAAATGGACCAGGGATTCAAGAGATATGAGGATTTCTAGATATCAGCTGATGCGGCGTGACCCTGAAAGTTTTGAATAAAAGCCAGCTGGCCGAAGCACCGATAGCTCATTCTAACACAAGCAGTTGCCTAGCAAGTTGCTACGACGCTGAGCCAAGGCACATGGTTGCCGGATCTACGCAGAAGTTCTTTTCAAAGTCGTGATAGTCACGAAAGTGCTGCGCTACGAGGTGGAACTTAGTAAGTTTACGGCGAGGAGAATCACTGAGGTGATTGATTTTTCTACAGACATTGGTGGAAATATTTATATTTCTACATGGACATATGCTAGACTTTGTCTAGAATTAATATTTTGTCACAGTCCAGTAATAACTTAATACTTGGATATTTAAATCCATTTCAGTCAGTTTTCATTATTTTGTAACTAGTTAACCACTTCGATCTGTCAGTACACTGAAGACTAGTCTATAACGGTGGCGTTCATTAGTCTACGCAAGGGAAACTACAAGTTGCTTAGCGCATGGTAGATGGTGATATAATAAACCATGCCCAGGGAACGATCTTCAGAACAGCCGTTGATTGGTTAGACTGTCAGTGTTTTTCTTGTACTGATAAGATTACAGTGAGTTATGTTACAACTGACATATCTAAGAAGAGATCACTTAGATCTGACCCTATTTAAACAAACTGTTATGGCTTTGATAGAAGCCCATCTTAAAATGGAACAACAGTTAATTCAAACGTCAAAAGATACTACCACTATGTCTGACTAGACGGATTGTGGGTATATGATGGCGGCGGATACAAGGATTATACGTGCTTGTCCGATAGGGCATATCTATGGATAAATCTGGTACAGACCAGGTTTACTACACTACAAGACCATCAAGAAATGTAAGCCACATTTGAATTATATTATGCCTAGCTAATTGGAACAAACTATTTTTTCTGCAGATGACCAACACATTATTTTTCTTCGTATTTAAAGCTTGCAATGATTTACGCAAGACTTATTAGAGTTATTCTGAGTATTTTTCAGCACTCAGAACAGTTTAGGATCGATGACCGAGCATAACGAAGATTTATTTGAATTTTTCATATTTTAGGGAAACCACGGAAAGCCTTCGATGTAAAGGTTGAGTTAAATTATTTTTGTTGAGGAATGGATATTTTTTCCATATTCGAAGATTCGAACATGTGGATTCTCACATAATGAGATGATAATTAAACACATTTAAAATAATATAACAAATAATAATAATAATAATAATCCACTAATAATAATAATAATAATTTTTATAATTTTTCTAAATAATTCTTGGATATTATATTTTATAATAATCATATGTATTGAGAAAGAGCCTATGAAGTAGTTTAATCATTTCTAGTCTGGAACAGGAGATTTTCCGAAGGAGAGTGGTTAGCGCAAGCCCGCATTCAACCAACATTTCAGTTCTGGTTGAACATTTGAAATTTGCTATGAGCAAAGTATATTTTTCAGATAACACGGAGAGGCATGAAACGGGAAGCAAATGATATTTGTATCAAATAGGATATTTTTGTATTTATATAAAATCATGACGTAAATACACTCGAGAGTGAAATAAAGATTTTCATAAGTATGGTAAATTCACGGGTTGAACTGAATGGTAAAATAAAATAAACTTGTAAGTTTATTAATCTTCCAGTGTTGATAACAAGCAGAGGCTTGATTTATTGTATAAATTTTGGGAAGAAAATTTATATGTGTGGAGTAGTTGAAATGCCATTCCCAGGTGCGCATGTTTAAGTCGCAGGAATGAAGAGGTTTTTTCGAGCATCAATCAAATAGCAGGTTCGATGGCTCAGGTTTATAGTAGGAGTATTGGAGCTACACATTTCGTCGGATGAATGACCCGAAGGTTATTTCTTTGAAACCATCAGTTCTTATTTCAACCTTGTTTACGAATTCCATTTAGACTTTGATTTTGCTAGAACCCGGATTTGTCATGATAGTAGTTTATTCTTCTTCAGAGGAAGACCTTTGCCGTTGTTGTTGTAATATTGTGTTCTTACACAAATAATAGAATGTGCTACTGCCAATTAAAAGTAATTCTTTAACCACGAATAATTTGAAGGATATTTTCAATCCTAGTGCCATGAACTAAATGAATTTATTATGAAGCTACGATTCTTATTTCCATATTCTGTCGAAGAATTGCAAGTTGTGAAAATTACAATAATGGCCATAAATATGAATATTTTTTTTTCATAATGATTCCAAGTGGAAAATTGAATGGTTGAATGGTTCAACAATTTATTGATCAAGTTGATGATTTAAAAATCGTGTATTTTGTTAGGAACTTGAAGTTCATAATCGAGTCACTTCTCGAATGTTTAATGTCAGAAGAACAATTAATTGTTGTTGTGCTTCGCACAGTTCTTCGATGCTATGCTCAAGGTCAAATACTTCTCAGATGTTATTAATATGTGTAAATAATGTGTGTTGATTCAATGATAATAATATTTTTCGACGATATATTTTTGAAACTGGAAAATAAGTGAAAGTTTAAAATTCTATGAACATTTATTCTACGAGTGTTAATATCATGTAAATATTCAAACAGTGATCTACGATATTTCCAGTAGAGACAATTAATTTTGAACTGGAATTAATCACAAATAATTTTGGAACACAGTCTACAGGACTATTAATCAGACTTGTGTTTCCAAAAAAAGATTGTCAAATGTGTTTGGAAAATTTCTGTATATTGTGTGTAAATAAGAGTGTGGATCGCCACACGTGGAGGATGCTGCTTTGAGCATCTTTGCAGTCAATTTTAATTTCAAAATAAACTGAGATAATTTTACCAGATGTGTTATACCCAATTAAATCTCCTTCTATCCTTATTGTTGCATTGAGCCAAAAATCAGTAAAGCATTTTTTTTCATTTGATGTCATTTTTGCGATTTGCTTTAACCCATCTGGCGCCCCGGGATATTTTGATTCTCGTGCTGACTGATTATTGGTAAAATGCATATGTGGTCGTGCGGACTCCGGTCTAAACGGGCACATAAAATAAGATAGAGAGAGAAATGGCTTCGAACGTGGGTCTCGATTTAGACATGGTTAATCGCATGCCGATTTGAAATTGTGATAATTTTTATAGAAATATTTTGGGAGTTGAGAGATGTCTGGTTTGGATGAATAAATTAGTAGGAAACCCAATTAGTGGGGAAACTTAAAAATTTAACTTGATTAATGATTAGAATGGGTTTGATTATTTTTGATAATGGCTTAACCATTAGGGCGTCAAGTAAATTCAGTAGTAAACGTTCGATGACTGGACATACACATTATTAGAATCCAGGTGGAGGATATTTGAGAACTTGCATATTTTTCTTGTGATATTGTGGTAAATGTAATTCGTAAAAGTAGAGAATTTTGTTTTTCCATCACGTCGACATTAGGACAAATCTCATTTTATTAGTGTGTTCCAATTAGCTATTCATATTTCTTGTTCTAGTTATAAGCTTGTGTTTGCCAATATTGTATACCCCTAAGTTGTGAATAATAATTGAAATTATGGAAGAAATGATGAGGATGATGAGGAGTTTGGAGGAGAGTTCAAAAGAGGCTGGACTGCGTGTAGCAGCCATTATGAAAGAAAATACTGAGGCTTTGGAAAGGAAACTTAAAGAAAATACTGATAAACTTAAAGAAAGTTTAAACGATAAACTTAAAGAAAATTCTGATTCTTTAGAAAATAAACTTAAAGAAAGTTTGAAGGATAAACTTAAAGAAAGTTCTGATTCTTTAAAAAGTAATTTGAAAGAAAATTTAAATAGTAAATTTAATTCAATGGAAAGTAAATTTAAAGAGAATTCCGAAATTTTGAAAATGTCACTTGAGAGTAAAATGAATAAATTATGCGAAAAAACACATGAGCTCGAAACTTCATTAGCTACTAACGCAAGTTTAATGGACGGAAAATTTCGCGATGCCGATCTTCGATCCCAAAGCTTAGCTGATAGGATAGAACATGGTCTTAGGAAAGTTGGTGAAGACATGATCGACCTAGAAGTCAGAGTGAAGAAGGAGAGTAATGAGATGGGAATTCTAGTTGTTCAACGTTTAACGGAACAATTCAAAGAACTTGTCATGGGAGAAATGAGAGAAGGTGTGATTAATGAGTTGCAAACTGAAATCAAAACCACAGTTGTCAATGAAATTAAAGACACACTCAAGCTGGAGAACCAAGAAGGAATCAAGGTGATTAGGGAATCTTTGTCATCCCATATTGAAGTAATTGCCAAAGATATCCAAGCAACTCAGAAGGACATATCAGATATGACAGGGTCATTGAAAAGTCATGAGGCTGTTATGAACCAGATATCCACTGATGTTAAGGAGAATTGTAAAGAAACTGAAGCAATTAAGAAAATGGCAGAAGAAAACCAGAAGGAACTTGAGGCTATGAAAACTCAAATCAAGGATGAGAAACAGTCTGATCATCTGTTGAAAATGCCAAATGTAAGGGGAAAGGAACAGATACAGATAAATCTAGGAGCAGCTAGAGAAACGGATAGTCAAAGACAGGATGAGGTCAGGACAGTATTTCAATCCAACCCCATAACTGTATTTAAGAATGTAGAAGATAAGCCTTCTAAATTTTCAGGGCGAGATTCTGTGACACCCGTGGAATTTTTGAGAGAAGCAGGGGATTACCTGAAAGATTCTAAGATCCCTAAAGAAAGACAGATCCGAGTGATAGGGAAGTTTTTGGAAGGTCCTGCACTTCTTTGGTTTAGAGCTTTTAGATCCACTCTAACCACTTTTGAGGAGTTTTCTCGTGGGCTATTGGAAAAGTTTTGGTCCCCGGAAACCCAACAGCAAGTCAGAGCAGTGTTATATTCGAAGAGATTCTCGACGTCACAACCTACTCGATACTCTACGTACTTTTCTGGACAGCTGTCCAAACTTCAACATTTAGATCCGCCGATGCCAGATAACGAATTGATTACTGCATTGATACGTCAGTTTCCAGCAGACGTCCAGAGGACTTTGATCGCTGCTGATATCTATAATATGGAACAATTTGATGAAGTATTACAGAAGCTGGATCATACGAACGCTCAATTCTTCCATCAGAAGGGAGTAAAGAATAACAACGCTGTGTATGCTGTTATGGCTGATAGTTATTCTCAAACACCTCGAGAGATTCGAGAGGGGCGAGAAGAGAAAACGCCGAGGGAAGATCCAAATAAGAGAGGATGGAACCAGTACAGTAACAGATACAGTTACAAGCCATATGCGAGACCGGATGGTGGAAATCGATACAATACTCGATGGAGAAGGCCACGAGATAGTCAAGGAAGGTACCAGGAAAGAAGATATTATGGTAGAAACAACTACAATAACAGAGGGAATGTGGATACTCGTCAGTCCAATGAAGAGTTCAACAAGGAGACGAGGAAAAATTTGGAAGCAAGACACCAAGATAACTTGAAATTTTTGGAGCAGAGGCCCAATGAACCAGGTCCATCGGGAACACAACAATCCCGGGGGAATGGTAATGAAAAAAAAAACTTCGAATTCACAGTAGAAGATAGAATATTGAACACTTTCACTTCCAGAATTATTAAATGGCAAGCAGAGGATGATGACTTAATTCAACAGAATGACGAACGAAAAGAAATGGGTACCAGAATTAGAATGCCAATCATATCATGCGAAGTATTCGGTATGCCTGTCGATACTTTGATTGATACTGGGGCTATGCGTTGTCTTGTGAGTGAGAAGCTTTATATTCTGTGGAAGCTCAAAGAGAATTTAGAGGAGATTCCAGTATCAGGAATTAAGATCCAAGGAATAATACCCAATAAAATATCTCTGTGTAAAACACAATTATACTTATGTATTACGATTGGAGGACATGATTTCCGACATGTATTTGTTGTAATGAAGGACATGGCTTTTGACATGATATTGGGAGCAGATTTCATTCAGAAATATCAAGCAGTGATATACATGAAGACAGAGACGATTAGATTCAAGATTACCGAAGAGATTAACTTCGAGGGAAAAGAAGAGGAAGACATCGAGGGAGATGCTCAATGGTCTCTGATTTTTCATGAAGCCGAAGGAAGAGAAGTCTACACTGAGAAGGAGTCCCCAGAGCTAGGGAAAATTTTGGAAGAGTATCACGATATTTTTGATATTAAACCTGGTGAAATTAAAGATTTTGAATATTGTGGAAGTAAACAACAATGGAAGGTATGAAGTAGCCAATACACGAACTGGTAACATCGTGGGAACTTATAATGCATCGAATTTGAAGATTTATTATTCAAGAACCAGATGATTTAATGTGTAGATAGGAAAAATAAAAATTTTTCAATTTTTATTTTTTGCTAGGTGTGGGGTGGATGTGCCCAACTCTAGGAATGGGTATTCCAAGATTCAGACACCTAGATATCAAGGGAAAGGCTGTAGCCGCTTTTGAAAGTTGAGATATTTGAATATCGCGCTACATTGCTTCTCGAAGCAATTGGAAAGAATTTACCGATACTTGGATGTCAAGTGACGTAGCGAGTAATAGCAGAGGTGGAGGCTATTTATTGATTAAATAGTTAACTATGGAGTAGAGACTTGAGACTGGGATCAGATTACTGGCACGGCCAAATGAAAGAGAATGCAATTAGTATCAAGTAAATCGGACCAGGGATTCAAGAGATATGAGGATTTCTAGATATCAGCTGATGCGGCGTGACCCTGAAAGTTTTGAATAAAAGCCAGCTGGCCGAAGCACCGATAGCTCATTCTAACACAAGCAGTTGCCTAGCAAGTTGCTACGACACTGAGCCAAGGCACATGGTTGCCGGATCTACGCAGAAGTTCTTTTCAAAGTCGTGATAGTCACGAAAGTGCTGCGCTACGAGGTGGAACTTAGTAAGTTTACGGCGAGGAGAATCACTGAGGTGATTGATTTTTCTACAGACATTGGTGGAAATATTTATATTTCTACATGGACATATGTTAGACTTTGTCTAGAATTAATATTTTGTCACAGTCCAGTAATAACTTAATACTTGGATATTTAAATCCATTTCAGTCAGTTTTCATTATTTTGTAACTAGTTAACCACTTCGATCTGTCAGTACACTGAAGACTAGTCTATAACGGTGGCGTTCATTAGTCTACGCAAGGGAAACTACAAGTTGCTTAGCGCATGGTAGATGGTGATATAATAAACCATGCCCAGGGAACGATCTTCAGAACAGCCGTTGATTGGTTAGACTGTCAGTGTTTTTCTTGTACTGATAAGATTACAGTGAGTTATGTTACAACTGACATATCTAAGAAGAGATCACTTAGATCTGACCCTATTTAAACAAACTGTTATGGCTTTGATAGAAGCCCATCTTAAAATGGAACAACAGTTAATTCAAACGTCAAAAGATACTACCACTATGTCTGACTAGACGGATTGTGGGTATATGATGGCGGCGGATACAAGGATTATACGTGCTTGTCCGATAGGGCATATCTATGGATAAATCTGGTACAGACCAGGTTTACTACACTTCAAGACCATCAAGAAATGTAAGCCACATTTGAATTATATTATGCCTAGCTAATTGGAACAAACTATTTTTTCTGCAGATGACCAACACATTATTTTTCTTCGTATTTAAAGCTTGCAATGATCTACGCAAGACTTATTAGAGTTATTCTGAGTATTTTTCAGCACTCAGAACAGTTTAGGATCGATGACCGAGCATAACGAAGATTTATTTGAATTTTTCATATTTTAGGGAAACCACGGAAAACCTTCGATGTAAAGGTTGAGTTAAATTATTTTTGTTGAGGAATGGATATTTTTTCCATATTCGAAGATTCGAACATGTGGATTCTCACATAATGAGATGATAATTAAACACATTTAAAATAATATAACAAATAATAATAATAATAATAATAATAATAATAATAATAATAATAATAATAATAATAATAATAATAATCCACTAATAATAATAATAATAATTTTTATAATTTTTCTAAATAATTCCTGGATATTATATTTTATAATAATCATATGTATTGAGAAAGAACCTATGAAGTAGTTTAATCATTTCTAGTCTGGAACAGGAGATTTTCCGAAGGAGAGTGGTTAGCGCAAGCCCGCATTCAACCAACATTTCAGTTCTGGTTGAACAGTTGATATTTGCTATGAGCAAAGTATATTTTTCAGATAACACGGAGAGGCATGAAACGGGAAGCAAATGATATTTGTATCAAATAGGATATTTTTGTATTTATATAAAATCATGACGTAAATACACTCGAAAGTGAAATAAAGATTTTCATAAGTAAGGTAAATTCACGGGTTGAACTGAATGGTAAAATAAAATAAACTTGTAAGTTTATTAATCTTCCAGTGTTGATAACAAGCAGAGGCTTGATTTATTGTATAAATTTTGGGAAGAAAATTTATATGTGTGGAGTAGTTGAAATGCCATTTCCAGGTGCGCATGTTTAAGTCGCAGGAATGAAGAGGTTTTTTCGAGCATCAATCAAATAGCAGGTTCGATGGCTCAGGTTTATAGTAGGAGTATTGGAGCTACACATTTCGTCGGATGAATGACCCGAAGGTTATTTCTTTGAAACCATCAGTTCTTATTTCAACCTTGTTTACGAATTCCATTTAGACTTTGATTTTGCTAGAACCCGGATTTGTCATGATAGTAGTTTATTCTTCTTCAGAGGAAGACCTTTGCCGTTGTTGTTGTAATATTGTGTTCTTACACAAATAATAGAATGGGCCACTGCCAATTAAAAGTAATTCTTTAACCACGAATAATTTGAAGGATATTTTCAATCCTAGTGCCATGAACTAAATGAATTTATTATGAAGCTACGATTCTTATTTCCGCATTCTGTCGAAGAATTGCAAGTTGTGAAAATTACAATAATGGCCATAAATATAAATATATTTTTTTCATAATGATTCCAAGTGGAAAATTGAATGATTGAATGGTTCAACAATTTATTGATCACGTTGATGATTTAAAAATCATGTATTTTGTTAGGAACTTGAAGTTCATAATCGAGTCACTTCTTGAATGTTTAATGTCAGAAGAACAATTAATTGTTGTTGTGCTTCGCACAGTTCTTCGATGCTATGCTCAAGGTCAAATACTTTTCAGATGTTATTAATATGTGTAAATAATGTGTGTTGATTCAATGATAATAATATTTTTCGACGATATATTTTTGAAACTGGAAAATAAGTGAAAGTTTAAAATTCTATGAACATTTATTCTACGAGTGTTAATATCATGTAAATATTCAAACAGTGATCTACGATATTTCCAGTAGAGACAATTAATTTTGAACTGGAATTAATCACAAATAATTTTGGAACACAGTCTACAGGACTATTAATCAGACTTGTGTTTCCAAAAAAAGATTGTCAAATGTGTTTGGAAAATTTCTGTATATTGTGTGTAAATAAGAGTGTGGATCGCCACACGTGGAGGATGCTGCTTTGAGCATCTTTGCAGTCAATTTTAATTTCAAAATAAACTGAGATAATTTTACCAGATGTGTTATACCCAATTAAATCTCCTTCTATCCTTATTGTTGCATTGAGCCAAAAATCAGTAAAGCATTTTTTTCATTTGATGTCGTTTTTGCGATTTCCTTTAATCCATCTGGCGCCCGGGGATATTTTGATTCTCGTGCTGACTGATTATTGGTAAAATGCATATGTGGTCGTGCGGACTCCGGTCTAAACGGGCACAATTTATGATTAATAATAGAAATAACAGTAATGTTTTAATAAAGTACCATAGGCTACAAAACTATGAATGAACTTCCCCCGAGAAGGAAATCCTGCGTACGCCACTGAGGCTAGGAATAATTGTTTGGTAAGATTTTTAAGGAAAACACAATAAAATTACGTCTCCTCGATGGAAGTAGGAATGCGTTATACCGTGTGGTTAGTCTAGTGATGTAAACATTAGCCTGCGAGTCTACTTAGAGAAGCAGCGTGAAGACGTGCTTGTGACCAGTAGGCCTACAGCCCAGCTGATGGTACAGAAGTGAGACACGGCACAGTATGTATCTTGGAACAGTTTTACCGGGACAGATTGTCTCATTTTACAGGGTCTGTATAAGAATCATCCTTTTAAGTGGATTCGTCCACGGAGGGTTACCAATATGTCCTGCTTTTCATTCATTGTGGTTATGTCCGACCGGCATTTCTAATTTATCGAAATGTTAGGCATTTTTTCTTGATTGTTCATTTAGGTTTTCCGCTTAAAGTCAGATAGATGTTAAATACATTTTCAGAAGATGGTTTGGATATAAAATGAAAGGTTTCTATGAAACCTGCAATGAGTACCGGTACTTGGATAAATTGATGCAACCTATGTAGGAATTCAAGTGTTTCAATTGACGATATTGTACCATTTATTCAATATTTTCAATCAAAAGGTGTAGAAATACTGTAGGTTAAAAATTATTCGACCAGTTCTGCAACGTACCTAAAGGGCTTATTCTAAAAGTTCAACTTTGGATTAAGACACAACACTAGACCAACAATGGTATGTTTTCTTTAATAAGTACCGGTATCAGAACATTGAGTTTTGTTTCTGAACTTAAGTACAATTTGCCAGTTTGCCAGACCAGGCAGCAATTTGTGTTTATTCATACCGTACGGTATCGCATATGCTCAATGGAGGAACCGTTTGTTGGTAGAATGTTACTTGTGACGAACAATTTTAAAGATACGCAGTGTGAACAATTTTATAAATATGTGCTTCAAGAAAATAATTCACGTCTTCTTTCAAAAGTAGGTTCTGCTGAAGAATACAGTTTCAAGGAAATAAACTGCAGCAGGGACTGATCATTAAGTAAGGTATTTCCTTTTGCAAAAAATTATGTTTAATATACATAGGCCTATTATGTATAATTTTGCTATCGATGGAACTTGTCAGACATTTTTCACGAATGTCTCGCTCTTTTCTGAGCAATGTCCTGCATTTGGAAATTTCCAGGCGGTAACGCTAGTCCTACGACTCCTACGAGACAATTATGTGAGTTTTGTTGTGAAGTGGTCGCATTGTAACACGAGAGGCAGGGATTTTAACCAATATCTTTGAACTCGCGGTAAGGTAACACTGAAATGCAGACTGTGTGGGAGTAAAGTGCGCTTCTTGGTGCGACTGATTACGCCTGGTCCTTCCTAGACAACGGAAACTGTGTTTTTCTCTCCATATTTTAGTCTAAAGTTAAACTCTAAATAATTCTAAGCAAATTACATGTACCGTTATATTGTAAAACTGTAGTTCTGTCAATAAGGAACACTGTTCGGCGATATCACACTCAGGTAAATTAATAATAGAGCCTACCTGTATTCGTCATATACTATTTAGGTCTATTATATCAACATTTGATGTAAGACTTATCCACAAACGCAGAATACTTAATTACAAATCGTTAATCGAAATTTAAGTTGATCGTGAAACTAGCGTGTAAGATGTAACGTGCGCTGCAGATCAAAGTTGTTAATCCGCGCAGATATCTCGCTCATTAATTCTGTACTCCCGCTGTGTGAAAGTTGTTGGTTCACTCCTCGGCTCGTGTTGTGTACGGTCACAATATATAATATATATGCTCAGTATAGTGCAATTTGTTCCCTTTGCTTTGACAATTCGTATCAAAGTGACTGGGGGTTGAAAGTCTGTACATTATGCTGAGTAATGTAGACATAGTAGGCCTACTGCGCTTCAGCAATTGCACTGTCTCTCTGAATCCCCAGTCCTATTTAGACAATCTAGCACTGATAAACACACAAACACCTCCTGGACGTTTATAATTTGTGATGATGCAAACATTTCATGTGGAAGGTTCTTACCAAAATAAGGCTATTCATTCCATATCAGTACCAAATAGTTACACCCCTTGAAGCAGCAATCAACACCACCACCTTTTTATTGGTTACTAAGAAGCAGTGGCGTACGCAGGATTTCCTTCTGTTGGGGGGGGGGGTTCATTAATATAATAGGGTTATTCTGTACATTACCGGTATTAAGGGGGACAGATGACCTTGCTGTTCCACCCCTTAAAACGACAGTCATCATCATAATTAAAATGATACTTTGATTAATATTCATAATAAACAACAATTAAATAACCGCTCTCTTTGCATGAAAAATATTTTAGGTCTCATTTTTTCGACACAATAAAAAAATGAAAAGAAATTCTAAAAAATATGGACAACAGTAACTAAATATTGAGACTGAAACGATGCAGTGGTATAATCATGACCATAGTGACGTGGTTGCTTAAAATATTGTTATTATGTCAGAGAAAAAGAATGTTTTGCTCTCTGTGTTCCTACTGCAATTGCTATTGGCTCTCAACATCTGCCTATCTTGATTATTTTATCTGTATCATTAATTAGAATAAATTGCAGAAACTCCTCTTTTACTGAATTATCTTTAAGTTAACGGGCACACACAACTAAAGCAACCCGAAGCGACGTGAAAACTTACCGATCGCACACTTCAACAGCAAAACTGATCCATGGGTAGCTCCAACACTGCGAGTAGAGTGGAGGGCATTTATTAAGTGAGGAACGTGACCACACCTAAGGTGTATGCGGGAGTTATGACGCCTAACGAGCGATGCCGTAAAACATGTGATAGATGGGACAATATATAGATTCAAGTAAAGGAATGTCTCTGGGGGGGTTCAAGCACGAACCCCCCCCCCCCCTCTCCTTCGGTACGCCACTGCATACAGGGATACCAATTCATCATCCTCGAAGCCCTGACGTAGATAGAAATTAAACTTTTCTGTGTGTAAATGACAAATATATCCTGTACTTGTTACAGTGTATCCTGAAAATTAAAGTATATTACTTAATTATCCTGTGTTTTAGATTCCTCAACATTATGGAGGGCCAACCATGTATCAAATGTGAACCTGAAGAATTCCCTGAGATTGTAAGTTGTATTTTAGTTCCATATATTGTGTACCATTACTGATGGGCATGACAAATCTTTGTGTACCGTAATTAATTTAATAAGAATTATATCATATACTTAATGCTACCAAAGAGTGATGGTTATAATTCATGTTTTGAGGGGCCTAACATCTAGGTTATCGGCCCCCTACCAAATAGTAATCTGAATCTGTGAAGTTTGCTTTTAATTTTCCTAATAATAATATTAACACCTCCGTTCTTCAGTCCATGATTTATTGATCCTTCCATTCATTTTCTCAGCAAAATGGTGGTTGTTAATTACTGTTTTAAACTGGGGTCGATCTTATATAATTTCTTCTGTGATTCCAATTTCTTGAAGTTCTTTTTCTAATTCACTAAGCCACTGGTTCTTGACTTTCATTGACAGAGCAAGGTTGAGAATCTTTTGGCCTAGCTGCGATGGTTCATTCTGAGAATGTTACCGTAGAACTTAAAATGCCTTTTCCTGAAAGTGTCAGTGATCTTTCCAGAATGCTGATGAATTTCCCAAGGCTTTCGTTTCTCCCAGATTCCTTCTGAGCATACTGGACCAAGGATTGTACTTTCTTGTTTCTCTATGTCCTTACTAAGAGATCTACGGTACCTTCAATTATCAATGTTTCTGAGCCATACAGAGCTTCAGGTTTGATTACTGTGGTATAATGTCTTAGATGTTGATTTTTTAATTACATCTATAGGTATAGGCCTTCTGGAATGTTGAGATTCTCTCTTTGTTTGCGTCACGATTCAATCGTGAAGTAAAGTACTATCGCGTCATTAACCTGGAGGGAGTGTGGATAACGCAGGGAAAAATCACTCAGGATGGGTACTGTCAGTGGGATTCAAACTGAATTGCTGCAGCTGCCATCAAGGCCGTGGTGCACGGTTCAATGAGCACGGCTATGCCGTGTGGTTTGAATTTATTTACTTTATGATTTTTTTCCGAATTTAGTCTTCTGAGGTTTCTTGTCTAGATGACGAGCGGATTCGTCTATGCATTTGGAGTCCGGTCTTAGCTGTAATTTAGTGAAGTTTTCAAGGACCTGAACTGCCTCTTGTCTATCGTTGGTATGAATAGCTTGATCATCTGCGAATGCCAAACCCTGCAGATGAATTTAATTTTGAGTCGTCGACCAATAGTTATCTCTTTTGTTCCCTTCCCCCCGTCCTGGACTGATATTCAAAGACACTATTGAACATTTTTGGAGATAGCCCATCTCCTTGCCTCGAAGTCTTTGCTAATATGATTACGATCAGATAGTTCACTTAAATTTAACCATTGAAGTTATGGCTGTCAGTGTCTGTCGGATTATTACTCTTGTTTTCCTGTCAACGTTGAAATCTTCTAGAATATTGAATAGTGCGAGTAGGTCTACTGAATCGTCCGGTTGAGATTTTGAATTAATTCTGTACAGGACCTGTCATTTATGAATCATGCCTGTTATTCGCCAATTAGTTGATGAGTTTGGATTTCAAGTCTCGTGAATAATGCTTTAGAGGGAATTTTGTACGCGAGTGATAGTAAGGATATTTCTCCATAGGTATTAATGTTTGTTCTTTCACTTTCTTAAATTAGTTGGTGAACTAGATTGCAATTTCTGTCTTAGAGAATTTTCTCCTTGTATCTACAAGAGTTACTTGACATTTTTTAGTTAGGCTTTCACCTCTTAATTTCAGTATTTCAGTTTTCTTTTGAGATTTGTTATTTTTAAGTTTAGTTTATGGTTACTTGCTTGATATCTTCTAATGAAGGGAGTTCTGAATCTGGATTAGGAATGCGTTTCTCAAGTCAGATTTGTTCTTCAGGAGGATCGTAGGTTCAAAAGTCATGGAAGTGATCTGTGACAAGTTTGCAGTTTTCCTTTTTATTTCAGGGCCTCATCCGGATGTTGTAAGTCATAAACTAGGTGCTTGGTAGTGTGATGGTTCGTCAGGAAATGTTCTGTAACAGTTCCTTGTACTCTTTTTTATGTAATGTGTGTTTTTCAGATCTGATGATTCTCGAGGCTTCTTTCTGGTCTTTGAAGAATTCACGCCAATTTTGTTTCTATTTCATTGGAACTGTACCTTTGAAAGGTTTAAATTAGAAGGTCTATGGCCTTAACGTGGTCTTGTTCAACCATCTGTCTTAACGTTTTCGAGGAAGAACCGCAATAATCCGGAAACTCCCAATAGTGTATCTTCTAATGCCATCTAAATGACAGGATTTTGGTTCGTGATATTTGCAAGGAGATTGTTTGAATTTGGTTTTAAGATATTCCAGATCAATTCGAGGATATTTTAAATGTTCTGACTTTGGGTCTGTCAGGTTGAAACTTAACTTTAATTAACGATAAATGATGATCAGAGTAAATAGTTCCTTTTTATACTTCAAATTCATAATGAAAATCCACAGCCTGCTTACAGTCTCCGACCGGGTCAGGAATGGAATGAATGAAGCCCCCATCTAGCGGCGACGATATGAACTGCACCGGCTGCCGAGGCCTGACGCACTCCTCTGGGTCAATTATTAAATGAATGACAAATGAAATGATAGTGGAGAGTGTTGCTGGAATGACATTTTGACAGGGAAAACCGGAGTACCCGGAGAAAAACCAGTCTGCCTCCGTTTTGTCCAGCACAGATCTCACATGGAGTGACCGGGATTTGAACCACGGACCCAGCGGTGAGAGGCCGGCGTGCTGCCGCCTAAGCCACGGAGGCTCTACTTCAAATTCATAATAATGATTATTATTATTATTATTATTATTATTAACAATTGTTCTTCAGGAGGATAAAAGGTCATGGAAGTAATCTGTGAGAAGTATTATTTCTTGGGCCTCTTCCGCATGTTTATGACATAACTACGTGCTTGGTAAGGTGATTGTTCATCAGCAAATGTTTTGTAACAGTTTCTTGCTATTGTTATTATTATTATTATTATTATTATTATTATTACAATTCTCATCATTAGCTCTTATTCTTTTTACAATAATCATGCTTGTTTATTACTTCCCAGGATTTGAATGAGCAGCCACCTTCTGATAGTCCGGTGGGGATGAAAATTGAAAAACCTGATGATGCTTTTGAAGATGCAAGGTTCATAACTCAGAGTGCATTTGTTAAAGAAGAACTTGATTGCCAGGTGATTGTGTACATTATTTCCTACTTTGGATAATTCTCAATTTTTTTCAAAATTATGTAGTTCTCAACATTTCATAAAAACTTCGTCACACATATTTCCAAAGTTTCTCTCTACAATATCTGGCAAATACACATCAAGCTAACTTATTCAATATACACATCTATTCAATTCTATGCTGTCTTTCAAGTCATTTTTATATGCTTTATTAACAAGATTATTGTAACAGATCTGTTTTTTTTGTGAACTTTTGGTACGGTACTACACAGTTCCTTATCCTGTTCCACGCTGAGGAAGGGCACAGTGTTCTAAATGTTGAATTTAGGTAATAAATAGTTAACACGTCATAAGGAATGGGGCTGTCGATGTTATTAATATTGCGCATTGAGTGATATCGCTCCCTTGGGCTGGTTATTTATTATTTCGTCAGATGTCTATAATAATTGAGGCCTGCTCTACAAGAACGTTGTATATCAGAAATTGAGCATGTTGAGATTTTCGGTTAAGAAGGTTGCATATCATCACACCGACACTTTGCAAACCTAAAATTAGTAAATTTGAAAAAAAAAAAAATGGACAGAAATTTTGGGTCCAAAAGGTGGCTTCCCTGCAAGAAAGTTGTATATCAACAAAGATGGCGGATGTTGGCAATTTGAATGTGTCACGAAGCTCTCCTTCAGCACTGAATAAGAGCAGGAAAAGGAAGATAAATCATTTTAAGTGGAAGAACAATGTGCGGAAGCGACTGAAGAATAGTGGAATAGCTTATTCAGCAACTACAGTTCAACAAAATCATCACCCAAGCCATACAAGAGAAGAACATTGTATATCAATCAGCTGGGTGGCGGCATAGCACTTCCAGGAACGTGTTATGATTATAATACTGCTACAAGTTGTATGAAATCCCTTGATTATCACAGAATTCTTTTAGCCTATTTTCAATTATGAAAAACAAATAAGCTTATGAGATCACCTTTTGTCCGTGTGTGTGTGCATGTATGGTTGTCCCAAAAAATCTAAACGGCTGGAGCAATTTCAATAAAACTCGGTAAGGTCAAAGTACTATTTCGTCCGACCACGGCCGTGCCCTTTGCCATTTATTACGTCTCTCCAATCCAACATGGTGGCTGAGCGAAATATTTCACAGGCATTCTATATCTCCGCAATTATTACTGATATCACCCTGAAATTTCGTACGATGATAAAGGGCACCTATGTGACTTTCAAAAACCTGTTAAGTACAGAACGAACATGGCGGCCAAGCGAAGTTGAAACATTTAAACCGACTTTCCTCGCGATTCAACTACCCGTGGGCAGTGAAACATGGTACAGCATATTTTATACACATTGTAATGCACTGACATCTAATTTAGTTCAATTGTTTACATAACCTCAAGATGGTGGCTGTGGGAAATTTTAAAATGAAGTTTGAATTTCTTATGTTATAATCATGCCATCGAAGTCAACATTTGAATAATGATCCTACGCATTGATCGTCATCTAATAGTACATAACTCAATGGCCTCCATATAAAAATCGAACATGGCGACCATCCAAAATTTGTATATGGTTCTCAATATATCCATTTTATTTTCTTGTTTTGTGTATGCCTTGTAAGCAATATAATATTCCATTCCATATAATTATGTATCTGAGGATTATTTTTCTTTATTTTTTAGCCATAGAAAATGGTTTGTGATATACAACGTTCTAGGTCTGTTGTGATATACAACTTTCTTGCAGGGAAACTGCACTAAAATCATGGTGAGTCCTATATACTGCCATTAAAGAGAAATATTATACCCTTTGGAAAATAGCATGTAGACAAGATTCAAAATTTCGGGGTCGTAATGGATTCTTGTGAATGTGATTTAGAGGTTTTGCTATCAACATAACTTCCAGGGTTCATAAGGTTAACTTATTATTATTACAAAGCCAAGAAAAACAACAGGATCTACTAACAAATGAAATTTATTAACTGAATCAAACATAAAAAGGAAAACCATAACCACCCTTTTATTATTCACTCGCGTGAACAGATCTGACACTGACCAGCCTGACGTACCATGACGACACGGTATGACAGCTGCCAACAAGCATTGTGACTGCAATGTCACTTAAATCAAAGTAACAAAAGAAAACGGATCACAAGATCCAAATATAACAAACAAATAAAATAGTACAAAAATTTAATATTTATGAGCGACACGGGTTTTAAGACTAGTTCAAGTAATGAGCATTTTGACGGGCGCTCGTTTCCGATCAAAACAGTTGGTTCGGGAACGGACTCCGTACTGCGAAGGACGAATTACGGAAATGTGGGAACAACAATTACATATTTATATACACTACTGACATGCTCTAACCTTAGATTACCACAACCAAATACACGTGTGTATTATTTAAAATAAGGGCTGCGGAATTACCGACTTATACCTTAAACACTAGGAAGGCATAACATGACATGAACAAGTTTGGCCGGTTGCCAAATTATATTTATATGAATACAATGGCCTTGAAAATAAGAGCCAACAACAACAAAATACAACTTTTAATTTTCACGCCAGAAAGTTTGGCGTTTTAAAACAATGAACAAATAAGTCGTAGTAATGATAAAAGAAACTTGGATCGACAACATGGCAACTTCCCAAATTAAACCAAATAAAATAACCTTAACTCATTAGGCTATAAAGCAAACATAACGTGTCATAACGAGCTGGAGACAACCGGGCCTGTTATCGCATCACCGAGAGAGTGGCTGATTTCTTTCCCCAAGTAGTAATTAGTGCCACGCTAAATATAGATTCTGGCCCATAGCCAGCGTACAGCACCTTTGCTAATCGCCACCTGTTAAACGCGTACAAATAAATAACACATTATCTCAAAACATCCTCTCAGGGATTTTTAAGAATACATTTCCAGGTCAAACTTATCCCCACGGATAACTAGTTTGCCGGAATGATGTCGCAGTCATGGACAGGCTTTACCTCTCCTCATCATCACTTACACCCAAAAACACGTGGCACTTTTTCGAAGATCTCGTCGTAGCATGAATCAGCACACCCCTCAGATACATGACACACACATGTCCAAATGACAATAAAGAATAATAACTGGAATCAGACTTATCCCAAGTTATCAAAGCAACAAAACACTAATTTTCCCCCCACGTAGTAATTAGTTTAACATATCATTAAATCAGTCCATTTATCATTGTCGTTCCTAGGTTCTCATTCATGGCTACACTTTTTATTGATACGTTAATCGATGCGGCCGTTTCGCTATAAGAATTACGTATACATAAGGAAAACATTTAAATTACAAAATTTACTGTACAACATAATTGTCACGCAATGCCAAAAATTACTACACGCATGTCAGTTAAGAAATCAAACCCTGAAATTTAAATTAAACCACACAAATAAAATCTATACAAAGTTCCACACATCTCTCGCGATTCCCCTCGTCCAAAATCAATAAATCAATTTTTTAATACTCATCACTTAAACTGCTTTCCAGAGGCCTCTCGCCTCGTCATTTCCCATCATTAGGCCGTTAGCCCATAACACTGATGGTAATGGAGGATGAAGCTTGCTGTCTTCTCTCCATGGTCGACATCTTGCTGCTGTTAAAACACAATATAATCAAAGTTTTTAAAACTGTTCTATCTGCGTTCTAAGTATTTTATTTCCTCAGATCGTCCTATGCAGAATCGTCGACTTTCCCTATTCTATGGCTAATTGCCATCTCACAATTTATGAAATTTATAAACTCGTTGTCGACACACAACTATAATTTTAAAACCATATCGTCTTAAGGACGTCTTAAAATGACTGTCGAAGAATAATTAGGAGTGCCCCGGTTCATCTCAGACATTTGTATATATACAGAAAGCCTAAAGTTTCAATGGTGGGAGAAAAACAGCTCCTCAATATTTTAAGTAATGAGCCTATATTTATGTGTGACCTCTCAAAAATCTTGTATTTTCTCACAGGTCGCGAATCTGCCGTCGAACATGCAAACCGATCGCTAGATCTTTTTATATCCGATTGCCGCGCAAAACACACTGACGCTATGTTCTGGCGTCATGTTTTCTTATTGGTCAGATAAGTTGGCGTCGGAGTTCTGACCTTACAAATCCCGCCCTTATTTTCACGTCACGACACTTGTCCTCTCTCTCACTCCTTGCCTTGTACGCAGCATTTTGGCCTGTTATGGTCACGTACGCCACAGCGTCATATCTGATTTTCTCAGAAATCCAAGAATAGCATTGGTTGTGAAACTATTGGTCATATCCAGCCAGCACGTAGCATGTCTTACCAAGTCCAGATTTCTTGCTACATCAATATTACTCAAATATCCAGCATATCATGTATTTAGTATTTCCATCGTTTTTATTAATATGAAACATTATTATTGGACACAATGATAAGGGTTCAATATATTCCTTTAGTGTTGGAAGAGAGACTGCAACTTTAATGTATAGACCTGTATTTAACATATCTCGGTATTAGATTAGGCTCAAGAAGTTTTCTTTTAATACTGAAAAGTTAATAAATATGATATACAACGTTCTTGTAGGGCAGGCTTCAATTTTAAAGTGGTTATTTATTGTCCTTTTCGAAACAACCTTGAATAATTATGGCAAAACTTTCATCACCTGTAAGGTTAAGTCGTGCAGCTAAATTAGGTAGGAACTTCGAATAATCCTTGGCATATTAGTAAGTGTGTGCTAGTGAAACTGGGACACTGGGTATTGAGGTTTTGAATTGTCTTTAACTTCATGACCACTCGATCACATGATATGCGACTAGGTTATCATATCATCATTTAATGTTGACAGTTACTGATTTTTAGAAATCGTTCTTGAGAAAGGTTCAAAAATGCAAGTATGTTTTACATATTGAAGCTCGTGTTTATTTTAATCTTGAATCAAACACCTATTTGAATTTTCTAAAAATGAAAGACAAATGTATCAATTTTATTGGTGAATTTATAACACTGTAGCTACATGAAGGTATTGGATTTTGTGTTCTGAGAGCTACATATACATCGTAAGTAATAGGTAAAGTATTCTATTGTATTTTTGTCTTGTGAAACATTCAAAACCTTGAATGTATAAGTCGGAAGAATATAAATGATGTTAAAGTCAGCTAATGAGTACCTAAAGTCAGTTAATGAGCACTTAAAGTCAGCTAATGAGCATTTAATGCAGGAAAATTTCAGCTTCAGGGTTGCTATTCTAACCTTATCAAATTTCTTAAAATTATTCATTGAGTTGAGAACTAATCCGAGACAAATAGATCTAGGTGAATGTCTATCATGCTTACGTGTGTACAAAATATATTTCTTATGCCTCGTGAGGTACATTATTAACAAAATTATTGTTTCTCTGTAGGGAGCACATATCATGGAAGGTACTTCAGACTACAAAGAAGTTACTATCCATGAGAAAGTGACTGCAGAGATAGTCCCATTAGGCAAGAAGGAAACACCATCTTCATCGAGAGTTGTAAGTGCCTAATTATCTTGAGGGTAGCTTGTTTGGTTGTTTAGTCATGTTATATGCTTATTGATATCTGATGTTCCTCCAGCAAGTGTGGCTGATATTTTCAAAGGTTTGTGAGGGGATCATTTGCACTGATCAAAGATTTAGGAATTAATACAAAACCTGAATGTAATTGTAGTAATTTCAGGGGCCTTCTTGGGATTTTTAATATCTGGTGTTTGACTGTTGCAAATCATCAAATTCCATGCATGATTTGCTTCTCCAATTTTGTATTGAAATTTTGTAGATGATTATAATATTTAAGAGATTCTCTATATACTCTAATCTCACTTCAAATTCCGCGACACAGAAATAGTTTTTAAAACTTCAGACTACCTCGCCTGAATACAGTGATACATTTCTGCATAACTTCTATACGAAAATGGAGTACCAACATATGAATGGAATATTGAGGCTGCTAGTAAATAATGTTGAAATTCTTATGAAGACAGCCTTTCTCAGATGATCCAGGCCATTTTCTGTCCTTCGACTGGGCATGGTATGTCATGCAGTGAACCAATTACACAGAACAATACCAATAACTTCACAAATGGAACAAGGGAACAGTCTATCACAAGTGACTAGGTTTCTATTCATGTTTGTTGTTAGTTCCTTCGGAGTGAAGTTGTTATTCCTCTTAAAAATGGAGGTCCCGTGGCTCATGGTCGCTAGATTAATGGTAAAACGTTAAACTAGAAGCTTTCTTGCTATTAAAACCAAGTATTCCATGTAGTTTGTTTTGTATTTGCAACTGATGTGAGAGAAATGGCCACAGAGCCCTGTGTTATGGTACTGACCATGTTATCGGTAGATTGCTTCCTTATCCTCATGCACTGCTGGTAATCTGATGCAAAGGCGGAAACTTCAATCTTGTTGCCTATATCCTGGGGTCAATGATGTGCTGCATTGCTTGTAGGGCCTCTTCGTACTGCGCATGAGCTGAGATACATGAAAATATATAACTTGCGTGTAATATAACAAGTATGGAAGAAGGTGTCTAAAGCCATATTGTCATATAAAATCTGTGATGGTGCATCTGGATAGAGCCACCTTTCATCAAACGTTTGATCTTGATGGAGTGGACTATCTTCGACGTTCGGTTGACTATTCTGATATCTATTTACTTTATTCTAATATCCATTCGGGATTTCTGAACAAGTGTGAAGAACGTTACTCTCTAGAAGCATGTAACGTGTGAATTTGTTGTAGTTGTGAGTGAAATATCAATTGTGTGTTTGCTATTGTGTTAGTAGGGCTCGGTTAAAATGAATTCGGTGGATTGTTAGTAAAGACATCATTCTCATTAGTAGGACAAGTGGCAATAAACCAATAAGATGGGCAAACACCTGTTTTAGCCATAACCCAACAATAGTGTGTATAACAGACACTTCAATTGGTCTGTTTATAACATTTATGTTAAGGTTAGTGGATGTAAAATTAAGGCATGCATAAAACATCTTGGGAATCTGTGAACATGATGCAAAAACCACAGCAATAACAAGAAAGCTTGGTTTGTGGCCATCATGGTAGATAGAGTAGATGACCTCGCTGTTCCGCTCTTAAAAGCAACACCCATCATCAGCATAGATGAAAATACAGACGTTGCTTAACAGTCACAGCTAGTTGTTACCTCCCATTGTGAAACTACAGACGTTACTAAACAGTCACGGCTAGTTGCTACATTCCATTATGAAACTACAGACGTTACTAAACAGTCCCAGCTAGTTGTTACCTTCCATTATGAAGCTACAGACGTTACTAAACCGTCACAGTTAGTTGTTACCTTCCATTATGAAACTACAGACGTTACTAAATAGTCACAGCTAGTTGTTACCTTCCATTATGAAATTACAGACGTTACTAAACAGTCACAGCTGGTTGTTACCTTCCATTATGGAACTACAGATGTTACAAAACAGTCACAGTTAGTTGTTAGCTTCCATTATGAAACTACAGATGTTACTTAACAGTCACAGTTAATTGTTACCTTCCATTATGAAACTACAGACGTTACTAAACCGTCACAGCTAGTTGTTACCTTCCATTATGAAACTACAGACGTTACTAAACAGTCACAGCTGGTTGATACCTTCCATTATGGAACTACAGACGTTACTTAACAGTCACAGCTAGTTGTTACCTTCCATTATGAAACTACAGACGTTATTAAACAGTCACAGCTGGTTGTTACCTTCCATTATGGAACTACAGACGTTACTAAACAGTCACAGTTAGTTGTTACCTTCCATTGTGAAACTACAGACGTTACTAAACAGTCACAGCTGGTTGTTACCTTCCATTATGGAAGAATTTGGGGAATTAATCATCCAAAAGGTCAGGATACCTGCATATCTCTTGAGAATAACCTGAAATGTATTACATGTGATTAGGATATTTATATTGTTACGGACTGTTGAAGAAGGAAACTTATTAGACCGAGGCCTGGTGTTTGTATAAAGATATTTATATTCATATTCCATACTTTTAATACAGTGCCTAACAATCCTGATAAGATATCAAGTATTATAAGTTCATTACATTTCTCCATACCTTGAGTATTCTTGAGATCAATATTGCTTTAGGAACTCAATACAGTAAAACGCACAACGCACTATGCAATATTGCTTTACACAACTTTGCTGGTAAGAGAATTAGCTAGAATCATACAAAGAAAGTAATTGTTAATACTTAAGTCCACTTATTTTAACTTATGATATGTTCTGAAGAAACCCTCCTTCTTACCACATTTCTTACAGTTGTTTCTCCTCTATCTCTTAATATCCCTATTTCTGTGGTGTTAGGGAGGAGGTGAAATGAATTCTGTACTTATATGTGTCAGTGGTTTTTACATCCATTCGCCCTTTTGTCCAGCCTATAAGAGTTGTTAATGGGGATTGGTATTATTGAAATATGATTAGGAGTCGGAAGGAAGTGACCATGGTCCTAACGTTGACCTGGAGATGAAAATGGGGAACCATGAATAACCATTTCAAGTATTTTTGTTGGTAGGTATCTTTCCCAGTCATCTTCTGACAGTAATCACATGGCCTGGCAAGTTAAACTCTGTAATGTTTGAAATTAGCTCAGCCTTTTTTCTGTTCTAAGGCAGGAACTATAAAGGGTGGATTAAATATATAAGTTTCAAACTTGCATTCATAAATTTCTGTATGTCAATTAATACCAACGATGCCTGGAATCCCTTATTGAAAGCATTCTAAATGACGTGTGACTAAATATATAAATACATTTGAAATAGACTTCGCTATAAATAAGTTACTCCAATTTCTTCCCCGGCTTGTACCTACCTTGCAAACTATGTGCTCCCGTTCACCAGTAGACTTATTACTAGCATTGTGTAGCAGCAACATACTCCACAATAAATTCCCTCTAGAGGCATATAATTTAGGTACTTACACTAAATTCTTTTGTAATCTTGCTTTAATTGCAGTGTTTTGTGAGAAATGTGTTATATAATATTGTAAATGTAAGATGTCTGACCTTCATTCTCGAAAGATGGGATGGTGCAAATATTGAGGATATAGTCACTTTTTTCCTAATGCTAGGTGGATGTGTTAGATCCTAACGCCTCCTAAAGCCTTCGAGTTAAAAATGTAAAAATGCATTCATTAGTCCTCAATCCTTAAAGCGATTACTTCCTTAAGGCAGTGAGTCAGCATTTTGTGTCGAACTGAGATTTACTTGTTATCTTTAGGAGATTGTGTATTATAAGTTTTAGAACTAGGGAAGACATAACCACAACTGTGTAACGCTTCACTTCAACTCTGCCGTGATTTACAATTACATACTTTAAGTATTTGTGATGCCAAATAAATAAAATAATCAATTCACTTTATTCCTAGGACATGAAAGAAGAAACTCAGGTCGGGGAAAGTGCAGCAAATGGAAACCATTCAAATGAGTAAGTGTACAACATATGAGGAAACATGTTTTTTAACATTTGTGTATGCATAACTGAATGTTTTGGATACGAATACGTTTTTTTGCATCGTCAGATATATCTCGCATTTTACTGCTTGGCTCGTCAAGGATACAAAGTAGATACATTATTGATATTAACTTAACTCTTCACTTGCCCACGAATTATCGTTCGGAAATGTCTCTGTCTGGAAGTATTTGAGAGAAGTTAGTTAGCCTAGTTGGTTCCTTAGTTTAGGAGCTGCGACAACGCGGTCATGTAGCTCCGCTTTCTTAGGGTGTCTGTAGAATCTGTCTGACAACCGGTGTTAATTGTGATGGTTGAATTTGTGTAAGTTATCTGTTTTCAATTCAAGTAAGGACTGCAGACATTCAAGTTTTTCAAGTAGTTAATACTTTTGCCACCAAACGCCACCGTCAACGGCCACTAGCTCAGATCTAGGTTACCAGATGCCACCGCAGTCGTCTCCTGGTGACGAACGTTGGAACCTTAGAGCGTTAGTCAAGTGTTTAACCTATAATTTAGCTTCACACAGGTGTAATTAGTGGAAGATTCTGTAACATGCCATAAATCTATGACAAGGGACCACCGGCTTTACTTCCCCTCTGAAGGAAGGCATACTGACCGATTTTAACGCTTTTAAAATTTCTGACGGGCTTGAACTCGCGATCTTGGACATAGGCGCTCAGCATGCTTCCAACTACGCCAAAAATGTTCACTAACTCAAATACTAATGAAGCTATATAAATATTTATTAGCACAATAGATGCCAGCAACTCTCTTTGTAATTGATTAAAATCTGGCAATGTTATGATGAAAACTTTGAAAGTTAAACATTCAGTCATACCTCCCCTTAATGGAGACATAACTTGCAATGAGGCAGACTTTGAGGTTCGGCAGGAGGAGAACAGGATCAAGGTTGAAGAAGTGGAGAGGGTGGTAAATAAACATGAATGCTTCAAAGCGGCAGGGTAAGTTGAATTTCAGCCAGAATTTGTAAATGGGAAAGCAGGGCTGAAATGGTTGCTTAGGATAATCGAATTCAAATGGGGTTTGGGAAATGTACCCTTACACTAGAGAAAAGCAGTAATGGCACCAATTTATAAGGAAGGTTACGGAAATTATAGTGGGCAAAGTGTACTCAGGCATTGTAGAAAGGAGAACAATTGGACAAGAGTAAGATGGATGCTCAACATTTCAGTATGCGTCAAGTTACTGAGAAATGAGAGGAAGAGACAGTTGTGTTTGTGTATCTAGAGAAGGCGTACGATAGAGCACCTGAGGGAAGGTATTAATAGGAGTGTGGCGAGGCTTATGGGCCATTTGTTGAACTGGCTGGATGAATTTCAAGGTGAGTAATCTGGCCTATCCGGATGACCCGGTTGTAATGACGGCCTCTGTCGAAAGTTTGCAAGCCAATATGTTTGAACTTGAACAGAAATGTAGGAAGTATGGTATGAAGATCAGCATTTCAACAATAGGGAAGAAATGCAAGAAAGTAGAATGCTAGGTGGAAACAACAAAATAGGAGCAGTGGAACATTTATTAATTCTGAATTAGACCAGAACGTGGCTTTTACATACTCTGTTTCATCTTCTGGGCGACATTACCTATTCAAATTAGTAACCATGGTCACCACTGCACCTGAAATACGTGCTAAATTATGTAAGTATGTGATTTTATTTATTGCTCTTTTATCATAAGCAACCATGTTCCAACCGCGCTTGAATCTCATTTGACTGTCAACAAGGTACTCACATTGAGGCGCACACATTGTTGCCAACATGTGGGATACAAAATACCCCACACTTATTACAGATTATTGGTGCGTGACAAAAAACAGGGATGTATATATATCGCTAACGCAGCCTGCAGGCTAAAACCATTGTCAAAACCCATTGGATTAGACAAAACGAAGGTTTGGATTGGATTTTTGCCTAACAATAATTGGTCTAGGCAATAACCATAGGTTTGGGTGAATATTATTGATTAGTTTCTACCCCCATTGTGCGTGACAAAATCAGGGTTGCTTATGTTGGCTGCGGGTTGCGCTACTTATCAAGTATTGGTCTAGGCAAAAACATAGGTTTGGAAGAAAATTATTGGTGCATTATGATTTTCTTGATTGTTAATTTGCAACACGCACAATCCATGTCTAACCTTAAGACTGAAACTTGGCGCTCTTTCAAATTAAGTTGATGGAGCTGTGTTGTTGTACAATACTGGACATGATATAGTACCAAATGCGCGGGGTTGGCGATACTGTCTTTGACGATAAATCACGCGCATAATGGCGGACACAGCTGGCCTCTTTTTTTTTTACCCATATATGTTGTCATATAAAAACGGGATTGTGGGTGGGTTATGGTCAGCTGAGGAGTAATCATTATTACTACATCAATTTCTGGTTTGTTTTTCATCATTTCATAAGGTATTTTGGCTAATTTATGTACTATAGAAAATTGTATCGTTCGTTGGTGTCTCATTCAGTGCTAACGAACATTTTAAGTACTTGGGCTGTGCATTCTCTCAGTTTGGTAGTACTGTATGGTGAAGGAAATAGGGTCGAGATCTAGAAAAGCCAATGCTGGGAGTTCTCAGTTGCGATGCTCACTATTCTGTCAGTGTAGCGCCGAAACTCTCCCCACATCGCTCAGCATTCTGTCAGTGTAGCGCTGAAACGCTCCCTACAGCGCTCAGCATTCTGTTAGTGTAGCAATGAAACTCTCCCCACATCGTTCAGCATTCTGTCAGTGTAGCGCCAAAACTCTCCCCACATCGCTCAGTATTCTGTTAGTGTAGCAATGAAACTCTCCCCACATCGCTCAACATTCTGTTAGTGTAGGAATGAAACTCTCCCCACATCGCTCAGCATTCTGTTAGTGTAGCACTGAAACTCTCCCCACATCGCTCAGCATTCTGTTAGTGTAGCGCCGAAACTCTTACCCCATCGCTCAGCATTCTGTTAGTGTAGCGCAGAAACTCTCCCCACATCGCTCAGCATTCTGTCAGTCAGTGTAGCAATGAAACTCTCCCCACATCGCTCTGCATTCTGTTCGTGTAGCGCCGAAACTCTCCCTACATCTCACAGCATTCTCTTAGTGTAGCGCCGAAACTCTCCCTACATCGCTCAGAATTCTTTTAGTGTTGCAATGAAACTCTCCCCACATCGCTCAGCATTCTGTCAGTGTAGCGCCGAAACTCTCCCCACATCGCACAGCACTCTGTCAGTGTAGCGATGAAACTCTCCCCACATCGCTCAGCATTCTGTTAGTGTAGCAATGAAACTCTCCCCACATCGCTCAGCATTCTGCTAGTGTAGCAATGAAAATCTCCCCACATCACTCAGCATTTTGTCAGTGTAGCGCCGAAACTCTCCCCACATCGCTCAGCATTCTGTTAGTGTAGCGATGAAACTCTCCCCACATCGCTCAGCATGCTGTTAGTGTGGCAATGAAACTCTCGCAACATCGCTCAGCATTCTGTGAGTGTAGCAATGAAACTCTCCCCACATCGCTCAGTATTCTTTTAGTGTAGCAATGAAACTCTCCCCACATCCCTCAGCATTCTGTTAGTGTAGCAATGAAACTCTCCCAACATCGCTCAGCATTCTGTAGGTGTAGCAATGAAACTCTCCCTACATCGCTCAGCATGCTGTTAGTGTAGCAAAGAAACTCTCCCCACATCGCTCAGCATTCTGTCAGTGTGGCAATGAAACTCTCCCCACATCGCTCAGCATGCTGTTAGTGTAGCAATGTAACTCTCCCCACATCGCTCAGCGTTCTGTTAGTGTAGCCATGAAACTCTTCCTACAACGCTCAGCATTCTGTTAGTGTAGCATTGAAACTTGCCCCACATTGCACAGCATTCTGTTAGTGTAGCGATGAAACTCTCCCCACATCGCTCAGCATTCTGTTAATGTAGCAATCAAACTCGCCCCACATCGCTCAGCATTCTGTTAGTGTAGCAATGAATCTCTCCCCACATCGCACAGCATTCTGTTAGTGTAGCAATGAAACTCTCCCTACATCGCACAGCATTCTGTAAGTGTAGCGCGGAAACTCTCCCCACATCGCTCTGCATTCTGTCAGTGTAGGGATGATATAAGAAATGGCTTAGAATCAGCTGCAATGGAGGTACTAGGCAAAGGGGAATTGGAACCGAAAAAGAAACGGATGTCCCAGGAAATCCTAGAGTTTATTGAATAAAGGTAAAAATTTAGAAATATAGATACTCAAGCGTATTAGTCTCTAAAGAATCAAGGAAATGTCGCAAGGAGGAAGGAAATTGTATGAAGCGGGTATGCGTGGGTCCCGAATGAGAAACCTGACAAAGCTTATTTTAAAGGGAAATCTTTGAGCTATCAACTACGCATCACAAGCAACGTAGTTATGGATTCCAAAGGGAAGCTATTGTTTGAAAATGAAAAGGTATGTGAGCGATGGAAGGAATACCTTGAAGATTTTTATGATGGACCAGATATTACTGACAATAGTATTTATATAGAAGATGAATAACTAATTGAAGAAGATGATAATGGTCCAACTATAACTAAAGCAGAGTTTTATGCCGCACTCACTAAACTGAATGAAAATAAAGCAACTGGTGTGGATAACATCCCTGCAGAGCTCTTAAAATGTTGTGATGTAAGCATTAAGGAATGCCTTTTTCAAATCATTACTAAATGCTATGAGGACGGAATTGTACCTCCTGATTTTATTAAAATTTGAACACTCACACTACCCAATAAAGGAAATGCTTGTGAATGTTCTAATTATAGAACTTTAGCCATTCTTTCACATGCATCAAAAATTGTATTGATCATCATGAAAGATAGACTAAGCAAGAAAATTGAACAACATCTGGATAGTGATCAGTATGGATTTAGAACAAGGAAAGGGACTAGGGAGGTTATCCTAGCATTACTTCAGATTTTAGAAAGATGACTGGGAGAAGAATCAAAACTTGAGGCAGCTGAAATTTAGTTTTGGAGACGAATGACTCGAACAAGCTGGATGGAAAAAGGACTAATGAGCTTGTTTTGAACCAAATTCAGGAGAATCGATACCTGTTGAGCACCATCAAGTAAAGGAATACAAAATCCATGGGACACATATTAAGACATGACACTCTCCTCCTGGTATTTTTAAGGAAAATTTTGCGGGAAAAACAAAGGGGACGACCAAGACAATCGTATCTCGAGAACATTGTCAAGGAGATGGAAGGTGAGTCGTAGGCCAATGTGAAGAGTACTGCTGAAGACCGTAATAAATGGCTGCAACGACAAGGTTATTAGCCTTTAGAACCTGATGACGATGATGAAACAGATGGATTGGATGACAGCCGAGTTAGGTAAAGACAAGTTCAGTGAACAAGAATCAGAGGAACAAGGGTAGTTGTATTAAGCATTAGACTGTTCTCGGTAGAATAAAGATCGAGAGGAAAACGTTCGTGGCATATTTAGTATAAATAAAGCTGTGTATAATGTTGATTGGAGATATTGTTTGACAGTTTGGAAAGTTTTGGAATACAATTCAGGATTCTGAGTGTGTCTACAACCGGCTGGTATTCATTAGATTCGATCGACATGAGAGAAACTGGTATTAGAATGATATTAGGTAAGAATGCATTTTATCATTCGTACTTTTCAATCTATACATAAGGCAAGTAACGAAGGAAATGCCAAAGAAATTTGAAGGGGAATTGAGGACGAAGATGAAGTAATTTCGACTCGGTGACTTACTAACGACAACGTTATCTTAGCCTCATCACCAGAGGATTTGATCATGTTTCTAAACGGTGTGTACGAGGTGTTGAGGGAAGATTTCATGATAAAATCATTGTATTTGAAACAGAATAAACGGAATGCAGCAGGAAGATTTAAAATAAAAATATTGAAATCGATTGGCTGTTGAAACACTAAGATACGTTGGTGTCTCCAACGTGGTTGCAGAAAAGACAAAGCAAATAAGATATAAAGGTTGGGTTGACATCTGTTTAGATAAAATATAGATCTAGGTATTAAAAAGTGATTTTTGAAGCCATTGCCTGGAGCTTGGCGCTATATGGATGCGAACCTTGGATTGTTTTTGCTGCAGAATATATAAAAATAGAAATATTTGATTGTGGTGTTGTGGGAAAATAGTGATGATTTAAAGGTAAAATATAGTACTTATGAAGGGTATTAGGACGAGTGGGGGAAGGTAATTGATTCTGACGAGGGGTTATGCATAAAAGAGATAGCTTGGTATGGCACATACTACGGCAACTGGAATTGAAACCTTACAGTTGTTTTGGAAGGACGGGTCGAGGACAAGAACTCGAGGAGATACCCTAGAATAGTTTATTTTGAACGAATTCCTTCGTATGTAGGGTGTGTAGGTTCTGCGGAGATAGAATGGTAATCTCAAGAATGAGTGATGTCACTCAACATACACGCCGCCCGTGCGAAAGCTCAGCCGCTTCTGCACGCGCGTTTACGGATTAATTTAAGCAAATGCATCGATTTGTGCTAGAAGTCAAATCTCCTACTCTATTTCATCACTTTTAGGATATTGTGCCAAGTTTGACAAACCCCTAAGATACTTATGTCAAATATTTTGAAACATACACACATCAAAAAAAGTTTTGCATCACCTCGGTTCCCAGATCTCCGGCATATAGACGTTGACTGTGTATATTGTATCCAAGATACAGTCCCTTTGACTGTTCATAGATGTCACTAAAACTGCTCAAAGATGTAAACAACCATGCATGAGCAGGGCCTATTAGACGGAGGGGGTACGACAGCCGATCAGTTCCAGTCATTCCACCAGGACGAAGGTACGCTGCTCATGTTGTCTGTAGTTCTACCATGCCTAGAAGGTCAATACCGCAGTTCGATCGCGTCCGCATTGTTACTTTGTGTCAAGAAGGGCTCTCAACAAGGGAAGTTTCCAGGCGTCTCAGAGTGAACCAAAGCGATGTTGTTCGGACATGGAGGAGGTACAGAGATACAGGAACTGTCGATGACAGGCCTCGCTCAGGCCGCCCAAGGGCTACTACTGTAGTGGATGACCGCTACTTACGGATTGCCGCTCGGAGGAACCCTGACAGCAATGCCACCATGTTGAATAATGCGTTTCGTTCAGCCACAGGACGTCGTGTTTCAACTCAAACTGTGCGCAATAGGCTGCATGATGCGCAACTTCACTCCCGACGTCCATGGCGAGGTCCAGCTTTGCAACCCCGACACCATGCAGCGCGGTACAGATGGGCCCAACAACATGCTGAATGGACCCCACGGAATTGGCATCACGTTCTCTTCACCGATGAGTGTCGCATTTGCCTTCAACCAGACAATCGTCGGAGACGTGTTTGGAGGCACCCTGGTCAGGCTGAACGTCTTAGACACACTGTCCAGCGAGTGCAGCAAGGTGGTGGTTCCCTGATGTTTTGGGGTGGCATTATGTGGGGCCGACGTACGCCACTGGTGGTCATGGAAGGCTCCGAAACGGCTTTACGATACCTGAATGACATCCTCCGACCCATAGTGCAACCATATCGGCAGAATATTGGAGAGGCATTTGTCTTCATGGACGACAATTCTCGACCTCATCGTGCACATCTTGTGAATGCGTTCCTTCAAGATAACGACATCGCTCGACTACAGTGGCCAGCATGTTCGCCAGACATGAACCCTATCGAACATGCCTGGGATATGTTGAAAAGGGCTGTTTATGGACGTCTTGACCCACCATCCACTCTGAGAGATTTACGCCGAATTGTCGTTAAGGAGTGGGACAATTTGGACCAACAGTGTCTTGATGAACTTGTGGATAGTATGCCACGACGAATACAGGCATGCATCAATGCAAGAGGACGTGCTACTGGGTATTAGAGGTAGTGGTGTGTACTGCAATCTGGACCACAAATGCTGAAAGTCTAGCTGTATGATGGTACAACATGCAATGTGTGGGTCTCATGAGCAATAAAACGAGCTGAAATGTTGTTTGTGTTGATCTCTATTCCCTTTGTATTTAAAGGTTCCGGAACTCTTGGAACCGAGGTGATGCAAAACCTTTTTTGATGTGTGTAGAATGTAACATCGATTATTAATTTAGAAGAACAGTGTACAAAGTGTGAATTTCTTGACGTCTAAATAGAAGATCGAGATATTGAATCGTTGGGGGGAAAATTGCTAATTTTATGTTCCCAGCTTCAGTACGTGGTCAGACGGGATCGCATTGTGGTGAGCCAAGAGTTGGATAAATGTTCGCTATATGGAGTGGTTAATGTAAACGAGTTACCACTTTCTGTATATTATAAAAAGCCACCGTTATAAATAGTATCTGATATTTTCTTGGAACTATAGCTAATCACTCACCTCCACACAATTTATGTAGCTCTAAGAAACCATTCATCCGCGATTTATTCCAAAGTGAAGCATGATAGTCCGTATGGTTTCGAAATAACATGATTTGTATATCCAAAATTCCCACCTTAATCCAAATGCAGGCGCATGGCTATTCTGTAGGGAATATAAATGGACTATTCTGTCTCCTGTACGAGCACGCACTTCTTAAGTCAGATGGATTTCAGTTATCCAGATTCTATTACATAGTCATATCGCCGTTCATCCATGTTGTTAAAGCGGCACAATGTGGTGAAAAATAAGATGAACACTTTCACTGCTAGTATGAATTAGCACACAATTTCCGTAACCATTGAATAGTTTCAATTATATAACTGATCAAGGACAAAGTTGACTTTTGGCAAGCAGAATGTGTCTGGATATAATTTGCCATTTCCATATATAATCAGTAATTTTGAAATAGATACGGATTTCATATTTGTCAAGGAAACCTATGACTCCAAATACTCCGATGTGACGCACCTTTTTGTTTGCATAGTATATAAGTATTTGAAAATATTCAGACTGTATGAAAAACATAGCATTCAATATTAAAACTGAGATCAGTTCCACATTAGATAAGGACAGTATTCCTGGTAGTGATATTAATGAATATTGGTCCAGCTATCATTTCATAAGTTAGATCTCTGTATTTTGAAAGTATTATTCACCATTCTCAGATAATTCAACATAATTTTGAGTGCACTGCATTGTATTTGTACCAATGATTTCAGGCTGGGATGTCCTGATTCTTCGGATCCTGCTGTAAGGAAGATATACGCATTATGTAATACTAGAGGACAGAATACCAGCACTGTATCTGAAATAAATATTACAAATCAAAAAAATTTGAATACTAACCTGTTAACCCATACTGGGGAGAAGCGGTACTCGTGTAGCACATGCGGAGTCAAATTTACCAACAAACGAGCATTGAAGAAGCACATGATAATTCATACTGGAGAGAAGCCGTTTTCGTGTAGCACATGCGAAGCCAAATTTGATTATCAGGGTAATTTGAAGGTACACTTGATGACCCATACTGGAGAGAAGCCATTCTCATGTAGCACATGCGTAGCCAAATTTATCAGCAAAAGTCATTTGAAGAGTCACATGTTAACCCATACCAGGGAGAAGCGGTTCTCATGTAGCTCATGCGAAGACAAATTTAATCATCATCATCATCTTGCACAGTTTCCAGCCACTGGCCGGGTCTGTTTGGAACACAAGCCTCTCCAACGTCTTCTGTCTTCCCACCATCTCTCAGCCTCCACCCTTGTCCAGTCTTCTCCTCTCTTCTTCACGCTTTCTTCCACCCCCTTCAGCCACCTGTCTCTCGGTCTTCCCCTCGGTCTCTTTCCTTCCCACTTCGTCTCATGTACTCTCCTGGGTATCCTCTTCTCCTCCATTCGTTTTACATGTCCATACCATCTAAGTCTAGATTTCTCTATACCATCCTGTAATGGTTCCTCCTTCATTAATTCTCTGGTCCTCTCATTTCTTATTCTGTCCATCTTTGTAGCTCCAATACTGCTTCTCAAGAACCTCATCTCACTGGCCTGTATTTTGCTCCTCTCCCTTCCTTTCATAACCCAGGTCTCCGAGGCATACGTCAGGATAGGGACATAGTACGTCCGATATATGATCTTTTTGCTGTTCTGAGGGACATCCTTGCTCCATAACATGCTTCTTACACTCCTCCGAAATGCTTCTGCCTGCCTCCCCCGCTCATTTATTTCTCTATCGTTTCTTCCATTATCTTGTATCAGGCTTCCCAGATACTTAAAACTCTCCACTTTCTTCAGCTGTTCCCCACCAATTGTTATTCCCGTTGTGGTTCTTTCCTTCTTCCTTGTTGTGATCACCATCTCACTCTTATTTATGCTAAATTTCATCCCATATCCTTGTATTACTCCTTCCCACACGTCCAACTGTTCCTGTACCTCCTCCTCCTTGTTTCCCCAAATCATCAAATCATCTGCAAACACCATTGCTTTCATCTTTCCGTCCCCAATTACTTGTGCCACTCGGGTCATTATGTCATCCATCACCACAATGAAAAGTAACGGTGACAGTGCACTTCCTTGTTTCAGGCCGTTTCTTTGTTCCAACCAGTCAGATCTCTCTCCTCCCACTTTCACACAGCTCACGCTTCCCTTGTACATCTCCTTTATCCTCTTTATAGTCCATTTCTCTACTCCTCTATCCTCCAGGGACTTCCATACTTTGTTTCTGCATACACTGTCATATGCTTTCTCAATGTCCAGGAAGGCCATCAGTAGATCTGTTCCATATTCATAGTGCTGTTCTTGTAACTGCCTTACAGCAAAAATCAAATCCACTGTGGACCTTCCTGCTCTGAAGCCATGTTGTTCTTCCCTCATCCCTCCTTCTATCCTTGTCCTAATTCTCTTTTCCAAAACTTTCTCGAAGATCTTTGCACAATGACTTTATATTTAATCAACAGGGTAATTTGAAGGTCCACTTGATGACCCATACTGGAGAGAAGCCATTCTCGTGTGGCACATGCGGAGCCAAATTTAATTTTCAGGGTAATTTGAATGTACACTTGATGACCCATACTGGAGAGAAGCCTTTCTCATGTAGCACTTGCGTAGCCAAATTTAATACCAAAGGTAATTTGAAGACTCACATGTTAACCCATACCGGGGAGACGCGGTACTCATGTAGCACATGCGAAACCAAATTTAGTCAGGAAGGTACTTTGAATAAACACATGTTAATCCACAGTGGAGAGAAGCCGTCTCGTGTCGCACATGCGCAGTCAAATTTAGTTTGAAGGCATACTTGATGACTCATACTAGAGAAGCCATTCTCGTGTAGCATTCGCGGAACCAAATTTATTCTCAGGTAAATTTGAAGGCACACTTGATGACCCATACTGGATAGAAGCCATTCTCGTGCACCATATGCGGAGCCCAATTAAGGCAGAACGGTAGTTTGAAAATACACTTGATTACCCATAATGGAGAGAAGCCATTCTCGTGTAGCACATGCGGAGTCAAATTTAGCCAGAAAGGTTATTTGAAGGTACAATTGATTCCCCATACTGGATAGAAGCCATTCTCGTGTAGCACATGCGGAGTCAAACTTAGCCAGAAAAGTCTTTTGAAGAGACACATGTTTACCCATGCTGGGGAGGAGACCAAGTAGCATATGCCAAGCCAAAATTGTTAGGACATTTGAAGATACACCTTTACCCATACCTGTGTACCATATGCGAAGCCAAATTTACTTATAAGGGATATTGGAAGGGAAGGTATTTGTAAGGACATGTGTTATTGCATAGCTGCTAAAGCCAAATTTGTTAACAGAAAACTTTTGAAGACACAAGTGAGAACCCATAGCGACAGGTACTATTCATTTGTAGCATATGTGAAGCAAGTTTTGCTATCGAAGGAGTTTCCAAGGCGCACATGTTAATCCTCACCGTCTTCATGTACCATGTGCGTTGTAAAATGTATTAAGAAGGGGCATTAATTAATTGCTTGACATCAAAAGGGTTAAGATTTGATGAGGTCTTCTTATCCCTTTTGATGCCCAGCAATTAATTAGTGAATATGCTAAAATTACCAGGCCTAGTTTAGTGAAATTACAAGCGTTACAAAATTATATCCCACCTATATTTTTCAAGGTTGTGTGTTGGTTTTTTTTTCTCTAGCAGGTAAACAAATTATTCACGAACTAGATGCTAAATAATTACAATTTCCTTCATTTGGGTGTTAATAAAATCTGTAAAAATAATCCTGTGAGAAGGAAAATAATAGGAATTCTTAATATAAATTTGATAGCCAACGAAATCTAAATGGTATCTTTTGTGATGAAAATGTTAATATTTATTTAATTGTTTATAAATATCCCAAGCATAGAGTAATTCTATCAAATAGGTATCGAGTACGATCAATTTCTACAATGTTATACGTTGACAGTCCTCCAGCATAAGGTGGATTTTCCTCAGCAAAATCAAAGCCGTTGCCGTCAGTGGAATATTCACTCTCACACACTTCACTTAGCACTAAAACCGTGTTTATATCCCCGTCGCTGAAGAAGCTAGCCATATTTAACTCCACGTATATTAATTAGCTCCAAAAGAAGTTCACATACTTCAGACGATAACGCACACGGGAAGTCAGTTGACTGCAGCATGTTCAAAGAATACCCATTATAAATGCAGTTATTCATGGAACTTAAACTTATCGAGATAATCTGTGAAGGAATGGTTTCCGCGTTGTCTTCGTTACAATAGTTAAATCGCTGTGTATATGAAAATAAAACAAACAAAAAATACATAGATCGGCCAGTGGCATTTTTATCAGATATCGGCACCATAAAGGCTAATCCATAGCGGCGAGAATCTATAATCTACGAAGATAGATTAGTTTGTGGGAACAATACTATATTTGTTGATGGTATAGTCATATCTAAGATTTGCGAAAATAAAATGAATAGTTCCTTTTTCTCAGTTTAATGCCTTAATATGTTTCAGTAATAGTTACCACACTCACTACGTTTCCTAACTGGTTTTCTTGTATTTTGTTTAGAGAGGCCAGTCACTGCAGGTTTGATGGTGTTTTGTAGAGCTATTTGTCTTGTATATTTGGATCTGATGATGCTCCCTTGACGAGAAAAAACATGTCATCTTTTAGTTTTCTTCTTCAATAGTCCTCAATAATATATATAAATCCTAATCCTTTGTAATTTATTTCAGTTTCTTTTCACATTTTACTGTAATTGGAATGATTCTTAGACACAATATTAATTGTTAATGTGGCAACACTGAAGAATGGCTTCAAAGCTGTCTTTATTAGCCTATTTTCATTTATGAAAAAATAGGCTTATGAGATCACCTTTTGTCCGTGTGCCTGACTGTGTGTGATGGTGTGTGTGTGTGATGGATTTTTGTGTGTCCTCCCCTAATAATTTCTAAACGGCTAGAGCGATTTTAATGAAACTCGGTAGGTTCATAGCACTATTCCGAGCAACCCCGACCGTGCCCTTCAAATTTTGTTACGTCTCACCAATCCAACATGGCGGCTGTGCGAAATATTTGACCAGCATTCAATATCTCCGAAACTATTTCAGAAATCACCATGGAATTTTGTACGGTAATAAAGGGAACAATACTAGAAGTTTACCTATGAGACTTTTGAGAACCTGGTATCTACAAAACCAACATGGTGGCCAAGCGAATTTGCGACTTTTATATTGACGTTTCTCGCGATTTAATCAACCAAACGCAATGAAACTTGGTACAGTATAAGTATATACCCATTGCAATGCACCGACATCAAACTTCGTTCAATAGTTTACATAATATCAAGATGGCGGCTGTGCGAAATATTTCACCGGCATTCTATATCTCTGAAACTATTACCGGTGTCACTATGAAATTTTGTACGGAGATAATGAGCACTACTGGAAGTTCATCTATGAGATTTTCAAAAAACGGTTAACTACTAAACGAGCATGGCGGCCAAGCGAATTTGAAAGTTTTAAATAGATTTTTCTCGCGTTTTAACCCTCCAAACGCAATGAAACTTGGTACAGCAAAGGTTTATACGCATTGTAATACACTGGTATCTAATGTGGTCCAAATTTGAATATATTAATAGAAATTTGAGTTAAAAACAATAAATGGTATCAACAATTACCATTTATTTGAGTACCACATGACATTCGCAACATATCATCCCTCTCTTCAACACTACCAAAACTGTATTTGTTTTCGGAAATCTCATGTACCACAAGCGTTAAAGACTACTGATCCATTCAATTCGAAATAGACTCCCAGCTATTCGATATCTTCAACAATTACTTGGGATAAATAACATTTATCATGCAACAATGCGCAGGGATTTTCATTATTGTCTCAATTGACAATTTTAATTATTCATGAAGTGCGTATCTATAAGGCAATGGCAAGGATAAAGAATCAATATAAAACACGGTACAGATTACCGTTCCATTAAAAGGTTTAATACTTCAGAGCGCAGACATGGTCTGTCTCTGTCTGGGATCTACCCCAACCGACCTCCATTAAGAAAACGTCGAGACATTACGGCTTAATTTATGACATGGGGGAGAAGTCAATGCTCCCTCATCTTTAAGACGGGACTTCAAAACACCGCTGTCAAACAAGCGTGAACAGAACTTGGAAAGTCTACACATCACATTAATATAGCAACATTATTCTGAGGTTCCATAGACCTATTACTATAGCTCAGGTATGATTATAATTTCGGAGTATTAACACTGGGAAGTAAGAATTCAAAACCAATCATAATTAAGGGGCTTCCGACGTGAGAGACATCTGGTTCGATTCTCTGGCCTGCCTCTAGGACAGTTCCATTTTAGAGAGCTAGGGTTAATTCCATAGAGCGAGGGTATTTAACCACTCCTCCTAACAATAATAAGAGCAACTTTGGGAAAAGGTATTCGCACTCAATTCCATGCTTGACAATAATATAAGGCACCCTTTTTAAAAGTTTGTCACAGCAAACACATACAAAATCAATTACTTCACCCAGCTGACCCCCGCAATTATAATTCCTGGCATTATCTTCACTGCAATTTTTAGCTTGACCATTTATTATTTAGCGCTCAAAGGCGACAATCAATACAATCGTGATGCCTTCCAAAGTTTAATATTTATTTCAACGTAATTCATTTTTACCTTCGTCCATAATTAACAGATTTGCCTTTTACTAAGTCTCGACTTTTCATTACCAAGAACACAACAGGTTCTATAATTATTATTATTATTTCTTTAGCACACAACGGCTTACACTTGAAGATTATTTCCATATCTTTTATGTTACATTTTCCTTTTTATATTATCCTGTTTGCCTTTTAAATAACATTATTCTTTTTATATTCACTAGTATTCCAGTGAATACGATTTCATTCGGTTAACAATGAATTTCTGCAATTTTTATATTATATCCCGCACTTATTCTTTTCACACAGTTTTACTTCCCTGATTTTCATTACTGGAGAATACTTTCTCCGTGGTTGCCATTGCTACATGAGATTCCCGAATCCAAAACATATAATATATTTGGGTGTTACTTACATGGTTTATCCGGCCCCATTGTCCGAATTCCAGCGGAACGACATTCGGCCCACATCAATTTTCTTATTTCATGATGATACACACAATTACATTTAAAAAATTTCCCTCTGGATTACACATTTTCATTCCACTAAAAAAATATAACATTCACTTAATATTGTATTTACACACACAGAATTTCACTTTATGTGTAACAAACACACGTGAATTCTTTCTTCACCGAATCCCAGGGGTGCAAATTTCGACGTTGCCTTCTACCTTCTACTCGGAAACTGACAGTCTCGTTCGAAATGAAACCTCCTTGGATAAAAGTTCCCTCCTAATTCTGGTGTTTAATTTATCGGCATTTACAATACTGCACGATAATGTAATCTTTTCCGGTTCGCAATGGTCTATCTGGGAAAACGGTATATTTTTACGCTTACCCCTGAAGTCGCTATTCTGAGCTTTTACAATTGTTTATATGATAATATGCGTCGGAACTGAATTCGGACGGCTATTGTATTTTCTCTGTGGAGTACATCTATGAAACTCCAAGTGGCTATGGATATCTCTTTGTAGATTCCTACTACTATCGCCACTGTGTTACCCTAATCTCCTCAATCAGGAAAATTAGGTCTTAGCTATGTTTCTACACCACCGTGGTTATACTAACGCACTGGGAAAACGTTTTTTACAGTATCTACTCTTTGCTGATGTCTCGTATACTTTCGAGATACTGTGTTCTCACTTCGAATACTAGTGTCAGGGCTTCAACTACCCTCGCCGGCTAACGTATATTTTCACACACAGTTTATAGCTTGGCCTACCACCGTAGACTATTATACTTTTCGAAGTTCTAAATTGTACTTTTCCTTTGAAAATAACTCAACGATTTAGAGCGCGGCGACACTGAAGAAAGCTGGACAGTACTTCGACTTAGAGTACTTCCGCGACGTGATACAGGTTCGAATCCTACTGTGCTGACAAGCAGCACGACCAGTACGAGGTCTGATGAGTTACTGCATCCTCTTGCTTGGGCTACGGGCCCTTATATCTGATTCTGGCAAAAATAAATAAATTTCTCTTCTCCCTCACCACCAATTTCCAAAATAATCGTCGTACGAAGTTTAAAAAAATATCTCTGGAAAGCTAAGTGGCGAGGCTTATGTTCCAAACAGACCCAGCCTGGGGCTGGAAACTGTACAAGATGATGATGATCTCTGGAAAGCTGAGGTTTTAAACGTCTCAACAGAATCTAAGTTTTCCAAGAATCGATCGTACAAATCTTTAATATTATTTTAAATGTTCACTTCAGATGCATGGATAGTGTATTCTTGTTGTCTCCCACCATCAGCTTCTGGTTCGGGGACTCACCAATTACGTAGTGATGAATTTGCATTTCATTCCTAAAATGTCTCATTCCCTGGATAATGATCACCGATGGAGTCCTTTCTTTACGTTAATACCTGCAAATGGCTTAATTTCATTTATTTCTCTTATTTTCCAGCCCCTCCCTTCATGCGACGCTGCCATTTTATTGTCGACTCGGGGCTATTTCCGAAACTTCATCTCTCTCGTCCATGGAGGTTTCCATATCTAATTTCACCACGTGAGTAATCAGCTCTCTGGTGACTGTTCAAATGACATCACGGGGCAGCTGTGGCCTGGCAATCTCTGGTTGCACAACATCTCTTTGCCCAACGCAATCTTATGAAGTATCAGCTTCTCAACTAACTTCAGAACTCCCTTCTAAAGCCTGCATTTATCCCTTCTTTTCTTCGAACTATAAGGATATGAGTTCGATACTGAACCTCTCCCATGGGTTCTATAGAGGCAATTGATATTTGTAGGATATTTGAAAATAGGCTATTTAGTTCTTCAGGGAACTACTTGTTTTTATACTCACAAAGGAATTCCGGACACACACATTAGCATATTCTTTGACTTTTCCTAGCAAGAAACACGGTTTTATGATTGACATATGAAAAGCAGATTTTAGATCAGTGTAGGATGATATCTTTCTATTTTGAAGCGCCTCTGTACAGGTAGATTATTGTTAGCAAATACGTTTTGGACTAGAAATGTACAGACAACTGGAAACCACCGAATAATAATTGTACAACTTCCAGGGGGTAGCATTCAAACATGATCTTCTGTGCCTGGATACCAGGCACCATAGTCTAAAGCAGGCGGACGACAGCTAATAGCGAGAATGCAGAGCCCTGTAAAAGCGAGGCTTTATACCAACAAACGAAAACTGAATTCCCTCTAACAGAGTTAGTTCAGCAGTTTGCTTGTTGGCACTAACCAAAGCGTTTGTGTCAGGTTTTGGCTGATTTGTTTGTGTTACGCATCAGATTAATCACGTTTATCATTATTATTATCATTATGATTAATAATATTTCTAATTAGGCTGTTTGTCATAGCGGAAAGGTGAAATGTCAAGCATATATTGACAAATGCGGCACTTGAATGATTTACTAGCGAGGTAAGTGGCAAAATGATAAATCTTTCCATATATTCAATACCGGTATAATCTCATATTTCCTGCTCTTCTTTCTTTCCTTCATTTGGTATCGAATTCTCAACGATTTATATATTAATATTGTGCCCTTTTCAAACCACCTACTAATATCCAGATGGGCGGGTCGCAGCTTCTTCGTGGCCCCAGCTGGGTAAACCACCTACCAGTATCCAGATGGACGGATCACAGTTTCTTCGTGGCCCCAGCTAAGTAAACCACCTACCAGTATCCAGATGGGCGGATCGCAGCTTCTTCGTGGCCCCAGCTAGGTAAACCAGTATCCAGATGGGAGGATCGCAGGTTCTCCGTTGCCCCAGCTAGGTAAACCACCTATCAATATCCAGATAGGCGGATCGCAGCTTCTTCGTGGCCCCAGCTAGGTAAACCACCTACCAGTATCCAGATGGGCGGATCGCAGCATCTTCGTGGCCCCAGCTTGGTAAACCACCTACCAGTATCCAGATGGGCGGATCGCAGCTTCTTCGTGGTCCCAGCTAGGTAAACCACCGAAGGAAATGCCTGGTACATGGGATGAGTCGGGACACATAAGACAAAGACGTTACTTTACGGAATTAGGACTTTATCCATCATTTGTAGAGCAAGAAATCTGCGCTTCTCGGGGCAAATGAGATAAATTGGGCGCCTGTACTTAATTCCATAGCATGACCTCACCATAATTATTAGGCATCAATATCGCTTGGTTTCTATAAAACGGTGGACAGGCGAAACTCTCGTGTCCTACGATTTATTAATATAAAACATTACAAATACGTATTCAAATACGAACACTCCCGTCCTCAAACAACGACAAAATTAAATAATTGGATGAATTAAACCTTTAACTTCACTATTAAAATAAATTAAATATGAAGAATCCACTATTCTGAATGCCATCTGCATTTCCAAAATATGTTCGGAATTTGTAAATGAAATAACACCCCTAAATTAAAATAATATTCGGTTCATCAAAACTAAACACAATTACTCTATACACCACGAGACTCCATTCTATCTCAATAACAGTATTTACATGATCAGTTGTTATCGTTTCCAATCTCCTTTAACTATTTACAATTTATCTACAACATTTTTACAATATCTGGTAGTATTGTCTGTCTGCCATTCTGCGAGTTTCACTGCCAGAACTCGTCCTTGAACTTTTTGGGAAAAAAAAACAGTAATTTATGAAAAATGAGAACCACCTACTCAAATTACCTTGCTTGTGTTCATCGTATTAGTGTTAGTCATGGCCGTTCGACAAAGTCTAGCTCATGCTTTAATAATCTAGGTCTCGTTAAAGAAAATAATAAAAATAATAATAACAATTAATTATTGCTTCAATGCAATTACCTAATTCGTGCGTTTTTTGTTGATACATGACCGACTATAGTCACCTTTAAACATCAAATTAACGCATCTTTATCTTATAAAGCTTCCTCATATACTGTAATACAGTCACATGACCTTCTATAGTCGCCTTTAAACATCAGATTAACGCTTCTTTATCTTACACAACTTCCTCATGTACTGTAATACAGATACATGACCTTCTATAGTCGCTTTAAACATCAGATTAACGCATCTTTAACTTATACAGATTCCTCATATACTGTAATACAGACACATGACCTTCTATAGTCGCTTTAAACATCAGATTAACGCATCTTTATCTTATACAGCTTCCTCATATACTGTAATACAGACACATGACCTTCGATAGTCGCCTTTAAACATCAGATTAACGCACCTTTATCTTATACACCTTCCTCATATACTGAAATACAGACACATGACTTTCTATAGTCGCCTTTAAACATCAGATTAACGCATCTTTAACTTATACAGCTTCCTCATATACTGTAATACAGACGCATGTCCTTCTATAGTCGCCTTTAAACATCATATTAACGCATCTTTATCTTATACAGCTTCCTCATACACTGTAATACAGACACATGACCTTCTATAGTCGCCTTTAAACATCAGATTAACGCATCTTTATCTTACACAGCTACCTCATATACTGTAATACAGACTCATGTGGAATACATCTTCACCTCTCCACAAGATTCATTTCCCAAAATATAGCTTCACCTTTAAGCTGGCACGGAAATTCAAAAACAACAACTTTCCACTTTTTAACTCTGTTACAAATATTCCCATCGTCAACATGATCGATTGGAATCCACTTTCCTATATAAAATACCCTTTTCATGCTCCATTATTACAACAATGCGCTCTTCCAACAATTAAAAATCTGCAGACTATCTCCTACGTAAGACATGCTTCACATACTTGCAGTACTTCAACATTCATCATTACAAGTTAATAATTATACCTCACTGCTTGTCGTTCATAATTGTTGCAATCAACAACGCTTAAATTCTCTCTCCACATTCTAATGCAATCTGCAAAATGCTTTAAATGTACCATTTGAACAAGTATAGTCCTTACAGTTCGTTTTAGTATTTAACAAAACCTTTATTGAGTTTCTGTCGCATTTCAAATTGACTTCTGCGTAATATTCAGTGATCAGCGGTTAGCGTCTGATACTCAAGAAACCTAAGTTATTTTCGTTTAAAAATTGACAATCATAATATTGTCCTGTTATACAATGTCTATCTCACATTACTTTAATGTTCAAATAAGAACCAATATAAAATCAATTCTTGCACACTCATAAGGACACTATCTAATTCCTACTTCTTACAAAAATACGGTCGGTTAAGCACATCTCCCATCAAAATATTAACGAAATATCTAATCGCACACAAAAACTAGTATTTACGGTGAAATCCACTCCAATAAAATCTCGCTCGTCGAAGAATAAAAATCAAATCTAAATTGAAAAATATTTTCGAAGTCCAAATACTTAATATTTTTGTAGCTTTTATAGGCTATAAAGATGTCGTAAGGGGTGCGGGGTTTTGTATGTGTGCGTGTATGAGTCACCTACGGTGATGTGAAAATGCCTAATGGTTTGATCAAGTGTTACAATTTGAGAGCCTCTAGACGCTTGGCACTTCTGGTAACTACGGGGGTTGGAGGTGCTCCTAGTCGAGGATTAAAACCGGGCTACTTTCTAAGTAAAAGCGAGTGCTAAACAATTATGAGAAAGCGCACGGTTGCTAGACGGACAATAGCTTGCTCTATGCCTGGAGATAATCTGTCCACATTGCGATGTGGCCGAGCAGGTTATTAACAGCGATGACTCAACAGGATCTGAGTCGCATGGGCAAATGGTGAGCGTACAATAAAAATAGACAAGAGGCTAGTTGTGATGGAATGTGGAATTTTACTAAAATCACTTTGTAGAAGTGAGTATACTTCTCCAATTAAATGTAGTGCAGTAGCCCACAAGTTGCAATGCAAGACGAAGGCGATTACAAGTTTTACAGGGGTGGTAGTGTACTTACTAGGGTAAGAAGGCTGGGAACAATGCGGGGTTGCAGGAAGTAAAAGCATAGAATGCTTCATTGCGCCTGGCTGATCGGATTCTTAATCTATACAGTGGCATTTCATATTCCAGTTGTTAGTAGGCGAGGTATATGGATGGATAGGTCAGCATTGCTAATCTGATTTGTTGTTATGTTAGTATTTGTAGCGATAGAGGCCATCTTGGAATATTGACGTCACAAGGCGATACGTCACAACCTCCTTCACACCTTTGTCCCACTACATAGAAGCATTTGGCGGAGAGCTACTCCCACGGGCGGGCACGATGCTTTATCGCCACGACTGGTGCCAAATATAGCACTTCGGAAATACAAAACCACTATTACTATCCACCCACTAATATAATTAAGAAACCTAATAGCATGCCTATTCACGCGAAGTTTACTAATGAAGCCTCAACCCTTCAGCTCAATAACTGTCCAGCCCATCCCGAGCCTCTAATAACTAATAATAAGTCTAAAGACCCAAAACTAACAAACAAACAAAACTAACCAATCCCACATCCCAGGTAGGACCTCAGCACCTGATACCTAACCGACCATCCTAAGCCGCGACCTCTAATTAACAAATACTAACATACCAACAAATCAGATTAACAATGCTGACCTATCCATCCATATACCTCGTCTACCAACAATTGTAAGATGAAATGCCACTGTATAGATTAAGAATCCGATCAGCCAGGCGCAATGAAGCATGCTATGCTTTTACTTCCTAGTAAATACACTACGCTTAGAAAATAAGGGCAAAGGGCAAGAAATTAAAGGTATCGCCAGCCAAGCTCAAGGAATTAGCCAACCGGCCGGCACAGCTGCGTTCACCTGCAATTTCGCAGACAGACCATGGACAACAATTGCGAATCTATGGAACTTGCCAGCCGAAAGAATCAAAAATTGCTAGTCCAAAAAGACACGTGAAGGTCGAACTAATTTCGGACAGGATCTTAGCCAAATCAGTGGCCGAAGGGACATTTTGCCATAACACAGCCATGACATGAACCGCGCTGAGTGATGACGTAACTAGACTAGCCAGCGACGGCAGATGATCACGCAAATCGACACAGTAGTGTATTTGTAACAGTTCAGATACCACCTCACAAGATGGCGGCAGCCCGATATCTCTCGAACGCATGGTCGGATTTTGACGAATGAGGTGTCATTGAACTCGGGCTGACACCCCCTTTCCAATGGATAACATATTTTAACCCCAAAAATAAAACCTACCCCTACTAGGGGGTGAAATTGTAATTTTTTAGAGAATCTCTCTTTCCAATTGCAACATGTGAGAGTTTGTATGCCAATACGGAATGAAACGTTGTTCTACATAAAATGCATGTGTACGGTGGATAGCCACTATGAATTAACATGCTTGTTTTTGTTTTTAACGCATGCCCACTCATGGCTTTTGAAGAGGGTGGGGGAGTGGTTCCCTGTGGACGGGTAATTGTTGACAAGTCATTGTTGACAAGTCATTGTTGACGGGTCCCTGTGGACTGGTCATTGTTGACGAGTCCTTGTGGACGAGTCCTTGTCCCTTTGGACTGATCCCTTTGGACCGGTCCCTTTGGCCTGGTCCCTATGGACTGGCTCATGAATTTATTTAAATTATGTCAAAGGGCCTAACTACATTTGTGTGTGTTGAACTGACGTTGTTCACCACTACCATAATGGGATAACGATATGGAAGGAAAGTGACGAAATACATGTGAACATACAAGGGATCTAACTTGGTGGATTGATGTGTTCTAACGAGTCATTTGTAGTTGAAAGAGAATAATACATGTTCTTAAGATGTTAAAACTGAGGAGATGGTACGTGCAGTAAGACGTCTTGTTACTTCCTGTGTCATATTACAGACATGACAGAGAGCGCGCAGATCTGTTGCTATGACTAACACTGCAGTAATTTGAAACCGCAAGTGTTCATTAAGACAATGGATGATGATCATGCAAAGTTAGCAGTTATTGGATATTACACAGTTGTTCCTTCCGGTGTCATGTTGCTGACATACCAGAGAGCGCACACTGCTGTTGCTATGACTGACGCTGCAGTAATTTGAAACCCCATATGTTGATTAAGACAATGGGTGATGATCATGCAAAGTCAGCAGTCATTGGATACCACACAGGTGTTCCTAGTGTTCTTTGGACTCTCAACTGAATTGGGAAAGGAATTGCAATGATCTGCAAAAAACTGCTGACACGAGCGATGAGAGTTTATATAAGAGGGGTGTCATATATCTCCCTACTGTCAGTCTTTATTACTCGCTTTGAGTGAACAGTGCTCTATTACTGCTCAAGATTTGGTAGAAAATCATTAAATTATTTTGCAAGGTAAGTACTTATTATTAATGGATTGTAGTCTTTTATTACTAATTGATGTTGAAGTTATTGATTGGAATGTATTTATGATTTATTAATTGATTGATTGATTTCTTTACAGATAATTGGGTACCTGTAGGATACCAGATTCCTACAATCTGTTCATTCAGTGACAGCAGTTGATCAATTATAAAAAAGGTAAGTGCCCCTCTAATAACTTTTAAACAGCTAGAGTATTATTTTCCAATGTTCACCACTACATGTCAGTGAAAATGGTATATTTAGCAGTAAAAAGTTGGAACTACTTGACCATGATGTGTAAAGCTAAATTTGTAGGTTAGATTTTGATTACCACTCTATTAAGTTCGAATGTTCATTGCTAGGTGTCAGTGACAGAGGGAATATTTAAAGTCTTAACCTCAGTTCACTTAACTTTACCTAACTTAACCTTGTCATGTGATATGTTTTACTAGTTTAAACTTGTTTTAAGACTGACTATGACGTCACACTTAGGTCACATAACTGGCGATCGCTGGTTTCCAATATATGACATGTTCTACAAGTTTAGACTTGTTTTAAGACTGGCTATGACGTCACACATAGCTCACTTAACTGGTGATCGCTGGTTTCTATCACGTGACATGTTCTACAAGTTTAGACTTGTTTTAAGATTGGTTATGACGTCACACTTAGCTCACTTAACTGACGATCACTGGTTTCTATCACTCTATCATGTTCCAATGTTCACCGCTAGGTGTCAGTGACAGTGGTATATAGTAACCCCCAGTTAGAACTACATGAAGTTTGACTTGCTAGGAGTTCACAGATGATCGATTTAAATACCCTGCTATAACCATTGACTGGAATGTAATTAAACTATTTATATTGTACTTTTGTTTATCATTTATTAACATTTATTTCTTTCTTTTATAGGTAATTTCGAAAGGGATCATCATGTTCAAGTGTGGTGACTGTAAGAAACAGTTCTCAAGACCTGACAGCCTTCAACGACACGCAAATGTTAAACATGACATTAAAATGTTTGTGTGCAGTCATTGTGCTACCACATTTAACAGACAAGATAATCTTGCACGTCATGTAAATTTAATGCATGTTAGTTCAGCACCATTTTCATGTTCAGTTTGTGAACTTGGTTTTTCTGCTGTAAAGCGATATCAATCCCACATGGTTGAAGTGCATGGTGAACAACAAGAATTAAAAACTGTAAAACCAACAACTAGCATGGAACCTTTAAATGAATGTAATGCTCAAAAGCGTAAACGTTCTCAAGATTGTGAAAATAGTTGTGCATCAAAAAGAAAGAAGAATGGTGAACCTGCAATAACACATTGTGATGTATGTAATATTGATATACCTTCTTCAATCATTCATGGACATTTACGCAGTATTCAACATAAAAATAACACTTGCCATGAAAGAAATTCTGGAAATGTTCAACAAATTGGTAGTGCATTGAAAAGTCGAATTGCTAGTTATAGACTTCATAGTGAAGAAAAAACTCAAAGTATTGAATCATTTTTAAAAAATGTTCAACCTACTGTGTTTGGCTTGGTAGGTAATGTTTTATTAGAGCATAAAACATTTAAAATGTATTTTGAACTTTTTGGCCTCTATGTAAAAACTGGGAGCGAAGGTGAAATTACGGATATCAAACCTTTTAATACAAAAAACGTAATTGTTAGTGAATCAACTAATATTAGTGATATATATCAAAATATTTCAGGTGCTATCATCGTGAAGAGTGAAGAGTTCCAGGAAAGGGAGTCGGGCTGGGCATTGGTTGAAGTACTTTATTTAGAAACCAACATGAATAAATACAACCCCCTTCGAGCATCATCATACGTTGATTTACCAGGATGGATCAAACGTAAGCACGCTTGTGTAAACGTTATGAATAATGATGACGCATGCTTTGCATGGGCTGTAACCTCAGCTCTCCATCCAGAAGTGAGGGCCACGATGAGAACATCATCATATCCTCGCTATTCTTCAGTGTTTGATTTAGAAGAAATGGAATTTCCTATGGCGATAAAAGACATTCAACGTTTTGAAGAGCTGAACAATGTAAGTAATAATGTTTATGGAATTGAAAATAAGAGAATAGTAGGTCCTCTATATTGTACTCAGGAAAAAAGGATATTCATGTAAATTTACTGTACATAACTAAAGGTGAAAACGCCCACTATTGTTGGATAAAACATTTAAGTAGACTTGTCAGTAGTCAGATAACAAAATGCGATGGTAAAAAGTGGTTGTGTGATGGTTGTTTGCTACATTTCAGAAAAGAGGATCAACTAACTCAACATCAAAAATGGGGGTGTAATCATGTGTGTACGGTATTACCGACTACTAAAAATAACATTCTAAAATTTAAGGATTATGAGAAACAGCTTCGAGTACCATTTGTTATATATGCTGACTTCGAGGCTTTGCGAAAACCATTTAATACATGTTCATCGAATCCAGCCCAACCTTTCACCAACACTACTCACATTTATGAACCTTTTAGCTTTGCATATTATATTAAATGTAGTTATGATGACTCTTTAAATAAGTTTGAGCTCTATAGAGGACCTGATGCACCTAAAGTTTTATGGAAAGGCTTGAGAAAGATGCCATCCGTATATCCTCTATTTTAAATACGATCATTCCAATGGAGCCACTAACTTCATCAGAGCAAATGAATTTTAAAACTGAAACTAATTGTTTTATATGTGGTGAATGTTTATATACAGATAGGGTTCGCGATCATGACCATTTAACAGGAAAATATCCTGGTGCTGCTCACCAAGAATGTAATTTAAATTATAGAGTAAGTAAATTCATTCCGGTCATTCTACATAACGGTAGCAAATACGATAACCACTTTATCGTTAAAGAATTTGGAGCTTCAGATGTGAAAATTGATGTGATGGCAAATAATAAGAAACAATACATATCGTTCACAAAATACATCAAAACTAGCAATAAAAAAAACCATTAAACTGCGATTTTTAGATTCATTCCGCTTTATGCCGAGTAGTCTTGATAAGCTGACTAGTAATTTAAAATCCGATCAGTTTCATGAAATTCAACGTGTCTTTCCTAAAGAAGATGATTTTAATTTGATTCGTCGAAAGGGTATATTCCCTTATGAATATATTAGCTGTGTGGAACGTCTTGAGGAGTGTTCTTTACCACCGAAAGATGCATTTTACAGTTCCTTAAACACAAGTCATATCAGTGATCGGGAATATTTACATGCACAACGTGTATGGACACAGTTTGACATTCAAATTATAGGAGAATTTTCAGACATATATTTGAAGACAGATGTGTTGTTATTAGCAGATGTTTTTGAAAATTTTCGGAATGTATGTATGAAAACTTATGACCTTGATCCTTGTCAGTATTTCACAGCTCCTGGGTTAAGTTTCAGTTCAATGTTTAAAAAAAAACGAAAGTAAATTTAGAATTAATGACTGATATAGACATGATCAATTTTATAAAATCATCAATTCGAGGTGGATTAAGTCAATGTAGTGGACGGTACTCTAAAGCGAACAATAAATACATGCCTAGCTACAACCCTTGTGAAGAGTCAAAGTATATTGTCTACCTCGATGCAAATAACCAATATGGTTGGGCTATGAGTCAATATCTACCACTGAAAGATTTTCGCTGGCTGACACAACCTGAAATTGATGTCTTACATGTTGACACTCTTAATGATAACGATGATAAAGGATATATTTTAGAGGTAAATCTTGAGTACCCTAAAGAGTTACATGATGATCATAATGATTTACCATTTTGTCCTGAGAATATGAAATCTCCATATATCACATCACGAACAAAAATGTTAATTGCTAATGTAAATGATAAATGTAAATATGTAATACATTATCAAAACTTGAAACAGTGTCTACAGCATGGATTGAAATCAACTAAAATTCATCGCGTATTGCAATTTCATCAGTCAGCATGGCTCAAACCGTATATTGATCTAAACAATAATTTAAGAACGCAGTCAACAAACGTGTTTGAAAAAGATTTTTATAAACTCATGAATAATAGTGTTTTTGGAAAGACTATGGAGAATGTTGATAAACGAGTTGATGTAAAGCTGATAACAAAGTGGGAGAATGATGGTAAAAGGTATGGTGCGAGCAACTTAATAAGCAAGCCTAACTTTCATAACTGTTCAATTATTCATGAGGATTTAGTTGTAATACAAATGAATCGTCTTAAAGTAACTTACAACAAACCCATATATGTAGGTTACACCATTCTGGAATTATCAAAAACACTTATGTATGAATTTCACTATGATTATGTAAAGAAAAACTATCTTGATAATGCTAAATTACTCTACACAGACACAGATTATTTTATTTATGAGTTTAAAACTGATGATTTTTACGAGGATATCAAAACTGAGCTAAATAGGTTTGATACAAGTGACTACCCCAAGGATAATATTTACCATTTACCTCTAGTAAACAAAAAGGTTCTTGGGAAATTTAAGGATGAATGTGCTGGTGTTATTATAGACACCTTTGTAGGCACAAAATCTAAATCATACAGCTATATAACAATTGATGATGTAGTAGTAAAAAAATTAAAAGGAGTGAAAAAGAATGTTGTTAGTAAAGAGTTAGATATAAGTGATTATAAAAACTGTATAGTTAGTAACCCACCTGTATTATATAAGAAAATGTGTGTATTTAGAAGTAAAAATCATCAGCTACATACCTATTTGTTGAACAAAGTTGCTTTAAGTAATGAAGACAACAAACGATTCATTATACCCAACACATTTAATACTCTTGCTTGGGGACACAGTCGCATTGACGACTATTCCTTTACTTAAGTCTAATGATCACTATATTGTAATATTTGTAGTGTGTTTTATATTGTAATATTTTTTGTAAAAACTGTAAGTAGAATGTATAATGTTAGGCTACAGTAGTTTAGTAAAAATAAGATAAGTAATACATTTTAGTGTAAAATGTTTGCTTTTGTATATTACGAAAAAGATTTTAAAAAATTTACTGAATGTGTGAACTAAACAAGGGGAATGTAAAAAATGTAAAGTGGAAATTGTAAATATCCATGTGTGAAAAAGTGAAATGGCTATCACCATTTTAAAATTAAAAAAGACATTGTAATCTGGTAAACCTCGTTTTTTATTTCACAACAACAAAAATGTACAGAATGTGTAAACTAAGCAAGGGAATGTAAAAATGAAAAGTGGAAATTGTAAATATTCATGTGTGAAAAAATGAAATGGCTATCACCATTAAAAAAAATAAAAGATATAGTGATTTAGTGAACCTTATTTATATTTCACAAAAAAATGTACAGAATGTGTGAACTAAACAAGGGGAATGTAAAAAATGTAAAGTGGAAATTGTAAATATTCATGTGTGAAAAAATGAAAATGAAGAAATGACTATCACCATTTTTAGAATTAAAAGACATTGTGATCTGGTAAACCTTGTTTTTATTTCACAACAACAAAAATGTACAGAATATTTAAACTAAACAAGGGGGATGTAAAAAAATGTAAAGTGGAAATTGTAAATATTCATGTGTGAAAAAAAATTGAAATGGCTATCACCATTTTTTAAAATAAGAGACATTGTGATCTTGTAAACCTTGTTTTAATTTCACAACAAATAGAGCTTTACAAAAATTGAATACAAATAAATACCAATTCCTCAATCCTTTTCAATGTCCATGTCCGCTCATTATTAACTTTCCTTTTATAACACTAATCACAATGACGATTGCCAACCTCTCTCCCACTGAGACATCACAGAATGTCAAAAGTTGTTTAGCTTTTCAACGATACTTTATCCGCTACACGTCTTAATGCAGAATGACTGTGGTGATAAGAAAGGTGCATGCTTGATCCAAAGGATTAATAGGTATATCACTATGCTGCAAAGGTTCTTCAAGACAAGTTCCAGGACTACATAAATAATAACCAGGTAGGTAGATTTCGAAAGTCAAGTATTGAATTACTTTGTTAATGACGCCATTGCCAGTTCAGGTCTGACATATCCTTTTCCATTGATGGTAAAAAGGTTTGATCTTCCTCCTCCTCTGTGGATGATGTTTGTTGTTGTTGCTTTTTTTCTTCATTACTCCCGTGGTATGAGGAAACAAAGTCTTTACACTGACTTTTATGACCATGATACAGTTTGTCTAGCTGACAAGTAGCACACTGTCGCATAGAGGACATTTTTGCCATAGCCACTTGCTTATGGTGATCATAATCCGTACATGGTTGCAATTCACTTAACACAGGGTCTTGAGTCCATGATTTTGGTACATGTTGCCAGATTTCTTTCTCTGCATTTGCTGCGACATAATAAATGAATGATTTTGGAAGAGCCAATAATTCTTCTTTAGTAAAACTGTCTAGTTTCTTTTTACACACAAAGAACTTTTCAATCGCTTTATCGGTAGCACCCCCTTTCTCCATGGTATCACGTTGATGTTTACACGTCGCTTGTAGAAATCTCACTGGTGTCATCCACAGGTAAACCTTTAGTTTTAATTTTATTTAACAACTCCCAGCAGGCATTGGTGGATAGCCATTGAAACAATTGCCACACCTGTGCCAAGGCTTTATGGGTAATATTGTCACAGGGGCAGCGATCCATGAGTGTTTGCAGCGATGGACAGCCCATGTCCATTAAATCGATACATTGACAGTAAGACGCTAAAAATGGTTGTAGCCATTGACGTTTTTCACTACCTTTCACAAATATTACATGGGCAGAAGACAAGTGGGCTTTCATGACCATGTCCAGGTGCTTATACGAAATGGTTCCTTGCTTCCAGTCTAGTTGCATATGAGTTTCAATCCACTGGGTTTGTTTACGGTCTTTATCACACAACAAATCAAACGCATAAGGTGGTTTAAACACTAAATGAGTAGCTTGTGATATCCAAAAAGTGAAACAATCGATGATGGCCACTTCTTTAAATATAAATTTGTTATCTCCAATTTTAAACCCTTGACAGTCGACAATCGGTGTACGCAACATGTTCACTCTTGTCTGGATCAAGTCCAACTGACCACAGACTGACAATTGTTCAGTAAGGGGTACCCATGTCATTTACTTACATTCCATTCTAGTAAAAAGAACATAAAAACATCGAGTAGTCACTATAGAGGTTAGAATATGACAGGGGGGGCATAAGAAATAATAATATAACAACAACAACCAATTTTTTTTATTTCATTATTTTATTAGCATAACAAGTTTTACATTCTTTTTTCATTCTAAGATAGAGGCGGTACCATCTCATACAACAAAAAAGTCTTTTGTTTTTATAGTGTCCATAACACCGATGATTTCCCAATGTCTCTAAACTGGATGTTTTTAACTGTGAGCTGCTCACTGAAGCACTGCCGGCACCATAAAGTCCACACGTATCATAACTTTTTTCATCACTCAGAGGCATGAGTGAGGGGTAACTTGAATGACAGGGTATATTACCCACCTCCATTCTGCACAGGTAGGGGCAGGCAGGTGACCAGCGCTGATGTTCCTGCATGGGTTCATCGCTCTGTTGCCATTGCTCTAAGATGATGGGACAAAACACACATTTCACTTCATCTCTTCTTTTTAAATAGTAGAATCCAGCGGCTGCTAAGGCTTGAGCGTTTATAAAAGGCACCGGCCACGTCGCAAAGGTCTTGAAACGTTGTTCCTCAGATTTTAAATTCATGGATGTAACTTTTCTTGAGGCTTGAAAGCAAGACATGACTGAGTGGTTTGATGTGTGTTGACCTGCTATTTATACACTTGTCACTTGGATCTTGGATGGACAGTGGATAATAGTTGACTTGTTTGTGATGAATAATCAAACAGTAGGCCGTGGTATTGGCTGGAACATTGTCATGCGTTTCAAAATCTAGTCGAATGTCAATATTGGATGGTTTGACAGACTCTTCCAAGTAGGAACAGTCAAAGACAAACAGTGGCGCCCTTGTCTTAAAAGCTTGGGGTGACAACATTGGACAATTATCTTTTTGATAATACGACCATCTAAATTTAGAAAACAAGTCGTACAGGGGGGCAAACGTATTTTTTGAAAAATCTAAATCCAGCCCTTCATAGGGAAACACAGCACCGTTGAGGAAAAGACGTGCATTTCTCAATTGCAGGTGATCAAATTTCGTGACATCTTTGGTTTGTTGATACTTGCGATTCGTTTGAAAACCCACAATCATGTAGAGAGGTCTCTCTGTATAGCGGGCTGTTTTTATAGACCAATTGTGTGTGTTGGTGGTGGGCAATAACGGGTACTCATGGAGTGCCCAGCTTCTAAATTCCATGGGTAGAAGTATATCTCTCTTTACCATTTTGAGTATGTCCAGTTTTTTGCTATCGTTAAGGGTCACATGAGGCACTTTCCATAGCAAGCGTTGTAGTTGAATTTTTGAATCAATGGGGGCATTGTCGACTCCCTTGAGTGCATTATTATCACTCCTGTCTCTCACCAGATAAAGCACTTGCCTTGCGTTGACCACAATGCGCTGGTGATCTTCAGCAAAGCCTAAAATCAGTTTAAGAGGTAAATATCCAGTGAAGGTGCCATCGGTGTGTACCATCCAGTCATTGGTCGAGTCAGGGCACCAACCCGCCATGCAAAGTGTTTTAGCTTCTTCCTCACTATAAGAGGGATATAGTTTCATGACACTGGAAATACCCACATTTCGAGTGCTATCCACCACGATATCGTTAATGACATAACGTACTTCAGAAAACAGGAAGGCGAAAGCATGGTTGGCTAACTTGGATGTAGTGGGTGTAGAACCATCGGCTTTGGTGAGCCGACCTTCAATCTGAATAACACTTTCATGCGGTAGAGTGTAAATATCTTGGTTGTTGATAACAAATTGAATTTCATCATTGTTATTGAGTCCAGGTGTTTGAGCTTGATAAGAATGCAGATCAATTCTTACCACTTCTGGTTGCTCCTCCATGTGGTTCGCTACCTCTAGAATAGAATTCATCGCGGGGGTTAATGTGGTAACCCAAATGCTGTAAAATCTGCTTGTTCTGAGATGTTAACGTGTATTCACGTGGTAAACAACTAACACCATTTCTAGACGGTGCTGATGCTTTATATTCAAACTTCATAGTGGTTTTAGCACCATCTTGTAAGTCACTGGTGTGGTAGAATCTAGATCAATGAGTTGTTGCTCTCTATTGATCAGTCTTAATGTTTTATTACTAATACCATTGACAGCCACAGAATGAAAAAGCACCACTGGAGGGTTTTCACGAATAATATAGCCATTGGGCGATGTTACAATAAAGTCATAAAGCGAATGCGACGGTTCTTGATTGGTGTACACTTGACTAATAATATTACACGTCACCGACACATGATGGTCCTCAATGAATTTCACTTCATGGTCTGATTCATGTTTTTTGTTGGGCTCTAACACACGTGGTTTAAATCCTAGTAATGGACCAATGGAATCGGGGTGAGTTTTAAAGTAAATTTTGAATGTAGAAAAAATACTGCAGCGATGAGTGTTGGTATTTCCTACAAGTTCAAACTTGCGCGTTCCATCGAGAAATGACTTTAAACCATATTCATTGATCAACACCACATAAATGTGTTCATAAATGTCATGTATCGTGTATCCACCAGAGTTCAGGGTGAGCACAGAATCATCATAGTAAAACTTGTTGTTCACATTTTCACGTATGTTGTATATTCGATTGTACGTTTCAAGAGAAACAAGTCCTAAACCATAAGGTTTTTCACTCAGTTCGATAGGTGGGTAAAAGTCTAGACTCACTTCAGGTCCACGTCCATGCAGTGTAAACGTCTTACTTTCCACCGACATACTGTTGACGTTTTTGCTTATGTTGCGTCTTATATAAAAAAATTAAACACAAACGTCCACACTGTTGGCTGTTAAACGTTTGCTCACGTTTCACATTATAATATATCTTGATCCTGTTTCCAAAATAGACCACTAGTTCCATGGGCGGGGACAAATTCCCAAAACTGTCAAAGTACCATACAGTAGATCCCTCTTTGACATAAGCTACATAATGTGTTCCAGGTCCTCGGTGATCATCCAAATTGACAACAGCACATTCATGTTTCCCGGGTTGTGAGGGTAATTGGTTTCGCATAAACACACCTCGAAAATGAGAAAGCTTCAGTTGTTTAGCATAGCTTTCCACTTGCTGATGCGTCAGGGCATGTCTCGCTATGGCTGAGGTTAAAGAGGTTTTTTTTATTTCGAAATGGTGAAATTCCAAATCCTTGTTGATAAAAGGCTGGCTTCAAATTGACATTTCTAGCCCCCATAGCAATGGCCTCTATTGTTTCATTGTGTCGCTGACTTTCATTGAGTTGTTGCTTGCCCTGTTGCACGGCTTTAATGGTTTTTGCCACTGCACTGGCGCCGCCTAAAAGTGAACCTAGAGCAGCCAGACCAGCCAATAATGCAGGTAAAAATCCCGCTCGTTTGGGGACGGGGATCACTCGCCCTTGTTTTGAACCCTGTCGCTGACGTTTTGGAATAACATGTGTCTGTGCTACTCGAAGAGCTTTCCTTATGGTCAACACATTATTTTTTCTTTTTTTCTTTCGCAAGGGCTTGTCCACGAATGTCATAAGCCCAGGCTTTGCCAAGGACAGGCTCATATTTTTTGTCTTTCTCACCACAAATCTTTGTTTCACCATGATGATGATGACCAACAACCTTTCACAAGAAAGTTTAAGTCACAACTAACATTAGATTGTTATTTCATGGCTGTATATTCCAATTCTACATAAAGTGGGAAATCATTTATGGTTTTTCCAGCTTGCTTTTCATTCCATGTCAACAGGAGATGAAAGGATAATTCATCTCCTGCATTGACCATTTCATGGTTATGGACCAACATCCTATGACCATTTATCTCTATTTGTAAATGGTTCTCATCAGGTATGGCATATTTGATGTGAATGGTTCTATTATAGTGTGGTCGATAGTGGCTTAAACCTGAAGCAAGCACATAGGTCAAGTGCTGGTCATGAACTAGTGGTATATGGTTTCTCTCATTCACAGGTTTTACATTTGTCAGATGCACTAAAAATACAGATGGGATAAATTTATAAAGCCTTTTCATTTCATAGGTCACGTATCGCTTGGTACAGATATCATTATCTTCTTGTGGGTCTTCCACGTGAATAATGCGGTGATGATTAGCGCTATAGCCATCCACCGTAAGCTGAGGCACTTTATCATAAAACTCATACACCTTGTTATCCACATACTTTTTTGTAGTAACGTCTGTAGACACTTGAGGATGTTTTACATGAGTTAACCGCTTTCCTTTAAAGTCATAATCTCCTTGTTTTGTGCGTGGCACTACTGACCTATCCACATAGTGTTTATTAGCAGGATCTGTTTCTTGTTTAGGATCATGTATGGGAACAGACCTAGCTTTGACCATCAACGCACGTCCAAAGACATCCATCGTCAACCTGTAGTACAAGTCTACTGTTTCTATGATAAGGCTCGGTGCGATGTATATTGACAGCCTGGTAGCCTTAGTTGAAATGAAGCTAATTAAGCAGCAAGAGTCATTCCCCGTGAGGGACATGGTTTCCCATCTCTGCCCCACATCACGTGAACAACGCCATGGTTCACTGTTTCCATCTTCCATTCGCTGCATCATTGTGGGACCTTCCGGCTGTGGAAAGACCAATCTTTTGCTGACACTTATTACAGCGCCCAATGGTCTGTGTTTTCAAAATATTTATATTTTCGCAAAATCTCTCTACCAACCCCTCTACGTGTTTCTGGATCAAGTCATGTCTGGATTAAAAAATGAGAATATGGGGTATTTTAAATTTTCCACGCAAGAAAATGTTATTTCACCGGATGAGGTAAAGCCTGATTCACTCATGATTTTCGATGATGTATCCACTGAACGACAAGGTATCATTCAAAGCTATTTCAGCATGGGTCGACACAAACATATCGATTGCTTCTATCTTGGACAAACGTATTCTAAAATGTCCAAACAGTTGATTCGTGACAATGCCAATGACATTGTTTAATTTCGCCAGGACGAGAGGAACAGTCGTTACATTTATAATGAACATGTGAATCCGGATATGACCTTTCAAATGTTTACAGAATTGTGTGGCAAGTGCTGGAACACACAACGCCATGCCTGTTTAGTGATTGACAAACAAAGTGAACTCAACCAAGGGCGGTATCGCTTAGGGTTTGATCATTTTATTGCTATTTAAGGCACTGTATCATTCCCTCTCAAGTCATTTGTTACGACATCAAGGCGTTAGCAGAGAGTCAATTGAAAAAGCATATTATTAGAGCAAAAAATACTATTCGCCAAAAGTTTCGTCAATTGAAACGATCGCGTGCGAATCATGCTTTGTTTATTCAACAACATTTAGCACCTCCGCTAAAAGCTATGTTGAAACCCTCTTTCAAGCCATCTGAAACGCTACCTACCGTTTCACAAGCCAGTCAGACGCACCACGAGGACTCTGAGGAAGAGAAAGAGGAAGATGAAGAGGAACAGGAAGATTTAACTAGTGTTAGCGAAGTTGAGGATAATGAGGAACAAGTGTTTACGCCTCAAAAAAAGGCATCACCCCTTGCAGAGTTTTTAAGAAAAAGGAAATCCTTGGCCATGGTCGAAACCCCTTGCCCTTCCAGATCGTCTCCATTTTCACAACTCTTGGCCAGTCCTCAACATAAAGCTCAACTGAAAAACATTTTAATAAAATATTATGGATCATCACTGGAACCCTATTTCACCATACTATTTGTTGGAAACACAGATACCACATATGGCGTTCGCTATGAGAATGACAGTTTTAAAATTGGTGATTCATCGATTAAATTTAGTCGTACTAAAGCTGTCATTAAAAAGATCAACTATAAATTAACACCAGGACTGTTAAAGCTACTATTCTCTCGGACTCCCTCATCTCAAGATTATACGTCAGAGGACCTTAGTAAATATAAATCCATTTTATTGGATACCCATGCTCACAAAAGACAGTATGATCCCACTCAACAAGTGAATGCTAATATATCCCAAAAATATAAAACCATCATTGCAAAAATGTTCCCCACTAGTCAAAGTGGTCGTCGTAAAGTGTCCGCTTCAGGGGTGACATTTGAACCATTAAAACCCCTTGAGGATGTTACCTACTGGCACAATCCAAATAAACTCGTCCAGCGACTACAGCTGTTGCATGCTTCACGTCAAGCCGGCCATACTGGTCACGATTGGGAAATTCAAGAAATTGAGGAAGAAATTCGAAATGCCAAAATTATTGTTTAAGCCCTCACCCATTAAAATGGGTATTGCTCACGAGTTGCATCGTCCAGCTAGACGTCACTATCAGCGACTCAAGGTGATTTCACAGGGTGTGGATGAACTTTGGCAAGCAGACTTAGTTGAAATGATTCCCTATGCTAACGTTACCGATGGTGTACGCTATATGTTGACGGTCATTGATGTTTATTCCAAAATGGCGTTTGTTGAACCTGTGCATCGCAAGTCTAGTCCACTAGTCACCAAAGCCTTTCAACATATTATTCAACAATCTAAACGTCAACCTCAGCTGCTACAAACCGACCAGGGAAAAGAATTTTTCAACAAGGATTTCTCCAGTTTTCTCAAATCTAAGAATATTCACCATTACACCACGTACAGCAATCTCAAAGCCAGCGTGGTCGAGCGGTTCAACCGAACATTGAAAACCCATATGTGGAAAGCGTTTACCGCTCAGGGCACCTATCGCTGGTTGGACTTGTTACCTGAGTTAGTGTCACGTTACAACGACACCAAACACAGAACCATTGGGACCAAGCCACGACTTGTAACTAAAAATATTCCACAACTGGATAAACTGTTTAACCCCATAAAAACAGCAGACCCTAAACGTCATCGCCTTAACATTGGGGACGATGTTCGTGTGAGCAAATTCAAGTCCGTCTTCGACAAGGGCTACACACCAAATTGGGGGACTGAACTATTTCGAATTCGTCAAGTCAACCTGAACAGTCCAGTCACCTATTAACTCGAGGACCTCAACCATCAACCCATAAAAGGCAGCTTTTATCTTCAAGAACTTCAAAAGACAGCGTTTCCTAAACATTACCTTGTGGAAAAAGTGTTGAAACAAAAAGGAAGTAAACTATATGTAAAATGGTTGGGATTTAGCTCAGCCTTTAATTCTTGGATTAATAAATTACATGTTGTGTGAACCTGTGTGTCTTGTATTTATTTATTTACTCATGTTGTACTTAACCTACAGTCCTATGTACAGTCCACAGCTATACATGTATTATGAGCAATACATATTTCTTTCTCTCTTCACCTGTGTTCTCTCTTACACTAACCCCCCTTCACCTCCCACCACTGTCAAAACAGGTTGTGACTTGTTAGCTCTTATCGTGCGCGTGTACAGGTGAACACCTGTATGTTAGATCATATTACACATGAACTCACATTTTCTCACGTATGAAGCAAAACAGGATGTGACTTGTTTCACAAGGAGGACGGTAATAAGGTCATTTCACACGTGTTCACATGTATTTCGTCACTTTCCTTTCATATCGTTATCCCATTATAGTAGTGGTGAACAACGTCAGTTCAACACACACACATGTAGTTAGGCCCTTTGACATAATTTAAATAAATTCATGAGCCAGTCCATAGGGACCAGGCCAAAGGGACCGGTCCAAAGGGATCAGTCCAAAGGGACCGGTCCAAAGGGATCAGTCCAAAGGGACAAGGACTCGTCAACAAAGACCAGTCCACAGGGACCCGTCAACAATGACTTGTCAACAATGACCTGTCAACAATAACCCGTCCACAGGGAACCACTCCCCCACCCTCTTACAAAAGCTATGAGTGGGCATGCGTAAAAAACAAAAAACAAGCATGTTAATTCATAGTGGCTATACACCGTACACATGCACTTTATGTGGAACTACGTTTAAATCCGTATTGGCATTCAAACTCTCACATGTTGCAATTGGAAAGAGAGATTCTCTAAAAAATTACAATTTCACCCCCTAGTAGGGGTAGGTTTAATTTTTGGGGTTGAAATATGTTATCCATTGGAAAGGGGGTGTCAGCCCGAGTTCAATGACACCTCATTCGTCAAAATCCGATCATGCGTTCGAGAGATATCGGGCTGCCGCCATCTTGTGAGGTGGGGAGGTGGAGGTGGTATCTGAACTGGTACAAATACACTATTCGACACATTGACGGAGAGCTCTTAGTTTATAAATTACCTAATTTTAATGTTAAGTAAATGTCACCTATACGCGGTGAAGCCTATTTTCCTGCAGCGAGCAGATGCCCCGTATAAGGGATGATATAATAAAATGAAGAAATAAGTCACCCTAGCACCCTCTCTCTCCATTTTCACCAACTATATACCTAGGTAATAGAATAAGGAACTAGTAATTAATTTAGTAAGAAAAGGGAGCGTAAGGGCGCAATGGCTTAGCTACTCGTATTTCACCCCACGGCCGATGATCACGGTGACATCGAGGTGAAACTTTCACCAGGAAGCCCCGCGGCTAGAATCCCGGTGACATCGAGGTGAAACTTTCACCAGGAAGTCCCGCGGCTAGAATCCCGGTGACATCGAGGTGAAACTTTCACCAGGAAGCCCCGCGGCTAGAATCCCGGTGACAACGAGGTGATACATTCACCAGGAAGCCCTGCGGCTAGAATCCCGGTGACACTGAGGTGGAACTTTCACCAGGAAGCCCCGCGGCTAGAATCCCGGTGACACCGAGGTGGAACTTTCATCTGACAACTCACGTGGCGGCAGGAAGGGCATTCGACCTTAAGTTGCCGACCAAGAACAGTAGTAAGTAAGTACGTCAGGACGAAAGAAATCAACAGAAAATAAGAAAGCAAAGAAGCGCTGTAAGGAAAAGAAATCAAAAGAAATAAATGTAGGAATAAAGAAATAAACGAGGCAAGGAATAGAAACTTAAAGAAGTGAAAGATGAATAAGAAGGGGAAATAGGAAATAAATAAATGAAAGAACATGAGAGTAAATAAGTAACTAAATAACGCCAGAACCATAAATAATCCGCATCGGAGTGAAGAAAGACTAGGGAAAGGCATTGGTAAGAAGCAAGTAAATAAGATGAATAACGGAGAAAGTAAGGAGAGGGAGTGAGTAAGAAAAAGAGAAAGCAAAGAAATAAGTCAACAACAGGGTGAACCAAAAGCTAAAATAATCAATTAACAGGCTAAGACACGTAAATCTTTTATATATATACAAAGGATGTTCGTTTGTTCGTCTTTTATGCGTTCATAAACATTCATCTGATTGCAATCAAATTCTGGTGAGTTGTTGTGAACACTTTCGGGATTGTTATAGGCATAGTTAATCCACTTTACAATAGACAGCGCGCGAGTAGTTTGAACAAATGAGTGTTTGCTATGCGTTCATATACAATTCATCCGATTGCGATCAAATTTTGATGAGTTGTTGTGCACACTTCCGGGAAAGTTATAGGCATAGTAAATCTAATTTACAATAGATGGCGCGCGAGTAGCTTCAACACGATGGCGTGCGATTCGTTTCAACAAAGACCACATGCGATCATATACCATTCATCCCATTGCGATTAAACTTGGGTGAGATGCTGTCTACAGTCCAGGGAAGGTTTCCGGCTTAGTAAATCCATTTTACAATAGGTAGCGGACGAGCAGTTTCAACAAATGAGCGACGACGCGTAAAACGTTTCAACAAAGTCCCGTATGCGTTCATATACCATTCGTCCGGTAGCGATGAAACTTGGGTGAGATGCTGTGTACACGCCAGGGAAGGTTTCTGGCTTAGTAAGTCCATTTTACAATATGTAGCGGACGAGCAGTGTCAACTAATGAGCGACGACGCGTAAAACGTTTCAACAAAGTCCCGTATGCGTTCATATACCATTCGTCCGATAGCGATGAAATTGGGTGAGATGTTGTATAAACTTTATGGAAGGTTTCTGACTTATTAAATCAATTTTACAATAGGTGGCAAACGAGTAGATTCAACAAATGAGCGACGACGTGCGAAGCGTTTCAAAAAAGTCCCGTATGTGTTCATATACCATTCGTCCAATAGCGATGAAACTTGGGTGAGATGTTGTGTATACATCAGGGAAGGTTTCTGTCTTAGATCATCCACTTTTCAATAGGTAGCGCACGAGTAGATTCAACTAATGAGCGACAACGCGCGAAGCGTTTCAACGAAGTCCCATATGCGTTCATATACCATTCGTGCGAATGCGATGAAACTTGGGTGAGTTTTTGTGTACACTCCAGGGAAGGTTTCTGACTTAGTACATGCATTTTACAATAGGTAGCGCACGATTTTATTCAACAAATAAGCGACGGCACGTAAATCGTTTCAAACAAGTACCGTAAGCGTTCATATACCATTCATCCCATTGCGATGATACTTCGATGAATCGTTGAGTACACTCCTGGAAAGGTTTCAGGCTTAGTAAATCTATTTTACAATGGGTAGCGTACGAGTAGATTGAACAAATGAGTGACAGCACGCGTATCGTTTAAACAAAATCCTGTATGCGTTCATATGCCATTCATCCGATTGAGATGAAACTTTGGTGAATTGTTGTGCGCGCTCCTACGAATGCTTCCAAATTAGTTAATCCATTTTACGATAGTTTAGAGGCAGTTAACGAAAATTGTAAAAAGATTGTTTCCAAAGGCATTTGAAGAAACGAAATTACAACGCCAACACTTTCTTTGATTGGCATTGCAACGCATGCCGGGTACAGCTAGTACGTAAATAAATAAAATAGTTAATTAGTCAATAAGATTTACCTCTACGCCGTACAGACAGACGAATTGACAAAAAAACAAACAGCGCTACATGACTGACATACCAAATACAAATGATAACAATATACTAACATGAAATATTTCTCCTTCCATACAGCACCAGTGTTGCCCTTTACCAAACAGGGAACAATAACCTTTTGAATTTGTATTTGTATTTTGGATCACATCAAGCGAACGAGAATCAAAATAAAATGTACTAATATAAGCTTTTACTTCCAGGTAGCACTGACTGTGTTCCTCTTATCCAGACAACAGCAAATCCAAAAGGAACACATTAAAATAATTACTTAATCTTTGTACTTTCCTTTTCAGGTAATAGCTGCAGCCTTATTACAGGAATTCTGTAATAGAACTATTCACTGTGACTGCCCCAGGGAACCCGCCTTTCCTTCTCTCCTTTTGACACAACCCACCAGTGGCGGCGCGTGGATAAAACATCTGGGGGTTCACTACATTGAAAAATAACGTGGCCAAATTTAATGTTACATGATGTTTACATAGACGTAAAATAGTGACATTGCATGACTTGAAAGGTGAATTTCCTTTGAAGACACATGATTGCTGCTCGAAGAAGTTACCAAAACTATGAGAAATGAATGACAGGGAATATAAGGTGTAATTACCTTAAGCTGATCCAGTTTCGTCTGATGTTGAAGACGTTGCTGGCGTTGGTATAACAGCTGTCGTCTGTGTGTACAGGAAATCCATCCTCCTTTCCTTCCTGGCGGCGAATAAGTCAATTACCTTCTCATTAAAATCGACTAATTTATGAGTCATCTCCTTCTCGATGGACAACATAGCGAGAGCAGACAGTCTATCTTCATGCATTGTACTCCTCAGGAATGCTTTAATCCCCTTTAAAGTGGAAAAACATCTTTCTGCTTCAGAAGTAGTCATGGGGACAGAAATAATTAATTTCAAAAGTTTCATCACTTCTCCGAAAGGTTCCTTGAGATTGTTCTCTATAAAAAACAAGGAAGTCAGTTGTATCTTTTATTTCTTTAAAATCACTTCTTGAATAAATCACCTGCAGTTCGGTTTCCAGTTTATTTTTATCAAGAAAAGGATAGGATTCTATAACATATGTAAGATTTTCCTCTAGAAAATTATTTTGGAAGGATGGGAAGAATTGGTGGTCAAAGAAGTTGGAGGCCAGTAAGTGGTTGGAGAAGTTGAATCTCTCTTTGCTGTGATTTTTAATCACGTCACACACTTCCTTCGCCACAATGTTCCTCGAGTAATAACTATTTTCGCATCTTCTTTTCCCTCTGTTGTCTTCTAAATTTTCCTCCACAAAGATGCTGTCAACATTGCCCCATACTTTCAAAATTGCAGTTTCGAAGTAGCTTACTGCACTTCGCACTCATACAGGGTTAGCAGAACGCTTTTGTAATTGGTTGTATAGAATGTCCACGTAAAGCCTAACACTGTAAAAGAACTCTAACCAAAAAGTAAACGTTGGCTGTTGTATTTTCAGACGCAGTCCATGTGCTTGGTTCATAGTAGCTGTTTGTCTGCTCGTGTCTTCGATTTTCTGCAAGCATTCCAGAATTGCATCCTTATGCTCATGCAATATAAGAACGCATCTTGATTTAAAGTTCCATCTCGTAGCTGAGCCCTACGGAACTCTTCTGCCCACAACCTCATCAAGAATGCCCACTGTCTGAGGTGAATGAGAAAAAGAATGCTGGAATCTCTCCAATGGTGGCTAAGAACAATCGCACTTCTTTGTTTTGGCTAGCAGCCTGAGCCAGAATTAAATTCAATTGATGTGCGTAACAATGCACAAAGTAAGCAAATGGGTAGTCTTGTCTTACTGTTGTTTGTGCTCTGGAGTGTCGGCCACTCATAACATTTGACACCATCGTAACTTTGGGAGACTACTTTTTCTTTGTGCTCTCCAACTACGTGGGTGAGGACCCCTTTTATACAATCGGCTAATGAGCAGGCGTCGTGTCCTGCTGGGTTTAAGAATGTCCAGAACCTTTCAACAGGCTTCCCATTAGCTAATACATATCGAAGTACAATGACTGACACTTTGAAGACACATCAGATGTTTCATCTGCTATCAGGGAGACGAAGTCTGCAGTAGCTCCTTCAGCTAAAATATTCTCGCGATACACGTGCAACATACATTCTAGAATGTCATTTTGAATGTCCTTCGACGTAACCTTGAAGACTGTAGCACTGTTGAAATAACCCCTAACGACGGTATCCAATGCCGAAGTAAAATTAATGAGTCCTCTGAATACGCCTGGATGGTTTGAATCGAGTGTTCCGTTATGACCTCTCAAAGCAAGTTCAAATTCACCACAGAATTTCACGCAGTCAATGATCTTCGAGAGCACGTACCTATTTTTTCTGACACTATCATTATGCCTCTCAATATTCCTTCTGAAAGCGCTACTTAGCTGCTGCCTAATATCTGTTTTCCCCAGAACTGAAAGATCTAAACATGCACTCTTATGTGTAATAGATGCTTCGTGCTTATTGATCTTTTGTGTTAAATGGCTGAGATCTGATAACCCTGTTTTTTTTTCAATTCGTGTCCTTACCCTTAGCAAAAAGCAAGCACGGGAAACAGAAAAGCCTATTAATGGTATCACAACCACATAGCCAAGTATTCCTCTCGTAAATCTGTAGCGTAAATGTTCTACAAAAATCCTTAGCTCTACTAGTTTGCTTCTGAATAATGCTCAGGGAGGGAAGAGGCCTTGCAAGCTGCTTTATATTGCACTTTTCTTCTATACTATGTGTTGGAAAGGTATTCTCTAGAAGAAACCGAACGGTATTCATTTTCACACTGATGAATACACGACACACGCCTCAAGACACCGCCACACACCGTGATAACGAACGTCAGATACGATAGAGCACTTCGATAAACACAGACATGAGAAGATTTTCGCTAAGGTACTGTTCTGGAGGTGGTTGAACTGACGGGTCAGAAATAAACACTGCTTCAAGAACGTGTTAGGCAGACTGTTATTTATGTTCTTATCTTGACGTATTTAGCCTTTATGAGCACTTCTAAAAAATTAAAAGTTTACATTAATTGCATAAACATAGGCTACGTACGCATATTGATGTTATACAAATCGCAGTTATAAAAATATTCTGGTTCATTGCGGTTAATTATATCTAAAACGCAAAATCGTGAAATTAAAATCCCTTCAAAACGTACCATAACAGACAAATTTTAAACCGCACGCTTAGAGGCAATACACCGCCCAGGGATGCATCGGCTAACTTCGGGGTGGTTCGAGGTAGATCGTGTCTAGCACTGGCTTGAGCTGGTCCTTTCACCAGCGATAGTTTAGCTTTGTTCTCAGCTCACCCCCTTTCCTCACACGTCTCCGCGCCCATCACTCCCTCTTTACGTCCCACCGCCGCGCGCCAGCGATCCAGAAATTGAACCTTTCGCGCGCCAGCGATCCAGAAATTGAAACTTTTTGCTGGTTCCGGAGAGCAATCGAGTGTTGATGTCAAAATTATCCCTCCGAGCGCAAATTTACATATGTAAATAAAGAAATACACACTTAATTAACCATTTTACTAAGAGTTACATATTTCTAGGGGGTTCACTGAACCACTGAACATATAGAACGCGCCGCCACTGTAACCCACTCATTATTACACTACACCACAATACCTCGATTCATTCCTTTACTTACACTAGCACGACCAGGATAAATCCGCACAGCAATGACTGATATCTGTGGGATACTAGTTGTTACTGACCACCCAATAACGCTCACATGTGGTGAGAGCCGTCACAAGCTTGTAAGTGGCGACTTGCACTGCTAAGGTAAGCTCACTCGCCCACAAAGGGTGACTTACAAATTTTTAAAATACAGCGGCCACATAGATATAAGTTACTTTAGAACGGCCGTCTAAAACTTAAGTCTAGTTACTAAGTTAATTCATAAGTTTGGACCCTAAGTTTGTTCTATAAACAACAACGAGGTATAGCGCGCACAGGGATAAACAATTATACAACAACAGAGCTCTACGACACGATGGTACACTTGTTTTTATTTTATTGTTACATTGTATGAGCATTTGTTTTTTATTTTATTTTTATTATTATTGTTATACGGTACTCCTGGTGTCAATTTTTCTTTCTCGTGTTACTTGTCCATATTTATTCCACTGTATTCGTTACATGCACACTATATTTTCTTTTCTCTCTTCCTAACACACGATGATCAAATGCTCTATTTACACCTATCAATAAAAACGATGCATATTCTTCCAAACACCTAACCCTCACAGAGCATTTTTTCTCTTTTTCTTCTTTAACACTGTAGTACAATGTATTTCTCTTTTCCAACTTGTTTTTATTTTCTCTTTGCAACACTTATAGCAACACATGTTCCATTGCCATAATGCCTTGTACTGCTTGTGTATCTATATATTTGTGATGTATTACGTCTTCGATATCGCTATGTAAAAATTGTGATATAAACAATATCTAACATTGTTCTACCCTTCAACCCTACCTACCCAAAGTACACGGCTACGACAACTACACATAAATCGACACTTGTCAGACTGCTGCACTTCCCACATACTCCTACATGCCCAGGAGAAGAAAAGAAGAAGAAGAAGCCACCCTTACGTCCAAGTCCAATCTGTGAGGACACAGATTTAGCCGGGAAGGAGGACTGATATACCCTGAGGCTCAGCACAGGGTACAGTTAATACATCTAATAACATTCACAGCAGCTACAACCACTACCCTCTATCGGCCATCTATCTAACACACTTCAGCCCCTATCTCTACCCTGAGCCACCTAGGGAAGCAACATGTACCAACTATTTCATCATTATTACCAAACACAAGCTGCTAGCTACTAAAGTAGAGCAGGTATTTTCTAACTCTCAGTCAGCAGAATCATCCAGTATAAAATAACTCACACCTCAAGGGCTCGTTGTCTTGTCTGCCGACGACACCGCGCTAGTGCCAGCGGAAGCTCTGGACGCCGACCACAGAATACAAGTAAGTGTACGAACGGGTAATCCCACTGTTATTTCCTATCCATACACCACACCCGTAAAACTTGTAATCGCCTTCATCTTGCATTGTAACTTGTAGGCTACTGCACTACATTTAATTAGAGAAGTCTACTCACTTCTCCAAAGTGATTTTATTAAACTTCCACATTCCATCACAACTAGCCTCTTGTCTATATTTATTGTTCGCTCACCATTTGCCCAAGCGACTCAGATCCTGTTGAGTCATCGCTGTTAACAACCTGCTCGCCCACATCGCATTGTGGACAGCACGTCTCCAGGCATAGAGCAAGTTCGCAGCTATTGTCCGTCTAGCGACCGTGCGCGTACTCATAATTGTTTAGCACTCGCTTTTACTTAGAAAGTAGCACGGTTTTAATCCTCGACTAGGAGCATCTCCAACCCCCGTACTTACCAGAAATGCCAAGCGTCTAGAGGCTCTAAAATTGTAACACTTGATCAAACCATCAGTTATTTTCACATCACCGTAGGTGACTCATACACGCACTCGCCCCTTACACCCCGCACAACAATATTTAGTGTTTCGACTTTGTAAATATTTTTGAATTTAGATTTGATTTTTATTCTTCGACGAGCGAGATTTTATTGAGGTGGATTTTACCGTAAATACTAGTTTAGATATTTCGTTAATATTTTGATGGGAGATGTGCTTAACCGACCGTATTTTTGTAGGAAGTAGGAATTAGATAGTGTCCTTATAAGCGTGCAAGACTTGATTTTATATTGGTTCTTATTTGAACATTAAGGTTATGTGAGATAGACATTGTATAACAGGACAATATTAGGATTGTCAAGTTTTAAACGAAATAATTGAGATTTCTTGAGTATCAGACGATAACAGCTGATCACTTAATATTACGCCGAAGTCAATTTGAAATGCGACAGAAACTCAATAAAGGTTTTGTTAAATACTAAAACGAACTGTAAGGACTATACTTGTTCAAATGGTACATTTAAAGCATTTTGCAGATTGCATTAGAATGTGGAGAGAGAATTTAAGCATTGTTGATTCCAACAATTATGAACGACAAGCAGGGAGCTAGTATTATTAACTTGTAATGATGAATGTTGGGGATTTTTAATTCGTTGAAGTACTGCAAGTATGTGAAACATGTCTTACGTAGGAGAGAGATATTCTGCAGATGTTTAATTGTTCGAAGTGCGCATTGTTGTAACAATGGAGCATGAAAGAAAGTATTTTATATTGGAAATTGGATTCCAATCGATCATGTTGACAATGGGAATATTTTTGTAACAGAGTTCATAAGTGGAAAGTTATTGTTTTTGAATTTTCGTGCCAGCTTAAAGGTGAAGCTATATTTTGGGAACTGAATCCTGTGGAGATGTGACGATCTATTCCACATGTGTCTGAATTATATTATATGAGGAAGCTGTATAAAATAAAGATGCGTTAATCTGATGTTTAAAGGCGACTATAGAAGGTCATGTGTCTGTATTACAGTATATGAGGAAGCTGTATAAGATAAATATGCGTTAATCTGATGTTTAAAGGCGACTACAGAAGGTCATGTGTCTGTATTACAGTATATGAGGAAGCTGTATAAGATAAAGATGCGCTAATCTGATGTTTATGGGCGACTATAGAAGGTCATGTGTCTGTATTACAGTTAAGAGGAAGCTGTATAAGATAAAGATGCGTTAATCGGATGTTTAAAGGCGACTATAGAAGGTCATGTGTCTGTATTACAGTATAAGAGGAAGCTGTATTAGATAAAGATGCGTTAATCTGTTGTTTAAAGGTGAATATAGAAGGTCATGTGTCTGTATTACAGTATATGAGGAAGCTGTATAAGATAAAGATGCGTTAATCTGATGTTTATAGGCGACTATAGAAGGTCATGTGCCTGTATTACAGTATATGAGGAAGCTGTATAAGATAAAGATGCGATAATCTGATGTTTAAAGGCGACTATAGAATGTCATGTGTCTGTATTACAGTATTTGAGGAAGCTGTATAAGATAAAGATGCGATAATCTGATGTTTATAGGCGACTATAGAAGGTCATGTATAGACAGAAAACGCACGAATTAGGAAATTGCATTGAAGCAATATTTCATTGTTATTATTGTTATTTTATTTAACGAGAGCTAGATTATTAAAGCATGAGCTAGACTTTGTAGAACGGCCATGACTAACACTAATACGACGAACACAAGCAAGGTAATTTGAGTATAATTTGAGTAAGCGGTTCTCGTTTTTCATAAATTCCAGTTTTTTTCAAATAGTTCAAGGACGAGTTCTGGCAGTGAAACTCGCAGACAGACAGACAATGCTACGAGTTAGATATTGAAAAAATGTTGTTGATAAATTGTAAATAGTTAAAAGAGATTGGAAACGATAACAACTGATCGTTTAAATACTGTTATAGAGATAGAATGGAGTCTCGTGATGTATAGAGTAATAGTATTTAGTTTTGATGAACCGAACTTATGGTATTATTTTAATTTATGGGTTTTATTTCATTTATAAACTCCGAATATATTTTGGAAATGCAGATGGCATTCTGAATAGTGGATTCTTCATATTTATTTTATGTTAATAGTAAAGTTCAAGGTTTAATTCATCCAATTATTTCATTTTGTCGTTGTTTGAGGATGGAAGTGTCCGTATTTAAATTAGTATTTGTAATGTTTTATATTAATGAACCGTAGGACACGAGAGCTTCGTCTGTCCACCGTTTTATAGAAACCAAGCGATACTGATGCCTAATAATTATGGTGAGGTCATGCTATGGAATTATGGACAGTCGCCCAATGTATCCCATTTGCCCCGGGAAGCGCAGGTTTCTCACTCTACCATTGATGGATAAAGTCCTAATCCGTAGCGTAACGTCTTTGTCTTATGTGTCCCGTCTCATCCCATGTACCAGGCATTTCCTTCGGAGGTTTACCTAGCTGGGGCCACGAAGAAGCTGCGATCCGCCCATCTGGGTACTGGTAGGTGGTTTGAAAAGGGAACAATATTAATATATAAATCGTTGAGGAACTCGATACCAAATGAAGGAAAGAAAGAAGAGCAGGAAATATTTCTTCCGAAATATGAGAATATACTGGTACTGAATATATTGGAAGATTTATCAGTTTGCCACTGACCTCGCTAGTAAATCTTCCAAGTGACGCATTTGTCGTCATATTATCAATCTATGCTTGACATTTCACCTTTCCGCTATGACAAATAGCCTAATTAGAAATAATATTAATCATAATGATAATAATAATTATAAACTTGAGTAATCTGATGCGTAGCACAAACAAATCAGCCAAAACCTGACACAAACGCTTTGGTTAGTGCCAACAAGCAAACTGCTGAATTAACTCTGTTAGAGGGAATTTAGTTTTCGTTGGTTGGTATAAAGCCTCGCCTTTACAGGGCTCTGCAGAATCCCTATTAGCTGTCTTCCGCCTGCTTTAGACTATGGAGCCTGGTATCCAGACACAGAAGATCATGTTTGAATGCTACCCCCTGGAAGTTGCACGATTATTATTCTGTGGTTTCCAGTTGTCTGTACATTTCTAGTCCAAAACGTATTTGCTAACAACAATCTACCGGTACAGAGGCGCTTCAAAATAGAAAGATATCATCCTACACTGATCTAAAATCTGCTTTTCATATGTCAATCATAAAACCGTGTTTCTTGCTAGGAAAAGTCAGAGAATATGCTAATGTGTGTGTCCTGAATTCCTTTGTGAGTATAAAAACAAGTAGTTCCGTGAAGAACTAAATAGCCTATTTTCATATAACCTACTAATATCAATTGAAAAAATGAAAATCCACAGCCTGCTTCCAGTCTCCGACCGGGTCAGGAATGGAATGAATGAAGTCCCCATCTAGCGGCGAGGATATGAACTGTGCCGGCTGCCGAGGCATGACGCACTCCTCTGGGGCAATGATTAAATGCATGACAGATGAAATGAAATGATAGTGGAGAGTGTTGCTGGAATGAAATTTTGACAGGGAAAACCGGAGTACCCGGAGAAAAACCTGTCTGCCTCCGTTTTGTCCAGCACAGATCTCACATGGAGTGACCGAGATTTGAACCACGGACCCAGCGGTGAGAGGCCGGCGTGCTGCCGCCTAAGCCACGGAGGCTTCACTAATATCAATTGCCTCTATCAATATACAAATTGTCAGTTTGATTGCTATAATAGATTCGTAGATATTGAGAACCGTCTAAATATATTGGATGGTCACCATATTGGATTTTTATCTTACAGGCCTTAGATTTATGTACTACTATCTGAAGTACCCGTGCTTCGCTACGCGTCATAATTAAATTAAAATGTGAAGGTGACAGTGTTAAAACAGGGTATAGGCGAGGTGCTGCGCAGAGGGAGATTAAGGATGGAATATTTTGTCCAACTACACCGCTCGGCGTTGACCGTGTTTTATAGCACAAATTTAGGTTTTACTCGCTAACCGTTGGAGATACCTTTCGGATAGAAAATGTAATTTTAAACCTCGTATATCCCATCAAAAGTTTGCTATTTCTTAACGTTCTCTTTTTATTTGAAATGGAAATATGAAAGTTTTAAACCAAAGGGTGTAGAGACGTCACTAAAATGGTCACCATCTTTAAATAGGGCAAAGTATTGAAATCAAAAGAAACCTATATGTTAACCAGCTAAATCAGCTACTTCCATGTAAAAATTCATGTAAATCGAACCAGTGGTACTTGCGTGATTGAGTAATACACAGGCACACACCATCTCATTTCTTGCCTCGCTTCGCACGCGTCATAGTCGTGTCATATTGTTATTCAATGAAATGCAGGTTTAACCCCGTTACCACCACTTTAGAACCTGAATATCCAAAAATCCCTCCTTAGTAGACTTTTTCGACACACAACAAACATATCCCCAAAATATCATTCTTCAAACTTTAATAGTTTGGGTTAGTCGATAACATCCAAAAATCCTTCCTTAGTGGACGTTTTTCTTCCAGAATTTCACCCCTCCCCATAGGCCCCTTAAATTGGATTTATGAAAAAACGGTCGAACACCTATTTTATTTATTTATTTATTTATTTTTAATCTGATTATTTTCCTCCGAGTTTAGAACTCCTCGCCTATGTCGTTTAAGAAATACACGCTCCGTTAAGAATCTTTCAACCCCCCACTTTTCATCCCTTTCACCTCATAATATACACTACATCGAAAAACTATTAGACATGTGTCAGCTTATTTTTAATGATTAGTATATATGATTAGTATAGTATCACATCCCCAAATGAAACCACTCGCGAGATATTGTTATTCAATGAAATGCACGTTTACCCCCTTAACACATATTTAGAACCTGAATATTCAAAACTCCTTCCTTAGTGGACGTTTTCGACATACAACGAACATATCCCCAAAATTTCATGTTTCTAACTTCAATAAGTTTGGCTGGGCGATGATGAGTGAGTCAGTCAGGACATTTTCTTTCATTTATTTTTGATAATTTCATCCCTCCCCATGAACCCCTTAAATTGGATTTATGAAACAAACGTGTGAACATCTACTTACTTATTTCAAACTGTTTTCCCCCTGAGTTTGATGAGTGAGTAAGTGAGTCAATCAGTTAGGACACTTTCTTTCCTGTTTTTTTTCCCAGAATTTCACCCCTCTCCAAGGGCCCCTTAAATTGGATTTATGAAAAAACTGTCGAACACCTATTTACTTGTATTTTAAGCTGCTTTACCCGCCGAATTTCAAACTTCTCGCCTATGTCGTTTAAGAGATACACGCTCCGTTAAGAATCCCTCAACCCCCAATTTTCACCCCTTTCACCTCATAATATACCCCACATCGATAAACCCTTAGACATATGTCTGATTATTTTTAATGATTAGTTTATATACCGAATATTACATCCCCAAAGAAACAAATCATGAGATATCGTTATTCAATGAAATGCACGTTTACCCCCTTAACATCTCTTTAAAACCCGAATAAACAAAAATCATTCCTTAGTTGACGTTTTCGACATACAGCGAACATATTCCCAAAATTTCATGTTTCCAACTTTAATAGTTTTCGCTGGGCGTGATGAGTGAGTGAGTCAGACAGGACATTTTCTTTTAATTATTTTTACCACAATTTCACCCCTCCCCATGAGCCCCTTAAATTGGATTGATGATAAAACGCTTGAACACCTATTAACTTATTTTTAAGCTGTCTTTTTTTTCCTGAGTTTGAAGAGTGAGTTAGTCAGTCAGTTAGGACATTTTCACTCCTTTCTTCCCCCAGAATTTCACCCCATCCCATGGGCCCATTAAATTAATTTATGAAAAAAACGGTCGAACACCGATTTACTTATTTTTTTAGCTGATTTTTTCCCGCTGAGTTTTAAATTTCTCGCCAATGTCGTTTAATAGATAGGCCAACACGCTCCGTTAGGAATCCTTCAACCCCCACTTTTAAACCCTTGCACCTCATAATAATACACCATATCGAAAAACACTTAGACCCGTGTCTGCTTATTTTTAGCCTATTTTCAATTTTGAAAAAATAGGCTTATGAGATCACCTTTTGTCCGTGTGTGTGTGTGTGATTCGTGTGTGTGTCCCCCCCTAATAAAATCTAAACGGCTGGAGCGATTTCAATGAAACTCGGTAAGTTCATAGCACTATTCCCTGCGACCCCGACCGTGCCCTTCAAATTTTGTTACGACTCACCAATCCAACATGGCAGCTGTGCGAAATATTTCACCAGCATTCAATATCTCCGAAACTATTACCGATATTACCCTGACATTTTGTATGGTGATAAAGGGAACAACTATAAGTTCACTTATGTGACCTTTGAAAATCTGGTAACAACAAAACGAACATGGCGGCCAAGCGAATTTGCGACTTTTAAATAGACGTTTCTCGCGATTTAACCAACCAAACGCAATGAAACTTGGTACAGTATATGTTTATATACATTGTAATGCACCGACATCTAACTTCGTTCAATTGTTTACATAACCACAAGATGGCGGATGTGCGAAATATTTCACCGGCATTCCATATCTGTGAAACTATTACCGGTATCCCCCTGAAATCTTTTACGGAGATAAAGGGCACTACGGAAGTCCATCTATAAGACTTTCAGAAACCGGTTAACTACAAAACGAACATGGCAGCCAAGCGAAGTTGAAAATTTTAAATAGACCTTTCTCGCGATTTACTGTTCCAAACGCACTGAAATCTGGTACAGGAAATATTTATACACATTGTAATGCACTGGTATCTAATTTAGTTCAATTGTTTACATAACCTCAAGATGGCAGATGTGCGAATTTTAAAATTAAGTTTTTATTTCTTATGATGTAGTCATGCGATCGAATTGAAAGTTTCAATATTGAAACTACGCAATAATTTTCCTTTAATGGTACATGACTCTATGGCCTATACATTTAACAATTCAACATGGCGACCATTCAAAATATTTAGTCGGCTCTGAATATCTAAGAATCTATTATAGCAATCAATCTGAATTTCTTAATGTTCATAGGGGCTATGAACTTAAGTTCACCTATAGGACTTTAAATAACTTGGTGTTCACAAATCCAACATGGAGGCGACGCGAAATATAACAATTCACATGGACGATTCTCGCAATTTAACCATCCGAGTGTAGTGAAACTTGGAACAGTAAATCCTTATACGAATGGTAATCCACTGGCATCTAATTTATTTCAATTGTTTCCATAACCTCAAGATGGCATTGTGGTGTTTGAAGCCATATTTTCAGTGTTGCCTTAGTAAACAAGAGTTTAGTGCTGTTCAGTCGGTCAACACGAATGTACCCAAAAGAGATGGGTTATGCCCTAATCCTGAAATAAATTACATGAGATTAATAAAACACTAGGATGACCAGTTTCGATCGTCAAGCGATCATCATCAGATCTATTACACTTAGGCTACAAAATCTATGTTTGAAATACAGGTGAAAATATTTACAATATGTACAATTATTTAGTTGCAGTATTGGTACTGCAACTGGCAGTGTATGCTAAATGCAGTATATATGTTTGGTGAAATGCTAAATGGTGATAGCTATCCGGAGATTGTAATTTAGAGAGATTATATGGTTGTAAACTATGGTTAAACTATAAAATTTTAGGCTAACTACTTATCTGATTGTCTTCCGTACTACAGCTACTCGCAGTTTTCGCAGGCGAGTAGACACACGTTATAATGAACGTAGGAATGCGATAAGATACGGAACACATTCAGCCATGTGCGAACATATGTGTGACGCAGGGCACAGCTTTACCAACATAGAGTCGGACCTTAAAATAATCCATCACGAATCGAAAGGCAGAGCTCTTGACATAAAGGAAGCAATCGAGATACACCTAGCCAAACGAAACAATCCCAACAATCTAAATGAACACACGTTCATGGAGAGCTCACCACTCTTCACGCTACTAAAAAACACACCCTGTCGGAAACAAAACACAATTTAGCGACACAGCCAAGCTAGATAAAAAAGGGGGGAAATTAGGGGTTTTTTAATAGGTAAATGTTATCTGGATCAGGTGTACGATGTACTTTTCTTCTACAATAAACCAAGGCCCATATTCGCGGCAGTATTAAAGGTGCCGGGACGTCCTCATAAGACCGTCAACGCTTAGTTCGAATGGGTTATGCTCCACGCGTGGCGAGGGCTAATCCACGGTCTTTAATAGTTGTAGATCCACCTCATTCAATAACATACATCTTATCTAGGTTGGCAACACCTCACATAAACACATCGCTATCACCCCCCACAGCACGTAGGGGCAGGGGGGAGAAGGCAGGGAAAAACCAGTCGTTAAGATAACCACCGCAGTCGACCGCACAGTGAGTTCCAGTGAGCACGAAAACTGCGAGTAGCTGTAGTACGGAAGACAATCAGATAAGTAGTTAGCCTAAAATTTTATAGTTTAACCATAGTTTACAACCATATAATCTCTCTAAATTACAATCTCCGGATAGCTATCACCATTTAGCATTTCACCTAACATATATACTGCATTTAGCATACACTGACAGTTGCAGTACCAATACTGCAACTAAATAATTGTACATATTGTAAATATTTTCACCTGTATTTCAAACATAGATTTTGTAGCCTAAGTGTAATGGATCTGATGATGATCGCTTGACGATCGAAACTGGTCATCCTAGTGTTTTATTAATCTCATGTAATTTATTTCAGTATTAAGGTATAACCCATCTCTTTTGGGTACATTCGTGTTGACCGACTGAAAAGCACTAAACTCTTGCTCAAGATGGCAGCTGTGCGAAATTTTAAAATCTCCTTGTTACTTCTTGTGTCCTAATTATGCGATTGTAGTTTGAATACTACACGTACACAATAATCTGCATGTAACAGTACATAACTCTAGGACCTACATATATAAAATCCAACATGGCAACCATCCGAAATTTTTAGTCGGTTCTCAATATCTACGAATCTATTACAGCAATCAAACTGAAATTGTGTACGTTGCTAGAGGCAATTAACATAAGTAGGATATATGAAAATAGGCTGTATAGTTCTTCACGGAACTACTTGTTAATGATTAGTTTATATGCCGAGTATCACATCCACAAATGAAATCACTCGTGAGATATTGTTATTCAATGAAATGCAGGTATAACCCCCTTTTGAAACTGAATATCCAAAAATCCTCCCTTAGTGTACGGTTTTGACATACAACGAATATATCCCCAAAATACCATGTTTCCAACTTCAATGTTTTTGGCTGGGCGATGATGAGTGAGTGAATGAGTCTGGACATTTTCTTTCATTTTTTCTTCAGAATGTCACCCCTCCCGATGAACCCCTTCAATTTGATCGATCAAAAAAACCTGCCGAACAGCTATTTACTTACTTTAAAGCATTTTTTCCCCCTGAGTTTGATGAGTGAGTCAGTCAGTCAATCAGTTAGGACATTTTCTTTCCTATTTCCCCCCAGAATTTCACCCCTCCCCATGGGCCCCTTAAATTGGATTGATGAAGAAACGGTCAAACACATATTTACTTCTTTTTTATGTTGATTTTTTTTCGCTGAGTTTCAAACTCCTCGTCTATGTCGTTTAAGATATACACGCTCCGTTAGGAATCTTTCAATCCCCACTCTTCACCCCTTTCACCTCATAATATACACCACATCGAATAACCCTCAGACCCGTGTCTTCTTATCTTTAATGATGAGTTTATATGCATAGTATCACATCCCCCAATGAAACCAATCGGGAGATATTGCTATTCAATGAAATGCAGGTCTACCCCCTTAACACCCCTTTAGAACCTGAATATGCAAAAATCCTCTCTTAATGGGCATTTGCGTCCCTTGAGGAAGCTGCATACCAAATTTCATTCCAATCCGTTCGGTGGTTTCTGAGATTTTGTGATGAATGAATGAGTGAGTGGTATTTGACAAATATATAGTAGAAGATGGTGTCAAGTCTTTGTTATGCTAAACTCGGTTGACAGTGCTGTGTGAGTAGTTGAGTAACAAACGGGATTTCAAGTAAAGATCCTCATTTTCTATACCGGTAGTGTAGAGCGCAAATGGCATCCAGTCGGCCGTGTCTCGACTTGAGCTATGTTGCCATGGAAACTTTCTGCCTTGCCATTCCTTCATGAGTATATTTTATGATTTGATTAGCCTGTGCTTGAGTGCAAGAGGGCCGAAATCAGAAGAATGAGAAAGACTATCGAAAATTCATGTAGCCAGCGGTTCCTTCTGGGTCCTAAACTATGTGTATGAAAATATGGTTGAGATTGGTGGAACGGTGTAGATTTGTATGCGGAACAGATCCACATACATACATACATACATACAGACTTTCACTTTTATATATAAGATTACATGAAGATTATTGTGTAGATGTTTTATTTAAACTTCAATAGCATCATTAGGACACAAGAAATAAAAGAGGGATTTTAAAATTTCGCTCAGCCACCATCTTGTGGTTATGAATGTAATTTAAATGAATTAGATGCCAGTCGATTAAAATTTGTATAAGCATATACCGTATCGAGTTTCACTGCGCTCGGATGGTTAAAACGCAAGAAACGTCGATTTGGATATTAAAATTTCGCGTCGCCGCCATGTTGGATTTGTGCTCGCCAGGTTATTGAACGTTCCATAGGTGAACTTATGCTTATAGCCTCTATACACTTACAAAATTTCAGTTTGAATGCTGTAGTAGATTAATAAATATGGAGAACTGTCTAAATATTTCGGGTGGGCGCCATGTTGGACTTAGATATATGTAGGCCATAGAGTTATGTACTATTAGATGATGATTATTGTGTACGTTCATTATGAAAATGTTGATTTCGATCGCATGATTAGAACACAAGAAATAAAAACTTAATTTTCGAAATTAGCACAGCCGCCATCTTCAGGTTATATAAACAATTGAACTACATTAGATACCAGTGTATTACAATGTGTATTAACATTTGCTGTGCCAAGTTTCATTGCGTTTGGAGGGTTAAATTGCGAGAAAAGTCAATTTAAAACTTTCAATTTCGCTTGGCCGCCATGTTCGTTTTTTAGTTAACCGGTTTTTGAAAGTCACATAGATGAACTTTCAGTAGTGCCCTTTATCTCCGTACAAAATTTCATGGTGACACCGGTATTAGTTTCAGAGATATAGAATGCCGGTGAAATATTTCGCACAGCCGCCATCTTGAGATTATGTAAACAATTGAATGAAGTTAGATGTCGGTGCATTGCAATGTGTATAAACATATACTGTACCAAGTTTCATTGCGTTTGGTTGGATAAATCGCGAGAAACGTCAATTTAAAAGTCGCAACTTCGCTTGGCCACCATGTTGGTTTTGTAGATACCAGGATTTCAAAAGTCACATAGGTGAACTTCTAGTATAGTTCCCTTTATTACCGTACAAAATTCCATGGTGATATCTGTAATAGTTTCGAAGATATTGAATGCTCGTCAAATATTTCGCACAGCCGCCATGTTGGATTGGTGAGACGTAACAATATTTGAAGGACACGGTCGGGGTTGCTCGGAATAGTGCTATGAACTTACCGAGTTTCATTGAAATTGCTCTAGCCGTTTAGAAATTATTAGGGGAGGACACACAAAACTCCATCACACACAGACAGACACACGGACAAAAGGTGATCTCATAAGCCTATTTTTTTTTTCAAAAATGAAAATAGGCTAATAAAGAGAGCTTTGAAGCCATTCTTCAGTGTTGCCACGTTAACAATTAATATTGTGTCTAAGAATCATTCCAATTACTGTAAAATGTGAAAAGAAACTGAAATAAATTACAAAGGATTAAGATTTATATATATTATTGAGGACTATTGAAGAAGAAAACTAAGAGATGACATGTTTTTGCTCGTCAAGGGAGCATCATCAGATCCAAATATACAAGACAAATAGCTCTACAAAACACCATCAAACCTGCAGTGACTGCCCTCTCTAAATAAAATACAAGAAAACCAGTTAGGAAACGGAGTGAGTGTGGTAACAATTACTGAAACATATTACGGCATAAAACTGAAAAAAAGAACTATCCATTTTATTTTCGCAAATCTTAGATATGACTATACCATCAACAAATATAGTATTGTTCCCACAAACTAATCTATCTTCGTAGATTATAGATTATCGCCGCTATGGATTAGCCTTTATGGTGCCGATATCTGATAAAAATGCCACTGGCCGATCTATGTATTTTTTGTTTGTTTTATTTCCATACACACAGCGATTTAACAATTGTAACAAAGACAACGTGGAAACCATTCCTTCTCAGATTATCTGAGTGATGTGTGTGAGAGTGAATATTCTACTGATGGCGACGGCTTTGATTTTACTGAAGAAAATCCACCTTATGCCAAAGGACTGTCAACGTATATCATTGTAGAAATTGATTGTACTCAACACCTATTTGATAGAATTACTCTATGCTTGGGATATTTATAAACAATTAAATAAATATTATCATTTTCATAACTAAAGATACTATTTAGATTGTGCAGGCTGTCAAATTTATATTAAAAATTCCTATTATTTTCCTTCTCACAGGATTATTTTTACAGATTTCATTGACACCCAAATGAAGGAAATTGTAATTATTTAGCTTCTATTTCGTGAATAATTTGTTTACCTGCTAGAGAAAAAAATACCAACACACTATCTTGAAAAATATAGGTGGGAGATAATTTTGTAACACTTGTAATTTCACTAAACTAGGCTTGGTAATTTTAGCATATTCACTTATTATTTTCCGGGCATCAAAAGGGATAAGAAGTATCTCATCAAATCTTAACCCTTTTGATGTCAAGCAACTAATTAATGCCACTTCTCAATACATTTCGCAACGCACATGGTACGTGAAGAAGGTGAGGGTTAACATGTGCGCCTTGAAAACTCCTTTGATTGCAAAATTGGCTTCACTTATGCTACATTCGAATAGTACCTGTCGCTATGGGTTCTCACTTATGTCTTCAAAACTTTTCTGATAACAAATTTGGCTTTTGAAGCTATTCAATAACACAAGTGCTTCCAAGTACCTTCCCTTCAAATATCCCCTATATGTAAATTTGCCTTCGCATACGTTACACAGGTATGGGTAAAGGTGTATCTTCAAATGTCCCAACAATTTTGGCTTGGATTTTGCTACTTGGACTCCTCCTCAAATGACCTTTCCTACTAAATTTGGCTCCGCATGTGCCACACGAGAATGGCTTCTCTCCAGTATGGGTAATCAAGTGGACCTTCAAATTACCCTTATGAGTAAATTTGGCTCCGCATGTGCTACATGAGAATGGCTACTCACCAGTATGGGTTAACATGTGGCTCTTTAAATGAGCACTGAGGCCAAATTTGGCTCCGCACGAGCTACAAGGGAATGGCTTCTCACACGACAATCGCTTCTCGCCAGTATGGGTTATTATGTGTTTCTTCAATACATTTTTGTAGGCAAACTTTACTGCGCACGTGCTACACGACAATTGCTTCTCGCCAGCATGGGTTATCATGTGTATATTCAATACATTTTTGTACGCAAATTTTATTCCGCACGTGGTACACAAGAATGGCTTTTCCCCAGTGTGGGTTAACATGTTTGTCTTCAAATTTCCTTTCCGGCTAAATTTGACTCCGCATGTGCTACACGAGAATGGCTTCTCTCCAGTATGGGAAATCAAGTGTACCTTCAATTACACATGAGTAAATTTGGCCACGCACGTGCCACAGGAGAAGGGCATCTCCCCCGTATGAGTTAATATGTGTGTCTTCAAATGAGCACTGACGGCAAATTTGGCTTCGCATGTGCTACACGGGTACTGCTTTTCACCAGTATGGGTTAACAGACTGGTCGTCAAATTTTGTTGATTTGTATTATTTCTTTCAGATACAGTGCTGGTATTCAGTCCTGTAGTATTACATAATGGGTATATCTTCCTTACAGCAGGATCCGAAGTATCAGAACATCCCAGCCTGAAACCGTTGGTATTAATACAATCCAGTGTGTTCATAATTATGTTGAATTATCTGAGAATGGTGAATAATACTTTCAAAATACAGAGATCTAACTTATGAAATGATAACTGGACCAACATTCATTAATATCACTACCAGGAATACTGTCCTTATCTAATACGTGGAACTGATCTCAGTTTTAATATTGAATGCTATGTTTTTCATACAGTCTGAATATTTTCAAATACTTATATAATATGCAAACAAAAAGGTGCGTCACATCGGAGTATTTGGAGCCATAGGTTTCCTTGACAAATATGAAAACCGTATCTATTTCAAAATTACTGATTATACATGGAAATGGCAAATTATTTCCAGACACGTTCTGTTTGACAAAAGTCAACTTTGTCCTTGATCAGTTATATAATTAAAACTATTCAATGGTTACGGAAATTGTGTGCTAATCCATAATAGCAGTGAAAGTGTTCAACTTATTTTACACCACATTGTGCCTCTTTAACAACATGGATGAACGGGGATACGACTATGTAATCGAATCTGGATAACTGAAATCCATCTGACTTAAGAAGTGCGTGCTCGTACAGGCGACAGCATAGTCCATCTATATTCCCTACAGAATAGCCATGCGCTGGCTTTTGGATTAAGGCGGGATTTTGGATATGCAAATCATGTTATTTCGAAACCAAACAGGCTATCATGCTTCACTTTGAAATAAATCGCGGATGAATGGTTTCATAGAGCTATATAAATTGTGCGGAGGTGAGTGATTAGCTTTAGTTCCAAGAAAATATCAGATACTATTTATAACGGTGGCTTGTTATAATATACAGAAAGTGGTAACTCGTTAACATTAACCACTCCATATAGCGAACATTTATCCAACTCTTGGCTCACCATAATGCGACCCCCGTATGACCACGTACTGAAACTGGGAACATAAAATTAGCAATTTTCCCCCCAACGAATCAATATCTCGAGCTTCTAGTTAGACGCCAAGAAATTCACACTTTGTACACTGTTATTCTAAATTAATAATCGATGTTACATTCTATGTTTCAAAATATTTGACATAAGTATCTCAGAGGTTTGTCAAACTTGGCACAATATCCTAAAAGTAAAGAAATACAGTAAGAGATTTCACTTCTTGCACAGATCGATGCATTTGCTTAAATAAATCCGTAAACGCGCGTGCAAAAGTGGCTGAGCTTTCGCACGGGCGGCGTATTTGTTGAGTGACGTCACTCATTCTTCAGATTACCATTCTATCTCCGCAGAACCTACACGCCCTACTTCCGAAGGAATTCGTTCAAAATAAACTATTATTGGGTATCCCCTAGAGTTCTTGTCCTCGACCCGTCCTTCCATAACAACTGTAAGGTTTCAATTCCAATTGCCATAGTATGTGCCATACCAAGCTATCTCTTTTATTCACAACCACTCGTCAGACTCATTTACCCTCCCCCACTCGTCCTAATACCGTTCATAAGTACTATATTTAACCTTTTAAATCATCACTATTTTCCTACAACACCACAATCAAATATTTCTATTTTTATATATTCTGCAGAAAAACAATCCAAGTTTCGCATCCATATAGCGCCAAGCTCCAGGCAATGGCATCAAAAATGGATTTTAATATCTAGATCGATATTTCATTTAAATAGATGTCAACCCAACAATTATATCTTATTTGATTTGTCCATTCTGCGCCCAAGTTGGAGTCACCAACATCTCTTAGTGTTTCAACAGCCAATCGATTTCAATATTTTTATTTTAAATCTTCCTGCTGCATTCCGTTTATTCAGTTTCGAATACAATGATTTTATTATAAAATCTTCCCTCAAAACCTCGTACACACCGTTTAGAAACATGATCAAATCCTCTGGTGATGAGGCTAAGATAACGTTGTCGTTAGTAAGTCACCGAGTCGAAATGACTTTATCTTCGTCCTCAATTCCCCTTCAAATTTCTTTGGCATTTCCTTCGTTACTTGCCGTATGTATAGATTGAAAAGTACGAATGATAAAATGCATTCTTATCGAATATCATTCTAAATACCAATCTCTCTCTCATGTCTATCGAATCTAATAAACACCACCTGGTTGTAGACACACTCAGAATCCTGAATTGTATTCCGAAACTTTTCAAACTGTCAAACAATATCTCCAATCAACATTATACACAGCTTTATGTATACTAAATATGCCAAGAACGTTTTCCTCTCGATCTTTATTCTACCAAGAACAGTCTGAAACTTAATACATCTACCCTTGTTCCGCTAAATCTTGTTCACTGAACTTGTCTTTACCTAACTCGGCTGTCATCCAATCCATCTGTTTCATCATCGTCATCAGCTTCTAAAGGCTAAAAGCCTTGTCGTTACAGCCAATTCTTACCGTCTTCAGCAGTCCACTTCACATTGGCAAACGAGTCACCTTCCATCTCCTTGACAATGTTCTTGAGATACGATTGTCTTGGTCATCCCCTTTGATTTTTCCCCAAAGTTTTTCCTTAAAATATTACCTGGAGGAGAGTGCCATGTCCAAGTATGTGTCCCATGGATTTTGCATACCTTACTTGAAGGTGTTCAACAGGCATCGATTCTCCTGAATTTGGTTCAGAACAAGCTCATTTGTCTTTCTTTCCATCCAGCTTGTTCGGGTCATTCGTCTCCAAAACCACATTTCAGCTGCCTCAAGTTTTGATTCTTGTCCTTTCCCATGTGTCCATGTTTCACAACCATAGGTCAACACACTCCAAACAAAGGTCTTGAGAATTGACTTTCTTAACTTCAAGTTGAGGGCGCCATTGAGCAGCAAATACTTCTTATTCTGAAAGGCTTTCTTCGCCAACGCTATTCTTTTCTTAATTTCTTAGATGCATTTATTGTCATAATTAATCACACTTCCCAAATAGTCCGTTACTTTTTTAATGGCACAATCATTTAACACTATATTAGCTAAAATTGGTTTGTTTCTTTTTATCAACTACCATTAATTATGTCTTCCGAGAATTAAATCTTAGCCCGAATTTTCCTAAGGATTTCTGAAAAACTTTTAACATGTTATTCATTTCACATGCAGAGTTTGCTAAAATTGCAATATCATCTGCAAAGCGAATGCTATGTACCTGTAATGCATTACATCTTAATTCTTTTGTTTTCTCTTTTAATGTATTTACTGCAGCTTCTATATAGATATTAAAAAGAAATGGAGATAGAGTACAACCCTGCCTTACACCTCTTCTTATTTTTGCTTCTCTTTTATTGCCGTCAACTGTTATTTCGGTAGTTTGATTTCTATATAAGTTCAGAATAAGGCACCTGTCTTTCCAGTCAATCCCGACTTTGACAAATATAAAAATAAGGTTTTCCAATTGGCATTATTAAATGCCTTCTCTATATCAATGAATACTAGATGATTAACTTCCAGCCTTCTTTCTAAAATCTGACGTAATGCCAGGATAGCCTCCCTAGTCCCTTTCCTTGTTCTAAATCCATACTGATCACTATCCAGATGTTGTTCAATTTTCTTGCTTAGTCTATCTTTGATGATGATTAATACAATCTTTGATGCATGTGAAAGAATGGCTTAAGTTCTATAATTAAAACATTCACAAGCATTTCCTTTCTTGGGAAGTGTGATTGTTCAAATTTCAATAAAATCAGGAGGTACAATTCCGTCCTCATAGCATTTAGTAATGATTTGAAAGAGGTATTCTTTAATGCTTACATCACAACATTTTAAGAGCTCTGCAGGAATGTTATCTACACCAGTTGCTTTGTTTCCATTCAGTTTAGTGAGTGCTGCATAAAACTCTGCTTTAGTTATAGTTGGACCTTTATCATCTTCTTCAATTAGTTCTTCATTTTCTATATAAATACTATTGTCAGTAATATCTGGTCCATCATACAAATCTTCAAGGTATTCCTTCCATCGCCCACATACCTTTTCATTTTCAAACAATAGCTTCCCTTTGGAACCCTTACCTACGTTTCTTGTGATGCGTAGTTGATAGCTCAAAGATTTCACTTAAAAATAAGCTTTGTCATGTTTCTCATTCATCAGGTCATCCTCAATACCCACGCATACCCGCGTCATCCAATTTTCTTCCTCCTTGCAACATTTCCTTGTTATTTGATTCTTTAGAGACTAATACGCTTGAGTGTCTATATTTCCAAATTTGTTCCTCTATTCAATAAGCTCTAGGATTTCCTGGGTCATCCATTTCTTTTTCGGTTCCAATTTCCCTTTGCCTAGTACCTTCGTTGCTGCTGATTCTAAGCCATTTCTTATATCATCCCATCCTAAAGTCTCATCCTTAACCAATTATCTAACATCTTTTTGTCCTAATGATTCATTCCTCTTGAACCTTATATCACATTTAGCTGCAACTAGGATGTGATCACTACCAATTTCCGCCCCAGGGTAACTATGGCTGGCTTTCACTCGGTTACTATCTCTTTGTTTAACTATGATGTAGTAAATTTGCAACCTTCTTCTATCCTCAGGTGCTATCCAGGTGTAACGTCTTCTCTTGGGAACTTCGAAACACGTATAAGTTATTACCATCTCATGTTGTTCACAGAATTCGAGTAATGTTTCTCCTCTCACTTTGACATCACCCACGCCAAACTTTCTAGCATACTTAACATTATTTTGAGAGCCAACGGAAGCATTAAAATGACCCATTAAAATAATGTTTGAATTCTCCTTTACTATGTCAAACAATTCTTCTATTTGATCATACATTTCTTCAATTTCTTCATCATCAGCATTTGTTTATGCTTCTAATAAAATCTTGGAAGCGTTAGTCATCACACCATTGTCGAAGAACCTTCCAATCTGTCAGCTCCTGCTTTCTTCAGTATAGAGACAATGGCATACTGTTCGATAACCCTTCACATACCTCTCGAAGATCCAAAGTATTAATAAGCTAAATAAACTGACCAGATCTTCAGCCCTTATACATCGTAGCAACTCAGTTCGTACATAACCGATGTCTGGTGGTCCCTAACTACGTAGCGGCCAACCAATTCTAATTCAAATATTCAATCTTCTCTTTTATCCTCTCCTCTTTCACTTCATTATTCTTGATATTCTTAGCCCTATGCAAACGCTCTGTGTGTTCATTCTATCATTCTACCTTCTATTCTATATCTATTAAAGGTTTTCACCTCAGTCTCTAACATTAGAGCACTTAAGCCATCTTTACCCGAAATAATTCTTAATCTTTCGATAAGCTGCATAAACGATTCCTACTTAAAACAATTATGTACATTAGGATATTTCTGCAGTTTCATTTAAGGAGCATGTACATCTTGGTCATTTAGCCCCGAGTACTTTGGTTGCATTTTTAATGTTTGAATATTTCTGATAACCTGTGTGTTCTGATGTCTGTATTAAATTGTGTATTCGGAATCAAGTCTAGGATTGGGAAGGAGGCGGGTGTGGCCGGAAGTTAAACACATGGAGTAAAAGTAGTAAATACAAAATGAACAGTTGGAGGATGCCTGGTGAGGAAAACGCGCCCACCTCTTCTCAATTTGGCCTCATGAGGCTGAATGTACCCAGTCCCAGTCCTCAGACCAGAATTAAAATCCTTGTCCGGGCCAACAACCAAATCCAAACCTCCGGGTCGACAGCCAACTACTCTATCCACAACACCAAGAGATAGTCATTCTCATATTCATTCGAACCATTTTCCTTACCTTTATTGTACTTCATCATTACCTCAATTTTCAGACGTTATTTTCTGCTTTCTCTATTTCATGTCATTCACTCTTGTTCATCCATCTTTCATTCATATTGTAGTATATTCTGAGCGAACCAAAATCTGTACCTTCTACTCATTCATATTGTAGTATATTCTGAGCGAACCAAAATCTGTACCTTCTACTCATTCATATTGTAGTATATTCTGAGCGAACCAAAATCTGTGCCTTCTACTCATTCATATTGTAGTATATTTTGAGCGAACCAAAATCTGAACCTTCTACTCGTCCTGTATCTTTTTTCCTCACTAACAATGTTCTCATCTACAGATTTCTCTGTCAAAGATTCGAGTTCCTTGCATTGGAGTTTTCATCTACTTCATAACAACCAGATTGTAGGTAGAATTTGTGTTGCCCCCAGAGTTCGTTTTGTAATCCCAATTCAGATTTCGGAATCTTTTCTTGATCACAATAAAATCAGTTTATAAACGTCCTATACCACCTAGTCTCATTCCAGTGTTTATAGTTCTGTTCTGTTTGTTAGAAACGGGTTAGCTATGCCTTACTAGTTATCGGTGCAGAATTCTACCAACCTGCTCAATCGTTCATATATTTCATGCATTCTAAGTTTCGCCGCTATCTTTTCTTCTCTTCCGCTTCTTAACACGGCATTTCAATCTCGCTTTTCAACATATACAATCTGCAACATTACACCTTCTGTATTTTTTAGTAGAATTGTATAACTTCTTTATTATCTGTTTGATTGGTAGCCTGCTAGACTTATACTGCTCTAATGCACGTAGATTCCGTTCTAATGTATACTACAATAAGCCTATAATGCCCACAATGTTCTACCCACTGGCCAAGTTCCCCAGTCAATATGAGACTTATTCTCCATAACCGTTATTTGATTTAGAGCTAAATATCTTCTAGTCTCCTGGCCAGACGTCCCATTCTTCCTGCCTGCAAACGTCACTAATCCAATACAAATCCAACTTCAACCTATCTATTTCCAATTTCATGTTCCTAAACCTTCCTCTGGATAATCACACTTCTAATATCCATGTTTCAACCAGTAGAATGACAGGCAACCCATTTGTCACCTTTGAGATTTTAACCCCCTCTCGAGTAGCCCTCGGCTGGAGATCAGAAACCGTTAGTTGTAGTACGGACACCAACTCGTACCTACCCATGGTTAAGGCTGCTGCAATGTCAGCCAAAACGTCGGGAAATAATAACAGATATGCGACGCGGCTCAATCCTGTAAGCCAAGATGATAAACTAGACACCGGCCGCGAAAGTCTACGATCTAAATATATACGCTTCTACGGGGAGGAAACTCACTCCTACAGCAGGAAATTGGACATTCTACGCCAGAAACGGTCGCGCTTGCTGAGCTCACTTGCCTTTTTGAAACGCTGCAGAGACTATGACATTTCACCTAAGTTTATGAAGGTAAAACATCATATTTCTTCGCCTGCAGCGAGGAGAATCTTACTCCGAACTGAAAGTGCCCTATTACGTGAACGAGTCCGGAACTGCAGTCGTGAACTAGATATGGTGACGCGAGAACTATATGACATACAGTTCAAGCTAATGCTACGACTGCCTCCTGACGATTGGACGATGTTGGATAACATAACCGCAAGGCAAGCAGATTCCATATTACAGAAAACAACAGCTACACATATAAAGAAATTTGACTTGCTGCAACAAAGGCAGAAACCACCTTCAACGAATGCACTAGACAGGAAACGCATAGTGATCAACATGTCATCCCTGCCACTGAACGAGCCAAGTAAGGACCTGTTAGCCAAAGGACTTAATTACGCAATCACGCCGAGACGCCCTCATACGGAAGGTCAGTAGGGGAGTGATGAGAGTTTAAAAGAGTGACACGAGCCGCTCGGCTACGCCGAACTCTCATGTATATTTCATGAAACCGTAGGCATGCGACATGTCGTTGGACTCGGGCTGACGTGCTCTTTCCTATGGACCACTTGTTATATTTTTCAAAAATTTTAGATAATTTTTGTTTTTGAAAATAGGTGATAGTTTGAAAACCAAACATTATAGAACGTTGTGCAATAACTTAAACGAACGGTCTCTATGTGTTTGATTGTTATAATAAAACTTTTATATTTTTGACGTGTTTTTGAAAACACCCAAATTTTGAAATTCCTATATTTACCCCCAAAATAAATTTCAAGTATCTAGGATAAAAACTTGACAGTAGTGGGTTGCAGAGAGTTCTGCTTCACCCCCTACTTTCATATAAACTTTGCTGATATCTCCCGAACGCATGGAGGCGACAAAACCAATTGATTGACGCAATTTTTACGTTCATCACCAAAAAATATCCAAAGAAATAGAGGATGCAAAAATGTTTAGCATGGCTTGTGATGGTACGTTTGATAAGTCCACAAAGGAACAAGTGTATTTTATTGTAACGTATGCTTATGATAAAACAGGTCGTATTCATGAAAGGCTAATAGGTCTTGTAGAATCACGCTCTACAACAGGTAAAGCCTTAATGGATACTTTCGAAAACTTGTGCACTCAGCGCGGACTTAACTGGAGATCTCAGCTAGTTGGACATTCGCATGACGGCGCCGCAAACATGCGTGCTGAAATCAATGGTCTACAAGGTTTGATTCGAGAAGTTAATCGTACGGCTGTATATACCTGGTGCTGGGCACATCCGGTTGTTATTAAGGCTGTAGGATTTTCTTGGATGCCGTAGAAACATTGGTTGCTTTTATAAGTAAGTCCAAGCAACGCATTGAAATGTACAGTAAAATGCAAACTAAACACTATCAGATTGAAAAGGGCTACTACAACTAGGTGGATGTCCCATTCGAGGGCTATATATACAGTGCTTTTGACTCATGGTGCCGTGATTGAAACTCTCGAAGAAATAAGGCGTATTGAAGGACCAGGAAATTATGAAGCATCAGCCCCTAGCCGCTGGACTGATCACTTATTTCACCAAATAAAAATTTGTCTACACAGCAATAGCTTTTGTAAAAATATTTGCAATTGTTGATCCATTCACAAAAATTTAACAATAGCATTGTTATGGATCTTTTATCAGCTATGACCGTGCTTGAATCAAATTTATCAAGGCTTGCAAAACTGCGAAAATATATTAATTGTATCAAGTCGGAAGCTGAGGATTTCATGCAGAAATCTAACACTGAGTTTGTGCCTTTAAACCAAACTAGTCGTCTGAGAAAGAAGAAGGTGAGTTAGCAAACGATGAGCCTATTGCTGACCCTCTAGAAATATTTAGGGTTCACACTTTCCTTGAATCTTGTCGTGAGTCAAGAAAGAACGTTTCATTGGTGTGACTAATAAAGACAAAATTGTTCTTGGACTCCTGAAAGACACGGATTTGTTGTCTAATGCCCGCTTAACTCAAGTTCCAGAAAATAGTGAAAGTAAGCCTGTGGATGCCTTTGCTTGTTTCAAATCAGTTTATGGCAAATTCGTTGATGGTGAAGGGGCGATGAAAGAATACATAGCATTTTCCCGTTGCTTTGAGGGTATTCTAAAATCAATACCTCTACCCGAGAGACTTCACGATGAGCCTGTGTCATCCGAGCCCGTGCAATCGGAATCAGATTTGGACGAGGATAAGGATCTAGGCGGTTTAGGGGATGAACTGAGACCGATAGTTGCTTTTGATGATGAAACAGACGGCGACATCATAACGGTACCGGAGATAGATCTTCATGAAGATGTGTGTAACAGTGAGGAAGAAGAGGAAGTGGAAAACGAAGCACAAGCGAATCAGGAAGATGAAAATAGCAAGGAAAGAGATGAATCGCGTAATGTTGGCAGCCTTCTTGGGATTTTCAGAGCGTTTTGCTTAGCTAAACTTAAAAGTGTCTTCCCAAATTTGTATTTTATCTTGAAGATTGCTGTCACTCTCCCAGTAGCGAGGGTTTCGAATGAAGTCTCCTTTTCCAAGCTTAAACGCGTAAAAACAGACTTGCGCACCACCATGGGTGTGATCGTCAGGAGGCTTCACTTATCATTGCAAGTGAGTGGGATAATGATTTTGAAAAAGTCATTGACATATTTGTATCCAAGAGCTCTCTGCTTGCAAAAACCCTTTTGTTTTAGCAGCTGATTGTGTAGCTTGACTTTTGTCTCAACTTGATTTCGAAGCTCATTTATGAATGTGATGTATTGATTGTATTTCCAGTATTGTAGCTTGATTTTTTGTGTTCGAAGCTTATTCAGTAAGGTTTTTATTGCAGCTTGATCTTGATTATTGCCTGGAATAAAACAGCTCGACTTCAAGACTCAAGGTTTAATTATTATGTCGAAATCCTACTCAATGTTTACTTCACAAAACTGTTACGGTATGTTCTCATGTCGATCGCACAACTGTCTACATGAAACGTATAATGCGCAAGTCACGATTAATTTTGCGCAGGAGTTTCTCCCTTTTCTTTTTGCGTTAAAAATTAACAAACTTGTTTGATGGCGTTTTACATTATAAAAAAAACTAAAAAAACAACGTTTTTCTGAAGTTGATTTTAACAATTACACTTAAAAATGTGTTTTTTAATAGATTCATAAAAAATATGGTGCGGGGGAGGGGTCTAAACAGGGGTGGGTCATTCATGATGGGGGTGGGTCCCAGTGCGACAGGTGACCTCGATGTTACACACCTTAAAACATTGAACCCACAACCACCTGTCCAAATGATGCAAAGTGTTATAAGACTTCTACCACTGGCAGCCAGTGAGACGCTGGGGCTCATAGTTGCGCCTTGTTGTGCCAGAATCCAATTGTCATGTTTCCCATCCGATTTTTCTCTTGAGCGTCCAGTCTAGTCTGCAAGCCTGTAATTCCAAACAAGTCGCCACCTAGATCGCCTATTAGCAGTTAGCCTCTGCTTCTACACCACTGAATATAACCATAGCCTCCCTGGCCAACCGTTTATTCTCTTACCGTCTTCAGCAAAACTCATTAACCTCTAGGTTATCTCGCCTCCCCCATTCTCTACACATCACCCCACCATCTGAGTCGGCTCATACGAACAGCTTCATCTAGAATGTTAATTTCCAACACAGCCTTTATCTCATAATAAGGAGTACCTTCCTTCCATTGCTCCCATCTATTTGTCCCATTCATGCTACACTCATATCAGTTAACTCTAGCTTAAGTACCAGCTGTCACTTCCATACAGCAGGGGCGGTCTGAGTGCTGAGCGAAGTGGGGAGAGTTTCATTGCTACACTAACAGAATGCCGAGCGATGTGGGGAGAGTTTCATTGCTACACTAACAGAATGCTGAGCGATGTAGCGAGAGTTTCATTGCTACACTTACAGAATGCTGAGCGATGAAGCGAGAGTTTCATTGCTACACTTACAGAATGCTGAGCGAAGTAGCGAGGGTTTCATTGCTACACTTACAGAATGCTGAGCGATGTATGCAGAGTTTCATTGCTACACTAACAGAATGCTGAGCGATGTAGGGAGAGTTTCAATGCTACACTAACGAAATGCTGAGCGATGTAGGGAGAGTTTCATTGCTACACTAACAAAATGCTGAGCGATGTATGGAGAGTTTCATCGCTACACTAACAAAATGCTGATCGATGTGGGGAGAGTTTCATTGCTACACTAACAGAATGCTGAGCGATGTGGGGAGAGTTTCATCGCTACACTGACAGAATGCTGTGCGATGTGGGGAGAGATTCATTGCTACACTAACAGAATGCTGAGCGATGTGGGGAGAGTTTCATCGCTACACTAACAGAATGCTGAGCGATGTAGGCAGAGTTTCATCAATACACTAACAGAATGCTGAGCGATGTGGGGAGAGTTTCATTTCTACACTAACAGAATGCTGAGCGATGTGGGGAGAGTTTCATCGCTACACTGACAGAATGCTGTGCGATGTGGGGAGAGATTCATTGCTACACTAACAGAATGCTGAGCGATGTGGGGAGAGCATCATTGCTACACTTACAGAATGCTGAGCGATGTGGGGAGAGTTTCATTGCTACACTAACAGAATGCTGAGCGATGTGGGGAGAGTTTCATCGCTACACTGACAGAATGCTATGCGATGTGGGGAGAGTTTCATTGCTACACTAACAGAATGCTGAGCGATGTGGGGAGAGTTTCATCGCTACACTGACAGAATGCTGTGCGATGTGAGGAGAGTTTCATCGCTACACTCCCAGAATGCTGAGAGATGTTGGGAGAGTTTCATTGCTACACTTACAGAATGCTGAGCGATGTGGGGAGAGTTTCATCGCTACACTTACAGAATGCTGAGCAATGTAGGGAGAGTTTCATTGCTACACCAACAGAATGCTGAGCGATGTGGGGAGAGTATCATTGCTACACTTACAGAATACTGTGCGATGTGGGGAGAGTTTCATTGCTACACTAACGAAATGCTGAGCGATGTAGGGATAGTTTCATTGCTACACTAACAAAATGATGAGCGATGTATGGAGAGTTTCATCGCTACACTAACAGAAAGCTGAGCGATGTGGGGAGAGTTTCATTGCTACACTTACAAAATGCTAAGCGATGTAGGCAGAGTTTCATTGCTACACTAACAGAATGCTGAGCGATGTGGGGAGAGTTTCATTGCTACACTAACAGAATGCTGAGCGATGTGGGGAGAGCATCATTGCTACACTTACAGAATGCTGAGCGATGTGGGGAGAGTTTCATTGCTACACTAACAGAATGCTGAGCAATGTGGGGAGAGTTTCATCGTTACACTGACAGAATGCTGTGCGATGTGGGGAGAGTTTCATTGCTACACTAACAGAATGCTGAGCGATGTGGGGAGAGTTTCATCGCTACACTAACAGAATGCTGAGCGATGTGGGGAGAGTTTCATCGCTACACTGAAATAATGCTGTGCGATGTGGGTAGAGTTTCGTCGCTACACTTACAGAATGCTGAGCGATGTGGGGAGAGTTTCATTGCTACACTAACAGAATGCTGAGCGATGTGGGGAGAGTTTCATCGCTACACTTACAGAATGCTGAGCAATTTAGGGAGAGTTTCATTGCTACACCAACAGAACGCTGAGCGATGTGGGGAGAGTATCATTGCTACACTTACAGAATACTGAGCGATGTGGGGAGAGTTTCTTTGCTACACTTACAGAATGCTGAGCGATGTGGGGAGAGTTTCATTGCTACACTTACAGAATGCTGAGCGATGTGGGGAGAGTTTCATTGCTACACTTACAGAATGCTGAGCATCGCAACTGAGAACTCCCTGCATTGGCTTTTCTACATCTCGACCCTATTTACTTCACCATACAGTACTACCAACCTGTGAGAATGCACAGCCCAAGTACTTAAAATGTTCGTTAGCGCTGATCGAGATTCCAATGAACGTTTCAATTTTCTACAGTACATAAATTAGCCAAAATACCTTATCAAATGTTGAAAAACAGACCATGAATTGATGTAGTAATAATGATTACTCCTCAGCTGACCATACCCCACCCGCAATCCCGTTTTTATATGATAACACATATGGGTAAAAAAGAGTCCAGCTGTGTCCGCCATTATGCGTGCGATTTATCGTTAAAGACAATATTGCCAACCTCGCGCATTTGGTACTATATCATGTCCAGTATCATAAAACAACACAGCACCATCAAGTTAATTTGAAAGTGCGCCAAGTTTCAGTCTTAAAGTTAGACATGGATTGTGCGTGTTGCAAATTAACAATCAAGAAAATCATAATGCTTCAATAATTTTCTTCCAAACCAATGTTTTTGCCTAGACCAATACTTGTTAGGTAGCGCGACCCGCAGCCAACATAAGCAACCCTGATTTTGTCACGCACAATGGGGGTAGAAACTCATCAATAATATTCACCCAAACTTATGGTTTTTGCCTAGACCAAAATTATAAACCAAATGAATGGTTTTTGCCTAGACCAATTATTGTTAGGGGAAATCCAATCCAAACCTTCGTTTTGTCTAATCCAATGAGTTTTGACAATGATTTTAGCCTGCAAGATGCGTTAGCGATATATTCATTCCTGTTTTTTTTTTTTTTTTTGTCACGCACCAATAATCTTTAATAAGTGTGGTCTATTTTGTATCCCACATGTTGCCAACAATGTGTGCTCCGCGGTGGGAGCACCTTGTTGACAGTTAAATGAGATTCAAGCACGGTTGGAACATGGTTACTTATGTTAAAAGAGCAATAAATAAAAACACATACTTACATAATTTAGCATGTATTTCAGGTGCAGTGGTGACCATGGTTACAAATTTGAATAGGTAATGTCCCCCAGAAGATGAAACAGAGTATGTAAAAGCCACGTTCTGGTCTAATTCAGAATTAATAAATGTTCCACTGGTCCTATTTTGTTCACTCCACCTAGCATTCTACTTTCTTACATTTCTTCCCAATTGTTGAAATGCTGATCTTCATAGCATACTCCCCACATTTCTGTTCAAGTTCAAACATATTGGCTTGCAAACTTTCGACAGAGGCCGTCATTACCACCGGGTCATCCGAATAGGCCAGATTACTCACCTTGAAATTCACCCAGCCAGTTCAACAAATGGCCCATAAGCCTCGCCACATTCCTATTAATACCTTCCCTCAGGTGCTCTATCGTACGCCTTCTCTAGACACACAAACACAACTGTCTCTTCCTCTCATTTCTCAGTAACTTGACGCATACTGAAATGTTGAGCATCCATCTTACTCTCGGCCAATTGTTCTCCTTTCTACAATGCCTGAGTACACTTTGCCCACTATAATTACTGTAACCTTCCTTATAAATTGGTGTCATTACTGCTTTTCTCTAGTGTGAGGGTACATTCCCTAAACCCCACGCAAATTCGATTATCCTAAGCAACCATTTCAGCCCTGCTTTCCAATTTACAATTTCTGGCTGAAATTCAACTAACCCTGCCGCTTTGAAGCATTCGTGTTTACTTACCACCCTCTCCACTTCTTCTACCATGATCCAGTTCTCCTCCTGCCGAACCTCAAAGTCTGCCTCATTGCCAGATAAGTCTCCATTAAGGGGAGGTATGACTGAATTTTTAACTTTCAAAGTTTTCATCATAACATTACCAGTTTTAATCAATTACAAAGAGAGTTGCTGGCATCTATTGTGTTAATAAGTATTTATATAGCATCACTAGTAATTGAGTTATTGAACATTTCTGGCGTAGTTGGAAGCATGCTAAGCGTCTATGCCCAAGATCGCGAGTTCAAACCCGTCGGAATTTTTAAGAGCGTTAAAATCCCTCTGTATGCCTTCCTTCGGAGGGAAAGTAAACCCGGCGGTCCCATGTGATAGATTTATGGCATGTTACAGAATCTTCCACAAATTATAGGTTAAACACTTGACTAACGCTCTTAGGTTCCAACGTTCGTCACCAGGAGCCGACGGCGGTGGAATCTGGTACCCTCGATCTGACCTAGTGGTCGTTGACGGTGGCGTTTGGCGGCAAAAGTATTAACTACTTGAAGAAATTGAATGTCTGCAGTCCTTACTTGAATTGAAAACATATAACACTCACAAATACAACCATCACAATTAACACCATTTGTCAGACAGATTCTACAGACACCCTAAGTAAGCGGAGCTACATGACCACGTTGTCGCAGCCCCTAAACTAAGGAACCAACTTCTTTCAAATACTTCCAGACAGAGAGATTTCCGAACAATAATTCGTGGGCAAGTGAAGAGTTAAGTTAATATCAATAATGTATCTACTTCGACGAGACAAGCAGTAAAATGCCAGATATATCTGACGTTGCAAACAATACTTATTTGTATCCTAAATATTCAGTTATGCATACACAAAAGTTAAATAACATGTTTCCTCATATGTTGTACACTTACTCATTAGAATGGTTTCCACTTGCTGCACTTTCCCCATCCTGGGTTTCCTCTTCCATGTCCTAGGAATAAAGTGAATTGATTAATTATTTTATTTATTTGGCATCACTAATACTTAAACTATGTAATTGTATATCACGGCAGAGTTGAAGTGAAGTGGTTATGTCTTCTCTAGTTCTAAAATTTATAACAGACAATGTCCTCAAGATAACAAGTAAATCTCAGTGCGACACAAAATGCTGACTCACTGCCCTAATGGAAGTAATCGCTTTAAGGATTGAGGACAAATTAATGTATTTTTACTTTTTTAACTGGAAGGTTTTAGGAGGCGTTAGGATCTAACACATCCACCCATCATTAAGTAAAAAGCGACTATATCCTCAATATTTGTACCATCCCATCTTTCGAGAATGAAGGTCAGACATCTTACATTTACAATATTATACAACACAATTCTCACAGAACACTGCAATTAAAGCAAAATTACAAAAGAATTTAGTGTAAGTCCATACTTTATATGCCTCTAGAGGGAATTTATTGTGGAGTATGTTGCTGCTACAGAATGCTAGTAATATCAAACATTATAAGTCTACTGGTGAACGGTAGCACATAGTTTGTAAGGTAGGTACACGCCGGGGAAGAAATTGGAGTAACTTATTAATAACGAAGTCTATTTCAAATGTATTTATATATTTAGTCACACGTCATTTAGAATGCTTTCAATAAGGGATTCCAGGCATCGTTGGTATTAATTGACATACAGAAATTTATAAATGCAAGTTTGAAACTTATATATTGAATCCACCCTTTATAGTTCCTGCCTTAGAACAGAAAAAAGGCTGAGCTAATTTCAACCATCACAGAGCTTAAATGTGCCAGGCCATGTGATCACTGTCAGAAGATGACTGGGCAAGATACCTACCAACAAAAATCCTTGAAATGGTTGCTCTTGGTTCCCCATTTTCATCTCCAGGTCAACGTTAGGAAGGGAACACTTAACAGACCATGGTCACTTCCTTCCGACTCCTAATCATATTTCAATAATACCAATCCCCATTAACAACTCTTATAAGCTGGATAAAGGGCGAACGGCTGTAAAAACCACTGCCACATATAAGTTCAAAATTCATTTCATCTCCTCCCTAACACCACAGAAATAGGGATATTAAGAGATAGAGGAGAAACAACTATAAGAAATGTGATAAGAAGGAGGGTTTCTTCAGAACGTACCATAAATTAAAATAAGTGGACATAAGAATTAACAATTACTTTCTGCGTATTATTCTTACTTTTATCTCATATCTTCAATTGTGTAATAAGTATACACAAAAGACCAAGTGCATGTTATAGCAATGCTCAAGATTGGGATGGAGGTAATCAGCAATCCCAGCATGTGCCTGCAAGGCAACTGCTTAGCCCCCATGAGTGGATCTCTGAGGGGAATACAGAAATCCTAATGCAATTGGTTTATTCTGACCTTAAGTCCACAGTGGGAACCGTATGCAAACATATGTTAGCTTCACATAATATAATTAAGGTGCATCCCCCATTAGCTCAGTGATCAGAACAACATTGTACATTGTCGGTGGTCCCAGGTTCAAGTCCCAGGTGGATTACATATCTCAGTTCTTCATCCTTACATCAAAACGGCTCGTACTCTCTGTACTATACAAAAGCTAACAGATAAGCACTTCAGTTTGCCTCAATACAGTAGTGAAAATAGAACTCCTAATCCCAAAATGGTATTAGGTGATAAGGAGATGTCATGCCTTGTAAGGACGCATGAAGGTGCTTAACTCTTCCAGATCTGAAGATGTTATTTCTCATTCGATACGAGGAACGAGGTTCGGAATAGGACAGTCTGCTATCTTAATATCCCTAACATGGTCCATATGACTTGTTTAACAAATATGTTTCCCTTTGCATAGGTAGAATTGTGTGTTACACATGACTTGTAAACTTGCACTGAAGAAATCAAGGAATAAATAACATACTGAAATTAATTCAACTTCGCATTCATAGAGTTTTCTTATGTCAATGGATACATGGCAAAGACAGAAAAGTTTTGTAAAGTTCAAATCAGAATTCATTTCAGTTCCTACACATATGCCAAGTGTTGGCCTAGCAGATTATCACTAGCACTGAGTGTGTGTGTGGAGACTTAGTGGTGTTGGTGCCAGGGGCGGATTTAGGGGGTATTTCAGGGGGGGGGGGGCGGTTAATGATTTTTAATTAGGTTGCCTATGTTCCGGGGGCTACATCAGAACAATTTGTAGGAGGTCTCCACGAAGGCAGTACCATTTTTAGTAGACCGTCATCATCTCTGCAGATAGCAGTTTCGATTGTTATTTTAGTTATTACTATTTTTTTTGTATTTTATCACCACGTACCTTAGTCAATATAAAATAATAGTTTTGCTAGTAATCGAGACTACTGGAAAGATATGCACCGGTACTCTTATTTCATATTTCATTACGATTTTTTACTGGCACTGATCCTTTTGTTTTTCTTTTAAAAGAAGGTAACGATCCAATAAGCTTCTAAACATCATAAAATGCTTTCAACGAAAAAACAAACCAACGACAAAAACAGATCTTGGGAATGAACTTTAATCAAAAGCACATCTCATGAAAAAAATATTTATTGCCTCACAATTCCCAATGGTCTCACATTAGGCTCCTTCCCTGCCGTAACACTACAACAGAAGTTTTAGCTTTCGGGCTTTCTTGGAAGCAAAACGGTTAATGATTCTATCGTAGTCTAATTTAATGTCTCGATGTACATACATTAAAGTTAGGCCGTTCAGTCTTTCCTCGCCGCATCTTGACCTATTCTCAGTTTTTTCTAACTTCAGAACAGAAAATGATCTTTCCCCGGTCGCAATACTGACAGGAAAAGTAATAAGAATATGAATCATTGTTCTGATGGTAGGGAAAACTTGTGGATGGCAAGCTGTGTAGACCTCCACCGCCTTTGAAGGGATTGGGCGTCCAGCTTCGCTCTCTCTTCTCCATTTCGCCGCCCAAAGGGATGTCTCGGCATGCATCTTCGCCCGGAGTTCCGACTGCGATTTTTGAAGTAGAGGAGCGTAGCGCTCGGAAAGGATGCTGATGTCCTCCTCAGTGCAGTGGATTTGACGATCCATGTTCAATCCTGGGTCTACGACGCGGGGAAGAAAAACGTTCAGCTGATATGCGTTTAAGACGTCGTCTGTGAAACGCGTTGAGAGGTCTTCCAAGATCCAGTCAAGAAGAGGACTGTAGATGTTCCTTCTGTAGTACTCTTCGGGCGAGTCAGCCGGCGCGTTAGCCCTGTTCTTTTGCTTCTGGACAAGACGCGGCAGGTCGATAGCGGCGCCTTGCTCACGCGCAAGCTTGCTGGCGTTGTCGAAGACCGACGAAAATTCTTGTTCGACGTTTGACCGCTTTTCTTTGAAGATTTGGATCGTATTCCGAGTGGTTTCGGAGGCGGTTTGGACGTCCAGATTTTCGCTTTGGAACAGACGGCTGAGAGGTTCCGTCCGAGTCAGCACTTCTGCTATGCAGCACAGTGTGACGATGAATTGCCCACTAGTGATGCTGACCAGCAAACTTTCGGCTTTGTGCGCTGACTGATTTTCATCCCATTGAGAAACGATTCCCAACGCGTTCACAATGTCGTCCAATTGGTCCAGGAACTTCAAAACTGTGTCGTGCCGTTCAACCCAACGCGTATCGCACAGCGCGACAAGCTGGCCTTTGATAGTCTTCTTCAACACAAAATTACGCTTCGAGGACGCTGTGAAGAAATTCGTCACCTCTTCCACAGTTCCAAATGCATTTTTAACTGCTTGCACTTTGGACGATTTCGAAAGCGTCAGATTGAGCTGGTGGTTGTAACAGGGCACCCGAACAGCATGAACTGCAGTCTTCTGCAGCTCTTGTACTGCCCCTACAGCTTCCGATATGTTCACCGAACATCCGTCAGTTCCGATGCCAACACAGCTTTTGGGGTCTAGTTTGAAGTCATCAATCTTCTTGGCAACGATGCCTCCCAGCTTTACCCCAGTCAGTTTTGGTTCAACAGCAGACTCTGCCGCTGCTTGAGGATTCTCATCGTCGTCTTCACTAGGGAAATCACCTTCTTCTTCACTTCCTTGAGAATCTTTCTCTTTGTCTTCCGCCGAAGATTTGCGAGCATCTAGGAAGCCCACAAAATCCTCCCTGATTTCGTTCCTCCAGAGATACCGCAAGAACAAAGTCAGCTGAGAGATGTGCGCTACATCTGTTGTCTCGTCAAATCCAACAGAATAAAATCGGGCTTCTTGAACGCGGCTTATGATCTGCTCGCGAATGTTCTCCCCGCACAGCTCAATTAATTCGTTCTGGATCGTTTTACTAGTGAAAAGGCTTCTGGGTCCCGCCGTTGCAAGATGTTTGGCCAGTTTGACGTCTCCAACTTTCATCCGGAACCGAAGCAGAGCCCGGAAATTGCCGTCGTTTTGTGAAGACTCCTCTTGAGCAATTGGGCCGTCATCACGATGACCTCGGTAGGCGATATTTTGTCGGCCTAGAAACTCGATGTTCATCAAGATGAGAGCAAGTCTTGCTCTTTTTTCTTGGATCTTTACCAGGCGGAAGCTATCCATTTCGTTGGGAAGCTGCTCTTGCGGATTTTTTTGCTTGCGCAAAAAGTCTTCAGCACACAAGGCAGCTTCTTCGTTGTACTTCGTCGCCTCATGCTTCTGTAGGTCACCGTCTTTCCCAAGGAGCTTGGCGAACTTCATCAGAGGTTCCTTGACCAGGGTCTTCAACAGAATCGTTCTTCCTTGGCCACCGGTAGACTTCACAAAAAAAGGGCAGAACAAACAGAAGAGTCCTCTACGTGATGGAGAGAGAACGACCCAGGGAAACTTCTGTAAGTGCTGCAGGTGAAGGTGTCGTTTCTCTTCGCTTCCGCCCTTGGTGTGAACGGAGAAAGGAAAACAATAACTCGCGTTTGGTTGCCAGTGACTCGTCAAAAGGGTAGAAAGTGTTCCGTCATCAGGCCTGTTTTTTCCTGAACCTATATACAAGCCGACGTCGTTTCCAAGATTGTCACAGGCAGCAGCATCTCGACAGGAATCCTTTGACGGATGTGAAATCAGTTGCTCCGTTGGAAGTGAAAGTGAGGGTCCGGGCATAGGTTGTTTGCTCTTGTTATTGCCACCACCATCGCCGACTCCAGCATCTCCGCCGTCACCGAGCCCTCTGCCGTCAGCGACGTTTCCAGCGCGTACGTCGCCGCCGAGCCCAACATTGCCACCAACAATTTCAGCACCACCGTCGACGCCGCAATCACTACCGGTACCCAGTCCAGCTCTGCAACCCTCAGCATCATTACTAGCGCCTCCGTTTTCACAGTCATTTCCTCTGTCATCACCATCACCACGATGATCGGAACTGAAAGCACCCTCAGAGTCAACTTCGGGACGGGACGGGGATGAGTGCTCAGGGATTTGTACCACTTTTTTAGGGGCACCGAAATAATTTCTCAAATCTCCACAGCGGTCGCTTTTCCTTTTCCTTCCCCCACTTTCGCGATTAGCCTGAAAGGAATCAAACAAAAAAGATAAATTACTACTGCTCTAATGAAATTTATCTTTTGAAAAATTCGCTTGTCAAATGTCAACGTCAATGTCTGTATCGTACAAAGAAAACATTGTACGTAGCCAAGTTAGAACTGAAACCGAACGCTGGGTTAAAATAAAAATGCAGGCAATGCTAAGAAGGCGCTTCTTTGATCACAAAAGTATTTCAGATAGGCCCTCCGTAAAACCCAATCTAGATACTAATCAAGGGACCGAGGCATTTTCGTGTCTAAAGCGGTTTTGCATTTTATTTTTGATCAGTCCGTGAGAGGTATTCCTCTATCCCGCGAATTTTAGTTAGTCTAAGATTTTTAAACCGGAACCTCAACTTTGTCCTTTTTAATTTTTTTTAATTGCCGATTAAAATTAAACTAGTACTTCACTAGGATAAGTATAAGTATTTCAAGACAAAATAATTGGACTTATATGAAGGACTTTGGATGATTTTCATTTGAAGTGGGTTACTTGTAACGCGAGGCGAACTATTGTCTTGTGTTTTCAGAAACTCACAGCATCCTCTTTCCGCCAATATCACAATATTCGTGCAGTAAGTTGAGTTTCCATTTACGTTGATAGGTTTGTAATGTAATTTAGCGTCGGTCAATTATATTTATTCCGCGTACCCCATCACATTGTGCTCAGGTTTGTGTGTAGCCTACTTAGGAATAGAGAAACCAAATATAGGTTGCTTCATTTCACTGCTCCACAAGCTGGCACCAGTAAATCCTCATTCTATTAATATTTTACTCGATATTATACCCTAACTCATATCTTATAATGTCAAGCGTCATTGTCGAATACGTTTGTTGTTAACTTCTTCTTCTCCTGACTGTGCGTCTGGAGGTGTTCTGAAATTACCTCATTTCATGTGTTTCATGTGTAATAAACGGAAAGCACTATATTTTCCGTCCTTTCAGACGCACAGGACACACAAAACCTACGAGCGAATAAAATATATAAAAAAACGCGCGAATGCTCACACTTATACATACTTAGTCACTTAATAATTTAAATTTTATACATAAATTCTATTCAATAAGGCGTGAATAACGCACGTTCTGTACATTTATGGTTGCCGATTCTGCACGGGTTAAAATGTAAAATACATTTTGCAACATAGTGAGTTTGAACGATTCTATGTTTAGAGCTTTGGTTTACTCCTTCAGGTGGGAGGGACGATGAAGGGGGGTTTGGGTATTTCCGTCTACAAAAAATCACAACACAGCACACCACGACTACCTCACTTACCATAATGGTTCTAATGCCTTCGAGAATCCGCACAAAAATATCAGCGAACGCACTTGCCAACACTATCGTAAGAACGCGCACCGCGCACTGACTGTTGACTGAGACTGACCACCAAACGCTTGGACACTTCGAAAGCGAAGCTCGGCTCGGCTTGGTTCCAGCGCAGACTTGTCAGTACAGGCGCAGGCTCGACTCGCCACGGATAGGCTATTTTCTTTTCTCTTTTCTTTCCCTTCCTTTTTCTCTTTTTTTCCTTTTTTTCTTTCTTTCTTTTCTCTCCTCTTTCTCCCCTTTTCTCCGCCTTATCTGAAGTCAGGGGGGGCCGTCGCCCCCCCCGCCCCCCCCTAAATCCGCCCCTGGTTGGTGCAGTAACTCACTGTTAATATATAACGTTAATATCTGTCATAATAATCAAGCAAAGTTGAGGAATGTTGTGTAAGAAATATTGCATAGTGTGTTGTGCGTGTTACTGTATTGAGTTCCTAAAGCAATATTGATCACACGAATACTCAAGGTAGGGAGAAATTTAATGAACTTATAATACTTGACATCTTATCTGGATTGTTAGGCACTGTGTTAAAAGTATGGAATATGAATACAAACATCTTTATACAAACACAGGGCCTCGGTTTAATAAGTTTCCTTCTTCTTCAACAGTCCGTAACAATATAAATATCACAATCACATGTAATCTATTTCAGGTTATTCTTCAAGAGATATGCACATATCCAGACCTTCTGGATAATTAATTCCCCAAACTCTTTCATAATGGAAGGTAATAACTAGCTGTGACTGTTTAGTAACGTATGTAGTTTCATAATGGAAGGTAACAACTAGCTGTGACTGATTATTAACGTCTGTAGTTTCATAATGGAAGGTAACAACTAGCTGTGACTGTTTAGTAACGTCTGTAGTTTCACAATGGAAGGTAACAACTAGCTGTGACGGTTTAGTAACGTCTGTAGTTTCACAATGGAAGGTAATAACTAGCTGTGACTGTTTAGTAATGTCTGTAGTTTCATAATGGAAGGTACAACTAGCTGTGACGGTTTATCAACGTCTGTAGCTTCATAATGGAAGGTAACAACTAGCTGTGACTGTTTAGTAACGTCTGTAGATTTCTCTATGCTGATGATGGGTGTTGCTTTTAAGAGCGGAACAGCAAGGTCATCTCCCATGATGGCCACAAACCAAGCTTTCTTGTCATTGCTGTGGTTTTTGCATCATATTTACAGATTCCCAAGATGTTTTATGCATGCCTTAATTTTACATCCACAAACCTTAACGTAAATGTTGTAAACAGACCAATTGAAGTGTCTGTTATACACACTATTGTTGGGTTATGGCTAAAACAGGTGTTTGCCCATCTTATTGGTTTATTGCCACTTGACCTACTAATGAGAATGATGTCTTGACCAACAGTCCACCAAATTCATTTTATCAGAGCCCTACTAACACAATAGCAAACACACAATTGATATTTCACTCAAAACTACAACAAGTTCACACATTACATGCTTCTAGAGAGTAACGTTCTTCACACTTGCTCAGAAATCCCGAATGGATATTAGAATAAAGTAAATAGATATCAGAAGAGCTAGAATAGTCAACAAAACCTCGAAGACAGTCCACTCCATCAAGATCAAACTTTTGATGAAAGGTGGCTCTATCAAAATGCACAATATGGCTTTAGACACCTTCTTTCATACATATTATATTAGCCTACATGCATCATGTATCTCAGCTCATGCGCAGTACGAAGAGGCCCTACAAGCAATGCAGCACATCACTGACCCCAGGATATAGCCAACAAACAATGCAAAGAAGGTGAAATTGAAGTTTCCGCCTTTGCATCAGATTACCAGCAGTGTATGAGGATAAAGAAGCAATCTAGCGATAACATGGTCAGTACCATAACACAATCTGTGGCCATTTCACTCACATCAGTTGCAAATACAAAACAAAATTCATGGAATACTTGATTTTAATAGCAAGAAAGCTTCTAGTTTTACGTTTTACCATTAATCTAGCGACCATGAGCCACGCGACCACCATTTTTAAGAGGAATCACAACCACAAGTCGTGATACTTCACTCCGAAGGAACTAACAAGAAACCTAGTCATTTGTGATAGACTGTTCCCTTGTTCCATTTGTGAAGTTATTGGTATTGTTCTGTGTAATTGGTTCACTGCATGACATACCATGCCCAGTTAAAGGACAGAAAATGGCCTGGATCATCTGAGATAGGCTGTCTTCCTAAGAATTTCAACATTATTTCATTATTTACTAGCAGCCTCAATATTGCATTCATATGTTGGTACTCCATTTTGGTATAGAAGTTATGCAGAAATTACTAAATGAATCACTGTATTCTGGCGAGGTAGTCTGAAGTTTTAGAAACTATTTCTGTGTCGCGGAATTTGAAGCGAGATTAGAGTATATAGAGAATCTCTTAAATATTATGATCATCTACAAAATTTCAATACAAAATTGGGGAAGCAAATCATGCATAGAATTTGATGATTTGCAACAACCAAACACCAGATATTGAAAATCCAAAGAAAGCCCCAGAAATTACTACAATTACATTCAGGTTTGGTATTAATTCCTAAATCATTGATCAGTGCAAATGATCCCCTCATAAACCTTTGAATATATCAGCCACACTTGCTGGAGGAACATCAGATATCATTAAGCATATAACATGACTTAACAACCAAACAAGCTACTCTCAAGATAATTAGGCACTTACAACACTCGATGAAGATGGTGTTTCCTTCTTGACTAATGGGACTATCTCTGCAGTCACTTTCTCATGGATAGTAACTTCCTTGTAGTCTCCAGTAACTTCCATGATATGTGCTCCCTACAGAGTAACACCAATTTGTAATGTACCTCACGAGGCATAAGAAATATATTTTGTACACACGTAAGCACGATAGACAATCATCTAGTTCTATATGTCTCGGATTAGTTCTCAACTCAATGAATAATTTTAAGAAATTTGATAAGGTTAGAATAGCAACCCTGAAGCTGAAATTTCACTGTGTTAAGTGCTCATTATCTGACATGAAGACTCATTAGCTGACTTTAACATCATTTATATTTTTCTGACTTATACTTTCAAGGTTTTGAATGTTTCACAAGACAACAGACCACCATATATTACTTACGTTGTATATGCAGCTATCAGAACACAGAATCCAATACTTTCATGTAGCTACAGTGTTATAAATTCACCAATAAACTGATACATTTGTCTGCCATTTTAAGAAAATTCAAATAGGTGTTTGATTCAAGATGAAAATAAACACGAGCTTGAATATGTAAAAAATACTTGCATTTCTGAACCTTTCTCAAGAACGATTTCCAAAAATCAGTAACTGTCAACATTAAATGATGATATGATAACCTACAGTCGCATATCATGTGATCGAGTGGTCAGGAAGTTAATGACAATTCAAAACCTCAAAACCCAGTGTCCGAGTTTCACTAGCACTCACTTACTAATATGCCAAGGATTATTCGAAGTTCCTACCTAATTAAGCTGCACGACTTAACCTTACAGGTGATGCAAGTTTTGCCATAATTATTCAAGGTTGTTTCAAAAAGGACAATAAATATGCACTTTAAAATTGAAGCCTGCCCTACAAGAACGTTGTATATCATATTTATTAACTTTTCATAATTAAAAGAAAACTTCTTGTGCCTAATCTAATACCGAGATATGTTAAATTCAGGTCAATACAGTCTTTCTTCCAACACTAAAGGAATAGATTTCTCTTAAATGGCAGTATACAGGACTCTCCAAGATTTTAGTGCAGTTTCCCTGCAAGAAAGTTGTATATCACAACAGACCTAGAACGTTGTATATCACAAACCATTTTCTATGGCTAAAAAATAAAAATAAAAATCCTCAGATACACAGTTATATGGAATGGACTATTGTATTGCTTACACGGCATACACAAAACAAGAAAGTAAAATGGGCATATTGAGAACAGTGTAAAAATTTTGGATGGTCGCCATGTTCGATTTTTATGTGGAGGCCATAGAGTTATGTTATATTAGATAACGATCATTGCGTAGGTTCATTAGTCAAATGTTGACTTCGATGGCATGATTAGGACATAAGAAAAGAAAACTTAATTTTAAAATTTCCCACAGCCGCCATCTTGAGGTTATGTAAACAATTGAACTAAATTAGATGTCAGTGCATTACAATGTGTATAAAAATATGCTCTGCTATGTTTCACTGCGCACGGGTAGTTGAATCGCGAAAAAAGTCGATTTAAATGTTTCAGCTTCGCTTGGCAGCCATGTTCGTTCTGTACTTAACAGGTTTTTAAAAGTCACATACGTGAACTTATAGTTGTGCCCTTCATCATCGTAAGAAATTTCAGGGTGATATCAGTAATAATTGCGGAGATATAGAATGCCTGTGAAATATTTCGCACAGCCAACATGTTGGATTGGTGAGACGTAATAAATGGTAAAGGGCACGGTCGTGGTCGGACGAAATAGTACTTTGACCTTACAGAGATTTATTGATATCGCTCCAACCGTTTAGAATTTTTGGGACACACACACATGCGCACACACACACACACACACACACACACACACACACACACACACATGGACAAAAGGTGATCACATAAACCTATTTGTTTTTCATGATTGAAAATAGGCTGAAAGAATTCTGTGATTATCAAAGGATTACATACAAATTGTACCAACATTAAAATCATAACACGTTCCTGGAAGTGCTATGCCGCCACCCAGCTGATTGATACACGACGTTCTTCTCTTGTACGACTTGGGTGATGATTTTGTTGAACTGCACGCCCTGAAGTTGCTGTATAAGCTTTTCCACTATGAATTAAGTACAAGTTTTTCGGGCAGTTTCCGGTGAAACGTCGGGAGATATTCTGTTTGGACCACGGCCTACAAGCCCGAAAAACTTGTACTTAATTATGAACACCGGCCGTGAAAGCCAAAGCTGTTATATTTTCCACTATTCTTCAGTCGCTTCCACACATAGTTCTTCCATTGAAATTGATTTATCTTCCTCTTCCTGCTCTTATTCAGTGCTAAAGGAGAGCTTGGCGACACATTCAAATTGCCAATATCCGCCATCTTTGTTGATATACAACTTTCTTGCAGGGAAGCCACCTTTTGGACCCAAAATTTTCTGTCCATTTTTTTTTTTTTTTTTCAAATTGACTAATTTTAGGTTTGCAAAGTGTCGGTGTGATGATATCCAACCTTCTTAACCGAAAATCTCAACATTCTCAATTTCTGATATACAACGTTCTTGTAGGGCAGGCTTCAATTATTATAGACATGTGACGAAATAGTAAATAACCAGCCCAAGGGAGCGATCTCACTCAATGCGCAATATTAATAACATAGACTGCCCCATTCCTTATGATGTGTTAATTATTATAAACTATATATTACCTAAAGTCAACATTTAGAACACTGTGACCTTCTTGAGCGTGTGATAGGATAAGGAACTGTGTAGTTCCGTAACAAAAGTTCACAAAAAAACAGATGTTACAATAATCTTGTCAATAAAGCATATAAAAATGACTTGAAAAACAGCATAGAATTGAAGAGATGTGAATATTGAATAAGTTAGCTTGATGTGTATTTGCCAAATATTGTAGAGAGAAACTTTGGAAATATGTGTGACGAAGTTTTTATGAAATGTTGAGAACTACATAACGGTGAAAAAATCTGTGATTTATCCAAAGTAGGAAATAATGTACACAATCACCTGGCAATCAAGTTCTTTAACAAATGCACTCTGAGTTATGAATCTTGCATCTTCAAAAGCATCATCAGGTTCTTCAATTTTCATCCCTACCGGCCTATTAGACGGTGGCTGCTCATTCAAATCCTGGGAAGTAATAAACAAGCAAGACTATATGTAAAAGTTGAAGAATAAGAGATAATGATGATAATAGTAATAATAATAATAATAACAATAGCAAGAAACTGTAACAAAACATTTGCTGATGAGCAATCACCTCACCAAGCACGTAGTTACGTCATAAACATGCGGATGAGGCCCTAGAAATAATACTTCCCACAGATTACTTCCATGACCTTTTATCCTCCTGAAGAACAATTGTTGATAATAATAATAATCATTACTATGAATTTGGAGTATAAAAATAATTATTTACTCTGATCATCATTTATCTTTAATTAAAGTTAAGTTTCAACCTGACAGACCCAAAGTCAGAACATTAAAAATATCCTAGAATTGATCTGGAATGTCTTAAAACCAAATTCAAACAATCTCCTTGCAAATATCACGAACCAAAATCCTGTCATTTAGATGGCATTAGAAGATACACTATTGGGAGTCTGCCGGATTATTGGGGTTCTTCCTCGAAAACGTTAAGACAGATGGTTGAACAAGACCAGCGATAAGGCCATAGACCTTCTAATTCAAACCTTTTAATGGTGCAGTTCCAACGAAATAGAAACAAAATTGGCGTGAATTCTTCAAAGACCAGAAAGAAGCCTCGAGAATAATCAGATCTGAAAAACACACATTACATAAAAAACAGTACAAGGAACTGTTACACAACATTTGCTGACGAACCATCACACTACCAAGCACCTAGTGGTGTATTCTTGGAATACACGGTACGAGAGAATATAAAGTTTAATGTTCTTCGCATGTTCATTCCTTCCTCTTTGTCAAACACCAACAGTGATCTTCTATTTTCTCTTTGGTTATCATGTCGCTTATATCTTTTATGAGTCTGTTCTAGATATATATCTTCCATGACCCACCTATCGTCATCTAGCAGCGAATCTCTGAAGCTCTTCAACTCTTCCTGGTGCAAGAGGACTTCCTTCTCAATCTGGCCACCAGATTTTGTTACCATCGCCAGCTATTATCTCCTTGAGCAAGAGAACTTCGTCTCCTTTTTCACTCACCATGCTGTGCTAGTATCGCCTGCTATCAACTCTTTGAAGACCATTCATCAAGAAGAACATTTATTTTTATCATGTTGGTCATGCTTATATGTATACCTTTTGTTTCCTACCCCCACTCTTTTCCCTTCCTTGGTCCCTCTGTGCTTCGCTGAGCAGGTCTCACTTCTAAGTCGGCAGTTGACTCGGTCAGTTAAGGCTCAACTCGAGCCAGTCTCCTCAAACCAAGAGACACTCTCTGCGTCCTACTCCATATTGGCACATTAGATATCGTCAAGGGGAACTTCACCTTCGACATGAAATCAAGTTAAATACAAACTTCAAGTTTTAACCTCCTCCTCATGGTTTTAACTTCTACATGCTTTTAACTAATATTTTATAGACAGCGTGAGATCACTTATTTTGGGGCAAAAATCATTCTTCGTGGGATTTGCCATGTTGAGCTTTTGTCTGTCTAAGCCAACCTCAATAGAAAGTAGCCTTTCATAAGCTATTTAATTGAGAAATCTTCTCACTACGTGGGATATTATCTGATAACCGCTGTCGATAAATCACTAAGCAAGTTCCTCCGCTGGATTAATTCTGGCCCCATACTTCTATTAAGTTCGTTCTGGAACCTTCCAGATCCTGTACTTTATCTACAAGTCCTGCCGTCATGTATTTTTCACTCACTTGTGAAAATACTATTTAAAATTAGGAATCTTCCTTATAAATTACTGCAATAGCGAACTTTCGTCCACCGTTGGAATGTTCTATGGCGCATTTAATTGTAATTCCCAACTTTCTCAAGAAATAGACTCTCGCCTACCTAGTGCAATCAGTTATTTTCATCATTGCAATAACTTTCTTTCCCATAAACTTTCGTGTCTCTACAGTGAACTTTTCATCTATTTAAAAGACTATAGTGATAACCAGTGCTTGTCCCACTTTTCTACCGCGTCGCGATCGTCCGGTTACATTAAATAAGGCCATGAATATTGATCCTAAATCCCAATTATCTTTCCTCAACCATCTACTAACAAACCATATTAATAAAATTGTAACTTTTCTATAAGGTGTCACTCACGAAGTGCCCTTCCATTTTTGCTTGTTTATCATTAATTAATTACTGTGTAACTACGTGTTCTATACACGGTTTAAGCTTACATTGTTTTTTTTCCCATAATAAGGGAAAACAATACTTTCAACTCTTGAGTGAGTTATTTCAAGGTCTCAGGAATTGGAAACTGGCCCATTTAGGCTCGTGATTCCTACTTAAACATAGGAAGTCTAGAACTTTCCCTTTGACTTTCTCTTCAGGTTTCACCGTAAGTGACCTGCACTTTTTTGTATAAATGTTATAAAGTAATTCTGCACAAATATAAGAAGTTGTAGGAACTTCTATCTTATCTTCATGTTTTTCTTATTGTTATTTTTGAAGTTGTCACTTTTTCTACAATATTCTCTCAGAAATTTCTTAAAGTACACTCCTTGTACTCAATCTAATGTTTAAACTTTATAATTATTTCATTTGTCTTTTTTAAATCTTATAAAGATTTTAGAACACATATAAGGTTTGAAACCTCATAAATTGTTATTTGCCTGGAGCAATCTCTAAATGTTAGGAGGTCTGCGACCCCATTTGTTAAAAAGTTCAAACGATCTATATTTGTCAAAAAGATATTATATATTTGTTAAAGTTATCAACTTCTCTTGAATTGTTAAATAAATTACGAATTTTTTTTCGCTTTCTCATTTTTCTAATACAACAGTTAGGCAAAATCCTGTCTTCCTTGGCTCTCCCGACTAAATGCCATTAAATCCATTAATAGGGCTTTCACCACTTGTTGCATTTGAGCAAGAACTCTTAGTGGTAATCACATTAAAGTTTCTTTTAGCTTTAATAGCTAATTCTAACGGACCAGTAAGGCAAGTAAAGCTCGCTACGCCAGCTACCTGCTTGTGGAGATCCTCTCCGAAAACTTATGGTCAGTTTTCTAAATGATAAGTGATTCTCTTTGCCTAAACTTTTAGCCGGCTCCTCGCTGAGTAAAAGCTTAGCCATTTCCAAATGCAACCATTGGTTCATTTACCAAAATTACTCCCCAAGGTATAATCTTTTATTATTTTCCTTCTTGGAAGCACTTGGTCGCTTTTTCAGGAACTCCATAACTTTGAACATTGGAAATACCAAACCTGATTCAAATCATTGGCATTCTTCGAATTACTTTGCAAAAACGAATTGCTTTGTACAGGCATACAATAATTTTTTTACTCTCAGTCTTGCCAGACCATCACTCTTCCCCATAGTACGCAGATACATGCTTGAGAGGGATTACACTAAAGCCACACTCTTGCAAACCGCCCAAGTTCTAGCTGTGTTTCCCGTCAGCTTGGACCAAGCTCTTACCCACTTTAGGTATCTGAGAGCGGATTTGCGGTGGCAACCGCCTCTAAGTGCATTTAAGGTTAAATTTATAACTTTTGTGGGACTCTCCTCCTACTTTCCTATCCTTTTTCTCCAGTCCGAAATCTACTTCCTTTTCTTAATCATCTTCCCTTGGTGGGTGGGTTATTCCTTAGCCAGTAATCTACCCACCTAGTATATAACTTACAACATCCGGATGAGGCCCTGAAATAAAAAGGAAAACTGCAAACTTGTCACAGATTACTTCCATGACCTTTGAACCTACGATCCTCCTGAAGAAGAAATCTGACTTGAGAAACGGATTCCTAATGCAGATTCAAAACTCCCTTCTTTAGAAGAAATCAAGCAAGTTACCGTAAACTAAACTTAAACATAACAAAACTCAAAAGAAAACTGAAATATTGAAATTAAGAGGTGAAAGTCTAACTAAAAAATGTCAAGTAACTCTTGTAGATATATGGAGAAAATTCCCTAAGACAGGAATTGCAATCTAGTTCACCCGCTAATTTAAAAAAGGGACGGAACATACACTAATACCTATGGAGAAATATCCTCACTATCACTCGCGTACACAATTATTTCTAAAGCATTATTCACGAGACTTGAAATCCAAACGCATCAACTAATTGGCGAATAACAGGCATGATTCATAAAACACAGGTCCTGTACAGAATACATTCACAATCTCAAAATCATCTTGCAAATTCATAAAGCCAGGCAAACAATGCTCACTTTGGAGACTTCAGGAAAGCGGACGATTCAGTAGACCTACACACACTATTCAATATTCTAGAAGATTTCAAAGTTGACAGGAAAACAAGAGTAATAATCCGACAGCCATAACTTCAATAGCTAAATTTAAGTGAACTTTCTGATCGTAATCATATTAGCAAAGACTTCGAGGCAAGGAGATGGGCTATCTCCAAAAATGTTCAATAGTGAATAACAGCGCAGGACGGGGGGGGGGGGGGGGGAACAAAAGAAATAACTATTGGTCGACGACTCAAAAAAAATTAATCTGTAGTGTTTGGCATTCGCAGATGATCCAGCTATTCATTCCAACTATAGACAAGAGGTAGCTCAGGTCCTTGAAAACTTCACTAAATTACAGCTAAGACCGGACTCCAAATGCATAGACGAATCCGTTCGTCAACTAGACAGGATACCTCTGAAGACTAAATTCGGCAAAAAAATTATCAAGTAAATAAATTCAAACCTCACGGTATAGCCGTGTTCATTGAACCGTGCACCACGGCCTTGATGGCAGCTGCAGCATTTCAGTTTGAATCCCGCTGACAGTACCCATCCTAAGTGATTTTCCCTGCGTTATCCACAGTCCCTCCAGGCAAATGACAGGATAGTACTTGACTTCACGATTGAATCGTGACGCAAACAAAGATAGAATTTCAATATTCCAGAAGGCCTATACCTATAGATGTAATTAAAAAATCAACAACTAAGACATTATACCTCAGTAATCAAACCTGAAGCACCCTATGCCTCAGAAACATTGATCATTGAAGGTACCATAGATCTCTTAGTAAGGACATAGAGAAACAAGAAACTACAATATTTAGGTAAATCCTTTGTCCAGTATGACCAGTAGGAATCAGGGAGAAACGAAAGCCTGGGGAAATTTATCAGCATTCTGAAAAGATCACTGACACTTTCAGGAAAAGGCATTTTAAGTTCTACGGAAACATTCTCAGAATGAACCATCGCAGGATCACCAAAAGATTCTCAACCTTGCTCTATCAATGGAAGTCAAGAACCAGTGGCTTAGTTAAATAGAAAAAGAACTTCAAGAAATCGGAATCGCAGAAGAAATTATATAAGATCGACCACAGTTTAAAACAGTAATTAACAACCACCATTTTGCTGAGAAAATGAATGCAAGGACCAATATATCATGGACTGAAGAACGGAGGTGTTAATAATATTATTAGGAAAATTAAAAGCAAATATTACAGATTCAGATTACTATTTGGTAGGGGGCCGATAACCTAGATGTTAGGCCCCTCAAAACAAGAATTATAACCATCACTATTTGGTAGTGTTAAGTACATGACCTAATTCCTATTAATTACGGTACCGGTACACAAAGATTTGTCATGCCCATCAGTAATGGTACACAATATATGGAACTAAAAAAAGACACGGATATTCAGTCTGAAAGACTTTATATCATTTTAAATGCTAGCAGCCGAATACCAAGAAGGCAGTGCGAGAACAGAGTTTCAAGTTTGTTTTTTGTTTCTTCACTGCCTACTTGATTGTTTTCGTACTGCCTTTTTGGCACTCGGCTGCTACATCGAACTATGACGTCACACACCTCAGTGCAGTCTAGGTACTGTCCCCGTTTACCCGGATAGTAGGCTGTCAGATATCCGCCCCCTCAATCGGATTGCCAACAATCAATCGCACCGGCTCAGCTACATCAATGAAAATGGCACTGACAGATACTATCGAGATATGAGCACAGAAGTAACCAGGAAATCATTGTGGAACACACCAAAATAGACGGGGGTTCATACTTACCGTTACTTACCTCTTAAAAATTATCTCGGGGATTGAGTTGACAACAGGATCACTAAAGTCTGTTCACACAATAACCTCCACCATGACATTTAAAAATGAACCAGAACGAAGACGAGAACTTTGAACTGTACAAAAGCTTTATTTCAAATAAAGGGTATGATTTTAATAACACATCAAAATACACGTGGCTATCAGTAGCCCATGTCAATCTGACTACAACCTCCTGTAGGACTTGCAAAGTTATCATACAACATGATATAAAACATAATAGCTCCCACGAGCTCCAAATAACGTAATATCCATAACACAATTGGATTGGAAAGGAAGTGAGGACGAGACATATATAGAGCATTTGGTTTCCTTTTAATAAACATGACAATTGTATTTATAGTCGCAAGGCCAGAGTGGACGACCTCACCCGCTGATAACCAGTTGTTGGGACAGCTGCAAGCTACCCTCCAACCTGTCGCATACTTGTCAAATGGACTCCCTTCTCACATGCTACGTTACGTAAGAATACAGCTCTCTCTCAGGCTTTAAATGTCCGCAAGACAACTCAAATATATATATACGCAATTCTTTCAAATACTTTACTCACATCCTACTGGATTATTATGATAATTCCGAAACTTGTTAAGTTCTCATCCAAATGTTTAATAAGCTCTTAAATGTTTATAACAAAATCACATAAATAATTTATAACAATTAGAAATTGTTTATAATATTTGTCCAAGACAATAAAAATATTTTTAAACACGCCTTTAACATCACTTTCGTTCCACATTATTGTCAAAATATTTACAGCAATTATTTACAATATTAACATTTAAATTGTTTAAATTATTAATTTAAGAAATACATTAACCACATGTTCATCCGGTTGGTAATTTCATAATCGTGTGAATATAATCGACCAATGAAGGTTAGTTATACATGTTAATGTCACAATTTGGTTTAATAAAGGTTTTAATAATTATTTGTGACGGTAATCTTCATTCAAAATCTTATCTCAAATTCTTTCAAAACTCTTGTTAATTATAACAGTAAATTCACTTGATTAATTTTCAACGAACTATGATAATACATTCCAGCGGAAAATACTTCGCTAACAAATTAATGCAAAAACTGCATTAAAATTAGGCCCAAAATTCATCATATATTAATCTATATGGCATCAAAACTTCCACTAATAATTCTTTATCATTAATTCCTGTGGGAACCTCCTTCATATTCAAGGGCATTATACATCAGCGATTTTCAACATGTGCGCTGCACTAGCGATTATACATTCATAGTTCCACTTAAAAATTCTTATAATCATTAATTGTTTCAAAACTGTTTTCATTTAACCTTCGTGGATTTTATTCATGAACCGAAATGAAGTCAAATTTGCCAATCACAAACAAATTTAATAGTGAATACGCTTATATACGCCTGTCTGGTCTATCAAAATTTAAGATTAACATCTTAAAAGAATTGTAGTATAAAAATACTATCATCAAATAAAGTGCGACTAAACTATAAAATAGTCGAATAGAATCCAATTAGACTAGGGGAATGCAAACATCGTTATATAAATCTCTAATTGAGAAAAACTCCTAACAAAAGTTCTTGACTTTAATGCATTCAATAATTCATTATTAAAGTTCATCTTTCACAAAAATGTCTATGATGCAATGATCGTTCATAACTGACGATAAATGTCTGTGTTGCAATCAATTCAAATAACGACTAGTATTTCCAAGATCGTCGACAACGTAATGGATTTTAACGCTCTAAAATCATTTAAATGTTCTTCCTTCTTGATGATGACAGAAAATTGGTCAAAGTAATTAAACTGGGGTAGAATTACTTTAATAAAGAGACACGCTGTCTGAATTTAAATCTGCCATAAAATCATTAACTTACAGTCAAATCGTGACTACAAAAATATTAATTACTGAAAAATCCAAATATCAGTCTCAACTGATCCAAAATCATTTAACTATGCCCATGACATAACAATGTCTTAATAAATTGTCGAAAAAGGCATAACTCATCAAGGTGTACTGAGAATAGGAATCTCAACAAGAATATGGGGCAAAATACATGAGGACAAAAATATGGGAAAAATGGTTGCTCAAACATTATTAAGAAACTCAAATACAATAAACGTTCACGACTACCTTATCTGCCGATTGACGTTCCAGAGGAAAATTCCCCAAAGAAGACTGCTGATGGATCCATTTCACCAAGTTAAAGCTGAGCTCCATCCTCGAAACAGGAAATAGCACCCTCGGAGAATCGAACTGCTTCCTTCTCCGTAAATCGCTCTGCTCCTCGAAGACGAATAGACATCCTTCCGGCAATAATCTTCTTTGTGAGTCGGGACAACCCTGACCTCTCTTGAAAAATTCCCTGAAGTTCCAGTAGACAATCGCCATGAAGTTTTGGTAGAAATTTCCGAAGAAATATTCATATACAGAGTATGAATTCATTTCCATGGCTGTTTGATAGTATTCAGCCTTTAATCACGAAACATGGGTGTATATGGTATTCACCACATGTTCGCGTGTGGAATAGCAATTAGCGAAGTTCCATGTTGCTATCTTACTCCGTTGAAATATGTCCCAATCGCATTAAGTCCTTTAGCCTTCCATCTGCTCTTCGGTTATAGTATTAGAAGAACAAACTGCCTTATTAAATTGCTCCATTATACTGTAGTGTTGTGTAACAAAAGCAATCTGAAGTCTCCCTATTTCACTAGCAGCGTCAGCCGTGGCGTAGATTCTGGCGATACAATAGTGCTTCTCAGGTGGCGAGATAATCACTTTTGTCAGTCGTCGAAACTTGCTAATATCTTTCAAACTAATTACTCGAAATTGTTCAGCTTTTCTATATTACTTCATGTAGCACTGCACAATAGAATTAGCTTATAAACGACCGCTAACTGTTCAAAGCTAAACTTGTAGATGCATTCGAAGGTGCGTTTTAACTTCACCTAGTTTGACTTGGATCTCGTTAATGCAGTGGCTTCACCACGCGTTATAAAGACGACTCTTTTCACACTTTTCACTATATATGACTATATAAGAAAGAACTTTCACAATTAGACTTCGATGATCTGAGAATGATCGGAGAATGATCGGAGAATGAGACTCCTCTCTTCTGCGCAAGCCCTTTTATTAACTTCACGAGGGGCGTTTCCATCCCTTCCATAGCGTGATACTGCGTCATCGCTAAAAGTTCCAACTTCGTCAATACATGACGGATTTTCAAAATTCAAAAACTGAAAATAAATGTCACCAAAATTCCAAATCAATGCCTCTACTGCAAATGGATTTCCACAATTCTGCATTCCAAAAGTAATAAAAATACCATAGTTTCAGCAATCTCCGTCTTCCTTTAAACTATCGTTCATTGGTTCAAGCCTCCCCTCCAATAGCATAGTTTCTTCCTCAGCAGAATTCCTCGTTTCCTGCGACTGCGTCGTACATCTCGGAACATTCTCGACTAAATGCTTACGTCACTGAGAATCTCAGCTCAAGTAGCTTGCTGGCATAACGTTTACGTCATCCGTGCTTACGTCATGACTACCCACGTCATAACTATGACAGCCATAACTCTCCTTATATTTTTCAATATAGCCACCGTGGTCTCTATATAATTCAATTACGGGGGCATTCTCCTCTCACCACGTTTTAAAAACAGTTGCAAATTGTTTTTAAACTCAGTGTTACAAGTACTTCAACTCTCTTGAACACGAAATTGAATTATTACTGGCTTACTCTAGAATAGTATCTTTTCAAGTTTCCAGCATTGAACTTGCCGTAAACGACATTATTCTCATCATCGTAGAGTTCATAACAGTTGTTTCCATAAGCGTTCGTAATCCTAAATGGCCCCAGGAACACTAATCCAAATTTGGGGTATATTTTCTTGGTCATATCAGCCTTGACAGGTCTGCGTAATAATACAAGATTTCCAACTTGTAAGGGTGTACCAAAACGTTTTCCAGCTACTCTTTTCAAACGTTTCTCTGCTGCTTTCTGGAGTTGTTCCTTCGCCTTGTCAATCCTCTGCTGCCTTCCTAGGTCGGGATCTCTAGGTATGTGGTTGAAAAGATTATCCCACGGCCTTTCTGGGTTTCTTCCTAGATGAAGTCGCATTGGCACTTCTCCTGTGCTCTCCTGCACTGTAGAGTTCAGACATTCCTCAGTAAGGGGTACAAATCTCACCCAACCAGAATGATCATTTGGACAGAAAATTCGACAGAATTTCGAAAATTCAGCCATATATCTTTCTGAGGAATTCGATTCAGGGTAACGCACGCTTGAAAATAAGTGCTTAATGCCAAGCCTTTCCATATCCGCTGCAAATTCCACGGATGTAAACTGCGTTCCATGATCTGACAGTAGATATTCCGGTTTACCAGCTTTAGGAAATACAGCATTTTCCAGTCTGCTTACTACGTTCCTCGTGTTAGCTTTCTGCATGGGACTCATTGTAACAAATTTTGAGAAAACATCCACGGTCACCAACAGGTATTGGTTACCCTGATATCCCTTCGGACAGGGGCCAAATATATCCGTCGCCATAAGTTCGTTTGGCTTAGAAGGAATCATCGCCTTCGGTTTTCCCTTTAATAAAGCAGAAGCATACTTTGCTCTTTGACATTTGTCACATGATCGAATGACCTTGGCAATACTGGAACGCATGTTAGTCCAGATAAATCTCTCTTTAAGAGTATTAAGAGTTTTATCTAAACCGGCATGTCCAGTTGCGTGATGAGCTACCCACACTAAATTGACAACAAGTTTAGGTGGCACGACTATTCGGAGTTTTGTATGCGCAGAGTCAGCATACTTGCATACGATGTCTCCACTCAAGACAAAGTGTCGTGAATTTCTCCGTGTAGCTTCATAGTCAACATCCGTATTGTCCATGTAACCCTTGAGGAACCTGTACATTTTCCTTATTGGAGCGTGTCTCTTCTGTGACACACCGATTCGGGCTAACCTCCTAACGGTTTCTTGATCTTCTTGCTCCAATTGTACATGGTGTATCTGCACATTTTTAATAGGGTTACGTGATAGAGCATCAGCCAGTAAGTTATCTTTCCCAGGCTGGTGGACGATAGTGGCGTTAAACTGTTGGGTGAACAAAGCCCAACGTGTCAATCTATCACTCGACATGTCAGTTTGCAACATAAACTGTAGTGCTTTATGGTCAGTAATAATGATGATCTTATGTCCCAGCAGGATTTTCTTCCAGGCTTGCACTGCTGTTACAAAAGCTAACGCTTCAAGCTCTGTCGTGAAGTAATTTTCCTCGTGCTTCTTCAACTTCCGACTAGTGAACGCAATGTAGTGCTTGTTGCCTGCCTCGTCTTTCTGGTATAAGACTGCACTAATGCCTATTCTTGATGCATCAGACTCAATATAAAACACCTTCTCAAAGTCTGGGTACTCCAGTTCCACATTATTTCTGAGCATCTCTTTTGTTTTTTCAAAAGCCTCGTCTGCAGCGGTACTCCATTTCCATCTGTTGTTCTTCTTGAGTAAGTCATACAGGGGAGCCATAATTTCAGAATATCTTGGACAGTGGCTGCTAATAAATTGGCATGCACCTACAAATTCTCTGACTTGTTTCACCTTAGTTGGCTTTGGAAATCTCGTGATCGCATCTACTTTTTTCATGTTTGGATGATATCCATCTTTATCAATAGTATGCCCCAAGTAATTTATTTCCTTCTTCAAGAATTGACATTTTCCAAAATTCACCTTAATATTGGCCTCCCTTAAATTCTCGAACAACTTTCTCAAGTGCACTAAATGTTCTGTGGCGCTGGGTGAAGATACGATTAAATCGTCAATGTAGCAGATTACATTTTCTTTCACTTCGTCAGTGAGCTTACTATCAAGTGCTCGAATAAGTGCTGGTCCACTGTTAACCATACCAAAAGGCATTCTGACAAAGACCCATGACGTCTGGTCAAATAGGAATCCAGTGTACTGCATACTATCCTCTTCTAGTTGAACTTGATAAAATGAAGACGTCAAGACAAGAACGCTGAAACATGCTCTCCCTTTGAATTTTCGAAGCAGATCTCTAATCTTGGGTGGTCTGTCATTTTCTGGAAGAATCTTCAAGTTAATGGTCCTGGCATCGAGACAAAGACGTATCTGACCATTACTTTTCTTCACTACTGTGATGGGATTTATATAAGACGACGCCTGTTTTCTAATAATCCCGTCTACCTCCATTTTTCTGATTAACGCTCGTACTTCTTGATAGTATTTCTCAGGAATGGGGTATATTCTCTTCTGGTAAGGGGTTTCATCTGTCAGCCTTATCTTGTACTTATAATCCTTAATCAATCCAGGCTTTTCATCAAAAATATCTTGGAATTCCTTTATCAGATCCTCAAATTCCCCCTGAATTTCTTCAAATCCTTCAGTTTTTCTACTGGGTATTTCTGCTAAATTTTCCACTTCATTAATTATGGTATTCAAAATTTCTTCCCTAAGGTCTATTTCCAGACTGTTTTTCACGTCCTGTTTTTCTATCTCTTCTGTGATCATGTACCCATCATTAAAGCTAATACTTCTGTTCTTCATGTCAATAATAGCTCCGACCTTCGATATAAAATCGATTCCAAGCACCATATCAAAATTAATCTTGCTCACCACAATGAAGATCTGTTCATAATTCCTTCCATTGATCTCAAAGTTCAATAACACTTGAATCTTGCACTTCACTGCCTTATCTTGGAATATCCCTCTCACTTTGACGGTAGAAACAGGTAGAACTGTCATGTTCTCTCCTCTTAGCAGACTTTGATAACATTCCTCTGAAATGATGGAGATAATTGCACCAGTATCCATCAGGGCTTTGTACTGTTGGCCATCTATCCGTACAGAAATAATAGGTAATGCACATGGTCTTTCCTCTTTAACAATACCCCTCTCTTCTAGTAAATCTTCATCGGTAACTTCGTATATCTCATTAATTGTAATCAGGTGTGGTGTGGCAATGTATTTACAAGTTCTCACTGACGTTGAGAAATCGGCGTTTTTTTTTGTGTTACCGACCTCAAAATTCTGCTGGCTCGTAGAAGGCCCAGGATCGATTACAACATCCTGCCTTTTCCTTTGATTTTCGGTTTCTTTATCCCTTAATTCTTTTAGGTATTGCTGGCTTTCCTTCTCTCTTTGCTGATACTGATCGGGTGTCATAACCTGACCTTGAGTATTCTGGTTTCTATTTTGGTTTTGGTTATTCCTATTATAATTTCGGTTATAACCATTATTGTTGTAATATCTGCCTCTTCCATTGTAGTTTCCTCGGTTGTAGTTCCAGCCTCTTCTCTGTTGATACGGTCGGTAACCTTGTGATCTGTTATTTCTAAACTGATTATTCCTGTGAGGACCTACATTGTCAGTTTTCTCCTCATCTGGCTTGTCAGTTTGTTGGACTTGGTCCATATATACAGTATTGATTTCTTTAAACTCCTGCCTTTGACTTTTCTGTACTACGTTAGGCATTGGACTTGTGTAGTCTAACCTTCTCAGTAATTCATCCATGCTGGTTAAATCCCTGATGTTGGACGAAATAATTAGTCTTCTCACCTCAACTGGCAGCATACGAGAAATCGCATCAATTAGTTGCTCCGTGGACAATGGGGGTTGTAAGAATCTCAAGCGGGACAATTGACTCGTAAAGAAATCAGCGTACCGTGTTGGAAGAGTACCTGAGTATTTTCTTGAATACACCTCCGCTCTTAACGAATTCTGCGCTTCTATGGACCAAAATCGTTTGATTAATGCCTCTGCAAACTCGTCAAAGTTACTGAATGTGTATCTAAATGCGCGAAACCATTCGAGGGGTCCTCCAATCAGATATCTCTCTACTATCTTCATCTCTCTCTCTCTGGGAATGTGAGCTTCGATGAAATAATCTTTGAGGTTCCTTACATACTCTATAGGCGTCAAACTATCAGTGTTACTGAATTTTTGCGGTTTGTCTTCGAAATTCCTGATGACCGTCACGTTCCTCGGATATGAATCCGGATAGTTTTTCCCACTATCTCGATAGTTCCACTCAGGTTCCATATTCCTCTCGTCATCCTCCTCTCTGAATCTGGATATATGTTCTTCAGGAGTCACGTCTCTTTCTTCTGGATCTATGTTATATCTTCTGGCATAATTCCTATTCAATTCGCAAGCCAAGCCTTCTGTATCCTTGTCAGTGATTTCCGTTAAGACTTTCTTGATTATCTCTTCTTTGTAGTTCTCCATCAAACTAGCCTCTCCTAACTTCAAATTTTGCAGTTTACTCGTCGTTTCATTTACATCAGAGACAATTTTATGAATCTGATCCTTTAATGTTTGCACATCCTGATCTAGTTGTGTTCTATCGTCAACTTGTTTTTCGGATAGCGAATTTATCCTGACGCTTAAATCTTTCCTAATCTGTACTACTTCATTGTTAATTTCTATTTGAGTACTGGCAAGTTTTCTTTCAATCCTTTCCTGAATTTGGGTTACATGTTCCCCACTTAACTTATTCCACTCGTCTTTCCATACCGCTACGTTTGCCGTTAACATTTCTGCTATGTCTACTTCGATATCTTCCTTTAATAATCTATTATGGTCTAATACCTGGGTTCTCATGACCTCTACATCATACTTCAAACCTGCTAAAGACGTTGTCGTTCGAACTGACTCATCAACTAATCTATTCGCTAATGCAGTTATATTACGCGTACAAAGGGTTTTTGAGTTTTCTATTTCTTCCCTGACTTTATTTACATCAGTTTGGACTCTAGCAATATCTACGAAAACTGTGTTGACTTCTACCTGAATCTTAGTTATGTCACTTTGCACCTCAGTTATATCCGAATGAATGTTATTAATATCTACCTGAACATTGGATACATCAGTTCTAGCATTTTGAATTTCTTTTTGGACTTCCTCGACCTTGTCTTGGACAGTCGCAACATCATTTTTAACAACAACAACTTCGGCTCTAGCACAAGAAATATCACCTCGGACATTAGCTACATCTAAATTCAACATTGTCAGATCTTTCTGTACCTTAGACACATCAAATTTAACATCATCAACATTTTTATGCACATTAGACACATCTGTGCGGATGTCAGTTACAGTATTCTCAATTCCTAGGGTATTAATCTGTAAACGCGACATATTATCCTCTAAATTGGCAGCACTAGTCTGAATAACCTTCAAACTTTCACCCATGCTAGCTTTCAAATTACTAGCATTCTCCTCCATTCGACTAGTATTCCTAGCTTCCATCTCCTTCATACTACTATTCAAATTAGCAGACATATTACTAGCATTTTCCTCCATCATCTGCTTCATGTTAGCAGACATCTCCTCTAACATCATCCTCAAACTTTCATCTGCCATTACAATATTATTCAAAAATAGACTGCTGTAGGGACATACATCAATAGAGCAAAATAACAACATTTGAGCAACACTTTTCACCATACATAAATTTGATCAATTTTCTGTCTTAAATCTAACTTATAACTACCTTATAATTAACCTTCGAAGATACTTCATGTTGAAACAAACTCAAGCACATGTTCAAATTTCCCTGGCTCATTTTAAAATATCCTAACACAAATAATTTACATTTACAATCCAAATAATTTAATTTTATCTTTAATATGACTAAAATGTCATAAGCCGGTCAAATAAAATAAGATTCCAGATCATAGGCGATTTTCCTAAGTTTCCAGCCTATTTAACCTCTCTCAAGTTGTATAAGATCTGATCTTTTCTGAGTGTAATTTTCCTAATACAATACAACATTTAATTCCTATATAATCACACTCTTAAATACTACAATTGGCCTAGACATCTAACAAAGAATCAACCTCTTTATTTGAGTCTAATCGAACCCTACGTTTTAAGTTTGCCAATCATACTCGCGTTCAACCTGGTAATCCAGTTATGTTGAATCGAGCCCCAACGTTCTAGGTGCGCCAATCTTACTGGCGATCAACCTGGTGATCCAGTTTTGTCGAACAGGCCCCACGTTTTAGGGTCGCCAATCTTACTGTCCCCGTTTACCCGGATAGTAGGCTGTCAGATATCCGCCCCCTCAATCGGATTGCCAACAATCAATCGCACCGGCTCAGCTACATCAATGAAAATGGCACTGACAGATACTATCGAGATATGAGCACAGAAGTAACCAGGAAATCATTGTGGAACACACCAAAATAGACGGGGGTTCATACTTACCGTTACTTACCTCTTAAAAATTATCTCGGGGATTGAGTTGACAACAGGATCACTAAAGTCTGTTCACACAATAACCTCCACCATGACATTTAAAAATGAACCAGAACGAAGACGAGAACTTTGAACTGTACAAAAGCTTTATTTCAAATAAAGGGTATGATTTTAATAACACATCAAAATACACGTGGCTATCAGTAGCCCATGTCAATCTGACTACGTCCTCCTGTAGGACTTGCAAAGTTACCATACAACATGATATAAAACATATTAGCTCCCACGAGCTCCAAATAACGTAATATCCATAACACAATTGGATTGGAAAGGAAGTGAGGACGAGACATATATAGAGCATTTGGTTTCCTTTTAATAAACATGACAATTGTATTTATAGTCGCAAGGCCAGAGTGGACGACCTCACCCGCTGATAACCAGTTGTTGGGACAGCTGCAAGCTACCCTCCAACCTGTCGCATACTTGCCAAATGGACTCCCTTCTCACATGCTACGTTACGTAAGAATACAGCTCTCTCTCAGGCTTTAAATGTCCGCAAGACAACTCAAATATATATATACGCAATTCTTTCAAATACTTTACTCACATCCTACTGGATTATTATGATAATTCCGAAACTTGTTAAGTTCTCATCCAAATGTTTAATAAGCTCTTAAATGTTTATAACAAAATCACATAAATAATTTATAACAATTAGAAATTGTTTATAATATTTGTCCAAGACAATAAAAATATTTTTAAACACGCCTTTAAATCACTTTCGTTCCACATTATTGTCAAAATATTTACAGCAATTATTTACAATATTAACATTTAAATTGTTTAAATTATTAATTTAAGAAATACATTAACCACATGTTCATCCGGTTGGTAATTTCATAATCGTGTGAATATAATCGACCAATGAAGGTTAGTTATACATGTTAATGTCACAATTTGGTTTAATAAAGGTTTTAATAATTATTTGTGACGGTAATCTTAATTCAAAATTTTATCTCAAATTCTTTCAAAACTCTTGTTAATTATAACAGTAAATTCACTTGATTAATTTTCAACGAACTATGATAATACATTCCAGCGGAAAATACTTCGCTAACAAATTAATGCAAAAACTGCATTAAAATTAGGCCCAAAATTCATCATATATTAATCTATATGGCATCAAAACTTCCACTAATAATTCTTTATCATTAATTCCTGTGGGAACCTCCTTCATATTCAAGGGCATTATACATCAGCGACTTTCAACATGTGCACTGCACTAGCGATTATACATTCATAGTTCCACTTAAAAATTCTTATAATCATTAATTGTTTCAAAACTGTTTTCATTTAACCTTCGTGGATTTCATTCATGAACCGAAATGAAGTCAAATTTGCCAATCACAAACAAATTTAATAGTGAATACGCTTATATACGCCTGTCTGGTCTATCAAAATTTAAGATTAACATCTTAAAAGAATTGTAGTATAAAAATACTATCATCAAATAAAGTGCGACTAAACTATAAAATAGTCGAATAGAATCCAATTAGACTAGGGGAATGCAAACATCGTTATATAAATCTCTAATTGAGAAAAACTCCTAACAAAAGTTCTTGACTTTAATGCATTCAATAATTCATTATTAAAGTTCATCTTTCACAAAAATGTCTATGATGCAATGATCGTTCATAACTGACGATAAATGTCTGTGTTGCAATCAATTCAAATGAAAAATCCACAGCCTGCTTCCAGTCTCCGACCGGGTCAGGAATGGAATGTATGAAGCTCCTATCTAGCGGCGAGGATATGAACTGTGCCGGCTGCCGAGGCCTGACGCACTCCTCTGGGGCAATGAGTAAATGAATGACAGATGAAATGAAATGATAGTGGAGAGTGTTGCTGGAATGAAATTTTGACAGGGAAAACCGGAGTACCCGGAGAAAAACCTGTCTGCCTCCGTTCTGTCCAGCACAGATCTCACATGGAGTGACCGGGATTTGAACCACGGACTCAGCGGTGAGAGGCCAGCGTGCTGCCGCCTAAGCCACGGAGGCTCAATCAATTCAAATAACGACTAGTATTTCCAAGATCGTCGACAACGTAATGGATTTTAACGCTCTAAAATCATTTAAATGTTCTTCCTTCTTGATGAAGACAGAAAATTGGTCAAAGTAATTAAACTGGGGTAGAATTACTTTAATAAAGAGACACGCTGTCTGAATTTAAATCTGCCATAAAATCATTAACTTACAGTCAAATCGTGACTACAAAAATATTAATTACTGAAAAATCCAAATCAATGCCTCTACTGCAAATGGATTTCCACAATTCTGCATTCCAAAAGTAATAAAAATACCATAGTTTCAGCAATCTCCGTCTTCCTTTAAACTATCGTTCATTGGTTCAAGCCTCCCCTCCAATAGCATAGTTTCTTCCTCAGCAGAATTCCTCGTTTCCTGCGACTGCGTCGTACATCTCGGAACATTCTCGACTAAATGCTTACGTCACTGAGAATCTCAGCTCAAGTAGCTTGCTGGCATAACGTTTACGTCATTCGTGCTTACGTCATGACTACCCACGTCATAACTATGACAGCCATAACTCTCCTTATATTTTTCAATATAGCCACCGTGGTCTCTATATAATTCAATTACGGGGGCAGTACATTTCGTCCCGTAACGTAACGCCAGACCTCGCATAACGACGAAGTCGACAAGATCATTTAAAATGATAATACAACTTACAATCTCAGGGTATTCTTCTGGTTCACATTTGATAGATGGTTGGCCCTCCATAATGTTGAGGAATCTAAAACACAGGATAACTAAGTAATATACATATTTAACTATCAGGATACACTGTAACAAGTACAGGATACATTTGACATTTACACTCAGAAAAGTCTAATGGTAGGCCTATATATTCCAATACCCGTCCAGGATTTTTCTTGTGTTTTGCTCTATATTCTTTAAATGTATGCAACAGTACATAAAATGGAATTTCTATCTACGTCAGGGCTTTGAGGATAATGAATTGGTATCCCTGTAAATGTCTACCCCTCCGGAACATTCCAGAAGTGTTTCCTTCTTGGTAACCAATAAAGAGGTGGTGGTGTTGATTGCTGCTTCAAGGAGCCTAACTATTTGGTACTGATATGGAATGAATAGCCTTATTTTGGTAAGAACCTTCCACATGAAATGTCTGCTTCACAACGGCCAGGAGGTGTTTGTGTGTTTATCAGTGCTAGATTGTCTAAATAGGACTGGGGATTCAGTGCAATTGCTGAAGCGCAGTAGGCCTACTATGTCTACATTACTCAGCATAATGTACAGACTTTCAACCCCCAGCCACTTTGATATGAATTGGCAAAGCAAAGGGAACAAATTGCACTATACTGAGCATAGATATTATATATCTTATGACCGTACACAACACGAGCCGAGGATTGAACCAACAACTTTCACGCAGCGTGAGTACAGAATTAATGAGTGAGACATCTGCGCGGATTAACAACTTTGATCTGCAGCGCACGTTATATCTTACACGCTAGGTTCACGATCAACTTAAATTTCAAATAAAGATTTGTAATTACGTATTCTGCGTTTGTGGATACGCCTTACATCAAATGTTGATATAATAGGCCTAAATAGTAAGTTATATGACGAATACACGTTAGGCCCTATTATTAATTTACCTGAGTGTGATATTGCCGAACAGTGTTCCTTATTGACAGAACTACAGTTTTACAATATTACGGTACATGTAATTTTCTTAGAATTATTTAGAGTTTAACTTCAGACTAAGATATCGAGAGAAAAGCACACTTTCCGTTGTCTAATTAGGACCAGGCCTAACCAGTCGCACTTGATTCCCACACAGTCTGCATTCCAGTATTAAGGTACCGAGACTTCAAAGATATTAGCTGAACTCCCTGCCTCTCGTGTTACAATGCGACCACCTCATAACAAAACTCACATAATTGTCTCGTAGGAGTCGTAGGACTAGCGTTACCAACTGGAAATTCCCCAATGCAGGACATTGCTCTGAAAAGAGCAGGACATTCGAGAAAAATGTCTGACAAGTTCAATCGATAGAAAAATTATACATAATCTGTACGGTATATTACACATAACTTTTTACAAAAGGAAATACCTTACTTAATGATCAGTCCCTGCTGCAGGTCTTTTCCTTGAAGCTGTATTCTTCAGCAGAATCTGCTTTTGAAAGAAGACGCGAATTATTTTCTTGAAGCACATATTTATAGAATTGTTAACACTACGTATATTTGAAATTGATCGTCACAAGTAACATTCTACCAACATTGAGCATATACGGTACGGCAGGGCTAGATTTGTGACGGTACGCACCGGTACGCCGTACCGAAACCTCTGGTCGGGGGAAAAGTCGAATACATAACATAATTTTTAGAACTGTGGAACGTCAGTTGTAAGTCAAGGTCAACCTGGTACGTGGAATCTTGGCTGCTTCGAGAACGGCACTCCGCTCTGGATACAAACAGCACATACAACGAAAACTTTTCTAAACTTTGGACAATGTTATAAACTGTGAGGTAAAACATGTTTAAGTACAGTACCTTTGATAATAAATAATTATTTCAGAAAACTGTAAAACCGACAGTAGTGGCTATGCTGGCTAAAGCGCAGCATTAGGTCATGGGGCCAACCTCTCTGCTGACTTGGTAGACGCGTGGGTTCGAGCCCCACCGTCGGCCGTCCTTGAAATGGTTTTCCGTGATTTCCCATTTTCAACACCAGGCAAATGCTGGGACGGTACCTACTGACAGGCCACGGCCGCTTCCTTCCCCATCCTTGCCCAGTTTCATTCACCATCATTCATTTCATCTCTCATTAACTCCTCTCATGAGGTTGGCGTCAGGAAGGGCATCCGGCCGTAAAAACCATCGCCACAAAGACTTCCATCGCATCTCATCCCCGACCCCGTTGGAAAACGGGAATAATAAGGGGTAGACATACACACATTTCAGAAAACTGTAAAGACAAAATTATAAAGCAAGAAGTAATAGATTGTTGGTGAACACGTGTGTATTATCAAATGGAATATATTTTTTTTTTTAAATTAAGTAAAAAATTAAATTGAAATAATGTACATTGTTTGAATGGTAGCCTGGTTGGCCTACATTAAAATGTAATAAAGGCCAATGGCTATGGTAAGAAAAATATTGCTACAGCAGTCTCAATTTAATTTAAAATTTGTCCACTGACAAATTTTTTAAGATGTTCAGAAAAGCGTAAAAATATCGGTTTTAGAACTCTATATTTCAATATTCTATAAAGCCCCCTCCCACTACCAACACCACCTAGAGAGAAAGCCTTGCGATAGGATTTATGACGTCATAGCCTTCCGGCCGTCAGCGAGCGCGCTACCCAGCACTGCTGCTATGAACAACCTGTGAGAAAACGCGACTGAGTGTTTATGTGTCAAATTACGTTCTACAGACGCGAATAAATAAATAATGTAACCATAAATGAAACATATGGTCAGAAGTTGATGCGATCGATACATTACTCTAGCTAATAAATCGACGTTTTCGATCATAATCGATAAGTATGCATTTCGAACCTTGCGAGTGTGAACTTGACCGAAAACACTGATGTCTCAATAAATGCGATATATAGAAGAATTCAATAGAAAACTTGAAAAAGTCCTCTCGGCACGCCGGAAGGCGGAGGTAGATTTCACCGGACAAACTTGGGGATAGGCGAAAATAGGCAGAATATACAGGTTTTCGTAGAAGGACCTCATTTATTGCGTGAAAGTATTTTATAATTGGAGATTAATTAACTTTGTTTTTCGTCATTTTATGCATATTTTAAACATTTTATTGTCTTATGATGACGGTAACCTTCTTGTCATTTGGAGTCCATTTTTTTACTTGTGGTCACACTGTCCTTATGCAAGGTTTCGACACTGATATGTAACTATGTAACGGTCTGTTACTTCTTCACGCAAAATTATATCTCCCGCAGAGATGTATGTTGGTGCCTCAGTTTAGGGGCTGCGACAACGCGGTCATGTAACCCCGTGTACTTTGGGTGACTGTAGAATCTGTCTGATAAACGGTGTGAATTGTGATGGCTGTATTAGTCTGCAATTCAGGTAAGGAATGCAGACGCTCAATTTCAAGCAGTAGTTCCTAATGTTGCTACCAGATACTACCGTCAACGACATCTAGCTGTGAACTTGGCTACTAGATGCCACCGCAATCAGCAACGAACGTTGGAACCTCCCCTCCAAAGGAAAGCATACTGAGGGATTTTTAGCGCTCTTAGAAAATCCGACGACTTTGGCAGGCTTTGAACCCGCGACCTTGGGCATAGAAGTTCAGCATGCTACCAGTTACGTCACCGAAGCCGCTTCATACTTAGTCAGACGGAAATCTGAATCTGATCTCGTGCAAGTGCGTTGTCATGGCAACGTCTGATGGCTCATCCCTCATCAATTTAGTAGTGTTGCCATGGCAACCTCTGATTGCTCTTGGCATTTTCTTATAATTCCGAAATCATTTTTCTCATCCCTTGGCGTAATGGTGGGTCATATCAAAAATTCTTTCAGACAAAAGTTTCAGGTAATTATTAGGGGAATATTGTCCATTTTGTACGGTTTTGTTATTGTACCTATTAAGAGAGATATGATTAATGTTTCCCGAAAAAAAAAAACTTTTTCCCATCCCTTTGGTCAATGGTTGGTGCTATAAAAAAACTCTTCAAACATAATTTTTTGGGCTTTATCCGACACATAGTATGAACATTGAACGGATTCGATATTTCACATATTAAGAGAGTTATAGCAATATTTCATTTAAAAAAAAAAAAAGTCCCCCATTTTCATCCGCTTCGACCGATTTAGCCCAGTAACGAGCTCGACCGAGATTTTATGGGTATACATATTCGGTAAAAAATTCAATGTGATTGGTGAAAAATTACGGCAGTTATCGTGTACACAAGAAACTGATATACATACACACATATATATATATAATATATATATATATACACACATACATAAATTATATATAAACTTTTGAACTGACGGTGGTTTTTGGGTCTGGGGGATGTGAAACGCGAAGATATGTCGAAATTTTCCGGAAGTCGAAACATGGTACCTATTGCAATAGTGAGCTTTCTAATGAAATCTATCTAAAATACTACCATCAACGACACCTAGCTGTGAACTTGGCTACTAGATGCCACCGGAACCATCAACTCGCAACGAACGTTAGAACTTCCCCTCCGAAGGAAAGCAAACTCAGTTTTTTTAGCGCTCTTAGTAAATCCGACGACTTCAGCCGGGTTGAACCCGCGACCTTGGGCATAGGAGTTCAGCATGCTACCAGTTCCGATACCGAAGTCGCTTCCCACAGACAGATGGAAAACTGAATGTTATCTCGTGCAGTGGCGTTGTCATAGCAACTGCTGATGGCTCATCTCTTATCAATTAAAAGTTAAGTTGTCATTGCAACCTCTCTTGGCACTTGGCATTTTCTTATAATTTAAATCATTTTGCTCACCCCGTGGCGTAATGGTGGGTCATATCAAAAATTATTTCAGACAAAAGTTTTAGGTAATTATTGGAGGAATATTGTCCATTTTGTACGGTTTTGATATTGTGCCTATTAACAGAGATATGATTAATATTTCCAGAAAAACCCACTTTTTCCCACCCCTTTGGTCAATGGTTGGTGCTATCAAAAAACTTTCCAAACATAAATTTTAGGACCTTGTCCGACACATAGTATGAACTTTGAATGGATTCAATATTTCAGATATTAAGAGAGTTATAGCGATATTTCACTTTTTCGAAAAAAGCCTCCCATTTTCACCCGAGATTTTAAGGGGATACATATTTTGTAAAAAATTCAAAGTGATTGGTGGAAAATTACGGCAGTTATCGTGTCTACAAGAAACTGATATACATATATACATAAATTATATATAAACTTTTGAACTGACGGTGGTTTTGGAGTCTGGGGGATATAAAACACGAAGATATGTCGAAATTTTCCGGAAGTCGAAACATGGGACCCATTGCAATAGTTAGCTTTCTAATGAAATCTACCTAATTGAAAAATATTCACCCCATTTTAACGTGAGATGTCGACTACACAACAACAAATAACGAATTAATCTGTAACAGTTAAAACAGAAATTAATATCTACAGTATAGTCAATCATATCTGTCCAAAGGCCTAGAATTGATTCCCAACTCTGCCGAGAAATATAATTCTAGTTAGTTATTGTTGATTATTGTTGTTTAAAGGGGCGCAATTACGAGGTCATCTGCCCCTAAAAATACAATTCTGATTTGAGTGTGAAACGAAATTCACTCAGCCTCACGAGTTAAAACTGAACTGAGAAGAAGTGGGTTCGATTTCTCCTTTCTCCTCCAGGTAAATGCTGGGATTGTTCCTAGCATAAGACCATGGTCACTTCCTTCCCAAGGGCAGATGACCTCGTAGTTCCTCCCCTTAAAACTACAATACCTAACCTTCCCAATTCTAGCATCACAATACACATATACAAATTCTACCCATATCCAAGTACCCATGGCTGATGACAGTGATGTCATAACCCACTTACAAAACAACAACAACAACAACTATCCACAGAATGTTTTCATGCGTGATATGAAAACAGGCTAGTAATGGCATGCCTATGACAGAAAAGGTTACCTACTGAAATGGAACAGAGCAGCAGTCATGAGACATGAGAACATTTACAAAAGAGGAAACTTTTTGTTGTTGATGATTCATATAGGGGCAAGATGTGGTAATAATTTAGAAACAAACACTTGATATAGAGCAATCCTACAGTAACAGTTTTCATATGGCAATGTTTAAAATTTCAGGCATGGCATAAGCTTACCCGACAATACATAAAACATGCAAATTACCAGTGATCTTAGCACTTTGTTTTCAACAGAATACAGTGAGTCATCTGCAAAAACATGTTGTTCTCATATTTTCTATGTTACACAAACTGTGCTGTTTCGTAAAAAATAATAATAACTAAAAGATGACCATACGTATCCTTCACTAGTTAAATAAATATCCATATCCAAGTACACATGGCTGATGACAGTGATGTCCTAACCCACTCACAAAACAACAACAACAGCAACAACTAGCCACAGAAAGTTTTCATCCGTGATAAGAAAACAGGCTAGTAATGGAACGCCTATGACAGAAAAGGTGACCTACTGAAATGCAACAGAGCAGCAGTCATGACACATGAGAACATTTACCAAAGGGGAAACTTGTTGTTGTTGATTCAGAAAGGGGCATGATGATTTAATAATTTAGAAACAAACACTTGTTATAGAGTAATCCTACAGTAACAGTTTTCGTATGGCAATATTTACAATATCAAGCATGGCATAAGCTTCCCCAACAATACATAAATCATGCTAATTACCAGTGATCTTAGCACTTTGTTTTCAACAGAATATAGTAAGTCATCTGCAAAAACATGTTGTTCTCATATTTTCTATGTTACACAAACTGTGCTGTTTTGTAAAAATAACAATAAAAACTAAAAGATGACCATATCTATCCTTCACTAGTTAAATAAATATAGCCTTATCATGAGATCCTTTCTACTTTTCAATACAAAATTGTTGTATTCCCTATTATATTGGTAGCACTGAATGAAAGTAGAACGAGCGATAACATTCTCTATAGTACATGAATTAGCCAAAATACCTTATCAAACGATGAGAAATAAATCAGGGAATGATGTTTTAATAGATGTCCACTGTCTGTGACTCACCCAGCCATCCCAATAGCATCACGACTTATGTAGGCAGAATTCCAGCTGTGGCCACCATTGTCCACATCAATCATCATCAAACCGGTATTGCCAACCTCGCCCTTACGGTACTATGCCACACCAACACCCTTCGATTTGTCCAATCCAATGGTTTTTGACGCGTCCAGATCAATGGTGCCCCGCTGGCTGCGCTCATCCAAGGCCGCTCCTACACACAAGCATTCTAACCTTCGTTATGTGGTATCCAATGGTTTTTGACAATGGTTACAGCCTAACGCGTCCAGATAAATGGTTTTGTGCTGGCTGCGCCCGGCCAAGGCAGCACCTACAACCGACCGTCTACCTTAGTTTTGCCCAATCCAATGGTTCTTGACAATGGTTACAGCCAACGCGCCCAGACCAATGGTTTTGTGTCAACCGTGCCGCGCTAGCTGCGCGCAGCCAAAGTCGCACCTACACGCGACCATTCTAACCTTCGTTTTGTCCAATCCAATGTTTTTTGACAATGGTTACAGCCTAACACGCTCAGATCAATGAGTTTTGACAATGGTTACAGCTTAACGCATGCCGATGATTTCTTTGATCAACAGTGATTTTGTATCTCACATGTTCGGAACAATGTGTGCGTGCCGCTAGAGTGAGCCGTGATGACAGTGGAACGAGATGCAAGCGCTGTAGAAACATGGCAGCCGTTTTTTAAATAGCAACTTGAGCATATATATGAGGTTCAGTAGTGACAATTCAAATTGAAATCAACGGTCGCTATGAATGAAGATAGAAGGCGCTATGAAATTCTCTACAATACATGAATTAGCCAAAATACCTTATGAAACGATGAGAAATAAATCAGGGAACGATGTTTTAATAGATATTTCCTCCTCCGCTGTCTGTGACCCACCCAGCCATCCCAAATAGGATCACGACTTATATAGAGAAAATTACAGCTGTCAGCGCTATTGTTCAAATCAATCGTCATCAAAACAGTACCATGACAGTTCTGCCAACCTCGCCTTATGGTACTATGAAAAACAAAGAAGCGCCCAGTTCAGCAGCTAGTGCGCACCACTTAGTTCATTACATCGTGCGCCGAATTGAATCGTTTATTCACCACGGATTGTGGAAATTGCCTCATAACGATCTGTAATTTCAATCGGCGATTCTATGATCAACTGTAGTAAATATTTGGTTTTTTCCCCCCGCACAACTGTGGTTTTGAAAATGTTTACAGCCTAACGCATCCAGATCAATGGTTTTGTGTCAACCGTGTCCCATTAGCTGCGCACGGCCAAGGCCGCACCTACACCCAACCATTCTAACCTTCGTTTTGTCTAATCCAATGATTTTTGACAATGGTTACAGCCTAACGCATCCAGATCAATGGTTTTTGAAAATGGTTACAGCATAACACGCCCCGATGTATGTTTTTTTAATCAACAGTGTGTGTTGCTAGAGTACGTCTTGTTGACAGTTCAACGAGATGCAAGCTCTGTCAGAACATAGCAACCGTTTATAAAAAGAGCAATTAATATAAACACATATTTATGTAATTTAGCACATAACTTATATGAGGTGCAGTATTGATCAGGTTTCCTAATTTCAATGTTGATGCAAGTGTATAAGCTGCGCTTTACTTTCATTTAGAATTAATATTATATTATTTACAGGGTGGATACATTTTTAGGCATTTGCACCTTCAACAGTCCTTATGCGAACACTTCCAAAAAATACTCTCTAGCATGTATGTTACATTAGATTAAAACTTTTAAAATAGGCCTACATTAACGTTCATCCAATGAAACTAGATGTAAAGAAACTTGCAAGACTTCATTCCAGATTGTGTTCCATTTTATCTGTGAAATTGAAACAAAAACCCTCTTGGAAATTGTATGTTAAAATTGCATGAAATATCCCATTTAAAGCGTACACTTACCCTCTCCATGCTAACCTTCGCTTTACAACCATCATTATCCAAAACACTCTGCTGCTTTCAGAGCTATTTACCACTTTCTGGACTGGACGTTTAATGTGACTGTACACAGAGTTTATTAGTTGCATTTTAAACTGACATCTCCACTTTAGGACAACTTCTTGCAATCAGTTCAACGTTTGGTGTGATAACACTACACTACCTATTGTAAATGCCAATTCATTGTTCATCCTATTCTTCAGCGGCGGTCGGTAATAAGGTTGCAGTGATGCACAACGACCAGATTAATTCAAGAAAAACAATTAATACCGTAATTATATTTTTAGTAATAAAAGCTGTACGTTTCCTTTTATATGTATAGGAATTCATAATTCTGTTCTTTAATAATTCAGGAAATCTTATAGTAAGTTACTGTGAACTGTCTGAGAAAGCAAAGCGCGCCAACCGTCTAGGAGTGCTCGTTGCTGCCAGGCCCGAGCACCGACCAGATCTCAATAGTGAAGGGTATGGCAGAGATGCTAGACCGAGTAGGTCCTATCCCAACAGTTAACTCGGCTGGCCGTTGCCCGCTGATTGCAGCAAGGGAGCCGAGGAGCGGACGGAGACATCTGAGATGCTCCGTCAACTGCCGATACCATGTCTTGCAGGTTTTCATGTAACCTAACTATTTAATCCGGTGATCCAGTGATAATGTGATGTTCTCTGAACTGCGGCATTCGTGATGAATGAGGTACATCCGTTCTACCGCGCAATTGAATACAGTTTTCTTTGATATCAAGCAGTTTTTAACCCCCCCCCCCCCCCCCATGAATGAAAAAGGACACACCCATAACAATTATCCACCAGCCGCCACTGCTATACTTACAGATTAGTAATTAGCCATGTACAGAAGTGGATCAAGTAACACAATATTAATTGAACCAGAGGGTCATTATCTTAGTGCGCCCTGGAAATCGCGGCAAACTATGGCGTCATTTGGCTGGTCAGGTGCGGAGCGAGTGGACCTCGCATTACCCCGCTCCGCTGACTCATATCGTTAGATCACACGTGTTTTGTCATTTATATGGGTGTATATCTGCAAAGTTTAGAAGTTAGTGTTGCACGTTTAGTGAGTATTGTGATTACTGTGATTGTTGGTCATGCCTAGACACCAATTCACATTGCACGAACGTGTGTATATCCATAATTCATATATGAAAAGCAGAAAGTCTTGTTCTGAAACAAGATGAAAATGTCGAATCAAGTTTCCAGGAAGACCTGGGCGTCCTGCCAGTACAATTAGGAGGCTCGCCAAACGATTCAAGAAAACAGGCACTGTAAATAATAAACATTTCAACAGACAACGTTGTGTTCTTACAGAACGGGGACACCAAGAGCCAGCTGATGAGCTAGCTTGGTGTCCTAGGCGAAACCCCACACAAAACACGGCACAAACCTAGCAGAATTGCTGAGATTGTTGTCCATTCTTTCATCAGGAGATGTCAGGTGTGTGTTACAAGAGAGGGAGGACATTTTCGGCATCGACTATGAGCACTGTACATATTATTGAACATGGTTGGTAAAAGTGTTCAAGTGTGCACCAACCACCGACTGAACATTGTACGCGTGCCCACGATCAGCGCCAGTCAACGCCGGCTTAGCTTGCCGTGTTTACCGGGGCGCACAATGATAACGACACTGTACATACAATGAAAGAATATTGTAAATTTCCTAATTTCTACTGAACGGCCATGAACAGTTATTGGACAAGCTTCCTCCTCTTATGCTGAGGCAAAGTTTTGGGTGAAAACCTGTCGTTAACATTGTGTACAAAATTATTAATCAAGATATTACTGGCAGTGCCCAGTACAGTCTTTTCAATTAATGCCCTGGCATGCTTTGGGCAGCTGTGCCCCATAAACAGTACAGTGGGCAGACATCTTTGTGTTACATTCACCAAAACACTCCGCTGGTTGCAGTGATGCAAAAATTCTGTCTTGTAGCTATTGAGTAGCTTACTCATAACAACAAAAGTAAATGCAGCACAGTTGACTACATCTGCATGGGGATAGCATAGTCCTCCTTACTTAGTGGCATTTATTAGGCTGGCGTGATCACTCTGGCCTGCCTCATCGCAAAGAAAGACTTTGCAATAATTGCAATCATATCGCTTTAAAAAACATACGAGCAATAACCACTGATGTAGTGTAAGAATGGCCAATACTCATCTTGTAGGACTTCTACATCACTATCATCAGCAACACAAGCATCAAAAGCACTTATGTCACATGTCTTCTTCAAAATACTCGCTCACTGCAGCATTGAGGTTCAGGATGCTCTGAAGGCGCAATTTATTCTCCACCTCAAACACTTGCCTCAGGGAAATATTGTACTGGCTCCCTGCCAGTTGGCGATATTTTCCAAATCAAACTTCTAGGTTATTTGTCTGTATGAGACAAGCAATTCCCAGGAATAGTTTTTCACTTTACGCTTTGTTAGCAAGTGAACTTGCTCTTTTAAGAAGTCTAATGTATCCTTCTTCTCCTAGGGAACTTACTCTCCAAGTTCTTAAATAAACTGTCCATAACAGAAATAGTATCCCCAACACTTTGTTGTTCATATGCATCAGGACCAGCATACACTGAATGGGCATTCCTTATAAGTTCTTCAATTTCTAGCACTGTACCTAACTGTCTTGGTAAAGACATGTTATTACAACGTTTCACTTCTGTATTCGATACATACAAGGAGGCATTCAAACCTTCTGTGATCTTAATGCAGCAACGCAAGTGTGGACTAGGATTTTCCTTCATTAAAATAAAATATATACAAGATTCCTCTCTAATGCAATTCCACTCAGGATGAAGACTCACACTGTTTAACTTCACCTTCAATTCCTGAAAGTTTCTAAATGAAACTGCTTCCAGATTTTCCGCCAATGTCTGCATACTTTCAGCGAGAGCCTTCCATAAACTTTCATTATGAATCCTACGCCTCCTATCATCTGGATCTTCTCGGCAGACAGTTGCAGTGTCAGTTAAATACTCTGGCCAGTTGGGGAATTGAGACGGGACTGCTCCTAGGAATTTAATTCGAACATTAACTTTCGACACAATCATTTTATCACAGTCTTGCATTACATTAATTACTCTATTTATTCTAAATGTATTCAATCTCCAACCTAATTCACACACACCTCTTCCCCCACCCCTATAAGAAATGTAATGAATTAGATTACTGCAATAGAAAAAAAAAGATTAATCAGGGCCTGCTACAGGTTATCGGTCTCTGACCTCATGCAGTTAGCTTGCAATTCAAACCCCAATAGAAATGTGAATACTATCCATATTAACACCCACTTATACCTCCCACTTGAAATTGATAGCCCCATAAAACAAATAAACCTAACCTACGACATTAGCCTGTAGCACATAATTTAGGTTAGAAAATTCTGGCTTCTACATCTAAATGAATTTTCGTGATCAGAAGAGCTAGCCTATGCTAAAATTTAAGGGTAGGACTATCTGCTAACTAACCTCTAATCAGTCTCGGTTTATACAACGGAGCAGTAACTAGCTTTCCATTCTTTTCATCATACATACTAGTGGTCTATTGAATCTCATGTGGCTTGAAATGAATGGCACACACCTACAATAAAAGACTTGGTTACAAAGTTCCTTCCTCCCATTACACCAAACTTGTGAGAATTGGAGCACAAGTATTGATGTAACACGTACTATAGAATATTTCGTAGGAATAAAATCCTTGCGGTGAATAGCTCGTATCCATTTCGACTTTTCACCTTCATCATTAGGAAATGAGAAAACGTTTACTTTCGGTCCATTGGCGTAATTGCCTTTACAATTTCTAACACTGCACTTAATAGGCACAACTTTACACTGCACTGATAACCATTAAGTATAACCGGGTAGGAAATCTGAGAAAATCAGTACCTGGGACTGTAAACACAACACACAACACGCGGAAACCACACCATAACCTGCAAACTCGAATGTTATGTCTCAATGTCCACGGCCGGGCTTCCGTGACGTCACTCGCTTGTCAACTTCATATCTCAAGACTTTCTCTCTAGGTGGTGTTGCCACTACCACCCGGTAGCCCGCAGTACCGGAACCTCTTTTTTTACAAATCAAGCACTGCGGTATGGTATGAATCAACACACATTGCTGCCTGGTCTGGCAAACTGGCAAATTGTACTTAAGTTCAGAAACAAAACTCAATGTTCTGATAGTGGTACTTATTAAAGAAAACTGACCATTGTTGGTCTAGTGTTGTGTCTTAATCCAAAGTTGAAATTTTAGAATAAGCCCTTACGTTACGTTGCAGAACTGGTCGAAAATTTTTTAACCTACAGTATTTCTACGCCTTTTGACTGTAAATATTGAATAAATGGTACAATAACGTCAAAACTGAGTGGTCCTTATTGTTTTGAAGTCTTAACCAATTGAAACACTTGAATTCCTCCATAGGTTGCACAATTTATCCAAGTACCGGTACTCATTGCAGGTTTCATAGAAATATAAACACCTTGCATTCTATATCCAAACCATCTTCTCATAATGTATTTAACATCTATCTGAGTTTACGCGGAAAACCTAAATGAGCAATCAAGAAAAAATGCCTAACATTTCGATAAATTAGAAATGCTGGTCGGACATAACCACAATGAATGAATGAAAAGCAGGACATGTTGGTAAACCTCCGTAGGACGAATCCAATTAAAAGGAAGATTCTTATACAGACCCTGTAAAATGAGACAATCTGTCGCGGTAAAACTGTTCCAAGATACATACCGTGCCTCACTTCTGTACCATCAGCTGGGCTGTAGGACTGCTGGTCACAAGCACGTCTTCACGCTGCTTCTCTAAGTAGACTCGCACACTATGAATTAGATTAGATTCCGTGAACTGATCTAACCATGTGCTTCTTTGCGAATCAGCTCTAGCATCACACAGGCGTTCAGAAACCACAGAATGCCCAGTTGAATTGAAAACTATGGAATTCCCATAAATGGTTGAAGGGAAGCGAGAGAAATATGCACTGTATTTATCGTTAGCCACAACTAACATGGGGGACAACCTGCATAATATTGTCATTGAGATGTTCAAAGCTGTTAAAACTTCTTGTGGTATGCATGGGTCTCTATTACGGTACCTCTCAATCGTCCCCCCCCCCCAGGGGCTTACTACCAGTGGGACGTGGGTTGGCGACCACGGGACCCCAGCGGAGTCCGGCATTTCTTCCAATTACTTGTTCCGAGCTCCTCACTGACACCTTTTCTTTCATTCTCCCTTGGCCAACTCTTGTTCTCTTCCGATCCCGACGGTATCAGGGTAGCCGAGGCCCAGCAAGTCTGTCACTTTTCCGCTTTAATCGGCCCTTCTCTCTTTTTTACTAATACCCTCATTCTCCGAGGGGTCAGCTTTCTCTTTCTTTTCACGATATCTCCTGCCTTCTGCTGAAGGCCCTAATGGAGGCAGGGTGTATGTAGTTCTACCACTTCAGGTGCCAGTGAGCTCGGGATTTGGTGACCGCGAGGGATTCCCGAGCTGGGTCAAGTTTCCCCCCAACCTCACATACCCCCCTTTATTTATCCATTGCCCTCTCCTCTCTGCCTTTCATGGCTCTCCTGCACCGACAGCGGTGGCTACGCTGGCTAAAGCGCAGCGTTAGGTCATGGGGTCAAGCTCTCTGCTGCCTCGGTAGACGCGTGTCCGAGCCCCACCGGCGGCCATCCTTGAAATGGTTTTCCGTGGTTTCCCCCATTTTCAACACCAGGCAAATGCTCGGATGGTACTTTCTGACAGTCCACGGCCGCTTCCTTCCACTTCCTTGCCCAGTTCCATTCATCTTCATCGATTCCGCCTCTCATCCCGGCGCGCAGGTCGCCAACGGGCCTCAACTAGAAAGACATGCACTCGCCCTCCCAGGCGGCCACACGACAGAAGAGAAACAAAAAAATACTCTCCTTCCTTCCAAGTCCCTCAATTCTTATTCTTCCAGGATTGAAGCCATTTCCTTTCCTCCTGTCTTTTATTTACAGTTTTGGTTCCCCTTTCCTCCTCTAGTTTGTAAGCCAGTAGTTAAGTTAGTTTTAGTTGCGGGTTTCATTTTCACGATCACCCAAACCTTTAGGGGCCGATAACCTCAGGCGCGGGGGGGGTCACAGAATCGAAATTGTACATAACCAGACCATTTCTTTTGCAAGCTACATGGATAGAAATTTGATGCGTTTAGCGCACCAAAAATATTCGTACAAATAAAATTGCAACGGCGGGTTTTGCGACTTTTACATCGAGCTTCGAGAAAAGTATCAAGGTACGTTACAGTTTCGGCAAGTAAAGTTGGTACCGACAAAGGGAGAAAGTCACAGCTTAAATTGCCAACCAGGCTTACAGGTTGGACGTCAGCATTTTTTTTTTTTTTGGTGCAAAAAAAAGCCCCAAATTCCTATCCGTGCATTGCTGCACATTCATCGTGACATCACTATAGACATCGATTCGGTAATCACAAGGTTTACTAAACAAAATAGATGAGTTGATTTTGCTATATAGATAATCGTTTTTATATAACAGGTATGAAGTTGTAAATATGTACAGTTGTAACAGAACATAATAATTGCGATAAAGATATTTTCAGTATTGAATAAAATGAAAAAAAAAAAAAAAACTGTTTTTCAGTTAAAATTTTTAAAGTTTTTTTTTCTGGTTATTGTGTTTTCGTTTTTTGAGTTTGCAAAAAAATTGGTCTCCGTTTTGGGAGGGGGTCATGACCCCAGTGACTCCCCCCTTTGAATCCGCGGCTGGATAACCTAGATGTTAGGCCCCTTTAGACAACACTTATCGTCATCATATCCCAACCGTGCACGATGCACCGGATGGAAAGGGGTTTATTGTTAAGATATCACCCCAACTGTGAAATAGCATTGGATTAGGTTTAGGGCACACAGTGGACTCTAATAGGACTTTATTGAAGAGACCAAAAGTTACTTGACTGTTGATACATTTATTTGATTATTATAAACATTTAGATAAATAGTAACAATTATTTGCATTAAAAGGATTATTTAAAAGAGGCAATTCAAAAATGCCTGTTTCTCCAGGAAACTCAATAACAACTTGCAAGTAGCATTGACTAGAAAAAAAATGAATGAAGAAAGACTAATAACAGGCAACTCGATAAAAAAAATTCATAGAGAAAAATCCATGACAACAAAGTTAGAAATATCAAAGGCTTGGCCTTGTATTATGTAAAATAAGTGATTGGTTACCACCAGTCCGATACTTGATACAGGGAGTATCTTCCATAAGTAATCCTGCGGAGACCCCGTTGACAAATAGCAGGAAGCGATGATGATTGTCCGGGCAGGGCAAGTTAGTTCATCGAGAATCCAAGGTCAGAGAGTAGACCATGAATTGGTTGGCCCGCGTAGAGCGGGTCGTGAAGTCCAGTGAAGTTATTCTCCAAGAAGCCGTGATGTGGCTTCCAAAGGAGATAGAAGATAATTCCTCCAGTGAAACTTAACCAGCAGTGCCAGGCCTCTTGGGAATGACCTGGTTTAGGAGGTGCGAGCAGTTACGATTCCATCGTGCCTAGTTGTAGAGAGTAAGTGACGAAGCTGTCGCCTAGATGAAGGTTGTTGACCCCGGACAGCTCAGCCCGACAAAGTCTAAGCAGTGAGGCATGCCACGTAGATAGCTTTAGGTCATTCAGTATTGGTAAACAGTGCGCCGAGCAGGCTGCACTGAAGTGGTCAGACAGCCGTGGGCAGGTGAAGACAGACACCGCAGTGCGCAATGCGGAGAATATATATCAAATTGGAGGTTGAGACACGATCATCTATTTGTATGAAGTTTGTCGTCAGAATGTTACGTATCAGGTTCGTTAGTTTATTACCCTCACCCACTATGGATTCCAGTTTAGCGAGTATTAAAGGCCTGCTTAACATGTCGAAAGCTTTTGCATAATCGACAAAAACAACATGAAATTTTCCACCAGGGAGTCGTAGTGTTTCTTCAATGTCATTGAGTAAGTTGGTAATGGCATGAAAGGCACTTCGTCCTTTACGAAATCCAAACTGTCCATCTGGGAGTTTATGGTCTACTTCTTCTGTGATCCTCTTCGTAAGGAGCTTTGTCATTATTTTCATCGTGGTCTTTTCTATAGCAATCCCTATGTAGGAGTTCGGATCTGACTGGTCACCTTTCCCCTTAAACATCACTTTGATAGTCGAAATTCTCCACGCTGAGGGGATGTTACCCATTAGAAGACAAAGATTCATTAGGTCCTAAATTGCTGAAAGTAATACCTCTGATGAGTCTTTCACATGTTCATTGCATATACTGTCGGGTCCAAAGGCCTTACTGTTTTTAGTGACATAATAGCGTTGTGCACTTCCTCCATTGTGAACGGGTCAGTTTCTTTTTGGTATGTTCCTGACAAAGCTACCACGGGATTGCCGAGATCTTCTTCAACGTTTAGTATGTTCCTGAAGTGTTCTTCCCATTCAATCATTTCTATTTTTCCACTACATTGTATTTTCCTAGGGTTCAATGCTAGAAATGGATCGCTGACAGCTTCTTCTATTATCCTTCTCGCCTCTTTTTCGAGATGTTCATTTCGTTTTACAGATAACAGCATTTTGTATTCCTTCTTAATGATGCTGTAATGTTTTATTGCCTCCTGGTTCTGATTGAATTTTACTGCATGCATGGCCTCAAGGACGCTTCTTCTCAACAAATAGCATTCTTTATCAAACCATATTCGCGATCTTCTTTTCCGCTGATACACAAATGCATATAAAATTGTATTTTCCAGGGATAAGGCGGCTGCGTCAATATTGTTTTTTTCCATGCAATTATCAGGTTCTTTCCATTCCTCAAAGTTCTGTTTAAGAACATATTTATCGATCTGTCGAGAAGGACTAGTATCTTCAGGTTTTTCTCTCTTATCCAATCTTGAGATGTTAAAGTGGGTCGAGACTGGACAATGTTTCTTTATCAGCGCCTCCTCTGAAGTGAGACATACAGTGTAATTCAGAAGCTTAATGTTGCAGCCTTTATAAAAAAAAAAAAAAATCTATTGTGCTACACCCCGAATGTGCAAAATAAGTTCTGTCTTCAACCTTCTTATCAAGGATAAAGCCTTCCTCTGTCATTAGTTCAAGTAGTTCTTTCGCTCTTTGATTATCAATGTCCAGTCTGCAGTTTAGGTCTCCAGACAGTATTATGCCTCTGTCTGGAGCTACATGTCCCAAGGAAAACATGATGGTTGCTATCAACTCTTCAATAGGGGTTAGTGGCCGTGCATATATGGCAATCACTAATATCCATTCGAAGTTTATTATCAATGAGTCATGGTCTTGGTGCGTACTCTGAATTTTACCTAGGCTGGGTTTGTAGTAGCAGGAAGTGCCACGCATTGGTCTACCTCTTGGCCCTTGTGTTGCAGGTATATGCTGTGCGTAGAATCCATTAATGTCAATGGGTTTGGTCGAAAGAGTCTCTAGTAATATAAGTATATCATGAGAATGCAGTAGGTTATTGTTAGTGAATGTTGTGGCGCTCTTAAGACCCTCAACATTCCAGAGTAAGATGTGAAGCTGGTTAGGCTGGAAGTGAAATTCCTCTATGGCGGGAGCGAAAAAGCCGGTATCGTCTCACGATGACACCACTCGGCCACGCTCCTGGAACGTAGACCTTTGGAAGTTCTTGTAGAGGTATAACTACTCTTAGAGCTTTAACCGTGTCGCTGGTAGGAAGTTCTTCACACTCGATTATATTTGTCACTTGAAGGTTGGTTAGGTGGCGCTGCACCATTTCTATTGTAGCGTTATGGTGGAGTCACCCTATGTATAACCATGCTCTTGGTTCTGCCGCTTGTAATTCTGTTATATTTGACGTACTACCATTTTTGGAGTTGATCAAGCATGGGTCTACTGTTGTTGAGATTGATGACTGAGAGTTAAAGTGACTTTTTGAACATCCGATGTGAGAAACGTCCTAATACTAATTTAATCAACACAAAACCGTACCGTTCTGGGTCACACATAGCAAATTCGATTTGACAAACTTATACCGGAATGGGATTCGATCCCTTGACTCCCTAGGGAGCTATAGATGACTTTTCGAATATCAGTCTAGTGTTATTCAAAATAGAATGTCTTCAGAATACGCATGATAAGGCACAACTTTGAATTATGGCAAAAGAAATAAATCCAGTCGAACACCGCTATAACAACATCTAAAGGACCGTAAAAGTTATATTATTATGAACAAGTGTTGTTGGGCGCCTTCGGTGTCGTATTTGGTAGCATACTGAGCTTCCATGCCCAAGATCCTCACTACGCGGCCCGCGGGCCTCATGCGGCCCTGGGAACGAATTTTTGCAGCCCTCAAGACTGTTAGGGATAGGAATAAAAACAAATTTAAGGGTTATGAAAAAATTATACAACATTTTATAAATATATGTTATATTTATTAATTAAGTGTATTGAAAATCTGTCGTTTTTCTCTACGTAATTATTTACTCTGACCACCGCAGTGTAGTTGGAGGGGAGAGACTAGCTAGTAGAGCAGAGCCAATGAACGAAGTACCCTTTTTTTAATGCAGTGAACAAGAATGAGCTTACTACAAAAGCATCCTACCAAGTAACAGACATTTTAGCCCAAAATATGAAGCCGTTTTCTGATGTAGAAATTGTAAAAGAGAGTGTTGTCACCGTTTGTACAACTTTGTTTTCACAATTATCTTATAGTAAGCAAATATTAGATGAAGTTTCTAAGCTTCAGCTGTCTGATTCAACTTGCATGAGACGGACACAGGACTTAGCAGCAAATATTGCACTTAATCTTACCGACGAACTGCAGCAAAGCAAATATTTTAGTCTTGCGCTCGACTCATGTACAGACATAACGTCACTTTCTCAATTTCTATTGTTCGTTAAGTATGTATCCAAGGATTGTGTTGTTAAAGAAGATTTTTGAGGCATGTTTCCCATGACTGGACAAACTCGAGGTATTGATTATTTGAACACAATAGTAAGTTGTTTGTAACGTGCGTAGCATTGATTTTGAAAAAGTTTTTCTGTGTGTAATACTGATGGTTGCCCATCAATGTTAGGGCGAAATATAGGGTTCGTTCAGTTGTTGAAAACACATTTGTGAAATGACACTTGATTAAGTTTTCATTGTCTCATTCATCAAGAAAGCTTAGCTGTTAAATTTGGTGAAAATATCAGCTGTGTTATGAAATCAGTTGCAAAGATCGTGAATTTTATAAGGTCGAATGAACTGAACCATAGAACGTTTCAAGATTTTTTTGAATGAACATATATCGCAATACGGGGACGTGCTTTACCACACAGAAGTGAAATGGCGGAGTAAGGGTAAAGTTTTGATACGTTTTATTCAGCATTCGTCATGAGATTACTCTGTTTTTGGCTACGAAGAAAGAAGAGTATCCTGATGTTTATAATTTTGGTTGATGGCTTAAAGTAGCGTTTCTCACTGATACAATGGGCATTATGAATGAAACACCGACTCGATTGCAAGGAGACTACAATATCATTGTAACAAAAATGATGAGTTTTGTGTTTTTACAGAAACAAAAGCTCAATATGTATATTGAAGAATTGTTAAACAGCGATTATTCCAGCTTTCCTTCTCTTAAAACTCTGATGAAAATCCAGATGAAAGTCAAGATGTTTCTAATTTACTAAAGCTGTTGACAGACCCAAAGGACGAAATGTCTGTGGGGTTTAGTGACATCAGGAAGTATCAAGAACCATCTCGCTTGGTGGAAAATCCATGGGCAATAACAACAGCGAATGTAGCTCATCTTTCTGTTTTTGGATACGAATGAGTTAATTAAGCTTCAGCATGATACGGAGCACAAAAGTATTTCTGAAGCAAAAAAAAAAAGGAGGATATGGCTCACTATGAGTTTTGGAAAGTAGTTGAAAAGTACAAACTTCCTATCTCAATTGACTGTGCTCAGAAAGCTTTGTAGGTTTATGCATCTACATATGTCAGTAAGCTGAAGTTCATAAAAAAACAAGTACAGATCCAGGTTAACGAGTGAGAACGTTGATAACATTTTGAGAATTTCAGTTCCTTCCCAACCTGCTAACATAGATGCCATATTAGAGAGCTGTGAAAGATTTCGCCCATCGACTTCAAAGAATTAACAAATTCAAGTATTCCCGGGAGAAGTAAAAGACATTTCCCTGCAATTTATATGGAAAATAGTTTATTTTATTGATGTAATAAACTTATGTCATAATCATACTGTTTGTAAGTTATTCTACGCCACTTCTTAGTGTAGTATCGCAATAAGAAAAATTTATTTTGTAATAAAACTAAATTATACAGTTTGTACTTGCAGCCCTGAGGAAAATTTGATACGAACTATTTGGCTCTCTAAGAAATCCTAGTGAGGACCCCTGTTCTATGCCCTATATCGCGGGATTTTTAAGAGCCTTAAAATCCCTCAGTATGCCTTCCTTCAGAGGGGAAGTAAAAAAGCAAGGAAGGAAGCTTGTAGTTTAACGTGACCGTTAATCTTGAGATCATGAGCCACGGGACCTCCTTTTTACGTGGAATCCGAACCACAGGACCTGGCATTTCACTTCGAAAAGGGGAAGTAAAGCCGGCGAGCCCGTGTCATAGATTTATGGCATGTTAAAGAACCTTCGACTAGCTACAATTGTGTGTAGGTACATTTGTAGGTTAGATTTGATTAACAGACTAGTAAGTTCCAAAGTCCTTGCCACGGTGGGTGAGTGGTTATCGTATCGGATTACTAACTCCAAGCTTGCAGGTGTGCTCCTGGCTGTGGTAAGTGATTTTTGAAAGGCGGCAAAAATACGACACGCATGTCATACGGTGTTGGCATGTCAAAGAACCCATTTGAATTTAGTAGGCCGTGTTCATAATGGCAAAATTAATCTCGGGAGTTTCCGCCAACACAAAGTTCCTCATTTCTCTACTAGAAAACGCTATAGTGTTCAAGGAGCTTAGGTATCTAACCTCCTTGCCTTTCAGAGTGATTCAAGGAACAACGAAATTCGACATTTAAGCTACCCTCTGGGTGTCAAATTACAAAGCTTGCACCCGGCACCCTAGGCCATACGATATTATTATTATTATTATTACTCTTGTAAGTGTACCAAAAGATTAAAATGGTCTCTTTCATAGCTGGATGTGCTAACATTGATTTCTTGTTATACATTATAACGTTGGCAAGTGCTTAATTCTTCACTTCCTTTCTCCTCCCGCAAGGCTTCAGTGCAGCCAAGTTCAGGGGCACTCGTATCGTGAAAGGCTAATAATAATTGGGGATTTACCAGAGTATTGAATGCATAAGAACATTGATACACACAACCGGTTCATTAAAACATTGACATATTTTCAATAACTGGTATGAAGGGAAGTGAGGGATTATTTCTAGTAGAGTGCAAAGTTGTCACTTTGATATGCCATTATTTAAAAGAATGCAACATAACTACATGAACATGACAAGAGAAATTGGTTGGAATACATTTCAGAAAATGTACTAAAATGAAATGAACCAAAGAATGAATGTAACAAGGGCAGCAGTGATGAATGATGATTGAACAAGTCCCTAGCCGTTCTACTGGAAGAAATATGCTCAGGTAAGTAAAGCTCTTATTTTATTAGATAAACAACTGACAAACTGACTAGGGTAGCTACGAGCAAGGCTCTGGGGCCAAGCCATCTGTAGACAATTGGCCACCCTTGAAATGGTTTTCTGCGGTTTCTCCATTTTCGACTTTACAGTAGGCTAATGCTAGAATGGCACTCTGGCAAAAATGAAAATAAAGCGGCAGCTAAGTACAAAGGGGATGAAAAGTGGAACATGAGGGTTTTCGGTAGCAATAAAGAGGCAATAAGGTGGCAATTAAGGGGAAAACTTTCAAGGTGATAGTCAAGGGAGAAGTAAGGTGGCATATTAGGAACAATATTTAAGGCCATATTTCATTGGCACTAAGGGGAAAGGAGGTGGAAAGTTAAGAACAACTTCTAAGGTCGTATTTATGTGGCATATAAGTGGTAATAGGAGAGGAGTAAGTGTCACATAAGGGTTAAGGTGGTAGGATGCGGAATATACGGTGCCAATTAAGGGGTTTAAGTCTTAAGGTGATATTTAAGTGATACTAAGGGGGAAGGGAATAAGGTGCAATAAAAGCCAACAGTTCAGCAATGCTTAGAGTATTATGTTGAAAATACATGGAGTAGTTTTAGCCGAACCTGCGGCTGAGTGCCATAAAAAACATCCTAGGCAGACAAAGTGTTTGTTTATGAAATGATTTTTTTATAACGAATAAAGTATTCTTCTGCCATTATTATTTTTTCTGACAGGAAAGTAGGTAAATTGGGAGAATATGGTTTTATGTGATTGTGGGAAATCAAAAGTTAAGTTTTATTTTACACATTATTTAATCAGTCATGTCAAGAAGATGATGTATATTACAGTATTATTCGGCCGCGGTGGCCGAGAGCGCTAAAGCATTACCTCATGCCTCGTGGGTTCGATTCCCACCTCGGCCGTCCTGAAAATGGTTTTCGTGGTTTCCCATATTCATCACCAGCCAAATGCCGGGACGGTTCCTTTCAATAGGTCCACGGCCGATTTCCTTCCAATATCCCTTCCCTGACCCGTCCTGAAAAGAAAAGTACATGGCCATTGGCTGCATTAATACAATTATTATTATTTGTATGTCAAGGCAATATTTTTAATGAATTGTTAAATATTTTAAGCCACACACAAAGAAGATCAGAACTTAACCCATCAGTTAGATGAAAACACTACAGCAAGATGGGAAGAGGGTAAATTGATTGAACAGTTTGCCAGTGGCCATCCAGTAAATGTGAGAAAGTTTAAATAGCTGGTCAGACAGTAGCAAGAAAGGAGGAGAGTAGAAAAATGGGTGTGTGATGGATGGTTTTATGATTGTGATTTTTTTTAGGCCCATTGTAGAGTTCATGATTTATTTCATTCAATTCTGTAATTTGTCACCAGTGCATAATCCTTTTTTACAAATAAACTTTTATTATTATTATTATTATAAAATAGAGGAACTGATATTGTAGCCTAATCTTCACAAATATGATTTCTATTCCAAATTTTCCACTCCATAAACTGCTGTGTGGTATTAAAATTCGAATGTATGCAGGTGGCTTCAAAAACAACTCGTTGTACCGAAAGAAGATCTTAGATCAAGCCGGCCAAAACCATTCCATGTCTCTTCAGCTTTACTGTCCCTAGTTCATGAGAATGTTTCGACCTTTATCATGCTGTTTTGAGGAACTTACGAGTGCCTCTAGTTCGCAAAAATGTTTTGTCATGCTCTTGAGCCATATGTGGCAAATCCACTGACGCAACTTCACAGCAAAACTCGCACACGATGGTGGTCTTTGGTGCATATATTCAATCATCTGCTGTGGATACTACAAAGATGAAAGTGTAGAAGTAGTCTATATGACCATATCTAAAATTTTTGCTAAAATTTGTATGTTGTTATTAGGTGGCAGTACACATTTCACTATGGAAGCCCTTGCCGCTAAGTTATGCCATTTTTTTTCTTAATTCATGTACCGTAGATTTAAACTTGTTATATCAACATTGGTTTCAGCGACAACTCTGCTATAACGTCATGTAAGGATGTATCTTCATAAAGAATATGTTTCTAAGTCTTGCTTAGTACGACAAATGTGCATGTAACATAACATTCAACCTCGGTTTGCAGCGAGATTTTCCAAGAACAAGAAAATCTGTTGTTAAAATTTGGCAAAGTCTTTTCTCTTCCCTTTCGTCATTAGTCCTGCTTTCTCCTGTGAACATAACCTGCAAGGTGCCAGTCCTGCATCAAAGCCAAGCTCTGTACTGTAGATGCCCCGCCTCATTGTGACCCTTGCGCATTCTACAGAACTAATTAACAGTACGATCCACAAGTTGGTTTCCATAGCAGGTTTTCATATAGTACATGCATTTTAATGCAGCAAGAAATGTTTAAACATTGGAAGAGAAAGGATTTTCATGAAATTGAGAAAGGAAAGAAAAAAGCTGATGTGTCTGGTCAGTTTGGACTAGTTAACTCCACAGTACAAGTGATTTGGAAGAGCAAGGAAAAATTGTTACTGCATTTGATCAGAACAGATCAGAGATTAAGCGATTAAGAAAATCTGAACGGAGCGATGTGGATGAAGCACTGCTTAAGTGTTTTCAGCAACAGAGAAGCTACAGTGTACCTGCAGTGGACCTCACCATTTGGTTAAAGCAGAAGAATTTGCCAAGAAATTAAAAGATAAAGAATTTTTGTTCAGCAGTGGGTGGATTGACAGATTCAGACAACGTTACAAAATTACTGTCGGCACAGTGTTCGGCGAAATTTGGTGAGTACTCTACAATCTGCTTTAATTGTAGTACATGTTCACATAGCTTTAAAAGTGTGTTTATAATACACACATCAAAAAAAGTTTTGCATCACCTCGGTTCCCAGATCTCCGGCATATAGACGTTGACTGTGTATATTGTATCAAAGATACAGTCCCTTTGACTGTTCATAGATGTCACTAAAACTGCTCAAAGATGTAAACAACCATGCATGAGCAGGGCCTATTAGACGGAGGGGGTACGACAGCCGATCAGTTCCAGTCATTCCACCAGGACGAAGGTACGCTGCTCATGTTGTCTGTAGTTCTACCATGCCTAGAAGGTCAATACCGCAGTTCGATCGCGTCCGCATTGTTACTTTGTGTCAAGAAGGGCTCTCAACAAGGGAAGTTTCCAGGCGTCTCAGAGTGAACCAAAGCGATGTTGTTCGGACATGGAGGAGGTACAGAGATACAGGAACTGTCGATGACAGGCCTCGCTCAGGCCGCCCAAGGGCTACTACTGTAGTGGATGACCGCTACTTACGGATTGCCGCTCGGAGGAACCCTGACAGCAATGCCACCATGTTGAATAATGCGTTTCGTTCAGCCACAGGACGTCGTGTTTCAACTCAAACTGTGCGCAATAGGCTGCATGATGCGCAACTTCACTCCCGACGTCCATGGCGAGGTCCAGCTTTGCAACCCCGACACCATGCAGCGCGGTACAGATGGGCCCAACAACATGCTGAATGGACCCCACAGAATTGGCATCACGTTCTCTTCACCGATGAGTGTCGCATATGCCTTCAACCAGACAATCGTCGGAGACGTGTTTGGAGGCACCCTGGTCAGGCTGAACGTCTTAGACACACTGTCCAGCGAGTGCAGCAAGGTGGTGGTTCCCTGATGTTTTGGGGTGGCATTATGTGGGGCCGACGTACGCCACTGGTGGTCATGGAAGGCTCCGAAACGGCTTTACGATACCTGAATGACATCCTCCGACCCATAGTGCACCCATATCGGCAGAATATTGGAGAGGCATTTGTCTTCATGGACGACAATTCTCGACCTCATCGTGCACATCTTGTGAATGCGTTCCTTCAAGATAACGACATCGCTCGACTACAGTGGCTAGCATGTTCGCCAGACATGAACCCTATCGAACATGCCTGGGATATGTTGAAAAGGGCTGTTTATGGACGTCTTGACCCACCAACCACTCTGAGAGATTTACGCCGAATTGTCGTTGAGGAGTGGGACAATTTGGACCAACAGTGTCTTGATGAACTTGTGGATAGTATGCCACGACGAATACAGGCATGCATCAATGCAAGAGGACGTGCTACTGGGTATTAGAGGTAGTGGTGTGTACTGCAATCTGGACCACAAATGCTGAAAGTCTAGCTGTATGATGGTACAACATGCAATGTGTGGGTCTCATGAGCAATAAAACGAGCTGAAATGTTGTTTGTGTTGATCTCTATTCCCTTTGTATTTAAAGGTTCCGGAACTCTTGGAACCGAGGAGATGCAAAACTTTTTTTGATGTGTGTATTAGGCTAATTAAATTTGTTCTCTTTCATTTTCCACATCACTAAACTGAAAATTTGATTCTCCGTTTCAACAACACTTGTTTGGTTCCTCAGTTTACCGGTTGCGACAACGCAGTCATGTAGCCCTGCGTACTTAAGGTGTGTTAGGAATCTGCCTGATAACCGGTGTCAATTGTGATGGCTGTATTAGTGTGTGTTATCTGTAATTCAGGTAAGGACTGCAGATGATCAATGTCAAGTAATTCCTACTTTTTCTACCAAATGGTACCATCAATGACACCTAGCTGCGAACTTGGTTATTATATACCACAATAACCGGCACCTGGAGGCTAACTTTGGAACTTATAATAATAATAATAATAATAATAATAATAATAATAATAATAATGTATGGCCTCGGCTGCCGGGTACAAGCTTTGCTATTTGACACCCAGAGGGCAGCTTGCATATCGAATTTTGTTGTTCCTTGAAGCACTATGAAGTCAAGCAGGTTAGATATCTAAGCTCCTTGACACAATAGCGCTTCCTAGTAGAGAAATGAGGAACTTTGTGTTGGCAGAAAATCCCGAGATTAATTTTGCCATTCTGAACACGGCCTACTGAATTCAAATGGGTTCTTTACCTTGCAACATCGTATAACATGCGTGTCGTGATCCTTGCCGCCTTTCAAAAATCACTTACCACAGCCAGGAGCCAACCTGCAAACTTGGGGTTAGTAATCTGACACAATAACCACTCACCCACCGCAGCAAGCACTTTGGAACATAACAGTGTGTTATCAAATCTAACCTACAAAATTAGCTACACACAATTGTAGCTAGTCGAATGTTCTTTTACATGCCATAAATCTATTACATGGGCCCGCCGGCTTTACTTCCCCTCTGAAGGAAGGCATACTGAGGGATTTTTAAGTCTCTTAAAAAATCCGACGACTTTGGCCGGGTTTAAACCTGCAATCTTGGGCATGGAAGCTCAGCATGTTACCCACTACGCCACCGAAGGCGCCCAACAACACTTGTTCATAATAATATAACTTTTACGGTCCCTTAGATGTTGTTATAGCGGTGTTCGACTGGATTTATTTCTTTTGCCATAATTCAAAGTTGATGCCTTATTATGCGTGTTCTGAAGACATATTTTGAATAACACTAGACTGATATTCGAAAATTCATCAGTAGCTCCCTTGAGATTCGAGGGTTCGAATCCCATTCCGCTAGAAGTTTGTAAATTCGAATTTGCGATGTGTGATCAGAATCGGTACGGCGTTGTGTTGATTTAATTAGTATTAAGACGTTTCTTGCATTGGGTATTCGAAAAGTCACCCGTAGCGCCCTTGAAGTTCGGTATTCGATTCCCCTCAATGTACTAAGGGGAAAATCGAATTTGCGATGTATGGCTCCAATTGGTGCGGCTTTGTGTTGATTTAATTACTATTAAGATGTTTCTTGCAGTGGATATGCGTAAAGTCACGCGTAGCACCCTTGAAGTTCGGGATTCGATTCCCCTCCCTTAAAATGAATTGAATAATCGAATTTGCGAGGTATGGCCCCGATTGGTACGGCGTTGTGTTAATTTAATTAGTATTAAGACGTTTCTTGCATTGGATATGCGTCAAGTCACCCGTAGCACCCTTGAAGTTCGGGATTCGATTCCCCTCCCATGTACTAAGTGGAAAAATCGAATTTGCCATGTATGGCCCCAACTGGTGTGGCTTTGTGTTGATTTAATTAGTATTATGACGTTTCTTGCATTGGAATTGCGAAAAGTCACTCTTAGAACCCTTGAAGTTCGGAATTCGATTCCCCTCCCATGTGAAAAAATGAAAATCCACAGCCTGCTTCCAGTCTCCGACCGGGTCAGGAATGGAATGAATGAATGAAGCCCCCATCTAAGCGGCGAGGATATTAACTGTGCCGGCTGCCGAGGCCTGACGCACTCCTCTGGGACAATGATTAAATGAATGACAAATGAAATGAAATGATGGTGGAGAGTGTTGCTGGAATGAAATTTTGACAGGGAAAACCGGAGTACCCGGAGAAAAACCTGTCTGCCTCCGTTTTGTCCAGCACAGATCTCACATGGAGTGACCGGGATTTGAACCACGGACCCAGCGGTGAGAGGCCGGCGTGCTGCCGCCTAAGCCACGGAGGCTTCCTCCCATGTACTAAATGCAATAATCGAATTTGCGATGTATGGCCCCCATTGATACTGCGATGTGTTGATTCAATTAGTATTGAGATTTTTCTTGCATTGAATATGCATTAAGTCACCCGTAGCACCCTTGAAGTTCGGGATTCGATTCCCCTCCCATGTAGGCCTATTAAATGCAATAATCGAATTTGCGATGTATGGCCCCGATTGGTGCGGCGTTGTGTTGATTTAATTAGTATTAAGACGATTCTAGCATTGGATATATGTAAAGTCACCCGAAGCACCCTTGAAGTTCGGGATTCGATTCCTCTCACACATAACGCCCTTGGGGACTAGGGTTCGATTCCCGCGCCAGGCACTAAGTCATAAATTCGAATTTGCGGTTAGTAACCCTGAATTTTATTGTATGGTGTTCATAAAAATAGTATAAAGGCGTTCCTACGTTGGCTGTGCGAAAAGTCACACCTAACGCCCTTGGGGACGAGGGTTCGATTCCCGAGACAGGTACTAAGTCATAAATTCGAATTTGCGGTGTGTAACCCAGAATGTTACGGTATGGTGTTCATACAAATAGTATGGAGACTTTCATTACATTGGCTGGGCAGAAAGTCATTCCTAACGCCCTTGGGGAGGAGGGTTCGATTCCCGAGCCAGGCACTAATTAATAAATTCGAATTTGCGACCTAGAATGTTACGGTATCGTGTTCATAAAAATAGTATGGAGACGTTCATTACGGTGGCTGTGCGATAAGTCACACATAACGCCCTTGGGGACGAGGGTTCGATTCCCGAGCCAGGCACTAATTAATAAATTCGAATTTGCGACCTAGAATGTTACGGTATCGTGTTCATAAAAATAGTATGGAAACGTTCATTACATTGGCTGTGCAGAAAGTCATACCTAACGCCCCTTGGGACGCTGGCAGTGTGTAAAGTTACACCTAACGCCCTTGGGGTCAATAGTTCGATTCCCCGCCAGGCACTGTCATAAATTAGAATTTGCGGTGTGTAACCTAGAATGATACGGTGCGGTGTTCATAAAAATAGTATGGAGACGTTCATTACATTGGCTGTGCGAAAAGTCACACCTAACGTCCCTGGGGTCGAGAGTTCGATTTCCGGCCAGTCACTAAATCATAAATTCGAATTTGCGGTGTGTAACCCGGAATCTAACGGCATGGTGTTCATAAAAATAGAATGAAGACGTTCCTACGTTGGCTGTGAGGAAAGTCACACCTAACGCCCTTGGGGTCGAGTGTTCGATTCCCGGCCAGGCACTAAGTTATAAATTCGAATTTGCTCTGTGTAACCCAGAATGTTACGGTATGGTGCTCATAAAAATAGTATGGAGACGTTCATTACATTGGCTGTGCAGAAAGTCTTACCTAACGCCCATGGGGACGAGGGTTCGATTCCCGCAAAAGGCACTTAGACATAAATTCGAATTTGCGGTGTGTGACCCGGAATTTTACGGTATGGTGTTCATAAAAATAATATGAAGACGTTTCTACGTTGGCTGTGCGAAAAGTCACACCTAACGCACTTGGGGACGAGTGTTCGATTCCCGTCCAGGCGCTACGTCATAAATTCGAATTTGCGGTGTGCAACCTAGAATGTTACGGTACGGTGTTCATAAAAATAGTATGAAGACGTTCCTACGTTGGCTGTGTGAAAAGTCACACCTAACGCCCTTGGGGACGAGGGTTCGATTCCCTCCCAGGTCCTTAGTCATATATTCGAATTTGCAGTGCATAACCCAGATTTTTGCGGTACGGTGTTCATAAAAATAGTATGAAGACGTTCCTTACATTGGCTGTGCGAAAAACCACACATAACGCCCTTGGGGTCGAGAGTTCAATTCCCGGCCCGGCACCATGTCATAAATTTGAATTTGCGGTGTGTAACCTAGAATGTTACTATATGGTGTTCATAAAAATAGTATGGAGACGTTCATTACATTGGCTGTGTAGAAAGTCTCACCTAACGCCCTTGGGGTCGAGGGTTCGATTCCCACCCAGGCACTTATTCATAAATTCGAATTTGCGGTGTGTGACCCAGAATGTTACTATATGGTGTTCATAAAAATAGTATGGAGACTTTCCCTACGTAGGCTGTGCGAAAAGACACACCTAACGCCCCTGGGGTGGAGAGTTCGATTTCCGGCCAGGCACTAAGTCATAAATTCGAATTTGCGGCGTGAAACCCGGAATTTTACGGTATGGTGTTCATAAAAATAGTATGCAGACGTTCCTTACGTTGGCTGTGAGGAAAGTCACACCTAACGCCCTTGGGGTCGAGTGTTCGATTCCCGGCCAGGCACTAAGTCATAAATTCGAATTTGTGGTGTGTGACCCGGAATTTTACGGTATGGTGTTCATAAAAAATAGTATGAAGACGTTCCTACGTTGGCTGTGCGAAAAGTCACACCTAACGTCCTTGGGGTCGAGAGTTCGATTTCCACCCAGGCACTTAGTCATACATTCGAATTGGCGGTGTGTAATTCAGAATGTTACGGAATGGTGTTCATAAAAATAGTATGAAGACGTTCCTACGTTGGCTGTGAGGAAAGTCACACCTAACGCCCTTGGGGTCGAGTGTTCGATTCCCGGCCAGGCACTAAGTTATAAATTCAAATTTGCTGTGTGTAACCCAGAATGTTACGGTATGGTGCTCATAGAAATAGTATGGAGACGTTCATTACATTGGCTGTGCAGAAAGTCACACCTAACCCCCTTGGGGACGAGAATTCGATTCTCTCATAAGTACTAAGTCACAAATTCGAATTTGCGGTGTGTAACCCAGAATGTTACGGTATGGTGTTCATACAAATAGAATGGAGACTTTCATTACATTGGCTGGGCAGAAAGTCATACCTAACGCCCTTGGGGAGGGGGGTTCGATTCCCGAGCCAGGCACTAATTAATAAATTCGAATTTGCGACCTAGAATGTTACGGTATCGTGTTCATAAAAATAGTATGGAGAAGTTCATTACGGTGGCTGTGCGATAAGTCACACATAACGCCCTTGGGGAGGGGGGTTCGATTCCCGAGCCAGGCACTAATTAATAAATTCGAATTTGCGACCTAGAATGTTACGGTATGGTGTTCATAAAAATAGTATGGAAACTTTCATTACATTGGCTGTGCAGAAAGTCATACCTAACGCCCCTTGGGACGCTGGCTGTGTGTAAAGTTACACCTAACGCCCTTGGGGTCAATAGTTCGATTCCCGGCCAGGCACTGTCATAAATTAGAATTTGCGGTGTGTAACCTAGAATGATACGGTGCCGTGTTCATAAAAATAGTATGGAGACGTTCCTTACATTGGCTGTGCAGAAAGTCATACCTAACGCCCTTGGGGACGAGGATTCGATTCTCTCCCAAGTACTAAGTCATAAATTCGAAATTTCGGTGTGTAACCCAGAATGTTACGGCACGGTGTTCGTAAAAATAGTATGGAGAGGTTCCTTACGTTGGATATGCGAAAAGTCACACCTAACGCCCTTGGGGTCGACAGTTTTATTCCCGGCCAGGCACTAAGTCATAAATTCGAATTTGTGGTGTGTGACCCGGAATTTTTCGGAATGGTGTTCATAAAAAATAGTATGAAGACGTTCCTACGTTGGCTGTGCGAAAAGTCACACCTAACGCCCTTGGGGACGAGGTTTCGATTCCCTCCCAGGCACTAAGACTAAAATTCGAATTTGCGGTGTGACCCAGAATGTTACGGTATGGTGTTCATAAAAAATAGTATGAAGACGTTCCTACGTTGGCTGTGCGAAAAATCACACCTAACGTCCTTGGGGTCGAGAGTTCGATTTCCTCCCAGGCACTTAGTCATAAATTCGAATTGGCGGTGTGTAATTCAGAATGTTACGGAATGGTGCTCATAAAAATAGTATGGAGACGTTCATTACATTGGCTGTACGAAAAATCACACCTAACGTCCCTGGGGTCGAGAATTCGATTTCCGGCCAGTCACTAAGTCATAAATTCGAATTTGCGGTGTGTGACCCGGAATTTTTCGGTATGGTGTTCATAAAAATAGTATGAAGACGTTCCTACGTTGGCTGTGCGAAAAGTCACACCTAACGCCCTAGGGGACGAGGGTTCGTTTCCCTCCCAGGCACTTAGTCTAAAATTCGAATTTGCGGTGTGACCCAGAATGTTACGGTATGGTGTTCATAAAAAATAGTATGAAGACGTTCCTACGTTGGCTGTGAGAAAAGTCACACCTAACGTCCCTGGGGTCGAGAGTTCGATTTCCTGCCAGGCACTAAGTCATAAATTCGAATTTGCGGTGTGTAACCCGGAATTTTTCGGTATGGTGTTCATAAAAATAGTATGAAGACGTTCCTACGTTGACTGAGAGAAAAGTCAAACCTAACGCCCTTGGGGTCGAGAGTTCGATTCCCGGCCTGGCACTAAGTCATAAATTCGAATTTGCGGTGTGTAACCCAGAATGTTACGGTATGGTGTTCATAAAAATAGTATGGAGACGTTCCTTACGTTGGCTGTGCGAAAAGTCATACCTAACGCCCTAGGGGACGAGGTTCGGATTTCCGTACCAGGCACTAAGTCATAAATTTGAATTTGCGACGTGTAACCCGGAATCTAACGGTATTGTGTTCATAAAAATAGTATGGAGACCTTCCTTACGTTGGCTGTGCGAAAAGACACAACTAATGCCCTTGGGGACGAGAGTTCGATTCTCGTGCCAGGCACTACTGTCGACCAAAGTGTGTTGTGCAGTCGAGTTTGAAGGTTGTTTGTGATTTAACCTATAGAACTACATAAAATCCAATAACATCATCATTTTCGTCGTTCTATTTTACGTTAGGTCATGTATGTTTGGAATTTTTAATATTTATTTTAATATATTTATAGCAGTTGGAACACTAAAAGTGCACGTTTTTAAGAGTGTTTCAACCATGCGTCACATTTAAGAATTATTATCTCAAAAACCCGGCATCAGATCGAATCCAATACACCGAAACTTTATGCTGTATGACTGTGAAATACGTAAATTAATTCACTTATTTTATATCGGTTTGTATTTCTATAGGGAAATAACACATGTTTCACCAGCTAGCCGCTCCGTGAACAGCTGTGTGCCTATACGCATCATGGCGCTTCTCGCTTGGAATTTGCAATGTATGATGTGTTGTTCTTTCTTGCGATATTCTTTGCCTTAATAGAAATAACAGATGACTGCTGTTTCTGTGAGCCAAGAGAGTGAGTAGATTGTGTTGCTATTGAGTGTAATTCCATTACTTCCGGTACTTCATTTGTTCGCAGGCGCGAGCCCACCGGGCGCATGCGCGCGATGGGCTCGCGTCTGCGCATTGGACTGTTCTACGGACTTGTAAAATATTAGTTGCAGCCATCGGCAGTGCGAACCAATATCCAAATTTTCATATTATGATAATAGAACAAGGTGTAAATAGTTGTCCAATAAGATTGTATCTCTTAAGATCTGTTATTATAATAAGTTATAAATAGTTATAGCATTAGTATTACTGTATATACCTATTAGTACTTTTATTTTATAGATGTAAATTCTGACGTGTCCTATATCAAAAATGTATTGTATACATGTATTTGATCAAAGGGAATTAATAAAACTATCTATCTATCTATTGCGAGTAGGCTATAGCCCTCGAAGTGCACAGTGTCAATAACAGTAAATCCTTCTTGATCATTACGCCCGACCTGATGAGCTAGGGAATAATGATTCATCATTGAGACTAATAATAATATCGTATGGCCTCGGGTGCCTGGTGCAAGCTTTGTAATTTGACACCCAGAGGGAAGCTTGCATGTCGAATTTCGTTGTTCCTGAATCACTATTGAAGTCAAGGAGGTTAGAGAGATATCTAAGCTCCTTGAACATTATAGCGCTTTCAAGTAGAGAAATGAGGAACTTTGTGTTGGCAGAAACTCCCGAGATTAATTTTGCCATTATGAACTCGGCCTACTGAATTCAAATGGGTTCTTTGACATGTCAACATCGTAATACATGCGTATCGTATTTTTGCCGCCTTTCAAAAATCACTTACCAAGGCCAGGGGCGAACCTGCAATCTTGGGGTTAGTAGACCGACACGCTATCCATTCACCCACCGTGGCATGCTTATCATTGAGACTGAAAGGATGAAATGAGGAAGTATTACCAGCGGCTATCTTATGTAGGCTATACAGCCTAAAGGAATGAAATGGAGCAACTCTCGAATGCGGCAATCTTATGTTCGGTTCCCTTTTTACCAAATACACAGTAAACCTGAAACATCTAAGGGCGAGGCGGGGACAATCTGACGCATAACACACCTATCCACACGACTGATCTTACATGATCCTCGCCACAAGCTGCTTTGCGAATCAGTGGCAGCTAACGATTAGGCGTTCTTCACCACAGAATGCCCACTTCAAATGAAAACTATCAAATTTTCGTTGAAGGGAAGCGAGAGAAAGATATATTTATCCTCTGGCCCGGGTTGACCATGGTTCGTTAAAATGTCAGCGAACTAATTTAAGCCGTTGACGATGCTTGTAGAATTATTTGGCTTGAGGAACAATACCCCCCCATGGGTCTATCCTGGCTACGCTACTGTACTGCTGAAACCTTGGTAACTTATAAATATGTATGCTAAGTCACGTAAATATGCGTTTTAATTTATTGTTAATTTAACAACCGCAGCCATGTTTCATAGCATATTTAGTATATGCAACTGCCGCAGCGAGCGCTCACAATGAGGCGCACACATTTTCGTCAGTAGTTGCCAACATGTCCGATACAAAATACACCAGAGGACACGTAGCGTTGTAATTATACGAAAAAGGGAATAATTGGGCTCTTATGTATTATTTGTATTTTTACATACCGGTACCGGTATTACCTGTACGAGGCAATGGTGCCAACTTCACTTTACCGGCGTAGCAAGATATGATGACTGTCTGGACGAAAAATTCTGATGAGCTAAAATGGGTGTCTGGACTAAACCATAGATCACTTCCTCATAACTTTAATAAAGTACAAAAATTAACCAAAATACCTGTAGTAATGGTATCTGGAGATGATATACTAATATATCCCTCCATCTCAAATAGGAGCACGACTTATAGATGAAATTCCAGCTGTGTTTGCGTTCTCGCCATTAATTATGAACTTGTACAGTATTGCCAACCCAACAATTACGGTACTAAACTTACTTTGTATATGCGCGCTACCGTGGAACAAAATAGCGCCGAGTTCACTTGACAGTGTGCTTAGTTTGAACCAATTCGCAATGCATTGTGCAAGCAGTCTCATTACTACAAGTAACTTCAATCAATGTTGACTGAAAGGAGTGTTTCTTGTCTTGTTTTCTCCACGTTGAATGTGTGTTTCTTGTTGTCCCCCCCCCCCCCCCCCACTGTAATAATTCGTGTTCTTGCAATATTAATTTTCATCCAAACCAATACTGTTCTACATACAAAACAAACCTAACCCGCTTGTAGTGCAATCAGCAATTTTCATCCAGACGGTCGTCTAACCAATTAGCGACCAATGGTTTCGTCCAGACAGTCGTCTAACCAAGTAGCGACCAATTATTTCTTCCAGACAGTCATCTAACCAAGTGGCGACCAATGATTTCGTCCAGAGAGTCATCTAGCCATTAGCGACCAATGATTTCGTCCAGAGAGTCATCTAGCCATTAGCGACCAATGGTTTCGTCCAGACAGTCATCTAACCAAGTGGCGACCAATGATTTAGTCCAGAGAGTCATCTAGCCAATAGCGACCAATGATTTCGTCCAGAGAGTCATTTAGCCATTAGCGACCAATGGTTTCGTCCAGACAGTCGTCTATCCTAATAGCAACCAATGATTTCGTCCTGACCAATGGTTTCGTGCAGGCAGTCGTCTAACCAAGTAGCGGCCAATAGTTTCGTCCACACCAATGATTTCGTGCAGACAGTCGTCTAACCAATTAGGGACTAATGATTTCGTCCAGACCAATAGATTCGTCCGGACAGTCATCTATCCAAGAAGCGACCAATGATTTCTTCCAAACCAATGGTTTCGTCCAGACAGTCACATAACCAATTAGGGACTAATGATTTCGTCCAGACAGTCATCTAACCACGAAGCGACCAATGATTCCTTCCAGACCAATGGTTTAGTCCAGACAGTCGTCTAACCAATTAGCGACCAATGATTTCGTCCAGACAGTCGTCTATCCAAGTAGCAACCAATAGCTCCGTCTAACCAAGTAGCGACCAATGGTTTCGTGCAGACCAATGGTTTAGTCCAGACACCCATTTTAGTTCATTCGTAGGCCTATCTCTCATGCAGACAGTCGCCAAACCTCACTACAGGGGATTGCGGTAATGTGAAGTTGGTACCATTGCCTCATACAAGCATTATTTACAAATACAAATAACACACAAGAGCCCATTTATTTCTCTTTTCGCATAATGACAACGTTACGTGTGTCGTCTGGTGTATTTTGTATCCGACATGTTGGCAACTACCAGACGGAAAAAACAAAATATATGTCAATATACAATATTAAAACGGGAACACTCTGTTTCCTTAATTGGCATTGAAACGCCTGCTAGTGTTTACATATTCGCAACCACTATTATTCAACTATATTATCTACAGTAGAATATGTCTAAATCGCACTAACTTTAATTTATATTTCTTATACAGTATGGACAATCAATACTTTAAAGTGACATTCTGCAATCTGTCTATCTCCAGTGAATTAAGGTGTACCTAGGTACAATTAAATCCTTCTATTAATCTATTAATTTTTCCGTTTCGAATGACCATTTTCCACATTTGTTGACCAACATTTTTCCGAAATATTTCCCTTTCTTTATCCAGTTTAATGCATGAAAATAACAAATGATGGACTGTTGGATCTTTTCCACACGTGCATAGAGGACTCTGCAATTTTGAAACGAAAGAAATACGAATTTAATTTACCATGTCCTGTTAATAAAGTCGTTATTTTCCCATTTAACGGCAAATTCCACCTCAATCTCTTCTTCACACTGGGTAGAAATGATCGTGAGGAAGAACTGAAAAGAACTGGGTTTAATTCAGCCATCATGGAAGTGGTTTTCCGTGGTCTCCCACAACTACTCCAGGCGAATGTCGGACAATGGCTGTCTCCTTTACAATCCTTAATTACAAGTTCACTACAACAGTCTCCACAATAACACAGGTTATATCAGAAAAATTCTACACACAACAAAGTAAACGGGGACAAATGACCACGAGGTCCAAGCATCTCAATTGAATAACAAACATCCAAGAACTAGGATTCACATGAATTCTCTCTGTATTGTAATATGGACACATTACAATACATGTATATGGGGGCCATGTCGTTGTGTGCTCGTAGTTTTATCATTTCAAATGATCTTGTCGACTTCGTCGTTATGCGTTACGGACACGGACACGGAGACGGACGTGACGTCATGCAGCCGCGCGGGAAGGGACGTCATGCAGCTGCGCGGGAACGTGGCGTCATGCTCACGCGGGGAGCGAGAAGCAGACGCTAATGATTATTGGAGTCTATTGAAAGAGCCCTGGCGTCGAGCGACCTGGGGCTTTGAGCGAAGCGAACACAAGAATACTGGGTGACTTCTAAAGAGATATACAAGATGCCATATAAGAATACAGGGTGCCTCCTAAAGGCGTGTGCAGGATGTCAGAGCAAAATACAGGCGAAGCGAACACAAGAATACAGGGTGACTTCTAAAGAGATATACAAGATGCCATATAAGAATAAGAATACAGGGTGCAGGATGTCAGAGCAAAGCATCGAAACTGTCCCCAATATTCCATCCCTACCCTCACTCAAAATAGCCCCCCTCCCTAATGTTCAGCCCGCCATTGCTCGCTCCCAGGTTCTACAACTCATCTCCCAACTCTCTACCGTTACACCAGTCTAGCCAGATCGAACGCAGGCCTGCCTGGAAAAAAAAACACTCCTTTTCAGAGAAATAACAACTCCGCAACAAGCTTCACGAAAACCCAAATTAAAATCGAAAATTACATTCTACAAACACCAAATTCAGTAAACTTCCCTCATTTCAGTTACTCTATACTTTAAACAGTCACAGAAGGCATAGTCATGACTCCTTCTGGAGTAGGCATTGTCTAATCATGTTCACCTTTACCATAAATTTCATAAACTCTATTTAAAAATCAAAAACTCACTCCACAAATCTGTAAATCAGTATGCTTCCCTTATTTCAGATACACTCTTCATTAAACAAACATATAAGGCATAGTCATGACCCCTTCATCGAGTAGGCTATTGTTTAAATCTGGACACTCATACTACATCCTTACACTAATTCAAATTTACGGCCAAATGATCCTTCTGACATGCAGGCAAAGGTTTCCGCCAGCTTGCCTGGTATGATGGGCCACAAAACCGCTATCAAAAAGTACACCATTTACGCTTTATTCAACCAAACACATCTCTAATACAAGTACAAGAAACACATTTCTTCCCGTGACCCTTAAAGAGGTGCCCACGCGGGAAGCCTAATTTAATGGGTAATGCAGTCTGTTGAAAGAGTCCTGGGGCTTCGAGCAAAGCGAGAAGCCTCCTGAGCCTTTCTAACATGTGTAGCATTTGTTGCATGCGTCATTTGAAATGATAGAACGTCTAGTCTTTCAGACTGACTGTGATTTTTCTTTTGTTAAGGTCTTTGACAGAGGTAACTTTAGAAATGGTTGTTGATCTGTTATTGATTCCATGCTTTGGGATTTTGTTAAGATGTTCTACTGAATAGTATGATTGAAAATAAAGTGAATTAAAGCCCTACAATTCTCATAATGTGAGTCAGTATTTAGTGCCATAGATCACCACAAATTAAAGTCTCTGACGCTGAGAGGAAGAGGATATTCGTTGCTCGGTATTTTTGTTTACTGGAAACAGTAGGTTTCCTGGCGGCCTGGGCTAAGTCACAGTTTGGATCACCAACGAGGGACTCGAGGAAGATCTGACATCTGGCTGAGGCTGAAACATGAGTACATTCTATAATGACAATTAAGATGGAACTATTTTAAGTTATGAGTAGGAAAAATATGAGTCTAACATCTTGGAACTTAGGAATAGGTTGATTGACAAAAGCAATAAAATGGCTGACAAAAGCAAGTCGGGTATCGAAATTGACTCAAGCGATGATTCCACCTTGACAGAGAGAGCTGAAGATACTATTGGTTTAGAGGTTAGTTCCAATCACTAGGCATAACAACAGAGTGAAGTGATACATACCGGTAGTGAATGTAATGCTATTTATATCCCGGTAGTGAATAATTCAAAAACTTCTTAACCTCTTATTAGAGATGAGACAGGATAACAAGAAATTGGCAGAAAATCAGGTAAGAATGGAAGAGAATTTGAAGAAAATTTAGGAAGTAGAATAACAGAGATTCAGAAGGATGTCATTGCATTAGGAGTTAAACTTGATAATCAAGAAAAGGAATTGAGTGAGAGAATTGATAAAGTCAGTAATAGAACTGAAGTGATAAACTGCAAAGTTGAGGAACAGAAAGCTGAATTAACTAGGATAATTGTTGATAAAATAAATGGTATGCACAAGGAGGTTAGAGGTCTTATGGAAACAGATGGACTACCTATTAGAGATGTTCTAGCAGATGTAACCAAATCCAATGGGGATAACCTAAGGCAAGAGGAGATGATTATTTTGGTAGAGCGTAGCAATAGCTTCAATGGTCAGAAAGTATAGGAAGTAGAAGAGAACATGTTGCGTCAGAATGAGTGGATTAAAGGTTAAATACAGCAACTGAGATGTCAACCTAGCAACAATCAGTGTTATATTAGTCATAGGGGTGTAAAGGGTAGGCTTTCTACTCGTATGTCAACCTCACCTGCACGTGGTGCACCCTGCTTTAGACTAACGAGGCTCTGACGACCGAGTGACTCCCGGGATAAGGAGTCCCCCACTATCATGCCACCGGCTCCCCAGGGAGGCGAATGAGCTGGTTGTGGTTAGGGCACACTCTTGCCCTTGGGACAGGAAACTTTCCATAAAGGCGGATGAACCACCTGTGGTCAACGGCATAGAAAGTCCTCAACGGCGGACCAGGCATAAGGGCAATGAGTCCCTCCTTGGCTGGAATGGCGGATGAAGGCTGCAGTGACTAGGATTTATTCAATCGTCTTGCATTTGCATGCCATTGAACATCTTTCCTAAGTCATCAAGGAATGTGCGTTTGTTGATGTGTAGCAACATTCTCACGTTAAAAGATTTCACGCACAGCAGTCTTCCAACAACATTTGACTTTCTTCAAAGTCCTGCGGCGATCAAGAAGTTGCGACGGGGGCAGGATTGTGACGTCTGGGAGCCTCTAGTGATAACTTGGCACGTAGGCGGTAGATGTGTGATCGGTCGTCTTATTCAGGGTTGTGGCTGTAGAGCAATTCGGCCGCTGCAACTACGACGGAGCAGTCCTATTTAGGGTCCACTCTGCTTACCCCACATGGGGAAGGGGCTAGAAAAGGTGCCCTAAACATAGTCAGCCACTTATACTACCGATTGAATAGCCGCGTCCAAAGGTGTCACCTCCATGCGGTCGAAAATATATAAGTAACAAATTTTATTTTGCAACCTGGAATGTAAGAACACTCACTGATGACCCCGCAAATGAGAGACCTGAAAGGAGAACAGCTATTGTGGGTAGAGAGCTACGGAGATATGACATTGACATAGCAGCAATTCAGGAGATCCGTCTTGCTGAGGAAGGTCAGTTGAATGAGCATGTTGCAGGGTACAGCTTCTTTTGGAAGGGTAAACGTGAGGACGAACACAGAATACATGGAGTTGGCTTTGCCATTAAGAGCAAGCTTCTCAAGGATCTGTCAGAGCTTCCAACTGGGTATAATGAACGCCTCATGACACTAAGACTTCGGTTATATAACAACCAGCATGCCACGGTGATCAGCGCATACGCCCCCACACTAGATGCTGATGATGACATTAAGGAAAGGTTCTATTCAGATCTGGATACCGTCCTATCAAACATCAACCGTGAAGATAGGATCATCTTACTCGGAGATTTTAACGCTAGAGTGGGCAGGGACTACAATGTTTGGAATGGTGTCATTGGTAAGAAGGGAGTTGGGAGCGAAAACTCCAATGGTATCAGACTGCTCTCCAAATGCACTGAACATGAATTGGTAATCACCAATACTATCTTTCGCCAAAAGAATCGCTTTAAAACATCATGGCAGCACCCTAGATCGAAGCACTGGCATCTTATTGACTATGTGATTGTACGCAAGAAAGATTTACGAGATGTTCTTATCACCAAAGCAATGACAGGAGCCGATGACTGTTGGACAGATCACCGGCTTATCAGATCAGTTATGCGTATACCATTATCCACACAGAGGAGGAAGCAACAGAAGAGCTGTAGGCATATTTTTGATACCGAGAAGTTTGGTAGGTCAGAGCATAGCTCCCAATATAAAGAGTTGCTTAGCCAGACACTGCCACAGGAATACCATCCAGATATAACACTGCACTGGGAGAGTCTGAAGACCGCTATTCAGAATGCTTGCAAGGAAACGCTGGGATATAAGACCAGGAAACATCAAGGCTGGTTTGATGAAAATGATGAAGAAATTGAAGCATTAATCACAGAAAAGAGAAAAGCCTTGCAAACTTGGCGAAAAGATATGAACTCCCGTACTAAGAAAGAAACAATTTGTCTAGCGAAGGCAAATGTCCAAAGAGGAACTCGTGCGATCAAAAATGCATGGTGGACATCCAAAGCTAAAGAGCTGCAATATCTAGCAGACAAAGATTCGCGACAGTTCTTCCAAGCCACAAAAGCGATTTATGGCCCCTCCACGTTTGGTAGAAATCCACTTTGGCCAGTGACAAAAGTACACTTCTAAAAGATTAGTACTCCATCATGAATAGTTGGAAGGAGCATTTTGAAGACCTCTTGAACCAGGACTCAGTTATTGATGAGCAGGTGTATGATATATTAGAACAAGCACCCGTCAAGGAAGAACTCGGTACCCTGCCAACACTAGATGAGGTTCAGTGTGCTATTAATCAAGCAAAGCGACACAAAGCCACTGGATGTGATGGAATACCAGCGGAAGCTCTCAAAGAAGGAGGTAAGGAACTCATAAGCCTCATACATGATCTTATCATTAAAATTTGGAGAACTGAAAAAATGCCTGCTGATTTCAGAGATAGTCTGATAGTTCCCATATTTAAGAAAGGTGATCGTGCAGACTGCAACAACAATATCGTGGTATATCTTTGTTATCATGCCTTGGAAAGCTTATTGATCGTATTTTGGTGAATCGTATTCTATCCCTGGTGGAGAAAATACTCCCAGAGAGCCAATGTGGTTTCAGGCCTTCTAGAGGAACTGCAGATATGATATTCACTGTTCGTCAGCTTCAGGAGAAATGTAGAGAGCAAAATAGACCTCTTTATATTGCCTTTATAGACCTCAGTAAGGCATTTTACTCGGTAAACTGTGAAGCCTTGTGGAAGATTTTAGCATTGTATGGTTATCCACTGAAATGTATTACCATCTTAAGACTACTCCACACTGATATGAAGGCAAATGTCATTGGTAACGACTCTATTTGAGAACCATTTCATATAAATACCGGCGTTAAACAAGGTTGTGTGATTGCCCCCACATTGTTTTCTCTGTACGTTGCCACTGTCATGCAGTTAGTCAAAGATGATCTTCCTACAGCCATACAGATAACTTACAGGATGGATGGGAAGATCTTTAATTTGAGCCGTCTAAAGGCAAGGACTCGAACATCTCCTGCTGCATTGGTTGAGTTACAGTACGCTGAAGATAATGCGGTAGTAGCTCAATCAGAGGACGAACTTAGGAATATCCTGAATGCTTTTTCTTCAGCATACAAAAAGAATGGGCTGAAACTTAACACCAGTAAAACCCAAGTCCTCTATCAACCAGCCCCTGGACAAGGACAAAGAAACATCAATGTCACCATCGACGGAGCGAAGCTTCAAGAAGTTAACACCTTTTCTTATCTTGGCAGCACCCTGTCATCAAGTGCAAATATAGATTCCCAAATCCAACACAGGATTAACCGTACTGGGGCATCCTTTGCAAGATTGAGGTCAAGAGTTTTTGACAACCTTGATATCAATGCTGCAACGAAGATCCTTGTGTACAACTCGGCTGTAGTTCCCACCTTACTTTACGGATCTGAATCCTGGACATGCTACAGACGTCATTTTAAAAATCTGGAGCAATATCACCAGCGTTGTTTGAGGAGAATTCTTAGTGTGACATGGCAAGACAAACGCACAAACACCAGCATTCTCGAAGAAGCACAGACTACCAGTGTTGAAGCCATGCTTTTAAAATGTCAGCTGCGATGGACAGGACACGTAATCCGCATGCACAATAATCGCATTCCCAAGCAAGTGTTTTGCTCTGAACTGAGGGCAAGCGCTGTGTGGGAGGTCCGAGGAAGCGATTCAAAGACGTACTAAAGGCTAATATGCAAATGTGCCACATTGATATCAACAACTGGGAGACCTTAGCTCTTGATCGCTCATCCTGGAGATCAATTGTTCATCGTGGTGCGATACTTTTTGAAGAAAACCGCCGACGTATGATAGAAGATCGGAGGCAGCGCAGAAAGAACAGAGTGTTCATTAGAAGACAGGGAATGAATGCGGATGTCTCACCTGGACCTGATACTACCTGTCATCACTACGGGAAACGGTGTCTCTCCCGCATTGGGCTTTTTAGTCACATCCGGACTCATCGATGAAGAGTCATTCAGCATTGGAATGCCAACCTACTCGAGACGAGTGTTTGCTATCATCATCATTAGTCATAACTTAATCAAAGACTTGCACTTACCAAAGTTTAATGGTCGTTTGTTTAATTCATTAGAGTTCATGAAAATAGTAGAAAAACGTTTTAGTAAGGCATTGAAAGAAGGGTTGATAGAATGGCAGTGGTGGATGAGTTGTTGGCCAATTGTTTTGTTGGCGAAACAATACATTGGAACCAGGTATATAGAGATGGTATTTCGTTTAGGAGTCAATTCAATGAGACGTTTGTTGTCAAATTTTGGAACAGCCGCATCCAGGGTATTGGACGGGATATATTAACGAGTGGGAGATATAATCAAGATGAGGGAATCAGCATGATGGAATATTTTTTCGGCTCATGTTTCAATTAGTCGAAATTTAGATCAGAACATGGCCGAGGAAGATTTTGTGCGAAGGATGTCACAGCATTTTCCTGAAGAGGTTATACTTGCTAAATGTATGCAGAATGTCACTAGTATTAAAGACATGTAATTTTCTTGGAAGGCTTTGATGTCCTTCGAAGATCAGCAAGGAATTATATTTCAGTCAGGAATCAAGGGTAGGGCGTTCTCCATAATAATCAGAACACTAGAAGTAAGCCAGGAGGAAATAGAACGAATAATCAACAAGGGAATAATGGAGGTAATTCTCGGATAGACCAGGATACTCGTTACAACCATGAGCGGAGACCTAGAGAGAATCATAATAGGAGAGAAGAAGAAAATCAAAATGGTAGAGAACGTAATATAGTTAGGCAAAGAGGGCAGGAAAACGATAATTACCATGAACAAAATCAAGAGCCTTTAAACTAAGACTGAACTCCGTAATTGATAGGCCTGCTGCGGAGTCCAAAGGTGCTGTTTTGATCAACGTTGTAAAGGAAGTTGTTTATGACCTTGATGATGATGACAATGAGCCTAAAAGTATTGACATTTCTGGTGCCAAGAAAAGAGTTAACTTGGAAGCTAAAGCTGAGAAGAAGGTTCATAGAGACACTGAAGGAAGAGAAAGAAGAAACAAAAGAGGGAGGTGAAACGGAAGAAGAGAAGAAAGCAGGTAATTTGAAAGATAGTGAAGAAGGAAAGAAAGTAGATGAAGGAAAGGAAAAGGTATAAGAGAAAAGAAAACGAAGGACAGAGAAGGTGAATCAGAAGAAGGAAAGAAAGTAGGTGATGTGGGAGAACGTCCAGAAGGAAGTACTTATTGAGTTAGTCAGGTTAGTGAATAAACAACCTCGACAACAAAGAGCAAAGGCATTGACTCTCTTAAGATAGGAGAACAGGTTTTGCTTCTGGTACCTCATCAAATTAATGCTGAGCCAAAGTTTTTATCAAAATATTTCAATTTTTTTTCAGGGACCTTACACAGTTCGGAAGGCCATTGGAAAGCGTGCTTATCAGGTTTATGATGACCAAAAGTCGATTGGTACTTATAACATATCCAACCTAAGAACATATATACTGTATGTGCCAAGGGCACTTCTCACCTAGAGAATTAATTGTTTATGTATTGTAATTTCTTGCTAATCTTATATATATGTATATAAAGGAATGTCTGTGTGTTCGTCATTTATGCGTTCATAAACCATTCATCCGATTGCGATCAAATTTTGGTGAGTTGTTGTACACACTTCCTGGAGGTTTATAGGCAAAGTTAATCCATTTCAAAATAGATAGCGCTCGGGTAGTTTAAACAAATGCCTAATGGCGATGCGTTCATATACAATTCATCCGATTGCAATCAAATTTTGGTGAGATGTTGTGCATAATCCAGGAAAAGTTATAGGCGTAGTAAATCCAATTTAAAATAGATGACGCGCGAGTAGCTTCAACAAAATGGTGTAAGTTTGTTTCAAGAAGGTCCTACATGCGTTCAGGTACAATTCATCCATTGCGATGAAACTTGGGTGAGATGTTCTTCACACTTCAGGTAAGGTTCCTGGCTTAGTAAATCCACTTAACAAAAGGTAGCGCACGAGTAGATTCAACAAATGAGCTATGAAGGGCGAAGCGTTTCAACAAACTCCTGTAAGCGTTCACATACCATTCGCCCGATAGCGATGAAACTTATGAGAGAGGTTGTATGCACTTCAGGGAAGGTTTCTGGCTTAGTAAATCCACTTTACGATAGGTATCGCACGAGTAGATTAAACAAATGAGCGACGACGCGCGAAGCGTTTCAACATAGTCCCGTATGCGTTCATATACCATTCATCCGATAGCGACTAAACTTGGGTGAGTTGTTGTGTACACTCCAGGGAACGTTTCAGGCTTGGTAAGTCCATTTTACAATAGGTAGTGCACAAGTAGATTCAACAAATGAGCGAAGACGCGCGAAGCGTTTCAATAAAGTCCCGTATGCGTTCATATACCATTCGTCCGATCGCGATGAAACTTGGGTGAGATGTTGTGTACACTTCAGGGAAGGTTTCTGGCTTAGTACATCCACTTTACAATAGGTATCGCACAAGTAAATTCAACAAATGATCGATGGCACGCGAATCGCTTAAACAAAGTCCCGTAGCGTTCAAATACCATTCATCCGATTGCTATGAATCTTTGGTTGAATTGTTGTGCACACTCCAGGAAAGGTTTCTGACTTAGTAAATCCTTTTTACAATAGGTAGCGCACGAGTAGATTCAACAAATGAGTAACGGCACGCGTATCGTAAAAAAAAAACTCCGTATGCGTTGATATACCATTCATGCGATTGCAATGAAATTTGGTGAAATATTGTTTTCACTCCCGCGAAGATTTATGATTTAGTAAATCCATTTTACAATTGGTAGCGCACGAGTAGATTCAACTAATGAGCGATAGCGCGTGAATCGTTTCAACCAAGTCCAGTATGTGTTCATACACCATTCATCCAATTGTGATAAAACGTTGGTTAGTTGAGAACAGTCCTGCGAAGGTGTATGAATTAGTAAATCCGTTTTTCAATGGGTGGCGCACAAGACGATTCAACAAATGAGTGAAGGCGTGTGAATCGTTTAAACAAAATCCCGTATGCGTTCATATGCCATTCATCCGATTGCGATGAAACGTCATGAGTTGTTGTGTTCACGCCAGGGAATGTTTTCGACTTAGTAAATCCATTCTACAATAGGTAGGGTGCGAGCATATTCAACAAATGGGTGACGGCGCTCGAATCGTTTCAACGAAGTCCCGTATGCGTTCATATACCATTCATTTCATTGCCATGAATCTTTGGTGAGTTGTTGAGCACGCTCCCATGATTTTTTGAGACAGTAAATCAATTTTACAATAGTTTAGAGGTGGTTAACGGAAAATAAACAAATATTGGGAATCCAAAAGCACTTCAACATACAACGCTACAACGCCAACACTTTCTTTGATTGGCATTGCAACGCATGCCGGGTACAGCTAGTTTGTAATAATTCTTTCACAACTCTCGAATTAAAGGGGAGTATCCACATTACAATATATGTATATGGGGCCATGTCATATTTCTTTGCCATTGTGTGCTAGTTGTTTTTCCTTTGTTAAGGTCTTCAACCGAGGTAACTATAGAAATGGTTGTTAGTCTGTTATTAATGCCATGCTTTGAAATTCTGTTCAGATGTTCTACTGAATAGTATGATTGAAAATAAAAGTCAATTAAGTTAAAGCCTACAATTCTCATAATGTCAGTGAGTATTTAGTGTCATCGATCAGTGCAAGTTAATGTGTCTGACACTGGGAGGGAGAGGATATTCGTTGCTCGATATTTATGTTTATTGGAAACAGTAGGTTTCCTGACGGCCTGGGCTAAGTCACAGTACCGTATATGTTTACTTACCTCAGTGGAGATATCAGACACAGCAGTCGCCTTGTCACTAGGTTCGTCCCTCTTTATTGTTAATTTTCCTTATTTATTAGATTGTGTTATTCTAAATTGTACACGTGTGCGTTCATACCAATATTCAAGTAATTCACAAAATATTGGATGAAACAAACCAAAAGTGTAACGAGATTCAAGTTGTGAATCTTCTTATAAGCAACAGTGACTCGCTACAATCCTAGTTTAAATACAGTTCTCAAAAAGACTTTAACACAATAGGCCTGAGGTCGTTTACGGTGCCATGTTGGGCGCAAATGATGTTCCAAGTTACGCAAGTAGTAGTCTGCATTTACTTTAATACCATAATGTACAGTGTGTACCAAGATCATCAGTTTCAAAGGGTCCTGCAATATTCAACATCTTTTTTGGGCGTGGTGATTCTGTATGTCGCCATTCGCTCGATTGTCATTTCAGCTCAGGTATATACAATCGTATCCATTGTGATAACGCGCCAAAGAAAGGTCTCACTTTCATGTTCATATCGCTCCAAATGCATTCTTGCTGTCGCCATTTGCTGCCACTTTCCAATTACGGTTAGAGTGCGGAACCCATTGGGCACAAACTTTTTGCATCTTCAGCTTTTTTTTCTTAAAATGTGATGGACAGACGATGGTGCAATACCAAGTCCTCACACATATCCACACATTTCCAGTGCCTGTCTTTTTCCAATAATGCCCTTACAGCCTGAACATGGGGATCGTCAGTTACAGCAACGGGTCAACCAGCACGGGCTCTGTGTTGACGGAAGGCTTCTACCCAACTTGCGATAAGGTAGGACTTCTCTCCCGCAAGCTTCTTGCAATGTTCTGAAGCACTGAGTTGCACTTTTTCCTCTTGCAGCTTGGATTTTATGAAGCACCTTTGATCATATCCAAGAATTTTTGACGGGTCGTTCCCAGAAAGTGAAAGTGAAAGTCGAAGGCCTATTCTCGGATGAAATTACCGTAACGTCGGGTGTCCCTCAGAGCAGCGTGATCAGACATTTCTTATTTTTGGAGTTTATAAATGACTTACCAAATGGGATTCGCAGTGACTGTCGATTTTTTGCGGATGATTGTGTAATATATCAAAAGATACATGGCTCACAAGACTACGCAGCACTTCAAGATGACCTGAACTTGGTGTACAGTATAAGTGGGCGATTGAAAATAAAACCAAAATAAATACAAGAATATGTAGTCTCATAAAATTAGGGAAATGGCGAAGGTAAGATTTTCAATATAACATTGGCTCAGAAATACTTGTAGAAGAAGATTCTTGCAAATATTTGGGCGTTCACGTAAGGAATGATATGAAATGGAGTAGTCATGTAGGATGTGTAGTTTCTAAAGAATTAGGATATTTGTCACTTGTAAGACTTATTCTGGAATACACCTCGGTGGTTTGGGATCCATATCAAGTAGGGCTCATCAATGAGTTGGATATGGTACAAAGAAAGGCCGCTAGATTTGTGTTCAGTGACTTTAATCCCAGGAGCAGTGTAACCCGTATGTTAAAGAAACTTGGGTGGGAATCACTTGAGGCAAGGAGGATGAAATATAGACTCTGCACTATGTACAACACACATACAAATCAACCAGCATGGGGTGAGCTTAACAAACGTATGGGAAAGCCTACTTACACGAGTAGGAGTGATAATTCTTTCAAAGTTAAGCGACAACCACAGCGTACAAACTATGGCATATATTCTTTCGCAAACCGTGCCATTGATAACTGGAACTCTCTACCTATCGCAATTATAGAGCCTTTCCCCAATCTTATACAGTAAGTGTGTTTAAAAAAAGACTGTCGATTTGTGTAAATACTCCAGTTTAATTGTTATGTATACGCAATTTGCTACCGGGGGACACACCCAATTGGAAATAAATGAATGAATATCTACTAAACATCTTTTTAGGGCGGTATTACTTACTGAATGTGGGAAATAGTTAATGTATTCACAAATGTCGGCTATTTCGAGACTTGCAATATTACAGACTTATACAACAAAGACTGCTCAACAATAGACTACAAGATTACAACGATCACTACTAGGATCGCTGATGAAAACAGTGTTGCCATTACATATCAGATGCTCTGTAGGATCACTTTTCATGACTAATAAAAATCGTTTCTACACCTGTTAATACTAATATTGATATCGTCTGTACACCTGTTAATCTTATATTAAAATAGTTTTGAAGAAATTTCACCCTTTACTAAAACTGAAATATTTCGGGAAGTATTTGCGTTACGACGATGTTTGTTATCTTAAAATGTAATATCCGTCAAGCATTATCGATTGAACCACACCTTACTTATATCATCCGTGTATTAAAATAATTGTGTAAATTAATTTATTCAAGGTCACACGAAAATAGAATCTAATAACTTGACGGGCATATTGTCGCTAGGCAACAACGACTGACACTGTATCATGATAGTCAACGCCGCACCATTGATGGACAGGTTGTCACTAGGCAAGAACGATTTACTCTGTATCATGGGTTAGTTAGTTATTGTTGTTTTAAGGGGCGGAACTACGAGGTTATCTGCCCCTATGGAACTGCGCCCAAGCTTCACTAATGATCCTGGTCATTAGCATCAACCTTCGAAAAGTGACAGTGGAACTGCGCTCATTGAGAGCGGTCAGGTAGGTTCCCTCCCTCCTCCCCTCTACCGAATTATGTTGTGTCGAGTGGTGTGAATTTGAAGTGACTCATTTAAAATCGGTTGTGTCTTGATTGCGAACAAGTCAAAAACCGTCCAGATTGCGAACAACTAAATATACCCTGTCCAGATTGCGGATAAGAGATTAGTGTCGACCCGGGATACATGAAATAGCTACAGTTTTCAAAACAGTCTCATATTTAATTTTTGTTCTAGTAATATTAACATTAACTGGTACATTGGGATGATTTCGACAACCTAAGCATATTTTAAAAATAGTTTTGTTATTGCAAATGTTTAATAATCTAGTTTGAGGTAATCTTACGTTTAGAAGATTTTTTTTATTGTCCAATGACATGAAAAAGGCTGTGGATTTTCATTATTATTAATAATATTATTATTAATCAAAATAATACATAAGCAGTGTAAGAGTCCTATTTGGAAACAAGTGGGGTTTTTTCTTACACACTTTTAACTTTTTTGGTGTATTACCCAGTAAACATGTAGGTGACAAATATGAAACACAGGAATTCGTTCTCAGAAACAAAGTTGTGACACTTGCAGGCTAAATAAATATAAACAAATTCGCGATTAAATACAATTATTATAAATTAACAATTAAAGAAACAAATTACAGGTAATACGTAAAAAACATAATTAAATAATTCAAAACCAGCATTCTCGAAGAAACTTATTAGGATCTATTTGTTTTTCAAATCTAAATGGAAATGAGTTTTCCGTAGTACAGCTGCTTATCGGGACGGGGGACTACCTCTTATTCTCAGCAGTGCAGAAGCTAGTGGTGGGAGACAGTCCGTCACTTCCCCTTTAACCGACCTTCGGCTAACAGCCCACTTGACTATGGGCGCAGTTCAATCGGCCTAATTAAAAGGATCTGGAAATACCACTGATTATGGGCGCAGTTCCATATCCCCGTATTCTATGCGTTCATATACAATTCATCCGATCGCGATCAAATTTTGGTGAGTTGTTGCGCACACTTCTGGAAAAGTTATAGGCACTGTAAATCCAATTTACAATAGATGGCGCGTGAGAAGCTTCAACAAAATGGCGTGCGATTCGTTTCAACAAATACCACATGCGATCATATACCATTCATCCCACTGCGATAAACTTGGGTGAGATGTTGTGTACACTCCAAGGAAGGTTTCTGGCTTAGTAAATCCATTCTACAATAGGTAGCGGACGAGCAGATTCAACAAATGAGCGACGACGCGTGAAACGTTTCAACAAAGTCCCGTATGCGTTCATGTAAATCCATTTTACAATAGGTGGTAAACGAGTAGATTCAACAAATGAGCGACGACTTGCGAAGCGTTTCAACAAAGTCCCGTATGCGTTCATATACCATTCGTGAAATAGCGATGAAACTTGGGTGAGATGTTGTGTATACATCAGGGAAGGTTTCTGGCTTAGATCATCCACTTCTCAGTAGGTAGCGCACGAGTAGATTCAACAAATGAGCGACATCGCGCGAAGCGTTTCAACGAAGTCCCGTATGCGTCCATGTACCATTCGTGCGAATGCGATGAAACTTGGGTGAGTTTCTGTGTACACTCCAGGGAAGGTTTCTGGCTTAGTACATGCATTTTACAATAGGTAGCGCACAAAACAGCGACGGCACGTGAATCGCTTCAATCAAGTACCGTATGCGTTCATATACTATTCATCCCATTGCGATGAGACTTTGGTGAATCGTTGAGTACGCTCCAGGAAAGGTTTCAGGCTTAGTAAATCTATTTTAGAATAGGTAGCGTACGAGTAGTTTCAACAAATGAGTGACGGCACGCGTATCGTTTGAACAAAATCCCGTATGCGTTCATATGCCATTCATCCGATTGCGATGAAACTCTGGTGAATAGTTGTGCGCGCTCCCACAATTTTTTTTTAAATTAGTTAATCCATTTTACGATCGTTTAGAGGCAGTTAACGAAAATTGAAAAAAGATTGTTTCCAAAGGCATTTCAAGAAACGAAATTACAACGCCAACACTTTCTTTGATTGGCATTGCAACGCATGCCGGGTACAGCTAGTAGGTAAATAAATATAATAGTTAATAAGTCGACAAGGTTAACCTCTACGCCGTACGGACAGACGAATTGACAAACAAACAAACAGCGCTACATGACTGACATACCAAATACAAATTATAACAATATATTATCATGAAAAAATTCTCCTTCCATACAGCACCAGTGTTGCCCTTTACAACGGCACATACCAAACAGGGAACAATAACATTTTGCATTTGTATTTGTATTTTGGATCACAGCAAGCGACCAAGAATCAAAATAAAAGGTACTAATATAAGCTTTTACTTCCAGGTAGCACTGAAACTGTTCCTCTTTTCCAGACAGCAGCAAAACCAACAGGAACATATTTAAAGATTTACTTTATCTTTGTACTTTCCTTTGCATGTAATAGCTGCAACCCTTATTACAGGAATTTAGTAATGGAACTATTCACTGTGACTGCCCCAGGGCACCAGCCTTTCCTTCTCTCCGTTTGACACAACACACTCTTTATTACACTACACCACAATACCGCGATTCATTCCTTTACTTACACTAGCACGACCAAGATAAATCCGCACAGCAATGGCTGATAGCTGTGGGATACCAGTTGTTACTGACGGATACCCAATATAACTCTCACATGTGGTTAGAGCCGTCACAAGCTTGTAAGTGGCGACTTTCACTGCTAAGGTAAGCTCACTCGCCCACAGAGGGTGACTTACAAACTTTAAAATACAGTGGCCACCTAGATATAAATTACTTTAGAACGGCCGTCTAGTTACTAAGTTAATTCATAACTTTGGACCCTAAGTTTGTTCTATAAACAACAACGAGGTATAGCGCGCATAGAGATAAACAACTATACAACAACGGAGCTCCACGATACGATGGTACACTTGTTTTTATTTTATTGTTACATTGTATGTACATTTGTTTTTTATTTTATTTTTATTATTATTGTTATACGGTACTCCTGGTGTCAATTATTTTCCCGTGTTACTTGTCCATTCCACTGTATTCCTTACATGCACACTCTTTTTTCTTTTCTCTCTTCCTAATACACGATGTTCAAATGCTCTATTTACACCTATCAATAAAAACGATGCATATTCTACCAAACTTCTAACCCTCATAGATCATGTTTTCTCTTTTTCTTCTTTAACACAGTAGTACATTGTATTTCTTTTCCAACTTGTTTTTTTTTCTCTCTTTGCAACACTTATAGCAACACATGTTCCATTGCCATATATATTTTTGTGATGTATTACGTCTTCGATATCGCTATGTAAAAATTATGATCTAAACAATATATAACACTGTTCCTCCCTTCAACCCTACCTACCCAAAGTACACGCCTACGACAACTACACATAAATCGACACTTGACAGACTGATACACTTCCCACATACCCCTACATCCTCACGCCCAGGAGAAGAAAAGGAGAGAAGAAAAGAAGAAAAGAAGAAAAAGCCACCCTTACGTCCAAGTTCAATCTGTGAGGGCACAGATTTAGCCGGGAAGGAGGATTGTTATAACCTGAGGCTCCGCACAGGGTACAGTTAGGCCCAGTTGTACGAACTCGGGTTATCCATCGGAATAGCTATACCTGGGCTAGCGTCTTCCTTGGTATATCTCCAAGGGTGGGTTGTACGACAAGATATTATTCCGGGGCTCGCTATTCCATATTTGTCTGAGAGACTAGCTAAGTTGGTAACAAACGGAGCTAACTTTGTGGACATATTGACACGAAATTTAACTTCTTTGGAAACAGATGAATATCGGATTGATTACTGCGATACTCCACGAGAGGCCGTGAGAATAACAAACCACGGCCGTGGACAAACATACCGTAATAAATCCATGCATTGGTTACAAATAATAGTATAAATCGTAGGCTATACGTAAATATAATGCAAGAATCCAAGAATTAAGTACCGGTAAGTGCAGGATAGGATACTACATGTTATTATCATACATTTTACCTGTCAGTCATATGTTCCAGTCCATCGATAATTTGATCTAATAACCTCAAAACTGTGTATTTTTCCCGTCTGAACCGTATAAAGAATTAAATTTCATCACAGTTCAGAAAATGAGCCGGCCTCTGTCTGATCTTCTTTGCTTTTCTCCTTTGCAGAAATATTATTTCTATTAATAGATCATCCGCATCAGCATGAATGCTCTCTTGAATAATTATGAGTGCGGTATCCTAGGCTCTTGGCTGACGCAAAGTTATTATTAATACCCTGTTGAACCAAGGATCACCCCAAATGATTACCGGTACATATATAAGATAATACAGAAACACCAAGCATAACATAAAAACAAAAAAATAATAAGAAAAAATTGTTGGATCTGGTGAGATTCGATCCGCAAAAATTGTAAATCTATACTCGCGAGTAGACCATGCTAGCCACTGGACCACCGTACCTATCGTAATTTCCTGAAGACTGCGCATATGATGCTTACGTACGTAATGTCAGTGACCTGCTTTCGTTATTTTCTGTAATAATATGTATGTAATTACCGTGCTGCTATTAAGATTATACATTTTCATGTACATATATGAATAGTTCACTCGAATTAAGGGTTTGCGATTATTTAACTTCGTTTTTTTTTCTCATAAGCGAGCCTCTGCATCACTTTCTACATTCATTCCTGGCATCTCCAGCATGATGCTCTCGACTGACGCGGAATTATTATTAATTACCCTGTTGAATATAGGATCACCCCAAGTGATTACTGGTAGGCAACATATAAAAGATAATGCAGAAAAACCAAGCATAACATACAAACAAAAACTAATAAGAAAAAAAAGTTGGAACTGGTGGGGTTCGATCCACAAAACTTACGATATTTCGTCGCGAGTCCGGCGCGCTAACCATTGGACCACTGCGACATGGCGTTTTGTGCTGAAGACAATGCATATGATGCTAATATTTGTATTGTCGCTGGCCTGCTTTGGTATTTTGTCTGTAAAAATGTGTATGTAATTATTGTGCAGCTATTAAAATTATACGTTCTCATGTACATTTATGAATAGCTCACTGAAATTAAGGGTTTGCGATGATTTAACTTCGGATGTTGTAGCGGTCTCTCCCGTCCGCCATATATATATACTCGGTATAAGCAGATAGCTCGCCATTCCATGCCCGGTTAGCTATGCCGTCGTTTATACCCGGATTATTCTTGTACCAATGTCGTACAACTCAATTCTGCGCTAACTACGGAGATAACTTTAGCCGAGGTATAACCCGAGTTCGTACAACTGGCCCTTAATACATCTAATAACATTCACAACAGCTACAACCACTACCCTCTATCGCCCATCTATCTAACACACTTCAGCCCCTATCTCTACCCTGAGCTACCTAGGGAAAGCAACATGTACCAACTATTTCTTCCTTATTACCAAACACAAGCGGCTAGCTACTAAAGTAGAGCAGGTATTTTCTAACTCTTAGTCAGCAGAATCACCCACTATAAAATAACTCACACCTCAAGGGCTCGTTGTCATATCTGCCGACGACACCGCGCTAGTGCCAGCGGAAGCTCTGGACGCCGACCACCGAATACAAGTAAGTGTACGAACGGGTAATCCCACTGTTATTTCCTATCCATACACCACACCTGTAAAACTTGTAATCGCCTTCATCTTGCATTGTAACTTGTGGGCTACTGCACTACATTTAATTGGAGAAGTCTACTCACTTCTCCAAAGTGATTTTATTAAACTTCCACATTCTATCACAACTAGGCTCTTGTCTATTTTATTGTAAGCTCACCATTTGACCATGCGACTTAGATCCGGTTGAGCCATCGCTGTTAATAACCTGCTCGCCCACATCGCATTGTGGACAGCTCGTCTCCAGGCATAGAGCAAGGTCGCAACTCTGCAGCTATTGTCCGTCTAGCGACCGTGCGCGTTCCCATAATTGTTTAGCACTCGCTGTTACTTAGAAAGTAGCGCAGTTTTAATCCTCGACTAGGAGCACCTCCAGAAGTGCCAAGCGTCTAGCTCTAGAGGCTCTAAATTGTAACACTTGATCAAAACATCAGGTAGGTGACACATACAAAACCCCGCACCCCTACAACTTAGTTATAGCCCATAAAAGCTACAACAATATTTAGTATTTGGACTTCGTATATATTTTTGAATTTAGATTTGATTTTCATTCTTCGACGAGCGAGATTTTAATGAGGTGGATTTTACCGTAAATACTAGTTTTTGTGTGCGATTGGATATTTCGTTAATATTTTGATGGGAGATGTGCTTAACCGACCGTATTTTTGTAGGAAGTAGGAATTAGATAGTGTCCTTATAAGTGTTCAAGAATTGATTTTATATTGGTTCTTATTTGAACATTAAAGTAATGTGAGATAGACTTTGTATAACAGGACAATATTATGATTGTCAATTTTTAAACGATAATAATTGAGATTTCTTGAGTATCAGACGATAACAGCTGATCACTTAATATTACGCAGAAGTCAATTTGAAATGCGACAGAAACTCAATAAAGGTTTTATGTTCGACCCTCACTATTATGTGTTAGAAAACTGTATCATAATGATGGTCATTATAACACCGTTTTTCATTATGATACAGTTTCTCCAGCCAATCAGAGCTCGTTCATTGACCAATTAGGTAACGATACCTTCGCGCATGCACTTAAAATCCAACATGTCGGACATAAACACAACATCGAACTATAATAAATTACCGACATGGAATACGCACCGTCCATATGTTCGCGTAAATAAACTGGCGAATATGAGACAAGAAATAGCACTGTACCGGTACCTTAATATCCCCAAAACCAATTTCTACACAGCGCTTGGTTTTCACACGACATCAGTGACAGTTTTACTGAATACTGGTGCGCAATCTGAACATATGGTATTGAAGCACACAGAGCGCATGCGTCGGTTGTCCAGGGAGCTTGGACAAGAGAGATATACTACCCACCGCAGCCCCCGATCACAACATTCTACTGTAGTGACTGAACAGATATTTATGAATATTTATGTTAAAACATATAATAAAGTTATAATTATCGTCGAACATAAACAGTCGTATGCAACACGCCTATAATGGTAATTAAGACACTCGTATGGAAATTATAAGACTCACATACGCTCGTTTTATAAAAATACTCGTGTCTTAATTATAGCCATTATAGGCTCGTTGCATAATGTACTATTGTTAAATACTAAAACGAACTGTAAGGACTATATTTGTTCAAATCGTACATTTAAAGCTTTTTGAGTAGGAAATGCAGATTGCATTAGAATGTGGAGAGAGAATTTAAGCATTGATGATTTCAACAATTACGAACGACAAGCAGGGAGCTATTATTATTAACATGTAATGATGAATGTTGGGGATTTTTAATTCTTTGAAGTACTGTAAGTATGTAAAACATGTCTTACGTAGGAGATAGTCTGCAGATTTTTAATTGTTGGAAGTGCGCATTGTTGTAATAATGGAGCATGAAAGAAAGTATTTTATATTGGAAAGTGGATTCCAATCGATCATGTTGACGATGGGAATATTTGTAACAGAGTTCATAAGTGGAAAGTTGTTGTTTTTGAATTTTTGTGCCAGCTTAAAAGTGAAGCTATATATTGGGAACTGAATCTTGTGGAGGTGTGACGATCTATTCCACATGTGTCTGTATTACAGTATATGAGGAAGCTGTTTAAGATAAAGATGCGTTAATCTGATGTTTAAAGGCGACTATAGAAGTTCATGTGCCTGTATTACAGTATATGAGGAAGCTGTATAAGATAAAGATGCGTTAATCTGATGTTTGAAGGCGACTATAGAAGGTCATGTGTCTGTATTACAGTATATGAGAAAGCTGTATGAGATAAAGATGCGTTAATCTGATGTGTGAAGGCGACTATAGAAGGTCATGTGTCTGTATTACAGTATATGAGGAAGATGTATGAGATAAAGTTGCGTTAATCTGAAGTTTATAGGCGACTATAGAAGGTCATGTGTCTGTATTACAGTATATGAGGAAGATGTATAAGATAAAGTTGCGTTAATCTGAAGTTTATAGGCGACTATAGAAGGTCATGTGTCTATATTACAGTATATGAGGAAGCTGTATAAGATAAAAATGCGTTAATCTGATGTTTATAAGCGACTATAGAAGGTCATGTGTCTGTATTTCAGTATATGAGGAAGCTGTATAAGATAAAGATGCGTTAACCTGATGTTTATAGGGGACTATAGAAGGTCATGTGTCTGTATTACAATATATGAGGAAGCTGTATAAGAAAAAGATGCGTTAATCTGAGGTTTAAAGGCGACTATAGAAGGTCATGTGTCTGTATTATAGTATATGAGGAAGCTGTATAAGATAGAGATGCGTTAATCTGATGTTTATAGGCGACTATAGAAGGTCATGTGTCTGTATTACAGTATATGAGGAAGCTGTATAAGATAAAGATGCGTTAATCTGAGGTTTAAAGGCGACTATAGAAGGTCATGTGTCTGTATTATAGTATATGAGGAAGCTGTATAAGATAAAGATGCGTTAATCTGAGGTTTAAAGGCGACTATAGAAGGTCATGTGTCTGTATTACAGTATATGAGGAAGCTGTATAAGGTAAAGATGCGTTAATCTGATGTTTAAAGGCGACCATAGAAGGTCATGTATCTGTATTACAGTATATGAGGAAGATGTATAAGATAAAGTTGCGTTAATCTGAAGTTTATAGGCGACTATAGAAGGTCATGTGTCTGTATTACAGTATATGAGGAAGATGTATAAGATAAAGTTGCGCTAATCTGAAGTTTATAGGCGACTATAGAAGGTCATGTGTCTGTATTACAGTATATGAGGAAGCTGTATAAGATAAAAATGCGTTAATCTGATGTTTATAAGCGACTATAGAAGGTCATGTGTCTGTATTACAGTATATGAGGAAGCTGTATAAGATAAAGATGCGTTAACCTGATGTTTATAGGGGACTATAGAAGGTCATGTGTCTGTATTACAATATATGAGGAAGCTGTATAAGAAAAAGATGCGTTAATCTGAGGTTTAAAGGCGACTATAGAAGGTCATGTGTCTGTATTATAGTATATGAGGAAGCTGTATAAGATAGAGATGCGTTAATCTGATGTTTATAGGCGACTATAGAAGGTCATGTGTCTGTATTACAGTATATGAGGAAGCTGTATAAGATAAAGATGCGTTAATCTGAGGTTTAAAGGCGACTATAGAAGGTCATGTGTCTGTATTATAGTATATGAGGAAGCTGTATAAGATAAAGATGCGTTAATCTGAGGTTTAAAGGCGACTATAGAAGGTCATGTGTCTGTATTACAGTATATGAGGAAGCTGTATAAGGTAAAGATGCGTTACTCTGATGTTTAAAGGCGACCATAGAAGGTCATGTATCTGTATTACAGTATATGAGGAAGCTGTATAAGATAAAGATGCGTTAATCTGAGGTTTAAAGGCGACTATAGAAGGTCATGTGTCTGTATTACAGTATATGAGGAAGCTGTATAAGATAAAGATGCGTTAATCTGATGTTTATAGGCGACTATAGAAGGTCATGTGTCTGTATTACAGTATATGAGGAAGCTGTATAAGATAAAGATGCGTTAATCTGAGGTTTAAAGGCGATTATAGAAGGTCATGTGTCTGTATTATAGTATATGAGGAAGCTGTATAAGATAGAGATGCGTTAATCTGATGTTTATAGGCGACTATAGAAGGTCATGTGTCTGTATTACAGTATATGAGGACGCTGTATAAGATAAAGATGCGTTAATCTGAGGTTTAAAGGCGACTATAGAAGGTCATATTTCTGTATTATAGTATATGAGGAAGCTGTATAAGATAAAGATGCGTTAATCTGAGGTTTAAAGGCGACTATACAAGGTCATGTGTCTGTATTACAGTATATGAGGAAGCTGTATAAGGTAAAGATGCGTTAATCTGATGTTTAAAGGCGACCATAGAAGGTCATGTATCTGTATTACAGTATATGAGGAAGCTGTATAAGATCGAGATGCGTTAATCTGATTTTTAAGGCGACTATAGAAGGCCATGTGTCTGTATTACATTATATGAGGAAGCTGTATAAGATAATGATGCGTTAATCTGATGTTTAAGGGCGACTATAGAAGGTCATGTAACGAGAGAAAACGCACGAATTAGGAAATAGCATTGAAGCAATATTTCATTGTTATTATTATTATTATTTTATTTAACGAGAGCTAGATTATTAAATCATGAGCTAGACTTTGTTGAACGGCCATTACTAACACTAATACGACGAACACAAGCAAGGTAATTTGAGTAGATGGTTTTCGTTTCCCTTAAATTCCTGTTTTTTTGATGAACCGAACTTTTGGTATTATTTTAATTTAGGGGTTTTATTTCATTTATATTAGTATTTGTAATGTTTTACATTATCATGGGACACTAAAATTAAACATTACGATTCTCTAGTGAGATTAGAAGCACTCTTTGGAGCTGAAACATTAATGTTAATGCGGAAAGGTGTAACGTCTTTTTCTTATGTCTCCCGACTCATCCCATGTACCAGGCATTTCCTTCGGTGGTTTACCTAGCTGGGGCCACGAAGAAGCTGCGATCCGCCCATCTGAATATTGGTAAGTGGTTTGAAAAGGGCACAATATATATATATAAATCGTTGAGGAATTCGATACCAAATGAAGGAAAGAAGAAGAGCAGGAAATATATCTTGCGAAATATGAGAATATACTGGTACTGAATATATTGAATGATTTATCAGTTTGCCACTTACCTCGCTAGTAAATCTTTCAAGTGCCGCATTTGTCGTCAATCAATCTATGCTTGACATTTCACCTTTCCGCTATGACAAATAGCCTAAATAGAAATAATATTAATCATAGTGATAATAATAATGATAAACTTGAGTAATCTGATGCGTAGCACAAACGAATCAGCCAAATCCTGACACAAACGAGTTGGTTAGTGCCAACAAGCAAACTGCTGAATTAACTCTGTTAGAGGGAATTTAGTTTTCGTTTGTTGGTATAAAGCCTCGCCTTTACAGGGCTCTGCACGCTCCCTATTAGCTGTCGTCCACCTGCTTTAGACTATGGAGCCTGGTATCCAGACACAGAAGAAGCTACCGCTGGAAGTCGTACGATTATTATTCTGTGGTTTCCAGAACGAATGGTACATTCAATAACGTCACTCATTCAACATGGTTAATAATTGCAAATATTTCTCAATGCGTGACAAATATTAATTACACCATACACCCCTCCACCCACTGTATCAGATATTTACAAAAAATTACTGAAAGAATGGCTTCAAATATTAGATGCGTGTCTACCTGATCCTCTGTCGGGATATCAGCATCAGCGGTAGTTTGTCTAACTGAACCTTTTTATCTGCATAGCAAGCGTCGGGAATGGACCCGGCCGTCCTTTTGCCTTGTCTCCGAACCTATAGAAATGTGAATGTGTGTTAAATACACTCTACCCATCAGGCTAGCTCACCTTCCTTTCCGACATGAGTAACACAGTTTAACCCTGGAGTGGTCGCGTGATCTACATATGTACTCCATTCGCGTGAAAACAAACACTGCTTTAAAACTTATTGCGCCACGTAGCTGACACTCCGTGTACTTTAAGATGGATAGTTGACCCATGTGCTCAGTGCTGCGCGAATATCAGTTACGCGAGGTTATGTTACAGGAGCCCTGTAGAGTCCGTGGTCTACACTGGTATGCCGTGCGACCAATTACGTAAGTTTTTTACTAGAGACTTAGTTTGACTAAATCTACATTGTGCATTTATTATTGCTTTTAATATTGACATTGGCTTAACATCATCGTTAATAAGTATTTTTACACTATTTTGTCGGGGAATTTTTATTTTTTTCCTTCTTCAGGAAATCGTGGAGGTTAGGCAAGTGGCTCTAATCGCAGCGTGGTTGGAAGAAGCCGATAGTCAGACAGATGATTATGACGAACATTCAAGTTCAGACGAGGACGAAGACTATCTTGAGGAACAGATCACCTATTCTGAATCCGAGCAATAAATGCCAGGTGATTGATAACGAAACAGAACAAAGGAAATCTGAAATCATTACGTACTATAGCCTAATAGTACTAAAAATGGTGTTGATGTCTTCTGTCTATGACGAGTCCAAAAACTCCAGAGTAGGGGCATGGTGGCGCAGCGGTCAAGCTGTTGGCCTCTCACCATGGTGGACTGGGTTCGATTCCCGGGCAATACATATGAGATTTTCAAAGTGAAATGCCATGTCCTGTGGTTCGGATTCCACGTAAAAAGGAGGTCCCGTGGCTCATAATCACAAGATTCACGGTGACGTAAAACTACTATCTTCTTTTCAGAAACTCAAGAAGATGGCCTGTAACTCTTTTCTATGATCTAATCAACCTCAGTGCTCTCAACGCGCTTTGCATACATACAGCAAACAAAAACTATGAATCCGTTTGCCGTCGTGACTTTCTTATCAGCCTGTCTCAGGCTATGATGAAACCATTGGCTCATAGCAGGTTGCAGGAAAACGCGTTGCTAAGTAGTCTAACGTTCACAATAAAACATTTTCTAGGCCTTCCGCAAGTTGAAACTCAGTCATCTGCACCAGGGCCCTTGCGAAGGAATTATTTCGGTCGATGCCACAATTGCGGTAGAGCGCGTAATAAAAACACTCGAAAAGTGTGTAATTCGTGCAATAAATTAATTTGTCCGGAGCATTCTAAATCTGTATGTTTGTCCTGCTCAGAAAAAAAACCAGATTAGATTTTAATAATTCTGTGCACTATTTTTAGCCTACTTTTCACATTTTGCAAAAATGAGGAAAAAGTAGACTTATGAGATCGGGCAAATGTGTGTCTGTCCTTCCGTCTGTCTGTCCTTCTGTCTGTCTGTCTGTGTGTGTGTGTGTGCCCCCCCCCCCTATCAACTCCTAAACAGCTGCTGCAATCATAACAAAGTTTGGTAGGAGTAAAGATCTATACCTGAATATCTCACGGCCATATTTGAAAATAATGTCAGTGCTACCAACTGCTGAAAAATCGCAATTGAAATTTGAGCTCCATGTTGCATATCTTGGAAGGTATGAATGGGAGCTATTTCAAAATTGGCACACGTATAGATAATAATATTGCAGTTTAATTTCCAGGAGACCATATACGGCAGTGTTGCAAAAATGATTATGAGCCTGCTGATAGGTCCAAATTTCTACACTATCAATTGGATTTCAACCAAATTTCGTATGTGCTATGTGTACATAAACAGATATGACTGAGCGTATTCTTAGGAGGCACCAGAGTAGTGGTTTTGTGACAGTTCTACAGCCACCTCCACCTCACCCACCTCACAAGATGGCGGTGGCACAATATCTCTCGAACCTGTGGTCGGATTTTGACGAACGAGGTGTCATTGAACTCGGGCTGACACCCTCTTTCCAATGAACAACACATTTCCACCCCAAAATAAAACCTACCCCTACTAGGGGGTGAAATTGTAATTTTTAGAGAATCTCTCATTCCAATTGCAACATGTGAGAGTTTGAATGCCAATATGGAATGCAACGTTGTTCTACACAAGAGACATGTGTACGGTGGAAAGCCACTATGAATTAACATGCTTGTTTTCTGATTTTTACGCATGCCCACTCATGGCTTTTGTAAGAGGGTGGGGGAGAGGATCTCTGTGGACGGGTCATTGTTGACAGGTCATTGATAACAAGTCCTTGTGGACAAGTCTTTGTGGACGAGTCCTTATGGACAGGTCCTTGTGGACGAGTCCTTGTGAATGAGTCCCTTTGGACTGATCCTTTTGGACCGGTCCCTTTGGCCTCGTTCCTACGGACTAGCCCATGCATTTATTTAAATTATGTCAAAGGGCCTAACGGCATTTTGCGTGTAAAGCAGTGTGTTGAACTGACGTTGTTCACTAATCCCCCACTACTGTAATGGGATAACGATATGTAAGGAAAGTGACGAAATACATGTGAACACGTGTGAGATGACCTTATTACCGTCCTCCTTGTGAAACAAGTCACATCCTGTTTTGTTTCATACGTGAAAAAATGCAAGTTCATGTGTAATATGACCTAACACAAAAGTGTACACATGTGCACGTGCACGATAAGAGCTAACAAGTCACAACCTGTTTTGACAGTGGTGGGAATAAGGCTGGAGACATGTACGAGTAGTCAAATTACTCCGGCAGACAACCCCTTTCCTATGGATAACTTATTTCCACTCCAAAATAAAATCTACCCCTACTAGAGGGTCAAATAATAATATTTAATTAAAAGTCGCTTTCCATGTGCAACATGTGGGAGTTTGTATGCCAATATGAAATTAAACTCGTTCCACATAAAGTGCATGCATACATACAACTGAATGCCGCTATGATTTATCATTTTTGTTTTTTGTTTTACGAATGCGCAATTGGGGTTTTTGTAACAGGGCGGGCTTTTTGAATAATGATTTTTTGATACGTTTTTTTTACAAATTAACCATAGATCCAAAAACTAATAGGTCATCGGCTTTTTAATATCTTATGAACTAAGAAAGCTAGGGCTTGTATGAGGGGTCGTTGGACTTGGGGTGACGCCCTGTTTTTGAAAGTATTATTCATTTTTTTGTCAAAAGGGCCTTACTGCACTTTCGTTAATATCTCGCTAACTAATAATCACAGAGGGTCAAGTGAGGTGTCATAGGACTTAAAATGGCCAACCCCTCCCCATGACCAATGGATTTACCCCCCCCCCCAAAAAAAAACAGCAAGGTCATTAACCTAAGATTTTATCAAATAATAATCAGAGAGGGACAAGTGAGTTGTCACAAGACTCAGGATGGTCAACCCTTTTCCACGACCAACGAATTTACCCAAAATACCCAAAACAGCAAGGTCATTGACCTGAGATTTTATAAACTTATCAGTAGAGAGGGTCAGGTGAGGTGTCATAGGACTACGAATGGTTAACCATTTCCCATGACCAATGAATTTACCCCAAAAGTCCAAACAGCAAGGTCATTGACCTGAGATTTTATAAACTAATAATCGGATATCAACATGTGAGGTGTCATAGGACTTAGAATGGTCAACCCTTTCCCATGGCTAATGAATTTACCCAAAAATACCCAATACATCAAGGTCATCGACCTGAGATTTTATAAACTAATAATCGGATATGGACATGTGAAATGTTTACAGTGAGTGATGAAACATAGCTAGGTAGTGAAAGAATTATTGTAGGCTACATGTATGGTGACTGGTAAATCTTTCACCATTGGAACTCGTTTTCAGATCAAACTGCAGTACAGAGAGAGTATAGGTTGTAGGTATGGGATAATAAAAGACAAATGGTGTACACAAAATCTGATTTATCGATTCAAGAAATAAGAGTAGACAATCTTTAATTGATTGGTTAAAGAGCATAACCAAAATCCAAAATAGTGACTATATCGAACTAAACTGATCCAAGCTGAATCAAACCCAAATAAACCGAAGCAAACTTAATCAAAAACAAGCCAATGGTTTAAGTGTAATACTTGTGGGTGAATGTGGTCATTGGTAATGTCAGAAAGGAAAGGGATAACGCTCTACCTATAGAGGGTAAGGTAAAGCTAGTGCATGATGCTAATGCACACACACAAGTACATGAACCACACACAACTAACCTATACTGTTTTTATGGGTTGACTGTTAAAACTTGCTCAGTGGTTACTGGGACAAGATGGTCGCTACACACAACAAGCGTTAAATACTTGAGGCTAATAATCTACACACACACACACACACACACACACACACAAACACACACTTGTTCTAAACTAAACTGTCTTGCTGACAGTGCTCACACTGTAGGCAGATGACAGAAATGCTTGGCTAACAGAAATGCAAACATTTCCGGTTGTATAATGTTACCAGCTAACAATTTTGTGCTGCAGTGGCGAGCACATGTGCCACTTACACTAGAGATTTTAACTCGATTTCAAGCTCTAAGTCCTAGAACGAATCAAACTAAGAAAGAAGGGCATGGTGGCGCAGTAGTTAAGCTGTTAGCCTTTCACTAAAGTGGACTAGGGTTTGATTTCAGGTTAATATGCATGTCATAAACATATAAAAAGCAGAGATAATGTTTTAAACCGATTACACTCGTATCTTTTCAAATTATTACTTGGATTACAAATACAAAGGTCGACTGGGTGTGATATACAGTTAATGCTGCCTATCGCACACTAGCTGTAAGGAAGCCATATGTAGAGCTATATGTAGAGAACTACCTAGCGATTTCATGAACTGGTATAGCTATGTCGCATAAACGGTGCAGGATACAATCCAGCAACTATAATTCGTATCTTGTGGAACAGAGAAAATGCACTTTTGCCTTGATGATAACAAATGTGTGCAGACGAATGACCTACGCATTAGCCTACCAAAGGGTTATAACCACGAGGAGGAGGTATGATTTCTATATTTTATTGTTTAGAGACATGGCTTTTGTAACCAGTAGATTTAATTGATTTAGTATTTTGTAAATATTTATTTTTGTAATTGTAATTAGTTAGTTTTTGTAAATAGTGGAAACAATTTATTTTTGTAATGGTAAATGTTGAATGTATAATTAAAGTTCTTTGGGATGAGTGTGCATGTCAATGATGGTTTTAGGGATAAATAGAGTGGTTGTGTGTTTGTTCTCAAAGACAGGCATGGTTGTGTGGATGTATGACTACACAGAAAGAGAGAGAGAGAGAGTGTGTAGAAACAGCCTTACCTGCAGTAGTAATAGTAGACCTCTATGTTTTGCATACACATAGACAGACTGTACGATCGCAATGGCCAAACACTCACTTTAACACCATTTACAAAATCTTAAAATGAAAAAATCATGTTTCGCAAATATGAACTTTTGACATAAACAAAATAAAAATAAAATGAGTAAACAACAAATTGGAAAATCCATGTTTCCATATCATGAAATTCAAAAACTTTAAACTGATATTTAAAAGAAATGCAAATGGAAAATTGACAAATTGTAATGTGTGAATTGTGAAAATTAAACAAATGGCTATCATTATTTAAAAAAAAATTAAAAAAACATGGTGCTGTATGGTTGAGGTGTGAATCAAACCCTACTTATTTTGGACCACCCGAGACTGAGTATACTTGTTTTAGTCCTCATTCCACTTTTAAAATTTTGTGTTAAAGCTAGGAATTGAACCCAAGAGCTTGTAGGGGGAGACCAAGGTTAGAATATGTTAAACAGATGGTCCTGAATGTAGGGTGTGGTAGCTATATAGAGATTAAACGATTAGCTCGGGACAGGGGGGCATTGAGATCTGCAGCAAACCAGTCAAAAGACTAAAGACTCAAACAACAACATGTAAGCTCACCAAAATAGTGTTGTGTAACGGTAAATGTTAGTCAACGAACAGTAATGCATTACTAAAACCCATGACACGATACCTAAGAGATTTTCTAAAATTATTTTAAAATGCCTTTAACCCTATATTAAACACCAAGTTCACAAGACTCATAACTGCAATGTTATGGTAAAACGAAACAAAATCTATATTTCAAAACAAGCAAGTGGTTTAACCAATGTATACTGGGAAAAGTTTTGTAAGCACTCAAGTCCACAAGACTAATTAAATTAATAACTGTCAGGTTGGTCGAGTGGTTAAGGTGTTTAACTTAAGATCAAATTTTCTGCACAAGGAAGCAAGGGTTCGAATCCCTTACCTGACATAACTATTGACTTAACATTGCTTGGCCACACTGTATTATGATACTCGGTACACAAACCATAGACAGAGTGTATTGTTTAAGGCACTCTCTTTATGAACATAGTCAGAGACTGTTGATGGTTAACAATTGCATTAATAGTGGGACATGGGGATAGCAATTAAGAAAAAACAGCCAATACCCATACAATATTTTTATTCATTTAGTTTTTTTTCGATAGTTACACACTGAATACAACTTTTTATCTCTTTACCATTGTTTGATATAGATTTTAAACACAACGCTTGTTGTAGATCCTTTTATAACATTCTCCAGGTACTCTTGTTCTTAAAAACTGGGGAAGCCGCAATGGTTTCTTAGACATTAAACCCTCATCCTCTTCTTTTTCATCATCATCATCATCATCATTATAAATATTAACTTTATAATTATAATAGTCATTGTCACCATCATTCTCATCATCATCATCATCCTCAACGTCACTAGAACAATCCAATTCCTTTTTTTTTCCTTTTCAAAAGGGACCTCTTGAAGAGTCTGTGTTGCTTTTGATAGTGTTACGGTTGTATTGAACGTAGACAACTGTCCTAACATGACTTTTTGAGGAGATAAATGTTTTTTCACAAGGAAGTCACTATGTTGAGTAACACTATGTTTTTGTTGGGCTTGCTTTTTCTTGTTCTTTTGATCTTGTTTTGTTAACACTAACGGTGTTTCATGTGGTATACCACATTGATGAGTACCCACACTTAAGACCTCACCATGTTTACTTTTTAGATGACCTAGACATTTTGTTGTTCTTTGTTTTGAGCACTGCCAAAATATGATGCCATTCGCATTTTCTCGCTTATAGTTATAAGAGTTCCCATGATACAGGGCACGTGGTTTACCTTTATTGGTTATAGTATATTCCATAGTAGCCACTGACTTGTATAGTCGATCCGCCTACTACAAAGGTCTGAACACTTGTGGTGAAAGAATGATGTTGTGTTGACGTTTTATGCACGATGAAGTTGGTGGCATATGTGGGTGGCTTATGTGGGTGGCTTATGTTGATGACATATGTTGTTGGCTTATTTTGGTGGCTTATGTTGATGGTTTATTGTGGTGGCTTATGTTGATGGCTTATGTTGGTGGCTTATGTTGATGACATATGTTGTTGGCTTATTTTGGTGGCTTATGTTGATGGTTTATTGTGGTGGCTTATGTTGATGGCTTATGTTGGTGGCTTATGTTGGTGGCTTATGTTAGTGGCTTATGTTGATGACATATGTTGGTGACTTATGTTGATGGTTTATGTTAATGGATTAGGTTAATGTCTTAGGTTGATGGCTTAGTTTGATGGCTTATGTTGGTGGCTTATGGTGGTGGCTTATGCTGGTGGCTTATGTTTAGTGGCTTATGGTGGTGGTTTATGGTTGTGGCTTATGTTGATGACACATGTTGGTGACTTATGTTGATAGCTTATGTTGGTGGCTTATGTTGGTTGTTTATGGTGGTGGCTTATGATGGTGGCTTATGGTGGTGGCTTATGGTGGCTTATGTTGGTGGCTTATTGTGGTGGTTTATGGCGGCTTATGGTGGTGGCTTATGATGGTGGCTTGTGGTGATGGCTTATGGTGGCTTATGGTGGTGGCTTATGGTGGTGACTTATAGTGGTGGCCTATGTTGGTGACTTATTTTTGATGGTTTACGTTAATACCTTATTTGTAATGGCTTATTTGACAAGTTATTTTTGTCAATGTATTTAGAGGATTTTTCTCTTGGTCTTGGAAAATATCTCAACCCTTTTCTTTATGGTAGCATAATGCTTACCGCCATGTTTGTAAGCAACAACAACACACTAAAATTCCAAGAATCCAAAGTACTCTAAGGTTAATGATTGTCTCACAACTCCATTCAACGCCTAGTCAAAAACATTATATATTTTTCTCAATTTTCAAAAAAGGTAAATTGGGGAATTAGGCTATATGTTTAAACTAAAAGTCATATCAAATCATATGCTAACTCCAACACCTACGTTTATCCCACTCTCAGTCAAAAAATATAATATTCTTCAAATTTTTCCAAAACAGTATTTGGAAAGTAGGCCATATTTTTAAAACTGATCATCCTATAAAGTCATATATAGACTCAAACCAATGGCCTTTATATCCTTAATCGTAAAAACAAAATATGGAATTTTTGACATTTTTTCCAAAAATGTTCATTTTAAAACGGGGCTATATTTTGGAAACTAGGAATTTTACGAGAAAGTTTGTATAACGTAAATGACAGGTATTTTCCCCACTACCCACAAACCAAGACCCAGGTCTCTGGGACAAAATTCAAAAAAGTTCAATTTGGAAAGTAGGCGATATTTTGAAAACTAATCATCCTAAAAATTCATATATAGACTCAAACCAATGGCTTTTATGTCCTTAATTGGTAGAACAAAACTTAACATTTTTTCAGTTTTTCCAAAAAAGTCCAATTTTTAAAATTGTCTATATTTAGGGAACTAAGAATTTTACAAAAAAGTTTGTCTAACAAAAATGAAAGGTCTTTACCCTCTCTACCCAAAACATAAATTTCAGGTCCCTAGGACAAAAACTGTGCAGTAGGGTGTTTTTTTTTTTTTTTGGGGGGGGGGGGGTTCTATATCCATCTCCACCTCCCCACCTCACAAGATGGCGGCCATAGCATAACTTAACCTAGCCTAACCTAACAAAATGGCGGACGTGGCTTAACTTAACCTAGCCTAACCTAACTAGATGGCGGCCGTAGCTTCACTTAACCTAACCTAACTTAACCTAAACCTACGAGGTGCGATCAAAAAATTTTCAAGATGGTGGTCATAGCTTAACTGAACCTAGCCTAACCTAACCTAAACCTACGAGGTGTGATCATAAAGTTCCAAGATGGCGGTCGTAGCTTAACTCAACCTAACCTATCCCTACGAGGTATGATCAAAAAGTTCCAAAATGGCTGCCGTAGCTTAACTTAACCTTTGATTGAATCCTGTTGATTGACCCCTTTTAATTGATCTCTGTTGATGTATCCCTTTGGACTGGTCACTGTTGACTATCCCCCTTTGGACGGGTCCTTTTTGAAGGGAGTCATTTTTTTAACGGGTCCCGGAGGACGGGTCCTTGTTGACCGGTCCCTGTGGGCGGGTCCTTTGGACTGATCCCTGCATTATATCCAAATTATGTCACAGGGACCCGCCCACAGGGACCCGTCAACAAGGACCCATCCTCCGGGACCCGTTAAGAAAATTACTCCCTTCAAAAAGGACCCGTCCAAAGGGGGCTATTCAACAGGGACCAGTCCAAAGGGATACATCAACAGAGATCAATCAAAAGGGGTCAATCAACAGGATTCAATCAAAGGTTAAGTTAAGCTACGGCAGACATTTCGGAACTTTTTGATCACACCTCGTAGGGTTAGGTTAGGTTGAGTTAAGCTACGACCGCCATCTTGGAACTTTATGATCACACCTCGTAGGTTTAGGTTAATTTAGGTTAGGTTAGGTTAAGTGAAGCTACGGCCGCCATCTAGTTAGGTTAGACTAGGTTAAGTTAAGCTACGGCCGCCATTTTGTTAGGTTAGGCTAGGATAAGTTATGGCCGCCATCTTGTGAGGTGGGGAGGTAAAGGTGGATATAGAACCCCCCCCCCCAAAAAAAAAATAATCCTACTGCACAGTTTTTGTCCTAGGGACCTGAAATTTATGTTTTGGGTAGAGGGGGTAAAGACCTTTCATTTTCGTTAAACAAACTTTTTTGTAAAATTCTTAGTTCCCAAAATATAGACAATTTTGAAAATTGGACTTTTTTGGAAAAAACTGGAAAAAGGTTAAGTTTTGTCCTACCAATTAAGGACATAAAAGCCATTGGTTTGAGTCTATATATGACTTTTAGGATGATTAGTTTTCAAAATATCGCCTACTTTCCAAATTGAACTTTTTTTGGATTTTGTCCCAGAGACCTGGGACTTTGTTTGTGGGTTGTGGGGGGTAAATACCTGTCATTTACGTTAAACAAACTTCCTTGCAAAATTCCTAATTTCCAAAATATAGCCCCGATTTAAAATGAACATTTTTGGAAAAAATGTCAAAAATTCCATATTTTGTTCTTACGATTGTTTGAGTCTTCAGTCTTTTGACTGGTTTGATGCAGCCCTCCAGGCCTCCCTGTCCTGAGCTAATCGTTTCATCTCTACATAGCTCCGACACCCTACATCCGAGGCAATCTGTTTAACATATTCTAACCTTGGTCTACCCCTACAGTTTTTGTCCTCGACCCTTTCTTCCATAACTAAGCTTGCTATTCCTGGGTGTCTTAGTATGTGTCCTACCAACCTATCTCTTCTCTTCATAAGCAGTCGCCAGAAGCATCTCTCCTCTCCCACTCGTCTTAATACCTCTTTGTTTGTAACCCTATCTACCCATCTGATCTTCATCATTCACCTGTAACACCACATTTCAAATGCTTCAATTCTCCTCTTTTCTGCTGCACCAATAGTCCAAGTTTCACTTCCATAGAGCGCCACGCTCCAGACAAAGGCTTTCAAAAATGACTTCCTAATACCTAAATCAATATTCGATGTCAGCAGATTCCTTTTTTAGAAATGCTTTCTTTGCCTGAGCCAATCTACTTTTAATATCCTCTTTGCTTCGTCCATCACTGGTTATTCTGCTTCCTAAGTAACAGAAGTCTCCTACTTCCTTCAGCTTTTCACCTGCCAATTTGATCTCCATAGAGGTTTCTGATTTATTTCGGCTGCATTCCAGTATTTTTGTTTTACATTTATTTATTTATTTTCATCATGAATTCTTTCCGTAAGACGGAGTCCATACCATTCAAAAACTCATTCAATTCCTCAGGCTTGTCGGCCAAGATGACGATGTCATCAGCAAATCTCACAGTTGTAATTATTTCTCCTTGAATCTTCACTCCCACTTTAAATTTTTCTCTAATTTCCTTAATTGCTTGTTCAATGTAAAGATTGAAAAGTATGGGTGATAAGTTGCAGCCTTGCCTTACACCTTTATGAATACCAGCTTCTCTCTCATATCCTTCAACTCGAATGACTGCTGTCTGGTTTCTGTACAGATTGTATATCACTCTCCTATCCCTGTACTTTATTCCAATCGATTTCAAAATGTCAAACAATTTCTTACGATTAAGGATATAAAAGCCATTGGTTTGAGTCTATATATGACTTTATAGGATGATTAGTTTTCAAAATATGGCCTACTTTCCAAATACTGTTTTGGAAGAAATTGAAAAATATTATATTTTTTGACTGAGAGTGGGATAGACGTAGGTGTTGGAGTTAGCATATGATTTGATATGATTTTTAGTTTAAACATATAGCCTACTTCCCCAATTAACCTTTTTTTAAAATGTGAAAAAATATTTAATGTTTTTGACAAGGCGTTGAATGGAGTTGTGAGACAATCATTAACCTTAGAGTACTTTGGATTCTTGGAATGTTAGTGTGTTGTTGTTGCTTACAAACATGCCGGTAAGCATTATGCTACCATAAAAGAAAGGGTTGAGATAATTTCCAAGACCAAGAGAAAAATCCTCTATATACATTGGCAAAAATAACTTGTCAATAAGCCATTACAAATAAGGTATTAACGTAAACCATCAAAAATAAGCCACCAACATGGGCCACCACTATAAGTCACCACCATAAGCCAACATAAGCCATCACCACAAGCCACCATCATAAGCCACCACCATAAGCCACCATAAACCAACACCATATGCCACCATCATAAGCCACCATAAGCCACCACCATAAGCCACTAACATAAGCCACCAGCATAAGCCACCACCATAAGCCACCAACATAAGCTATCAACCTAAGCCATCAACCTAAGACATTAACCTAAGCCATTATCATAAACCATCAACATAGGCCAGCAACATAAATCATCAACATAAGCCACCACCATAAGCCAACAACATATGTCATCAACATTAGCCACCAACATAAGCTATCAACATAAGTCACCAACATATGTCATCAACATAAGCCACTAACATAAGCCACCACAATAAACCATCAACATAAGCCACCAAAATAAACCAACAATATATGTCATCAACATAATCCACCCACATAAGCCACCCACATATGCCACCAACATCATCCTGCATAAAACGTCAACACAACATCATTCTTTCACCACAAGTGTTCAGACCTTTGTAGTAGGCGGATCGACTATACAAGTCAGTGGCTACTATGGAATATACTATAACCAATAAAGGTAAACCACGTGCCCTGTATCATGGGATCTCTTATAACTATAAGCGAGAAAATGCGAATGGCATCATATTTTGGCAGTGCTCAAAACAAAGAACAACAAAATGTCTAGGTCATCTAAAAAGTAAACATGGTGAGGTCTTAAGTGTGGGTACTCATCAATGTGGTATACCAAATGAAACACCGTTAGTGTTAACAAAACAAGATCAAAAGAACAAGAAAAAGCAAGCCCAACAAAAACATAGTGTTACTCAACATAGTGACTTCCTTATGAAAAAACATTTATCTCCTCAAAAAGTCATGTTAGGACAGTTGTCTACGTTCAATACAACCGTAACACTATCAAAAGCAACACAGACTCTTCAAGAGATCCCTTTTGAAAAGGAAAAAATGGAATTGGATAGTTCTAGTGATGTTGAGGATGATGATGATAATGATGGTGACAATGACTATAATAATTATAAAGATAATATTTATAATAATAATAATGATAATAATGAAAAAAAAGAGAATGAGGGTTTAATGTCTATAAAACCATTGCGGCTTCCCCAGTTTTTAAGAACAAGAATACCTGGAGAAAGTTATAAAAGGATCTACAACAAGCGTTGTGTTTAAAATCTATATCAAACAATGGTAAAGAGATAAAAAGTTGTATTCAGTGTGTAACTATTGATCAAAAACTAAACGAATAAAAATATTGTATGGGCATTGGCTGTTTTTTCTTAATTGCTATCCCCATGTCCCACTATTAATGCAATTGTTAACCATCAACAGTCTCTGACTATGTTCATAAAGAGAGTGCTTTAAACAATACATTCTGTCTATGGTTTGTGTACCGAGTATCATAATACAGTGTGGCCAAGCAATATTAAGTCAATAGTTATGTCAGGTAAGGGATTCGAACCCTTGCTTCCTTGTGCAGAAAATTTGATCTTAAGTTAAACACCTTAACCACTCGACCAACCTGACAGTTACTAATTTAATTAGTCTTGTGGACTTGAGTGCTTACAAAACTTTTCCCAGTATACATTGATTAAACCACTTGCTTGTTTTAAAATATATATTTTGTTTTGTTTTACCATAACATTGCAGTTATGAGTCTTGTGAACTTGGTGTTTAATATAGGGTTAAAGGCATTTTAAAAATTTTAGAAAATCTCTTAGGTATCGTGTCATGGGTTTTAGTAATGCATTACTGTTCGTTGACTAACATTTACCGTTACACAACATTATTTTGGTGAGCTTACATGTTGTTGTTTGAGTCTTTAGTCTTTTGACTGGTTTGCTGCAGATCTCAATGCCCCCCTGTCCCGAGCTAATCGTTTAATCTCTATATAGCTACCACACTCTACATTCAAGACTATCTGTTTAACATATTCTAACCTTGGTCTCCCCCTACAAGCTCTTGGGTTCAATTCGTAGCTTTAACACAAAATTTAAAAGTGATATGAGGACTAAAACAAGTATACTCAGTCTCGGGTGGTCCAAAATAAGTAGGGGTTGATTCACACCTCAACCATACAGCACCATGTTTTTTTAATTTTTTTTTAAATAATGATAGCCATTTGTTTATTTTCACAATTCACACATTACAATTTGTCAATTTTCCATTTGCATTTCTTATAAATGTCAGTTTAAAGTTTTTGAACTTCATGATATGGAAACATGGATTTTCCAATTTGTTGTTTACACATTTTATTTTTATTTTGTTTATGTCAAAAGTTCATATTTGCGAAACATGATTTTTTCATTTTAAGATTTTGTAAATGGTGTTAATGTGAGTGCTTGGCCATTGCGATCGTACAGTCTGTCTATGTGTATGCAAAACATAGAGGTCTACTATTACTACTGCAGGTAAGGCTGTTTCTACACTCTCTCTCTCTCTCTCTTTCTGTGTAGTCATACGTCCACACAACCATGCCTGTCTTTGAAAACAAACACACAACCACTCTATTTATCCCTAAAAACATCATTGACATGCACACTCATCCCAAAGAACTTTAATTATACATTTAACATTTACCATTACAAAAATAAATGGTTTCCACTATTTACAAAAAATTAACTATTTACAATTACAAAAATAAATATTTACAAAATACTAAATCAATTAAATCTACTGGTTACAAAAGCCATGTCTCTAAACAATACAATATAGAAATCACACCTCCTCCTCGTGGTTATAACCCCTTGGTAGGCTAATGCGTAGGTCATTCGTCTGCACACATTTGTTATCCATCAAGGCCAAAGTGCATTTTCTCTGTTCCACAAGATACGAATTATAGTTGCTGGATTGTATCCTGCACCGTTTATGCGACATAGCTATACCAGTTCATGAAATCGCTAGGTAGTTCTCTACATATAGCTCTACATATGGCTTCCTTACAGCTAGTGTGCGATAGGCAGCATTAACTGTATATCACACTCAGTCCTCCTTTGTATTTGTAATCCAAGTAATAATTTGAAAAGAGACGAGTGTAATCGGTTTAAAACATTATCTCTGCTTTTTTATATGTTTATGACATGCGTATTAACCTGAAATCAAACCGTAGTCCACCTTAGTGAAAGACTAATAGCTCAACCACTGCGCCACCATGCCCTTCTTTCTTAGTTTGATTCGTTCTAGGACTTAGAGCTTGAAATCGAGTTAAAATCTCTAGTGTAAGTGGCACATGTGCTCGCCACTGCAGCACAAAATGGTTAGCTGGTAACATTAGACAACCGGAAATGATTGCATTTCTGTTAGCCAAGCGTTTCTGTCATCTGCCTACAGTGTGAGCACTGTCAGCAAGACAGTTTAGGTTAGAACAAGTGTGTGTTTGTGTGTGTGTGTGTGTGTGTGTGTGTAGATTATTAGCCTCAAGTATTTAACGCTTGTTGTGTGTAGCGACCATCTTGTCCCAGTAACCACTGAGCAAGTTTTAACAGTCAACCCATAAAACAGTATAGGTTAGTTGTGTGTGGTTCATGTACTTGTGTCTGTGCATTAGCATCATGCACTAGCTTTACCTTACCCTCTATAGGTAGAGCGTTATCCCTTTCCTTTCTGACATTACCAATGACCACATTCACCCACAAGTTTTACACTTAAACCATTGGCTTGTTTTTGATTAAGTTTGCTTCGGTTTATTTGGGTTTGCTTCAGCTTGGATCAGTTTAGTTCGATATAGTCACCATTTTGGATTTTAGCTATCCTCTTTAACCAATCAATTAAAGATTGTCTACTCTTATTTCTTGAATCGATAAATCAGATTTTGTGTACACCATTTGTCTTTTATTATCCCATACCTACAACCTATACACTCTCTGTACTGCAGTTTGATCTGAAAACAAGTTCCAATGGTGAAAGATTTGTCAGTCACCATAAATGTAGCCTACAATAATTCTTTCTCTACCTAGCTATGTTTCATCACTCACTGTAAACATTTCACATGTCCATATCCGATTATTAGTTTATAAAATCTCAGGTCGATGACCTTGATGTATTGGGTATTTTTGGGTAAATTCATTAGCCATGGGAAAGGGCTGATCATTGTAAGTCCTATGACACCTCACATGTTGATATCCGATTATTAGTTTATAAAATCTCAGGTCAATAACCTTGCTGTTTTGGATTTTTGGGGTAAATTCATTGGTCATGGGAAATGGTTAACCATTCGTAGTCATATGACACCTCACTTGACACTCTCTACTGATACGTTTATAAAATCTGAGGTCAATGACCTTGCTGTTTTGGGTATTTTGGGTAAATTCGTTGGTCATGGAAAAGGGTTGACCATCCTGAGTCTTGTGACACCTCACTTGTCCCTCTCTGATTATTATTTGATAAAATCTTAGGTTAATGACCTTGCTGTTTTTTTGGGGTAAATTCATTGGTCATGGGGAGGGCTTGGCCATTTTAAGTCCTATGACACCTCACTCGACCCTCTGTGATTATTAGTTAGCGAGATATTAACGAAAGTGCAGTTAGGCCCTTTTGACAAAAAAATGAATAATACATTCAAAAACAGGGCATCACCCCAAGTACAACGACCCCTCATACAAGTCTCTAGCATTCTTAGTTCATAAGATATTAAAAAGCCGATGACCTATTAGTTTTTGGATCTATGGTTAATTTGTAAAAAAAAAACCGTATCTATAAATCATTATTCAAGAAGCCTGCCCTCTTACAAAAACCCCAATTGTGCATTCGTAAAACAAAAAACAAAAATGATAAATCATAGCTGCATTCAGTTGTATGCATGCACATTATGTGGAACGAGTTTAATTTCATATTGGCATACAAAGTCCCACATGTTGCACATGGAAAGCGACTTTGACCTAAAAATTATTATTTCACCCTCTAGTAGGGGTAGATTTTATTTTGGAGTGGAAATAAGTTATCCATAGGAAAGGGGTTGTCTGCCGGAGTAATTTGACTACTTGTACATGTCTCTAGCCTTATTCCCACCACTGTCAAAACAGGTTGTGACTTGTTAGCTCTTATCGTGCACGTGCACATGTGTACACTTTTGTGTAAGATCATATTACACATGAATTCGCATTTTGCCACGTATGAACCAAAACAGGATGTGACATGTTTCACAAGGAGGACGGTAATAAGGTCATCTCACACGTGTTTACATGTATTTCGTCACTTTCCTTTCATATCGTTGTCACATTATAGTAGTGGGGGACTGGTGAACAACGTCAGTTCAACACTCTGCTTTACACGCAAAATGTAGTTAGGCCCTTTGACATAATATAAATAAATTCATGGGCTAGTCCGTGGGAACCAGTCCAAAGGGATCGGTCCAAAGGGATCAGTCCAAAGGGACTCATCAACAAGGACTCGTCCAAAAGGACCTGTCAACAAGGCCCTATCCACAAGGACCTGTCAACAAGGACTTGTCCACAAGGACCTGTCAACAAGGACTTGTCCACAAGGACTCGTCCAGAATGACCCGGCAATAATGACCCGTCAAAAATAACCCATCCACAGGGATCCGCTCCCCCACCCTCTTACAAAAGCTATGAGTGGGCATGCGTAAAAAACAGAAAACAAGCATGTTAATTCATAGTGGCTTTCCACCGTAAACATAACTCTTGTGTAGAACAACGTTTTATTCCATATTGGCATTCAAACTCTCACATGTTGCAATTGGAAGGAGAGATTCTTTAAAAAATTACAATTTCGCCCCCTAGTAGGGGTAGGTTTTATTTTGGGGTAAATATGTTGTTCATTGGAAAGGGGGTGTGAGCCCGAGTTCAGTGACACCTCGTACAAGTCTCTATCCTGATTGGTTCGCGAGATATTGTCATTTTAGTATTCCAGCGGTGGAGCGGTGGCGGTGGCATCTGAACCCCCACAAAACCACTACTCACCAGGGCTGCCAACTGTTAGTAAATGCTCTCAACTTTTTTTAAATCCAAATACCCATATATCAGAAAGTATGCAAGCCGACAGTTTTAAACTATGCACACGTATAGTACCTGACATTCTATATTAATTTGGAGTAACTTATATGCGTCAGTGCTACCAACATGATTCTAAACCTGCTGAGAGGTCCAACTTTAAATACATGTAACTTCTATAATATCATTTGGATTTCAACCAAATTTCGTGCGTGCTATGTGTACCATAACAGATATGACTATGCCGATTCTTAAGAGTAACCAGGGCTGCCAACTGTTAATAAATACTGTCTCAAATTTTGTTACCCTAATATCAATATATCAGAAAGTATGCAAGCCAATAGCTCTATACTTTGCACACGTATAGTACCTGGCATTCTAGATTAATTTAGAGTAACTAATATAGGCCTACGCCAGTGCTGCCAACATAATTCTAAGCCTGCTGATAGGTCCAATTTGAAAATGCATGTAACTTCTATACTAACTAATGAATTTCATTCAAAATTGACACAACAATATATAATATTATTTCAGATTATTTCTGACCAAGACATGTATGTCATTGTTGCCAACATGATTTTACGCGCGCTGCTAGATCCAATGTTTAACTGCATGTAACGTCCATGTTATCCATTGGACTTCAACCAAATTTTGTATTCTGTACCTTAAGAGATGGTACTAAGAATATATTCAGTCACCAGGGCTGCAAACTGTAGTTCTCTATTAGGCTACATTATGTCAGGTATACAGTATTTCGAACTAATTAGAAATTTCGATATTACCAACTTAATTTCGTCATTATTCTAGATAGATCCATATAGATTAATCATTGGAATGAACCTTAAATTTTAAGAAAAGTAGGCTCTTTAGTTCGTCACGAAACTTCTTGTTTTTATCTCAATTTCTGTAAACTTCGTGATTTTTTCGTAAGAAATGGCTGACTATTTGTTTTAGTATATTTTGATAAGAAAATAATAATATCTTTATGTTATGTTGACTAAAATTAATAAGAATTACATAGTTGATACGACTTAGAAACAAATAAACGCAATTGTAAAATTAAATATATTATTTTATGAATATTAAAATGGCATGCCTATGTAGACCATGCGACCACTCGCGTCACTATTAGGTACGCGACCACTGAAGGTTTAATATATAAATGCACTCTGTGAGGGTCCCTAGGATATTTAAGTCGTGCCCTGTGTCACAAGTGATGATAACTTAAAATATACATAAAGGCACGTACTACGGTATCCCTCGGGAGTTCGCCTATGCTGTGTTAACACTTGCAACGACTTATGTTGCAAGACTGTAATAAGATAGCTCAAACTTTCGGCTGTCTTTCGTATTCTCAAGACAACAATCACCGCTACTAGAAGGAGCTAGTATGGACACGCTACCAGTAGTGTTTGAATTATGACACACTTGGCTGTACATTTCTGGTCAAAAACGTATTTGCTAACAATAATCTACCTGTACAGAGACGCTTCAAAATAGAAAGATATCATCCTACACTGATCTAAAATCTGCTTTCATGTGTCAATCATAAAACCATGTTTCTTGCTAGAAAATGTCGGAGAATATTCTGAAGTGTTTGTCCTGAATTCCTTCGTGAGTATAAAAGTAAAGACAGCCTTGATGCCATTCTACATTGTTGCCATATTAACAATTAATAGTGTGTCTTTCAGTCGGTCAACCTGAGAATCATTCCAATTACTGTAAAATGTGAAAAGAAACTGAAATAAATTACAAAGGATTAAGATTTATATATAATATTGAGGACTATTGAAGAAGAAAACTAAGAGATGACATGTTTTTGCTCGTCAAGAGAGCATCATCAGATCCAAATATACAAGACAAATAGCTCTACAAAACACCATCAAACCCTCTCTAAACAAAATACAAGAAAACCAGTTAGGAAACGTAGTGAGTGTGGTAACTATTACTGAAACATATTAAGGCATTAAGCTGAAAAAAGAACGATTCATTTTTTAGTATAGAAAAATTTAGATATGACTATACCATCAAAAAATATAGTATTGTTCGCACAAACTAATCTATCTTCGTAGATTATAGATTCTCGCCGCTTTGGATTAGCCCTTATGGTGCCAATATCTGATAAAAAATGTCACTGGCCGATCTATGTAATTTTTTGTTTGTTTTATTTCCAAACACACAGCGATTTAACTATTGTAACGAAGACAACGCGGGAACAATTCCTTACTTCGATGAGTTTAAGTCCCATGAATAACTGCATGTATAATAGGTATTCTTTGAACATGCTGCAGTCGCCTGACTTGCCGTGTGCGTTATCTTCTGAAGTATATGAGCTTATTAATATACTTGGTGATAGATGTGACTAGCTCCTTCAGCGAAGGGGACATAAATACGATTTTAGTGCTAAGTGAAGTGTGTGAATTTTCTATTGATGGCGACGGCTTTGATTTTACTGACGAAAATCCTCCTAATGTCGGACGACTGTAAACGTATATCGTTGTAGAAATTGATCGTGCTCAATACCTATTTGATAGAATTACTCTATGCTTGCGATATTTATCAACAATTAAATAAATATTAACATTTGAACCCGCGCAACAAAATAAGGGACTCCGCGCCACCTTGGTCTGTTTTGAGATTATGATGGAAATAGGTACCAGGTCGCATGTAGCATGAAATGACGTGTTAAACGTGCACACAAGTGCCTCCTATGGGTGGATATTTGCGATTGAAATGCCACGTGCGTGGAAGGACTCTGGTATTCCAAGATGGAGGACGTCAGGAAGTTGTAGACCTCTCCATCAGCTAGCAAACGTGACAATATCGGCCGTCGACGTAAATGGAATATGCAACAGTGGAAAGATTTCAATAGAAAGATGTTGAATGATGCTGGGGAAGCATATGAAAATCGTCATGGACGTATAATTCCAGAAAGGATACAACCAGAAGAGGTGAGTACAAAAAGGACCTCCGTCTTTTCACCTGGGTGTCTGCATGCCAGAATTTGTTATTAATAGGTCTGAGACATTTGAATATATCCCTGTTGATAATGTAGAGATTAAGTTGTTTTATTTAGGGAGTTGCCGGCATCGTTGTCATCAGCCCCGTGTACTTAGTGTGTGAGCTGTCTTATAATCTGCGTTTTTGTGGTGATTGCTAGGGTGTGTACGTGTTTGCGGGGCTAGAATTTGTGGGAATGTGAATTTGGCATGTTAGGTAGGCTATCATCCCGATATTTGTTTGGAGTAGAAATGGGAAACTACAGAAGACCATTTTTAGGAGGTACCTGGAATCTACTCCTCGGTTATCCTCACAATTTTAAGTGTAGTTTGTTCCAACACTCGTACCAGGATTTAAATTCTCAACAGCAAACACGGGGATTTAACCTGAGTCTTCTTAAAAAGGGCGGTTACTACCACTCACAGCTACTGTAGAGAATAAGTGGCTCGTAATGTCTTAGCGTGATATATTCTACGATAATCGATGTCCTGTTTGCCATGAGGATGAACCCGGAAGGGGTGAGACACAGTACAACCTTGTCCCCGAAAGTCCTAATTTATATAAATTTAGTGTAATATCCTCAGTTCTGTGAGACCTGCATCGTAGGTTCCAGGTTCGAACCCCAGCTATACGATTGAGGATCTTTAATGCTGTTATGAGAATTGGAGCGCAGGGACGCGGGTAGTCAAGGGGTGCTAAAAGTTGCTAGTGCACACGCATCCATCTCCTCCTGACCCTTCAGCGCGCTCTCAATGTTGTGGGGGGAATACTCGAGAGAATGTTAAAAAAAATTCAAAATACATTTTCTTTTAGAGATCCAAGTCTGTGTTTGCAGCCCACTAACGTTCTGTGTGTAGAAGTGTGAATAAGACCCTCTGCAAGACGTATCTTTTCACATCATTCGGTGTTGTCATAGGTTTCATTATCGCCACGCTTATAAGGAAGACGTCATTTGAATGTGGTAACCTGTTGAAATCCCACCTAGCTCATTATCTGATGCCCAAATGACTCACTCTTTCCAAATTATGTTTGTCAATCTTCACTCTTCCTAAATCATATCAGTAATATGATTGTGTTTCTTCCAACCCAGAAGACAAAAACCACTATAGGATTGTTACAATAGGTGTGGAAAAGAAAGAGAACTACATTTTAGTTGTTCCCCAAGAGTAACTTGAGCGTCCCCTCCGCACCCCTCGGTAGCATGCTGAGCTTCTATGCCCAAGATCGCGGTTTCCTACCCGGCCGAAGTCTTCGGAATTTTTAAGAGCGTTAAAATTCCCTCATTTCGCCCTCATCTGGAGGGGAAGTAAAGCCGGCGGTCTCATGTCATAGATTTATGGCATGTAAAAGAACTTTCCACTAACTACAATTCTGTGAAGTCAAATTTGTAGGTTAGGTTTGATTAACGCTCTGTAGTTCCAACGTTCGTAGCCAGGTGCCAGTTCCAGTGGCATCTAATTGCCAATTTTGCGGCTAGGTGTCGTTGACGGTAGCATTTCGTAGCAAAAGTTCGAACTACTTTAAATCGATCGTCTGCAGTCCTTACTTAAATTAAAACAGATAACACACACTAATAGAGCCATCAGAATTAACACCGGTTGTCAGACAGATTCTATACACACCCAAAGTACACAGGGCAATATGACCATGTTGTCGTAGCCCATAAACTGAGGAGCCATCCAAGCAGTGTTTTGTCCGCCTCGTTCCGTAGTGGCTAGCATTCTTGGCTGTCACCCTGGAGGTCAGAGTTCGATTCCCGGCTCTGACAAGAAATTTAATTCTGGTCTGAGGGCTAAAACGGAGTACACTCAATATCTTGAGGCAGAATTGAGAAGAGACGGGTTCAATTCCCATCCCAGTCATCCTGGACGTGGTTTTCCGTGACTTGCCTCTTCTAATCCAGGAAAATGCTAGGATGGTATTTAACTTAAGGCCACGGCCGCTTCCTACCCAATTCGTACTTCAGTTACAGATACACATACTAGTACTAACTTCACAGTGACACAGGCTATCAGACAAATTTTACACATACCCAAATACACGTGGCTACATGACCGCAATGTCGCAAAGCCTTTAAACGAATCAACAACAACTACAACAACAAACAACAAATATCAGTGTGTGTATGAATATAGCTATTACCATTCGTTCAATGGAGCAAGGACTCTAGTCACAAGAAATGCATGCTGTTAACGAGTGGGCACCGAGACCACAAAAACTGTTACGGGGTTCCATCTTCCTATTTTATAGTCAAAAATATCCCGATATTTATGTTCAGTTGTCACTGAAGCATCACACGAGTAAACTACATTGTTTATATGATATTAGGGATTACTCGTATAATATTTGGACGAAATTCACTTAATATCGCGCTTTCAAACAACAAAAACGTACTTTACACAAAACGACAATTCGTTGCGTGGGTTCATTTCTTTCACAAAATATACTAGTTAGATTGTGTAGACTGTCATATTTAAATTAAGATTTTATTAATACCCAAATGAAGGAAATTGTAATTATTTAGCTTCAAGTTTTTGAATTGTTTGTTTACCTGCTAGAGAAAAAAAACCAACACACTATCTTAAAATATAGGTGGGAGTTAAATTGTAACACTTGTAATATCACTAAGCATGGATTGGAAATTTTAGCACATTCACTTATTAATTGCTTGGCATCAAAAGGGATAAGATGTCTCTCATCAAATCTGCTATACAGGAATGGTTAAAGGTGTATCTTCAAATGTCCCAACAAATTTGATTTGGAACATTGTACTTTATCTTCTCACGACTATGGGTTAACTTGTGTTTCTTCAAATTACGATATTGAGTAAATTTGGCTTCGCACGTGCTACATGAGAAGGATTTCTCACCAGTATGGGTTGATATGTGTCTCTTCAAATCACCCTTCAAACTAAATTTGGCATCGCATGTGCTACACGAGAAGGGCTTCAGCCCAGTATGGGTTAACATGTGTGTCTTCAAACTACCATTCTGACTAAAGTTGGCTTCGCATGTGCTACACGAGAAGGGCTTCTCCCCAGTATGGGTTAACATGTGTGTCTTCAAATGACCCATCTGCCCAAATTTGGCTTCGCATGATCTGCACGAGAAGGGCTTCTCACCAGTATGGGTTAACATGTGTCTTTTCAGACCACAAATCTGAGTAAATTTGGCTTCGCATGTGCTACACGAGAAGGGCTTCTCACCAGTATGGGTGAGCATGTGTCTCTTCAAATAAACTTTCCGACTCAATTTGGCTTCGCATGTGCTACATGAGAAGGATTTCTCTCCAGTATGGGTTGACATGTGTTTCTTCAAATCACCTTTCAGTCTAAATTTGGATTCGCATGTGCTACACGAGAAGGGCTTCCCTGCAGTATGGGTTAACATGTGTGGCTTCAAACTACCAATCTGCCTGAAACCGGCTTTGCATGTTCTACACGAGAAGGGCTTCTCACCAGTATGGGTCAACATGTGTGTTTTCAAACTACCATTCTGAGTAAATTTGGCTTCGCATGTGCTACACGAGAAGGGCTTCTTACCAGTATGGGTGAGCATGTGTCTCTTCAAATTAACTTTCCGACTAAATTTGGCTTCGCATGTGCTACATGAGAAGGATTTTTCACCAGTATGGGTTAACATGTGTTTCTTAAAATCACTTTTCAGTCTAAATTTGGATTCGCATGTGCTACACGAGAAGGGCTTCTCTCCAGTATGGGTTAACATGTGTGGCTTCAAACTACCAATCTGCCTAAAACTGGCTTTGCATGTTCTACACGAGAAGGGCGTCTCACCAGTATGGGTTAACATGTGTGACATCAAGCTACCTTTCCGACTAAATTTGGCTTCGCATGTGCTACACGAGAAGGGCTTCTCACCAGTATGGGTGGTCATGTGTGTCTTCAGATGACCTTTCCGACCAAATTTGGATTCGCATGTGCTACACGTGTAAGGCTTCTTTCCGGTATGGGTTAAAATGTGTCTCTTGAAACTACTTTTCAGACTAAATTTGGCTTCGCAAGTGCTACACAAGTATTGTTTCTCCCCAGTATGGTTTACCCTCTTGGTCGTTAAATTTTGCTGAATTGTAATATATCTTTCAGATACAGAGCTGGTATTCTGTTCCCTGGTATTACATAATGCGTATATCTTCCTTACAGCAAGATCCGAAGTATCAGGACATCGCAGTCTGAAATCATTTGTATTAATACAATGCAGTGCGCTCATATATGTTGAATTATCTGAGAATGGTGAATAATACTTTCAAAATACAGATATCTAACTTATGAAATGATAACTGGAACAACATTCATTAATATCACTACCAGGAATACTGTCCTTATCTAATACCTGGAACTTATCTCAGTTTTAATATTCAATGCTATGTTTTTCATTCAGTCTGAATATTTTCAAATTACTTACGTACATACTATGCAAACAAAATGGTGCGTCACATCGGAGTATTTGGAGTCATAGGTTTCCTTAATAAATATTAAATCCGTATCCGTTTCAAAAGTACTGATTATACATGGAAATGACAAATTATTTCCAGACACATTCAGTTTGCCAAAAGTCAACTTTGTCCTTGACGAGTTATATAATTGAAATAACTGAATGGTTACGGAAATTGTGTGCTAATTCATATGCGCATTGAAAGTGTTCGACTTATTTTACACCACATTGCGCTGCTTTAACTACATGGATGTTCGGGGATATGACTATTTAATAGAATCTGGATAACTGATATCCATCTGACTTAGGAAGTGCGTGCACGTACAGGTGACAGAATACTCCATATTATATTCCCTACAGAATAGCCATGCTGGCATTTGGATTGAGGTGGGAATTTTGGATACGCAAATCATGTGATTTCGAAACCATATGGGCTATTATGCTTTACTCTTGAATACATCGCGGATGTATTACGTGGAGTTGAGTGATTAGCTTTAGATCCAAGGAAATATCAGATACTACATATAACGGTGGCTTGTTATAATCTACAGAAAGTGGTAACTCGTTAAGATTAACCACTCCATATAGCGAACATTTATCCAACTCTTGGCTCACCACAATGTGACTCCCGTTTAACCACAATGTGACTCCCGTCTAACCACGTACTGTAGCTGGGAACATAAAATAAGCAATTTTCCCCCAACGACCTCCTATTTAGACGTCAACAAATTCAAACTTTGTACACTCTAATTCTACATAAATAATCGATGTTACATTCTATGTTTCAAAATATCTGACATAAGTATCTCAGAGGTTTGTCAATCCTGGCACAATATCCTAAAAGTGATGAATTAGAGTAGAGATATCACTTCTTGCACAAATCGATGCATTTGCTTAAATAAATCCGTATATGCGTGTGCAAAAGTGGCTGAGCTTTCGCACGGGCGGCTTATTTGTGGAGTGACGTCACTCATTCTTGAGATTACCATTCTATCTCCGCAGAACCTACACACCCTACATTCGAAGGAATTCGTTCAATATAAACTATTCTTGGTTATCCCCTCGAGTTCTTGTCCTCGACCCGTCCTTCCGTAACAACTGTAAGGTTTCAATTCCAGTGCCTTAGTATATGCCATACCAAGCTATCTCCTTTATTCATAACCACTCGTCAGACTCATTTACCTTCTCCCTCTCGTCCTAATACCCTTCATTAAGTACTATATTTCATCTTTTAATCATCACTATTTTCCTACTACACCACAATCAAATATTTCTATTTTAATATATTCTGCAGCAAAGACAATCCAAGTTTCGCATCCATATAGCGCCAAACGCCTGGCAATGGCTTCAAAAATGACTTTTTATTACCTAGATCTATATTTTATTTAAACAGATGTCACCCAACCTATTTTTGCTTTGTCCCTTCTGCGCCCAAGTTGGAGTCACCAATGTCTCTTAGTGTCTCAACAGCCAATCGACTTCAATATTTTAATTTTAAATCTTATTGCTGCATTCCCTTTTTTCTGTTTCAAATACAATGATTATATTATGAAATCTTTCCTCAACATCTCGTACACACCGTTTAGAAACATGATCAAATCCTCTGGTGATGAGCCTAAGATAACATTGTCGTTAGTAAGTCACCGAGTCGAAATTATTTTATCTTCGTCCTCAATTCTCCTTCAAATTTCTTTGGCATTTCCTTCGTTACTTGCCGTATGTATAGATTGAATAGTACGAATGATAAAATGCAGTCTTACCTTATATCATTCTAAATACCAGTTTCTCTCTCATGTCTATCGAATTTAATAAATACCAACTGGTTGTAGACACACTCAGAATCCTGAATTGTATTCCGAAACTTTTCAAACTGTCAAACAATATCAAAAATCAACATTATACACAGCTTTATTTACACTAAATATGCCAAGAACGTTTTCCTCTCGATCTTTATTCTACCAAGAACAGTCTAATACTTAATACATCTACCCTTGTTCCCCTGATTCTTGTTCACTGAACTTATTTTTACCTAACTCGGATGTCATCCAATCCATTTGTTTCATCATCGTCATCAGCTTCTAAAAGCTAATAGCCTTGTCGTTGCAGCCATTTCTTACAGTCTTCGGCAGTCCTCTTCACATTGGCATAAGAGTTACATTCCATCTCCTTGACAATGTTCTTGAGATATGATTGTCTTGGTCATCCCATTTGTTTTTCCCCACAGTTTTCTCCTTAAAAAATTACCTGGAGGAGAGTGTCATGTTTAAGTATGTGTCCCACGGATTTTGCATTCCTTTACTTGATGGTGTTCAACAGGCATCGATTCTCCTGAATTTGGTTCAGAACAAGCTCATTTGTTTTTCTTTCCTTCCAGATTGTTCGGGTCATTCGTGTCCAAAACCACATTTCAGCTGCCTCAAGTTATGTTTCTTCTCTTTTCCCAAGTGTCCAAGCTTCACAACAATAGGTCAACACACTCCAAACAAAGGTCTTGAGAAATGACTTCCTTATCTTCAAGTTGAGGTGGCCATTGAGCAGCAAATTATTCTTATTTTGAAAGGCTTTCTTCGCCAACGCAATTCTTTTCTTAATTTCTGAGATGCATCTATTGTCATAATTAATCACACTTCCCAAATAGCAAAATTTCGTTACTTGTTCGATGGCACTATGATTTAACATTATATTAGCTAAAATTGGTTGTTTCTTTTTAACAACTACCATTAATTAGGTCTTCCAAGAGTTAAATCTTAGCCCGAATTTTCCGAAGGAATTCTGAAAAACTTTTAACATGCTATTCATTCCACATGCAGAGTTTGCTAAAATTGCAATATCATCTGCAAAGCGAATGCTATGTACCTGTAATCCATTACATTTTAATTCTTTTGTTTTCTCTTTTAATGTATTTACTGCAGCTTCTATATAGATATTAAAAAGAAATGGTGATAGAGTACAACCCTGCCTTACACCTCTTCTTATTTTTGCTTCTCTATTATTGCCATTAACTGTTATTTTGGTAGTTTGATTTTTATATAAGTTCAGAATAAGGCGACTGTCTGTCCAGTCAATCCCGACTTTGGCAAATGTAAGAAATAAGGTCTTCCAATTGACATTATTAAATGCCTTTTCTATATCAATGAACACTATATAGGTTTTTCGATTAACTTTCAGTCTTCTTTCTAAAATCTGACGTACTGCTAGGATAGCCTCCCTAGTCCCTTTCCTTGTTCTAAATCCATACTGATCACTATCCAGATGTTGTTCAATTTTCCTGCTTAGTCTATCTTTGATGATCAATACAATCTTTGATGCATGTGAAAGAATGGCTAAAGTTCTATAATTAGAACATTCACAAGCATTTCCTTTCTTGGGTAGTGTGATTGTTCAAATTTTAATAAAATCAGGAGGTACAATTCCGTCCTCATAGCATTTAGTATTGATTTGAAAAAGGTATCCTTTAATGCTTACATCACAAAATTTAAGCGCTCTACTGGAATGTTATCTACACCAGTTGCTTTATTTCCATTCAGTTTCGTGAGTGCTGCACAAAACTCTGCTTTAGTTGGACCTTTATCATCTTCTTCAATTAGTTATTCATCTTCTATATAAATACTATTGTCAGTAATATCTGGTCCATCATACAAATCTTCAAGGTATTCCTTCCTTCGATCCATACCTTTGCATTTTCTTACAATAGCTTTCTTTTGGAATCCTTAACTACGTTGCTTGTGATGCGTAGTTGATAGCTCCAAGATTTCACTTTAAAATAAGCTTTGTCAGGTTTCCCATTCTTCAGGTCATCCTCAATACCCACGCATTACCGCATCATCCAATTTTCTTCCTCCTTGCGATATTTCCTTGTTATTTGATCTTTTTAGAGACTAATACACTTGAGTGTCTATATTTCTAAATTTGCTCCTTTATTCAATATGCTCTAGGATTTCCTGGGCCATCCATTTCTTTTTCGGTTCCAATTTCCCTTTGCCTTGTACTTCCGTTGCAGCTGATTCTAAGCCATTTCTTATATCATCCCATCCGTAAGTCTCATCCTTAACCAATTATCTAACATCTTTAATTTTTTTAACTAAATTAGAATCCTGAAGCTTATTTAAACACCATCTTTTTGTCCTAATGATTCATTCCTCTTGAACCTTATATCACATTTAGCTGCAACTAGGATGTGATCACTATCAATTTCCGCCCCAGGCTAACTATGGCTGCCTTTCACTTGGTTACTATATCTTTGTTTAACTATGATGTAGTCAATTTGCCACCTTCTTCTATCCTCGGGTGCTATCCAGGTGTAACGTCTTCTCTTGGGAACTTCGAAACAGGTATAAGTTATTACCATCTCATGTTGCTCACAGAATTCGAGTAATCTTTCTCCTCTCACTTTGACATCATCCATGCCAAACTTTCTAGCATACTTAACATTATTTTGAGAGCCAACGGAAGCATTAAAATAACCTATTAAAATAATGTTTGAATTCTCCTCTGCTATGTCAAACAATTCTTCTATTTGATCATACATTTCTTCAATTTCTTCATCATCAGCATTTGTTTATCCTTCTAATAAAAACTTGGAAGCGTTAGTCATCACACTCATTGTCGGAGAACCTTCCAATCTGTCAGCCCCTGCTTTCTTCAGTATAGACCCTTCACATACCTGTCAAAGATCCAAAGCGAAATAAACTGACCAGATCTTCAGCCCCTATGCATCGAAGCAACTCAGTTCGTACATAACTGATGTCTGGTAGTCCCTAACTACGTAGCGGCCAACCAATTCTGATTCAAATATTAAATCTTCTCATTTACCCTCGCCTCTTTCACTTCATTATTCTTGATATTCTTAGCCCTATACAAACGCTCTATGTGTTCATTCTATCATTCTACCTTTTATTCTATATCTATTAAAGGTTTTCATCTCAGTCACTAATATTAGAGCACTTAAGCCATCTTTACCCGAAATAATTCTTAATATTTCGATAAACTGCATAAACGATACCTACTTAAAAACAATTATGTACATTTGGATATTTCTGTAGTTTCATTTAAGGAGCATTTACATCTTGGTCATTTAGCCCCGAGTACTTTGGTTGCGTTTTGTATGTTTGAATATTTCTAATAACCTGTGTGTTCTGATGTCCACTTGTGTATTTGGAATCAAGTCTAGGATGGGAAGGAGGCGGGTGTGGCCTGAAGTTAAAAGCAATCCCCGTGTTTGCCTGGAGTAAAAGTAGCAAAACCAAAATGAACAGTTCAAGGATGCCCGGTGAGGAAATCGCGCCCACCTCTTCTCAATTTGGCCTCATGAGGCTGAATGTATCCAGTCCCAGTCCTAAGACCAGAATTAAAATCCTTGGCAGGGCCAACATCCAAATCCAAACCTCCGCGTCGACAGCCAACCACTCTATCGACACCACCATGAGATAGTCATTCTCATATTCATTGGAACCATTTTCCTTAGCTTTATTGTACTTCATCATTACCTCAATATTCAGACGTTATTTTCTGCTTTCTCTATTTCATGTCATTCATTCTTGTTCATCCATCTTTCATTCATAGTGTAGTATATTCTGAGCGAACCAAAATCTGTACCTTCTACTCATTCATATTGTAGTACATTCTGAGCGAACCAAAATCTGTACCTTCTACTCGTTCATATTGTAGTATATTCTAAGCGAACCAAAATCTGTACCTTCTACTCGTTCATATTGTAGTATATTCTGAGCGAACCAAAATCTGTACCTTCTACTCGTTCATATTGTAGTATATTCTGAGCGAACCAAAATCTGTACCTTCTACTCGTTCATATTGTAGTATATTCTGAGCGAACCAAAATCTGTACCTTCTACTCATTCATATTGTAGTATATTCGGAGCGAACCAAATCTGTACCTTCTACTCGTTCATATTGTAGTATATTCTGAGCGAACCAAAATCTGTACCTTCTACTCATTCATATTGTAGTATATTCTGAGTGAACCAAAATCTGTACCTTCTACTCATTCATATTGTAGTATATTCTGAGTGAACCAAAATCTGTACCTTCTACTCATTCATATTGTAGTATATTCTGAGCGAACCATAATCTGTACCCTCTACTCATTCATATTGTAGAATATTCTGAGCGAACCAAAATCTGTATCTTCTTTCCTCTCTGACAATGTTCTCATCTACAGATTTCTCTTTCAAAAACTCGAGTTCCTTGCATTGGAGTTCTCATCTACTTCATAACAACCAGATTGTAGGTAGAATTTGAGTTGCCCCCAGAGTTCGTTATGTAATCCCAATTCAGATTTCGGAATCTCTTCTTGACCACAATAAAATCAGTTTATAAACGTCCTATACCTTTTGGTCTCATTCCAGTGTTTATAGTTCTGTTGAATTTGTTAGAAACGTGTTAGCTATGCCTTATTAGTTATCGGTGCAGAATTCTACCAGCCTGCTCAATCGTTCGTATATTTCATGCATTCTAAATTTCGCCGCTATATTTTCTTCTCTTCCGCTTCTTAACACGGCATTTCAATCTCACTTTCCAACATTTACGATCTGCAGCATTACACCATCTGTATTTTTAGTAGAATTGTATAACTTCTTTATTATCTGTTTGATTGGTAGCCTGCTAGACTTATACTGCTCTAATGCACGTAGTTTTCGTTCTAATTAAAACTATAATAAGCCTATAATGCTCATAATGTTCTACCCACTGGCCAAGTTTCCCAGTCAATATGCGACTTATTCTCCATAACCGTTATTTGATTTAGATCTAAATATCTTCTAGTCTCCTGGCCAGAAGTCCCATTCATCCTGCCTGCATACGTCACAAATCCAACTTCAACCTATCTATTTCCTATTTCATGTTCCTAAACCTTCCTCTGGATAATCACACTACTAATATCCAATGTTTCAACCAGTAGAATGCCAGACATCCCATTTGTCACCTTTGTGATGTTAACCCCTCTCGAGTAGCCCTCGGCTGGAGATCAGAAACCGTTAGTTTGAGTACGGACATCAACTCGTACCTACCCATGGTTAAGGCTGCTGCAATGACAGCCGAAACTTCGGGAAATAATAACCGATATGCGACGTGGCTCAATTCTGTAAGCCAAGATGATAAACTAGACACCGGCCGCGATAGTCTACGATCTAAATATATATGCCTCTACGGGGAGGAAACTCACTCCTACAGCAGGAAATTGGACATTCTACGCCAGAAACGGTCGCGCTTGCTGAGCTCACTTGCCTTTTTGAAACGCTGCAGAGACTACGACATTTCACCTAAGTTTATCAAGGTAAAACATCATATTTCTTCGCCTGCAGCGAGGAGAATATTACTCCGAACTGAAAGTGCCTTATTACATGAACGAGTCCGGAACTGCCGTCGTGAACTAGATATGGTGACGCGAGAACTATATGACATACAGTTCAAGCTAATGCTACGACTGTCTCCTGACGATTGGACGATGTTGGATAACATAACCGTAAAGCAAGCAGATTCCATATTATAGAAAACAACAGCTACGCATATAAATAAATTTGACTTGCTGCAACAAAGGCAGAAACCACCTTCAACTTATGCACTAGGTAGGAAGCGCATAGTGATCAACATGTCATCCCTGCCACTGAACGAGCCAAGTAAGGCCCTGTTAGCCAAAGGACTTAATTACGCAATCACGCCGAAACGCCCTCATACGGAAGATCTTATCTGCGGGGTAGAAGCTTCTATCCGTCATCTACAAGCCTTAGAAGCAGAAGAAATTAGAGCAGAGGCCTCTCATATCATCAAACATGCCAGGCCCGTTTCAAGCAATATCAGCAGGGAAGAACGTCAGGCCCTTAAAGAGCTACGAAGCAATGAAAGCATTACGGTTTTGCCAGCAGCAAAGGGAATGCTACGGTTGTATTCGACACTCAAGACTAGGTGGATCAAGTTCACAGCCTCCTTTCAGATACAGCTTATAAGGCGATCCCGAAGAACCCCATAAGTAAGATATAACTAACGACGACGCGGCTAATTAAGGAGTCATCTATTCCAGAAGAGAAGCAGAAATCCCAAGCACCTTGCTACTCAAGATCTCCCACGTTCTACGGCCTACCTAAAATAAACAAGCCCGATGTGCCTCAGAGGCCTATAGCTAGCGCCATAGCGTCTCCAACTCACGCTCTGGCTAAATATTTGAACCAGGTACTGCAGCCATTATTCCCTACGTCAGCCTCTCACGTGAAAAAAGGAGCACTTTACAGATATCATAGCGAGTATAAACCTGAGTGACGTTGATCTACTGGCAAGCTTCGATGTGGACTCCCTATTTACCAGGGTTCCTGTACCTGACGCCACACACTTAATCAGGGAAAAACTTACAGCCACAGGAGGTCCAACGGACTTAGTGGGTTTAGCTGAACATTGCGTTAACTCCACAGTCTTCGTATTCAATGGGCAGATGTTACAGCAAACGGAGGGAGCAGCCATGGGTTCCCCCCTCTCTCCACTACTGACTAACGTGTTTATGGCTAACTTCGAAGAAGAAGCAATAAAGGAGAGCCAATTGAAGCCTAAGTGTTGGTTCAGATACGTAGACAACGTCTTTTTGATAATGGAACATGGACGCACCACACTTCAGAACTTTCTAGACTTCATGTGCTCCAGACATCCGAGCATCAACTTCGCAATGGAAGTAGAAGAAAATAATCAGCTGGCCTTCTTAGACGTTCTGCTCTATAAACGGAGAGATAACACGCTGGGACACAGGGTCTATAGGAAAGATACTCACACAGATCAGTACCTACATGCTAACTCAAGTCATCCTCCATCGCAGAAAGAAATGGTAGATAGAACACTCCTCACCAGAGCCAACCACATTAGCGATAAGGATAGCATGAATGAAGAGAAGAAACATGTTTGGAACACGTTCCTAGCTAATGGCTACAGCAAAGGACAAATAAATAGGGCCACGCGGAAGGTAGATGAAAGCCGAAGAACTGGCAAAAAGAACGAAGATAGGTCCTACCATAAAGCCCTTCTGCCGTACGTACAGGGGTTGACAGATAGAATCGTCAGGCTGCTTAAGAAACACGATGTGACAACTGTGATGTATCCTATAAACAAGCGGACGCAAGTGGTGCGTAAATCAAACGAGATAAAGCTGCCAAACCAGGACGCAGGAGTTAACAAAGTGCCTTGCTCCCGTGGACAGGTTTACATAGGGCAAACAAAAAGACGCGTTTCCATTAGGATTTCAGAGCACATTCGAGACACGAAACAGATAAACTACAGATCTGCAATACCTGAACATGCTGACGTCACGAGACACGCCATCGAATTTAAGGCCGAAACTGTTGCTAAAATTCCCAGATATCACAACAGATTAATTAGAGAGGCAATAGAGGTCGTGAAGCATCCCAATAATTTCAATCGCGAAGATGGTTTCAAACTTTGCAACATTTGGAAAGTTCTCCTAGCGCGCGACTGCCAGGGGCGGGGACCAATCAGCGAGCAGCGTGACGTCAATGCAGGGCAAGCAAGCACATCTGACAGGCAATAACCGTTAGTTTGAATACGGACACCAACTCGTACCTACCCATGATTAAGGCTGCTGCAATGTCAGCCGAAACGTCGGGAAATAATAACCGATATGTGACGGGGCTCAATCCTGTTAGCCAAGTGATAAACCATATAACATTACATGAAGTATCTGCAAAGCTTCTGTTTGAAATATTAAGATACTCTCAGTCTTCCCAATAATTTAGTCAAAATAATTATATTATATGGTGGCGAATCCACCATTTTGTCTTACTTCCGTCCCCTAAAGCCTTAAATCTATCAGTTTCCCTCAACACCTGACAGAGCGCGCTGGACAAATGGCCTGTGGGTGGACGACATACATAGGTGGTTCTAACGGGAGGAGGTACTCGTGAGAAGAAGCTCCGAAAGGTCTCAAGAGATGCCGAGAGAATCTCAAGAAAGTCCCAAAAGCTAATTCTAGGTCTCGTAAGGTCTAGAATTTCAAATCCACCTGGAAAGGCCGATACTATCCCTCCAAATATGTAAGGACGCCACTCAGCAAAGTTCAGTGATGTGTGTACGACGGTACAGTCAACAAAGTGGGCTAATGCGAATCAGTCGAGTGTGACACAGCAGATAAGTAGACTGTAACCAAAACCTTTGGTTACATAACCCACCCTTGGGTTTCTGTAAGTATGTATTAGCGCCATGGTGTGTGATGTGGGTAAATGAGGTTACCTACCATGGCCACCTATTGCTGGAGCACCACAGAGAGTCTAGTGTTTTGTGGTGGTCCAGCAGTGGGTGACAGGTGGCTTTGTTACTATGGTGAGTCATGTTTTATTGAAGATTAAGTTATGTTCTGAGGTGTGCCAATGTTATGTTTAGGATCGATAGATTTTATGTCTAGAGGTATGCTGATGTAGAAAGAGACGTTTAGGAAAACGTAAGAAGAAAATAAAGGAGCCGAAGGATGTTAAATAATGAGAGGGACCCTTTCTTCAAAAAAGTTGTTGTGGACACTGCACAAGAGATGCAGGTAATGGAAGCTTGCTTACATGTTCACAAACAAGTATTGATAGTATCGATTGCCAGAGAACAACCAGAAAAAAAATCTAAGTGAAGAATATTTTTTATTATAATATGTTTGTGATTTTAACCTTTCTTCAGGGTATTTGCATTTGAACTGTCACCGTGTTGTGTATCTAGTTTAGTTATTAATAAATAAGTGTATATTAGTACATCGCTACGCTACCCTGAGCTTGGATATCATATTTATTACAAACGAGAGAGCGGGGTTCCGTGACTCTAGTGCTCAATCATTATGCGACACAGCGGTAAGTAGTTGCGTTCTATCATCTCTGCAAGTTTTCACCGGAGCCAATTACCGCTCTGTGGTGGTCTCCCGGACTCCTCCCTAAGCTAACCTGCTCGTTACCTGCTCTGCAAGTTTTCACCGGAGCCAGCTACCGCTCTGTGGCGGTCTCCTGGACTCCTCCCTAAGCTACCCTGCGCGTTACCAGCTCTGCAAGTTTTCACCGGAGCCAGCTACCACTCTGTGGCGGTCTCCCGGACTCCTCCCTAAGCTAACCTGCACGTTACCAACATTGCAAGTTTCACCGGAGCCAGCTACCGCTCTGTGGCGGACTCCCGGACTCCTCCCTAAACTAACCTGCGCGATACCAGCTCTGCAAGTTTTCACCAAAGCCAGCTACTGCTCTGTGGCAGTCTCCCGGACTCCTCCCTAAGCTAACCTGCTCGTTACCTGCTCTGCAAGTTTTCACCAGAGCCAGCTACCACTCTGTGGCGGTCTCCTGGACTCCTCCCTAAGCTAACCTGCGCGTTACCAACATTGCAAGTTTCACCGGAGCCAGCTACCGCTCTGTGGCGGACTCCCGGACTCCTCCCTAAACTAACCTGCGCGATACCAGCTCTGCAAGTTTTCACCAAAGCCAGCTACTGCTCTGTGGCAGTCTCCCGGACTCCTCCCTAAGCTAACATGCTCGTTACCTGCTCTGCAAGTTTTCACCAGAGCCAGCTACCACTCTGTGGCGGTCTCCTGGACTCCTCCCTAAGCTAACCTGCGCGTTACCAGCTCTGCAAGTTTTCACCAGAGCCAGCTACCGCTCTGTGACGGTCTCCCGGACTCCTCTCTAAGCTAACCTGTGCGTTACCAGCTCTGCAAGTTTTCACCGGAGGCAGCTAACGCTCTGTGGCGGTCTTCCGGACTCCTCCCTAAGCTAACATGCGCGTTGTCTGCCCGCAGACGAGTCTGCACAGGCACAACACAGGTACTTTCCAGATCCTCTGCCCTTCAGTTTGCGCCTCTTCTTGGACTAGGTCTCAACAACCACAATACCGCTCAATGAGGTTTTAGTTCACCACATGAGTGCAGCACCACCGCTCCAATCGCAGTCCTCCACCACACTTGCCGGACACGTCACGACTACAGCTTGGTCCCGGGTTATAGACCCCCACAGCCACCTCGGTATGGCTCCTGTACCACCACAGTCCTCCCGCACACTTGCCGGACACGTGACCACTACCACCTTGACCCGGGTTATAGACCCCCACAGCCACCTCGGTATGGCTCCTATACCACCACAGTCCTCCTCCACACTTGGTGGACACGTCACCACTACAGCCTTGGTCCCGGGTTATAAACCCCCACAGCCACCTCGGTATGGCTCCTGTACCTCCACAGTTCTCCACCACACTTGCTGGACACATCACCACTACAGCCTTGGTCCCGGGTTATAGACCCCCACAGCCACCTTGGTATGGCTCCTGTACCACCACAGTCTGGTATAGTGTGGTGGAACCACACTTGATGGACACATCACCACTACAGCCTTGGTCCCGGGTTATAGACCCCCACAGCCACCTTGGTATGGCTCCTGTACCACCACAGTCTGGTATAGTGTGGTGGAACCACACTTGATGGACACATCACCACTACAGCCTTGGTCCCGGGTTATAGACCCCACAGCCAGCTCGGTAAGGCTCCTGTACCTCCACAGTCCTCCACCACACTTGCTGGACACATCAACACTACAGCCTTGGTCCCGGCTTATAGACCCCCACAGCCACCTAAGTATGGCTCCTGTACCACCACAGTCCTCCACCACACTTGCTGGACACATCACCACTACAGCCTTGACCCGGGTTCTAGACCCCCACAGCCACCTCGGTATGGCTCCTGTACCACCACAGTCCTCGACCATACTTGCTGGAAACGTCACCACTACAGCCTTGGTCCCGGGTTATAGACCCCACAGCCACCTCGGTATGACTCCTGTACCACCACAGTCCTCCACCACACTTGATGGACACATCACCACTACAACCTTGGTCCCGGGTTATAGACCCCCACAGCCACCTCGGTATGACTCCTTTACCACCACACTTGCTGGACACATCACCACTACAGCCTTGACCCGGGTTCTAGACCCCCACAGCCACCTCGGTATGGCTCCTGTACCACCACAGTCCTCGACCATACTTGCTGGACACGTCACCACTACAGCCTTGGTCCCGGGTTATAGACCCCCACAATTGCCTCGGTAAGGCTCCTGTACCACCACAGTCCTCCACCACACTTGCCGGACACGTGACCACTACAGCCTTGGTCCCGGGTTATAAACCCCCACAGCCACCTCGGTAAGCCCCCTGTACCACCACAGTCCTCCACCACACTTGCTGGACACGTCACCACTACAGCCTTGGTCCCGGGTTATAAACCCCCACAGCCACCTCGGTAAGCCCCCTGTACCACCACAGTCCTCCACCACACTTGCTGGACACGTGACCACTACAGCCTTGGTCCCGGGTTAAAGACCCCCACAGCCACCTCGGTATGGGCCCTGTACCACCACAGTCCTCCACCACAATTGCTGGACATGTCACCACTACAGCCTTGGTCCCGGGCTATAGACCCCCACAGCCACCTCAGTATGGCTCCTGTACCACCACACTTGCTGGACACGTCACCACTACAGCCTTGGTCCCGGGCTATAGACCCCCACAGCCACCTCAGTAAGGCTCCTGTACCACCACACTTGCTGGACACGTGACCACTACAGCCTTGGTCCCGGGTTAAAGACCCCCACAGCCACCTCGGTATGGGCCCTGTACCACCACAGTCCTCCACCACACTTGCTGGACATGTCACCACTACAGCCTTGGTCCCGGGCTATAGACCCCCACAGCCACCTCGGTATGGCTCCTGTACCACCACACTTGCCGCACACGTGACCACTACAGCCTTGGTCCCGGGTTATAAACCCCCACAGCCACGTCCGTAAGCCCCCTGTACCACCACAGTCCTCCACCACACTTGCTGGACACGTGACCACTACAGCCTTGGTCCCGGGTTATAGACCCCCACAGCCACGTCCGTAAGCCCCCTGTACCACCACAGTCCTCCACCACACTTGCTGGACACGTGACCACTACAGCCTTGGTCCCGGGTTATAGACCCCCTCAGCCACCTCAGTATGGGCCCTGTACCACCACAGTCCTCCACCACACTTGCTGGACATGTCACCACTACAGCCTTGGTCCCGGGTTATAGACCCCCACAGCCACCTCGGTGTGGCTCCTGTACCACCACAGTCCTCCACCACACTTGCTGGACACGTCACCACTACAGCCTTGGTCCCGGGTTATAGACCCCCACAGCCACCTCGGTATGGCCCCTGTAACACCACAGTCCTCCACCACACTTGGTGGACATGTCACCACTACAGCCTTGGTCCCGGGCTATAGACCCCCACAGTCACCTCAGTATGGCTCCTGAACCACCACAGTCCTCCACCACACTTGGTGGACATGTCACCACTACAGCCTTGGTCCAGAGTTATAGACCCCCACAGCCACCTCGGTGTGGCTCCTGTACCACCACAGTCCTCCACCACACTTGCTGGACACGTCACCACTACAGCCTTGGTCCCGGGCTATAGACCCCCACAGCCACCTCGGTATGGCTCCTGTACCACCACACTTGCTGGACACGTCACCACTACCAGCTTGGTCCCGGGTTATACACCCCTACAGCCACCTTGGTAAGGCTCCTGTACCACCACACTTGCTGGACACGTCACCACTACCAGCTTGGTCCCGGGTTATACACCCCTACAGCCACCTTGGTAAGGCTCCTGTACCACCACACTTGCTGGACACGTCACCACTACAGCCTTGGTCCCGGGCTATAGACCCCCACAGTCACCTCAGTATGGCTCCTGAACCACCACAGTCCTCCACCACACTTGGTGGACATGTCACCACTACAGCCTTGGTCCAGAGTTATAGACCCCCACAGCCACCTCGGTGTGGCTCCTGTACCACCACAGTCCTCTACCACACTTGCTGGACACGTCACCACTACCAGCTTGGTCCTGGGTTATAGACCCCTACAGCCACCTTGGTAAGGCTCCTGTACCACCACACTTGCTGGACACGTCACCACTACCAGCTTGGTCCCGGGTTATAGACCCCCACAGCCATCTTGGTAAGGCTCCTGTACCACCACACTTGCTGGACACGTCACCACTACAGCCTTGGTCCTGGGTTATAGACCCCACAGCCACCTCGGTATGGGCCCTGTACCACCACAGTCCTCCACCACACTTGCTGGACATGTCACCACTACAGCCTTGGTCCCGGGTTATAGACCCCCACAGCCACCTCGGTATGGCTCCTGTACCACCACACTTGCTGGACACGTCACCACTACCAGCTTGGTTCCGGGCTATAGACCCCTACAGCCACCTTGGTAAGGCTCCTGTACCACCACAGTCCTCCACCACAGTTGCCAGACACGTCACGGCTACAACCTTGGTCCCGGGTTATACACCCTCACAGCCACCTCGGTATGACCCTGTACCACCACAGTCCTCCACCACACTTGCCGGACACGTCACCACTACAGCCTTGGTCCCGGGTTATAGACCCCCACAGCCACCTCGGTATGGCCCCTGTACCACCACAGTCCTCCACCACACTTGGTGGACACGTCACCACTACAGCCTTGGTCCCGGGTTATTGACCCCCACTGCCACCTCGGTATGGCCCCTGTACCACCACAGTCCTCCACCACACTTGGTGGACACGTCACCACTACAGCCTTGGTTCCGGTTTATAGACCCCACAGCCACCTTGGTAAGGCTCCTGTACCACCACACTTGCCGGACACATCACCACTGCAGCCTTGGTCCCGGGTTATAGGCTTCCACAGCCACCTCGGTATGGCTCCTGTGCCACCACACTTGCCGGACACGTCACCACTACAGCCTTGGTCCTGGCTTATAGACCCCACATCCGCCTCGGTATGGCACCTGTACCACCACACTTGCCGGACACGTCACCACTACAGCCTTGGTAATGGGTTATAGACCCCCACAGCCACCTCGGTATGGCTCCTGTACCACCACACTTCCGGACACGTTACCACTACAGCCTTAGTCCTGGGTTATAGACCCCCACAGCCACCTCGGTATGGCTCCTGTACCACCACACTTGCCGGACACGTCACCACTACAGCCTTGGTAATGGGTTATAGACCCCCACGGCCACCTCGGTAAGGCTCCTGTACCACCACACTTGCTGGACACGTCACCACTACAGCCTAGGTCCTGGGTTATAGACCCCCACAGCCACCTCGGTATGGCTCCTGTACCACCACACTTGCCCGACACGTCCCTACTACAGCCTTGGTCCTGGGTTATAGACCCCCACAGCCACCTTGGTATGGCTCCTGTACCACCACACTTGCCGGACACATTACCACTACAGCTACAACGGTGATAAGCCATTGTTTTAACATTTCACCGGAATCAATTGCAACTCCATTTTAGTAACCAAATGTTTCTAGTGTCGAAAAATTAAATTTTTATGTGGAATTTTTCATCTTATTTTAATTCAAATTTGTAAGGATCTCCATTTCAGTTTCTATTAACTCAGAAGAAGACACAATTGTCATATCGAAGCATGCACATAGTGTTGGCAAGGCGGGTTGCATAACACAGTCACTCAATATCTTGGGTTGTTAACAGCGACGCCTCAGGCTTAAGGCAAAACGAACAAGAAGGCGCTAATAAAAAGCATGGCCCAGAAGTCCGCAACCCCTCCAGCGGTCCGGGCAGTGTGGACCAAGACCTCGCTGATGAGCCTGACTTTATGCACCTAGGCGAAACCCCGCAACAAATACGGCAAAATCCTAGAATATTTGCTGGAGCTTCATGATGTAGACACGAAAGCATATATTCCAATAAAAATATCATAATTCGCAAGAATTGAATTATCTAGCTGATTTAGACTGACATACCTGTTGTGCTCGTAGGTAAACACTACAGCAAGACCTGCCCCTGCACCACCACAGTCCTCCACCACACTTGCCGGACACGTCACCACTACAGCCTTGGTCCCGGGTTATAGACCCCCACAGCCACCTCGGTATGGCCCTTGTACCACCACAGTCCTGCACCACACTTGGTGGACACGTCACCACTACAGCCTTGGTCCCGGGTTATAGACCCCATAACCACCTTGTTAAGGCTCCTGTACCACCACACTTGCCGGACACATCACCACTGCAGCCTTGGTCCCGGGTTATAGGCTTCCACAGCCACCTCGGTATGGCTCCTGTGCCACCACACTTGCCGGACACGTCACCACTACAGCCTTGGTCCTGGGTTATAGACCCCACAGCCGCCTCGGTATGGCTCTTGTACCACCCCACTTGCCGGACACGTCACCACTACAGCCTTGGTCCTGGGTTATAGACCCCCACAGCCACCTCGGTATGGCTCCTGTACCACCACACTTGCCGGACACGTTACCACTACAGCTTTAGTCCTGGGTTATAGACCCCCACAGCCACCTCGGTAAGGCTCCTGTACCACCACACTTGCTGGACACGTCACCACTACAGCCTAGGTCCTGGGTTATAGACCCCCACAGCCACCTCGGTATGGCTCCTGTACCACCAGACTTGCCGGACACGTCCCCACTACAGCCTTGGTCCTGGATTATAGACCCCCACAGCCACCTTGGTATGGCTCCTGTACCACCACACTTGCCGGACACGTTACCACTACAGCTACAACGGTGATAATCCATTGTTTTAACATTTCACCGGAATCAATTGCAACTCCCTTTTAGTAACCAAATGTTTCTAGTGTCAAAAAATTAAATTTATATATGGAATTTTTCATCTTATTTTAATTCAAATTTGTAAGGATCTCCATTTCAGTTTCTATTAACTCTGAAGAAGACACAATTGTCATATCGAAGCATGCACATAGTGTTGGCAAGGCGGGTTGCATAACACAGTCACTCTATATCTTAGGTTGTTAACAGCGACGGCACAGGCTTAAGGCAAAACGGACAACAAGGCGCTAATAAAAAGCATGGCCCAGAAGTCCGCTACCCCTCCAGCGGTCCGGGCAGTGTGGACCAAGAGCTCGCTGATGAGCCTGACTTTATGCACCTAGGCAAAACCCCGCAACAAATACGGCAAAATCCTAGAATATTTGCTGGAGCTTCATGATGTAGACACGAAAGCATATATTCCAATACAAATATCATAATTCGCAAGAATTGAATTATCTAGCAGATTTAGACTGACATACCTGTTGTGCTCGTAGGTAAAGACTACAGCAAGACCTGCCTACCCAATGTGTACATGAGCAAGGTACCCAAGAAAGACTCCTCAACACAAGGAAGGGACAACTCTCAGTTGGGCCGAGAAGCTGGTGAACTTTATGATGCTGGATAACCAAACCCCAACCCACCATTATGTTCTCTCAGAAAAACCCCACATAATGTTGTCTGGAATTCCCAAGCTCTGAAGAGTAAACCTACTATCACCGCAGCAGCTTACGTGGGATATGTTGATACCTGGCAAATTAGTTATATCCTCCCGGTGTTTAAGATTAGTTGAAGTAGATGTTTGATTGGATTTACTAGTGCCAATACCAGGTGAAGAGGAAGCTATTTACGCACAGTATTTGAGGTTATGAAGGAGTCATCAGCAACACACTAGGGGAGTTTTATAATAGTGGACGTTCCTCACAAAATTCATATCACAGTCACATTCCTTTCACTGCAGTGTGAATATTTCCTCCAACCATATAAAAGGGTTTTCCACAAGTAACTTATTACTTCAGTCAGTGAGAACTGAAAGGGAATGGATATTTTGTGGGTTGCTAAATGGAAAGTTAATATTAATATCTACTTCTATAATGAGACAGGCAGCAAGATAAATAACATCATTGGCAGATACAATAAGACAATTATCTTTTGCTCCAAAGAAACCTTATTCAAATTCAACATTTTCAGTTATACATTCATGAAAGTGGAAGAACACATTTCTCATTATGCTGTCCACTTACTCATTCAAATGACTTCCACTTGCATCGCTTTCTTCAACCTGGATTTCTTCTTTCATATCCTAGGAATAAGATGGAATAATTCATTGCTTTGCGAACTACTTATACATTTCACACAGATTACAAGATATGTAATTGCACAGCACAGCTCAACTGAAGTGAAGATATATTCGCTTAACAACTACCAGACTCTAGTTTCATACTGTCCATCACATCTTACTGATGGAGATGATCGTTATGACCTCCCTAGTTCTGTAACGTATAATACACCATCGAGTCATCACTCCTTTAGAGATCAAGTGAATCTTAGTGCGAGAGAAAATGCTGACAGCACTAACTTAATGGAAATATTATCCTTAAGAATAATGGAAAAATGAACATTTACTTTAAAAAATTTAACAATAAGACCAGAAGGGGTCGTAGGAGGGGGAGTGTTATGTAGAGTATATAACATCAATGTTGCAGCAACTTGATACTACTAGCTACAAGCATTATATGTCTCCTGGAGGGGGGTGTAGAGTATATAACATCAATATTGCAGCAACTTGATACTACTAGCTACAAGCACTATATGTCTTCAGGTGTACAGGAGCACATAGTTTGCAATGGTGATACAGGCCTAGGAAGTGTTTGGTGAACTAATAGAGAAGTCTATTTCAAATGCTGTTATGAATGTAGTCACACGTCATTTAATTGAACAGATTTCCTGAGATCTGTAGTATAAACAGATATTCAGGAAATTAGAAATCCTAGCTTGAAACTTGTGAATTGAATCGAACCCTTATAGTTCCTGCCTTAGAACAGACTAAGAGCTCATCACATTTTAGATTAATGTGCCAGGCCACATGGTCAGTCTGTCTGTAAGCCCAGAAGATAAGTGGGTATGATTACGTACCTCGGCTAAGCTTTACATGGTTCCCGGGAATGGGAATAATAAGGCCTATCCTCACGCAACATTAAAAAAGATATTTGGTAAGAGAGAAGATTTGTCAATATTTACTAAAAAGAATTAAGAGTTAATTGTGTTCTTCATATGTCTGTAAAATTCTCTCATTTTCATCTCTTATCCTAATTAATTACTTTTATGTTCATAGCCATGTGCATGAACTTGTATTGGTCAGCATTGGGATGGGGGCAATCACGGTCATTTGTTAAAATCATGCCAGCAATTGCCTGGAAGTTGAAGTAATAAACCACTGAAGACCACTTCAAGGTTTGCTGATGTAGTGAAACCCATCTACCCTGAGTTGCCCTCATGAGAGCATCTTATTTCAGCCCTCTGACTAGAATATATTAGACCAAACCAAGAAAAATTGGTATACCATCAAAATCCTCCAAGTCTATTGTATTAAGCCCTTCACATACAATGACTTTGGCCAATGAGATTTAAATGCATCCCCTATTAGCTCAGTGCTCAGAGCAACAGCGTGTGAAGCCGCAGGTTCAAGCCCCAAAAAGGTCAGATATTTGTTGCCTTTCTACAAAAGGCTTGCAATTTCTGTACTCCACATAACCTAACAGCCGAACGCATCCATTCATCATCAATACTGCTGTGAAATTCAGTTCTAGAATCTCTAAATACCGTTTGATGATAAGGGCATAAAGTTGTAACTTGATAAAATACTTACCAGTTTGAAATCCGAAGATGCTATTTCTAGTTTAATGCACGGAACAAACTCTGGTGAGGGACATTCTTCAGTCTTAATATCCCCGGTAAGGTCAGTATTATCCTGCAGAGAAATGATTTGCTTCACAAATATATTCCTTGGCATAGGTGCCATTACAACTTACAGATTACTTTAACAAATTCACAATGAAGAATACAGATTACTTGTTAACTTACACTGACATAATCGAAATACCAAATTTGCTTGGTTCCTATTTAATTTAATATCCATTAACATAAAAGATGCAGGTTATTTTCTTTAGTTAACAAAATACATTCAATGCAGACGATTGTTTTATTAGGTAGCATCCTCATTATGATATTCAGTTGAGCTCTATGAAGTAATTTCTCGCTGTAGAATAATCGTGAATTGAGAGAAAACATTTGATGATTAATAGAGTGCATAGCATTACGAGAAGTGGGAGCAGCATAGTAACATTCCTTGTGAACATGTATTCAATATAAATATATGTTTTAAAATTAACAGACACAGGTCAATACGGACAACATTACCACAGGTTAACAATCTATAAACCAGCTGATTCTTTTATCCTAGCCAAGAACCAAAATGGTGGCCACTAAACCCTAATATGGTCGGCCCTCTTCCTCCTGCCTAGTATTCAGCGCTGTTAGGACAATTTAAAAGCTGGCTACTTACTTTCTCTTGGGCCACAGCAAGAACCAACTTAGTTGACCCGCCTTTCCCCAACCTAATCCTCGAATAACTCATCTGATATGAGACTGCTAAAGACTGTCATAACGTGACGTCATGGGCTGTCTCAAAACAAGATTCCACCTGATTGTTAAGTCAGGTAGTTTCCCTGTCAGACCAACGTGAGTAACACCACGTGCCTGCTTACCATGACAACCATCATGACCAATGAGGGAATGCCAGGTTACCGTTGCAACCCATTTAGTTTATAGAGGGTGCCAAATGGTACCAAAATTCAAATCTAGGTGATCTATGGAGAGAATCTGCGTGAAATTCACAACTCACAGGTTGGCAAACCAGATTATTCAAGATCATTGCAACTTGGTCACGATGGCAACCCTTTTTTGTTTACACAGTTAGCCAAAAGAATGTTAATTATCTGCAGAATTTTGGGTGAAAACACTGGGCGATTTTCACCACTCACAGGTTGGCAACACTGAATAACCAGACCGCTGCAAGGTCCCCATGGCAAAAGTGTTTCGTTTATAATGGTCAGACAATGCGAAAATTCAAATCTTGTAGATTTTTAAGGAAATGTTGGGATTTAAGGGGAATGTAAGTATATTTCACATACACACGATGGCAATCCCCCCCCCCCCCCCAATACATATCGTGGCCAGACATGGCGACCGTCATGACCTTCAGTTGTTGCGCTAGACTCTCAGACTCATGGCCCCGAGGAGGGTCAAACGGTACTCAGTAGCCTGCACAGATTGTGGCAAGTGTTGACCTTAAGCTGGCAAAAGGAAGGAAGTAGGATGTCCGGTACAAATTTGGCCCCTTCAAAAGGTTTGGGCTTTCTGTAGAATTAGCCCAGGAAAATAAGATTTTTAGGTCCAAAAAATGTTATAAAGCTATTTTTTTCAGAACCCATTAATTCGACCCTAGGGAACAACATATCCAAATACTCGGGCGCACATGTGCCGGCTTCCTTGATTTCCAGGCCTGGAAACATGGAATTCCAGGAATTCTTCATCACCGTCCTGGAACGCCCGTAAAAACCGAACGATAGTATGAAATGATAGAAGAAAGCATGCAGATTCCATATATAAGACTTGAGGCAATGCTTTTCTCCTTTCGGGGTAGATTGTAACAAAATAACGCGCGAAATTCAAAATTTTTGAGGTTTGATTTTGCTGCAGGTACAGCAACGACTGAAAATGAAGTATATACCGGTGCCCAAAAATCATGCGTAATATAACAAAGACCACATTTTTAGCTTTTCAGACCATCTGTCATGTTTGCTTTACGTTTATTATTGAAAAGTTATAGCTAAAATTAAACGTGTAGTAGCTGTCGGTTGACAGTGCAGGATTGCTTTGTGTCGTCGGGGGTTCAGCTTATTCGGTTAGCACCTGAAAAGTAAAGGTTCAGCTAATGACTTTTTTTTCTACGGAAGCAACACAAGATGAAATTTTTATTTACACACATAATATTTAAGTATGAGTTAAGCCTTCGAAATCATAAGAAAAAGGCATTGGATGAAAAGGTGTAATACAGGAAACTGGTAGTTTAAGTGACATCGGGTGTATCTAGATCCTGATCTGTTTCATAACTATGTACTGTGTTATCACAATTTTGTTTGTGACATTGAGAGCACATTTCTGAGCACTCTTGGCCGGATGGTCTACATCCACAATGTACTCCGCAGTCCGTCTTGCAATCGCCGGCAATTAGGAGGAGAAGATAGTCAGGAGCTGGTGGTAGGGTTGTGGGAATGGGCAAAAGAGAGTTGTCAATGGCTTTCCAGCCCCATTCTGTTGGATTGAGGTTTCTTCCCAGCCATTCTTGAACCTTAAATCAAACTCAACATATTTAACTCTCCTGAGAAATACTAGAAAAATATTGTATACGTGTAGTGTAAAGGAAAACAATGAAAATTACCTGCACGTAAGTCCACATTGAGTGCTGCCGCAGAGCTTCCCTTGTTGGAGGAAGAGTCACAAGTTCAAACTGATAAGTCAGAGCTTGGCGCGCAACGGTCATCTGGTACAGACGATGTCGAAGATAATCGAAATTCTCCAATTCATTTCCTCCAGGATACAGTGCTCTTATGAACTTTTCTCCAACAGTGCAAACTTCTTCGCGACTCGCAGATGGTGTATGTTTTGACAATTTCTTCCCGGAGGTCCACTTTTATTGAAGCAATTTTTAAGCATTCTTATTCCCCTTCACGTAGATTGCAGATGTTTTATCACCACCTGAGACAGCATGGGAGTACAGCACGCATTTCTGCATGTCACCTATTTCATCTTGAATAGCACCAATATCGTACTGCTTTCCGAGGCACTTGGAAGTCCCTGGGTGCAGCATGACGACATCTCCCGTCTGACGCCTGGCAATCAGCATTGCCAGAAGATCGGTAACGTTGCCGACTACAACTACAGACTTCCGCAAGCTCTCTATCTACAAAGCAGTGTGCACGATGAGATGATCGGCGTCCCCATTTACCTGGTATACTCGAACTTTTACAGCTTCAAATCTTGAAACATGTACATCAATAAGTCGAGATTTGTTTCTCCTGTTTGTCAGAAAGTCCGCCTGTGATGCAGTCGATGTCGAATGTTCGGTAAAGTCGATATCTTGCAGCGCGTCGCCTTTGCTCCACTTCTTTCGTAGTTGGCTGGCCATTGTATCTGTCGAAAACAACAACTGCAGATGGGTATCGAGTCATAACGTATCTGACGTAAAGGTCGCAAATTTATCCGTATGTTGCCTGCCGAGGCCAACTATCAGCGTACATGAGATAGCCTCCGTCAATGACATACGTGGTCTCTGGACAAAGTTGATCGCCAATTTCTGATTGCTTAAAGAGAGACGCAAACGCTGACTTGTCTGTTTTGCGCATTGAACATCGGTCAAAAAGAGAGGGTAGAGTTGGCGGTAGCCCATAATGAAAGTAGGCCTACTACGCTTTTTCAGTTTCGTTTTTTAAAACACAAACTATTCTCATTAATAGCTGACTCGAGTTTACGGGCGTTACTTCATTTCTGATCGTCACAGTACCATTCATAGCTGATAGGAGGACAACCTTTGACCTTCTAGAAATTTTCATTTCAGCGAAAGACTTGCCAATCATGTTTCTAACTCGCCGATTTCAAACGCCATGTCGCAGTTTACTTTGTTATTTGCAACGACGCCAGTACCGAGAGAATGGAAATTTTCTGAAGCTAGGGGGAATGCACGTTCGGGTTAAATTTGTTTCGTCTGTAACTTTTTAACTATAAGACGCAGAACAAAAACAAGAGCACCTCTGTAAAGCTTAAAGGATGCTATTTCTTATGTGAGGTATATTGCTTTGCGTAAGTAGCCGTCTTAGTCTGCTAAACGTGCAAACAAATTCTAACAAAAATAAATAAATTTTCCTTTTGTTTCTTGTTACGAATCTACCCCGAAAGCAGAGAAAACATTGCTTATAGTACTATTTATGGAATCTGCATGCTTTTATCGTTCATTTGATACCACTTTCGGTTAACTACGCAGAGTTGTTTGGTGTTTACTCCTGTCCGGTAATACCAACTTACCTTCGGGTTAAATTTGTTTCTTCTGTAACTTTTGAATTATTAGACGTAAAACAAAAATAAGACCACATCTGTAAAGCTAAAACGATGCTCTTTCTTATTTCAGGTGCATTTTTTGCATGAGCTGCCGTCTTAGTCTCTAATAAACGTGCTAGTAAATTCAACGTTACAAAAAGTTTGAATTTCGCTCGTTGTTTTGGTAACAATCTAGCCCCGAAAAACATTGCCTAAAGCTTTATATATGGAGTCTGCGTGATTTTTTGGGTGGAAAAACACAAAAACCGTCAATTTCTTTCTATGTATCGAAATCTATATTTGGGCTATGTAGTTCAATTGAAGATTCCGTTACATTAAAACAATTCGCAAATTCACGTCATATATAATCAATTTCCGTATCGAAATATATAATTGGCCTAAGTAGATCAATTACAGATTCCGATACACATGCTAATTATTTTCTTTTCGTAAATAAAAAAAACATTGCATCGAAATCTATAATTTACCTATATAGCTCAATTAACGATTCCGATACCGAATAAAATTTCGCAATTTAACGTTATACTTTACAATTTCCACATCGAATTCTTTAATTGGCCTATATATGTAAATTACAGATTCCGATACACATCGTAATTTCAGTTGATATTTTTAATTTTACGCATCGAATTCTATAATTCGCCTATGTAGATCAATTACAGATGACGATACACATCGTAATTAGTATAATTTCATATTAATAAAACATTGCATCGAAATCTTTAATTGAGCTATATAGGTCAATGCCATCATAAAACATTGTGGTCAATAATGTTGTTTTTGCTGGGGGGGCCGTGAGATCACGGTGACGTCACCGATCTCCCTGAAAACTCCCCAGAAGCCGCTGTAGCGCAATGTATAGTTGAACCCAGACACAATATGACCCCTAGTTAACCTACTGTTTAACATAGTTAACCCTGCTAACTACAAGCATTTTATGTTGGACGTCACTGAGATTGCAATGTTACACAATATGACCCCTAGTTAACCTACTGTTTAACATAGTTAACCCTGCTAACTACAAGCATTTTATCTTGAACGTCACTAAGATTGCAATGTTACACAATGTGACCCCTATTTAACCTACTGTTTAACATAGTTAACCCTGCTAACTACAAACATTTTATCTTGGACGTCACTAAGATTGCAATGTTACACAATGTGACCTCTAGTTAACCTACTGTTTAACATAGTTAACCCTGCTAACTACAAACATTTTATCTTGGACGTCACTAAGAATGCAATGTTACACAATGTGACCTCTAGTTAACCTACTGTTTATCATAGTTAACCCTGCTAACTACAAACATTTTATCTTGGACGTCACTGAGATTGCAATGTTACACAATGTGACCTCTAGTTAAACTACTGTTTAACATAGTTAACCCTGCTAACTACAAACATTTTATCTTGGACGCCACTGAGATTGCAATGTTACACAATGTATGGAGTTAAAATACACTTACAATGTCGGCCAAGTCATCTGTTTGTGTCGACCGTTCGGGCTCACTTTTGATCACTGATTGCTCCTCCATTATGTTAGAAAACTAGAACACACAATTTCAAAGTATTTACAAATGCACTAATTCACCAATATAGCCTTATATATAACACGGTACCGGTACGGTACTTCAAGTGGGGTAATCTCAGTCCTCCAAATGTAATATTGGTATTCCGAATATATCCGGCGAGGTTCACAATATCAATAACAGTAAATCCTACTTGATCATTACGCTCAAGTGAACAATGTCGAGTAATTTCTAATACACATCATTGAGACTTCGCGGATAAAAAGGAATCCATGAGTATTATTAACGCCAGTTTGTACACAGTCTAATTATACAGAAGTGAAATGGAGCAACACTCGGATGCGTCTATCATTATGTTCAGTTCCTTTGTTCCGATACACACACAAACCTAAACATTGTTTTCTCGAGACGGGGATAAACACATTGTACATTAAACACCTCTCAACTGGACTCAAATAGGTTTTAGTTAACTGATCTTCTTTGGGAATCAAGGCCAGTTGCATAAACCGTAGACCACAGAAAGCCGAGTTCAAACGAAATCTCTTACATTCTCCTCACTGAACGGAAGTTAGAGAAAGATGTACTTATCCACACACACTTACAATACTAAAGTAACTTGTATAATATCATCATAAAGATGTTCCTAGCAGCTTACCTCTGTCAAGGAGTCAAGGATACTTCTCTCTCCTCGACAATACAATATTGTAAACTGAGTGTCACTGATAACCTGCGTTTGGCACTGCGGTTGCAATATCCTTCCGCCGTAAAATAATTACCGGTACTTTAAATTGATTTTGTCCCATACACAACATTTGAAATTCCCTTACTTGGATCTGTCATCAACTGAAAATAGAAAAGAGTTCTCAGTTTGTAAATTATTGCCACAAATTATGGGATCGCAATGAAAAGCACTAATTTCATATAAAACATCTTTCCGGTGTTACAAACCGCCTGGTTCAAAACAAAATGCATTAAATTGAACGGAAGTGACTTTGAATTTATCCTTGGTCACATAACTTACAGTTATATTATTAAGCGGATGGTTTATAGCCGCGCAACATGTACATTGAACAAGATAACACAATCTAAAATCTAAATTTAAAATATAGTTTAGTAGCCTACTGTATATATTATGTAGGCTAGATTATATTCTGTAACACTGCACGAAAGTCAAACATACATTTGCTAAACTACTGAAATTTGCTGGATTGTGGTTTGTAATAATAAATAATAATTGTAATAAAACATTTTCTCTCCTATAACCACGAACCCCATATTAGACAACGACATGTAATAAAACTCCCCACTACAGAAACTGGGCGGTGGGCGACCACAGTTAATACATTCACCAAATTAGTGAAAAGGTATAAGATTTTTACGCGAGTAGAAAAGTAGGGCTTTAGACTGGACGGAATCGATCAAAATTCATTGCGTATAATAAAGGCCCATCAAATTTAAATGACCACATGTATTTGGAATGCTCAATTTATTATTAGAAACATGCTGGAAGCTAGATCTAGATTGGACGGTGTAATGGAGTCCATGTTTTGCTTTTCAGACTGGTTCCAGGATTGTTTTGGGGCTTTAACTTTGAACGTGAGAGTTGGGAAATTGTTCTATGGTAGACTGTGAACCAGTGGTGAATTCTCCCATGGGTCGCATATACCGGTGATAGGACCTATAACACCCGATATTCACATGTACAACGACTTTCTCGTCATATTTTATACTGCTCGTTAATAGTTTCATTCATATATTTTCTGCAGATTGTTGGCACCTAGCAGCGTACCAGTACCATACTTGTTGATATTTGTCGTGCATAGTTTCAGTTATCAGTGAGTGTACTTGAGTAGGCTGTATCACTTGGATACCTTGGGCTATCAGTGTTTCACCCACCTTGGTTTCACCCGTTGCCTACGTTATAACAATTAGCTTATAAAGATAATAGCGGAAACTCCTCGCCAAAACATGAGACAGCGCTCCCCAGCACCGCCTACCGGTCCGAGTTGGCAACGTAAGACCAGCTGATTTACAACCGTGAGATCCAACCAAACAATTATAAGAAATTCTTGACCTGTGGATGATCTAATTATCCAATTGTAATGGTTGGTACGGGCCGGGGAGTATTTGTGCCATATATGGCTGTAATACTTATAAACAACAAAGAAATAAGGAAATGTAAGTATGAATTTATTGTAAACAAGTAGCCTACCATTACACTGATAGTTCGGTTTTCTTTTAATACAGAATGATTTTACAATATAATTTAGCATATTTTAGCCTTTTCTTTCTTTATTTATTTATTTATAGATGCACGCAGTGGGTTATTCGAAGCCGAAGAGCTGACTTAGATGACGTATTGGAAAGGAATGACCCAGAACATTTAAACAAAACTCATGTTGTATGTTCAGACTACTTTGTGGAGAAAGATTTCAGGAACAAAATCTTGTTAAGTCAGGGGTAAAATCTTTGTAGGTTGTTGATAGTAGGCCTAATGTTAATATTGAAATAACAGCATAATTATAAAACGTGGTGACTATACGGTACAGTAGGCCTAACATTTAACAACATGCTTCAATATTTCCGATTGAAAGTGCACGTAGTTATTTATTGTTGTTATAAGGGGCGGAACAGCGAGGTCATCTGTCTCTAAAGTGTACGTATTAAAGCTAAAGGAGGTTGGTGTAATCTAACAAGTTCAGAAACACAAATTTTAATTTTACTGACTTTATTAGGAAATATACAAGAAGGTAACTAACTGTTTTTAATGTAATTAAGCGTGTTCAACTCGTTTTTTAAATACCAGTATTTAGGTGCAATTTTGATCAATTTTTGATTGAAAGCACGCATGGGGTCAAAATCAAGATGGCTAATTTACTTACGAGTGAATGAGCCACACCGGAGGGAGTATGCAAGAACTGTATCCTGTTGTTGGCTAGCACATATTTTGCAGTCTTCATAAAGGCATTTGTGAATAACGCAAATGATTCTTCTGAATCGTATGTAAACATAGGAAGTGTTAAATTACGAAAAGTAACACATCAATAAGTGTAAATGCTTACGGGTATGTATGGGCATATTCCAGACTTCAGTAACCCACACCAATACCATGTCATGAATTATCTGCAGTATTTTTTTGAATTCTATATAAATTGTACAGACCCAAGTGTCTTTTGTTACTTTTAACACTAATCTTTAAATTATTTGCTGCCTAAATATCAAGCCGAGACATATGTTAACTTCACAATGTAAATTTCGGTCGTTGCGCACTCAAAAATGCTAGCTGTGGGTCAAGGCTTATAAACTACAGAGGTTGCCTCAATTTTCACTCACCAATCAGCGCTCACAAGGCGGATGACGTCACAAGATACCAAACGCGCCATGTGGGGAACGTAACGAAACTATCAACATCAGCTGTTGAGTACGCAAAGAACAGTTTATTCTCATGAAATTATTGGTAAATGGGTGATAAAATAACTGAATGCAGCCTACGTACATTTTTTGTTGTGATCTTCTTGAATATCTTGGAAATTCGCCTAGACTCGGTAGCAGTATCGTGGGTGTTAGTGACTTCCAATAACCACTTCTTATGCAAGATAGAATTGGAATGTTTTATGCTGATGAAGAAAATTGTTATCACAGCTGCCTCAACCCCACCAGGCGGTACGTCAGGAACTTCTCTCTACACATAATCTTTCGTTCTTCTTAGAACGTTCTTGCCTCATTGAAATCCGTATTTTCCGTGAAATGTGACGAATTTTGCTGAAATGTGCCGGAACTGGTTTAGCCAAGTTTATGAGGGATCGGTCATACCACCGTATGACAAGTGTTTAATCCAGGTTGGTAATGCGTAATCGTGTTGAGTTTGCATTCCATAGGTTAAGTTCCCAAGTTGTGGAAATTTATCTTGGAACTTGTGGGCTACATAACCTGCAACATAAGCCTTGCCATCTTCCTCACTTTGTTCCATGATATTGAAAATGAAGGACTCGGGTTGCACATTGCTCCCTAAGGTTCGTTCTGGAAGCATGTTACTTGATTCAGACACTATGCCAGCTTTGTTTAGTGCTTTAGCAACTGCATATTCATCTGAATCTGGATCAGCAGCATTTGCTTGCTTTTGAATAACTCCTGGATTTTTTCCTAAAATAATCATCCTCAGTCTGTAAATGCAGTTAAGGGAAGAAGGATGATCGTGTAAGCCACCACGGGTTCGCAATTGTGAAAAGAGGGTTTCCAGTACATCTTGATTTAGCCTATGTGTGATAATGTACTTTGTATTATGCCTACGGGCCATATATTGGTACAGAAGTTGAAGGGATTTTATTGAAATAATGACTGCTTTCTGGAATATTTGCAAAGAATTTTTACCAATGCAAAGAGAATTACACATGAAATTTTCCATCTAGTCTAAGCGTATAAAAGGGTGAGGGGGGGGGGGGGGGGGCTGAGGGCGCTCCAGATCCCCCCTCCCAGAAAAGCCAACTTGGTACAACATACAATGTATTTCACAGTAGTCTACTTTTAAGAAATAATTATCAATTTGTAAAAGAAATGAGTGTTTACGTTTCTGCTTTATAAATTGACAAGTAGCCCATTTAGATATTTTCCATTCATACTACATAGGCTATAATAGAAAATTCATTAAGTACTCACAATTTTCCACGATAGTCAGCCCCCCCCCCCCCCCCCATCGAAAAAATTGTATATGCGCCCCTGATAACATGTATGAAATATGACAAAAATATTAACAGCTTTAAAATCATCCTAGCAGGTCATCGAAACTTAAAGAGTAGGCCAGCTAGGCTCACTTACCATTTGGTTTTAGATTCCTTGGGAATCTTAGCTTTATATTAAGCAATTCGGCCCTGTAGTCTAATTCGAAGTCTTCACTCTTAAAGTGGAGGGATCATAATTATCCTACTTGTTTGAGAGTTGCAATGATATTTTCGCTTACATGCAGCAATCCACTGATTGCGAATGCATGCGTCTTTAGCCATCGTGAAAAACGACAACTTTATAATAACTGTGACAAACTGCCACAGCATATCTTTGACCTGGCATGATTATAACCAAAAGGGCTTAAAACACGTGTTTAAACCACTGCAATCCATAGAATATAATGTGTGGGAAAGCTGACTTTCCTTGCATATCTCGCGCCTCGCGCGCTACGAGGAAACGTGTGACGTTACGTCCTTTCCCTTCCCTCCGCGATCCCCTCGCCTAAGAGCTCCATATTGAGGCAACCTCTGTAGTTTACTAGCCTTGGCTGTGGGTGGCAAGGAGCACGGCCGACTGAATACGAGCTGCGCTCTATACCGGCCTTGACATTCCCAGTCAGAACCCATTTATAACATGTAATTGGAAAGTTTCTACTCGTTGCCGGTAGAGCGCACTCCCCTCCCATTATAGGCGCGATAAGGAATCGGCTGTACAGTACTTATATTAAATGTGTAATCTCAAGAACCACTGGATGGATTTTGATGCTGCTTTCACCATTCTGTAAAGGTGATCTCGAGGAAGATTTGTGTAGAAAATAATTTATTTATGACCAAAGGGAGCCAAGCAGTAACGATTTCAGTGAAAAGGTCGAAAAAATAGCCTGGCGTCCGTGCGCTTTTTAAGCTTACGCTGGGCGAACCGTTAAAAATATCACTATATTATGAGTGTAAGAATTGTTCAGCGTGAGAAATTCTACAAGAAAGTCCGCGAGAGCATATCTCTATCTTCGATACATCGCCCACTATAAGTGTTTTTAGTTTGGACGGGAGGGGCATTTGGCTTGCACCTCGCCATTCTTAAATTACGTCTGACAGGAATTCCTTGCACATTCATAACTGTTCCCGGGCGAAGCCGGGGCGGGTTGCTAGTGACACTATATAATTATTATCATTATAATTTCCGCATTATCAAAATTATATCACTAAATAAAATAGCGTGCTAATAAATCTAAGATAAATTAGACATACCTTGCACCTTCTTCGGGTACGAGGACACTACTCCAGCACCGTCTCATTAAAAGGAAAGAGAGGATCAAAATTACAGCCGGGAACAAGTAGCAGCTAATCGTGTGTTGCGTTTTGTGCTAAGAGATCTTTCGACAAATTATCAGATACCGTGCGCCTTCTTTTTCACGAAGCAGCTGTCAGGACGGGACTTACATAAACTCCTGCTGGACGTTATTCTCGAGGTTGAACAATGCGGTTTCATAATTATAATAACTGTCTCTGATAATCACAAAACTAACACTACAATGATGAGGCATTTAGGGGGAGGGAATTTGCAACCAATGGTCAATCACCCATACGACGAGTCTAGGAATGTATTCCCTAGTTTTGATCATTGTCACATTCTAAAAAAAAAAAAAAACATTAGAACGCAGTTTCTGTAACGAGAGATCACTGATGGTACTGGAATAATTTCAGGTAAATACTTGTCATTACTATACACAATGCAAAAGGGTGAGATCGTCAAACCGGTCAGACACCTCACTAAAAAACACATCAAACCCACTAAATTTGAAAAAATGAATGTTCGGCGTGCCAAGGAAGTGTTCTCGTCAGAAGTTATTGGTGCCATTAGTACACTGAAAGAAAATATAGGCATGCGCCCGGAAGCGTAGGGTACACATTCATGGACGCAGAAGCAACCATCTTTTTTTGAAAAACGTTAATAAATGGTTCGCTATGCATGACGTAAGCATCACATATCATATTCAGTCTAGAAATCCAGATAAAGGGCATTTTTTCTCATTAAATGTCAGTCGCCTAAACTGGCTAGAGGAATATTTTCTTTCTTACCTTGAAACTTTGAAAGCTGCTAGTAACGCTGCTAGAAAGGACTTCCTGAGTTCTGAGACTTACGAAGCTACCTATACAATTAATCACGGATTCAGCTGTCCAGTGCATAAGGTATCTTCTAAAAATGGGTAGAGGAAAGTCGCCAAATATGGAGAGGTTTTTTTATAGGGCTCACATTAGACATGAGAAGGAACGGAATAATTTTGGTTTTCTCACGAATGTAAACCTCAGGCGATATACTATGTATATTACAAATATGGGCACGTTTGATGTTGTAATACCCTCTGATATTATTGTTAACTTTAAAAGTGCACTTTCCCCGTATTAGGCAACCGGGTTTCGTAATATGGGGAGGTGAGAAACCTCACGGTTTTTATTTATAATAGGTACACTGAATAGTATACCCTACTAATTAAAGCATTAATTCTGACATTTTTTCGTGTGGCCTCCTGAGAGGCCGAGTGCAGGTCTTTCTAGTCGACGCCCGTGAGCGACCTGCGCGTCAGGATGAGAGATGGAATGGATGAAGATGAATGAAACTGGGCAAGGATGTGGAAGGAAGTGGCCGTGGCCTGTTAGAAGGTACCGTCCCAGCATTTGCCTGGTGTTGAAAAATGGGAAACCACGGAAAATCATTTCAAGGACGGCCGACGGTGGGGCTCGAACACACGCGTCTACCGAGTCAGCAAAGAGCTTGGCCCCATGGCCTAACGCTGCGCTTTAGCCAGCGTAGCCACTACTGTCGGTAGTTCTGACAATGTAATGAAATCATGAACACAAATAGTACAAAAATACAAAAATGAATATTTTAAGTAAATAACAGTCCTAGTTTCCTGTTGCCGAACTTCCAAACCGTTCAGCAGAAAAATGCATAAACTTTAATGAAAACCGAGTGATTCTGATCGAATTCAACTGTAACGAGGTGCAAGGTATGTCTAATTTCTCTTAGATTTATTAGCACGCTATTTTATTTTGTGATATAATTTGCATTTTGATATTGTGGGAATTATAATGATAATATAATAGTGTCACTAGCAACCCGCCCCGGCTTTGCCCGGGAACAGTTATGAATGTGCAAGGAATTCCTGTCAGACGTAATTTAAGAATGGCGAGGTGCATGCCAAATCCCCCTCCCGTCCAAACTAAAAACACTTATTGTGGGCGATGTATCGAAGATAAAGATATGCTCACGCGGACTTTTTTGTACAATTTTTCATGCTGAACAATTCTTACACTCATAGTATATTGATATTTTTAACGGTTTGTCCAGCGTAAGCTTAAAAAGCGCACGGACGTAAAGTTCTTTCTTCGACCTATTCACTGAAATCTAAAATCGTTACTGCTTGGCTCCTTTTGATCATAAATAAATTATTTTCTACAGAAATCTTCCTCGATATTACCTGTACAGAATGGTGAAAGCCGCATCAAAATCCATCCAGTGGTTCTCGAGATTACCCGTGATATCCAAGAATCGGGGACTTTGTTTTACACTAAGTAGAGATAAGTCTTAGTCGTGCAATGCTTGGTGAACAGCGCTGTGTGAGCGTTTAGTAACTAACAAGATTTCATGAAAAAGGTCTCATTGTCTAGGCCGGTATGAGCCCATTCAGTCGGCCGTGCAAGGAGAGTAATGCTGTCAACTCGCACCAAGAGATGGCACTGTGATCGCTATCTCCAGGCGAGCGCATGCTTTTACGGCCAAGTTTCCGCTATTATCTTTATAAGCTATTTGGTTATAATACAAGGCCGGGAGATGCCGCACCCCGACTGGGGGACAACCGAGTTCATCATTCTGCCTCTAGGATCGCATTGTAACACCCTCAATATGAGCGCACTATATGAATTTAGTATTGAGATGAGAGAATACTCGGGCTATTTCATGCACATTTACAAAAGTGTGGTTTATCATTCTTATCTCTAACTCACTGGAATATCATAAACAAGCAGTCTTTTCTTAGAGCTTCAGTACTTTCCTGTTCAGAGGCTTATTGTGAAGCTGTAAAAATCGTTCATTCCTGCTCGTGCGATTGAAGGCTAGGTTGTCCAGGAGCGGCTTCAGGAACTTCTTGAAAAGGAGAATCGGAAGTTCAGAATAGTTGCATTGGTCACACTTAATTGTTTGACAGAACTTGTCTTTTAATAAGAGTGTGCAGTTTGTCAGTAAGTTCTTCCGTGGCAGATACTGGACAGCACGTGATACGCATTGCATAATTTGCTCTAGTAACACTACAAATGATGTTTTAGGGTACCTCAGTTCTGCACAATCTTGAAATCGTATGCGGCTGAGGACCGGGTTTTCACTCGCAGGAAGAGAAATATGTTGCAAACAACCTTCACAGCTGGTATTTTCTTCTGCTACGCGCACTAGGTAGCCTGCCCCCATTGCTACTGCTATGTTGGATGCAAAATTGTGAAATACCGTAATCGTGTTTAGATAAAAACGCAATGACATGAAAATAAATGGGCAGGTTAAAAATGTAGGCTACCTTCAACGGGGTTTCCAGCTATAGCAAGGACGTGTTCGAAGGCAAAATCCGTGACATGTCCTTCACCTGGCTCTTGAAGTTGGTTCCTAGAAAAGAACCTGGACCTTACGCTGGATACTAAGTCTTCATTCCTTAGTTCGACGTTTCCATTGCTCGAAGCTGCGATAATTCCAGTTTTTTATTTTAATTTTTAATCGTATGGCCTCGGTGCCGGGTGCAAGCTTTGTTATTTGACACCCAAAGGGTAGCATGTCGAATTTCATTGTTCCTTGAAGCACTATGAAAGTCAAGGAGGTTAGATATCTAAGCTCCTTGAACACTATAGCGCTTTCTAGTAGATAAATGAGGAACTTTGTGTTGGCGGAAACTTCCGAGATTAATTTTGCCATTATGAACCCAGCCTACTGAATTCAAATGGGTTCTTTGGCATGCCAACATCGTATGACATGGTGTCGTAAATTTTGCCGCCTTTCAAAAATCACTCACCACGGCCAGGAGCGAACCTGCAAGCTTGGGGTTAGTAGACCGACACGTTGACCACTCACCCACCGTGGGCAAAGGGTAGATTCAATACCGTGGATACAAGATCTCACATCCATCATTGAACACCCCCCTCCCCTTTCGTCTGAGGTGACTGAAAAAGAGCTCGACATCGTCACTCGATAAATTCCTCGTTAGGACATAGTGGAAATTGATGCTTATTAAATATCGTACGCATGCCGCTGAAGAGAGAGTTGTCAACTCCAGAGCGTGGTAAGTCTCTTTAGTAAATTTCCTGAACTTTTCGGGATGTTGCTGAATGTCCTCAATGTATGGCAGAAATACGTCCGTTAACCAGTGCAGTCTTTCATCGTCAAACCATTTCTGAAAATGTCCCATAAAATTAATAGTCTCAAGTAAACTGCCTTTGTCATTAATTTTCTCAGAGCATACGACATCCATACATTTTAAGCCTGCGACAACTTTGGCCCTGGAAACATTCATTTTTCCAAATTACTAGAATAAACCACCTTTATGATATGTTGTCTAACGCTTACATCCTCACACAACATTCTCGCTCCACAATTCGCCGTGCAACTAGGTAGCCCCAAAATTATCTTGGCAAACCTACTTACAATACTGTCCAGGGTTGCCGTTCCTTCCTCTAAACCCCATACTTCCACTCCATAAAGTGCTCTTGAAACAATGAGTGCGTTAAACACATTCTTATACACTTTGTATTCAAGATTCGGTAACTTACGCTCTAACACTTTGACACTCGCCAATGCCGCTAGCCCTTTCGATTTTGCCCTTTTAATTTGTTCGGTCCATTTTCCATTACTCGTCATTATCGTCCCTAGATATTGAAGTTTTTTCACTCTCTCTAACTGAAACCCATACATGACCCACTTTCCATTCTTAGCAAGTTTAACTCCCTTTTTGCACACCATAACTTTGGTCTTACTCGGGTTAATTTTTAAGTTCCAGTCCTCACAGTATTTCACAATTTCGTCAAGACTATATTGCATATTATAGGGTGTTAGAGCAAGCAGAAGGGTGTCATCAGCAAAAGCTAGGCCCGGGATATCATAATTGTCCAAGCAAGGGTTGGACCGTTGCTCAAAGTCCTTTGAATCGAAAATATCGTTGAAAAATAGCACACAAAAAAAGCTCCGGGGATAATTTGCATCCCTGTTTTAATCCTATATTAGACTTTATCTCTCCTACAATTACATCATCTTTAGTTTTAATTGCACATTTCACTTCGGAATACACATTCTCAATTGCTCTTATCATTTTATGTGACACCCCGATTTTTCACAGTTTAGCCATGACAGCTCCCCTGCTCACTGAATCAAACGCCTTCTCCAAATCAATAACTGTAATATACAGCTTACCTCTTTTCCTTCTTATGTACTTGTCCATAACCGTTTTCACCACCATTATATTGTCACTGGTCCTCATCCCTTTTCTGAACCCTGTCAGGAGTCTCGAGAACACCGAATAGTTCTGTGCCAATGCTACTAAACGCTTGGATAAGACCCCGGTGTACATTTTGCTCAAATTATCAAGCAAAGTTATGCCTCTATAGTTGCCTGGGTCTAGTTTATCCCCACGTTTCTTATATATTGGACAAATTATCCCCTCCTGCCACGCCCTCGGAAATCTACCTCCTTCAAAAATCTTGTTAAAGATTTTTACCAAGCTTCCCATCATGAACCTATTCTTACTCAACTCTTGCCAAAATTCATTTGTTATCCCCGAAATAGCACCAGACTTCCCTCCTTTACTCTTTGCCATTACTTCCTTAATTTCATCTATCGATATCATAGCATAGGCAGAGCGGCCTCCAGCCCCCTCGGGACGCCAAACTCATCTCTCTTCCTACAATAATCTTCAGCATTTAACAGATTATCATAATATGTAATCCATACTTCATCACTAATAGAGCTCCCACCACCACTTCTGCGACCCCTACAGTAAGAATTTATCCTGCTCCACACTTTCCTACAGTCGTTAGCTTTAGAATCCTTATTTAGTGCAGTTGCTTCCTTACCCTGCCACTCATTTTTCGTTTTGCTGAGCAGTTCCCTATATTCTTTCCTTAGACGACAAAATTCTACTCTCATCGTATCATCCCCTCCTCTCTTGTATAACTTCAGTGCCCTAATAACTTCGGTTTTCTTCCATCTACAATATTCATCGTACCATCCTTTAATTCTCCCTACCTTTGTCGTAGCCTTCACGCACATTTTCCGCCCGGCCATCATAAATGCATTCTCAATCATACTTATTACCCCTTCAATTTGATCATTACTGATCATTAAACTTATCCCTACCTTTATCAGCTCAAAATTTTCTACCTTGAATTAGTTCCGGAACTCTCTGCAGTTTTCTTCCCTCCATCTGAATCTATTTACTTTTCTCTCTTTGGCTTTAACTTGTGGATTCCCTTTTGGTTTTGTCACCGCTCCCTGCATATTGACGACAATTGGTAGTTGGTGTGATTCCCCCCATTCTTCAACAGCGAGCCTCTTAATTAGGGCTAGTGCTCCTCTGGAACATATTGGTAAGTCTATTACACTTCCTCCATTCTCTGTTATATATGTTAAGATAGCTCCTTCATCCCCCACACAGACACCATTTAGTATATATAACTCTTCTGCACCACATAGTTCCAAAATCTTTTCTCCATTCTTGTTGCACTCCCTGCCTTTGCTGTGCCTATCCCCACATGAGGCCTCGGCAACCCCCTTGCTGCAAAGGGGCTTTCTGTCTGCAACCCTCGCATTGAAGTCCCCTAGAAGCACAATCTCCGTCTCTTCATATATATTTTGAATTCTGTTTATTTCAATAGCTAACTCATCGAAAAAGCTTTCTCTTGCATACGGGGAATTCTCCGGAGGGTTGTAGACAAAGCCAAAACATACCGTTCCTTCCCCCCTTACCCCTGTGCCCGTCTCGGAAATATGTGCGATGACCCGGCCAGAAATTACACCACACAATTTCCGAGAAAGAACAGGGGAGTGCAATAAAAAAGTAGCAGGAATAAAACGAATTGCCTGAATTCGAGTTTGATAATATAAGAAAAACGGCTCGGGTGGCACGAGACAGAGTATCTCACGGTCGTTACGGGATGGGAAAGAGGGCGCCATCAAACTAGAGTTTGCAAGTACACATTCCTGGAGAGGCCAGAGTTAAAAGAAGGAAAATAGAAATGACACAGATAAAAGAAATTTAAGAAGGTAAAGGAAAATGATCCTTATTTATTCATGGATTCAGCTTGCTTTAAAATTCCACACCCTGCCTATGATCTCTACGGCTAGAGAATCCCTAAGATATGGTGTAATGTCTTTCTGAATCTTGCCAAATCGGATCAATAAAAAAAATACATCACAGGACTGAAACGAAAGCCAACTAAAAGTCTCTTCTGTCGCTGCAGGGATTTTTCGGCGCACACGACACGAAACATTATTAACACTCATCCCTGAGCGACCTAACTTCAATTATATGAAAGAAAAAGAATACACCATCAAATAATCAAGCTAATGCGCCCTGTGATGTGAAACTGCTTGCTAATGAATTGATATCGGCATTGTACTACCGTAATTTCAGTTCCTAAAATCAAAAAATGTCCAAATCAGTCCTCTGATTATCAGGATCAGTTCAAAAATCAATCTTTTAATCAAATCGAAATCCTTAATTCAATATCTCATGCTCAATTCAAAATCTTTTAGTGAATCCTAAACTAATAATCTTGTTCAAAATTCGATAATCTTTTGTCAATTCAATAATCATCCCTAATTCCCGCAATTATTATTATAATCCTATCATGATGTTTAAATATTTTGATCTAATTATTTGGTCTCTCTTAGAGAATTTATGGCTCATTTTGACAAAGGCTCATTGCTTTTGTGAGGCAAAATTTAATCTTTCTTTCTCTGTCCCTTTTACTAATTATTTTGATCAGCAATTGCCTGAGCAATTTAACGAAATCATCGAGTATGGTTGCACTGATACTTCAATAATCATTTGATGGAGTTTGATTCTGGATTATTCTTGAATCTAGTTGTGGATTCGAGACCATGTAAGGATTATTATAATAATTGCGGGCATTAGGGCGGCAGGCGTCTGCTTGCGAAGATCGTCGCGACGCATCCTGGATCAAAGTTCCATCCCTCCATCACGCCTTCTGCTAGTTTCAATGTACCATGGTGTAATTAGAAATATTCGACACTGTATGTCTCTCCTTCCTCACGAAGACATTTACTTCATTAATATGTTGCCCCATTATTTTACAGTTGGTAGATTATTGGCTGAGGAATAACCCACCCACCAAGGGAAGATGATTAAGAGAAGGAAGTAGATTTTGGATTGGAGAAAAAGGATAGAAAGATAGGAGGAGAGTTCCACAAAAGTTATGAATTTGACTTTCAATACACTTAGAGGCGGTTGCAACTGCAAATCCTCTCTCGGATACCTAAAGTGGGTAAGAGCTTGGTCTAAGCTGACGGGAAACACAGCTAGGACTTGGGCGTTTTGCCAGAGAAAGGCTTTAGTGTATTTCCTCCCAAGCGTGCATAAAACTACTATGGGGAAGGGTGATAGTCTGGCAATACAAATAGTAAAAGCTTTATTGAGTATGAACGATGGCATGAACCTAGGAAGAGCTAGGAAAGCCAGGATCTTGCCTAACTGTAGTATCAGAGAAATGATGAATCCAAAAACAAATATTTAATTTATTAAACAATTCAAAGAAGGTTAATGAATTTAACAAGTATGTAATATATTTTTGACAAACATAGTTCATTTGAACTTTTTAACAAATGGGGTCGCAGACCTCCCAACATTAAACGTTTGCTCCAGGCAATTGACAATTTACAAGGTTTAAAACCTTACATGTTTCTAAAATCTTTATAAGATTTAAACAAATAACCAATAAAGTAATTAAAGTTTGAACGTTAATTGGAGTACAAAGAGTGTACCTTAAGAAATTCCTGAGAGAATATTCTAGAAAGAGTGAAAACTTCTAAAATAACAATAAGAAAAACATGAAGAATAAGATAGAAGTTCCTACAACTTCTTATATTTATACAGAATTAATGTTGGTTATTATGCAAATAAGGGCAGGTCACTTACTGTGAAACCTGAAGAGATAATCAAAAGGAAGGTTCTCGACCTCCTATGTTTTAAATGGGAATCACGAACCAAATGGGGCAGTTTCCATTTCGTGAGACCTAAAAATAACTCACTCAAGAGTTGAAAGAATTGTTTTCCCTGATTAGAAGGGAGAAACAATGTAAGTTTGAAACGTGCGCTGGACACGTAATTATACAGAAATTAATTAATTACACATGAGAAAAAATGGGAGGGCACATCTATAGATTGACACCTCGTTGAAACAGACCTAAATTTAAAAGTTTATCACAGATTGTTAGTAAGAGGTTTAGGAAAGAGAAATTGGGATTGAGGAAAAATGTTCATGGCCTTATTTATATGTAAACGGACGATCGCGATGCGGTAGAAAGTTGAACAAGCACTGGTTTTCACTATAGTTCGTTGAAATATATGAAAAGTTCACTATAGAAACACGAAAGTTTTTGGCAGAGAAAGTTATTTCAATTTAAAAAAAAAATGACTGGTTGCACTAGATGAACGAAAGTCTATTGCTGGAGAAAATGGTGGATTACAGTTAAATGCGCCATAGAACATCCAACGGTTGAAGAAAATTCGCTATTGAGCTTTAATTCAGAAGTGAGATTCTTCAATTTTAAATAGCATTCTCACAAGTGAGCGAAAATTTCATAACGGCAGGATTTGTAGATGAAATACAGAATCTGGAAGGTTCCAGAACGACCTTAGTAGAAAAATGGGGTTAAGAAAATCCAACGGAGGAACTAGCTTGGTGAATTATAGACAGCGGGTATTAGATAATATCCCACGTAGTGAGAGGATTTCTCATTTGAATAGCTTAAGAAAAGCTCTTTTTTAGTAAGGTTGGCTTGTACGAACAAAAGCTCAACATGGCAAATCCCACGAAGAATGATTTTTGCCCCAAAATAAATAATTTCACACTGTCTATAAAAGTATCGTTAAAAGCACGTGAAAGTTAAAACCATGAAGATGAGGTTAAAACTTTAAGATGGTACTTATCTTGATTTCATGTTGAAGTTGAAGTTCCGTATGACGATAACTACTTTGCCAACATGGCGTAGAAGAGAGTATGTCTCTTGGTTTGAGGAGACTAGCTCGAGAGGAGCCTTAACTGACCGAGTCAACTGCCGACTGAGAAGTGAGACTAGCTCAACGGAGCACGGAGGGTCCAAGGAAGGGGAAAAGAGTGGGGGGTAGGAGACAAAAGGAGAACATATAAGCATAACCAACTTATCAAAAATAAATGTTCTTCTTGATGAATGGTCTTCAAAGAGTTGATAGTAGGCGATACTAGCGCAGCATGGTGAGTAAAAAAAGTAGACAGAGTCCTCTTGCTCAAGGAGAAAATAGCTGGCGATGGTAACAGGATCTGGTGACTAATGGATAAGTAAGTCCTCATGCACCAGGAAGAGTTGAAGAGCTTCAGAGATTCGCTGCTAGATAACGCTAGGTGAGTCACAGAGAATATATATCTAGAACAGACTCATGAAGACATAAGAGATTTGCCCATCAAAGAAGAAACAGAAGATCACTGTTGGTGTTTGACAAAGAGGAAGGAAAGAACATGCAAAAGCATTAAAAATTATAATCTCTCGTACCGTGTATTCCAAGAATACACCATCCTGGGAGGGTCACACCAACAGAGAACAAATAAGCAGTTAGACATTTAAAGGAAGAGGAGCGATCAAAGACAGGGATCTTGTAATCGGACCGTTAGTGGTCAAGACTCTGACAACCCTGACTCTCCCATCTCTTCCAGGATAACACTCGGTCACTCTACCAGAGATCCAGACCAGAGGGGGAGAAACATCCCTAACCAAGATCAAGTCTCCCACTTTAATGTCGGGACTGGAAAGAAACCACTTCTGTCTCCGTTGCAAGGAAGTTAAATATTCCAAGTTCCACCTCTTCCAAAAAGAATTACGGAGGGCTTCAAGTTTACGCCAAGCGATAGGTAGATTAGAATCCCTGTAAGAATTGGGAAGAGGAGGAGGGGCAGAAAGAGAAGTGCCGATAAGGAAGTGACCAGGGTTGAGTGGAAGTAGGTCATCAGGGTCATTGGAAAGCGGAGTTAAAGGGCGAGAATTAACAAAACCTTCAATCAGAACAGACAGTGAATTGAATTCTTCATAAGTCAGAATTCGATTACCTAAGACTTTTCTTAAATGACGTTTAGTGAGCTTTACGCAAGATTCCCACCTACCACCGTGATGAGGAGCGTAGGGAGGTATAAAGCGCCATTTGAAACCTTTTGAATAGGAAAAATTAGAAATTTGTTCCATGGCAGGAGAGGAAGTGAGAGCTTTCTTCCAAAGGGAAGCTGCGCCCTGAAAAGTGGAAGCGTTATCAGAGAACATCTCTGAAGGAACACCACGCCTAGCGGTGAAGCGAGAGACAGCTGATAAAAAATAAGAAGTAGAAGCATTCGTTACTAGTTCCAAGTGGATTGCGCCAGTAACCATGCAAACAAAGAGAGAAACATAAAGCTTACCAAACAATTTGCGTTTAGATTCAGGAGAATTTCGTTGATATTGGAACGGACCCATATAGTCCACACCAGTTAAAGCAAATGGGCGTATAGGAGAAGAGCGAAAAGTGGGCAGATAGCTCATTAATTGAGTTTTGATTTTAGGTTTCGCTTTGAAACAAGGAATGCACTTGTGAATTACAGAAGAAACTTCATGAATTCCATTTATAATCCAGTACTTTTCCCTTAAGAGGCAAAGCAGAGTGCGTGTACCAACATGAAGATTACGATAATGAAAGTCACGTATAATTAAGGAAGTTACGTGATGTTTGGAAGGCAAAATAACGGGATGCTTTTTGTCCTCAGAGAGTAAAGATTGCGAGAGCCTTCCACCTACCCTGAGTAACCCATGGTCATCAAGGAACGGGGCTAAAGCACGAAGACGGCTGGATTTGGGAAGATCCCTTTTAGAACAAAGCAAAGACAATTCAGAAGAATAGGCTTCTTGCTGTGTTAGTTGTAAAACCTTAATGGTAGCGAGATTCAATTCATGATTGGTAAGGTGTGGTTTGGGGAGGAGAGGTTGGTCAACCACTAAATATTTCCATCTAAGGATGAAAAGAAGAATAGCGGGACAACAAGGGATGAGAAGCGTTGGAAACAAGACACGAAGCAATAGATAGAGGTACTTTAGCGTCTGGCAGGTTGGAATTTGTAGCTGGAGGTTTAGAAGGCCATGAAGAAGAGTCTTCGATTAGCCACGAGGGCCCATGACAGTACAATTGGGAAGCTGCCAATTGAGAGGGTAAACAACCACGAGAGATAATATCGGCTGGATTATCCGCACTGGGCACATGCCTCCATTGACATCCAGAAGAAAGTGTTTGAATTTTGGAAACCCTGTTCGCAACAAAAGATTGCCAGTGAGAGGGGTTCTTGGCGATCCAAGAAAGGGCGATCATGGAATCCCTCCAGAGATAGATTTGCGAGAATTCGACTTTTAATACTTCCCGTAATTTCTTAACAAGTTCTGCAGCCATGAGTGCAGCGCACAGTTCGAGCCTAGGCAAAGTGATAGTTTTAAGAGGAGCGACCTTCGATTCGGCACAAACAAGGTTGGAAACTGGAGATCCATAGAGTGAATCGTGATGAACTAAATATGCACAGCAACCATAAGCTTTTTCGGAACTGTCCGCGAACACATGAAGGAAAAAGGATGCATTAGAATGAGAGCTGATTAAATTCTTGGGAATTTCAATAAGGGAAAGATCCAGCAAATTGCTGCGAAACGAGAGCCAACGATTAAGAAAAGAAAGAGGGACAGTATCATCCCATTCACATTTAAGCGACCACAGCTCTTGCATGAAGAGTTTGGCTATAACGATAACTGGGGCAAGGAATTGAAGCGGATCAAAAATTTTTGCAATTTCAGATAGGATTTGTCTTTTTGTATTAGGAAGCTCTTCTGCGAGCGAAACTTTATAGATAAGAGTGTCAGTGCTAGTGCACCAGTGAACTCCTAGAGTTTTTATAGATTCGGGGTTTCCACAAATTTCGACAGAAGAAGGATCTACGTCTTCGATGGGAAACTGTGCAAGAAACTCAGGGGAGTTGGAGTTCCACTTATGAAGTGGAAAACCTCCATTTCTTAACAATGCCTGAAGTTCTAAAGACACAAAAGAAGCTTCCTCCAAAGAGGGGAAGGACTGCAAATAATCGTCAACATAGAATGACGTAGTTAGTGCTTCAGAGGCTTTGGAATTAAATAAATGACCATCTTGTGAGGCTAGCAAGTGTAGGGATCGGATAACAAGGAAAGCAGAGGGTTTTAAGCCATAAGTAACCGTTTTCAAGCGAAATACCTTAACCCTCCGGCGGGCGCGCTGGCGCACAGGGTGCGCCATGGTAGATATATCACGTGGGGCGTGGAGGGAATGCGCACCATCATGTTGTTCGCCCGCCTATTCCTTCACTGGAGTGTCTTCTGTCGTGTGACGAAAACGTGATTGTTGTGGCTGTGTTTGTTACAATATTAGAAACACATATCCTGTACAACACACCTCTGGCGCACTGAGTGCGCCGCGCGCCTGATCTTGAAAGTAAAACTATCCAAATAACTTTGTTTCATTTTTATTCTCTATGATTATTTTAACGCTTATTAAGTTTGTAGCAACAATCTTTATTTAATATTTAACATTTCTGCTTATTTATAATGACGTTTTTGTCGTATAAAAAGCTCTAAGGCACGCCCATGTACGGTTGACATTCTTAGCATTTCTATTCATTTATTCAAAATTTATTCTCTTTTGCTGGGTGTTAAATTGGGAAAAATTGGTATGTTTCATGCTCATATTAGCAATAATATTTTCAGGACGGAGTTCCTTGATGACGAGGCTATCCGTGAACTTGTAAACAACTTGCAGGATCATCATCCCGTTGAATCAAGCAAGGAAGACAGTGAGAGTGAAGTTTCAGATACAGAGAATGAAGTAGTTAATTTCAGCGACCACCAGATTGACTCTGAGCAGAGTTGTGACGATGACGATGACGATGACTATGTTAGTGAGCCTGTAGCTAGTGCATATTTCATGGGGAAGGACAAAGAAACAAAATGGAGAATGATTTCTCAACCACATCCAAGACCAAACGCAAAAATATTTTGAGAAAGAAATTGCCCATGCCAGTACTAAGGTACAGAGATGTAAAAAAGGAAATTGATGCGTTCTTGCTGTTTATAGACACTGATATGGTAGACGAAATTGTTAGGTGCACTAACTTATCCATTGCGCGTCAACGAGAAGAAATTCAATACTCAGAGAAAGGGATGCAAAGGACACAACGAGATGTGAAATGATGGCTGTCTTTGGTGTCTTGTACTTACTGGGAATGAAGAAGCTAAGCCACACTAATGTCTATGAACTCTGGACCACAGATGGTACTGGACTTGAAATTCGACGTGCTTGTTTGAGTGCTAAAAGGTTCCTCTTTGTTCTGCGTTGTATGCGCTTTGATGACAAGGAGACAAGAGTTGAGAGGTTGAAGACAGACAAGCTTGCTCCTGTCAGGTATGTACTTGAGAGATTTATCGATAAGTGTAAAACAAGTTACTGGTTGAGTGAGTACGTTACTGTCGACGAGAAATTGGAACCATTTAGAGGGCGATGTGCATTCATCCAGTATATTCCCAATAAACCGGCAAAATACGGATTAAAAATTTTTGCCCTCTGAGATGCTAAAACATTTTACACCGGAAACCTCGATGTTTACTGCGGGAAGCAGCCAGATGGCCCCTTTTCTGTAAACAATTCGCCATCTGACATTGTCCATAGATTAGTGGACCCAATCAAAGGCTCTAACCGAAACCTAACCATGGACAACTGGTATACAAGTGTACCTCTGGCAACGGAGCTACTTGAAAAGAAAATAACTTGTATTGGAACTCTTAGAAAAAACAAGAGAGAACTTCCAGCTGAGTTCCTACCCAAAAAAGGTAGAGAGGTAGGATCATCAACATTTGGGTATCAAAAAGATTTAACTCTAGTATCTTAAGTTACAAAGAAAAACAAAGTTGTTATTTTACTCTCTACCATGCATGACACTGGGACAATAGACGAAGCCTCAAACAAGTCTCACATAATTCTGGACTATAATGCAACTAAAGGGGGAGTAGATACGGTGGATCAGATGTGTTCATCATAGACAGTGGCTAAGATTACGAAGAGATGGCCTTTGGTGCTCTTTTATGCTGTGATGAAAATGGCCGGGATAAATGCTCAAATTGTTTTTCAGTTCAATGAGGGCTACCCTAAAGACAGGAGGAGGGTCTTCCTCCGAAATTTAGCTCTGCAACTGATGAAAGAGCAGATGAGTAGTCGCGCTATGATGCCAAGCATACCTGCTGATATAAAGAAATTTCTCATCAAGTACCGTACAGAAACTGCAGAGGAACCTGTGCAATATAACCAGAAAAAGCGAGGAAGATGTAAAATATGTGGACGATCTAAGAATGTCAATACGACCATTATGTGTGATCAGTGCAGAAAGTTTGTTTGTAAGAAGCATGCCAAGATAAACTATTTCTGTGAAAGTTGTGTTCTCCCGAGTAACGATGTCTAAAAACTAAAAGAAATTATGTTCCATAATGTATATTATTATTCTGTAAATAATAAATTTGCCGAGTTACCCTAGCATATTACTAGCATAATTGAAGCGTTTTTCTAACTCAATCACATTATAACCTACTTAAGAACGTCCCTAAACAAGTATGCAGGTATAAAACCACAGCAAGTCAGCATTTAAATTAAAAAAAAACGCATGGTGCACAAAGTGCGCCACGCGCCTGCTCATGTTACAACAAGAAGTTCCGTTAAGAACTATACAGCCTACTTTTCATGCCAATGATTATTCTACAGAATATGAACCTATCTAGAATAATGACGAAATTAAGTTGGTAATATCGAAATATCTAATTAGTTCAAAATATACCTGGTATAATGTAGCCTAATGGAGCACTACAGTTGGCAGCCCTGGTGACTGAATATATTCTTAGTTCCATCTCTTAAGGTACAGAATACAAAATTTGGTTGAAGTCCAATGGACGTTACATGCAGTTAGACACTGGATCTATCAGCACGCGTAAAAGCATGTTGCCAACAATACCATGCGTGTGCTGGTCCGAAATAATCTGAAATATTATGATATCTTGTTGTGCCAATTTTGGATGAAATCCATTTGTTAGTATAGTAGTTACATGTATTTTAAAATTGGACATATCAGCAGGCATGGAATCATGTTGTCAGCACTGCCTTGTATTAATTACTCCAAATTAATCTAGAATGTCAGGTGCTATACGTGTGCAAAGTATAGAGCTGTTGGCTTGCATACTTTCTGATATATTGATATTAGGGTAAAAAATATAGACAGCATTTATTAACAGTTGGCAGCCCTGATTGCACTGAAGAATACTTATAGTCATATCTGATATGTTACACATAGCACATGCGAAATTTGGATGAAATCCTACTGATAGTATAGAAGTTACATGTATTTAAAAATTGGCCCTATCAGCAGGCTTAGAATCATGTTGGTAGAACTGACGTATATAAGTTACTCCAAAATTAATCAAACATGTCAGGTACTATACGTGTGCATAGTTTAAAGCTGTCGGCTTGCACACATTCTGATATATTGGTATTTGGATAAAAAATAGAGAGATCAATTATTAACAGTTGGCAGCCCTGGTGGCTCCTAAGAATACGCTCAGTCATATCTGTTTATGTACAGATATTACATACAAAATTTGGTTGAAATCCAGTTGATAGTGTAGAAGTTATATGCATTTAAACATTGGACCTATCAGAAGGCTTATCATTATTTTGGCAACACTGTCATGGTTGGCCTCCTGGAAATTAAACTGAAATAGTATTATCTACATGTGTGCCAATTTTGGAATAGCTCCTATGCACACCTTGCAGGATATCCAACATGGAGCTCAAATTTCTAGTGCGTTTTTTCAGCAGTTGGTAGCACTGACATCATTTTCAAATATGGACGTGAGCTATTCCGGTGCACATCTTTACTCATACTAAATTTGGTTTTGATTGCTGCAGCCGTTTAGGAGTTGATAGGGGGGGACACACACACAGCCAAACAGACAGACAGAAGGACAGACAGACAGACAGACAGACGGACAGACAGACAGACAGACACACATTTGCCCGATCTCATAAGACTACTTTTTCCTCATTTTTGCAAAATGTGAAAAGTAGGCTAAAAATGGGCGCGCCTGCCGGAGGTTTAATGGGCTTACTGATTTCATCACGCCACAAGATTCTTTGAAGATCTCGTTGTTCTGGTTGAATTAACACTTGACGGTACATCTGTTTTATGTCGGCTATGACAGCTATGGGAAATAACCGAAAGTTTAAAAGTATAGCAGATAGATCTGACTGAATAGCAGGACCAGAATAAAGAGTGTCGTTAAGGCTGTTGCCATTAACGTCGGGCGATGAACCATTGAAAACAACTCGGATTTTATCTTTTACAAGAGGGTTCTTCCACACGGGATGATGATTTAAATAAACCGTTTCAATTGGGGGGTGCGATTCATCATCAGATTTGTTAACAACTTCCATATGATCCAAGCTTTCATACTCATCCATGAAATCAGTGTACTGCTGTTTGACAAGGGGTTCTTTTTTGAATTTGCTCTCGATAGCAAAGAGAGCTTTGCGAGCTATAGGCTGAGAGTTGATAAGTTTGGGAGGATTGTGTAATCTTGGCATTTGAACAACGAACCGGCCATCAGAAGAACGAGTGGTGGTGTTCAAAAAAAGTTGCTCACATAATTCATTTTCTGAAGAGGCCACATTAGGAGAATCAACGCTTTCAAGCCTCCAAAACTGTTCCAGGTCAGTGTTGGAGAAATAGCATTGCGATGCAGGTTGGAGAGAATAATGGGGAAGTTGCCCTGTGACGATCCATCCAAAATTAGTGTCTCTGGCGACCACGTTTGAGGATAACTTACGAACCTGTTTACGTAGGCAATTCCAGAAGACATTGGCACTAAAAAGTATGTCAATAGGGTTCTGCATATTGAACGAAGGATCGGCTAGCCTTAAATGCGAGGGAATGTTTAACCCTGAAATGTCCACAGAGTGACTTGGAGTGTCTTCTCCAATGCTATTGAGAATTAGACAATTAAGTTTAAAGAAGTTGTTTCTATGACAAATATCTCTTATGGTTAGTTTTGAGAATTGTAAAGCTTGCGATTTTGAGCTGTTGATGCCCGACACATTGATAGAAGTGGGGTTTACGGGTAGGCCTAGTTTTCTAATCAAGGAATTAGACACAAAATCATGAGTTGCCGCTGAATCTAGAAGACCGCGTGCACGGACCCAGTTGCCAAAGTTATCCTGAACTTCAATTTGGACAGTAGACAACAATACTTGAGCACTGCGAATGGACTTGGCATTCTGAATATACGATGACGCATTAGAACTGTTAGCACTATCATTTTTCGGAGAATTAGATGTCGTCGATGACCTTGCCTGATCATGACGATGTAGCAAAGTATGGTGAGCCTTTTCACAATGGTAGCAAAGTCTTGTGGACTTACAATTAGAAGCAGAATGCGTGGGCGCTAGGCAGTTGAAACAATGTTTGTTTTGAGCGACTAATTTTCGTCTGTCGTCGACTGACATTTCTTTAAAAGATTTGCAGAGGTATAGGGCATGGGGATCTTTACAAAGTATGCACTTTACAGGTTCGTTTAAACTTTTGCGAGGTTCGCTTTGCGTGTTTAAAACATTAGAGCTAGCAACACGACGTTCACTAGACCTAGTTGGGTAACCAGTAGTGTTTGATTTAAATTTGGATGAGCTGAACCCGGGTTTTTGGGTATTGGACGCTGAGCGTTCACTTTTGGGTTTGATGGACATTAATTCGAATTTGGAACTAGGAGATGAAGGTTCACGTTGATTAGCTAGAGCGGTTAAAAGTTGGCATCTAGCGTTTATGAAAGTAACTAAATGCTCGTAAGTGTAGTCGTCTTCTTTAGAAAGTTCAATTTCCCAAGCTTTGAGGGTAGCAGCATCAACTTTAGAAACCACTAAATGTATTAGGAAAGTATCCCAATAATTAGTAGGTTGATCTAATTGGGACAAAGCCTTAACGTGAAGTTGTGTAGTGTCAACTAGAGTACGTAAACTAGTGACGTCATTGTGCTGTGACGCAGGTAGATTGAATAGAGCCTTTATATGGCGCTGAATACGTAACCGTAAATTTCCATATCTTTCCTTTAATAAGTTAAAGGCAATGGGGTAATTTTCGGCACGCAGAGGAAGTGCTTCGACTAACTGCAAAGCTTGACCTCGGAGGATAGATCTCAAATAATGAAACTTGTAAATGACTTGAATGTCTTCATTGTCATGAACAAGGGAGCAAAATAATTCATAGAAAGAATCCCAAGCAGATTCATCTCCAGAAAAATGGGGTAAATCAATTTTCGGTAAAGTTGGTTTGGGCTTGTGAGTGCCCTCACGGAAAGAAGTTTGTGGTTCGTGAACGGAACCAAGAACAGAAGCGTCCTTTTTCTGCTCCTCTTCGAGTTGGCGTATTAATTTGAAAGCAGAACCTATGCCTTCGTAATATTGGTTTTCTACTTCGACTCGATCTTCTGTTTGATTGAGCATGCAAGTTTCTATTTCAGTTTGACTGTTGCAGTAGTTTTCATAAGAACGTTCAAAATCCCTTACACGATGTTTCAACAAGTCTAATTGAGCTTCTGAGGGATCCAATTCTTTTATGTACTTTCTGAATCGGGTAATTTGCCCTTTATAGGATGCTCGTTTAGAAGTAAGTTTTTCATCCTTATCCTTATCAGTAGGAGCCATGTTAAAGAAGGTAGATTGAAATGTAACTCACGAAACTGTGGAACCTTGGAAATGCTGTCAAGCTGGCAGCAGCCAATAAGTAGAAAGAACGGGACACACCAAAGGAGACAGGAGCAGCCTCTTTCCCCTTCTCAGGCTTTGCATGATGTAGTTATAGCTGAAAAATTCAAAGCAGATATTAATAATTTGCAAAGTATTGTCAAATGACACTTTTTTAAGAAAAAATGGAAAATGGACTCTCCCGGGTTTCAGGGACAAATTTTTTGGTAGATTATTGGCTGAGGAATAACCCACCCACCAAGGGAAGATGATTAAGAGAAGGAAGTAGATTTTGGATTGGAGAAAAAGGATAGAAAGATAGGAGGAGAGTTCCACAAAAGTTATGAATTTGACTTTCAATACACTTAGAGGCGGTTGCAACTGCAAATCCGCTATCGGATACCTAAAGTGGGTAAGAGCTTGGTCTAAGCTGACGGGAAACACAGCTAGGACTTGGGCGTTTTGCCAGAGAAAGGCTTTAGTGTATTTCCTCCCAAGCGTGCATAAAACTACTATGGGGAAGGGTGATAGTCTGGCAACACAAATAGTAAAAGCTTTATTGAGTATGAACGAGGGCATGAACCTAGGAAAGCCAGGATCTTGCCTAACTGTAGTATCAGAGAAATGATGAATCCAAAAACAAATATTTAATTTATTAAACAATTCAAAGAAGGTTAATGAATTTAACAAGTATGTAATATATTTTTGACAAACATAGTTCATTTGAACTTTTTAACAAATGGGGTCGCAGACCTCCCAACATTAAACGTTTGCTCCAGGCAATTGACAATTTACAAGGTTTAAAATCTTACATGTTTCTAAAATCTTTATAAGATTTAAACAAATAACCAATAAAGTAATTAAAGTTTGAACGTTAATTGGAGTACAAAGAGTGTACCTTAAGAAATTCCTGAGAGAATATTCTAGAAAGAGTGAAAACTTCTAAAATAACAATAAGAAAAACATGAAGAATAAGATAGAAGTTCCTACAACTTCTTATATTTATACAGAATTAATGTTGGTTATTATGCAAATAAGGGCAGGTCACTTACTGTGAAACCTGAAGAGATAATCAAAAGGAAGGTTCTCGACCTCCTATGTTTTAAATGGGAATCACGAACCAAATGGGGCAGTTTCCATTTCGCGAGACCTAGAAATAACTCACTCAAGAGTTGAAAGAATTGTTTTCCCTGATTAGAAGGGAGAAACAATGTAAGTTTGAAACGTGCGCTGGACACGTAATTATACAGAAATTAATTAATTACACATGAGAAAAAATGGGAGGGCACATCTATAGATTGACACCTCGTTGAAACAGACCTAAATTTAAAAGTTTATCACAGATTGTTAGTAAGAGGTTTAGGAAAGAGAAATAGGGATTGAGGAAAAATGTTCATGGCCTTATTTATATGTAAACGGACGATCGCGACGCGGTAGAAAGTTTAACAAGCACTGGGTTTCACTATAGTTCGTTGAAATATATGAAAAGTTCACTATAGAAACACAAAAGTTTTTGGCAGAGAAAGTTATTTCAATTTGAAAAAAAAATGACTGGTTGCACTAGATGAACGAAAGTCTATTGCTGGAGAAAATGGTGGATTACAGTTAAATGCGCCATAGAACATCCAACGGTGGAAGAAAATTCGCTATTGAGCTTTAATTCAGAAGTGAGATTCTTCAATTTTAAATAGCATTCTCACAAGTGAGTGAAAATTTCATAACGGCAGGACTTGTAGATGAAATACAGAATCTGGAAGGTTCCAGAACGACCTTAGTAGAAAAATGGGGTTAAGAAAATCTAACGGAGGAACTAGCTTGGTGAATTATAGACAGCGGGTATTAGATAATATCCCACGTAGTGAGAGGATTTCTCATTTGAATAGCTTAAGAAAAGCTCTTTTTAGTAAGGTTGGCTTGTACGAACAAAAGCTCAACATGGCAAATCCCACGAAGAATGATTTTTGCCCCAAAATAAATAATTTCACACTGTCTATAAAAGTATCGTTAAAAGCACGTGAAAGTTAAAACCATGAAGATGAGGTTAAAACTTTAAGATGGTACTTATCTTGATTTCATGTTGAAGTTGAAGTTCCGTATGACGATAACTACTTTGCCAACATGGCGTAGAAGAGAGTATGCCTCTTGGTTTGAGGAGACTAGCTCGAGAGGAGCCTTAACTGACCGAGTCAACTGCCGACTGAGAAGTGAGACTAGCTCAACGGAGCACGGAGGGTCCAAGGAAGGGGAAAAGAGTGGGGGGTAGGAGACAAAAGGAGAACATATAAGCATAACCAACTTATCAAAAATAAATGTTCTTCTTGATGAATGGTCTTCAAGGAGTTGATAGTAGGCGATACTAGCGCAGCATGGTGAGTAAAAAAAAGTAGACAGAGTCCTCTTGCTCAAGGAGAAAATAGCTGGCGATGGTAACAGGATCTGGTGGCCAAATGGATAAGTAAGTCCTCATGCACCAGGAAGAGTTGAAGAGCTTCAGAGATTCGCTGCTAGATAACGCTAGGTGAGTCACAGAGAATATATATCTAGAACAGACTCATGAAGACAAAAGAGATTTGCCCATCAAAGAAGAAACAGAAAATCACTGTTGTTGTTTGACAAAGAGGAAGGAAAGAACATGCAAAAGCATTAAAAATTATAATCTCTCGTACCGTGTATTCCAAGAATACACCAACAGTAACACGCCGCCACAGTTCCAATTCGATCTAGAATGTTCAGAAGTGAGATTGTGTTCAGTGTAATTGGCAAAGACTGTTCCAGAATTCCGGCGTGAAGCAATGTTCAATGAACTATGTGAACTATTACAGAGTTCCAATGATGCCTAAAGCCATGTTCACTTGCCATCACGGCTTTGATTAAATGTGCAATGTTCTGTCGCAAAGATGTCCCAACTGATTTCCATTGAATAGTGTGTAAGCTTGTAGCACAGGATGAGAAATATCCAGCCTTCAGACTGTGTATCACTGCTGCTTTAAGCTGGTAATGTTTATATGATTTTTCAACTTACGTGGCTCCAACTTCTTCTGTATGTCAGTGCAAGTCCCAATACTTACGAATATGGACCTTCACTTTCACACTGCCGTTCGCTTGCGATTTGCAAGTGACAAGCTTGCATCTAATAGCTCGCCCTTACGACCGTAAGAATACAACACACACAGCGATACCGGCCCGCACTAAACATGTTCTGGACACGAACAGAATCAAACATAAGAATGAGAAAGCTCGTCTGGCGATCACCTGCCAAGCGGCCTCGCTATCCTCCCCACCGTAAGGGGGTGGGGGTAGCTCGCATATACATCTCCTTACTTCCCGGCCGTGACATCATCACACAAGTGCACTGACCTCCACCGGTCATTCGGGAAAGATCTAACCACCGTGACGTAATATTTGCGGCCCCCGGCCGTTCACGCAGCACCGTAGCTTAGTGGTCATACTCCAAATCGGGTACACCCCTAATATCTGCTTTAACCCACACTACTTCTTCCAGTTCTGAACTAATAAATTCTGATAATTCCCTCACCTCTTCTTTAATTAAAACAACAGTCCCCCCCCGGGAACCTACCGGAACGAGCTTTCCTAATCTTAGGTTTCGTATATACCTTGAAGCCATCTATTTTAACCTCACAACCTGCAGGGAGCCAACTCTTAACAAATCCTACAATCTGCATATCTTCTATTAGGGTCAAAACTACATCATTCCCTCTCTCATTTAAAATCCCTCTATATTTACGCTTGCAACATTCCAGGTTAGTTATTTTTTACCCCTACCCTCTTCGCTGGTGGTGGCTTTACTTCTAGTAACTCTAGCTTTCTCTAGCTCTAGTATACTGCCAGCTGGAGAAGAAATGACCTCCTTCTCCACATTCAACTGCTCTGTCAAGGTTTTCTTGCCCCAAAGTTCTTTTAGATTAGTAACTCGTTGTTTGACAGTCTCACCTTTCTGCAAACCACACGCTTCTCCTGTGTTCCTGGTGCTGACGTTAGTCGTTCCTGCTCGCGCCACTTCCGTATTGGACTTTGGGGTCGATGCTCTCTGTTGAGTCACCACCGTACTTCCCTCTGAACCGACATCTGCTTCCACCTGGTTGCTAGATCTAACTGGCTCCTGTTGTTGTTGCTCCTCCATATCCTGGAGTTGTGCCACTGTCCAAACCCGATCCCGGTTGTTGCCGCTAACCGCCAGTCTATTGCCTTTTACATAAACCTTGAGACCCTAGTTCCTTGCCTTCCTTAAATGAAACTGCAAGGTCCGTTGCTCGCTTGCTTCTTCTTTACTCATTTCTCTCCTTACCCTTATCCTCTCCCCTTTCAGATTCCTTGTGTTCGTCAGAATTCTATGAGCCATCAGCGAAGAAACTAACGACACTTTCACGGGCCTCGTGCCCTTTCCCCGCCCTATCATGGTCACATTGTCAATCTCTGAAACTCCAATATTTATCCGCATGCCTTCACAAGTCACTCGGAGTACCTTGGATGTAAGATCCTCGGTGATTTCATTGACATCTTCCTTTAATCCGTAAATGAAGACGTTTTTCTTTCTCTCATCCAGCTTGGTCTTCCTGAATTCTTTCACCTCCACTTCTAATATCTTCACCTTTTCTCCTTGGTCTTTTATCTCTCTACTATTCTCGGTCAGCCTTTCTGTCACTATTCCCATCACTTCTGTTATACATGTCTTCATCTCCCTAAATTCCTTACATTGTTCTCGAAGAATGTCCCGGATCGGGTCATTTTGTGACACTTCCTTTACAATTTCCCTTATTTTTTTCAATTTCTTGCCATCCCAGCTGACCAGGCCCTGGGTTTGACTCCACTCCTCCAATTAATAGTAGCGTCGCCACAACCAGCGATGTCTGGCCAGGGTCGCCTGATGGCAGTTCAGGAGCATGTCAATAACATGATGGGAGCCTCTCTGGATTTTCTGCTGGCGGACGTCTGGAGTGCCCCGACTGATAACGAAATGGAGCTGCCGCGATGCCTCGATTGTAACCACATTCTTGCTCATCGGTCCAAGAGTTGGAAATTGTTGTCAACACATCTCCCAGGGCGAACGTTGGAGGGGGAGAATTGTTCCGTGATTTTCACGTTACAATGCCTGATGTTTTTACAACTTTCCCCTGTACATGAACTTAACCTAGAAATCCAACCTACATCAATAAGATTTATATCTCCATGTTTGTCCCACAAATCTTTCAAATATTATCAGCTGTGGCCAATGAGATCGCGGTCCTGTCGAAAGGTGATTGTCTATTGCTGTGGGTCCAATCACAGGCCATTTGCAAGTTCCGAAAACTGTTAAGCAATAATATATGTGACTTACTAATAGTCAAGTTTTGGCCTAGTCTGAGGTTGTGTCGGCAGTTCTGAATCAACTCAGAATTTAGGTCAACAATTTAAAGAATAAAACATCCACAGTCCATCTTGGAAGATCTCACAAGAGAGATATAAAATTTGTATAGGTCTTTATCGGGGCGAGTTTTGGCTCGTGTCGGAGCCCGAAAATGTTATATTATGATCGGCGATACTGAATCAAAATTGGTAACAGTGTTCCTTTATATTTTTGTGACCGCGTAAGGTAATATCCCATATGATTATAAACCCTACGGTGAGGAGATCCTTGGCTTGGCTGAAATGTGGCCGCGTATGGTAATATCCTATATGATTATAAACCCTACGGTGAGGAGATCCTTGGCTTGGCTGAAATGTGGCCGCGTAAGGTAATATCCTATATGATTATAAACCCTACGGTGAGGAGATCCTTGGCTTGGCTGAAATGTGGCCGCGTAAGGTAATATCCTATATGATTATAAACCCTACGGTGAGGTGATCCTTGGCTTGGCTGAAATGTCCGAGAATCGTGTTTCTTTACTTATTCTGCTTTCTGTTTTGTCTCACATTTTCTCAACTTGATTTGGTAATGGGTTCGGGACCTTGCGTTTTTCTTATGTCGTGCCTATTATTCTTTGTGTTGTGTTGTTTGAGTATTTACCTTGTTTTATTTTGAGTTTCTTATCTTTCATTCTTTCGTGGAAGTTTTGGTTGAATTTTGACTTATTTAATTTTGCCTATTCTGGGGCCTTGTGCCTTTCTTGTGTTTTGGGGGAGGGGGAGAGGGTGCTCGGAAAATTTCTGCCAAGGCCATTGAAGGCTTTGCTGTGGTCGAGTTGTGCGATCCTCAGCTCTCATAAAAATTATTAATTTATTGATATTCCATTGAATCTTGGCCTACTGATGGTCGTACTTCCGCTTATTAAGGTTTTTGTTTCCCTACTATAGTTGTTTCCTGGCGACGGTCGCCATATTTAGAAATGTAAACCTTTTTTATATTATCAGTATTGTGATTGAAGTTGCCTGAGGTAGACGTGTTTGATCCGTGTCATTGCATGAAGGATCTAATTAGTAAAGCAAATAAGTTAATTCTTTTACGGATTTTCTTCGTATCGAAGTTCCCGTTCCTAAAACAGGTATCATTCTTTCTTTCTGCCTCAGCATTGCTCCTTTTCCGGTGTAATTATTTGGAATTTTTCTTTATAGGTGGCTTAACTCTACCTCTTGTACGAGGTTCTCAATGGCCGTTTTATTTTACGTATTTCGGACGTTATTATTATTTATTTTGCTTAATTGATTTAATTTGGTGATTTGGGCAGCCTCCTTCCCCTTGTTCTTTATTTCCCTTTGTCTGCTACAGGCTCAATTTAATTGTATTTTTCCGAGTGTTATTTTCTTTTAAGTTTGTAATAATCCTTGTTATTGTTTAATAAATTTGTTTAAAAGATATTGCTTGCATTTCTTGGATAAGTACAGTATATGTTTGGTTTAGAAATTAACTCGGTTATGGGATTAGGGCCCTCTTTCACACTACGGTTTTCTTAGTACCGGTACACCAATATACGCTCAATCAGAGGGCATAGCGAAGGGATCACCGCTAGGTGGACTAATAGCAGCCATTAAACCACGAGGTGACCGCAATATCCCCTAAATCAGAGCGCCTAGCGAAGGGATCACTGCTAAGTGGACTAATAGCAGCCATTACACCACGAGGTGATCCCAATACACGCCCAATCAGAGCGCTTAGCGAAGGAGTCACTGCTAAGTGGACTAATAGCAACCATTACACAACGAGGTGACCCCAATATACGCTCAATCAGAGCGCATAGCGAAGGGATCACTGCTAAGTGGACTAATAGCAACCATTACACCACGAGGAGATCCCAATATACGCTCAATCAGAGCGCTTAGCGAAGGGATCACTGCTAAGTGGACTAATAGCAACCATTACACAACGAGGTGACCCCAATATACGCTCAATCAGAGCGCTTAGCGAAGGGATCACTGCTAAGTGGACTAATAGCAACCATTACACCACGAGGTGATCCCAATATACGCTCAATCAGAGCGCTTAGCGAAGGGATCACTGCTAAGTGGACTAATAGCAGCCATTACACCACGAGGTGACCCCAATATACGCTCAATCAGAGCGCTTAGCGAAGGGATCACCGCTAAGTGGACAAATAGCAGCCATTACCCCACGAGGTGACCAAAATATTCCCTCAATCAGAGGGCTTAGCGAAGGGATCACTGCTAAGTGGACTAATAGCATCCATTACACCTCGAGAAGATCCCAATATGCGCTCAATGATAGCGCTTAGTGAAGGGATCACTGCTAAGTGGACTAATAGCAGTCATTACACCACGAGGAGATCCCAATATACGCTCAATCAGAGCGCTTAGCGAAGGGAACACTGCTAAATGGACTAATAGCAGCCATTACACCACGAGGAGATCCCAATATGCGCTCAATGAGAGCGCTTAACGAAGAGATCACCGCTAAGTGGACTAATAGCAGCCATTACACCACGATGTGACCACAATATCCTCTCAATCAGAGGGCTTAGCGAAGGGATCACTGCTAAGTGGACTAATAGCAGCCCTCACACCTCTAGGAGATCCCAATATGCGTCCAATGAGAGCGTTTAGGGAAGGGATCACTGCTAAGTGGACTAATAGTAGCCATTACACCACGAGGTGACCCCAATATACGCTCAACCAGAGCGCTTAGCGAAGGGATCACCGCTAAGTGGACTAATAGCAGCCAATACACCACGAGGAGATCCCAATATACGCTCTAATCAGAGCGCTTAGCGAAGGGATCACTCCTAAGTGGACTAATAGCAGCCATTACACCACGAGGAATTCCCAATATACGCTCAATCAGAGGGCTTTGCAAGGGGATCACCGCTATGTGGACTAATAGCAGCCATTACACCACGAGGTGACACCAATATACGCTCAATCAGACCGCTTAGCGAAGGGATCACTCCTAAGTGGACTAATAGCAGCCATTACACCACGAGGAGATCCCAATATACGCTCTAATCAGAGCGCTTAGCGAAGGGATCACTCCTAAGTGGACTAATAGCAGCCATTACACCACGAGGAGATCCCAATATGCGCTCAATGAGAGGGCTTAGCGAAGGGATCACCGCTAAGTGGACTAATAGCAGCCATTACAGCTCGAGGGGGTCCCAATATACGCTCAATCAGAGCGCTTAGCGAAGGGATCACTCCTAAGTGGACTAATAGCAGCCATTACACCACGAGGAGATCCCAATATACGCTCAATCAGAGGTCTTAGCGAAGGGATCTCTCCTATGTTCCTACGGAACGGTCACGTCGATATTCTTGTGCACCCAGTGGTCTCTCGTTGCCTGGGGCAAGTAATAATTGTGCCTCGCCGCGTTTTCAACTTTCGCCTGGTAATGGTTCGAATTCGAGTTTTGGGAATTTAAGTCATCCATTAACTGTTTGTGTCTCTAAGCTAAAGGATTTTACCACTGATACTACTGATGGAGCTAGTGGAAATTCATGAATATGCAAGTGTTTTCGGTTTTCTGACGCACAATTTTTCAACTGATTTTTCCTCATACCTCTGGGGAGATACGTAACATGTTTGTCGGTGCCATATCCAGTGGCGTGTGTATCGATGTATTTTTGGAAGAGGTCCTTTCTGTTTTCATTCCTGCTAGACTAATGGGTCCGATAGTGCAGCAATACTTTTACAGAGTCCTTAAATTCGTAAGCCCAAGATATTCTATAATATGCAAAGGTTTTCTGTTTATATTAATGTGAACGTGAGATTGTAAGAAACATAATTGAGGGTGTTACCCCTGAGTATCGGTCGCTTCTTAGCGTAGGGGATCGTCCGAAAACTATTAAAGATCAGTATGCAGTTGCTAATGAAGCAGAATGCATTCGTCAAGCTGATGCTCAGAGGGTTTGTGTCAAGGTTCCACCTCCCAACTTTAGACCTACTGATATTAGGCCTGTGCGACCCAATGGAAAAATTAATGATGCTGATGTTGGTAGACCATTTAAGTGTTTGATACATGTCTTTGCATGAAGGATCTAATTTGTAAAGCAAATAAGTTAATTCTTTTACGGGTTTTCTTCGTATCGAGATTTCCGTTCCTAAAACGTGTAACATTCTTTCTTTCTGCCTCAACAATGCTCCTTTTCCGGTGTAATTATTCGGAATTTTTCTTTATAGGTGGTTTAACTCTACCTCTTGTACGAGGTTTTCAATTGCCGTTTTATTTTACGTATTGTGCCCAACTCTAGGAATGGGTATTCCAAGATTCAGACACCTAGATATCAAGGGAAAGGCTACAGCCGCTTTTGAAAGTTGAGATATTTTAATATCGCACTACATTGCTTCGAGAAGGAATTAGAAAGAATATACCGCTAAGAGCATGTCAAGTGACGTAGCGAGTAATAGCAGAGGTCGAGCCTATTTATTGATTAAATAGTTAACCATGGAGTAGAGACTTGAGACTCGGATCAGATTACTGGCACGGCCAAATGAAATAGAATGCAATTAGTATCAAGTAAATCGGACCAGGGATACCAGAGATATGAGGATTTCCAGATATCAGCTGATGCAGCGTGGCCCTGACCGTTTTGAATTAAAGCCGGCTGGCGCAGGCATCAGTAGCTCATTTCAACACAAGCACTTGCCTAGCAAGGTGCCGCTACGCTGAGCCAAGGCACATGGTTGCCTGATCTACGCAGAGGTTATTTTCAAAGTTGTGATAGTCACAAAAGTGCTGCGCTACGAAGTGGAACTTAGTAAGTTTCCGGCAAGGAGGATCACTGAGGTGATTGAAATTTTTCTACAGACACTGGTGGAAATATTTTTATTTCTACATGGACATATGCTAGACTTTGTCTAGAATTAGTACTTGGTCACAGTCCAGCAATAACCTAATACTTGGATATTTAAGTCCATTTCAGTCAGTTTTCATATTTGTAACTTAATAACCACTCCGATCTATCAGTACACTGAAGACCAGTCTATCACGGTGGTGTTCATTAGTCTACGCAAGGGAAACTACATGTTGCTTCGCGCATGGTAGATGGTGTGAAGCCATGCCCAGGGAACGATCTTCAGAACAGCCGTTGATTGGTTAGACTGTCAGTGTTTTCTTGTACTGAAAAGATTACCGTGAGTTATGTTACAACTGACATATCTAAGAATAGATCACTTAGATCTGACCCCATTTAAGCAAACTGTTATGGAGTTAACAGAAACCAATATTAAAATGAATCAACAGTTACTTCAAACGTCAAGAGATACTACCACTATGTCTTGCTAGACGGATTGTGGGTATATAATGGCGGCCGATACAAGGATTATACATGCTTGTCCGATAGGGCATGTCTATGGATAAATCTGGTTCAGACCAGGTTTACTACGCTTCAAGACCATCAAGAAATGTAAGCCACATTTGAATTATATTATGCCTAGCTAATTGGAACAAACTATTTTTTTCTGCAGATGACCAACACATTTATTTTTCTTCGTATTTAAATCTTGCAATGATTTACGCAAGACATATTAGAGTTATTCTGAGTATTTTCAGCACTCAGAACAGTTTAGGATCGATGACCGAGCATTTCGAGCATTTATTTGAATATTTCATATTTTAGGGATATCACGGAAAACCGTCGATGTAATGGTTGAGTTAAATTATTTTTGTTGAGGAATGGATATTTTTTTTCCATATTCGAACATGTGGATTCTCACATAATGAGATGATTATTAAACATATTTAAAATAATATAACTAATAATAATAATAATAATAATAATAATCCACTGATAATAATAATAATAATTTTCATAATTTTTCTAAATAATTTTTGGATATTATATTTTATAATAATCATATGTATTGAGAGAGAGCTTATGAAGTAGTTTAATCATTTCTAGTTTGGAACAGGTGATTTTCCGAAGGAGAGTGGTTAGCGCAAGCCCGCATTCAACCAACATTTCAGTTCTGGTTGAAAAGTTGATATTTGCAATGAGCAAAGTATATTTTTCAGATAACACGGAGAGGCATGAAACGGGAAGCAAATGATATTTGTATCAAATAGGATATTTTTGTATTTATATAAAATCATGACGTAAATACACTCGAAAGTGAAATAAAGATTTTCATAAGTATGGTAAATTCACGGGTTGAACTGAATGGTAAAATAAAATAAACTTGTAAGTTTATTAATCTTCCAGTGTTGATAACAAGCAGAGGCTTGATTTATTGTATAAATTTTGGGAAGAAAATTTATGTGTGTGGAGTAGTTGAAATACCATTCCCAGGTGCGCATGTTTAAGTCGCAGGAATGAAGAGGGTTTTTCGAGCATCAATCAAATAGCAGGTTCGATGGCTCAGGTTTATAGAAGGAGTATTGGAACTACACATTTCGTCGTATGAATGACCCGAAGGTTATTTCTTGAAACCATAAGTTCTTATTTCAACCTTGTTTACGAATTCCATTTAGACTTTGATTTTGCTAGAACCCGGATTTGTCATGATAGTAGTTTATTCTTCTTCAGAGGAAGACCTTTGCCGTTGTTGTTGTAATATTGTGTTCTTACACAAATAATAGAATGGGCCACTGCCAATTAAAAATATTTCTTTAACCACGAATAATTTGAAGGATATTTTCAAATCCTAGTGCCATGAAGTAAATGAATTTATTATGAAGCTACAATTCTTATTTCCGCATTCTGTCGAAGAATTGCAAGTTGTGAAAATTACTAAAATGGCCATGAATATAAATATTTTTCATAATAATGATTCCAAGTGGAAAATTGAATAGTTGAATGGTTCAACAATTTAGTGATCAAGTTGATGATTCAGAAATCATATATTTTGTTAGAAACTTGAAATTCATAATCGAGTCACTTCTCGAATGTTTAAGTCAGAAGAACAATTAATTTTTGTTGTGCTTCGCACAGTTCTTCGATGCTATGCTCAAGGTCAAATACTTTTCAGATGTTATTAATATGTGTAAATAATTTGTGTTGATTCAGAATAATAATATTTTTCGACAATATATTTTTGAAACTGGAAAAATAAGTGAAAGTTAAAAATTCTATGAACATTTATTCTACGAGTGTTAATGTAATGTAAAAATTCAAACAGTGAACTACGATATTTCCAGTAGAGACAATTAAATTTGAACTGGATTTAATCATAAATAATTTTGGAACACAGTCTACAGGACTAACAATCAGACTTGTGTTTCCAAAAAATAATTGTCAAATGTGTTTGGAAAATTTCTGTATATTGTGTAAATAGGAGTGTGGGTCGCCACACGTGAGTGATGCTGTTTTGAGCATTTTTGCAGTCAATTTTAAATTCAAAATAAACTGAGATAATTTTACTTGATGTGTTATACCCAGTTGAATCTCCTTCTATCCTTATTGCTGCATTGAGCCAAAAATCAGTAAAGCATTTTTTTCATTTGATGTCGTTTTTGCGATTTGCTTTAACCCATCTGGCGCCCCGGGATATTTTGACTCTCGTGCTGACTGATTCTTGGTAAAATGCATATGTGGTCGTGCGGACTCCGGTCTAAACGGGCACAGTATTTTGGGCCTTTTATTATTTCTATTGCGTAATTGATTTAATTTGTTGATTGGGGCACGCCTCCTTCCCCTTGTTCTTTCTTTCCCGTTGTCTGTTACAGGCTTAATTTAATTGTATTTTTCCAAGTGTTACTGTCCTTTATGTTTGTAATAATCCTTGTTATTGTTTAATATATTTGTTAAAAAGATGTTGCTTTCATTTCTTGGATAAGTACAGTATAACTTGGTTCTGGGATTAGGGCCCTCTTTCACACTACGGTCTTCTTAGTACCGGTACACCAATATACGCTCAATCAGAGGGCTTAGCGAAGGGATCACTGTTAAATGGACTAATAACAGCCATTACACCACGAGGAGATCCCAATATACGACGCTCAATCAGAGGGCTTCGCGAAGGGATCGCTGCTAAGTGGACTAATAGCCGACATTTTCATAAACAGATCTACAACAAATGAATGCACATGAATAGAACAAGGCTAGGAATATCCATCACCATCTGCAAAGCCTATCAACGTAATTTTATTAGGTATTGCTTGTTTCTCATACTTATAGATTTTCAGATGGAACCGCGTCCGCTATCAATAATATCGCTCTCTTGCAATACGGTCGTGAAATAGATAGGTATGTATGATACCGTACGGTTTACCATATTCGTTTTATCCATTTTGTATATTATTTGCAATTAAGTTCATTGTGTTGGAAAATAGGCTATAATGAAAATAATTTACATGCAAAGAGAATGTTCATGTATTGCTATTTATGATTAATAATCAAGATAACAGTAATGTTTTAATAATGTACAAAACTATGAATGAACTTCCCCCGAGAAAGAAATCCAGCGTACGCCACTGAGGCTAGGAATAATTGTTTTGTAAGATTTGTAAGGAAAACACAAGGAAAACACAATAAAATTACGTCTCCACGATGAAAGTAAGAATGCGTTATACCATGTGGTCAGTCTAGTGATGTAAACTATAGCCTGCGAATCTACTTAGAGAAGCAGCGTGAAGACGTGCTTGTGTCCAGTAGGCCTACAGCCCAGCTGATGGTACAGAAGTGAGGTATGGTATGTAGGCTATCTTGGAACAGTTTTACCGCGACAGATTGTCTCATTTTACAAGGTCTGTATAAGAATCTTCCTTTTAAGTGGATTCGTCCCACGGAGGGTTACCAACATGTCATGCTTTTCATTCATTGTGGTTATGTCCGACTGGCATTTCTAATTTATCGAAATATTAGGCATTTTATCTTGATTGCTCATTTAGGTTTTCCGCTTAAAGACAGATAGTTGTAAAAAAAAATACAGTCAGTCTGAAAGACTAGACGTTATATCATTTCAAATGACGCATGCTACAAATGCTACACATGTTAGAAAGGCTAAGGAGGGCTTCTCGCCACGCTCGAAGCCCCAGGAGTCCTTCAACAGACTCCATTTCCCATTAACTTAGGCTTCCCGCGCGGGCACCTCGTTAAGTGTCACCCTGTAATTTGCTCTGACATCCTGCACACCACTTTAGGTGGCACCCTGTATTTTTATCTGGCATCCTGCACGCCTCTTTAGAAATCACCCTGTATTCTTGTGTGACATCTTGTACACCTCTTTAGGAGTCACCCTGTATTCTTGTCTGACATCTTGTGCACCTCATTAGGAGTCACCCTATATTCTTCTCTGCCATCTTGTACACCTGTTTAAGAGTCTCCTTGTATTCTTATCTGGCATCTTGTATATCTCTTTAGGAGTCACCCTGTATTCTTGTGTGACATCTTTTACACCTCTTTAGGAGTGACCCTTTAATCTTGTCTGACATCTTGTGCACCTCTTTAGGGGTCACCCTTTATTCTTCTCTGCCATCTTGTAAACCTCTTTAAGAGTCACCTTGTATACTTATCTGGCATCTTGGTTATCTCTTTTTGAGTCACCCTGTATTCTTAACCGGCATCTTGTACTGTATTTTGCTCTAACATCCTGCACACCTCTTTAGGAGGCACCCTGTATTCTTGTCTGACATCTTGTGCACCTCTTTAGGAGTCACCATATATACTTCTCTGCCATTTTGTACACCTCTTTAACAGTCACCTTGTATTTTTTATCTGGCATCTTGTATATCTCTTTAGGAGGCACCCTGTATTGTTATCTGGCATCTTGTACTGTATTTTGCTCTGACATCCTGCACACCTCTTTAGGAGGCACCCTGTATTCTTATATGGCATCTTGTATATCGCTTTAGAGGTCACCCTGTATTCTTGTGTTCGCTTCGCTCAAAGCCCCAGGTCGCTCGACGCCGCAGGACTCTTTCAACAGACTCCAATAAACATTAGCTTCTGCTTCCCGCGTGGCTGCATGACGTCACTTCCGTCTCCGTTTCCGTCCCCGTAACGCATAACGTTGGACCCAATCATAACGACGAAGTCGACAAGATCATTTGAAATGATAATACATTTTCAGAAGATGGTTAGGATATAGAATGCAAGGTGTTTATGTTTCTATGAAATCTGCAAGGAGTACCGATACTTGGATAAATTGATGCAACCTTTGTAGGAATTCAAGTGTACCAATTGTAACCAATTGGTTAGACTTCAAAACATTAAGGGCCACAGTTTTGACGATATTGTACCATTGATTCAATATTTACAGTCAAAAGGTGTAGAAATACTGTAGGTTAAAAATTATTCGACCAGTTCTGCAACGTAGGTACGGTAAGGGCTTATTTTAAAAGTTCAACTTTGGATTAAGACTCAACACTAGACCAACAATGGTCTGTTTTCTTTAATAAGTACCGGTATCAGAACATCGAGTTTTGTTTCTGAACTTAAGTACAAATTCATACCGTACCGTATATGCTCAATGTTGGTAGAATGTTACTTTTGACGATCAATTTCAAAGATACGTAGTGTGAACAATTCTATAAATATGTGCTTCAAGAAAATAATTCGCGTCTTCTTTCATAGGTAGGTTCTGCCGAAGAATACAGATTCAAGGAAAAGAACTGCAGCAGGGACTGATCATTAAGTAAGGTCCTATTTCCTTTTGTAAAAAGTTATGTTTAATATACGTATTATCTATAATATTGCTATCGATTGTACATGTCAGACATTTTTATCGTTTCAAATGATCTTGTCGGCTTCGTCGCTATGGTTGGGGTCCATCGTTATGCATTACGGACATGGTGACGGACGTGACGTCATGCAGCCGCGCGGGAAGTGACGTCATGCTCACGCGGGGAGCGAGAACCAGACGCTAATGATTATTGGAGTCTGTTGAAAGAGGCCTGGCGTCGAGCGACCTTTTAAAAATCAGAAACTCACTCCAAAAATCTGTAAATCAGTATTCTTCCCTTATTTCAGATACACTATCCATTAAACAAACATATATGGCATAGTCATGACCCTTTCATGGAGTAGGCTATTGTCTAAATCTGGACACTCATACTACATCCTTACACTAATTCAAATTTACGGCCAAATGATCCATCTGACATGCAGGCAAAGGTTTCCGCCGGCTTGCCTGGGATGATGGGCCACAAAACCGCTATCAAAAAGTAGACAATTTACGCTTTATTCAACCAAACACATCTCTAATACAAGTACAAGAAACACATTTCTTCCCGTGACCCTTAAGAAGTGCCCGCGCGGGAAGTCGAAGTTAATGGGTAATGCAGTCTGTTGAAAGAGTCCTGGGGCTTCGAGCAAAGCGAGAAGCCCTTCTGAGCCTTTCTAACATGTGTAGCATTTGTGGCATGTGGCATTTGAAATGATACAACGTCTAGTCTTTCAGACTGACTGTGATTTTTTCCCGTATGTCTTGCTCTTTTCTGAGCAATGTCCTGCATTTGGAAATTTCCAGTTGGTAACGCTAGTCCTACGAGACAATTATGAGAGTTTTGTTGTGAAGTGGTCGCATTGTAACACTAGAAGCAGGGAGTTCAGCCAATATCTTTGAAATCTCGGTACCTTAATATTGGAAAGCAGACTGTGTGAGAGTCAAGTGCGACTGGTTACGCCTGGTCCTTCCTAGACAACGGAAAGTGTGTTTTTCTCTCGATAAAGTTAAACTCTAAATAATTCTAAGCAAATTACATGTACCGTAATATTGTAAAACTGTAGTTCTGTCAATAAGGAACACTGTTCGGCAATATCACACTCGGGTAAAGTAATAATAGGACCTCCGTGTATTCGTCATGTACTATTTAGTCCTATTATATCGACATTTGATGTAAGACGTATCCACAAACACAGAATATTTTATTACAAATCATTATTTGAAATTTAAGTTGATCGTGAACCTAGCGTGTAAGATATAACGTGCGCTGCAGATCAAAGTTGTTAATCCGCGCAGATATCTCACTCATTAATTCTGTACTCACGCTGCGTGAAAGTTGTTGGTTCAATCCTCGGCTCGTGTTGTGTACGGTCACAATAGGCCTATATATAATATCTATGTACAGTATAGTGCAATTTGTTCCCTTTGCTTTGACAATTCGTATCAAAGTGACTGGGGGTTGAAAGTCTGTACATTATGCTGAGTAATGTAGACGTAGTAGGCCTACTGCGCTTCAGCAATTGCAATGTCTCTCTGAATCCCCAGTCCTATTTAGCCAATCTAACACTGATAAACACACAAACACCTCCTGGACGTTTATAATTTGTGATGATGCAAACATTTCATGCGGAAGGTTCTTACCAAAATAAGGCTATTCATTCCATATCAGTACCAAATAGTTAGGCCCCTTGAAGCAGCAATCAACACCACCACCTCTTTATTGGTTACTAAGAAGGAAACACTTCTGGAATGTTTTGGAGGGGTAGACATTTACAGGGATACCAATTCATCATCCTCAAAGCCCTGACGTAGATAGAAATTTCATTTTATGTACGGTTGCATACATTTAAAGAATATAGAGCAAAACACAAGAAATATTTCTGGAAGGGTATTGGAATATACCATTAAACTTTTCTGTGTGTAAATGACAAATATATCCTGTACTTGTTACAGAGTATCCTGAATGTTAAAGTATATTACGGGTACTTAAATATCCTGTGTTTTAGTTTCCTCAACATTATGGAGGGCCAACCATCTATCAAATGTGAACCAGAAGAATTCCCTGAGATTGTAAGTTGTATTTTAGTTCCATATATTGTGTACCATTACTGATGGGCATGACAAATCTTTGTGTAATGTAACTAATAGGAATTATGTCATGTACTTAATACTACCAAATAGTGATGGTTATGATTCTTGTTTTCAGGGGCCTAACATCTAGGTTATCGGCCCCCTACCAAATAGTAATCTGAATCTGTAATGTTTGCTTTTAATTTTCCTAATAATAATATTAACTCCTCCGTTTTTCAGTCCATGATTTATTGGTCCTTGCATTCATTTTCTCAGCAAAATGGTGGTGGTTAATTACTGTTTTAAACTGGGGTCGATATTATATAATTTCTTCTATGATTCCAATTTCTTGAAGTTCATTTTCTATTTCACTAAGCCACTGGTTCTTGACTTTCATTGATAGAGCAAGGTTGACAATCTTTTGGTGATCCTGCGGTGGTTCATTCTGAGAATGTTACCGTAGAACTTAAAATGCCTTTTCCTGAAAGTGTCAGTGATCTTTTCAGAATGCTGATAAATTTCCCAAGGCTTTCGTTTCTCCCAGATTCCTTCTGAGCAGACTGGACCAAGGATTTACCTAAATATTTTACTTTCTTGTTTCTCTATGTCCTTACTAAGAGATCTAAGGTACCTTCAATGATCAGTGTTTCTGAGCCATATAGAGCTTCAGGTTTGATTATTGTGGTATAATTGCTTAGATGTTGATTTTTTAATAACATCTGTAGGTATAGGCCTTCTTGAATGTTGAGATTCTCTCTTTGTTTGCGTCACGACTCAGTCGTGAAGTAAAGTACTATCCCGTCATTTGCCTGGAGGGAGTGTGGATAACGCAGGGAAAATCACTCAGGATGGGTACTGGCAGCGGGATTCAAACTGAATTGCTGAAGCTGCCATCAAGGCCGTGGTGCACGGTTCAATGAGCAAGGCTATGCCGTGGGGTTTGAAATTATTTACTTGATGATTTTTTGCCGAATTTAGTCTTCAGAGGTTTCCTGTCTAGATGACGAACGGATTCGTCTATGCATTTGGAGTCCGGTCTTAGCTGTAATTTAGTGAAGTTTTCAAGGACCTGAACTACCTCTTGTCTATTGTTGGAATGAATAGCTTGAACATCTGCGAATGCCAAACACTGCAGATGAATTTTATATTTGAGTCGTCGACCAATAGTTATGTCTTTTTTTCCTTCCCCCCCCCCCCCCCCCCCCCCGTCCTGGGCTGTTATTGAAAGATACAATTGAACATTTTTGGAGATAGCCCATCTCCTTGTCGAAGTCTTTCCTAATTTGATTACGATCAGAAAGTTCACTTAAATTTAACTATTGAAATTATGGCTGTCAGTGTCTGTCGGATTATTATTGCTCTTGTTTTCCTGTCAACTTTGAAATCTTCTAGAATATTGAATAGTGTGTGTAGGTCTACTGAATCGTCCGCTTTCCTGAAGTCTCCAAAGTGAGCATTGTTTGCCTGGCTTTATGAATTTGCAAGATGATTTTGGGATTGTGAATTTATTCTGTACAGGACCTGTCATTTATGAATCATGCCTGTTATTCGCCAATTAGTTGATGAGTTTGGATTTCAAGTCTCGTGAATAATGCTTTAGAGATAATTTTGTACGCGAGTGATAGTGAGGTTATTTCTCCATAGGTATTAATGTATGTTCTTTCCCTTTTTAAAATTCGTGGGTGAAATAGATTGCAATTCCTGTCTTCAGGAATTTTCTCCTTGACATTTTTTAGTTAGGCTTTCACCTCTTAATTTCAATAATTCAGTTTTCTTTTGAGTTGCATTGTTATTTTTAAGTTTAGTTTACGGTTACTTGCTTGATTTCTTCTAATGAAGGGAGTTTTGAATCTGGATTAGGAATCCGTTTCTCAAGTCAGATTTGTTCTTCAGGAGGATCGTAGGTTCAAAGGTCATGGAAGTAATCTGTGACAAGTTTGCAGTTTTCCTTTTTATTTCAGGGCCTCATCCGGATGTTGTAAGATATAAACTAGGTGCTTGGTAGTGTGATGGTTCGACAACAAATGTTCTGTAACCGTTCCTTGTACTGTTTTTTTTTATGTAATGTGTGTTTTTCAGATCTGATAATTCTCGAGGCTTCTTTCTGGTCTTTGAAGAATTAACGCCAATTTTGTTTCTATTTCATTGGAACTGTACCTTTGGAAGGTTTAAATCAGAGTATATGGCCTTATCGCTGGTCTTCGGGAAACTCCCAATAGTGTATCTTCTAATGCCATCTAAATGACAGGATTTTGGTTCGTGTTATTTGCAAGGAGATTGTTTCAGTTTGGTTTTAAGACATTCCAGATCAATTCTGACTTTGGGTCTGTCGGGTTGAAACTTATCTTTAATTAAAGATAAATGATGATCAGAGTAAATAATTCTTTTTTATACTTCAAATTCATAATAATAATTTTATTATTATTAACAACTCTTGTTCAGGAGGATAAAAGATCATGGAAGTAATCTGTGAGAAGTATTATTTCTAGAGCCTCTTCCGCTTGTTTATGACATAACTACGTGCTTGGTAAGGTGATTGTTCATCAGCAAATGTTTTGTAACAGTGTCTTGCTATTATAATTATTATTATTATCTTTAATTTCTCATAATTAAGGTACAATTCAGTTTACAAGGTACGGATTTGTTAAACAAGAACTCTGTAAACCTATTACTGGGATAAAGATAACCTAACAATATGGAACGTATCCAGCAGCACTGCCTTCTGTATTCTGGCAATCAGATGTTTCATTTTCAGTTCCTCCAAAGCCATTGCCAACGTCTTTGGAACAACTCCCGTGGAAGAGATCACCACCGGCAAAATTCTCACGCATTTTAATCCCCACAGTTTTCGTATTTCTTCCGCCAACGGTGCGTACTTGTTTGTCTTTTTAGCTTGGGTAGTTTGCATATTTTGGCTGAGTGGGATAGCAACGTCTATCAAGTAGGCCTTTTGCTCTCTTTTATTGAGATAGACAATATCAGGTCGATTGGCTAAGATTTTCTGGTCGGTTAAAATAGGTCTATCACAATACATCTTATAATGCTCATTTTCAAGCACGTTGGCAGGCTGGTAATTGTTGTACACAATGCACGTATCCAGATGCCCAGATTTTATAGCGAGCTCTTGATGTAAGATCTTAGCAACATCATAGTGCCTCTTGGTATACTCTATACCAGCCAGCGTAAAGCAGCCACCGATGATACGATCGATGGTTTCCAGCGCTGAGGTGCATCTACGACATCGATCATCTGCTATATTCTCTTTAAGGATGTGCTTTCTATAATTTTTGGTCGCAATGACACGATCCTGTAACGCAATTACAAAGCCCTCAGTTTCACTGAAGAGCGAACCATGCTTGAACCATAAGTTCGACAATGATCGGTCGACATGATGTTGGCTGAGCAAGTGAGGGTGTACACCTTGCAGTTCTTTTCGTAACCATACGATCTGGCGCTGTTCAAACGAAGTAACGTGCTCTTTTGTGTCATATTGCATGTCTGCAAGTCGTAGTGGTGTGAATCTCTTATCACTTTCAACAATGACTTCATACAGATGAGTATTTCTTGCGCCAAAGAAGTACTGTCGCAGACATTCCACTTGCTTACTTTGGGCGATTGCGAGATCAATGACCCCTCGACCGCCTTCGCTCCGTGGTAGTGTGATACGCTCGATCGCTGCCTTTGGATGATGAAGCCGATATTTTGTCATTGAGACTCGTACTCTCCGTTCTATCTGCTCTAAATCTGTCTTAGACCACTTAACGATCCCGAACGAATACGTAAGTACATGTACTGCCCAGGTGTTAAGGGCTTTGACCTTATTGCCTGCATCCAAGTATGATTTCAAAATTATATCCAGTCGATTAAAGAACTTTTTCTGTAAATTGGCTTTAATTTGTGTGTGTCGGATCCCACGAAGCTGAAGAAAGCCCAAGTATTTGTAGGTCTCGCCCTCATCCTCTGCCCTATCAAGTTTCCCTCTTTCCAACTGAAATTCATCTTTTTCTTCCAAAGCAACCTGTTCTACCCGTAATTGCAGTATGAGATCTTCGGAGTCTCTGATTTGGAGTTGTTCTACGACTTCGCATTTTATTTCATTGATTTCCAAAGTTGACAACAACTTTTTTCCGACAATAGCTCTTCTTCTATCCGCTAAATGTTGTTCTGTGAGGCGCTGAGACAAGCCAGGGAATTTCTCGATAAATTTTTGCCACAAAAGGTGCCTGTACATAGTCATATCAGTTTCTAGTTTCGTAACGGAATAATAGAGACGCATAACTTTCTTGTTCATTTCATTTGACCATTGAATGCGTCTTCTCGGTAGTCCTGCAGCAGCGGTTGACGTCTCAGATGACGGCAAAACATCTACTGAGGACGCAGCTGGGAGATCTTGGGTGCTGCTTATAGTTATTAACGGTAAACTGTTTTCAGTATGAGCTAGACCGATCGGCGATATATCCGTTCTCGGCCACTCGCGGTTCGCTGGGTACCTCATCCCAGGACCAGGTCCAGAGTCCTCCTCTTGCACATTTCTCCTCCTACTCATATTACGTTAAATTATAGTGCTCTTCAGTCTACTCGCCGAAAAGAAATGAAACAAACGGCCCCTGGCCAACATTATTAGATCATATGAATTGTCAGAGGAAAATTATGAAGAACTTCATACTATGATCGACGTCACTCGAATAGTTTACCAAAGTTGGACATTGCATAAGCATGCACTACATGAAATCATAAATACTCACAGTGTAAGGAGATGTGGAAACAGATGGATACACTATTGTAACTGAAGGACGGACACAATTCAAGAATCAGTAGCTCCGTATAGTGGATATCTTCTCACATAACCCTACCCTGCGTGTCGTATGAATCAGAACAGCGTTTCACAATAATTTGTCGGACAGATGATACAATTGGACAGTTATCAATTAACGGGGTATAAATACACAACTCAAAGTCTCAATTTAACTATTTAAATAAATATTACCATATATGAAGATGTATAACCGAACCTGGTTCAAGTTATTCCTAAGCAACAGAGTAAACAAAGATCACGCGCAACAAATTTATCAAATATCTCTATACGAGCTCTCACAACACCATAAAACACTAAATACCAACAGTAAATCACCCAAAAGCAACGTATAAATCATCAAACAAACAATTAAACGTGAAAGAACTAAATAAACTATACAAATATCAGGAGCCTCAGTTCGACTAGACTCACTAAGTCACTGCCTCCTTGATCTTGATATTATTATTATTATTATTACTATTATTATCATCATCATTAGCTCTTATTATTCAACTTTTACATATAGTCATGCTTCTTTATTACTTCCCTGGATTTGAATGAGCAGCCACCGTCTGATAGGTCGGTGGGGATGAAAATTGAAGAATCTGATGATGCTTTTGAAGATGCAAGATTCAAAACTCAGAGTGCATTTGTTAAAGAAGAACTTGATTGCCAGGTGATTGTGTACATTATTTCCTACATTGGATAATTCTCAATTTTTTTCAATATTATGTAGTTCTCAACATTTCCTAAAAACTTCGTCACACATATTTCCAAAGTTTCTCTCTACAATATCTGGCAAATACACATCAAGCATCATTTTTATAACCTAACTTATTCAATATACACATCTCTTCAATTCTATGCTGTTTTTCAAGTCATTTTTATATGCTTTATTAACAAGGTTATCGTAACAGATCTGGTTTTTTGAAATTTTACTCTGTGAACTTTTGTTACGGCACTGCACAGTTCCTTATCTTATTGGTATGGTACTGCACAGTTCCTTATCCTATTCCACGCTCAAGAAGGTCACAATGTTCTAAATATTGACTTTAGGTAATAAATAGTTTATGATAATTAACACTTCATATGGAATGGGGCAGTCTATGTTATTAATATTGCGCATTGAGTGAGATCGCTCCCTTGTTCTGGTTATTTATTATTTCGTCACATGTCTATAATAATTGAAGCCTGCCCTACAAGAACGTTGTATATCAGAAATTGAGCATGTTGAGATTTTCGGTTAAGAAGGTTGGATATCATCCCACCGACACTTTGCAAACCTAAAATTAGTCAATTTGAAAAAAATGGACAGAAAATTTAAGGTCCAAAAGGTGGCTTCCCTGCAAGAAAGTTGTATATCAACAAAGATGGCGGATGTGGGCAAGTTGAATGTGTAGCACTGAATAAGAGCAGGAAAAGGACGATAAATCGATTTCAGTGGAAGAACAATGTGCGGAAGCGACTGAAGAATAGTGGAAAATCTTATACAGCAACTTCAGAGCGTGCAGTTCAACAAAATCATCACCCAAGTCATACAAGAGAAGAACGTCGTATATCAATCAGCTGGGTGGCGGCATAGCACTTCCAGGAACGTGTTGTGATTATAATGCTGCTACAATTTGAATGTAATCCCTTGATTATCACAGAAATCTTTTAGCCTATTTTCAATTATGAAAAACAAGTAGGCTTATGAGATCACCTTTTGTCCATGTGTGTCCCAAAAAAGCTATACGGCTGGAGCGATTTCAATAAAACTCGGTAAGATCAAAGTACTATTTCGTCCGACCACGACCGTGCCCTTTGCCATTTATTACGTCTCACCAATCCAACATGGTAGCTGTGCGAAATATTTCACAGGCATTCTATATCTCCACAATTATTACTGATATCACCCTGAAATTTCGTACGATGATAAAGGGCACAACTATAAGTTCACCTATGTGACTGTTAAAAACCTGTTAAGTACAGAACGAACATGGCGGCCAAGTGAAGTTGAAACATTTAAATCGACTTTTCTCGCGATTCAACCACCCGTGTGCAGTGAAACATGATACAGCATATTTTTGTACGCATTGTAATGCACTGACATCTAATTTAGTTCAATTGTTTACATAACCTCAAGATGGCGGCTGTGCGAATTTTTAAAATTGAGTTTTCATTTCTTATGTCCTAATCATACGATCGAAGTCGACATTTGAATAATGAACCTACGCAATGATCGTCATCTAATAGTACCTAACTCTATGGCCTCCATATAAATATCAAACATGGCGACCATCCAAATTTTTATACGGTTCTCAATATGCCCATTTTATTTTCTTGTTTTGTGTATGCCTTGTAAGCGATACAATATTCCATTCCATATAATATTATGTGTCTGAGGATTAATTTTCTTCATTTTTTTACCCATAGGCAATGGTTTTTGATATACAACGTTCTAGGTCTGTTGTGATATACAACTTCCTTGCAGGGAAACTGCACTAAAATCATGGTGAGTCTTATATACTGCCATTTAAGAGGTATATATTCCTTTAGTGTTGGAAGAGAGACTGCAACTTTAATGTATATACCTGTATTTGACATATCTCGGTATTAGATTAGGCACAAGAAGTTTTCTTTTAATACTGAAAAGTTAATAACTATGATATTCAATGTTCTTGTAGGGCAGGCTTCAATTTTAAAGTGGTTATTTATTGTCCTTTTTGAAACAACCTTGAATAATTATGACAAAACTTGCATCACCTGTAAGGTTAAGTCGTGCAGCTAAATTAGGTAGGAACTTCGAATAATCCTTGGCATATTAGTAAGTGTGTGCTAGTGAAACTCGGACACTGGGTATTGAGGTTTTGAATTGTCTTTAACTTCATGACCGCTCGCACATGATATGCGACTGTAGGTTATCATATCATCATTTAATGTTGACAGTTACTGATTTTTGGAAATCGTTCTTGAGAAAGGTTCAGAAATGCAAGTACGTTTTACATATTCAAGCTCGTATTTATTTTCATCTTGAATCAAACACCTATTTGAATTTTCTTAAAATGAAAGACAAATGTATCAATTTTATTGGTGAATTTATAACACTGTAGCTACATGAAAGTATTGGATTCTGAGAAATAAAGTATTTTGTGTTCTGATAGCTGCATATACATCGTAAGTAATAGGTAATCTAATCTATTGTATTTTTGTCTTGTGAAACATTCAAAACCTTGAAGGTATAAGTCAGAAAAATATAAATGATGTTAAAGTCAGCTAATGAGCACCTAGTCAGCTAATGTGCACTTAAAGTCAGCTAATGAGCACTTAACGCAGCGAAATTTCAGCTTCAGGGTTGCTGTTCTTACCGTATCAAATTTCTTAAAAGTATTCATTGAGTTGAGAACTAATCCGAGATATATAGAACTAGATGAATGTCTATCGTGCTTTCGTGTGTACAAAATATATTTCTTATACCTTGTGAGGTACATTATCAACAAATTGGTGTTTCTCTGTAGGGAGCACATATCATGGAAGGTACTGCAGACTTCAAGGAAGTTACTATCCATGAGAAAGTTACTGCAGAGATAGTCCCATTAGTCAAGAAGGAAACACCATCTTCATCGAGAGGCGGAAATGCGAGAGTTGTAAGTGCCTAATTATCTTGAGGGTTGTTAAGTCATGTTATATTCTTAATGATATCTGTGGCTGATATTTGCAAAGGCTTGTGAGGGGATCATTTGCTCTGATCAAAGATTTCGGAATTAATATGAAACCTGAATGTAATTGTAGTAATTTCTGGGGCCTTCTTTGGATTGTTAATATCTGGTGCTTCTTTGTTGCAAATCATCAAATTCCATTCATGACTTGCTTCTCCAATTTTGTATTGTAGATTTGTAGATGATCATAATATTTAAGAGATTGTCTATATACTCTAATCTCGCTTCAAATTCCGCGACACAGAAATAGTTTCTAAAACTTCAGACTACCTCGCCAGAATACAGTGATACATTTAGAGTATTTTTGAGATGAATATTGCTTTAGGAACTCAATACAGTAAAACGCACAACACACTATGCAATATTTCTTTACACAACATTCATCAACTTTGCTTGATTATTATGACAGATATTAACGTTATATGTTAACAGTGAGTTACTGCACCAACACCATTAAGTCTCCACACACACACACACACACACTCAATGCTAGTGATAATCTGCTAGGCCCACACTTGGCATATGTGTAGGAACTGAAATGAATTCTGATTTGAACTTTACAAACTTTTCTGTCTTTGCCATGCATCTGTTGACATAAGAAAACTCTATGAATGCGAAGTTGAATTAACTTCAGTATGTTATTTATTCCTTGATTTCTTCAGTGCAAGTTAACAAGTCATATGTAACACATAATTCTACCTATGCAAAGGGAAACATATTTGTGAAACAAGTCATATGGACCATATTAGGGATATTAAGATTGCTGACTGTCCTATTCCGGACATCGTTCCACGTATCGGATGAGAAATAACATCTTCAGATCTGGAAGAGTTTAGCACCTTCATGCGTCCTTACAAGACATGACATCTCCTTATCACCTATTAGCATTTTGGGATTAGGAGTTTTATTTTCACTACTGTATTGATGGCAAGCTGAAGTGCTTATCTGTTAGCTTTTGTATGGTACAGAGAGTACGAGCCGTTTTGATGCAAGGATGAAGAACTGAGATATCTAATCCACCTGGGACTTGAACCTGGGACCACCGACAATTTACAATGTTGTTCTGATCACTGAGTTAATGGGGGATGCACCTTAATTATATTATGTGAAGCAAACATATGTTTGCATTCGGTACCCACTGTGGACTTTAGGTCAGAATAAACCAATTGCATTAGGATTTCTGTATTCCCCTCAGAGATCCACTCATGGGCGCTAAGCAGTTGCCTTACAGGCACATGCTTGGATAGTTTTAACTTATGGCCGTGATTACCTCCATCCCAATCCTGAGCATTGCTATAACATGCTCTTGGTCTTTTGTGTATACTTATTACATAATTGAAGATATGAGATAAAAGTAAGAATCATACGAAGAAAGTAATTGTTAATACTTAAGTCCACTTATTTTAACTTATGGTACGTTCTGAAGAAACCCTCCTTCTTAGCACTTTTCTTATAGTTGTTTCTCTTCTATCTCTTAATATACCTATTTCTGCGGTGTTAGGGAGGAGGTGAAATGAATTTTGAACTTATGTGTGGCAGTGGTTTTTACAGCCGTTCGCCCTTTTGTTCAGTCTATAAGAGTTGTTAATGGGGATTGGTATTATTGAAATATGATTCGGAGTCGGAAGAAAGTGACCTTGGTCTGTTAAGTGTTCCCGTCCTAACGTTGAACTGGAGATGAAAATGGGGAACTATGAAAAACCTTTTCAAGTATTTTTGTTGGTAGGTATCTGGTCCAGTCATCTTCTGACAGTAATCACATGGCCAGACACATTTAAGCTCTGTAATGGTTGAAATTAGCTCAGCCATTTTTCTGTTCTAAGGCAGGAAATTTAAAGGATGGATTCAATATATAAGTTTCAAACTTGCATTCATAAATTTCTGTATGTCAATTAATACCAACGATGCCTGGAATCCCTTATTGAAAGCATTCTAAATGACGTGTGACTAAATATATAAATACATTTGAAATAGACTTCGCTATTAATAAGTTACTCCAATTTCTTCCCCGGCTTGTACCTACCTTGCAAACTATGTGCTACCGTTCACCAGTAGACTTATTACTAGCATTGTGTAGCAGCAACATACTCCACAATAAATTCCCTTTAGAGGCATATAATGTATGTACTTACACTAAATTGTTTTGTAATTTTGCTTTAATTTCAGTGTTTTGAGAGAAATGTGTTGTATAATATTGTAAATGTAAGATGTCTGACCTTCATTCTTGAAGATGGGATGGTACAATTATTGAGGATATAGTCGCTTTTTACATAATGATAGGTGGATGTGTTAGATCCTAACGCCTCCTAAAACCTTCCAGTTAAAAAGTAAAAATACATTCAATTGTCCTCAATCCTTAAAGCGATTACTTCCATTAAGGCAGTGAGTCAGCAATTTGTTATCTTGAGTAGATTGTGTATTATAAGTTTTAGAACTAGGGAAGACATAACCACTTCACTTCAACTCTGCTGTGATTTACAATTACATAGTTTGCTGTTTTTGTAAAAAGTATTAGTGATGCCAAATAAATAAAATAATTAATAAATTCACTTTATTCCTAGGACATGAAAGAAGAAACCCAGGACGGGGAAAGTGCAGCAAGTGGAAACCATTCAAATGAGTAAGTGTACAAATATGAGGAAACATGTTATTTAACTTTTGTGTATGCATAACTGAATATTTTGGATATGAATAAGTTTTGTTTGCAACGTCAGATATATTTCGCATTTTACTTCTTGGCTCGTAAAAGCAGAAACATTATTGATATTATCTTAACTCTTCACTTGCCCACGAATTATTGTTCGGAAATCTCTCTGTCTGGAAGTATTTGAGAGAAGTTAGTTAGCCTTATTGGTTCCTTAGTTTAGGGGCTGCGACAACGCGGTCATGCAGCTCTGCTTACTTAGGGTGTCTGTAGAATCTGTCTGACAAACGGTGTTAATTGTGATGGTTGTATTTGTGTGTGTTATCTGTTTTCAATTCAAGTAAGGACTGCAGACAATCAATTTTTTCAAGTAGCTAATACTTATGCCGCCAATTTCCACCGTCAACGAACACTAGGTCAGATCAAGGTTACCGGATGCCACCGCAGTCGGCTCCTGGTGACGAACGTTGGAACCTAAGAGCGTTAGTCAAGTGTTAAACCTATAATTGGTGGAAGATTCTGTATCATGCCATAAATCTATGACATGGGACCGCCAGCTTTACTTCCCCTCCGAAGGAAGGCATATTGAGGGATTTTAACGCTCTTAAATATTCCGACGGGCTTGAACTCGCGATCTTGGGCATAGACGCTCAGCATGATTCCAACTATGCCAGAAATGTTCAATAACTCAAATACCAATCAAGATATATAAATATTTATTAGCACAATAGATGCCAACAACTCTCCTTGTAATCGATTAAAATCTGGTAATGTTATGATGGAAACTGTGAAAGTTAAACATTCAGTCATACCTCTCCTTATTGGAGACTTACCTGGCAATGAGGCAGACTTTGAGGTTCGGCAGGAGGAGAACAGGATCAAGGTTGAAGAAGTGGAGAGGGTGGTAAATAAACACGAATGCTTCAAAGCGGCAAGGTTAGTTGAATTTCAGCCAGAAATTGTAAATGGGAAAGCAGGGCTGAAATGGTTGCTTAGGATAATCGAATTCGCGGTGGGTTTAGGAAATATACCCTCACACTTGAGAAAAGCAGTAATGACACCAATTTATAAGGACGGTTACAGAAATTATAGTGGGCAAAGTGTATTCAGGCATTGTTGAAAGGAGAACAATTTGCCGAGAGTAAGATGGATGCCTAACATTTCAGTATGCGTCCAGTTACTGAGAAATGAGAGGAAGAGACAGTTGTGTTTGTGTATCTAGAGAAGGCGTACGATAGAGCACCTGAGGGAAGGTATTAATAGGAGTGTGAACAGAAATGTTAGGAGTATGGTATGAAGATCAACATTTCAACAATTGGGAAGAAATGCAAGAAAGGCGAATGCTAGGTGGAATGAACAAAATAGGAGCAGTGGAACATTTATTAAATCTGAATTAGACCAGAACCTGGCTTTTACATACTCTGTTTCATCTTCTGGGGGACATTACCTATTCAAATTAGTAACCATGGTCACCACTGCACCTGAAATATGTGCTAAATTATGTAAGTATGTGTTTTTATTTATAGCTCTTTTAACATATGTAACCATGTTCCAACCGCGCTTGAATGTCATTCAACTGTCAACAAGGTGCTCACACCGAGGTGCACACATTGTTGCCAACATGTGGGATACAAAATACCCCACACTTATTAAAGATTATTGGTGCGTGTCAAAAAACAGGAATGTATATATCGCTACCGCAGCTTGCAGGCTAAAACCATTGCCAAAATTCATTGGATTAGACAAAACGAATGTTTGGATTGGATTTTGCCCAACAATAATTGGTCTAGGATTAAAATATTGGGCTAGGCAAAAACCATAGGTTTGGGTGAATAAAACTGAAGAGTTTCTACCCCCATTGTGCGTGACAAAATCAAAATGAGAGATGTAGAAGCAGAGGCTAACTGCTAATAGGGGATCTAGGTGGCGACTTTTTTGGAATTACAGGCTTGCAGACTAGACTGGACGCTCAAAAGGAAAATCGGATAGGAAACATGACTGTCGCACTGGGACCCAACCCCATCATGAAGGACCCTCCGCCGCACGATTGTGTTTATGAATCTATTACAAACCATATTTTTAAGTGTAATTGTTTAAATCAACTTCAGTAAAACCTTTTTTAAAGTTTTTTTTATAATGTAAAACGCCATCAAACAAGTTTGTAAATTTTCAACGCAAAAAGAAAAGGGAGAAACTCCTGCCCAAAATGAATCGTGACTTGCGCATTATACGTTTATTCTAGACAGTTGTGCGATCGACAGGAAAACATACCGTAACACTTTTGACAAGTAAATATTGAGTAGGATTTCGACATAAAAATTAAACCATGAGTTTTGAAATCGAGGTGTTTTATTCCAGGCAATAATCAAGCTCAAGCTGCAATACAAAACCTTAATGAATAAGCTTCGAATACAAAAAAATCAAGCTACAATACTGGAAATACAATCAATACAACACATTCATAAACGAGCTTCGAAATCAAGTTCAGACAAAAATCAAGCTACACAATCAGCTGTTAAAACAAAAGTTTTTTTTTGCAAGCAGAGAGCTCTTGGATGCGAATATGTCAATGACCTTTTCAAAATCATTATCCCACTCACTTGCAATGATAAGTAAAGCCTCCAGACGATCACCACCCATGGTGGTGCGCAAGTCTGTTTTTACGCTTTTAAGCTTGGAAAAGGAGACTTCATTCGAAACGCTCGCTACTGGGAGAGTGACAGCAATCGTCAAGATAAAATACAAATTTGGGAAGACACTTTTAAGTTTGGCTAAGCAAAATGCTCTTAAAATCTCAAGAAGGCTGCCAACATTACGCGGTCCATCTCTTTCCTTGCTATTTTCCTCTTCCTGATTCGCTTGTGCTTCGTTTTCCACTTCCTCCTCTTCCTCACTGTTACACACAACTTCATGAAGATCTATCTGCGGTACCGTTATGATGTCGCCGTCTGTTTCATCATCCCCTAAACCGCCTAGATCCTTATCCTCGTCCAAATCAGATTCTGATTGCATGGGCTCGGATGACACAGGCGCATCATGAAGTCTCTCGGGTAGATGTATTGATTTTAGAATACCCTCAAAGCAACGGGAAAATGCTATGTATTCTTTCATCGCCCCTTCATCATCAACGAATTTCCCATAAACTGATTTGAAACAAGCAAAGGCATCCACAGGCTTACTTTCACTATTTTCTCGAACTTGAGTTAAGTGGGCATTAGACAACAAAGCCGTGTCTTTCAGGAGACCAAGAACAATTTTGTCATTATTGGTCTCACCCGCGAAACGATCTTTCTTGACTCACGACAATTCCACCGTTTCAAGGAAAGTGTGAGCCCTAGAGATTTCTAGAGGGTCAGCAATAGGCTCATCGTTTGCTAACTCACCTGGCATTTCCTTCTTCTTTCTCAGACGACTAGTTTGGTTTAAAGGCACAAACTCAGTGTTAGATTTCTGCATGAAATCCTCAGCTTCCGACTTGATACAATTAATATTTTTCGCAGTTTTGCAAGCCTTGATAAATTTGATTCAAGCACGGTCATAGCTGATAAAAGATCCATATCTGGGCATTGTTAATTTTTTGTGAACGGATCAACAATTGCAAATATTTTTACAAAAGCTATTGCTGTGTAGACAAATTGTTATTTGGTGAAATTAGTGATCAGTCCAGCGGCTATGGGCTGCAGCTTCATAATCTCCTGGTCCTTCAATACGCCTTATTTCTTCGAGAGTTTCAATCACGGCACCATGAGTCAAAAGCACTGTATCTATAGCCCTCGAATGGGACATCCACCTAGTGGTAGTAACCCTTTTCAATCTCATAGTGTTCAGTTTGGATTTTACTGTACACTTCAACGCGTAGCTTGGACCTACTTATAAAAGCAAACAATGTTTCTACGGCATCCAACGAAAATCCTACAGCCTTAATAACAACCGGATGTGCCCAGCCCCAGATATATACAGCCATACGATTAACTTCTCGATTCAAACCATTGATTTCAGCACGCATGTTTGCGGCGCCGTCATGCGATTGTCCAACAAGCTGAGATCTCCAGTTAAGTCCGCGCTGAGTGCACAAGTATCCATTAAGGCTTTACCTGTTGTAGAGGGTGATTCTACAAGACCTATTAGCCTTTCATGAATACGACCTGTTTTATCATCAGCATACCTTACAATAAAAGACACTTATTCCTTTCTGGACTTGTCAAACGTACCATCGCAAGCCATGCTAAACAATTTTGCATCCTCTATTTCTTTGGATATTTTTTGGGGATGAACGTAAAAATTGCGTCAATCAATTGGTTTTGTCGCCGCCATGCGTTCGGGAGATATCGGCAAAGTTGATATGAAAGTAGGGGGTGAAGCAGAACTCTCTGCAACCCACTACTGTCAGGTTTTTATCCTAGAGACTTGAAATTTACTTTGGGGGTAAACTTCCTAGTTTCCAAAATATAGGAATTTCAAAATTTGAGTGTTTTCAAAAACAGGTCAAAAATAAAAAAGTTTTATTATAACAATCAAACACATAGAGACCGTTCGTTTAAGTTATTGCACAAAGTTCTATCATGTTTGGTTTTCAAACTATCACCTATTTTCAAAAACAAAAAAATTCTAAATTTTTTTTGAAAAATATAACAAGTGGTCCATAGGAAAGAGCATGTCAGCCCGAGTCCAACGACATGTCGCATGTCCATGGTTGCATGAAATATACATGAGAGATCAGCGTAGCCGAGCGGCTCGTGTCACACGTTTAAACTCTCATCACTCCCCTACTGACCTTCCGTATGAGGGCGTGTCGGCGTGATTGCGAAATTAAGTCCTTTGGCTAACAGGTCCTTACTTGGCTCGTTCAGTGGCAGGGATGACATGTTGATCACTATGCGCTTCCTGTCTAGTGCATACGATGAAGGTGGTTTCTGCCTTTGTTGCAGCAAGTCAAATTTCTTTATATGTGTAGCTGTTGTTTTCTGTAATATGGAATCTGCTTGCCAACATCGTCCAATCGTCAGGAGACAGTCGTAGCATTAGCTTGAACTGTGTGTCATATAGTTCTCGCGTCACCATATCATGTTCACGACGGCAGTTCCGGACTTGTTCATGTAATAGGGCACTTTCAGTTCGGAGTAAGATTCTCCTCGCTGCAGGCGAAGAAATATGATGTTTTACCTTGATAAACTTAGGTGAAATGTCGTAGTCTCTGCAGCGTTTCAAAAAGGCAAGTGAGCTCAGCAAGCGCGACCGTTTCTGGCGTAGAATGTCCAATTTCCTGCTGTAGGAGTGAGTTTCCTCCCCGTAGAGGCGTATATATTTAGATCGTAGACTTTCGTGGCCGGTGTCTTAGTTTATCATAGTGGCTTACAGGATTGAGCCGCGTCGCATATCTGTTATTATTTCCCGACATTTCGGCTGACATTGCAGCAGCCTTAACCATGGGTAGGTACGAGTTGGTGTCCGTACTACAACTAACGGTTTCTGATCTCCAACCGAGGGCTACTCGAGAGGGGCTTAACATCACAGAGGTGACAAATGGAATGCCTGGCATTCTACTGGTTGAAACATGGATATTAGATGTGTGATTATCCAGAGGAAGGTTTAGGAACATGAAATTGGAAATAGATTGGTTGAAGTTGGATTTGTGTTGGATTAGTGACGTATGCAGGCAGGAAGAATGGGACGTCTGGCGAGGAAACTAGAAGATATTTAGCTCTGAATCAAATAACGGTTATGGAGAACAAGTCTCATATTGACTGGGGAACTTGGCCAGTGGGTAGAACATTATGAGCATTATAGGTTTATTGTAGTTTAAATTACAACGAAAACTACATGCATTAGAGTAGTATAAGTATAGCAGGCTACCAATCAAACAGATAATAAAGAAGTTATAATATTCTACTAAAAAATACAGAAGGTGTAATGCTGCAGATTGTAAATGTTGAAAAGTTAGATTGAAATGCCGTGTTAAGAAGCGGAAGAGAAGAAAAGATAGCGGCGAAATTTAGAATGCATGAAATATATGAACGATTGAGCAGACTGGTAGAATTCTGCACCGATAACTAATAAGGCATAGCTAACACGTTTCTAACAAACAGAACAGAACTATAAACACTGGAATGAGACCAGCTGGTATAGGATGTTTATAAACTGATTTTATTGTGGTCAAGAAGAGATTCTGAAATCTGAATTGGGATTACAAAACGAACTCTGGGGACAACACAAATTCTACCTACAGTCTGGTTGTTATGAAGTAGATGAGAACTCCAATGCAAGGAACTCGAATCTTTGACAGAGAAATCTGTTGATGAGAACATTGTTAGAGAGGAAAGAAGATACAGGACGAGTAGAAGGTGCAGATTTTGGTTCGCTCAGAATATACTACAAAATGAATGAGTAGAAGGTACAGATTTTGGTTCGCTCAGAATATACTACAATATGAATGAGTAGAAGGTACAGATTTTGGTTCACTCAGAATATACTACAATATTAATGAGTAGAAGGTGCAGATTTTGGTTCGCTCAGAATATACTACAATATGAATGAGTAGAAGGTACAGATTTTGGTTCGCTCAGAATATACTACAATATGAATGAGTAGAAGGTGCAGATTTTGGTTCGCTCAGAATATACTACAATATGAATGAGTAGGAGGTACAGATTTTGGTTCGCTCAGAATATACTACAATATGAATGAAAGATGGATAAACAAGAGTGAATGACATGAAATAGAGAAAGCAGAAAATAATGTCTGAAAATTGAGGTAATGATGAAGTACAATAAAGCTAAGGAAAATGGTTCGAATGAATATGAGAATGACTATCTCATGGTGTTGTGGATAGAGTGGTTGGCTGTCGACCCGGAGCTTTGGATTTGGTTGTTGGCCCACCCAAGGATTTTAATTCTGGTCTGAGGACTGGGACTGGGTACATTCAGCCTCGTGAGGCCAAATTGAGAAGAGGTGGGCGCGATTTCCTCACCAGGCATCCTCCAACTGTTCATTTTGGATTTACTACTTTTACTCCAGGCAAACACGGGGATTGTGTTTAACTTCAGGCCACACCCGCCTCCTTCCCAATCCTTGACTTGATTCCAAATACACAATTTAATACAGACATCAGAACACACAGGTTATCAGAAATATTCAAACATACAAAACGCAACCAAAGTACTCGGGGCTAAATGACCAAGATGTACATGTTCCTTAAATGAAACTACAGAAATATCCAAATGTACATAATTGTTTTTAAGTAGGAATTGTTTATACAGCTTATCGAAAGATAAAGAATTCTTTCGGGTAAAGATGGCTTAAGTGCTCTAATATTAGTGACTGAGGTGAAACCCTTAAATATATACAGAATAGAAGGTATACTGATAGAATGAACACATAGAGCGTTTGTATAGGGCTAAGAATATCAAGAATAATGAAGTGAAAAAGGAGGGGAATCCGCTGAGCATAAAAGAGAATATTTAATATTTGAATCAGAAGTGGTTGGCCGCTACGTAGTTAGGGACCACCAGACATCGGTTATGTACGAATTGAGTTGCTACGATGCATAGGGGCTGAAGATCTGGTCAGTTTATTTCGCTTATTATTACTTTGGATGTTTGACAGGTATGTGAAGGGTTATCGAACAGTATGCCATTGTCTCTATATTGAAGAAAGCAGGAGCAGACGGATTGGAAGGTTCTCCTACAATGAGTGTGATGACTAACGCTTCTAAGTTTTTATTAGAAGGATAAAAAAATTGCTGATGATGAAGAAATGTATGATCAAATAGAAGAATTGTTTGACATAGTAAAGGAGAATTCAAACATTATTTTAATGGGTCATTTTAATGCTTCCGTTGGCTCTCAAAATAATTTTAAGTATGCTAGAAAGTTTGGCATGGGTAATATCGATGAGAGAGGAGAAACATTACTTGAATTCTGTGAACAACATGAGATGGTAATAACTTATACCTGTTTCGAAGTTCCCAAGAGAAGACGTTACATCTGGATAGCACCTAAGGATAGAAGATGGTTGCAAATTTACTACATTATAGTTAAACAAAGAGATAGGAACCAAGTGAAAGCCAGCCATAGTTACTCTGGGGCGGAAATTGATAATGATCACATCCTAGTTGCAGCTAAATGTAATATAAGGTTCAAGAGGAATGAATCATTTGGACCAAAAAATAAATGGTGGTTAAATAAGCTTCAGGATTCTAATGTAGTACAAATATTTAAAGATGATAGATAATTGGTCAAGGATGAGACTTTAGGACGGGTTGATATAAGAAATGGCTTAGAATCAGCTGCAACGGAGGTACTAGGCAAAGAGAAATTGGAACCGAAAAAGAAATGGATGACCCAGGAAGTCCTAGAGCTTATTGAATAAAGGAGCAAATTTAGTAATATAGACACCCAAGCGTATTAGTCTCTAAAGAATCAAATAACAAGGAAATGTCGCAAGGAGAAAGATAATTGGATGATGCTGGTATGCGTGGGTATTGAGGATGACCTGATGAATGGGAAACCTGACAAAGCTTATTTTAAAGTGAAATCTTTGAACTATCAACTACGCATCACAAGCAATGTAGTTAAGGATTACAAAGGGAAGCTATTGTTTGAAATTGAAAAGGTATGTGAGCGATGGAAGGAATACCTTGAAGATTTGTGTGATGGACCAGATATTACTGACAATAGTATTTATATAGAAGATGAAGAACTTATTGAAGATGATAAAGGTCCAACTATAACTAAAGCAGAGTTTTATGCAGCACTCACTAAACTGAATGGAAATAAAGCAACTGGTGTAGATAACATTCCTGCAGAGCTCTTAAAATGTTGTGATGTAAGCATTAAAGAATACCTTTTTCAAATCATTACTAAATGCTATGAAGACGGAATTGTACCTCCTGATTTTATTAAAATTCAAACAATCACACTACCCAAGAAAGGAAATGCTTGTGAATGTTCTAATTATAGAACTTAAGCCATTCTTTCGCATGCATCAAAGATTGTATTGATCATCATCAAAGATAGACTAAGCAAGAAAATTGAACAACATCTGGATAGTTATTTATTTAGCGTATGGCATGGTTACATAATAACAAGCTAAAGAACACATTAAACATATACATTAGAATTTAGCCTAAAAGAACAATAAATATTATAATAAATTTTGAATGAGGAGACACATATTCGATAGATAAAATGTTCAGATTTACAAGGTAAGATTTAAATTTGAAATCCAATCTAGAGCAGGCTGCGTTGCATCATGAATGTCTTTCAGGTTCCCATTATAGGCTCGAAGGCTGCAGTCCTCCACGATATGTTGGATGGTCTGTCTTTCAAAACCACAGTCGCACTGAGGTGAGGAAGCCTTATTCCACTTGAATAAGCTGTCTGCGCAGACCCCATGTCCCGTTCGAATCCTGTTGAGTGATTTCCATGTATGGCGGGGTAGTTCCATGCTAGCTGGTTTCTTGATAGGATCAATGAAGTGTCCATATTTCTCATGGAATAAATTATTCCATACCTCAGACCACTTGTTGTCAATCTGGAAAGTATTTAATTGAAGATATTCCGCTGGTAGGATGGGTGGTCGGCGGGATTTCAAGCGACTTATCTTTACTGTAGGTATGTCACAATGAATAGGAAGTTTGGAGTGGAAATTATCTTTTGATATTCCCTCAACAGAGAGTTCTGTCAACGTAAGTCAGGTGGTGCAATATGACTTAGAGGTGAAAGCCAGTACAGTGGAGTGGTCCTGATGCAACCTGATATTATCCTCATCGCCGAATTCAATTGGACATCAATCTGCTTCACATGTGGATTGTTAAGCCACACCGGAGCACAGTATTCAGCAGCTGAATAGACAAGTCCTAAAGCAGAAGATCGTAATGTTGTTGTTGTAGCTCCCCATGTGCTTCCACATAACTTCTGCAAGATGTTATTGCGTGATCTTAGTTTTGCTGCAGATCTGGATAGTGATCAATATGGATTTAGAACAAGGAAACGGACTAGGGAGGCTATCCTAGCATTACGTCAGATTTGAGAAAGAAGACCGGAAGTTAATTAAAAGACCTATACTTAATTCATTGATATAGAAAATGCATTTGATAATGTCAATTAGAAAACCTTATTTCTTACACCCGTTTGCCAAAGTCAGGATTGACTGGAAAGACAGGCGCCTTTCTCTGAATCAAACTACCGAAATAACAGTTAATGGTAATAAAAGAGAAGCAAAATAAGAAGAGGAGTAAGGCAGGGTTGTACTCTATCAGCATACCTTTTTAATATCTATATAGAAGCTGCAGTAAATACATTAAAAGAGAAAACAAAAGGATTAAAATTGAAAGGATTACAGGTTCATAGCATTCGCTTTGCAGATGATATTGCACTTTTAGCAAACTCCGCATGTAAAATGAATAGAATGTTAAAAGTTTTTCAGAAATCCTTAGGAAAATTCGGGCTAAGAGTTAATTCTTGAAAGACATAATTAATGGTAGTTGATAAAAAGAAACAACCAATTTTAGCATATATAATGTTAAATTATAGATCCATTGAACAAGTAACGGAATTTTGCTATTTGGGAAGTGTGATTAATTATGACAACAGATACATCTCAGAAATTAAGAAAAGAAGAGCGTTGGCGAAGGAAGCCTTTCAAAATAAGAAGAATTTGCTGCTCAATGGCCACCTCAACTTGAAGATAAGGAAGTCATTTCTCAAGACCTTTGTTCGGAGTTTGTTGACCTGTGGTTGTGAAACATGGACCCTTGGGAAAAGACAAGAATCAAAACTTGAGGCAGCTGAAATGTGGTTTCGGAGACGAATGACCCGAACAAGCCGGATGGAAAGAAAGACAAATGAGCTTGTTCTGAACCAAATTCAGGAGAATCGATGCCTGTTGAACACCATCAAGAAAAGGAAAGGGAAATCCATGTGACGCATACTCAGGCATGATACTCTCTTCCAGGTATCTTTGGAAGGAAAAACTTTGTCGAAAAAACCAAGGGGACGACCAAGACAATCGTATCTCATGAATATTGTCAAGGAGATGGAAGGTGACTCGTATGCCAATATGAAGAGGACTGCTGAAGACTGTAAGAAATGGCTGCGACGACAAGGCTTTTAGCAAATGGATTGGATGACAGCCGAGTTAGGTAAAGACAAGTTCAGTGAACAAGAATCTGAGGAACAAGGGTAGTTGTATTAAGTATTATACTCTTCTTGGTAGAATAAAGATTGAGAGGAAAACGTTCGTGGCATAGTGTAAATAAAGCTGTGTATAATGTTGATTGGAGATATTGTTTGACAGTTTCAAAAGTTTCGGAATACAATTCAGGATTCTGAGTGTGTCTACAACCAGCTGGTGTTTATTCGATTCGATAGACATGAGAGAGAGACTGGTATTTAGAATGATATAAGGTAAGAATTCATTTTATCATTAGTGCTTTGCAATCTCTAGACATGGCAAGTAACGACGCGAAATGCCAAAGAAATTTAAAGTAGAATTGAGGACGAAGATAAAGTAATTTCGACTCGGAGATTTACTAATGGCAATTTCATCTTAGCCTCATCGCCAGAGGATTTGATCATGTTTCTAAACGGTGTGTACGAGGTGTTGAGGATATATTTCATAATACAATCATTGTATTTGGAACAGAATAAACGGATTGCAGCAGGGAGATTTAAAATAAAAATATTGAAATAGATTGGCTGTTGAAACACTAAGAGACGTTGGTGACTCCAACTTGGGCACAGAATGGAGAAAGACGTACGATATAAAGATTGGGTTGACATTGTTTAAATGAAATATCCATCTAGGTATTAAAAAGTCATTTTTGAAGACATTGCCTGGAGCTTGGCGCTATATGGATGCGAAACTTTGATTGTTTTTGCTACAGAATATATAAAAATAGAAATATTTGATTGTGGTGTTCTAGAAAAATAGTGATGATTTATGAAGGGTATTAGGACGAGTGGGGGAGGGTAAATGATTCTGACGAGGGGTTATGCATAAAAGAGAGAGCTTGGTATGGCACATACTACGACAACTGGAATTGAAACCTTACAGTATTTACGGAAGGACGGGAGATAGAATGGTAACCTCAAGAATGAGTGACGTCACTCAACATATACGCCGCCCGTGCGAAAGCTCAGCCACTTTTGCACGCACGTTTACGGATTTATTTAAGCAAATGCATCGATTTGTGCTAGAAGTCAATTCTCTTACTCTATTTCATCACTTTTAGGATATTGTGCCGGGTTTGACAAACCTCTGAGATACTTATGTCAGATATTTTGAAACATAGAATGTAACATCGATTATTAATTCAGAATAACAGTGTACAAAGTGTGTATTTGTTGACGTCTAAATAGGAGGTCGAGATATTGAATCGTTGGGGGGGGAAAATTGCTTATTTTATGTTCCCAGCTACAGTACGTGGTCATACGGGAATCACATTATGGTGAGCCATGAGTTGGATAAATGTTCACTATATGGAGTGGTTAATGTTAACGAGTTACCACTTTCTGTATATTATAACAAGCCACCGTTATAAATAGTATCTGATATTTTCTTGGACCTAAAGCTAATCACTGAACTCCACATAATTTATGTAGCCCTAAATAACCATTCATCCGCGATGTATTCAAGAGTAAAGCATAATAGTCCATATGGTTTCGAAATCACATGATTTGCATATCCAAAATTTCCACCTTAATCCAAATGCCAGCATGGCTATTCTGTAGGGAATATAATATGGATTATTCTGTCATCTGTACGAGCACGCACTTCCTAAGTCAGATGGATTTCAGTTATCCAGATTATATTAAATAGTCATATCCCCGAACATCCATGTTGTTAAAGCGGCACAATGTGGTGTAAAATAAGTTGAACACTTTCACTGCTAGTATGAATTAGCACACAATTTCCGTAACCATTCAATAATTTCAATTATATAACTGATCAAGGACAAAGTTGACTTTTGGCAAACGGAATGTGTCTGGAAATAATTTGCCATTTCCATGTATAATCAGAACTTTTGAACTAGATACGGATTTCATATTTATCATGGAAACCTATGACTCCAAATACTCCGATGTGACGCATCATTTTGTTTGCTTAGTATATAAGTATTTGAAAATATTCAGACTGTATTAAATACATAGCATTGAATATTAAAACTGAGATCAGTTCCAGGCATTAGATAAGGACAGTATTCCTGGTAGTGATATTAATGAATGTTGGTCCAGTTATCATTTCATAAGTTAGATCTCTGTATTTTGAAAGTATTATTCACCATTCTCAGAACGGAGGCAGACAGGTTTTTCTCCGGGTACTCCGGTTTTCCCTGTCAAAAATTTCATTCCAGCAACACTCTCCACTATCATTTCATTTCATCTGTCATTCATTTAATCATTGCCCCAGAGGAGTGCGTCAGGCCTCGGCAGCCGGCACAGTCCATATCCTCGCCGCTAGATGGGGGCTTCATTCATTTCATTCCTGACCCGGTCGGAGACTGGAAGCAGGCTGTGGATTTTTCATTCACCATTCTCAAATAATTCAAAATAATTATGAGCGTACTGGATTGTATTAATACCAATGATTTCAGGCTTGGATGTCCTGATACTTCGGATCAAGGAAGATATACGCATTATGTAATACCAGAGGACAGAATACCAGCACTGTGTCTGAAAGAAATATTACAAATCAAGAAAATTTGTCGTCCAAGCTGTCAACCCATACTGGAAAGAAGCGTTACTCGTATAGAACATGCGAAACCAAATTTACCCGTAATGCTCATTTGAAGACACACATGCTAACCCATACTGGTGAGAAGCCCTTCTCGTGCAGTATTTGCAAAGTAAAATTTAGAGAGAAAGGTAATTTGAAGACACACATGTTAACCCATACTGGTGAGAAGCTCTTCTCGTGTAGCACATGCGAAGCAAAATTTAGTGAGAATGGTGGTTTGAAGAGACACATGTTAATCCATACTGGTGAGAAGCCCTTCTCGTGTAGCACATGCGAAGCCAAATTTAGTCAGAATGTTAGTTTGAAGGCACACATGTTAACCCATTCTAGTGAGAAGCCCTTATCGTGTAGCACATGCGAAGCCAAATTTATTCATAAAGGCCATTTGAAGGCACACATGTCAACCCATACTGGTGAGAAGCCCTTCTCGTGTAGCACATGCGACGCCAAATTCAGTCAGAATGGTAGTTTGAAGACCCACATGTTAACACATACTGGTGAGAAGCCCTTCTCCTGTAGTACATGCGAAGCCAAATTTAATTCTAAAGGTCATTTAAAGATTCACATATTAGCCCATACTGGGGAGAAGCCCTTCTCGTGTAGAACATGCGAAACCAAATTTAGTCGGATTGGTAGTTCGAAGTCTCACATGTTAACCCATACTGGTGAGAAGCCCTTTTTTGTGTAGCACATGCGGAGACAAATTTGCTCGCAAGCAAAATTTGAAGAAACACAAGTTAACCCATAGTTGTGAGAAGACAAAGTAGAATATGCCAAACCAAATTTGTTGGGACATTTGAAGATGCACCTTTTTTACCCATACCTGTGTAGCAGATTTCGTGAGAGACATCTTATCCCTTTCGATGCCAAGTGATTATGCTAAAATTTCCAATCCAATCGTAGTGAAAATTACAAGTGTTACAAAATACCTCCCATCTATATTTTAAGATAGTGTGTTGGTATTTTTTTCTCTAGCAGTTAAACTAACAATTCAGAAACTTGAAGCTAAATAATTACAATTTCCTTCATTTGGGGATTAATAAAATCTGTAAAAATAATCTTGTGAGAAGGAAAATAATTGTTTTTGTTGTCTCGGAGCCCACTCGTTAACAGCATGCATTTCTTGTGACTGGAGTCCTAATTCCACTGAACGGATGGTAATAGCTATATTAATACACACACTGATCTTTGTTGTTTGTTGTTGTAGTTGTTATTGATTCTTTTAAAGGCTTGCGACATTGCGGTCATGTAGCCACGTGTATTTGGGTATGTGTAAAATTTGTCTGATGGCCTGTGTCACTGTGAAGTTAGTACTAGTATGTGTATCTGTTACTGAGGTACGAATTGGGTAGGAAGCGGCCGTGGCCTTATGTTAGGTACCATCCTAGCATTTTCATGGAGTAGAAGTGGGAAGTCACGAAAAACTACGTCCAGGATGACTGGGATGGAAATTGATAACGTCTCTTCTCGATTCTGCCTCTAGATATTGATTGTACTCCGTTTCAGCCCTCAGACCAGAATTAAATTTCTTGACAGAGCCGGGAATCGAACTCTGACCTCCAGGGTGACAGCCAAGAATGCTAGCCACTACGGAACGAGGCGGACAAAACACTGCTTGGATGGTTCCTCAGATTAGGGGCTGCGACAACGTGGTCATGTTGCCCCGTGTACTTCTGTTGTGTGTAGAATCTGTCTGACAACCGGTGTAGTTCCAATGTTCGTAATCAGGTACCAGTTGCAGTGGCATCTAATTGCCAATTTTGCGGCTAGGTGGAACTACAGAGCATTAATCAAAACTTACCTTCAAATTTGACTCACACAATTGTAGTTAGTGGAAGGTTCTTTTACGTGCCATAAATCTATGACTTGAGACCGCTGGCTTTACTTCACCTCCAAATGAGGGCGTAATGAGGGAATTTTAACGCTCTTTAAAATCCAACGACTTCGGCCGGGTTTGAAACCGCGATCTTGGGCATAGAAGCTCAGCATGCTACCGAGGGGTGCGGAGAGGACGCTCAAGTTACTCTTGGGGAACAACCAAAATGTAGTTTTCTTTCTTTTCCAGACCTATTGTAAAAATCTTATAGAGGTTTTTGTCTTCTGGGTGGGAAGAAACACAATCATATTACAGACATGATTTAGGAAGAGTGAAGATTGACAAAGATAATTTGGAAAGATTGAGTCCCTTGGGCATCAGATAATGAGATAGGTGGGATTCCAACGGGTTACCACATTCAAATGACTCCTTCCGTATTAGCGTGGCGGTAATGAAACCGTTGACAACACTGATTGATGTGAAAAGATACACCTAGCAGAGGGTCTCATTCATACTTCTACACACAGAACGTTAGTGGGCTGCAAACACAGACATGCGTTTCATTCACACTTGTACACACAGAAGGTTACTGGGCTGTAAATACAGACTTGGGTCTCATTCACAATTCTACACACAGAACGTTAGTGGGCTGTAAATACAGACTTGGGTCTCATTCACACTTGTACACACCGAACGTTACTGGGCTGTAAACACAGACTTGTGTCTCATTCACACTTCTACACACAGAACGTTAGTGGGCTGCAAACACACATGGGTCTCATTCACACTTCTACACACAGAACGTTAGCGGGCTGCAAACACAGGATTGGGTCTCATTCACACTTCTACACACAGAACGTTAGTGGGCTGCAAACACAGACTTGGGACATATTCACACTTCTACACACAGAACGTTAGTGGACTGCAAACACAGACTTGGGTCTCATTCACACTTCTACACACAGAACGTTAGTGGGCTGCAAACACAGACTTGGGTGTCATTCACACTTCTACACACAGAACGTTAGTGGGCTCTAAACACAGACTTGGGTCTCATTCACACTTCTACACACAGAACGTTAGAGGGCTGCAAACACAGACTTGGGTCTCATTCACACTTCTACACACAGAACGGAAGTGGGCTTCAAACACAGACTTGGGTCTCATTCACACTTCTACACACAGAACGTTAGTGGACTGCAATCACCGACTTGGGTCTCATTCACACTTCTACACACAGTACGTAAGAGGACTGCAAACACAGACTTGGGTCTCATTCACACTTCTACACACAGAACGTCACTGGGCTGCAATCACAGGCTTGGGTCTTATTCACACGTATACACACAGAACGTTAGTGGGCTGTAAACACAGACTTTGGTCTCATTCACTTCACACTTCTACACACAGAACGTTACTGGGCTGCACACACATACTTAGGTCTCATTCACACTTCTACACACAGAACGTTAGTGGGCTGCAAACACAGACTTGGGTTTCATTCACACTTCTACACACAGAACGTTACTGGGCTGCGAACACAGACTTGGGTCTCATTAACACTTCTACATATAGAACGTTAGTGGGCTGCAAACACTGACTTGGGTCTCATTCACACGTCTACTCACAGAACGTTAGTGGGCTGCAAACACAGACGTGGGTCTCATTCACACTTCTGAACACAGAACGTTAGTGGGCTGCAAACACAGACTTGGGTCTCATTCAATCTTCTAGACACAGAACGTTAGTGGGCTGCAAACACCGACTTGGGCCTCATTAACACTTCTACACACAGAACGTTACTGGGCTGCAAACACTGACTTGGGTCTCATTCACACTTCTACACACAGAACGTTACTGGGCTGCAAACACAGACCTGGATCTCATTCACACTTTTACACACAGAACGTTAGTGGGCTGTATACACAGACGTGGGTCTCATTCACACTTCTACACAAAGAACGTAAGTGGGCTGCAAGCACTGACTTGGTCTCATCCACACTTCTACACACAGAACGTTAGTGGGCTGCAATCACAGACTTGGGTCTCATTCACACTTCTACAGAGAGAACGTTTGTGGGCTGCAAACACAGGCATGGGTCTCATTCACATTTCTACACACAGAACGTTGGTGGGCTGTAAAAACAGACTTGGGTCTCATTCTAACTTCTACACACAGAACGTTAATGGGCGGCAAACACAAACTTAGGTCTCATTCACACTTCTACACACAGAACGTCAGTGGGCTGCAGACACTGACTTGGGTCTCATTCACACTTCTACACACAGAACGTCAGTGGGCTGCAAACACAAACTTGTCTCATTCACACTTCTACACACAGAATGTTATCGGGCTGCAAACACAGACTTGGGTCTCATTCACACTTCTACACACAGAACGTTAGTGGGCTGCAAACACAGACTTGGGTCTTATTCACACTGCTGCACACAGAACGTTAGTGGGCTGCAAACACCGACTTTGGTCTCATTCACACTTCCTCACACACAACGTAAGTGGGCTGCAAACACAGACTTGGGTCTTATTCACATTTCTACACACAGAACGTTAGTGGGCTGCAAACTCAAACTTGGGTCTCATTCACACTTCTACACACGGAACGTTACTGGGCTGCAAACAAAGACTTGGGTCTCATTCACACTTCTACACACAGAACGTTAGTGGGCTGCACACACAGACTTGGGTCTCATTCACACTTCTACACACAGAACGTTAGTGGGCAGCAAACACAGACTTGGGCCTCATTCACACTGCTACACACAGAGCGTTACTGGGCTGCAAACACAGACTTGGGTTTCATTCACACTTCTACACACAGAACGTTAGTGGGCTGCAAACACAGACTTGGGTGTCATTCACACTTCTACACACAGAACGTTAGTGGGCTCTAAACACAGACTTGGGTCTCATTCACACTTCTACACACAGAACGTTAGAGGGCTGCAAACACAGACTTGGGTCTCATTCACACTTCTACACACAGAACGGAAGTGGGCTGCAAACACAGACTTGGGTCTCATTCACACTTCTACACACAGAACGTTAGTGGACTGCAATCACCGACTTGGGTCTCATTCACACTTCTACACACAGTACGTAAGAGGACTGCAAACACAGACTTGGGTCTCATTCACACTTCTACGCACAGAACGTCACTGGGCTGCAATCACAGGCTTGGGTCTTATTCACACGTCTACACACAGAACGTTAGTGGGCTGTAAACACAGACTTTGGTCTCATTCACTTCACACTTCTACACACAGAACGTTACTGGGCTGCACACACAGACTTAGGTCTCATTCACACTTCTACACACAGAACGTTAGTGGGCTGCAAACACAGACTTGGGTTTCATTCACACTTCTACACACAGAACGTTACTGGGCTGCGAACACAGACTTGGGTCTCATTAACACTTCTACATATAGAACGTTAGTGGGCTGCAAACACTGACTTGGGTCTCATTCACACGTCTACTCACAGAACGTTAGTGGGCTGCAAACACAGACGTGGGTCTCATTCACACTTCTGAACACAGAACGTTAGTGGGCTGCAAACACAGACTTCGGTCTCATTCAATCTTCTAGACACAGAAAGTTAGTGGGCTGCAAACACAGACTTGGGCCTCATTAACACTTCTACACACAGAACGTTACTGGGCTGCAAACACTGACTTGGGTCTCATTCACACTTCTACACACAGAACGTTACTGGGCTGCAAACACAGACCTGGATCTCATTCACACTTTTACACACAGAACGTTAGTGGGCTGTATACACAGACGTGGGTCTCATTCACACTTCTACACAAAGAACGTAAGTGGGCTGCAAGCACTGACTTGGTCTCATCCACACTTCTACACACAGAACGTTAGTGGGCTGCAATCACAGACTTGGGTCTCATTCACACTTCTACAGAGAGAACGTTTGTGGGCTGCAAACACAGACATGGGTCTCATTCACATTTCTACACACAGAACGTTGGTGGGCTGTAAAAACAGACTTGGGTCTCATTCTAACTTCTACACACAGAACGTTAATGGGCGGCAAACACAAACTTAGGTCTCATTCACACTTCTAAACACAGAACGTCAGTGGGCTGCAGACACTGACTTGGGTCTCATTCACACTTCTACACACAGAACGTCAGTGGGCTGCAAACACAAACTTGTCTCATTCACACTTCTACACACAGAACGTTATCGGGCTGCAAACACAGACTTGGGTCTCATTCACACTTCAACACACAGAACGTTAGTGGGCTGCAAACACAGACTTGGGTCTTATTCACACTTCTACACAGAGAACGTAAGTGGGCTGCAAACACCGACTTTGGCCTCATTCACACTTCCACACACACAACGTTAGTGGGCTGCAAGCACAGACTTGGGTCTCGTTCAGACTTCTACACACAGAACGTTACTGGGCTGCAAACACAGACTTGGGTCTCATTCACACTTCTACACACAGAACGTTATTGGGCTGCAACACAGACTTGGTCTCATTCACAATTCTACACGCAGAACATTATTGGGCTGCAAACACAGACTTGGGTCTCATTCACACTTCTACACACAGAACGTTAGTGGGCTGCAAACACAGACTTGGGTCTTATTCACACTGCTGCACACAGAACGTTAGTGGGCTGCAAACACCGACTTTGGTCTCATTCACACTTCCTCACACACAACGTAAGTGGGCTGCAAACACAGACTTGGGTCTTATTCACATTTCTACACACAGAACGTTAGTGGGCTGCAAACACAGACTTGGGTCTCATTCACACTTCTACACACGGAACGTTACTGGGCTGCAAACATAGACTTGGGTCTCATTCACACTTCTACACACAGAACGTTAGTGGGCTGCACACACAGACTTGGGTCTCATTCACACTTCTACACACAGAACGTTAGTGGGCAGCAAACACAGACTTGGGCCTCATTCGACTGCTACACACAGAGCGTTACTGGGCTGCAAACACAGACTTGGGTCTCATTCACACTTCTACACACAGAACGTTAGTGGGCGGCAAACACAAACATGGGTCTCATTCACACTTCCACACACAGAACGTTAGTGGGCTGCAAACACACATTTGGATCTCTAAAATAACATGTTGTGTTTCGAATATTTTAAAACAATCTCTCGATTATTCCCCCACAACATTGAGCGCACGCTGAAGGGTTAGGATGTGATGGATGTGTGTGCACAAGCTACTTTTAGCACCCCTTGGCTACCTACGTCCCTGAGCACCAATTCACCTAACAGCATTAAAGATCCTCCATCGTAGAGCTGGGGTTCGAACCTGGAACCAACGGTGCAGGTCTCACAGAACTGTGGATATTACACCAAATGTATATAAATTAGGTTGTACTATGGTGTCTTCCCCCTTCCGAGGTCATCCTCATGGCAAACAGGACAGGGGCCCAGCCATCCTAGGGGCCCTGTCATCCTAGGGGCCCTGCCATCCTAGGGGACCAGCCATCCTAGAAGCCCAGCCATCCTAGAGGCACAGTCATCCTAGGGGCCCAGCCATCCTGGGAGTCCAGCCATCCTAGGAGCCCTGCCATCCTAGGGGCCCAGCCATCCTAGGAGTCCAGCCATACTAGGAGCCCAGCCATCTTAGGAGCCCAACCATCCTAGGGGACCAGCCATCCTAGGGGTCCAGCCATCCTAGGCGTCCAGCCATCCCAGGGGCCCAGCCATCCCAGGTGTCCAGCCATCCTAGGAGCCCAGCCATCCTAGGGGTCCAGCCATCCTAGGGGCCCAACCATCTTAGGGGCCCAGCCATCCTAGGGGTCCAGCCATCCTGGGGGTCCAGCCATACTAGGTGCCCAGCCATCCTGGGAGCCCAGCCATCCTGGGGGTCCAGCCATCCTGGGGGCCCAGCCACCCTGGGGGTCCAGCTATCCTAGGGACCCAGCCATCCTAGGAGCCCAGCCATGCTAGGAGCCCAGCCATCCTAGGAGCCCAGCCGTCCTAGAGGCCCAGCCATCCTAGGAGCCCAGCCATCCTAGGTGCCAGCCATTCTAGGGGCCCAGCCATCCTAGGGGCCCCAGCCATCCCAGGGTCGCAGCCATCTTAGCGGCCCAGCCATCCTAGTGGTTCAGCCATCCTAGGGGTCCAGCCATCCTAGGGGCCCAGCCATCCTAGGAGCCCAGCCATTCTAGGTGCGAGCCATTCTAGGTGCCCAGCCATCCTAGTGGTCCAGCCTCACTAGGGGCCCAGCCATCCTAGGGTTCCAGTCATCCTAGGAGCCCAGCCATCCTAGGTGCCCACCCATCCTAGGGGCCCAGCCATCCTAATGGCCCAGCCATACTAGGGGCCCAGCCATCCTAGGGGCCCAGCCATCCTAGGGGCCCTGCCATCGTAGGTGCCCAGCCATCCTAGGGGTCCATTCATCCTAGGGGTCCAGCCATCCTAGGGGCCCAGCCATCCAAGTGGTCCAGCCATCCTAGGGGCCCAGCCATCCTAGGAGTCCAACCATCCTAGGGGCCCAGCCATCCTAGGGGCCCAGCCATCCTAGGGGTCCAGCCATCCCAGGGGCACAGCCATCCCAGTGGTCCAGCCATCCTAGGGGCACAGCCATCCTGGGGGTCCAGCCATCCTATGGGCCCAGCCATCCTAGGGGCCCTAGGGGCCCAGCCATCCTAGGGGCCCAGACATCCTAGGAGCCCTGCCATCCTAGGAGCCCAGCCATCCTAGGAGTCCAACCATCCTAGGAGTCCAGCCATCCTAGGGGCCTAGCCATCCTAGTGGTCCAGCCATCCTAGGGGCCCAGCCATCCTAGGCGCCCAGCCATCCTAGGAGTCCAACCATCCTAGGGGCCCAGCCATCCAAACGGGCCCAGCCATCCTAGGGGTCCAGCCATCCCAGGGGCCCAGCCATCCCAGGGGTCCAGCCATCCTAGGAGCCTAGCCATCCTAGGGGTCCAGCCATCCTGGGGGTCCAGCCATCCTTGGGGCCCAGCCATCCTGGGGGTCAAGCCATCCTGGAGGCCCAGCCATCCTAGGGGCACAGCCATCCTGGGGGTCCAGCCATCCTAGGGGCCCAGCCATCCTGGGGGCCCTAGGGGCCCAGCCATACTAGCAGCCCAGCTATCCAAGGGGCCCAGCCATCCTAGGGGCCCAGCCATCCTAGGATCCCAGCAATGCTAGGAGCCCAGCCATCCTAGGAGCCCAGCCGTCCTAGGGGCCCAGCCATCCCAGGAGCCCTGCCATCCTCGGAGCCCAGCCATCCTAGGAGTCCAGCCATCATAGGGGCCCAGCCATCCTAGGTATCCAGCCATCCTAGGGGTCCAGCCATCCCAGGGGTCCAGCCATCCTAGGAGCCCAGCCATCCTAGGGGTCCAGCCATCCTGGGGGTCCAGCCATCCAGGGGGCCCAGCCATCCTGGGGTCCCAGCCATCCTGGGGGCCCAGCCATCCTAGGAGCCCAGCCATCCTAGGGGCCCATCCATCCTAGGGGTCCAGTCATCCTAGGGGCCAAGCCATCCTAGGAGGCCAGCCATCCTAGGTGCCCAGCCATCCTAGTGGTTCAGCCACACTAGGGGCCCAGCCATCCTAGGGTTCCAGTCATCCTTGGAGCCCAGCCATCCTAGGTGCCCAACCATCCTAGGGGCCCAGCCATCCTAGTGGTCCAGCCATACTAGGGGCCCAGCCATCCTAGGGGCCCTGCCATCCTAGGAGCCCAGCCTTCCTAGGGGCCCAGCCATCCTATTGGTCCAGCCATCCTAGGGGTCCATCCTTCCTAGGGACCCAGCCAAACTAGGAGTCCAGCCATCCTAGGGGCCAAGCTATCCTAGGGGCCCAGCCATGCTAGGGTTCCAGCCATCCTAGGGGCCCAGACTTCCTAGGGGCCCAGCCATGCTAGGGTTCCAGCCATCCTAGGGGCCCAGACTTCCTAGGGGCCCAGCCAACGTAGGAGCCCAGCCATTTTAGGGGTCCAGCCATCCTAGGAGCCCAGGCATCCTGGGGGTCCAGCCATACTAGGGGGCCAGCCATCCTGGGGGCCCTGCCATCCTGGAGGCCCAGCCATCCTGGGGGCCCAGCCATCCAGGGGGTCCAGCCTTCCTAGGGGTCCAGCCATCCTGGGGGCCCAGCCATCATAGGGGCCCAGCCATCCTGGGGAGCCAGCCATCCCAGGGTCCCAGCCATACTAGCGGCCCAGCCATCCTAGGGACCCAGCCATCCTAGTGGTCCAGCCATCCTAGGAGCCCTGCCATCCTAGTGGCCAGCCATCCTAGGGGCACAGCCACATGCTAAGAGCCCAGCCATCCTAGGAGGCCAGCCGTCCTAGGGGCCCAGCCATCCTGGGAGCCCAGCCATCCTAGGGGTCCAGCCATCCTAGGAGCCAGCTATCCCAGGGTCCCAGCCATACTAGCGGCCCAGCCATCCTAGGGACCCAGCCATCCTAGTGGTCCAGCCATCCTAGGAGCCCGGCCATCCTAGTGGCCAGCCATCCTAGGGGCACAGCCATCCTAGGGGCCCAGCCATCCTAGGGGCCCAGCCATCCTAGTGGTCCAGCCATCCTAGGGGCCCAGCCATCCTAGGGGCCCAGCTATTCTAGTGGTCCAGCCATCCTAGGAGCCCAGCCATCCTAGGGGCCCATCCATCCTAGGGGTCCAGCCATCCTAGGGGCCAAACCATCCTAGGAGCCCAGCCATCCTAGGTGCCCAGCCATCCTAGTGGTTCAGCCACACTAGGGGCCCAGCCATCTTAGGGTTCCAGTCATCCTAGGAGCCCAGCCATCCTAGGTGCCCAGCCATCCTAGGGGCCCAGCCATCCTAGTGGTCCAGCCATACTAGGGGCCCAGCCATCCTAGGGGCCCTGCCTTATAGGAGCCCAGCCTTCCTAGGGGCCCAGCCATCCTATTGGTCCAGCCATCCTAGGGGTCCATCCATCCTCGGGACCCAGCCAAACTAGGAGTCCAGCCATCCTAGGGGCCAAACTATCCTAGGGGCCCAGCCATGCTAGGGTTCCAGCCATCCTAGGGGCCCAGCCTTCCTAGGGGCCCAGCCAACGTAGGAGCCCAGCCATTTTAGGGGTCCAGCCATCCTAGGAGCCCAGGCATCCTGGGGGTCCAGCCATACTAGGGGGCCAGCCATCCTGGGGGCCCTGCCATCCTGGAGGCCCAGCCATCCTGGGGGCCCAGCCATCCAGGGGGTCCAGCCTTCCTAGGGGTCCAGCCATCCTAGGAGCCCAGCCATCCTAGGGGCTCAGCCATCCTAGCGGCCCAGCCATCCTAGGGCCCCAGCCATACTAAGAGCCCAGCCATCCTAGGGGTCAAGCCATCCTAGGAGCCCAGCCATCCTAGGAGCCCATCCATCCTAGGGGTCCAGCCTTCCTAGGAGCCCAGCCATCCTAGGGGCCCAGCCATCCTAGGGGTCCAGCCATCCCAGGGGCACAGCCATCCCAGGGGTCCAGCCATCCTAGGGGCACAGCCATCCTGGGGGTCCAGCCATCCTAGGGGCCCAGCCATCCTAGGGGCCCTAGGGTCCCAGCCATACTAGGAGCCCAGCTATCCTAGGGGCCCAGCCATCCTAGGGGCCCAGCCATCCTAGGATCCCAGCAATGCTAGGAGCCCATCCATCCTAGGAGTCCAGCCGTCCTAGGGGCCCAGCCATCCTAAGGGCCCAGCCTTCGTAGGAGCCCTGCCATCCTAGGAGCCCAGCCATCCTAGGAGTCCAACCATCCTAGGAGTCCAGCCATCCTAGGGGCCTAGCCATCCTAGTGGTCCAGCCATCCTAGGGGCCCTGCCATCCTAGGGGCCCAGCCATCCTAGGCGCCCAGCCATCCTAGGAGTCCAACCATTCTAGGGGCCCAGCCATCCCAAGGGGCCCAGCCATCCTAGGGGTCCAGCCATCCAAGGGGCCCAGCCATCCCAGGGGTCCAGCCATCCTAGGAGCCCAGCCATCCTAGGGGTCCAGCCATCCTGGGGGTCCAGCCATCCTTGGGGCCCAGCCATCCTGGGGGTCAAGCCATCCTGGGGGCCCAGCCATCCTAGTGGCACAGCCATCCTGGAGGTCCAGCCATCCTAGGGGCCAAGCCATCCTAGGAGGCCAGCCATCCTAGGTGCCCAGCCATCCTAGTGGTTCAGCCACACTAGGGGCCCAGCCATCCTAGGGTTCCAGTCATCCTTGGAGCCCAGCCATCCTAGGTGCCCAGCCATCCTAGGGGCCCAGCCATCCTAGTGGTCCAGCCATACTAGGGGCCCAGCCATCCTAGGAGCCCTGCCATCCTAGGAGCCCAGCCTTCCTAGGGGCCCAGCCATCCTATTGGTCCAGCCATCCTAGGGGTCCATCCATCCTAGGGACCCAGCCAAACTAGGAGTCCAGCCATCCTAGGGGCCAAGCTATCCTAGGGGCCCAGCCATGCGAGGGTTCCAGTCATCCTAGGGGCCCAGACTTCCTAGGGGCCCAGCCATGCTAGGGTTCCAGCCATCCTAGGGGCCCAGACTTCCTAGGGGCCCAGCCAACGTAGGAGCCCAGCCATTTTAGGGGTCCAGCCATCCTAGGAGCCCAGGCATCCTGGGGGTCCAGCCATACTAGGGGGCCAGCCATCCTGGGGGCCCTGCCATCCTGGAGGCCCAGCCATCCTGGGGGCCCAGCCATCCAGGGGGTCCAGCCTTCCTAGGGGTCCAGCCATCCTGGGGGCCCAGCCATCATAGGGGCCCAGCCATCCTGGGGAGCCAGCCATCCCAGGGTCCCAGCCATACTAGCGGCCCAGCCATCCTAGGGACCCAGCCATCCTAGTGGTCCAGCCATCCTAGGAGCCCTGCCATCCTAGTGGCCAGCCATCCTAGGGGCACAGCCACATGCTAAGAGCCCAGCCATCCTAGGAGGCCAGCCGTCCTAGGGGCCCATCCATCCTGGGAGCCCAGCCATCCTAGGGGTCCAGCCATCCAAGGAGCCAGCTATCCCAGGGTCCCAGCCATACTAGCGGCCCAGCCATCCTAGGGACCCAGCCATCCTAGTGGTCCAGCCATCCTAGGAGCCCGGCCATCCTAGTGGCCAGCCATCCTAGGGGCACAGCCATCCTAGGGGCCCAGCCATCCTAGGGGCCCAGCCATCCTAGTGGTCCAGCCATCCTAGGGGCCCAGCCATCCTAGGGGCCCAGCTATTCTAGTGGTCCAGCCATCCTAGGAGCCCAGCCATCCTAGGGGCCCATCCATCCTAGGGGTCCAGCCATCCTAGGGGCCAAACCATCCTAGGAGCCCAGCCATCCTAGGTGCCCAGCCATCCTAGTGGTTCAGCCACACTAGGGGCCCAGCCATCCTAGGGTTCCAGTCATCCTAGGAGCCCAGCCATCCTAGGTGCCCAGCCATCCTAGGGGCCCAGCCATCCTAGTGGTCCAGCCATACTAGGGGCCCAGCCATCCTAGGGGCCCTGCCATATAGGAGCCCAGCCTTCCTAGGGGCCCAGCCATCCTATTGGTCCAGCCATCCTAGGGGTCCATCCATCCTCGGGACCCAGCCAAACTAGGAGTCCAGCCATCCTAGGGGCCAAACTATCCTAGGGGCCCAGCCATGCTAGGGTTCCAGCCATCCTAGGGGCCCAGCCTTCCTAGGGGCCCAGCCAACGTAGGAGCCCAGCCATTTTAGGGGTCCAGCCATCCTAGGAGCCCAGGCATCCTGGGGGTCCAGCCATACTAGGGGGCCAGCCATCCTGGGGGCCCTGCCATCCTGGAGGCCCAGCCATCCTGGGGGCCCAGCCATCCAGGGGGTCCAGCCTTCCTAGGGGTCCAGCCATCCTAGGAGCCCAGCCATCCTAGGGGCTCAGCCATCCTAGCGGCCCAGCCATCCTAGGGCCCCAGCCATACTAAGAGCCCAGCCATCCTAGGAGCCCAGCCATCCTAGGAGCCCATCCATCCTAGGGGTCCAGCCTTCCTAGGAGCCCAGCCATCCTAGGGGCCCAGCCATCCTAGGGGTCCAGCCATCCCAGGGGCACAGCCATCCCAGGGGTCCAGCCATCCTAGGGGCACAGCCATCCTGGGGGTCCAGCCATCCTAGGGGCCCAGCCATCCTAGGGGCCCTAGGGGCCCAGCCATACTAGGAGCCCAGCTATCCTAGGGGCCCAGCCATCCTAGGGGCCCAGCCATCCTAGGATCCCAGCAATGCTAGGAGCCCAGCCATCCTAGGAGTCCAGCCGTCCTAGGAGCCCAGCCATCCTAAGGGCCCAGCCTTCGTAGGAGCCCTGCCATCCTAGGAGCCCAGCCATCCTAGGAGTCCAACCATCCTAGGAGTCCAGCCATCCTAGGGGCCTAGCCATCCTAGTGGTCCAGCCATCCTAGGGGCCCTGCCATCCTAGGGGCCCAGCCATCCTAGGCGCCCAGCCATCCTAGGAGTCCAACCATTCTAGGGGCCCAGCCATCCCAAGGGGCCCAGCCATCCTAGGGGTCCAGCCATCCAAGGGGCCCAGCCATCCCAGGGGTCCAGCCATCCTAGGAGCCCAGCCATCCTAGGGGTCCAGCCATCCTGGGGGTCCAGCCATCCTTGGGGCCCAGCCATCCTGGGGGTCAAGCCATCCTGGGGGCCCAGCCATCCTAGTGGCACAGCCATCCTGGAGGTCCAGCCATCCTAGGGGCCCTAGGGGCCCAGCCATACTAGGAGCCCAGCTATCCTAGGGGCCCAGCCATCCTAGGGGCCCAGCCATCCTAGGATCCCAGCAATGCTAGGAGCCCAGCCATCCTAGGAGCCCAGCCGTCCTAGGGGCCCAGCCATCCTAGGAGCCCTGCCATCCTAGGAGCCCAGCCATCCTAGGAGACCAACCATCCTAGGAGGTATGCCATCCTAGGGGCCCAGCCATCCTAGGTATCCAGCCATGCTAGGGGTCCAGCCATCCCAGGGGTCCAGCCATCCTAGGAGCCCAGCCATCCTAGGGGTCCAGCCATCCTGGGGGTGCAGCCATCCAGGGGGCCTAGCCATCCTGGGGTCCCAGCCATCCTGGGGGCCCAGCCATCCTAGGGGCCCAGCCATCCTAGGAGCCCAGCCATCCTAGGGGTCCAGCCATCTTGGGGTTCCAGCCATCCTGGGGGCCCAGCCATCCTTGTGGTCCAGCCATCCTGGGGGCCCAGCCATCCTAGGGGCCCAGTCGTCCTGGGGGTCCAGCCATCCTAGGTGCCCAGCCATCCTAGGGGCCCAGCCATACTAGGAGCCCAGCTATCCTAGGGGCCCAGCCATCCTAGGAGCCCAGAAATGCTAAGAACCCAGCCATCCTAGGAGGCCAGCCGTCCTAGGGGCCCAGCCATCCTGGGAGCCCAGCCATCCTAGGGGTCCTGCCATCCTAGGAGCCAGCCATCCCAGGGTCCCAGCCATACTAGCGGCCCAGCCATCGTAGGGACCCAGCCATCCTAGTGGTCCCTGCCATCCTAGGAGGCCAGCCTTCCTAGGGGCCCAGCCATCCTATTGGTCCAGCCATCCTAGGGGTCCATCCATCCTAGGAACCCAGCCAAACTAGGAGTCCAGCCATCCTAGGGGCCAAGCTATCCTAGGGGCCCAGCCATGCTAGGGTTCCAGCCATCCTAGGTGCCCAGCCTTCCTAGGGGCCCAGCCAACGTAGGAGCCCAGCCATTTTAGGGGTCCATTCATCCTAGGAGCCCAGGCATCCTGGGGGTCCAGCCATACTAGGGGGCCATCCATCCTGGGGGCCCTGCCATCCTGGAGGCCCAGCCATCCTGGGGGCCCACCCATCCAGGGGGTCCAGCCTTCCTAGGGGTCCAGCCATCCTAGGAGCCCAGCCATCCTAGGGGCCCAGCCATCCTAGGGGCTCAGCCATACTAGGAGCCCAGCCATCCTAGGGGTCAAGCCATCCTAGGAGCCCAGCCATCCTAGGAGCCCATCCATCCTAGGGGTCCAGCCTTCCTAGGAGCCCAGCCATCCTAGGGGCACAGCCATCCTAGTGGTCCAGCCATACTAGGGGCCCAGCCATCCTAGGGGTCCAGCTATCCCAGGAGCCCAGCCATCCTACGAACCCAGCCATCCTAGGGCCCAGCCATCCAGGGGGTCCAGCCATCCTAGGTACCCAGCTATCCTAGGCGTCCAGCCATACTAGGGGCCTAGCCATCCTAGGGGCCCAGCCATACTAGGGGTCCATCCATCCTAGGGGCCCAGCCATCTTAGTGGCTCAGCCATCCTAGCGGCCCAGCCATCCTGGGGGTCCAGCCATACTAGGGGCCCAGTCATCCCAGGGTTCCAGCCATCCTAGGAGCCCAGCCATCCTTGGGGTCCAGCCACCCTAGGTACCCAGCCATCCTAGGGGTCAAGCCATACTAGGGGCCCAGCCATCCTAGGGGCCAAGCCATACTAGGGGTCCAGCCATCCTAGGGGCTCAGCCATCCTAGGAGCCCAGCCAGCCTAGGAGCCCAGCCTTCCTAGCGGTCCAGCCAAACTAGGGGCCCAGTCATCCTAGGAGTACAGCGAACCTAGGGGCCGAGCCATCCTCGGAGCCCAGCCATCCTAGGGGCCCATTCATCCTAGGGGTCCAGCCATCCTAGGAGCCCGGCCATCCTAGGGGCCAAGCCATCCTAGGGGCCCAGCCATACTAGGGGCCCAGCCATACAAGGGGCCCAGCCATCCTAGGAGCCCAGCCATCCTAGGGGTCCAGCCATCCTAGGGGCCCAGCCTTCCTAGGGGTCCAGCCATCCTAGGGGTCCAGCCATCTTATCGGCCCAGCCATCCTAGGGCCCCTGCCAAACTAAGAGCCCAGCCATCCTAGGGGCTCAGCCATCCTAGGAGCCCAGCCATCCTAGAGGTCCAGCCATCCTAGGAGCCCAGTCATCCTAGGAGCCCCGCCATCCTAGGGGTCCAGCCATCCTAGGGGCTCAGCCATCCAAGGAGCCCAGCTAGCCTAGGAGCCCAGCCATCCTAGGGTTCCAGCCATCCTAGGGGCCCAGCCATTCTAGGGGCCCAGCCATCCTAGCAGCCCAGCCATCCTAGGGGCGCAGCCATCCTAGGGGCCCAGCCATCCTAGGAGAGCAGCCATCCTAGGGGCCCAGCAATCCTAGGAGTCCAGCCATCCTAAGAACCCAACCATCCTAGGGGTCCAGCCATCCTAGGGGCCCAGCCATACTAGGGGCCCAGCCATCCTAAGAGCCCAGCCATCCTAGGGGTCCAGCCATCCTAGGGTCCCAGCCTTCCTAGGGGCCCAGCCATCCTTGGGGCTCAGCCATACTAGGGGCCCAGCCATACTAGGGCCCCAGCCATACTAAGTGCCCAGCCAACCTAGGGACCCAACCATCCAAGGGGCCCTGCCATCCTAGGGGCCCAGCCATCCTAGGGGTCCAGCCATCCCAGGGGCCCAGCCATCCCAGGGGTCCAGCCATACTAGGAGCCCAGCCATCCTAGGGGTCCAGCCATCCTGGGGGTCCAGCCATTCTTGGGGCACAGCCATCCTTGGGGTCAAGCCATCCTGGGGGCCCAGCCATCCTAGGGGCACAGCCATCCTGGGGGTCCAGCCATCCTAGGGGCCCAGCCATCCTTGGGGCTCAGCCATCCTAGGATCCCAGCAATGCTAGGAGCCCAGCCATCCTAGGAGTCCAGCCGTCCTAGGGGCCCAGCCATCCTAGGGGCCCAGCCATCCTAGGAGCCCAGCCATCCTAGGAGTCCAACCATCCTAGGAGTCCAGCCATCCTAGGGGCCTAGGCATCCTAGTGATCCAGCCATCCTAGGGGCCCTGCCATCCTAGGCGCCCAGCCATCCTAGGAGTCCGACCATCCTAGGAGTCCAGCCATCCTAGGGGCCTAGGCATCCTAGTGATCCAGCCATCCTAGGGGCCCTGCCATCCTAGGGGTCCAGCCTTCCTAGGAGATAAGCCATCCTAGGGGCCCGGCCATCCCGGTGGTCCAGCCATACTAGGGGCCCAGCCATCCTAGGGGTCCAGCTATCCCAGGAGCCCAGCCATCATAGGAATCCAGCCATCCTAGGGCCCAGCCATCCTGGGGGTCCAGCCATCCTGGGAGTCCAGCCATACTAGGGGCCCAGTCATCCCAGAGTTCCAGCCATCCTAGGAGCCCAGCCATCCTTGGGGTCCAGCCATCCTAGGTACCCAGCCATCCTAGGCGTCCAGCCATACTTGGGGCCCTGCCATCCTAGGGGCCCAGCCATACTAGGGGTCCAGCCATCCTAGGGGCTCAGCCATCGTAGGAGCCCAGCCAGCCTAGGAGCCCAGCCATCCTAGGGGTCCAGCCATACTTGGGGCCCAGTCATCCTAGTAGTCCAGCGAACCTAGGGGTCGAGCCATCCTAGGAGCCCAGCCATCCTAGGAGCCCAGCCATCCTAGGGGTCCAGCCATCCTAGGAGCCCAGTCATCCTAGGAGCCCAGCCATCCTAGGTGTCCAGCCATCCTAGGGGCTCAGCCATCCTAGGAGCCCAGCCAGCCTAGGAGCCCAGCCATCCTAGGGTTCCAGCCATCCTAGCGACCCAGCCATTCTAGGGGCCCATCCATCCTAGGAGCCCAGCCATCCTAGGGGCGCAGCCATCCTAGGGGCCCAGCCATCCTAGGAGTCCAGCCATTCTAGGGGCCCAGCAATCCTAGGAGTCCAGCCATCCTAGGAGCCCAGCAATCCTAGGGGCCCAGCCATCCTAGGGGCCCAGCCATACTAGGGGCCCAGCAATCCTAAGAGCCCAGCCATCCTAGGGGTCCAACCATTCTAGGGGCCCAGCCTTCCTAGGGGCCCAGCCATCCTTGGGGCTCAGCCATCCTAGGGGCCCAGCCATCCTAGGGCCCCAGCCATACTAGGAGCCCAGCCAACCTAGGGACCCATCCATCCTAGGAGGCCAGCCATTCTAGGGGCCCAGCCATCCTAGGTGCCCAGCCATCCTATGGGTCCAGCCATCCTATGAACCTAGCCAACCTAGGAGCACAGCCATCCTAGGGGTCCAGCCATCCTAGGAGCCCAGTCATCCTAGGAGCCCAGCCATCCTAGTTGTCCAGCCATTCTAGGGGCCCAGCCATTCTTGGGGCCCAGCCATCCTAGGGATCCAGCCATCCTAGGAGCCCAGCCATCCTAGGGGTCCAGCCATCCTAGGGGCCCAGCCATTCTAGGGGCCCAGCCATCCTAGGGGCCCAGCCATCCTAGGGGCGCAGCCATCCTAGGGGCCCAGCCTTCCTAGGAGTCCAACCAACCTAGGGTTCGAGCAATCCTAGGAGTCCAGCCATCTTAGGAGCCCAGCCATCCTAGGGGCCCAGTCATCCTAGGGGCCCACCCATCCTAAAAGCCCAACCATCCTAAAATCCCAGCCATCCTAGTGGTCCAGCCATCCTAGGGGCCCAGCCTTCCTAGGGGCCCAGCCATCCTTTGGGCTCAGCCATCCTAGGGGCCCAGCCTTCCTAGGGCCCCAGCCATCCTAGGAGCCCAGCCGTCCTAGGGGTCCAGCCATCCTAGGGGCCCAGCCATCCTAGGAGCCCTCCCATCCTAGGAGCCCAGCCATCCTAGGAGACCAACCATCCTAGGAGTCCAGCTATCCTAGGGGCCCAGCCATCCTAGGTAACCAGCCATCCTAGGGGTCCAGCCATCCCAGGGGTCCAGCCATCCTAGGAGCCCAGCCATCCTAGGGGTCCAGCCATCCTGGGGGTCCATCCATCCAGGGGGCCCAGCCATCCTGGGGTCCCAGCCATCCTGGGGGCCCAGCCATCCTAGGGGCCCAGCCATCCTAGGAGCCCAGCCATCCTAGGGGTCCAGCCATCTTGGGGGTCCAGCCATCCTGGGGACCCAGCCATCCTTGTGGTCCAGCCATCCTGGGGGCCCAGCCATCCTAGGGGCCCAGCCATCCTGGGTGTCCAGCCATCCTAGGGGCCCAGCCATCCTAGGGGCCCAGCCATACTAGGAGCCCAGCTATCCTAGGGGGCCCAGCCATCCTAGGAGCCCAGCAATGCTAGGAGCCCAGCCATCCTAGGGGTCCAGCTATCCCAGGAGCCCAGCCATCCTAGGAACCCAGCCATCCTAGGGCCCAGCCATCCTTGGGGTCCAGCCATCCTAGGTACCCAGTCATCCTAGGCGTCCAGCCTTACTAGGGGCCTAGCCATCCTAGGGGCCCAGCCATACTAGGGGTCCAGCCATCCTAGGGGCCCAGCCATCTTAGTGGCTCCGCCATCCTAGCGGTCCAGCCGTCCTGGGCGTCCAGCCATACTAAGGGCCCAGTCATCCCTGGATTCTAGCCATCCTAGGAGCCCAGCCATCCTTGGGGTCCAGCCATCCTACGTACCCAGCCATCCTAGGGGTCCAGCCATACTAGGGGCCCCAGCCATCCTAGGGGCCCAGCCATACTAGGGGTCCTGCCATCCTAGGGGCTCAGCCATCCTAGGAGCCCAGCCAGCCTAGGAGTCCAGCCATCCTCGGGGTCCAGCCATCCTAGGAGCCCGGCCATCCTAGGGGCCAAGCCATCCTAGGGGCCCAGCCGTACTAGGGGCCCAGCCATCCAAGGGGCCCAGCCATCCTAGGAGGCCCAGCAATCCTAGGGGTCCAGCCATCCTAGGGGCCCAGACTTCCTAGGGGTCCAGCCATCCTAGGGGTCCAGCCATCTTAGCGGCCCAGCCATCCTAGGGCCCCAGCCATACTGAGCCCAGCCATCCTAGGGGCTCAGCCATCCTAGGTGCCCAGCCATCCTAGGGGTCCAGCCATCCTAGGAGCCCTGTCATCCTAGGAGCCCAACCATCCTAGGGGTCCAACCATCCTAGGGGCTCAGCCATCCTAGGAGCCCTGCCAGCCTAGGAGCCCAGCCATCTTAGGGTTCCAGCCATCCTAGGGGCCCAGCCATTCTAGGGGCCCAGCCATCCTAGCAGCCCAGCCATCCTAGGGGCGCAGCCATCCTATGGGCCCAGCCATCCTAGGAGTCCAGCCATCCTAGGGGCCCAGAAATCCTAGGAGTCCAGCCATCCTAAGAGCCCAACCATCCTAGGGGCCCAGCCATCCTAGGGGCCCAGCCATACTAGGGGTCCAGCCATCCTAGGGGCCCAGCCTTCCTAGGGGCCCAGCCATCCTTGGGGCTCAGCCATCCTAGGGGCACAGCCATCCTAGGGCCCCCAGCCATACTAAGTGCCCAGCCAACCTAGGGACCCAACCATCCTAGGGGCCCAGCCATCCTAGGGGCCCAGCCATCCTAGGGGTCCAGCCATCCCAGGGGCCCAGCCATCCCAGGGGTCCAGCCATCCTAGGAGCCCAGCCATCCTAGGGGTCCAGCCATCCTGGGGGTCCAGCCATTCTTGGGGCCCAGCCATCCTTGGGGTCAAGCCATCCTGAGGGTTCAGCCATCCTAGGGGTTCAGCCATTCTTGGGGCCCAGCCATCCTAGGATCCCAGCAATGCTAGGAGCCCAGCCATCCTAGGAGTCCAGCCGTCCTAGGGGCCCAGCCATCCTAGGAGCCCAGCCATCCTAGGAGTTCAACCATCCTAGGAGTCCAGCCATCCTAGGGGCCTAGCCATCCTAGTGGTCCAGCCATCCTAGGGGCCCCTGCCATCCTAGGGGCCCAGCCATCCTAGGCGCCCAGCCATCCTAGGAGTCCAACCATCCTAGGGGCCCAGCCATCCAAAGGGGCCCAGCCATCCAAGGGGTCCAGCCATCCCAGGGGCCCAGCCATCCCAGGGGTCCAGCCATCCTAGGAGCCCAGCCATCCTAGGGGTCCAGCCATCCTGGGGGTCCAGCCATCCTTGGGGCCCAGCCATCCTGGGGGTCAAGCCATCCTGGGGGCCCAGCCATCCTATGGGCACAGCCATCCTGGGGGTCCAGCCATCCTAGGGGCCCAGCCATACTAGGAGCCCAGCTATCCTGGGGGCCCAGCCATCCTAGGATCCCAGCAATGCTAGGAGCCCAGCCATCCTAGGAGCCCAGCCGTCCTAGGGGTCCAGCCATCCTAGGGGCCCAGCCATCCTAGGAGCCCTGCCATCCTAGGAGCCCAGCCATCCTAGGAGTCCAGCCATCCTAGGAGTCCAGCCATCCTAAGGGCCCAGCCATCCTAGGGGCCC